>CM054060.1:27632434-30115692 GCA_028641055.1 Alopecurus myosuroides
AAAAAGGAGCCTTGATTTTGTCCAAGAATTTAAAAGTGTGTGTATCCAACATGCACGTACGTACGTATGTACTACTATTAGTTGTCATTTTCCTGTAATTTTTATATAGTGTCAGCATAAGGTTCTAGCTAGATTGTGCTACGTGTTCAGCTAGCTAGCAGATATATGTTGTAAGTTGTGAGGTGATTTAATGATGATAAACTGCACGTACGGCCCCGTGTGGGTGGTAATTGAATCATGCGTGGATACGAGTTCAGATTCTCAACCAGGCACGTAATCTTCTTTGGTGTTGGGGTTCAGTTAAGCTTTGCAGTCTTTAAAAAAATCAGTTTTACAATGGCAATTAATTAAGCTCGATCTGAAGAACCTACAAATGGAGAAAAATATAGGCTACACATCGATCCGTAGGCATGGGTTAGCTAGGCAGGAGCAGTGTTGAGAGTATGGTACTCTATCTGTTCGCTGCATGCGACCAGTGCCACCTCTGGCTGCCCTGATATTTAAAGCCCATGGGTCGTTACAACAACACTACCGCAACAAAGAGTATGTGGAGAAAATAGCTGAATCCTGCCCGGCATGAGCGTGTCGACCTTCTCGTGCCGAATGGCATGTTTCAGATTATTTCAGAAAGAAAGACACAAGTCATGTGCTCTCGAGAGATCAGCCTTTAAGATATTCCTTGCACAAAGCATCCGCGGAAGGTTACTTGCATTAGGTAAACCTGAAAGAAGCCTCTTCGCAAAAAAAAAAGCGACTCTTAATTTTTCACCATGTGTCATGCTCATAACACGATCATGATTCCACAATCTTACCATCGTTTGGTCTTGCTTGTTAATTAGTCGTGTAACTTGGGATTACGAACGAGCAACACGTGACATATGGACAATGGACGGTACAATATCCACAACAAGGGGTAAACTCTGCTTGCCCTGTGCCGTGCACTAGCACTAGCATGGCACAGGTCAAGCAGAGTTTACCTAAGGGCAATATCTGCGGAATTTACTGTGTTAGCACCGGGGTAACGATGTTGACGTGGTGCAGCCACCACGCACCGTTCACAATAAGCTCCTGCAGCAACAGTGAGTTGACATCGAGGACTTCTTCCTGGAACTGAACATGAGCAAGCCGGAGCGTGCGCAACCGGGGACAGCAGGAGAGCAAGGATTCGACATTGGCCCCGCAGTAGGAAAGGGACAACGTCTCAAGCGCAGGGAACTCGACGCGGGTTGGCACGCAATTGATGGTCAAACACATATCCAACATGATGGAAGTGGCGCGTTGGAAGCAAGGCAACACGAGAGGGACGGGACCCCTTGTGACGCCCCGAGATCGGGCACTATGCAGATTTCAGCATTCCCGCCAAATCCGCATAATAACCGATTCCAGGTTGCCACTTATGATAACATTACAACAGTTCACGAATATACCACAATTACAACAGAAACAGATAGATACAAGATGACTCAAACGGGTCAAGGATACAACTGATACAATACAAAGATCCAAATAATAGCGGAAGAAAACAACATATCGTCCGTCTACGGACAAGATACAAATTGGACTAAGAGTCCTGAAGATAACCGAGAGCGTCCAATCCCTGCCCAGGCCAAGCCGGAGGGATTCCCAAGCTAACGTCGTCAGACTTCAAACCTGTTGACTGCAATGTTGAATATGCAGCCACGAAAGAGATTCGTGGGTCAGTACGGTTAAGTACTGGCAAGTGGATAAACCCATACTCACAAGATACCGGCGTAGCCAGTCATCACAAGATACAAATACTTTGGGATCAACGGAAAGGAAGGGATTATTGCAAATAAGCGACATCTGGCTGCACTAACCAACTACAGAAACACACTACAACTTCCGGCTAACAGAAAGAAGATAAGATCGCGTATTGTAACCAACTGAAAGATAACTCCAAGCAAACCCATCCAATGTTACCCCCTACTAAGGAAGCAACCCAAGGATAACTCACACAGTGGGATTAATAATGGTTCAGGTTATTGTGTCAATAATACTATTACTAGTCAAAATTAGTATTAGTTAGGTGTAAGTTGTTCTGAGTACTTGTTAGCCAGTACTTTCACCAAGTCGTCACATAACCGCGGACAACACGGCTTCTCGAGAAGATTTATCCCTGCAGGGTGTGCTCCAGTACCCGTACACACTCAAGCCACAAACTAAAACTCAGGTTGGCTCGACACGACCCAAACCATCTCTACAACCCATCCTAGGAGCCACGGAGCTATAAGGTCCCGGCCAGTCCGCTAAGCGCAGGGGTGAAAACCACACCCCCCGGCACCACAGGCCTCGTCCTATATGCATCATCATCATCATCAGTAACCATGGGTGATCAACCCATTATGCAAGGAGCAAATGGAACACCCGAACTAAGTGTGGCTCTTCGGACAAGCTGCAGATCAGGTCTAAGTCGAGGGGGGTCCCATACTACCACCCGGATGCGGTGAGCACGCTCATCATGGATCAGTAGACAAGACTCTTTTCCTAATTAAGTTCGACACTAGCAGGCTTCAAAACCCTTACCCGGGCCTCCTGCCGGTGCCTTATCATCAAATTATTATTACCCAGAACAATAACAAGTTGTTGATTGAATTAAACCCAACTATAAACTAAACAGGTGATAGGAAAAAGGACAACAAGACTCGAGCACAAACAAATCTAAGCATGCAACTACGACACGAGGGCCAACAGGGTAAACAAACAACAGTTGATAGGAAGTGGAAGGAAGGCTATATCATGGCTGCAGGGTAAACATATAATAGGATCGAGACACAAGCATCGAATCAAGGCTAGAATAAGAACAACGGAAAGAATCGGTAACAAGTGATGAAAGGCAGCCATATGGCAGCAAGTGAGTATACTTGCCTGGAATCCCGCAAGGTAGCAGAACTTGTCGTTGCTCACATCATCTCAACGTCCTATCCGGGAAGAAGCAACGAACCTCGAACAAACAACGGAATGCAACAATTACTACTACGGCAAAAGATCCAGCATGATCCTATTTTATATGCATGATATGGCAAGATGCAACCAGGGAAAACAACTTAAGCAATTTAATCGGAACCGGAGTCCGGAGAAATAGGAATGGGTTCAAGTTGTTTATCTAACCATCAAGTTAAATGTTGTTTAGCATGGAAAACAATAAAGTAGATGAGTAGGCAATTTAAATGGAATGGGGCAACAGTTGGAATTAATTAGCCCACACATTCCATATGTTGTCATATAGATGAACATGCATAACAAATTCTAACATGCACAAGATAAGATGCAAACAGAGATATGAATGACATGAACATGTTAAAGATATGAAACTGATTGGAAAACATATTTTATTTGTTTGATTTGGAATTAAAATGAATTAGTTATGAATTTTGGCAATTTCAGTTGCATTAAATAAGAGGTGAAACAATTATTCAATTTAGATGTTGCAAACCAGAAAACAAAGTTGATATTCAAGTGTGGCATTCAATTTTGGATGAAAAACATGTTTTGGGTATTTAATTTGGAGCAACCATTTGAAAGTTATTAATTATGCCATTTAATTAACTAATTTAAGGATTATTAAATAACATTAATTTTAATTGCCCAAATTGCAAAACAAAGTTGATAAACAGAAAGTTCATTGAATTTGGACTGAAAAACATATTTTATTTGAGTTAATTGAATTAAGTATGAATTAATTATGGAATTAACCAAATTGGAAGAGAATTGTTTGAATTTGAAATTTGAAACAATTTGAATTGTGCAAAACAGAAAACAAATGGCATATTTGAAAATTTCATGAAATTTTGTTTGGGATACATATAAAATTTGTGTCGTTTGGATTTGTGGTTTGAAAATTATGAGCATTTGAATTTTTAGGTTTTATTTGCAATAGACCAGGGACGTGGTTGTGAGGGTAAAACAGCAGAGAGGGGCTCCGGTGTAAAAAAAAAGGAAGGCCAGGGGCCTAGGTGCAAACCGCCAGATCCAGATCTGGATCTGGGGGTTGTTTCTCACCGGGAGTGACCCCAGCCGCTGCCGCTGGCAGGCGGGCCCCCGTGCCACGCGGCGCTGACGCAGCTAGTTGGAAGCCAAGTGGCTTCCGGAGTCAATGACGGGCGGGCCGGCCCAAGGAAGGAAAACTCCAAAATAATCCGCCGTGGAGGGATTCGAACCCGCGTCGGCCTGGGAGAGATTCGGGCGCGCGGCCACTGGGGTACTGGTCTGTTGGTGACTGTATTCGAAGCGCAGCGTAGGTGAGGTGTGGTGTTCGGTGTTTACTGAATTTCGAACACCAGCCGAACACTTCGTCAGGTTTTTTTCAGAAACCGAGTGACAGCGATCTCTCCATCGATGCTGCTGGGCTCGTACATCCTGGAGGTCAAGGGGGGCGCAGCAGCTAGGTGGACGTGGGTCGTGCGTGCCGATACGTGCAGGAGCGGAAGGGAGAGGGAAGGATGAAGGGTAGCTGCTCACCTTGGTTGGCCGACACGGAAGCAGCAGCAGGCGGTGGTGCTCGATGGCGCCGTCGACGGTGCGGGAGAGGGGCTCCGAGGCCTCTCCGGCCAGGTGGAGGCGACGAGGAGGGAGGCCGGGCCCCCGGGGTTCCATTCCCGGCCACGGTTGGCCCCGGAGGTGGCCAGGTCGACGGCGGGCGGCGAGGTTCTGACGGCGAGCTCACTGTTGCGGTGGTTGCAGGTTCAGGGACAGAAGGAAAAAAAATCGGGTAGGTAGAGAGGACGGCGGCGCTAGGGCTAGAGGATAGGGGCTAGGGTTAGGCTAGGCTAGGTAGGTGGGTGGTTATATGGTGGAGAGGAGCTCGGTACGGCACATCATCGAGAGGAGGAGGAGAGATCGCACGGTGGCGATGCGATCGTACTGATGACGACATGCTCGAGGAGGAAGATGACAAATCGAAGGGGTATCGGGCCTTCGTGGTGGGCTGGCTAGGGTGGGCTGCCCTGTTTCTCTCAGCTCTCCCCTCTCCTTTCTATTTTTCCTTCTCTTTTTTTTTGTAAAGGATGAGAGTAAGAGAGAGATAGAAAAGAGTTTTGGGGAATTTTCTTTTATGAAATTTGTATTAAGTTACAAAACAGAAATTAAAGCAAATGTTAATCTTAGTTTCACAATTTTGAAAGTTTAATTTGATTTAAAGGTGTTAGTTGAATTTGTTTCTCAGAGAGGGTTTGGGTTGTTTATTTGATAACTAAATTTTATTAATTTGCAACACAACAACAACAAGTAGTTTAAAAAATATTTTCAACAATTTGAAATTATTAATTGGATATTAAATTGTTAGGTGATTCTCAAATAGTGTTTGGGTTGGAGTTTTGGGAAATAAACAAATTGTATTTAATAAGCAACAAGCAATTATACAAACATTATTGAGATTAGTTTGTTTGCCAAATTTTAATTTTTAAACCCATATTGAAATATGATAAATAAGATTGATTTGATTTGGATTTTTGGAATTTGCCATTAGGGTTTTAATAAAAGGGAAAAAAATTATTAACAGGCAATTTGATTAAAACAATTTCAACCATTGAAAAAAACAATTGAGTGGTTTAGTTTGCAAGTTTGAAATTGGAAATTTTGAGCAAGGGGTGAAAGTTTGAATTTTCAGTTGTGATGCAAACATGGGCAATGCAATGTGATGCATGGGATGCAAAGCAGAAAGAAAACAAACACTTTCTACCAAGGTAACACCCCAGGTGTTACACCCCTGCCCAAAAAGGACCTGGGGAGGACCAAGACTAGCTCCTCCGGGTTGAAATTTGCGGCAGCTTGGAGCAGCGAGGTTAAGCGGTCGGGTTTCTTGCGGACGAACCCGCTCGGCTTGGTGAGGCGGATTTGGAGGAGGGAAATAGTGGACGGGGGAGGAGGGAAGACGCCGAGCGCCGCTTCAAGCAAGGGGAGCGTGACATCGTTGAAGACGATCTTGTGGAGGTGGGGCTAGAGGCGCACCAGCGGCGGGAGAGGGCGCCGGTGCGTGCGGCGGCGGCGGCGTATCCTAGGTGGGCGAGAACGAGGAGTAGCAGGTCGTCGGGGAGACTGCTGATAAGATCCGCAACGTCGCCTAGGGCTAGCTCACTATAGGAATCATCGAAGTTGCCGACGGCCTAAAACCGTCAGCAAAGGGCATAAAACCGTCGGCACAATCTTTGCCGAGGGCAGTCGTCAACATACATTCGTCAGCATCTTCTTCCTGGGCAACTAAATAGAAGACCCTCGGCAAAGAAAGGCCGACGGCTTTCACCTATATACCGACGGTTTTACCATGCCGTCGGCAACAAAAGCCCTCGGCAAATATGTTTGACGGAGACGGCCGTTTGACGGCATCCAGGAAGATGCCGATGGCAAAGCGGTCGGCATACATTCCACGTGGCAATGTCTGGAAACACGTACGATGGCGTATACCGAGGAGAATAATGTCGGTAACTAAAAAAAAGGGCTCCTGTATACCAACGAGCCGTCGGCGTACCTTCCATTGGCAATATCTAGGAACACGTACGATGGCGTATACCGAGGGGAATACCGTCGGTAACTAAAACAAAAAAAAATTGGGGCTCTTGTATGCCGACGGCTTTGCCGTCGGCATACCTTCCACGTGGCGTAATCTGGGAACACATAAAGTGGCGTATACCGAGGGGAATACCGTCGGCAACTAAACAAAAAAAAACTGGTACTTCGGTATGCCAACGGTTTTACCTTCGTTATACTACCACGTGGCAAAATCTGGAAACCACTCGCACTTAGTAGGCCGAGGGGGAATACCGTCGGCATATAGAACTACCAGGTTTTTTTTGGGTGGTTCATCAGCCATTCATGCATTTAAAAATATACAAATTTGGAATCTATAACAGCGGTTCGAACCCATACCCTAATTTACACATTTCATCACCAACGGTGCACACATTTAATTACATATGCATCAAATCCATCGCATACACATGTCACAAAACAATTGTAATGTCACGGAGAGCACGACAAGTTCACCAACAACACTAGCACATAGGTATCGTCCTACATGTCACAAGGCACGAACAACTCCACCGCATGCACGAAAAGTTACTAAACATAGTGTCGAAAAGACAAAAATCTAACAAGTTCATTTCACACCACACCGGACGCACTTGGAGCAGCTCCACGGCATACAAAGTCCACCACCGTGAGCATCAAGACTATAAAAATAAGAATATGGGTTTAGCATGAGATTTTTTCTAAATCCTAAGTTTTTTGAAAAGAAAATGGTCTAGGCATAAGTTTGATGCAAGAGTTGTTAACTGACAGGGTTCGACTGACGGGACGAAGTAGGAGCAGACCCACCATCATTGTCGCCACCGTTCCAAACCGGGGTCTTAGGAGTAGAGCTAGCAGGAGTTGAACCAGCAGGAGTAGAGCTAGCAGGAGTTGAACCAGCAAGAGTAGAGCCAGCAGGAGAATAGCCACGGCCACAGAAAGCGTTGGATCCAGCTGATCCCTGCATGTTGGAACAAGATTTAGCAAGGAGCCAGCAGAATTATTAGGTAATAAGATTGAGTAGTCTGTGAAGAGTGACTAACCGGAGTCGATGTGGTATGTTCCAAAAATTCATGAAACTTTGGAATATCTGGTACTGGTTGAGGCGGTGGTGGCGAAGGCCCGAACTGCGGCATGAGAGTCCCATTAGAAATAAACTCAGCTACCACCAGGGCCCCTGCACAACGGGGTCGGGATCTGCACCATGGTGTCCAGCCTATGCACCGACCGCGACCAACACGTGTTCTGGGACGCCTTCCACCCCATGGAGCGCGCCAACACGCTCATCGGGCAGCAGTACCTGTCCGGGAGCACCGACTACATCTCCCCCATGAACCTCTCCACCATCATGCTCCTCGACCGCCACCTCCACGACTCATCGTTGCTCTCGATCAGATGTCGTTGACTAGTATTTGCTTATAATGTCTTCATAAAAAGGAGCCTCTTGATTTTTTTCCCAAGTGTGTCATGCAGGTCATATGTATTATTAGTTGTCCTTTACGGTAAGTTATATATATATAGTGTACCACCTAGCTAGCAGATATATGTTGTAAGTTGTGACTTGTTGTGAGGTGATGTAACGTTGATGAACTGCATGAACATATGCCCGCATGCACTAGTGGAAACAGGGCCTTTTGTCCCGGGTCGTAAGGGCCAGTTGTCCCGGTTGTGCAACCGGGATGGGCTGGCCGGGACAAATGGCCCGTCCCATTGGTCCCGGTTGTGCCAGGATCCGGGATGGTAAGGATAGGCCACGTGGCGAACCTGGGCCAGGGAGTTCGTCCCGGTTCGTTCAAGGGACCGGGATGGATACTTTTTTGACAAAAAAAATATATATAATCGTTCAGTTTCCGCGTCCAGGCCCACGTCTTTTGGGCTCCTGTCTCCCAATCCCGAGCCGGCCTCCACTTCCCCAACCGCGTCCAGGCCCACGTCTTTTATTAAGCCCACTGGTCACATTTTTTGTCAAAAGGGCCCACTGGCCCGCGTGTTTTATTATGGTCAGTCAACGGTTCGAAGGGCCCACTGTCCAGCGTCTTTTATTATGGTCAGTCAATGGTTCGAAGGGGCCACTGGCCAGCGGTCGTTGGCTGGCTCGCCTGGCCCCTTAAATTAAGACTACAGGACGGTCAAAGGGCCACTGTCGCCTCGTCTTCCCGCCCCGCCTCGGCTTCCCGCGCCCCCACTTCCCCACGCGCGCGTGCCACGGCTGCAACCGCCGCCACGCCTCGGCTACTGCCCGCATTCATGGCCGCCTGCAACCGCCGCCACGTCCAGGCCGCCGGTTGGCATGCCAGCCCACCCCGGGTCCTTTTTAAAGGCCCCCCGCCGCCCGTACAACCCATCCACCTCGGCCGCGCCCAAGGCAGACCAACCATAGCCACCATGTCCCGCTGGTTCGGCAGCGGCTCCGGCAGCGGCTCCGGCAAGCGCCCCAGGAACGAAGGCTCCTCGAGCGGCGCCGGCCGCGTCCCACCACCGCCGGCGGAGACCTTCGGCTACGGCCCTGGAGGTGTCCGCCTCGGCGGGACGCCGCGCGTCCCCGCGCCACCTCCGGCTGCACGCCCGCCGCCCAACGCCGCGCCCAAGGGCAAGAGGTTCCGCCGGTACGTCCGGGTGGACGAGGCCGAGTGGCACTGGAAAACCGCCACGCCGGTGTTCTATGCTGACGTCCACCTCCCGGACGGCTGGCACCTGAACCCCCAGCGGATCCCTGTGCCGCCGGTCCCGACCGGCCAGGCGCTGCTCGAGGAGATCGACCGCCGGCGCGAGCTCCTGCCGGCCCCCGTCCGCAGGGAGCGCGCGTACGCGCGCAGCTCCCCCTACTGGGGCGCCTGGCTCGAGCAGGAGCACGAGCAGCGCCGGCGCTCCTACATCCCCGCCCCCAACGAGGTGGACGTCGCGGACTACCCGCCGCCACCGCCCGGCCGGGAGAGGGAGCTGTGGCTCCTCGAGGACATCCCGGAGGACTTCTCCGGGGAGGAGGACCCCGTGCTCCGGGCCGCCATGGAGGATGCCTGCGAGGCCTCCCGCCGCTCACTCGTCGAGGACGAAATCAAGCGGTGGGAGCGGGTCGTGGCCGCCGCCCGCGCCGACGCCGCCGCCATGCCGCCGCCGCCGCCCCCCGAGTCTACCCCCTGGTGGCACGCGCTCTACGCCGAGTATGAGGCGTCCGAGGACCAGCCGCCGCCGCAGCCGCTCCCCCGGGCTGGAGTACGGCATGTCCTGGGCCTGGACCGGCGGCGTTTGGGCGCCGGGGTCGCCGGAGCAGGAGGAGCTTCCCCCTCCGCCGCCGCCGCCGCAGGAGGTGCTGCCCCCGCCACCACCGCTGCCCCCGCCACCGATGCCCCCGATGCCTGCACCCCCGGCCCAGCCGCCTGCCCACTTGTGGCAGCCACCCCCTACCAAGAAATCTCCTCCGACGAGGAGGACAACTAGATCGGTCGGTCGCCTGTGGCCGCGTCGCCGCCCCCTATTCTATGTAAGCAAGGCCCCTAGCTACCCCCCCAAGAAAACGGCCGGCCGCCTGTGGCCGCGCCGCCGCCCCTTTATGCAAGTACGGCCGGCCGCCTGTGGCCGCGCCGCCCCCTATCTATGTAAGCAAGGCCCCTGGCCTTTTTTTAATATAAGTTGTGTGCCCCGGCCCCTAGTCTACCGTGTCCCTAGCCCATACCCGTCGGCGGTCCGCCGGCGGGATCTGTCTACTCGTTCCCGCCGCCGGCAGGGCTTCGCCCAGCCATGTCCACTCGTACCTGTCCCTGGGGTGTTCGTTCGGCCTGGAGAGAGGGCCGCGATTTTTATACACCTGGGCCTCTAGTCCCGGCCCGTGCAACCAACCGGGACTAGAGCCCCTTTGGTCCCGGTTGGTACCACGGCCCGGGACAAAAAAGAAATTTCGAATTTCGGTGGCACCCCTGCGCGCCCAAAATTTTTTAGCGCCAAAATTTGAAAAGGGTTAAGTTTGCACATTAACAACTTCTATATACTTTCAAATTTGACAAAAATTCCAACATGAAAAATGCTAGAATTTGCAAAACTAATTTAAATCCATTTTTCGTTTAACTAAATAATTATTCTAACTATTGAAACTATTAATTATTTTTTCATTTGTATATAATTTGAATATAAAAATGTTACAATTTTTGATTTCTCTCATGATCTTCCTAATTCAAAGCGAGTTGTACCTTATTGACACGGTGAATTTGAGATCTTCGTCTACAACAGAAAAACCATAGTTTTCCTTCGAAGTTTTACTCTGCGCATCCACACGTATTTTCCCTTTATCCCGACCCCCGCTTGAAAACATAGTAACTTCCGTGTACGCTATCATTAGTGAGAGACTTCACGTCGGCAATCTCAATTAAAGTGCCAGTTTGTGTCTGATCCCACCAACCCCTCAAAATCCTCCTATTAACTTCACCTATCTCAACTGAAATCACTGTCTTCATGTGGATGCCAAGCCCGTGCAAAGCTATCTCTCCTCCTCCATACCGGAGAATAAGGACACCACATTAACACCATTGGGAAACATGTTCTTCAACACCGACAAGTGGCAACCCACAGTATCCATTTGGAATGAATTGCCTTCTGTGTACGCTATCATTAGTGAGAGACTTCACGTCGGCAATCTCAATTAAAGTGCCAGTTTGTGTCCGATCCCACCAACCCCTCAAAATCCTCCTATTAACTTCACATATCTCAACTGAAATCACTGTCTTCATGTGGATGTCAAGCCTGTGCAAAGCTATCTCTCCTCCTCCAATACCGGAGAATAAGGACACCACATTAACACCATTGGGAAACATGTTCTTCAACACCGACAAGTGGCAACACACAGTATCAATTTGGAATGAATTGCCTTCCGTGTACGCTATCATTAGTGAGAGACTTCACGTCGGCAAGCTCAATTAAAGTGCCAGTTTGTGTCTGATCCCACCAACCCCTCAAAATCCTCCTATTAACTTCACCTATCTCAACTAAAATCACTGTCTTCATGTGGATGCCAAGCCTGTGCAAACCTATCTCTCCTCCTCCAATACCGGAGAATAAGGACACCACATTAACACCATTGGGAAACATGTTCTTCAACACCGACAAGTGGCAACCCACAGTATGAATTTGGAATGAATTGCCTTCCGTGTACGCTATCATTAGTGAGAGACTTCACGTCGGCAATCTCAATTAAAGTGCCAGTTTGTGTCTAATCCCACCAACCCCTCAAAATCCTCCTATTAACTTCACCTATCTCAACTGAAATCACTGTCTTCATGTGGATGCCAAGCCTGTGCAAAGCTATCTCTCCTCCTCCAATACCGGAGAATAAGGACACCACATTAACATCATTGGGAAACATGTTCTTCAACACCGACAAGTGGCAACCCACAGTATCAATTTGGAATGAATTGTCAAGAGATTTGTACCTCTCTCTCTTCGCGACTCCCCTTGTGTGGTTTCTTGGGAGACCGAGTAAAAATTCCATCTCATCTGGCTCTAGAGGGGAAACCTTGTTATTCTCAATTGGCAAATTATGGATGTAGCCTCTTTCTTGAGCAGCTGCACAGAAGTGCTTAGAATCCACAAACTCCGGCTCTATGTCATACAAATTTCTGGAAATTTCCACCCATACACTTTTTGGAGCTAGGGCCTCATTTTCATAGTAGAAGTAGGGTGGCTTGTTCATCCTCTAGAGTCGATGTCAGTCCTGGCTGCTTGTCCATCCTCTAGAGTCTGCTCTGCTCTGCTCTACTGCTCCTTGCGGCTCAGGTTGGTAATGGTCCATGTTTGCGTATGCTTTATGAACTTATGGTTTGATTTGAGAATTTCAAAACTTTGATTTCATAATCTTTTGGCCGGAAGCACCTAGCAATATCTTTTATACCTTGTTTCTCTCCATATGCTATTTGTACTTCTCATCGGCTCTAATGTTTCTCTACCTGATTCTACTTCTCCTCTGCCTAGTTTGGGTTGTTTATGGTGGTTAACTCCAATGAATAACAATAGAGGCCTGCCATAATCACTTGTTCTATACCGTGTGTCAACACATACTACATCTCGAAAGTAGTTATAATCCTGCAATATCTGTCAGGATGGTATCCGTACTATCACTTCGAGTCGCTGGTTGGAATAATAATGAAGTCAGACTGGTCATAGTTGTCAAGCACTCAATGCTTGCCAGCTTTTGACCGATCAATACAAATTATTGGTCAAACTTGCACCTACTCCATTCATAATCACATAATATGTATAAATATCATTTTGGCTAACAAAATCTCGTTCATACTACGTTATAAGAACTATGATCATGTATTCCACGTTTATTATTACACATCACCAACAACATCCCTATCTAGTCTTCTGAATTTTCTTCGTGTCCCTTGCTTATGATCGCTTCGGCCGTAACCATGGAGCATCTTCATTATTTAACGGGATGGTGGGGTCAGCTTTCACTGTGAAGGGTGGAATTTCAACAAACTTATTATAATCTTCTGACATGTCTGTCGTGTCCTCGATTCCCACGATGTTTCTTTTCCCTGAGAGAACTATGTGACGCTTCGGCTCATCGTATGATGAAATTGTTCCCTTATTTTTTCTTTTCTTCGGTCTGGAAGACATGTCCTTCACATAGAAGACCTGAGCCACATCATTGGCTAGAACGAATGGTTCGTCATTGTAACCAATACAGTTGAGATCCACTGTTGTCATTCCATAAAGCGGGTCTACCTTTACCCCTTCTCCATTCAGGTTGACCCATTTGCACTTGAACAAAGGGACCTTAAAAGAAGGTCCATAGTTAAGTTCACATATCTCCTCTATGTAACCATAGTATGTGTCAGTTTTTCCATTCTCGTTTGTTGTATCAAAGCGGACACCACTGTTTTGGTTGGTGCTCTTCTCATCTTGGGAGCTCGTGTAAAATGTATTCCCATTTATCTCGTACCCTTGAAAACTCCCAATAGTCGAAGATGGTGACCCTGCCAACATGTATAGCTGATCTTCAACAGTGGTGTCATTTATAAGACGTGTTTGCAACCAACTTCCGAAAGTCTCCATGTGTTCGCGTTTAATCCATGAGTCATCCTTCCCCGGGTTTGCAGACCGTACAATATTCTTGTGTTCCTCGACATACGTAGCCATGAACATAGAATTTTGTAGAACTGTGTAGTGTGCTTTGGTCAAAGAATGCCCGTCCCTAGGTATCATTGTTTTCTTTCCCAGCGTTCCTTTTCCCCTCAGTCTCCCCTCATGCCGCGATTCAGGAACACCAATTGTCTTAAGGTCAGGAATAAAGTCAACACAGAACCCAATGACCTCCTCTGTTCCATAACCCTTCGAGATGCTTCCTTCTGGCCTAGCACGGTTATGAACATATTTCTTCAAGACTCCCATGAACCTCTCAAAGGGGAACATATTGTGTAGAAATACCGGACCGAGAATATGAATCTCTTCACATAGGTGAACAAGGAGATGAGTCATAATGTTAAAGAAGGATGGTGGGAACACCAACTCAAAACTAACAAGACACTGGACCACATCCCTCTGTAATCTTGTCAGAATTTCTGGATCGATTACCTTCTGAGATATTGCGTTCATGAATGCACATAGCTTCACAATGGGTACTCGAACATTTTCCGGTAGAAGCCCCCTCAATGCAATCGGAAGCAATTGCGTCATAATCACGTGGCAGTCATGAGACTTCAGGTTTTGGAATTTTTTCTCTGCCATGTTTATTATCCCCTTTATATTCGACAAGAAGCCAGACGGAACCTTGATACTGTAAAGGACTTCAAAGAATATTTCCTTCTCTGCTTTAGTAAGAGCGTAGCTGCTTAAGGAATGGCGCCCTGTATCTGTGTGCTTGTTGCTTGGGTCTTTCATACGTTGCTGGTCCTCCCGTGCTTCAGGCGTATCTTTTGACTTCCCATACACGCCCAGGAAGCATAGCAGATTGACACATAGATTCTTTGTCACGTGCATCACGTCGATCGAAGACCGGACATCTAAAACTTTCCAATAGGGTAGCTCCCAAAATATAGATTTCTTCTTCCACATGGGTGCCCGCTTATCAGGGCCGTACGGAACTGGTTGGCTGCCAGCAGCCTTACCAAAGATTACTTCTAGGTCCTTGACCATATCGAATATATCATTACCACTACGGAGCTCAGGCTTCTTTCGGTTATCTGCCTCACCTCTGAAATGCTTCCCTCCTTTTTTCCTTAAGGGATGCTTGATCGGAAGAAATCTACGATGCCCCAGGTATACAACCTTTTTACATTTATCCAAAAAAACACTGTCAGTCTTATCTAAACAGTGTGTGCATGCATTGTATCCCTTGTTTGTATGACCGGAAATGTTACTAAGAGCTGGCCAATCATTGATGGTCACGAAAAGCAACGCCGGTAGGTCAAATGGCTTTTGTTCGTTCTCATCCCACACACGTACACCTGGTTTGCCCCACAGTTCTAAGAGTTCTTCCACTAACGGCCTTAGATACACATCAATGTCGTTGCCAGGTTGCCTCGGGCCTTGGATGAGAACTGGCATCATAATGAACTTGCGCTTCATGCACAACCAAGGAGGAAGGTTGTACATACATAGAGTTACAGGCCAAGTGCTATGACTGGAGCTCTGCTCCCCAAAAGGATTAAAGCCATCTGTACTTAGACCAAACCATAAGTTTCTCGCCTCTCCTGCAAAGTCTGGAAAGTCTCTCTCGATCTTTCTCCACTGAGATCCATCGGCGGGGTGCCTCAACTTTCCATCTTTCTTACGGTCTTCTTTGTGCCATCGCAACAACCTAGCATGCTCTTTGTTTCTAAACAGACGTTTCAGCCATGGTATTATAGGAGCATACCACATCACCTTAGCAGGAACCCTCTTACGGGGGGGGCTCGCCGTCAACATCACCAGGATCATCTGCTCTGATCTTATACCACAGTGCAGTGCATATCGGACATTCATCCAAGTTCTCGTACTTCTCACCGCGGAAGAGAATGCAGTCATTAATGCATGCATGTATCTTCTGCACATCTAATCCTAGAGGGCAGAGAGCTTTCTTTGCTTCGTACGTACTCTCAGGCAATTCATTATCCTTTGGAAGTTTTGCCTTCATTAGTTGAAGTCAACTCTCAAATGCCTTGTCAGTCACACCGTTTTGTGCCTTCCATTTCAGCAACTCCAGTGTGGTACCGAGCTTTGTGCTACCATCTTCGCAATTTGGGTACAACAATTTTTTGTGATCCTGTAACATGTTGTCCAGCTTCAACCTCCCCAATTTATTTTCACAGTCTTCCCTTGCATCAACAATAACTCGGCCAAGATCATCATCGGGCTCTTCTGATGCCTGTTCTTGATCACCTCCTTCTTCTGCATTCTCTTCCATTACAGTATCGTCGTATTCAGGGAACAAAGGATCTTCTTCTTCTTCTTCATCGTCTTCCATCACAACCCCTCTTTCTCCATGCTTGGTCCGGCAATTATAGCTGGGCATGAAACCTCTCCGAAGTAGATGGCCGTGAAGGATTCTTTCGGAAGAATGTTCTCTGACGTCGACAATCAACACATGGGCAACACATGAAGCCATTATCTTTGTTCGCCTGAGCTACAGCAAGAAATGCATTCAGGCCTGCCATATACTCGGAAGTGCGTCGGTCACCGTACATCCATCGCTGCCGTGCATCCATCTGCATCATATAATTAAGTTTATCAAAATACATATTAATACAGAGATGACCACAGTACATCGACAAATAATACTTTTTTATGTATCAGTTACAGATGAAAAAGATAATTTGTTAACCTCGGTCGAAGATACCATTTTCAGTGAGCTTGTGTGCGTCTCGGGAATTTCGTCGAACACCTAGTGTGCATAGTAAAAAACACACTATAACAACACACTCTCTCACACCTCCAAGAAAAAAAAAAGATGGAAGGAGGGGGGGCTGGGGCAGTATATATAGGGGAAGGGGGCATTGGTCCCGGTTCGTGGACTGAACCGGGACAACAGGTCATGCGCGTGCCACGTGGCCTGTGGCTAGGCATTGGTCCCGGTCCGTGGCACGAGCCGGGACCGATATGCCCCCCACGAACCGGGACCAATGCGCCCAGGCGATTCCTGTTGCCCAGGGCGCACGAACCGGGACCAATGCAGGGCATTTGTCCCGGATTTGGTTGCAACCGGGACAGCTGCCCCCCGGCCCCCTGGACGAGAGGGGTTGTTTCCACTAGTGATGTACGGTCCCGTGTGGGTGATAATCGAATCATGCGTGGATACGAGTTTAGATTCTCAACCGGGTACATAATCTTTTTTGGTGTTAAGTTCGGTTCAGCTTTGCAGTCTTTGAAAAAAATCAGCTTTGCAATGGAAATTTAATTAAGCTTGATCCGAATAACCTACAAATGGAGTAAAATATAGGCTATATATCGATCCGTAGGCATGGGTTAGCTAGGCTATGGTCCTCTATCTGTTGGCTGCATGTGAACAGTACGACCTCTGGCTGCCCTGATATTTGAAGCCCATTGTGTTAAACAGAGTTAGTTGTAACAATACGATCCCAATCGGTACAGCTAACCAGATAGATAGATAGATAACTCATATGTTGTTAGTTTGTTATGCCGTATACTAACTACCTGTAACCCTAGCTCTATGAGCAGTATATATAATGAGCTATGGCCGATGCATTGAGGCACGGCACAAACCAATCTACTCTTTCTCCTCGTTCTTTTATATGGTATCAGAGCCAACACTCCTAACCATCCATGGCTCCAACCACCTCGCCGTCTCCAGCTCCGATCAACATCGCGGCCACGTTGAGCGCCGCAATCTCCATCAAGCTTGACCAGGAGAATTACCTGCTCTGGAAAGCCCAGGCCCTGCCGGCTCTCTACGGCAACGATCCGTTCGGCTTTGTCGACGGCTCCAATGCCGCCCCGCCGAAGCGCATCCCTGCCGCGGCCGGGAACTCGAACCAGATCGACAACCCGGAGTACGCAGCCTGGCGCAAGCAGGACCAGCAGGTCCTCAGCGGCCTGCTCACCTCCCTCACGCCTGCCGTGCTTGGCCACGTCCAGCTTCTCAAGACGTCGGCGCAGGTCTGGGAGGCCTTGGATCGGACCTTCGCGTCCAGGTCCAAAGCGCGGATCGTGCAGCTCCGCACCGCACTGGTGAGGCCGAAGAGGAGGGACATGACGATGTCTGCCTACTTCCACCACACCAAGAAGATCGCCGACACGATGGCGACAATCGGCAACCCGCTCGGCGACGACGAGATCGTCTCCTACATCCTGGCTGGCCTGGGCGAGGACCATGAGAACTTCACCACGTCGATGACTGTAATCGCGGGCAATGAGGACTTCACGTTGAGTTACCTATACGGGCACTTGACCGCGTACGAAGCGCGGACCGGCAGCCGCACATCCAGCGGCCACAACGACGCGCCGGTCCAGCACTCCGCCAACAACACCTCATGTGGCGGTGGGCGCGGCGGCTTCCAACGTGGCGGAGGCGGACGTGGCCGTGGCGACGCAGGCCGCGGCAATGGTGGAGGCCGCTACGGCGGCTACAATGGCGGCAGCTACAACGGTGGCGGCTACAATGGAGGAGGCCACGGTGGCGGCCGTGGCGACAACTCTGGGCGCGACGGCAACGCCCAGGGCGGAGGACGCGGACGCGGCGGCAAATCGACTTGCCAGATTTGTGGCATCTACGGCCACGACGCCCTGAGATGCTACTCGCGGTTCAATCACGCGATCCAGCCTGAGACCTCCAGCCGCGCCGCCAACTACTCCAACACCAATGACGGCTACACTAGTGACCCGAACTGGTATATGGATTCGGGCGCCACCGACCACATGACGAACGATATGGAGCGCCTTCACGTCCACGAGAACTACAGAGGCAACGAGCAGATCCAAGTTGCCAATGGTACGCATATACCCATCTCACATATTGGTGAATCTAGCTTATCCGGTTCTACTCGTAATCTCCGTTTATCCAATGTTTTGCATTCTCCTCATATTAGCAAAAATTTGCTTTCCACTCATAGACTTGCCAATGACAATAATTGTTTTGTTGAAATTCACCCTCGATCTTTTTTCGTTAAGGACCTCAAAACGAAGGTAACTCTACTTCAAGGTAGAGCACACGGCGGCCTATACCCAGTTCCACCATGCCATCCACTCCATCGACCACGTCTTCCGCAAGCTCACACCATCGCTCCATCCAAGGAACTGTGGCACCCCCGACTTGGACACCCTGCACCTCCCATCGTTCAAGCCATTCTTCAATCGAATAAGTTAGGTCCTATGCAAAATAAAGGAGTGCCGCATGTGTGTGATGCATGCCAGCAGGCCAAACTCCATCAGCTGCCATATGCAACCTCTAGTCGTGTTTCCAATTCCCCCTTAGAACTTGTCCATACGGATGTATGGGGTCCAGCAATTAAATCAGCTGGCGGGTTCCGTTATTATGTTAGTTTTCTTGATGATTTTAGTAAATTCACATGGGTGTACTTATTGAAGCATAAATCTGATGTTGAGCATGTGTTTTATCAATTCCAAAAACGTGTTGAACTCTCCCTTGGCACTAAAATTCTCTCGGTACAATCAGATTGGGGAGGGGAATATCAAAAACTACATCATTATTTTCAGACAACCGGGATTACACATCGTATTTCTTGCCCACACACCCATCAGCAAAATGGGGCGATCGAACAAGAACATCGCCACCTCGTCGAGACTGCCTTGGCACTTCTCGCCCAATCCTCCGCTCCCCTTCGTTTTTGGGATGATGCGGTTCTCACAGCATGTTATTTGATTAATCGCATGCCTAGCCGAGTTATACATAACTCCACTCAGGTGGTCAAACTTTTCAAGAAAACTGTTGATTATAATTTTCTCCGTGTGTTCGGTTGCGCGTGTTGGCCTAATTTGCGACCATACAACAATCGTAAACTGAGTTTCCGCTCACGCATGTGCGTATTCCTAGGCTACAGTTCTGATCATCTTGGCTTTCGGTGTCTTGATCGGTCCACCAGGCGCATATATGTTTCCCGTGATGTCGTGTTCGACGAACATGTTTTCCCATTCGCCAATGACTCCACCAAACCCTTCCCTCCTACCGAATCAGCCATTCTCCTTCCTGAACCGGATACGGATGAACCTATATGTACTGATGTGGCAGGTGCTTCTGATGGTATTGCTCTGCCATTTGTTTCAGGTCCTCCGCACGTCGATCACATCAACCCGCTGGCCATGCATGCACCGCCACACGGTGCACACGTTGATCATGAGGAGGCGGCGGAGCCTGATGCGTCCCATGATGGGCCGGGCGGTGACGCAGCCCATAACGACGCTCCCGAGGGCGACTTTCCTCCACGGACTCCGTCCCCGACAGCTCATGGGCCGGACCATGAGGACGACACGGACCTTGCTCCTTCGTCTGCTGGCTCTGGCTCCACTCCACCGCTACCTGCTCGCCGTCCTCTCAAGCCAGTGCGTCTCTTCGAGGGCATCGTACGCTATGACCCAAAGAAGAGGGCCTTTGCAGCAGAGCCTACTTCTCATGTCGATGCGCTTGTTGACCCTGCCTGGAAATCTGCTATGGATGATGAGTTCCGCGCATTGCATATAAACCAAACCTGGCGTCTGGTTGATCCTCCCCCGGGGCGACACATTGTTGGCTGCAAGTGGGTCTTCAAACTGAAGCACAAAGCTGATGGTTCTGTCGATCGGCACAAGGCCAGACTCGTGGCTAAAGGGTTTACTCAGCGTCAGGGGATTGACTATACAGACACTTTTTCCCTAGTTGTGAAGCCCACCACTGTCAGGTTGATCTTGTCCATCGCCGTGTCCAGTGGATGGATTCTTCGGCAAGTTGATGTGCAGAATGCTTTCCTCCACGGCGATATCCAGGAGGAGGTGTACATGTATCAGCCACCAGGATATGTTGATAAGAATTATCCAAATCGAGTATGCCGCCTCCAGAAGTCTTTATACGGATTAAAGCAGTCACCAAGAGCATGGTATTTCAAGCTCAGTTCGAAACTTCAGTCATTGGGATTTATTCCCTCCAAGGCAGACACTTCTTTATTTGTGTTTGTTGACAAGAAGGTGATGATCTACATGCTGATCTACGTGGATGACATCATTATAACCGGATCGTGTAAGCAGGCTGTCAGCACTTTGATGAGAAAGCTATGTGATTCGTTTGCAGTAAAAGACCTTGGAAAATTATCCTACTATCTTGGGATTGAGGTGACAGACACAGAAAATGGTGTTGCACTGACCCAGGCCAAATATGCAGCAGACTTGCTTCTCCGTTTGAATATGCACAATTGCAAAGATATAGCAACACCAATATCCTCCTTGGAAAAGCTTAGCAAAACTACTGGAGTTTTGCTAACTGATGATATGGCGTTTACCTACAGAAGTACGGTTGGTGCATTGCAGTATCTTTGTTTGACCAGACCAGATATCTCGTTTGCGGTAAATCAAGTGTGTCAATTTCTTGCCTCGCCAAGGGATGTGCACTGGTCAGCAGTAAAACGGATACTGAGATATGTAAAGGGGACAATCAGCTTTGGACTGCAGTTACAGAAGTCCACGTCTACTGAACTTAGCGTTTATACTGACGCAGATTGGGCAGGATGCCCTGATAATAGGCGATCAACTGGAGGGTATGCAGTCTTCTATGGTCCGAACTTAGTGTCGTGGAGCTCACGGAAACAGCCGACAGTTAGCCGATCCAGCACAGAAGCAGAGTACAAAGCTATCGCAAATGGGACAGCAGAAGTCACATGGTTGCAATCAGTTCTAAGGGAACTAGGAGTGTTTCAGTCACAAGCTCCAATCATGTGGTGCGACAATCTTGCACTGCGAATCCCATGTTTCATGCCCGAACGAAGCATATAGAGATAGACTTCCATTTCGTAAGGGAGAAGGTTTCAGCGGGAGCTCTGAAAGTTCAGTTTATTTCCTCTCGTGACCAGCTAGCAGATATCTTCACAAAGGCACTGAGTCGAGATGTCTTTGATCGACTGAAGTTTGAGTTGTGCTTAGCTAGTACGCGTTTGGATCGAGAGGGGCTGTTAAACAGAGTTAGTTGTAACAATACGATCCCAATCGGTACAGCTAACCAGATAGATAGATAACTCATATGTTGTTAGTTTGTCATGCCGTATACTAACTACCTGTAACCCTAGCTCTATGAGCAGTATATATAATGAGCTATGGCCGATGCATTGAGGCACGACACAAACCAATCTACTCTTTCTCCTCGTTCTTTTATACATTGGTCGTTATAACAACACTACCGCCACAAGAGTACGTGGAGAAGGTAGCCGAATCCTGCACTACATGAGCGTATCGACCTTCTCGTGCCGAATGGCATTTTTCATATTATTTCAGAAAGAAATAGGTAAGTCACGTGCTCCCAGAGATCAACCTTTCAGATATTCTGGTCCGTGCACAAGCATCTGCATTAGGTAAACCCGAAAGAAGCCACCCTTAATTTTCACCATGTTTCATACTCATAGCACGATCATGATTCCACAATTAATCTTGCCATTGTTTGATCTTGCTCGTTAATTAGTCGTGTAACTTGGGATTACAAGACGTGAGATCGACAATGAACGGTGCAAATATCCATCACTCTGCTTGCCCTGTGCCGTGCACCGGCAAGGACGTCCACAGGTACAGGAGAGTAAATTCACGGCACGGTACCGATACGTGACTGCCGTGTCGTTGACGCGTGGGAACCCGACAATCCCACCGCTGTCATTGCAAAATGCTCTAGTCCGGCCACTTCAAGATGCAATCTAAGGGCATCTCCAGTCGTTCGGCCCCCCCAGATTTCATATCGGCGTTTTTTAGCGATAGCGCCGGGCCGCACCAAAACCTGGGGGGGGGGGGCGATTTCACCAGCCGTTCGGTGGCCCAGAAAAGAAACCGGCGATATCATTTGAAAGTTCATCTTTCCGCCCCAAAAAATAGAGCCCTAGTTCGGCGATCAGCAGCCATGGTTTCGGGCGATCATATTACAAAAAACGCCACAGGTGGGCGATCAAATATAGTCCAGATCGAATCACACAGACGGGCACACGCGGCGTGGGCGAACATAGACGATCAGGCAGAAGCGTCGGCCGGCGTCGGAGCAGGCGGCGAGCTCGGCCCAGCATCCTCTAGGTCGATGACGGCGTCGGAGTGGACGGCGGGCGCGGCATCCTTGTCGACGACGGGCGCGTCATTCTCCAGGTCGACGACGGGCTCGGCATCCTTGTCGACGATGGTCGCGGCATTCTGCAGGTCGGCGTGCGGGCTTGTCGGCGCGGTGGTGTAGCTGGCGCCACCAGACGATGTCGGGGCCGGGGGCGTGCTGATGTCGGTCAGGATGAGGTTGCACTGCGCCAGGAACCAAGCTCTCATCTCGGGGGTCATCGCGGCCGGGTCGCCGCCCGTGAGGAAGGCGAGGTCATTGTTTCTCTTCTTCACCGCGGTGCCAGTCCTGAGGAGGTCGATCTTGACCTGCGAGTTGGCCATGAGCGCCGCCCGTCGCTGTTTGGAGACCTCCTCCCTCTTGACGGCCTGGGCCTGGGCGTCGGCGATGCAGGTCTCGATGGACGCCTGGAGCTTCGCCGCTGCCGGCGCGCCGTCCCTAGCCAGCTTGGCTTTCTTGTGGCCCATCGGCAGACGCCCTTCGGACGCACCTGCAACCACCGCGTCGGGAACGTACTCCTTGCCCTTGTCGATCGACCGCCACACCTCCGCCCACTTCTCGCACTTCTCGATGAGGACGAAGACGTGGAGGAACTTGAAGTCGGAGCCCTCGTCGTTCTTGTACGCCTCCAGCATCCGGACGATCTCCATCTCGCGGTTGGCGCCGCTCTGCGGCCTCATCGAGATCTCCTCCTGGATGCCGTGTCATTTGTTGCAGGACGCCTGGATGTTCGCCCAATGGTTCACCATGGCCTCCTGGCCGCGGTCGGTGATGCAACAGGCGTAGTAGGGGTCGATCATGCGGCGCTCGTCGTACGCCGTTTTCACCCGCTTCCAGTAGTTGTCGACGTGCTGGTTCGCGCCGACGATCGGGTCCAAGCTGATCGTCTTCCACGCCTCGGCGAGGAGGGCGTCCTCCCTGTTCAGCCACTTGATGCGAGGCTCGGCGGGGGGCAGGGGCACCTTGGGTTCCTTGCGGGGACGGCCAGGACCCCGGCGCTTTCGGCCATCGTCGGCCTTGTCTGTCCCCTCGGGCACCACCGGCATCTCGTCCGCCTCGTCGTCTTCGCCCTGCTCCTCCGTCGCCTGCGTGCCGGAGCCACCTTCGACGTAGTCGCCACCGCCCTGCGCGAAGAACTCCCCGCTGTGCTCGAGGAAGCCCGGGCTCGCCGCCGCCGCCATCGAGCCGGACGCGATGATCTCCTCCATGTAGCTGTCCTGGGGCTGAATCCCGGCGAGAATCGCACGGCGGTGGGACGGGGAAGCTGCGTAGCCCGGCGCGGCGCCATACATCATCGGCGGGTGGTAGGGGAAGGTGAGGTTGGGGTTGAAGCCTCCCAGGGAATCGCCTTCGACGAACCACGCAGGCGGCGGGTGCGGTGACATGCGTGGCGACGGCGACTGCTTCCAGCCGGCGAACATGGGGCCGAAAGGTCTCTTCTTCTTGGCGAGCGGCGCCGTGGCTGCGACCGGCGTAGGTGGTTCGTCCGGCGCGGCCTCCTCCTCCTCGTCCTCCAGCTCGGCTTCCTCGACGGCGGCCTGCTCCTCCGCCTGCAGCTGCGCCATCAGCTTCCTCTGCCGCTGCGCCGCCTCCCTCCCCCGGCGCTTGATGTTGGCCGTTTCCAGGCGCGACCTCTCGGCGATCCACTTCTTGTTCGACATGCCGGGCGGCCGCTCCTTCGGCGCTCTCGGCTTGCGCGGTTTCTTGGCCGGTTCGGAGGCCGCGGGAACGGATACGGCGGTGGCGGCGGCGCGGGGTCCTGTAAATCGGGCGGGAGCCATGGCGTCTAGATCTCGGGGGCGGGGGGAAATGGCGGGAATGGACCGGGGGGAGGGGTACATGTGGGGGGAAAGTGGAGGGAAGCGCCGAAAAAAGGGAGGGAAATCGTCTTCCGCCGCCGACAGGCGTGGCCCACGCGCGCATTTCGCCCCCCCCCCCCCCCCAAGCCGAACCCAGCGCGCTGGGTTCGGCGGCGCCAAACGGCGCGAAAAACGGCGGAAAGCGGCGCTAAATCGGTTCCTAGGGGGGCGACTGGTGCGAAACGGCGCGAAAAACGCCGCTTGGGGGGCTTTGGGGGGACGGCTGGAGATGCCCTAAGGCAATGATTCTGGAAAAAAAACCGGTGGCCTACACGGCTACATTGTCGTCGTATTATTTCGGCGCTAATAGCACGATATAGCATATTTGGAGGGTCCATGCTAAATTATAACACTTTTGCTCGCTATTGCGCTATTTAATAAATAACATACTATGTCACACTAAACGTCATAACGTTATATACCGCGCTATTATTTTTTCAACCTATCGGTCCAAATGCACAAATTTTCCACCTTAGAAAGAATAAAACGTCGCCTCCTGGTTTTCGTGGCGATTATAAACAGTCGTGAAGATGACATCGTTAGGTTTATAATTATGAATAAGTAATTTATACATTGTTGTTTTCCCGTGGGATTTTGATGTTGGGCTCAAGGAAACTAGAGAACTATTTTGTATCTAGCTGTTCTCACATTTTAGAACTATATCATTTTTAAAAAAATTCTTCAATTTTTGAGATATATTTGATAGTTTTTATAAAACGCTATTTTGATATAGCACTCTATAGCGCACATAGTATCTAGAGGAGGTTGCCGCTATTCTCGTAGCATGCTATTGTTTTCCTCTACGTCAATATTGTTTGACCATAACGCATGGTTTGCAAATATTCTGCTAAATTTGACCAAAAGCGGCAGCCTGTGTATCTAGCCCAGCAAGCTGGCCCAGGGGCTCACCAGCACAGCCACAGGCGGTACGCCTTCAGCGCCCGTTAGTGCAGTGACGCAGCTGCCTAAGGAAAATAATTATATGAGACCTGGTCTACAAATTTAGACCCGTGGACCAACTCCAGCAATTGACAGGTGGCTAGAAAATAGGGGGAAAACAAAACCCGGTTATCTATTTTCAAATCTAAACTGCTTTCTAGCCACGTGTCAATTGCTGAAGTTGGTCCACGGGCTAAATTTGTAGACCAGGTCCCATATAATTATTTTCCGCTGCCTAAAAGACGGTTGCCTGGTCGACCAGCCCAAACAGATAGTGATGCTTTCTTTTCATTTTTCTTCTTTATTTTTTGTTTTATCATTTTCTTTATATTTTAATTTTTTAATTTTACTTTTTTACATTAGAGTATTGATGAAAAAATGGTGAATTCAATAAGAAACAATATTCACGAGATATTAATAAAATGTTTATTGTAAGAAAAATATCCCCGCAAGGCTTTAAAAAAGTGTTCATAAGGTTAAAAAAACCTATTCATGCAAGAAAATTATGTTCATGTAGAAATAATTGTTCACGGGATTCAAAATTGGTTCACTTATTACGTGATTAAAATATTATATGATTTAAAAAAGGAAAATAAGTAGAAAAAGAAATAGAAAAAGGTCAAAATATAGAAAACATGAAAGAAAAAAATTGAAATGGTCACAAATTTTCATATGAGGGAAGAAATTCCCATGGTCCAAAATAATTGTTAGCAAGTTTAAAAAATTCATATGAGAGGAAAAGGTGTTCGAGCAATTCAAAATAATTATTCACAATAAATGTAATACATATTCACTTGTTAGATAATAAAAATAGTAAATAATTATTTGCAAAAAGATGAAATAAATGTTCACTTGTTTGATAATAAAAAAATAGTCAATGAGATAGGAAAACCCAAGGCCACTCCGATAACATCATCTAGATCTCGAAGCAGCTCACCGGAACCGTCTCGCCACACTGTTTGGCGTCGATCAGGCAAGGTGGTTGGTGGGAGGTGCGGTGATGCTCTTCACCCTAGGAGGTAACAACTTCGTGAAAAACTACTACCTAGGGCGCGTTTGGTAGACTGCATGTTTTTTTGCATATGTGGGGCTTTCTCTCCAAGGCCTGGCCGGAGTGAGCCAACCCCTAATCCTTGGTGTGTTACTTGTTAGGTTGCCCGCATCGCATCAGTAGCTCTCTTTTGTGCATTGTGTTTGGTAGGCTATAGAGAGGCACAAATGGGTTCGGCTAAGCAATGCCCACTGATTGGTTGCATCCAGTTTTGTTTGTGCTCACCTCTTCTCTCAAATGGTCAGATTAGGAAGAGCTCGAAATAGAAGTTCATGCATAACTAATACGGGCCACCCCTACCTCATATGAATAGCAGTTCATCAGTATATCCCTAACTAATACGAATAAAAGTTCGACATCAATATATCCCTAGTTAATACGAATAATAGCAGTTCAGTTTGGTGATCAGGGGTGGTAGTTCTTCTTCTCCTTCTCTTCTTCTTCTTCTTCTTCTTCTTCTTGTTCTTCTTCTTCTTTCTTCCTCTTCCTCCTCTTCCTCTTCTTCTTCTTCTTCTTCAGTTCCTTGTGGTACCTCTGTCAGCCCACTCCACCTCTTGTTCTTCCAAGCTTCATTGTCATCCCAATTCACACCATGGTCGAGGTTAACGCCGTCAGGTGTGACATCTGCCTCATCCAGGACATGGGGATCGAAGCTCCATCCAAGGATCCAGTTTTGAAGAATGCAACACGCAAGAACTAGCTTCACTTGGGTGGAAAAAGGGTGAAATGGCTTCTGGTCAAGAATCTTGAATCTATTTTTCAGTGCAGCAAAAGCTCTCTCGACCGTAACTCTAAGGCTAGAGTGCCTGAGATTGAACCATTCCTTGGCAGTAGTTAGGCCAAACCTTGCACTAAACTCGTTTAGATGGTACATGGTTGATGAGGAGATAATAACCTGGTAGGCCAATTCCAAGGTATAACCCGGCCCAAAGGACGCTGTGCAGGATCCGGCTAAGGATAAAGACACTTCTGGAAGGCCCAAAGTTTGTAGGCCTCGTAACCCGGATTGTGGGTTGCGGTAAGGAAAGCTAGGATTTGTAAGCGGTGTTCGGGTAGGACTCAAGTTGCGCCTTGGAGGGCAAGCCAGGTAGGGGTGCGGGTGTTTTATAAACCGGCTC
The DNA here is from genome assembly GCA_028641055.1 of Alopecurus myosuroides. NCBI lineage: Eukaryota > Viridiplantae > Streptophyta > Magnoliopsida > Poales > Poaceae > Alopecurus > Alopecurus myosuroides. The sequence continues at coordinate 27,660,134 of CM054060.1, forward strand.
CTAGGCTTAGTTTGGCAGAGATCCAAGTAGTAATCATATCGCCGAATATCGAGTATCCATTGTACACGAAAGATTGAGTTAATAAAGAGAGATCGGAGACCCGGCGACTTCACCGCCGGCTACCAGATCGAATTCCATCATGTTTTCCTCTGAGCTAAACCCTCTCCCAAACGTCTGTGTCGACTTGCCCCAGGATCAGTTACCCCTGGTAACATCTGCCGTGGTCATCCCACGACAGTTGGCGCCCACCGTGGGGCCTGCGTCCAAAGGTGTTTACATCACGGGAGAAGCTCGGAAGAGCATGGAGAACCTCGTCGTCGGTGAGATCTACGACGACCACGAAGGAAAGAAGATGGTGGACGATTCCGGCTGGGGGCCAGAGTCGGATCACCTTGAATCCGGATCTGTCGTGACAATCGGCGAGGTCAACATCTTCATCGGTATGGTACGTACGTTTGACTTGAAAGGACAGTATCATGTGCATGTTACAGGAACTTCTAGCAGGGATAAAGAAACACTAAAGCAAACGGTAATTTCGGTTTCCTCGGCCGTTCCGAGATACCTGAGATGGGCGGAACAAGAGGTAACGTGGAGCAGAAGGGATCACCCGGAAGGAATAGAACGCCCAGGAATCTTGGCGTTGGTGGTCGCACCGCAGGTCAATGGTTACGAGTTGAAAAAAGTCTTGATGGATGGTGGAAGCAGCATTAACATCTTGTATTGGGAAACTTTCTTACGCATGAACCTCAAAGAATCCCAGCTGCAGAAAAGTTCAACAGTTTTTCACGGAATTGTGCCGGGTCACTCAGCGCGCCCTGAGGGAAAGATCACATTGGAGGTTGCTTTCGGAGAATCAGTGGATAATTATCGAGTTGAGTGGCTCACGTTTGAGGTGGTCAAGTTGCGTAGCCCTTATCATGCGTTGCTCGGAAGACCGGCTTACGCTAAGTTCATGGCTAGACCGTGTTATGTATATTTACAGCTAAAAATTCCGGGTCCTAAGCAGACCATCACCATACATGGAAGTCGGGATATAGCGGCTGAGTGTGATGAAGGAGATTCAGTGATGGCTGAGCAAGCTTGCAGAAAAGAAGAACTCAAGTATTACCGGTCTCAGGTGGATCCGGATGATGGAACAGCGCTGAGAAGGCCGGATTCTGAGGATGAAAGAGTGAAATTCAAGGCAGCACAGGACACCAAGAAAGTAGATTTTGTTGAAGGTGATTCCACCAAGCAGTTCACTATAGGGTCTAATTTGAAAAGCGAGCAGGAAAAGGCGCTGGTGGAGTTTATTCGTTCAAATGCGGACGTATTTGCTTGGACACCCAGCGACATGCCGGGTATCCCCACGGAGTTGGCAGAGCATAGTTTGCATGTGGATCCCAAGGCCAGGCCCGTGAAGCAGGGCTTGAGAAAGATGAATGAGGAAAGAAGGAAAGCAATAGGCGAAGAAATTGCGCGGCTATTAACAGCCGGCTTCATGATGGAAGTATTCCACCCGGACTGGCTGGCGAATCCGGTTCTAGTGATGAAAAAGACCAACGAGTGGAGGATGTGCATTGATTTCACAAGTCTCAACAAGCATTGCCCAAAGGATCCATTCGCACTACCAAGGATAGACCAAATAATAGACGCAGTAGCTGGGAGTGACCTGTTGTGTTTCCTGGACGCGTATTCCGGATATCACCAAATTAAGCTCAAAAGGGAGGATTGGGAGAAAACATCGTTCATAACCCCTTTTGGAGCCTTCTGCTACAAAACAATGACGTTTGGACTGAAGAACGCAGGCGCAACCTACCAACGGTGCATTCAGAAGTGCTTCGAAGACCAAATTGGACGCAATGTCCATGCTTATGTGGATGACGTGGTTGTCAAGACCAGGAAGGCAGAGACATTTATAGACGATCTAAAGGAGACGTTCAAAAATCTAAGGAGATATCAGATGAAGCTCAACCCGACAAAATGCGTATTTGGGGTTCCAGCTGGGAAGTTACTCGGCTTTATCGTTTCCGAGAGAGGAATTGAGGCAAACCCGGACAAGATCAAAGCCATCCAAAATCTGAGAAAGCCGGAAAATCTGAAGCAGGTCCAAAAGCTTACAGGCTGCGTAGCAGCCTTGAGCCGGTTCATATCCAGGTTGGGAGAAAAGGCAATACCCCTGTACCGGCTCTTGAGGAAATCCGACAAATTCGTATGGGATCAAGAAGCGGATGAGGCATTCGAGGCACTAAAAAAGCAGTTATCTGAAGCACCAGTATTAGCGGCCCCGGGCCCTAAAGAACCTATGTTGTTGTATGTTGCAGCTGGCCCCCGAGCCGTCAGTGCAGTAGTGGTCGTGGAACGCAAAGAGGATGGAAAGGGTTACCCGGTTCAGAGGCCGGTTTATTATGTCAGCGAGGTATTGTCTGAAGCAAAACAGCGTTACCCGCATTGGCAGAAGCTGGTTTTCGGGGTCTTCATGGCCAGCCGGAAACTAAAGCCGTACTTCCAGGAGCACCCTATAACAGTAGTCAGCTCAATACCAATGTCGGATATCATCAGAAACTCGGATGCAACCGGAAGAATAGCCAAATGGGCGATAGAGATGGGGGATTATCACATCAGCTACGAGCCTAGGTCAGCAATCAAATCACAGGCCTTGGTGGATTTTGTTAATGATTGGACACACACAGGCATGGCTACCATAGTTCCAAACTCCGAGTCGTGGATCATGCATTTCGATGGATCGAAACAGTACGAGGGTTCAGGAGCTGGAGTGGTGCTAACGTCACCCAAAGGAGACAAGTTGAGTTATGTATTACAGATTCACTTTGATTGTTCCAACAATGTAGCCGAGTATGAGGCCCTATTGCATGGCTTAAAAATAGCTAAGGAGATGAACATTAGGAGGATACGATGCTTTGGAGATTCGGATCTTGTGGTACAACAGGTATCAGGAACTTGGGATAGAAAGGACGCAACTATGGCGGCATACCGCAGGGAGGTCGATAGGGTAGCCGGATGTTTTTCCGGGTACGAGGTGGAGCATATAGACAGGAGAAAGAACGAGGCAGCCGACGCCCTAGCCAGACTCGGCTCACGCAGAGAACCGGTTCCACCTAACGTATTTTTGGACGAATTATGGCGACCGTCAGTTAAAATCGAGTCTGAGGAAGAGCTAGCAAATCAAGACCCAGGCTTGGAGCTCGTGGCCACTGTACGCGCTATTCCCGAGTGGGCAGAACCTTTTTTGGCCTATCTATCACGAGGCGAGTTGCCGCAGCAGGAGGTATTAGCAAGGCAAATTTTGCGACGAGCAAAGGGATATTCTATTATTAATGGGGAGTTATATAAGAGAAGCGCCACGGGGGTCTTCCTGCGCTGTGTGACACCAGAGGAAGGCCGACAGATCCTCAAGGAAATTCATGAAGGTGATTGTGGGCATCACGCGTCTACAAGTTCACTTGTGGCCAAGGCTTACCGACACGGGTTTTTCTGGCTCACGGCTCTGGCAGATGCGGAACGATTGGTAGCAAGGTGTGACGGATGTCAAGGGTACGCCCGCCAAATCCACGTGCCGGCTATGGAATTACGGACCATCCCGTTAACTTGGCCGTTCGCCGTCTGGGGTATGGACATGGTTGGCCCCTTTCATATGTCACCTTGCAAAAAGACACATCTGTTGGTAGCTATCGATAAGTTTACCAAGTGGGTAGAAGTTATGCCAGTTACTAATTGTGAAGCGGCTACAGCAGTCAAGTTCCTGAAAAGAATTATCTATCGGTTCGGGTATCCTCACAGCATAATTACCGACAACGGAACCAACATGTCCCTTGGCGAGATGGAGAAGTTCTGTGGTAACAACGGAATCCGGCTTGACGTAGCATCAGTAGCTCATCCACAGGCCAATGGACAAGTAGAAAGGGCGAATCAAGAACTGCTTCGCGGACTAAAGCCACGCCTACGAGTCCCCTGTATAAGGGCTGCTGGCGCATGGGTCGAAGAACTTCCTGCTGTGGTTTGGGGTATCAATACAACACCTAACAGATCTACTCAGATGACGCCCTTCTTCATGGTATATGGCGCGGAGGCGGTGTTACCGAGTGACATTATTCATGATTCACCGCGAGTGTCGGCTTACGTTGAAGTGGAGAACGAAAAGACCCGGCAGGACGCCGTGGATATGTTAGAGGAACAAAGGGAACAAGCCCTGGAAAGATCAGCGATATATCAGCAGGATCTACGGAGGTATCATAGCCGGCGTGTGAAAACCCGGGTCTTCCAGGAGGGAGACCTAGTTCTGCGCCTGGTTCAGTCAAACGAAGGAAAACACAAGTTATCACCACCATGGGAAGGACCATTTATCATAAGCAGGAATTTGCATAATGGGTCATATTACTTGATAGACGCAAGGGAAGAATCGGCCACGGTTAATGACACCGCTCATACCACTTCATCTATGCAAGAAAGGGACAGACCATGGAACGTGGCTCAGCTACGCCCATATTATACTTAGCAAGGATTATGTTGGCTCGTGGAATTGAACGATGTAACAGGCAGCGGGTTTCAGACGCACTCTTTTCCCATCCAGGGCACCCTTGGGGACTGGACGGGTTTTTAATGAGGCGGCTTGCTGACCTAATTTTTCATATCAAATAAAGAGGTGATTATCGAGAATAGAGGTGGTTACAAATTGAGTCTTATACTTTCAGCATGATGCGTATATTTAGGTCTTGAGGGCTGATTGCTTGGATAAGCACAGTTGCAAACTCAAAAGACCCGGCCTTGATGCCTATGAGTTATAAGGGCCGATTACTCGCAAACGAGTACGGCTGCAATCTTATAACCGGACAAAGAAGTCCAAATTCCTTGGCTATTCACTGGTAGAAAAATGGCCTTCGGTATGCCAGCATCAGTCCCCAAGCGTCGCGCCCCGTGACTAATGAGTCTTTATTCCCGGGTCGCCAGGAGACCCGCGACAGAAGGTCAGACGTCGCGGTTTGGGAAACGCGTTGCCGCGCGTGGAGGGAATTAATTCCGGTTGACCTCGCCGCCCGGGACTATTGGTCCTTTATTCCCCGTTCCCGTGGCCAACCGGGACCATTGGCTCTTTATTCCCCGTGCCCGTGGCCAACCGGGACTAAACATCGGCTTCTCGCCTTCCCGCGGCGGTTTTTATTTCGCGAAGAGGCAGAGGGCGCCATTTCCACTGCTCGCTCTCTTCTTCCTCTGTTCTTCCTCGTTCTTCCTCTGTTCTTCCTCTCTCGCCATTTCAAGCACACGCACGCAAAATGGCTGAATGGACGGAATACGATGGGAAGACACCATGCGGCAAGGATTTGGACGTGCTCTTCAGCAACAGTTGCGCGCGGCTGCCTGAAGCTCTAGGTCGTTTGGCCGATCTGTATTGGGCAGCTCCCGAAGAACACCGGTTCTTTGGGCTCGATCTGGAGTACACGGCGAATCAGCAGGATGTTGCCGTCATCCAGATTTCGTTCAAGGAGACGGTGTTGGTCTTCCAATGGTCAAGGTACGTAGAAGCTAGCACACGTCCACGTACAAATCTTGCATGCATGCATTTCGGGTTTTTTGGTTGCATGTGAAGATCATATGTGCTGCAACTAATCTAACACATAGCCTATTTTTGTTGTTACAGTAGCTCAAGGCATTGCCCGGACCTTGTTGATTTTCTTGTCTACAATGGGTTTGACTTTTGCAGCGTTGACATCACGCAAGACCGCGTGAAGTTGGCGCGCATCGGTGTTGTGATACCTGAAGATCACTATATTGATCTTCAGAATCTTATCCAGTTCACCGGGCCAAAGACCGGGATGGCTGTCATGGCAAGCTACTTAATCGACCCCTGCTATCACCGGATGAAGACTGATTTCCCCCGGCAGAATCACAACTATTGGGAGGAGACCCCATTGCGCATGACGAACCTCAAGTATGCGGCCATAGATGCATATGTTGCGTACGAGTTGTTCCGCATCTACTCGGCGGGGCCATAGATGATGTATGCGTTCGATATTGCGCATGTAATGGTTATCTATAATTAGTAGTATATATATGTAATGGATAACTTTTGTGATCGACTCTATATATATATGTTAATTATGAAATGTGATCGACTCTATGTTTGTGTTATGTGTGATCGACTCTATGCATGTAATTAATATTGTTTGTATTATTGTTCTTTATTTTTTATATATTTTTTCATTTTAAGATTTTAAAATGAATTAGTATTATTTTTCTTCATTTTTTGATATATTATTTGTATTTTTAAGATTTTAAAATGAATTTGTATTATTGTTCTTAATTTTTGATATACTATTTGTATTTTAAGATTTTAAAATTAATTAGTATTATTGTTCTTCATTTTTGATATATTATTTGTAATTTTAAGATTTTAAAATGAATTAGTTCTATTTTTCTCAATTTTTGGATATATTATTTGTATTTTTAGAAATAATACAAATTAAAAGTTAATGTTTATTTATTTATTCAAAATTATTAATTACATCATTACTTTTGTTTATTAAAAGATTTATTTGCAATTCAAACAATTAAGAAATGTGGCTTCGACTAACATGTTAATAAGATTGATATGATACTACTATCACATACATGCGTGAGAAACACTTGGATTCGGGACGGGATGGAACTCGGAAGTTAAGCGTGCTAGTGCTAGAGTAGTGGGAGGATGGGTGACCGAGCGGGAAGTATGACCATGAGTAAGTAATTTGACTAGGGATAATCTTAGTTAGACACTAAGCAAAGCAAATAATACAAATTGTGAAAAAAAGAAGGGAGTGAAAAAAAAGGGAGAGGGAGTGAAAAAAAAGGGAGTGAAAAAAGGTGAGAAAAATAATTAGAAACCAAATGAATTAAAAAAATTACGAAATAAATCTAGTCCCGGTTCATGTGGCCAACCGGGACTAAATGTCCTCCGACCCCAGGCTCCGCCACCCGCCCACGTGGACGGGCCTTTAGTTCCGGTCCGTAAGTAGCGGGACTATAGGGGGGGGCCTTTAGTCGCGCGTAGCTAGTCCCGGTTGCCTGGACGGGATTAATGGGCCTGGCGAACCAGGACTGTAGGCCTTTTTTCTACCGGTGATTCTTACTTAAGCTCGATGTGACTCGCACTAAAGTGGCATGATTTGTTCGCTTACGGTTACAGGCAGCCATGAAGCCCAATGGGACTTGCCTGACCCCGTTTTCGTATAGATGTAATAACATGATATCCACGCGAAAGCCGGCTTACAGTACAAGATAGTCAAAAGGGTCATCTAAACCACAAGTTATGTAGAGTACAAGGCTAATAGCCGGAAACTCAACGATTATTAAGCATAACTTCAAACCCCATGTGGAACGACTCTGGGACCTTTGCGAATTTAGCAGCAGGCAATTTGTTCTCCTCTAAAAAGTCACGTGCCCTAGACCCGGAAGTCCGGGTCAGGGGGACTCGGGATCTTGGAAGGGAAAAATTGCTTAGTTGTTTAATTTCCAACAAACCCAAACATCCGGGTCTTGGGGACATGGGGACTTAGAAGCAAGTCCGCTTGCCAAACACCCATATAACCCCGACGCCGAGTCTCACAAAGGGAAAAATAAAGAATGTCGGATATCAAGAACAAAGAAAGTTGCATATAAAAAGTAACAAGAACGATTGGATATCAAGAGTAAAGAAGGTTGGATATCAAGAGCAAACGAGTTCAAAAGTAGATAAATTTAAGCCAGAAGAGGCACAAGGTGTATCAGGAACTTAGAGTGCATTACAAAGTTTCACCAAAGAGTATCAAAGGCGCACAAGCGCACCATTCAAATAATAATTGTTTCAACGGCACATCGGCCGACTAATGAGTACGAAGTGGCAGATATTACTCGGCATTCTAAGCCGCCGGATCCATCTTGGTTTTACCCTTGCCGTCACTTGGGGTAGCAGCCCTACTCGGATCAGCAGCAACGCCGACTCGCGCAGGTGGAGGGACGATAGGTGTCGAGGTAGCGGGCGCAGAGTCGGCTTCAGCCTTCTTCTGTGCAGCTTCCTCTCGTATCTTGGCAGCGTCTTCCTTCCATCGGGCAAGCATATCGAATGGCTTGGGGCGATCTGCTTTAATGACTTTGTCGTTAGCATCATATGCAGGAAGAATAGTGTCAATGATCTGGCTATCGGCGATCACACTGGCCGGGTGACGAACTTCCTTTTGAATGGCTTTGAAATCCTTCGGCGAAAACTTGGACCCGTCCTGATTGAACTCCGGAAACCCGGCTATCATCTTGGCCGGCTCTAGCTTTGGGATATAAGCTTTAGCCAGGGCGAGTCCTCGGGTTACCCCAAAACGGCAGGATGAGCGCTTCCAATGCCAAATCCATTCAGGAATGGTGGAGCAGGCCTCCAGCAACTTTTTCATGCTACCCGGCGCAGCGCACGGCAGTCGTAGCCCATCAAGAATCCATCCAACGCCGGCACCAAGTTGCCGGATAGTATCTTTAATCAGTTGTAGTTTGGCGGTATCATCTTCTTCTTCAGGGGCAGCTTCACCCGGACCTGTTGAAAAGTAAGGAAAGTAACGAGTAAGAAATCCGGTTATCCAACCAAATGAAATATAGGTCATAATCGCCAGAATCCAGAAATTGTACCAGTTGCGACGCGATAGATATCAGCAATCTGCACTGAAAGAGTCGTCAGCCTATCTTCAGCCATATGAGCCCTTTTTCTGTATTTCCTTGTGATTTTTCCGCTTCTACGCGCTTCAGCTTCCGCTGCTTCGCGCAGAGCTGTCTCCTTCTCGATGCGTTTGGCAGCTTTAGCCAGTTTCTTCTCAGATTGCGCAGCAAAGTCCTAGAGGGATAACACAAGGAAAAGGGTTAATTGGAGCCATTGCACAAATTTCCAAGCAAATCAATCAGTAATTCACTCGGAACTTGGGGACTATATAAGGATGCAGATGATATTACTCGGACTTACCTTGTGCTTTGTTATCAAGGCGTCTAGAATATTTTCTTCGTCGGAGCTCAAGGTGTAGAGGGCATCAAGCATTTGGGCAAACGTCATGTCTTCAGGACGAATTCGTGAAGGACCGGCAGATTGGTCTTCTGGTTGAAGGAGCTTTCCGACTTTTGGGGTCAAGACCCGGATCGTCTGGGTATCCGGGTTAGGAGAGCCCGACTTGGTCTCTAAGATAATGTCTTCATCTACCTCTTCAGAGGATTTGGGGGATGCGGTCTCTGGCTTAGCTGGGTCCTTGAAGGGGTCTTGTTCTTGCCCGTCCTCAGCCTCATCATCAGCTGCAGCATCCGTGTTAATGTGCGGCTCCTCCCCTCCTTGCCTTTCTGCTTCAGGAATTTCCGGGTCATCGATGGTCACTTGGGCACTAAAAGGGGAAAAAGGAAAGAGTGGTTAGTAATACATATTAAAAAGTTAATAAGTGTAAAAGGATATCAAGTAAAGGACGCTTACCCGGTGTTTATGGCATAATCCGGCGGGAGCTCGCTGCTGGAGGCGGACGAAGTTGTCAAAGGTACCGGCTGCGGTACCCGGAATTGCCCAGCGTGTGGGTGGTTAGGAGATGGATGGCGCTGAGGTGGAGGAATGTTGGCTCGGTGAGCAGGTGAAGTGGGGATACCCGGGTTAAGGGGATCGTCCCCCGGGGAACTCCGGGTTACCCTGCGCTTAGCCGAGAGGAGATCCTTCAAGAGTGGTGAGTGTGACAACCGTTCATTAAGGTTACGCATAGTTTCGAAGGAGTAAGGCTCAGAAGACATGAAGGAGAAAGGAACCTTTGCGATCACCCCTCTGGCCTTCCTCTTGGTTCCGGCTGTGGCTTCCTGGTCGGATTCGGTGGCCTCCGGGTCATCCTCTTCTTTTTCTTCCTCGTCCTCCAACCCTGAAAGCCGAGTATGTATCAGACAAGAAGAAAGATGGGTGATAGGAAAGTAGGGTAGGTAAAAGGCGAATGTAAGATTTGGGAAAGCACCTTCATCATCATCGGCCGGCTCGTCCTCCACTTCCGGGTCTTTGGACGGGGGGGAGGTTTCGATCCTCCAGAATGGATCTTCAGCCTATGATCGAGGAAATGAGAGCAAGAGTCAGAGGCAGTATCAAGTTAAAGTATTGAAATAAGTTATGGGAACCGGGTCTTACTGCTGGAGCCGGGTTTTCCCGAGTAAATGGGGGTAACCCGGCGATATTTCTTATCACCTCCAACTTCTCAGTCAGGAAGCCTTTGATGGTCTTGATGGTGTCGCCGGTTGCGAAGTTCTTAGTGGAATATCGGAGCGCGTCTGTGGTGTGCCCTGAGTACTCGTGCATCAACTTGGAGCGGATGGAGTTGGGTTGGATCCGGTAATCCACCCAGGTCTTCACCAAGTTGAGCCCAAGAAGGCCTTGGGCCGAGAGAACAGCCAACTTAGCCAGCAAAGGCTGGATCGCCTCCCTGTCCGAGTCAGGGGCAAAGGCGTTGAAAGATTCGGAAGGCTCGAGGAGACTCTCCGAGTAACCCGGCAGCTTCCTCTCGCCGTCCGGGGAGGTATCATGGCAATAAAAGAAAGACAATTGCCAGTTTTTGACGTGGGAGTTTAAGTTGAGGGTTGGCATTGGTGAGTGCTTGCGGCGTTGGATGGATACCCCGCCACAAGTAAGAAGTGTTCCGTTACCGCTTTCGCAGCACGGCTTGCACTGGAATAGTTCAATAAAAAGGGTCAAACTTGGCGGAACGCACAAGTATGATTCCGATAGAACGATGAAGTGGGTAATATTTAGCATGGAATTGGGCCCTATGTCAAATACCCGGAGACCGTAGTGGTTTAAGACCTCCCGGAAGAAAGGGTGACCCGGAGGACGGAATCCCCGGGTCACGTGCTCAATGAAGCAAATTACCTCACTGTCGGCAGGTGTGGGACGGGTCTCGTCGCCTGGTGCCCTCCAGTGTATGTCCTTCTGAGAGGGGAGAATTCCTAATTCGGCCAGCTCGTCCAACTTGGCCTTTGTTACTGTAGATCGACCCCAATTGGCCGATATGGTTTGGGTAGTCTTTACCGGAGCTGGCTGTTTCCCTTGCCTTTTTGGCGCCATGGGGTTAACCTGCAAAATGCGAGAAAAAGAGGTGCAGGAAATAAGACTCGGAAGTATTGGATTACCCGAGTTTGAAGTATTAGGAAAGTGTGATGACTAAAAAATATCTGGGTAACGCATCACGGAGCAAAGACTGCGAGGTGTCCGGGTATTGAGTACGGCTGTGGAAATCATTGGTTACTTACGTGTTGAGGTGAGTTTGGGGTACACGGATGGTTGCCCATGTCTCTACTGCAAGGAAAATAACTGGAAAAGGAGGATTTTCCGGGTGTTAATGATATGCGCGGAAGTTTGGACGAAATGGATCTAGGTTAGGAGAATTCGCGAGTGATTTTACGAAGAAATTGGAGATCAATAGCGGTAGGGGGTGGTGTGAGATCATCCAACAAGTTGCTGAAAGAGCTAGCAAGTATCTAAGCGGTTTAATTCAGTGCGGTAAGAACAATGGCTCGCGGATCGACCTAGATCCAATCTGGAGCGAATCTAGAAATTGCAAGGTCAAATTGCTGGATACGAGAAGCTTACCAGAGAAGATCGGAGTAGCGCGTGGCGGCGGCGAATAACGCGATAGGAATGCTTCTTTGTGACTGCCGGCCAGACGCTCACAGATGCGGCGGTGAGGGTCGACGGCGGCGCGGGACGAATTGCGGCGGAGCGCAGCCTGCAACAGGATGGATCCAAAGACGAACGCGGGGTTTCTGTGGTGGTGCTCCGTGAGTTCGAGCACGGAAGCGAAGAGAAAAAGAAGGAGAAATGAGCCGTTGGCATTAGGTTAACCCTTAAGTACCTATTTATAGAGTGCGGCAGGATAAACCTAGGCCAATGGGCGAGAGCCGGGAATTACGGATAAAACGTATCTGCCCGGATTTTCTGAGATATACGTTAAATGTTAGACGAGATTTCCGGGATAAATGTGAGACAAATCTTTTCCGTGATTACCGGATCGGAAAAGCGAGCTATGGGTTTGGAGAAAAGCCGGGTTGCTATATGGCCACCATGGAGTTAGGCCTAGCTGTTTATCAAAGCAATCTAACCCGGCCTTCGTGAAATGGTGGGTTTGATATTTTTGCAGGGAATAGCGTGCGCTTTAAAGAAAATCTCGAGAAGCCCAAGCTATTCTGGGGACTACTGATGAGGAGATAATAACCTGGTAGGCCAATTCCAAGGTATAACCCGGCCCAAAGGACGCTGTGCAGGATCCGGCTAAGGATAAAGACACTTCTGGAAGGCCCAAAGTTTGTAGGCCTCGTAACCCGGATTGTGGGTTGCGGTAAGTAAAGCTAGGATTTGTAAGCGGTGTTCGGGTAGGACTCAAGTTGCGCCTTGGAGGGCAAGCCAGGTAGGGGTGCGGGTGTTTTATAAACCGGCTCCTAGGCTTAGTTTGGAAGAGATCCAAGTAGTAATCATATCGCCGAATATCGAGTATCCATTGTACACGAAAGATTGAGTTAATAAAGAGAGATCGGAGACCCGGCGACTTCACCGCCGGCTACCAGATCGAATTCCATCATGTTTTCCTCTGAGCTAAACCCTCTCCCAAACGCCTGTGTCGACTTGCCCCAGGATCAGTTACCCCTGGTAACATCTGCCGTGGTCATCCCACGACAATGGTCTTTCGGAAGGGTGGAAGGATTCCAGGGCGACATGCGTAACCAGCATCACCAAGATAGAATTTACCATCTGGGATATTGATCCCATCAGGTCTTGACAAGCTGTCAGAAAGAATGGTGGCATCATGTGGTGATCCCTCCCAACCTGCTAGCACATAAGTGAACTTGAAATCAAAATCAACAGCAGCTAGCACATTCTGGCTGGTGTAGTGATTCCTCCCTCTATAGGCTTTAGACTGTGATTGTGGCACTCTAGCAGTAACATGAGTAACATCGACATCGCCAATACAATCCCGATACATGATGAAGAGGAGTCATCAACGGGCCATAGCAACCTGATCCTCACATAGGAAATAGAGTAGTGTGTACCTTGAAATATGGATACCATCTGTAGCTGTCTCTAATATTCGTATGCATTTGGCCAGTAGGTGACTTGATCATCTCATGCCTGAGCTCGCCAATAGCAAACAAGACATGTTTGAAGTAGCGGGAGTTGGTCTCACAGGATCTCCTAAACGTGCTACGCATCACTCTGAACCTTTGGTTATGGCCTACAACATGAAGAAACATGGCAATTTTCTCTTCCACATAGGTGTGGATGCTGTCTCTCAACAAACCACCATCACTGAACCTTTTGACAAGTTCATAGAAGGGGTCTCTACCCATACGAAGCATCTAGACAACATCTACCCCGTTGTTGTTGTATATGTAGTTAATATTAGCAATCCTCTCTTGATCTCTAGCGAACATAGGACCCCATGTGATCAGAGGAGTTGCGGTGCGCCTAGCTACGATCTTGTGAATCAGGAGAATCCAGGCTTGAATCACAACTATGAGTGCTGCTGTGTGATTGCTCAAAACCAAACCTTTGTCCTAATTATGTTGGATCTGACATTAGGACCACCTAAATCGATAACACTGCTAAGTGAAAATGAGGAGGAATGTGTTGTACCTTTGGTCCTGGCATTGTGGATGAACAAGAGCAGACGGTGGCACCGTTGAAGAAGGGCGGATCCTCCTTTCCTTACTAGCGCCGCTGCCGGTCTGTAGGATGGACCGGAGCGAGACGAGGTCAGCAAAGGGACGAAGTGGGCGCTCCTATATGGGCCGTTGGCTAGATCTGTAGTCGGTGAATATGCCGCCGCCGCCGGTGTGGGAAGCAAACAAGGAGAGGTGAGTAAATGGAGGGGTGGGTAGGGCGGTGAGGCCTTTGTCTGGCGCGAAAAGCCGTCGGAATTTCCCCATCTCCCGCTATCCCTGCTCAGCTCCCACGCACGCCCCGGCGCCCGCTTTTTCAGCTGCGCGCCTGCCTTCACGGAAACTGCCGATTCGGCCGTTCCCACCAGGCCTAGCTCAGGGCTGCTTTAATCATCATGCGGGCGCAAAATTTTGGTTCATGCAACCAAACAAACGGCCCGCTACGCTTGCCCTAGGCCTGGTTCAGCCTCTTGCAGACTACCAAACACGCCCCTAGTTCCATACTCCATCCGCTCATGCGAGCTCTCCCTGTTGGACTACATCAAGTGCATCATGCCCGAGTACAAGCAGGTGCTCTGCCGCATCCACGGCCTCGGTGCGTGCCACATCCTAGTTACCGGCACTAGACCCATCGGATGGATCCCCAACGAGCAGACCCTCCACACCTGGAACATCCGATGTTTTTTCCCTAATTAGAATATTGTTTATTATATGTTTTTTGCATCACCATGATAACATGCATTCAATCACCATGATTTTTTTTTGCCAAAACACAAAAACAATTGTGTGCAACCATACTTTGGGTTTACAAATAATAAGTACATCTCCCTATTTTCTCTTTTTTTTAGAAACCCCAAAATAATATTTGGGAACATTTGCAAAAGTATTGTAAATCAAAACTATTTTTTTTAATAAATTAGAAAATCATTGACCTTCTTTTCTCCCTTCCTACCCTAATTCTTTAACTATTGTATATCTCCTTTTATCACTCTCTTTCTCAATATTTTAATTTATAGAAAATGCAAAGTTCCAGGAAATTCAAAATAAGATTGGGAATCCCTCTAGCTTGGGCTATGTAGGAATATGGACGCCATCAATTATAATCAGGCCTCTTAGACCCATTTGTTATCTTATCCATAATAGGATGCTATTTTCTTCCGTTGTGATTTGTATCTTTGTAATGTGTCCATTTGTTAATATTGTCTCGCTGGAGCCTTTGTTATATATATGTCTTCTACTGTTGTAGAATCTTCCATGAAATGTTGTAATTTTACTACGATTCCACCCACATATATAGCATATTTGTTTTCATGTGCATGTTTTCCTTTTTTTGGTGTACTAGGAGCGATATTATGCAAATTCAGTTGAAAAGCTTAATCCACATAGTGCTAGTCCCCAGGCATTTACAAAGTGGTATTAGAGCTTGGGTTCCGAAACCCAATATCACTCTGATACAATGTGTTATCAAAGAAGCGGGTCTTCTTGGTTTGTAGGATAACCCTGTGATGTCTACGCGCGCTTCTATTCTTGTAGACAGTGTTGGGCCTCCAAGTGTAGAGGTTTGTAGAACACCAGCAAGTTTTTCTTAAGTGAATCACCCAAGGTTTATCGAACTCAGTGAGGTAAAGGTCAAAGATATCCCTCTCAAGCAACCCTGCAATTAAGATACAAGAAGTCTCTTGTATCCCCAACACACCTAATACAATTCTCAGTTGTATAGGTGCACTAGTTCGGCGAAGAGATAGTGAAATACAAGTAATATGGATGATTCTAAGTGGTAATTGCAATCTGAAATAAAATGGCAGCAAGCAAACATGTAGCAGAACTGGTTGTAAACGATGTTTCAATGCTTCGAAACAAGGTCTAGGGATCATACTTTCACTAGTGGACACTCTAAACAATGATAACATAACTGAATACATAAATATCTTCTCTTCACTATGCTACTCTGAATCACTCTCTGGTTCGATAACGAACACCCATTCATTGCGTAGGGCTGCAAAAGCACACCTTAAAGTCGCATTCTGTGACGCCCCGAGATCGGGCACTATGCAGATTTCAGCATTCCCGCCAAAATCCACATAATAACCGATTTCAGGTTGCCACTTGTGATAACATTACAACAGTTCACGAATAATCCACAACAACAACAGAGGAGGTATATACAAGACGACTCAAACGAGTCAAGGATAAAACTGATACCATACAAAGATCCAAATAACAGCGGAAGAAACAACATAGCGTCCGACTACGGACAAGATACAAATTGGACTAAGAGTCATGAAGATAACCGATGGCGTCCAATCCCTGCCCAGGCCAAGCCGGAGGGATTCCCAAGCTAACGTCGTCAGACTTCAAACCTGTTGTCTGCAATGTGGAATATGCAGCCACGAAATGGATTCGTGGGTCAGTACGGTTAAGTACTGGCAAGTGGATAAACCATACTCACAAGATACCAGCGTAACCAATCATCACAAGATACAAATACTTTGGGTACAATGGAAATGAAGGGATTATTGCAACGAAGCGGCAGCGGGCTGCACTAACTAACTACAGAGACGCGCTACAATATCCGGCTAAAAGAAAGGGATAAGATAGTGAATCAGAACCAACTACAACTACTCACCAAACAATACCCATCCAATGTTACCCCCTACTAAGGAAGCAACCCAAGGAAACTCACACGGTTGATTAAGGTGACATTCATTTTTATGGTGGAGGTAATCTATATTACTAGTCAAGTTATCATCATTAGGTGTAGGTTGTCTGAGTACTTGTTAGCCAGCATGTAACATCCCAAGTATGAAAATACCCCTAGAATGTTTTGTTCCTTGTTTTATTTCAAGCAATGCATCATGTCATCATGTTTACTTATTGTTTGCATTTGTTTCCATCTGTTTTATTCTGTTTTCACAATTCAAATTCAAACCTTTTTCAAACATGGTTTCATACTTGCTCTGTTACAACCTTTGGGACCAAAATAACAAACAAAAACAACCCTTTTATTCCTTGTTTTCACTTATGAAATTGTTTCCTCAAATCATTCCTTTTATTCCACCAATTAAATTCAAACCATTTCCAAAATTCCCAAATCAGTACCTTTTGGGAAACCATAAAAATCACCAAACTTTTCTACCCTCTAAATCATTCTAAAACCCTAGGGGTAACCCTACTTTTTATTCATGTTTTATTAAAGTTTTACTAAACTCAAAATCCCTCTATTTTGAATTCAAACACAAACCCTAATTTTAAATTTTAATTTTTGAAATCCAAGTTGATAATGTGGTTTCTAATTGTTTAAAAAGCTTAACCTAATTTTTCTATAATTTTTCTCAAATAAATCCTTAACAGCTTTCTTCCAAAAGCAAAAGTACAAAAAAATAAATAACAGAAAAGAATAAAAGGAAAAAGGAGGCAGCTAACTACCTACCGCTTGGCCCAACCCACCTAGGCCCTAGCGCGCAGCAGCCCAGCCCGCGCAGCGCCAACTTACCGCTTCGAGCGCGCGGAGATTCGTGCGCGCGCTCACGTTCGTCTTCTCCCCGTACGGCCGCCCATCGGAGGCCTCCACGGCGACCGCGAGCGACCACGGCGGCCACCGCAGGCGCTCCACCCTATATAAGCTAGCCTAGGGCACCCCTGTACCCCCCCCTAAGCTCTAGGGTTCCTCTCCGCCGCCGATCGTTTCCTCCCCAACGCCAGTTCCTCCTCTGAATCTCACGCCGGCGACGGATCTCTGAAGATCTTCATGGCGCCGCCGCGTCCAGCTCCCAACTAGCCACCTCTGCCTTGCAATCGCGTCGCCGTTACCTCCTCTTCCCCTTGGACACCTTCAAGCTCCACGGTGAGCAACAGATCGAGGACGCGATCCCGTTCTTTCTTTCCGGCCACCGTGGCTCGTTTTCTGAATCCGGCCACCGCGTCGCCGTTGCAGGCCACCTCCGCCACCACCGTCTCCTGGAACAGCACCGCCACCTCGCCCTCGACGCGTTGAGCACCAGAGCGCGCACGGGGAAGCATCACATCGACGGCGCCGTCCACATCGTCTCCGCGGCCACCGTCGTCACCCCGGCGTCATCAGTTCGTCATCGCCGCCCTCTGCTCCCCTGCAATCACGGTGAGCGTCCACTGTCGCCTTCCCTCTCTCCCTCTGTTGTTTCCGAGCGCGTCCAGCATCTCAGCAGCCCCGCCGCACGAGCACAACGTCGTTGATCGCCGCCGTTGAGTTTCTGTCAGCGAGCACGCGCGCGTTTTTCAGTTTCGTCAGTGTAACACGTTTCTGAAGCTTATCCTCCCTGCGTGTTGTTTACTGACAACAAACGCGAACAGCCCAGTGGTTCAGTCGAGCGCGCGCGAGGGAGAGGTGCTGGGTTCGAATCCCAGCACCCGCAAAAATCCCACCTTTTTTCTCCCGAGTGCTGACAGGGAGGGCCCCCTGTCAGTCACTCATGTGGCCACGTAGGCACAGCAGCACTCGGGCCCCCCTGGCAGTGGCTGGGTGTGTGTCTCTGTGCGTATAAAAAGATTAAAACAATTTCTGTTTTTGTTTTCTAATTATTTAAAATAGCAGAATAAGGAATAAACTTTAAAATGCAATATCTTTTGTTTTATAAACCCAACAAATACAAACTTTATATGAAACTTGATCTAAATTTCATAATCTTTCCAAATATGCAATTTGTGTTCTGTTTTGAATTTTCAAAATGCAATCTAAATTCAAATTCAAATAATTCAAATGCAATTTGAAATAATTCATAACTAATTCATTCTGTTTTCAAATAATTCAAATAAAATATGTTTTTCACACCTTTTTGAATGCTCTATTCAAATATAAATTTTGTTTTCTGGTTTGAACAATTTAAATTGCCTAAACTATTTAAATCTTGTTTAATTCAATTAAAAATTGTTTAAAATTGTTTAATTCATAACTAATTAATCCAAAGTCCAATTTCAAATTGTGAAACATGTATTCCAACTAAAATTTGATAACCTTTTCAAATATCAATTTTGCAATTTGTTTTGCCCCCTTTAACTTGGTGATAACAACCTTTATTTGTGTGCCATGTTTAAGTAACAAAATTCCAAATTTAATAAATGCCTTTCTAAATTGTTAACTATCATTCCATTTGCAATTAACTTGTTATCTTATTGTTCCTCATCATGCATGCATCATACTAATTCAACTACACCTAATGCTTAGTGATAGAACAATTAATTCAACTCCAAGCATGGGCTTCCATATGCACCCTTTTGCATATGGAATCCATTTAAACTTGTGTTTCATGTCAAGCAAGTTATTTTGTTGCATCTATTAAACATGACATGCATCATCCAATGCTTGTGCACTTATGCCATGTATTGATTGCCTGTCTTCCTTCGTTGTTGTTTTTGCTTCTTCTCGAATAGACGACGACGTTGGTACCGACGAGCCTTACGACACCACTACTCAGGACCTAGCCCAGTACGAGGCTGAGCTGCCAGGCAAGTTATCACTCACATGAATCATTGAGTTCCTTTCCACACTTGTTGTCGATACTATCTTTTTGTCTACTATTGCTAGCCCTATGTATCGTTGCTTGTTCTCCGAACCCATCACATGATACCTTGAGCCATGATATTGCCACCACCTCCATACCTACAGCCATTGCTTGTGCCTGTTGTTATCTAGCATGCTTAGGGTTGCTTTTACTCGAGTCTGTTGTCGGTTACTACTGTTACTATCTTATTATCTTGTACCGGGGCTCGTTATTAATCAATCAATCCTGTTAAATGCTAATGGTAATAATAATTTGATGATAAGGCACCGGCAGGAGGCCCATGAGTGGTTTTGGAGCCTGCTAGTGTCGACCCTAATAGGAAAAGGGTCTTGTCTACTGATCCATGATGAGCGCACTACCCGCATTTGGGAAGCGAGTATGGGCGCCCCCCTCAACTTGACCTGATTCGCATCTCGTCCAAATCGCCTCATTTAGTTCGTGTTTTCCATTTGCCGCATGCATGTTTTTGCGAGCCCAGCGCAGGGTGGAACTTTTGTAGTCGGCATATAGGGGGACACGTTCTTAGAGTGCTATGAGGGTCCATTTTCTTCTGGGCTCGATTAGCCGTGCGCCCAAGGTGCTTTGGGCTTGATGCGGAGAATGGTTGGTTGTGTAGAGTACCCCGCTTGGTGGGTTAGCTTCCCATCTGGCGGGTTATTCTTGAGTGTACGGCCAAATTGGTGCAACCCTGCAGGGATAATCTTCTCGAGAAGCCGTGTTTTCCGCGGTTATGGATTACTTGGTGAAAGTACTGGCTAACAAGTACTCAGGACAACTTCAACCTAATGATCAATCATGTTTCACCCAATGATTAATAACTTGACTAGTAATAGGTTATTCACACAATAACTTGATTCACCTTATCATAACTGTGTGAGTTATCCTCGGATTGCTTCTTTGGATAAGGGGCGAGATCCAGGATGGGTTTGGTTGAATTTATCTTTCAGTTGGTTACAATCCTCGATCTTATCTTTTCTATTAGCCGGAACTTGTAGATATTTCTGTAGTTGGTTAGTGCAGCCAGCAGCACTTTTATATCACCCCTTTCTTCCGTTGATCCCAAGCATCTATGCTTGTGTTGACGGGTAACTCCTTGATGAACTGTGAGTCTTGCTTGCCAGTACTTGGATGTACTGACCCCGTTGGGGCTGTGGTTTACGCAGAGTACTACTACGACTACGATGCTTCCCAGGATGGCTACTTTGTGGAGTTCGATGACGCTGCAGACGAGTAGTTAGCTGGACCAGGGCAGGATCCAGACCTTCGTGGATGGGCTTCGCTTTTCTCTATTTTTCTCCGGCTTCTTAAGCCATGGATTTGTCTGTACTCAGACCCTTTGATTGCTTCCGCTGTTGTAATGGATGATATGTTGGGACATGTGTCCTCTGGATGACTGTATTCGATATTTTCTGCCTTAGTGAAGGCCAGTTGCCCTTATTTCATTCTTTGTGTCTTAGAGACATTCTGTGTTATCATTCGTACCAAACTGTTGACGTACCGTGCGTGTTTGATTATGAAGTACGTCGACAGTAGTGCCTTTTGGTTCCTAGCGGATAGTTTACCTCGACGGTGGAAGCAGGGCTTGTGTTGTCGCGCATAAGCGCAGGCCTACCAGGAAGCTGGGACGTGGGAGCAGTTATGCCCCATAATCCAAGCACCTGACTTCCAGTTCGTGCGAGGAGTATCCCCTAGAAACCCAGGGTGCGACAAATGGTATCAGAGCCTGTCTGCCTGTAGGATCCCTTTTTACTGGTCGCAGTTGAGTCTAGAAACTATTTTGTAGCTATATAGGAAAAATGAAACGTGAGAGTAGGAATTCTGCCATTTTTCTTCTTTCCCCACCCACCCACCCTTTTCTGGTAAGGGAGTGCAACGTTGTTTTCTGTTCTCACCTAAACTTTCAAGTTAGGATTTCACGTGTTTTGGGTTATCTGTAGTACCTCAGGACTTTTGGTCTCGTTTTCCCGATGTTGCTTCGATATCATGTTCTTCTCAACATCCTTTCGTCCGTTGAACCTTGTTGTTGCTTTCCACATCCTTTTTCATCTACCGGAGTCTAATCAAAACCTTCCAAATAATCTGCAGATGGGTCTCAACTACTATCCGCAGGTGGTTCGCATGACTCGCTGTGAGAGCACCGCCGGTTTTCCGGAGTTGCTGAGAGACATGGTTACCTTTCTGGGGTTCCATTGGGCACCAGAGTACCAGGTCTACGAGCACCAGCGAGAGTGTGACCAGACTTGCTACCGGGCTATCGTCTACATTCTGTCGGATGATGGCAGGAGCATTGCACACCAGTACGAGGCAGTAGGGTCCACAGTGGATATGGCAGTGCAGCAGGCAGCGTACGTGAGTGTCACCGTTCTCCGTGCTGACTACTGGGGGTTTGATAAGTCCAGCTTTCGTCACATCCCCCGTGGTTACATCACGGCAGCAGGAGCTCACTTCACTATCCACCGTGACATGGATACCTACGAGACTGATAGCTCCAGGCTCCAGGTCACTGCCCAGTTCGCTAGTCACAGTGATGCTGTTGCTTCCGCACTTTCTCAGGAGTTAGCCTCAGTCAGGGAGCAGCTCCGCCTTGCTCTCACTCGTCTGGCGACGTACACCACAGACTTTGTTGGAGACGAGCGCTTCGCACGTGTCGTTCAGCTAGCTGGTCTTCCGTTGCCAGATGCTGGAGGTTACGAGCCGATCAGAGGTCCACTTCTCGATCTCGGAGCTGGTTACACAGGGATTCCCCGCTATGGAGCACAGGGATACGACGCTTTCCACTTTACCACACCGAGAGTTGCTCTCAGAGCAGTTCCTATCTACAGGGATCGTCGTGATACCTACTTCCGTGGGATTCCTCCTCACCGTATCTCTCGTCGTACTACTCACCACCGTCCTGCGTGATGAGCATGGGAGTACCGTTGTATCCATTACTAGCTGTGTCTAGTTTATCCTTTCGTTTTCGAACCATGTATTGGTCTGTTGGATATTCTGATGTATTTGAACATGTGATGATGTACCTGTTGGTTATCTATTCATGCGTCGGAATAATCTATCTTTCGGTTACCGAGTCTATCCTTTTCTGTTGTTGTGCTAAAATGAATTTCTGTTCAGGATGCCTCCAACCAGGAACAACCCGCCACCGCCACCACCAATGGGGGAGCTGTTGGCTCAGATGACCCAAGTGGTGACACAGATGGCCCAGATCCAGGCTAACCAGCAACACAACCAGAATGCTCCAAGGGTCACCATCAAGGACTTCCTCAGCTTGGGCCCAAAAGCTTTCGTGGCAACACGTGAGCCCCTGGATGCTGATGACTGGATCCGTGACGTGGCAAGAGCTCTGGAGATAGCTCATGTTGCTGAAGAGGATAAGGTCAAGTACGCCACCTACCTACTGAAGGGTCAGGCAGCTACTTGGTGGGAGAACTACCAGGCCATGAGGGCTGGCTTTCCTATCAACTGGGGATGTTTCAGAGATGCCTTCCTGAAGCACCACATCCCGGATGGTCTCATGGAAAAGATGCGTGAGGAATTCTGCTCTCTCAGACAGGGCAAGCTGGACGTTCTCGGCTACCAGAACGAGTTCAATCGTCTCGCTCGGTACGCTGGTGACGAAGTGTCCACCGAAGCCAAGAAGATGGCGAGGTTCCGCCGAGGTTTTAACCCGGAACTGAAGTACGCTCTCACCAACATCAGGTGCAAGGACTTCGTCGAGCTTGTGAACACCGCGCTCAATGAGGAGAATGGGCGCAAGGCGTTCGAAGAGTCCCGCAAGCACTCGCGTGAGGGTGGTTCCTCCTCCAACATGACCACCCCTCCGCAGAAGCGCCGCATCTGGGTGCCAAATGGTGCTGTCACTCGGGCTCCAAATGCCCAAGCTTCTCCAGGCTTTGGTCCCCGCCCACCCAACCCATCTCAGATGCAGGGTCAGAGGTTCCCGATGGGGCAGCCAAGGCCGAGTCCTTCTCGTATCGTCACTTGCTACAAGTGCAAGGAGACTGGACATTATGCTGACAAGTGCACTCAGAAGCAGCTACCCCTACCTCCTCGCCCCAACACCAACCAGGCTATGGTTCGTGCTCCTCCGGCTAAAGCCTTCAACTCCAACAATAGGCCTGTCGGGAGGAACGCGAGGGTGAACCATATCAAGGCCGACAAAGCCGAAGAGGCTGCTGACGTCGTTCTCGGTATATTACCCGTAAACTCTATTCCAGCTAAAGTGTTGTTTGATACTGGAGCATCGCATTCATTTGTGTCAAAGATTTTTGCAAAAGCATACAACCTAGTTCTGGTTCCGCTAAGCAATCAAATGACTGTTCACTCTCCGGGACCGCAAATGTTGACTTCCAAGATAAGCATGGACAATGAGATCCTAATTGGAGGTCGTGTATTCCTTGCTTCACTCATGTTGCTGGGAAATTCTGACATTGATGTCATTCTGGGTATGGATTGGTTGAAGACCCACAAAGCTAAAATTGACTGTGCTCAAAAGTCAATAACTCTCTCCCACACTTCAGGCCAGATAGTCTATTCTCCATATGGATCAACCTCTGTTCAGCTGTTCAGCCTCGATGCCAAACCCCTTCCGGCAATTGAAAATGTTCCGGTGGTTTGTGAGTTCCCTGACGTCTTTCCAGAAGAGTTGCCAGGGATGCCCCCGGACAGAGCAGTTGAGTTCGTGATCGAGCTTGAGCCAGGTACTGCTCCAATCTCTAAGCATCCATACAAGATAGCTCCTCCTGAACTGAAATTGTTGAAGGAGCAAATCGATATGTATATGGACAAAGGTTTCATTCAGCCTAGTTCCTCCGCTTGGGGTTGCCCAACTCTGTTTGTTGCCAAGAAGGATCAAACTAAGAGACTCGTGGTTGACTATCGTCCTCTCAACGAGAAAACCATCAAGAACAAGTATCCACTTCCTCGTATCGATGATCTTTTTGATCAACTTGCTGGAGCCTCAATATTCTCAAAGTTGGACTTGAGGATGGGTTACCATCAAATAAAGATCAGAAAGGAAGATATTCCTAAGACAGCTTTCACCACTAGGTACGGTCTATATGAATACACCGTCATGTCCTTTGGTCTCACCAATGCACCGGCGACCTTCTCAAGACTCATGAATTCTGTCTTCCATGAATACCTCGACAAGTTCGTTGTGGTATATCTTGATGACATTCTAGTCTACTCAAAATCCGAGGAAGAGCATGGAGAACACCTTCGTCTCACTCTCATGAAACTTCGCGAGCATCGTCTGTATGCCAAGTTTTCCAAATGTGAGTTCTGGATTCCAGAAGTTGCATATCTTGGTCATATCATCTCTGCCAAAGGCATTGCCATTGATCCTGAAAAGGTTAAGGCAATTGTTGATTGGAAACCCCCTAAGACGGTGAAACAAGTTAGAAGCTTTCTTGGCTTGGCTAGCTATTGCCGTCGTTTCGTCCAAAACTTTTCTAAGATTGCTAAACCTCTCACTGATCTCACAAAGAAGGACAAAAAGTTCGTTTGGACTCCACAATGTGATGAGAGTTTCAACCTCCTGAAGACTAAACTCACTTCCACACCTGTCTAGTTGGCCCCGACACCACCAAACCTTTCCAGATATTCTGTGATGCATCTCTCCAAGGCCTAGGAGCAGTTCTTATGCAAGAACGTCAAGTTGTGGCTTATGCTTCACGTCAGTTGAACCCACATGAGCAAAACTATCCCACCCATGATCTCGAACTTGCAGCAGTTGTGTTTGCCCTCAAGAAATGGAGACAATACTTGTTGGGTAACAAAACTGAAATCTTTTCCGATCACAAGAGTCTGAAATACATCTTCACTCAGCCAGATCTGAACCTCAGGCAAAGGAGATGGATTGAGAAGATTAAAGACTTTGATCTCACCATTTCTTACACTCCAGGCAAGGCTAATGTTATGGCCGATGCTCTCAGTCGTAAATCCTATTGCAATAATCTCATGATCATGGAAAGCCAACCTCCACTTCATGAAGAATTCCAGAAGCTGAACCTTGGTCTTGTCCGGAAGGATACCTTGCTAGCTTGACAGCCAGCCCAACTCTCGAGGACAAGATTCGTTCTGAACAACTTCGTGATAATGAAATCAAGAAGATTGTGGATCACATCAAGGAGGGCAATGATAAGTTCAAGTCCTTCTCAATTGATGACAAGGGAACTGTGTTCTTCGAAGGACGCATTGCAGTCCCTCAGATTCAAAGTCTCAAGGATATCATTCTCAAGGAGGCTCATGAAACTCCTCTATCCATTCACCCTGGAAGTACAAAGATGTACCAGGATCTCAAGACTCTGTATTGGTGGCCTGGCATGAAACGTGAAATTGCTCAATACGTTTCTGAATGCGACGTTTGTCAACGTGTTAAGGCAGTCCATCAGAAGACAGCAGGTCTACTCCAACCTCTGAAAATTCCTGAGTGGAAGTGGGACATGATTGAAATGGACTTCGTTACTGGGTTTCCAAAGTCCAAAAAGGGCAACGATGCAATCTTCGTTGTTATTGATCGTCTCACTAAGGTTGCTCACTTCTATGCTGTAAAGGAAACTATCTCAGCTAGCCAGTTAGCAGAGCTCTACACAGCAAAGGTTGTTCCCCTTCATGGTGTTCCATTGGAAATAAGCTCAGACCGTGGAAGTATTTTCACTTCTCATTTCTGGAAAAGCTTTCAAGAAGCATTGGGCACTAAACTTCTGTTCAGCACAGCTTATCACCCTCAGTCTCAGGGGCAAGTCGAAAGAGTCAATCAGATTCTCGAGGATATGCTCAGAGCATGTGGTCTCTCCTTTGGCATGAAATGGGAGGATTGCCTTCCATATGCTGAATTCTCCTACAACAACAGCTACCAGGCAAGCCTAGGAATGGCACCATTTGAGGCACTGTATGGTCGCAGATGCAGGAGTCCAATCAATTGGTCTGGAGCTGGTGAACGTTCACTTCTAGGCCCTGATATTGTTAAGGAAGCCGAGGAGAAAGTTCGTATCATTCGTGACAATCTCAGGATTGCTCAGTCTCGTCAGAAGAGCTATTATGATAGCAAGCACAGGGATATGGTCTATGCACCTGGTGATAAGGCATATCTCCGTGTAACTCCCCTCAGAGGCACCCATCGTTTTGGTGTGAAAGGAAAGCTTGCACCAAGATACATTGGCCCTTTCAACATCCTCTCAAGACGTGCAGAGAATGCTTATCGTCTTGAACTTCCAGAAAAACTATCCAAAGTGCACGATGTGTTCCACGTGTCACAACTCAAGAAGTGTTTCAAAGATCCAGATCGTGCAGTTGATCATGATTCCATTGAGCTGCAAGATGATCTATCTTATGAGGAGCACCCTATTCGTATTCTCGATGAGACCGAGCGTAAGACTCGCAACAAGAGCACCAAGTTCTTGAAAGTCCAATGGTCGCATCATTCTGATAAAGAGGCAACGTGGGAGACCGAAGAGGATCTTCGCAAGAAGTATCCAGACCTGTTCAATTCTCAGTAGGGAATCTCGGGGCGCGATTCCTTCAAGGGGGGGCGTTTTGTAACATCCCAAGTATGAAAATACCCCTAGAATGCTTTGTTCCTTGTTTTATTTCAAGCAATGCATCATGTCATCATGTTTACTTATTGTTTGCATTTGTTTCCATCTGTTTTATTCTGTTTTCACAATTCAAATTCAAACCTTTTTCAAACATGGTTTCATACTTGCTCTGTTACAACCTTTGGGACCAAAATAACAAACAAAAACAACCCTTTTATTCCTTGTTTTCACTTATGAAATTGTTTCCTCAAATCATTCCTTTTATTCCACCAATTAAATTCAAACCATTTCCAAAATTCCCAAATCAGTACCTTTTGGGAAACCATAAAAATCACCAAACTTTTCTACCCTCTAAATCATTCTAAAACCCTAGGGGTAACCCTACTTTTTATTCATGTTTTATTAAAGTTTTACTAAACTCAAAATCCCTCTATTTTGAATTCAAACACAAACCCTAATTTTAAATTTTAATTTTTGAAATCCAAGTTGATAATGTGGTTTCTAATTGTTTAAAAAGCTTAACCTAATTTTTCTATAATTTTTCTCAAATAAATCCTTAACAGCTTTCTTCCAAAAGCAAAAGTACAAAAAAATAAATAACAGAAAAGAATAAAAGGAAAAAGGAGGCAGCTAACTACCTACCGCTTGGCCCAACCCACCTTGGCCCTAGCGCGCAGCAGCCCAGCCCGCGCAGCGCCAACTTACCGCTTCGAGCGCGCGGAGATTCGTGCGCGCGCTCACGTTCGTCTTCTCCCCGTACGGCCGCCCATCGGAGGCCTCCACGGCGACCGCGAGCGACCACGGCGGCCACCGCAGGCGCTCCACCCTATATAAGCTAGCCTAGGGCACCCCTGTACCCCCCCCTAAGCTCTAGGGTTCCTCTCCGCCGCCGATCGTTTCCTCCCCAACGCCAGTTCCTCCTCTGAATCTCACGCCGGCGACGGATCTCTGAAGATCTTCATGGCGCCGCCGCGTCCAGCTCCCAACTAGCCACCTCTGCCTTGCAATCGCGTCGCCGTCACCTCCTCTACCCCTTGGACACCTTCAAGCTTCACGGTGAGCAACAGATCGAGGACGCGATCCCGTTCTTTCTTTCCGGCCACCGTGGCTCGTTTTCTGAATCCGGCCATCTCGTCGCCGTTGCAGGCCACCTCCGCACCCCCCGTCTCCTGGAACAGCACCGCCACCTCGCCCTCGACGCGTTGAGCACCAGAGCACTCACGGGGAAGCCTCACATCGACGGCGCCGTCCACATCGTCTCCGCGGCCACCGTCGTCACCCCGGCGTCATCAGTTCGTCATCGCCGCCCTCTGCTCCCCTGCAATCACGGTGAGCGTCCACCGTCGCCTTCCCTCTCTCCCTCTGTTGTTTCCGAGCTTGTCCAGCATCTCAGCAGCCCCGCCGCACGAGCACAACGTCGTTGATCGCCGCCGTTGAGTTCTGTCAGGCGAGCACGCGCGCGTTTTCAGTTTCGTCAGTGTAACACGTTTCTGAAGCTTATCCTCCCTGCGTGTTGTTTACTGACAACAAACGCGAACAGCCCAGTGGTTCAGTCGAGCGCGCGCGAGGGAGAGGTGCTGGGTTCGAACCCCAGCACCCGCAAAATCCCACCTTTTTTTTCTCCCGAGTGCTGACAGGGAGGGCCCCCTGTCAGTCACTCATGTGGCCACGTAGGCACAGCAGCACTCGGGCCCCCCCTGGCAGTGGCTGGGTGTGTGTTCTGTGCGTATAAAAAGATTAAAACAATTTCTGTTTTGTTTTCTAATTATTTAAAATAGCAGATTAAGGAATAAACTTCAAAATGCAATATCTTTTGTTTTATAAACCCAACAAATACAAACTTTATATGAAACTTGATCTAAATTTTATAAACTTTCCAAATATGCAATTTGTGTTCTGTTTTGAATTTTCAAAATGCAATCTAAATTCAAATTCAAATAATTTAAATGCAATTTGAAATAATTCATAACTAATTCAATCTGTTTTCAAATAATTCAAATAAAATATGTTTTTCACACCTTTTTGAATGCTCTATTCAAATATAAATTTTGTTTTCTGGTTTGAACAATTTAAATTGCCTAAACTATTTAAATCTTGTTTAATTCAATTAAAAATTGTTTAATTTTGTTTAATTCATAAGTAATTAATCCTAAGTCCAATTTCAAATTGTGAAACATGTATTCCAACTAAAATTTGATAACCTTTTCAAATATCAATTTTGCAATTTGTTTTGCCCCCTTTAACTTGGTGATAACAACCTTTATTTGTGTGCCATGTTTAAGTAACAAAATTCCAAATTTAATAAATGCCTTTCTAAATTGTTAACTATCATTCCATTTGCAATTAACTTGTTATCTTATTGTTCCTCATCATGCATGCATCATACTAATTCAACTACACCTAATGCTTAGTGATAGAACAATTAATTCAACTCCAAGCATGGGCTTCCATATGCACCCTTTTGCATATGGAATCCATTTAAACTTGTGTTTCATGTCAAGCAAGTTATTTTGTTGCATCTATTAAACATGACATGCATCATCCAATGCTTGTGCACTTATGCCATGTATTGATTGCCTGTCTTCCTTCGTTGTTGTTTTTGCTTCTTCTCGAATAGACGACGACGTTGGTACCGACGAGCCTTACGACACCACTACTCAGGACCTAGCCCAGTACGAGGCTGAGCTGCCAGGCAAGTTATCACTCACATGAATCATTGAGTTCCTTTCCACACTTGTTGTCGATACTATCTTTTTGTCTACTATTGCTAGCCCTATGTATCGTTGCTTGTTCTCCGAACCCATCACATGATACCTTGAGCCATGATATTGCCACCACCTCCATACCTAAAGCCATTGCTTGTGCCTGTTGTTATCTAGCATGCTTAGGGTTGCTTTTACTCGAGTCTGTTGTCGGTTACTACTGTTACTATCTTATTATCTTGTACCGGGGCTCGTTATTAATCAATCAATCCTGTTAAATGCTAATGGTAATAATAATTTGATGATAAGGCACCGGCAGGAGGCCCATGAGTGGTTTTGGAGCCTGCTAGTGTCGACCCTAATAGGAAAAGGGTCTTGTCTACTGATCCATGATGAGCGCACTACCCGCATTTGGGAAGCGAGTATGGGCGCCCCCCTCAACTTGACCTGATTCGCATCTCGTCCAAATCGCCTCATTTAGTTCGTGTTTTCCATTTGCCGCATGCATGTTTTTGCGAGCCCAGCGCAGGGTGGAACTTTTGTAGTCGGCATATAGGGGGACACGTTCTTAGAGTGCTATGAGGGTCCATTTTCTTCTGGGCTCGATTAGCCGTGCGCCCAAGGTGCTTTGGGCTTGATGCGGAGAATGGTTGGTTGTGTAGAGTACCCCGCTTGGTGGGTTAGCTTCCCATCTGGCGGGTTATTCTTGAGTGTACGGCCAAATTGGTGCAACCCTGCAGGGATAATCTTCTCGAGAAGCCGTGTTTTCCGCGGTTATGGATTACTTGGTGAAAGTACTGGCTAACAAGTACTCAGGACAACTTCAACCTAATGATCAATCATGTTTCACCCAATGATTAATAATTTGACTAGTAATAGGTTATTCACACAATAACTTGATTCACCTTATCATAACTGTGTGAGTTATCCTCGGATTGCTTCTTTGGATAAGGGGCGAGATCCAGGATGGGTTTGGTTGAATTTATCTTTCAGTTGGTTACAATCCTCGATCTTATCTTTTCTATTAGCCGGAACTTGTAGAT
Source organism: Alopecurus myosuroides (assembly GCA_028641055.1). Classification (NCBI taxonomy): domain Eukaryota; kingdom Viridiplantae; phylum Streptophyta; class Magnoliopsida; order Poales; family Poaceae; genus Alopecurus; species Alopecurus myosuroides. The sequence goes on from CM054060.1 coordinate 27,690,598, forward strand.
ATTTCTGTAGTTGGTTAGTGCAGCCAGCAGCACTTTTTATATCACCCCTTTCTTCCGTTGATCCCAAGCATCTATGCTTGTGTTGACGGGTAACTCCTTGATGAACTGTGAGTCTTGCTTGCCAGTACTTGGATGTACTGACCCCGTTGGGGCTGTGGTTTACGCAGAGTACTACTACGACTACGATGCTTCCCAGGATGGCTACTTTGTGGAGTTCGATGACGCTGCAGACGAGTAGTTAGCTGGACCAGGGCAGGATCCAGACCTTCGTGGATGGGCTTCGCTTTTCTCTATTTTTCTCCGGCTTCTTAAGCCATGGATTTGTCTGTACTCAGACCCTTTGATTGCTTCCGCTGTTGTAATGGATGATATGTTGGGACATGTGTCCTCTGGATGACTGTATTCGATATTTTCTGCCTTAGTGAAGGCCAGTTGCCCTTATTTCATTTCTTTGTGTCTTAGAGACATTCTGTGTTATCATTCGTACCAAACTGTTGACGTACCGTGCGTGTTTGATTATGAAGTACGTCGACAGTAGTGCCTTTTGGGTTCCTAGCGGATAGTTTACCTCGACGGTGGAAGCAGGGCTTGTGTTGTCGCGCATAAGCGCAGGCCTACCAGGAAGCTGGGACGTGGGAGCAGTTATGCCCCATAATCCAAGCACCTGACTTCCAGTTCGTGCGAGGAGTATCCCCTAGAAACCCAGGGTGCGACACAGCACTTTCACCAAGTCATCCATAACCGCGGACAACACGGCTTCTCGAGAAGATTTAACCCTGCAGGGATGCACCAATTTGGCCGTACACGTAAGAATGACCCGCCAGATGGAAAGGCCCTTCCACCAAGCGAGGCACTCAACACACCCGAACTCTTCTTTGCATCAATCCCAAAGAACCACGTGTTGTGCGTGCGCGGCTAATCGAGCCCCCACGAAGAAAAGGGGGACCCTCATAGCACTGGAAGACCACGCCACCCTAAATGCCGACTACAAAAGTTCCACCCTGGCGCCAAGGGTTCGCACCTGCATATGCATGCATCAAATGGAAAGCCCGAACTAAGTGTGGCGATTTGGACGAGATGCGAATCGAATCAAGTTGCGGGGGGCGCCCATACTCGCTTCCCACATGCGGTTAGTGCGCTCATCATGGATCGGAGGACAAGACCCTTTTCCTAATTAAGTTCGACACTAGCAGGCCCCAAAACCACGCCGGGCCTCCTTCCGGTGCCTTATCATCAAATTATTATTACCCAAAACATTAACATGTTGTTGATTAAGTTGAAACCCAACTATCAAACTAAACAGGTGATAAGACGGACAACAAGTTTTGAGCGCAAACAACACTAAGCATGCAACTACGACACGAGGGCCAACAAGGTAAACAAGCAACAGTTGATAGGAAGTGGAAGGAAGGCTATATCATGGCTGCAAGGTAAACATATGATAGGATGGAGACACAAGCAATCATAAGGCTAGCATAAGGACAACGGAAAGAATCGGTAACAAGTGATGAAAGGCAGCCATAGGTAGCAAGTGAGTATACTTGCCTGGAATCCAGCAAGTAGAGGTACATCCGAAGGACTCGTCGTTGCTCACATCATCTCAACGTCCTATCCGCGAAGAAGCAACGAATTAGAACAAATACCGGATGCAACAATTACTACTACGGCAAAAGATCCAGCATGATCCTATTTTATATGCATGACAATTAATTGATGCATCAAAGTAAACCAGTTGACATGGTAAACATATTTAAATGGGCCCATATGCAATTTGCATTGCATATGGAAAAGCCCATGAATTAATGTTGAATTAGATGATCTACAAATAACCATCATGTGAAAGTTGATTAGAATGATGCCTGGATGATGAAAACAATAAGAAAACAACAATAGCTTCAGTTTGATATGTTGTTTACCAAGTTTGGAATTTTATTTGTTAAGTTATGAACTTTGGCATTTTAAATGATTTAAACAAACATTTGTTGTTTTCACCAATTTTAAATGTTCAAAACAGATAAAAAAATTATATTTGGAAAGAACACAAAATTTTAGATGGAATACATATTTCATTTGTTGAATTTGGATTTTAGATGAGCATGTTATTACATTGACAATTTTAAATGCATTAATTAAGAAATAGTTGTTTTCAGCAATTTAACCTATTTAAAACATAAAACAAAGTGGATATTTGGAAAGATCATGAAATTTGGGGTGGAATACATATAAAACTTGTATGATTTGGAGTTGTGGTTTGAAAGATATGGGCAAAAGAAGTTTGGGGGTGGTTCTGGAATTTTGCAGGGACCTGTTTGTGGTGGAAACAGAAGATGGAGGGGCTCGGGTGTGAAACAGAGGAAGTGAGGGGGCTCGGTGCAAGATTCCAGATCCAGATCTGGATCTGGGAAGATTCTCACCGACGGCCGCTCCAGCCAGAGAGGCTTACAGGCGGGGCCGGCGCCAGGGTGGCGCTGACGAGGTGCGGGGTAGAGCTGACTGGACCTTGGGAGTCTATGATAGGTGGGACCAGGGCTGCATGAGTCAAAGCAAATATGGGAGGCTAAATGCCTCCCGCAGGACTCGATCTCGCGACCGCGGGTGCGAGCAGAGGTGGGCTTTGCCACTAGGCTGTGATTCTGCTTGTGATCTACTACGGGCCGTGCACTAGATGAAGTTTAGGCCGCGGATTTTCCTCTGACGAAACTGAAGAACATCAGACGGACAGTGAAACGCGGATCCGACCAGCGACGATCTGTAGATGGTTCCGCTCGACGGCGGACACCCTTGCTACACGATGGCATGCACACAGAGCAAGGGGGAAGAAAGAACGAGGCCTAGGCGGACAGTAGGCTCACCGAGGGGGTTGCTGGCGTCGCTGTTCATGTCGACGCAGGCAGATGGCAGCTACGCGCCAGGGAGGAAGACGACGAAGGCACGGCTGCTCTGGAGGCTCCCAGGCCTGGCCGAGGATACGAAGTCGAGAAGGGTACCGCCGGGGTTCCATTCCCGCTGCTAGCACAGCCCGACGGCGAGCGTGGCGGTGGCGCAATGGACTCAAACTTCCGGCCATGGCTTGGTTCAGAAAAAGAAAAACAGAAGGAGGGGGGGAAGAACAGAGCAGAAGCAGGAGGGGAACGACGGCGCTAGAGAGGAGGAAGGGGGAAGAGGAACTAGGGTTCCAGGAGCAGCAGGGAGGCGGCTTTATGTTGTGGGGAAGGAGGGGAGCAGGTGAGGGAGAGGGGACCAGGAGGGTGGTCACGCCCTCCTCGTGGTTCTGTACGGAGGGAAGAAGGAGGGGGTAGCGGGCCAGAAAGAAAGGGGGGGAGGTGGGCCTCGGGGTAGTAGGTGGCTGGGCCACTGGCCTGGCTGCCTCCCCCATTTTGTTTTTGTAGAAAGAGAAAAGATGGAAAAAGAAGGGGGTTTTTGGAGTTCAAAAATTATGGGGATAATTTTTATGGTTCTCCATGGCAAATGCCCAGGTGCATGATATTTAGTTTTGAAAATTTCAAATTGTGACATTGATTTGAATTTGCACTTGAACTTACCATTAGGGTGTTAATAAAAGGGAATTTTATTAACAAGCAATTTAAATAAATCAGATTCAAAACTATTGAAAACAATTTGAGTTGTTTAGTTTGCAATTTTTAATTGGAAACTTTGGACATGTTTGAAAGTTTTAAATTGGTTTGAACTTTTTAAGTTGTTTTGAAAACAAGGTGCAATGCATATGATGCATGTGATGCAAAGCAAAAAGGAAAACAACCAATTCTAATTGGGGGAAAACCCCCGGGTGTTACAGACGACACCACTAAAATGGGATTGCGCCCTCGCAATCCACCCACTAACCCGGGAGGGGAAAGAAGTTCGACTATCGATTCTTCACGCTTCCAGTTGATCTACTCGACACCACTAACAAGGGCTTCTCGACACCACTAACAAGAGAATCTTGCTCGGGTTGATGACGATCTTCTCCCGCCAGGAATCTTCCGATGATCGAACCTATTAGGTTAACGGCTCAGAAAACGTCCACCCACGTAGGATCCTAAAACTTTGAAAGATTGAGAGGGAGAGAGACTCCAAAACAAATAAGATGAGAGGAGAAATAGAATAGAGATAAGGAGAAAACAAGAATCCTATTGAGATGTTTCCAAAACAGGTTTGGCACAAATAGTTTTTGACACTCTAAGAACACGACCGTTAGCGAGGTTATCCTACAGGCTTTGCAGACACGTTGCTTCGATAACCATTCGTATCGAAACAACTTTGGGAATCGGAAACCATGCTCTGATACCATTTGTGATGCCCCGAGATCGGGCACTATGCAGATTTCAGCATTCCCGCCAAAATCCACATAATAACCGATTTCAGGTTGCCACTTGTGATAACATTACAACAGTTCACGAATAATCCACAACAACAACAGAGGAGGTATATACAAGACGACTCAAACGAGTCAAGGATACAACTGATACCATACAAAGATCCAAATAACAGCGGAAGAAACAACATAGCGTCCGACTACGGACAAGATACAAATTGGACTAAGAGTCCTAAAGATAACCGATGGCGTCCAATCCCTGCCCAGGCCAAGCCGGAGGAATTCCCAAGCTAACGTCGTCAGACTTCAAACCTGTTGTCTGCAATGTGGAATATGCAGCCACGAAATGGATTCGTGGGTCAGTACGGTTAAGTACTGGCAAGTGGATAAACCATACTCACAAGATACCAGCGTAACCAATCATCACAAGATACAAATACTTTGGGTACAATGGAAATGAAGGGATTATTGCAACAAAGCGGCAGCGGGCTGCACTAACTAACTACAGAGACGCGCTACAACATCCGGCTAAAAGAAAGGGATAAGATAGTGAATCAGAACCAACTACAACTACTCACCAAACAATACCCATCCAATGTTACCCCCTACTAAGGAAGCAACCCAAGGAAACTCACACGGTTGATTAAGGTGACATTCATTTTTATGGTGGAGGTAATCTATATTACTAGTCAAGTTATCATCATTAGGTGTAGGTTGTCTGAGTACTTGTTAGCCAGCACTTTCACCAAGTCATCCATAACCGCGGACAACACGGCTTCTCGAGAAGATTTAACCCTGCAGGGATGCACCAATTTGGCCGTACACGTAAGAATGACCCGCCAGATGGAAAGGCCCTTCCACCAAGCGAGGCACTCAACACACCCAACTCTTCTTCGCATAAATCCCAAAGAACCACGTGTTGTGCGTGCGCGGCTAATCGAGCCCCCACGAAGAAAAGGGGGACCCTCATAGCACTGGAAGACCACGCCACCCTAAATGCCGACTACAAAAGTTCCACCCTGGCGCCAAGGGTTCGCACCTGCATATGCATGCATCAAATGGAAAGCCCGAACTAAGTGTGGCGATTTGGACGAGATGCGAATCGAATCAAGTTGCGGGGGGGCGCCCATACTCGCTTCCCACATGCGGTTAGTGCGCTCATCATGGATCGGAGGACAATACCCTTTTCCTAATTAAGTTCGACACTAGCAGGCCTCAAAACCACGCCGGGCCTCCTGCCGGTGCCTTATCATCAAATTATTATTACCAAAAACATTAACATGTTGTTGATTAAGTTGAAACCCAACTATCAAACTAAACAGGTGATAAGACGGACAACAAGACTTGAGCGCAAACAACACTAAGCATTTAACTACGACACGAGGGCCAACAAGGTAAACAAGCAACAGTTGATAGGAAGTGGAAGGAAGGCTATATCATGGCTGCAAGGTAAACATATGATAGGATGCAGACACAAGCATCGAATCATAAGGCTAGCATAAGGACAACGGAAAGAATCGGTAACAAGTGATGAAAGGCAGCCATAGGTAGCAAGTGAGTATACTTGCCTGGAATCCAGCAAGTAGAGGTACATCTGAAGAACTTGTCGTTGCTCACATCATCTCAATGCCCTATCTGCGAAGAAGCAACGAATTAGAACAAACACCGGATGCAACAATTACTACTACGGCAAAAGATCCAGCATGATCCTATTTTATATGCATGACAATTAATTGATGCATCAAAGCAAACCAGTTGACATGGTAAACATATTTAAATGGGCCCATATGCAATTTGGATTGCATATGGAAAAGCCCATGAATTAATGTTGAATTAGATGATCTACAAATAACCATCATATGAAAGTTAATTATAATGATGCCTGGATGATGAAAACAATAAGAAAACAACAATAGCTTCAGTTTGATATGTTGTTTACCAAGTTTGGAATTTTATTTGTTAAGTTATGAACTTTGGAATTTTAAATGATTTAAACAAACATTTGTTGTTTTCACCGATTTTAAATGTTCAAAACAGATAACAAAATTTATATTTGGAAAGAACACAAAATTTTAGATGGAATACATATTTCATTTGTTGAATTTGGATTTTAGATGAGCAAGTTATTACATTGACAATTTTAAATGCATTAATTAAGAAATAGTTGTTTTCAGCAATTTAACCTATTTAAACAGAAAACAAAGTTGATATTTGGAAAGATCATGAAATTTGGGGTGGAATACATATAAAATTTGTATGATTTGGAGTTGTGGTTTGAAAGATATGGGCAAAAGAAGTTTGGGGGTGGTTCTGGAATTTTGCAGGGACCTGTTTGTGGTGGAAACAGAAGATGGAGGGGCTCGGGTGTGAAACAGAGGAAGTGAGGGGGCTCGGTGCAAGATTCCAGATCCAGATCTAGATCTGGGCAGATTCTCACCGACGGCCGCTCCAGCCAGAGAGGCTTACAGGCGGGGTCGGCGCCAGGGTGGCGCTGACGAGGCGCGGGGTAGAGCTGACTGGACCTTGGGAGTCTATGATAGGTGGGACCATGGTTGCATGAGTCAAAGAAAAAATGGGAGGCTAAATGCCTCCCGCAGGACTCGATCTCGCGACCGCGGGTGCGAGCAGAGGTGGGCTTTGCCACTAGGCTGTGATGCTGCTTGTGATCTACTACGGGCCGTGCACTAGATGAAGTTTACGCCGCGGATTTTCCTCTGACGAAACTGAAGAACATCAGACGGACAGTGAAACGCGGATCCGACCAGCGACGATCTGTAGATGGTTCCGCTCGACGGCGGACACCCTTGCTGCACGATGGCATGCACAAAGAGCAAGGGGGAAGAAAGAACGAGGCCTAGGCGGACAGTAGGCTCACCGAGGGGGTTGCTGGCGTCGCTGTTCATGTCGACGCAGGCAGATGGCAGCTGCGCGCAGGGAGGAAGACGACGAAGGCACGGCTGCTCTGGAGGCTCCCAGGCCTGGCCGAGGATACGAAGTCGAGAAGGGTACCGCCTGGGTTCCATTCCCGCTGCTAGCACAGCCCGACGGCGAGCGTGGCGGTGGCGCAATGGACTCAAACTTCCGGCCATGGCTTGGTTCAGAAAAAGAAAAACAGAAGGAGGGGGGAAGAACAGAGCAGAAGCAGGAGGGGAACGACGGCGCTAGAGAGGAGGAAGTGGGAAGAGGAACTAGGGTTCCAGGAGGAGCAGGGAGACGGCTTTATGCCGTGGGGAAGGAGGGGAGCAGGTGAGGGAGAGGGGACCAGGAGGGTGGTCACGCCCTCCTCGTGGTTCTGTACGGAGGGAAGAAGGAGGGGGTAGCGGGCCAGAAAGAAAGGGGGGGAGGTGGGCTGGCTGTGTGGGCCTCGGGGTAGTAGGTGGCTGGGCCACTGGCATGGCTACCTCCCCCATTTTTTTTGTAGAAAGAGAAAAGATGGAAAAGGAAGGGGTTTTTTGGAGTTCAAAAATTATGGGGATAATTTTTATGGGTTCTCCATGGAAAATGCCCAGGTGCATGATATTTAGTTTTGAAAAATTCAAATTGTGACATTGATTTGAATTTGCACTTGAACTTACCATTAGGGTGTTAATAAAAGGGAATTTTGTTAACAAGCAATTTAAATAAATCAGATTCAAAACTATTGAAAACAATTTGAGTTGTTTAGTTTGCAATTTTTAATTGGAAACTTTGGACATGTTTGAAAGTTTTAAATTGGTTTGAACTTTTTAAGTTGTTTTGAAAACAAGGTGCAATGCATATGATGCATGTGATGCAAAGCAAAAAGGAAAACAACCAATTCTAATTGGGGGAAATCCCCCGGGTGTTACACATTCCCTATCTAGGTAACCCCACACTGTCACCTTGAGCCCTAGATGGTTCCAGACAAACACTACAATTTCATAGAGATGTCCAACAAAAAATATAACTTATGATAAGCCACACATGGTTTGCACACTGTCACCTTCACACTGTTGGACAAAGGTGTCTCCGGAGGTCACATTAATAAAACCACTTGAGTAGCATAATAGATGAAGAGTAACATCTACTTATTCAACTAGATTACAAATCTTATGATGACATAAAGATCACACCATGGGAGAGAGAGAGAGATAAACCACATAGCTACTAGTAGAGCCCTCATCCTCGGGGGTGAACTACTTCCTCCTCATCATGGGAGTCAGCAACGACGATGAAGATGGCGGTGGAATCGATGGAGATGGCTCCGGGGGCGATTCCCCGTCCCGGCAGGGTGCCGGAACAGAGATTTCTGTCGCTCGAAACTTGTCTTAGATGGCGGCGGAGCTACGGAACTTTTCATGGATGGATACTGATTGATTTAGGGTTTTTTGCGTCGGGGGCAATATATAGGCGAAAGGGCGATGTCGGAAAATAGGATCCTGGGCTTTCGTTTCGTCCAATTCTGAGAATATTCGAGAACAACTTTTCTGAAATACAAAAACAGCAGAAAACAGGAACTGACACTGTGACATCTTGTTAATAGTTCAGTCTATGAAAACATCCAGAAAACGAAGGAAAACAAGTGGAAAACAATAAAGGCATTGGATAGAAAACAAGCATGGAGCATCGAAAATTATAGATACGTTTGAGACGTATCAAGCATCCCCAAGATTAACTCATGCTCGTCCTCGAGTAGGTAAGTGATAACAAAATAATTTTTGAGGTGACATGCAGCCAACACAATCTTGATCAACGTTATGTATAAGTATTGAAAGCTGAGATCAAAGTACTCTAAACATAGGCATGATAGATATAATTTTAATAATTTAGCGTAGCAACTATGTTGCAACATGAAAAGTAACACAACAAAAGATCATGAATAACAATACACTGAAAGTTATACGTTTGTCTCGAGCATAGAGAACACATAGCAAAGTGGTATTCAGCTTGTCCTTAAAGGGATAGCAAAACATAAATGCCAGGAGACCTTCAAAGTTCAAGTGGTGCCAAATAAAAATAGTTTCAGAACAAGTAATAACATATCATGAATCAATCAATAATAAATTTTGGGACTGATGCGCATTATACTCAGAATGAAAACTATGCTCTGTTTGGTGCATAAAGTTAGAAGATGAAGACTCAACATAAAAATAAAAGAACGGACCTTCACAGAGGAAAGCATGGATTACTCATGTGCTAGAGCTTTTTATTTGATTAAAACAAAGGTATTGAAAACAATTTTGAGAGAGTTGTATGTCTATGTCAACGAATGGTAACTAAACAAGACATTAAGTCACAAGTTAACTAGACTTTACAAGAGCGGCTCCCATTGAAGGACATCCTTTCTACCGGGGTCAGTAGATCATCCCTCTTATCTTTTGTTTACACACTTATGAACTTTGCCTAACTGATAAATCAGGGGCAAACAAAGTGAAGATAATTTTGTAGTAACCAAATTTGGGGCTGGGCACCCCGATGCCAGATCTTCTAGCAAATTGGATAAGCGGATGTGCCACTAGTCCAGGTGTTTAAATTCTAATCAACAAGTGAAATAAAGACCGTCTAGCTACATCCTCATGAGCTAAAACAAGAACACAAAACACGTATTAATTTCAAAGGTTTAAAAGTAGCACATGAGAAATTTTCTTGGAGTGGCGGTTAAATACCACATATAGGTAGGTATGGTGGAAACATTTGGCAAACTTTAGTTTTTGGGAGTTGGATGCACGAGTAGAGCTCATACTTAGTACAGGTGAAGGCTAGCAAGAGACTGGGAGTGACCAACTAAGAAAGCAATAATGGCCATAATCATGCATAGCGACAAAACTTTATTAATCAAATCATAAATGATATTACAAGTCAAAAACTAAATGATCATAGAGGCTAGAAGTGACTGGTTTGTAGTCATAACATGGTGTGAGCATGCGCCAAGTCAACCAAAATAAAGCATTCGAAGGAGAATACCACAATATTATGCTTCGATATGGTAAAAACAACTCATGATTTGTTTCAATGGCACATTAAGCACTCTCAGCTATTTGAGAAAATTCATGCTACATCAATAACTACTAAACACATGATTAAAATAATATCTAACATGACATGATATAGTTTAAGCGACAGTCCAAACAAGCTTTCCATTGCACCACTATAAGCATGAAATATTTTACTCTTCTCGAACACCAATTAACTTGTTTGAAACAACTCTCATAGATAATAATCATCAAAGAACAGAGAGATAATCATATAAAACTGAAGAAAACCAACAAGCTCTAAACAAAATACGAGTGGAAAATAAAAGTTAAACGCAGTACTAGCAAAAAGTGAACACTCACAAAACAATAAGAGTGAAAACTAGAGTAATCTAAGCAATGAAAACAGAGCATGTCTCTCTCCAAAAAAAATATGCAAGGATCCAACCATATACTACAGAAAATAAAACAAAACAAACTGAAAGCAAAAATAACTGACGCTCCAAGAATAACACATAATATATGAAGCAATAAAAATATAGTGTCTTGAAAGAGGACCTGAGATTTTTTTTGATGAAGGCATCCCCAAGATTTGATGCTTGTACTTCTTAGCTAATTATTGGGGTGACATAGGAATCCCCAAGCTTGAGCTTTTGTCCATCCTTCATCTCATCATATCATTCTTCTCTCCCTACACTTGGAAACTTCCTCCATACAAAACTTCTCACAATTTTCATTAGCAACATTAGTGTAATCAAAATAATAAATCCACTTTGGTTCAGTTTCAACACAAGTCTAACACCCATTAAATTAGCTACTATCACAACTTCTTTAAAACTCTTCCGCTCAAAAGAAAACCAAAATAAAAAGATTAAGAGGCAAATGCAAATATTGGCAGAAATCTGACAAAACAGAACAACAAATAAAGATCGATTTTTTTTCAAAAATCTTCTATTGCTCAAATCAAAAAGTGCAAACCTAATGAAAGTTAGATAATAAACTAGGGCATGTGCAGAAAAATTGTCAGATCAATTCCCCGTTCTGGCTAAGAGAATTAAATATTTTGGTGGCAGCACAGAGATAACAAATCCCCCAAATCTCACTTCCTCCCTATTAGAGGCTACTCTTGGCACAAAAAAGAAATAAAAAGGCTAAGGAGAGGTTGCTACAGAAATAACAACTTCCAATACTCAAAGAAAACAAAAGGAAACTGAAAGCAAAAACATAATGGGTTGTCTCCCAAAAGCGCTTTTCTTTGACGCCTTTTAGCTAGGCATGAAATTTTTTTGAAGATGCTCACATAATAATAAGAAGAAGAATAAGATAACATAAAGAAGCAAATACGAAACACTTTTAAGTCTAACCCACTTCTTATGAAAGAGAATCTTATAAAGAAACCAATCATGAAAGCACAAAGCAACAAGCATAGGAAAGCAAAACAAGTGCAACTTCAGAAATTTCAACATAAAGAGGGGAAACTTGATATTGTTGAGATGCGTAAAATTATGTTTCCCTCTCTCATAATAACTTTCAGTAGCATCATGAATAAAATTAACAATATAGCTATCACATTAAAAAAAAATCTTATCATGAGCCACACACATAAAAGAATTAATACTCTCCACATAAGCATAGCCATTCCTATTAATAGTACTGGGAGTAGGATCATCATAAAGAACTCGAACATGATAGACAAGTTGTATATTAGAGAGATGGTTTTGGGTAATCCCTCCATAACCATGACAAGTTTCATGAGGATGATTATGATTATAGCCTATGTCATAGTATTCTTTATAAAATTATCAAAGACTGGAGGCATAGTATCATCATAAGCAGTAGAATAGTTATCTTCAAAAGTTTTCATTTGTAAACATATCATCATTTTTACTAGAAGGAGATGTATCAAACATATAATCATCAGTAGCAAAAGGATTTTCAAACACATGATCCACAAGCTTAGAGCTTTCTATATCATCATCAGAAGGAACGCAGATAGTACTAATAGTACAACAATTATTAACATCATCATTTTCAGAATTGGTACCAAAGAGATTTTCAATATCAAAAGTAGTGTGCTTATCCCAATCATGATCACTATCATAAGTAACAGGCATAGGATCATCATCGAGTTCATACTCATTAGCAACAACTATAATAGGAGCAACATGCTTAGGGGAAGATACTGTTTCCTCTCTCCTTTTACTCCTCCTCCTCTTATTATTCTTCCCTTATTTAGGAGGGAGAGCCTTGAAAGGAAACTTCTCCATATACCCTGGTTTATTGTTATAAAAAATAGAAGAAATTTGGAGGATTTCTCTTTTTTCATTAATAAGAGCAAAACACATATTAGTTCTGTCATATTTTGGTAAAGTCTCATATTTTATAATATTTTGTATGTAAGTATTTGCGTGGCAATTATCAACACAATAAAGATGACATCCATGCAGGATGCTATTCATATCAAAAGCACTCATATCTACAAAAGAAGTTTTTCCTGATAACTCTTCACACCCCAAAAATAGTGTAAGTTCATCATGCTGATTAGGAGTGATCATGTCATCACAATACAAACTTGCAGTACTCATCGGATTTGAAAGGCTATTATCATAGCCTGAGAATTGAAATGACCTAATTTATGGCAAAGTTCACAAATAAAAGGATAGAGGGCACACACTTTTTAACCAAGATCATTTAGAGCCCTGTCCCACGTTCTAGTTTTTTTCATTCTTGTTATGGATACAATATTCTTCTTCGACTTGATTATTTTCACAAGATCTAAGTGCTCCATAAAAATTAACATGCTTATAAGAAATAGTAATTTCAGAAGTTTGAGCATATTTATTGCAATAATTAATGACAATTTAATATTTGATGCAAGTGTATTTAAAAGGTTCATGATACATGTCCCAATTTTCTTTAGGAACATTGATATGAGAAGCAAAGGCTCTACAGTAATCAACAATAATTTGAGGATCAAGATCATATTTAGCACTAAGCTCTTCAAAATCAGCAGTTTCAGCGAAAGACTTAATGCAATCATTCTCATAGTTTATACATGATTCTTTACCTTTGTCGGTATCCCAATCTTCAGTATTGTTTTGAATTGTTTCAAGAATATTCAACTTAGCTTCAACCTTCTTACTTGTGAAAGAACCCTCTGAACAGGCATCTAGATAATCCTTGTAATGTCCTGAAGGCCTTGCATAAAAATTAGTAACAATTATTTCCTCAGGAAGCTCATGGTTAGGACATTTGAGTATTAATATTTTCAGTCTCCCCCAAGCTTGAGAAATTCTTTCTCCATCACGAGAACGAAAATTAAAAATGTAATTCCTATCTAAATGCATTTCATGAGGAGGATAAAATTTAGAGTAAAAGAGATATTCAAGCTCCTTCCATTCCGAATGATAAGGATCATCTAGTAGCTCATACCACTCCCTTAATTTGTCCTTAAACCTGGAACCTTAAACAACTCACAAAGTTCTTTAAGTTTCAACAAGTGATCACTAGGATGGACAGTTCCATCCCCTTCATAACATTCATCCAAAATCTTTTCAACAATTTCCATAGGTATTTCAAAAGGAATACTTTTAGTAGGTGGATTTAAAATATCACAAGCATCATTAGAATTATCACATATGGGAGATAAAGTATCATCGGTGCAAATTTTCTCCTCTAAAGTCGGGGAACTAAAAAGATCATTTTCATAAAAACTAGCTTCCCCAAGCTTAGCCTTTTCCATAGCATTAGCAATAATGGTGTTCAAAGAATTCATACTAATAACATTCTAGCATGCAAAACAAGCTCCATAGGGTTTTTAATTTTCTCTTGAAACACTTCATGTCCTAAGTCAATTTAAATATTATAAAGCTCTCTCATATTTTTCTTGTTTTCCATTAAGCCTAACTAGTAAAAATAAAAACAAGGAACAAGTGAAAATAAGCCTAACTAGTGAAATTAAAACAAGAAATAAAAAGATATAATTGCAGAATCTAAAGGAAATAACTTTGAGCACTCACACACCAGAAAACATATTAGAAAATAGCTTAGTAGCCAGAGGATGTGGGTACCTTTTACCTTACCTACCCGGCAACGGCGCCAAAAAAGAGCTTTATGTTTACACACGCTTCTATTCTTGTAGACAGTGTTGGGCCGCCAAGTGCAGAGGTTTGTAGAACAGCAACAAGTTTCCCTTAAGTGGATCGTCCAAGGTCTATCAAATTCAGGGAGGTAGAGTTCAAAGGTATCCCTCTCAAGCAACCCTGCAATTAAGATACAAGAAGTCTCTTGTATCCCCAACACACTTAATACAATGGTCAGTCTTATAAGTGCACTAGTTCGGCGAAGAGATAGTGAAATACAAGTAATATGGATGATTATAAGTGGTAATTGCAATCTGAAATAAAATGGCAGCAAGCAAACATGTAGCAGAAATGGTTGTAAACGGTGTTTCAATGCTTAGAAACAAGTCCTAGGGATCATACTTTCACTAGTGGACACTCTCAATAATGATAACATAATTGAATACACAAATATCTTCTCTTCAATGTGCTACTCTGAACCACTCTCTGGTTGGATAACGAACATCGATTCATTGCGTAGGGCTGCAAAAGCACACCTTAAAGTCGCATTCCCTATCTAGGTAACCCCCACACTATCACCTTGAGCCCTAGATGGTTCCAGACAAACATCACAATTTCATAGAGATGTCCAACACAAAATATAACTTATGATAAGCCACACACGGTGTGCACACTGCCACCTTCACACCGTGGGACAAAGGTGTCTCCGGAGGTCACATTAATAAAACCACCTGAGTAGCATAATAGATGAAGAGTAACATCTACTTATTCAACTAGATTACAAAGCTCATGATCACATAAAGATCACACCATGGGAGAGAGAGATAAACCACATAGCTACCGGTAGATCCCTCAGCCTCGGAGGAGAACTACTCCCTCCTCATCATGGGAGTCAGCAACGGCGATGAAGATGGCAGTGGAGTCGATGGAGATGGCTCCGGGGGCAAATTCCCCGTCCCGGCAGGGTGCCGAAACAGAGATTTCTGTCCCCCGAAACTTGTATTCGATGGCGGAGAAGATACGGAACTTTTCGTGGATGGAGGCTGATTGATTTAGGGTTTTTGCATCGGGGGCAATATATAGGCGAAAGGGCAATGTCGATGGGTGCCCGAGGGGCCACACCATATCGTGGCGCAGCCAGGGGCGCGTCACCCTATGCTTTGGACTCCGTTGACGTGTCCTCCCTGGCTCTGTGTCCTCCCCCATCTCTTCATTGGACTTCGTTGACGTGTAGGAAAAAATAGGACCCTGGGCTTTCGTTTCGTCCAATTCCGAGAATATTTCCAGAACAACTTTTCAGAAATACAAAAACAACAGAAAATATGAACTGACACTGTGACATCTTGTTAATAGATTAGTCAATGAAAACATCTGGAAAACATGTGAAAACATGTGGAAAACATAAAGGCATTGGATAGAAAACAAGCATGGAGCATCGAAAATTATAGATACGTTTCGTATCACCCTGTCAACAACCTTTTACAGTATCCAAACTATTTTACTATAATTCACTTTGTCGGGGGGTTACCCTCGAGTAGGGTAAAGACATGTGGTAGAGGCAGCTTACAGAAGAGAGGTTTGGTCGAGTAGCCGACTACCTGGTACTTGCTACCCGGTCGACTGCTACTCGGTCTCACCTCAAGATGACCAGAAGGAGATATCAATCCAGTTCTACCCTGTCAAGTAGAAGGTTTGGCCCGAGTACAATTGGCGGGAACCATTGGCGGGAACCTACTCGGGCCAGAAAGTCAAAGGAGCCGTTCTGACACAGGATCCCGCGTATCCTGGGTCCGTACTTGGCAGCATTCGAACTACTGTTCATATGGGGCCGGCCTGCCTGACAGTGACAGCATGGAAGCAGGCGGTGACAGGATAAGGGGGCCTACTCTGTGCCTAGGTACAGTGATACCAGTCTGTCCCCTAGTTTTGCCCAACGACTTTACAGAAGCAGCCAAGGTTAGGAACCAAAGCTGTCAGCGGGTACTCGGAGAAAGGACGATGTGCACACTATGTCGACACTTGTCTAGATTTGGACGTATCCGGCTGGGCACCATGTATATAAGGTGCCCCGCCGCCTCCTGCGCGAGACACGCTTTCATAGGGGCTGATAGTTGTTCACGGGAAACCCTAGAATCCCTAAGTTCTTGACCTAGCTCTACTCGGAGAGGAGAGAGAGGCTACTCGGTAGAGATACCATTTGTACTGTGGCTACTCGGAGAGACATCATAATACATAGAGAAAGGCAGGAGTAGGGGTTTTACCTCCTCACGAGGGCCCTGAACCTGGGTACATCGTGTTGTTTGTGTTGTGTGGATCTTACCTCACGCGGCTATTCGTCGCGTGATCCCTCCCCGGACACCTCCAGCGTCCATCGTCCCCACATCTTTAGCCTTCCCATGGCATCTGCCGTGACACCACCACGACAGTTGGCGCCCACCGTGGGGCAACCAGCGGCGCTGGCTGGAGTTTCTGTTCGGACGGGATCTTCATCAGCGGAGCGCGTAGTTTGTGGCCTTGTCCACAGATTCGGCTCCTTCGACTTCGTCACCGACAACGCCGGCTGTTTCGGCGGCATGGCCATGCCCGAGGGCGGCTCGGTGATCTCCTTCGGCTCGCATCTCGTCTACGTCGCCACCGTCGCCAACAGCGCCTACCCCGAGCTGGTGCATGACGCGGAGGATCCTCCCGCGGTGGTTGCTGCTTGCGGAAGGCCTGCATGTAGCTCTGCATGCTGCGCTGAGGTGATGGTGACGGGCTTGGCGGCAAACACTGGCGCAGCCGCTACTGGCGCTGCGGCCGTCGTCGAGGAGGTTGACGACCCGCCTGCTGGTGGCAGGAACCACCGGCCCTACGAGAAGGAGAGCAACTTGCCGCCTTCCACGTCTACGGTCATCCCCGCGTCTGCTGCGCGAACCGGCATGCCCACTCCCACCGACATTGAGCTCCTAGCCGCGAGGGAGCAGCTCGAGCGGCAACGCCAGGAGCTGCTTGCCGAGCAGGCGGAGTTGGAGAAGATCAGGCTTGAGCTGAGTTTGGACCAGCTCGAGTACAACAAGGCACACGGCTTCACGCCAGTCGCCAGGAGGCCTAGCAGGGTAGGCGCTACGCGGCGCAACCTGGGTGCCGAGATGGCGACAGTTGCGGAGGAGCCCGCGCAGTCCGCCACCGCGAACACCTTCACGAGGCCAAGGTACAGCACACCCGCCAAGACGCTCAGAGCTGCACAGGCCGTGGCTGCCGAGTTGCCGCGCCTGGATGGAGAGGCGCGTCTCAGGCAGCAGGAGAGGCTCAACGAGCTGGTGTTGGAGGCCGCCAGGCAGAACGAGGAGTTCCGGAAGGCCAACCCGGGAGCTGGAGCTTCGCAGGTGGTTCACTCGCACGCGGCTAGATCTAATGATCAGGCCTCGTCACCGCATCCTAGCCGCGAGAAGAGCCGCAGCGGGCGCTCGGGTAGAGACAGGCAAATGCAGGTGTATGACCCGGCTGCTGCCGCGAAACAGGTTGCTGTGCCGCAGCAGCCCGGGCAGGAACACAATGCTGCAAGAGCAGGCTCTCAAGCCCATCAAGCTCAAAGCCGTGCCCGAGAAGCCGCGCGTCCGGGTACTTCTCGGCAACCCGCAGCTCAGCCTACTCGGCAGAGGCAGCAGCCGCGCCCAGTGGCACCAGTCGCCAACCCGGTGGAGCAGCCCGCAGCTATGCAGGTGGATAGGTATGATGATGGCTACTCGGCTATGGAGATGGCTGGTTATGATATTCATGAACGTGTTGGTGAGCGCGTGTTGGCGCCTGGAGATGCAAGGCACCAGTTAGACCGTATCAGCTTGTCGGCGCGGCTTGAGAGCACGGGTCCTCCCGGCCCCGAGTGCTTTGGCCCGCGTATCATGAACGAGCCTTCCGTGAAGGGCTTCCAGCTCGCAAGAGGCACCAAGAGTTACAATGGCAGCACCAAGCCCGAAGATTGGCTCAATGACTACGTCACCGCGGTCCACATTGCGGGTGGCAACAGGAGATGGGCAGTGCGGTACGTCCCGCAGATGCTAGAGGGTCCAGCTCGCACTTGGCTCAACAACTTGCCCAAGCACAGCATTAACTGCTGGCTGGACTTCTCGGACGCCTTTGTCAGCAACTTCACGAGTACATACAAGAGGCCGAATAGGCCCCAGCAGCTGTCAGCTTGCAGGCAGCGAGAAGACGAGACGGACCGCGAGTACCTTACTCGGTGGAGCACCTTGAGGAACACTTGTGAGGGTGTGAATGAAGCACAGGCCATCACTTGGTTTGCGCAGGGTTGCCGACATGGCAGCATGCTTTGGCAGAGATTGCAGAGGGAGATGCCGAACACCCTGGCCGAGACCATCAAGATTGCGGATCAGTACGCACTTGGTGATCCTACTCAGCCACTGATGGACTCCTCAGAGCCGAGAAGAAATTTCAACAGCAGCAAGCGCAACGAGTTCCGCAACAAGCGCCGAGTAGATACTCGGTATGACCCCGAGGAGGTGAATGCAGTGAATGTCGGAGGCGGTGGTGGCCAAAGGCAGAAACCTGCTGGAGCCTACGGGCAGAACCAGAATCAGGGCCAAGGCAACAAGAAGCCATTTCGCGCCTCTCAGTCGGGTAGCGGGAACTCCGAGCAGCCGAAGAAGTTTGTCTTCGATGACATGAAGGATGGCCCATGCAGCTTTCACACTCACCACCCCTCGAGGCCTGCTAACCACACTACTCGGCAATGCGAATGGTGGGATGTGATCAAGAGTGATGGCTTGCCTCCTCCTCCTCCCCTGCCAGCTGCCAATGCTACTGTTCAGCCTACTCACGCGCCCGCAGCTCAGCCGCCAGTGTACCCGAGAAGAGAGAATGTCAACCAGGTGGCTTTAGGAGCCAACCGGAACTTCAACAATGAGAGATACCGCAACAACAACAACAACTACAACCGCAACAACAACAACAGAGGCAACAACAACAACTATCAGGGCAACAACAGTGGCAACAATGGCAACAATGGGGGCAATGGCTCCAACCAGTACCAAGAGCACCATGAAAGCTATATGATCTTCACTTCTGAGGCAGTCGACAAGCAGTCACAGCACAGGCGAGCCATGGAGGTCAATGCAGTGATTCCTGCTGTCCCTCACTACATGTACTGGTGCGACCAGGAGATCAGGTGGACTCGGGCAGATCATCCCAAGGTGATGCCCAATCCGGGTACCTATGCCTTGGTGCTGGATCCTACCTTCCTGGGCCCCGAGAAGAATGTGAGGTTCAGCAAGGTGCTAATCGACAACGGCAGCAGCATCAACATTGTGTACAAGGACACACTCGAGAAGCTTGGCCTGGCCGAGAACATGATGCTGCCTAGCAAGACCACTTTCCATGGCATTGTGCCCGGGATCTCATGCAACCCGATTGGCCGAGTGTGGATTGATGTGCTATTCGGTACTCGGGAGAACTGCCGCACGGAGCGCCTGCAGTTTGAAGTGGTGGATCATCAGAGCCCCTATCATGCTCTACTCGGTAGGCCAGCTCTGAGCAAGTTCATGGCCTCTACACATGTGGCTTATCTGAAGATGAAGATCCCCGGCCCCAATGGCATTATCACCATCTCGGGAGATTACAAGAAGTCCATGGAGTGTGCCTCTGCTAGCTCCCAGCTGGCAGATTCGATGGTGATTGCTGCCGAGAAGAAGAAGATGTACGAGGTGGTGGCCATGGCTCAGTCCGCACAAGCTGGCGCACAAGGTGTGCCGAGTACCCAGCATGGTACTGCTTTCCAAGCTGCCAAGGAGACCAAGACAGTCCAGGTTGACCCCGAGTTCCCGGAGCGCGTGGCCATCATTGGTGTCGGGTTGGCGGAGAAATAGGAAAGCGCGCTCATCCACTTCCTCCGTGAGAATCGGGATGTGTTCGCCTGGACCAATGAAGATCTACCAGGAGTCCCGAGGGAGTTGGTTGAGCACTCTTTGCATGTGCGTCCTGACGCCAAGCCCGTGAAGCAGGCTTTGCGCCGTTTCGGGGATGAGAGAAGAAAGGCCATCGGTGATCAAATCACCAAGCTGCTGATCAGTAACTTCATCATGGAAGTGCTGCATCCGGATTGGTTAGCCAACCCGGTCATGGTCGAGAAGAAAAAGGAAGATCCCAAGGCTGCCACTGCATGGCGCATGTGTGTCGACTACACCGACTTGAACAAGGCATGCCCCAAGGATCCTTTCCCGCTACCTCGCATCGATCAGGTGATCGATTCCACTGCTGGTTGTGAACTGTTGTCTTTCATAGATGCCTACTCTGGTTTCCACCAGATCGCACTCAACCCTGCTGATCAAATAAAGACTGCTTTCATTACCCCGTACGGGGCTTATTGCTATCGTGTCATGTGTTTTGGCTTGAGGAATGCGGGTGCAACCTATCAGAGATGCATGCAGAAATGCTTGCACGACCAGCTCGGCAAGAATGTGCAGGTGTACGTAGATGACATTGTCATCAAAACGAATAAAACACATACTCTGCTTGCCGACCTGGAGGAAACCTTTGCTAACCTACGCAAGTACAAAATGAAACTGAATCCGAGTAAGTGCACCTTTGGTGTACCAGCTGGAAAGCTACTCGGTTTTCTGGTTTCTAGTCGGGGCATTGAAGCCAATCCTTCTAAGATAAAAGCTATTGAGAGCATGTCTTTACCGAGATCATTGAAGGATGTGCAGAAGTTCACGGGTTGTCTGGCATCTCTGAGCCGTTTTCTGGGCCGAATGGGCGAGAAGGCTCTGCCTCTATACCAGCTAATGAAGAAAAGTGACAAGTTTGTCTGGACTCCGCAAGCGGACGTGGCATTCAATGAGCTGAAAGCAATGCTGGCTAGCGCTCCCGTCTTGGCTAGTCCGCTACCCAAGGAGCCTATGATGCTGTACATTGCCGCGACTAACCGAGTAGTCAGCGTGGTGATAGTGGTGGAGCGAGAAGAAGAAGGCAAGAGTGTGCAGCGCCCAGTCTATTATCTCAGCGAGGTGCTGTCCAGTTCCAAGCAAAACTATCCGCATTACCAGAAGATGACATATGGTGTGTACCTGGGCGCCAGGAAGCTGAAACATTACTTCCAGGAGCACCCCATCACTGTTGTGAGCTCTGCTCCCATCTCGGACATCATGGGAAACAAGGAGGCGAGTGGCAGAGTAGCCAAGTGGGCAATCGAACTAGCCGCGTACGCTCCCGCGTATACGAGAAGAGAAGCAATCAAGTCTCAGGTCCTGGCGGAATTTCTTGTGGACTGGGCCGAGATGCAGTACGAACCTCCTGCTCCAGTTTCCAACTATTGGAAAATGCACTTTGATGGCTCAAAGGTGAAAGAAGGCCTTGGTGCTGGCGTTGTGCTTACATCACCCAAGCGGGATCAACTCAAGTACGTATTGCAGATTCATTTCAAGGCATCCAACAATGTAGCCGAGTACGAGGCAGTGGTGCATGGTTTGCGAGTAGCAAAGGAGGTTGGCGTGCAGCGCATTATATGCTATGGTGATTCGGATCTGGTGGTACAGCAAGTCTCAGGTACCTGGGATGCTTTGGATGCCAACATGGCATCATATCGCTTCCTGGTGCAGTCTATGACTGGGTTTTTCGAAGGCTGCGAGTTCCAGCACATTCACCGAGCAGAGAACGAAGCAGCAGACGAGCTATCCAAGTTGGGATCTTCTCGGCAGTCCATCCCGGAGGGATTGCCTTGGAGCATTTGAGGAAGCCGTCCATCAAGCCTTCCCCCAACTCGGAATCCATCTTTGTTCCTTCTCTGCCAAGTGAAGAATCTGACCCAATGGAGATTGACTGGGAGAGTGCTGCAGAGAACCCGGGGACTGCCGTCCTCTACTCGGGGACTGCCTTTCCCTACTCGGGGACTGCCACTCCCTACTCGGGGACTGCCACTCCCTACTCGGGGACTGCCACTCCCTACTCGGGGACTGCCATTCCTTACTCGGGGACTGCCATTCCCTACTCGGGGACTGCCACTCCCTACTCGGGGACTGCCACTCCGTACTCGGGGACTGCCACTCCCTACTCGGGGACTGCCACTCCGTACTCGGGGACTGCCACTCCGTACTCGGGGACTGCCCCCCTCAACCCAGAGGCTGTCGCATTCATTGAAGAAGTTCTCGCCAATCGGTCTGGGCTGCAGAGAAGCGCTCCTACTCCTCCTGTGCAACCGCAAGAGCCCATCCCAATGGAAATGGACGAACCAGTGTTTCCCGTGCGGGAGACACCGAGTTGGGCAATGCCCATATTATCCTTTCTAATGGACGGTACTTTACCTGAAGATGAGGTGACTGCGAGGCAGATTCAGAGAAGGTCCAAGGGCTACACCATAGTCCGAGATGTGCTGCACAAGAGAAGTGCCACTGGTGTGCTGCAACGCTGTGTGAGCCCGGAAGAAGGGGAAGAAATCCTGGTGGAGATACATCAAGGGGAATGTGGGCATCACGCCTCATCTCGGGCTTTGGTCAAAAAAGCTTTTCGGCACGGCTTCTACTGACTCACTGCACTGCAGCAAGCTGAAGATATTGTGAGGAAGTGCACCGGCTGCCAGATGTTCGCAAGTAAGATTCACATGCCTGCTTCCGAGTTGAAAACAATTCCTATCACATGGCCATTTGCGGTTTGGTGCTTGGATATGGTTGGCCCTTTCAAGCCGGCTAAAGGCAATATGACACACATCTTGGTCATGGTTGACAAGTTCACCAAGTGGATCGAGGTGAAACCTATTTGGAAGTGCGATGGGGTCACAGCTGTGAAGTTCGTGAAGGATGTGATCATGAGATATGGCTACCCGCACAGTATCATCACCGACAACGGCACCAACTTTGCAGAGGGGGCAATGGTGCGATTCTGCAGAGATAAGCATATCCGACTAGACGTTGCGTCAGTCGCGCACCCTGCCTCCAATGGGCAAGTTGAGAGAGCAAATGGAATGGTACTGGCAGGCATCAAGCCAAGGCTGATTGAGCCATTGCTGAAAACACCTGGGTGTTGGCTAGAGGAGTTGCCAGCGGTGTTGTGGAGTCTAAGGACTACCCCTAACCGGTCAACCGGCTACACGCCGTTCTTCTTGGTATACGGGGCTGAGGCCGTGTTGCCAATAGACTTAGAGCATGACTCCCCCCGAGTAGCCCTCTACACTGAGGTGGAGGCGAGAGAAGCTCGAGAAGACGACGTTGACCTGCTCGAAGAAGCAAGAGAGCTGACTCTGTCACGTTCGGCTATCTACCAGCAAAACCTGCGGCGCTATCATAGCCGAAAGGTGAACCCAAGGGTTTTCCGAGAAGGAGACATGGTCCTTAGGCTCGTGCAGCGCACAGCCGGGATGCACAAGTTGTCTCCTCCATGGGAAGGGCCTTTCATTGTCAGCAAAGCGCTGCACAATGACGCGTACTATCTTGTAGATGTGCGCCCATCGCAGGCGAACAGGGCAGATAAAGCTGGAGAGGAAACCAAGCGTCCCTGGAATGTAGCTCTACTTCGTCGTTTTCATTCGTAAGCAAAGATGTGTATGTACCCTCTTATCCGAGTTGAAATTCTACTCTGCAATCTGAAATTGTTCTCGGGGACTGCCCTCGTCCAAAATTGCTCTAAGTGTTTTTACTCGGCTTGTTCCTTTGTCTATTCGGTTGCTCCACTTCAGAACTCATAAGTGCATTGAGTACTGTGCTTAAACCTATACGCCAACTCTTCGACTCTGCTGCTGTCCGAAACCCGGCTTCATGGCAAGCAAGAGAACAAGCAAAAGGTCAATGAGCACACAAAAATCGCTAAGGAAGAAAGAGTGCAGGAACCGAGTAGATTGTTGGTCACTTTTGTTCCCTGTTTTCGTCTTCTCGGCTAAGTGGTGGGCTGCGTTACCATGATTGTTTCTAGCGGCTAAGTATTTGCAGCCCTACTACTTGAATCTTGTGACTCGAATACCGAACAAGCGACAAGTCGCGGGTAGAGCAGAGATGAAAAGATAGGGTGAATAAGAAATGCTACTCGGGGACTCGCATGGAAACACAACTCGGCAGTAAGCCAGCGTCGTTCAAATTGATTAATGTCGAAATAAACAGAGTGGGCATAAAAACTGAGTAGCAAGCAAAACGAAGATAGTCTATTACATCTGCTCCCGGCATCCCGGGGATCTGATAAGTTTTCGAGTAAAAGAGAGTGCAGGTTGCTTCAAGATGAGGAGGCAGTGTTCTCGGCGCTGGCCTTGGTTACTGTTTCTTCGGCGGCGGTCTTGGCAGCGGCTTCTTCAGTGACGGTCGTGGCGGCTGTTCCTTCGGTGCTGGTTTGGGTGGCATCCGCTCCCGTCTGGACGGTGGCGGATTCCTTCATCTCGGCATCATCCTGGGTGGCCGCCTGCTCGGAAGTGGCCGTGGCCACCGAGACGGGTCCTGGAGCCGAAGAGGAGCCTGAAGCCTGGCCAGGAGGGGGCACCGTGTCGTCGAGAGCAGCACCTGAGGAGGTGCCAAAGTCAAGTGCGGTGGTGTCGATGTGGGCGTACTCGTCCTCATCGCTACTCGCGACGGCGACGTTCTTCCCCTTCCCGGCCTTGCCCTCAGGAGATTCGAAGTGGCCTTCCAAGTCGGATTCCACTTCGTCATCCTCCTCCTCGTCCTCCTCGTACTCGGTGTCGGGCTCGGGGAGGCCATCGATGAAGGTCTCCGTCTCAGCGCACTCCGCGACCTCGTAGGCGATTTGCTTGCGGGTAGCCACGCAATCGGGATCTACCTCCCACTTGGAGTTGTTGCGCTTCCCGCGGATGAGCTGCATGTTGAGGTTTTCATACCAGGATGCTATGCAAAGAAGCATCACGTCTGCACCAGCACGGGCGCCCGAGGCACGCCACTTCTTCAATTCCTTCTTCACATTCTTCAGCTTGAAGGCTAGGCCCTTCATGGTGGTTGGCCGATCATCATGAGGCCAAAACAGCCTGTGGAGCTCAAAGCCCTCTTGCACCAAGTCAGTTCCGATACCAGCCAGCTGTTCGAAATAGCTTTTGAGCACCAGCAAGCTGTCCTCGATCCCGGCTCTGGTATCTGCTGCCTCACCTTTTGCAAGGCGAGCTGCTTGGGCCTTGGCCACCATAGGCACAGAAGGGGAATCAAGATGAGGCCAGATCTCTGAAATAGCATGTGGTAACTTCAGAACCGGGAAGAGAAGAATCGAGTAGAGGAAAACCGGGAAGAAATATGACCGAGAAGAAAAGAAGCTGCGAAGAAAAGACTTACCGGACAATTCGTTGCGCAGCCGCTGCAGCTGGGTCCTCCAGGACTCCTCGTTGGAAATGTGCTTTTCCTGGATCAGGCGCAAGCTATCCATCTGAGCAAAGAGATCAGCGTTGGTCTTCTTTAAGGTTTCGCATTCCTGCTCAAGGGCCCTCTCCTTGGCTCTGAAAGTGGTCTCGGCCTTGGCCTTCTCGGCGATTGCTGTGTCCCTCTCGGCGCCAATCTTGACGGCATCCTGCAGTGCCTTTTGCAACTGGAGTTGCAGCTTCTCGGTCTCCGTGGTGTGGTCCTTCAACAGCTCAACGGCCTGGTCGGACAGTTGCTTCTGCATCTCTGTTGGCTTGACACAATCTTGGTGTGCCTCAGCAAACAACTTGTAATCTTCTGCGAAGAGATAGATGAGGTTAGCAGAGGAGCAGAGAAGAAACAAACTCAAAGTCAAACCGAGTAAACAACAAGTTTACCTTCTAGCCTTTTGATGGTGGCCTCGGAGTTCTCCACGAAGCTGCGGCACTTCTCATGTTCGTCTGCTAAGGCCTTCAGTTTTTCTGCAGAGAAGGAGAAGTTAGCGCATAAGAAAGCATAAGCGAGCGTAAACAAAAACGCATGAATCGCACAGCTAAAAGCGTACCCTGCACTTCAGTCAGCTGCTGGGTGCTGTCCTTGGCGGTCTTGCTGGCTGCCTCCGCAGCCGCCTTTTCCTTCTCTAAAGCAGCAATTCGCCTCCTGGCGATGGAGTGGTTCCAGAGAAGATGGCGGTACAGGTTGGTCCGCTTCAGGACGCTATCCTGAGAAGCGAGAAGAAGCAAGTTAGAAAAAGCAGGGTAGATTCAACCCGAGTAGGAGGCTACTCGGAGAGTATCCACCTACTCGGCTAGAATCTCGGGGACTGGGAGTGATAGAAAGGAGCAGAAAGGCGAATAGAAGAGAAGAAAATTCAACTCGGAAAAGATAAGGAAAACTCACTGCGTAGGACTGCTCGATGTCCTCGGCATTCTTGCGGTGCAGGAACATCTTGGCTGCGAGTGTCGCGGTCTCGGTGGAGACGGACATGGGATTGCGTCCCAGGTCAACCTTGTTCCAGTCCACGCGCATGTGGTCGATGCCGCCAAGGCTAAGACCGTGCCACTTCTCCACGCCGAGGACCTTGCTATCCCATTTGGCGTCGATGAAGCCAATGGTGTCCAGTACCTGCTCAAGGCCTTTGGAGGTTATTGGTTTGTCTTGGACTCCACGAGAAGCGATGTTGACAGATTGGGGTTGGCTTGGATCTGGAGGAGGGGAGTTCACGGCTACAACTTTCCTTCCCCTCTGGATAGCTAAAGCTTTGTCCTTGGGAGGGAAGCCGATTGAGTGCTGATGGCTAACCTCAATCATGTACTCCGGGTAGCAAGGCTGGCCAGCAGCGCGAGCATCGGCTGAGATCGCGGCGGGAATCGGGCCAGACTCATGGATCACTAGTGCTCCACCTGAGGCTGGTAGCGGCACTTGGTCTCTGGACCGCTTCTTCGTCCTTTCCTTCTCGGGGTCTTGAGTTTTCTTCCCGTCAGCTTTGGCTTTCGCCTTCTCGGCCTTGGTTCTCTCAGCAGCTTCCTTCTCAGCCTTGGCCTTCTCGGCGGCTTCCTCCTCGGCCTTGGCCTTCTCAGCAGCTTCCTTCTCTGCTGCCCTTCTGTCAACCTCACCCCTCAGAGCATCCAGGGCTCGTTGCCTGGTTACTCGCCCGGCAGGAGGGCTGGATGTATCCTTGGTTTTCGGCGGCGAGGAGGAGGTTGGCGGTGTAGGGCCTTGCGCAGTTGGTGGTGTAGGGCCTTGCGCAGTTGGTGGTGTAGGGCCTTGCGCAGTTGGTGGCGCTGCAGATCCGTCGCCTTGTGCAGCTCCTGGCTGGGCGCTACTCGGTGTCACGCCCGGCTGCACGCTGCTCAATGGATAAGCAGTGGCATCCGTGGCGGTGGTGTCTTCTACTCGCTGCGCGGCAGCGAGGCTCTCTTGTGCAGCAGCCCCTGTGGCGGGCTGCTCTTGCTCTGCTTCAGGCCCCTCGGCGGCGGTGTTGTCTTGCATCACTTGATCTTGGTTCTCCTCGGCATTGCTAGCCGGAGGAGAAGGGGGTCTCTCATCGTGGACGGCAGTGTCCTGTGCTGCTGGTTCTGACGCTGCTCCTTGTGCTGGATTGGCGGCAGCAGCATTGGCGGTGTGGTCCTCATCATCATCGTCCAGATTGACCAGAGGTACTGGTTTTTCCTTAGTATGGTCAGACGCGAGAGCTGCGTTTGCGTCCATAGGAGGTCTGCAGAGAAAAGGAAATCACAAATTAGAAGAAGATTGGGGAATTAGCACAGCGCGAGAAGGGAAGCGACCGAGAAGAGGGCTTACGCGGTAGTGCACTTGAGCTCTCGTCTGGACCTCTTCACGACCACCTTCTTCTCGGCGGGCTTCTTCTTCTTGGCAGGAGGCGCTGGTGCCCCGCTACCAGCCCGTTTGCGGGTCTCAGGAGCGGCGATGGACAGAGGCTTGACGACTAGGGGCACGTCGCCCTCGTTCTCGTCTTCGTCCTCGTCGTCCTTGTCCGTGGCAACTTCATCTGGAGATCAAAGAGAAAAGAGGAAAGAATCAGAAACAGCAAACGAGGGATTGATGCTTCTCGGAAGCAAACAGAGTGACAGTGTAGTTACCGTCAAAGTCTTCATCAGACCAGGTGCGAAGAGCATCGCGCTTGTCGGTAGTGGGGGAGCGAGAAAGGTTGGGCTGCTCCGCGGCATCGAAGGAGGGCACATCATCCTCCTCTCGATCAGGAGACCAATTGCCCTCGAAAACCTCGCAGCTCTCGATTATCTGGCGAGTAAGAACCTGAAAAACAGAGAAGGATCACAAATAAGCCGAGTACCAGGAAGGAACTCTACTCGAATAGGCGTGCAGGTACAAAGCACACAAAGCCTAGGCAGTTTACTAAGCATTCTACCCGGATAGGCGTGCAAACACAAAGCATACTAAGCCTAAGCATGTTTGCCGAGAGATATTACTCGGAAGGGCGTGCAGGCATAAAGCACATGGAGCCTAAGAATCGTTCTCGAGTAGGCTACCCGGCAAGGCGTGCAAACACAAAGCATACTAAGCCTAAGGCGGTTCGGCTAGATGTCCTACTCGGAACGCAAGGCAATTGCTAGTTGATGCAAGAAGCAGAGGTTATCTACTCGGAAAGTGTATGCAAAGAGCAAAGTAAGGAAGGCGTACCCGCTCAATTGGCTTGGTACGGCTGTACGGGACGAACCCGTATTGCCAGTGGTCGCCAAGGCTTGTCGTCAGGATGTTCCTTGCGTGCCAGGGGACATCGATGTTGTCGATCTCGATGGTGGTTGTTCTGGTGCAGTCGCGGGGCCCTCCCATGTAACACATGAGATGGCACCGCTCCTGCAAGGGCAGTACTCGGCGCTGGCTCCAGCAGGCCACCGGGTCGTCGTTCTTGAGGCCCTGCGCCTTCAGCCAGCCGAGTCTGTCTTCCATCTCGATGGCGTCATCGTTATTGACAGGCTTGTCCTTCCAGTACATCCCGATTGGAGCGCGATTGCACCAAACGGGCAAGTTGATTCTATCGTTCACCGGGGCTCCTTCCGTGGCAGCAACGTTCCTGACGTAAAGGAACGTCTTCTGCCACAGCTTGACGGAGTCCAGCCCCTTGATGCGGGGGTGGTTCGTCCCGGACCGCTGCACCATCATGGCGCAGCCGGTGTCGGTGGCGCGGGCGACGCCCGCGGAGTCCTTCTTCCCGGTAGATTGCTGGCGCAGGTGGAAATACCTGAGCCACGTCTCCCACGTGGGCCGGATGCCGAGGAAGGCCTCGCAGACCACGGCGTGGTAGGCGAGGAAGACGACGGCGTTGGGGGGCAGATGGTGCATCTGGATGCCGAAGTGATTGAGGAACTTCCTCATGAAATCGGAGGCGGGTAGTCCGAACCCGCGCTCGAAATGCGCCAGGAAGACGACGCGCTCTCCCTCCCGCGGGGACGGCACGATTTCACCGTCCGGCGCCCGGCACTCCACGCCGGGAGGGACTCGCCGGGTATTGACGAGCCAGGCGCAATCTTCCGCGGTGACGCAGGAGCCGGCCCAGCCTGACTTGGCCATTGTGGCGAGCTGGGAAGGTGGAAGATTTCGAGGGGAATTGGTTGGTGGATTGAGTCCGCGGCGGCGCGAGAGCTTGCGCGGCGGCGGAGAGCACGGTGGCGGAGAAGAGCAGGAGACGAAGAAGAAATAGTGCGAGGGAAGGGGAAAAGGAAGTTACCGGCGGGGGTATTTATATCTCCTCCGCGAGTTTACCGTTACCGTCGTGGGAGTGGGATCGATTGTGCCGTGTGGTGGATCCTGTGGCCGGCTAGAAACGCACACAAGTGCCGGTTGCGCGCGTAATGGCCACAGTTGATCCCACCACCGAATCGTGGCCTATAACTACACTTGATGGGACATGACGGCCGATGGGCCCATTGCGTGAAAACTGGACGCGTGGCGGGTCGTGTCCTGGGCAACGAAACGACAAGGTCGTGGATGCTTGACACGTGTGCAGTTGCTGCGCGAAGGGCTGGATTGTGCTCTGTGCCGCAGAGGCTCAATCCAAGAAATTTCTCTAAGTCTTTTTACTCGGTTACAGAGTAGAAAGCAAGTGCTACTCGGAAGAGAAGAAACTCAAGGTACTTTCCAGATAGCTACTCGGAGGTTCTACTCGGCATCTTGAGGTTCAAGGGCTGAGATGCAAAGGCTGGTTTTAAGCTGGCAGAGCCTAGTGAACAAGTTCACAAGACTCAACCAGCTTCGGGGACTGCTGTCGGGGGGTTACCCCCGAGTAGGGTAAAGACAGGTGGTAGAGGCAGCTTACAGAAGAGAGGTTTGGTCGAGTAGCCGACTACCTGGTACTCGCTACCCGGTCGACTGCTACTCGGTCTCACCTCAAGATGACCAGAAGGAGATATCAATCCAGTTCTACCCTGTCAAGTAGAAGGTTTGGCCCGAGTACAATTGGCGGGAACCATTGGCGGGAACCTACTCGGGCCAGAAAGTCAAAGGAGCCGTTCTGACACAGGATCCCGCGTATCCTGGGTCCGTACTTGGCAGCATTCGAACTACTGTTCATATGGGGCCGGCCTGCCTGACAGTGACAGCATGGAAGCAGGCGGTGACAGGATAAGGGGGCCTACTCTGTGCCTAGGTACAGTGATACCAGTCTGTCCCCTAGTTTTGCCCAACGACTTTACAGAAGCAGCCAAGGTTAGGAACCAAAGCTGTCAGCGGGTACTCGGAGAAAGGACGATGTGCACACTATGTCGACACTTGTCTAGATTTGGACGTATCCGGCTGGGCACCATGTATATAAGGTGCCCCGCCGCCTCCTGCGCGAGACACGCTTTCATAGGGGCTGATAGTTGTTCACGGGAAACCCTAGAATCCCTAAGTTCTTGACCTAGCTCTACTCGGAGAGGAGAGAGAGGCTACTCGGTAGAGATACCATTTGTACTGTGGCTACTCGGAGAGACATCATAATACATAGAGAAAGGCAGGAGTAGGGGTTTTACCTCCTCACGAGGGCCCTGAACCTGGGTACATCGTGTTGTTTGTGTTGTGTGGATCTTACCTCACGCGGCTATTCGTCGCGTGATCACTCCCCGGACACCTCCAGCGTCCATCGTCCCCACATCTTTAGCCTTCCCATGGCATCTGCCGTGACACCACCACGACACACTTGGAGATATATCATAAGAACTCTTGATTATTCCTTACCTATATTATGTTTCTCCTTTTACCTTCACGAGGTTTGAGTAGTTTTTATTCTCCATTTTTCAAGTTATACGATTCTACATGGGTGGATGATCTCTCCGTCTTTTATCATAACATGTTTGATCTTCAGTGGGATCTCAATAGAAGGACATCGCCATCGATACAAATTGGTGTTGAGAAGATCAACATTGAGCATGAATATTTGATAGTTTAAGAAACTTTTCCTCGACTTTTGAGTGGACCCCGGGGCGAGATCCCTTGTAAGTGGTATCAATTGTAACATCCCCAGGTTTTACACTAACTGGAAAATTGTTTGTTATTTTCTTTTTTGCATCATCATGACATCATGCATCCAATCACCTTGCATATATTTGAGAAATCTCCAAATATTATTTTATGAAAGAGAGAGAGAGAGAGAGAGAGAGAGAGAGAGAGAGAGAGAGAGAGAGAGAGAGAGATTAGAGTTAGGTATAATCGGGAGAAGACACGCCCTCTCCCAATTAGAAGAAGCTCTAAAACCAATTAGAGGGTCTCTAATTATAATCTCTAGTCCAATTAGATATGTTCTAATTAGATCTCTAATCCAATTAAAGGGTCTTTAATTAGTGCCTCTAATTCTATAAGAGAGAGAGAGAGAGAGAGAGAGAGAGGGAGAGATAGAGATAGAGAGAGAGAGAAAGGCTTGGAGCTAATTGTATGTCCTCCAAATAAGGAGGGTGGGAATTATATAGGTGGATCCAGGTTGCACCTGCCATAGGGGGGAGGTAGGTTTGGAGCTTCTCCTCCTTGGCTGCACCCCCTCTCCTAGGGAAGCTCGGATTGGACTCCTAAGGGAGTCCGATTCTCCGTCCACCTTTTCTTTTGGTTTTCCTTTTTCTCCTTAAAGCAAACATGGAATAAAACTGGGAGGATCCATGCGCCATGTTTGGAGGCCCTCGGGCCCACCTGATATCCACCACTCAGTGGGTGCGGCCATGGAGGCAGATCTGGCCCCCTGCGGCACTCCCCGCCTTATCGGATTTACTCCAAAACTCGTTCGGAACCCCATGAACATTATAGATAAAATAATCAAGCTTATCTAACAATGTTATAAACATATACCTGACATCTCCGGACATCTCATGTCCCCTATAATCTCCTTGAATATTAATTCTATCACACCGGAATTACCCAGATGATACCCGCTTTTTCTCCGGACTATCCAATGTGAACAACTGACTTTGACACCTTAAGTGTGTGACCCCTACAGGTTCGATAGCAAGTAGACATGATCGGAAAACCAATTTATCAATCAATAATCAACATCAGTTCCGTGGACATCCATATTGATTCCTACGAGTTATACAAAGAAAACTGCTGAACATGTTGGTTGTTAAGTAAGTTACTATTACTTCACGGTAGCAATCAATACCTTGAGATGATATGAATGATAAGACCGTGCTTAAACTCTTTAATCACCATATCACATTATTCTCGATGCATGGTATGATTCCTTTTACTCGTTACCGTGTCATAGTATCACCATGCCTAGTGTCATGTTTTTGTCCGCATACTTATTAACCGATACTATTTCACCGAGTGGATCCTATATGTATCTCTCTATTATCTAGAGGAGTAATTCTTAGTCTTGAACT
The DNA here is from genome assembly GCA_028641055.1 of Alopecurus myosuroides. Taxonomy (NCBI): domain Eukaryota; kingdom Viridiplantae; phylum Streptophyta; class Magnoliopsida; order Poales; family Poaceae; genus Alopecurus; species Alopecurus myosuroides. The sequence goes on from CM054060.1 coordinate 27,723,559, forward strand.
ATCATGATGATATAAATACTTTCGAGACCACCCAGTGATATCCTTTTCGATCACCCAGTTTACGATGTGATACTTGACTATATCAAAATGATTTCTCCGGTGAACATCATCGTATATTCTCATGGTCTAAGGAAAAAACAAAATAACCATCTTGTGATGATACTATTTAGCAAAACAAGTCTTGTAGTATCTCAATTACTTGGGTCTACCCAGCAACATTGTTGAAACAACAATATGCTCCGATTAATATTGACATAACAAATGTCGATGACCAGGAAAACGTGGTCATCTAATATTAATGAGTTTGTCTATGAGACATGACAAAGGATTCCAATGGTGCGTTTATGTCTCTGGTTGTCGAACCTTGATCGCGGCATTCAGGGAAATAGGTTCCCGGCTGAGATCATCGACAACAACATTATCTTTTTCGGGGTGGTAATGGATACTCAGGTCGTAATCCTTAATGGGCTCAATCCATCTGTGCTGCCTCATATTGAGTTCACACTGAGAGAAAATGTATTTCAAGCTCTTGTGATCAGTGTAGATGTCGTACCTATTTCCCATAACAAAATGCCGCCAGGCTTTGAGAGCGTGAACAACTATGGCAATTTCCAAATCATGCGTGGGGTAATTCAGTCCGTGAGGTCTCAACTCACGTGATATATAGGATATGACCTTCCCATTTTGTATGAGAACACTCCCAAGACCCAACTTAGAGGCATCACAATAAACATCGGAATTCTTAGTGACGTCCGGCATAGTAATAACCGGGGCAAACACCAATTGTTTCTTGAGTTCTTGGAAACTTTCCTCACACTTGTCGGTCCATTCAAACTTTTTATCCCTCTTGAGTAGATGGGTGAGAGGTCGGGAAATGCTAGAAAATCCCTAGACAAATTTGCGATAATACCAGGCCAATTCAAGAAATGATATGACTTCAGTATGATTGGTTGGAGCATTTCACTTTTATAAATATAAATGTTCACGTACAGCAAAAGTAAACAATCTTTCATGTAGCAATAAGATGTTCATCTACTTGTATATTTAAAAAGATGTTTATGTTTTAACAAAAATGTTCACGGGTCCCAATAAAATGTTCACTTGTATCGAAATAAATAATCATACATTTCCAATAAAATGTGTTCATGATTTTTTTTTTAGATGTTCATGAGTTCGGAAAAAATTATGTAGTTGAAGACAATAGTTCACACCTTCCTCCCTCCGTCCATTTTGTTTGTTCTACTTGTATACTACGTTAAAATGCAGAACATCAAGGGATCTAGCTAGTACGGGGACCTCTAGCCAAGTAAATTCAGGTTTATATGCATACATATTGCAAGCGTACGTGCAAGTGAAGACACCAAAGAGAATCACTAGTGTTCGTTTCTATACCTCTTGGGGATATCTGAATTTCTGGTCTACACACGTGTTCTAGCTTCCATGTATATATGAACGTTTTGTGTACTGGTCCCATGGCGGGCGTGTTACACGGCTCAACGAGATTAGTTGAGGCTATGGCCACACAAAATACACACAGCTGAAATACACCAAAATTGTGAGATCAAATCCATCATGCATGTCATTCCTATAGATCATGGTAGGCGTCGTTATCTACCACCACTTCTCCTTCCGGATGCGGACGTACGTGTACTAGGTACAACTGAACGCTGCCATCAAGCAGAGATTCGCGACTTGTCTCATGTTTCACACGCGAAGCCTAGATAGTTGTATGACTCCACTTTCCCTCCCGTCAGTGGCGAGTGGTTTCCTTTTGTTTTTTTCCTTCTTTGAAATCGTAGAAATACCGTTTTCGACGATGGATAACGTGTGGCTATGCACAATAACGGTGAGGTAAAAATTGTACGGAGTAGTATTTGAAATCCAGATTTAAACTAAAGTCCTAACAATTTCCCAACAAGTGTGACGGTTTACTTGCTTGTCATGTTTTATTTCTTCTCTTTCATATTGAAAAATAACAATCTATACCTAATAATAAAGGCGTTAAGGCTTCCTTAGTTTGGTTTGGTTTGGTAAGTCATTAAAACTGCCCTTAAAGTTGCACACAAATTACCCACACTGCCATCGATAAGTGAAAAAAACCGTTCCGTTTAGTTTTGGTTTGGTTTGCACGCCTAAAAATAGTTCATTGGACGTCTCCTTATCATGCACGCAGGGCTGCCGCTCGTCGTATAATCGAACAAGGACTCCGCTCCGAGCTGGTACGTACGTCGCTTCCTGTTTCTTTGGCTTCGAGTACAACTCACTTGGAGTCCCGCATGGCTGCTTCGTTTTGTACGTAGCGGGTCCATGTTTCCTTCGACTGAACTGACAGCGTTCGACGTGGATTCCTTTTGCCTGGTACGTAGTATAAAAATAGGAGTCCGCTCCCTCGATGTCGTCTTTACAACACGCTTCCCTGGTTGCGGCGGATACGCGCGCTCAGCTGGAGGGCTCCGTGCCGGACTAGGGTCTCTTGATGTCGTCTTGGACATCGCGCTTCCCTGTCTGTGACGCATACGTGCGCTCTGGCTGGTGCCGCCGGGGATTCAGCCCAGATGTTCTTACAGATATGGAGGAGTGGAGGGCACCGTACCGGACAGATATGGCTGCTCAAGGTCTGCGCGGTCGCCTTGGCCGGAGGAGGGCCGGCAGGCCCACGGCTTGGCGGTGAAGTTTGGCACCACGGAGCACGATCGAGTGCGGGACCATGCAGGCCTCGCCCGAGATGCTCTGCACCATGGACAAGTCTGTCTCCTCCAACGCGATGCGTACTTCGAGCATGACAAAATATGGGAATTTCCTGGGATAAAGCACTACAAACCGGTTGTGTGATTGATTTTCTAACTCGATCAGGTCAGCTTTAAAAGGTTTACAAGATCAGCCATGGACTTCTCATAAAGCCCACCTTACAATCTATATATTCAGGACACTGTTTTCCCCTTGTGGAAGTCTGCAGATCGGCTACCCCGACACACGAACGCCAATCCAAGGAAAAACTCGCCTCCAAGAGCATCGGCTCTCAAGCTTTGGTAGATACACAGAGAATAGATGCACGAGCAGCGCACTCCGATTTGGAAGATATACAGAGATTAGAAACGGGATATTGTTTTCCGCTTTGTACGAGATGGATCGTCTTTTACGCTCGCTATGAGTAGGCCGCATATATGAATATGGCTGGATGCATTCAAACTGCTTAAATTATTACTCTATACTTGCCGGTCAATTGATTACTACTCCCTCCGTCCGGGATTATTGGGCTTGTACTATATTGCATCGCGACCAAGGCATGCAGCTATTGGTTCTACAGGAGCCAATCCGAGAGAGAGTTCCAAAATTTTCAATTAAAGCCTAATCAAAGTTGCCAGGCAAACCGTGCGCATGCTTGCATGCATTGGGCAGTTAAAAGAAAGAGAGAGAGAAGTGGGGCTACGGGTGGAATTAAGCAATAATTAAGCTACATGTTTTTAGGAGAATTAATTCTTAGGTTCCTTGTGGGGGTGCTAATTGCTGGACAAATATTTTTTCACTAGGAGCCCAATAATCCCGGACGGAGGGAGTAATAATTTTACCCGGTGGATTAAAATAATGTAGTGCTCCAAGACCTCAAAAATAAAGGTTGGCCAAATTACAGGGCACGACATAGATGGAATTAAAACAGGTCAGAGGTGTATTTAAATTTCCTGTGGAATGTCAATAATGCTTTTTTGTTGAAAGAAAATAAATAAAAGTCTACAATCCTTAAAAAAAATTAGAGGAGTGCGGATCATGAGTTCATAACCTATGTTTTCAAAATATTAATAAGATCAATTGCAACTTGCCTTGCTTCACGTTGTCGTGCTCTCGATCAGACTTTTCGGTATTGTCGCACTTGAACCATATCCCCATTTCACCTCGGCTTCAAACTTGGGCCGAACGCTGCCGCCGCCCGCCGTGGTCGGCTTCCTCGAGGTCGTACGCGCTGACGTGCGGAGGTGGTGGCCATGGAACGACAAACCGTACGGGGTATAAGTTTTTTTTAATTTCCGTTGCAACGCACGGGCATATTTGCTAGTAATAATAACCGGGGGAGGGGGGGGGGGTGTGGAGGGCTCCATCCCGGTATTTTCATTAAGGTAGAGGTGAGAATTTGAACCCGGTGCTGGTGCTTCAGCCTGCCAAACCATTGCACCACGTGTGAGTCTCCTCTTTTCTTTCATATTAAATAATGACTTCACAAAGTTTTTAATAATTTCCAATTACTTGAAGGGCCAACATTGTTCTCACACCAAAGTTCATGAGATTATTGATCTGGTGAGTGGGATGAAGAACTGATCCAAGATAACTCAAAGATTGATGCACGATGAATCCTTCAAATTCAGTATGTGGCTCTGGATATAACCCGAAGTTTTATTTTACTCTTAATTGTGGAGGATTAATATTGTGTTAAGTTAATGAAGCTAACCACAATGGAATTCCCCTAAAAAAAACACAAATCTTAGTCCTAACTTACAAATAGCTATATTTCATTCTGGTGAAAAACAGCAAGCCTGTAAATTAATTGTACTACTATAGCCTGCCTCCAGCCCTTCACCAAGTGAACTCAGGCTTACCTGCGTGCAAAATCAAATGTTGTAAGCTTCCGTGCAAGTAAAGACACCAAAGCACACATCATTACCTCTTGGTGGATTGGGATTTTTGTTCTATACCCTATGTTCTAGCTTCCATGTACGTTCATGTATTGGTCCCATACTCCCATTGCAGGCGTGTTACACGACTCACCGAGATTAATTGAAGCAATATATAGCGACACAAAATAAACAAATTTGAAAGACAGGAAAATTGTGAGATCAAATGGATCATGCTTTAGTGGTCGCTTTTCTTGACGTGCTCCATTTAGCCGGCGTTATCTAATACCACTTCTTATATAGGATGCAGATGTATGTGAAATTACAACTACATGACGACACCAGAGCAGAGATTCTGCGGCCGAGTGCGAGTGACGGAGCCGGTGCCCACCCAATGACCGTGAGGAGGGAGGGGGGACCACACGACGCGCGAGGAGGGAGCATGCAGCAAGACGGACAAGGCAAGGGAAAGACATCCATGTGCGGCGCACACGGAAACACGGACCCACATGACCATAGGCCCAGGCGTCATCGAGAGGAGTAGGCGGAGGATGTGTGCAAATGTGTCAAATCAGTAGGGATGCGGGCGGGTAAGTCATCTCAGAAGCCTCGTTTTCCCATAGCCATTATAAGATACATATACCCGCAAATAAATAGAACATAAATTCGTCTATGAGTTATAGCTAAAGTATGTACTCACAAATTGGATTTTTCTTGCTCGTTGTATGCATGGGTAGAATGTGAATTGGGGATTTTATGTACGTTAGCCTGGTAACATAAGGTGGACCAATCGCATGTTGAGTTAATCATGTGACACAAAAGCAATATATTTACCCGACACGGGAGCAACGGGGTGGCGAGTTGCGCAGAGTTGTTTAGGCTAATGTTTTAGAATTCTGTAGAGTGGATATATGTAGGAATATCATATATAAAGATTGTCAAAACTATTGACAGACACAAGTTTCACATATGTAATTACTCACGAATGACCTCTCATTAAGGGCCATATAGCGCACCTTGGGACCTGGCACCGCGTGGTGTTGACATATAAATATATTGCATAGCCATTTTCATCGGTTCGGAGGCTAGTGCAGAAATTCTATATGGTGTCAGAGTCACTAGGTCTTTGAGTGTTCAGGGTAGTGTTGAAATATAAATCTATTGCTAGCCCTTTCTATCAGTTCGACCTTTTGGTTTAGATGGTTAGTGCAGCAATTCTGTATGTGGTTCGTGTGGCATGGTCCTAGCACCTTCTGTTGTCTGCTAGCGCATGTAGCCTTGTTTTTTCATGTACACCTCGTTTGCTCAGCTTCTCTGTCCGGACTGCCTATAAATACACTCTACATCTCCTGTCATGGATTCACCAACACCAAACCAAGCTCATCTCCACATACCACATAACACTCGTATAGCGGAGAGGTAGCTGAAAAAGAAGGGAGGAGATGGCAATGACACCGGTGTTCTACAAGGGGCTGCTCGCCGTCGATGCGTGGCATGTGAAGTCGGTTTCGAAGGATGTATCCAAGCCGAATTCGAAAAGCCCGCCCAAGCCGGTCATGGTTGTCGCCCCGATGCAGGAGGGAACATACCCTGTCATCGTGTTCCTGCATGGCTGCAACTTGGCGAACCACTATTATGAGCAGCTCCTCAAGCATGTTGCCTCACATGGGTTCATAGCGGTGGCACCACAGGTAATAATAGCTAGGTCACAATTCATGGTTAGTTCTTAAAAAAAATCATAAATTGCATTTCTGGTCATCTACTTACTAATCAAAATCGGCAAAAGATAAGAAGAATCTTATACTCTTCATACACATTTTAGGCAATCAAACCTCACTTTGTAAAACCACAATCTCAACTACAAGAATGAATTGAAATTTCAATGGGCCGTTGGACAACTAATGAATGGAACGGTCCGGCACAAAATCACTGGTCGGTTAGGAATAAAAATGATACTCCCTCTAGTCCATAAAAAGTGTCGCACATTTTGTACTAAGTTAGTATAAACTCTGTACTAAGTTAGCGACAGTTTCTATGGATCGAATGGGAGTATACAAAATCACTGTTTTCAAATAGAGATTTGCACAATACTCTAAGATGATCTTTTGCTTACATGTGTATCAACAGCTCTACTGGATGACATTCGTCAAAGACGACGGTAGGGACGTAAACGCGGCAAAGCAAGTCACCAACTGGCTCGCATCTGAAAAAGATGGGCTCCAGTTCGTCCTTGACAACAACCCCAAACTTGACAACGTCAAGCCTGACCTCTCCAAGTTGGCTCTGGCCGGCCATAGTCGAGGCGGGCACGCAGCCTTCGCCCTGGCGCTGGGGTTGGGGGAACCTGAAATCAAGCTGGACCTCAAGTTCTCTGCCCTCATCGGCGTCGACCCTGTGGCCGGGGAAGCCACAGGGTGCCAGATTACACCAAAGGTCCTCACCTTGAAGCCCCGCTCTCTCGATGTGGGAATGCCGACCCTGGTTTTAGGAACAGGGAAGGGTCCGGAGCATGTTGGCGGTCCTCCCTGCGCCCCGGCGGGCGTCAACCACGCCGAATTCTACAATGAATGCAGCCCTCCACGCTACCACTTTGTGGCCAAGGAGTACGGGCACGCGGACATGCTGGATGATGATGCGCCCTACGTCGTCGATAGATGCATGTGCGCAAGGAATGAGAACGGCACCAAAAAACTTGCCAGGCAGAGCATGGGAGGAGTCATGGTCGCATTCCTGAGGGCTATCCTGGAGGACAAGAATGAAGATCTTAAGGCCATACTTGATAACCCCGGGCTTGCGCCGGCCATACTGAACCCGGTTGAACATGATTTGGCATGAATGCTCAAGCCTCATGGGAAGGAAAAATACATAAGCGAATCACCGTTTAAGGATTTGAAGTGTTGATCGATGGTATTTGGCTCCAACTACTTGTCCTAAATAAGCACTAGTGTGTGGATGATGCATCTGTGATTCATATGTGTATGGCATACTTTATTGTAATGTAATAATGTTTGTCAGGGAATCAGAATAAATTTATCATTATTATTTCCACTTTTAACCTCATATTTTAACATCTATGACATGATTACCCTCTATCTTACCCCTATATACCCACTATTTGCATCCTTTCGACAGACTTTGCCCTCCAAGTAATTTTTTCTTCATTGTGATATTTTGGACCTATATTGCCGTGGCATGACACACATGGGCTGACATTTCAACGCATTGGAATTTGATTTAGGGGGTAAAACCCGCCACACATTTAGATATGGGATGAATCTTGGCACACAATTCAAACTTTGCTAAATTGGCACAACCTCAAAATTGATTCAAAATGTGTTAATGAAATGTGTTACTATAAATAGCCAAAATAGAGGGTTAATGTAGAATTAACTAAAGATTACACCGTACTCTTTGTGGAGACATGGCCGAGTCAAATTTTAACGTGCACAACAAGTCCACAATCCCAACTGCAAGAAACAATTTCAGGTGAGAACCGGAATGATGGTGACCATTTACCGAATGATTTGAAGGTTTTGAGTCCTCTTTATAGGATTTAAGCCTTTTTTTTCCTGAAGCAGATCAGACGACGGAGCGTGCGAGCAAGCCCTTAGAACGTATTGTGTTTGCTTTGATTGCAATTCCTTGCTATTTGATTAGGCAAGTGCAATCAGATTCCAATCCTCACATGGGATTCATGTATTGCGAAACAGAGAGCTCCGCCGCCTCCACTTCTTTCTCCTCCATAGCTGGTTTCTCTCCGGCTTTGCCCGTGTCGAGAGGAGTGAATGATCTGATTTATGAGTTGAGTTTTCAATAAAAATAGATTTTTCAATAAATTAGGTTAGGGTTTTTGTTAGCAGTATTTTTTGTCAATGAAAATCATATCCTCTGAAATTAATGATCTTTGGTCCACTGTTCGACGACGAGATTTTCTTCCCAACGTTAATTCTGGTGTTGAAAGATTATATTTATCTAGGTATGGTCCTTCAAATGTTGCTTCGTCAGATTAGTTTTGAATCTTTTCTCATGATTACCGCGAGGAGGATTGTTCTCGCAATATTTATCTCGTCTGCTATTGGTTGATTAATTTAATGACTACTTGCGTGCTCGGCGGCGGCCTTTTGCGGCTTAAGAAGATTATGGGAGAACCCTAACTGGTATTTACAGATTTTTTATTTGGTCTCTATATTCTATGTATTCTATGACTGTCCTTAGAAAAGTACAGAATTATGTCATGAAAAAAGGAAGAGTTTGAAGATGTTAAAAATTTGTTGTTTTCTTTTAGATTTTATTTTGTAAGTATTCTTGTCAACTTATGTATCTCTATCATATAAATATATCATCTTATTTTTCTAATCCTCACATTTCGGAGCATGGTTTACGTCTTACTACAAGAAAACTAAATTAGCGTTGACCTTCTCTGAAGACGTAAACATTGGTTACGTTAATCAGAACCAAAAGCGGTAGGCCGGCCTTCGTTCGCGTAGCCCGGCGAGCCGGCACACGGGCTCCGGAGCTCCCACCACCACACGCTCTGCCGGCCGCACGCGCGCGCGCACGTCACACACCACAGCACTACCCACCCGCCCGCACGAGCCAACCGCACGGCGGCGGAGACGCGCGACACGTATGCTCCTCCCCCGCCTGCTCCCCGCCCACCGCCTCCTCGCCGGCGGCCCCCTCCTCCCCAACCTCCTCCCCCGCCGCAACCGCCTCGCGCTCGGGCCGGTTTCCGCCGCCGCCGCCATGTCCTCCTCCTCCGTGGCGGCGGCACCCCCCGCCCCCAGCCGCAGGGCCCCGCTGCGCGGCGTGGTGTTCGACATGGACGGGACGTTGACGGTGCCCGTGATCGACTTCCCGGCCATGTACCGCGAGGTGCTCGGCGGAGAGGCCGCCTACGCCGCGGCGCGAGCGGCTGGCGGGGGCGCCGTCGACATCCTGCACCACATCGAGTCCTGGGGCCCCGACGAGCAGCGCCGCGCCTACGAGGCCATCGCCAGGTTCGAGCGCGACGGCCTCGACCGCCTCCAGATCATGCCCGGTGAGCGCCTCGCCTCCACCCCCAGCGCCGGATTCTGATTTCAGAGAGCAGAGCGAGAGAGATGATGTGCTCTAGTTTGCGGTTTGCTTATCGGGGTGTGTTGTGTCGGTTGCTTGCGATTTGCAGGGGCCTCCGAGCTCTGCGGCTTCCTCGACGCGAGGCAGATCAGGTGACTCTCCGTTCTGAAATGTAGCTCAGTTTTGCATACAGTTCAGTGAATTTTGCAGTCCACTGTGAGCTCAGTTGCACTTGTGTTCTTAGGGTTGATTTAGTGCAGGTGCAATAGCCTCTGCACCTGGTAGTATCATGCAGCTGTTTCAGAGTTGGTTGATGCCATTATTTGGGGGTTTCCTGTATGTATAGTTAACTCCTGATTGATATTATGTCCAACATTTCAAAAAGTTAGACAAGTGGTTTTCGGATGTAGAATATAATTGTATGGATGGAAACTTGATTCCAAATTCCATTCCGTGCTTGCCACTGGCTATGTCACAAATTCAGTCACTCTACACTGTTGGCTATGTTTGTCTGTTGTTTTTTTTATCTATCGATTGGATTTTGGACTAGATTACTAATGCGACTGGCTTATTAGTGTCACCAATCTACATCTAGATGAAGCATCCTATTCTAGCACCAGGTGCCTTACTAGCTTGCTGTGTGCTTGTGTCTATCACACACTGTTGCTTTGTTTTACATGTGTCATTGAGTTTGTGTGTAGCATGTGTCTGTAATTGCGAAAACAAAACTTCACCTCATCCAACACTGCTGTGCAATCAGACTTTATGATTGCAATGTCATTGGCACAATGTTCTCTGAACATACACAACCTGAGTAACCAAGATGTTATGCCTCCTCTGCGGCCCCACAATCACCATTTATTCCAGGATGATAAAACAACAGAGAGCTCACTGTAACCCCCAGCTCTCTGTCTTGTAGCATCAAAACTGCCTCGAGCCTCACATTAGTTGGTGAATCCATCTGGCAACCTGCACCTTCATCATTTTGGGCCTCCTGGGAGCTTAGAACATTTTTTGTTTTCTCATACAGCTCAAGAAGTACTGAACATAGTAGCTCGTTGATTTTCCATCTCCTTAATTCACACTGCACTGCAAGTTGTAGAGTTCCCTAGACGGCACGCTGGCAGGGTTGTGGCCTTGAGCTGTCCCGGCAACGGAGAGGGAGCACACTAGCGGGGGTCACCAAAATCGTTGTCCACGCTATCCCACTTACTTCGAGAGAGGGATCCGGTAGCAAGCCCGGCCTCTGCGTTCCAAGCGAGTTAGTGCGCTGGGACTGGGAGCGGTTGTGGCTCTACGCAGTTTCAGTGACAGCGAGCGAGGACGCCAGCGGAGACGTACTGAGCGTGACGGAAGAGGATGAAAGAAAATTACAGCCAGGAAGGGACGAGGGTGGAATTTTGGACGCTGCAATAGCTTAGGGATGACCTTTGATTTGAAATTTGAACCCCGCCCGATGGAAATTGGACACTGCTGGTGGCAGGAGGAGGGGGATTGGGAGTAGCTGGTGGCCAGGAGGGGGAGATATGGAATCGTGGTCTTGGAAGTAGGGGGGATAGCTTTGTTGTTTGCTCAGCCCACTTGTTAGGTTGACAGGAGAACGTGAACGGACGACCACCAACTGAGGTTTTTAGAAGTAGGAAAGAGAAAGATTTGGTGCAGGCACAATAGCTTCTGCGCCTGGTAGTATCATGCAGTTGCTTAAAATTGGGTATGGCTGTATGAACAATGAAATATTTATTGATATACAGACTGATATTTCAGAAGTTACAAAGTGGTTTTCAGTTGATAGGCTAAAGCTTGGATTTTATCTGCAATTAGATTCTGTGCTCGCCGCTGACTAAGTGTGCCATCACAAATTCATTGTCACAATATACAGTTGTCTGTTTGCACAACATTCTGCATCTTTCAGTACCTTTGTTGTTTGACTTTCGAGTGATCAGTAGGTCTTGCTCTGTCAATGTTCTGACACCATTGTCTTACTCCAAGGAATGTACTTACATCATGAGTAGACTGCCAGTGGCTGAAGCCATAAATATTACTCCCTCCGTTCCAATGAATAAGGCGCGCACGCATTTCAAGATTTGTCTTTGACCAAGAATTTATCCACATATATAATAGTATTTGGTATAAAATCAATATCATTAGAAAGTGTTTTTCACTACGAATCTAACAATGTCAAAGTTGCACTGTATAGTCAAGATATTGTTACTCAAATCTTTCGGTCAAAGTTTGTCTTGAAATGCGTGTGCGCCTTATTCATCGGAACGGAGGTAGTATGTAAGATCGTGCATTTTTGTTTTCGATTGGGTTTTGAAATAACTGGGATTCTTTTGCAGGCTTCTTAGTGCCACCAATCTAGTGATGAGAAAGAAACATCCTATCCTGGCACCAGGTGCCCTACTAGCTTGCTGTGTAGTTGTGTATACCACATGCTGTTACTTTGTTTACACATGCCATTTAGTTCGGGTGTAGCATGTGTATGTAGCATCTGGGGCGGCCACTGAGGAACAGGTGCTGTACGTCCGATAGGTTGGCGCGCCGTTGCCTTGTCTGCTCTGTGACAATAACAATGAGATAATCGATCACCCTCTCCTGGGCCATGTCTTTGTGAGGAGAGTCTGCGACCGAGGTCTGCACGTGCTACGCAAGAGGTGCTGGGTGCCTTCGTCAAACGACACCGTCGTGGGCTGGGGGAGTTCCCTTACCCCTCCAACCAGAGGTGTGAGTGACCTGAACACGCTGGTTACCTTGGTCGAGCTGTAGGCACAGCGGAACAGCGTGATTTTTTACGTGGTGGTGCTGTTCGTTGAGGCCGTCCTGCAGAAATTTAGGGTAGAAGGTGAAGCTTGGTACGATGCGAACCTAATTTGTGAGGGTAGAGACTTGTTGATGGCAGCTTCAAGTAGGTGGATCATGATCGAGTAATCTCTGTATGGCTTTTGGTAGGGTGTTTCTGCACTTAGCCGGGCAAAGTTTCAGTTAGCACGCTTTCCCGCTCCCTCTTTAATATATACGCATGCTGTGAATATTCTAAAGAAAAGCAGTCACAATACACAGTTGTCTCTTTTTGCATAATACTGTACCTCATTCAGAAACTTATTCGTTTCAAATGATCAGTAGATCTTGCTCTATCAACTTTCTGACACAACCGTTATACTCCAAGGAAAGTCCTTGCATCATTGAGGGGACTGCCAGTGGCTGAAACTACAAATGTTATGTGACAAAACCGTGCAATTTTATTATCAGGTGGGTTTTGAACTAAATCACTAATTGGGATTATGTGACTGGCTTCATAGTGACACCAATCTAGTGATCAGAAAGAAGCATCCTATCCTAGGCACCAGATGCCTTAGTAGCTTATGGTATACTTGTGTGTACCACACACAGTTGTTTATTTGGCATGTGCAATTGAGTTAGTTTTCTAGGATGTGTGTGTAATGATGAAAACATGCCAGAATAGTGGTACTAGTACATAAATGACTGCAGTTTGTAGTGGCATCTGTATGTAATTATTTTCTTAGATTTGAGATATTTGTGTGGCTACTGATTCGTACCCTGGATATTATGCAGGAGGGGTTTAATCACCCGCAATGTGAAGGAAGCCGTTGATTTATTTCACCAAAAATTCGGTGTAAGTTGTTGGACTATGATTGTTCTGATCATTTAGTGGTTATGCTTGTCGGATGTTATCCATTCCTCTTACCTATGCATAGTACTGTACCGTGATATACTTTGGCATGCTTTACCCAGATGTATGTTTAGTTAACGGTTATGTTCTGCAACTAGTTCCTTGTGCTGCTCTGAACATATCTTTTTGTTGTTCTCCCCAATCCTTGTTCCATGTAGTAAGGATGGTTATTCAAATATTGCCAAATTATGATGTTAATGTTGTAAACTCTGTATGGTAATTGGTGTCAAATATTCATGTGTTACTTTATGCCCACCCAACTTGATTTGTTGCCAGTTATTGTATTGGTACAGCGAAGTAGAAAATAACCTTTCAGAATCTGTAATGATGCCATCATCTTCAGGAATACTGATCTTGGATATCTGAAACTTGTGTAGATGACGTTTATGCCTGCATTAAGCAGAGAATTCCGCCCCTATAAGCCAGATCCAGCTCCATTGCTTCATATTTGCTCCAATTGGAACATTCCACCGAACCAAGTGATCATGGTTGGCGACAGCCTCAAGGATGATGTGAGCACTTTTCATCTCACTCTGAAACCTTGCATATAAAGGAGAGTCTCTATATAGTATGCTTTGTTGAAGAGTTCCGGTTATCAAGACATTTCAATCAGTATTCCTATATAGCATCCGTAATGTTATTTAATTTTTTGAAAGTTAGCCTGAGTCTCCATGGTAAGTTATAGTTGCATTCCACCGTGTTGTGAAAAATAGTAAATACTTCCATAGTGATAAATGCACAGAAATTGTCCTCCTGCTTCGATAAATGTGCCTGAGCTGTAGTAGTACTATTCTCACAAAAGCTAGAGTTAAGGACATTTGTTGTGTGAATCTTAAAGCTTCTTTGCTAGCCTATGTGTGTGTACTTCTATTCATTTAAAATTTTCGTTTGAAACCCATGTGCAGATTGTGTGTGGAAAGAGAGCTGGAGCTTTCACTTGCCTACTCGACGAAACGGGGCGATACGGCCCGCATGACTCTTTACCCGAGGATGTGAAGCCAGACTTCCTGGTCTCTTCACTCCCTGAGGTATTGTCGGTGCTGGAAGAGCAATTCGATTTGGCGCCGGTGTCCGTCGCGGCCGAGAGTAGAATCTGACGGTGAAGTTTTGGTCGACTGTCTCGTGAGTGTGGAAGCAACTCGCTACACCTTGAACTTGAATTTAATACGGTACATGTCGAGCAGTGCCGGGTCAGTTCATTGAAACCTCCAATGCATCTTGGACCGCTGGGAAGAAAAATGTTTACTTGCTTCATTCATCTCGTCGATGCATCGCTGTAGATGTTTTTAAGCGTGCGTGGTGTCGTGTCGGTGTTGAGCATGGATGCTTCAAGTTTCAAGGATTGTTGGCTGTGAAGTTGCCAGTTATGAACATGCAGTGACCATAGATATGTATACTCCCTCCGTCCCAAAATAATTGACTTGGCTTTGTCGGAGTATATTTTTGAACTGTTGCAGTGACCATAGTTGATGAGATGAATTTGCCATAGTTTAACATCCGTAGCGAGTGGACTGGATTCTTCAGGAAAAAACCACCGCCTGCACAGCCCCGCCAGTGGACTGGACTGGGTGACCATCAACATCGATGGTGCGATTCAGGTGCTGCCGCGGGTTTGGGATGTGTCGCTAGAGGCCACGCACGCAGGTGTAGGTAGCCTGTGTTTGCTGCTGCTGGAGGCTATCATAATGCGGGTGAGGCCCTCCGTACTGACTACTGAAGCACAGCCCTTGCAGATCGAGCTAGCATTGGGCACCCCATTTTTTTCTAGACTTGTTTTTTTTTGCAATGGACTGCCAGGTTCTGAAGAACGCAATCACTCCACGTTCCATGTTGACGACATGTTGACCCAAGAGTACAACAATTTCTAAGGCGGAGATTCGTCCCCGCTAAAACTTGTTAATTTGCTAGTCCAAAACATGTTTGGCGCAATGTGCAGTCTAGACTGACCCATATAAAGTGTTCAGGAAGTTTTGCTGGACATCGGATAGGTTGGCGTTTGTGGCCTTTCTACCGCTCTTTGACCAGCACGGCGAGACTGATTGATGACATTCTCTTTTTTTTTTTTTGAACAAAGGTACCCCCTAAGAGGCTGCAATCACATATATCAGTAAGAGCAGATTACAAAGTTGTGATTACAAGATACATCCTGCAAAAGATAAACAACAGAGGTACCTCGAAGATGAACTATTGGAGAAACAGGGCAACCATGCCAGAAAGTACAAAAGGAGCCTATCAGGGAATCCGGCGAGAACTCGGATTCACAGAACCTGCATTTGTACTCTCGAAGGGCCTCTGGAATCCCGACCAACCATAGAGCCAGCGGCTCAACCAGCAATTGAATTGGCAAGGGACAATGAGGTAATGAACTGAGCTGTAAATCTAGAAGGTGCATCACCGAGCTCAGAGCAGGTGGTTCTTTGCCATTAAACCTGGGAAACCGCAGCAGAGACGATCTCATCCGCCTCCGGCAAGTCCCGAACAGCAAAGAGACAGAGTTGCCATGTCCATGTCCAATAGTTGACAGCATAATAGATGTATGGCATGTAATTTGCATATAGTGCAGCACACAGGATGAAATTGGATGCCCGCAACAATGATTCTGAGTATGCATCCGATAAGAAAGGATGGAGATGTTCCTTGTGCAGCAAATCTTACCTCCTGTAGAGCAGGGGAGCTCACCCAGTGGATGAAGATCAACCACACAGATCCCTGAAATTGACATCTCCAACAAGCAATCCTCTTCCTCTAAATCCACATCTGATAGAGAATGAGCATCAGTGGCACTGTATATGAGCAGAGAGGATTGAACTTCCACCGAGCCTGAAATCCTCTTCCTCACTCCCAGGCGGAAGGGAGCTCGAGCACCACTTCCATGGCCATCCCCTCGATGGCAAACAGAAGGAGGCAACGGGCGCTTCAGCCAAGAACCAAGGAAGCCATCCACGGAACCCATCTGAGAAACAGATGCTTCGAGCTTATTCAGAGGTGACGAGATGCAGCCTTCGTCCGCCGCCTTCGGCTCCCGCCTCGAGAGCACCACGGCCAGAGAGAGAAGCAACCACCGCAAGCCAGCACCGCCCGGAGGCGCCGGCAAGCACCACCTCAACGGCATAACGCCGAGCAACCAAGAAAAACTCAAACAACTAGAAGCAAAACAACGGAAACATAAAACTACAGCTACTATGCACGCGCGCACGCAGAGCACCTCACCCATCACCTCCCCATCCGGCGGCGCCGGCGGCGAAGGATCGGGATCGGGCCGGGCGCAAGAGCAACCTCCGCTGAGTCGCCTCCTTATCCGCCTCTTTTACTGTAGCAGCAAGGAAGAGGAAAAGAAGTCCGTGGTCGATGACATTCTCTTGGGTCGTGCCTTGCCGAGGAAAGTCTGGGACCGATTTCTGCAACAAGGCCATATATGCAAGCATTCGAATAGCTGCAGTGCATTTTTTATATGAGGAGAAGCCAAGCTTACCGAGGGCATCAGGCTTGCATCAGAAGTACTCATCATGCGCCATCACGCCCATCCTAATGCAGTTCAACACATGTCTCGCCATCCGAAACTGTCGTCGAAAAACAGAACCACAGAAGATTGGGTTTGTGATGTGGAAGTAATCGTTGCAGAGTTGGATATGGCCCGCTTCTATGTTACAGTCCAACGCCGCTGAACGTCTGGGACCAATCCCCTTAATAATGGTCACATCCTCGGAATTTGCTCATTAACGAGGAGCGTAGCAATTAAAATCTCGCTCTCATCGTCGGATGAATCATAGTCGGACGATGAGTATATCATGTTGTTGTAAAAGTACTTATCCGAGTTATCCATGGCCTAGAGGGGAAGAGATCGTACCTCGAGGAAACAGCCGAAGAGTTTGGGCGCACTAGGGGGCAGGGCTCCAACCGGCAGGGGACTCAGGGGCGGCGAGGACCCGGCCGACAGGTGTGGCGTGATGGCAAATTTAACGAGGGCAACGAAGGCAAACTCGGCAGAGGCGGATCTGGCGATGGCGACGCGAGAGGGTGGAGGCAGGGTGATATGGCTAGGGCAGGACACGGCGATGCGAGGCAGAAAGCGCATATGTGTCCCTGGCGGGCAGGCCGTTATTTGACATACCTGGAGCTTCCCGCTCGTCCGCACACAACCTGCTGTGACCCAAACATTTAAAATTTGGACCGGGAATGGGTAAAAAGGATAAGAAAACGTACAAATTTCCAAAAAATCTAAATGGGTCCGCCACGGTTGACCATGACTTTGCACACGCCAAATAGAATCGGACGCGACCGGACCAAACGCGTCGACGCGTTGGAAATGCTCTAAGTGTCCGTGCTGCTCCAGACGGTGCCGGCCCAAACGCGTCGACGCGTTCTCCTTTAGAATGTTCCATGTAAAAGCTAGGAACATGGTTGGGCTTTTCGTATCCTGTGAGGTCCTTTATGTAACTGTACACCAACGGCTGAGTTAACGCAGATTACCTGTTTCCCGTTCAAAAAATAAATATAAAAATAAATGCTACACCTTGCAGGCAGAAGCACCATCATATGCCAAAGCCGGACCCACATCTCTTAGAATACCGCAAAGCATGCTCCCTCCGTGCACCCACGACATACAGCCATCGTCGCTCTGAAACGCCCGGACACGAGACCCACCGTGGCTGTTGGCGGTTGCAACAAATGGACCCCGCTAGGAGCTCCTAGTGTGAATTACGTCTACATTTGCTAGTCCGGTGGTCCCCGCCCAAGAACTGTTCACAGCTACTGTACAAATGGACCTACAGTGTCTTCCGGTAGCAGTGTGGTACTCGTACCAAACGTTTCTCGGTCGGTAGGAATAAAGTGGCTATGCGTAGAGCGGATCTTGATTCGGTGGATCACCAAGAAGGCATTTTTGGAAGCTAAACACACCGAAACTCATCAATCTCTGAATCCCAAATCTTTTTCAAAAAAGGTACGACAACGATAAGTTTTGAAACTTAACTCATTTTCACAGTTCGTGAAACTTAGAAATAAATTCCGTAAAAAAAAGAAACTTACAAATTGATTTCCGCCACTGGCGCATATCGCATGGTAAGGCCACATTAAGGTCGTGAAAATATTCACAGCTGTGTGCACCATCACTGTTACACGCAATAGCAAATCAACGATGAAATTAAGCAAGATCAAACCAACGGGGACACGAGATTTTAACGTGGAAAACCCTTCCAACAAGGAAGAGAAAAAACCACGGGCGCCAGCCAGCAATACTTCACTATTTTCGGGTGAGGTTACAATCGCGCCGGGATTTACAATATGTGGCTTATCCCGTGCGGCGGCTTACAAGAGGTATATAAAGGCGGTCCTGACCTAACTAGGTCGGTAACTGTGTATCCAACTCCGACTCGGTATCAACTCGTAGCGGAGGCCGAACTTTCCTTTATCTTCATATGAATTTGGATCACCATAAAACAACAATCACGATGGAGAGGCTCGGGCTTGTTCCCATTTCAAAGAAAAAAACATTAAGGGCGTATATGTGTCAGACAAACATACTTAGACGCCTTTTCGCAAAACAAAAAATTGTCACGTCTCATCATTCGAATCATTTGAACTAGCGTGACAACTATTTGAACTTGCTAGCCACAATTTGCAACGGGTTTAGCACTTAATTTCCCTGTTTTGCGTTCTTGTCGGATGAATCATTGATTTCAACCGATTTTTTTAAAATTAAAATTTATTAATATAATGTTCAAAAAATAAAATAAAAAGGAAAACATTGGACCTTGGGAGTTAAAGTGACGTCTCGTTGTTTTCACGTGGAAAATAATCCCGTAATGTCTACAAAGAAATGCCAGGTGTTCAAAAAAGATACTAGTAGAAAGAAATGTCAGAAGTTCACGGTCCCACATTTTTCTTTTCCACCTTTCCTCGAGAAAAACTGCAAAAGGAAGCTAGTACGCTGCCTGCGCGCGGCGCGGCGCGGTGTGCGCGTAGACAAGGAGAGGCTGCAGCTTGATCTCCTCGTGGACCCCTCCTAGTTTCTTCGATAAATGTCTTTCAAATTAACTTTGACCGCCCTCTTTTGTGCCGGCCTTCTCACGCAACATACGTCACTTTTCATGTGTTCATGTTCACATTACCCGCTCGCGATTTACCTAGTCCTTGGCTGGCCTTGGCGCTGCCAGGGGCAGACCAGACACTAGTAGGAAACTGGCTTTCTATGAAAGACTTTCTATGGCGCACCAGAGAATGATGCGCCATAGAAATTAAATTTTGTGGCGCACGACAAAACATTCACCACAGAAATGACAAATTTTGTGGCGCACAGGAAAATGGTGCGCCGCAAAAACTGGATGAGGCCCGCCCCAATCATTACAGTCGAACATTTCGGTGGCGCATGTAATATGGTGCGCCACAGAAATGTCATATTCTGTGGCGCATGTGTATTGGTGCGCCACATAATCCAACATTTCTGTCCCCTTGATCGTCTTTCTAGTTTTCTGCGGGAGAGTCCAGGTCTAAAAATCATGATAAAATAAATTTCTTATAGATGCACTGAGAGTTTAAGGTCTGCTTTTTAAAATCAAAATTTGAAAAATGAATTTCGATTTTCTAAGCAAAAGTTCGCTAAAAAAAAGTAAAATGGGCATAACTTTTGCCATACGATGTCGGAAAAAAATTCAACACATCAAAAAAAAGTTCAAGATATCAAAAATAAAGGAACTCAACCTCACTAGCCTTCGTCCTGTGAGATTTTTTTAGACTCTCCAAATTCCAAAAGGAAAAAAGTTATTTCAAACGGAAGATTTTTTCCTACAAAATCAATAAAAATTGGAAAAAAAATCTATGGCGCACGAGGGGTGGGTACGCCGTAGAAATGTTGGATTTCTGTGACGCAGGGGTGGTGGGTGCGCCATAGAATTGTTGGCTTTCTGTGGCGCACGGGGGTTGGTGCGCCATAGAATTTTTGGGCGGGATTCGAAATTTGAATCCCGCTCCTTCTCTTCTCCCTTCTCCTTCACTTCTCCTCTTCCCTTCTCTCCTCTACCTCCACTTCTCCTCTCCCTTTTCCTCCACTTCTCCACTTCTCCTCTCTCCTCCTCCTCCTCTCCTCCTCCACCACCTACTGCAAGCTTCTCCTTCTCCACCAACAGCACCTCCGGCGAGCTCCTCCCACTCCACCAACTTCGGTGGCCTCCTCCTCCACAACCGCCGGCGACCTCCTCCTCCTCCTCCAACTCCGGCGACCTCCTCCTCCACCACCACCACCACCTCCGGGGACCCCCTCCTCCTCCTCCTCATCCTCCTCTCCTCCTCCTCCTCCACCAACCACCGACCAGGCCATAATCCGGCGAAATTTTGAAATTCCGGCGGCCAGATCCGCTTTTTTTGTTAAATTCAAAAAAAAAAAAAATCGGTGGCGCATGGTGGTGGGTGCGCCACAGAAATATTTCAAAAAACAACTTATGTAGCGCATGGTGGTGGGTGCGCCACAGAAATATCGTCACAAAAAATTCAGTGGCGCATAGTGGTGGGTGCGACACAAAATTATATTTTAGTGGCGTAAATTCTATGCGCACCTACCAAAATTGGGGGTGCACCACAGAATTGTATTTTGGTGCGCCACAGATAGAGGTTTCTGTACTAGTGAGAGGGCCGGGCAGAGGGGCGACCTCCCTGGGCCCCAAGGTTGTATGGGCCCTAACCAAATTAATACATCTATATTGTTAGAACACATTGGTCCAAGGAAAAAACAAAGTAAAGAGAAAGGCCAAACAGTTCAAAGCTCACAACCGGAGCAGCAACGCTCTCAGAACACTCAGCACCGTCAATATAACCTCGGATGGTACACCATGAAGAGGATGAGAATGACAATACAACTGATGGTGATGACTAGCCAAAGGACGATGTAGAAAAAAAATGATGCAACACACCAACATTTTGTTGTGTGCTCGGTGTATTGGCGCCAAAATTATTGGCACCTATGGCTACAGTGGTGGTTGGCACTCGTTGCCAACTAGCTGTGGCACCGACAAGGCCACCTCAAAGGACTAGAGCAGACCTTATGTATAGTCTAACATGGCATGCTCCACAGACAAAGAATTGCCAATCTCGTAAGATAATTTTATTTGTTAGATAGGATGTAGTCTTCACCATAGTTCGTGTATATGCTACGAAGAAACCAACATGGTTTACTCATAAAAACACAAGCTGGCCTTCACTGACAAATTTTAATTATAGTTAATGAAAGGTATGATAACTAAGTATCTATTTGTAATAGCATATACAAATTTATATCTATGAAAATTACATGAGAAATTGTGTACACTAAATAATATCAAACAAATTTCGACGAGCATAAAGATCAAACCATATGAATGTGAAATTTATAGAATCACTAATACGTGTATGACAGTTGGCGGTTAGTTTAAGTGCTTATATTTCAATATTAAGTACATGTAATCACATGTCGTGGGATTATTATTGAAAACATGTTACTTGTAAGACACACTTGAAGGAAATAACATGAGAAGCTACCACTTCAATTTATCCTCTAGAAGGTTTTATAAATTTTCAGATCTAACGATACACTTGAAACTTCTATTAAGATATTTGTTAGAATATACTCAATAGGTATGCCTCCCAAAATGTTACAGATAGTTAAGTATAAATTTACAATTTGTTTTACGACTTTACTCTATGTGCAAAAAAAAAAATCTAATATAGTTTTCTTTACAAAATATTTAGATACAACAAAAGTTAAATATATTTTGAATGTTCATTTTTCTGTACAAGAAGGATATATGCAATATTAGAAAAATATTATATTGAGTTGAATGCGTTAACTATATATTAATAAGGTACACTTTTTGTATTATAATATAATAAATCTAAGTAGAATTAAGAGTTTGATATAAATATATTGGCTTAATGTTTGGACTATAGCAAAAGCACATACGGAGTGAAGTCGAACAGGATGAAATATTACCCGTGTGCTTGCCACAAACACTGCCATCATCTCCCCCTTTAGTTTCCCTGCCCCCGGTTGAATCAAAGCCTTAAAAAAATAGAAGGATAATACATATACTGTCAGCGCAAGAACAATATCAATCTTATGGTCAACAAACAGAAATAGAGGAAAAAAATCCATGGAATCAACCAAGTGAAGGCTATATACCTTCAAAAGGATGCGCTTCATTGATTTTCTTTGCCCCGACATCCATGGTCACCATTCCCCTCCTTCAAAGCAGACACTACAAGTACATAGAATAACCAAAATTAGCATTATATCCAACAACAACAACGTGGAGCAGACAACAACATCCATTAAGAAAAAACTTACTATTTAACTTGTTCTCGAATTTCTCTAACTTCTCATCTACGATGTCAAGAGTATCATGGTACCAATTGGCCTTCACAACTGGAGATAAGTAAGTCGAAAGGAAATACCCCAACTCGCTCCCGGCAGTCAGGATAGCGTAAGTATTATTGGCCATGGCTGTATAGGATTTTAGTTGACCTAAGCTACAGGACCAAGGATAAGAAATATCAAATCAAGGAATCAACAATTGAATAATGCAAATTAGGGGTATTAAAACTGGCACAAAAGGGAGCTCTCTCACGCCATCCACACTTTTGGCTGTACGATCTGTTGTATAGATCAATTTTAGCCATAGGATCTCCATTGAGTCGCTGTGGGCCAAAAATCTCTGCGCAACTGCTCTGGGAAACAAATCGGTGCTTTCTGGTGGATTGGGCCTAAACAACCCCACAACGTTGCTTCTCATTGGTAGCGGCCGACAGCTTAATTAATGGCGATGAAACTCATCCGTTCCCCCACGGCCTCTCCTCTCCCTCCCCAGGGAGCCAGTGCGGGAGATCAACATGATCTAGAGACCTGTCCTGCTGTGAGGACAGCGATGCCCCCCTCGGCACTCGTCCGCCCCCGTTTCAAGATCCTAACAAAAGTGGCGGAGGATAGGCACCAGGCATGAGACGACGACGACCCTCAGCTATGAAGATTGAGCGGCGGCCCACACCGCGACTCATCACCTCGCCCCGTGGCTGCGCAAGTGGCGTTCCCAATCGCGATGGGTCACCGACGTTCACGACCCTTGATGCGCCGCCGCCAGATTCTCCTGTGCCGCCGGCCTCCTCTTGACACAACCCATGATCTCGCAGTCCACCCAATCCTCATCTAGGATGGCACCACGCGCTGCAGTCTCCGTCGGTAAGGTAACCCTGCTCTAGCAATTGTGCCAGTGCCCCGTCTTATAGGCCTTGTTTGTCTCATGCTCTTTTTGTATGATCCAAATTTAAGGTCCGATGTAGCAGTGTGCAGTTAATTTTATGAAGTCGACACACAGATGGAGGCAGAAAAGCACTTGCATAAATCATTGGAATGTAAGCCTGTAGAGGTTGTGGCTCTGAAGGATTTATTTAACTTTGCAAGTGTTCATAGGGAGAAATCACTGACAATTCCTGATCTCAACAGCGTGAATGTTTTCTTTGATGACTGTATAACTTTATTTTAATATTTTGGACCTGTTTAGGTTGTATTGATTGACATCATAATCACCAGGGATTTGATATCTAACAATAACGGAGTGTTATTTTTTATGGCAAATATGTTGATTTTTGGATGTCAAGGTTTTTCTTTCTGTTATTAGTTAGTAGTATATTATTTCACAGAGTGGTACAATTCTCTTGTGAAGATGAGAGCATGTAAACTTCATAATTTTATTGTTTACCGTACTTATTGTATATGCCTCTCATTCATTTTGTGGTCATTTTGTTCTTGGATCCAAATCCCCTATTGGGATAGAGATCCGATGAGCTTCCAGTTACATAATGCAATTTGTGAACCTGGCTACTTTGAAGATGTGGTTCATGCTAGGTTGTTTATCATCTTACTTGGGATTGCCTGTAGTGATTAATTAAATTACTTGGCAAATTTGACCATTCATGAGTGAGACCTCAATTTATTTGTGTTAATTATTATCCCTCTATTATAAAAATAGATGGGCGCGGCAACGCGCGCCATCGTGATCTAGTATTCTCTAAACTAGCACTCACGCGTTGTCCCGCTCGATTTGGACTATCTTCTCAAGGATCTTGGGATTTACATCTAAGAGGCTCTTTTATAGGACCCAAACATGTTGAATCTCTCATCATTTATGTACGGATGTCCACGAGTTTCTTCTCGCTGCCGGAGCAGGGCGCCGCCGGTGCCACGGGCGCGTTGGCCATGGAGCGAACCGCGTACCTGAGAGCAAAAACATAGAGGGGAGGGGGGTGATAATTAACTTCAAAACTAAGATGGAAACAACACATAGAAAATAGGTACCAGATGTCCCAATACTAGAAACGGGCTATGGCCCAAGGCAGGGCCCGCCCAGAGGGCAGGGCAGAGGGGCAACCGCCCTGGGCCCCAGGGTTGTATCGGCCCTAACAAAATGAATACATATATATATTTAGAACACATTGGTCCAAAGAAAAAACAAAGGAAAGAGAAAGTCCATGTGACGCCCCGAGATCGGGCACTATGCAGATTTCAGCATTCCCGCCAAATCCGCATAATAATCGATTCCAGGTTGCCACTTATGATAACATTACAACAGTTCACGAATAATCCACAATTACAACAGAAACAGATAGATACAAGATGACTCAAACGAGTCAAGGATACAACTGATACCAATACAAAGATCCAAATAACAGCGGAAGAAACAACATAGCGTCCGGCTACGGACAAGATCCAAATTGGACTAAGAGTCCTGAAGATAACCGAGAGCGTCTAGTCCCTGCCCAGGCCAAGCCGGAGGGATTCCCAAGCTAACGTCGTCAGACTTCAAACCTGTTGACTGCAATATTGAATATGCAGCCGCGAAAGAGATTCGTGGGTCAGTACGGTTAAGTACTGGCAAGTGGATAAACCATACTCACAAGATACCGGCGTAGCCAGTCATCACAAGATACAAATACTTTGGGGATCAACGGAAAGGAAGGGGTTATTGCAAATAAGCGACAGCGGGCTGCACTAACCAACTACAGAGGGATACTACAACTTCCGGCTAACAGAAAGAAGATAAGATCGAGTATTGTAACCAACTGAAAGATAACTTCAAACAAACCCATCCTGGATCTCGCCCCTTATCCGAAGAAGCAATCCGAGGATAACTCACACAGTTGGATTAATGATGGTTCAGATTATTGTGTCAATAAGCCGATTATTAGTCAAGTTGTTAATCATTGGGTGTAAGAATGTTAATCATTAGGTTTAAGTTGTCATGAGTACTTGTTAGCCAGTACTTTCACCAAGTAATCCATAACCGCGGAAAACACGGCTTCTCGAGAAGATTATCCCTGCAGGGTTGCACCAATTTGGCCGTACACGTAAGAATAACCCGCCATATGGGGAGCTAATCCACCAAGCGAGGTACTCTACACAACTCAACTCTTCTTCGCATCAAGCCCAAAGCACCTTAGGCGCACGGCTAATCGAGCCCAGAAGAAAATGGACCCTCATAGCACTCTAAGAACGTGTCCTCCTATATGCCGACTACGAAAGTTCCACCCGGGATCCAAGGGCTCGCAAGATCATGCATGCAGCAAATGGAAAACCCGAACTAAATGAGGTGATTTGGACGAGATGCGAATCGAATCAAATTGAGGGGGGCGCCCATACTCGCTTCCCACATGCGGGTAGTGCGCTCATAATTGATCAGTAGACAAGACCCTTTTCCTATTAGGGTCGACACTAGCAGGCCTCAAAACCACAAAGGGCCTCCTGCCGGTGCCTTATCATCAAATTATTATTACCATTAGCATTAACATGATTGATTGATTGATTAACCTCGAGCCCCCAGAACATAATGAAATAGTAACAGAAAGTAACGGGTAACAGACTCGAGCAAAACAACCTAAGCATGCTAGTAAGACACGGGCACAAGCAATGGTTATAGGTGTGGAGGTGAGGCAATAGCAGGGTTAAAGGATTCATGTGATAGGTTCGTAACAGAAACAACTACTACTAAGGCTAGCAGAAAAGAACAACGGAAAGTATCGGTAACAAGTGATGAAAGGCAGCCCTTTGGCAGCAAGTGAGTATACTTGCCTGAGATCCCGCAGGGTAGCAGAACTTGTCGTTGCTCACATCATCTCAACGTCCTATCCGGGAAGAAGCAACGAACCTCGAACAAACACCGGATGCAACAATTACTACTACGGCAAAAGATCCAGCATGATCAAGATATGGATGCATGACAAGTTTAAAGATGCATCAAGGTAAACTAGTTGACAAGATAAATAGATTTAAATGAACCCATATGCAATTTGAGTTGCATATGAAAAGCCCATGAATTATGGTTAGATTATTTGTTTTCCAACTAATCAACAAGTGAAGGTGGATTATTATGATGCATGGATGAGGAAAACAACAAAATAACAACAATAGAATCAATTGGAAATAAGGTTTAACAAGTTTGGAAATTATTGGTTAAGTTTGGAAAGTTTGGTTACTTAAACATGTCACACAAGCAATTGTTGTTTTCATCAAGTTAAAGTGTTCAAAACAAATAACAAAATTTATATTTGAAAAGAACATCAAATTTTAGTTGGATTACATGTTTCAAATATTGAAATTGGAGTTAGGATAATTTAATTATGAATTAAACAATATTAAACAAGTTTTAAATGAATTTAAAACAAATGTGAATTTTATTTGAATTTTTATTTGCTCAAAACATAAATTAAAATTCACATTTGAAAAGTTGATACTTTGATGGTTTGAAAACATATTTTGCATGTTCAAAATTATTTTATTTTGAGTAAGTTATGATTTTATCAAATTTAAATGAATTAAACAAGTATTAAATTATTTAGGCAATTTAAATTATTCAAACCATGAAACAAAATTTATATTTGAAAAGGTTATTCAAAATGGTATGGAAAACATATTTTATTTGTGGAAATTGGATTTAAAATGAGCAAGTTATTATTTTGGCAATTTTAAATGCAATAAACAAGAAACAGTTGTTTTCGGCAATTTAAATTATTCAAAACAGCAAACAAAATTTATATTTTGAAAGTAGATGAAAAATTGATTGGAAAACATATTTAGTTTGTGGAATTTGGAATTTTTATGAACAAGTTATGAATTTTGCAAGTTTAAGTGAATTTGACAAGTTTTCAAATTTTGCACCAATTTAAAATATTCAAAAAAGTAAACAAATTTTATATTTGGATAGAACATTTAATTTGGTATTGAAAACATATTAAAAATGTTGAATTTGGAGTTAAAATGATTTTCTTATGCAATTTACAAGATTTGGGGTAAATCTGCCATTTTTATCTTATTAGGGACTTGGAAAAATATTTCAGGGGTCTAAATTTATTTAATAGGGGCCTAGAAATAATTCACAAGGACTTGGTTGTGATTCTGCAGTTTGTTCTCGCTCTAGAAAAACAAAGTAAAAAGTTGGTTTTTATTCGCAGGGGGTGGGGATCGAACCCACAACCCCCTGGTTGCGCAGCGAGGGGCTTAGCCACTGCGGTGGTGACTGTGTGGTGACAGGAAGGCAAACGGGAGGGTTTCGAGGTGTGGCTGCGGTTTTCTGAAATTTTAACTGAATCGAACAACAGGTACTGCACCTCGACAGAACCATGGCCATCGACGGGGAGGTTCGCCGTGGTGTTCCTGCGGGGTGCCGCGCGGGCGGAGGAGCGGAAGGGAGCGAGGGAAGGAGGAGGATTCGAGGGGAGGGGAGCGATCGGAGGGACCTCACCTCGATGCAGAACGAGGCGGGGCGGAGCAGAGGTCGGTGCAGGCAGTGGCGACCGGCGGCGAACTCGCGGACGGCGGCGGAGCTCCGGGGGGTCTCCGGGGAAACGACGAGTACCGTGAGGACGAGGGGACCGTGGCGGTTCCATTCCCGGGGAGAGGAGCTCCTCGCGGTGCCCATGGCGGTGGGGCGGTGGAGGTACTGACGGCCAAGGGTGGGGTGCAGGTTGGGGTTCAGAGACTGAAAAGTTTCAGAGAGAGGGAGGGAGGTGGAAGATGACGACGATGGGGAAGGAGGGGGCTCTAGGGTTTGCAGCAGAGGGGGATGGGTAGCTACTTAAGGAGAGGGGAGCCATGGTACGACAGTCATCGAGGAGGGGAGGCGATCGATCGGGTGGTTCTCCTGCTGTCGTACCGTGGAAGAAGACGAGAACAGAGATGAGGGGTTGGGCTAGAAGATTTGGTGGGCTGGGGGGAGAAAAACAGAGATGGGCTTGGGCAGAAAAGAAGAGAGGTGGGCTGAGAGGAAGTAATGGGCTGGCTGCCTCCTTCTATTTTGTTGATTTTTTTCTTTAACTCTCTCCTTTTTTTTGTAAAGGATGCAAGAGGGAAAAGGGAATCGAATTTGGGGGGGGGGGGGGGTATTAGGGTTTCTCTCTTTTATGCATTGTTTGTATTAATTTTCAGAATAGAAATTTAAGCAAATGTTTACATTGTTTCACAAGTTTGAAATTTTATTTTGGTTTAGAATTTTCCAAATAGGGTTTGGGGTATTTAATTGATAAATAGTTTTATTAAGTTGCAAACAATAATCAAAAGCAAAGGTTAGTTAATGATTTCAAAATTGGAAACATTAGTTTGATTTCTAAGTGGTTAGTGGAATTTCAAATAATGTTTGATTTGGTTTTTGGAAATAAGCAAATTCCATTTAATAAGTTCAAACCATTATGCAAACATTATTGAAAAATTTGTTTTGCAAGAATTTAATTTTTAAACCTCAATTTGGATCATATCAACTATGATTTTATTTGAAATTTAATTTGCCATTAGGGTTTTAATAACAGGGAAATTTGTATTAACAAGCAATTTGATTTAGAACAACTGCAAACTATTTGAAAACAAAGGAGTTGTTGTAGTTTGCAATTGTTAAATTGGAAATTTTTGACATGTGTGAAATTTTAAATTGTTTTGAATT
The DNA here is from genome assembly GCA_028641055.1 of Alopecurus myosuroides. Lineage (NCBI taxonomy): Eukaryota > Viridiplantae > Streptophyta > Magnoliopsida > Poales > Poaceae > Alopecurus > Alopecurus myosuroides. The sequence continues at coordinate 27,752,859 of CM054060.1, forward strand.
GTTGTGATGCAAACATGGTGCAATGCAATATGATGCATGTGATGCAAGCAAAAACAAACAGGTAACACCCCAGGTGTTACAGACGACACCACTAACAAGGGATTGCGCCCTCGCAATCCACCTGCTAACCCGGGAGGGGAAAGAAGTTCGACTATCGATTCTTCACGCTTCCGGCTGATCTTCTCGACACCACTAACAAGGGCTTCTCGACACCACTAACAAGAGATTCTCGCTCGGAGTGACGACGATGTTCTTCCACCAGGAATCTTCCGATGATCGAACCTATTAGGTCAACGGCTCAGAAAACGTCCAACCACGTAGGATCCTAACACTTTGAGAGGTAGACAAGGGAGGAGACTCCAAAACAAATAAGATGGGAGGGGAAATAGAATAGGGGTAAGGAGAAAACAAGAATCCTATTGGGATGTTTTCCAAAATAGTTTAGCAGAAATAGTTTTTGACACTCTAGAAACAACGACCGTTAGCAAGGTTATCCTACAGGCTTTGCGGACCCGTTGCTTCGATAACCATTCGTATCGAAACAATCTCGGGAATCGGAAACCATGCTCTGATACCATTTGTGACGCCCCGAGATCGGGCACTATGCAGATTTCAGCATTCCCGCCAAATCCGCATAATAACCGATTCCAGGTTGCCACTTAAGATAACATTACAACAGTTCATGAATAATCCACAATTACAACAGAAACAGATAGATACAAGATGACTCAAACGAGTCAAGGATACAACTGATACCAATACAAAGATCCAAATAACAGCGGAAGAAACAACATAGCGTCCGGCTACGGACAAGATCCAAATTGGACTAAGAGTCCTGAAGATAACCGAGAGCGTCCAGTCCCTGCCCAGGCCAAGCCGGAGGGATTCCCAAGCTAACGTCGTCATACTTCAAACCTGTTGACTGCAATATTGAATATGCAGCCACGAAAGAGATTCGTGGGTCAGTACGGTTAAGTACTGGCAAGTGGATAAACCATACTCACAAGATACCGGCGTAGCCAGTCATCACAAGATACAAATAATTTGGGGATCAACGGAAAAGGAAGGGGTTATTGCAAATAAGCGACAGCGGGCTGCACTAACCAACTACAGAGGGATACTACAACTTCCGGCTAACAGAAAGAATATAAGATCGAGTACTGTAACCAACTGAAAGATAACTTCAAACAAACCCATCCTGGATCTCGCCCCTTATCCGAAGAAGCAATCCGAGGATAACTCACACAGTTGGATTAATGATGGTTCAGATTATTGTGTCAATAAGCCGATTACTAGTCAAGTTGTTAATCATTGGGTGTAAGATTGTTAATCATTAGGTTTAAGTTGTCCTGAGTACTTGTTAGCCAGTACTTTCACCAAGTAATCCATAACCGCGGAAAACACGGCTTCTCGAGAAGATTATCCCTGCAGGGTTGCACCAATTTGGCCGTACACGTAAGAATAACCCGCCAGATGGGGAGCTAATCCACCAAGCGAGGTACTCTACACAACTCAACTCTTCTTCGCATCAAGCCCAAAGCACCTTAGGCGCACGGCTAATCGAGCCCAGAAGAAAATGGACCCTCATAGCACTCTAAGAACATGTCCTCCTATATGCCGACTACGAAAGTTCCACCCGGGATCCAAGGGCTCGCAAGATCATGCATGCAGCAAATGGAAAACCCGAACTAAATGAGGTGATTTGGACGAGATGCGAATCGAATCAAATTGAGGGGGGCGCCCATACTCGCTTCCCACATGCGGGTAGTGCGCTCATCATGGATCAGTAGACAAGACCCTTTTCCTATTAGGGTCGACACTAGCAGGCCTCAAAACCACAAAGGGCCTCCTGCCGGTGCCTTATCATCAAATTATTATTACCATTAGCATTAACAGGATTGATTGATTGATTAACCTCGAGCCCCCAGAACATAATGAAATAGTAACAGAAAGTAACGGGTAACAGACTCGAGCAAAACAACCTAAGCATGCTAGTAAGACACGGGCACAAGCAATGGTTATAGGTGTGGAGGTGAGGCAATAGCAGGGTTAAAGGATTCACGTGATAGGTTCGTAACAGAAACAACTACTACTAAGGCTAGCAGAAAAGAACAACGGAAAGTATAAGTAACAAGTAATGAAAGGCAGCCATTTGGCAGCAAGTGAGTATACTTGCCTGAGATCCCGCAGGGTAGCAGAACTTGTCGTTGCTCACATCATCTCAACGTCCTATCCGGGAAGAAGCAACGAACCTCGAACAAACACCGGATGCAACAATTACTACTACGGCAAAAGATCCAGCATGATCAAGATATGGATGCATGACAAGTTTAAAGATGCATCAAGGTAAACTAGTTGACAAGATAAACAGATTTAAATGAACCCATATGCAATTTGAGTTGCATATGAAAAGCCCATGAATTATGGTTAGATTATTTGTTTTCCAACTAATCAACAGGTGAAGGTGGATTAGTATGATGCATGGATGAGGAAAACAACAAAATAACAACAATAGAATCAATTGGAAATAAGGTTTAACAAGTTTGGAAATTATTGGTTAAGTTTGGAAAGTTTGGTTACTTAAACATGTCACACAAGCAATTGTTGTTTTCATCAAGTTAAAGTGTTCAAAACAAATAACAAAATTTATATTTGAAAAGAACATCAAATTTTAGTTGGATTACATGTTTCAAATATTGAAATTGGAGTTAGGATAATTTAATTATGAATTAAACAATATTAAACAAGTTTTAAATGAATTTAAAACAAATGTGAATTTTATTTGAATTTTTATTTGCTCAAAACATAAATTCAAATTCACATTTGAAAAGTTGATACTTTGATGGTTTGAAAACATATTTTGCATGTTCAAAATTATTTTATTTTGAGTAAGTTATGATTTTATCAAATTTAAATGAATTAAACAAGTATTAAATTATTTAGGAAATTTAAATTATTCAAACCATGAAAAACAATTATATTTGAAAAGGTTATTCAAAATGGTATGGAAAACATATTTTATTTGTGGAAATTGGATTTAAAATGAGCAAGTTATTATTTTGGCAATTTTAAATGCAATAAACAAGAAACAGTTGTTTTCAGCAATTTAAATTATTCAAAACAGCAAACAAAATTTATATTTGGAAAGTAGATGAAAAATTGATTGGAAAACATATTTAGTTTGTGGAATTTGGAATTTTTATGAACAAGTTATGAATTTTGCAAGTTTAAGTGAATTTGACAAGTTTTCAAATTTTGCACCAATTTAAAATATTCAAAACAGTAAACAAATTTTATATTTGGATAGAACATTTAATTTGGTATTGAAAACATATTAAAAATGTTGAATTTGGAGTTAAAATGATTTTCTTATGCAATTTACAAGATTTGGGGTAAATCTGCCATTTTTATCTTATTAGGGACTTGGAAAAATATTTCAGGGGTCTAAATTTATTTAACAGGGGCCTAGAAATAATTCACAAGGACTTGGTTGTGATTCTGCAGTTTGTTCTGGCTCTAGAAAAACAAAGCAAAAAGTTGGTTTTTATTCGCAGGGGGTGGGGATCGAACCCACAACCCCCTGGTTGCGCAGCGAGGGGCTTAGCCACTGCGGTGGTGACAGGAAGGCAAACGGGGGGGTTTTGAGGTGTGGCTGCGGTTTTCTGAAATTTTAACTGAATCGAACAACAGGTACTGCACCTCGACAGAACCATGGTCATCGACGGGGAGGTTCGCCGTGGTGTTCCTGCAGGGCGCCGCGCGGGCGGAGGAGCGGAAGGGAGCGAGGGAAGGAGGAGGATTCGAGGGGAGGGGAGCGATCGGAGGGACCTCACCTCGATGCAGAACGAGGCGGGGCGGAGCAGAGGTCGGTGCAGGCAGTGGCGACCGGCGGCGAACTCGCGGACGGCGGCGGAGCTCCGGGGGGTCTCCGGGGAAACGACGAGTACCGTGAGGACGAGGGGACCGTGGCGGTTCCATTCCCGGGGAGAGGAGCTCCTCGCGGTGCCCATGGAGGTGGGGCGGTGGAGGTACTGACGGCCAAGGGTGGGGTGCAGGTTGGGGTTCAGAGACTGAAAAGTTTCAGAGAGAGGGAGGGAGGTGGAAGATGACGGCGATGGGGAAGGAGGGGGCTCTAGGGTTTGCAGCAGAGGGGGATGGGTAGCTACTTAAGGAGAGGGGAGCCATGGTACGGCAGTCATCGAGGAGGGGAGGCGATCGATCGGGTGGTTCTCCTGCTGTCGTACCGTTGAAGAAGACGACAACAGAGATGAGGGGTTGGGCTAGAAGATTTGGTGGGCTGGGGGGAGAAAAACAGAGATGGGCTTGGGCAGAAAAGAAGAGAGGTGGGCTGAGAGGAAGTAATGGGCTGGCTGCCTCCTTCTATTTTGTTGATTTTTTTCTTTAACTCTCTCCTTTTTTTTGTAAAGGATGCAAGAGGGAAAAGGGAATAGAATTTTGGGGGGGGGGGGGGGGGGTATTAGGGTTTCTTTCTTTTATGCATTGTTTGTATTAATTTTCAGAATAGAAATTTAAGCAAATGTTTACATTGTTTCAGAAGTTTGAAATTTTATTTTGGTTTAGAATTTTCCAAATAGGGTTTGGTGTATTTAATTGATAAATAGTTTTATTAAGTTGCAAACAATAATCAAAAGCAAAGGTTAGTTAATGATTTCAAAATTGGAAACATTAGTTTGATTTCTAAGTGGTTAGTGGAATTTCAAATAATGTTTGATTTGGGAATTTTGGAAATAAGCAAATTCCATTTAATAAGTTCAAACCATTATGCAAACATTATTGAAAAATTTGTTTTGCAAGAATTTTATTTTTAAACCTCAATTTGGATCATATCAACTATGATTTTATTTGAAATTTAATTTGCCATTAGGGTTTTAATAACAGGGAAATTTGTATTAACAAGCAATTTGATTTAGAACAACTGCAAACTATTTGAAAACAAAGGAGTTCTTGTAGTTTGCAATTGTTAAATTGGAAATTTTTGACATGTGTGAAATTTTAAATTGTTTTGAATTGTTGTGATGCAAACATGGTGCAATGCAATATGATGCATGTGATGCAAGCAAAAACAAACAGGTAACACCCCAGGTGTTACAGTCCAAACAGTTCAAATCTCACAACTAGAGCATTCAACGCTCTTAGATCACTCAGCACCGTCAATATGACCTCGGGTGGTACACCATGAAGAGGATGAGCATGACAATACAACCGATGGTGATGACTAGCCAAAGGATTATGTAGAAAAAGATGATGCAACACACCAACATTTTGTTGTGTGCACGGTGTTCTGGCGGCATAATCATTGGCACCTATGGCTATAGTGTTGGTTGGCACTCGTTGCCAACTGGCTGTGGCACCGACAAGGACACCTCAAGGGATTAGCGTAGACCTTAAGTATAGTCTAACATGGCATGATCCACGGGCAAAAAAATGACCAATCTCGGAAGACAATTTTATTTGTTAATTAGGACGTAGTCTTCACCATAGTTCGTGTATATGCTACGAAGAAACCAACATGGTTTACTCATAAAGAACACAAGCTGGCCAGCACTGACAAAGTTTAATTATAGTGAATGAAAGGTATGCTAACTAAGTATCTACTTTTAATAGAATATACAAATTTATATCTAAGAAAATTACATGAGAAATTGTGTACACTAAATAATATCAAACAAATTTCAACGAGCAAAAAGATCAAACCATATGAATGTGAAATTTATAGGATCATTAATACTTTGTATGACAGGTGGTGGTTAGTTTAAATGTTTATATTTCAACATTAAGAACATATAATCACATGTCGTGGGATTATTATTGGAAACATGTTACTTGTAAGACAAACTTGAACAAAATAACATGAGAAGCTCACACTTCAATTTCTCCTCTCGAAGTTCTTATAAATTTTATGATCTAACAATACACTTAAATATAGATAGTTTAGTATAAATTTATAATTTTTTTTACGAATTTAGTCTATGTGCAAACAATAAATAACGAACATAGTTTTCTTTGTACAAAATGTTTAGATTCAACAAAAGGTAAATGTATTTTGAATGTTCATTTTTCTGTACAAGAAGGATAGATGCAATATTAGCAAAATTTATATTGAGTTAAATGCGTTAACTATATATTAAGAAGATACACATATAAGATTGTAATATAATAAATCTAAGTATAATTAGAGTTTGATATAAATATATTGGATTAAATTGCCTTAGGTCTAGAATTTGATTGGACCGGCCCTGGGCGTTGCGATGGTTACGTGCATACAACAGTGCACATTCCCGAGGAGGACGGACGCATTCCAGCCAGGCCTCCTGCAAAGTAAAACAGATTATTTGGCAGGATGGCAGGGCAGCAGGCGGGGAGTTTCGTCAAAGGCTGTCTCGCTTTGTCGTAGCCCCTGCTCGATTGTGTTCTTTTGGTCTCAAATTAAACCGACTGTTCGTTGATGGGAGAAGGGACCAAGGCTCTCACACTCATGCCTGTTGAACAAAGTACAATTAAAAGTTATTTTGTTCATTATTCCTTCACGCTAAGAATATGGAATTCTCATTTTTTTCATGTCTCTTTTCTATACGAGTTTCGAAAAGCATAAGATTTGAACAATCTCTCCAATTTGTTCTTTTTTTGGAAAAAAGAGGGAAAATTCGTTACAGATGCACTGATCGATGTTAATCATGGAGGAGAACCGCATCTAGCACCACCCGCCCGGTCGAAGCTAACGTGCACAACACGATCACTACGGGTACAAACAAGAAATGGCAAGGTCCTGCCATACTGTGCATGTCGAGACATCGTAATAGTTTTCATAGACGGGGGTGCCATGAGACTACGGTAGAGACGTGGGGTAACGGGATCGCGTAGTTAAGGTTGAACACAGGATTTACCCAGGTTCGGCACGTCGCGACAGTACGACGTGCCTACTCCTGCACTTCTCACTAATCAGGACTAAAGCCTGTAAACAGGGTTACAATGTCAGGGTTTAGATCTAAGCTACTCGACGAGGATGAGCTTCTTGGCGAGTTGGCGTAGAGCTTCTGTGTTATTCGTCTCCTTGTTCAATCTATCTCCCGTCCGGCTTTATATAATAGCCGGATTAGGGCTTACAGAATAGGAAACCTAGAGGACTACGGTAACTTGTAACTTGGAAAGTAAGGAATTCGTCTTCTCCTCCAAGCCAGATCACCTGGGCCGTGATCCGGGTTCTTCTAGAATCCAGCTTCTATGCGTCGGGTTACTGGGCCGCCTAATGGACCTGAGCCCACTACCACTTAGGCCACCCTGGTAATCCGGCACTTTATCTGCCATTTTCTATACCCCTATTTGGTATATATCCGACAGTAGCCCCCAAGAAGGATTAAAACTCTGATTCTCCGTCTTTCGCCAAATATACTTTGTCCGAGAAATATTGATTCAGCAGTCTTGATTCTTCTTATTCTTCTTTTGAAAGAGATGGTAACATGAAACTCGGAATCCTGAAAATTCGGCTTTTCTCTCACGATCCTTCGCGGAAAAGGAACTTCTTACGTCAGCGCCTGAGTCATGCTGACGCAAGGGACGTTTGGGTTTCACGCGGGAAACCCTGCAACGTATCTCTAACAGATTCTCACGGGAAACGAGGAGATAGTCATTATTTCCCTGTCGTTTCATTTCCCGGATTTTCCGGCGAGTGACACGCGTTAAACATCCAACGGTCAAATAGCCGTTGGCACGTATCTTGACGGATTTCTAGCTACAAATAGCCGTCCTCGTCCTCATCGAAAATCTTCCGCTCTCTTCACTGCCCACGCCATTGACGCACGCAAGCTCTCGAGCGAGGTACTGTCCCGAGCGCACTTCACCTCCAAAGCACACCGGAACACACCGCGCCGCCAGGAAATGGCAGCCTCACCGTCCTCTCCCACTCGCGCCGCCATCGACGACCTTATCGGTGACCTAGATCCACAGCTAGGGTCACCCAAGCACGCCGGCGACGAGCCGAAGAAAACCGCGGCCTTCGCGGCGGGCGGAGAGAACCTTTCCGCCGCCGCGGACGTTGCGGGCGCGAGCTCCACAGCTTCCCCGCCGTTTGCCCCTGAAACGGCGGAGGAGAAGATCCAGCTCCTCGGCGACGAGCTCGCCGCCGCGGAAGCTACCGCCTCCGCCACCGCCGGAGCGGATGAAGAGGCGGAATCTGCAGGCAATTGGATTGCCTGCAGCATTCCTCCGGCTCTCCTTCCAAACATGGAAAAGGAGGGCCTGGTCCTTAAGGGGAAGTGGCGTCTTCCTGAGGACGAGAACGAACCAACGCCAAAAGACGGCGAAAGAGTTCTCCTCTCCTCCCATCTTCTTCGAGGTATGGGCCTTCCACCTTCCGCCTTCTTCCTCCAAATTCTTTCCCATTACAACATCCAGCCCCACAACCTGCCACCCAATTCCATCCTCTACATGGCCGGCTTCCAGGCTTTGTTCGAAGGTTACTTAGGCTTAGAACCTAGGTTAGACTTTTGGACGTATTGTTTCGGGGTTAAGCGGAACTCTTCGGAGGGCGCACTCCCGACTTGCGGAACCATCTCTTTTACTCTTCGGAGATTCAGAGAAGATTGGTTCCCCAAGATCAAGACGTCGAAATCCGTCAAATTTTGGACGGGTTCCTTCTTTTACCACCCCGATGTGCCTTTTCCAACGAAGGCCATCGGGGTTCCTCCTTTCTCGAACTCTGCGGCTATTCCCCAAGATAACTGGGGAACGGAAGCCGTCCAGGTTCTGCCGCCTGATCTTCTAAGGATCAAGCGGCGCATCGCTAAGTTCACCTCCTCCACTCCACCTTTGACCGGCATGGACACGGTCTTTTGCTGGTTGAATAGACGCATTCAGCCGTTGGCCAACCACGGTGGTCGCCTTCTTTGCGACTACACGGGAGCCAAGGACCCAATGCGGACAACCATCAAAGATTGGCCCACAAAGGAGCTTCGACGGCGTATCAATCAGTTGGTCGCATCACGCGACCAATACGAAGCGAGTCGGCCAATGTATACGGCCGACAATCCGTCTCCCAAGGTATGTTTCCATCATTTGGGTAGAATTTTATCATTCTTTCTCGGATTTTCTCGCTCATAACTCTTATTTTTCTTTTTAATAGATTACTGAACTTCCAGACTCGGAATTGGCCTCCGAGGCTGAGCTGGACGCGCTTCGCACCGCTGCTACAGGTGGGCGTAAGCGAAAGAAGATTCCTTCCTCTGAGGAAGTTATCAACCTTGACGGAGTTCCCGTCGCCACTTCCAGGTTAGTTCTTCCGGGTTATTTTGTTACTTGTCGAAGTTTTTCTTTCGTCTTCGGAAAGTTAACGTTTTCCGGGTTTCTGGTTTTTTAGCCTGGCTCCTTCCAACCTGAAGCCGAAGAAGCTGAAAAGACACAAGGTCTTGTCCAGCCGAGGCGCCCATCCTTCTTCTGCCATTCCTCTGGACTCATCGTCCTCAATGGCGGAAGAGCGCGCTGCCACCCCCCCACCGAACCACTGGAGACCAGCCAGCCCGTTGTGTCGGAATCTGACACGAGGGAAAGGGCGGCTCCGGATGCGGGAAAATCTTCTCGGTCTTTTGACGAAGAAATTCCCAAATTCGACAAGGACTTCAAGCTTATCAATGACGGTCTAAGCATGGCCGGAACTCTCTGTGCGGAGTACGCAAAGGAGTTCACTGAGAACTTGGCAGGTTTGCAACGCATGAGCCAGGTATGTATCTCTAGCCCCCAAGCATTAAATAAAATGCATGCTTTTTACCTTGATGCTTTCTAATTATTCTTTTCCTTGCCGTGTTCTAGCAAACTGCCGAAGCCATTAACGTGGCGGTTTTCAACAAGCTCTTGATCAAGAACAAGGAAGTTAGGAATCTTCTTTCCATTCTTGAGGAGAGAGAGGCGGAGCTGGCTTCATCTCAGCTCGCACTGTCGGAAGCAACAGGTAATCATTTTTCCTCTGAAATCTCCGATTCAGGCATTTGTCTAAGTACTTTTTCCGGGAATATTATTAACTCGGATTTTTCCTTTCTTTTCAGCTGCTTTGGCTCAGGCTAAGCAAGCAACTGAAGATTCTGGCAATGCCGAATATCTCCGCAAGGAGAATGTTGAGCTTCACAAGGATCTTGTGAAAGCACAAGAAGATCTGGAAGCCAGCAACTTAGCACTTGGGGTTTCTGAATCCTAGGCTTCCGCCCAAGCAGAGAAAGACCGGGCCACCATTGAACGCCTGGAAGCTGCTCTGAGCCTGCGTGAGGAGGAAACTTCCGAGATCGACAAACTTGTTGGTAAGTTTAAGTATACGTTTACCATTCAGTTTGTATTTTTTCTTCCTTTTTGGTACTTAACCTTTTTGGTTGGTTTTTGCTACCAAACAGGGGATAATGCAGATCTTTCTCGGATTGAAAGAATCCGAGTGTTTGAAAAGACCTGGACTTCGATCAGGGTTGCTTGCATGCAACTGATCAACAAGTTTCTTCCCTCCAAGACTGGGGAGTTCTCGGAAGTTGAAAAACTTCCGGGTTCTATCATGGAGGTGGCGGAGTCCAGGGAATCCTTTCTTCGCTCCTCTGCACGGGGTGGTGCACGCATGGCACTTGGCTTAATGCGTATGCACTACCCTGGTGCAAAATCCTGGCGCGTGGCCACCGGTGTCCCTCAAGGATACACGGAAGCCCAACGAAATGCGATCTTTGATGCAATCAAAGGCCACGCTACCCAGGTTGCTTCCATGGTGAATCTCTCCATTAATTACCCGGAGGAAGAAGTTCCTGAAGCCCCCCAGGATGACAGCAGCGAGGAGGAATCGGATGCTTGAAGGGTTTCCTTAAACCTGGATAGCAAAAATAGACAATAGGAGCATTACTGCACTTTTAAAATGTAACTCGAATTGTAATGCTTCTAATTTAATGAAAACTCCGCCTTTTGCAGTCTTTAATTGTGAAATTCTTTGCAAGTTTTTCGGATTTTATTATTCCTTTATCTTCTAAATTCTCTGGTGTATATGTTTTAACTGTCCTTAGTGTTTGAAATGGCTCAAATAGCAATATGAATCGTCATGTCGAGTAACCGGGTCGAACCAATCAGTTTAAAACTCGAAAACATGGATCATGCTAAAGGCATTTTTACTAACTAGTTCCAGTAACCCAACACATACACAATCAGATAATGCTTAGAGACAACAAGGAAAAATTTTAAATGAAACTTGGGCGCGCAGGCAATTCAAGTTTCCTTTAGCCGTTAGCAGGCTGAAAAATCATTCAGTTTTTTAACTCCGAGTACGCAAGCACAATTCGGGTTAACATTGAGTAATTTGTAAGATCATTGGGAAATAGATGAGGTGGAAACATGCTTAGCACTTATTGAACTTGTAAAACATGTAATCAGAATTCCGACAACTTTATTTCATGATCTCAAAAGATGTTTACATAGAATTGAACTAAGTACGGAAAAGGACATAACTTGCTAGATGTTCCCAAGCTTTCGCAATCCACTTGACTTTGTCGGATTTCTTCAGCAGCTTGTAGAGTGGCAAGGCTTTATCCCCTAGCCGACTAATAAATCTGCTGACGGCTGCGGCAGAACCCGTCAGTCTTTGGACATCTTTGACGCACGTAGGTTTCGTGATGTTCAAGATTGCCTTGATCTTTTCCGGGTTACCTTCTATTCCTCTGTGAGAAACGATGAAACCCATAAGTTTTCCTGAGGGAACCCCGAATACGCACTTAGATGGATTCAACTTCATCTTGTAAGTGCGCAAGTTTTCGAAAGTTCTCGCAAATCCTCAAGGAGTGTATCTTTTTCCTTGGTTACGACAGCAATATCGTCCACGTAAACATGGACGTTTTTGCCAATCTGACTGTGCAAACAACGTTGCATGCAGCGCTGGTAGGTTGCACCTGCGTTCTTCAGGCCGAACGGCATGGTTACATAATAGTACGTCCCGTACGGGGTTATGAAAGAAGTCTTGATTTGATCTTCCTTTTTCATGCGTATTTGGTGGTACCCGGAGTATGCATCCAAAAAGCATAAAAGTTCGGAGCCTACAGTGGCGTCTATTATTTGATCGATTCGCGGTAGCGCGAACCTATCTTTTGGACACAACTTGTTCAAACATGTGTAATCTATACACATTCTAAGAGCAGTAGTGTCTTTCTTCGGTACTAATACCGGATTTGCGGACCAGTCAGTATGGATTACTTCCTTGATGAAATCCGCTGCTAAAAGTCAGATAATTTCCTTGCCAATAGCCTTCCGTCTCCTTCCGTCAAATCGACGGAGACCTTGTTTGACGGGTTTTGATCCAGGAATAACCTTGAGTTGGTGCTCAGCAAGTTCCCTGGGTACGCCTGGCATGTCCGCTGGACACCAGGCAAAAATATCCCAGTTCTCACGGAGGAACTTGATGAGCTCGCCTTCCTATTTGTCAGTCATCCCAGTCCCTACGACGACAAATTTTGTCGGATCTTTGGGATCTAGGATTACCTGTCTTGTATTCTCGGACGCCTTGAAGCTGTCTGTTGGCTTCCGGGTTTCTTTTCCTGCCGGCATTTCTGTCGGCGATACCTCTTTGGCTAATTCCTTTAGTTCTTCCTTTGCTATGACTCTCTGAGCGCAAAGGGCGTTTTCTTTCTCCAACTCATTCGCCAGCTTGAAATCACCGACAATAGTGATTACTCCTCCTTTGGGTCCTGGCATCTTCAGCTTGTTATAGATATAACAAGATCTTGCCATGAATTTGGCGAAAGCTGGACGTCCGAGTATTGCGTGATACACGCTTTCGAACGGCACTACTTCGAAGGATACTTTTTCCTGCCGGAAGTGATCTTTATCTCCGAAGGTGACATCTAGGGAAATTTCTCCTAGGGATCGTGCTTGCCTGCCAGGAACAATGCCATGGAAGCGTATGTTGCTGTAGTTGAGCTGAGACTCGGAAATCTTCAGATGCTTCAGTGTATCCAGGTACATTATATTAATGCTGGATCCTCCATCCATCAGCACTCTTCTTAGCCTAGTGTTTTGAACAATAGGGCTTACAACAAGAGCTTGTGTGCCGGGTTCAGGGATATTTCCGGGATGATCAGACTGATCCCAGATTATCGGTGTGTTGGAGTACTTCAAGAATTTCGGGGTTGCCGGAACAACCGCGTTTATTTCTCGAAGTGTTCTTTTGGCCACCTTTGCTGACGGAGTTGCTAAGAAAGTTAGCATTGCTTCTCCATCAACTCTTGGAAATTTGGGTTCGCCCTTTCGCTGTTGTTCCTGGATTTTTTCGTCAGTGTCCGATTCACTGTCTTCTTTGTCAGCTTCTGGCTTTTGTTTGGCGGGTTTCCTTTTGGAACCCTTCCCCTTACTTCCGGATCCTGCACTACCTTTCATGTGCTTATTCAGCCGGCATTGCGCGTTTGTATGGGTGGGTTTCCCAAATTGTGTGTGGTGGACACAAGGTTCCGACTTAATCCTTTCCCACTCCTCTGGAGTGTAGTTGATTGGATCTGGGTTGCGTCCTTTCCACTTGTTCCCCTTTTCTCCTCCAAAGGCTATGTTGACCTCTTTGGGTTTCGTCGTTGTTTCTGGAGTTCCTTTTTTGTCAGAACGAGGGGTCTTCTTGGCAAGTATCAGTGATTCGATATTACCTCCTCTTGCTCTGATGTCGTCTTCGGCTGCGGCGTGCTCATTGGCGGTTGTAAGCATAGATCCGAGATCTTTGTGCTTTCTGGAACCAACCATGAACGGTACGAGTCCAGGTTTTAGGCCATTGACGAAAGCATGCATTTCTTGTACGTCAGTTACTCCAGAGCAACTATTCTTCATTCCTGTCCATCTGGAGATGAAATCCACGTATGGTTCATCCTCGAATTGGGTGCAACGGTTTAGCTGGTTGATGCTGTTCGGGCGTTTGTACATTCCCCGGAAATGCTGAGTGAATACTCTAGCCATATCATCCCAGCTGTCGACAGTTCTTGATGGTAATCCATTGATCCAATCTCTGGCTCCGTCCAGCAACATTAGGGGAAGAAACTTGATAGCTTCCATGTTTGTCCCATTGTTGATCTGGACGGCTGTATAGTAGTCTGAGAGCCAGGTATCGGGGTTTGTGCTGCTGGTGTACTTCTGGTACCTTGGCAAAGCTAGAATGCAGGGTTATTCTTCGGATCCTGTCAGTAAAACACTTAGGACCAAAGTATAGATCATCCTTTTCTGCTCTATCAATGTGTGCAGAATATCTTCCGGCTGAATGGACAGAAGGGGATCTGCTTCTTTCTCTTCCATTGTTGCGCGGACGCGTTTTTCCGGGATTATTTCTATCTCTTCCATGGTCACGCCCTTTTGGATTAGGCGGAGTTCTGCTCCTGTGCCTTTCTTTGTCCTTGGGAGGTGTCCAGGATCTGTCACGCCTGTGAGGTATATCATATCTCCCAGCTTTCTCAGCTGGGTTTCTCGGAGGTGGCATTATTTTGCCGTCGTTCCGGTGTTTGTCTTCCCGATCATGGGGTTTATGTCCATCTTTCGGGAGATGGGATCCGGTCCTAGACGCTGCATCCCGGTTGTCGGGGTTTTTCTTGTCTTTTCTCGGATCCTCTTTTTTATCCTTTGAATTGTCTGAATCCCCGGGTTCTTCCGGTCCAGGTGCTCCAGCAGCGCAAGTAGCTGTTTTGCATAGGGCGAAGTTATCGTGCAGCCTCCCTGATCGCTCTTGGGCGCGCTGTTGTTGTTGCAATGCTTTTCCTAAGAAAGCATACACCCCTTGGAGTTTTTCCCCGTTGGAGTACAGATCGTTGTTGAGGATGGCGAACGCTGCCTCCGCGTTTTCTGCTGCGGTCTTGTATATTGGTTCACCCCTAGCATCTTTGTCGTTTACCTACTTTTGCCAAGATGGGTTATGGAACCTTTCTTTTGGCGGCAGTTCTTCCGGTCTTACGATTCCGGGTAACCTAGTAGGTTTTAACGCGGATCTATTCTTTCTCTCGTACTCCTCTATTTCTTCCTTCATGACCTTGATGTCATTATGGGTTTGTTGGAGATGTTGCCGAGATCTGAGTAGATGTTGCTGTTGCCGTTGGAAAGCTTGTCTCCTGGCTTCCAGCATCTCAGGGGGTTCATCTGGTCCCACTGGTGTTTGCAATAGCTCTTGCTCTTCCTGTTCCGTCATTGGCGGAGCAGTGATTTCTTTGGATTTCTTCTCCGCAGGCTTCGTTCTGCTAGCATCTCCTACTTCCAGGTTTTCATCAGCGAGATCAGCTGATTTTTTCTTCCGGATTTTGTATTGGAGTTTCTTAGCAGCACGGTGCTTTTTCTTGGAAGAGGGAGGTTTTTTGACAGGTTCATCTTCTGTCATCTCCTTGACATTGGGGAATACCGGAGAAGTTTCTCCGTCTTCTCTCTCTTCCTCTGGCGGAGGGGTTTTAGGGCTTTCCTGGCTGCCGGTGTCCGTGGTATCAGCCGGTTTCGCCATTAGAACTTCATGGAATCCCTCTTGAAAGGACTTAACTTTTCTTTCGAAGTCGTCCTCATCTTCGGAATCGAAGTCGTCCGATCCGGTTTCCGACTCTGATCTTGCCTCGATGGCGGCTAATACTGAGTCGGCTTCCGAATTCGTCGTCTTGTTGACGGATGTCGGATCTTCCACCTCCATGGGTGTGGGGTCTTCCGTCTCTGTGACGGGTATCGGATCTTCCGTCTCTGCGACGGGTGTATTGTTGTCTGCTTCTTGCACGGGATTTCCGTCATCCGTGTTTTCGGCGACTGCGGACTGCACCATGCCGATGAAGTGTAAGTCACTTTTTTGTCGGCGATCTGAGCAGAATCCGGTATCATAGTCATCTTCGACTGGGTATAGGGCGGGTGGGATAAATTTTCTTCCACCGCAAAACCCCATTGCTTATGCAGTTAGTCCGATAAAGATGTTAGCAGATCCTATCGGTAACACGCAGGCACTTACCAGGTGGTTTTGCGCCGGTATGTAGGATCCGTTGTCGAGGAAGCGTCCGACGTCGTCGTCGAACTCCAGGCTTCCGACAGTGATTGATCTTCCGATTCCGCCAAGTATCCCAGATCGGAACTTCACGCCTGACGTCGTTTGCCCCACGGTGGGCGCCAACTGTCGAGACATCGTAGTAGTTTTCATAGACGGGGGTGCCATGAGACTACGGTAGAGACGTGGGGTAACGGGATCGCGTAGTTAAGGTTGAACACAGGATTTACCCAGGTTCGGCACGTCGCGACAGTACGACGTGCCTACTCCTGCACTTCTCACTAATCAGGACTAAAGCCTGTAAACAGGGTTACAATGTGAGGGTTTAGATCTAAGCTACTCGACGAGGATGAGCTTCTCGGCGAGTTGGCGTAGAGCTTCTGTGTTATTCGTCTCTTTGTTCAATCTATCTCCCGTCCGGCTTTATATAATAGCCGGATTAGGGCTTACATAATAGGAAACCTAAAGGACTACGGTAACTTGTAACTTGGAAAGCAAGGAATCCGTCTTCTCCTCCAAGCCAGACCACCTGGGCCGTGATCCGGGTTCTTCTAGAATCCAGCTTCTGTGCGTCGGGTTACTGGGCCGCCTAATGGACCTGAGCCCACTACCACTTAGGCCACCCTGGTAATTCGGCACTTTATCTACCATCTTCTATACCCCTATTTGGTATATATCCGACAGTGCACCTTCGGTCGCACTATGCTACATGCACGAAAGGCAGTCTCACTAGTAGGAAAAGGCTTACCAGTGACGAACAAAATAACGCTACCGCTGGCGAATAGGTGTTTGCCAGCAGTAACCCGCCAGTGGTAAGAGGTTACCGCTGGCGAACAAGTCCTGTTCGCCAGCGCTATCTAGTTACCGCCGGCGAACACCAGTCTTGTTCGCCAGCGGTAAGTTTGAAATTTTGAAATTTCCAAAATAAAAAATTTCGCATTATTTTTTTTTCAAATTTTCAAAACAATTGAATTTGGGGATCCTTTATTCACGATGTAGAATTTTTTTTTGCTTTATTTTTCAATTTTATATGTCCACTTCCCGCTCGGTCACCCATTCTCCCACCCGAACACGCTTAACTTCTTAGTTCCATCCCACTGCTCGACCTAGGAACACCCTTATTCTTTCTTGTCTATATAGTACTATAAATTATCTTAACTATTGCACCATATCTACCAATCCGTAATTCCAAATTCGACAAATGATATGTCTAAATTGATCAGAAGAATACGAGGAATACTAATATGACATCCTTATTATCTTTTCTGAATTTTTTTAATTTTTTTTTGTATTTTGAATTTATTTAATTAAATTCATTATGTAGGAAAATCTAGTCTGTCTAAAATAACTTTTTTTCTTTTGGAATTTGCCGATTCTAAAAAAACCTCACAGGCCGTATGCAAAAGTTATGCCCGTTTTACGATTTATTTTTGAATTTTGCATAAAAGGTCAAATGGAGTATTTCAAATTTTCTATATCAACTAGACAGTGCACTCTACCCACATATGCAAGGAATTTATTTTTTGAACGTTTTATCATTTTCGTTTCTGCTTTAGAAAAGTGAAAAAGGAGGTCCACGCGGGGGGGGGGGGGGGGGGGGGTGGAGGGAAATTTTTTCAAAACTTACCGCTGGCGAACCAAAATAGTGGTTGGCCAGCGGTATAGTTAGCGCTGGCGAACAAAAATGTTGCCCAGCAGTAACCATACCGCTGGCGAACCAGCTCACTGTTCGTCAGCGCTAAGTTACGTTACCGCTGGCGAACCAGCACCCCTCTTCGCCAGCGGTAAATATGGCTGCCCGCACCCTCACGCCCAACGTTACTGCTGTCGAACGAAGTGGCATGTTCGCCAACTGTAACATGCCTAGCGCTGGCGAACACGGTTTCCTGTTGGCCAGCGGTAATAGCGCTGACGAACACGGTTTCCTGTTGGCCAGCGGTAAAGTGGTGGCTATAGCCTATTTCCTACTAGTGTCTCGCTCGATATACGCCTTTATGGCTCTGCCCCTGGGATAATCCGGACCCACCATGTACATGAAAAAAGCGACAGGAAAAAGCACGCACCTCTGCACACACACATCACACCACCATCGTCCAGTATGGGCCAGTATGTCAAGTCCCAATACACCAATCTCATTTTCCATACATCCAAAAGCGGTTTTGGCGCTTTCTGCTCCTTTCCCGGCGCTGGACATTCTTTCCAATCATTAGGTAACTCGTAGATTTCTTTGCCGCACCTCTTACGTGGAGGTCCCCGGAGCTCATCTTTACCGTTAAAAAGGTCTCCCCGCATTCTCCACGGGTCTTTGTTGGGTAGCCGCCTTCGATGACCCACGAAGACTGTTTTGAAAGACCCAGGATCTTTCGTAAGTTGCATAAACGTGGGGTCATCCATGCACCTCACACAACCGTAATGTCTGTGGCACACGTGGCCCGCGACATATCCATAGCCGAGCAGGCCGTGAACCCTACAGAGTAAGACAACTCTCGTTGGGAAATATTGTTCACCGAAGGCGTCCCATGTGTTGACCCCTTCGTCGGCCCATAACGTGTCCAACTCATCTTTAAGTAGCTTCAGGTATAGATTGATATCGTTGCCTAGTTGTTTCGTCCCTTGAATAAGCATAGTCATGTGAATGTACTTCCTCTTCATGCCCAACCAAGGGGGATGTTGTATATCCACACAAACACGGGCCAAGTGCTTTTCGTGCTGCTCTGGTTGCCAAATGGATTGAGACCGTCGATGCTTGCAGCCAACCTGATGTTCCTTGGCTCCATCCCGAACGTTGGATATTCACCGTCAATTGCTTTCCATTGGCTTGCATCCGAGGGATGTGCCAGATTTACCTTTTCATTCCACTTTGGATCTTTCATGACTTTCTTCCTCCTTTCCTCGTGCCAACGCATGAGTTCTTCTTCCTTGCGGTCTGCGAATTACCGTTGCAGACGGGGAATGAGTGGAAAGTACCACACAATTTTTCGAGGAGCTTTATTTTCCCTTTCTTGTATGGAGTGGCGTTGCAAACTGGACAAGTGGTATTGTCCACGTCCTCTTTCCGGTAAATGGAGCAATCGTTGATGCACACATGGTATTTTTCATGCGGTAATCAAAGTGGCACGCGACTTTCTTGGCCTCGTCGCAACTTTTAGGACACGTGTTGCCCTCCGGAAGGATACCGTGACAGTATTGCAGGCTTGCGTCGACGCTTATGTCGCTCCATTTGTATCTCGCCTTCATTTGAAAAACATCGAGCGCTACTCTCAGGCGTGACTCTCTCGGATTGCAGCCTGGATACAGGGGGGTCTTTGAGTCTATCTCTAGTTGCGCCAGTTTAGATTGCTCTCTAGCGGCAGATCTAGAGTTAGTGACTTCCACAAAAAAAGTTCTTTCATATGAGGATCCCGCACGACTTCCGTTAGCGGTGTCCCTTTTTCCTCTTATTCTGTCACGTCTTGTTCACCATCTTCTCCATGATCATGTGCAGGATCATCAGACTCTTCGTCATATTGTTGCACCTCGTTGTTATTGTCCTACTGCACATCATTTCTTGCCGCCGCCCCATGGACCTCATCATCTTCATCATCACTTATCCACTAAGATTTGTGCCCATCCATGAAACCATACTCGAGGAGGTGCGTGAGCAAATCTCCGGTAAAGGGATTGAGCAAGCCTGTCACACCCAAGTTTTTGGACCCTTGTAATATAGCTAAGGGAGGAACATTTGTGAGCCAACAAAAACTTTTGTAATATGTTTGTGTGTACCAACATATGTATGTGACTATGAGTATCTATGCAATGCAAGCAACATTTTCTTTTGAATCAAATGTCATTTTTCCTAATGATCACTAGTCGTTTCTGTGATGTTTCCCATACGATACCTTGAGTGATTTTTGTCCCAAGTATTGGAGCATGGTTGTTTTCAACTTAACAATATTGCTTGGTCTTGTTTGATTCAAGAAAACAAAGTGGGATTTGGAAATATGAATGTTTTATTTTATTTTTTCTATCAAAGTTTGCCACTGAAAAATTAGCCAAATATCAATTTCTAACACTTGTTTTCAATTGGTTAAATTGTCCAATTATATGTTTTCAGGGCTTATATTTTTTCTCTGGTATGTGGACTAAAAATCCATGACCTTAGTTTAAATTATAAAGTTTGAAAACAAATAGTTGCATACTTGTTTTTGTGCCAACAAAATAACAGAGAAAAACAGATAATTTTAGAAACAGAAGAAAACAGAAAGATACCCCTTATCCACTTTATTTCCATAGCCTTCCAAACTTTAAAAAATGGATTGAAAAGGTGTTTCTGAAAGTTTATATCATGTTTAACAATTTTCCAACTTGGAATTCCAAATTTGGACTTCATTTACTATTTTATTCATGAGTGAACATTTTGGAGTTTTTGTCCGTTTTCAACACTTAGCAAAATTTAGCTAAGTCATTTCTGAATTTTCTGAATCTTTATGTTGACAGAACTTTGAGTGATTGTTTTTATTTGTTTTTCTCCAAATGGAGGGGTGAGACTTTACCAAACCTAATCACCTACATATCCACTTCCTAGTAGGTGCATTGGATTCTTTTTGGTTAGAGCAGGAAGGGAGGGAGTGCCACTCCTCGCGACCCACAGCAGTGCCTGCACTCACCCTATGCTGTAGCCGCCTGTTGCACGCCCGTGGACACCACCCCCGTGCCATCCGCGGCATGTCTGAGGACATGGGCACGACCCCGACCCCGTGTCGTGTCTCTAAGGCGTGCGCCACTCCCACGCCTCGCCGCACACCTCCACACCTCCACCGCACCCTCCCTAGCTATCCCTCTCGACCCCGATCGCCCTCGGTGAGCGACACGGGGGAGATCTCGCCGCCGGCCACCGTGATCATCCCGGGAAGGTTGAGCTCGCCCTGGCCTTTTTCTTCGCGCCATTCTGGCCTGGCCGTGTTCCCCGTACACTAGCGCACCTCCCTGACCGCTCCCCTTGGCCGTATGCTTGCAGGAACCTCGCCACCGTCCTCGGAGCCACCGCGGGCGCTCTGCTCGCCACCGTCGATTGAAGCCACCGTAGCCGCCGCCGTCTTCTCGCCTGCACTGCGGCGACCACCTAGGTGAGTTGCTTGCCGTCGCCAGCGGTAATAGCGCTGGCCAACCTGAAATTTGCTTCGCCAACAATTAGGTGGGGGCTACAAGCCTTTTCTACTAGTGACAGCACAGACATACACATGAAGGGGAAGAAAATGAAGAGAAAAGGGGAAGGCCATGTTCCTGCCGCAGCCTACCTCAACCCGCCTCAGGTCCCAACAACACCATCGATCTAGGTCGGACCGGAGCGGATGGAAGAAGCGTCATGGCGAGGGCGAGGATGGATCGAACGCAAAGAGCGGTGGGGACGGGAGCGAGGTGGGAGCAGAAGAGGCAATGCGGAGATGGAGGGAGGGGAAAGAAGGAGATGAGTAGGAAGGGTGGATAACGACTCCCGACGGGCATGACCGGGGACCCAACGGCGCTGTATCGGAGCTATGGCTGTACACGAAGATGAGACATCGTCCGCCACGGAGATACGGCGAGCCGGGGATCGAGGAGAATGGATGCGAAAGGTTGAGTATGCCCACGACAGATCTTTTCACCCGATGAGTTCCTCCGATGGAAAATCCCCAGACGTGAAAATAACTAACTCGGTCGCTGACCCATGGGTCCGAAAATATTGGGGAGCACAAACAGGGAGACGGACCGATGCAGCAATGCGTGTTATGGTGTGGGACACAATAAACAGACCAACACGGACAATTGTGATTCGTCTGGAAGCTCCATCGAACGGTCGAAGGTGCAAGTGGCATGAGCATCTCCCCAACACGAGAAAGGATGTAATCTTTAGATAAGGATTTCATATCATCAATAAAGAACACAGCTCGATCTTATTCACATACACTCCCTCCGTATCAAAATATAAGATGTTTTAGCATTTTGTAGATATAGTGTATCTAGACATGTTTTAGTGTGTAGATTCATATGCATCTTACACTAAATTATGTCTAGGTACATATTGTCTAAGAAATGCTAAAACATCTTATATTTTGATACGGAGGGAGTATTAGGCACCCGACGAAAATCCCAAGTGAAGCGAACTGCACACATCACGCGAATAAAAGACGTGGACAACAAAATTCGGTGCAGCGAAGTGCCAAGGTCCTTCTAGTACCATTCTAAACCCGTAAAATGCAGGGAGTAGAACATTATCCAAGGAAAGGTAATGTCATAACTCTTGCTTCACGGGTTCTCGGGGCGTCTTCTCCTAAAACATGTCTAAATACATCCATATTAGATAAATAGAAGTCATCTATTATTGAACGGAGGGAGTATTATAGTAGTACCGTCGTTTGCAAATTCTACCGTTAGCTCGATGGAGTCACGATGGTTAGCCACAATCCTGTTTTTTCCTTGACAGTTGGGACCGCATCATGGTTAATTGTATGAGCCCGGCGATTGGAAAGGAGTAGGATTCACTGATTCAGTACTGCTTGGAGACCGGGGTTGAGTCGGAGACGCGTCGGCCTCTCGTGGGGCAAATATAAAGGCTCAGACCGTACCAACCGGGTAGTAGCCATCGAAATCCAAACAGAGAAAGAGATTTTTAAAAAAACAGAGAAAGAGATCTCAACAAAGAATACACTTCTCCAATATCGTGTTCACGGGACAACCGACATCCTACGACATGGCGGCGTTACGTCAGCTGCTGAACCGTGGGCTTCTAGTCGGCCGCCAGGCGGCCACATTAGCACCTCGAGCTCCTCGCTCCTTCTCCACCACCACCGGCGCCAGCAACCACTTTCCTCAGGTTCGAAACGCATCCCATCCATGTCATGTTCCGTAAGATCGCAACCGGAATTAATCAATTTTTTTCCTATCCATCACGCGTGCCTCTTCTTCGTGCCCAGATTCAGCGTCATCAGCCAGTGGATAAATCATCATATCGTGCCATCTTCGACAAAATTCAAACCGCCGGGGAGTCTGCAGGCAGGGCCGACGAGCTCCGCCACAAGTACTGGGGCCGGATAGGGGTCGTTATCGCGCTTCTTATCGGGCTCAACTGCGTTTCCGGCCAAGTTGCACCATACCTGCTACCTCCTTCGTCAAAATCTCATGGCCAGGAGATCCAAGAAGACAATTAATGGACGGATCGGTGCGCCTCCTCTATCAGAGGATGTTGAAACCACGTAGCAGAAACAAATTGGGCAGAGAGGTTTTTCGTGACCTAGCCTGCTGAGTAGGACATATTATACTCGCGCTTATGTCACACATTGCATCGGCCGTCTTCAATCAGGCAAAGAAGACACATCACAACTTGTTGGGTTTAAGCAGTAAAAACCTGTTGGTACTGTCTTCGTTCTTTTATTTCTGTCAAAACAAAAAAAAAGTTCAATGAAGAGTGGACATACCAGATTCCACAAGGACTAGTTTCGAACCAATTAGCACACTGAATCTGAATGTCTCGGCCCCATAGCATAGCATACCGCGCACAAGAGATGCACAAACTGAGCAAGCCACTATAGGAGACCATCTCGTTGCCGTGTGCCAAGGGCACACGGCAAAGGCCTAAAAAACACACGGCAACGAGTACACGGAAACGATTTGCACGGCGACACCCTCTTTGCCGTATGCATTATATCGGGGCACACGGCAAAGAGTTAACGTGGGCCCCACTACTACTTGGTCACGCACCGAACGGAAACGGAACCAAGTGGGGCCCACATGTCAGTCTTTTACGTGTGCAAGCACACGGCAAAGAGTCCGTATCTTTGCAAAGAGTGACAAGAAATGCAAAGAGTGACAAGAAATGCAAAGAGTGAAAATTTCTTTGTCTAGCTTCTTGGTGTTGTTGAGAGGAGGTGATTGATCCTCACGCGGGACAGGGAAGAGAACATGCTGGTGATGACTCCCTAAACGGCGAAAGTTGTCTCAATCCACGGGATTGTATCTCTATCTCCGGTGAGAGGTAGTTCAGCAGGAACCTCATGACTGTCTGATCCTGTTTACCCTGGCTGAACAGGCGGGGTTTGAAACAGTGATCTGCTTCCTTTCTACGTCCTCAACCTCGATGATTTTGGCCCGAGCAATGATGGTGTCGTCGAGTAGGTCCATGATCTGGGCACCGCAGAGAACCGGGAAGACAAGGGTTTTCCAAAAGAGAAAATTTCCCCGAGTGAGCTTTTGGGAGGGAGGAGAGCCGAGGACGGAAGCCTAGGCGGTCGTCGTCATCGATGTAGACCCTATGCGAGCAAGGGGAACATCTTGATCATGGTTGTGGCTGTAGATTGTAGGTTTGGTTTTAGGGTTTTGGGGAGATCGGTGGTAGCCAGGTCAGGGAAGAGGGTGCTCTGATATCATGGCAAAAGACAAAACCAATGCCATCTAGAGCTCGGATTGCATGTTAATATAGGAATCGGGTGAACCCCCAAAGACGTATAATGGGAGCCTATACGGATGTTGTACTACACCATACCATATAATGTCACGATGCTGTTTTTTCCTTGAAAGGTTGGTCCGCACCATGTTTTTTTTTTTGAGGGGGTCCGGCGATTGGACAAGGAGTAGGAATCAGTACTTGGATAGATGTCGGTTGGTTCGAGAGGCCGGGGTCGAGTCGGAGCCACGTTGGCCTCGTCAGGCCAATCTCTATCTCTACTATATAATTTTCTCTAACGACTGGTACGTCGTACGTCGTGCGCTATTTCCCTCATACGTGTTGCGCTAACCAGCGTGTCTTCGCAAACCAGCTAAACCGCGGATCGGCACCCATCTATCGCTGAAAAGGCCCATCGGGCTTTATTACTAATTGTACGTGCGTCCCGATCCATCACTAGAATTAGCTGTCGCCATCAATATATCCAAACCGGTTCGACTACAAACATGCCCGATCGGAAAATAATGCTATGCGCAGAAACAGTCACGCGACTGGAAAAAGTACCCCTGTGTACCTATGTGCAGCTTCCCCTTTTTTCTTCTATATATATGCAGTCCCACTAGACTAATGCATTTACCTCTCCATGCAGCTGGTTCAGCTGGTTCAGCTTCGCCCCACACATATTTTTTTTGCGAACCAAGTCATAGGTACCAAAAGAAAAGGCCAATTCTTCATAGCGTTGCCCTTTAAATATATTCATGCCCCTGACCATAAATCATTCTAACGCAATGTAGGTGACGAGGACGTGATACATGACAACATGAAGATGTGAGAGTATGGGCTCAGACAAGTACGCATCGCTCAGGACGAGCCAGGTTGGACGAGGCGAAGTCATCCCGGAAAAGAAAACATGGGGGTGAAAACCAACATAGACGAGCTTTGCGGGGGGGGGGGGGGGGGGGGGGGGGTGGCATGGGGAAAAGGCGAATTAGATAAAGAATTTGACGATATTAGGATGAAGCTGACAAACATCCATGGCAACATGGTCGAAACTACACATTCTCCTTGCCTTAGAAAACGAAAAGAATAGATATTCCTTTGTTGAATAGCAATGAAAATGTGTATTTATATTTTAGAGAAGTTATTTTGTGGCAACACAAAGGTTTACATGTGTGGCAAGAAAATAAACTAGAGATCCCGTTGCAAGCACGGGTATTATGCTAGTATCTCTACTATAATAGCGCTTACTGCCGTGATGGTACGTCGCGGTACGTCCGTCGTACGTCGCGATGGTTTTTCACAAAACGCCCTGATAAATCTGTAACTAAACCCGCAGTCCACCTTTTGTCTCTACCAGTCTACCTGCACCGCACCAACAATTTACAAAAAACCCCTCGCATCTCATCCATGGAGCTGCCCTCCCGTATACTACCATGGTCTCCACCTTCTCCTTCCAACGCCGCCCCGTCCCGATCTCGGATCTCCCCCAACAGCTACCCCTCCCAGTCGCCCCCTTCTCCTTCCAGCGCCGCCCCGACGGCGACCCATTCCAGTCGCCCCCTTTTCCTTCCAACGCTGCTCCGTCCAGATATCCCCGAGTACTCGAATGAGATGGACGGAGCAGTGGATCTGATCTGGAGAAAAAGAGGCGGAGGAAGAGGGTAGTTCGAGCTGCGCATCGATCTGGTACGGTCGCCGGCCACTGGAGCTGCGAGTCGGCAACTCGCGCGTGCTACATGCTGATATGCCTCGCCCTCGGCTCACACACCATGGAGAAGGTAACACACTCACCCAACTTGGATTCAAATGCTGTGACTTTTGGTAATAGTTTAGTGCTTTCATGGATCTGCGCCAACCAAGATGACATGGCTAAGCACGTTGGCCAGCGGACGGAATCCCGGGTCGTCGCCTCGATGGTCACCTTTAGGCTCCGTCATAACTGCAGTGTAAAGATTTTTCCTGGTGCTAAAATGTTTACTGATGAAAAAGGCAAAGTAATTTACAATATTGTGGATTGTAGATTTGCTTGTTTATGGAAAGGAAGAAGCGATGTTGAGTGATTTTTGTTCTTCTTCTTCTTCGCTGCATTTTGGTTACAATAACATGTCAGATTTTACTCCATACTATGTAGTGTCTTGTAGAGAAGTTTCTGTAAAAAATAAGTTTTTTCAGGAATTAATGTCAATATTTAGACACTGAAAAAGTATAAGAACCATTACAATCTGTACTTCCTATGCAGCCAAGCTCACCGTTAACTCCTCTATGGATTTACACTCTAAAGCACCGTGCTACCATTACTGAATCAGAGCTAATATAAGGAGTACATGACACATCTAGCAAACTTTTCCATCTGAGTATTGTTGTCTTTTTCCTTAAGAACCACAATGCAGTAGCAGTAGTCATATTATTGGCACTAATTTTTTTTACCCGAGCCAAGGTAGTTTGTACCTTTGTGTTGATATCCTGATGATGCAGGTTCCTGAAGGTGCTGGTTTTAACAGCAGTCCGCATGCTACAACAAAGGAACTTAATTAGGCTGGGACCCTTACGCCGGGAGCGCCGGCAACCGCGACGATGAGGTGGAGGAGCTCGCACTGCTGGGGTCATACAGTGGCTACGACGACGAGGTGGACAAGCTCGCATTGGGAGGTGGAGACGACACGTGGAGGGTTAAGCTGCGGGTCACGGGCATGACGTGCTCCATGCCGCACCCTCGAGGCCACCATCTCACTGCTGCAGAACCGCCACCACCTTGTCTACTCCGGCGTCGAGGTTATGATGGACGAGCTCTGTTTCCATTGTTTCTGCGTACAGAGAAGCCGGAGGATGTGGCGCCGGCCAGCGCGAGAGGTTGATCCGTTCTGCATGAGTGCCGCAATGCCGGTGAACCGGGAGGACATGTACAGTGCCATGCTCGTGGCATGCTCATTTAGGACCGCTTGCTCGTACTAACCACTTTGTCATTCTCTGAAAAATGTGATGTTTGCTATATTATAGAGCCAAACAAAATGTACTGTACTTGCCACTGTAAAGTGAGAACTGATTGAATAAGATGATTCCATGTGCAACACCGGAACATACAGGTTGTAAAATTGTCGCTAATGACATGTTGTAAAAGTAGTTTTATTGGTTCATGATTTCTTGTATTAGATTCCCAGACTTTTAACCATCTGGTAGGCATCTGCTGTTCATGATCATCTACAGTGGGCAGCGATGGTTGGTACGTCCTACCGTTGTCCCGCACGATCGTAACGTTGCCTTCAAGCTGGACTAGGTGATGCACCAATAAACTCAAAATTAGTTTGGGAACTATACATGCAAGTTTAAACCCTGGCTACGTTTTGACTCTGATTTCAGAATGGTCTGATGATAATTACCGGTAGAGTTTTGAGGAACACAATGTGTTGTCTCACATGTCGTCGGATCCGCCGATGCTTTACCACATGGGCATGCCCTCATGGGTTATGATAGGAACTTGTTCGTTCACGCCTGGGAGGAATATAACTCAAGTCAGTATTGCGTATTAGCCATGGTCATCTATGAAGTAAATTTTAGTTTCTCTAGGATCTGTCACGATATTGTTGTTTAATAAAACAAGACCGAAACAATTGCCTATGAATGAGAAAATTTTGATTCTGGGCGAAATTGAAGACCGAAGAGTTGATGCCTCCCGATCTCATAAATCAGGTGGTCCTTTTCGTCCAACATGGCAACTTTTGCTTATAAGGACAGAAAAACTGATCACCTATTAGGGTATTGCGAGTAGAAAATTTAGATACGGCGTTGGTAGAGTAAATACAACTGATTGCAATTTTTGCGTTGGTAGAGTAAATACAACTGATTGCAATTTTTTTGAAATAGAACGTCGTAAAGCGCTCGGCCAATTTGACATGCATATGTTTAATTTGAAAGTATAAGGAAGACAAGTTTTCATTTATCATTTGCATCTACCCGTTGCAACGCACGGGTATTATGCTAGTATATATTAAGCGCTCAAGCCTCTCGTCAACTCATCATCGAAACAAAGAATACTTCTCCAATATCGTATTCTCAGGATACGTACGACATGGCGGCGCTACGCCAGCTGCTGAACTGCCGGCTTCTGGCCGGCCGTCGTGCGGCCACAGCACCCCCTCGAGCTCCTCGCTCCTTCTCCACCACCATCGGCGGCAGCAGCCACTTTCCTCGGGTTCGCATCGCATCCCATGCATCCATGTCTTGTCCTGTAACACCGCAGTCGGAATTAATCCATCACTATATATTATTTTCTTGCTGCATGTTGCATCGTCATCAGCCGCTGGCCCCATCGTCATATGATGACTTCTTCGACAAAAATAGAAGCATGAGGGAGACTGCACTCAGGCCCGGCATTCTCGGCAACAAGTACTGGGGCTGGATATTGGCCGTTGGCGCGGTTTGTCTCGGATTCAAATGCGTTTCCCTACCTCGTTCGTCAAAATCTCATGGCCAGGATCGATATTGAATAAGATAAAGCATGCAGCCGTGCGACTCCTCTGTCAGAGGATGTTGAAAATATCAGAAACAAAATTGGGTTGAGGCTGAGATGTTGAAAGTAGCAACATTTTTCAGACATAATCACTCTGTATATGTGTATGACATTTGTTTTCAGCTAAGTACACAGAGCTACTAAAACAAGTCAGCAAAGTAAAGCGACAGGGCCGGTCCTGAGATTTCGGGGGCCCGGGGCGAACGTAAAATTTAGGGCCCCTTAGTATAAATAATTAAAACAAATGTATTTTAGTTAAATAGAGATCAAAGAGAGAAACGAGATACTAAATTTTTACGGCGAAAACCCTTTTCGGGAAATGACTATTGCAATTTTAATTTACGCTTGAAATTATGCAAAGTCGGTCGGGTTGGAATCAATATCAGTTTTATCCCATTTCATACCACAAATCTTTAAACTCTAACCATTTTTTGGTATATAAATTTATATAAAATTAAAGGACACACTATGGTAGATTGTAAATCTATATATGCACCTTCGTCGGGGAAAATGATTGAGATACTTAACCCTGATCTAAGAAGTAAGAGGCACTAAAGAGATTTCGGAAAGTATAAAAGAAAAGGAGATATCACCTAGCTTACTTAGAGACACTATAACGTTTGTTCCTCCGGATTGGACGACACTGGTCGGTTGAATCTGCCAGCGGCATGGCGCCTTGGCGATCGAGAATACGCGAAGGATTCGGAGAATCAGGTTGCCATTTGCCAAACTGCTGCGGCGGGTGAGGCTTGAGGCGGGGATGGGCGATGGATTTTAGATGTAGAAATTGATCAGAGATGCCATTAGGGCTGAATAGCTGAAATTAGAGGGCCCAGGAGAAACTGCTCGCAACACCGTTCACGTCATGTACTACTCTCCCACGTGAATGGAAGAGCCCAATCGTTACCCCCAGGTCCTTTTTTCATATATGAATTTATTTATTTTTGCTTAACGTTTAGTGTGCAAATTTCTGGGAGGGGCCCTTAAAATTTATGGGCCCGGGGCGGCCGCCCCTCCCGCCCCCCCTCAGGACCGGCCCTGTAAAGCGAATCCAATTTTTCCTTGCATACATGCACACTAACTAGTGTAGGAAACGATCCGACTTTTATTCGTGTGAGCGTTGCCACGAGACCTCAAAGAAAAATTCTCGTTTTCCCGTCATGGTATAATAAACATATAATGCACGCTGAATATTTGAACATTTCGACACATTGTCACATAAGCACAACAAAATTTAAGTGGCATTTGATAAACAAGATTTCAGTGTAATCAGATTAATTGGCTACTTCCGTGGTTACGTGCACTTAGAGCATCTCTACAGACTACAGGCGCCTCCAATACATCGTCGGAGAACTGTCGAAATTGATGGTGGTGGCTCATGTGCTCCGGCCTTGAGAAACTTGCAGGCTTCAATGGTCTGCCGGTGGTGGAGGAGGTGGGCGACGGAGGGACTCTTCGATCGCCATCGGCATCCTGCGCCACCGGCCTCCAGCCAATCTTCGTCGTCCTCATCTGAGTTGTTCTCCTCAGTCGGTGCAGCTCCGGCGGCAGGCGCTACAAGGATGTTCTCCTCCTTGGTCTCCTTGCTTCCCTCGCCAGAGAACTTGTAGAGGGGGTGTCCCTCGTACCCCACTGCACCTTGGCGTCCTAATGGGACGCCGACCACCGGTATCCGGGTTGCATTGCATCTCTGGTGGCAGCCGCTTCCACAAATCTTTGATCAAGTCTAGTCGCGCCTTTCCCTTCAGTGGTGACGTAGTCGGAATGTTGGTGAATTCAGTGGCCCACCCGTCCAGTAGGACGCCATTGGCAGCAAACACTGGTATGTTCATCGCCATGCAGGACATAGCGTCTGCTAGGAGCTGCTCCGATGAGAGGTGGCGCCCGAGACGAGCTCGCCTGTGCCGTGGAGCGGCGCATGAAGATACCAGCATCACGAAGTTCGGCCTCATGGCATCACTCGGCGTGCTCGCGGGCATCCCTGCTTTCCCTGTCTCATATTTACTTAATCCATGTTAAAATGGGCTATGTTATAGGAAAATGGGTGTCTTCTTCACGGTCGAACTTCGAAGTTTTTTTTTGTATATTTACTTATTATGGGTTGATGACGTATAAAATATCCCACGCAGATTTTGCTACATAGAGAAGGATTTATAAATTTTTAAAACAAACAAAACAATATCCTCTCAAAAATTCCACATAAAACTGTACGTTTTAGTTCGTCGAATATATTATTACCATGATGTGTGGATTCCAAAGATGAAACATATTAACGAATTTACCAGACAACAAAACTAACTTGTAAGGATATCAAGAACAATCCAACCTTTTTATTGGTCTAGCCACGGCGATTTACGAAGATTGCTCCTTTCAATGTCGTAACTTCTCCCACGTTTTATTTAGCCACTGTCCCAAGGAAGCCATCATGGCACTTCATGTTCTAGCTAGCAAATCAGAACTCTTCACTATGTAGCAAGAGGAACCCCCTGATTTTCTTGTTGTTGTACTGATGGACGATATAAGTTTGTTTCCTAATAAATAAAATCTTTCATGGTGGCTTTCCCTAAAAAAAAGGAATTATCCAAAGTTGTCTTCAGAACCAACATTTGATTAAATGGTCAGTAGGCTTTGTTGTGCCCATAGTTTATTGGTGATCAAAACCTTCGCTTGACTTTAAGCGTGTCACTAGGCATGGATATTCTTTCAGTAGAGGGACATTCTTATCACTCGTTAAAATACATCGTATCGGTAAGATGAAATATTTTTCGGCGTGAGGGATTTTCTCATGGATAGTTCGACTATATGCATGTACACTACATTATTGGCATGCAAGCTACTTTTGCGTTATATGATATTAGGTCTTTGCCAATGCAAGGTTGTTGACACGGTTTTAGATATTTCTTCGATTTGGCATACTAGTTCATGAAGAGATATGGTATGGTTGTATCTTAGCTAAGATACAACACTTGCATGTATCCATAGGCAAAAGAAGGTGCTAACCAATCATATGCATGCATGAGCCCAAAATATCTAATTTATATACAACTTGTAAGGCTAGTCACAATGGAGAGTAAATTAGATTATTAATATGCGTGTGTTACTAGTGTAAGTTGCTACCTCTAGGGGATTAGTAACATAAGTGTGGTGTCATGTAAGATTGTATTGATTTGATTATAGACTCATTTTGTCTTCCTATGTGTCATATTACAGTAACATATAGCTAGTATCATAAACACCTTTCTCTTCATTAACTAATTGCCACATAAGCAAAATTGTGTTGGGGCGTGTGATGTTACTATTTAAGTTACTCGCACTGTTACGAGGCTTAGAAACAATGCATTATACTAGTTGTATCTTAATGTTTTATTACATCTATGAAAACGTGTTAAGATATGGTGCACTGGCCAACAATAATAGATACATGGAGTGTCCACTAGATATCCAAGATATCCTCAGAAACCAGTCGACGGAATTAAAGTCTTGATTTTTCTTGCGAGCCAGTAACAAGCACGACTTTACCCACGGCCTTCCTATCTCTCAGCGCAGCAAAAGCGAGATGAGCCTGTAGAAAATTGAACGGTAAATCACGAGACATACGTGCAAAAGAAGTTGTGCAATACATGCGGTTTTGGACTGGATCTGAGAGCAGTTTAATGAGAGTATGACAATTGACTACTCCCTCCGTCCAGGTATATAGGTCCTTCTCGTATACCTAGGTCATCAAGTCTGGCAACTTAAAAGAAAACATATGTAACAAAAAATATACCATTTAAAATTTTAGATTTTGTATTTTCTAATGTATAATTTGTATGCTATATAACTTATATTACGTGTCTCAAATGATAACCTAGTGACATGCGCAGGACCTATAAACCCAGACGGAGGGAGCATTAAGGGTAGAACTCCGCATATTTATCCCCACGCAAATAGTAGAGCATGATCATGGACATCTTTTGATGTAAATTTAGGACCGCTTGATGTACATTTACTAGAAATAGACTAATGACAACCATAAGATTAGGCTAAACGTTCCTGGTAGAAATTTCTATTTTTTTAACAAAACACTACTATATTGATACATGGCCAGAAATGATAGTCTCTTGGATACTATTCGCCAGCAGCCTAGCAATGCTCAGAAGCGCAAACAAAAAAAATATTATGAATAGTAAGCAGTCAAATGATGCAAAAATGAATTTGCGACTATACACAGCCGTAGCTCAAAAAACATCCTTCGACACCATAAAGTTCTGACATCATGATATGCTAGATTATGCAATGGCAAGCACCACAAGTGGTTCATTAATGACTATCGACTAATTGCATCCTACGGCAACTATTCTGAAGTTTCTTGATGTTGCTTACCTCTGGGAGCCTGTAGGTGTGTGATATTTTAACTGTTATCAAACCCTTTGAAAGCCATGACAGAATTTCGTTAAGTGAGTCAATGAGTACTGTTGGCCGATGAATTAAGTAACTTCCCCAGTACAGGCCATGAATTGTCCAGTTCTGAAACGTTATACCACAATTAGCTAGTAGTCTTAATAAACACAAATTCAGTAGATCAGCTCTATCAGTAAGCACCGCCCTTACTACAGAAGTTCCTTTCAGGTGCAGTGAAGTATAAATATACTGAATTTCCTATGTTGTCATCTCATATTCTAGTGCTATCCTAGATCTATCAACTAACTTTGAACTAAAACAAGTACATCTTTCCATTGACTGATTATACTACAACTTTCTTGCATATATAATTCTGGAGCAAGCTTCTCAAATAAGTTTTGTTGTGATGTTGCAGGAATCGACAGACTTCAGTGGCGGTTCTCCATTAGAAAGCAAAAGCCCGTCAAGGCGAAATACCTATTCTAAGTATACACAGTAGGTTCTGATTCTAGAAATGAAATAGAAGGCCCAATCAATTAGGTTACGGATCATTGTAACTAAATACTGGAAGCCAGCATTGCGTCAATTCCAATTTTGAGGCAGAAGACCTTAACCTTTACGTTTCAGTGCACTAGTAAAGCTATGTTTAAATAGCAAAACAAGCCTTAAGGTTAATACCAATTGCAATGCACTAGTATACCTTAACAAGTGCAATGTTAGCTCGAATAACTGGAACATCTCCACTAGCAAATCCAATGAGCAGAATATGTGCGCTCCAATTGAGAAGTTTCAAACAATCTTGAGTAAGTTTACCCCCAACAGGATCATATAAAACATCAACACCTTTGAGATCTCTAGCCTTTAAAAAGGACTTGGCACTCTCGGTAACATTCTCCTTGCTTGAGTCAATCACATGATCAGCTCCTATGGACTTGAGATAGTGGAATTTCTCAGTTCCTCTGAAATGAAGATGTATAATATTTAGGTAGCCCAAAACAGCTAGCCGAATAACATAAGTACATAACAAGGACCTATGTTCAAGAAAGAAAAGTAGCAATGATCAAAGAATTTAGTTGTTCATGCTAATCACCTGGCAACCGCAATAACGATAGCACCACAAACTTTTCCTATTTGTACAGCAGACACCCCAACACCGCCAGCAGCACCAAGTACAAGTAGCGCCTGAAATTACAAGTTTTTTTTTTTGAAATGCTGAAATTACAGTTACATTAATGAGAATCATCAATATATATACCGGGAGAGGCCTAGGTCCACCTAAATATTAAGAGAACTGGCAGTGGCAGGTACAGTAAGCATCACTCACTGCAAGGGTTCACATATGTGCATATTAATAGTAGGCAATATGGTGGGCCCACTGTCAGTTTCTGTATCAATTTTCTCTTAGCGATTGATCAGTGCACATTGCGAAAATCAAAACAAAATGTGGTGTTTTTTTGCTAAAAAAACGAAAACCGGTAGTTTTCCGAAATTTAGGCACAAAAGTGGTGTTTTTATGCTAATTTCTCTAGTTCCACCAACCTGAGGGGAGAAATCAAAGAAAGCACCTACTCACTAATTATTATTTTTAAAAATCAAACAAATATGTCAGATGTGCCATCCCAGCTATAAGAGTTCTTATTCGGAGATGACTTATATGAGATCTTAACTAGCATGATGGATTTTTTTTTTTGAGCGATCTACGGCGGGCAAAAGCCGGCCTGAACACATTTTATATAAAGCCGAAAGCCAACAGGGTGATGATTACAAAGAGAAAGTTAAAGTGCCAAAAACCAAAATCTAGTAAAGAAGAAAAAAGAAAAAGAAAGAGAAGCTAACTTTGTACATGTTTAGAGGATGAGGGAGGGAAAAGCTAAGACTAATCATTTACGGCACGGTGGGCGAAAGAGATCGCCCAATCTTGGAGAAGCAGCTTGTGAGCCGGATGAAGACACCGTTGAGTCCATAGTAGCAGGTCTTCGGCACATCTGCGAAAGACGAGCTTCAAGGGTTCCACTTCCTGTCTGAATACTTTTGCATTGCGCCTTTTCCAAATGTTCCAAAGCGCACATATAATAACAGAGGATCTGACCTTGCAGGAAAGGGTCCCCTCCCAAAGTTCCCGCACCCTAGTACACGAAATCACATCGGAGTGGATGGCAGGTACCGAAGACCAGAATAATTGAATAGAAGGACAGTGAAGTAGAAGGTGGTGAGTAGATTCATCAACAGAGCAGAAAGGACAAGCAGCAGATTCTGTCATCCCTCTCCGAAAGCGTCGCAGGTTCGTGAAAAGCCTTCCTCGATCCGCCAGCCAAAGGAACAAGCGGCAGCGGTTTGTCGCGTAATTCTTCCAAGTCGGTGTTGCAAAGTGGACATCCTGCAAATGTTCAAAAGCTGCCGAATATGCTGATTTAGTGGTTAGAGTCTTGCTGTCAAGTTTCGAAACTCTAACGTCTGGAGCGCTCAAATCAAGGCTAACCGTTGCTAAAAGAGGCAACAACAAGGCGAGCTCGTCGGTGGCGGCATGAGAAAGACGTGGTTGAAGAGTTAGAGCTAAAGGGGAGGAAGATAGTACAAAAGCAACTGAGGAGTGTGGTTTAGTCGAATGAGAGTACAAGGCAGGGAAACGAGAGGCGAGAGACTGATTCTGGAACCAAGTATCCAGCCAAAAGGAGCTATACCTGCCAGAGCCTATTGAAACCGTCGTGTTAGCCCGGAATTTAGAAAGGCAACAAAGAAGGTCTTTCCAGATGATGGAATCGTAGCGAGTAGATTCGCCTAGGTTTTTAGTGTCCGACCAGCCATAGGAAGAGCGGAACCAAATTTCCCAAGGAAGAGAAGAGGAGGAGTGTAGTTTGGTTAGGAATTTCATGAGAAGAGCGGCGTTATGTGTTTTTAGGCAACGAAAGCCCAACCCCCCTTTTGAAATAGGGGCGCATACATCGTCCCAAGCGACCTTACATTGACCACCGTTAACATGGTCGTCGCCTGCCCAAAAGCAGGCACGGCAGATCTTGTCGAATTCCTTGATTGTACCCATCGGCACAAGCAAGGAGGATAGTAGGTGTGAGGCCATAGATCGAAGGGAAGCCTTTACAAGGATAGCCCTTGCACTGATCGGTAACATTTTGCCAATCCATCCGGGTAGCCGTCGACCGAATTTTTCGAGGTATGTGGTGAAAGCGTTCAACCTTAGTTTGTGAGTGGACAGGGGAAGTCCAAGATAGGTTTGAGGGAAAGATGCAACAGGGCACCCAAAGGCATTAGCCAAGGATGAGGCCAGGATCGGTGGAACATGAATAGGGGCGAATGTGCTCTTGTGGAAGTTAATCTGAAGGCCCGAGCATTCGGAGAAAGCATTTAGAACTTGTTTTAGGTTAGCGATAGAGTCGGGAGTAGCTTTTAGAATGATAATTGTGTCGTCGGCATACTGAAGAACGGGACAAGGCAAGTGATCGACAAGAGGATGAAGTAGCAGCCCATCTTCGGATGCCTTGTGGATCAGTAAGCGTAGAATGTCGGCGACGAAATTAAAGAGATAAGGGGACAGGGGGTCGCCTTGCCTAAGCCCTCGACGACACTGAATCCAACTACCCGGAGTGCCATTTAGTAAAACTGCAGAAAGGCTCGAGGAATTTAAGTTTCTGATCCACAAGCAAAAGGCAGAAGGGAAACCAAAAGCTAAGAGAATGCGATCAAGGGCGTCCCAACTAATAGAATCGAAGGCCTTCTGGAAATCTAATTTAAGGACAATCGCAGGAGCCTTCCTTTTGTGGCAAGACTGAACAATATCCGCCGCGTAAATGAAATTTTCGGAAA
The DNA here is from genome assembly GCA_028641055.1 of Alopecurus myosuroides. Taxonomy (NCBI): domain Eukaryota; kingdom Viridiplantae; phylum Streptophyta; class Magnoliopsida; order Poales; family Poaceae; genus Alopecurus; species Alopecurus myosuroides. Next base: position 27,789,954 of record CM054060.1, read on the forward strand.
CCGAACGGCCTTTGATAAAACCAGTTTGGTCCTCGCTGATAAGTTCATGAATAAGCGGTTGCAAACGTATGGACAGGCATTTAGACGCAATTTTAACACAACAATTTTGAAGGGAGATGGGTCTGAACTGATCCGGACTGGTAACGCCTGGGGTTTTAGGAATTAGGACAATGTAGGACTTATTGATCCGGCGAAGATCTGCTTGAGAAAAAAGGATGCTGTTGATAGTCTGAACCAGGTCATTTTTAATAAGGTTCCATTTGTTTTTATAGAACGCCGGGCCGAACCCGTCCGGACCCGGGCTAGAGTGACAATCCATAGCCCAAATGGCGTCATGGATCTCCTTGGACGAAAGAGGAGCGACTAGGGAGGACGATTGGGAAGTAGAAATATGAGAGCCATCCAGCAGATTTTCTAAGTCGAAGGAGAAGGAATTCGGAGTCGAAACACCTAAAAGGTTTTTGAAAAAATCATGTAGAACCGCGTGCATGCCGTCGTGCGATGTGACATTGATACCCGACGAGGAAAGTAGACGAATTTGATTTTTTTGCAACCTAACCGTTGCGCTTAGGTGAAAGAAGGCCGAATTTTCATCGCCGAGGACGCACTGTCTGATCTTTGCCCGTTGTCGCCAATATGCGGCCCTAGCGGAGTTTAGGTTGTGAAGGGAAACTTTTACGAGGATACGGGTCTGGAATTCGAGCTGCGATAGAGGGCGGAACTCTTCAATCTTGTCAAAAAATGCAATAACAGTATCGCAGTTTTTAGCGGTGACTAGGGGGGCGCGCGCTAGCTTGTTCCAAACCTTGGCAGCAGCCCGAATTCTTTTTAACCTTAGAGAGAGGGCCCCCGCGAGGCCTAGATGATTGTGGGAGGCATTAAGGCTGTTCCAGTTACGGTCTATGATTGAGCTGAAAGTCTGGTTAGACAAGATAAAGTTATTTAAGCGAAAAACGGCCGGGCGAGGGATGTTTGAAGAAGCCGCGAGGACAATAGGGACATGATCTGAGACAGACCTTGTTCGAGAAGAAAGGGTGGAGTTAGGGAAGGCGAAGTTCCATTCAGTGGAAACGAAAGCCCTGTCGAGACGACAAAGGGTGGGAATCGCTTGGTTGTTGGACCAGGTGAACAAGCGATCAAGAAGTGGAATTTCATGTAGCTGCAGCAAGTCAATGCACTGTTTAAAACGAGCGGCTTCGGAGGCGTTGAAGTTATCATTAGACCGATCAGAAGGGGAAAGGATTTGGTTGAAGTCCCCTAATAAGAGCCACGACCCACTGATCGTAGTTCCAATGTCGATAATTTCATCAAGGAATTCTTGTTTACGGGCCGCAACACAAGGGCCATACACATTTGTAATCGAAAAGCTGTGGTCCGAAATTTTAGAGACAAACACAGACGTGATTGAGAAAGTACGGTACGTGACGGAGGAGCAGGAGAACAGGTGATCATTCCAAGCCGTAACCAGACCCCCAGAAGCCCCTGAGGACGGAAGGTAATGAAACGATCTAGCGGAGCTCGGAAGAAAAGAGCTTGCTTTATAAATGTTTATTGACTGAAGTTTAGATTCTTGAAGACAAATAAAATCAGGAGGGGAGATTGAAAGTGCGGCTTTAACATCCACACATTTAGCATCGTCGCCAAGACCACGTACGTTCCAAGACCCAAAAAGGAAAATGCGATTCATTTGAAGACAGTACAGACACCGTACAAGCTTGAAAAGCTAAATGAAAAAAAGTGGCAAGACATAACAATGACGGGTACATGATGGCATTGCCTGGACGCAGCCAGCGGCACATAACCATCTAAATAAACAAAGAAAAGGAAGAGCGTCCGACCCATTTGCTTGAGTAGCGAAGACAACATCTAAACGGAAAGCATCGCCTCGTCAATCTGCGTAGCAGAGACGTCACAGAGAGCAGCCAGTTGGATCACGTCTGTGCGAGGCAGCGGAGAGGATGCCTGGGAGGCAAGGTGCAGCAGGTCATCGGAGGGCAACGAGCGCTGCTTGGCACGGGTGGAAGAGCCAAAACCGGCGAGACGTTTGTTTTTGCGAGCAGTGGCCTTGTCGAGGATTGTCATGTGACCTGGAGGTTCCAGCAGCTTGAGCCTAGGGCTGCGCCGCGGCGAGGGCGTAGCAAGGGCAGGAGTAGCCAGAGGAGAGCTGATAGGAGGAGGGCCGATGATCGTCTCCGAGTTGCAGTCCGAGTTGGAGTCTGCAAGAGAAGCGGCCACGGAGGAGTCCCTGGCGACAACGTCGATGGAAAGCATAGGTGCCAGGAGAGGACCAACAGTGGCCACCCTTTTGAGGAAACCGATTGAGCAGGTCATGAAGTTGACCACCATCATGCCACGTGGGTTTGGGCGCAGCATAGGAACCCTGTAGAAACCAGACTCCCCCATCTCGCCACGAACCGAGATCTCAAAGTAGCCCGGGAAAACCTTTACATCTACATGGGCGGGGCGACCAAGGATGGGATCTGCCTTGACAAATGGGCGGAAAGCCCCCCACATGAAGGACCCTCCTGGCATCTCGACAAGACGATCATGGACGTCACCGGAAGGCGCAGCAGCAGTAGGCGGCTGCGCGCCGTGCGTAGGTGGCTGCGGGAAGTTAGCAAGGATTCCGTCAGAGGCATTAGAGCCCTACTATGGACAATAAGTACATCTCCATTTGAATGTGCAATGCCCCAAGAATTACACAGACAGAATGTGCAATCAAGAACAACACATACAGAATGTGCAATGGATATCATAATAAATACTGATAGAAGCAAATGGGGAACCCACCTGACCAGACTTCAGCTGAGCCCTGTGGACAAGGGCCAGGTGTGATGTACCAAATGTAGCAGGTAATGCTCCAGCAGCGACCAGGTCACATCCTTCTGGCACTGGGAATCTGGCACACATGTAGATGGATTTAACGGACAGTTCTGCTATTATAAACTCCCCTGGGTTTTCAAGTTGGTTTTTCTGTAAGATTGGTTTCGTTCTTGGCGAGTCTATAAGTCTTCCCAAAAAGTACTTGGGGGTGCCTACCTAAGACAAGAATCTCTATAGATAAACCTCACGTCTATTCTGATACCAACCAGGAGAGGGAAAACGAGCTCACAGTGCCTTCTCCTCGACGACAATGAACTCGGCAAAGGACCCGACGCTGGCGAGGGAGCAGACGCGGTCGCCGGGCCGGAATCTGCGCGCGCCGGGGCCGACGGCGTCGACGACGCCCGCGTAGTCAGACCCTGGCACGAAGGGTAAAGGCGGCCGCTCCTGGTACTTGCCCTGCACCTGCAGGAACGTCGCGAAGTTGAGGCTGGTCGCCGCCACACGCACGCGCACGGCCGTGGGCGACGAGAGCTCGGGGACTAGTCGGTCAGCAGAGACCGCCTCGAAAGGCGAGTCGTCACCGCCGGGTGGTAGCGTGGGGTCCCCTAGCCGCCGCACCACGAGCGCCTCCATTTTTTGGGTTGCTGTTTGGGCGGTAGAGCAGGCTCGGATTTGTAGGGGACAAAAGGGAGAAGAGAAGACCGGACTCTCAACGCTTAACTGCCTACTGACTATCTACTAGAGCGTTGGAAGAACGTGCATGGGGAATTTCATGCCCGCGATGACGAAGAGAGGATTTTCACGTGTGGGGTGCATCAATTTCACGACTTTTTAGCGGGGACACTTCACGCAGGGTCGCAGGCCCGACATTCTATATTGGCCGTTGGTGCGGTTTGTATCGGATTCAAATGCGTTTCCCTACCTCGTTCGTCAAAATCTCATAGCCAGTAGATTGAATAAGATAATGGATGCAGCGAGGATGTTGAAAATATCAGAAACAAATTGGGTTGAAATTCAGCTAAGTATACAGTGCTACTAAACCAAGTCAGCTAAGTAAACTGAATCCAATTTTCCCTTGCATACGTGCACACTAACTAGTGTAGGAAACCATCCGACTTTTATTCGTGTGTGCGTTGCCACGTGACCTCAAAGAAATTTTCTCGCTTTCCCGTCATGCTTATAATAAAATTATAATGCACGCTGAATATTCGTGGAAGTCATCGGACCCTTTCCCTGCTCCTGAAGCTGCGCAAGAGGAAACCTGCCAGCATCTGCTCGCTAAGTTTCTGTCTAAGCGTTGATCGGGTCCTGTCTGTATTGCTACTCTCTGCTGTTAGCCTTGGCTGCGTCCTTTTTTAGTGCTCTTTGTTCTTTTTTTTGAAGCACCGCCCCTCGGGCAAATATTAACTTATTGGTGGTTTCATATCTGATTGCAAAATGTCAATCAGATAGTCAGGAGTTACATCATAGATTACAAGCTCGCTATCTTGAGATAACATTTCCCTAGCACACCTGTGAGCGACAAAATTTGCACTCCTCCTCACAAACTTGAGCTTGAACTCCTGAAAATTTTCGAGAAGGTCACGCATTTCCTTGCACACGAACCCTCCCGCTGAGCGATCATCTCCTTGCTCCCATAGATGGCACACATTCTGGCAGTCTGTTTCAACAATCACCTTCTGGAAACCCATATCTGCCGCCATTTGCATTGCATCCCTGCATGCTAAAGTTTCGATTATTAGTGGATCATATATGCCAGCATACTTGCATCCCTGGGCTCGCAAGAGCACTCCATTATGATCCCTTGCCACAACTCCCGAAGTAGCACACTCCAGAACCGAGCTTATAGCTCCATCTGAGTTTAACTTGATCCATCCCTCCTGAGGTGGAAGCCAAGACTGAATCACCTCGGCACACTCTTCTCTTATTGGGATGTCCAAAGACCGTACCAGCTCAGAGATCAACTCCATTGATCTTCGCGGTTGGTAAGATATCTTCTCATGAGTATATTTGTTACGGTTAGACCATATCGCCCACATCACCGTAATCACTATGGGCGCCTCCTTTCTTGATACGAAGGTATGATCCAGCAGGTCCCTCTTCCATGTTACCGGATGCAGCTTTGGCAATTTCACCCCGAAGAAATGAAGGGTTTCATCCCAAAACAATTGTGCATGCTCACACTTAACTAGCACATGATATAGGGACTCGTCTTCGCCGCCACACATCGGGCACTTCGCTACAGTCATCACATGTCTCCTCTTTAGTTCCCCAAAAGATGGTAACAAATTATTCAGAACCCTCCACCAGAATATTCTGATTTTTGGTTGCACTCGTAGCTTCCAGAGAGCTCTCCACGTGATTTCCTCCCCATGGGAGGTCCCAACTTGTTCTTCCTCGGCCATTTTATGCTCCAGCAGCATACGATATGCGGACTTGACCGAGAATATCCCCGTCTTCTCCTCATTCCAAGCCCAAATATCCTCGAAATTTCTTTTTGGCCTTGGCATTCCTAATATTGCTGCCACATCCGGAGCCATGAATAGCCCACGGATACGCTGCTCATTCCACTGTCCCGTGTCCTCTACAATTAAATCAGACACTAGTTGAACTGGATCATCCGAAATCCTTCCCATTGGCTTGAGTGAGACAGAGTTCGATATCCAATTATCGTGCCACACCTCCGTCTTTCTCCCGTCACCTATGCGTCTTATGAGCCCTTTCTTCAGAACGTTCTTGCCTATAGTTATTGCCCGCCACGTTGCAGAAGCTCCTGACGGACAGGTGGACTGTAGAAAATTACCGTCTGAGTAGTATCTCCCTCGAAGGACTCTCGCACAGAGACTATCTGGTTGATCAAACAACCTCCATGCTTGCTTTGCTAGCATTGCATCATTAAACAGTTGTAGATCCCGAAAACCAATTCCTCCTTTTGATTTTGGTATCGTCAATCTGTCCCAAGACTGCCAGTGTATTCCACGTCTGTCAAGTGATCCAGCCCACCAGTATTTTGACATCACTGTCGTTACTTTGAGGCACAACCCCTTTGTGAGCTTGAAACAGCTCATAGCGTAGGTCGGTAGGGCTTGGACAACTGCCTTCAGTAGAATCTCTTTTGCTGCACATGAGCAAAATCTCTCACTCCATCCTTGGACTAATGATCTAGCTCTCTCTGCTAGGTGTACAAACTGCTCCTCCGTTAATCTACCAGCTGCCGTAGGCAACCCTAGATATTTTTCTGCGAGTGCTTCCCGCTGCACATCCAGCGCATTTCTCACCCCATTGCGGATACAAGCTCTGGTGTTTGGACTGAAGAAAACCGAGCTCTTCTGCTTATTTACCTTCTGTCCCGAGCCTGCTCCATAGACGTCTAAAATTTCATTCAGACGCATCGCACTCCTCCCATCTGCCAGCATGAAAACCAAGCAATCATCTGCGAATAGGAGATGTGAAATCCATGGTGCACCTGTGCTGACACGCATACCTCTGTCAACCCATCCACCATCATAATTTTTCAACATACATGATAATCCTTCGCCACATAGCATGAATAAGTAGGGGGAGATAGGATCCCCCTGTCGAATTCCTCTCGACGGCTTGAAGGATGGGAGAAGCTCTCCATTCACTTTCACTTGGAAATTCACCGAATTCACACAGTGCATCACCAGAGAAATCCATTCTTCTGCAAAACCCAACTGTGACATCACACCCTGAAGATATGACCACTCCACTCGATCGTATGCCTTCATCATATCCAACTTGACGGCACACCAACCTTGCTTACCCCTTTTCTTCCGCATAGAGTGTATGCACTCATACGCCACCAGAACATTGTCTGTAATTAATCTTCCAGGCACAAACGCACTCTGCTCTTCCGATATAATTTCATCAAGAATCTCACGCAGACGGTTAGCCAACACTTTTGAGCAAATCTTATAAATAACATTGCACAAAGAAATCGGTCTATATTGGGTAATATTCTTCGGGTTTTTTACTTTCGGTATAAGAACTATTACCGTTTTATTGACAGCCTCTGGCATATGTCCACCCTGCAGAAACCCGAGTACCGCAGCCGTGACATCTTCTTTTATATGTGTCCAATGTTTCTGGAAAAAACCCGCATTAAAACCATCCACTCCAGGCGCCTTTGATGGTTTCATATCAAATAAAGCCTTCTCCACTTCGTCACTCTGAAAGTTTCTAGTCAGTCTCTCATTCATGAGTGGCGTGATGTTTGGCGGGACGTGATGTAGCACTCCCTGAACATCCGTATTTTCTTGAGCCATATACAGGTTGGTATAAAAACCTTGCACTTCCGAATGAATCTCTTCTTTTGTCTCACATACCACCCCTTGCATCGTTTCAATATTAACTATTCTGTTTTGGGTACGTCTAGCTGATGCCCGTGCATGGAAATATCGCGTGTTGCGATCCCCCGCCCGCAGCCAGTCAGCCCTCGACCGCTGTCTCGCCATGATCTCTTCCCTATGCAGTAACTCATTCAGCTGCCGAGCAAGATCTTTTTCCCTCTGCGTTACTCCTCTGAACAGCGAACGTGCCCGCTCCTTCTCAAATTCGGACCGAGCTTTTTTAATTCTCCTCCGAATGTCCCCGAATTTCTTCTGTTTCCAGTCCGTAAGTGTAGACTGCATTTGCAACAATGCCTCGTTGAGACCTGCAAGTCCATCTCGACCAGCTCCACTAGCCCACCCATCATTCACCACTCCCTCGTACGAATCCTCTCGCTGCCAGGCCTCCTCGTACATGAAAGCCCTAGGCCCCTGTACCATAACATCTTCTGTCAGCTTACGAATCGTAGCAGCGAGTAGACAGTGATCAGACTTAGGAGATGGTACATGCTTCACCGATGTTGCATCATAAATATTCATAAACTCTTGATCAGCCAGAAAACGATCCAGCCTAACCTTAACATTTGCCTCCCCCTCTTGCTTATTGTCCCAAGTAAACGGGACTCCCGAGAAATTTAAATCATGAAAACCGCAAAAATCCACAGCTTCTCTAAAGCCCTCCATTTGCCAATCTGCACGTACATTAGCTCCATAATATTCAGTATTCTCCAAGATCTCGTTGAAGTCACCCCCACACAACCATGGGCGGTCACTTTGGCTGCGGAGCCACCGAAGCAACTCCCAGCTACTTGCTCTCTCACTTCTTTTTGCTTTCGCATAAAATCCTGTAAACCTCCACATTTTTTGATCACCTCCACAATTCTCCACATTCACGTCAATGTGCTGATTAGAGAAAGTATTGAGTGAAACATTTACTTCCTTTGTCCAGAACAGGGCTAAACCGCCACTTAAGCCATCACTGCTTACGGGCACACAACCAGCAAAACCCAACCTTGAGGTAAGGGCTGCTACTCTTTTACCATCGATCTTCGTTTCACATAAGAAGACCATAACGGGAGCTTTCAATCTTATGAGATTGAGTAATTCTAGAATTGTCTCCGGGTTCCCAAGCCCGCGACAATTCCAAATGAGGATACTCATTGGGCCGGGCGGGACTGCGCCGCAGTCTCCGCCAAGATATTTTCAGCAGTCTCCTCCCCTGACTTACTCTTCTTTGATCCTCTACTATCCTCCTTCACATCCCTAGTTTGTGCTTCTTCATTGAGCCTTTTTCTGTTTACAGTCTCTTGGTCCTGAAGCAACAGCACATCACCAGCTAGTTTACTTTGCTTGGCATGCACATCCATGTTTACACGCCTATACACGCCACTACGTGCATCATTGCCTTTATGATTCAGTCCTCCTCTTCCCCTTCCAGTAAAACCACCACGTGCATTCATATGGTTAACTGATTCCCTTCCATTAGGTCGGCCTCCTTTCAGCGGTGAGGTGGCTTCATCACCTTTCTCTACTCCAACCTCATCCCAATTACTCCCGCTTCCTCCATATCCAGTCTGATTGTACTGTGGCACACTGCCCCAGCTCTTCTTTCTCATAGGAGTGCGTAGATACTCCCCATACGGGAGTTTACCTTCTGCATCTCTCTCAGCCGGGTCTGGACAAAAAGACTCTGAGTGCCCCAATAGACCACACGAGAAACAGAAGTACGGTAAATTCTCGTAATGAACTTCATACAGCACATCTTCCTTTGTCTTTGCAGACTCCAACCGCACACATCGCATCAGTGGTTCGTTCACATTGACCCAAACCCTTGCTCTAAGTGCTTCTCCAAAGGCAAAACCCTTCCCATCTATATCCACCTTGATCACCTCTCCAACTAACCCAGCAATCCTCTTGGGCCATGGCGGACAGCGCAAGTTAAACGGCAGATTAATCACCCGCACCCATAGCTGCATCTTATCAAAACGCAGCTCCGATGGGCGTGATCGCACATCAAAAATTTCTATTACTACTGCATGCTTCCCAACCATCCACGGGCCACCCTCCCAAATTCTGTCTCTGTCCCTTTTTCCTTCAAAATTTGCTACGAACATGTTGTCCCCCACCGAGCTAAATACCAGGCCCCTAGGGTTACCCCAAGCTGGCCTGAGTGCTTCAGCAATCGTGTTCACATGGAAAATTTTCCGGTTTAACACCTTCCCAATCACCGCCCACACAGGGGAATTTTCTTCTTCCTCCGTATCATCCACTACAAGCTTCTTACTTTCTTTTTCGGTCAGATTCATCCGTTCCAGCATCTTCTCTACACCTTCCTGCTCCTTTCCTCCGTTCGACGAGCTCGCCATCTTCCCTTCCCACCTCCCGATCTCCAGACCCCAAGTAGCCCCTCCTTCGCGTGCGCCAAGGGTGGGCAGGGTCACCAGGACCCCCCTTGATCACCCCGAGTGCAACAGCAAGAGGAGGAAGACCACCTACGATCAACCAAGGCCAGGTACGGGTGGAAGAAACCTCGATCGCGCCCCAGGAGATCAAGATCGCCTGTGCGCCGCCTCTCTCCACTCGAACCCTAGAAAAACGGTTCGGGGCACCCCACGGGCACGGTATTACGGGCTTATGACTTGGCTATTAGTGCTCTTTGTTCGGTTAACAGACCTGATGCTCGTTTGCTTGCCCACCTGTGTGTGGTGCGTTGTCGTTCCGGTGGTTTCACCGTTTGTAACCCCTGAAAACTTCTGTTGTTTGATTTCAATGAAATCGGGGGGCACCCCTTTTAGTCAAAAAAAATATTTGAACATTTCGACACATTGCCACATAAGCACAATAAAATTTAAGTGGCATTTGATAAACAAGATTTCAGTGTAATCGGATTAATTGGCTACTTCCTTGGTACGTGCACTTAGAGAATCTCTACCGGCGCCCCCAATACATCGTCTGGCAACTGTGCTGGGCAAGGGTCATTGGGAGCGATGACACATGTTGCCGCCCTATTGGGAGCGCCCGCCCCACCGACGCGTCCCAATAGGTTTAGAAGATAATAAAATTAATAAGAAATAAATAAGAAACTTTGTTTTTTCATTGGAATTTAAATGAACTATTACAAATTTTGACAAAATTCGACGAATTCAAACGATATTCAAACTCAACCCTAAATCTTGCGGAGACTTCGGCTTCTGCCTTGAGGAAATCGTATGCTCCTAGCCCATCGAAATTGATGGTGGTGACTCCTGCGCTCTGGCCTTGAGAAATTTGCATACCTCAATGGTTTGTCCGTGGTGGTCAAGATGGGCGGCGGGGGGGGGGGGGGGGGGGCTCCTCGATCTATGGTGGTGCAGGTTTTCGAATTTTGATAGGCCGGTGGTGTCGAGACATCGTAGTAGTTTCATAGACGGGGTTGCCATGAGACTACGGGTAGAGACGTGGGGAAACGGGATCGCGTTGAAGACGAAGACACAGGTTTTACCCAGGTTCGGTACGTCGTAATAATACGACGTTCCTACTCCTGCAATCTCACTAATCAGGGCTAAAGTCTGTGTATACAATTACAATGTGAGGTTCTGTTTAGCTATTCGCTGAGAATCAACTTCTCGGCGAGTTAGCCTGTAGCTTCTTCTCTTTCTATCTTATCTCCCGTCCGGCTTTATATAATAGCCAGGTTAGGGCATACAGAGTAGGAAACCTAGAAGACTACGGTAACTTCTAACTTGGAAAGTAAGGAATCCGCCTTCTCCTCCAAGCCAGATCACGTGGGCCGTGATCCGGGTTCTTCTAGAATCCGGCTTCTGTGCGTCAGCTTACTTGGCCGCCCAATGGAGCATAGCCCACTACCACTTGGGCCACCCTGGTAATCAGGCACTTTTGACTACCATCTGATATACCTCTATTCAGCATATATCCGACAGTAGCACCCAAGAAGGATTAAAACTCTGATTCGCCGTCTTTCGCCAAATGCATATTGTCCGAGAAATATTGGCCATCAGTCTTGATTCTTCTTATTCTTCTTCAAAAAGATATGGTAACGTAAAACTCGGAATTCTGGAAATCCGGCTTTTCTCACACGATCCTTCATGGAGAAGGAACCTCCTACATCAGCGCTTTAATCATGATGACGTAAGGGACGTTTGGGTTTCGAGTGGGAAACTCAGAAACATATCTCTGACAGATTCTCGCGGGAAACGAGGAGATAGCCATAATCACCCTATCGATTCATTTCCCGGATTTTCCGGCGAGTGACACGCGTTGATCATCCAACGGTCAAAAGAGCCGTTAGCACGTATCGTGACGGATTTCCGGCTATAAATAGCCTTCTTCGTCCTCCCGGAAAACCTTCCGCTCTCACTTCCAACGCCATTACCGCGCCCAAGCTCCCGAGCAGAGAGAAACTTCCGAACGCACACCGCGCCCAAAACGTCACCGGAGGCGAGCCAGCGCCGCCACCCAATGGCATCTTCGCCGTCTTCGCCCTCCCGCACCGTCGCGCAAGACATCGAGGATATCATCAACACGATGGATCCTTTGTTAGATTCCCCGACGCACACCGGCGGCGACGTTCCAGTGAAGACCACGAGCACCGCGGCGGACGGAGGGAATCCTTCCGCCGCCCCGGATCTTGCGGGCTCGAGCTCCGCGCCTTCTCCGCCGTTCGCTCCCGAGACGGCGGAGGAGAAAATCATGCTCGTTGGCGACGAGCTCGCCGCCGCAGAGGCTACCGCGTCCGCCGCCGCCGGAGCTGACGAAGAAATGGAGACTGCCGGCAACTGGATTGCCTGCAGCATTCCCCCGTCCCTCCTTCCAAAAATGGAAAAGTAGGGGTTAGTCCTGAAAGGGAAGTGGCGGCTTCCGGAGGACGACAACGAACCCATGCCGAACGAAGGCGAACGGGTTCTTCTCTCCTCCCACCTTCTGAGAGGTATGGGACTGCCACCTTCTGCCTTCTTCCTCCAAGTCCTCTCCCATTACAATATCCAACCCCATAACCTGCCACCAAATTCTATTCTTTATATGGCCGGCTTTCAGGCCCTCTTTGAGGGTTTTATAGCTTTAGAACCTATATTAGATTTCTGGTTATACTACTTCGGGGTTAAGCGGAACTCTTCGGAGGGCGCACTCCTGACTTGTGGAACCATTTCCTTCACTCTTAGGAGATTTAGGGAGGATTGGTTCCCCAAGATCAAAACCTCGGAATCCGTCAAATTCTGGACGGGTTCCTTCTTTTATCATCCCGATGTTCCTTTCCCAAAAAAGGCCATCGGGGTTCCACCTTTCTCAAACACCGCTGTTGTTTCCCAAGAAAATTGGGGAACTGAAGCCGTCCAAGTTCTGCGCCTGATCTTCTAAGGATCAAGCGGCGCATCGCCAAGCTCACTTCCTCTGATCCGCCTCTAACCGGCATGGACACAGTCCTTTGCTGGTTGGACAGGCGGATCCAGCCGTTAGCCAACCATGGCGGCCGTCTCCTTTGCGAGTATACGGGTGCCGGCGACAACATGCGGACATCCAGCAAAGACTGGGCCGCGAGGGATCTGCGTAGGCGCGTGAACCAGTTGGTCGCATCACGCGACCAATACGAAGCGAGTCGGCCAATGTATACGGCCGACAATCCGGCTCCCAAGGTATTATTTCCGTCATTTGGGTTTAAACTTTTCCATGTTTTCTCGGATTTTTCGCTTCTAACTCTGTTTTTTCTTTTCGACAGATTACTGAGCTTCCCGATTCGGAGCTGGCCTCCGAAGCTGAACTGGAGGCGTTGCGCGCCGCCTTTGCAGGTGGGCGAAAGCACAAGAAGATCTCCTCTTCTGAGGAAATCATTGATCTTGACAGGATTCCCGTCGCCACCTCCAGGTTAGAGCATCCGGGTTATTTTCTTTTGTCGAAGTTTTCTTTTGTCTTCGAAGTTTTAACTTTTTCAGGGTTTTTGTTTTGTTTTTGGCCTTTAGCCTGCCTCCCTCTACCTTAATGCCAAAGAAGTTGAAAAGGCACAAGGTTGTGTCCAGCAGAGGCTCTCAACCTTCTCCCGTCATTGCACCGGACACACCGTCCACAATGGCGGAAGAGCATACCACAGCTCCCACCACCGAGTCTTTGGAGCCCAGCCAGCCCGTTGTGCCGGACACAGACACGAGGGAAAGGGCGGCTCGAGAGGTGGGAAATTCTTCTCGAACGACCGATGAGGAGATTCCCACCTTTGACAAGGACTTCAAGAACATCAACGACGGCCTAAGCGCGGCCGAAATTCTTTTTGCGGAGTACGCAAAAGAGTTCAACAGAAACATGGCGGGATTGCAGTGAATGAGCCAGGTATTTAACTCTAGCCCCCAAGCATTAAGCAAAATGTATACTTTTCGCCTTGATGCTTTTTAGTTACTCTTTTCCTTATCGTGTTCCAGCAAACCGCTGAATCCATTAACATGGAAGTTTTCAATAAACTTTCCGTAAAGAATAAAGAAGTTAGAAATCTTCTTTCTATTCTTGAGGTGAAAGAGGCGGAGCTGGCATCGTCTCAGCTGCAGCTGTCGGAAACAACAGGTAAACCTTTTCCCTCTGAAGTTTTCGATTCAACTTTTTGTCTAAGTACTTTTCCGGGATTTTTCTAAACTCGGAATTTTCCTTGCTTTCCAGATGCTTTGGCTAAGGCCAAGCAAATAGCTGAAGATGCCGGTAATGCTGCTAGTCTCCGTGAGGAGAATCTTGACCTTCATAAGCAACTTATGAAGGCTCAAAAAGATCGGGAAGCCAGCAATCTGGCCCTTGGAATTGCTCATTCCAAGGCTTCCGAACAGGCGGAGAAGGATAAGTCCACTATCCAGGACTTGGAAAATGCCTTAAACCTTCGCCTGGAGGAAGGCTTCGAAATCGACAAGATTATCGGTAAGTTTTACTTCATTTACCATTTTTCCATGTCTTGCTTTCTTTCTCTACTTTTTCACTTAACCTTTTTGGTTGTTTTGTCTGAAAAAACAGGAGATAACCCAGATCTCACTCGGATTGATAGAATCCGAGCCTTTGGGAAGATGTGGACTGCGATTAGAGCTGCTGGCATGCAGCTGGTCAACAAGTTCCTTCCCACAAGGACTGGGGAGTTCTCGGAAGTTGAGAAACTTCCGGGTGCCATCATGGAGTTGGCGGAGTCCAGGGAGTCCACCTTACGCTCCGCTGCACGGGGTGGTGCACGCATGGCACTCAGCCTTATGCGTATGCACTACCCTGGTGCAAAGTATTGGCGCGTGGGGTCCGGTATCCCTCAAGGATACACGGAAACCCAGCGAACCACCATCTTTGGTGAAATCAAAGGCCACGCCACCAAGATCGCCTCCATGGTGAACATCTCCATCACCTATCCAGAAGAGGAGATCCCCGAAGCCCCCGAGAATGACAGCAGCGAAGAAGACTCGGATGCTTGAAGGGCTGCCCTTAACCTGGATGGTGGAAGTAGACAATAGGAGCATTACTTCACTTTTACAATGTAACTTATATTGTAATGCTTCTATTCCTTTTGTATAAACAAGAACTCCGCCTTTTGCAGTTTTAATTACGAAATTCCTTGCAAGGTTTTCGGGTTTTAGTATTCCTTTATCTTCTAAGTTCTCTGGCTTATATGCTTTAACTGTCCTTAGTGTTTGAAATGGCTCAATAGTACTGTGAATCATCATGCCGAGTAACTGGGTATAACCAATCAGTTTAAACTCGGAAACATGGATCATACTAAAGGCATTTTTACTAACTAGCTCCAGTGACCCAACACATAAACAATCAGATAATGCTTAGAGAAAAGTAAGGAATTTTTTGAATGAAACTTGGGCACGCAGGCACAATCCAAGTTTCCTTTAGCCATTAATAGGCCGAAAATCATTCAGTTTTTAAACGCCGAGCACGCAGGCACAATTCGTGTTAACATTGAGTATTTTGTAAGGTCATTGGGAAATAGATAAGGTGGAATCATGCTTTGTACTATAATGAACTTGTAAAAACATGGATATCAGAATTCCGACAACTTTATTTCATGATCTCAAAGATGTTTACATAGAAATTGAACTAAGTATAGAAGGGACGTAACTGCTGGATACTCCAAGGCCTCTTTGTCTCTCCTAGCTCAACATCTATCTTTATCTTTCTTTTGCGATTCGGCTTCTCGGGATCATCTTCCGTATCTCGAATGTCGACAAGATAGTATGATCCATTCTTCATGGCTTTACTAATGACAAATGGTCCTTCCCATACTGGGGCCAATTTGTGCTTCCTTTGCTGTACCAATCTCAGCACTAGGTCACCTTCTTTAAAAGAACGATGCCTGATTTTCCGACTATGATAACGTCGTAAACCTTGCTGGTAGATGGCGGATCTTTGAAGCACAAGCTCTCGTTCCTCTTCTAAGAGATCGACAGCATCCTGTCGTGCTTCTTCGGCATCCGAGTCGTCGAAATCCTGCACTCTTGGGCTATCATGGATCATGTCCGTTGGAAGAATAGCTTCCGCACCATAAACTAGGAAAAATGGGGTTTGCCCAGTTGACCTGTTTGGCGTCGTTCGAATACTCCAAAGCACGGAAGGTAGCTCTTCTACCCATGCTCCAGCTGCTTTATGAAGAGGAGATTCGAGTCTTCGGCGTATTCCTTGTAGGATTGAGCTATTCATTCTCTCAACCTGTCCATTGGATTGCGGGTGTGCCACAGATGCAAGATCTAGGCGAATTTCCGTTTGTCGGCAATATTTTGCCAACTCTCCAATGGAGAAATTTGTCCCGTTGTCGGTTATTATGCTGTGTGGAACGCCGTATCTCATGACTATGTCAATGATGAAATTTCTGGCAGTTACACCGTCAAGCTTTTTGATGGGTTTGGCCTCCACCCATTTGGTATACTTATCCACAGCTACAAGTAGATGTGTAAGTCCGCCCCGCGCAGTTTTGAACGGTCCCATCATATCTAGCCCCCCGACCGCAAATGGCCATGTAATTGAGATAGTTTTGAGTGCTTGGGGCGGCATATTAGTCTGCTTGGCGTAATATTGACACCCTGCACATGTGTTGACTATGTGCTCAACATCTGTCTTGGCTGTTAGGCAGAAAAACCCAGCACGGAATGCTTTTTTAACTATGCTTTTTGATTGAGCATTTTGTCCGCAGTCTCCGGCATGGATTTCTTGCAGAATTTCTCGTCCTTCTTCTGGCGAAATACATCGCAGAAAAATTCCGGAAGTACTGCGTTTATACAGGCAATTATCAATTACCGTGTATCATTTGCATCGACGCTGAATTTGTCTCTGCAAGACTTCGTCTGCTCCTTCCGGGTACTTCTGATTGACTAAGAAGTTTAAATATGTAATTGTCCAATCCGGGTTGACGAACATAACTTCAATTGACTCGGAAGCCAGAGGATAATCAACATCTCCACCTTTTATGGATGGTTCGTACAAATGCTGAACGAATACACCTTGTGGTAGGATTTTTACCCTTTCTGACCCCATGCGGGCTAACGCATCCGCGTTCCAATTTTCCTCCCTTTTAACGTGGAGTACTTCGAATCCAAAAAAACAAATGGCGAACTCGTCCACCGTTCTCCGGTATTCGGCCATTATAGGGTTTTTGCGTCCCAAGTTTGGTTAAGCTGATGCTGTACCAAATCCGAGTCGCCGTAGCACAGGATGCGTTTAACCCCTATTTCTTTTGCAATGTGCAAGCCATGAAGCAAAGCTTCGTATTCTGCCACGTTATTGATGGCGTTGAAGTGTATTTGTAATACGTACCCCATTGTGTCTCCTTTAGGGGATTTTAAGACTACACCAGCTCCAACGCCCTCCTTCATTTTGGATCCGTCAAAGTGCATGATCCAGTACTCGGACTCCGGCATTGGTGTTTTCTCCATTGCTTCCGTCCAGTCGGCGACAAAGTCTGCCAAAACCTGGGATTTTATTGCCGTCCTTGGCTGATACTTAATGTCGAAGGCTGCTAGCTCGATACCCCATTTGGCTACCCGGCCAGTTGCCTCCGCATTGTTTATTATATCCCCTAGTGGTGCTTTACATAACACTGTTATGGAATGTCATTGGAAGTAATGGCGCAATTTTCTAGATGCGAAAAATACGCCATATGCCAGTTTTTGATAGTGTGGGTACCTTTGCTTGGACTCGGAGAAAACTTCGCTTATATAATACACCGGATGCTGATCTGGTATGCTTTGCTCGTCTTTCTTCCGTTCCACAACAATTACTGCACTAATAACCCTGTTTGTAGCCGTTAGGTACAATAACATAGGTTCTTCGTCTTTTGGGATGCCAAAATCGGAGCTTTCATCAAAGTTTCCTTCAGCTGGGTTAACGCTGCATCAGCCTCTTCTGTCCACTCGAATTTGTCGGATTTTTTCAGCAACTTGTAGAGTGGTAAGGCTTTATCCCCCAGCCGACTAATAAATCTGCTGACGGCAGCGGCGGAACCCGTCAATCTTTGGACATCTTTCACACAAGTGGGTTTGAAGATGTTCAAGATTGCTTTGATCTTTTCCGGGTTAACTTCTATTCCTCTGTGAGAAACGATGAAACCCAGAAGTTTTCCTTAGGGAACCCCGAATACGCACTTTGATGGATTTAGCTTCATCTTGTAAGTGCGCAAGTTTTCGAAGGTTTCTCGCAAATCTTCAAGGAGCGTATCTTTTTCCTTGGTTACGATAGCAATGTCGTCCACGTAAACGTGGACATTTTTGCCAATCTGACTGTGCAAACAACGTTGCATGCAACGCTGGTAAGTTGCATTTGTGTTCTTCAGGCCAAATGGCATGGTTACGTAATAATACGTCCCGTACGAGGTTATAAAAGAAGTCTTAATTTGATCTTCCTTTTTCATGCGTATTTGGTGATACCCGAAATATGCATCCAAAAAGCATAAAAGCTTAGACCCTGCGGTGGCATCTATTATTTGATCGATTCGTGGTAACGCGAACCTATCTTTTGGACATAATTTGTTCAAGCCGGTGTAATCTATACACATTCTAAGAGCAGTAGTGTCTTTCTTCGGTACAAATACCGGATTTGCAGACCATTCAGTGTGGATTACTTCCTGGATGAAATCTGCTGCTAAAAGCCGGATAATTTCCTTGCCAATAGCCTTCCGTCTTCTTCCGTCAAGTCGACGGAGACCTTGTTTGACGGGTTTGAAGCCTGGAATCACCTTGACTTGATGCTCAGCAAGTTCCCTGGGTACGCCTGGCATGTCAGCTGGACACCAGGCGAAAATATCCCAGTTCTCACCGAGGAACTTGATGAGCTCGCCTTCCTATTTGTCGGTCATCCCAGTTCCTACTACGACAAATTTTGTCGGATCCTTGGGATCTAGGATTATCTGTCTTGTATTCTCGGACGCCTTGAAGCTATCTGCTGGCTTCCGGGTTTATTTTCCTGCCGGCATTTCTGTCGGCGATACCTCCTTAGCCAGCTCCTTCAGTTCTTCCTTTGCTATAACTCTATGAGCGCGAATGGCGTTTTCTTTTTCCAGCTCGTTTGCCAGCTTGAAGTCTCCAGTTATGGTGATTACTCCTCCTTTGGGCCCTGGCATCTTCAGCTTGTTATAGATATAACATGATCTTGCCATAAATTTTGCGAAAGCTGGACGTCCGAGTATTGCGTGATACACGCTTTCGAACGGCACCACCTCGAAGGATACTTTTTCCTGACGGAAGTGATCTTTTTCTACGAAAGTGACATTTAGGGAAATTTATCCTAGGGATCGTGCTTTTCTGCCAGGAACAATGCCATGGAAGCGTATGTTGCTGTAATTGAGATGGGACTCGGAGATTTTCAGATGCTTCAGCGTATCCAGATACATTATGTTAATGCTGGATCCTCCATCCATCAGCACTCTTTTTAGCCTAGTGTTCTGGACAATAGGGCTTACAACAAGAGCTTGTGTGCCGGGTTCAGGGATGTTTCCGGGATGATCAGACTGATCCCAGGTAATTGGTGTGTTCGAATACTTCAAGAACTTCGGGGTTACCGGAACAACCGCGTTTATTTCTCGAAGCGTTCTTTTGGCCACCTTTGCTGACGGAGTTGCTAAGAACGTTAACAGTGCCTCTCCATGAACTCTCGGAAATTTGGGTTTGCCTTTTCGCTGTTGTTCCTGGATTTTTTCATCAGTGTCCGATTCACTGTCTTCTTTCTCAGCTTCTGGATTTTGTTTGGAGAATTTCCTTTTGGAATTCTTCCCCTTATTTCCGGATCATGCACTGCCTTTCATGTGCTTATTCAGCCGGCATTGCGCGTTCATATGGGTGGGTTTCCCTAATTGCGAATGGTGGACGCAGGGTTCCAACTTAATCTTCTCCCACTCTTCTTTAGTGTAGTTGATTGGTTCTGAACTGCGTCCTTTCCATCTATTCCCTTTTTCACTTCCAAAGGCTATGTTAACTTCTTTGGGTTTTGGTGTTGCATCTGAAGTTCCTTTTTAGCCTAGTGTTCTGGACAATAGGGCTTACAACAAGAGCTTGTGTGCCGGGTTCAGGGATGTTTCCGGGATGATCAGACTGATCCCAGGTAATTGGTGTGTTCGAATACTTCAAGAACTTCGGGGTTACCGGAACAACCGCGTTTATTTCTCGAAGCGTTCTTTTGGCCACCTTTGCTGATGGAGTTGCTAAGAACGTTAACAGTGCCTCTCCATCAACTCTCGGAAATTTGGGTTTGCCTTTTCGCTGCTGTTCCTGGATTTTTTCATCAGTGTCCGATTCACTGTCTTCTTTCTCAGCTTCTGGATTTTGTTTGGAGAATTTCCTTTTGGAATTCTTCCCCTTATTTCCGGATCATGCACTGCCTTTCATGTGCTTATTCAGCCGGCATTGCGCGTTCGTATGGGTGGGTTTCCCTAATTGCGAATGGTGGACGCAGGGTTCCAACTTAATCTTCTCCCACTCTTCTTTAGTGTAGTTGATTGGTTCTGAACTGCGTCCTTTCCATCTATTCCCTTTTTCACTTCCAAAGGCTATGTTAACTTCTTTGGGTTTTGGTGTTGCATCTGAAGTTCCTTTTTTCTCAGGGCGAGGATTTTTCCTGGCCAGTATCAGTGCGTCGATATTGCCTCCTCTTGCTCTGATGTCGTCTTCGGCTGCAGCGTGTTCATTGGCGGTTGTAAGCATAGATCCGAGATCCTTGTGCTGTTTGGAACCGACCATGAACGGTACAAGTCCGGGTTTTAGGCCATTGACGAAAGCGTGCATTGCTTGTACGTCAGTTACTCCAGAACAACTATTCTTCATTGCAGTCCATCTGGAGATGAAATCCACATATGGTTCATCCTCGAATTGGGTGCAACGGGTCAGCTGGTTGATGCTGTTCGGGCGTTTGTAAGTTCTCCGGAAATGCTGAGTGAATACTCGAGCCATATCATCCCAGCTGTCGACAGTTCTTGACGGCAATCCATTGATCCAATCTCTGGCTCCATACAGTAACAATAGAGGAAGAAACTTTACAGCTTCCAGGTCTGTTTCATTGTTGATCTGGACGGCTGTATAGTAGTCTGAGAGCCAGGTATCCGGGTTTGTACTGCCGGTGTATTTCTGGTACGTTAGACCGACCTTGGCAAAGCCAGAATGTAGGGTTATCCTTCGGATCCTATCAGTGAAACACTTAGGTTCAAAGTATAGATCATCCTTTTCCGCCCTATCCATGTGTGCGGAATACCTTCCGGCTGAATGGACAGAAGGGGATCTACTCCTTTCTTTTCCATTGTTGCACGGACGCGCTTTTCCGGGATCGTTTCTATTTATTCCGAGATCACGTCCATTTGGATGAGGCGGAGTTCTACTCCTGTGCCTTTCTTTATCCTTAGGAGGTGTCCGAGATCTCTCACGTCTGTGAGGTACGTCATGTCTTCCAGTTTTTTCAGCTGGGTGTCTCGGAGGCGGCATTGCTTTGCCGTCATTCCGGTGTTTTTCTTCCCGATTGTGGGGTTTGATTCCACCTTTCGGGGGATGGGATCCAGTTCTAGACGCTTCATCCCTATTGTCGGGATTTTTCTTATCTTTTCTCGGATCCATTTTTTTATCCTTTGAATTGTCTGAATCTCCAGGTTCTTCCGGTCCAGGTGCTCCAGCGGCGCAAGTAGCTGTTTTGCATAGGGCGGAGTCGTCATGCAACTTCCCTGATCGCTCTTGGCCCCGTTGTTGTTGTTGCAATGCTTTTCCTAGGAAAGCATACACCCCTTGAAGTTTTTCGCCGTTGGAGTACATGTCATTGTTGAGGATGGCGAACGCTGCTTCCGCGTTTTCTGCTGCGGTTTTGTATATTGGTTCGCCTCTGGCATCCTTGCCGTTTACCTTCTTTTGCCAAGATGGGTTATGAAACCTTTCCTTTGGCGACAGTACTTCCGGTCTTACGATTCCGGGTAACCTTGTAGGTTTTATGGCAGATCTATTCTTTCTCTCGTACTACTCGATTTCTTCCTTCACGAGCTTGATGTCATTCTGGGTTTTTTGGAGGTGTTCCCGAGATCTGAGTAGATGTTGCTGTTGCCGTTGGAAAGCTCGTCTCCTGGCTTCCAGCATCTCAGGGGGTTCGTTTGGACCCACTAGCGTTTGTAACAGATCCTGTTCTTCTTGTTCTATCATCGGCGGAACAAGGATTTCCTTGGTCTTCTTCTCCGCGGGCTTTATTCCGCTTGCATCTCCTACTTCCGTGCTTTCATCAGCTGGATCAGCCAATATTTTCTTCCGGAGTTTGTACTGGAGTTTTTTAGCGGCCTTGTGCCTTTTCTTGGAAGAGGGGGGCTTTTTAGCGGGTTCATCCTCTGTCAATTCCTTGACGTTGGGAAATATCAGAGAGGTTTCTCCATCTTCTCTCTCTTCCTGTGGCGGAGGGGTTTTAGGGCTTTCCTGACTGCTGGCATCCGTGGTTTCAGCCGATTTTGCCATTAGTACTTCATGGAATCCCTCTTGAAGAGACTTCACTTTTTTCTCGAAGGTGTCCTCATCTTCATCTTCGGAATCGAAATCATCCGATCCGGTTTCTGACTCTAATCTCGCCTCAATGGCGGCTAGCACAGAGTCAGCTTCCGAGTTCATTGCCATGTTGACGGATGTCGGATCTTCCACCTCTGTGGTGGGTGTGCTGTTGTCTACCTCCTGCACGGGGTTTCCGGCATCCGTGTTTTCGGCGACTTCGGATTGCACCATACCGATAAAGTGTGTATCACTTTCATGTCGGCGATCTGAGCAAAATCCGGGATCATAGTCATCCTCGACTGGGTATAGGGAGGGTGGGATAAATTTGCTTCCACCGCAAAACCCCATGGCCTCTGCAGTTAGTCCGATAAAGATATTAGCAGATCCGATCGGTAACACGCAGGCACTTACCAGATGATTTTGCGCCGGTATTTAGGATCCATTGTCGAGGAAGCGTCCGACGTCGTCGTCGAACTCCAGGCTTCCGACAGTTATGGAACTGCCAATCCCGCCGAGTATCCCAGATCGGAACTTAACGCCTGACGTCGTTTGCCCCACGGTGGGCGCCAACTGTCGAGACATCGTAGTAGTTTTCATAGACGGGGGTGCCATGAGACTACGGGTAGAGACGTGGGAAACGGGATCGCGTTGAAGACGAAGACACAGGTTTTACCCAGGTTCGGTACGTCGTAATAATACGACGTTCCTACTCCTGCAATCTCACTAATCAGGGCTAAAGCCCGTGTATACAATTACAATGTGAGGTTCTGTTTAGATATTCGCTGAGGATCAACTTCTCGGCGAGTTAGCCTGTAGCTTCTTCTCTTTTTATCTTATCTCCCATCCGGCTTTATATAATAGTCGGGTTAGGGCATACAGAGTAGGAAACCTAGAAGACTACGGTAACTTCTAACTTGGAAAGTAAGGAATCCGCCTTCTCCTCCAAGCCAGATCACGTGGGCCGTGATCCGGGTTCTTCTAGAATCCGGCTTCTGTGCGTCAGCTTACTGGGCCGCCCAATGGACCATAGCCCACTACCACTTGGGCCACCCTGGTAATCAGTCACTTTTGACTACCATCTGATATACCCCTATTCAGTATATATCCGACAAGTGGCAATGAATTTTTTTTATTGGATACACGGTATTTTCTTCAAACTAAATTACTACCCTCACAATGCAAAGGGTATCGATAGCTCATCTTTTTGTAGAAATGGAAAATATTATTGCAGATTACCTAGCGCATCTGAGAACAAGGGATTTCCTGCTTAATATTCATATGCCTATTTTGTTGTTTATGTGGAGGAAATGATACACTAGTGGAAACAACCCCTCTCGTCCAGGGGGCCAGGGGGCATCTGTCCCGGTTGGAACCAAACCCGGGACAAATGCTATGCATTGGTCCCGGTTCGTGCGCCCGGGGCAGCAGGAATCGCCTGGGGGCATTGGTCCCGGTTCGTGGGGAGGCATTGGTCCCGGTTTGTGGCACGACCCGGGACCAATACCTAGCCACAGGGCACGTGGCACGCGCATGGGCATTGGTCCCGGTTTGTGGCACGACCCGGGACCACTACCTAGCCACAGACCAACAAATAGTCTTTTTATCCACCCCATTCAACCAATTTCCAAACGCATTTGTAATATTGGTTGAAGATATTTTCTCTCCAAAATCAGAAATACAAGCTAAACCTAAGTAGAAGACCTCTGTTGGTGGTAGAAGAAGTTGCGCTTAATGTCCGGCCACGATATTCGTCTCCGTTGCACAACTCCCAACAAAAAGCAGCATTCACATTAGGCGGCTGCGTTAATGTCCAACCACTCTCTATCCTCCTCTTTTTGAAGGTCGACCGCCCACACATTTCAGAAACGAAGCGCCAGTGCATCTTCCTATTGTCGTTCTGCGACTCGCACATGCCGGCGGCCACATGAGGTCAGGCATCGACGCCGCAAAGTATGCATTCACATTAGGAGGGGGACATGCATTTCGATAGATAAACAAGGCACAATACACATGATGGCAAGATTGGATCTAAATCTAAACGGAGAGCATAGATCTAAATAAACACGGCAGTACATAATGGCAAGAGTGCATCGATCTACTAGTCATACTCCTGCCTAGGCCTATAGTACATGTACTCGTAGTCGTCGTACTCGCCGCCGCCGTCGCCGTCACTATCGTCTGACGGTGCTCTGCACTCCCTCGGAGGATCACGACTCCAGGACTGGGCCTGAGGGTAGCGCAGGCGGGGGATATTGCCGGCCCTGATGTAGTCCATGACGCTCTGTAGAGTCCGGCCGGACCACCATAGCCGACGACCGGCCTCGTGAAAGTTCCCAGGAGGCAGACCGTCCTCCTCATACCTGGCGAGCGCCCTCTCACGCCGATTGATGAAGAAGGCATCCCAAGTATGCTGGATATCGGGATGCCAACTGGGATTTCTCCGCTGCTCCGGCGTGAGCTCGTGGTAGTAGTGGTTCGTGATGGCCGCCCGACGCGCCACACCTTGAGGAAGAGGAGGGACCGGCACTCCTCCGGCGCTCAGCATCCAACCGGCGGGAACGTTGTAGCCGCACGGGCAAGGGTAGTTCGAGGCAGAAAGTGCCTCCGCCTGGATGAATGTTAGAGTGGGTACGGTAGAACCCATGAGAGAGTGGTGAGTTTGTATGTGTTTATGCCAATGGTGTGGCAATGCGTACATATATATATATATATATATATATATATATATATATATATATATATATAGGAAGCCCAAATGGGGCACCTAGGAGCATGGGCACCAGTATAAAATACCGAGATCGTGTGTTTCATCGAGCAAATACAAAACATCCCTTTAGTCCCGGTTGGGGACACCAACCGAGACTAAATGGGTTAGGGTTTCATTGGAAAACGGATCATCCCTTTAGTCCCGGTTGGGGACACCAACCGGGACTAAATGGAATTAGGGTTTCGTTTGGACCAATCAGATAGAATCACACGGATCGTGTGTTTCTTTCAAGCGCTCGTGAGTCGTTGGATCCGGGTGTGTTTTTTTCGAGCTGTTGTGAGCCGTTCGATCAGGGCTGGTGTGTTTCTTTCGAGCTGCTGTGAGCCGTTGGATGAGGTGTTTCTTAACCGTTGGATCAAAACCCTAGCCAGAGGACCCTATATATAGCCCAGCTTCATACACCGGTCAGTTCATCTCCCAAATACAAAACATCCGGATTCGCCGTCATACGTCCAGCCGTGCATTTGGTATGCATATATGCACACAGTAGCCACGGTTGGGTTGTATGACGGCGATACCGTTTGTTTTGTTCTACACCCCCCCTTGGATACATCATATATTCAGTTCATCGAGCAAATACAAAACATCCGGATTCGCCATCATACGTCCAGCCGTGCATTTGGTATGCATATATGCACCCAGTAGCCACGGTTGGGCTGTATGATGGCGATACCGTTTGTTTTGTTCTACACCCCCTTGGATACATCATATTATTCAGTTCATCGAGCAAATACAAAACATCCGGATTCGACATCATACGTCCTGCCGTGCATTTGGGTCAGTGTTTAACACATTCATCCCCCTTTAACACATTCATCCATGCATGCTTGGGTCATTGTTCACTTGGCGCTCGGGTAGTAATGTGCACGGGAACATCATCCGTGGCGTCCGAGCATGGCAGAACAGAATGTTTACCGCATCCCCCTCGGTGTTCGTTTGTTTTCTCTTTTTAATAAAAGAATTTGTATTTCAGCGACACTACGGCGCGCTAGCGCGTCTGTTTTCTGTTTAATGTAATTATTACTAATTTTAAAACAATATAAGATATTTATATTTAAATTAAGTGCAAATAGTGAAATAGTTAATAGTTTGAATAGTTAGAATAATTATTTAGGTAAATAGAAAACGGATTTGAATTAGTTATGCAAATTCAAACAATTTTAATGTTGTAATTTTTTTCTAATTTGAAACTATATAGAAGTTATTCACGTGCATATTTAAGATATTCAAATTTTGGCGCTAAAACAATTGGCGCGCCCGGCCCAAAAGTACTTCTGGTCCCGGCGCGCGACCAGCCGGGCCTTTCGTCCCGGTTGTTGCCACCAACCGGGACGGAAGGGGCTTTCGTCACGGTTGTTGCCACCGACCGGGACGAAAGGGTGATAGGATATATACACGTCACCGGCCCCCTCAGTTCTAGACCGCGCGCAGGGACGAAATTGACGCCGCCAGGCTGCCCATTATTTTCGTTCCCCCGCGCCGCCCCTCGCCCCGTCGGTGTCCTCGCCTCTGCGGCGCCGTCCCTACGTCCCGTCGCACCCGCGCCGCCCCTCGCCCCACGCGCCGCCCCTCGCCCCCGTCGGCGTCCTCCTCTGTGGCGCCGCCCTCGACTCCGTCGGCCCTCAGGTCTGATCGCTCCCCGTCGAGCGCACCCCGCCCCTCGGTCCCGTCGCACCCGCGCCGCCCCTCGCCACGTCCTCCTCTGCGGCGCCGCCCCTCGATCCCGTCGCCCCCCGCGCCGCCCCTCGCCCCCGTCGGCGTCCTCCTCTGCGGCGCCGCCCCTCGCCCCACGCGCCGCCCCTCGTCCCGTCTCGCGCCGGCCTCCACCGCCCCGCGCCGCCGTCGGCCCGCCGCTGCCCCAAGAGGAGGTAAGGCCTGCCTCCATCTCGCCCTAACCCGGGGCCTTTTTTGTTTTTTTTCCTTTTTTTTACTTAATTGCTGTTTTTTATTAGTGTTACAAATGTTAGAATTATTAGCTTATGAATGTTAGAAATTTTAGATTAGACTTATTAACTTTACATTTGTTTAGAATTGATATAGAAAATTTAAGAATGTTAGAATTATTAGTTGTGAATGTTAGAAATTTTAGATTAGACTTAGCAATTTTAGATTTGTACGTTTAGAATTGATATAGGAAATTTAAGAATGTTAGAATTATTAGTTATAAATGTTAGAAATTTTAGATTTGTACGTTTAGAATTGATATAGGAAATTTAAGAATGTTAGAATTATTAATTATGAATGTTACAAAATTTAATTAAGATAGTGTTATAAATTTAAGAATGCTAGAAATGTTATCGTACGTTTAAATATTTCATGAATATATGTTGCTCTTTTTGTGTATTATCTATAAGCAATTTTGATGAAAATAATTGATCATTAGTTAATTATTATGTATAAGCAATTTTAATGAAATGGATCTGAAATATATACTTACTCTTTTTGTATAGTATGGAGCCAAGAGACGAAGATGCCGAAAATATGATCGAGGGTTTAATCCGCGGGCCCGACGTAGAGACCGATGTGAGCCAGTGGATGAACGACTCCGGTGAGGGAGATCCGGTGCTCACCCAGGGAGACGACTCCGATGAGGTAGAAGCCGACGGCTCCGATATGGGAGCAGCTGACGGCTCCGGTGGAACCATACAAATTACAAACACCGGCTCCGAGGTGCATATATATATGTTAATTAATGAAGCATCTGTTGTCTATATACATGTCTTAACAGTCCTTATATTTTTAGCCATCTGGTTCAAATATATCAACCGGAAAAAAGACTAAACGAGGCGCAACAAAGAAGTTGAAAGGTACAGAAAGATACAGGATCGACACGATCGCAGCAGACGGCGCACCCGAGCTTCCCGCTGATGTTGCCCAAAAATTTGTGAAGCAATGCGGAGTACTAGTTAGAGATCACATCCCGATCACTGTTAATGAGTGGAATGAGCCAAAAGATCCGCGGAAACCAGGAATTTCATATGTCGGCAAAATAGCCGAAGATCATCTTTTCTCAAAGATTTTGGCTAATTTCAACTTACCCGTGCCGGAGGTGGACGAGAATGAAGCGGATGTGAATGAGGCCGATGTTACTAAAATGAAACATGAGATACAGGAAAAGGTCAAAGCGTGGACCCTGAAAAAGATGGCCGAGCAATTCAAAAACTGGAAGAAAATATTGAACCTTGATTATGTTAAGAAGAACAAGACTCCTGATTTCACTCAAGGGTATGAGAAAATAAAACCCGTATGGGCAGACTTCGTGAAGTACAAACTGGCAGAGAATGAACTGGAAAGGACAAAAACAAATGAGAAAAACGCCGCCAAAAAGGTATATCACCATGTTATGGGGAAAGGTGGCTACAAGGGTTCCAGTCCCAAGTGGGAGACATGGGAGAACAACCTGCTTCAGCAGGGGATCACTCCCGAGCCGTTCTTGTGGGTCGAGCGGACAAGGTCATGATTCTACGGGCATGGGGGCAGGTTGGACGCCGAAGGAAAAGAAATATATAAACTAAGGCATAAAGAGAGTTGTCCTCTACCCATAGAGAAGCTGAGAGACGCAATAAAGGACGTTAAAGATGGGAAGTTCGTGCCAGATAGAGAGAACGACGAGATCACACGAGCCCTAGGGAATAAGGAACACGGAGGGCGTACACGAGGCACAAAAGGCACTCCTCCGTGGAGTGTTGCGTTCGACTCCACCAAAAAGTTATACCCAGATAGAAGCCGTCAACGTAAAAAGGACAAGGAGGCAGCTGAAGCGGAGAATCAGGCAAACTGGAGGCGTCAACTTGAAGAAATGGTAAAGCTGACACAGGATGTAGCAAAGAAGCAGCAGGACCAAATTAACACACTTAGCCAGCTGATAGTGTCTACCGGCGCATCAGTACACATGGTAGAAGTTGAAGTCGAGGCTCCCGACGCCGCACATTCTCATCGCAAAAGCAGCGTTGCGTCCACGCAGCTACCGGGTGATGATGCACCGACGATGATTCACCCGGTGGATGAGATCACGGAAATGACATCCTGTGGGCTCCACGTGAAGGTCGTCAATATAACCATCAAGGCGGCGGCCGGCTGTGCCTTACCAATTGGCAACGAACCAACTCACCATAGTCTTCCGGTTCCACGGGGCTACGCTGTTGTTGGGGTCGATGAAGTTGTCAACGGATTCGAGCGGGTAAAGCTTGATTTTCCTGAAGGTGAAGACGAAGAGTTGACTGAACTCGGAGAAGCCAAGAACTTGACCGTTCTATGGCTAAAGGAATGCATTGTGCTCACAAATCAGACGGCAAAGCCATCGAATCCTCGCCTTTCTCCAGCGCAAAAGTCTCCAGCGCGGTCGTCTTCGCAACGCATGCCGTCTTCGGCGCGGTCGCCTACGTCGTGCACGTCTCCAGCGCGGTCGCCTATGCCGCCGCGTCAGCCCTCTCCGCCCACTAAGTTTCTGCCGAAACGTAAAAAATCACCGAAACGTCAACGGTCACCCCTCCCGAAGGTACCAAAAGAGGTACCCAAGTTACCTTACGACTATACTCCCGAGGAAACCCAGAAAATCGCAAAGGACGAATACGAGGCGTGGAAATCAAAGCGGAAGGAGAAGCAAAAGCCAGATTTCCCTGAGACCGAAGAAGAGATAGAACGAGCTTGGAAAATGGTGAAGACTCTTCATCAACCCGAGCCGAGTCTGTCATCTGACTATGACCGCTCTATTCTGAAGTCACACCAGGAAATGGTGCGGTCAACGAAGAGTAGTAGCGCAAGCGGGAAAAAGGGGAAATCAGTTGCTCAGCTCGGAGAGCAGAAAAACAATCCACGTCCCCGCTCAAAGTGATTTCCAATACCCAGGTGGCGCCGAGCACTAATATTGCTGACGAGGATATTGATCCGGAGTTTATAACACTGTACGCAGACAAGGCAGCTGATGCGGGTTTGTCCATTGCTGAGTATATGCAAACAGTGAACTACTTCCCCGCAGCTGAATGTGCGTACAAATACCAGTACGGGATGTCTCTTGTCAAACCCGAGGAGATAAAGGATCTACCAACGAAAATGCGAAGAGTGCATAGTTGGTATATGAAAGCCGCTGAACAATCTATGGACTGGATATATCTCAACGTTAGGGACGAGCACTATGGAACTGGAAATGGATATGTTATGATTCAATTTGAGGAATTGTTTCAGTTATACCAGGAGCAGGCCCTCGACAAGTCTATCCTTAGTGCCTATTGTCTGTAAGCACTTATTTCTCTAGCTCACCTCATTCAATTGCATATGCATATATATATATATATATATATATATATATATATATATAGTACACTCATATATTATAATTGTAGAATGATGATTCTCGAATGCAAAATAGGTGGAATCTATGATATTGGGTTCATTGATCCAAATATTGTTTATGAAAAGACTCTTCGGAAATCTCCCAAGGATACGGAAAATAATATTCTGAGCGAAATAATATTTAACCAACACCGACGGGAAATACTATTTCCTTACAACTTCAAGTAAGTGTGTTACTCTGTTGTAAACATTCTGTTTTCCTTACTCGATGTTCACTGTATAATTGATGAGTTCTGCGTGCGCAGCTTCCACTATATTCTGCTAATCTTCCAAATTGACAAAGGAAAAGTAATTGTAATGGACCCAAAACGTAAACCCCTCTCAATGTGGGCTGACATGCAGGAAATGATCCAGCGGTAATTTCAATCTTTATTAATTTCAGTATTTATATATGGCAATATATCGACTACTTTGTTTCATTTTCGGATATCAAGTAATTACTAACTCCTTTTATTCTTTTTCTTTCTCGGGTAGGGTTTGGAAGAGGTTCATAAAGAAGTCTCCCGGTGAATGGGAAAAAAAGCTTACATTTGATATTGTGCAAGTAAGTACTATCTAGATCCGCGCTCATCTCCTTGATTATAGTGTCGATACCATTATCGTGCCTGGTTGATTATTATTTTGATTAAAACAATCTTCTCGTAAAGTGCTTGCAACAAGGAGACGGGAATAACTTGTGTGGATACTACGTTTGCGAGTTCATTCGTCAGACGACATCTCCCAAGGGCAGAAATTTAAAGCAATTTCATGTACGTTAGTCGTCAATTTTTCTTATTACTATCTATTTTAGTTACTTAATTTCATATATATATATTGACCACTCTTCTTTATATTAGATCGAACGGCTTCGGGACGGTCTTCTACCAAGGGACCGCATACGAGCAATTCAGGAGGAAATTGCGGGCTTCTTAGATCCAGAGGTCATAAACGTAGATGGAGAGTACCATGCCTCCGGTTGGAACTTAGTTTGATTTTGTATTACACTCCATCGGTCATGTAATATGCTCGATATACTTTACTTCCGTAATATAAGTGTTTCTTATTCTGCTTTATATATTTATTCACTCGTGCGATCCTCAAGCTCCGTGGAGGGTCCACCGAGGCTCCTCTCTTCTCGAGGTCCGGGGAGGGGCCGCCAGGAGGTCTGGGGGGCCAAAAAACGGAAATTGTAAATTTCTGCCGCGGCAGAAGGGGCATGCATCCCGGGTCGTATTGAGAACCGGGACTAATAGCCCTGGCCAGGATCCAGCGCACGGGCCACGTGGTCAGCCCCATTTGTCCCGGGTCCTGGCACAACCGGGACCAAAGGGGGAGGGGTATTTGTCCCGGATGCCCCGTCCCGGTTGCACAACCGGGACAAATGGGGCCTACGAACCGGGACTAATGCCCCTGTTTCCACTAGTGATACTAGCCTACTGTATATGTTATCAAGTGGATACTATGTGAGACATCAAAAGCACATTTAGAAGTCATTCATTTGATACGTTTCTATTAGTGTCGGAGACGATAAATACTTAGGCGTTAATGAAAAGTGCCCCAAAAGAGTTAGTTTTGAAGGGTAATTTTTAGGTACTAATCGAAATTGCCTAAATTGGGTACTATTCGAGGCATCAAAAAATGCCTTCAAAAGTAACCGTTTTGAGGCACTTATTTTTAATTTGGACATTAATCAAAACTGTCTCTGTTGGGTAATATTTGAGGCATGAAAAAGTACCTTCGAACGTACTTTTTTAAGACACTTTTTATTAGTACCTCAATTAATAGTGTTATGAGGCACTAATCAAAACTAACTCAATTGGATATTATTTGAGGGGAAACGATAAGGAACATCCGGGGATGAACCCCCGGTTAATGTCCGTGGCCCCACCACGTGACGAGAGCAGGGCCGCAGGGCCGCTGCCCCAGCACCTTTCCCTATCCATGATCGACGACACGCCTCGAGAGCCCGGTTTCGACCTCCGTGCAAGCCTTGCCGCCGAAGCATGGCTCCAGCACGATGAACCCGGCAACACGGACGGGCCGCCGTGAAAGTACATGACGACGGGGAGCGGCGTCGTCCCGACTTGATCCGCGAGGTGTCACAGGCAGCACAGTGGGCGAGGACCTGGAGACACACCGTCCACGGCAACGATGTTGGCCCCTGGCCCTTCTTATTGGCCGATGCCTTCATCTCGCCGCCGTTTTTCGGTGTTGGACATGAAGACGAAGGCAATACAAATTTTTGCTACATTTTTGTATTTTTTTTGCTTTTTTATACAAACTTTTTGCTATTAGAACTTCAGTGATATCTCCGGCGAGGTAGGATTTTAGCTATTTTAGAATAAATTTTTTGCTACAATGAGTGTATAGTTTTGCTATATAAGTGTATTTTTTTTTTGCTATGAGATTCTCCAGCGAGCAAGAACCTCCCAGCCATGTCTCCGGCGAAAATTGACTTTTTGCTATTGTAGCATTTTTTTTTTGCTACGGCTCTCCGGTGAGATCTCCGGCGAGTTTGTGTTTTTTTTTTTGAGACGAAACGTTATTTTGCTACATGGGAACAAAAAGCGGGTATTTTTTTTGCTACCGGAGCAAAAGCGGGATTTTGGGGAAGGGAGGACACGTGTCAGCATGGGGACCCGGGGGCTAGAAATTTTGGAGCCCCGGGGACGCCCAGCACTGCCCTTATTTGAGGCATCAAAAAAGTGCCTACAAAAGCAATTCATTTGAGGCAGTTTTGATTAGCGCATCTATCGATAGTTTTTTAACCATAAATCAGAATTGCCTCAATTGGATACTATCTTCTCTACTACCTAAAAGAAAAGTTTGGTTCCATCTTCGCCCAGTACGTCATTCGCTTCGTCCAACATGGTCAAGCTTGCCCCTCCCCCCTCCCGCACGGAAACCGTCCCCTCAGCCCGATGCCTAAATCACGGACAAAATTGACGCCAGTTTCCTTGCGAGCTATTCCGGACTCCACACATTCGTCCGTCCTCCCATCCCAAACTCCCAAATCCGCACAAATATCTCTCTTTTGCCCAATCTCGCTAACCTACAGATGCGCCCCAAACAAACCCTCAACTGTTCTAAGATCTGGCGATCGGTGCATAACTCATTGAGGCGCATCACGGAGAAGCGGAGCTACTACCGACGTGGGATCGCCGCCGGACACCATAGTGCCCTGAGAATGCATCCGAGTACATCACCGAGCGAGATCACACCGATTACGGAGATGATTCTCCTACACACCCCTCGTCGGATCCTTCTGCTAAGGTATGGCACAACCACCCCTGATCCACGAATTCGACAGCACCAAACCGTAAATCCAAAAGCTGTACTACCTTCCCGATCCTTAGACAGGCTTGGAAACCGCATCAGAGCTTGAATGGTGGCCGCCTGAGTGGCTGCACATGTATGGACCTGCACCTATATCCATGTGTCCATTTTGACAGACACATATGGAGGGGTGGGTCACCGGCCCAGGCGGCAGAATCACTGTTAGGGCCAATGACTCAGGCGTGCCCCTCGGGCAGCAGCTCACCATTTCGGTACGTAACTTACTCCGTGCTCTCCTTTCTTGTCCCCTTCTTCTATTGCCTGGCTCACTTACCTCACGCTGAATGAGCCCCACCTGTTTGATGAATTGTTAAACTGTGTTGGGGGTTCTCACTCGGCTAAGGAATAAAGAATGGATGTTGTTGCTTGCTAATTCTGCTCAGTGCTAAACTGGGTAAACTTCGCTATTATTATTGTGTAGTTTAACATGTGTTTAGTGGTACGTACTAGAGCCTTCTGATAATGAAGTATATCTCTTCAGAATATCAAGTTTTCGACCACCTTAAGCACACGCTTTTAGTCGCTGTCAAAACCTATCAGCTGGTTTTCTTGAAAATATCGTCTTTGACATTGATATAGAGTTGTCGATAAAATAGAACGTGTTATTATGTTCTAACTTGAGTTGACCATAGAAAGATATCGTAGTGTTGTTTTACAAAAAGAAAGCATGTCAGATATTCTGCTTGCACCGATCCTGGCATGACATCAGAGGTTAATTGGTTTAGTATGAAATACAACAAGCTAACAACATGAACTTTTATTGGGGTTGTGCATGCAGAAGGAGAGGATGGTTGCAGACGACGTGTTGTCTTATTTACTGCGTTCATGAAGGTCGTCAGCTTTCGTTTTTTCTTTATTCATGTTTAAGATTCCTTTACATATTGTTCACCTTCATTGATGTTTGTAGTCTTATTTACTGCGAGGAGTTGGGGTTTTGATTCATAGCCTGGCGCAAAGGAGTTTAGGGTGGGTCCTCCTGAATATGGAGCGGTGGATGATTTGTGGTGTGTGTGGTGATTTTAGTACTTCTGTTTGATAGTGCATCTATTTCAATCCAGTGGAGGGATCCCAACAAACGAGTGAAGGTGTATTTCCTAGGCAAGGGGGGGGGGGGCATTGACGGTAGCGACCTCGCCAGGTACCACTAAACTGAATGCTTTGCTAGCTCTTATTTCAATCCAGTGTGGACATGATTGATTTACACATGAAAATACTAATTATGTAATACACATCCTGCTCCAAATCCAGTTGTATTGGTTAAGTGGTTCTATCACATATGCGGAACAAGGAGCTCATTCTTGGCTTATTCTCAATCCAACTGTTCTTCTGAAGCCGATGAATAATTTTCTTAGTTCTCAATTTGCATC
Organism: Alopecurus myosuroides; assembly: GCA_028641055.1. Classification (NCBI taxonomy): domain Eukaryota; kingdom Viridiplantae; phylum Streptophyta; class Magnoliopsida; order Poales; family Poaceae; genus Alopecurus; species Alopecurus myosuroides. The sequence goes on from CM054060.1 coordinate 27,824,869, forward strand.
AAAAGCTTCATTGATTCCATTCATGACAGTCTTCTAGCATTGTTATGCTATGTTGAAGTATTGAATTTTCTGAACTACTCTAAGTTAAGTGCTAATTGCTAAGCTATTATCTTGAGCTAAGTATATGTATCTCTTGCTAATGCCATATCAGGTTCTTCCTAATTGTTTTGTAACTCACGAGAGAGATATTTTTCTGAAGTTTGTGACTTGTTTATTTTAGCTTGCAACTTTTGGATAGAAACTACAACTCTTACTGAACAGAAACTAAAACTTGCATAGGGCAGGTGTCGGGGAAGCCAGAGGGGGCGTGAGGATGACATCACTGACATCGGTGGCGGCCAGATCAAGGCACGGTAGCAGTGGTGCTTGAGGACGGGCGGCATCCGGAGAATGGTGTCGGTGGTTTTTTCTTTATGGGCACGGGTCTAAAGGACATGAGCTGGCTAGCCCAGCAATTTGTGACATGTTGAAAAAAAATGGTCTATGTTGTTTACATGATGGCGACAGTGTGGCTGCAGAGAGGAGGTGACGAAGGAGCGTCTGCTAGGTCGACTGTGCTGCACGGCGGCGAGAGAGCGGAGCGGCACAATGCTGGGAGGTGGCATGTGGCAGGGTTGAGTCGGGGCTGCCGGTCATCGTGTGCCGCGGTGGAGTTGCAAGACTGCCATAGACAAGCCGCAATCACAAATCTTGGGGTCTTCATAAGAAATAACATTGGATAAGCCCTAACCGTATTTATTTATGTTTTTTCACGCAAATGTAATGTTACATCATTCCTATGCAGACATTCCATCTAGGAAATGTACATAGCACATTTTCATCAATTCTAATAATTATTTATCATAATTTTAACAATGCCGTAACAATGCATAGGGTATATATGTAGCTATGTTTACAAATGTGACGTCAAAATAAAATTTATTGCCGTGCCAACGCACGGGCATTTTGCTAGTAGACATCTAAAAGTGCCTTCGAACATAATCCATTTGAGGCACTAATTATTGATGCCTTAATTGGCACTAAACTAAAAATGCCTTCAGTTAAAAGATTATTTGAAGCAGCTTATGTAAAAGTGTCTTCTAAAATAAATACTCCCTCCGTTCCAAATTAATTGTCTTAAAATTGGATAAAAATAGATATATCTAACACTAAAACATATTTAGATGCACTCACTTTTGTCTAATTTTAAGACTTTCAATATCAGATCAGCTAGAGGCAATTTTTAATACTGCCTCTAAGAAAGTGGCTCGAATTCTTGGACATGACAGAGCGGCTGCATGTGCAGAACGTGAACGTGTGTGCAGCGTACAGTCTGTGTACCGTGGCCACCGTTGGCCAGATGTCCAGATGGTCGACGACGAGGTAATGGAGATGGTGATGGACACGGATGAGCCCGGAGAGGTCGCGGCGACGCTGGCCTTCTCATCCAAGAGGCCACGTGGGAGATCGCGGAGTGCCGGCGCCCTGCACACAGCCGCTGCATGCTCTTGCTAGCACGAGTGTATATATGTACTACTGTCGTCGCCCATCAGCCGCCATAAGAGTAGATGGAAGAGTTCATTTGATCTAACGACTACTAGCATACTACTAGTATTTGTTAGTCATCGATGAAGCATGGACGTGTGTGCGCCAGTGGCGGATCTAGGATTTTTTCGGTGGCTTCTCTGTTTGTAGATCGATTGAAGGCGACATGAGCGGAGACAGAGGAGTCGTGGGATACGAGTCGAGCAGTTGGATCTATATGCCTATCTTTTTTTCCGCGCTAGTTGTTTCGCTGATTGCATGATTAGTTAAGGTCCAACTTTTTTTCCTACGTACGCACGGCTCACTGTCCTACGTACGCACGGCTCACTGCAGGGTATGCCAGGGCATACCTGGCATACCATGTAGATCCGCCACTGACTGTGCGCCACATGCTTATGACTCCATTCATTTTTATAACAACAACTTCAACGTGTAAAACTTCTGAAACGTTTCTACTCGGGCGTGAAGATACCGAGCCGTGTCTTGGTTTATTTATACATGGGTGCATTGCGGCACAAGCAATACAACTAGGTTCCAACTCTAGAGTTCTATTGTGTTCGGTTTCATAATCTAACCGACATATTTACGATAAGGAAACCAATTCCCAGGGGCGGAACTGCACCCAGGGCTGCCCGGGCTACAGCCTGACTCGCGCTGTGTAGGTATACTCGTACTATTATTTACCGATATTTGAAGATGCAGGCAGCTTAGCCCGTGTCTTGGGCCATAACCAGAAGGGCTAATCTCACCAACCCGTCAAGGCAGGCAACGAGCCAGCATGTGTCATCCATCAGCGCAAAATCGTCTTTCTGTTCGTATTCATTTCAACGGCGACCGTCGCCTCCAAGATCCAGTCCTCCTCATGTCTGAACCTTGCGAAGACGTTGCCGTCGGTCGTCACGCCGCGGCGCCGGACACCTGGCCACACCATGCCGGGGACGTCTTTTTGCTCAGCTTTAGAGTTCTGTTTCAACTGGACGTCACTCCTGGTATGTTGGTTTCCAGTGCAATTGTGCAAAGTCTCAATTTGAATGAAGTGGACACTGAATCGTCAATTTATACTTTCCATCCATTTTAATCAGGTTTAGCTAGTTGTAAATTTTAACTTTATTAAATCTGATTATGTACGAGATCAAGGGCTCAAAGATAACAAAGCCTTACTAATCAAGACCGGTGTCCTCTTATTTTTATCGGCGTCACAACTTGCCGATTCGAACCAATATCCCACTGCCGAAGAATCTGATGCAAATGTCGACGGAAGTGGGAAACATCAAAGATGATAAGATTTTGGAGTGTTTTCAAAGTTTGAGATCATGCAAGAAATAAATACCATGTGCGACTAGTGGTAAGTTAATCTTATCAACACAATTTATGTGTCATTTATCTATCCAAACTATTTTCTACTCTTTTTTTTGTCTTTGTAGGTTTTGGTGCTTCTCCCAAGATCGATACGGAAATGATAGGATAGGATCAAAGCAAAGTTTTGTTATTTAGGTACTAAACATGTGTCTCATTATGCTATTATGCCACTCGTTATGTTTGTGCTTTTCTTATTGTCATTTTGTTAAATAATGAACAATTCTTCACATGAAAATTCCATTGATGCATTTGGTTAAATATTAAACTTACGCCTTATATAGTATGATGTTGGGAGAGATTGATAGGTTTTTTCCATTGTTTTAGGGAACATAAATTAGCCCTGGTATTTGCCAAATCCTAGGTCCGCCACTGCCAATTCCTGTTTCTAACACCCTCCCTTAATCATAACTTGGACAAGTTGAGATTACGTTTGAATTCTTCAAAGTTGCGAGCATGAAGAGGCTTAGTGAAGCCATCTGCAACTTGATCCTTGGATGGTATAAACCGAATTTCCAGTTGTTTATTCAAAACTCTTTGTCTCATAAAATGATAGTCTATCTCAATATGTTTTTCTCTAGCATGAAACACTGGATTTGCTGATAGATATGTTGCACCAGATTATCACACCATAAACATGGTATTTGGCTTGTTTTAACTCCAAGTTCAGCAAGAAGAGATTGTATCCAAATAATTTCAGTTGTAGCATTAGCAACTGACTTATATTTATCCTCAGTGTTGGATCTCGAAACATTACCTTGTTTCTTTGCACTCCATGAGATAAGATTAGGTCCAAAGAAAACTGCAAAGCCACTTGTGGACCTCCGATCATCTAAACATCCTGCCCAATCTACATCTAAAAAAGGCACTAACCAGTGTTGAGCTAGTTTTTAGAAATGTCAGACCAACACTTGAGGTATGCTTGATGTATCTTAGAATACGTTTAGCTGTAGCCCAATGTGAAGTAGTTGGAGCATGAAGACACTGACACACTTTATGCACTGCATAAGAAATATCTGGCCTTGTGAGAGTTAAATACCGTAATGCTCCAACTAAACTTCTGTACTTTGTACTATCATCAGGACCAAGCAAACTTCCTTCATGAGCTGTAAGTTTTTCTGAAGATGACAAAGGAGTACAGCAAGGCTTGCAATCATTCATACCAACTCTAGCAAGTATCTCTTGCGTATATTTAGTTTGATTTAACACAAGTCCATCATTTACCTTCTGAACTTCAATTCACAAGAAATAATGAAGCTCACCAAGATCTTTAAGAGCAAACTCTCTACTTAAATCAAGCAAAAGTGAAACCCTTGCAGCCTTAGAAGAGCTAGCAACTATAAAGGCATCAACATATATAAGCATGAAGATAGTGATCTTGGACTTGTGATAAGTAAACAAGCATGTGTCAGATTTTGAGGCAACAAACCCTAACCTGGCCAATTGTGAGCTCAACCGAGAATACCATGCTCGAGGTGCTTGTTTCAATCCATATAGTGCTTTATCAAGCTTACAAACATAATTCAGCTTACTTTATAGCCTGGTGGCTGTTTCATATAGACCTCCTCTTCCAGAACACAATGCAAAAACACGTTCTTGACATCCAGCCCTTAGAAACAGCAATTGCCAAAACAAGACGAATAGTAGCAATTTTGACAACAGGACTAAATGTGTCCTCATAGTCTATACCATAACACTAATTAAAACCTTTTGCAACTAATCTGGCCTTGTATCTATCAACTGAGCCATCAGCTTTCCTTTTAACTCTATAAAGCCAGTTGCAATCAATAATATTAGTACCATGCTGTTGTGGAACCAAATGCCATGTTCTGATTTTGATAAGAGCATCATACTCCTCATCCATTTCCATTTTCCAATCTTCTCTTGACAATGCATCTTTTAAATTAACAGGTTCATCAGATGTAGAATTCAAACACCAACGAATTGTCCCATCTTTGAAATCTCTCGGTTTAAAAATACCTCTTGTAGAACGTGTAACAGCCCTAGTATTAGTAACAGGTTGAGTCACCTGAGTATCGGATGCAGAAGATCCCAAAACCACGTTCACCAGTACTTTCATCATCTTCTTACGCAAAGGATCCAACTGTTGTTGGTGTGTTTGGTGACGCACTTGATTCCGCCATAGAGGATCCACAAGACCCACTGGCGGGAGACAGAGCGGGGCTGGACGCTGTCGGGGAATCTTCGCGTGGAGACAGGGACTGCTGGCGCTCAGAGGCAGGATCCGAGGAAGATTGGCCACCTGGGAATCCGCCTGACGGAACTGATCCCGAGGGAGATATGCTGGAAGGATCAACCTCGTGTTCTGTGCCCTCGTCATTTTCTGAACCTGATATTTCTTGTGTTTCTTCACTGCTTTGAGCACCGTTTTCACCAAAATACTCGAAATTTTCATCATCTTGCTGCAGAATCTCAAGGAACACATTAGTAGGAAGAATAGTATTAGTATTAGACAATGTTGAATTTTCAACGTTTTCGCCCTCATGCTCAAAATTGTAGAGAGATGCATCAAGCAAAATGAGCTCCTGGCGCAACAAGGCACCCGCATTAGGATGAAGCGCTTTAAAAGGAAAGACATCCTCATCAAACACAACATCTCTAGATACATAAACACGTCTAGAAGAAACATCTAGGAATTAACTCTTTTATGCATGGGACTGTATCCCAAAAATACACATCGTTTAGAACGGAAAGCAAGTTTTCGTGTATTATGTGGATGGAGATTAGGCCAACATGCACAGCCAAAAACACGAAGACGGGAATAATTAGGACATGCCCCTAAGAGACGGTGAACAGGTGTATCATTTTTGATAACCTTACTTGGAAAAATATTAATGAGATGTGTGGCTGTTAGAAAGGCTTCATCCAAAAAAAAATTAAGGGCATAGAAGCATGAGCAAGAAGGGAGAAGCCAACTTCCACTATGTGACGATGTTTTCTCTCAGCTGCACCCCATTTTATTGATGGGCATGAGGACATGAAACATGATGAGCAATGCCTTGAGTTTGAAAGAAGGGGTTTAGTTTAACATATTCTCCTCCCCAATCTGATTGAATAGTAAGAATTTTCCTATCAATTTTTCTTTCAACAACCTTCTGAAAATTAACAAAAGCTTGGTAAACATCAGATTTCTTCTTTATCACATAGATCCATGCAAATTTGCTATAATCATCAATAAAGTTTACATAATAGTTGCAACGACCAATAGAAGTGGGAGCAGGACCCCAAACATCAGAAAAGATTAATTGAAGAGGGACCATAGACACACTATGAGATATAGGATATGGAAGCTGGTGACTTTTAGCTCTTTGACAGGAATCACAAAGAGAGGAAGCTTATTTTTGCTAATAATTTGCATTACAATTTGAGATAAAGGATGACCAAGACGACTATGGAACTTTGCTTGGGAAGGGTTGCTAAAAAGAAAGTCATGCTTCTAATGAGATGACCCAACCATGGAACATATGAGGAGATAAAGGCCATCTACACATTGTCCTCTATGCAGAATTTGTTTCGTGACTTGATCCTTGATCAAAAAGAAACTTGGATGAAATTCGAGAAAGACATTATTTATCAACGGTAAAGCGATGAACAAATAAAAGATTTCTCGAAGCACTAGGGACATGCAAAATATTGCGAAGGGAAAACTTTTGAGCATGATTTTGAATAATCGAATTTCCAGCATGTCTAATAATCATAACTTGTCCACTAGTTGTGTTCACCTTGTCACGACCATTGTATGTGTCACGAACCGAAAGCTTGTTTAGTTCTCCTGTAATATGATGAGTAGCACCCGTGTCACAGCACCAATTAGTATCAATACCGCATGCATGAGATTCCTTGGAGACATCATCATCATTATCTTTCTGAAACCGATATTAGCAATCTTTTGCAAGATGTCCTTCCCTACCACAGATTTGACATGTGTCATCAACCCATGGTGAAGTGCGACGTCGACCTCGGCCTCTTCCACGCCCATCTCATATAGGCGTTCTACCTCCTCCATGATTGTAACTGTTACGGAAGTAGTCATTGCGAGGGTAATCATCACGACGACGATCATCATGTCGCTTGTCATCTCTTCTGTCTTCGCGTCCATCACGGCGCTGATCCGTGCGATTTCCAAATCCACGTCTGTATCCACTTTGATTGCGAGTACGAGATGTTGCGGAACCATAAACTCGAAGACTCAAGCATCTCTTGCCGCTGGTCATAAGATTGAATCTGAGAGAAAAGCTTGGCAACAGTAAGGGAAGACCTAACTAAAAGTGCACTTTGGTCAACTAAAGGGGGGGTGAATAGGTTGACTACCAATTTTTCTTCTTTTCCTTTTAATTATGGATAAGCAAGATAAAGTAAGGTTCTCTAGATGTGCCACTAGGTGAGCAACCTAAGTGATACGAGATAAGACGCAACTGAAGTAAAACAAAAGGCAACAAGATATACCACAAGTGTAAACAAGGAGACAAGGATATGTTTACCGTAGTTCCTTCTCAAGAGAAGTACGTCTACATTGGAGAGGTGGGGAGCCACCTAGGCGCTCCTCAATAGCATGGTTGTGCACACCTTATTCTCGTTGAGCTTCTCCGGTGAGGGAGATTCTCGTTTCCACTATGAGGTCGACTTGAAGGCGTTGACCAAATCTTTGCACGAGCTCGAGGTCACTCCACAAGATGGATGGAGCCTCTCAAGCAATCTGAAGCTTCTTGCAACAAGGTGGAAGCTACCAGCACAAGATCTACTAAGGTTTCTAAGCCTCAAGTAGGATTCTATATCTACTAGGTTGTGGTGGATGGATTCGAAATTCCTTTGGTGGAAGTGTGGATCTAGGTCTCCTCTAGCTATCCACAAAGTATGAGAGTGAGTGGGTGGATGGAGAGGGAGATCTAGGTGGGTGAAGCTTTCATTAATGGCTAGGAGAGAGAGTGGGAAAAAGCTTGGCATTTATGAGGTAGGGGAAGGGGTATTTATAGCCCTTCCCATAAGTGGTCGTTTGAGCAGTTCCAGCAGCACCGGAGGCTCCGGTGGTCTTCGTATACGCGCAGCCGCGCAGCCTAGATTCCTTTTGCATTGTGGCCAGAGGGGCGGAGGGTCCGGTGGCTTTGGCGGAGCCTCCGCCCACCGGAGCTGCACCGTAGGTTCCGATGGGGCCTCCGCTCTTATCCAACAGAGCATCGTTTTAGCGGAGCCGCCACCGGAAGCGCCACCGGAGGCCAACCCCCCAACGCGCCAGTTGAGAGGGCGGAGCCTCCGGTGGTTTCACCGGAACCTCCGCCCACCGGAAGCGCACCGGAGGTTCCGCTGGAGGATCCGCCCTTATCCAAGAGAGCACCATTTTGGCGGACCCTCCACCGGAGGCGCCACCGGAGGCCACCCCCCTAGTGAGCCAGTGGAGAGAGCGGAGGCTCTTGTGGATTCACCGGAGGCTCCGCTCTGGCCTCCGCTCAGATGCACCAGAGCGCAGTTTGGACGGACCCCACACCGGACCCGCACAAGAGGCCCGCGCCTGGGCAATGCAGGAAAAAGGGCTGGGGCGGAGGGTCCGGTCGTTTCACCGGAGCCTCCGCTCCATGCAAAAACCAGTTCCCAGCTTTGTCATTTTGAGCTCTTTTCAATCCCAATAAAAATGTAGCCCATAGAGAATGTAAATCTTATGAACCTGGGCATTTTCATGAATAACAAGTAAGCATTAGACCAATAAAGTATGTTGTCATTTAATTATGAAAACGGAAGATGATCTTTCATTCTCCCCCTTTTTGGTAATTGATGACAACATCCCTATTTGCATAATTAAATAGACAACATGAACGGAGTTCCCCCTAAAGATATGATCCCTTCATGTTGAGAGAATTTAAACATAATGGATATACAAACATGTGAATAATAGTGAGCACATAACATATAACATAATAAGTTCACAAGCTCAATGCATAATACGAGGTTCACAACACATAATAATTTAAACAACCGAAGTTTCCAAATGAAAGACCAACTCTCTCAAGCAAACGAAAGATGCAAATCGAAAAACATGTTTGAGAGAGACCCATGCAAATACCTGCTCCTAATAGATAGATATCTCTCCCCCTTTTGGCATCAAGATACCAAAAGAGGGGTAAACCGATGCTAACGCCCCAAAGATCACTCGGAGGAGATATCCAGGCTCGGAGGGCGGGCACGGCGGCGAGAGCTAGTGACTTCTTCTCCTTCTTCCTTGTCAGACCACTCAATGAGCTGCCCGGCGGAGTCCTTGGACTGCCATTTTTCCCAGTTAGTGATGCTAGGAAGCACCGGGGACTCCACTGACTCGCCACCATCACGACGAAACTGATGCTCTGCCTGGGCTGCCTTGCAGTGCTTGAGCTCCCTATCATAGTGTGCTTCCCATTGACGCTGCTCAATCTTCTTGGTCAATTTGAACACCTTCTTGAGGCCCCTTGCCATCTACTTGAAAGCATTGTCAGAAGGAGGAGGGCGAGAGGGACCTGCCTCTTCTTCTTCCTCCTCGTCAATGATAACACGTGGTTTGTCCTTGTTTTTGCGAGGATACGGTGTAGGATGCACAATGGGCTCGGTGTGGTCCTTGATGAGAAGTTTCTTCTCCATGTGAGGGATCCAATTAGCATCGTCAAGAGGTTCTTGCGGGAACTTGTCCGCCCACACATGCAAGATGATTTTCATAATAAAGGGCCCAAAGCAAGCATTCTTGCGGTTGATAACCACGTGTCATAGCTCATTCCACACATAATCTAGCACATCGAGCTTCTGAGTTGAACCGGCAAGCCGCTTCTCATGATTGCAAAGCATAAGATTCTTGAGGAAGCCTTGGATCTCATCGACATTCCCCGCCTTTGGGTTGATGGTCTCGCGATAGATATGGAGCATGATATCATAAGTGGGGTAGAGACCCTTGACGAACCCAACTGCAAATTTCTTCCAGTGATACAGAGGGGTGAGTTGATCCTTGGAGAGACATTGAGTGTTGATAGCATGAATACGAAACCACCCATTGTCAAACTCCTCCCCACCGGCAAACAATCCATGATCCGGGTATCCTCCAAGAAGAGTTCCAACTTCATACCACTTGATAGTCAGTTGTCGTCCCTTGGTCATCCAAATAAGATGTAGCTCTGTCTCATTGGCGAGATACACTGTGGCCAAGAACTGACAAACTATATCTTCATCATAGTCTTGTTGGACACTCATGATGGGAGTAAATCCAAATGATTCAACAATCTCTAGTGCATCCCCAGAATACTTGGGATTCCTCTCCAAATGCCCAAAATTAATAGCATGTTGAGGAGCAACATTCTCCTTGGGCTTCATCATCAAGATCTCATGATAGATTTGGCTCTGAAATTTAGTGTGGAACCGAGGATCCTTACCCCGGAACTATGGCATCAAACGGTCGCGGTCAATGACATATGGATTCTCGCGGCGTTCTTTCACGAACGCCCCCTCAAACATCTGGGAATCAGTCTTCTCCTTACGAGGTAATGTCTTCTCGGTAGCTGGGAACCTCTTGCGCTTGGGCTGAGATGGGTCTAGGGTTTCCTCAATTTCATCGACCCTAGGAGCCTTGCGACGACCCACGCTCTTTTGACGAGTGCCCTTGCCTTTGGAGCCGGAAGCATCTAAGAAAGAAATGGCAAGAATAGCATGAAGAAAAGGTAATGCTCAAGACTTAGAGGATGCACAAATCCAAGGAACAAAGATATAAATGGTATTAGGATTGAATAAGAAGGGTTAGGGCATATGACAAATCCACCCTAAGAATCGTAGTGATTCAAGCCTAATACTCACTATCTAGGTTGCTAGGGTTTGTACTCGTGATCTTCTACTCCCAAAATCCAAATCCACACATCTAGATGTTAAGAACATGGAACTCTTATGCATCCCCATACATCAACTAGATGAGAGAGAGAGAGAGAGCACATACCCGCACCATCCATGGTGGAAAGGAAAGAGGAAGAAGATCCCGGGATGGTCCAAGGCAAGGAGGAGGGCTCCTGGCGGTGGAGCACCCGGTTCCGGTAGCGGAGACCTTGGGGGCGGCGGCAGTTGTGAGGGAGAAGAGGGAGGGAGAGTGGGGGAAAATAAGATTGGATCTTAGTTGACCACGCTCGCCCTAGATCTTATCCCGCAAAAACGCCCCGGGCGGAGCCTCCGGTGGTTTCACCGGAGCCTCCGCTCCCTGCCCAGCGGAGCCTCCGGTGGTTTCACCGGAGCCTCCACCCCCTGTCCACAAAGCACACCACAATATGATCCACTGAGCAATTTGCACCAGCGGAGCTTCCGGTGTACATGAGCATCGGAGCCTCCGGTGGTTTCACCGGAGCCTCCGCCAGACCAAGTTTAAGCACGTCAAAATTAGAAAAACAAGAGCATTACGAATGGAATAAAGTTTTGGGTAAAGGAAGCTTAGGTTGGAATTTAGTCACTGATGTACGAGAGACATTACTCGATGGGGTTTGTAAGATACAAAAGAGATAAAAAACCGAACCCGCACGAGTTGTCAAGGGGGAAGTATGATACGCGTGAAAGAGCCAAAAATACCAAAGGTCGATGGCCGAAACCACCATATTTGAGTGTGTACTTTGGCATTGCGAAGATATATCTTGGGTCCAAAAGTAGTACTCACAATTAAGCACAGTAAGTCACAAATTGACTAGATATGCAATGATGAATTGATTTTCACATAATAAGAGGAGTGTATACTCATGAGTTGAGTAACACTCCCCCTATATCCATTCCTACATCCAAACCTAATAGCATGCATAATGAAGGTACATATGCAAGGTTTCAAGTGAAGTTGGAAGAATCGATGACATTTACTTAATTCCTCAAAGCTCGAAATCTTGGTTCATCAAGGGCCTTCGTGAAGGTATCGGCAAGTTGATCCTTGTGGGAACATATGAGAGATCAATATCACCTTTCTCAACATGATCCCAAATGAAATGATGAGGAATCTCAATGTGCTTCGTCTTGGAGTGAAGAACTGGGTTGTAGGCGATCTTGATAGCACTCTCATTATCACAAAGAAGAGGCACCTTGTCAAAATGAATACCATAATCCTTCAAGGTTTGCCTCATCCAAAGAAATTGGGCACAACAACTTGCCGCGGAGATATAGTCGGCCTCGGTGGTGGAGAGAGCAATGTAGTTCTACTTCTTTGAATACCAACATACTAAGGAGCGGCCAAGGAATTGGCAACCCCCGGACGTGGACTTCCTATCCGTCTTCTCTCCCACATAATCCGCATCCGAGTATCCAATGAACTGAAAGCTTGAACCCTTGGGATACCAAAGACCAAAATTTGGGGTATGAACTAAATACCGAAAGATTCGTTTCACCGCTTCCAAATGACTTTGCCTCGGGGAGGCTTCAAACCTTGCACATTTACCTACGCTATACATGATATCCTGTCTAGATGCACAAAGGTAGAGCAAAGAGCCAATCATGGAGCGGTATACCTTTTGATCTACCTCTTTACCGTTGGGGTCGGTTTTTAAGTCAGTGGTTGTGGACATGGGAATCTTCATAGGCTTGGCATCATGCATATTAAATCTCTTGAGCATGTATTGAGTGTATTTGGCTTGTTTGATGAAGGTTCCTTCATGATAGTGATTCACTTCAAAGCCAAGGAAGAACTCCAACTCTCCCATCATAGACATCTCAAACCTATCGGTCATAAGCTTGCAAAACTCCTCACTGAACAAGGTGTTAGTAGACCCAAAAATGATGTCATCCACATAGAGTTGGCATATGAACAAGTCACCTCCAACCGTCTTGGTAAAGAGGGTGGGATCGATTAAACCAACATTAAACCCACGATCCACTAGAAACTCTTTAAGGTGCTCGTACCACGCACGTGGAGCTTGTTTAAGTCCATAGAGCGCCTTATCGAGTTTATAGACATGATCAGTGTGGTTCGGATCCTCGAAACCCGGAGGTTGCTTGACATATACTAACTCATTAATGGGACCATTGAGGAAAGCACTCTTAACATCCATTTGTTGTGACTTGAAATTATGATGAGATGCATAAGCAAGTAAGATGCGAATGGATTCAAGACAAGCTACGAGGGCAAAGGTTTCACTGAAGTCAATACCTTCGACTTGAGAAAAACCTTGAGCCACCAATCTTGCCTTGTTGCGAATGACAATACCATCTTTGTATTGCTTGTTCTTGAACACCCATTTGGTGCCAATAACATTTTTGCAATCCTTGGTTCTTGGTACTAGTTTCCACACTTTGTTGCGCTCGAAGTTATTGAGTTCATCATGCATGGCTTCAAGCCAATCTTGATCTTCGAGTGCTTCATAGGCCTTCTTGGGTTCAACGAAAGAGACAAAAGCATGAGCCTTGCTAAAATCCGCCAATTGCCTCCTAGTGACAACTCTTCCACGAACTTGCCCAAGAATCTTGTCCTCCGTGTGACCCGCTCGTTCAAGATTCTATATCCTTCTCTTTGCTCTACGTGCTATCATCTCCTCCAAAGATTCCTTGGATATAGATTGAGAATCACCTTCTTCACCGGAGACATGTCCATCTTCATTTCGTCCTTGATCAATAATGGGTGACGTATCACCACTTGGTTGAGCTCTCTCAACAATGATGGAACCTTGATCATGATTAAGATGAGTAGCTTGGACTTGATCATTAGCTTGGCCTTGATTGATCGTTTGAACTTGATCATTAGCTTGAGGGCTTGGTGCATCTTGTTGACTAGCTTGATCATCAATGGGTGTAGTCAATGGCTCCACTTGAGTGGGGCATAGTCCTTCTCCCTCCGTCATCCGGTAACCCTCAATGGGGATTATTTCACCAATCCCCATTCTTCTTATGAAGATGGGAGGAATTGCATCTCCTACAACACCATGATCTATACGCCCCCTTGAGAGCCGTTATCCTCATCAAACACCATGTATATAGCTTCTTCAACTTGTTCGTTGGATTTGTTGTAGACTCTATAGGCGTGAGAGTTTGTGGCATAGCCAACAAAGATACCCTCATAAGATTTGGTCTCAAATTTTGACAACTATTTACCTTTCTTGCGAATGAAGCACTTGCAACCGAATACCTTGAAATAAGATACATCTGGTTTCTTGCCCGTGAGAATCTGATAGGGAGTCTTGTTCAAGATCTTGCAAAGATATAACCGGTTGGTACCATGACATGCGGTGGAGACGGCTTCGGCCCAAAATTTATAGGGAGAAGAGAACTCCGCAATCATGGTCCTAGCCGCATCCATCAAAGTCCGGTTCTTTATCTCCACAACACCATTTTGTTGAGGGGTATAGGGAGTGGAATATTTATGAGCAATTCCCTCTTAACTAAGAAAGCCCTCAACGGTGTAGTTCTTGAACTCCGAGTCATTATCACTCCGGATGGCCAATATGGAAGCATTGTGTTGGCGCTCCACTAGAGTGATAAACTCGATGACTCTCTTTTGAGTTTCACTTTTCCTCTTGAAGAAATACACCCAACAATATCTTGAATAATCATCCACAATCACTAAGCAATACTTCTTTCCTCCGAGACTATCATAAGATAGTGGACCAAAGAGATCTACGTGAATGAGCTCGAGAATTCTGGTGGTGGAGATAGTGGTCTTGGTTGGGTGAAGTTCTCTGTGTTGCTTCCCAAAGGTACAAGAGCTACACACACTTCTTTCCTCCGAGACTATCATAAGATAGTGGACCAAAGAGATCTATGTGAATGAGCTCGAGAATTCTGGTGGTGGAGATAGTGGTCTTGGTTGGGTGAAGTTCTCTGTGTTGCTTCCCAAAGGTACAAGAGCTACACACACACGATCTTTAGAAAACTTAGCCTTGGTTAGTCCTAGAACATGTTGCGGCACACGTGTCTCCTTTAGAGAAGTCCACAACATACATGTCGTTCTCGACAAACCCAACAAAGGTTACTTTAAGAGTTGTTTCCCAAGTGACAATCACATTCTCTTTATTAAAGAAAGAGTTAAAGCCACAATTCGCAAGTTGGAGAACGGACATCAAGTTATAGCCAAGGGACTCAACAAAGAGAACATTCTCAATTGATAAATCATTTGAGATAGCCACCTTTCCTCGTCCCAATACCTTAAGTTCGGAATTGTCACCAATAGTAACGCAATTGAGGTAAGGTAGTGGAGGTTCAATATTTCTCATTGCGTCATAGCTTCCGGTCATATGTTGGGATGCACCACTATCCACTGTCCATCTACCCGCACTGGAAGCACTTCCCTACAAGAGATCAATTTCTTGATTTAGGTACCCGTTCTTCAATGGGTTCTCTTTTGTTAGTAACAAGGGTCTTAGGAACCCAAATAGTCCAATGATAATCATCACCATAAGAAGTACCAACGTATTTAGCATAAACATGTCCATCTCTAGATTTCATAAGAACATAAGATGGGTTATATTTTCCGGCGAAATCATTATGAGTGATGCTCCCCCTAGAGGTATCACCACCCACAATGGTGTTGGTCTCCTTCTCCTTGGTCACCTCTCCCTCTTTCACAAAGACAACATTTTGAGAGGAGGAGGTGACACTCTTGGATTTCTTCTTTGACTTGGCAACAAAGCCAAGTCCTTCTTTCCCTTTCTTGGCTCCTTGAGAGCTTATGGCATCATTGAGAACTTTCTCTCTTCCTACAATGTTAGTCGTAGCACAAGAGGTAGGCATTATAACAATGCTATTAGATGAAGATGTAAGTTGCTTATTATATTGTTGAGCTAGAAGCTTATTTCGAGACTTGGTGAGTTTGTCATGAATTTCTTTAAGAGACATGAACTCCTTTTCTAGTTTTTCATGATTCTCAACAAGTTTCTCATGAGCTATTCCTAGCTTCAACTCTTCTTCTTCAAATATCTTAAGTAAAGCAAGAGATTTTTCATTATCTTTCCTAAGCTTGGAAACACTAATAGCATAAGTCTCTTGTAGACTAGATAGTCTCTCTTCGAGAGAGGCTCTCATGGATCTCTCTTTCTCAAGAGCTTTGATAAGCTCATCGTCATGATTGTCGTGGCTACCACCATGGCTTTCCAAGGTCATGATGATTTCCTCCTTCTCATCTATGAGGGAGGTAGCATCATCAAGTTGCCTTAAGAGGGCCTTTACCTTTTCTTTAGTTTCACCTTCAAGACTACATAACCAAGATCCTAGATTCTTAGCCTCCTCATCATCAACAATGTTTTCAACACAATCCAATAGTGAGGGGTAACTAGCGGTGATATACTTGGAGGTGGAAGATATTACCGTAGTGGCTTTTTCCATGAGACATGTAGGTCGGATCGATGCCTTCTCATTGGGGGATTCAAATAGAGAGACCAATGAAGAGGAAGTCGTAGCTATGGCGACGTGGGCAACACCTACGACTTCATCTTCTCCTTCATCTCCGGAGTAGTAAGTTTCCAATGTGGGGCCTTCTTGAACATATAGAGCCCTTGGGACTCTCCTTGCGAGATTCTTGTTTTGTGGAGCTTTGTTCTTGTCCTTGCGAACAAGCCTCCCTTCATTTTCTTCTCTTGGCTCAAAAGGACACTCCTTGATGAAATGGTTTGCACTTCCACAATTGAAGCATTTCCTTGGCCGCTCTCCCTTCTTCCTAAAGATCTTGTTTCTTGAAGGTGTAGGATCACCAGCCTTGTGAGCCTCCCATCTCTTCCAATAACCATGCATGGCAAGAGCGATGCACTTATGAGCACCTTTGTATGTGTATTCATGGTCCTCATCATCCTCATCCACTTCTTCTATCTTGGCAATCGCCTTAGACTTCAAGGCGAGGTTTGGTGACTTTCCAACTCCTCTTGAGCGAGCGAGAGCATCATCTGCGCTCTTGTGAGATAGGTATATCGCTATGAACTCACTAAGAACAACAATGGAGTTGAGGGAGTTGTAGTCGGATCTTGTTCGAATGCTAGTGGAGAGGTTCTTCTCGAATGGAGTTATGGCCTTGAAAAACTTCCTCTTGATCCACTCATCAGAGATTTCCTCTTTTCCAAAGTCCCTTAATTGATTACCAAGGGTGAAAACTCTTCTATATAGCTCCTCGGTACTTTCGCCTTCAAGCATAACAAAGTTCTCGGACTTGTCAAGAGCAACATCATACTTGGATGATTGGATGCTAGCATTGCCTTGGAACAAGGTGTCAAGATTATCCCAAGCCTCCTTGGCAGTCTTGATACCGCGGATGTGTTCAAGATGTTCTCTTGGGAGAGCCTTTTGGATAGTGACAAGAGCGGTCGTGTTGAGTTGAAACTCCACATCTTCTCTTGGAGTCAAGTTGCTTGGATCATGTGGGTGGAATCCATGGAGAATGCTTCTCCATAAAGCGGTGCAAGATCCTGAAATATGAGACTCCATATCGAACTTCCAAGATGAAAATTCATTAGTGTTAAGCATGGGAGGAACTCCAACATTAACCATGTGTGGCATTGTGGCAATGGGATGGATAGAATCATAATTGGGAGGTGGTGGAACTTTAGAGTGAGACCCCGAACCGTTAGCCGATTGAGACTAGAAGCCTTCGGAGCTTCCACCGCTCTTAGCCTTTTTATCGGCTTTTGCTTTGGATTTTGCCTTAGCTAAAGCAATGTTAGCTTCCATTTCTGCGATGTCCGGAATGGACTATTCATTCGAGCTAACATTATTTGCGGTGAGAGGTGGTTCCTCGGACTCCTTGGTTTTCCCCATCAAGGCCTCCATCATTTTCTTTATGCTAGAAACCTCTGAACTAACACTAGAGCTAACCTTGGACAATTCGGTTTGGATGGTTCCAACCGTTT
The DNA here is from genome assembly GCA_028641055.1 of Alopecurus myosuroides. Classification (NCBI taxonomy): domain Eukaryota; kingdom Viridiplantae; phylum Streptophyta; class Magnoliopsida; order Poales; family Poaceae; genus Alopecurus; species Alopecurus myosuroides. Next base: position 27,842,553 of record CM054060.1, read on the forward strand.
CTTGTAGGTTAGATATAGTGTCGGCCATTTTGGCGATTTCTGCACTAGAACTATCAGGGGCATTTTCATTGACCATTATACTCTTGGGCGGTTAAGCCCTTAGCAAGAGCAGAGACTCTGATACCAATTGAAAGTGCACTATGGTCAACTAGAGGGGGGTGAATAGGTTGACTACCAATTTTTCTTGTTTTCCTTTTAATTATGTCTAAGAAGGATAAAATAAGGTTCTCTAGATGTGCAACTAGGTGAGAAACCTAAGTGATACGAGATAAGATACGCAACATAAGTAAAACGAAAGGCAACAAGATAGACCACAAGTGTAAACAAGGAGACAAGGATATGTTTCCCGTAGTTCCTTCTCAAGAGAAGTGCGTCTACGTTGGAGAGGCGGGGAGCCACCTAGGCGCTCCTCAATAGCACGGTTGTGCACACCTTATTCTCCTTAAGCTTCTCCGGTGAGGGATATTCTTGTTTCCACTATGAGGTCGACTTGAAGGCGTTGAACAAACCTTTACACGAGCTCAAGGTCACTCCACAAGATGGATGGAGGCTCTCAAGCAATCTGAAGCTTCTTGCAACAAGGTGGAAGCTACAAGCACAAGATCTACTAAGGTTTCTAGGCCTCAAGTAGGATTCTAGATCTACTAGGTTGTGGTGGATGAATTCGAAATTCCTTTGGTGGAAGTGTGGATCTAGGTCTCCTCTAGCTCTCCACAAAGTATGAGAGTGAGTGGGTGGATGGAGAGGGAGATCTAGGTGGGTGAATCTTTCATTAATGGCTAGGAGAGAGAGTGGGAAAAAGCTTGGCATTTATGAGGTAGGGGAAGGGGTATTTATAGCCCTTCCAACAAGTGGCCGTTTGAGCAGTTCCAGCAGCACCGGAGGCTCCAGTGGTTTTCGTATACGTGCATCCTAGATTCCTTTTGCGCTGTGGACAGAGGGGCGGAGGGTCCGGTGGCTTTGGCGGAGGCTCCGCCCACCGGAGCGGCACCGGAGGTTTCGGCGGGGCCTCCGCTCTTATCCAACAGAGCATCGTTTTAGCGGACCCGCCACCGGAAGCGCCACCGGAGACCAACCCCCCAGCGCGCCAGTTCAGAGGGCGGAGCCTCCGGTGGTTTCACCGGAACCCACCGGAGGCTCCGCCCACCGGAAGCGCACCGGAGGATCCGCTGGAGGATCCGCCCTTATCCAACAGAGCACCATTTTGGCGGACCCTCCACCGGAGGCCAACCCCCAAGTGAGCCAGTGGAGAGGGTGGAGGCTCTGGTGGATTCACCGGAGGCTCCGCCCACCGGATGTCCACCGGAGGCTCCGCTCTGGCCTCCGCTCGTATGCACCAGAGCACAGTTTGGGCGGACCCCACCCCGGACCCGCACCGGAGGCCCGCGCCTGGGCAGTGCAGAAAAAAGGGTTCGAGCGAAGGTTCTGGTGGTTTCACCGGAGCCTCCGCTCCACGCAAAAACCACTTCCCAGCTTTTTCATTTTGAGCTCTTTTCAATCCCAATAAAAATGTAGCCCGTAGAGAATGTAAATCTTATGAACCTGGGCATTTTCATGAATAACAAGTAAGTGTTAGGCCAATAAGTATGTTGTCATTTAATTATCAAAACAGAAGATGATCTTTCACTAACCACACCAAGTGCAGCAATGATCGCATCATAATCATGCCCGAGACCGGCAAAGATAAACGATACGAGCTATTCTTCTTCCATGGGTTTATCAGCAACATCAAGATCATCTGCAAGACTTTGCATCTTGGCAAAAAACGCCTCTCTTGTCAAGTTATTTTTCTTTGTATTTGCCAATGTGGTCCGCAGATTCATGATCCGAGACCGATTTTGCGAGGCAAACATCTCCTCCACCACCTTCCATACCTCAGCACCATGTTCCAATCGAATAACATGCATGAGGATCTCCCTTGATAGCGAATTAACAAGGAAACTAAGCACTTTTTGATCACGAGAAAGCCATGTTGCGTACTCTGGGTTTACCACTGTAATCGGGTCCTTGTCTGCTATCGGATTTTCGGTGGTGATCTTCTTTGGAGGAGCGACTTCCGAGCCATCAAGGAAGCCTGTCAGCATTGCTCCACGGATTGCAGGGAGCACTTGTGCTTTCCATATTGGGTAATTGGACCTCGTCGATTTTTCTGACGGGGGTGAGCCAAGATTCGGAGCGGCAGCACTTGAAGTTGACGCCATGGCTGCTTCGTTGACGAACCTTGATGTACTAGGGCTAGAACAGCCAATAGATCTAATCGCTGGGATAAATTTTCAGAAGTGGTGGCTCTGATACTATGTAAAAATTCTGAAACATTTCTACTCGGCTTGAAGATACCGAGCCGTGTCTTGGTTTATTTGTACATGGGTGCATTACGGCACAAGCAATACAACTAGGTTCCAACTCTAGAGTTCTATTGTGTTCGGTTTCATAATCTAACGTACATGTTTACAATAAGGAAACCAATTCCTATTTCTAACACAACATGCCGACTCATTTGGTCCACTCGTGTCGATTTTATCCATGCAAGGCAAAAACATGGCCTAACGCACGCGACTTATTTAGAGATTCCGGACATACGCCCCGTTTTCTGTCCCTTTTGACCCATTTCTGGCCCAAATATGTGACGGTTTAGAGCCCTCCCTTTGTAAACGTGTGGCCTGCACGTCAGGGACACAAATCGCCTCCTCTCTATTTCCCTACCCATACCGCTGTGCTCCCACCCGCCACCCCCACCAGCCGTCGCCTCCGTCATTGCCTCCGCCACCCCTCGCGCCCGCTCACCGTCCAGCCGCCCCTCCCCATGTCCGGCATCTTCGGATACTACACCGTCGCTTCCCTATCCATTGTGTTAGAACCTTGTCGACGAGCACCGACTAGCACGCCCACGATCTGTTCGTCACATTGCCCAAGGTACGGTTCCATCACCTACCATGGATAGCTCGGATGATTACTACTACAGTAGCCTGTAATACTCATCCTCGTACCCGGAATCAACGAACAATGAGTGCGAGGCTTTGGTTGCTACGCTCCTCATCAATGAGCACATTTCAAGGCTGCAACTGATGTACAGGGGCTCGGTTCCCGGTCGTTCCTCATCGTTGGACCGTGATAGAGAAGGCGTCCATGCCCAGCTCTACAAAGATTACTTCCACCTCACGAAGCCTATATACCCAGCTCGTAAGTTCCGGCGGTGATTCCGGATGGCGACGCATGTGTTCACCCGCATTCGGCTGGGCGTAATGGCACATGATGATTATTTCGTTTGCAAGCCTGATTCCCTTGGTTTCACCTCTTACCAAAAGTGCACGGCAGCCATTCAAATGTTTGCATAGTGGGTTCTTGGAGATCTTATTGACGAGTACATGCGCATGAACGAGTCCACATGCCTCGACTCAATGTACAAGTTCTTTAGGGTTGACATTGCGGTCTTTGGAAAGGAGTGCTTGAGGGAAAATAATTTTATGAGACCTGGTCTACAAATCCAACTCCGTGGACCAACTCGAGCAATTGACACGTGAGCAGGAGAGAGAGAAAAAAACGAAATTTAAATGTGTGCTTGAGGGAGCCAACTGTCAAAGACACATCCCGTCTCTTCGCTATTAACGAGCAAAGAGGATTCCTTGACATGCTTGGGAGCATATATTGCATGCATTGGGAGTGTAAGAATTGACTGTTTTCTTGGCAGGGCGAGTACAAGGGACATTCGGGGGCATGCTCGGTTGTGCTCGAGGCGGTGGCATCAAAAGACCTATGGATTTGGCGCTCATGCTTTGGCATGGATGACACACACAATGACATCAACATGCTTCAGCGGTCACCGATCTTTGGTAGGCTTGTCGTGGGATAATCACGGCAGATGTTACCGGGGGTAACTGATCTTGGGGCAAGTCGACACAGGTATTCGGGAGAGTGTTTAGCTCGAAGGAAGACATGGCGTAAAGCAATCTAAGAACCGGAAAATAACTCGCCGGATCTCAATATGAATTATGCTGGATACTCGATAACAGGTGTTACAACTATGACTTGAATCTCTGGCAAACTAAACCTAGGGGCCGGTTTATAAAGCACCCGTACACCCCTAACTTGCCCTTCAAGGCACATCTTGAGTCCTACTCGAACTCCACATACAAACCCTAACTTCCCTTACCGCAGCCCACAATCCGGGTTACGAATCTTACAAGCCTTTGGGCCTTCCGGTAATCTCTTTACCCCTAGCCGGATATCGCTCAGCACACCTCGGGCCGGATTATATCTTGAAGTGGGCCTACCGGGTTACTATCCCCCCATCAGTAGTCCCCAGGATAGCGCGGGTTTCACGGATTCATCCTTGAAGCACTCGCTATTCCCTGAAAAAGATACGAAACACCCAAGTTCATGGGGACCGAGTTAAATTGCTTCGATAGATGGCTAGGCACAGCTCCATGACGGCCATACGATAACTCGATTTCCCCCCCGAATGTCTAACATGCCTTTCCAAATTTGAACCCTAAAATGCCAAGATTCCACTCACGATACCGGTCCCTGATATCTCGGGGTAGGTTACACTTCCTCCGCCAACGGAACATTTTATTCCATTCCGGGCGCATACACCACCAAATCCGCACGGATAATTACTGTCCCGTAGCTTCCGATTTTCCAGTCGCGGGGGTGAGCTCACCACCTCCCTTATAAATATCAACCGAAGGTAACCCTAGGCCTTTCACCTCACCTCATCATACCCTTTCTCCTCGCTCCCTCGCAGTTTCCGCCGCCGGAGCTCGCGCACACTACAACAGATAAGACCACTGCCGGCCACGCTCGACCTCGAGCTATCCCGCGCCGCCATCACGCATTGTCGTCGCATCTTCGTTTCTCTCATTGAGGGCTGTGGAACAATACTCAAGCCGCACCTCGCATCACCCTCATTTCGGACATCAATCTCTTCGGTAAGCCTCTCTCAATCATCCAATTGAACCTCGCAATTTTTTCAATTTGACTTGGATCGGATCTGGATCAACCCGTAAATTACCTTTCCGGTATCGTCAAATCAAGCCGCTTCGGTAGTCCTCAGCTCCTTTAAGCACCTGATGCGTAGTCGCAATTCATCCCCGCACCTTTATCAACCATCAAACTTTATATAAGATCGCTCGCAAGCTTTTCAACCTAGATCCGTTCCACCTTGTTTTTCCCGCTTGTCTCATTAACATCCGGAAAACCCTCTTTTTCCAGCTATTTCCTTCGCAATAAAGGTATGGGCAACCATCCATGTTCGCCCAACCCACCTCAATACGTAAGTAATTAACAATTTACTCAACCTCATCTGACACCCGGAAAATCCTCTACATTTAACATCGTAGCGCGCTATCCGGGTATTATTTTAGCCTTCGTATTGTCTTGATATTTCCAGATTCGGACTATCTGATACTCCGAATCTTACTCCATACATCCCTTGTCCCTTGCAGGTCAACTCCATGGCTCCAAAAAGACAGGGAAGGCACCCGGCTCCGACCAAGACCCCTCAAACCGCTTCTGCCAACTGGGGTCGGTCTTCGACGACGAAGGCCAAGCTGGAAGGAATGGCCGAATTAGGAATCCTTCCCTCTCAAAAGGAGATACATTGGAGGGCTCCTGACGATGAGACCCGTCCTACTCCTGCCGGGAATGAGGTAATCTGTTTTACCGAGCACGTGACCCGGGGATTTCGTCCTCCGGGTCACCCTTTCTTCCGGGAAATCTTAAGCCACTACGGCCTCCGGGTGTTCGACATAGGGCCTAACTCTATGCTGAATATTACCCATTTCATAGTCTTGTCCGAGTCTTACTTATGCGTTCCACCGAGCCTGGATCTTTTTATTGAGTTATTCCAATGCGAGCCGTGCCGCGAGAGCGGTGACGGAACTCTTCTTACTTGTGGCGGGGTATCTATCCAGCGCCGCAAGCACTCACCAATGCCAACTCTTAACTTGAACTCCCACGTCAACAACTGGCAACTATCTTTCTTCTATTGCCATGACACTTCTCCGGATGGTGAGAGGAAATTGCCAGGTTACTCGGAGAGCCTCCTTGAACCCTCCGAGTCTTTTAGCGCTTTTGCACCCGAGCCTGATAGGGAAGCAATTCAGCCCTTTTTGGCCAAACTAGCAGCCCTATCAGCCCATGGCCTTCTTGGGCTTAATCTAATAAAAACTTGGGTAGATTTCCGGGTTCAGCCCAACTCCATTCGTTCGAAGTTGCTACACGAGTACTCGGGTCACATCACGGACTCCCTCCGCTACTCCACCAAGAACTTCCCTGCTGGCAACACCAACAAGACCATCAAGGGCTTCCTGATGGAGAGGCTAGATGTTATAAAGAACGCTACCGGGCTACCCCCGTTTACTCGGGAGAATCCCGCCCCAGCGGTAAGACCTGACCCTCTTTTTCTTGCTTCAGCACTTTTATCCGCTATAGTCTCTAACCACTACTTGCATTTACTTGTTCACAGGCTGACGATCCCTTCTGGAAGGTCGAGAACTCTCCTCCCTCCCAAGACCCCGAAGGGGAAAACGAGTCCATTGATGACGACGAGGGTACTCTTTCATAACCTTTATACCTTCCTTTCATCTGTGCCACCTTTCTTACCACTCGTCCTTTCTTATCTGATACTTACTCGGCTTTCAGGGTCAGAGGACGAAGAGGAGGAAGAAGAAAATGACCCGGAAGCCACCGAGTCTGACCAAGAACCCCCAGTTGGAAACAAAAGGAAAGCTAGAGGGGTAGTTGAAAAGGTTCCCTTCTCTTCCATGTCTTGTGCGCCTTACTCCTTTGCCACTATGCGTGAACTTAATGTGCGATTATCACATTCACCCTTCTTGAAGGACCCTCTCCCGACTAAGCGTAGGGTGACCCGGAGTTCTCCGGGGGATGATCCCCTTAACCCGGGTATCTCCACCTCACCCGCTCATCGAGCCAGCACCCCTCCAGCTCAACCTTCCCAATCTCCTCAACGTCATCCATCTCCTAGTCATCCACTTGCCGGGCAATTTCGCGTACCGCAGCCAGTGCTTTTACCAACGTCATCCGCCTCCAGCTGCGAGCTTCCCCCGGACTATGCTGTGAACACCGGGTAAACTACCTTTACTTACATTCTCTCGCACTTGTTATCTTCCTTTTTTCCATACATTCCACTAATCAATGTCTCCTTTTTTCCTTTCAGCGCCACAGTTACGCTGAGTGACCCGGATATTCCTGAAGCAGAAAGGCAGGGAGAGGAGAAGCCGAGTAATAACATGGACATTGAGGTTGAGGACGAGGCCGAGGACGGAAATAAAGAAGACCCTTTTAAGGACCCGCCTCCACCAAAAACTGCATCACCCCAGCCCTCTGAGGAGGTGGACGAAGATATCATTTTGGAGACCAAGTCGGGTTCTCCTAACCCGGACACTCAAACGGTCCGGGTTTCGACCCCCAGACCCGGAACAACCCTTCAACAGGAAGGCCAGTCTTCCGGCCCTTCTCGACTTCGCCCTGAAGACATGACCTTTGCTCAAATGCTAGATGCCCTCCATACCTTGAAGGGTGATGAAGAAAACATACTAGACGCCTTAATAACCAAGCACGAGGTAATCCCGAGTAGTACCAATTGTTTCCACACATAGTCCCCAAGTTCCAAGTAAATTACTAAGTGACTTGCTTGGAACTTTGTATAATGTTTCTGGCTAATCCCTCTTCATGCTTCCTTATAGGACTATGTTTCACAGTTGGAGAAGAAGCTGGCCAAGTCCACCAAGCGTATTGAAAAAGAAACGGCCCTTCGTGAAGCTGCGGAGACTGAAGCTCGCAGGTGCCAAAAAATGACGAAAAGGTACAGGAAAAGAGCTCAGAAGGCTAAGGATAAACTGACAACACTTTCCGCGCAAATTGCTGACGTTTATCGTACCGCGACTGGTAAGATTTTTAAATCTCACCTTTTTTATGACCCGGATTCCTTTGATATGAACCACTGCACTTGCTTACTTATTATCTTTGCTCCTTTGGCCTCTTTAGCAGGCCCAAGTGATGCTGCCCCCGAAGAAGATGACGCTGCTAAGCTAAAAACCATCAAAAACACTCTTCGCCAACTTTGCAGCGGAGTTAGCTGGATACTTGATGAGTTGCGACTGCCGGGTGTCAGGCCAGATAATATGAAGAGATTGCTGGAATTCTGCTCCACGATCCCCGAGTGGATTTGGCACTGGAAACGGTCCTCCTGCCGATTTGGGGTAACCCGAGGGCTCGCGTTGGCTAAAGCCTACGCTCCCAAGCTAGAGCTGGCCAAACTTATGAGCGGATTTCCAGAGTTCAACTTGGATGGGTCCAAATTTTCGCCAAAGGACTTCAAGGCTATTCAGAAAGAAGTCCGTCATCCGGCTAGCGTTATCGCTGATAGCTTAGAGATTGATGTGATTCTCCCTGCTTATGATGCGAATGACAAGATTGTCCAGGCGAACCGCCCCCAGCCGTACAATATGCTTGCCCGTTGGAGGGAGGAGGCAATCAAGATGAGGGACGAAGCTGCCAAGAAGGCCGATGCCGACTCTTCTCCTGCAACTTCGCAACCCGGGACTGCTACTGATCCGAGTGGCGCTGCCACCCCCAGTGGCAACAAGGGCAAGGCCAAGATGGATCATGCAGCTTGAAATAATGAATATCGCCTAACATTCCATATGCGTCAGTCGGCAAAGCGTCGTTAAAACAGCTTTATTGTTTGTTTAAGCGGAGCGCCTGTGCTCTTTTGATACTTTAGGGTTTTTGTAATATTTTTGTTTAAACTCCCGATGCACTTTGCGCCCCTTTGGGTTTTTGATTAATGTGTCTTTGCACCCGCTTGTTCTTGATATCCACTTACTTTATTCTTGATACCTTGTACCTTTACTTTTTTTTTTATGCTTTCCTTGGCGAGACCCGACCTCCGGGTTTCGTTGGCATCTGGGGAACGGGCTTACACCCGGATCCCTAAGCCCCCGAGACCCGGATGCGTGGCTCGTTGGAATTTTATCGGCTGGATAATGCTTTTTCTTCTTCAGGGCTCACAAGTCCCCCAGTCCGGGTTTCCGCGTCTAGGACTAGTGATTGTTTCTTTTCAAGGAAACGAATCGCCTGTCGCTAAATGCCCAAGACTTCAGGACAGCTTCTTATGATGTTTGAAGTTATGCTTGATAATTGTTGAGTTTCCGGCTGCTAACCTTATACTCTGCATAACTTGTGGTTTAGATGACCCTTTCAACTACCTTGTACTATAAGCCGGCTTTCGCGTGGATACCATGTTGTTACATCAATACGAAAACGGGGTCAAGCAAGTCCCGTTTGGGTCTCATGACCGACAATAATCGTAAGCGAACAAATCATGCCACTTTGTTGCGAGTCACATCGAGCTTAAGTAAGAATAGCCGAGAAATTTGGACTTCTTTGTCCGGTTATAAGATTGTAGCCGCACTCGTTTTTTCGAGTGACCGGCCCCTATAACTCATTGGCATCAAGGCCGGGTCTTTTTTGAGTTTGCAGCTGTGCTTATAGGAGCGACCAGCCCTCAAGACCTGAATATGCACACCGTATAAATGACAATTGCCTCTTTTCTTGATAATCCCCTTTTTATTTGATATGAGAAAATTAGGCCAGCAAGCCGCCTCATTAAAAACCCATCCAGTCCCCAAGGGTGCCCCGGATAGGAAAAGAGTGCGTCTGAAACCTGCTGCCTGTTACATCGTTTTCTGCTAACTATAGTACGGACGTAGCTGAGCCACGTTCCATGGTCTATCTCTTTCTTGCATAGGTGCAGTAGTGTGAGCAGTGTCGTTGATTGTGGCCGATTCTTCTCTTGCATCTATCAAGTAATATGACCCATTATGCAGACTCCGGCTTACGATGAAAGGTCCTTCCCATGGTGGCGATAGTTTGTGCTTTCCCTCGTTTGTCTGAACCAAGCGCAGGACCAAGTCTCCCTCCTGGAAGACCCGGCTTTTCACCCGCCGGCTATGATATCTTCGCAAGTCCTGCTGATATATGGCTGACCTTTCCAAGGCTTGCTCCCTTTGTTCTTCTAACATATCCACGGCGTCTTGCCGGGTCTTCTCGTTCTCCACTTCAACATAGGCTGTCACTCTTGGTGAATCATGAATGATGTCGCTTGGTAATACTGCTTCTGCGCCGTAGACCATGAAGAAAGGTGTCATCTGGGTGGATCGGTTAGGCGTAGTGTTGATACCCCAGACCACGGAAGGAAGTTCTTCAACCCATGCCCCAGCGGCCCTGATACAAGGAACCCTTAGTCTTGGTTTCAATCCACGAAGTAGCTCTTGGTTCGCCCTCTCCACTTGCCCGTTGGCTTGCGGATGTGCCACTGATGCTACATCAAGCCTGATTCCATTGCTGCCACAAAAATTTTCCATCTCTCCAAGGGACATGTTGGTTCCATTGTCGGTAATTATGCTGTGGGGGTATCCAAACCGGTATATAATTCTTTTCAGGAACTTGACTGCTGTGGCCGCTTCGCAATTGGTGACCGGCATAACCTCCACCCATTTGGTAAACTTATCAACAGCCACTAAAAGGTGCGTCTTCTTGCAAGGTGACATATGGAAGGGGCCAACCATGTCCATACCCCAAACAGCGAATGGCCAAGTTAATGGGATGGTCCGTAACTCCATAGCCGGCACATGAGTTTGGCGAGCGTACCTTTGACATCCGTCGCACCTTGCCACTATCCGTTCCGCGTCTGCTAGAGCTGTGAGCCAGAAGAACCCATGCCGATAGGCCTTGGCCACAAGGGACCTTGTGGACGCATGATGCCCACAATCACCTTCATGGATCTCCTTAAGGATCTGTCGGCCTTCTTCTGGTGTCACACAGCGCAAAAAGACTCCTGCCGCACTTCTCTTGTACAACTCTCCATTGATAATAGCATATCCTTTTGCCCGCCTCACGATTTGTCTTGCTAGTACCTCCTGTTCTGGTAGTTCGCCCCACGATAAGTAGGCCAGATATGGCTCTGTCCACTCGGGGACATCACGTATTGTAGCCACGAGCTCCACGTCCGGGTCTCGATTTGCTAATTCTTCTTCAGACTCGGATTTAACTGACGGTCGCCATAGCTCGTCCAAGAAAACATTAGGTGGAACCGGCTCCCTGCGCGAGCCGAGTCTGGCGAGTGCGTCCGCCGCCTCGTTTTTTCTTCTGTCTATGTGCTCCACTTCATACCCGGAAAAACACCCGGCAACCCTATCAACCTCCCTGCGGTACGCTGCCATAGTGGCGTCCTTCCTGTCCCAGGTTCCTGATACCTGCTGCACCACGAGATCCGAATCTCCAAAGCATCGTATCCTTCTAATGTTCATCTCCTTGGCTACCTTCAATCCATGCAACAGAGCCTCATACTCGGCCACGTTGTTTGAGCAATCAAAGTGAATCTGCAGCACGTAACTTAGTTTATCCCCCTTTGGCGATGTCAGCACCACTCCGGCTCCTGACCCCTCGTACTGCTTTGATCCATCGAAGTGCATGGTCCATGACTCAGAACTTGGAACTGCGGTAACCATTCCAGTGTGCGTCCAGTCGTTAACGAAATCAACCAAAGCCTGTGACTTGATTGCCGATCTGGGCTCGTAGCTGATATGATAATCTCCCATCTCTATTGCCCATTTGGCTATTCTTCCCGTTGCATCCGAGTTTCTGATGATATCCGACATTGGTATTGAACTAACCACTGTTATGGGATGTTCTTGGAAATATGGCTACAACTTCCGGCTGGCCATAAAGACCCCAAACACCAATTTTTGCCAATGTGGGTAACGCTGCTTCGCTTCCGATAACACCTCGCTGACATAATAAACCGGCCTCTGGACCGGGTAACCTTTCCCATCTTCTTTGCGTTCCACGACAACTACTGCGCTGACGGCTCGGGGACCAGCTGCCACGTATAATAACATAGGCTCTTTAGGACCCGGCGCCGCTAGTACTGGCGCTTCAGATAACTGCTTCTATAGTGCTTCAAACGCCTCATCTGCCTCCTGATCCCATACGAACTTATCTGATTTCCGCAAAAGCCGGTACAAGGGTATTGCCTTTTCTCCAAGCCTGGATATGAACCGGCTCAAGGCTGCTACGCAGCCCGTGAGCTTTTGAACGTGCTTCAAATTTTCCGGTTTCTTCAAACTCTGGATGGCCTTGATTTTATCCGGGTTTGCCTCGATTCCTCTCTCGGAGACTATAAAGCCGAGTAACTTCCCGGCCGGAACTCCGAATACACACTTCGTTGGGTTAAGCTTCATCTGATACCTTCTCAAGTTTTTAAACGTTTCCTTTAAATCATCAATAAATGTCTCTGCCTTCCGGGTCTTAATAACCACATCATCCACATACGCGTGCACGTTGCGCCCAATTTAATCCTCGAAGCACTTCTGAATACACCGCTGGTAAGTTGCGCCCGCGTTTTTCAATCCAAACGTCATGGTTTTGTAGCAGAAGGCCCCAAAAGGGGTTATGAATGACGTTTTTTCCCAATCCTCCCTCTTGAGTTTAATCTGGTGGTACCCCGAATATGCGTCCAAGAAACATAGCAAGTCGCTTCCGGCTACCGCGTCTATGATTTGGTCTATCCTTGGCAGCGCGAACGGATCCTTTGGACAATGCTTGTTGAGGCTCGTGAAATCGATGCACATCCTCCATTCATTTGTCTTTTTCATCACAAGAACCGGATTTGCTAACCAGTCGGGGTGAAATACTTCCATGATAAAGCCTGCGGTTAATAGTCGCGCGATTTCCTCACCTATAGCTCTTCTCCTTTCCTCATTCATTTTTCTCAAACCTTGCTTCACAGGCCTGGCCCTGGGATCCACATGCAAACTGTGCTCTGCCAACTCGGTGGGGATACCCGGCATGTCGCTGGGTGTCCAGGCAAACACATCCGCATTTGAGCGTATGAACTCCACTAGAGCCTTTTCTTGCGCGCTTTCCAAATTGGACCCTATAGTGAACTGCTTGGTGGGGTCTCCTTCCACAAAATCTACTTTCTTGGTGTCTTGGGCCGCCTTAAATTTTACTCTTTCGTCCTCAGAATCTGGTCTTCTCAATGCTGTGCCATCATCCGGATCCACCTGAGACCGGTAATATTTAAGTTCTTCCTTTCTGCAGGCTTGTTCAGCCATTACCGAATCTCCCTCATCGCATTCTGCTGCTATATCCCGGTTTCCATGGATAGTGATGGTCTGCTTGGGGCCTGGAATCTTTAACTGCAAATATACATAGCACGGCCTAGCCATGAACTTGGCATAAGCCGGCCTTCCGAACAATGCGTGGTAAGGACTGTGCAACCTGACCACCTCAAACGTGAGCCATTCCACCCGATAGTTATCTACCGACTCTCCGAAGGCTACTTCCAATGTAATTTTTCCTTCGGGGCGCGCCGAATGACCCGGCACGATTCCATGAAAAACCGTCGAACTTTTCTGTAGCTGAGATTCTTTGAGGTTCATGCGCAAGAAGGTTTCCCAATATAGGATGTTGATGCTGCTCCCTCCGTCCATCAATACCTTTCTCAATTCATAACCATTGACCTGTGGCGAGACTACTAACGCCAGGGTTCCGGGGCGCTCTATTCCTTCCGGATGATCCCTTCTGCTCCACGTTACCTCTTGCTCTGCCCATCTCAAGTATCCCGGAGTGGCCGAGGAAACTGAATCCACTGTCTGTTTTAACGCCTTTTTGTCCCTGTTGGAAGTCCCTGTAACATGCACATGATATTGTCCTTTTAAATTGAGCGTACGTACCATACCGATGAAGATGCTGATTTGGCCAATCGACACCGTGGATCCGGATTCGAGGTGATCCGGCTCCAACTCCCACCCGGAATTGTCCACTATCCTTTTTCCTTCGTCATCGGAGTAGATCTCGCCGACGACAAAGTTCTTCATGTTCTTCCGAGCTTCTCCCGTGATGTAAACACCTTTGGACGCAGGCCCCACGGTGGGCGCCAACTGTCGTGGGATAATCACGGCAGATGTTACCGGGGGTAACTGATCTTGGGGCAAGTCGACACAGGTATTCGGGAGAGTGTTTAGCTCGAAGGAAGACATGGCGTAAAGCAATCTAAGAACCGGAAAATAACTCGCCGGATCTCAATATGAATTATGCTGGATACTCGATAACAGGTGTTACAACTATGACTTGAATCTCTGGCAAACTAAACCTAGGGGCCGGTTTATAAAGCACCCGTACACCCCTAACTTGCCCTTCAAGGCACATCTTGAGTCCTACTCGAACTCCACATACAAACCCTAACTTCCCTTACCGCAGCCCACAATCCGGGTTACGAATCTTACAAGCCTTTGGGCCTTCCGGTAATCTCTTTACCCCTAGCCGGATATCGCTCAGCACACCTCGGGCCGGATTATATCTTGAAGTGGGCCTACCGGGTTACTATCCCCCCATCAAGGCTCTCCGAAGGCGATGCACCATAGGTGAACTTTTAGATCAATGCTCACCAGTACACCAATGGCTAGTACCTCGCTGATGGTATCTACCCCTAATGGTTCACATTTGTGAAGATGATCTCCTTCCCTGTCGGTGAGAAGAGGACAAGGTTTGCTTAACAACACGAGGGTGCTAGAAAGAATGTGGAGCAAGCTTTTGGGGTACTCCAAGCCCGCTAGGCTATTGTTCGGCACCCTTCTAGGACATGGATCCTCCATGTCATCTAGGAGCTGATGACTTGTTGTGTCATGATGCACAACATGATCGTCGAGGATAAGCGCAATGGGGCCCTCTTTGACCATGATTGGGAGTTCGGGGGCAAGCTGGTTGAGCCCCAGCCTGGAGTACTATCATTTGAAGAATTTGTCAAATTTCAATGTGACATGCATGATAGTAATCTTCACAGGCAGTTGATGACCCACAAGTATAGCGGGTGTATCGTAGTACTTTAGATAAATTAGAGTGTCGAACCCAACAAGGAGCAGAAGGTGTTGACAAACAGGTTGGATAGAGGATTCACTGAAATAAAGTGCGAGTAAATAAAGTGCGGTAAATAATATTGCAGCGAGTGGATGATGACCCACAAGTATAGGGGTGAATCGTAGTAATTTCGATAAATAAGAGTGTCGAACCCAACGAGGAGCAGAAGGTGTTGACAAGCGGTTTCGATGAAGGAATAACTGTAAATACTGAAAGATAGATTTGTAGGGGTTTTCGATATTGCAGATAAATAAAGTGCGAGTAAATAAAATGCATTAGTAATAATTGTAGAAAGTGTCCCAATCATTTCTTCAGCAAAGGACAAGCCGGTAGGTTTACTTATGATTAACAAACGTCCTCGAGGACACACAGGAGGTTTCTGTCAAGTGCTTTTGTTCCATGCAGCTGAATAATGTTAGGTGTTTTGATAAGTGTCGTGTGGGTGAACCTATGCTAATGTACCGTCCCATCCAAGACTAATACATACTTGTGATTATACCCCTTGCAAGCAATATCAACTACAAGAAAGTAATTAAGAAATAAATCTAACCACAACTTTAAACTCTGGAATCCTACGCCCCCTCATGTAAAGGTTTCCTAGCGGTGGTTTAGGTTTCTGTCACTTCGGCAACCCCATAATTAGTAGCCAAATACACGATGCATTCCCCTAGGTCCATAAATGGAGGAGTGTCGTGTAGTCGACGTTCACATGACATCACTAGAAGAATAACACCACAACTTAAATATCAAACATTAAATATTATACAACATTACTTCACTACTAACAACTTGACTTCTCCCATGTCCTCAAGAACAACACGAACTACTCACAAGACATCATATGGATCATGATCAGAGGTGATATAATGGATGATAACAATCAGGTCATAAAGTGCAAAGACCGATAAATCTCACAAGCATAAACTACTAACAAGTAATCCACACCGGGAGAGAGATCTAATGCAAAACAATGATAAAGGCCCCTAATTGTTACGGCGGGATGACGGTGGATGATGAGGGTGATGGTGCTGATGGTGATGATGATGATGATAATGATCTTGATGATGCCGGGAGTGATGACGATGACGATGGCGGTGATTTCCCCTCTCCGGAGAGGAATTTCCCTAGCAGATTTCTCCCTGCCAAAGAGCTTTTCTCTCTCGGGTGTTTTCCGCCACAAGTTTTGCGTTTGACAAGTGTGTGGTTGGGAGCTAGCTATAAACGTGTATCACCGGAAAGCTTTCAACATTGCACAAAAATTTACATTTGGTTGATATCATGTACTTTTGTTTTTGGACTCCTGCCATGCCGAAATGAAATAGAGGAATAGTAAGTTTTGATGAGTAAGTATCTATATGACTAGAGAAACGCATTGGGCCGCTAACCCAAGCCATGCTTTATCATGGTGGAAATTTACTTACAGCTTGAGTGACTCTACAACACATCCTACAATAAAATAAGAAGCTATGCATAATAGTGAATGAAAATAAAAAGGATGATGAGTCTACTCCGTTTGTTTGTCTTGTCATTGTGACATGGGCTTGTTTCCATGTCATGGGGCAAGAGGTACCTCTTTGCGGTTCTCTATGATGTCATTAATACTTATTATGATTGTACAAAGCTTATTAGGAATCTTAAGTTGAGTAATCATGGAGTAGGTTTTCACACTCACGGGGCATGAGGCTTTCAACCACCTTGTCATTCACATTACTTCAACATTCACCATTTAAGATGCTAGTGATAAAGGGGCAATGAGAGTCCTAGATCAATGGATACCACATTTCAATTAGTAATTTTAGTTGAATAATATAGAGGTTAAATAAGACTTGATCATGTTTTACCTCTACTCAATTTTCTCCAAAGTGTCCACCATATTTTCTATTTTCCATTATGCTATTCTTTGACCAATATAGGATTTTATTTTTCATTTTGTGTATGCATTTGGTCCATAGTGCTTTTATTTCATTATACACTTTGTGAACTTTCATGAAGCATCTTTGCTTGCATATTTGATATTTATTACAACATGAATTGTATATTGCTACTCATTTCTAGTATTAATCATTTGATTATATGTAGCATGAATAATCCTCCTTGATATCCCATGATTGTTTCAATATGCAAAGTCCATGTTAGTTTTATCACCTTCATACTCGAGGACGAGCATGGGTTAAGCTTGGGGATGTTGATGCATGTAAAATGCATACATGAACTTTGCATGTTATTACTTGTTATTCCTACATATTAGCAACTTATATTCATGTTTTATAATGATTTGGGGGATTTTCTAAACAATCTCCCTTCTTTTGGTTCTAACCCTGTTTTTCCAGAAAACGTACTTTTTAGTGTTTCAGACTTTCCGGGAGCTTCGGGACTCCAAAAAGGGAAAGGCCAAAGAGCACGGTTCAGAATTTTCTAGACGAAGACCATGGGTCAAAGTAGAGGGCCAAAAGGCCAACCAGGTGGCAAAGAGGACCCTCCATGCAGCCAGATTCCTTGGCCGCGTGAGAGACCCCCTTTTTGTCCACGTGGTTCTGATGCCGTCGATCTTTCTTCTCCCGAGTGTCTCGTGACCTAAAAACGACTATATAAAGGGTCCCCTAGCCTTTTCGAGGAGGAGGCGGCGCCGAGAGACAAAACCACGAAACAGAGAGACAGAAGGTTGCCGCCGGAGAAGATCGGAGGGGGGAAACACCGCCGGGATCACCCCCGGAGGGCTCCACCCCCCTCCGGCGTGTTCATCATCAACATCTACAGCAAGATCAGCTCCATCCCTCCACTGTAATCTCTTGGCAAACACGATGTATGATGCAATACTATATTCCCTTGATGTATTGTGTCTCCCCGTCTATGTTTGAGTAGTGAATTGTTCTTGGCAATGGTGAAATAGTTCGTTGATTGGTTGCATACAAGTTTGTTATCTTCTATGATTGTCTTTATGTACAATATATGAGTGCACGCATATGTTGGGGAATGCATGTAAGGTGATGACCGGTAGCATAATGGAGTAGTGGTGACTTGGGAGTGACAGTAACCTGAGACCGAGCAACAAAGTTAAGTTATTGGGGGATATATATAGGGGACCTTAGAACGTAAGGCTATGGTGGGACTTTATGTCTTAATAAATCTTGTGCAGTCATTTACTTGGCCACATGATCCATCATAAGGGGTTGTACGTAGATCATTTACTTGACTATACCTATTCATGGCTCCTTCCTAGAAGAAACAACTAAGACTAAAACATGTGCTTCACTAATTGTGACAACCACACGAACGAAACACCTATTGGTAGAACACTTGCTCCCTTGAGATACTTGAGATATTTGCTGCTTGCTACTTGTGAAACTTGCATTTTAAACTTGCTTCACTAGTTACTAGACAAACCGCACTCCACGTCACTTACTTTTAATTAGTTAGTTCCTTTTAGTCAAACTTATTGCTTTGCATAAACAGCCATATAAGAGGGTTATAGGGCTTTTGTCGTGGGATAATCACGGCAGACGTTACCGGGGGTAACTTATCTTGGGGCAATTCGACTCTGGTGTTTGGGAGAGGGTTTAGCTCGAGGGAAAACATGATGATATGTGATCTGGTAGCCGGCAATCAAGTCGCCGAGTCTCCGATCTCGATATATTAACTCAACTCTCGTATTACACTGGATACTCGATACCTAGCGATATTGCTCGAACTCTTGGATCTCTCTCAACCTAACCTAGGGGCCGGCTTATAAAGCATCCGGATCCCCTGGCCGGCTCTCCAAGGCGTACTCTGAATCCTACCCGGACACTGCTTACAAAACCCTAAACTTCCTTACCGGAACCCACAATCCGGGTCACCAGGCCTACGATCTTGGGCCTTCTAGAAGCTCCTTTATCCTTAGTAGGGTCTTGCGCAGCGTCCTTTGGGACGAGTTACACCTTGGCGTTGGCCTACCGGGTTATCATCCCTCCATTAGTAGTCCCCAGAATAGCTTGGGCTTCACGGGATCCTCCTTGAAGCGCTCGCTATTCCCTGCAAAAATATAAAATGTACAAGTCCATAGAGGCCGGGTAAGGCGCTTTGATAAACAGCTAGGCCTAGCTCCATGGCGGCCATATAACAACCCGGCTTTCTCTAGGTCCTTTACTTTTTCCGGGTCAACGCCCTAGTAAGAATGTCAAAGGTCCGGCTTACTTTACTCGATAATTGATCCTGATATCGCAGAGAAGATTTGTTTCGCATCCATTCCGAATATCTCGCCCAGCACTTAAAGCATATCTCGAAAAATCCGGGCAGGTATCCGTTATCCCGAAATTTCCGATTCTCGCCCGTTGGACTAGGTTTATCCGCCCGCACCTTATAAATAAGTACCCAGAAGATAACCTAGCCCCCAACGGTCCATTCCAACTCCATCTTCTTCCCCATCTCTCGCGCTTGCGCAACACCACCACGGGAACCTCAAGCTCACCGCCGGAGCAAAGCCGCCGCCGGCTACGTTCGTCCTCGAACCGCTCCGCGCCGCCGCCAAGCTCCGCCGACGCGCCCTCATCTTGCCCGCCGGGAGTTGCGAAGGGACATTCGGATTGCGCCATCTGCCGCCGTCGCGCTTCACTCCAATCTTCTCCGGTAAGCTCCTAGTTTCCATTGATTTGGCTTCGCAATTTCTCGAATCAATCTAGATTAGATCTAGGTCAACCGCGTGCCATTTTCCTTGCCGTGCCGGATTAGATCACATAACTCCACGCTAGTTCATCCAATAGCTTGATAGATGGTCACATATCACTCCCCTATCATCATTAATCATTAATTTCTCCACAAAATCATCCGCAAGTTTTTCAATCTAGATCCATTTCACCCAAATTTTCCGCGCCTGTCATTGACACCCGGAAAATCCACTTATTCCGGTTCTTTTGCTTGCAGTAGATACATGGGCAATCATCCTTCTTCCTCAAACACTTTCCAATACGTAAGTACCCACAGTTTCTATACTGATACTTGATAACCGGATAACCTGTAATTTTTCGCTCCGTCCAGTGATACCCGGACGATTCTTAACTTCTACGTCTCATTAATGTCGCTTGCATATACTCGGATAGCTCACGATTCCCGAGTCTTATTCCTTGTACCTTTTTGTCTTGTGCTTTGCAGGTTGATCCCATGGCTCCTAAGAAGCAGGGGAAGCAGCCAGCCAAGGCAAGGACCACCCAATCAATATCCGCCAACTGGGCGCGATCCACGGTCACAAAGGCCAAGCTAGAAGAGCTGGCCGAGTTGGGGATCCTCCCCCCTCAGAAGGACATCCACTGGAGGGTGCCGGGTGACGAGACCCGGCCCACGCCTGCCGACGACGAGGTAATCTGCTTCGTCGAACATGTGACCCGGGGGTTCCGTCCTCCGGGTCACCCTTTCTTCCGTGAGGTTCTGAGCCACTATGGCCTCCGGGTATTCGACATAGGGCCTAACTCTATGTTGAATATAACCCATTTCATAGTTCTTTCCGAGTCATACTTGTGCACTCCGCCAAGTTTGGCCCTTTTTATCGAACTTTTCCAATGAAACCGTGCCGCGAAAGCGGTGACGGGGCGCTTCTTGCTTGCGGTGGGGTCTCTATCCAACGTCGCAAGAATTCACCAATGCCAACCCTTACTCTCAATTCCCATGTCAAACATTGGCAACTTTCTTACTTCTACTGCCG
This sequence comes from Alopecurus myosuroides, assembly GCA_028641055.1. Taxonomy (NCBI): domain Eukaryota; kingdom Viridiplantae; phylum Streptophyta; class Magnoliopsida; order Poales; family Poaceae; genus Alopecurus; species Alopecurus myosuroides. Next base: position 27,863,173 of record CM054060.1, read on the forward strand.
GGACACCTCCCCACCCGGCCAAAGGAAACTGCCGGGTTTCTCAGAGGGCCTCCTCGACATCTCTGAATCTTTCAACGCCTTCGCCCCTGACTCGGATAGGAAGGCAATCCAACCTTTGCTAGCTAAAATAGCCATTCTCTCGGCCCAAGGTCTCCTTGGGCTCAACTTGGTGAAAACTTGGGTCAACTTCCGGATCCAACCCAACTCTATCCGCACCAAATTAATGTGCGAGTACTCGGGGCACACCACAGATTCCCTCCGATACTCATCTAAAGATTACGCGGCCGGTGACACCAACAAGACCATCAAGGGATTCTTGACGGAGAAGTTGGAGGTAATCCGAAATATAGCCGGGTTGGAACCCTTTACACGCGAGAACCCAGCACCCGAGGTACAGATCCGGCTCTCATACCTTTACTTCCATGCTTTTCCTCCTGATACAGTTGTTAACTCTCGTCTTCATACTTTTATTTCAGGCTGATAATATCTTTTGGAGCATCGAAACTCCCCCTAACTCAGAAAACCCAGAGGAGGAAGAGGATGTGATCAACTCGGAAGAAGGTACATTCCGAGTCTCACTCAATTTCTGCGAGCTCGTTGTTGTTCATTCTGTATTTTTTCGACTGTGTACCTTGATAACTTTCAGAGCAAGAGGACAAGGACGAAGAAGAAGAACTTGAAGGCCGGGTGGAAACAGCAAGCGATGAAGATGAAGCTGAGCCGACAATCAAGGTCGGAGCAAAGAGGAAACCCCGAGGGGTCGTCTTCAAGGTTCCATACCGCCTCCTTGCCTCTAAACCATATTCCTTTGATAACATGCACGAGCTAAACCGAGAATTATCCAACTGGCCGTACTTGAAGGATCTGCCCGAGACCAAGCGCAGAACGACTCGGAATTTCCCGGGTGAAGGCGCTCTTAACCCGGGTATTCCGTCATCTCCAGCTCGGCGCACTGGTATTCACCTGACTCTTTACTGAATATCAAATTTTTCCCAACTCACCTCTTAGCAAGGCAGTTCCATGTCTAACTTTCTTGATGTCCTTCAGTTTCGTCCGGGTCCAGCAGCGAGTTCCCCTCGGACTACATGGTGAATCCCGGGTAAGGCTCTTTTCCTGGTGTTCTATCATCTTTCCATAACTTTTCTCCAATTGCGTGCTAACTGCTTACTTATACTGTCCATAGAGCCGCGGCCACTATCAGTGACCAAGGAAATATGGAGACCGATGACCCGGGTAATGAGGACCCTATTGATGATATGACGGCCGCAGCTGGCGGCGAAGGACAACAAGTGCCACCAACAGACCCGGCTAACCAAGAAGCCGAGTACCCAATAGCCTCGCACGCACGCGAGGAGGAAGAGGCTGCGGCCTTGGGCATGGGAGGAGGGGTACCAGACTCCGATACTCGGACGACTCAGATGCCTTCCCCTGCCAAGAAGATAATTCCTTCTCCGAGTTTCCAGGATCCCGGGTCTTCCAACTTGGGCAACAACACCTTCGATCAAATGATGAGCGCTCTCCTTGCCATGAAGGCCTCAGAGAGCAGTATGCTAGAGCGTATGGCAGTGGAGCACCAGGTAGCGTTACTTGATATCTCATAGTATCCATTCTAGTCCCCAAGTTCCGAGTCTAACTTGTCAAAGTTACACTCGGTACTTCTTGCAATACTTGGCTTACCATGATACCCGACTAACGCTTACACCTTTGTCCCTTACAGGCCAAGGCCACCCGGTCTGACGAAATGTTACTCAAGACCGAACAACTTCTGCTTACCGAGGTAAAGCTGAGAGAGGCCCTTGAGGCTGAGGTGGAAACCTTGAAGAAAGATGTTTCCACATACAAGAAAAAGTACACTACTGCTCAAACCGCACTGAAGAAGTTGTCGGACCAAGTTACCGATACTTATCGCATCTTACTTAGTAAGATTTTTGCTGCTGATTGCTTTCATAACTCGGCTTGTTACTTGATTCATGATACTCGGGATTATTGATGTGGCCTTTGCTCTTTCAACTTGTAGGCTCTAACCTTGCGGCCCCAGAAGACGATGCCGTCAAAAAAGCTAAAACCTTGAAGACTGTGCTCCGGACCTTCTTCGCCGGTACCAAGTGGATATTGGATGCCGTGCAATGGCCAACTGAGGCATATCCGGGTGAAGAAAACCTTGCCCAAGCGTGCTCCACTGTGCCTGCGTGGATCGAGCTCTGGAAACACTTGGCATGCCGGGTTGGTATGACCCGGGCCTTTATGCTGACTAAGGCTTACTTTCCTAAGATTGATCCGGCAAAGGTAACAGTCGGGTTCCCAGAATTCAAAGCGGACGGCTCCAAGTTTGGGCCCAAGGATTTCAAGGCTGTACAATCCGCGGTACGTCACTCGGCAACCACTTTGGCCGATAGTATGGACCTGCACACGTTTATGACTTCGTACGATGCTGAAGGCAAAGTTGTGAAGGAGGACGCACCCCTACCCTTCGATATTTTGAAGAAATGGAATGTTGATTCAGCCAGGAAGAGGGAAGAAACCGCAAAGAGGGAGGCCGAGTTAGGATCAGAGCCAACCACTTCTACGCCGGCTGTCCACCCGCCTGTCCGTCCTGATGCTAAGAATCCGGGTGATGATGCTGGGAAAGCTGAGGAGCGAGCCCAGGACCAAGACCTGGAGGGCAAGGGCAAAGATGTAGACCCGACCCAGGAAGCCGAGTAAGCAGATGCCATTATGATACCTTGGTCGTTCGATGCTTATTGTTGGAAACAAATATTCTTTTGACGGTGCACCTGTGCACCTTTGATACTATTATTGCATCATGTAAACACGTTTTGAAACTTTTAATAGCTTTTCGTGGCCCTTCTGGCCTTTGGATGAATTTGATACTTGTCTTCCTTTTAAGCTTGTTCTTGATATCCGACTTTCTTTATGGTTCCTTTTGTGAGACTCGGTTTCCGAGTATCGTGGGTTCTGACAAGTGGACTTTTCTCTAAGTCCCCAAGTCCCCTAGACTCGGATGTTTGGGTTTTTTGAGCTTAGTGACTAAGCAACTTGTTTCTTTTGTCGAAATTCCCAGTCCCCAAGACCCGGAGTTCCGAGTCTAGGATGTGTGGTCTTTCAAAGAGAACAAGTTGTTTTCTGCTAGGCCCAAAACCTAGAGCCGTTTCACATAGGTATTGAATTTATGCTTAATAAACTTTGTTTCCGGCTATTAGCCCTGTACTCTGCATAACTTGTGGTTTAGATGACCCTTTCGACTATCTTGTACTATAAGCCGGCTTTCGCGTGGATATCATGTTGTTACATCTATACGAAAACAGGGTCAGGCAAGTCCCATTGGGCTTCATGGCTGATTGTAATCGTAAGCGAGCAAATCATGCCACTTTAGTGCGAGTCACATCGAGCTTAAGTAAGAAAAGTCGAGAAAATTTGGCTCCTTTGTCCGGTTATAAGATTGCAGCCGTACTCGTTTGCGAGTAATCGGCCCTTATAACTCATAGGCATCATGGCCGGGTCTTTGAGTTTGTAACTGTGCTATTCAAGCAATCAGCCCCCAAGACCTAGATATATGCAACATACTAAGGAAGCTAATTTACTAAGAACAATAAATAATACTTACCTGGAAGAAAAGTAAAGAACATAGTCACAAGAATGAGACTTGATCAAAGATGTGAAGAAGATATATTGCTTAACCATCTCTTTATTGATATGAGAAGGTTTGGGTCAGCAGGCCGCCTCATTAAAAACCCTCCAGTCCCCTTAGGTACCCTGGATAGGAAAAGAGTGCGTCTGAAACCTACTGCCCGTTACATTGTTTAATTCTTCTTGGGAATCTCTCCGGAACTAACGTAATCGACACACATTCTCCACTCGTTGGTCTTTTTTATTATGAGTACCGGGTTTGCTAGCCAATCCGGGTGAGGCGTCCCCATGATGCGGCTGGCTGTGAGCGGCCGTGCAATTTCTTCTGCTATAGCAGATTGTTTGGAGGGATCATCCTCGATGAAAGCCACCATCTTGGTGTCATGTGTTGCCTTGAACTTTGCTCTTTCATCTTCAGTATTTGGTCTTTTTAACGATGTTCTGTCACCCGGGTCTACTTGAGACCGGTAATACTTGAGTTCCTCTTTTCTGCAAGCTTGTTCAGCCATTGCTGCATCTCCTTCATCGCACTCAGCCGCTATATCTCGGCTTCCATGTATGGTGGTGGTCTGCTTGGGACCCGGGATTTTTAGCTGTAGATACACATAACACGGCCTAGCCATGAATTTAGCATAAGCCGGCCTTCCGAATAGCGCGTGATAAGGACTGTGCAACTTAACCACCTCGAAAGTGAGCCATTCAACCCGGAAATTGTCCTTCGATTCTCCAAAAGCTACCTCCAATGCGATTTTTCCCTCGGGGCACGCTGAGTGACCCGGCACTATCCCGTGAAAGATTGTCGAACTTTTCTGTAGCTGAGACTCCTTGAGACCCATGCGTAGAAAGGTTTCCCAATACAAGATATTGATGCTACTTCCACCGTCCATTAGGACCTTTTTCAGCTCATAACCATTGACCTGAGGTGCAACCACCAATGCTAAGACTCCCGGATGTTCTATCCTTTCCGGGTGATCTCTCCTGCTCCATGTTACGTCCTGCTCTGACCATCTCAGGTATCTCGGGACAGCCGAGGAAACCGAGTTTACCGCTTGCTTCAGTATCTTTTTGTCCTTATTAGAAGTTCCTGTAGTATGCACGTGATATTGACCCAACTGGTTGGGGTTAGCTTGGAAACCTCCAGCTCCCCCTTGGTTGTTACCCGGATTTCCGCCTGCCGGGTTACCGGCTGGGGGTGGGCCGTTGCCCGGGTTTCCACCCGGACCCGGTCCTCCTCCCCGACCTGCACCTCGCATGGCTCTGTTCACTTCCTCATTCTTCCATCTCTGTAGGTCCGCGCACTGCTCCAATGAGTGGTTAGCCGGCCTACCGTTCCTGCTGTGCTTTGGACACGTCATTCTGAAGATGTCCCAATTGTTACTCGGCCTTGGTGGCCCTTCATAATTTCCTCCATTGTGATTTCCAGTATTGAAATTTCCTTCTGCCCTAGGTCTCGAAGACCCGGCTTCTGTGCTAGCGACAAACTCGGAGCCTCCTTCAAACGGGTGCTTGTTCTGGTTGTTCCCATTGTTACCTCCATTGTTACCCGGCGCTGATCCATTGCCGGCTCTTCCGTTGTTGCTTGTGTTTGCTTTTGTTTTCTTGTCGTCGACATCCTCTTCTGTAGTATCCGTAGCGGCGTGTTTGTTGCATGCGTCCATCAGTTCTCCCATCGTAACCTCTGAAGCATTCCGACTAGATTTCATGCGAGTTAACTTTTGCACTAAAGGTGTGTACTTGCACGTCTTTGCCATAGCGTGTAGCGCATCTTTGGGCTGAATATCTGTAGATGAATGAAGTATCTCCATAACCCGGCGGACCCAGCTGCGCGCCGATTCTCCCTTTTTCTGGACACATCGTTCTAGGTCATCAATAGTGAATAGCTTCCTGCATGTCCCATGAAAGTGTTTGATAAACGCAGTTTTCAACTCCTCCCATGACTTGATAGATACTTCCGGCAGATTAGTAAACCATAACTTTGCTGCTCCTTCTGACATCATAAAATACATGAACTTGGCTTGAAGATTCTCGGAAGAGTTGCGAATCGACATAGCCATCTCGTAGCTGCTCAACCATGTTTCTGGATCCATAGTCGGCTCATAATTTACTACTTTACCCGGTTCCTATCCGGGTAAGGCTCAGCCCTGATGTTATCTGACAGACACTTAGGACCAGCGAGATTAGTCGGAACTGGCCTTACTCGGGAAACGTGTGATCCTGCGGGAGGCACGGCTGGACACGGTACTGCCGGTGGTCCATACACCGCAGACCCGGCCGCGGCTCTCCTGGCTCTTGAACTGTCCACGATAGATTGCGCTGCTGATGCTGCTGGTACTGCCTGAACGCGGGGAGGAGGCGGCATTTGCTGCTGCTCTTCCCTCCGCCGCACTGAACTTGTCTGGATATTGCCTGTATTGCCTCGTTGCTGACTGATATATGGTGTCCCATGCATTCCACTTCTGTGATCCGGGTAATTAACTTGCTGCGCCACCGCAGTGCGCAATAGATCTATCGCCCACCGGGTCTCCTCTGCGTGGGGTGACTCTCTTACGGGGATTTGATTCAATGCGAGTGCTGCTGCGTACACGTTATCCATGGGGTTGTTGTAATGACCTGCTGGTGTGCGAAACCGTGATGGTGGTGGTGGTGGCAATGTATTGCCGACGGTAACTCCGGTCTGCAATGTGGGTAACCCGGCTTGTGTGTTTGCCGGCTGTGCTCCCCCAGTTGCAGGTTGATGTACGGTTCCTGGGTTTGCCGCGGGGATCGGTTGATCCTGAGGCGTGATGAATAGGTTGGTCGGATTTATAACTCCGCCCGTTGCTGGTAACATGGTTTGATGCCTTTGACGCACCCTATTTGTCTCTTCTCGGAGCCGGGTTTCCAATGCATCCAGCTCACGTTGGCGGGTGGCCATCCCTTGTCTCTCTGCTTCTACTTGCCTTCTCTGTTGTTCTAATGCACGGCGAGCTACGTCCAGATCTCTGACACGTTCCGCCGCGTTTTCCGGAGTAATAACTGTGGCTAAAACGGTTGGATCCAGAATCAAGTTGTTGTTGAATAGGGCCGGGTGTTGCGGGTTTGAAGGACCCGCCCCCGGCGTCCGGTTTGCTAGATATCCAAACATATTTGCCTGCAACTCACTGTCCGCCGCATGACTGGTAACTGATGCCGATTCTCCGTCAACCCGGGTAAGAACCGGGTTTTCGTCAACCGGACCTTGATGCTGGGCCGGCACTTGTGTTGTTCCGACTGTGGTCGCGGTCACATTTCCCTTATTAAGATTGATCGCCGGGGCCGTGTAAACCGCAACCTGGCGCGTAATGCTTGGCGCAGATTCGTACTCTTCCTCTTCGCTGGTGTTTTCCTCGTACCGGTTCTCCAGCAGATGCAAGATAGACTCGGTATCATCGTCTCTCATGACCCGGCCACGCGGGGTCCATACCGGCTCCTCCGGCTGTTCCCTCTTCGTGATGAGTCCTTCTGTCGGATCTACCGTCCCAACCGATTCTTCCCCATCTGATTGAACGCAGGTGGCTTCCCCTGACACAGAATCAAATCCGAAATCGTCAGGGATTGAACCAGACGTACGTACCATACCGATGAAGACGTTGATTTGGCCGATTGTCACGACAGATCCAGATTCGAGCAGATCCGACTCTGGCCCCCAGCCGGAATCGTCCACCATCTTCTCTCCTTCACGGTCGGTGTAGATCTCGCCGACGACAAGGTTCTCCATGTTCTTCTGAGCTTCTCCCGTGATGTAAACACCCTTGGACGTAGGCCCCACGGTGGGCGCCAACTGTCGTGGGATAATCACGGCAGACGTTACCGGGGGTAACTTATCTTGGGGCAATTCGACTCTGGTGTTTGGGAGAGGGTTTAGCTCGAGGGAAAACATGATGATATGCGATCTGGTAGCCGGCAATCAAGTCACCGAGTCTCCGATCTCGATATATTAACTCAACTCTCGTATTACACTAGATACTCGATACCTAGCGATATTGCTCGAACTCTTGGATCTCTCTCAACCTAACCTAGGGGCCGGCTTATAAAGCATCCGGATCCCCTGGCCGGCTCTCCAAGGCGTACTCTGAATCCTACCCGGACACTGCTTACAAAACCCTAAACTTCCTTACCGGAACCCACAATCTGGGTCACCAGGCCTACGATCTTGGGCCTTCTAGAAGCTCCTTTATCCTTAGCCGGGTCTTGCGCAGCGTCCTTTGGGCCGAGTTACACCTTGGCGTTGGCCTACCGGGTTATCATCCCTCCATCAGCTTTAGATAATAGATAGCTTACCTTCAGATCCTCATGGGTTCGACACTCAAATACTTATCGAAAGGTACTACAATTGATCTCCTGCACTTGGGAGTCATCACTTAGTTGGCCCTATCTTCAGGAATCGACGAAGAACGACAAGAACAAAGGAAGGACACGATGAACACGATGAACACGAGAGGAGGAAACGAGGGGGAATCATCGGCAAACGCGGGGAAACACAAAGGGGATAAATAGCGAGAACCGAAATATCCCAGACATCCCATCAACTAAACCCCGATGGCCGCCTACAGAACGATTGATCCAACTGAGCTCACCTTGATTGAATCCGCTTCACACCCGTAGCCGGTCCACTACGCCAATAGAACCTCAAGGATTAACAAGAGGGAGATTGGGAAGTTCCTAACTGAGTCCCAAGGGGAAAGGATAGGTAACTCGGTGACCCTTGATACGATCCTAGATGAATATCGTAGGAGTAGCCTTGATACGGTCCTAGGTACAAACCATAGGAGTAGCCTCACAAGGGAGATACAAGGGCAAAGCCCAAAGTTCTCAATTCATCTCTAACCCTAGATGTGACCCAAGGGGTTCCCTTATATAGCCTACGGGGTAGGTGGGGTGGAAAAGTGGGGTTTCCACCCACTTTCACGAGTTAGGAGGGGAGCCGGCCTGGCCGGGCTGGTCTGTTGGGTGGCCGGCCTAGGCCGGGCAGCAGGCCGGGGGCTTTGGATGGGTGGCCGACCTGGGATGGGCTCGGGGCCGGGCGGCTAGGTGAGGCAGCCGTCCTCGAGTCCAGACCGGCCGGGGTGTAGGCCGGGCAACCTACATCTTCTCTTCTTCCACCTTCCCTTCTCCCTCCTTGATGCCTTCTTCTTGGACTTCCTCCATGGCTTCTTGGGCATCCTCTTGGGTATGGTCTTGATCATCATGGGCATCGTCTTGGGCTCCATTGTGGGATCCAACATAGGCATGAAGAGGGGCATTCCATGAGGTAGCGCACCATTCACCAAGACACCGAAAGCACATAGAGATAGGGTGAGTTCACCTTGTCGTGTATTGATGTGGTGCTTGGTGGAATAGGGTGGGCTGCATCATCTCCCCCCTTGGAAAAGAGTCGCCCTCGACTCTTGGTCCATCCATTCATGAGCGGGAGAACTAGTGTTGACGATGAAGATGTCGTTGAAGTTGAGACGCTTGTCAAAGGTCATGCCACGGTAGGATCGTAGCGGTGGTAGTCCAAATGTGATGACGATGTTGAAGTGGTTCGCATTGGTTGGTTGATGAATACCTTGAAAGGCGTTGTAGTCGTTGAAGTTGAGCCTCTTATCGAAGGTCATGCCAAGGTATGCTTGTTGCGGGTGTGGTCCAAAGGCGATGACGATCTTGAAATGGTACTCATTGGGTTGGTGAGGAAGATCTTGAGAGGCGGTGTAGTCGTTGTCGGAGAGCTCAAGATGTGGTTGCTCCATTGCTTGCGGGAACGGTAGAGTGTAGATGAACTTGACGTATTGGTTGCACACTGCTCCATTGGTTGCGTTGTCGTTGATTCTCTTGTCGAAGTCCATGTACATCTTGGTAGGTTGTATGTAGTCGTGGTGGTCATTGTCGTTGACGCGCTTGTCGAACTCCGAGTGGATCTTGACGATTGGTATGTAGTCGTGGTAGTCATTGTCGTTTACGTGCTTGTTGAACTCCAGGTGCATCTTGAAGTGTGGGCTGTAGACGGAGAAGTCGTTGTGGTGGAAGCAATTCTGGAACTCCAAGTACATCTTGACATGAGTTATGTAGGCGTAGAAGTCGTTGTCGTGGATACGTTTGTCGAACTCCATGCACATCGTGACATGTGGGATGTAGTTGTAGAAGGCGTTGTCATGGACTTCCTCATCGTACTCCATGCACATCGTGACATGTGGGACATAGGCGTAGAATTCGTTGTCCTTGACATGCTTGTCATACTCCGTGCACATCTTGACATGTGGGATGTAGGCGTAGAAGGCGTGGTTGTTGACGTGCTTGGGAAATGCCGTGTAGGTCTTGACTTGAGGAGTGTGGATGGATAATGCATTGTCTTTGATGCGCTTGTCAAACTCCATGTGGATCATGACGAGCGGAATGTACTCCTTCCAAATCTTCAAGCCGTTGTTGATGTTCATGCGGTGTGGAGAGCCTTGTATGTGGAGAAGTCCATGACGTCTAGCATGCTTGATAGGGTCACCAAATCTCTGCAAAATAGACAACAAAGGCGGAGAAAGAGTTGGTAAGCCTTTAGTGTCAATAAGCACAAATGGGGTTTTGCTCTCAACTCTCATCTCACTATTGGTGGCTATCATGGCGATCCCTCTAAGAACACTCATGACTTTTCCACTCATGATGGGTTTGTGGCTCTCACTCATGGAATGGTGGATCTCTCTCTCACCACTCATCTCACTTGAAGCTTGAGAGGGTGCACTAGAAGGCTCCAAATTCTTGGCACTTGATGTGTGCAAGTTTGTCGAAGTCGTTGCATTGCTTGGAGGAGGAGGTAGTGTCTTGGCATGTGGCGAGGAAAGCTCAATCATATCGTCTCTTGGATTGATCTCCAAGTGTGGAATGTTGGGCTTGCTTGGAGGAGGAGGTAGGGTCATGGCTTGTGTCGAAGAAGGCTCCATCATCTTGGTAATGTGGTAGTGTAAGCCATGCCTTATAGCATCCTCAAGTGGTTGATGGTGATGATGATGATATCCTTGGCTAGAATGGAGGCTTGAGCGTGGCCTTGTGGAGGTTGGAATGAGTGACGTGGAAGTCAAATGGAGTGCGTCACCAAATTCTTCGCTACCTCCATCAAAGATAGATGTGCCATTGATGCTAACTCTAGAGAGGTTGCATCTTTGGTCATGTCCATCTTGAGGATAGGTGTGAAGAACTCGTGTCATCACTCGCGATGAATTCTCGGCCTCATTGCAATAGACGCTTTCGTCACCATTGGTCGACATGTCCAAGGAATTAAGAGAAACTTGGTTAAAGGCATAGTATTGTCCTTCACTCATGTAGTCACGGTGTCTATGTTGGTTGGCACTCATGATAAAGTTGTTGGAACACTCGAAAAACTTATGTACATTCCCACCACATGTGAAGCAATTACTTGTGCTCAATTGGAGTTGAGGATCATTAGGGGTGGTGGTAGGAGATGCTTTCTTCTTGAATGGTGTCGTAGCGTTGTTGATAGCATTGGAAGCTCTAGAGGGGCTCATGGTTTTGGTAGTCGGAGTTGTTCCTTGTGTCCTTGGAGACGAAGAAGAAGAAGAAGACCTTGGAGAGGTTGGCAAGGGATGAGCCTCTTTCACAATGGCACATGCATTAACGTCTTCATCATAGAGTAGGGGAGTGGTATCCTCATGCACATGGTGATGTCGATCTTGTGTCATGGGAGGAATATCTTCGCACTCTTGATGTTGTTGTTGTGCTTGTGGCGAGGAGGGAAGCTCATGCTCTTGATCATGAAGGTCATAGTCCTTCCTCATAGGATGTCGCACATGGGGGATGTGTAATGGTGTCGGTGGTGAAGTGAATCGCGCCTCGTGTATTGAAGAAGGAGGAGGATCATGACATATATGGCGATGTAGGCCTTGCTCATGTGCTTGATCATGAAGTCCATAGTCCTTCCTAAAAGTATGTCACACATTGATGTTGTGGATTGTTGTTAGTGATGAAGTGTCTCTCGCCTCTTGCCTGGATGAAGTAGTGATATCATAGTGTCCATGGCGAGGATTTTCTTGATCCTTGTCGATGGCGGGGTGCGACGAGAAAGCAAAATCTTGGTGATGATGAGGTGGAGGCTCCCATTACTCATGTTGGTGATGACTCTCATGGTCCTTTAACCTTGGAACATTGAGACAAAGGGCGCTCAAGTTGTTGTCTTCATGGTCTTGATGATGCCGTGCTTCATCTAATATGGGAGGTAAAGAATCATGGATAGCATCTCCATTAGCTTGTAGTTGACGAGGTTGCTCATGTGGGTCCTTATCAAAAAATGGAAGTGAGAGGCCATCTTCACTTGCTTGTTGTTGACGTGGTCGCTCATGTGGTTCCTCATCAAACATAGGAAGTGAGAGATCATGAGGAGCATCCGCGCTTAGTTATGATCGATGTGGGCGCTCATTTGGGTCTTCATCAAAGAGAGGAAGTGAAATATCGTGTGTAGCATGCCCACTTGGTTGTTGTCGATGTGGGAGCTCATTGGGGTCTTCATCAAAGATGGGGAGTGAAGTAGCATGTTGAGCATTCCCACTTGGTTGTTGTCGATGGTGGTTCTCATTGGGGTCCTCATCAAATATGGGAAGTGAAGTAGCATGTAGAGCATTCCCACTTGCTTGATGTTGAGGAAGTCTCTCATTTGGGTCTTCATCGAAGATAGGTAGCGGAAGGTCATGTGGATCATCCTCATTGGCTTGGCGATGGCGGCCATGATGGAGAGGATGGCGCCGGTGGTCAATGTGGTGTAACATCCCAAGTATGAAAATCTCCCCCCTAGATGTTTGTTTCGTGTTTTATTTTTTGTTTTGCATCATGTCATCATATTCATTTGATTTTTTGTTTGCATTGTGTTGCATTTGATCTCATTGTTTCCATTTGTTTTCTTATGAATTCCAAACAAAAATTCAAACCTTTATGCATACTTGTTATGTTACATGTTTCAAATAACAACTACAAAATAAACAAACAAATTGTTCCACTAAAAATTGGAATCAAAACTTTAATTTTGGCTTAGGTTCATTTATTTCTTTTGATACCAAAATTTGCTCAAATCATTTAATTACCAAACAATAACATCAATTGAATTTATTTGGAAAAACAAAAGTTTGTTTTCAAGTGCTGTTGCAAAACGAAGCAATACCAAATTTATTCCAAGTTTTGCTAACCCTAGAACCATTTGTTTTCTCTTTTTCCAAATCTGCAAAAAAAAAGAGTAATAAACAGAAAAAAAAACAAAAGAGAGAGAGAGAGGGATTAGAGGGCAGCCAGCCCACTTTGGGTCCAGCCCAACCTGCCCTAAAGGCCCGTACCCCCCTTTCCCTAACCTCCTGTACGGAGCACCATCCATGGTGTCCACGTACAGGTTCAGAGAGGGGCAACGGTGATCCGCACGCCCACCTCTTCCTATAACCTGAGCTCACCCCCCTCCTCTTGCCCTAATTCTTTCTTCCCCCTCTCTTCCCCTCGAGCGCCTCCATCTCCTCCCTCTTTTCTCTCTCGTTTCTCTGTACCTCCTCCCGAGAGCACCTTCACCGCCTCCATTCTCCGGCGAGGCGCCGCCGCCACGGTGCCCTAGTGCCCAAGCTAGGGCCGGGAACGGAAAGCTCCCGGCTCCCTCATCCTCCCCGTGGCCTCGGTCTTCCCCGAAGCTCATCGGAGCGCCGCCGCCATCCTCTGTTTGCCGCCACCGTAGCCATCGACCGTGCGTCGTCCATCTCCCTGCAGCGAGGTAACCACCGCTCCGCTCCCTTCCCGCTCCTTGCCCTCGTGGCCCGCACGCACACCGAGCGCACAGCAGCCGCACACGGGCCGCACCGGCCGCAAGCCGCGTCCGCCCCAGCGCCCGCGCGCCGCGGCGAGCGATCGCTCGCCGGCCGCCCCTGTCGCTCGCCCTGCTCGCCTGTACCTGCACGAACTGAACAATGTTCAGTTAATATCTTAACTGACGGAAAACTGAACCTTAACCACACACCTGCTCTGCTATCTGACAAGCAAACCGATCTAGCCCAACTGGTACGTTCCGTGCGCCCAAGGGAGAGATCCCGGGATCAAATCCCAGGGGAGGCATTTGCCTCCCCAATTTTTTCCTTTGACCGCCCAGCGCTGGGACCCGCATGTCAGGGACCCTGGAGGCCACCTGGGCGCCACGCAGGCCTGGCCCCACTGTCAGTGCCTGTGGCTGGCCACTGCGCGGTGCACCTAGTTTTTTTCGGCCCTTTTCTTTAATTTAATTCCAGTTTTTATTTCAGATTAACCCCTAAACTCAAAAATCACATAACTTTTATTTCGCAAACCCAAATAATAAAAATAAAATATGTACACTGCACCAAATTTAATTATCTACCTAATTATAACATTTGTTTTCTGTTTTGAATTTTCAAAATGCAATTCAAATTTGAATTCAAATAATTCAATTGCAATTTGGTAAAATCCATAACTAATTCATTATTAATCCAAATCATGCAAATAAAATATGTTTTCCATACCATTTTGAACCACCAATTCAAATATAAATTTTGTTTCATGATTTGAATAATTTAAATTGCCTAAATAATTTAAACCTTGTTTAAATCATTTAAAATTGATAAAATCATAACTTGCTCAAATAAAATTATTTTTGAACATGCAAAATATGTTTTCAAACCATCAAAGTGTGAACTTTTCAAATATGAATTTTGTTATTTGTTTTGCACAATTTAAATTGGTGAAAACAACAACTATTTGTGTAATCCCTTTAAGGAACCAAAAATTCCATACCTTACTAAATAAATTTCTAAATTGGTAAACCCTATTTTAAATTGGTTCTATTGTTGTTATTTTGTTGTTTTCCTCATCCATGCATCATACTAATTCACCCTCATCTGTTGCTTAGTTGGAAAACAAATAATCTAACCCAAAATGCATGGGCTTTTCATATGCAACTCAAAATTGCATATGTGTCCATTTAATTTGTGTTACCATGTCAACTAGTTTATTTTGATGCAACTATTAACATGACATGCATCATCCCCATGATTGTGCACTATGCCATGATATTGATTGTCTACCCTTTCTGCATTGTCTGTTTGCTTCTTCTCGGTTAGACGACGACGTTGAGACCGACGATCCTTACGACACCCCTTCAGAGGTTTTAGCTCAGTACCAGGCTACTGGGTTTGCAGGCAAGTTATCACTCACATGAACCACTGTGTTCCTTTCAACATTGGTTACCGATACTTTTCCGTTGTCTATTTCTGCTAGCCATATGTATCGTTGCTTCTGTTACGATCCTATCACATGATACCCTGAAACCATGATATTGCCTCACCTCCAGTCCTATAACCCCGTTGTTTGAGCCCGTGTCTTACTAGCATGCTTAGGGTTGTTTCTGCTCGAGTCTGTTACCCGTTACTTTCTGTTATCATATTCTATTATGTTCTATGGGCTCGATGTTTAAACAACAACCTATTAATGCTTGGGTAATAATAATAATTTGATGTTAAGGCACCGGCAGGAGGCCCGTCGTGGTTTTGAGGCCTGCTAGTGTCGACCCTAATTAGGAAAAGGGTCTTGTCTACTGATCCATGATGAGCGTGCTCACCGCATCCGGGTGGTGGTATGGAACCCCCCTCGGCTTTGATCTGATCCGCAGTTTGTCCAAAGAGCCACACTTAGTTCGGGTGTTCCATTTGGCTCATACGCATAAATGGGTCGCTCCCATGGTTACTGATGATGATGATGACGCACACATATAGGGCGAGGCCTGTAGTGCCGGGGTGTTGTGTCCTGCGGGAGTTTTGCACACCTGCGCTGAGTATTCGGCTGCGTGGCTGGGACCTTATAGCTCCGTGGCTCCTAGGACAGGCTGTAGTGATGGTTCGAGTCGTGTCGAGTCCACCTGAGTTTTAGTTGGTGGCTTGAGTGTGTACGGGTACTGGAGCACACCCTGCAGGGATAAATCTTCTCGAGAAGCCGTGTTTCTCTGCGGTTATGTGACGACTTGGTGAAAGTACTGGCTAACAAGTACTCAGACAACTTACACCTAACTATAATAACTTGACTAGTAATAGGTTTATTGACACAATAACCTGAACCATCATTAATCCAACTGTGTGAGTTATCCTCGGATTGCTTCTTTGGATAAGGGGCGAGATCCAGGATGGGTTTGTTTGGTGGTTAGTGGTAGTTGGTTGCGATACGCTATCTTATCTTCTTTCTGTTAGCCGGAAGTGGTAGTAACTCTGTAGTGGGTTAGAGCAGCCAGTTGCCGCATCTTTTATATCCCCTTTCTTCCGTTGAACCCCAAAGCATCTGTGCTTGGTGTTGACGGGTTACGCTTTGGTGAACTGTGAGTCTTGCTTGCCAGTACGTTGTTGTACTGACCCCTTTGGGGCTGTGGTTTACGCAGACGACGATTCCGAGGATCCCCATGGAGGCTACTACGTGGAGTACGACGACGCTGTTGACGAGTAGATAGCGGACCCGGGCAGGATCCGAGACTTCGTGGATGGGCTCCGTTTTCCTTTCATTGCCGGCTTCTTAAGCCTATTTGGTTTTGTCTGTACTCAGACCTGTTGAATGCTTCCGCTGTGATGTACTGATGAATTGTTGGGACATGTGTCCTCTGGATGATTGTATTTGCTATCTCTGCTCTAGTGAGAGCCATTTGCAACCTTATTTCAATCTTTTGTGTCTTAGAGATGTGTTGTGGTATCATTCCGTTTAACGCTGTTGACGTACCCTGCGTGATTGATATGAAGTACGTCGACAGTAGTGCCTATGGTCTCTAGTGGATAGTTTACATCGACGGTGGAATAGCAGGGCTTGTGTTGTCGCGCATAAGCGCAGGACTACCAGGAAGCTGGGACGTGGGAGCAGTTATGCCCCATAATCCAAGCATCTGCTATCCAGTTCGGCCCGATGAGTATCCCCTAGAAACCAGGGTGCGACAAAATGGTATCAGAGCCTGTCTGCCTGTAGGATCCCTTTAACTGGTCGCAGTTGAGTCTAGAAACTATTTTGTAGCTATATAGGAAAAATGAAACGTGAGAGTAGGAATTCTGCCATTTTATTTCTTTCCCCACCCACCCTCCCTTTTCTGGTAAGGAAGTGCAACGTTGATTTTCCCTTCTCATCTAAACTTTCAAGTTAGGATTTCACGTGTTCTGGGTTCTTCCATAGTACCTTAGGAGTTTTGGTCGCGAGTTTCCCGATGTTGCTTCAATATCATGTTTCTCTCAAGAACCTTTCGTCCATTGATGTATCCATTCCTAGCTATGTTTAGTTATCCTTTCGTACTCAAACCATTTATGGTGAACGTTGAGGGTAGTATATGTTTGCTCCATGCTACCTTCTTACCGTCTGAAGTAATCCTTTTAAGCACTTATATTGGATTTTGTTGTCCGGTTAGTGTGTTAACCTTGGTATCCTCTTCAGGATGGAAAGTGGTGACGAAGAACCCACACTGCCACCTGAGATGGGGAAAGTGCTGTCTCAAATGACACAAGTTATAAGGCAGATGCAGCAGAACCAAGACCTTGGGAGTAATGGCAACGCCCGTGTGTCTATTCGGGAGTTCCTTGAGCTCAATCCGCGCACGTTTGATAACTCCTCCGAGCCATTGGATGCTGATGACTGGCTCCGTGAAATGAACCGTACTCTTGTGGTAGCTCATGTGGCTGACGAGGACCGTGTTCCTTACGTGACCTACCTTCTCCGTGGACAATCTATGTCTTGGTGGGAGAATTTCCAAGAAATGAGAGGTTCTAGTGTGTCAATCACATGGGAGGATTTCAAGCAAGCCTTCGTGCGCCATCACATTCCCGATGGGCTCATGGAGAAAATGCGTGAGGAATTCTATTCTTTCACACAAGGCAATCTGGACGTTCTCGAATACCAAAGAGAGTTCAATCGTCTGGCTCGCTACGCCGGAGATGAAATCTCCACGGAAGCGAGAAAGATGGCAAAGTTCCGCAGGGGTCTCAACCCGGAACTCAAGTATGCTCTCACCAACGTCAAGGCCAAGAATTTTGAGGACCTCGTCAACATCGCTCTAAATGAAGAGCATGGGCGCAAGTTGGTTGAGGAATCTCGTAAGCACTCTCGTGAACAGGCTAATCTCTCGAAAGCTATCATGCCTCCACAAAAACGGAGAGTTTGGGTTCCATATACCACTACAACACCGCCCATCTGCTTGCCAAGCCCGGCAGGATTTCTTGCCCTCCCTCCCACCCCAGTGGTATCTTTAGGAGGTGCTCCATCTCAGCCAAGTCCAACAGCTCCTCGTTCTGCTAGTACATGCTTCAAGTGCGGTCTATCAGGACATTACTCCTACAAGTGCCCGCAGAACAAGCTACCATCACTACCTACCTCTAAGGTCAATCATGTGATGGTACACACTCCTTCGCCTAGGCCCCGCAACAAGAACAAGTCTGTCTTGAGAACTGTGAGGGTGAACCATGTCAAGGCCCAGGGAGCAGAAGAATCTCCGGAGGTTGTAATGGGCACACTTCTTGTGAACTCGTTTCGTGCTAAACTCTTGTTCGATTCTGGTGCTTCACACTCTTTCATCTCTCAATGCTTTGCAAACAACAGTGGAATCAACTTCGAACAGTTTTATATCCCTCTCCTAGTGAAATCACCGGGATCTAGCTGGCAAAGCAATAAAGTTAGCCAGAACATCGAGATCACAGTTGGAAACCTTCCATTCCAGGCATCTCTGATAGCTCTCCACTCTTCAGATATTGATGTCATTCTTGGGATGGATTGGCTGGTAGCCAACAAAGCAGTCATTGATTGTCCTGCTAAGTCTGTCAAAATCACACACCCTTCTAGCCAGATAGTCTACTTCCATACCGAAAATCCAGTTGCTCAACTCTACACTCTCAATGCAAATCCTCTACCATCTATTGAAACTATTCTGGTGGTTTGTGAATTCCCTGATGTCTTTCCAGAAGAATTGCCAGGAATGCCTCCTGATAGAGCAGTTGAGTTCGTGATTGAACTTGAACCAGGCACTGCTCCAATCTCTAAGCATCCATACAAGATAGCTCCTCCTGAACTGAAGTTGTTGAAGGAGCAAATCGATATGTACATGGAGAAAGGTTACATTCAACCTAGTTCCTCGGCTTGGGGTTGCCCAACTCTGTTCGTTGCAAAGAAGGATCAAACAAAGAGATTCGTGGTTGACTATCGTCCTCTCAACGAGAAAACCATCAAAAACAAGTATCCAATTCCTCGTATCGATGATCTTTTTGATCAACTTGCTGGAGCCTCAATATTCTCCAAGCTGGACTTGAGGATGGGTTACCATCAAATAAAGATCAGAAAGGAAGATATTCCAAAAACAGCCTTCACCACTCGGTACGGTCTATATGAATACACCGTCATGTCCTTTGGTCTCACCAATGCACCGGCGACATTCTCTAGACTCATGAATTCTGTCTTCCATGAATACCTCGACAAGTTCGTTGTGGTATATCTTGATGATATTCTTGTCTACTCAAAATCTGAGGAAGAGCATGGAGAACATCTTCGTCTCACTCTCATGAAACTTCGCGAGCATCGTCTATATGCCAAATTCTCCAAATGTGAGTTCTGGATTCCAGAAGTTGCTTATCTTGGTCATGTCATCTCTGCCAAGGGCATAGCCATTGATCCAGAAAAGGTTAAGGCAATTGTTGATTGGAAACCTCCTAAGACGGTGAAGCAAGTCAGAAGTTTTCTTGGCTTGGCTAGCTATTGCCGTCGTTTTGTCCAAAACTTCTCCAAGATTGCCAAACCTCTCACTGATCTCACAAAGAAGGACAAGAAGTTCGTTTGGTCTCCACAATGTGATGAAAGTTTCAATCTCCTGAAGACTAAACTCACGTCTACACCAGTTCTGGTTGGCCCAGATACTACCAAACCTTTCCAGATATTCTGTGATGCTTCCCTCCAAGGGCTAGGTGCAGTTCTTATGCAAGAACGTCAAGTTGTGGCTTATGCTTCACGTCAGTTGAATGCACATGAGCTCAATTATCCCACACATGACCTTGAACTTGCAGCAGTTGTGTTTGCCCTCAAGAAATGGAGGCAATACTTGTTGGGTAATCGCACTGAAATCTTTTCCGATCATAAGAGTCTGAAATACATCTTCACTCAACCAGATCTAAACCTCAGGCAAAGGAGATGGATTGAAAAGATCAAAGACTTCGATCTTACCATTTCTTACACTCCAGGCAAGGCTAATGTTATGGCCGATGCTCTCAGTCGCAAGTCGTATTGCAATAATCTCATGATCATGGAAAGCCAGCCTCCTCTTCACGAAGAATTCCAGAAGCTGAACCTTGGTCTTGTTCCTCAAGGTTATCTTGCAAACTTGACAGCCAGTCCAACTCTCGAGGACAAGATTCGTTCTGAACAACTTCGTGATGCTGAGATCAAGAAGATTGCAAATAACATCAAAGCAGGCAATGTGAAGTATGAGTGCTTCTCAATTGATGACAAGGGAACGGTGTTCTTCGAAGGACGCATTGCGGTTCCTCAAGTTCAAAGTCTCAAAGATGTTATTCTCAAGGAGGCTCATGAAACTCCTCTTTCCATACACCCTGGAAGTACAAAGATGTACCAGGATCTCAAGACTCTGTATTGGTGGTCTGGCATGAAACGTGAAATTGCTCAATACGTTTCTGAATGCGACGTTTGTCAACGTGTTAAGGCAGTTCATCAGAAAACAGCCGGTCTCCTCCAACCTCTGAAAATTCCTGAGTGGAAGTGGGACATGATTGAAATGGACTTCGTCACTGGTTTTCCAAAGTCCAAGAAGGGCAACGATGCAATCTTCGTTGTTATTGATCGTCTCACTAAGGTAGCTCACTTCTTTGCTGTCAAAGAAACAATCTCAGCTAGCCAGTTAGCAGAGCTCTACACAACAAAGATTGTTCCTCTTCATGGTGTTCCATTGGAAATAAGCTCAGACCGTGGAAGTATATTCACTTCTCATTTCTGAAAGAGTTTTCAAGAAGCATTGGGCACCAAACTTCTGTTCAGCACAGCTTATCACCCTCAGTCTCAAGGGCAAGTCGAAAGAGTCAATCAGATTCTCGAGGATATGCTCAGAGCATGTGGTCTCTCCTTTGGCATGAAATGGGAGGAATGCCTTCCTTATGCTGAATTCTCCTACAACAACAGCTTCCAGGCAAGCCTAGGCATGGCACCGTTTGAAGCACTCTATGGCCGCAGATGCAGGAGTCCAATCAATTGGTCTGGAGCTGGTGAACGTTCACTCTTAGGCCCTGACATTGTTAAGGAAGCCGAAGAGAAAGTTCGCATCATTCGTGACAATCTCAAGATTGCTCAGTCTCGTCAGAAAAGCTACTATGACAGCAAGCACAGGGATATGATTTATGCACCTGGTGACAAGGCATATCTCCGTGTAACTCCCCTCAGAGGCACTCATCGTTTTGGTGTCAAAGGAAAGCTAGCACCGAGATACATTGGTCCGTTCAACATTCTCTCAAGGCGTGCGGAAAATGCCTATCGTCTTGAACTTCCAGAAAAACTATCCAAGGTGCACGATGTGTTTCACGTGTCACAGCTCAAGAGGTGTTTCAAACATCCAGATCGTGCAGTTGATCATGATTCCATTGAACTGCAAGAAGATCTATCTTATGAGGAGCACCCTGTTCGTATTCTCGATGAGACCGTTCGTAAGACTCGCAACAAGAGCACCAAGTTCTTGAAAGTGCAATGGTCGCATCATTCCGATAAAGAGGCAACATGGGAGACCGAAGAGGATCTTCGCAAGAAGTATCCGGACCTTTTCACTTCTCAGTAGGAATCTCGGGGCGCGATTCCTTCAAGGGGGGGCGTTTTGTAACATCCCAAGTATGAAAATCTCCCCCCTAGATGTTTGTTTCGTGTTTTATTTTTTGTTTTGCATCATGTCATCATATTCATTTGATTTTTTGTTTGCATTGTGTTGCATTTGATCTCATTGTTTCCATTTGTTTTCTTATGAATTCCAAACAAAAATTCAAACCTTTATGCATACTTGTTATGTTACATGTTTCAAATAACAACTACAAAATAAACAAACAAATTGTTCCACTAAAAATTGGAATCAAAACTTTAATTTTGGCTTAGGTTCATTTATTTCTTTTGATACCAAAATTTGCTCAAATCATTTAATTACCAAACAATAACATCAATTGAATTTATTTGGAAAAACAAAAGTTTGTTTTCAAGTGCTGTTGCAAAACGAAGCAATACCAAATTTATTCCAAGTTTTGCTAACCCTAGAACCATTTGTTTTCTCTTTTTCCAAATCTGCAAAAAAAAAGAGTAATAAACAGAAAAAAACAAAAGAGAGAGAGAGAGGGATTAGAGGGCAGCCAGCCCACTTTGGGTCCAGCCCAACCTGCCCTAAAGGCCCGTACCCCCCTTTCCCTAACCTCCTGTACGGAGCACCATCCATGGTGTCCACGTACAGGTTCAGAGAGGGGCAACGGTGATCCGCACGCCCACCTCTTCCTATAACCTGAGCTCACCCCCCTCCTCTTGCCCTAATTCTTTCTTCCCCCTCTCTTCCCCTCGAGCGCCTCCATCTCCTCCCTCTTTTCTCTCTCGTTTCTCTGTACCTCCTCCCGAGAGCACCTTCACCGCCTCCATTCTCCGGCGAGGCGCCGCCGCCACGGTGCCCTAGCGCCCAAGCTAGGGCCGGGAACGGAAAGCTCCCGGCTCCCTCATCCTCCCCGTGGCCTCGGTCTTCCCCAAAGCTCATCGGAGCGCCGCCGCCATCCTCTGTTTGCCGCCACCGTAGCCATCGACCGTGCGTCGTCCATCTCCCTGCAGCGAGGTAACCACCGCTCCGCTCCCTTCCCGCTCCTTGCCCTCGTGGCCCGCACGCACACCGAGCGCACAGCAGCCGCACACGGGCCGCACCGGCCGCAAGCCGCGTCCGCCCCAGCGCCCGCGCGCCGCGGCGAGCGATCGCTCGCCGGCCGCCCCTGTCGCTCGCCCTGCTCGCCTGTACCTGCACGAACTGAACAATGTTCAGTTAATATCTTAACTGACGGAAAACTGAACCTTAACCACACACCTGCTCTGCTATCTGACAAGCAAACCGATCTAGCCCAACTGGTACGTTCCGTGCGCCCAAGGGAGAGATCCCGGGATCAAATCCCAGGGGAGGCATTTGCCTCCCCAATTTTTTCCTTTGACCGCCCAGCGCTGGGACCCGCATGTCAGGGACCCTGGAGGCCACCTGGGCGCCACGCAGGCCTGGCCCCACTGTCAGTGCCTGTGGCTGGCCACTGCGCGGTGCACCTAGTTTTTTTCGGCCCTTTTCTTTAATTTAATTCCAGTTTTTATTTCAGATTAACCCCTAAACTCAAAAATCACATAACTTTTATTTCGCAAACCCAAATAATAAAAATAAAATATGTACACTGCACCAAATTTAATTATCTACCTAATTATAACATTTGTTTTCTGTTTTGAATTTTCAAAATGCAATTCAAATTTGAATTCAAATAATTCAATTGCAATTTGGTAAAATCCATAACTAATTCATTATTAATCCAAATCATGCAAATAAAATATGTTTTCCATACCATTTTGAACCACCAATTCAAATATAAATTTTGTTTCATGATTTGAATAATTTAAATTGCCTAAATAATTTAAACCTTGTTTAAATCATTTAAAATTGATAAAATCATAACTTGCTCAAATAAAATTATTTTTGAACATGCAAAATATGTTTTCAAACCATCAAAGTGTGAACTTTTCAAATATGAATTTTGTTATTTGTTTTGCACAATTTAAATTGGTGAAAACAACAACTATTTGTGTAATCCCTTTAAGGAACCAAAAATTCCATACCTTACTAAATAAATTTCTAAATTGGTAAACCCTATTTTAAATTGGTTCTATTGTTGTTATTTTGTTGTTTTCCTCATCCATGCATCATACTAATTCACCCTCATCTGTTGCTTAGTTGGAAAACAAATAATCTAACCCAAAATGCATGGGCTTTTCATATGCAACTCAAAATTGCATATGTGTCCATTTAATTTGTGTTACCATGTCAACTAGTTTATTTTGATGCAACTATTAACATGACATGCATCATCCCCATGATTGTGCACTATGCCATGATATTGATTGTCTACCCTTTCTGCATTGTCTGTTTGCTTCTTCTCGGTTAGACGACGACGTTGAGACCGACGATCCTTACGACACCCCTTCAGAGGTTTTAGCTCAGTACCAGGCTACTGGGTTTGCAGGCAAGTTATCACTCACATGAACCACTGTGTTCCTTTCAACATTGGTTACCGATACTTTTCCGTTGTCTATTTCTGCTAGCCATATGTATCGTTGCTTCTGTTACGATCCTATCACATGATACCCTGAAACCATGATATTGCCTCACCTCCAGTCCTATAACCCCGTTGTTTGAGCCCGTGTCTTACTAGCATGCTTAGGGTTGTTTCTGCTCGAGTCTGTTACCCGTTACTTTCTGTTATCATATTCTATTATGTTCTATGGGCTCGATGTTTAAACAACAACCTATTAATGCTTGGGTAATAATAATAATTTGATGTTAAGGCACCGGCAGGAGGCCCGTCGTGGTTTTGAGGCCTGCTAGTGTCGACCCTAATTAGGAAAAGGGTCTTGTCTACTGATCCATGATGAGCGTGCTCACCGCATCCGGGTGGTTGTATGGAACCCCCCTCGGCTTTGATCTGATCCGCAGTTTGTCCGAAGAGCCACACTTAGTTCGGGTGTTCCATTTGGCTCATACGCATAAATGGGTCGCTCCCATGGTTACTGATGATGATGATGACGCACACATATAGGGCGAGGCCTGTAGTGCCGGGGTGTTGTGTCCTGCGGGAGTTTTGCACACCTGCGCTGAGTATTCGGCTGCGTGGCTGGGACCTTATAGCTCCGTGGCTCCTAGGACAGGCTGTAGTGATGGTTCGAGTCGTGTCGAGTCCACCTGAGTTTTAGTTGGTGGCTTGAGTGTGTACGGGTACTGGAGCACACCCTTCAGGGATAAATCTTCTCGAGAAGCCGTGTTGTCCGCGGTTATGTGACGACTTGGTGAAAGTACTGGCTAACAAGTACTCAGACAACTTACACCTAACTATAATAACTTGACTAGTAATAGGTTTATTGACACAATAACCTGAACCATCATTAATCCAACTGTGTGAGTTATCCTCGGATTGCTTCTTTGGATAAGGGGCGAGATCCAGGATGGGTTTGTTTGGTGGTTAGTGGTAGTTGGTTGCGATACGCTATCTTATCTTCTTTCTGTTAGCCGGAAGTGGTAGTAACTCTGTAGTGGGTTAGAGCAGCCAGTTGCCGCATCTTTTATATCCCCTTTCTTCCGTTGAACCCCAAAGCATCTGTGCTTGGTGTTGACGGGTTACGCTTTGGTGAACTGTGAGTCCTGCTTGCCAGTACGTTGTTGTATTGACCCCTTTGGGGCTGTGGTTTACACAGACGACGATTCCGAGGATCCCCATGGAGGCTACTACGTGGAGTACGACGACGCTGTTGACGAGTAGATAGCGGACCCGGGCAGGATCCGAGACTTCGTGGATGGGCTCCGTTTTCCTTTCATTGCCGGCTTCTTAAGCCTATTTGGTTTTGTCTGTACTCAGACCTGTTGAATGCTTCCGCTGTGATGTACTGATGAATTGTTGGGACATGTGTCCTCTGGATGATTGTATTTGCTATCTCTGCTCTAGTGAGAGCCATTTGCAACCTTATTTCAATCTTTTGTGTCTTAGAGATGTGTTGTGGTATCATTCCGTTTAACGCTATTGACGTACCCTGCGTGATTGATATGAAGTACGTCGACAGTAGTGCCTATGGTCTCTAGTGGATAGTTTACATCGACGGTGGAATAGCAGGGCTTGTGTTGTCGCGCATAAGCGCAGGCCTACCAGGAAGCTGGGACGTGGGAGCAGTTATGCCCCATAATCCAAGCATCTGCTATCCAGTTCGGCCCGATGAGTATCCCCTAGAAACCAGGGTGCGACATGTGATGGGGTTGGTTGAGGCATGCTTCGCGGAATCCACTAGAAGCCATGTCATGGGCACCTTCTTGATAAGGTTCTTGGTCTTGGTGGTCATTGTGGTGGTGACACACATTTTGCCTTGGAAGCCTTGAATGTGGGAGATCACTATCCACGAAGCCATGTAGACCATACTCATAAAGTCGAGTTTGGAGAAGGTGGGTGATGAAGAATATCCAGTCGTAGAGGGTGAACTTGAAGAGGGTCACCACGGCCTTGTCGATGTCTAGGAAGTGGTGATGGAGAGCAATGCTCGAACCAATGTCGTCGTTGAACTTGTGCTGGAGTATGCGGTGAGGTGGTATCAGAGCCAGGTTTACCACTCTCTCCCATGTGTCGATGATGATCATGGCGACGATCTTGGTGATGAGCTTGGTGATGATCTTGCGGCAACTTGCTCTTGTATCGCGACTTGGAGGTCGATGATGATCCATGGCGGTTGGCGAGGATGGCCACATTGCCTTCAATACTCTCCATGTGATCATTGAATCGAGTGTGATGAGCTTGAAGTTCAAGGTCCAAGCGCTCCAATACGTCACGAGCAAGTTGGCAAAGACTAAAGTGTTCATGGAGGTTGACGAAGTTGTGGTAGTTGTTGTTGTTGAAGAATGAGGTTCCTTCATCTTGCGGGCTCGGCCTTGTGAATACTCCTTCCCTAGTCATCTCAAAAGGCACACAATGGTGATATGATGAAATGGATGTCACACTTACCCAGCGTTACCTTTTTTGGTCGTATTGAGGCTAGTGGACGAGCCTAGGTGTAGGGCGGTATGTCAAAAGCGACTCCAAAAAGATCGAAACAAAACCCCAAACGACAACACACACGCTTTATGTGGAAGGAAAATGTGTTAGAAAGGTGGCTAATAAAAACGACAAATCCGAAGGAAAGTATGTTGTCAAACATGGAGAAAAACCGAAAAGAAATGTAACACAAAAACCAATCCTAGTGGAGGAAAAATCATATGGTGGAAGATGATGCGGTGGAAACTAAAATGGAACACACACACACACACACACAAGGGATAAATGGGTTTAGTGCGTCCAATGGACGAGCAGAGACGAAATGTACCCAACAAAGACTAAGCTCAATGCCACACGAACACAAGGAGGACGCTAGCTCAAACCGCAATTTACAAGAGGAAACAAGATTCGCAATGTGGCAACCTGTCACCCTCTTTATTTTGCGACTCTAAGCTACTCGTTCCTACAAATGATAGCAATTGGCATCGATCTTTTGCTTCTTTTGGCGCTTTTTGCTCTTTCTCCTTTTTTCGATTTTCACGATGATTCCAAAATGCCAATGCCTACTCGAAGCTATTCTCTCACAAGCGCAAAACTCTAACTCTCAGTGACTAATGCGATGCCGAGCGATGTAAAAGAGCTAGTCCATGTAGGAATGGTACACAAAGAATGGGGTTAGTTCAAGCGGATGCAAGTTATACCTATGCGGTGGATGATCCCGGACTTGCGGCCGGTGGATGTCGATGTCGTGTTGATCCGTTGATGTGGTTGCGTAGGAGATGTCGATGCTGACGCGTAGGAACTTGTTTCACTCAAATCGGAGAAATGACGACAAAGAAAAACAAGTCACAAATCTGTCCAAGAATCGAAGAGCGGGATTTTTCTGAGATTTTTGCTTAATTTCGAAATTCCTCTCAAATCAAGAATTTGTTTGGACAAATTCATGGAAATTGTCTGAATAGAAAGGTGGGGAATGGTCTTTGGCAACAAATCTATTGATCAAAACCACGAAAAACTCAACAAATCGACAGATCGGTCGAAATCCCTCTTTGGCTATTTTTGGTGAAATTTTCGAATTTATGGTGGATAGAAGAAAAATTGGTGGAAAAGGAGGGGGTGGGGGTCGGATTCTTTGTCAATCTAGCTCTGGATACCAGATGATGCGGAGGGTTACTCCTTAGTTGGCCCAATCTTCACGAATCGATGAAGAACGACAAGAACAAACGAAGAACGCGATGAACACGAGAGGGGGAAACGAGGGGGAATCGTGGGCAAACGCGGGGAAACACAAATGGGGATAAATAGCAAGAACCGAAAGATCCCATACCTCCCATCAACTAAACCCCAAGGGCCCCTACGGAACGATCGATCCAACTGAGCTCACTTTGATTGAAACCGCTTCACACTCGTAGCTGGTCCACTACGCCAATAGAACCTCAAGTATTAACAAGAGGGAGATTGAGAAGTTCCTAACTGTGTCCCAAGGGGAAAGGATAGGTAACTCGGTGAGCCTTGATACGATCCTAGATGAATATCGTAGGAGTAGCCTTGATACGGTCCTAGGTACAGACCATAGGAGTAGCCTCGCAAGAGGGATAAAAGGGCAAAGCCCAAAGTTCTCAATTCATCTCTAACCCTAGATGTGACCCAAGGGGTTCCCTTATATAGCCTAGGGGGTAGGTGGGTGGAAAAGTGGGGTTTCCACCCACTTTCACGAGTTGGCAGGGGAGCCGACCTGGAGGCCGGCCTGGCCGGGCTGGTCTGTTGGGTGGCCGGCCTGGCGTGCAGGAAGGCCAACCTAGGTCGGCCAGCAGGCCGGGGGCTTCGAATGGGTGGCTGGCCTGGGCGCAGGGAGGCCGGCCTGAGCCGAGCTCGGTGCCGGGCAGCAGGCCGGGGGCTTCGGATGGGTGGCTGGCCTGGCGCAGGGAGGCCGGCCTGAGCCGGGATCGGGGCCGGGCGGCTCGGTGAGGCAGCCGGCCTAGAGGCCGGCCTGGCCGGGGTGCAGGTCGGGCAACCTGCATCTTATCTTCTTCCTCCTTCCCTTCTCCCTCCTTGATGCCTTATTCTTGGACTTCCTCCATGGCTTCTTGGGCATCCTCTTGGGTATGGTCTTGATCATCGTTGGCATCGTCTTGGGCTCCATTGTGGGATACAACCTAGGCACAAAGAGGGGCATTCCATGAGGTAGTGCACCATTCACCAAGACACCGAAAGCATATAGAGATAGGGGTGAGTTCACCTTGTCGTGTATCGATGTGGTGCTTGGTGGAATAGGTTGGACTGCATCACGGAATAATTCTTCGATGATGGTATGAGGGTTAGGGTTCCCTCGGGGCCAAGCACGTGAAAAATACCCCCCCAGAGGTGGTCCAGGGTGGCCACACCCCTAGGCGGCGCGGCCAAGGGGGGCGTCACCTCATGGTGTGGGCCCCTGGTGGCCCCCTCTGGCTCTCCTTCTGGCTGGGTTCCTCCTCTGAACTTCTAAGACACCCCGAGTGTCCCACTTCTTCTTTTGATCTTCTGAAATATGGTATCTTGGCGGTGCTTTTTCCATCAGATTCCTGGTCCTGGTGTTTATTCTCCAAAAATTATGAAACATGCGAAATTAGATAAAATAACATAAGGGATGCATCATAACATGAAATATATCGATGAATAACAGAAAATTATGATATTGAATAGTGATGCAAAATGGACGTATCAGTGGCCCAATCCTTTTGAGAGCAAAGGACAAGCCGGTTGTATTACTTATGACTACCAAACGTTCTCGAGGACACATGGGAATTTTGTCAAGTGCTTTCGCTTCGTTTGGGTTGATTCATATCCATTGGTTCGTAAAGTGTTGTGTGGGTTAACCTATGCTAATGCACCGCCCAACTAGGACTAATACATACTTGTGATTGTACCACTCGTAAGCATCCACAAATACAAGAAAGTAATTAAGATAAATCTAACCACAACCTTAAAACTCCGGGATTCTACGCTCGCTCGTGCATTGGTTTCCTAACGGAGGTATATGTTTATGTCACTCCGGCAGCCCCACAATTAGTAGCCAAATAAATAATGCATCCTCCTAGGCCCATAAAGGTGAAGTATCATGTAGTCGACGTTCACATGACACCACTATAAGAATAGCACCACAACTTAAATACCGAACCACGAGATATTACTTCAACATAACTTCACTACTAACATCATGACTTCTCCCATGTCCTCAAAAAATAACTGAACTACTCACGAGACATCATATGGATCATAATCATAGCTGGTAAAATGGATGATAACAATCTGGTCATAAAGTGTAAAGACCGATAAATCTCACAAGCATCAACTACTAACAAGTAATTCACACTTGGAGAGAGATCTAGTGGAAAGCAATGATAAAGACCCCTAATTGTTACAGCGGGATGAAGGCTGACAGTGATGGTGTTGGTGATGAGGATGATTATGATGATGATCTCGATGAAGCCCATAGTGATGACGGTGACGATGGCGACAATTTCCCCTCTCCGGAGATGAATTTCCCCGGCAGATTTCTCCCTGCAGGAGAGCTTTTCTCTCTCTGGTGTTTTCCGCCCCGAGGCGGCGGCGGAATAATTCTTCGATGATGCTATGGGGCTTAGGGTTCCCTGGGGGTCAAGTACGCGAAAGGGGTCGACCAGAGGTGGGCCAGGGTGGCCACACCACCTGACGGCGCGGCCAAGGGGGGCGCCACCCCATGGTGTGGGCCCCTAGTGCCCCCTTATGGCTCTCCTCGTGGCTGGCTCCCTCATCTGGACTTCTAAGACATCTCCGGTGTCCCCCCCTTTTCTTCCGATCTTCTGAAATAGGATATCTCGACGGTGCTTTTTTTTCATCAGATTTCTGGTCCCGGTGTATATTCTCCACAAATTATGAAACATGCAAAATAAGATCAAATAACATAAGTGATGAATCATAACATGAAATATATCGATGAATAATAGAAAATAACAATATAAAACAGTGATGCTAAATAGACGTATCAGCAGCTCCAAAATGATTTGGTTGAGCATATGTGGGTTCACTTTGGGAGCAACTAGCTGCCTCCATCAATCTATTTGAAACAATTTATTTGGATTTGGTTATAATTCATTTTGTTTGTTTGGATGACTCATTTATTTGGTACAATTTGGTTGTACAAAGACTATATTTCTATCTATTTCGAATATTATATGTTTGGTTAGGTGTGATATTCCTGAAATGATCAAAATTAGAAAACCAGCCCCCGGACGGACCAAATGGGTCGGCGCATTGGGTTCGGTGGCCACGAATGGCCAAACATGAGCTAGATGGCCCTCCGATTCCCGACCCAAACTGACAAAATCAGAGCACGCGTGGACCCTAAATGGGTCGGTGCGTTGGAGTTGCTCTAAGGCACAATACTTGACATTTCAATTTTAACAACAGACATAGTAAAAATGAGTGAATCTATGTGCAAAATGAGTTTAGATTCGCTCATTTTAGAATATAAATGTCCAAAATTAAAATACCTTATAAAAATAAACGGAGGAAGTACAATATTAATAATAAGACATTTGTCGTGCTTAAGTGGTCAGAACCAGCACAAGTAGGTTGCCTTCTATGGACCGACATCACTGGTTCGAATCCGCTCCCCTGAATGATTGTCTCTTGTTTTATTTTCCCTGCCTCGCTGATAGGTGGGCCCTACTTTAAAATAGGGATGTGATATAAGTTTGAACTATCAGGTACAGAGGTATACGGTGAGCCAGTGACTATACACTAGTGGAAACAGGGCCTTTTGTCCCGGGTCGTAAGGGTCAGTTGTCCCGGTTGTGCAACCGGGATGGGCTGGCCGGGACAAATGGCCCGTCCCATTGGTCCCGGTTGTGCCAGGACCCGGGATGGTAAGGATAGGCCACGTGGCGAACCTGGGCCAGGGAGTTCGTCCCGGTTCGTTCAAGGGACCGGGATGGATACTTTTTTGACAAAAAAAATATATAATCGTTCAGTTTCCGCGTCCAGGCCCACGTCTTTTGGGCTCCTGTCTCCCAATCCCGAGCCGGCCTCCCCTTCCCCAACCGCGTCCAGGCCCACGTCTTTTATTAAGCCCACTGGTCACATTTTTTGTCAAAAGGGCCCACTGGCCCGCGTGTTTTATTATGGTCAGTCAACGGTTCGAATGGCCCACTAGCCAGCGTCTTTTATTATGGTCAGTCAATGGTTTGAAGGGGCCACTGGCCAGCGGTCGTTGGCTGGCTCGCCTGGTCCCTTAAATTAAGACTACAGGACGGTCAAAGGGGCACTGTCGCCTCGTCTTCCCGCCCCGCCTCGGCTTCCCGCGCCCCCACTTCCCCACGCGCGCGTGCCACGGCTGCAACCGCCGCCACGCCTCGGCACCTGCCCGCATTCATGGCCGCCTGCAACCGCCGCCACGTCCAGGCCGCCGGTTGGCATGCCAGCCCACCCCGGGTCCTTTTTAAAGGCCCCCCGCCGCCCGTACAACCCATCCACCCCGACCGCGCCCAAGGCAGACCAACCATAGCCACCATGTCCCGCTGGTTCGGCAGCGGCTCCGGCAGCGGCTCCGGCAAGCGCCCCAGGAACGAAGGCTCCTCGAGCGGCGCCGGCCGCGTCCCACCACCGCCGGCGGAGGCCTTCGGCTACGGCCCTGGAGGTGTCCGCCTCGGCGGGACGCCGCGCGTCCCCGCGCCACCTCCGGCTGCACGCCCGCCGCCCAACGCCGCGCCCAAGGGCAAGAGGTTCCGCCGGTACGTCCGGGTGGACGAGGCCGAGTGGCACTGGAACAACGCCACGCCGGTGTTCTATGCTGACGTCCACCTCCCGGACGGCTGGCACCTGAACCCCCAGCGGATCCCTGTGCCGCCGGTCCCGACCGGCCAGGCGCTGCTCGAGGAGGTCGACCGCCGGCGCGAGCTCCTGCCGGCCCACATCCGCAGGGAGCGCGCGTACGCGCGCAGCTCCCCCTACTGGGGCGCCTGGCTCGAGCAGGAGCACGAGCAGCGCCGGCGCTCCTACATCCCCGCCCCCCACGAGGTGGACGTCGCGGACTACCCGCCGCCACCGCCCGGCCGGGAGAGGGAGCTGTGGCTCCTCGAGGACATCCCGGAGGACTTCTCCGGGGAGGAGGACCCCGTGCTCCGGGCCGCCATGGAGGACGCCTGCGAGGCCTCCCGCCGCTCACTCGTCGAGGACGAAATCAAGCGGTGGGAGCGGGTCGTGGCCGCCGCCCGCGCCGACGCCGCCGCCATGCCGCCGCCGCCGCCCCCCGAGCCTACCCCCTGGTGGCACGCGCTCTACGCCGAGTATGAGGCGTCCGAGGACCAGCCGCCGCCGCAGCCGCTCCCCCCCCCCCCCGGGCTGGAGTACGGCATGTCCTGGGCCTGGACCGGCGGCGTTTGGGCGCCGGAGTCGCCGGAGCAGGAGGAGCTGCCCCCTCCGCCGCCGCCGCCGCAGGAGGTGCTGCCCCCGCCACCACCGCTGCCCCCGCCACCGCCGTACGCGCCTCCGATGCCCCCGATGCCTGCACCCCCGGCCCAGCCGCCTGCCCACCTCTGGCAGCCGCCCCCCTACCAGTGCATCTCCTCCGACGAGGAGGACGACTAGATCTGTGCGCCCCCTAGACTAAGCTACCCCCCCCCCCCCAAGAAAACGGCCGGCCGCCCCTTTATGCAAGTACGGCCGGCCGCATGTGGCCGCGCCGCCCCCTATCTATGTAAGCAAGGCCCCTGGCCTTTTTTTAATACAAGTTGTGTGCCCCCCTAGTCTACCGTGTCCCTAGCCCATACCCGCCGGCGGTCCGCCGGCGGGATCTGTCTACTCGTTCCCGCCGCCGGCAGGGCTTCGCCCAGCCATGTCCACTCGTACCTGTCCCTGGGATGTTCGTTCGGCCTGGAGAGAGGGCCGTGATTTTTATACACCTGGGCCTCTAGTCCCGGCCCGTGCCACCAACCGGGACTAGAGCCCCTTTGGTCCCGGTTGGTACCACGGCCCGGGACCAAAAACAAATTTCGAATTTTGGTGGCACCCCTGCGCGCCCAAAAATTTTTAGCGCCAAAATTTGAAAATGGTTAAGTTTGCACATTAACAACTTCTATATACTTTCAAATTTGACAAAAATTCCAACATGAAAAATGCTAGAATTTGCAAAACTAATTTAAATCCATTTTTCGTTTAACTAAATAATTATTCTAACTATTGAAACTATTAATTATTTTTTCATTTGTATATAATTTGAATATAAAAATGTTACAATTTTTGATTTCTCTCGTGATCTTCCTAATTCAAAGCGAGTTGTACCTTATTGACACGGTGAATTTGAGATCTTCGTCTACAACAGAAAAACCATAGTTTTCCTTCGAAGTTTTACTCTGCGCATCCACACGTATTTTCCCTTTATCCCGACCCCCGCTTGAAAACATAGTAACTTCCGTGTACGCTATCATTAGTGAGAGACTTCACGTCGGCAATCTCAATTAAAGTGCCAGTTTGTGTCTGATCCCACCAACCCCTCAAAATCCTCCTATTAACTTCACCTATCTCAACTGAAATCACTGTCTTCATGTGGATGCCAAGCCTCTGCAAAGCTATCTCTCCTCCTCCAATACCGGAGAATAAGGACACCACATTAACACCATTGGGAAACATGTTCTTCAACACCGACAAATGGCAACCCACAGTATCAATTTGGAATGAATTGCCTTCCGTGTACGCTATCATTAGTGAGAGACTTCACGTCGGCAATCTCAATTAAAGTGCCAGTTTGTGTCTGATCCCACCAACCCCTCAAAATCCTCCTATTAACTTCACCTATCTCAACTGAAATCACTGTCTTCATGTGGATGCCAAGCCTGTGCAAAGCTAACTCTCCTCCTCCAATACCGGAGAATAAGGACACCACATTAACACCATTGGGAAACATGTTCTTCAACACCGACAAGTGGCAACCCACAGTATCAATTTGGAATGAATTGCCTTCCGTGTACGCTATCATTAGTGAGAGACTTCACGTCGGCAATCTCAATTAAAGTGCCAGTTTGTGTCTGATCCCACCAACCCCTCAAAATCCTCCTATTAACTTCACCTATCTCAACTGAAATCACTGTCTTCATGTGGATGCCAAGCCTGTGCAAAGCTATCTCTCCTCCTCCAATACCGGAGAATAAGGACACCACATTAACACCATTGGGAAACATGTTCTTCAACACCGACAAGTGGCAACCCACAGTATCAATTTGGAATGAATTGCCAAGAGATTTGTACCTCTCTCTCTTCGCGACTCCCCTTGTGTGGTTTCTGTCAGGATAGTATCCCTGCTATCACTTCGAAGTGTGCCTGCAAAGCGAGTTGATTTATATAAAGTTCGACAAAGCGAGTTGTATGACAAAGCGAGATGGTATCCCTGCTATCCCTAGGAAGGTGATCTTCCGAGTTAGTCCAGAGCATACAAGGCATCCCGGGTGATTTATATAAAGTTCGACAAAGCGAGTTGTACCTTATTGACACGGTGAATTTGAGATCTTCGTCTACAACAGAAAAACCATAGTTTTCCTTGACCCGGTTGCTGGTCCAGGAAACATCGAGGAAGGAGGGGGGAAACAGGGTTTTTTTCGATGGAACAAACCACCAAAGACTGATAGCGATGTGAGAGAAGAAAAGGACAAATGAATATCTCCCAAGTGTTTCGAGTCAAATGGAAACAGATTGCTGCCTAAAATCCTATGAAACACAATCCTCGCACAGAAGATTATTACCTAAGAGAACCTTTTGAATCTAAAATTGCCAAAAGAGAAGAAAAGAAGGAGAGCCTTACCGCCATTGCTGATCCAAGAAGCTACGCCCCCTCCGGCCTCTCTCTCTTCAGTGAAGACGAAGAGGAGGAAGAGGAGAGAAGGTCCAGGCGGAGGCGGAGGGGAGCGCGACGGCAGAGGAGCCGTATGAGGAGAGGAGAAGAAAGCGCGACGGCAACTGGCGGCCCGTCTCTGCTTTAAGGGGAGGAGGAGTAGGCGATCACGCGATAGACGAAAGTCTGCTGCTCCCGCTGCGGGTTGCCGCGTACACGGACGCTACTCTGTGTTTTCAAGCGGGGGGTAAATATGTGCGGATGCGCGGCTGCACACAGGGCTGGTTACAGCGGCCCTGTGCGCAGCGCACATCTCAATGGGCCAAAAGAAGGAGAGAGAAACGAAAAAGTGGTTGGATGCGTCGGTAGTTGAGATAATAATGGATCCAGGCTGGTCATAGCTGTCAAACACTCAATGTTTGGCAGCTTTTGACCAGTCAATACAAATTATTGGTCAAACTTGCACCTACTCCATTCATAATCACATAATATGTATAAATATCATTTTGGCTAACAAAATCTCGTTCATACTACGTTATAAGAACTATGATCATGTATTCCACGTTTATTATTACACATCACCAACAACATCCCTATCTAGTCTTCTGAATTTTCTTCGTGTCCCTTGCTTATGATCGCTTCGGCCGTAACCATGGAGCATCTTCATTATTTAACGGGATGGTGGGGTCAGCTTTCACTGTGAAGGGTGGAATTTCAACAAACTTATTATAATCTTCTGACATGTCTGTCGTGTCCTCGATTCCCACGATGTTTCTTTTCCCTGAGAGAACTATGTGACGCTTCGGCTCATCGTATGATGAAATTGTTCCCTTATTTTTTCTTTTCTTCGGTCTGGAAGACATGTCCTTCACATAGAAGACCTGAGCCACATCATTGGCTAGAACGAATAGTTCGTCATTGTAACCAATATTGTTGAGATCCACTGTTGTCATTCCATAAAGCGGGTCTACCTTTACCCCTTCTCCATTCAGGTTGACCCATTTGCACTTGAACAAAGGGACCTTAAAAGAAGGTCCATAGTCAAGTTCCCATATCTCCTCTATGTAACCATAGTATGTGTCAGTTTTTCCATTCTCGTTTGTTGTATCAAAGCGGACACCACTGTTTTGGTTGGTGCTCTTCTTATCTTGGGAGCTCGTGTAAAATGTATTCCCATTTATCTCGTACCCTTGAAAACTCCCAATAGTCGAAGATGGTGACCCTGCCAACATGTACAGCTGATCTTCAACAGTGGTGTCATTTATAAGACGTGTTTGCAACCAACTTCCGAAAGTCTCCATGTGTTCGCGTTTAGTCCATGAGTCATCCTTCCCCGGGTTTGCAGACCGTACAATATTCTTGTGTTCCTCGACATACGTAGCCATGAACATAGAATTTTGTAGAACTGTGTAGTGTGCTTTGGTCAAAGAATGCCCGTCCCTAGGTATCATTGTTTTCTTTCCCAGCGTTCCTTTTCCCCTCAGTCTCCCCTCATGCCGCGATTCAGGAACACCAATCGTCTTAAGGTCAGGAATAAAGTCAACACAGAACCCAATGACCTCCTCTGTTCCATAGCCCTTCGAGATGCTTCCTTCTGGCCTAGCACGGTTATGAACATATTTCTTCAAGACTCCCATGAACCTCTCAAAGGGGAACATATTGTGTAGAAATACCGGACCGAGAATATGAATCTCTTCACATAGGTGAACAAGGAGATGAGTCATAATGTTGAAGAAGGATGGTGGGAACACCAACTCAAAACTAACAAGACACTGGACCACATCCCTCTGTAATCTTGTCAGAATTTCTGGATCGATTACCTTCTGAGATATTGCGTTCATGAATGCACATAGCTTCACAATGGGTACTCGAACATTTTCCGGTAGAAGCCCCCTCAATGCAATCGGAAGCAACTGCGTCATAATCACGTGGCAGTCATGAGACTTCAGGTTTTGGAATTTTTTCTCTGCCATGTTTATTATCCCCTTTATATTCGACGAGAAGCCAGACGGAACCTTGATACTGTAAAGGACTTCAAAGAATATTTCCTTCTCTGCTTTAGTAAGAGCGTAGCTGCTTAAGGAATGGCGCCCTGTATCTGTGTGCTTGTTGCTTGGGTCTTTCATACGTTGCTGGTCCTCCCGTGCTTCAGGCATATCTTTTGACTTCCCATACACGCCCAGGAAGCATAGCAGATTGACACATAGATTCTTTGTCACGTGCATCACGTCGATCGAAGACCGGACATCTAAAACTTTCCAATAGGGTAGCTCCCAAAATATAGATTTCTTCTTCCACATGGGTGCCCGCTTATCAGGGCCGTACGGAACTGGTTGGCTGCCAGCAGCCTTACCAAAGATTACTTCTAGGTCCTTGGCCATATCGAATATATCATTACCACTACGGAGCTCAGGCTTCTTTCGGTTATCTGCCTCACCTCTGAAATGCTTCCCTCCTTTTTTTCCTTAAGGGATGCTTGATCGGAAGAAATCTACGATGCCCCAGGTATACAACCTTTTTACATTTATCCAAAAAAACACTGTCGGTCTTATCTAAACAGTGTGTGCATGCATTGTATCCCTTGTTTGTATGACCGGAAATGTTACTAAGAGCTGGCCAATCATTGATGGTCACGAAAAGCAACGCCCGTAGGTCAAATGGCTTTTGTTCGTTCTCATCCCACACACGTACACCTGGTTTGCCCCACAGTTCTAAGAGTTCTTCCACTAATGGCCTTAGATACACATCAATGTCGTTGCCAGGTTGCCTCGGGCCTTGGATGAGAACTGGCATCATAATGAACTTGCGCTTCATGCACAACCAAGGAGGAAGGTTGTACATACATAGAGTTACAGGCCAAGTGCTATGACTGGAGCTCTGCTCCCCAAAAGGATTAAAGCCATCTGTACTTAGACCAAACCATAAGTTTCTCGCCTCTCCTGCAAAGTCTGGAAAGTCTCTCTCGATCTTTCTCCACTGCGATCCATCGGCGGGGTGCCTCAACTTTCCATCTTTCTTACGGTCTTCTTTGTGCCATCGCAACAACCTAGCATGCTCTTTGTTTCTAAACAGACGTTTCAGCCGTGGTATTATAGGAGCATACCACATCACCTTAGCAGGAACCCTCTTACGGGGGGGCTCGCCGTCAACATCACCAGGATCATCTGCTCTGATCTTATACCGCAGTACAGTGCATATCGGACATTCATCCAAATTCTCGTACTTCTCACCGCGGAAGAGAATGCAGTCATTAATGCATGCATGTATCTTCTGCACATCTAATCCTAGAGGGCAGAGAGCTTTCTTTGCTTCGTACGTACTCTCAGGCAATTCGTTATCCTTTGGAAGTTTTGGCTTCATTAGTTGAAGTAAACTCTCAAATGCCTTGTCAGTCACACCGTTTTGTGCCTTCCATTTCAGCAACTCCAGTGTGGTACCGAGCTTTGTGCTACCATCTTCGCAATTTGGGTATAACAATTTTTTGTGATCCTGTAATATGTTGTCCAGCTTCAACCTCTCCAATTTATTTTCACAGTCTTCCCTTGCATCAGCAATAACTCGGCCAAGATCATCATCGGGCTCTTCTGATGCCTGTTCTTGATCACCTCCTTCTTCTGCATTCTCTTCCATTGCAGTATCGTCGTATTAAGGGAACAAAGGATCTTCTTCTTCTTCTTCATCGTCTTCCATCACAACCCCTCTTTCTCCATGCTTGGTCCAGCAATTATAGCTGGGCATGAAACCTCTCCGAAGTAGATGGCCGTGAAGGATTCTTTCGGAAGAATGTTCTCTGACGTTCCGACAATCAACACATGGGCAACACATGAAGCCATTATCTTTGTTCGCCTGAGCTACAACAAGAAATGCATTCAGGCCTGCCATATACTCGGAAGTGCGTCGGTCACCGTACATCCATCGCTGCCGTGCATCCATCTGCATCATATAATTAAGTTTATCAAAATACATATTATACAGAGATGACCACAGTACATCGACAAATAATACTTTTTTATGTATCAGTTACAGATGAAAAAGATAATTTGTTAACCTCGGTCGAAGATACCATTTTCAGTGAGCTTGTGTGCGTCTCGGGAATTTCGTCGAACACCTAGTGTGCATAGTAAAAAAAAACACACTATAACAACACACTCTCTCACACCTCCAAGGGAAAAAAAAGATGGAAGGAGGGGGGTGCTGGGGCAGTATATATAGGGGAAGGGGGCATTGGTCCCGGTTCGTGGACTGAACCGGGACAACAGGTCATGCGCGTGCCACGTGGCCTGTGGCTAGGCATTGGCCCCGGTCCGTGGCACGAGCCGGGACTGATATGCCCCCCACGAACCGGGACCAATGCGCCCAGGCGATTCCTGTTGCCCAGGGCGCACGAACCGGGACCAATGCAGGGCATTTGTCCCGGATTTGGTTGCAACCGGGACAGCTGCCCCCCGGCCCCCTGGACGAGAGGGGTTGTTTCCACTAGTGATATAATCACCACGATACAGGTACAATAACCGTATCGAGTGTAGTTCTAAGTACATGTATCGTACTAAACTGCGCATTCGATTAAAGTTGAGGTACCGTTGGTGTATTGAACTCCACGAGAAATAGTTCACTGCTTCATTTTTTCCGATATTTTCTTGGAAGAAATCCGTCGGACCTCTCCGATGCAGTTTATATTTTTGTGGGCATGTCGGGCTCGGACCCGCAGTTCTACAGGTATCGTTGTCCTCTTTTCGAGATTTTTTTTTGCTTTTGGGGTGGTTTTTTTGTGCGTTCTAGGGATTTTTCTGGGGTTTTCCTCCATGTACGAGCGTGCGAGGTTACATAATTGTGACTAAAAAAGTTCCCAGATTCGTTTCTTTCGAGATGGACATTTTTCTTCTGCGTTCTCGCCCTCATATGGTTTCTCTCGGGGCTGAATTGGTAGTTATGCAAATCTGGTGTTTGTCCACGTCGATTTCATATGCTTTCTGCCGCTCCAAAGTTTTCTCTCGGTCAATTTCTTTTCTCTCAGGGGTTTTTTCTTAGCCTCGGCTCCCTCTGAGCGGGATACCAGAACATGGGAGGGAAGGCGTCTCTTATGGGGTGTTTTTGGGGATTTGCTTGACATGTTTGTGCGTCTCGTTTGGGCTATTCTCGGATTGTTTATTGTTCCCCATACGTGAAATATGATTCACTAGTTTCTTTTCCTCTATGTGTCTATTGGAGAAAAGGCTAGATTCTTCTTATCTTTCTTTCAAATTCAAGATGGTTTTACTAAGGGTATTTTTTTGCTCCGAGCCACGCGGTACGCCCCATGGCTAACTTGGCGGT
Organism: Alopecurus myosuroides; assembly: GCA_028641055.1. NCBI lineage: Eukaryota > Viridiplantae > Streptophyta > Magnoliopsida > Poales > Poaceae > Alopecurus > Alopecurus myosuroides. The sequence goes on from CM054060.1 coordinate 27,903,757, forward strand.
CGCGCCTACGACATCCTACGCCAGCTATGATCCTGGATCTCCGTAAGAAGGAGATGAGCCTAGATCAGCGTCTCTGGCTGCTCTACGAAGGTCTCCTCAACATGAACTATTCCATTAAAAATGGCTTCGATGGAGGCGAAATCAACGTATGTTCTTATTTCCTTTTTACTTACAATATGTTCTTATTTCCTTTTTACTTACAATTCGGTGAACCACATAGTCTTATTCTAATTCTTGTCTTGTGTGTAGGAAGAGACAGTTACGGTGGAGATACCGGTTTAAACGAGCTACATGATTTTAGGATACGTTGGGGTGTTCATGCTCGGCATGTTCACCATCAAAGAAAATACAATTTATACTAAACTCTTATACTTATCTTGATCTTATTTTAGCTTGTTATAGTATTACAAAAAAAAATTACGCTCGTTCATATAGTTTAACACATAGCTAGCAATATCACGAAATATTAGTTTATGTGTGTTTTGTTTGTAGTGAATTAATTCAAATATACTAAACTATATTTGTAAAATATTTTGTTCTAAAACTATGCTTTATACAATGCATACTCTATAGAACTTATTAAAATATTTATGGTAAAGATCCCTGAAGAGTATGACCTAATAAATGCCTAAGTACCAGTTTCTAGTGTATGATAAGTAAGTATTTTTTATAAAAACTTACATAGTATAAACTTAACCAATCACACTATTTTGTTACGTAAAATTACTTTATCAAATAAATTTTAACAAATTTTAGATGGTTTGTACTCCGTATTGAAGCAACATTGGTTATAATAATGACCAGCGAAGAACATAGTGTAGATTTTTTTATGTTGCTTAGGTAAATTTTATTGTTTGGCGTGGTCTTATGCAATGTGCTTGTTATCTTGTTTACACCAGGCCCCGGCACTCTATGAAAACTATTTTTTTCAAATTATTAAACATTAAAAATCTAGCTACGTAGTTTTTGTAAATCCTGCAGGCCTCGCCTGAAAGAGAATAGTATGGTAACTAAATATGCCATTGCCTATAATAATGTTTTTAATTACTCCTCAAGATCCACGTGGTGTGCATTTGATTTGCAAAAATAACCATTTTATTTTGTTAAGATACTCTTCCCGTCCCCCCAAAAATATGTAAGGAGCCCATTCACGTCTTTTACCACTAAAAATACCAATGTATTTGTATTGAGCATGTATAAATGTCATCGTTGCATTTTTATCATGTGGGATACAAGTAAAAAATATGGTCAAAGTTATGCATTGTTTTAAAAAAAAAGTGATTCACTTTTCTATATGGGGGTAATGGATAATACCACACTTAGATTGCCATATTAGGTTCTTCTATTCTCGGGGCACTAGGCGGCCGCACTACCTGCCCGACCTATCGGCTGGCCATGGTTGTTGGATGGTTGTCGTTCTCCTAGAGAAGTTTTAGTGGAAGAAATCATTTATACCTTGTTGTTCTCAATACCTACTTCCCTCTCTCATAATTTCATATATTCTAAGAGAAAGTCAAGTGCTGGCTATAAGAAATTGCAATATCATGTATAGACAGCTCTATAACCAACATGTATAGTAGTTAGTTATAAGGATTAGATATTTTCCTAATACATGACCCACTTCACTCATTGCCAAGTTACCTAGGACCACGTGGTGCAGTTGGCTTATAATCTACAAGGTGCTTCAATTCTCTCTCTTGTTCTCCCACATTCAACTTTGAACAAAAATGTTATTTTCATTCTTACTGCCTTCTTACATTACCTTACTATACTTGCTCTTAGGCTAGGTCGGTCTCAAAACCATAGTTTTCTCGTGAATTTCTTTCATTTCTCTTATAAATTCTCAGAATTCGGTAATATTTCTCTGATTTATCTTCTAACTAGATAATGTAGGCGCGTGTTGCCGCCCTCGTCCTTTAGGATTATAGAATGGTATGAATTGATAAAATATAACTTAAACTGAATAAGTAAGTTTGATATATGTTGTCAGATCGAATACAATTATCTCAACATCTCTAAAAATATGCTCACACCAAAAATCGTGAATTTGATATGTTGGATATTCATTTAGTATGGTTGCTAATAGGCCGTTTATATCCAAATGATATGGTTCTCTATGTGGAACGTGTACAGCAAGCACACACTACTTGCCAACGAAAATTCATCAAAGATAGACGTAGTTGGCACCCCAAGAAATTGCAAGAACTTTTTATTCTAAAAAAATATAATGTAAGAAACAACTAGAAATGAAAGGCCCGCGCAATATGAAGAACCATTCATATAAAATCTTAAGAACCGTTCGTTCCAAATCACAATATAATAAAAACCTAATGAGAGAGAAACAATCACATATTTTGGCCATTCCAAATCATAATGTAAGAAAAAAATACAAATAAGTTATCAATATGGAATGTCATATTTCATTGCCATGTTGTACAAGATATGCTCGTACATACATAGTTATCTATATGGAATGTTGAGATGTTATTGCTCCAAGTATCAAACAGAAATAACGTCCACAATATGGAGTTGGTGGACATATAGACATAACATATTCATTTCAATCAAAAAAATCGTTACCTTAGATAGTATCAAAGCCAATACAAATGTGTTTCATGGAATAAGAATCATGTTATTAGTGCTCAACTCATATTGTAGATTCTACCACATAGCCCAAAAAAAGTTAAACACTGCAAGAACATAGAAAGACCATGCATTAGTCGTACTGAAGTCAAACTTTCAAGAAAATACAAAAAAAAATGGCACATATAAAACAAAGTCATATTTTCTCCACCACTAAAATCAGTAATTTTTGTTTCCAAGTGAGCCAAACAATTTCTATAACAAATAAAAAATAAGTATTGCAGCATCCACTGAAATCACCAAAGTTTCAAAATTTTCAGTGGAGAAGATAGCACTAAACAAGACCATCCTCGACTATGTACCTCAAGTAGTGAAACAACCTTGCAACTATACACAACTGGTACATCCAATAAGTTTTTTTCATAGTGGTAGTAACTTAGATGTTAACATCACATATCTTAAGAAAAATTTGCTTATGTGGCATGTATTTAATGAGGAGAGAAGTTCTTGTGGTACAAATATGTTATTGTAACAACACACATACCAAGAAAAAAAACGAGTCTATAGGCTAATAAATAAAGTCTTGCATGACACCACACATATGTTACTCCTCACTATGGAGGTAGTGACATATACTAATAACATTAGCATGTTACTCTATGTTACTCCCCACTATGAGCAGCATAAAGTCCATGCAGCGCTATGCACACCGAGGGAATCGAGTTGTAACCATGAGGTGAGTGTGTGAGCCCAAACCCTCCATTAATGCTCATTTGAATATTAGGTATACAATCTCCCTTTAAGAAACAACCATCTATATGTGCTAAATGTATCTAGGTAGTTAAAGACTAAAGCGATCAACTGACATGCAGGATAAATATCTAATCATTCTAGACCTATTATTCTGACCCAAACAGGACACAATTAATTAAAGAATTACATAATTTGATAACTCTTGAGAATATAGAATTTTTATTCATGAGCTTCTTTAATGGTATTGCAGAAAAAATATATGAGTTGGCAACCGATCTCTGTAATAGGGGATAACACTATAAAAAAATTAGGATCCGGCCCAAAATAAAATAAAAAAATAATATTCTTTTCATACTCATTCTCTTTCTAGGGAAGTGTTCCGTACCTTTCTTGAGTGGGAATTGAAATTTAATATCCCCCTCTTTCATATCAGTAACATCACCAACAGTTCTAATAAAATGTCTTCCCAAAACAATTGGACAAGAAGCATTGCATTCAATATTCAAAACAACAAAATCAACGGGGACAAGATTATTATTAACCATGATAAGAACATCATCAAATCTCCCCATACGTTTCTTTATAACATTATAAATAAGATGAACATCCAAATAACAAGGTTCCAATGGTGGTAAATCAAGCATATCATAAAGTTTCTTAGGCATAACAGAGATGCTAGCAACAAGATCACATAGAGAATTGCAATCAAAATCATTTACTTTCATTTTAATGATAGTTTCCCATCCATCATCTAACTTCCTAGGGATAGAGGCTTCACATCTTAATTCATCCTCTCTAATTTGCATGAGAGCATTTGTAATATGTTTTGTGAAAGCCATATTCATAGCACTAGCATTAGGACAACTAGCAAGATTTTGTAAGAACTTAATCACTTAAGTTATGTTGCAATCATCAAAGTAAATATCATTTTTGTCAAAGGTAATGGGACCATTGTCTCCCATGTTTCTAAAAATTTCAGCACTTTTATCAGGAGCATTTTTAGCAGTTTCAGGCAATTTTGCATTTTTATTAGCCGGAGTGAGAATATTGCAAACACCAATTACTTTACCATTGATATTAAAAGGTTTACTAGCATGATAGGCTTAAGTTTTACTAGTGGTGGTAATGGTGCAAACATTACCTATATTATTCTTTCTAGCTATTTCATCTTCTCTTTCCCATCTAGCATGCAATTCAGCTAACATCCTAACATTGTCATGAATTCGAATTTGGATGGCATTTGGAGTTTTGTTTCTTTAACATGATGAGGCATTATGGTGCCAAAGTTGGCGGGAGGCTACTTGCTTATTGAGGACTACGAAGTCCCCGGCAACAGCGCCAGAAAACTTGTTGATGGCTAACGTTGGTAAACCCCAAGAGAAAGGTTGTGAAGAATGCAGTGGCAAGTTTTCCCTCAGAAAAGAAACCAAGGTTGAATCGACCAGTAGGAGGACAAGCAATCTCTGAACGTTGATGCAGCTGAGGTGGCAGGGCGCACTACCGGTTCACCAGCAACGTGGAACCTACACAACATAATTCAGTCTCACCGGTTTTGCTGAATACAAAGAGGTTAAACGTATGGTGTGGAAAACAGTAGGGAAAAAGTAGGAACAATTTGAAAGCAGTATGAAAGTAGTAGGTGTTTTATCAGTACGAGGAAAATGGACCGTGGTCCACAGTTCACAAGTGTTGTCTCTCCGTGAAACATAAATAACATGTGTGGTGAACAAATTACAGCTAGACAATTGACAGAAATGAAGGCTGCACCACAGTGCATATGCAAGACATAAATATTACTATGTGATTCATGCGGGCATTACAACAAAATACATAGACCGTCATCCAACTGCATCTGTGACTAATAATCCACCCCCAAATATCATCCGAACAAACGTTGGGTATTAAGTTGCAAGCAACAGATTATCGCAGTAAAGAAAGTGTGTAATGTAAACAATAACATCATCCTTAGACAAAGCATTGGTGTTTTCTCCATAATGGCAACATCACATCCTCTATCCATCATGTTTCTGTCACTCGAGCACAGATGCGAAGGAGGCATGAACCCACTATCGAGCATAAATACTCCCTCTTGGAGTTACTAGCATCTACTTGGCCAGAGCATCTACTAAAACGGAGAGCATGCAAGATCATATATAACATATCCATGAAGATAACATGATAGATTGATAATTAAAAGACATAGCATTCAACATTCATCAGATCCTAGCAAACACAACATGTAGCATTACACAAATATGATCTTGATCATGTTAGGCAGCTCACAAGATCTAAACATGAGGTACAAAGTGGAGAGAACAACCATCTAGCTACTGCTATGGATCCGTAGTTCAGGGATGAACTACTCACGCATTACTTCGGAGGAGGGCATGGTGGTTTAGACCCCTCCGGTGATGAATTCCCCTCCCGGCAGGGTGCCGGGGAGAGCTCGAGAGCCCTCCCAATATCGAGATGTCGATGACGGCGGCCTCGGGTGTTTCTCGGGATGAAGTGGTATATCTTTAGGATTTACATCTCGGAGGGATTAAATAGGCGAAATGGCAAAGGCGGTGGAGGCCTAGGGGCCCCACACCACCCCATGGCGCGGCCAGGGGGCGCGCCGCCCTGTGGTGTGGGCCCCCCCCTCCGGGTCTCTTTGGGACTCCATGGAACCTTCGGGACTTCTAAGACTTCCGGGCTTCGAATTTTAGAATTCCGAGAATATTTTCAGAACAACTTTTTTGGAAACTAAAACAGCAGAAAACAGGGAACTCGCTTTGTGGCATCTTGTCAATAGGTTAGTCGGTAAAATCGATAAAACTGACATAAAGTGTATATAAAACTTGTGGGAAACAAGATGGAACATCATAAATTAAGGATACGTTTATGACGTATCAACATCCCCAAGCATAGTTTCTACTCGTCCTCAAGTAGGTAAACAATAAAAAACACATAATTTATAAGGTGACATTCTACCAACATAAACTTCATCATAGTAGTAATGTAAAGGCATATGTAAGCACGAGATCATAGAATTTTAACATAAGCATGATAAATAAAACTTTAATAATAAAGCATAGCAATCATCTTGCATCATGAGAAGCAACACAAATAAAAGATCGTGAATAACAATGCAAAGAAAGATATACGTTTGCTTCAAATATAGAGAAAGCATGGCAAAGTGATATTTCGCTAGTCCTTAAGAGTGGGGCAAAACATAAATGCCAGGACACCTTTAAAGTTCATGAGGAATACTAGAACAAATAATTAGAGAACAAGCAAGACCACATCACGAATCAATTAATAATGTTTTTGGGACAAATGCACATAAAACTCAGAATGGCAACTATGCTCTCTCAACCGTGCATAAAGTTAGAAGATGGAGACTCAACATAAAAGTAAAAGAAAGTCTCTTCGCAGAGGGAAACATGGATCACTCATGTGCCTGAGCTTTTATTTTATTAAATAGACGTTTATAAAATGCTTGATAATCCTCCCATCCATCTTACACAAACCATGGCTAACCGAATCCTCGGGTGCCTGCCAACAATCACATACCGTGGAGGATATTTTGGGAGATGTATGCTAATGTCAACGAATGGTAAACAGAAAATATCTCCCATATGAAGGATGCAACTGGTGTAGAGGGTCATCCGTCTTTCTGTTTTGTTTGCACAATTATGTTTTGACTGATAAATCAGGGGCAAAAGTAGTGAAGAGAATTTGTTTGTATTAATTTGGGGATGGGCACCCCGCTGCCAGCTCTTCTATAAATTGGATAAGATGATGAAGCCACTAGTCCATGGTGTGAAATCAAATCAACAAGTGAGATAAAGATTCTCTATTTACGTCCTCATGAGCAAAAACAGGAACACAAAACATGAGTAATTTTGAAAGTTTTAAAGGTAGCACATGAGCAATTTACTTGGAGTGGCGGTTAATTACCACATGTAGCTAGGTATGGTGGACACAATGAGAAAACTTTGGTTCTTTTGTATTGGATTGCACGAGTAGATCTCATACTCAGTACAGGTGGAGGCTAGCAAAAGACTGGGAGCGACAAATCAATAGAGCATAAGAGCCATAATCCTGCATAGCGACATTAACATCATTAATCAAATCATATGTGGTACCACAAGTTCAAAAATTAACTGATCATGGAAGCTATAAGTGACTGGTTCATATTCATAAACATGGTGTGAGCATGCGCCAAGTCAACCAAATAAAACATTCAAAGGAGAATATCACAAATGTATGCTTCAATATGACAAGAACAACTCATGATTCTTTCAATGGCACATTAAACACTCTCAGCTATTTGAGGATAATCATGCTACTCAATAAACACAAGGCTTTAGATCTAAAATAACATCTAGCATGATATGAAAAATTCTAGCCACAGTCTATACAAGCTTCTACTTGCACCGTTAAAAATTCTACTTCAAGCGGCAGTTTCTTTTCCCAACAAGCACCATACAAGACATGATTTAACAAAACTTATCTACATGCTACAGCAAGAAAACATGATAGTACTCACATAAGACTACTAAAACTAATAGCTCTGAATAAGAGATGCAATGAAAACAAGAGCTAAACGGGAATTTTTGTAGTAACTAGAAGAAAAAGTAAGAATACTAGCATAGCAAGTATTCCAACAAAAAAGAGGAGTGTGTCACTCTACCAAACAAGGATTCTAGGTACAATGATATTATTGCATCAAGTAAAACAAAATAAAAACAAACATACACTCTAAGTAAAGTTCATATGATATGACCGAATAAAATATAGTTTCACGAGAAGTGACCTGATAGATAGTTGATGAAGAAGGGGATGCCTTGGGAATCCCCAAGTTTAGATGCTTGAATCTTCTAAAAATATGCTTGGATGAACCACGGAGGAATCCCCAAGCTTTGACCTTGCACTCTTCTTGATCACATATATCACCTCTTCTCTTGACCATTGAAAACTTCCTTCACACCATACTCAAACAGTAATTCGCATTACAGAGTTAGTTCAACAATTAAAAATACATTGGTTCTGTATGGAACAAGTTCTATTGATACTTTTAAAAATTATCTACAGCCACTGATGTTTCGTGAAGTAAAGAAATCCACTTCACATCGTAAAAAAGAGCAAATGTAAGAAAAATGGCAGAATCTGTCAAAACCAGAACAGTCTGTAAAGACGAATTTTTTCGGGGCACTTACACTGCTCAAATAAAAAAACTTAAATAATGAAAAAGTTGCGGAATTAGCTGAGGAATAAGCACACAAAAGTTAATGTCATTCTGATTTTTTTTTGGATTTTTCACGATTTTTTACAATGGACAACAGAAATCTATTTCATGTGCATAAATCCCAAAACCAACTCCAACTTTCGTCAGAAACTTTACTTGGCACTACTAAAACATGAAAAGAAAGATACAAAGGAGTTGCAAAAGCACATCCTCCATCCGCCACGTTTCTGTCACTCGAGCACAGATGCAAAGGAGGCATGAACCCACTATCGAGCATAAATACTCCCTCTTGGAGTTACTAGCATCTACTTGGCCAGAACATCTAATAATAACGGAGAGCATGCAAGATCATAAGTAACATATGCATGAAGATAACATGATAGATTGATAATCAAAAGACATAGCATTCAATATTCATCGGATCCTAGTAAACACAACATGTAGCATTACATAAAGATGATCTCGATCATGTAGGGCAGCTCACGAGATCTAAACATGAGGCATAAAGTGGAGAAGACAACCATCTAGCTACTGCTATGGACCCGTAGTCCATGGATGAACTACTAACGTATCACTTCGGAGGAGAGCATGGTGGTGTAGACCCCTCCGGTGATGAATTCCCTCCCGGCAGGGTGCCGGGGAGAGCTCTAGAACCCTCCCGATCTCGGGATGACGATGACGACAGCCTCAGGTGATTCTCGTGAAAAAGTGGTATATCTCTAGGGTTCACGTATCGGGGGGAATATATAGGCGAAAGGGCGATGGCGGTGGACGCTCGAGGGGCCCACACCACCCCTAGGCGCGGCCAGGGGGTCGCCGCCCTATGGTGTGGCCCCTCTGTGGCCGCTCTCTGGGCCTCTTCGGGACTCTGTGGAACCTTCGGGAATTCTAAGACTTCCGGGGTTCGAATTTTCCAATTCCAAGAATATTTACAGAACAACTTTTCTGAAACTAAAAACAACAGAAAACAGAGAACTGGCTCTGTGGCATCTTGTCAATAGGTTAGTCCCGGAAATCGATAAAAATAACAGAAATTATATAACAAACGTGTAGGAAATAACGTGAAAACAACATGGAACATCAGAAATCAAGGATACATTTATGACGTATCATTGTTCAACTTCCAAAATTCATTCATGCGGATTTTTCCCGGAGTTGATCAACTTCTAAAGTTCATTAAGAGATTGTTCATTCCCGGTGTGATCAACGACCAGCGCGGGAACTGAAGGGTTCACGTTCGAACACGATCATGTTTAGATTTAGTCCTGGCTGGTATCCCAAACCGGTAGTGGTGGATATCGGGCTAGCTCGACTCGACTTGTGAATACTTGTTAGTTAACGAGTCCGCTCAACTTGACTCACTAACTTAACGAGCAAAAAACTCTAGCTTGGCTCTCAATAAAGACTCGAGTTGCCTCGATAAGCTCATTAAACATAATCGGTTCATTATGGCGCCATATTATAAGAAGACAGATTCGTCGTTCATGCCTCTCACCGTATATTTTGGAAACTTTAATGCGAATGCTCGTGTATTTTTGTCCTAAACGTCTTGGATTTTATTTCATGTTGATTAATCTTTAAGTTATCATATCAATGTAAGAACATTTACGAGCTTATCGAGTAATTTTAACTCTGACTCGTTAAACTCATTTTATTAATTAGCTAAAAAAGCCGACTCAGCTCGGCTCACTAGTATCCGAGTTCGAGCCGGGTTTTCGGGTACCCGTTAAGCTCACAAGTTTTGAATTTTATTTCCATCCCTACAAACCGGGACTAAAGGTCATCTCTAGTTCCGATTCGAGACACCAACCGGGACTAAAGGGGCCACGCCAGATTGCAGCCTGGTCCACCCCCTTTAGTCCCGGTTGGTGTCTCGAGCCGGGACTAAAGGTCCCTTTTGAACCGGGGCTAGTTCAGTGTGGCCTAGTAGCAGCCTAGTCCCACCCTCTAGTGGGACTAGATCTCAATTGAGTTCTAGACCAAAAGTCTTCTTTCTACTAGTGGTGAGACGGGATGATCGGTTTATTTAGAAGCAGCCAGGCAACATATGGTGGCAGGCTATTGGCTAGCAGCGGATTGTTACATTGCGGTCAGAATTTTTTTTTTTTTTAGATTTAGCAAATGCTGTCGAAAATAACTACTACTAGTAGGAGATTCACTTGAAATGAAATAATACGTACATGTATTGATGTTGAACAGATGCACAATTTATTACATGCTTTTTAAAAGTCGTGTACGCACGGGCTCGATCTTGTCCTACTAATAAAAAATAATCACTCAAAAAAAAAACCAGTCAATTTTTTTAATTGCTCATGCCAATATGTATAACTTCCATATTATTAGCGTGTCTCTAGTGCAAGACATGCGGCAGGGATATGTAAAACGTTACAAAGTAGAACAAAATATCATCAATCATCATAGTGTTAGTGTACCCTTTCCCTTTGCGACGCCCTTGGCTGTTGATGGTTGTTTGCCAAAGTGAAACAGACGATTTGGCAGGTAGCCGCAGGGGGTTGCCAAAGGCTGTCTCACTGCCGCTTCTCATGTACCTGCTCCGTGCAGCGGAATGGCTACCGTGTTATACGATGAAAATGTTATTTTCTCCATCTGTTTTCCGTTGCCGGATGCTTTCCGTTGCCCTCCTGCGTGCTTCTACAGTGTCTTCTCTTGGCGCGGAGCGACCTTCTACTACCTTCCTAGAGATACACACTCCCAGTCCTTTTCAAACACACCGACCCCACTGTCAGCGGCTAGGCGCTACAGTGTAGTAACATGGGGAAGGGCGTTGGCCCCGAGACATCCGGCTATAAAAGCCGGGCACGCACGCAGCCTGCCCCTCCTCACCCGCTCCCGTCTCTCTCCAGAAACAACAGCGCCAGCCGAGGGAGATGGCAACTCCGTCGCTGCTGCAAGCCCTCCGCCGCCAGGATTGGAGGGGCCTGCCGGAGGCCGCGGCCGTGCTGTTCGTCCGCGGCGGCGTCGCTCCGCCAGATCTGGCCGCGTTCCTTTCGTCCCCGTCCCTTCTTCGGTGAGTTTTCTTTTCTCCCACCTTTTGCTGCCCAACCAAAGTCCTGTTCGATCGAGCGAGCGGATCTGTATATTTGAGGCGGGTTGACACGAGTTAGGGTGCCGTGAATACTTCCTGCTTGTAGTTGTCGTAGATCTATGACTTTTCATGGCTTTCGTTCGCTATGCAAGCCCGTTGATTTTATTTGGTTTTGGTTCATCATGTTCATGCCCTGCTGATTTCGATATTAAATCCACTCAACTTTTCCTTGTAGACGCATGCTCTCAGGCGTGGCCGCTGCATCTGCCGCAGCCGGCAAGGAGAACCACCTCGTGCTGCTCTCCGGGGGAGGAAGGAACGCTGGTAGCGCTGGGTACGGCCTCGGCGCGGGCATCGCTGCCACCGGAAGGAACGACGCCGCCCTCGTGCTGCTCTCCGGGGGAGGAAGGAACGCTGGTAGCGCTGGGTACGGCCTCGGCGCGGGCATCGCTGCCACCGGAAGGAACCTGCCCGCCGTGCTCTTCTCCCGCCGTGGCGTTCTGGGCGGAGGAGCCCCAACAGGACTCAACGCCGTCTTCTCATCGCCACGGTGAGTACCTTCTCGCCGTGTTTTCTACCCAGCAGGCCACTTGGTTCTGTTCGATCACGGATCTGTTATCAGGGAAGAGTTTCATATGTAGATGCAAGTATTTGACCACCGATGCATCTGGCTATGGAAGCCGCTTTATTGTTGTGGACTTGTGGATACTAAATTCCCGTTCCGGTTTGATGTGCAGCCGCCTGCTGTCTGGTGGTGCTGGACCTGGCGCGGGCATGCTGCTGTCCGGAGGGACCTGCAACTGTGCACATGAACTCGCGCAACTAAGGTTGGAGACAATTGCAGAAAATCAGAGGATCTGGGTCTTCTGCACCAGCCTACTGGAGCAAAACGCAAAGATGATAGACCAGCTGGCAGATTTTCGGGTTGAAACCACGTAAGGCCTTCTTCAATCATGCACGCATGCCTTTAGTATTCAGTCTCGAACATCTGCAATTTTTATGCATGATTATGATGAACTAGATCGATGGGTCATATGTACCTAGGAGCATTAGCAATTGTCTAGAGCGTTGGGTACTAGTGATTGTTTCGAGCAGTACAGACAGTTTAGTGCAGTAGTAACGAGGATGAACTCTAGAACAGTCTTGCTTTTATCCTTTAGTCTCTGCACTTTTTATGAAGATTATGATGAACACCAGATGGATCATACACGTAGGAGTTGTACTTTTGCTTGTGCGGCAGCAAATGGTATTTTTTATACTAGTAATTATTGCTTACTGCAGTAGCAAATTGTAAGATTAGGATGAACACTAGATGGCTCCAACACTAGTTTTGCTAGATGGTTCGTTTGATACTGATTGTAAGGTTTCTCGTTCTTGCTTCTGACTGAGTACTGCTAATTGCTTAGAGCGCTGTGTTTTGAATTTCCATCCTTGATTATATCTTCGGTTGTCTAATCCATTAACTGATTAACAGGAGGAGAGACATGGAAGCTCGTGCAGCGCTCAGCAAGCTATCGTCCAACATCATCTACTCCGGACTGACTTTAATGTTCGGGGTCTTCACATTCATGCTGCCGTATGTTCAGGAGAAGTGGCAGTCCGATACCGTTGATCTGGTGTTCTCTACCATTGCTAGGATGGAGAAAGACAAGAAGGAGCTCGCCTCTCTTGAAGCCTGTGATGAGTCCAAACCACCATGCAAGATTGAGGTCAAGCAGACAGAGGCTGTGGCGAAGAAGTCGGAAGATTCCACTGGCGTGCAGAAGAAGTGATGCTTCTTAGGCTTCTCATTGCAAGACATGAAGTTTTGTTAGCTAAGCGTTTGCATCGCACCTTCTCTTTTTGCATCGAGATGTTTATGAAAACCTTGGTCGATTATTAGCCGAACTATCATGTTTGCTCGTTAAGCTTGGTCGAGATGTTTATGAAAACCTTGGTCGATTATTAGCCGAACTATCATGTTTGCTCGTTAACTGATAAGAATGGATGATGTCTTTATAGGAAAATATGTTTGTATGCGACAAGCTTGACCCCTGATCGGGGCAAGGGTTCACGTTATATAGGTGGCACATAAGCCAATTACAGGAGGGAGTAGGACTCCGATTACAGGAGGGAGTAGGACGCGGTGACCAATCCTATTACAACTGAAATCAGAGCACATGTATACCATACGTACATCTAACACCCTCCCTTAATCTAAACTCTGAGAAGATTTAGATTACGCTTAAACTCATTTAGGCTACTAACAGAAAGAGCTTTAGTGAAACCATCTGCAATCTGATCTTTACTTGAAATAAACTACCTCAAACCAACAAACGATATATAATTGTTAAACGCATGCAAGCACAATTCAGGGCATACCGCCTTGAAGCTTGTCATGAAAAATTTCACACCGACATGGTGTGTAAGGCAATTTTTTTTTTTAAAAAAAAAAAAAATAAAAATAACCGTACAACATGGCGCCGTGACAGTCCCGATCGCGGGCGCTTCAGAGGACGCAGAGATGATAGCCCTGATCGTCGAGATCGCCGTTCTGATGATCGTGGTTATTCACGAGACCGTGGCTCGCGTCGTGATGATCGTGGATATCAACGTCGTGATGACGATCGCAGTTATCAGCGCCGTGATGATGATCGTGGATATCGTCGCCGTGATGATAAGCAACAGGGACGTTCAAAGGGGTATCGCAGTCGTGCCCCCACACCCTATGTTGATGTGACTTGTCAGATATGCAAAATTCATGGACATTCTGCTTCTGATACCATATAGGAAAATATGTTTGTATGCGACAAGCTTGACCCCTGATCGGGGCAAGGGTTCACGTTATATAGGTGGCACATAAGCCAATTAGAGCATGTCTAGTAGTACCCCTAAACCCCTAAACCCTTATAGCAGTTTTAAGGGTTGAGAATGCCACTTTTCGTGCACTTTTACGGGTTGAAAAACAGGGCCAAAGACTAGAACCCTTAAACCCAACCCTTAAAACGGAATATTCTGTTTTAAGGGTTGGGTTTGAGGGTTCTAGTCTTTGCCTCAACCCCAACCTCTAAAACTGTCACATATACATCACAATATGACACATAAACATAATGAACCATCAAACATACTACTAGATATAACAATAATGGATGCATGGTTTCAAAGTTTTTACATCACATAATCATCATCTTGCTCATCTCATTGGCACCACCAAAAAATTGCACCTCGGCGCCAACTACTCGGACACTCAACCACTATCAAACCTCACCATCATGCGAGTTGTCAACACCGCCATCGCTCATGGGAGTGTCAACTCGAAAGGTAGAGGAGGACCGACGGAACATCTTCTTTCTCTCCGCGATGTCATCCTTGCACTCCTTCCACCACTGGAGCTGTTCTTCATCCATGTCCTTCTTGGACATCATCATGTGCTCTTTCTCTTCCATCATGAGCTCCTTCCATACCTTGGCTTCTTTCACCTTGACCATCCTCTCCTCCAAGTCGGCCTTGCGCTTTGCCTCCTCACGTTTTGCTTCAATTTGTGCCATCTTCACCTCCTTCTTGACATGGGTGATGGCCAACTTTGCCTCCAATGTCTTGGTTGTCATAGCCTCTCTTGCCTTCATCATGTGATCCATCTTCTCCCTTAGGCTACACGCCTCTTCTTCCATCTTCACTCTAAGCTTGGCCTTCTTGGTTCCCTCGGGCTTGTTCAAGTTCCTCTCCTCAACATCCGGATCATCCATGTCAAGCATTTCCTTCTTCTTCGGTGCGGTTTCTTGATCCCGCAACTTCCACTTGTCATATGTTTGAAGAATTGACCAAACATGCTTGAATGGGAATGTTTTACCCTTGGAACCCGCCATCTCCTTGTACCTCAAGCCGGCAATGGTTTCCTACAAACCACACAACGCACATGAGAAACTAGCAACACACATGAGAAATAAATTGAAAGTTGTATGTATGCAAACTTACATAGTCACTCTCCACGGTGCCACTCGGCGGCGCCTCCTTCACTTGCTCCATCGCCGCACTCCAACGCGCACATGCCGGTTTCATCAAGTCCCACCGGCCTTGAAGCGACCGGAATGAGCGAGCGGCGAACCCACTCCTCTTCGGCTTCATCCGTAGATACGCGTCCTCGATGCGTTGCCAATACCGCTTATTGGTTTGGTCGGTACCGGTGGCCGCATCCATCCCCACCGATGCCCAAGCTCGAACCAAGAGCACATCCTCCGCATCGGTGTAGTTCGACGAACGGACGGCGGGGCGAGCAACGGCGGCGTACGCATCCTCCCCTATCTCGGTGATGTCCTCATCACCATCATCATCCTCCTCCGCATCATCTCCGGCGTACTCGTCCTCCTCCATATAGGGATCGAGCGGTGGAGCGGTGATGTCCACCGCCGCATCATTGAGCAAGTCCATGAAGGAAACGTCCGGGTTGGACGTTTCATCGAGCACCTCCGGGGCGGCGGCGACGGGCGCGGCGGCGGCGGCCACGTCCTTCTTCTTGGAGGGCCGTTTGGCCAAGGCCTTCCTCGGCTTCACCGCGGCGGCGGCGGCACGCGGGCCGCCGGAAGCCGTCTTCGCCCGCGCACGAGGCGGAGCGGCCGGGGCGGGGCGGGGCGGGGCGGCGGGAGGGGCGGGCGCGGCAAGGGGCGGGCGGGCGGGGCGGCCGGGGCGGCGGCGGGCGCGGCCGCGGGCGCGAGGAGGTGCGTCCCGGCCCGCCGGCGCTTCGCCCCCACCGGGTTGGTGGCGGCCACCATTGCCGCGCCGCGGAGGTCGGCGGTGGCGGGCGGGGCGGCCGGGGCGGGGCGAGACGGGGGCGGAGGAGGGGCGGGAGGGGCCGGGGCCGGCGCGGGAGGGGCGGGCGCGGCGGCGGGAGGGGCGGGCGCGGCGGCGGGAGGGGCGGGCGCGGCGGAGGCGCCGCCGGCGGCGGATTCCATGGCGGCGGCGGGGCGGGCGGGCGGTGGGAGTTGGGAATTTTCCCTCCCGCGTTGCGTGCGTGCGGTGATACAGTTTTGGAGGGGTTGACCCCTCCAACCCCTAGTTTTACAGGTTGGGAGGGGTTTCCCGGGTTGGGCCTGCAATTTTTTTTACAGTTTTAGGGGTTTAGGGGCTCTAGTCTTTGCGATTTTTTGGTCCAAAACTGTAAAAAAGCGGTTATTTTTACAGTTTTGGGGGTTTAGGGGTACTACTAGACATGCTCTTACAGGAGGGAGTAGGACTCCGATTACAGGAGGGAGTAGGACTCGGTGACCAATCCTATTACAACTGAAATCAGAGCACATGTATACCATACGTACATCTAACAGTCTTAACCTCTTGGCGTCATATATGTTCTGCTAACCTGATTGCCTTATGTATGTTTTGTTCCGAAGATACCCATCGTTGAGTGTATCTCTGTTTTGTTTTTTGCATCACACCGTCTCTTTCTGCATTGAGACGCTGATCAAAATCTTGGTGGATCATTTTACTTAGCCGAAATTTTCTGTTTGGGAGTTTAACTTAGAAGAATTTTCATGCTGGTCTTAACTTGGCTTGTTATATATGTTTTGGTACTGATGCTGATTGCATTGTCCTAGTACTCAAAGTTTTGATTTAACCTTGGATTATGTAGATTGTTGGATGTTCCTAAGCCTTAGAAAAAATATTGTACTGATATTTGAAAAATGCTTTGCTCGAAGATGAAATATGGCGAGGAACATGTGTACTCCTGTTCATATCGTCAGCAACCTGCTGCTTCCTTTAACAGGAATGACATGCGGTACCCAATATAATCTAACAGAAACAATAAGATATCGACATGTGGAACTTGACTCACAAATCCTATCCATTCCTGAACAATCAAGAACTTAATAATCCTCCTCTCAGAAAATCAACTTAATAATCCAACAATTAAGGACAACAAAAAGAAACACAGCCTCCCTGGACAGGTCCTCTCCCGACGGCGGCGCCGCCCCTCCCCTGCACTTCTGCCGGTCACCTTCGCATCTCGCCCTGCACGCCGCCGCTCGATCCACACTCCGCAATACCTCCTCGTCCCCGTCCCCGTCGACGCCGCCTACCACTGCCGCCCCTCTACCTCCCCTGCATCGCCATTTACCGCACACTGGCGCCAGTCAGGCGCTGACTGAATCCTCGTTCACCGTCCGCTCCTGTCCTCGCGCGGCCACCTCCTCTACCATCAGACGCGTCGCCCCTTCCTCACCGGCCCAGCAGCCACGGCCTCCCCCTGAACAATTTGTACTGGGCGCCGGATAAGTGGAAATCTGTGCAGGTATGTTCAGTTCAGGTGTAACGAGATTGCTTCCTTATCAATTTAGGTTTCCTCTAGTCAAAGACCTGCCGCATAATTGCAGTTAATTTACCAACCATCCCCTGAGAACTGAATAACCAGAGTTTGGATAACCTGCCATCAAAATGATGCTATGTGTGTGTGTACGTCAAAACTGAATCGGCAGCGTGTGTATTATGCGCAAAGAAAAACATACATCTCTCTTTAAGTTTGTCAAGGTGCAAATTTTGAACATCTTTATCATCTGCTGCATGTTCATCTCGGCTTTGAAGACTCTGTTTTGTGCCTTCTAACATCCGTCAGTTTTCGTATCTCAAGAGAAAGACACCGCAGGTTTCTTGCCTTCCCTATATGTTCTTTTATCTCACACCGAGTGTAACATGGTTACTATGATAGCCATTGCAAGAACTAGTTGATGCTGCATAGCTGGAATCTCATGTGACAACTGTCCTCCTACCAACGAAAGCTGCGGCAGCCTACCACTGTATTTTAAGCATAGGAATGATCAAAACATGGTAGCTGGAACTGTGTATGTATGACATGGTCATGTTTCATGATACCAAGATGTATATTATGTTGACCAAATGCTGGAGGTTGCTTTTTTCCTGGGTGAACCATATTTTGTAGAGTCGGTAATAAATAGCATCGGTTAAGTTACTCTGAAAGTGCATTCTTTTTGCCATCTTTCACTGTTAGTTTGAACATGCTAATTTCCTTTTTGCTCCATTAGTATGTAAAGGTGTCATTTTCTGTAACCTCGACCGTAATGCATATCTTGTCTTTCATTTAGAGCATTTACCTTATTATTTTCATCCTGTGCAAGTCGAGTTATGTGATTATGTCCATTTGTTAAATATGTCAGTACTTTCTGACATTACGAAATAATGCTTTATGTCTTCCATGAGGACAAGGCAAAAGAAAGATGGGGAGATATGGAGATGGCAGACAGTGTGGTCTTCCCATCTTTGTTCTTTTTCAATTTAGAAAATAGCATAATCAGAATGTATCTGCTACCGATTTGTGATCCTTCCTATCGTTTCTGGGATTTCCTCTGAAACTCTTGGATTTGAATTTTCTTAGTGTACCCCTTGATTTGATTTCAATCATGTTTTTGGAGTACCATCCCATCGGCCATTGAGGTACCTGCCTGTTCTATCTGCAGTTGCCATGCTTTTCTGTTTCTTCGTTTCATTGATATTTTGTCCTGCTCGGTACATCTTTTAAGTCCTGGCAACCAGACACGAACTCAAAACATCTACTCACAACATTACAGGAAAGGCCTTAGGGATCAAAGCCTCCTAAATTTTACAGATAATCACTACAGAAACTAAAAACTGGAACATAAACTTCAGGTTTTCCTCAAACAAAAAAGCCAGTTTTTTCAGTCTTCAACTCTGTACAGCACAGCTTCAGCAACACAATTTTTTTGAAAAGATCACCAGCAACTGATCATCCCAGCAGAAGCACCAGCGCCCCCAGCTCTGTCTTCTGTGAAAAACTCAGTTTCCATTAGAATGAGTAGTCTTGCCCCTTGCACCTGCAATCTTCTGAGATCTGGTTTCTGATGTCCAGAGCAGAAAGAGAGCCAATGTGCAATTTGGTAAATTATACTACTTCGATCTTGTGGTAAAAAGACCTATAAAGTATGTATCATTTCTTGCCCTGCACACAGCCCATAGAAAAGCTGCTACATCGGTTGCAATTAAGCCTTTACTATTACCAGAAAAAACTATTAATCCATACTACCGAAATCCGCCATCTTCTCACGGAGTCTTCTACAGTTAAAAGCACACCCAATCAATCTCCATATAAACCTACTTACTTTACATCCGAAAAAGTGACGATCCAAAGTGTCATTATGAGAACAGAACATTTGGGACTACCACTCCACCCTCTGTGGAGTAACCCTTTGATCTTTATCAATAACCTGAAAATAAAACTCTCCACTTGCTTGCATATTTCGACCTTTTCATGTAACTGTTTTTTCTTCAGGCCTTTGAAATAGGCTAGGACAGTCCAATTAGCAAATTTTACACATTATTATGTCAACCAAACTATTTTACAAAATGCAGAAATTGGCTTCAATTTATAGTGTCCAGACATATCAGTGAGGCGAGTTCCACCATGGAGATGACTGAGCATTGGCTTCTCCGTTTTCTGAGTCGCTCTCTGTAGCAAAAAATATGCACCAGACAGGAAGCATCCCATGGACTATCAGCTTCAAGGCCGAGAAGCCTCTTCTACATCATCAGCAGCCAACTACGTTTTCAGTCAGTGTCCACCGAATACCAACCTGAATGTACAAGAACCCACTTTCTTTGTATTATGTGTGGTGCCAAGTGTCAACACCATGGGCATTCCTCCCAGTCCTCAAACATTAGATAGGTAATGGAGTAAAGTACTAGGAATTTTCATGTATGCACAAATCAGTAATTCAGTATATGATAAGGAGGTTTCCGGGGTGTTATCCATGTTTGATTCTGATGAATATTATGTCTTGCTTACACTTTTTGCTAGACCTTTTTATTTTCTATCATGCTTGTCCGTTAGTGTACTGTTACTTGACCTGACAAAACACTACATATCTATTTGACCAATTATCTGATCAGATCTTATTATTGAGAAGTTAGTTATAGTTAGCATGGTACTAGCACTAAGTCGGCAGTGTTTCCGTGGTGTCGTTTGCTTTTCGTAGCTGCTGGCTTGGTAGATGACTGCAGCATATTGCTGTTTGTTTGGTCGCTGACTGCACCATGCTGCTGCTGTTGGTCTTTCTCCTGAAATTTCTTTGCGCTTAAATAAAGAAACTTGCAGGTCACTCAAGTAAATGTTGGAGACCAGCTTAGTGGTACTAGGAGATGAATTTACAGACTTGCAATAAACTTTGCGTATTAAGCACAAGATGAAGATGGAGATGCAAGACCGCGAACAACTGAAGCTGCAAGTGTTGAAAGGAATGAACAGAGGCCGCCTAGAAAGTCTGGTGCACCAACAATAGCGAGGTACCTTGATCAAGAGAAGGAGCCAAAGGGGCGGAAGAAACGAGGTCCTGACTAGACAGAGCAATATAATGGTACCCAATGTGAAAATCAACAGGTGGAGAATCTTTGAAGGTATGCATATCCTTTTCTCATTTCTCCATTTCATTTCTCGCTCAGCGTTCGTGCACCACTTCGTAATGTTGTTATCGGAAGCTTATGACTGCACCTATTGCACAATATTGAAAATCAGAGACAAATATTGTCGAAAAGTAGTAATGGCAGGATCCTTTTTAGTCTACCTACTCTTTGAAAAGGAAATGCAAGATGTTTTGATGTGTTAAATCCTTTCATAATTTTTATACACATTGCTGTACATGGTAACTCAATGTACATGGTACATTGTTGCTGTCATCTCATTGAGGTTTCTCCCAAAGAATTTATTTCAGTGTGATATAATCTCTTTTGCTTTCATTTCAAATATCTAGTATACACATCCTGATCCTTGAGCAATCGGATCATGTATGTATCATCATTGATCTCCCACTATGGAGCATACACACTGAAAGCATCATTCCCCATTGTTCATCCTCGACCTAGACGAGGCGAGGAACCCATTATCCCTCCATGGCATTCGACCCCAGCCACGTCCCTCCTGCCGCCGGCCCCCTTTCCTTCCGCCATGATCGCCCCCTTCCCTTCCGCCATTTCTCTTCCCTGAAAGCCTCTGCTCGAGCTGTTTGCCCCTAACCCCTTCGTGAGGTCTCCTCCCACCGTCCTGTGGTGTGCAGCCGCAGCTGAAGCGCATCGGCGCGCCGGACATAGTGGTGTCAGACGCACAACGGAGCTGGCGCCGGCGCTGACCTATGTCGTTATCCAGCCCAGCGCCTCCTTCACCATGTTTCGTTCACAGGGGAACCACAAGTAGTTTCTTGTGCTGTTTATGATTGATGAATCATAATCTGCATATGTAAGTCAACTTTTTTTATATGCAAGCCTTTGAGATCAATTTTCACCCTGTATTTTCTGACTTGTGATGTGTAACTACAAATTAACATTCTGTCATCTTCTGTTATGATTTTGTGCTTACTCAAAATTAACAACCAAGAATGATGAAAGAGTGAATGAACCTAAGAAAATACCATAGGTACAAGTTTTCATAAAATAACTTGGAATTTACAAGTCAAAACACATAGGGAATAAATTTCATAACACATTGATCAAGTTGGCCTGGGTTGATAGAAGTAAGATTGATTTTGTCTTGTCATACCACTAGCGCTAGTGGTACCAATGGTCAAGTGTGATGAGGGATTCATAGCTGAATTTTACTGTTGGAAATAGTACATATGATTTGTTGGAA
This sequence comes from Alopecurus myosuroides, assembly GCA_028641055.1. Classification (NCBI taxonomy): domain Eukaryota; kingdom Viridiplantae; phylum Streptophyta; class Magnoliopsida; order Poales; family Poaceae; genus Alopecurus; species Alopecurus myosuroides. The sequence continues at coordinate 27,925,990 of CM054060.1, forward strand.
CTCCTGGAGTGCCTTGACCCTTGGACGAGAAGTAGAAAAGCTCGGTGTCACTAAAGCATCAAGATGGTGAAACTCAACATTGTAGATTGTAGGCTGTGTATACTATTAATGTATTGGATGGCTGCAATTCTGTGTACAATCTCTGGTTTTGTGTTGACATCAGGATGCTACCATTTGATGGCTACATTGGATTTGTCGAAATACCTGGAGTGTCTTGACCCTATGAAGAGAAGTAGCAAAGCTCGTTATCACTCAAGTTTCAAAATGATAAATCGCAATTCTGTGTATAATATTTGGTTTTGCGTCGACATCATCGGGATGGTACCAATTGATGGCTGCATTGGATTAGTCGAAATTTCAGGAGCGCATTGAACCTACGAAGATAAGTAGCAAAGCTTAGTCTCACTAAGTTTCAAAATTATAAAACTTAACATTGTATATTGTAAATATCATTGATGTATTCTGTGGCTGCATTTCTTCATACAATCTTTGTTTTTTCACCGACATCGGGATGATACCAATAGATGGCTGCATCGGAGTATTTATGACAGGGTTGTAATGTAATTGATATGAGTGGAATAGAATAACCCGGTTGAAGGGTAATGATCTTACGTCTGTAATGCATTGTATGTCCCAGAATAGGTCATATTCTTCTACCCTTTCCAGGTAATGTCCCTGTCAAAGTCACAATGAATGTTCAGTAACTATAGTGTTATATGAGCAATCGTGAAATTTTATACTATCGAGTCGCCATGAGTTTGTGGTTGTGCATGATCTTTTGTCTTCTTTTTCTTCTTTGGCTTTGCTTTCTCCAAACCACCAATGGGTCTTTGTGATCCTCGGACAGTCTTCTCCTTGACCTTGATTCCTATTGGTTCAACAAGCCCCTCGTTGTGTTTCGATATTCTACTAGGGTCGGTGTAAACTATAGTGAAAAATGTAAGTTTAGTTCGACATTACTCTAAAACAATTAAAAGTATATCGTAGTACACAACCTTTGAACCGGAGGAGGCACCCACATCTGGATTGGCTCTACTTTTCAAACATTTCTCCACATTTTGTGCTAATTGTGGTGCGCAATTAATAACCTCGTTGTAAGATTCTTCAAACTCCGCGGCATGAGCAGCTATTTTGATCAACATTCTGCACAAGTCTTTGTAGCGAGTGGACATTCTTCCTTTTGGGTTCTCATGTAGGCTGCAATTGCTTGCTATCTGTAGAACTTTTGCAATAATTGTCCATCTTTTCAAGATATATTCTTGGGAGATATGCTTAATATTATTAATATCAAGTATCTCTAAGAAATGAGAGCAAAGTATTCTAGCAAATTCAAAGATCTTGCAACTGCAAATGACCTTTTCTTCTTTCGGATCAAATCTGACAACATGCTCACGATGTGTGCCTTGAAAATTTACTTTGTAAACCTTATGGTCTACATCACTATCATTACACTTAAATGTGTCATAATTCAGGGTCTGGAGCACTTGTTCTTGAAACATCTTGAATATTGCTGGAGTGTATATAGTTGCATCTTTCCTTAATATATAGCTAACTTCTGCCTCTACCTTGGGAGTAGTTTGTGTTGCTGTAAATTCATACTTCACCTCTTCATCTCTTTTATCTGCAACTAGCCGTTCAAAATGCTCAAAAAAAAAGTAAGCATGTCATATTTAATATTAATGTACCTCTTTAGTTTGTTGTTCATGCAAAAAATATATCTTCGCCACGGGCTCCTGATAGTTCACGTGATTGTCATATTTAATATTAATGTACCCAAATGTATCATCTCTTTTATCTTCGCCACGGGCTCCTGATAGTTCACGTGATTGTCTGAGTGCATCCAAAAAATATTATGAAAGGAACAAATGACAAGTTGTGCATACCTTGACGGGAACATATATAAAAAAGTCCGATGTTGTATTGTGTCAGTGTTCTTAACTTTATGGTGGCTCCCTCTTCAGGTGCTAAAACCAATAGTTTCTGCATACTTGTTATAAAACGAATAAGCTGCCTGTTCAGATAAAAATTCTATGCCAACCTTTGGTACGCTCTCTGATCAATACCATCTGCTATATTGCTATTTGTAGTTTCAGGCGCATCCTGTATGAGATAGTAATCACTATAGTTAATATACACAATTTTGGCAATCAGATCTGTTTGCATTGCAGGATGGGAAGTAAATGGTCGGTTCAGATGAAGGAATTAGAATAAGAAAACTAAAGTATGAAGATTACGAGTGCAATTTCTTACTGCGTGTGACTGTGATTCATCATCGTCCTCATGGTTTCTAGGATCAATCGTGGACACATGAGAATTCGGCTCTCACTTTGAATTGACCTCAAATTTTCCCTAGCTAAATCGCAGATTGATAGAGGTCGGTCTTATCCTCCGTTTCTCCCTGGGACATGTAAAATTAGAGATTCCCTTGTGTAATTGTCCTACGCTTCTCCCTTGTCCTGGTTGCGTTGCCTGTGTAGATGCGATTTTCTTTTTCCTGTATGCATCTAGATTTGGCGCGCAGATGTATTCTTTGGTTGTTTTGGCGCCAAGTAGAAAAGTATCCCTCCTATGTTTTGTTCGATGCTGATTATGTGCCTATTATTCTGTAAAGCCATGTCGCTATTGTTGTACATATTTCTCCTTTTTTTAGGTGAGAAAATAACGATCGGGATAGGAAAAACGGGAAGCCTTCATGCGGGAGCACCGATGGGAGCAGTTCGGGGGAGCAAGCAAGCCCCGTCCCCTATTCTAGGACGTGATGTAGTGAGAGCATCTCTAGCGGAGCACGTAAACTTGAAGATTTTTCAGTTCCCGTTTTAGCTATTTTTACGGGTCGCGGAGATGGTGATAGTAGCAAAACCCCTAAACAAGAACTGGAAATCGAATTTTTCTTGATTGGGCGGTTCGTTGTCGTTCCACGCCCATTTTGCAAACAAAAGTAAATAATTACACATATAAAAGCGCGATGAGTTAGGATTCATCACCGCACTCTACGTCTACATATGGCCAAAATACCCGGCAGTTGGAGTCGCTGGGGCTTCATCTTTCTCGTTTGCGGCGTGGCATTCAGTTGGAGGCGGCGGAGCTAGAGGAGGAGGAGCAGCTGGAGCTGGCGCCGACCTGGTCGAACTGCGACGCGGCAATGGCTTCCCACTGCAACTTCTTCCTTTGCGTCTCCTCGTCTGCGGCAGCCACGCTCCAGCTGCCTGGCATTGTACGCGTCGAGGTGACGCTGGTAGCGGCGGCGCCTGTCAGCGTTGGTGGCGAAGACTTTTCTGGTTGCTGAGCTCGAGGAGATCCTCCTCCGTCTCGACGAAGGCCAGCGGGCCGTTGCAGCTGTCCTGGGGCGGGCGCGACGACGGTGCCCAGGCCACGTGCTGCGTCGGTGCAGGGTGTGGAGGGGGGCCTGTGGCGTGGAGTGGAGGCAATCGCTCGCGGGAGCTACGATACGCGGTGAGCAATTGCGGCGACGCGGTCTAAGATTCGTGGAGCGATGGACCCGAGAACAGATCGGGACCCATCGATATAGCGTCTGGAGGGGGATTTTTGTGCCCCGAGTCGCGTTCTCATGCCGGTCCAACTTTACGGGCGCTAGTGCGTGCAAACTGAAAGCAACACTAAAAGCGATGGAATTTTTTTAGTTCAGACCCGTTTATGGTATATATGCTAGAAATGCTTGCAGTGCACCGGGTGGACGGTGGTTGGATGCAGTCCCGAGAGCCTGGGTGACAGGCCGGCGACGGCTAACCAGTGTTGCTCAGGAGGAAAAGGACTGGCGGAGCAAGCTAGGCGGAAACGATCGAAGAATTTTGATGAGGAAGAGCGAGAACAGATCGGATTCGCTCGGACGGCAATGAGCGTGTTCTGCATGTTAGAAATAACTATTTCCTATTTATTTCAGGGGATAATCCCCGCACTTGTAACCCACAATTGTGGGAACCGTAGGCAGTTAGGATCGTGGAGCGTCGCCTCCAGGAACCGACTATGCAAACGGTGCATCCTTTGGAAGCACCCATTCACCTTGTATAAGTATCGGATTCGATCATCAATAAAGACATATTTTTCATTCTCTCGTTTTTGCTCTCTCGATTCCTACTCGAAACACGTTATCAGCACCTTTGCTCTCCAAGAGAGCGATTCCGACGAGAAGAACAAGAAAAGAGGTGAGAATATGCCTCGTTCCTTGCCTGTGTACCTTCCCCGCCTGCTGCGGGGCGACAACCGTCGCCGCCGGTTTGTCGCCCGGTACGACCGCCACGGTGTAGGCTGTTTCCGCCGCCTCGTGCGCGACTTCCGCCTCTTCCGTCGTGAAGATCGGAACCGGCGCCGCTCGGACCTCCGTCGCCAACACCGGAACGGCGATGGACCCTCGAACCAGCACGTCCAGCCTCCTGCGTCTCCGCAGCCCGACGAGCCTGCCTGGCTTCTCGCCGGTCCGGCCGCTCAAATGCTCGACGCCGCAGAGGACATGGACCCGGCGCTGGCGGCTCCACCGCCGCCGTTCTGGTGCTCCGTGCACGGATGGGTGGTTCGCCCACTGCACGAGCACGACTTCGTCACCCATGACGCGCCGCAGCCGCCTGCGACCCCGGCGGTTGTAAGAATTGGAAATGAATGGAATGAACTTCTCAATTTCATTGATCATCACACAGGTATTTATACATGGATTGCCGACTCTTGGCATTGTCGGTTACAATAGAGAGGCGCCTGTAGGAAGCGTCTGTTTGTGTGGAGGCGCATGTTCGGGGTGAACATGCGTCTGTTACAGTAAAGGCGTCCGCATGGGACGAAGTGCTTTGGGCACTAGGCCAACTGCCTAAGGCAGTTAATATCTATTCCTAACACTCCCCCTTGCACAAAGCTAGCCTCGCTCAATAAAAGAAGGGTATTCACTGAAGCAATACCTACACCTCCCAAAGTTTTCCCTGTGGGATTCAAATGGGTTTTCGTTCGTAAGAGGAATGAAAACAATGAGGTGCCGACAGCGCCGCAAGTCCGGGACGCGCCTCCCGCGCCGCGCATGCCGTCCCCGACGCCGGCCACTCCTCCGCCCTCGCCCCGCTCGGGCGCTCGCCGCCGTCTGACGGCCCTCGGCGTCCGCTGGCGAGTCCACCGTCGAGTGGCCGTGGCCGCCGCACAGGAACATGGAATCCGGCCACGCCCGGGCTCGACAACGGCTCCTCAGACGAGACGCGCACGAGGGCAGTCCTCCTCGCCGCCGGTGATGCGGCCGGCCGGCCGGCCGACCATGCTCATGTGATCTCCGGCTGTACCAAGGTCGTGAGGATTGGAGACCGAAGGATTGGGGATTTTTCCTGGTAGTCCGGCTGGTCCTTTCCTTATCCCTTCGAAAAGCTGGGAATCCGTGGGAGATCCGTGATATGTGCGTGCGTGGCTGTGCTGGGAGAAAGACGTGGATGTGTTGGTAACTAGCACATTTTATCGTGGCTATGTGCAGCGGCAGGGAATCAACAACTCGATTGACCGCAAGGCTGTTTGTTTTTTTTTTTTTTTACAGTACTTGTTTGATCTCTTCACTAGTACTGGTACTACTAGTTTTGATTATTAGCAGATCAATGTCTAACCGTAACACTAGCGTCTTGCGGTTTTTAGTCCGTTTAGACCTCTTACATTGCTTTATTTCAGTACCGTTCCTCTGTCGAGTACATTGTACTCTATTCCAGACTATCTAAGATGTAAATACATTTCCATGTTTGTACATGTCGAGATTATTACGTCTATTTGCAATCGAGATTTTTAATTTCTTACAAATATAAATGCAAAATTGAAAGTGATTTCGTCAAATTGATGCCTTGGGATCATGAGGTGGTGTGTGGATTTATCTACACCTACTATTTAAGCCTACATTTTGTCATGTATGACATTATGATTGCCAATGTGCTCTCCCGGACATTTAATTAAGTTTTGACATCAGGCATTCGAAGCGTGAGTAAACTCCGCTAATGCTGCTAGATCTACTCCAATATTTTTTTTGGAGACTATCTACACCGTGTCATACTTAACAATTTGAAGTTCACACTAATAATTTCAAGCCAATTCTTGAAATTTCATTTATTTTGCATAGTACATTACAACATAAACCATGATGGATTTTTATTCTCTAGTCTTAATGTTGTAATAGAACATAAATATTGTTCTCAATTTATATTGTATCAGCACTTTGATATAATAAGATTGTAATCTATGTATTTAAATAAAGGATTCTTATTGAAAATTCTTCATTTATATATATAGTTCTCTACGGGGACAATCCGATGGAAGAGGAATTATGCCTTGTGGACAGTGCTACCACAAACTCCATACTGAGGGAGTTGAAATATTTCCAAACTCTGAAAAAGATGAATGGCGATATTTTAACAATCGCTCGACGCGATACGGTAATTGTTGGCACCAGCCGTGCCATATTTACCCTCCCAGGTGGTACACAAGTGACAATTGAGGATGCATTACTGTATCCCGATTCTTCACGTACCCTAATCAGCTATCGAGATATCCGTAAGAATGGTTTTCACATTGAAACCCATGAAGACAACAAAGAGGAATATCTACTCTTCACAAAAGATCATGGATATGGCAAGCAAGTACTTGAAAAAATTCCCTCCCTGTCGTCCGGACTGTACTATACGTACATTAAGCCCGTAGAAAATGTTGCTTACAAGGTAATTTTCCAAAATGTTAACGCATTTCAAAACTGGCATGATCGCCTAGGCCATCCTGCTATCGGGATGATGAGGAAGATTACTAGCAATTCCATTGGTCATAATTTGCTTGAGTCCAAATTTCCTCAGTCATCGGATTTTGTGTGCACATCATGTGCCACGGGAAAGCTTATTCTGAGGCCTTCGCACCTCAAGATTCAAGCTGAACCACTTCAATTTCTTGAACGAATTCAAGGAGATATTTGTGGTCCGATCCAACCATTGTCTGGACCGTTTAGATATTTCATGGTTCTTATTGACGCATCTACACGATGGTCACATGTGTGCCTTCTTTCCTCACGGAACCATGCATTTGCCAAGATAATGAGGGAAGTAATTAAGTTACAGGCCCATTATCCAGAAAGTCGAATTAAATCAATTCGCATGGACAATGCTGCAGAATTCTCCTCACGTGCTTTCAATGACTATTGCATGGCCCTGGGGATTAAAGTTCAGCACTCTGTTCCATATGTTCACACTCAAAATGGTTTGGCTGAATCCCTAATTAAGAGGATCAAACTCATTGCAAGACTTTTGTTGATGAATTGCAACTTGCCAACATCGTGTTGGGGTCATGCAGTTTTACAAGTTGCTGACTTAATACAATTGCGACCTACTGCATATCACAGTACTTCCCCTCTGCAATTGGTACGTGGAAATCCACCTAGCATTTCCCATCTGCGTAAGTTCGGATGTGCTACATACATCCCGATCTCACCACCTCAGCGGACATCCATGGGCCCACACAGAAAACTTGGGATCTATGTGGGGTACAAATCGCCGTCGATTATTAAGTACCTGGAACCCCTCACTGGGGATCTATTCACAGCCCGTCACGCTGATTGTATATTTGACGAGGAACATTTCCCGACATTAGGGGGAGATTTCAAGTACCAGAAAGAATGCCCGGAAATTGATTGGAATGCTCTTGCCATTTCAGCCTCCGATCCACGTACCCAAGAAACTGAACTCCAAGTTCGGAAAATAATAAATTTGCAAAATCTTGCAAATAATCTGCCAGATTCATTTACCGATCTAAAAGGTGTCACAAAATCCTTGAATCCCGCCAGAAATGCGCCCGAAAGAGTGGAGGTACCAACTAAAACCACTCAACTACCCGTTCCCAAAAAGAGGGGGAGTAGTACGGCATCTGACTCGGATCCTGCTTCTCACAAGCAGCAAAGGAGAGCGAGGAGAAACTCCTCGAAGTCAGTAAATGCAAGTCAACTCAACGTTGACAAACACCTTATGGGTAGTATACACCCAGTGGAAGGGCAACCTCTACAACCCAGCTCCAGCTTGCGCACACTGGCTGGGACATCGGAACACCTAGACTCACGCGTAATGGGAAATCACGAAGAGTCGTCAAGGGTGCACGAGATATCCATCAACTATATCGATTCTGGAGAATCTTATGACCGTAAGTCTACGATTGTCGACACTTATTTTTCTGCTACAATTGCAAATACCCTTCTTAATGATCATGATCCAAGGACTATCGTTGAGTGTGAAAAACGCTCCGACTGGCCTCAATGGAAGGATGCAATACAAGCAGAATTAGCCTCGCTCAATAAAAGGAAGGTATTCACAGAAGCAATACCTACACCTCCCAGAGTTTTCCCCGTGGGATTCAAATGGGTTTTCCTCCGGAAACGGAATGAGAACAATGAGGTGGTGAGATACAAAGCAAGGCTCGTAGCACAGGGTTTCACGCAGAGACCCGGCATTGATTTCAATGAAACATATTCTCCAGTGATGAGTGGTATCACTTTCCGATATCTAATATCTTTGGCAGTGCAAAATCGTCTATCTATGCAGTTGATGGATGTCGTGACCGCATATCTTTACGGGTCACTAGATTCGGACATTTACATGAAGGTTCCTGACGAAATCTCTGTCCCGGATGCAAGCACAAAACGCAACATGTACTGTGTAAAACTAAACAAGTCTTTATACGGCTTGAAACAGTCGGGGCGGATGTGGTACAACCGACTTAGTGAGTTCCTTCTTCAAAAAGGTTACTCCAACAGTGATGACTGCCCATGTGTTTTCATCAAGAATTCCTCTTCAGGATTTTGCATCATTTCTGTGTACGTCGATGATCTCAACATCATTGGCAATGCACAAGACATTGATGAAGCACGCAATCATCTAAAGATGGAATTTGAGATGAAGGATTTGGGTAAAACCAAATTTTGCTTGGGTCTTCAATTCGAGCACCTTCCCTCAGGAATAATGGTACACCAAGCTGCATATATCCAGAAAATATTGGAGAAATTCAACATGGACAAATCCTACCCATCTAAAACTCCCATGGTGGTTCGATCTCTAGACGTAGAGAAAGATCCGTTCAGGCCAAGGGATGATGGAGAAGATATGTTGGGACCAGAGGTTCCATATCTCAGTGCCATTGGAGCGCTTATGTATCTTGCAAATTGTACGAGACCTGACCTCGCATTTGCAGTGAATCTACTTGCTAGACACAGCGCAGCTCCCACCAAACGCCATTGGGCGGGAGTCAAGAATGTCTTTCGATATCTCCAAGGCACAAAGGATCTTGGCCTGTTTTTTTCAGTTCCAGAGAAATCTGGATTCCAGTATGATTGGATACACTGATGCTGGCTATTTATCTGATCCCCAAAATGCCAGATCGCAAACCGGCTTTGTGTTCCTACATGGTGGAACAGCCATATCATGGAAGTCTTCGAAACAGACCCTGGTTGCAACATCCACCAATCATTCTGAAATAATTGCATTATATGAGGCATCACGCGAATGTGTGTGGCTTCGCAGAATGATAAACCACATACAACACTCATGTGGAATTGGTTCTATCGAATCACCCACCATTATCTACGAAGATAATGCGGCTTGTGTTGCACAGATGCAAACAGGATACATAAAGAGCAATATCACCAAGCATATTGCCCCTAAGTTGTTTTATCCCCATGAACTCGAGAAGAGTGGGGAAATCAACATCTTGCAAGTCAAATCATGTGATAACCTCGCTGATCTTTTCACGAAGTCTCTACCAACTTCAACATTCCAGAAATATATTCATGGGATTGGTATGCGACGGCTTCGGGATTTGCAAGAGTCAGGGGGAGTATCTTCCTGAACTATTCCTGTTCAAAGCATCATATTACACTCTTTTCCTTGTATGAGTTTACTTTTCAGGTTCTCATTAAGATTTTTAATGAGGTAATATCAACATAAGATCATATGTCATACTTTCTGTTTTCCCCACCGGGGTTTTTAGGAAAGTATACACGACATATTTATTGTCCTCTAAATTCTATGGATATACTTCATATTGAGTTAAGAGGGGCAATAATCATTATATGTTGGATCATTTTCTCCTTATTTTCCCACGGGGTTTGAAGGAGTTTTACCAACATATCCTACACTACTCCTCATATTTTTCCCACAGGGTTTTTGGAGGAGACTTAATCAAGATGATGATGGATCCTTATGAAGTGTAGCGGTGATTAGGGGGAGTGTTAGAAATAACTATTTCCTATTTATTTCAGGGGATAATCCCCGCACTTGTAACCCACAATTGTGGGAACCGTAGGCAGTTAGGATCCTGGAGCGTCGCCTCCAGGAACCGACTATGCAAACGGCGCATCCTTTGGAAGCACCCATTCAACTTGTATAAGTATCGGATTCGATCATCAATAAAGACATACTTTTCATTCTCTCGTTTTTGCTCTCTCGATTCCTACTCGAAACACTGCAATTTCTATTAGGTACCGGATACGGACCGGTATGTTTGAGCCGGAGTCCAAGTCCAAGTGGAGCTGGACCTGGACACGGACCGGCCAGCCTTCCGTCACGCTACTAGTACTATAAAGCGCCCAGACCTACCGGTAAGCGGCTATCAATCTTACCATCGAGTAGCCTAAAAGATCGACCGAGACGAGATCGATGGCCGCTTTCCGACAACTGCTGCTCCGCGGGCTCCTCGCCGGCCGCCGCGTGGCCATGGCTCCAACAAAGGCGCCTCGCGCTTTCTCCACCACCGCCGGCGGCGGCAGCCACGTTCCTCAGGTTCGCATCCCATCTCACCCCATGATTTGATCTGTAACCGAAATCCGCTCTTATTTTTCTTGATCAATTGATTACATGTACGCGCAGAGTCACCGGCCGTCGCTGGCGAGTGTTCTGGAAGAGTACAGGAGGGTCGAAGACAGGGCCATGTACATTCCGACGGCGGTCACTGCGGTCCTCTGCATCGGAGTCCCCATCGGCATTTTTGGGCTTGGGCCCTTTGGATCATCAAAATCTGGTCTGCGGGAGGGGAAGAGTTATAGTACTGATATGTTTGGTTCCGCTTCCTCTTCGCCTGTTGTAGTTCCTCGTGTTGCCAGATACTAGAAGATATACACACAAAATAAAACAGCTTCCTTTTATTTATCGTGGTTTGCCGGATTGGAATGCATCTTCCCGTTCACCGGGCCTCATATTCAGAACATGATGAAACTATTCTTGCAACGCTTGGAGGCAAAAGACGTGGAACGTTTAACCCCCAAAACTGCTATAGTTTGCATCTGCTATCGTTTTTTTTTTCAGAACTCGAAAATACGGCATTTCTGGGTCTGAATTAATATTCAACTACATATACACACATAATCTGCAGTATACGCTAAAGTTTCCATTAAAAATACATTATATTTTGGGCTACAACAAAAAAAGGAAAATAAGGTTTTTTTTTTCTCCCTTAGATGCAGCAACAATTTCTTTTCTAAAGCCTAAAAATAAAAGGCTTCTTATACTGAAACTTTGAAAACCATACAGAACATGTATTTTTATTCACCAAAAATTGGACTTGTTAAACTCTAAACTACCGTTTTCGGTATCAACAAACCCTAGTGAGCTTGGGTGCCATAAATTTTCAATTGTACTTTTTCCCGTGTTGTAAATGATTCTTGTTGTCCAGTTAAGCAGAAGCAAGATACAAACAACGGTACATTTTCCTGGGTATATATGACGAATCGGAGGTTATCATGTACTTTTCTCAGGAAAAGGGCTGCAGAAATTTCTCAAGGATTATGCACATAATTAGAGGATGATTTAACTGATTTTCACTATGTTTCGAAATCCGGTACAGTTGTTGGCTCAAAAACTATGTTGAAATTGAATTCAACTGATTTGTCCACCCTTAAAGTAGCTTATCTCCTCCCACGTATGCTACCTCTTCCACTTATCTCCATTCTTAATCTCTCTTTACCCCCCCCCCCTCCCCCCACGTGCCTCTCGCTCAATCACCTTCGCTCTCTCTATCACCTCCTCTCTCTCCATCACCTCCGGCACCACCTCTCCGGAGTTATAGGTACCGCGGCCGGAGCGGGGGGGTTAAGAGGAAGGGTGGTATGGGGTTTGTCGGCGTCTTAGAAGAAAGGGTTTCATGGGCTTTGAGGGTTGGCTGTGGTGATGGCGGAGGTGAAAATTTGTAAAGGGTGGGGTGGCAGTGGGTGAAATCCACCTCATGGCGGTGCAGTGTCGCCTGATCTGGTGGAGAGGTTCTCTCCTTTCTCCTCCAAGGACGGTATGGTAGGGATGGCACCTGAAGGATATAGGTGCGGGTGGAGCTACCACATACCCTTACCCATTCATCCAAAAGTTATCTCTCACCTGTATAATTACCCTTTAAGGGTATAGCTTTTTACCATGCGTGTCACCCGACATGGTAGATGGGTGCTCGTGGATAAAAATTCATGTGTTTACAACATAATAAATTGGACAGAAAAATAGTTGTAAAAAACAAAATATAATCATAAGTTACCAATAGCAGCACATTTTAAACAAAATGTACAAAAACATATTGAAAAAACAATACTTTTTCATAAACAAAAATAGTTTCCATAAAAGCAACGCATAAAAATGTTAAATAACAACACATAATCATAAGCAACAACACATATTCATACACTTTAAGTTCACAAAATCATGACTACACGGCCATTAAAAATCATTTTTACATAGTCAGCACTCGGCAGCCAAAACGGGTGTGGCGCAAATCTACAGGGCCACCTGAAACGGTGCTTCATAGGCGGCTCCAAAATCGGTCCTATAAATGAAAACATTTTTTTTTAGTTTTAAAGTCTTTTATCTTAACATTTTTAAACTTAAACATTCAAAATCTATAGTTTTAAAAAAAATTGAACAATTTTTTCATTTAAACAGCTTCTAAATCCAAAAAAAATTCAATTTATTATTTTTTAAATCCAAACATATACTAAATTTAAAGAATTTGAATAATTTTTTGAATCGTAACTTTATTCAAAATATGAAAAAAATATCAATTTATGACCATTCTTTAATATATTTTTTTCAAAGTCTGGAAAAATTTGACAATAGAAAAAAAAATTATAAGGAAAAGAAAAACGAAAAGAAAAAACAGAAAAAAAAACAAAGAAGAAATAAGGAACAAAAAATGCGCCGGGCCATCAACACCGTCCTGCACGTGCAGAATGCAGAGGCGCACTGCACGATCTAGGACTCTCGGACGGGACTAGCTGATGGGCTCAAGCGGGCCGACGTGCTGTGGTGTGGATTAGGTACTCCACTACGCCTCCACAACGTGCTCTGGTGTGGATCGTACAAAAATAAGTACTACTTGACACGCGCCGGTATGTTTGAGCCGGAGTCAACTCGAAGTCGAGCTGGGCACGCGCCCGGCCAGCCTCCGGCCGTGATGACTACCCATATAAGCATCCGGCAGCGCACGTTCTCACACGACACAGAAGCGAGAAGGAAGAAGATCGACCGAGACGACATGGCGGCGTTCAAGGGGCTGCTGCTCCGCGGGCTCTTCGCCGGCCGTCGCGTGGCCACGGCATCAACACAGGCTCCTCGCGCTTTCTCCACCACCACCAGCGGCAGCCACGTCCCTCAGGTTGGCATCGCATAACATCCCATCCCTTGGCTTGATCTGTCACCGAAATCCGTTGCTTTCTTGTTGATCAATCACACCTGCATGCGCAGAGTCACCTATCATCCTTGGAGAGGCTGTGGACGAGGATCAAACTGAAGCCCGTCGACCTTCCGGTGGTGTTAACGGCGCTCGCCTTCGTCGGAGTCCCCGCTGTTCATGGGCCCTTTGTGGCGGACCCTTCATTAGAGTCCGTGCTAGAGGGGTTCCATAAGACGGAGAAGTTTGGTTCTTCTTCCCGAGCCGGGTAGATGTAATTCAGCCTAGACAACATAAAGCAGCTTCTTTATGCATGGTGGTATGCCGGATTGGCAGTCATCGAGCATCCGTTCATGTGCATGCATCATCTTTCCACGTTCGCCAGGCCAAAAGGTGGTATAATTAGAGGATGATGATTCTGGTCTTGCAACACTTGGGCAAGACTAACAACGTTTGGCTCTTCTTTCGTGCTCTAACTTAATTCTTATTCTCATATTCTGGAGAGGCAAAATAGAAACGGCTACTTTTTTTTCCCTGGGTATTTATGAATTATGACGAATTGGCAAGTCGTCGAGCTTTCGTTCCTGTGCACATTTTCCTTCGGGAAAGGCACCAGTAGAAAACAGGTCTTTGGTCTAGAAACCAATTGGGCTATAGTCCCAGGTAGGTTTCAGACCGGGTCAAGAGGGGGTACTAGTCCCGGTTCAATGGCTTCGAGGCCGCACGGGACTAGTCTCGGTTTGTAAGGGATCTCTAGTCCCGGCTCGAGACACCAACCTAGATTAAAGGTGGTGGGAAAGGCTACGCCCCGGCGTGCCTCCTTTAGTCCCGGCTGGTGTGTCTCGAACCGGGACTAGAGATGACCTTTAGTCCCGGTCCGATATACAATCCAAAACTAAATTTAAACATGTTCGTGTTCAAACCAGAATCCTTCAGTTCTCGCGCTCGTGCTGGTAGTTGATCACATGGTGAATGAAAAATTGGATTAATATCTTTGAAAGTTACTCAATCCGTTTAATGGATTTTGGAAACTGAACACGGCTGGATTAATTACCACGGCCAGCCTCCTCATCTCCTTGCTATCTCTATATAAGAGAGCTACAGTGTCATTTGCCAAATGCACCACCTCATCTCTCTAATCATGTTTCTAATCGCTGTCGAATGGAGCCATTCGCGCGCATACCTCGATCCAAGAAGTACCACAACAAAGACAACACCGTCGACATGAACTAAAAGGTCGTGGGCACTCTCCGCGCATCAACCGTAGAGAGATGGATACGCGACGCCAAGAGGCGCTACCTCGACGTTGCACCGATCAAGTTTGTGGGCCTCGACAGCGAGTTCACCGACGCCTTCGAGGGTCGGGACAACCTAAATTTTTACCCTAGCAGAGGCAGCATGCCTCCATCCTGCAACTCTCCATGGCGACCGACACGTTGGTGTTCCATATTTGCCACGTTGATCAGGTGTCGTAGAACCTCAAGGGTTTCTTGATGGACAAAACCACCAAATTCTGCGGCGCGGATATCAACATTGATCAGTGTATGCTAGGGCCTTATGAAATTCATATTTCATCTGCCGTCGACCTCTTGCTGGTTATACCGAGCCCAATGTTCCCTAATATTCCGAGTCTCTATGCTCTAGCCAATCTACTATTGGCACAACGCTTGAGAAGAAGGACGAGAAGAAGAAGGACGAGAAGAAGAAGGACGAGACGAAGGACAAGGAAGAAGAAAACCTCACATTAGGTTGGGGCGAGGTTCCATTGAGCTATTATCGAATCAAGTATGACGCTCTCGACGGTCGCCTAGGATACGAGATTGCTAGGAGGTGTCTCAATGCATGTCTCAATGTGTCAATCTAGATCATCTCAACAATATTGTCATATGTGAGCCGTTCGATTGAATAAAATGTTATGTGATCTTTGGATTTATTTAGCACTTGTTTCCCTTTATATTGTTAATTATCATTGGTCCACTAATATACAAAAGGTCCACTAATGCTCAAATGGTTTGGGAAAAGTCTCCCTGGTCGAAGGTTACCTATTTGAACAATTTTGCTAAAGGAAACATAATACAATAATATACATGATTTACTATATGTTAAAAATACTCAAGTTTGAAATTGGGCAGTGCTATCTTATTCTACAAGTCCACGGCTTCACAACAAGTCCAAATTTACACCAATAGGATTTATGGATCAAAAGTTAATAATGATACATGGTTTACAAAGATTTAGAAGTTTGTGCACGTATCAAAATAAAAAAAATATTCTAAAGTGTTCTACACATTCTAAGGATTTAAATGACTACAAATTTGGTGAATTTTGCCAAGTGAATCAAAAGTTATGGAATTGCAAAGATTGTGCTTTTTTAGATAAAAGGTAAACTTTATTACCCAACTTTGAGTTAACAAAGCCAACAGTTCACAAACACAAAGGTTAACCACACATGGTTCGGACAAATGAAGCCAACAAAAGCTGGGCATTACAGCTTAGCCACAACGGAAAACTAATAGAAGATAGACTAGCAAAGCACTCGAAGACATCAGTGGCCAAGCGGAAGCGAGCGAGGAGGCAGGCAAGAGGCACGGATCGCCTTAAGCTTGTCGATAAGCCATCTAGCACCCTCCTGGTCCAGCGGCTTCATGAGAGGGGTCCAAACCTGAAGAAAGAGCATAGTTTTGAAAATTATGTCAGTCGGGTGATTAATACACTTCTTAGCAAGGGATAACTTATTGCCTGTGACGCACCGGGATCGGGCACTATGCGGATTTCAGCATTTCCACCAAAATCCACATAATAACCGATTTCAGGTTGCCACTTGTGATAACATTACAACAGTTCACGAATAATCCACAACAACAACAGAGGAGGTATATACAAGACGACTCAAACGAGTCAAGGATACAACTGATACAATACAAAGATCCAAATGACAGCGGAAGAAACAACATAGTGTCCGACTACGGACAAGATACAAATTGGACTAAGAGTTCCGAAGATAACTGATGGCGTCCAATCCCTGCCCAGGCCAAGCCGGAGGGATTCCCAAGCTAACGTCGTCAGACTTCAAACCTGTTGACTGCAATGTGGAATATGCAGCCACGAAATGGATTCGTGGGTCAGTACTATTAAGTACTGGCAAGCCATACTCACAAGATACCAGCGTAACCAATCATCACAAGATACAAATACTTTGGGTACAACGGAAAGGAAGGGATTATTGCAAAGAAGCGGCAGCGGGCAGCACTAACAACTAGAGAGACGCGCTACAACTTCCGGCTATTAGAGAGGGATAAGAGAGCGTATCAGAACCAACTACAACTACTCATCAAACAATACTCATCCAATGTTACCCCCTACTAAGAAAGCAACCCAAGGAAACTCACACGGTTGATTAAGTTGACATTCATTTTTATGGTGAAGGCAATCTATATTACTAGTCAAGTTATTATCGTTAAGTGTAAGTTGTCTGAGTACTTGTTAGCCAGCACTTTCACCAAGTCATCCATAACCACGGACAACATGGCTTCTCGAGAAAATTTAACCCTGAAGGGATGCACCAATTTGGCCGTACACGTAAGAATGACCCGCCAGGCAGGGAGCAAACCCACCAAGCAGGCCACTCAACACAACCCAACTCTTCTTCGCATCAAGCCCAAAGAACCCCGTGCAGTTGAGAGCACGGCTAATCAAGCCCCACGAAGAAAAGGGGACCCTCATAGCACTCTAAGAACGTGTCTCCCTAAATGCCGACTACAAAAGTTTCACCCTGGCGCCAAGGGTTCGCACTTGCATATGCATGCGGCAAATGGAAAACCCGAACTAAATGAGGCGATTTGGACGAGATGCGAATCGAATCAAAGTTGCGGGATACGCCAAGAGGCGCTACCTCGACGTTGCACCGATCAAGTTTGTGGGCCTCGACAGCGAGTTCACCGACGCCTTCGAGGGTCGGGACAACCTAAATTTTTACCCTGGCAGAGGCAGCATGCTTCCATCCTGCAACTCTCCATGGCGACCGACACGTTGGTGTTCCATATTTGCCACGTTGATCAGGTGTCGTAGAACCTCAAGGGTTTCTTGATGGACAAAACCACCAAATTCTGCGGCGCGGATATCAACATTGATCAGTGTATGCTAGGGCCTTATGAAATTCATATTTCATCTGCCGTCGACCTCTTGCTGGTTATACCGAGCCCAATGTTCCCTAATATTCCGAGTCTCTATGCTCTAGCCAATCTACTATTGGCACAACGCTTGAGAAGAAGGACGAGAAGAAGAAGGACGAGAAGAAGAAGGACGAGACGAAGGACAAGGAAGAAGAAACCTCACATTAGGTTGGGGCGAGGTTCCATTGAGCTATTATCGAATCAAGTATGACGCTCTCGACGGTCGCCTAGGATACGAGATTGCTAGGAGGTGTCTCAATGCATGTCTCAATGTGTCAATCTAGATCATCTCAACAATATTGTCATATGTGAGCCGTTCGATTGAATAAAATGCTATGTGATCTTTGGATTTATTTAGCACTTGTTTCCCTTTATATTGTTAATTATCATTGGTCCACTAATATACAAAAGGTCCACTAATGCTCAAATGGTTTGGGAAAAGTCTCCCTGGTCGAAGGTTACCTATTTGAACAATTTTGCTAAAGGAAACATAATACAATAATATACATGATTTACTATATGTTAAAAATACTCAAGTTTGAAATTGGGCAGTGCTATCTTATTCTACAAGTCCACGGCTTCACAACAAGTCCAAATTTACACCAATAGGATTTATGGATCAAAAGTTAATAATGATACATGGTTTACAAAGATTTAGAAGTTTGTGCACGTATCAAAATAAAAAAATATTCTAAAGTGTTCTACACATTCTAAGGATTTAAATGACTACAAATTTGGTGAATTTTGCCAAGTGAATCAAAAGTTATGGAATTGCAAAGATTGTGCTTTTTTAGATAAAAGGTAAACTTTATTACCCAACTTTGAGTTAACAAAGCCAACAGTTCACAAACACAAAGGTTAACCACACAGGGTTCGGACAAATGAAGCCAACAAAAGCTGGGCATTACAGCTTAGCCACAACGGAAAACTAATAGAAGATAGACTAGCAAAGCACTCGAAGACATCAGTGGCCAAGCGGAAGCGAGCGAGGAGGCAGGCAAGAGGCACGGACCGCCTTAAGCTTGTCGATAAGCCATCTAGCACCCTCCTGGTCCAGCGGCTTCATGAGAGGGGTCCAAACCTGAAGAAAGAGCATAGTTTTGAAAATTATGTCAGTCGGGTGATTAATACACTTCTTAGCAAGGGATAACTTATTGCCTGTGACACCCCGGGATCGGGCACTATGCGGATTTCAGCATTTCCACCAAAATCCACATAATAACCGATTTCAGGTTGCCACTTGTGATAACATTACAACAGTTCACGAATAATCCACAACAACAACAGAGGAGGTATATACAAGACGACTCAAACGAGTCAAGGATACAACTGATACAATACAAAGATCCAAATGACAGCGGAAGAAACAACATAGTGTCCGACTACGGACAAGATACAAATTGGACTAAGAGTTCCGAAGATAACTGATGGCGTCCAATCCCTGCCCAGGCCAAGCCGGAGGGATTCCCAAGCTAACGTCGTCAGACTTCAAACCTGTTGACTGCAATGTGGAATATGCAGCCACGAAATGGATTCGTGGGTCAGTACTATTAAGTACTGGCAAGCCATACTCACAAGATACCAGCGTAACCAATCATCACAAGATACAAATACTTTGGGTACAACGGAAAGGAAGGGATTATTGCAAAGAAGCGGCAGCGGGCAGCACTAACAACTAGAGAGACGCGCTACAACTTCCGGCTATTAGAGAGGGATAAGAGAGCGTATCAGAACCAACTACAACTACTCACCAAACAATACTCATCCAATGTTACCCCCTACTAAGAAAGCAACCCAAGGAAACTCACACGGTTGATTAAGGTGACATTCATTTTTATGGTGAAGGCAATCTATATTACTAGTCAAGTTATTATCGTTAAGTGTAAGTTGTCTGAGTACTTGTTAGCCAGCACTTTCACCAAGTCATCCATAACCACGGACAACACGGCTTCTCGAGAAAATTTAACCCTGAAGGGATGCACCAATTTGGCCGTACACGTAAGAATGACCCGCCAGGAAGGGAGCAAACCCACCAAGCAGGCCACTCAACACAACCCAACTCTTCTTCGCATCAAGCCCAAAGAACCCCGTGCAGTTGAGAGCACGGCTAATCAAGCCCCACGAAGAAAAGGGGACCCTCATAGCACTCTAAGAACGTGTCTCCCTAAATGCCGACTACAAAAGTTTCACCCTGGCGCCAAGGGTTCGCACCTGCATATGCATGCGGCAAATGGAAAACCCGAACTAAATGAGGCGATTTGGACGAGATGCGAATCGAATCAAAGTTGCGGGGGGCGCCCATACTCGCTTCCCCCATGCGGTTAGTGCGCTCATCATGGATCAGTAGACAAGACCCTTTTCCTAATTAAGTTCGACACTAGCAGGCCTCAAAACCACGCCGGGCCTCCTGCCGGTGCCTTATCATCAAATTATTATTACCCCAAGCATTAACATGTTGTTGGTTAAGTTGAAACCCAACTATCAAACTAAACAGGTGATATGAAAAAGGACAACAAGACCTAAGCGCAAACAACAATAAGCATGCAACTACGACACGAGGGCCAACAAGGTAAACAAGCAACAGTTAATAGGAAGTGGAAGGAAAGACTATTTCATGGCTGCAAGGTAAACATATGATAGGATCGAGACACAAGCATCGAATCATAAGGCTAGCATAAAGACCACGGAAAGAATCGGTAACAAGTGAAGAAAGGCAACATAGGTAGCAAGTGAGTATACTTGCCTGGAATCCAGCAAGTAGAGGTACATCCGAAGAACTTGTCGTTTCTCACATCATCTCAACGTCCTATCCGCGAAGAAGCAACGAACTAGAACAAACACCAGATGCAACAATTACTACTACGGCAAAAGATCCAGCATGATCCTATTTTATATGCATGACATGTGAGAATGCAACTCAAAATTACAACTTAGACAATTTAATCGGACCCGGAGTCCGGACAAATAATTATGGTTTAAGTTCTTTATCTAACCATTATATTAAATGTTGATTAACATGCAAAACAATAAATAGGTGAGCTAAACAATATTAAATGGAATAGGGCAATATTTAGTTAATACCCCAACACATTCCATATGTTGTTATTTAGTTGACATACATAACACAGGCTAAAATGCACAAACATGAGCATGGATGGCATATTAATATTCTTTGCATTGTTCTGGTTGGAAAACATATTTTACATGTTGGAATTGGATTTGAATTGCCCAAGTTATGAATTTTGCCATTTAAAAGATGTAATTAAAGTATTGAATTATTACTCCAATTTTAATTAGGAAAAACAGTGAACAAATTGCATATTTGAAAAGTACAGGAAATTTGGAATGGAATACATATTTTATTTACCCAATGTGAATTTTTATTGCAAAAGATATTTGAATTTGAAAACTGGGGGCTATTCTGCAATTATTTGAAAGTTAGAAAGATTTTAGGGGCCTGATTGTGACTGAACAGTGCGTGGAGGGGCTGTGGTGCAAAACAGGAAAAGTATAGGGGCCTCGGTGCAAGGTTTCTAGATCCAGATCTGGATCTGGGGAATTCTCACCGAGGGCGGATCCATCCCCTGCGGCTGACGAGCGGGTCCAGGGCCACGCTGGCGCCAGCGACGCGAGGGTGGAGCCCCGTAGCCTCCACGGTCGCTGACGGACGGGCCCCACCTGTCAGCGTGCAAAGGTAAAAAGGGGGTTTTAATCGCGCGCGGGGGGAATCGAACCGGGGACGTTGGGCTCACGCGCGTGGGCTGTGTGCCACTGGGCTGGGCTGCGGGATCGTGCCAGATCTGGGACGCGTGCGGTTTTGAGGTGCTGCTGCGTTGTTAACTGAAAAACGAACAAGTTCAGTTAACTGAACTTTGTCGTGGACGACTGACAGGAAAACGCCGGCGAGATTCGGTGGTGCAGCGCGACGGCTTGCACCCAGAGCAAGGGAGACAGGAGAGGGGTGACGGGTGCTCACCCTGGGCTTGCTGGCGACGGAAGAAGAGGGACAGGGCGTTGCTGCAGAACCAGTGGAGGAGGACGTCTCGGTGAGGTGGAGCAGGAGGTCGCCGGTGAGAAGCTCGACGGCGTGGCCGCTGCAGACCGTCTCCGGCCACGCCTCCTTCAGCAGAAGTGGAGGTGGAACCCTCCTGGTTCCATCCCAGCCGAGAAAAGCCCGCGACAACGACCACGGCCACCGATGTGTCAGCTCCAACTCCCGGCCATGGAGGCCCTCTCCGGTTTCAGAAAAATTCAGAAGAAAAAGCAGAAGAAAAGAGGGGATCCGAGAGGGGGAAAAGAGGTGGCGGCGCAGGGAGGAAGAGAGGAGGGAGGAGGCTAGGGTTTGGGCTCTCGGGGGGTAGAAAAGGAGGAGGGAGCAGGTGGAGGAGGGAGGAGGTGCGGGTGGTCGATGTCGTCAGGCGTGGCGACACCCGTACGGAGAAAGGAGACGAGGGAGGCGGGCCGCGCGCGCTGCGCGCGGGCTGTGGCGACTGGGCCTGCTGGGGTGGTAGGTGGCTGGGCCATTGGCCTGGCTGCCTCCCCCAGCAGTTCTTTTTCCCTTTCTCTTTTTTTTGTAAGAGAGAAAAGGGAGAGAAGAAAGGTTATTTTGAGGGGTTTTGAAACTCCAAAAATTGTGAAACCAATTTCTATGCAATCAGTATTTAAGATGCCCAGTTGCACAAACTTTTGTTTTGAAATCTTTAAAATATTTGCTAATTTGAATTTGATTGAATTTTGGGTGAATTTTTAAATTGGTTTGAATTTTTAAATGATTTTGAAAACAAAGTGCAATGCATATGATGCAATGCAATGCGAAAAGAAAAACAACCAAATCTAATTGGGGGAAAATCCCCCGGGTGTTACATTGCCCACATGCCACAATGCCGAAGATTGCGCAAGGAAAAGACACCATACCAATCTACGGGCCGTCCCGGAGATTAACTGAAGATAAGCGAAAAATTGGGCAAAACTGGTTGGACACCAATCCCTCCCAAGGGTTTGGCGAAAAAACGCCCAAGTGAAGCCGGCAAGCGTACAAGTAAAGAACATGTGAGAAGCTTCCTCGAGCTGTCCACAGAGCGCACAGTTGCCGTCCGAAGGCCCCTGCCTTGTCACCAACTGTGCGCCAGAAGTGAGTCTGTCTAAAATAAGTTGCCACGAAAAGATCTTGATTTTCAGAGGAACCCTAGCCCTCCAGATATCTCGGAAGAAGGCCACGGTAGGCCCTTGAGCTAAATCCTTGTACATGGAGCGCGTGGTAAACTTGTTTGACGGATCCAAGACCCAAGAGATCGAGTCCGGCGAGTTAGAGGGTGAGATTGCGGTGATAACCTCCACCACCTCACCCCACTGTCTCGCCCCAACTACGTCAAGAGAGCGCCATAAGCGGCACCCCTCGCCCACCACCGTGCTAACCGACGCAAACGCATCCTCGCACACATCAAAAAGGGGGGGAAAAGTATCCTTGAGAGGCCCCTCCCCACACCACCAATCGAGCCAGAATAAAGTCCTCCTGTCGTCCCCCACCTCATGTCTAGCCCCTAGCTTGAAAAGATGCTTGATCTTATGTAAGATCTTCCAGAACTCCGAGCCCCCTTCAACCCTCGAAGAGAAAATGTCGCCCGTCTCAGTGTACTTAGCTCTAATAAGGACCGCCCAAATTCAGGAGTGATGGGGGGATGGTAACCCGGTAGGTTCATGCCTAGGTGAAACTCGGCCCGAAGGGAATCGCACAAAGACCCGGCCCAAGGGGAAGAAGTTTCTAGAAGGCCCAAGGGAGAACGTAGGTCTTGTAATCCGTACCTTGGGGGTAACGATTAGGAAACTTAGGGTTATGTGCTGTTTCCGGTTAGGATTCCGGGTATGTCTTGTATAGGAAGCCAGAGAGCCGGGTAAGATATAAACCGGCTCCCGGGACAGAGAACAGAGAGAGTTTTTACCCGATAGTTGAGTATCCTTGCAATACGAGAGCTGATAGTTGTAACCCTAGATCGGAGACTCGGCGACATTGCAGCCCGAGCTACCAGATCACCTGATAACATGATTTCCCCTGAGCTAAACCCTCTCCCAAACACCAGAGTCGATTTGCCCCAAAGTAAGTTACCCCAGGTAACGTCTGCGGTGATTATCTCACGACAGTTGGCGCCCACCGTGGGGCCTACGTCCAAGGGTGTTTGCATCACGGGAGAAGCTCAGGAAAGCATGAAGAACCTCGTCATCGGCGAGATCATTCTACTTGTTCTTTATAACTCTTTGACAACGATCCATGTCTCAACAAGTTATAAAAATACAAGCAATTTACTCATATGGTAGCAACATTTCCGACCTATACATACAGGCAACAAAATCAAAAAGCAGTAAATTAGTTTTTAAAAAAAGGTGTGTGTACACTAATCTAATGCATTTTTTGTACCACAGCTAGTTGCTTCAAGGAATACTACCACACAATTAATATTTAATCACGATGAAATCTACTGTGAAGAAAGCCTGACCTGGTTGAGCCGGAAGGCCGGACGCAATGGTGGCCGATGACATAAAGCTACGCTGCAGCTCCATACATACATGCAAGTAGCTCAGCAGACGTTGATCGAATCTTCGTAGGCATCAGATGCGGCGTGTACGTGCGTGGCAACATAGACTTGATTAGCCTAACTTCTTATCGCTAAGCCAGTCTTGAAACTTCAACTTCTGAAACACATGTAAGGACGGACATAGCTAGATTTCCATCCTATATTTGTGGGGGAATCGGCTGCCATCTAAAGTGGCACATTTGCTCCAGGTTGAAACGCTGATGGTCTTCGATCGAGGAGGTGGCCCCACTCGACGCCCTTTAGTCCCAAACCCCAACTTAAGGATGAATCACAACTACACCGCAGACTTCTCATGATCAAAACCAACAGAGTCGACGCGGACCAAAAGCTGGAGGAACGTCGCTGCTGGCCACCGATGAGCCCTTCATTCTGGTTCTCCATGGCTCTGACCACACGGGATAAAATCCGAGGAACATCGCCGCTGGCCGCTGATGTCCCCACTAATAGGGAAAAGGCTACCGCAGGCGCACCAAATTATCCTACTGCAGGCGAATTTTGGTTCGCCTGGGACCACATTGCCAGCGGTAATGAATTACCACAGGCGAACATCAAAATGCGCCTGGGGTAACTTGCATACCCCAGGCGAACTGGCCTTGTACGCATGGGGTAAACCTTTTACCTGAGGCGAACAGGCACTGTGCGCCTGGGGTACAAATTCGCCTGGGTATCATTTCCTATTCGCCTGGGGTATGGTTTTGCTGTGTCAAAAAATAAAAGAAACGAAAATAAATGAATCACAGCAAATTGACAGAAATAAGTATGAAAATGACAGCAAAATGACAGAATAAAGTTTCATAACAGAAATATTCTCGATCATCAACACATAGTCTCGATCATCACCACATAGTTCAACAAATATTACATAGTCTCGAAAATAACCATACTACTAATAAATCCAGGAGTTAGTCAGATGGAAATGATTTTTTGTTCTAATTTGAACAAACTCGTCATCTATCTAGCGGGCTGATGTAGTTGATGACCATCATCATGTCCAAGTTGAGGATGTCACTATTCCTCATGGTGATCAGAATAGCTCGGACAGCCTCCATACCAACTCTTGCGGAATGGAACTGCCTCCATGCTTGAGAGTTGAGGATGACGCTTTGACAACGATCCAGGCTCTAGGGGGACGGCTGGAGATGCCCTAAGCAGCCTGGTTGTAACAGTCGACAAAAAGTCTAGTTCAGAAGGTACTTAAGGATACGTCTCGGAAAGACGCATCGGTTTCATAGAAGAGAGAGGCCAAGAGGCCAATTACAACGCGTTTGGCACATGCGCCATGAAACGCAACAAGATTACATAGTGGACTACTCGCGGCATCTCCACTTATCCACCTGGCGTAGACTACCCCTAAAAAGCCCCGCAGCGCACCACATACCTGCCTCTGCCTCAATCATACTAAAAACCCTTTCCACCGAAGGTTGCTGGCCCTCGAAAACCACCCCGTTCCTGTGCCTCCACAGGCACCAACATATAAGGGTTATAGCAGTCCACAGGTCTTTCCTGTCCACAGCTCTCGCCGTCCTACCCGGCAGCCAAATAGACACCTTGTCTTGTTGGTTCGGGATCCATAGGTCCATCCCCCACTTGTGAAGCAAGGTCGACCAAACCTGTCGGGCCACGACGCAACCTAGCAAGAGGTGATCTATGTCTTCCCCCTGCTGATCACACAAGGGGCATGCCACGGGGTGCGGGAGCCCTCTGCGGCCTAACCTGTCAGCCGTCCAACACCTATTCCTCAATGCCAGCCACATAAAAAACTTGCATTTGTTGGGTGCTCGTGAACACCACACCTGCTCCGTGCCGGCCAGCCCTATCGACCCCTCAAACCTGGCCCGGTAAGCGGAACGAGCCGAGAATTTGTTATCCGCCTCCCAGCGCCAGCGGAACTCGTCATCCACACCCTCCTCGAGGGTTACATCCGAAAGGAGGTCAGCTAGGCGAAGGAGCTCCCGCAGCTCTCTCTCATCGAGATCTAGGGGTATATCCTGTAGCCAACCCCCTGCCACGCCTTCTCTCACATTGCGGTCAAACAGAGCGCGCTTCGGGATCCTCTTCCACAGGTGAGGAGTCACATATTTTAATCTACCCTCCGGCAGCCAATTGTCGGTCCAGAACAAGGTGGTTGCTCCATTGCCAACGAGGGAGATTGTTCCAGCCTCGAACAGTTGCCTCACGACTTTGGGCACCTGGATGTTAAACTCCTTCCACGGTTTCGAGTCGTCAACCCGGCAAAGCCAGAGCCACCTGGCCCGCAGAGCCTGGTTCAGAACTCTGAGATTCGGGATGCCTAGGCCTCCCAGGTGTTTGGGCATGCAAACCCGCTCCCACGCCACGAGGCAATGTCCCCCATGAACCTCCTTCCTACCTTTCCATAGGAATCCTCTGAGAATCTTATCTATGTCCACGAGGGTTTTTGCTGGCAGATCCAGGGACATCATCGAGAAGATAGAGACTGCCGAAAGAGTAGTTTTGACCAGTTCCAGCCTCCCACCCTTGTTCAACAGGCTGGCCCTCCAACCTGGCAGATGGCCAGCAACACTGTCCACGACGTACTGCAGCTGAGCGGCCGACAGCTTTTTGAGGGATAGTGGCAGCCCGAGGTAGCGCATCGGGAAGGGTAAGCAGGGGCATTGCAGCTCCTGTGCCACCAAAGCTGCCTCCTGCTCTCCACACCTGATCAAGTGAGCGGAGCACTTTTCCAGGTTTGCCCTAAGCCCTGAGGCTTCTCCGAAGATCTCAAGGATTTCCGCAAAAGCCTTAAAGTCTCGCACAGTGGGCCTCAAGAATGTAACCACATCGTCCGCATAAATGGAGGTCCTATGGCTCAAGCCTGACCGAGCAAGCCGCGTCAACAAGCCACATGTCGTCGCCCTTTCTATCATCAAATGTAGTACCTCCATTACCAGAATAAAGAGCTGAGGGGAGAGAGGGTCCCCCTGCCTCAAACCACGCCTGTTCCAGATCTTGGAACCGGGCCACCCGTTGAGCAGCACACTCGTGGAAGCTGACGAGAGGAGAGCACATATGATGGAGATTAGGGTGTCATCGAAGCCCAATTTCCTCAAAATCTCCAGCAAGAAGGGCCAGCTAACTGTGTCAAAGGCCTTGGTGATATCAAGCTTGAGGAGCACCGCTGGGGTGACCGAGCTGTGCAGCTTCCGCGCAGTTTCCTTGACCGTCATGAAGTTATCGTGGATACAGCGTCCACGCACAAAGGCACTCTGGTGAACACCCACCAACTGAGGTAACACTGGGGCAATCCGGCAGGCTAAGACCTTCGCCACTAGCTTGGCAAAGCCATGGATGAGACTGATAGGGCGAAAATCTTTGGGTTCCTCAGCGCCTGCTTTCTTTGGGAGAAGCGTGATGTACGCGTGGTTCACAGCTCCGAATCCACGCAGGTCCCTACGATCCAAGGATCTGAATGCACTCATGACGTCTGCCTTAATGATGCTCCAACAAGCCACGAAAAACCTATTGGAGAAACCGTCAGGCCCCGGGCATTTGTCAAGCGGCATACTCCTGATAGCATTCCAAACTTCTTCCTCGGTGAAGCAAGCCTCAAGATGGTGCAGCTCAATCGCAGGGAGCTGCAGGAAGTCAAGATCCAACGAGAAGTCCCGCTCAACCTCCACGCCTAAGATGTTATCATAAAACTCATCTAAGGCTTCCGCTTTGTCTTCATGACTAGACAATCTCTCCCCGTCCACAGTGAGGTGTCCGATGAAGTTCTTCCTCCTACGATGACTGGCTTGAGAGTGGAAGAATTTCGTACATGCATCCCCTTCGCGAAGCCACGACATCCGAGACCTCTGTCTAGCTAATGATCTCTCCAGAGAGGCGAGCCCCAGAAGCTTGCCTTTTAGCAGCTTTCTCAAGGCCCTTTCTTCCGACGAGAGGGGCCTCGACTCCATCGCCGTATCCAACCGCAAGATCACCTCATTAGCCAGGAGAATCTGTAGCTTGATACTCCCTACCACTTTACTGCTCCAACTGGCAAGCTTTTTTGCTGTTGCTCTTAACTTGTTATCCAGCAGCTTAAACGGGTTGGTCTCATGTTGTACTGAAGTCCACGCCTCTTGAACAACTTCCATGAAGCCGTCCACCTTTGTCCAGAAGGATTGGAAGTGGAATCTACGCCCCATGAGCAAGTCCGGGGCAAGGCTGAGAATCAACGGGCAGTGATCCGAGGGGCCCGATGATCCTGCAGACAGGAACGCTTCAGGGTAGTTGTTGTCCCAATCCACGGTCGAGAAGACCCTATCAAGCCTCTCCAAGGTCGGTTGTTGCCGCTCATTTGACCACGTGTATCTTCTGCCGTTGAGATACACCTCCTTGAGTTCAAGAGCTGCAAGGGCACGGCGAAAACGGCCCATCATCGGTCTATGCACAGCGCCCTGGTTCTTATCCTCCGGGCTAGTGATGAGATTAAAGTCACCGGCAACCACCCACGGGCCGGCATGCAAATCCCGAATATCGGCTAGCTCTTTCAAGAACTCACACTTCTCCTCCACGGTTTGGGGCCCATAGACCCCTGTAAACCACCAGTCCTGCTCACCCTCAATCGATACACTCGCTGTGAGGGCATTCCTTGACAGATGGGGGTTTGAGATCTTGACAAAAGCCGATTGCCACGCCAGGAGGATACCCCCTCGGGTACCGTTCGCAGGCAGAAAGTAGAACTCATCGAAGGCCGGTCCCAGACACTCTCGGACCACAACCTGCGTTACCACCTCCATTTTGGTTTCCTGGAGACAGACCACTTTGGCTCCCAAAGGAGACAACACCTGGAAAATGGCAGCCCGACGGGCAGGCGAGTTCAATCCACGCGCGTTCCAGATGGCAAAAACAAGATCAAGCTCCATTAAACAACTAGAAAAGTCTTTCTTACAATCCACAGGCAAGGATCTAAGGCAAGCCCGTACAACTCCACGCCCTAAACTAGGCACTCCACTGGAAGATCCTCTGACGCTGGAAGCGCCTCCGGCTGCCACCCAAAAAGGCCTAGGATCACGTCAATGTGTTTTTGCTGAAGCGGCTGCTCAAACAAACTGATGTACGCGCTAAGGGCCTCCTCCCCTATCACCTCGCCTTCCCTAGCGATTTTCAGACGGTGAATCAACTCCTTTTGCTGCCTCCGCACCGGAGTACCCGAAGTGAATTTTCCTTTCTGCCTGCTGCTACGGCGGACTGGTCCGGAGTGGATGCGCTTCGCCCTACTCCTTTTTGGTGGCCTGTGGAGGATGGGTGAGGGGGTCTTCAGACAGGCGGTACGAAAGGCCTCCACAGAGTCACAAGGCTCCACCGCCCCCGGGGTTACCACCTCCTCGTTCTCAGGCAGCACCTCATCCAATCCCCTCGGGCTGTCAGGGGAGAGGTCCACGGCGAAATAGTCCAACACCGAGACTGGCGAGGCCGGCGCCCTGAACGCCGCGTCTGTGTCAAGGCTCCATGCAGCTGAAACAGCACCACTCGAGACAGAAGAGAGCAAGCCAGCGGATGGGAGCAACATTTCTCCAATGTCCCTGCCAATCCTCTTCCTGAACTGAGTAACGGGCGGCGAAAATCCGTTCAAAACTTGGGGCTGGTCCGTGCCGTGCACTAACCCCTGCGCCAGTTCTGCAGCTTTTCCTCCTCCTCCTGGCCCCACATCCTGAACTTGCTGGGCAGAAGACTCTTTTTGGGACAATGGGACAGAAGTGGCCAACGGGGGACTGCTTTTTGCACCGGGATCTCCACCCGTGACAGGCAGACTGGCCTCAACGTCCACCTCCACGCTCTGCTTTTCAGAGCCGGCCCCGCCTGGCCCAATCCAAGACCTTGTCAGCTGATCCTGCTGTACCAACGCATGTGCTCCGTTTGAAATAAAGCCCGCGATGCTGGCCTCTAGCAGCATGGGGTCCCAGCTGCCAGTCTGGGAGAGCCCATCACCTCCTGACAGCTGCAGCACATCAGCTGGCCACGATTCGTTGAACCGATCCACCCCCTGCATGGCCAACCGCTCTCCCTGACAAAAAGCGATCGGGCGGATCCTTTCTTCTGCACAGGGCCCAGGACCTCCAGCTTTTGACTGAACGGTTGACCGGTCCACGGCTCCCACTCGGGCCCGCGCGCACCCCGCCAAAGATGACGTGGCGTCGTCTTCCACCCTCGGCCAGGGCTGGACTCCCAGCGGGCAGAGAGGCGCGTACCGGCGTCGACCACCGCCATCTCGCCCGTCCGCTCCCTCACGGCGACGAGGGTCATCACCAGCACCCCCCGGATCGCGGGAATGGTATCTCTTACGTGGTCCACCCTCCGGTGGCCGATGCTCGCGGGCGCCCCCATCCCCGTGACCATCCCGATCCTCGCCTCCACGATCCACGCCGGCGTGAGCACTCCTAGGCGGCCCAGCCATGTCCTCGGACCTCACAAGCTGGATTTTGAGCACGTACCGCAACATGTGTTTCTCCAACGGAATCAAGGCCTCGAGAGGGAGAACCAGGCCGTCATCCTCCTCCATGAGATCCCCCGGCTCCTCAATCCACAGCTCCCGCACCGCGGACACGAGCTCGAGCTCGTCAGTCCATGCGTACACCGTCATGGTTCGCATGTCCTCTCTGCTCGCAGTCGTAGTGCCCAACCTTTCCACCCAAGCAGTCGGGCCCAGCGCGACCCTTGCCGTCGTCGCGTTCCAAGCGTGCGCCGGCACCCCGGTGATCTCCACCACCACCCGGTAGCGCAACGGCACCCTTTCCGCCTGCAACTGTCTATTCCACAGAGCAAGCCGGAGCGAGAACCCGTCCCCTTCCACGCTCTCCGCCGAGAGCACTTTGTCACGGACGCGCCGGCTCGAAAAGACGACGAGGAACTCGGCCGGCCAAAACCAGTGGACCGTGAAATTGTCGCCCGCACGAGGAACGCGCGCCTCGATCGCCTTCGCCACCTCCCGCAAGGACACCCTCGACCTGCTTCCAGAGCGGAATGCGACCAACGCCCACCGCAGCGCGTGCTCCGCCGCGGTAACCTCATCGGAGCGCGTGAGGAAAGCCCGAGATGGCCGCGTCAAGACCACACCGGAGTCCACAGATGCCGCGCCCGCTCGCACCGGCGCACCACGGGAAGGCGCCTCGGGAGCTCGCGCCAGCTCGCCCCGGGAGCCCCGGCCCTCCGCGCGGGATGGCAGAGGCGGGAACTCAACGTCGTCGAGCCGCTCCGTCGCATGGCCTGCTTGCTCCACTCCTCGCCGTCCTAAGCCGGCCGCCGCGCGCCTGGCCACCTCAGGAGGGAAGACCGCCCCGCGCGCCGGAGGCCTCGAAGGCGCAGCTCTGGAACCCGCCGTGCCTGGCTCCACCGGAGGTGAGGACGAGCGAGCGCGCCGCCCAAGCCGCTCCCGCATCGGCGTCTGCCGTGCAACCGGCGTCTCCACGGCCCTGGGGCCCACCGCGTTTTGCTGCCCGAGCCGAGCACGCAAGTCGGCCGGCGGCGCCCCATCCTTCTTGCAGTCCTTCGCGTGGTGGCCCGTCAGCTTACACCTGAGGCACACCGTCTCCCCGTCGCAATCTCTCGAGATGTGGCCCGGCTGCGTGCAGTTGAAGCAGCAGCCGGCGAGATCCCGCGGGAGGTCGTCGCGGATTTGGAGCGCCGGCAGCTGCTGCCCCCTCCTTTGACCTCCACCGCCGCGAGCCCACTTACGCGGCGCCGGCCGAGAGTGGCCCGCGCCTCGCGAAGGCCCTCCACGCGCCAAGGGAGGCGCACCTCCTCGCACCAGCCCGTGCGCCGGAACGGGCGGCGGCGTGACCGCCCTGGAGGATACCGGCGCCGGCGAGTCCACGCGCATCAGCTCCGGCGGCGTGCCGCTCCTGAGCACGTCGCTGAAGGACCGGTAGGAGTCCGCGTCCTCATCATCGGAGTAGTCACCCCAACGCCTTGACTCACACGACGAAGTCCCCATCCTTGGCCGCTGCGGGCGCCCGAGCGGGGAGAAGAAGAAAGGGGGGGAAGGGGGGAGAGGAGGAAGAGAACGGAGGGGAGGGGCGGTGGCCGCCGGCGCCGGAGCGGCAGCCGGCGCGGGGGGGTGTGCGCCGTTGCCTCACCTCTCAGAAGGTACTTAGAGAGAATTTGGAGAGAATCTTAAAGACTGTTCTTCTTATTCATTCATTTCATGCATTTTACGGAGTGCACCTCGGCTCCTCGATATACAGCTTGTCCACTCCAGCTAAACACACCCACGGCCGCACACGTAGTTTCAGAATACGCCTTGGCTCAAATGGAGTTCACCGGCTACCCTTCCCCTGTCTTTGCCTCTGCTCCTGTTGTGTCACACTGGGCGCTGTTACAGTGGAGCACCAGGTGGACGTACGGCTGCTGGATGCACGGCCGAGAGCCTGGGCGGCGAGGCGGCGAGCCGGCGACGGCTAACCGGTGCTTCTCAGGTGGAAAAAGACTGGCGGGGCAAGCTAGGCGGAAACGATCGAGGAATTGATGAGGAAGAGCGAGAACGGATCGGCTTCGATCTGACGGCAATGAGCGTGTTCTGCGGATTCTATTGGGTGCTGGATAGTGGATACGGAGTGGTATGTTGAGCCGGAGTCCAAGTTCAGGTGGAGCTGGACCTGGCGGGCTCTTCGCCGGCCGCCGCGTGGCCATGGCTCCAACAAAGGCGCCTCGCGCTTTCTCCACCAGCGCCGGCGGCGGCAGCCACGTTCCTCAGGTTCGCATCCCATCCCACTCCATGATTTGATCTGTAAGTTACTTATTGGATCTGAATAAGAGGCTGTTGATTGTATTCCCCCTGGTTCTGTACGCAGGAGGAAAGAAAGACTCGTACGCATCTTCGACACCAGCACGTGTACGTGCCTCACAACAAAGGTATGCAATGGGGACCTTTACCTTTTTTTTTTTGAGAAATCAATGGGTACCTTTACCTATCAGCTCCGCTTCTTCGCACGACTCCCATGTCTTCCTCGACACGGACCCGTCCAACCCAACTGGAATGTGCGTACGTGACTGGTGCGCGGGAGATCTTTTTTTTGCGGGGGGGTGCGGGAGATCCGACTCCGACTGGAATGTGTATACGGAACACGACTCGGTTTATACTTGAGCCCCATCGACCTGAACACTATATATTCATGCACACCACCGCCTAGCTAAGCATCTATATCTCACGTACCTAGCTCGCAACACAAATCGTCTATCACTCTCGGGGAAGCCATGGCGGCGGTAGCGGATTCCGACAACCGTCCGTTCACATGCAACTCGACGGTGGCGAAGATGATGCAGCGATGGAACTTCCAAAAAGGCTCCGGTCTCGGCGCTCGGGGGCAAGGAATCCTTGTGCCCATACAGCCTACAGATTGGCGCTCAAAGGCCGGTATCGGCCATAGCGACAATCCGTACGATAACGGTCTAGACGAACCGGCTCCACCTCGAGGGCGGCAGTCGAAGAAGGAAGACGACGAGTCATTCAAGCGGACGGCTCTTACACAGGCCCTGAAGCTCGAAGTGGATTGCTGCGACAAGGTTCTCGCGCTGCTCAGAAGCCGGACGCGTCAAGGGGACAAGATCGCCAGGACGATGCTAGCGGCCATTACGAGGTCCAAAAGCGTGTTCCGGCGAAAGAGCTGCACACCGGGGATGTGGAAAGCCTCGTTGCCTGCTTCCACCACGCGGTACCTCGTTCAGCAGGTGATCACGCAGAGGATGGCCGAGGACGCGCGATTGTGGGAGCCGGGGTGGGACTACCCAGCCATCTCCGACTGGCTACGCCCCTTCATCCCTCTTATCGGCCACCTGCCCAAGTGTCTCTACCGCGTGGTGGAGAGCAAGATCCTCACCCACGGGGACTACACGATGTGGAAAGAATACATTGATCCGGCGCAATGGGATATTTTCAGCCGGCGCCACATCCTACCGACCGTGGCGCGGATGGTGCGGGAGCTGAAGGTCACGCCACCCAAGCAGAC
This sequence comes from Alopecurus myosuroides, assembly GCA_028641055.1. Taxonomy (NCBI): domain Eukaryota; kingdom Viridiplantae; phylum Streptophyta; class Magnoliopsida; order Poales; family Poaceae; genus Alopecurus; species Alopecurus myosuroides. The sequence continues at coordinate 27,960,331 of CM054060.1, forward strand.
GGACTCGTCGTCGTTCAGGATGTTGATGTCGTTGACACGGTTCGTGCGCGTCGAGGACGTGGTGTTGATGCTCGAAAAGTCATTCTTCGACAAGTGGGAAGGCGCGCTGCGAAATTGGCTCCTTGCCGCTACGCCCCCGCTGGCGGAGGCCGTCGCGTGGTGCAACGCTTGGAAGAAGATCTTCACGCCGGAGCTGCTCGCCGACGAACGTGTGCTGGCGCGTCTCGAAGCAGGCCTTGACATGGTGGAGCGTGTAGCGACAGACCGCGGCACTAGTCTCGTAGATTGTATTAATTTTCCAAGTCACTAGGCAGCACCACTGCTAACTGCGATTCATCTTGCAAGTTCTATTGTTAATTCCTAATTTCCAATGCTGCATTTCGTATGTAGACTTCCGAATTCGTATTGTAAATTGATGTAGTTACTCATTACCTTTCAAAAATGATACGATGATGTGTACTGTATATACCAATAAAAAATTATTATCTCATATACACCTTTTGTATTTCATTAAATGGCAAGCACATAGAGTTGTCTGTCATAGGATGTTTATCTGGTTCAAGAACATGGATTCGTGTTAGATGTAATTAGTTGTATATATACCCATGTACGTGTAAACCCTAATTGTAACTCTTCATCTATATTGTCGTGGAGATGAGAAGACAGATGCCATGGGATGGCTTAAGTTTGGGGCCGATGGACGATGTAGGTATCCGGGGAGGGATCACACGGTGAGTAGCCGCGCTCAGGCAAGACTGCAAACAACAAGAACGACCCAGGTTCGGGGCCCTCGTGTGGAGGTAACACCCCTACTCCTGCCTATCTCTCTGTATGTATAATCTCCGAGTAGCCACAGTACAACTTTGCCTCTCAGCCGAGTAGCCACTATGCTGCTCTCTCTACCTCTAGTGCTGGTTCTTGTAATAAATACGATCTGGAGCAACGTCCCTCGTGTAGGAGGGGGCAGGGCACCTTATATACTGGTGCCCAGCCAAATAAACAAAGACTAAAAGGTACACTCGATGGGACATGCCTACTGTGAAGAAGAGCACGCCTCCGGCTTCTCGCTGACGCGGGCGCGGGAAGTCACCGCGCCGTCCGGTTGACAGGACTTGTCCACCCTGTCAATCTCATAGAGTAGGCCCTAGCTCACGTCCTGTCCCCTCTGTCAGTGACAGGACTTGACAGACGCCTACCTCACTGTAGCCACGCCGTAGCGCGGATAATCACGCACTTCGTAAGTTGAACCGCACGCCTGTATGGCTACAGGATACGTGGGATCTTGTCAGAACGGCTCCATTGACTTCTGGCCCGAGTAGGATTGCTGCCCATCTACTCGGACCATATCTTGTCTATCCGGATGAAGACAAACTTCCTCAATATCTTCTCTTGGCCTTCAATACTTATGACCGGATAGAGACTACCGGGTAGAGGGTACCCGGGTAGCCGCCAACCCGGCCAACAGTACTCTGATTCTTCATTTTACCACTTGCCTTACCCCTGCTCGGGGGTAGCCCCCCGACATTAGTCCCCGAAGCTGGTAGAGTCCAGCGAACTTGTTCACAGGGCCCTGCCAGCTTAAACCAAATTTGTCTTTATGAAGGAAAGAGGCCGAGTTGCACCTCAACTCGGACCTGCATCTCCTACTTGAATCTCTCCAACTGTGGTTACGAGAGAAACTTACTTGTAGCCGAGTAGAGCACTCTCTCTACTGCGCAGCCGAGTAAATTGACTTAGTGAAATTTCGAACACGATCCCGCTGGATCAGACCAAATCCATCTCCTCATGTCGCTGCGGGGCACGTGCCACGCACCTGCGACCGCGACGCCTCGGTGCTGCTGTAGGCCACGCGCCAGTTTCTGCGCCTAGGGCCCACAGCCCGTTAGGTCACGTCGAACAGGTACTCGCACGATCTGGGACGTGGGATTAACTGCGCCCGTTACGCGCGCGTTTCGCGTTGTGTGCGTTTCTAACGGGCAGTTAATCCAGGCCGCACGATCAATGCCCACGATTGATCCAGTAGTAACTGCAGCTTCCGGGGAGAAATAAATACCCCCGCGCCGCCCACTTCTTCTCTTTCCTGCTTGCTTTCCAATCTCGCACTCCCTTCGCCTCTGTAGCCGCCGTCGAGCACCGCACCACCGCGAGCACTCACTGGTCCCCCCCCCCCCCCGCTGGGAGATCTGAGAGCAAGAATCTCGGCGCACCCTCGCCGCCATCCTTGCCCTCTACTCTGACGAGCTTTTCCTCTCCAACAGCAACCTCCCTTCCATGGCTCAGCACGGAGAAGAGGTGGCTCGGACGTCACCGCCGAGGACTGCCAATGGCTGGTGAACACCCGCCGTGTTCCTCCCGGCGTTGTTTACCGGCCTCCTGGCACCGAGCTCGTCCCGACACCTGAGAAGGATGAGTACGTGGTATTCCTTTCCCACTCCAAACGCGGCTTTGGCCTTCCCATCTCTAAATTCTTTGCCGATTTCCTCCGCCATTTCGGCCTCCAGCCGCACCATCTTCCACCAAATGCCATTGTTATGCTCTCCATACACGCCACCGTGTGTGAAGCCTTCCTGGGTGTCTACCCGACCGTCCACACATGGGCAAGGTACTTCTTCCTCCGCAAGCAGAAAGTTCCCGATCCTGGCAACACTGAAGCCCCTCGTGTGACGACCCAGACGGGTAGCGCGATGATGCTGCAGCGCAAGACCAGACACCACCCGAGAGTACTTGGGCTGGATACCGTGCGCAAGTTGCATCACAGGTTCCTCTATGTGGAGAACGTTCCCGCTGAGAAGGGGAAGCCCACCGAAGACCGGATAGGGCTCCCTAAGTTCAAGAACGCGCTGCCCACCGGGCAGAACTGAGGATACCATCAGAAGAAGACCATCCCAGACGTCCTCCAGGTCGAGAAGCGCATGACCGAGCTGGTGGCGGAAGGGCTCCTTCAGGACGATCCAATCGCTTGTTGGATCTCTCGCCGAGTACTCCCGCTCCAGGAGCGAGTGCACAAGATGTGCTACATGGGAGGTCCTCGGGATTGCACCAGGACAACGACCTTTGAGCTCAGCAAGGCTGAGGTGGCCATCTGGGCCAGGTCTATTATGCAGATCACGCTCACTGATAACTAGGCATACGACTTCATGCCGTATAGCCGCACCAAGAAGATCCCTCGGGTTGGTGCTCTTCTCTGCCCCCTTATTATTTGTAATTGACACCGAGTAGAACTCCCCTTAGCTTCATATGCTTTGTATTTGCATGTTGTGCTGAGTAGAATGCCTCTTAGCTTTGTATGCTTTATGTTTGCATGTTGTTCCGAGTAGAACCACTTAGCTTAATGTGCTTTGTGTTTGCACGCTATCCCGATTAGAATCACTTAGCATAATATGCTTTGTGTTTGCACGCTTGTTCCGAGTAGAACCAATTATCCGAGAACTTAACTCACAATGCTTGCTTGCACGAACAACATATCAATCGCCAGAGAGAAGAAGACAGTGAGATCTTTGATACCAACTGGCATGCTGACAGAATTGAAGACGACAAGACCGCCTACGACACTCAAGATACCTTGTGCATCCCTCGGGCTATTCAGCCCGGTAAGTCCCGAGCAGACGCCTCTATTCGTGATTGGTCCGAAGATGAAGAAGGTGACTTGGTTTACCTTTCCGCTTACTCGTTGTTTACTTTGCTTCCTTTCTTTTTTGCTTGTTCTGAATTCCCCCTTCTTCTCTACAGAGGAACCTGAGTTGGATGACGGGGAGGACCCCTGATTGTCGATCCGCTATCCGTGGCTGCTCCCAATACCCAGAAGAGGGTTGGCAGCGGTGCCCAGGCACCTCCTCCCAAGAGGACCAAGAAGAAACCAGCAAACAAAGCCGTCGCTTCCCGTAAGGGGACGACCCCCACCAGCAAGGGGTAAGTGTTCTCCGAGTAAACCTTGACTTATTGCCGTTTTCTGTTGTGCTTTTCCCTTCTCCCTCTTTCTGCTTTCTTTCTGACCCTATTTCTTCTTCCAGCGCGCCTCTCAATGTTGATATTGCTGCTGCACCTCGTCCCAAGAAGAAGACAACCGTGCCCCGAGAGCAGCTTGTAGATTTCTCGGATAAGGATGAAGACCAGGAACCGCAAGATAGGACGCGTGCGTCCTCCCCCATTGACGAAGAACAAGATCTCGTCAGTGAGAACGATGGCGCCGGGGTTATACCGATCCCATCTCCGAGCAGCAGCAACCTGAGGCGCAGCAGGCTGCCCAGGACGCTGCCAACACCGAGAAGCTGCCAACTCCCCCAGCCGCATCAGCTGGGGAATACACTGAGTACGCTGCCGAGCAGCAGCAAGAAGACGCCGCCCTGGCGCGTCCAGAGCCTGCTGCGGGCCAATAGCCTGAAGACAATATCGCAGAGCAGCATGACCCCGCGGCCGAGCCACGGGTAGAAGACAATGCCGCCGAAAGGCCTGATCCCGCTGCGGAGCAGCGGGTAGAAGACGATGTGGTGGAGCCAGCTCGCCAAGACCAAGTGCAGCCGGACGCTGCACTGAGTAGCCGGCCACCTGTGCCGCCAACTCGGCAGGCGACTCCACCCCGCGCATCAGTTCCTCCACCAACTCAGCAAGCACCACCACCTCCTCAACCAACTCTTCAAGTGCCACCACCTTCTTCTCAATAATTGCCTCAAGCGCCTCCTCGGCCAACTCCTACGCTAAGCGCCAAGAAGACCACCAAGTCTGGAGCTGAAGCAAACCGGCACCACCCAAGGCGCACTGCCTCACAGGATGGGCAGGCGCCGCAGCCCTCCAAGCCGCAAGATGGGAAGCCCGGGAAGCTGGTCAAGAGCACCTAGCTGACACTCATTTCGCCCACTCCAAGCGCCAACCTGGTTTCTTCCGGGGTCACCTTTGGCCCTGTCGAGAAGCCGAGTGCTGGCGCTAGCGCCAGTGTGGAGCGAAAATATCCCGAGTACTGGCCAGACCTGTCGCAGCGCCACCAAATCCCGCTGTCCAAGGAGGAGAAACGACTAGTCGCTCTCAAAGGGCGCCAAGCCGTGGGAGTCTCCAAGTCCAAGGGAAAGGATGATTCCTTGGTCATCAGAGAACTTTCTTCCCGCGGCAAAGACGAGGAGGAGCTTCCCGTAGAAGGCCTTGCGGCCATCTTGGACCGATTAGGCTACATCGGGAAGGCCTGGGACAGCAAAGTGCTCGGCAACAATGCCTGGGATGGTACCGAGTTGGGGAAACTCGACCATTATCAAACGGACTGGAACAAGGCCGACGTTGCCTCTGTTGGCATGACGGTTGCCAGCCGTTGCTGCAGCTTGGTCGGAAAGCTGTTTGTCCCGCGCAAGAACGCTGAGGACATCGAGAAAAGCTATGTGGTAAGTGTCTCTCTCTTCTTTGTATTTTCCGAGTTGCTGATTTCTTCTTTATCTTCTCTTTTTCTCTTAGTCATTCCCCCAGTCCCCGAGATTCGAGCCAAGTAGGTGAAGACTCAACCGAGTTGACATTTACTCGGGCCAAATCTTCCTGTCGTGGGATAATCACGGCAGATGTTACCTGGGGTAACTGATCTTGGGGCAAGTCGACACAGGTATTTGGGAGAGGGTTTAGCTCGAAGGAAGACATGGCAAAAAGCGATCTAAGAACCGGAAAGCAACTCGCCGGATCTCGAATATGAACTATACTGGATACTCGATAATTGGTGATACAACTATGACTTGAATCTCTGGCGAACTAATCCTAGGGGCCGGTTTATAAAGCACCGTCCCTCCCCCTGGCTTAGCCTCCAAGGTACATATTGAGTCCTACTCGAACTTCTACTTGCAAACCCTAACTTTCCTTACCGCAACCCACAATCCGGGTTGCGAGGCCTACAAACCTTGGGCCTTCCAGAAGTTTCCTTTACCCTTAGCCGGATCTTGTCCAATTGTCGTTTGGGCCGGGTTACACCTTGGAGTTGGTCTACCGGGTTACTATCCCCCCATCAGTAGTCCCCAGAATAGCTTGGGCTTCCGAGATTCATTCTTCGAAGCGCTGGCTATTCCCTGCAGAAATATCAAACGCACAAGCACATGGAGGCCGAGTCACAACACTTTGACGAATGGCTGGGACCAACTTCATGGGGTCCAGGCAGTAACCCGGCTCTCCTTCAAAGGCTTTCCCTAATTTTCCAGGTATGGGTCTTAATAGAAAACTCCACGATTTCACACTTTTCTCGATAATTAATTCTGATACCAAAGAGGAGATCTCCCTTTCCTTTTCATCCGAACTTCTCCCTTCATGCTTTAAAGTGCGTCCCACAAATTTCAAAATAGGCATCCGTTACTCCGTTTTAAACATTACTCACTTTATCGTTCTTTCCGAGTCTTACTTGTGCATTCCGCCAAGTCTGGCTCTCTTTGTTGAACTCTTTCAGTGCAAACCGTGCCGCGAAAGCGGCGACGGCGCACTTCTTACTTGCGGCGGGGTTTCTATCCAACGCCGCAAGAACTCCCTGATGCCTCCTCTCACCCTCAACTCCCACGTAAAGCACTGGCAGCTCTCGTACTTCTACTGCCAGGACACCTCCCCACCCGGCGAAAAGAAGTTGCCGGGTTACTCGGAGGGTCAGCTCGATATCTCCGAGACTTTTAATGCCTTTGCCCCTGACTCGGACAGGGAGGCAATTTTGCCTTCGTTGGCTAAGATCTCCATCTTATCAGCCCAAGGCCTCATCGGGCTCAACCTAGTAAAGACTTGGGTCGACTTCCGCATTCAACCCAACTCCATCCGCGAGAAACTGATGTGCGAATACTCGGGTCAAACCACGGACCCGATCCGATACTCTACCAGCACTTTCGCTCCCAGCGATACAAACAAAACCATTAAGGGCTTTTTGACAGAGAGGCTCGAGGTAATCCGGAACATAGCCGGATTAGAACCCTTCACCCTCGAGAACCCGGCCCCCTCAGTAAGTCTCCTACCTCTCGACCTTGGATTCTAACAAGTTCACTTTTATCCGCTTCCCTTGATTCAATATTAACCCTTACTCTGGTATCTTCACCTCAGGCCGATAGTAACTTCTGGAAAGTCGGTACTCCTCCTAACTCCGGAGACCCGGAGGTGGAAGATGATGCCGTTAATTCGGACGAAGGTGCATACTTAATCCCCTTGCATGCGTTACGCTCTGCTTCTCTTTTTTTTATATATTATAACTTTGATAATTTTCAGAACAAGAGGACCAAGACGAGGAGGAAGAATCGGACGGCAAGGTGGAGTCCGCCAGCGAGGAAGATGAACCGGAGCCAGCAATCAAAGCCGGATCCAAAAGAAAACCCCAAGGAATCGTCTTCCAGGTTTTATTTCGTTTCCTTGTGCTTAATTTTGGCTCCCATGACGTCATTCCTGAGCTAAACCTGTCATCACCCTTTTGACTACAAATGAAGGAGCCACCCGCAACTAAGCGTAGAGTGACCCGCAACCATCCGGGTAATGAGACTCTTAACTCGGGTACTTCACCGCCTCCAGCTCGACATACTGGTACTTGCTGTACACAAGAATTTTTCCCAAACATTCCCTCACAAAGTAATCTGACACCTTGCTTGGTATTTTTCAGTATCTTCCGGGTCTAGCAGCGGCTTTCCCTCGGACTTCCCGGTGAACCTCGGGTAAAGTCCTTTTCTTGATGCTATACCGAACTTTTATCTCCTTTTTCATAATCATGGATTAACCGTACCTTCGCACTTTCTACAGAGCCACGGCCGTTGTTAGTGACCAGGAAGACACGGAGGTTGAGGACCGGGTTGAAAATAAACCGACTGACGGTGCTTTCACCACAGCTGGCGATGAGCAAGCGTCGCCAACAGAACTGGCTAGGCAAGACACCGGGTATCCAATAGCCTCGCACGCGAGCGAGAAGGAAAAGGGCGCAGCCTCGAACGCGGGAGGGGGACCAGACTCCGACATTCGGATGACCCGGGTGCCGCCTCCTGTTACAAGAAAAACTCCTTTTCCAACTTCCCAGGCACCCGAGCCCTCTAACTCGGGTAACGATAATTTTAACCAGCTGATGAGCGCTCTCCTCGCCATGAAGGCTTCAGAGGGGAACATCCTAGAGCGTATGGCCGCAGCACATCAGGTAACTTTATTTGGTATTTCTTACTATACACCCAGTCCCCAAGTTCCGAGCATAACTTGCTGTAATTACGCTCGGTACTTCATATAATACTCGGCTTATCATGATATCCGACTTACATTTTCACTCATTCTTCGCAGGCGGAGATTACTCGGTCAGATGAGGTGTTACTCAAGACCGAGCAGCTCCTGCTTGCTGAAGTGAAGCGCCGAGAAACCCTTGAGGCGGAGATGAAGACTTTGAAAAAGAACGTCTCCAAATACAAAAAGAAGTACAATGATGCCCAAACTACGCTGAAGAACTTGTCGAACCAGGTCGCGGACACTTATCGCATTTTGCTAAGTAAGTTTTTGCTTGCGACTAACTTGCATACTTCTACCTTATTGCTACGATAGTCGATTTTATTGATATGATTTCTTTTGTTTCAATTGCAGGTGCTAACCTTGCTGCTCCAGAAGACAATGCCGTTGCTCAGACTAAAACGTTAAAGACTGTTCTCCGGACGTTTTTTGCCGGCATGAAGCTTTTACTGGATGCCGTGAAATGGCCTTCCGAGGTATATCCAGGCGAAGAGAACCTTATGCAAGCCTTTTCAACCGTGCCTGGATGGATTGAAATATGGAAGCGTTCGTCGTGCCGAATCGGCATGACCCGGGCCTTCACTCTGGCGAAAGCTTATTTTCCTAAGCTTGACCCGGCAAAGGTAATATCCGGGTTTCCAGAATTCAAGGCTGACGGGGCCAAGTTTACTCCCAAGGACTTCAAAGTTATACAATCCGATGTACGCCACCCGGCTACTACCTTGGCCGATAAGATAGACCTGGACACAATCATGAGCGCGTACGATTCTGACGGCAAGACTATTCTAGCAGAGGCACCCCCTCCCTTTGACATGCTGGAAAGATGGGCGACTGACCTGGCCAGGAGGAAAGAGGAAGCTGCGAAGAGAGAAGCCGAGTTAGGCTTAAGGCCGTCTTCCTCTACACCAGATGTTCCTCCACCTGTCCGTCCTGATACAAAGAGTCCGGGTAAAGCTGCTGGAAAGGCCAAGGAGCAGGTCCAGGACGCAGACCCGGAAGACCATTCCCAGGATGCCGAGTAGGATAATGTCTAGTATTTCGTGTTTTTAAAACTGATATGATTTTGGCGGTGCGCCTGTGCACCATTGATACTGATACTGTGACTTTGTGCTTGATAACTTTGTGCCTTTCCCGGCTTTTGATAACCTCGATCCTTGTTTTAAGCTTATTCTCGATACTTGATTGTTTATTTTCGATTCCCCTTTCGAGACTCGGTTGACCGAGCATCGTGGGTTTTGATAAGCGGACTTTTCTTTAAGTCCCCAAGACTCGGTAGCCAAGGTTTTCGAGCTTTAGTAACTAAACAGTTTGTTTCTGTTTCGAAGTCCCCAGTCCCCATGACCCAAAGTACGAGCCAAGGGGGCGTGGCCTTTCTCAGATGGCAAACTGCTCTTTACCAAGCTGACAACCAATAGCCATTCACGTAAATACTGAAGTCATGCTTAATACTTGTTGAGTTTCCGGCTATTTTAGCCTTGTACTCTGCATGGACTTGTGGTTTAGATGACCCTTTTGATTATCTTGTACTGTAAGCCGGCTTTCGCGTGGATACCATGTTGTTACATCTATACGAAAAACAGGGTCAAGCAGGTCCCATTGGGCTGCATAGTTTGATTGTAATCGTAAGTGAACAGATCATTGCCACTTTGTTGCGAGTCACATCGAGCTTAAGTAAGAATAACCAAGAAATTTGGCTCCTTCGTCCGGTTATAAGATTGCAGCCGTACTCGTCTTGCGAGTAATCGGCCCTCATAACTCATAGGCATCAAGGCCGGGTCTCCGGGTTTGTGACTACTATTTAAGCAGCTCAATTCCCAAAGACCTATGTACGTGCAACGTATTTTGATGATACTGATGTATTGATAATAACAAACATTACTTACTTGCAACTGAAGCAAAGACCATGATAAGACTTGAAAACCATCTCTTTTATTGATATGAAAAGTTTGAGTCAGCAGGCCGCCTCATTAAAAACCTTCTAGTCCCCTTAGGTACCCTGGGTAGGAAAAGAGCGCGTATGAAACCTGCTGTCCGTTACACTGCTTTAGTTATTCCTGAGAATCGGCCTCGCGTTGGCATGGCCGATGCACATTCTCCATTCGCTAGTTCCTTTCATAATGAGTACCGGGTTTGTTAGCCAATCCGGATATGTCGTCCTTGTGGCACGATTAGCTATAGATGGCGGTATGGCTTCCTCTTCCCTGTCAGTCAGCTTGGAAGGATCGCTCCTGACGAAGCCCACCATCTTAGGATCTTGTTCTGTCCTAGTTTTTGCTTTATTCCCTTCAGAAGTCGGCCTTTTTGACATTGTCCTTTCCTCTAGGTCCACATGCGATCGGTAATGCTTGAGCTCTTCTTTCCTGCAGGCTTGCTCAGCCATTGCCGTATCTCCTTCATCACATTCGGCTGCTATGTCTCGATTCCCGTGTATGGTAATGGTCTTCTTAGGACCCGGGATTTTCAACTGTAGATACACATAACACGGTCTTGCCATGAACTTAGCATAAGCCGGCCTTCCAAACAATGCATGATAGGGACTGCGCAACTTAACCACCTCAAAAGTAAGCCACTCGACTCGATAATTGTCCTTTGACTCCCCAAAAGCTACTTCCAACGCCACTTTTCCTTCGGGGCATGCTGAATGACCCGGCACTATCCCGTGAAAAACTGTTGTACTCTTTTGCAACTGAGATTCCTTTAGGCCCATGCGCAGAAAAGTTTCCCAGTATAGGATATTGATACTACTTCCTCCATCCATCAAGACTTTTTTCAGCTCGTACCCATTGACTTGTGGTGCCACTACCAATGCTAAAACTCCCGGGTGATCAACTCTGTCCGGGTGATCCCTTCTGCTCCAAGTTACCTCCTGTTCTGACCACCTCAAATACCTTGGAACGGCAGAAGAGACTGAATTGACCGCCTGTTTCAATATCTTTTTATCCTTGTTAGAGCCTCCAGTAGTGTGCACGTGATATTGACCCAACTTTTTGGGGTTAGCTTGAAAACCTCCTGCTCCCCCTTGATTATTGCCTGGATTTCCTGCTGCCGGGTTACCGGCTGGGGGTGGACCGTTGCCCAAATTTCCACCTGGACCCGGGCCTCCTCCCCGACCCGCTCCTCGCATGGCTCTATTTACTTCCTCATTCTTCCATCTCTGTAAGTCGGCGCATTGCTCCAAGGAGTGATTAGCCGGCTTGCCGTTCCTACTATGCTTCGGGCATGCCATCCTAAATATGTCCCAACTGTTACTTGGTCTTGGAGGTCCTTGGTAATGTCCCCCACTGTGATTTCCAGTATTAAAATTCCGTTCAGATCTGGGTCTTGAAGACCCGGCCTCCGTGTTAGCTACAAACTCGGAATTCCCTTCAAACGTGCGCTTGTTCTGGCTATTTCCATTATTGCTTGGCGCCGATCCATTGCCGGTTCTCCCACTGCTATTTGTGTTTGTTTTTGCTTTCTTGTCATCAATTTCCTCCTCTGTGGTGTCCGTTGCGGCGTGTTTGTTGCACGCATCCATTAATTCTCCCATTGTTACCTCCGCTGCATTCCTACTGGATTTCATGCGAGTTAACTTTTGCACTAAAGGAACGTACTTACATGTTTTCGCCATGGCTTGTAGCGCATCCTTGGGCTGAATATCTGTGGATGAGTGGAGTATCTCCATAACCCGGCGTACCCAGCTGCGCGCTGACTCGCCCTTCTTCTGAACGCATCGTTCTAAATCGTCAATAGTAAACAGCTTTCTGCACGTTCCATGGAAGTGCTTGACAAACGCGGTTTTTAATTCTTCCCAGGATTTGATCGACTTTTCCGGCAGATTGGTGAACCATAACTTTGCTGCTCCCTCTGACATCATTAAGTACATGAACTTGGCTTGAAGATTCTCGGATGCATTGCGAATTGACATTGCCATCTCGTAACTGCTCAGCCATGTTTCTGGATCCATTGTTGGCTCATAATTTACTACTTTCCCCGGTTCTTTGAACTTTTCCGGGTAAGGTTCCGCTCTGATGTCGTCCGAGAGACACTTTGGTCCCGCCAGGGTGATTGGGGCTGGTCTTACTCGGGAAACATGTGACCCGGCTGGGGGTGCCACGGGGTGCGGCGCCACCGGTAACTCATGTGCTACAGACCCGGCCCCGGCCCTTCTGGCCCTGGAGCTGTCCACAATCGCCTGCGCCGCCGATGCTGCTGGTACTGTCTGGATATGAGGTGGGGGCGGCATTTTCTGTTGCTCTTCCCTCCGCCGTGCTGGATTCGTTTGAATATTGCCCTGTTGCTGACTGGGGTATGGCGTCCCATGCATTCCGCTTCTATGGTCTGGATAGTTGGCTTGCTGTGCCACCGCGGTGTGTAGTAGATCGATCGCTCGCCGGGTTACTTCCGCATGGGGCGATTCTCTCACAGGGATCTGATTCAAGGCGAGTGTCGCTGCATATACGTTGTCCATGGGATTGTTGTAATGACCTGCTGGTGTGCGAAATCGTGATGGTGGTGGTAACTCATTGCCGGGTGCAATTCTAGCCTGCGGCGGGAGTAACCCGGCCTGCTCATTTGCCGGCTGTATTCCCGCTGTATTAACTGCCGTCGCTGGTGGGGGTGCGGTTCCCTGGTTTACCGCTGGGATTGGTTGATCCTGGGGTGTGATAAACAGAGCTGCCGGATTAATAACCCCGCCCGTTGCTGGTAGCCTGGTCTGGTGCCTCTGATGCGCTCTAGACGTTTCCTCCCGGAGCCGAGTCTCTAACGCATCCAACTCGCGCTGCCGTGTGGCCATCCCCTGTCTCTCTGCTTCCACTTGCCTTCTTTGCTGCTCCAATGCGCGACGGGCCACATCCAGATCTCTGACCCGCTCCGCCGCATTCTCTGGAGTGATCACTGTAGCGAGGACGGTTGGATCTAAAATCAAATTGTTATCGAACAGGGCTGGGTGACGCGGGTTTGAAGGACCCGCCCCCGGTGTCCGGTTTGCTTGGAATCCGAACATGTTTGCCCGCATCTCTTCCTCCGGTGCGCGACTGGTAACCGATGCCGACTCTCCCTCAACCCGGATCAGAACCGGGTCAGCTGTACCCTGCTGTTGATTCAATGCCTGAGCCGTCCCGACTGCGGCCGCGGTCACGCTCTCTTGATTTACGTTGGCCGCAGGAGCCGTGTAGACCGCAACCCGGCGCGTGATGCTTGGCACGAATTCATGCCGTTCTTCTTCGCTGTTTTCCTCCTCATATCGATCCTCCAATAGATCCCGGATAGACTCGGTATCACCTTCTCTCTCTACCCGATCGCGCGGGGTCCATACCAACTCTTCCGACTGTTCCCACTTCTCGGCGAGTTCTTTCATCTGACCTGTTGTTCCGATCGATTCTTCTCTTTCCGATTGAATGTAGGTAGCTTCTCCTGACACAGAATCAGATCCAAGATTGTCAGGATTCGAGCCGGAAGTACATACCATACCGATGAAGACGTTGATGCGGCCGATTGTCACGACGGATCTGGCTTCGAGGTGATCCGACTCTGGCCCCCAGCCGGAATCGTCCACCATCTTCTCTCCTTGGCCGTCGACGTAGATCTCACCGACGATGAGGTTCTTCATGCTCTTCCGAGCTTCTCCCGTGATGTAAACACCTTTGGACGCAGGCCCCACGGTGGGCGCCAACTGTCGTGGGATAATCACGGCAGATGTTGCCTGGGGTAACTGATCTTGGGGCAAGTCGACACAGGTATTTGGGAGAGGGTTTAGCTCGAAGGAAGACATGGCAAAAAGCGATCTAAGAACCGGAAAGCAACTCGCCGGATCTCGAATATGAACTATACTGGATACTCGATAATTGGTGATACAACTATGACTTGAATCTCTGGCGAACTAATCCTAGGGGCCGGTTTATAAAGCACCGTCCCTCCCCCTGGCTTAGCCTCCAAGGTACATATTGAGTCCTACTCGAACTTCTACTTGCAAACCCTAACTTTCCTTACCGCAACCCACAATCCGGGTTGCGAGGCCTACAAACCTTGGGCCTTCCAGAAGTTTCCTTTACCCTTAGCCGGATCTTGTCCAATTGTCGTTTGGGCCGGGTTACACCTTGGAGTTGGTCTACCGGGTTACTATCCCCCCATCACTTCCAGTACTCATATTTTCCTTTCTACTCTGCAAGATAGCGTCTAGAAAAGGACACAACTTTTCCGTGAGCTTCTCTGGAACCACCGCCAAGCTAGGGAGCGGAACCAAGCCCTGGAGGCTGAGAAGAAACACAAGGATGCTATGGAGCAGCATGCCCTGGACCGCACTCTCCAGCACTCTGAGATCGAAGGTAAGCTTTTAGCATCTCGGTTTGTGCGTTTTGTATTTACGCCCGTTTTTTGCTTTTTTGCTTCATGGTTGTCTTCTCTGCAGGCAAACTCAAAGATCTGGTGGACAGGCATCGCGACTGCGAGGTTTTCGCTGCCTCTGCCCAGAGCAAAATTTCTACCTTGGAAGGTGAATAACTTTCCTTTTCTCTGCATCTTCTTTCTTTCACTTGGCTACTTTGCTGATAACATTGTTCTACCCGCAGAAGAGTATAAGAACTTCCGGGAGCAGCATCTCAACTGCCTTACACCAGCTGAAGCACATCAGCAGGTGAAAACCCGGGAGGCTGAAATTGAGAAGGAGCGTGCATTCCACAGGGCGGATTACGAGAAGCTCCAGCTCAACCTCCAGGCCGCACTCCAAACTGCCATCAACCATGTCACCGAGAAGCAGGAAGTCGAGAGTAGAGCCAGTGCCGAGAAGAGGGCACTTGAATTGGAGATCCAGGTACTGAAGGACAGGAACTCTACTCTCGAAGCCCAAATCTGCGAATCGCGCCGCGTCCAGGACAGACAAATCATAGATGCGACCGACTGGAAGAAGAGGCTGGGGGCAATTTTGCTGGAGATGGAATGTAAGTTGCCGCTACCTGCTATCTTGCTTGTCCTTCTTTTCTTTTCTCTTCTTCTTCTCTTTTTCCTTTCTTCTCGGTCCTTGTTTCTGAACCAACTTAGGTCCTGCTGATCTAAATATCTTCCCAGAACTGCAGGTTACTGGCGCAACTGCTGCGGAGAAGGCAACAAGAGCCAGGGCAGTAGCCGGTCTCGGAATAGATGATGAACTCAGCATCTCTGATCTCCTTGCCAACATGAAGACCCAGGTGCACCACCTCAAGGGCTTGGGCACCGCCATGGTGTCCACTGCTATCAAGTTGCATACTCTGTTCTTGCCTGGAAGGGACGTCCCGGAGACATTCCGCGGGATTGCTGAGCATCTGGATGAGGTCAAGGTGGAGCTCAAGAAATGGCGTGCCTCCACAGCTCGGGCAGGAGCTGGCGAGCTGCTGCACTTCGTCATATCCTGGTACGAGAACTTGGATCTCCAAAGGATCAGTACGCGCTGTGAAGACTCCAAATGGACCGAAGATCCGGATTGCGTCGCTCGCCGAAAAGAGGTGGCCTATGAGCTCGCCTCCTACACCGACACCAGCGTCTACATCGACGGTCTCACCGAGCCTGACACGGATGTTGGTGAAGATGATGACGAGGAGGAAGCCGAGTACGAGGATGAAGACACGGAGGAGGGATCTGAGCAGGAGGAGACCGAAGGGACGGAGCAGACCGAGCAGCGGAGTGCCGCGGAGGACTCCGGGTTGGCAGCCAACACAGAGGCCGAGCAGCCGCAGCCCAACGCGCAGGATGCCACCATCACCACCGAGATGGTGATCCAAGACCTAGCTCCCGAGTTGGGCGCGACTAGGGCTGCGCCATCCGGAATGTACCCTATGCCCAGCACTCAAACTACTCCAGCCTCCAGCTCTGCAACGGATCCAATCTGTGCGGCTACCGCAACTTCCGATCCAGCTGCCTCTGCCAACACCGATGCGGACAACACTTCTTCTACCATTGTGTAATTCCTGCAAGCCTTATCTCCAAAGTTTTATCAGATCCCCGGGATGCTGGGTGCATATGTAATTGGTACAATTATGTCCTCTGGTACTCAGTTTTATTTGTTTAACAGTTTTAGCAACTCTGGCTCAATGCCGGGTTTCGTTTCTATGCAAGTCCTCGAGTTGCATTTTTTATCGACTCATTCTCTTTGTCTTAGCTCTTACCTGCCACTTATGGCTTTTTTGGTAGTCGAGTCACAAGATTTCAAAGTTTGAGTTTCAAATACTTAGCCACTTAGAAAAAATCATGATAACCCTGCCCACCACTTAGACGAAAAGAGAAAACAGTAAAGAACACTCTACTCGGGTGCCACACTTTTCTTTTCCTTGGCGATTTTTCGTGTGCTTATTAACCCTTTTGGCTTGTTCTCTTGCTTGCCATGAACCCTTTTGGCCTATTTCTCGCCATGATCACCTACAGACAGATGCATGAGTAGTTCATATCGGTAATACGGGTCATAGAAGTAGCTGGATGGTTGTTCTCTCCCAAATGCCTCCATGTTTAGAGTCTCATGAGCTGCCTCACAAGATTGAGACCACCATTATGAAATTGTGCATGTTGTGTCTGCTGGGATCCGATGAACCATGAGATTATGATTATTTTGTTAGTGTCAATCTGAGATACTTCACTTATATCACTAGAGAGTTTTAATCTTGTATTGCAATCATCTCTCGTGTTTATGATTACCTTGCCCAGGTAGTTGTTTTTACCTCCAAGAGAAGGTTTATATGATAGATAGTAGGTTCATGCCTCCCTTATATATGTGCTCGAGTGAGTGAAACGTGACGGATGGGGGATAGTTGGTGCTACTAGGGAGAAAATTGTAGTTCTCTTGTCTACGAATGAGAACCACTGCTTACATTATGTATTGTTCATAATGCATTTGTCTGTTGCACACATAGCTATGACTTTGTTGCTTCAACTTAATACTAGAGAGATTTGTTGGTTAGCTACTTGAGGTGGACTTTTAGATATGGATTCATGTTGGATAGCGGTCCATATGCCTTGACGTAATGCCTACAATGTTAGAACCCGTAAACTATATGCTGGATAGCGGTCCGTGTGCCTTGACGTAATGCCTACAATGTTAGCACTCGTAAACTATTTGTCGTCATAATAGTATTGTTATATGTTAGAACCCATCTGTATTTTGTTCAGCGAACATGTTTGTTTTATTTGGAGAGACACCACAGGTGAACCGATCGCCCCTGGTCCTATTTTCCTCATATTTACAACCTTCTTTGAGGCACTTTTATAATTGTTTCCTTGTTGCTATGTTTTTACTTTGTTTACTTTTCAATAATCTAAGCGTTTAATTCTCCTGTTTTCAGCAAGATCGGAAGATTGACAAACTTCTGGAAAGTTGGGACAAGAGATAGTTTGCATTTGTGTGCAGGGTCCATGCTTGTTAACGCGCCAGACAACAAGAAACCTTCTTCAAGACTACGAAGTCCTGCTGGTTTGATAAACCCTTGTTCCTTAATTGATGTAAATTTTCTGCTAGACTACCTCATAAATTCCTCTTTGGGGTCTCGCAATGAGCGTGTGATCACGTCAGCATAAAGTAGGAATTTTTTAAATCAGTGCATAGTTTTTTATTTTTTCAATAATAACATTTGGTCACTTAACTCCTATAGACGATAGAAAGATACATACTCTGGTCCCTCTTAGTATCACCTATATCAACCAATCGTGTGGCTAGACACAGTGTGATTTATCACAAGGACATCGGGGACATGGGTGATAAAGAGAACAATATCGGTAACGAGTATTATGTGTGATGATGAAATATTTTGATCAGATTAGATAGTCTCAGCTTGTGATATCGTTGTTATTGTGAAGTTAAGGGAATAAGTGCAATGAGTAACTTATAAAGTTCCATCCTTCTCCATGAACACACAGGAGCCATCATGAGCGTCCACGGTTCTGTTGTTGGTTATTGTTCGTTAAGTTCATGAACATGTCTATGTGTTATCAAGCCTTTATGGGTCACACGCTTAAGCCATGCAAACATTTAGTTGAGAGGATAAATATATTTTTCTTGGTTATATGAATGTTAGAGGTCGATACAATGTCACAAAAACAAGTCCTCAGGGCAGTTACTATAAGAGAGAAATTGAGCCGGTGTTAGGCAGAATTTATATGAGAGGTAACGTCGGACATAAGATGTCCTGGGATGTTAGAAATATGTGTATAACATAGGTAGATAATATAGATGATTTTACCTATTGGTTTTATATGGTTCCAGAAGAGTTTCAGAGGAATTTCCATATGGGGGTGCCGTAGGGGGGTAGAAATGCCCCTCGTGGCCGCATCCTATTTTAGGGGGCTGCTAGGTGAGCCCCAGTAGCTTCACATGTTGGTACTCATCGTCCGGCATTTTTCCTGATTTTATTGGAGATATAAAGAAGAAAATAAAAAGGAGAAAAGGAAAAAAAGAATAGAGGGAGGTGGAGTTGGAGTTGGACTCCGCCTTGCCCAATCCGAGTCAGGCTAGGGGATGGGTTGACCACCTCTTTGGTACAGCCACCTCCTCCTAGCTCAACAAGTACTCCCCCTCACCCCCCCCCCCCCCCCCCAAGGCTCAAGGCAAAACACACAATTGACTCTGAAACCTCTCTCTCTGATAGAATTAGAGGGTCTAGTTAAAACCCCTCTAATTGAATTAGGGACTCTTCTTATTCGGTTTTGAGGTGTCCTCTCCGGATTAGATCTAGATCTAATTATAATTTTATCTCGTGTGTATAGAAGCTTCCAGATTCATATAGCTCTAATCGCAGTCGATTAGTGCTACCAATTAGCAATGCTGGAAGGTTGTCTCTCTTCGTCGGTGTCGAGTCCTAGACGATAGAGCACTGGCGGGTTGACTCGACTGTACACGTGCACACCATAAGAGGGATTACACGTGTGATCCTTGACGAGTGAACCTTAGCGATATCCTTACAACTATGCCTATTTGTTAGGATCTACGATTGTTTAGATCTCTTCTACGACTACATCGAATCCGCTACTCAGTGAGTCGTGATTTTGATCCTTGCATATAGGGGCATGCCTCGCTATCTGCATAGTGATCTTGGTGTACTATGTAGGGAAAATTTAAATTCTGCAGCGTAGATCAGCAAATGTTCTAGGGAGGGACTGGGTTTTCCGAGTGGAATGACAGTTATAGAAGTCGTTAGAGAAAAACAAGCACGAGGCAGACTGGTTTCAGAAGATATAAATAAATAACAAGGAATTGAAACATATATTAAGGCGGCAGCAGGAGCAACTCGACGCAATTAGCTAGCAAAGGGCATCGGAGCGGCAACAAGATCTTGCATTCGCTAGTACCGACCCATCTCACCGGAAAAGCTGTATGGCTTCCATGCCAATGGTTGATACACTGAGGGCTCTCTACCTCGTGGATGATATCATGGAAAGGAAAATTAGTGAGCTACATAAGTTAATGAAGAACATATCCATGAAGGTGGCGGTCAGCTTTACTTTACCTTCTGAGCCGGGAGAATGCTTCCATGGCTGTCATATTCAAGTTGGCTATGCTCGTCTCGTGATGTTTGAATTTCTGAAGGGATACGAGACACGGGAGCTTTACATCCCTATAGGTGTAGGGGATACGACACTTGGATAAGTCGCGCATGATATCATTCTATGGAAAAAGGAATACACCGTGTTTCCAGACTGGGTGCCAAGGCCACCGACTCCTCCGAGTAGCAATCCACTTCTAAGTCCACCGTGTTTCCAGACTACAACAACATTGCTAGAGAGCTTGGCCTAACAGTTGAGCAGGTCCGACATCTATCAACACAAAAGCGAAGGCTGCAAGAGTGGTACATGCAAGTCATAAATGAAGGGCGAACCATGATCATGGTGGCAGTTAAGAAGAGCATTACTTCTAGGAATACAACATATGTATTGAGCTTGAAGAACTTTTTTTCAGTTATACAATCAAGACACCCTCGAAAAATCTCTCATTAAGTGCTACTGTTTGTAAGTGATTTATTTCATTAGTGTGAATTTTAGTGAACAACAAGCACCAATTCTTAGTCAAGACTGGAAATGAAAAACATCACCTTATTGGATAATATTTTAAATTACTATTTTTCTTGGAGCAAGTCCAATAGCTAGATTGCAAGAAATATTAAACTACCCATGGAGAAAATTTAGAATAGCTAGAAAAAATTAAAAGGTGGCGAAACAAAGTCTAAGACTATGAGGAACATACCGTTAGAGTAAGGACAACCAAATTCAAGTGTTCGTGGACCGCCATGATAACAAAGGTACAAGAAATTAAGCTGCATGGAAAGATTAATGAGGTAATATCAACAAAAAATTAAGCTACATGGATCAAACAAAAGATCCTCGGAGGAAGCACACCTCGTTATTTCCTCCGAATACAAAGGGAATCACAAATCACCAAAAAGATAACTCCATGGCCATCAAAAATCGTTTTTGCGAAAACGGGTGTGGCGGCGTTCAGGGGACTGCTGCTCCGCGGGCTCTTCACCGGCCGTCGCGTGGCCACGGCATCAACACAGGCTCGTCGCGCTTTCTCCACCACCACCGGCGGCAGCCACGTCCCTCAGGTTTGCATCGCATCACATCCCATCCCTTGGCTTGATCTTTCACCGAAATCCGTTGCTTTCTTGTTGATCAATCACACCTGCATGCGCAGAGTCACCGACTGTCCTTGGAGAGGTTGTGGACGAGGATCAAACCGAAGCCCGTCGACCTTCCGGTGGTGTTAACGGCGCTCGCCTTCGTCGGAGTCCCCGCTGTTCATGGGCCCTTTGTGGCGGACCCTTCATTAGAGTCCGTGCTAGAGGGGTTCCATAAGACGGAGAAGTTTGGTTCTTCATCAGAGTCGGGTAGATGTAATTCAGCCGAGACAACATAAAGCAGCTTCTTTAGGGCATCTCCAGTCGTCTCGCCCCCCAGGGCCCAAAACGCCGCCGTTTTGGGGCCGCTGCGGCGCCAAACGGCGCTAATCTGGAACCTGAGGGGGTAGGGTTCCCAGTCGCCCCCCCCCCCCAGCCCAACATTGGGCCCAAAATAACTCGAAAAATAAAATTCGATGCACTTTTATTGATTCGACGAAAGTTCATACAGTTCGACTGAAATTTAAACTAAAAAACAGCAAAACTATGTCTACTGCAGGCCTAGGCTCGCCGCGATCGCCTGGTTGTAGTCGCAGTCGTCCCCGTCATCGTCGTCGTTGTCGTGGTGGTGTCACGGCAGATGCCATAGGATGGCTAAAGATGTGGGGACGATGGACGCTGGAGGTGCTCGGGGAGGGATCACGCAGCGAGTAGCCGCGTGTGGGATGAATCTAGCACTGCAAACAACAAGATCTACCCAGATTCAGGGTCCTCGTGTGGAGGTAAAACCCCTACTCCTGCCTTTCTCTCTTTATATTTGTGTGTCACCGAGTAGCCACAGTACAAGTTTGGCCTACAGCCGAGTAGCCACTCTTCTCTTTACGTGAGGATCTAGGTCAAGAATGTGAACCGGTTCTCCGTCCCTCGCGCAGGAGGGGGCAGGGCACCTTATATACTGGTGCCCAGCCGGATACAGCCAACAGGGAAAAGTACAAACAGATGTCGACATAGTGTGCACACTGCACACTTCCAGCTTCCCGCTGACAGCTTTGGCTTCCTAATTTGTCTTGTGTGGAAAGTCGTTGTGCAAAACCAAGATGACGTTCTGTTATCACTGCCACGACCACAGGGTAGGCCCCCTAACCTGCGCCGCCCTGCTGACACCCTGGCGCGAATAAGCACGCGCTCTGCAGATGAACAGTGCACCAGTACGGACCCAGGATACGCGGGATCCTGTGTCAGAACGGCTCCTTTGGCTTTTGGTCCGAGTAGGAACCCACTCCCTCTACTCAGACCTCTTCCTCTACTCGGAAGAATATAACTTCCTTGATTCTTTCTCCTGGCCATCAGCGTGTACGGCCGAATAGCAGTCGACCGGGTAGCGAGTACCGGGTAGCCAGCTACTCTGCCGAACGTCTCTTCTGATCTTGCCCTTAGCACTTGCCTTTACCCTAATCGGGGGCAACCCCCCGACAGTCGTCGTCCGAGCCGCCGCCGTCCCGCCTGCTCGTTCCTTGGCCGGGATCGCGGCAGTACGGGTTGCTCGGCCCCACGCCGGAGTCGGGCCACCTGCTCACCGCAAGGGCTCGCTGCAGCTCGGCTTCTTCGTCGCTGTCGGGGTCGAGCATGATGTAGCGTATCTCCCTCGTCTGCGGAGGGAGAGGAATGCGGCGGTGGGCCGCATTGGCGGCAGCTTCCTGCTCGCGATGCGCCTTCCGCTGCTCGGCCTCGGTGAGGAGGCGGCGCTGGAGCTCCAGCTCCTCCTCCGTGCTGTCGCGCAGACTCCAGTCGGCGGCGACGTCGTCGGCTACCGGCTGGAGGGTGTTACGCGAGAGCTCCTCCGCGGCCTTCAGGTCCGGCAACTCGTCGTCCTCCTCCACCTCCGTCTTCGGACGTACGACGCGCTCGAAGCCCGCGTCATGCCGCATGCGCGGCTTGCCGATGCGCAGGGCGCCGCCGCTGCGCCTACGTGCAGGCGCCCCGGAGTTGAGAATGGGAGGGGAGAGGGAGAGGGATTGGGCGCCGGAGGAGCTCGAGGTGGCCGACGACGACCCAGCAATCCGCCGCGGTGCCCACGAGGGGTGCGGGCGTGGCGGCATCTGCAGTCGGGGCTCGTTGCCGGCGTCGATGTAGTCCAGCACCCACTCGAGAGTGCGGTGTTGGCCTCCCACCAACGCTTGCGCCCCGAGCTGTTTGCGCGGCCCTCGACAGGGCTGTTATTGCCCTCGGCGGCGAGGTCCGCGTCGTGGCGGCGCTGGAGCTCCTGCCACCAGAAAACGTCCTGGCCGTGCGGCCTCCAGTGAAGCCGCGCGGCCTCGTCCGCCGGCAGTCCTCGGCGGACTTCCGCGATAGCCTGCCGGAATTCGGCGTCGGTGGAAGGGATTGGGGGCACGGGAACCCCGCCGACGCTGAGGTGCCAGCGAGGTTGCCCGCCGGCGGAGCTCGGGAGGCGCACGTCGGGCGGGCACGGATAGCCCACCCGATACAGCGACCACGCTTCGTGCCTGCGAAGGTGGCGGCGGCGGCATCGTCGTAGTTCGCCATCGTAGGGGAGAAAGCACGCGGAAAGGAGAGCGCCGAGGAGGAAGGACGGGGAGAGCGGCGATGATGAAGAATGGGGAATGCGGCAAGCGGCGGGGGGGTTTGTAGCCTGCCGGGCATTTACTGCGCCGCGTGCCCTTGCTGCCGCCCGCCACGCCATTACTCCGGCAGCCTTTGAACGGGCGCATGCACTGGGCGGCCGCCACGCCATAAACGCCGGCAGCCTTTGACCGACGCGGGAGCCGAGAAGATGATCATGGGGGTTTCTGTTCCCGCGTTTTTTCGACGCGTCACTGACAGAGCTGGCCCGCGTGGGCTGCACCGCATTTTCTCCCCCTCAAGCCGAACCCACCGGGCTGGGTTTCGCCTGGGTGCCGCGGCGCGAATTAGCGCCGAAACGGCGCTATTTGGGCTTCTGGGGGCGGCTGGTGCGAAAACGGCGCTATTCGCCGCTTCCGGCGCTAAAAAGGCCGCCTAGGGGAGCTGGGGGACGACTAGAGATGACCTTATGCATGGTGGTATGCCGGATTGGCAGTCATCGAGCATCCGTTCATGTGCATGCATCATCTTTCCACGTTCACCAGGCCAAAAGGTGGTTATAATTAGAGGATGATGATTCTGGTCTTGCAACACTTGGGCAAGACTAACAACGTTTGGCTCTTCTTTCGTGCTCTAACTTAATTCTTATTCTCATATTCTAGAGAGGCAAAATAGAAACGGCTACTTCTTTCCCTGGGTATTTATGAATTATGACGAATTGGCAAGTCGTCGAGCTTTCGTTCATGTGCATATTTTCCTCCACGAAAGACACTAGTAGAAAACAGCTCTTTGGTCCAGAGGCCAACTGAGCTCTAGTCCCGGTTTTGGACCGGGCCAACAGAGGGGTACTAGTCCTGGTTCAATGGCTTCGAGGCCGCACGGGACTAGTCCCGGTTCGTAAGGGATCTCTCGTCCCGGCTCGAGACACAAACCGGAACTAAAGGTGGTGGGTCAGGTTGCATCCCGGCGTGGCCCCTTTAGTCTCGGCTGGTGTCTCGAACCGGGACAAGAGATGACCTTTAGTCTCGGTCCGATATACAACCCGAAACTAAATTTAAACATGTTCGTGTTCAAACCATAATCCTTCAGTTCTCGCGCTGGTAGTTGATCACACGGTGGATGAAGAATCGGATTAATGTCTTTGAAAGTTAATCAATACGTTTAATGGATTTTGGAAATTGAACATGACCGGATTAATTACCACGCCCAGCCTCCCCATCTCCCTACTATCTCTATATAAGAGAGCTACAGTGTCATTTGCCAAATGCACCACCTCCTCTCTCTAATCGATGTCGAATGGAAGCATTCGCGCACATACCTCGATCCCAGAAGTACCACAACAAAGACAATGCCGTCGACATTTCAAGGTCGTGGTCAATCTCCGTGCATCAACCATAGGGAGATGGATCCGCGACGTCAAGAGGCGCTACCTCGACACCGCACCGATCGAGTTCTTGGGCCTCGACTACGAGTTCACCGACGCCTTCGAGGGCCAGGCACAACCTGAACTTCCACCCTAGGAGAGGCAGCGTGCCGCCGCCCTGCAACTCTCCGTGGCGACCGACACGTTCGTGTTCCATATTTGCCGCGGTGATCAGGTGTCGGGGGGACATTAAGGGTTTCTTGATGGACAAAACCACCAAATTCTGCGACGCGGCTATCAACATCGATAAGTGTATGCTGGGGCCTTGCGGAATTCATATTTTGTCTGCCGTCGACCTCCAGCGGGTTATCTTGAACCCAACGTTCCCCAATCTTCCGAGTCTCTATGCTCTAGACAATTCTACTATTGGCGCAACGCTTGAGAAGAAGGAAGAGAAGAAGGAGGACGAGACAAAGGACGACGAAGAAGAAGACCTCACATTAGGTTGGGGTGAGGTTCCGTTGAGCTATTATCAAATCAAATATGACGCTCTCGATGGTAGTCTAGGCTACGAGATTGCTAGGAGTTGTCTCAATGCATGTCTCAATATGTTAATCTAGATCGTCTCAACAATATTGTCATACTTTTGATTGAACAAAAAGTTATGAGATCTCTGGATTTAATTAACCTTTGTTTCCCTTTATATTGTTAATTATCTCACGTCCACAAATATAGAAAAAGGTCCACTGGTGCTTAAATGGTTCGGAAAAAGTCTCTATGGTCGAAGGTTACCTATTTGCACAATTTTGCTAAAGGAAACATACTACAATAATATACATGATTTGCTATATGTTAAAAATACTCAAGCTTGAAATTGGGTAGTGCTATCTTATTCTACAAGTCAAGGGCTTCTCAAAAAGTCCAAATTTGCACAAATAAGGTTTATGGGTTAAAGGATATGAACATTACATGGTTTACAAAGATTAAGCAATAGCAAGTTTGTGCACATATCAAAAGGAAAAAAAATGATTCTAAAGTGTTCTACACATTCTAAGGATTAAAATGACTATAAATGTGTTGAATTTGGCCAAGTGGATCAAAAGTTATGGAATTTCAAAGATTGCGCTTGAATGTGCTATTTAAATCAATTGGGCAATCCGGGGGAAACTAAACGTTGACTTCTGATTGGCTGAAACGTGCGGATCGTGGAATTTTAGCAAGGTTGAACTTTTTGGGAAGCATTGACCAGTTTCGAATAGGTAACCTCATCTCGTTCCTCTCGATTTTCACTCCTGCACGACCGCACCTCGCCCTGACCTAACCTTCTTCCCCTTGCCACCAGGGTACGGTCCTCGACTTCTCCACCCTCTATCCCTCTGGCCTTCGGTGCACTCACCTGGTTCCTCTCACTTTTCACTCCCGCACGACTGCACCTCGCCATGACCTAGCCGCCTTCCCCTCGCCACCAGGGTACGGTCCTAACGCTATACAGAAGCGCAAAATTGGTGCGCCGGAAAAACACAAATACACAATGAAACGAAATTTAAAACTGTATACAAACTTCAAGCATAATTCGACCTGGTACAAACAAAATTTAAACGAAATTTAACCTACTTAACTAAAATTAACTAAAAGTCAACGGCGTCGCCGTCCGAACTGAATTGCGAGTACTCCTCGGAGTCGGACGTGTCCGCGGTTAGCGCCGCTCACCTGGGGTCGTCATCGACCCATGCGTCGCCGCCGCCGGCGTCCAGGTTCGCCTGCGTTGCGGCCTTGTGAAAGCGCATCAATCTCTCTAAAGTGTTTTGGAGTTGATAACAACGCGATTATTGTTCTAACATCGCGTCTAAGTTCCTTTCAGAAAAACATCAAAAAGATTCAAAAAGGAAGAGTGTCAAAAGCTATAGCCAGCGAAATCGACTCTCTGCATCGGTAGTGTCGGCCATCCCATCAGTAGTACCGCTACCTCCAGGAAGTGGTAGCACCGCGGGCGGTGCCGCCAAAAGTACCGCCAGCTTGGATTTTGCTACTGCATCCAGCGGTACCGATGGTACCAAGTCTATTTCAGAGCAAAACTATCCATGGCGGTAGTACCGCTGGAAGTACCGGTCAAAGTACCGCCATGGTGATTTTACCCACGGTAACGTTCACGGTATTACGGCGGTAGTAGCCTAGTACTACCGCCAGACATTTCGATTTTATATCGAGTATGTAGCCAGCGGTAGTACCGCTGGCTCTACCGGTTGTACCGCTGCTGGAGCGCGGCGGTACTTCTCCGGTTGTACCGCCTGCCTCCAGTCGTTGGTACTCCCTGGTACCGCTCAGGTTACCAGGTAGCGGTAGTACCGCTGACCGCAACGGTAGTACCGCCAGGCATAAAAAGGGTCAAACGGCTAGATTAGTGAAGGGGGAGTATAAATACCCCATCCCCTTCTTCCCCAAAATGTAGCTCGTGAAGCATTCAATTTCCAGCATTTATTGAGCCCCCAAAAGTTAGATTTCTCCCAATCCCTCCATCCAAACTTGTTGATGCTTGGAGGATTGAGGGAGAAGGCGCGGATCTGCATCTTCACCAATTCGTTCTTCATTTCCCCCTTATTCACTTGAGGGTTTGAGTATAGGGTTTCTTTGTGGAAAACCTAGACTCCATTGCTCCACTTGTTGATTTTGGTAATTCTTGGGAGCCCCCAATTCGGTTGTGGGTGTGTGCCTCAAGCTCATTGTAAAGGAGTCGATTTCCGCCTCAAAGGGAATCAATAGTGGAAGGTGAACTAGCCCTTTGTCGCGAGGTTCAGCAGAGAATAGGGTGAGGCCTTTGTGGCGTTGAGTAGGCCTTCCTAGCGAAACTCACACCCCTCCAACAAGACGTACTCCCATCAAAAGGAGGAACTCGAGATTACATCCTTGTCTCTGCGTGCTTCCATTATCGGCTATCCCGTTCCCTCCCCTTTACTTTGTGTTTGTGTCTTAGTTATTCTTGTTCTTGTTATATAGGTAAATTCACCATAGTTGCATATCTAGAGAATTTACCTTTGTGTCAATCCTAAATTGAAAAGAAATTAAAAATAGTCGTAACACCTATTCACCCCCCCTCCCCCCTCTAGGTGCCCGTACTATCCGTTCAATTGGTATCAGAGCCTCGGCTATTATTTTGGGCTTAACCGCCTAAGAGTTTAGTATGGCCATCAGAGAGGAAGCTTCTGAGATCACGGCACTTGAAACTATGGATGATCTCAAGGAATTTCAAAATTCCTTGACCTCCTTCATGGAGGCTCAAATAAGGAGTTGTGTGATTTGATGGCGCAACTCTTGAAAACCAAGGGTCCGGAAACTTCATCTTCTATTCTTTCGAAAGAAACTCCGGAGAATAAGGAAGATGAGGATAAGGGTGGAGATCCTAAAAATGAACCTCATTCCTCTAAGGACAACACCTCTAAGGGAAAGGATGGAAAGGAAGATTACCTCACTGTCGAAGAACGGTACTCTCCCCATCCTCCTATCCCACGTCCTCATATTAACACTAGAGGCGATCCTCCTAAAATTGATGCACATATTTTTGATCAATGACAATACTATATGAAAAAACACTTGAAATTTTCTTGTATTGAGCTTTGGAGGGTCACTCAATATGGATACAAGCCTCATGACCCCCCAATAACTTGACAAGAAGAGAAGTAATAGATTTCCAACTCAACTATACCGCCTTGTCGATGATTCAGCAAGCCCGTGGGTCCAAACCACATGCATCATCTTCAATAATACTCCACCGTCAAGGAAACATGGGATGCTCTTATCACCATGTTTATGGGAAATGAAAGCATGAAGAGGAATACATATGATACCTTAAGCAATGAGACCGAAGGTTTCTATATGCATTATGCATGCTGAGAATCATGAGGACATGTTTCGGAGACTCAAGAACCTTGCCATAGCCTTTAATGATGTTAGTGCCACTCATATTGATGATGCTTGTATAAATAGAAAGTACATGAGTGCCCTCGTTCCATTTGAGCATGCGGTCTTGAAGAGTCTTCAAGGAAGACACGACTATCAACTCTTTACCTTAACCCAAGTGATGCAAGAGATGTGCTCCTTCCAAGTTCAAACGAAGAATTCTCTTGACACCCGTGCTCGTGCTATTGGAATGCACAAAGGAGTATTTGTTGCTTTGAAGGCCAAGGTTGTGACCAAGGTGGTGGATCATCATGAAGAGTTGGAGTGTGTTGAATACTTCGCCCCTTTGAAAGATCAAGAGTATGATTCCGTGCTTAAGGATTTCGTTGCTCTTGTCGTGCAAAGGTTTTGGAAGAATCCTCGCAAGGACATGGCAAATTTTGAGGAGAAGACTAAGTCAAGCAATGGAAAGGAAGGGACTCAAAAATTGAGGGTTTGTTACAATTGTCAAGACAAGCATCATTTTGTTGCCGAGTGGCCATTCGAGAATAGAGAAAGTCATGGAGGAAATCTTATCCCCAAGGATAGGTCAAAGGTCCCTTACAAGAAACATCTCTTCAAGAAGAAAACTTTCAACAAGAATCCTCCAACAAAGTTTGTGCTAGTGACTTAAGAAGAGTATGATTCTGGATATGATGAAGAAGAAGAAACCACAAGTGGAGTGGCCACTACTGCTATTGAATCATCATCATCTCCATCACTCTTTGAATCTCCCAATAAGAATCTTAATCAATACTCCGCCAAGTGCTTCATGGCTAAGGCCACGGAGGTATCATATTTTATCATCTCTAAGACTACAAATGAAAAGTATATCCTTGTTAGTCTTAGTGTAGAAGATGAAATTGCCTCATTGGAACGTTTTATGTCTAACGTGCAAGGTGAGACCAAGAGATATTTTTATATTATCATGAGCCAATTGGATAGACCCAAGAGGCTCTTGAGAAGAAAGGTGAGACTGAAAGAAGTGATGCTATTGAAAAGTTATCTCTCACTATGTCTCTTGAGGAAGAGGGAGTTCAAGTATCTCTTGAGGAGGAACTTGAAACTATTGAACAGTCACATAATGAATTAATTGCTAAACTCACTAAAGTACGTGACCATGTTATTGCTAAATATAAAAGGGTAAAAAATAAGAAGGTTGAGTTTGGGGTTGGTCATGAAAAATTAACCGAGGAGCTAGAGAAGCTCACCAAGGCTCACAAGGCCTTGGAGAGTGAACACTCTACCCTCAACAAGTCTTGTGAACAACTGATACGTCATAAACGTATCCCTAATTTCTGATGCTCCATGATCATATTATGCCAATTGCTACACGTTTTCTCCCTTATTTATAGCATTTTCATACGTTTTTTGGGACTAACCTATTAACAAGATGCCCAGAGCCAGTTCCATGTTTTCTGCTGTTTTTTAGTTTCAAAAAAGTTGTTCTCGAAATATTCTCGGAATTGGAAAATTGGAAGACGCGGAGTCCTATTTAACCCGGAAGCATCCAGAAGACCGAAGAGGAGTCGAAGAGGGGCAGCAGGGGGCCCACACCATGGGCTAGCGTGGGCCCCCTAGTCAGGCCAGCTAGGGATGTGGGGCGCCTAGAGCTCCACCGCCTTTACCGTTTCGCCTATTTAAGCCCCCCCCCCGGATGGAAAACCCTAGGTACCTGGTCAAAATCCCTGAAAAAGTTCCGCAGCCGCCGTCACCGTCAACCCTAGATCGGGAGGGTTCTCGAGCTGTTTTCCGGCACCCTGCCGGAGAGGAAATCATCACCGGAGGCTTCTACATCACCATGCCTGCCTCCAGAGTGATGCGTGAGTAGTTCATCCCTGGACTACAGGTTCATAGCAGTAGCTTGATGGTTGTCTCCTCCTCATATGCCTCCATGTTTAGATCTCGTGAGCTGCCTATCATGATCGAGATCGATCTTATGTAATTCTATATGCTGTGTTTGTTGGGATCCGATGAATATTGACCTTATGCCAAGTTGATTATAGTATTTATTGCATATGTTATTTGTGATCTTGCATGCTTTCCTTTGCTAGTGGTTGCTCTGGCCAAGTAGTTGCTAGTGACTCCAAGAGGGAGTATTTATGCTTGATAGTGGGATCATGCCTCCTTGTTACCTTGCTTCAGTGACATAAACGTGAAGGGGGGATGTGATGTAGCCATTAAGGAGAAAACAGCGGTTAGAGTACCCGCGTGTATAATCATTTCTTACATTACACACTTTGTTTGATGCAATTATCTATTGCTTGCAACTTAATACCTAAGGGGTTTCGGATGATAACCTGAGGGTGGTTTATTAGTCATAGATGCAGATGGATGTCGGTCTATGTATCTTGTTGTAATGCCCACACTAAATATCATAGTAATCATCATGTTATAATGTGCACTACGGTGCAACCTTTATTTTTCAATTGCCCAGCTGTAATTTGTTCTCCCAGCATGCTATCTTTCATGGAGAGACACCACTAGTGAAACTATGAACCCCGGTCCATTTTCCACGTTGTTAAACAAACCACAACAATTTTCTGCTCTCTCTACTTTCTCCAAGCATACAACTGTTTTCCACACTATACGTCTAATCTTTGTTTTCAGCAAGACCTGTGAGATTGACAACCTCACTGTACCGTTGGGGCAATGTATTTTGGTTGTGTTGTGTACAGGTTCCACGTTGTTGCTGACACCGGTGAAGCGCCAACACCACCATCAGTGGCATCAACCTTCCGAAGATTCTATTTCTCCTACTGGATTGATAACCCTGGTTCTTAACTAAGGGGAAAACTCCTATCGCTGTGCTCATCACACTCTCCTCTTGGGGTATCCCAACAACACATAGCAAGGATTTTTCTGACGCCGTTGCCGGGGAGAAGGAAGTCTTCTGGCAAGGGGAGTCTCTCACTCTCAACCTCTTTATTTTTTTTATTGTCTTGTTTTCATTTTTGTGTTGTTTTTATTCTCTATATTCAAGACACACAAAAATTTAGTTTACTTCATAGTTGTTATTTATTTGCTTGATATTTTTCTTCTAAAATGAGTTCCTCTAAGTGGTGTGATTTCACTAACACAAACAACAATGATTTTATTTGCACACCTATTGATCCACCTGCTCCTACTGCTGCTTTCTATGTGATTGAACCTGCTTTATTAAATCTTGTGATGAAAGAGCAATTTTCTGGTATTAGTACTGATGATGTTGCTGCCCACCTTAATAAATTTTTTGAACTATGTGAGATGCAAAAATATAAAGATGTGGATGGAGATAATATTAAACTAAAATTATTTCATTTCTCTTTGAGAGGAAGAGCTAAAGAATGGTTGCTATTTTTTCCTAGAAATAGTATTGATTCATGGACTAAATGTAAAGATGCTTTCATTGGAAAATATTTTCCTCCTGATAAGATTATATCCCTAAGAAGTGACATAATGAATTTTAAACAATTTGATAATGAACATGTTGCTAAATCTTGGGGAAGAATGAAAACTATGGTGAAGAATTGTCCCACTCATGGACTGACTACTTGGATGATTATATAGACTTTTTATGCAAAGCTGTATTTTTCCTCAAGGAACCTATTGGATTCATCTGCGGGAGATACCTTTATGTCCATCACTTTGCGCAATGTAACAAAACTTCTTGATGATATGATGATAAGTTATTCAGAGTGGCACACTGAGAGGGCTCCACAAGGTAAGAAGGTAAATTCTGTTGAGGAAACCTCCTCTTTGAGTGAAAGGCTTGATGTTATTATGTCTATGCTTGTTAATGGTAAAGCTCAAGTTGATCCAAATAATGTTCCTTTAGCCTCTTTGGTTGCTCAAGAAGAGCATGTTGATGTAAACTTTATTATAAATAATAATATTAACAATAATGCTTATAGAAATAATTTTGGTGGAAACAACTATAAGCCTTATCCTCCTAATAATGGTTATGGTAATTCTTATGGCAACTCCTACAATAATAATAAAAGCTCTAAATCTGATCTTGAAAACATGATTAAACAATTTATGAGCACACAAACTCATTTTAATAAATCTGTTGAGGAAAAGCTTGGCAAAATAGATGTTCTTGCCTCTAAAGTAGATAGCCTGGCTATTGATGTCGATTTTCTAAAACTGAAAGTTTTTCCACAAGATTTTAAACAAAATAAAACTTTGAATGCCATCCAAGTTCAAATAGACAATAATGTTAGATTGATGGCTGAATTACGTGCTAGGTGGGAAAGAGAAGATGAATTGGCTAAAAAGAATAATATTGCTAGAGTTTGTACTATCACAACCACTTGTAAAAATGAAGTTCCAAGTGCTAGTAAACATCCTACTATCAATGGTAAAGTAGTTGGTATTGATAAGGTCCATACTCCTTTGGTGAAACGTGCTAAATTGCCTCAAATTGTTGAAACTGCTTCTAATAAAAGTGTTGAAATATTTAGAGATGTACGAGATAATGGTCCTATTACCTTTGATGATAATAACTTTGATTTTGATGATTCTAGAACACAGTTATTTGGATGTTCATCTTGCTGATAATGCTAAGAAGAAACCTCTTGGTAGAATTGATGATGTTCTAATTATGGTTAATAATAACCTTGCCCCTATTTATTTTATTGTTATGAATATTGAATGCAATGCTTCTTGTCATATTTTTTTGGGAAGACCTTTTCTTAGAACTGTTGGTGTTATAATTGACATGAAAGAGGGTAGTATTAAATATCAATTTCCCCTCAAGAAAGGTTTGGAACATTTTCCTAGAAAGAAGATGAAACTACCCTTTGAATCTATTGTTAGAGAAAAATATGATGTTGATGCTTATTCACTTGAAAATACTTGAGTTTCCCTTTTATGCCTAGCTGAAAGGCGTTAAAGAAAAGCGCTGCCGGGAGACAACCCGTTTTATTTCTCTGTTTTCATTCTGTTTTTCTTTGTTTTCTTTGGTTTGCTTTGCACCTGGGTGTTGTATATTTCCTTATCAACCCCGCTGTATCTTTCTTGTGTGTTCTTGTTGAGCCAAGTAAAGCCTCTGGTGGAAAGTTGACACTATATTTCGAATTTCTG
The DNA here is from genome assembly GCA_028641055.1 of Alopecurus myosuroides. Classification (NCBI taxonomy): domain Eukaryota; kingdom Viridiplantae; phylum Streptophyta; class Magnoliopsida; order Poales; family Poaceae; genus Alopecurus; species Alopecurus myosuroides. The sequence continues at coordinate 27,994,006 of CM054060.1, forward strand.
CGTAGAAAACATATTTCTGATGTCCACTATTAATTCCGGTAAAAATCACAGAAAATTCAAAATGACCTGATCTTTTTTGTGCTTAATCCTGAGTTATATACGCAAAAACTTTTCTTAGTTGACCACTTTTTTATTTGAGCAACATAAGATTTTCAAAAAAAAAATCGATCTCTGCATGTTGTTCTGTTTTGATAGATTTCTGCCATTTATCGCATTTGCATCTTAATCTCTTTCTTTTGGTGTTCTTTTGAAAAAAAAAGAGTTTTAAAAGAAGTTGTAACAGTAGCTAATGTGTTTTTGATTGCTATTCTTGTGTTGAAACTGAACCATGCGAGTTTATTATTTCAATTGACTAACGTTGCTAATGAAGATTGTGAGAATTTTGGTGTGAAGGAATTTTTCGAGGGTCAAGAGAAGAGAATGATATGATGTGATCAAAAAGAGTGAAAATACTAAGCTTGGGGATTCCCCGGTGGGACATCCCAGAAAATTCCAAGAAGACTCAAGCGTCTAAGCTTGGGGATGCCCAAGGCATCGCCTTCTTCATCAACAAATTATCACGTCACTTCGAGTGAAACTATATTTTTATTCGTTCGCATCTTATGTGCTTTACTTGGAGCGTCTTTTATTTTTGTTTTCAGTTTGCTTTTTCTTTTTCTTTCAGTTTATTTTTACTTTCATAATAAGCTTGGTTGGACCCCAGCATTCTTTTATTGGAGAGTGACACGCTCCGCTTTTTCATGAGAATACGTTGTATTCTTAGTCTATGTCTAGCTGTTGCATTTATTTAGCTCCTCTTTTGCATGCATCTCTTATCGGAGATGTTAGTTTTAGTAGTATTATTTGAGTACTCTCATGTTTTCTTGTTGTATCATAAAGAGTATTTTTGTTAAAGCATGTTTTGTATGGTGCTTGTTGGGAGAAAGAAAATTGCTGCTTGAAGTAGAATCTATAACAGTACTAGTAGAAGCTTGTATAGACTGTGGCTAGAACTTTTTCATGCCATGCTAAATGTTATTTTAGTTTTAAAGCCTTGTGGTTATTGAGTAGCATGGTTAGCCTCAAATAGCTGAGAGTGTTTAATATGTATTGAAAGATTCATGAGTTGTTCTTGTCATAGTAAAGCATCAATATATGGTATTCTCTTTCGAATGTTTTATTTGGTTGACTTGGCGCATGCACACACCATGTTTATGACTACAAACCAGTCAGGAATAGCCTCCATGACAACTTAGTTTTTGAACTTGTGATACTGCTTATGTTTTAATTAATGATGATTATGTCTCTATGCATGATTATGGCTCTTATGCTCTCTTGATTTGTCGCTCCCAGTATTTTTCTAGCCTCCACCTGTCCTAAGTATGAGCTCTACTCGTACATCCAAACTCCCTTAAACCAAAGTTTTTCCATTGTGTCCACCATACCTACCTACATGTGGTATTTAACTGTCATTCCAAAGTAAATTGCTCATGTGTTACCTTTAAAACCTTCAAAAGTAGTGTTCTTGTTTTTACTCACGAGGACGTCAATAGAGAATCTTTATCTCACTTGTTGATTGGATTTCACACCCTGGACTAGTGGCTTCATCCGCTTATCCAAATGATAGAAGAGCTGGCAGCGGGGTGCCCAGCCCCAAATTAATACAAAAAAATTGTCTTCACTATTTTTGCCCCCTGATCATCTCAGTGAAAGCATAATTGTGTAAACAAAAGAGTAAGAGGGATGAGCTTCTACACCAGTTGCGTCCTTCACCATGGGAGCCGCTCTTGTGAATCCACTTGGCTTGTGACGTACTGTATAGTATGTTTACCATTTGTTGACACTAGAATACACCTCTCCTAAAATATAGACATTCCTCCACAAATGTCAAACTTTTAATACCTCTGTTTAATAAAATAAAAAACTATAGCACATGAGTGATCCCCGCTTCCCTCTGCGAAGGGCCTTTCTTTTACTTTTATGTTGAGTCTCCATCTTCTAACTTTATGCACAGTTGAGAGAGAATTTTTGTCATTCTGAGTTTTATGTGCATTTGTCCCATAAACGTCAATAATTACTTCATGATGTGCTATCATTTGTTCTGAAATTATTTGTTCTAGTCTTCCTCTTGAACTTTGAAAGTGTCCTGGCATTTATGTTTTGTCCCACTCTTAAGGACTAGCGAAATACCACTTTGCCATGCTTCCTCTATACCTGAAACAAACATTTATCTTTCTTTGCATTATTATTCATGATCCTTTATCTGAGTTACTCTTCGTGATGCAAAGTAATTGCTACGCTTTATTATTAAAGTTTTATTTTCCATGCCTCAGTTTAAAGTTTTATGATCTCAGCGTGCATATGCTTTAACATTAGATTGATCAAGTTTATGTTAGTAGCATGTCACCTCAGAAATTATTGTTTTATCGTTTACCTACTCGAGGACGAGTAGGAACTAAGCTTGGGGATGCTTGAAACGTCATAAACGTATCCCTAATTTTTGATGCTCCATGATCATATTATGCCAATTGCTACATGTTTTCTCCCTTATTTATAGCATTTTCATACGTTTTCTGGGACTAACCTATTAACAAGATGCCCAGATCCAGTTCCCTGTTTTCTGTTTTTTTTAGTTTCACAAAAGTTGTTCTGGAAATATTCTCGGAATTGGAAAATTCGAAGCCCGGAAGTCCTATTTTCTCCGGAAGCATCCAGAAGACCGAAGAGGGGTCGAAGAGGGGTAGCAGGGAGGCCACACCATGGGATGGTGCGGGTCCCCCTGGCCACGCCAGCTATGGGTGTGGGGCCCCTTGAGCTCCACTTCCTTTGCCCTTTCGCCTATTTAAGACCCCCGGATGGAAAACCCAAAGTACCTGATCAAAATCCCCGAAAAATTGCCGCAGCCGCCGTCGTCGTCAACCCTAGATCAGGAGGGTTCTAGAGCTGTTTTCCGGCACCCTGCCGGATAGAAAATCATCACCGGAGGCTTCTACATCACCATGACTGCCTCCGGAGTGATGCGTGAGTAGTTCATCCCTGGACTACGGGCCCATAGCAGTAGCTAGATGGTTGTCTCCTCCTCATATGCCTGCATGTTTAGATCTCGTGAGGTGCCTATCATGATCGAGATTAATCTTATGTAATTCTATATGTTGTGTTTGCTGGATCAGATGAATATTGACCTTATTCCGAGTTGATTATAGTCTTTATTGCATATGTTATTTGTGATCTTGCGTGCTTTCCGTTGCTAGTGGTTGCTCTGGCCAAGTAGTTGCTACTGACTCCAAGAGAGAGTATTTATGCTTGATAGCGGGTTCATGCCTCCTTGTTGCCTTGCTCGAGTGACAGAAACGTGAAGGGGGAGGATGTGTTGTTGCCATTAGGGATAAACAGCGGTGAGAGTACCCGCGTGTATAATCATTGCTTACATTACACACTTTGTTTAATGCAATTATCTGTTGCTTGCAACTTAATACCTATGGGGGTTCAGATGATAACCTGAGGGTGGATTATTAGTCATAGATGCGGATGGATGCCGGTCTATGTATCTTGTTGTAATGCCCGCACTAAATATCATAGTAATCATCATGTTATAATGTGCACTACGGTGCAACCTTTATTTTTCAATTGCCCGGCTGTAATTTGTTCACCCAGCATGTTATCTTTTATGAAGAGACACCACTAGTGAAACTATGAACCCCGGTCCATTTTCCACACTGTTAATCAAACCACAACAATTTTCTGCTCTCTCTACTTTCTGCAAGCATACAACTATTTTCCACACTATACGTCTAATCTTTGTTTTCAGCAAGACCGGTGAGATTGACAACCTCACTGTACCGTTGGGGCAAAGTATTTTGGTTGTGTTGTGTGCAGGTTCCACGTTGTTGCTGACACCGGTGAAGCGCTAGCACCACCGTAAGTGGCATCAACCTTCCAAAGATTCTCCTTCTCCTACTGGATTGATAACCATGGTTCTTAACTAAAGGGAAACCTCCTACCGTTGTGCTCATCACACCCTCCTCTTGGGGTATCCCAACAACACATAGCAAGGACTTTTCTGGCGCCATTGCCGGGGAGAAGGAATTATTCTGGCAAGGGGAGTCTCTCACTCTCAACCTCTTTATTTTGTTTCTTGTCTTGTTTTTATTCTCTATATTGAAAACACAAAAAAATAGTTTACTTTATAGTTGTTATTTGTTTGCTTGCTAATATTTTTGCTTTTCTGTTCTTAAAGAGTCATTTTATCATCATGTGCTCCCTAAATTTACTTTGAAAGATTTGTCGGTAGGAAGTGGTTCTATACTTGGAAAGGACGCTATTAAAGAATTCTTTGATCATGTTAGTAAGCATGATAATTTTGAGGAAAAATCCATTGTAGAACTTGCTCCCAATTACGAGAATGCTGCAACTACTTTAGTTCACATGCTATAAGCTAGGTTTGTTAACCTTCATCCCATAATACAGCATATGTTCCTCAACTTGAACAACATTGAAGATGCTGATAAAAGAAACTTCATCTTAGAAACTATGCTTAAAGAATTTGGAGATGTTGCTATAGAAGCTAGAAAAGTTTTTGATCGTTTCAATATGCTTGGCTCATGTGTAGACATTGTTGGTGCTCTAGAAAAAACTGAATCTAATAATGAAAACGATGATAAAATACCAATCCCCTTTAAATTAATGCCACTTCACGATGGCCAAGAAAAGAACTTTGATTGGATTGTTCCTGGGAATAAATTTAAAGAAAATAGTAAGCCTAAAAATACTAAGAGAGGAGCCTCTGAAACCCACTTGGATAAAATACAATGCATTATTAAAGAGTTGCCAAACCTTGATTTGAATGCCTCACTTGAAAATACTTGAGTTGCCCTTTTATGCCTAGCTGAAAGGTGTTAAAGAAAAGCGCTACCGGGAGACAACCCGTTTTATTTCTCTGTTTTTATTTGTTTGATTTGGTGTGCTTTGCACCTAGGTGTTGTCTATTTCCTTATCAACCCCGCTGTATATTTTCTTTTGTGTTTATGTTGAGCCAATTACAGCCTCTAGTGAAAAGTTGACACTATATTTCGGATTTCTACGCAGAAAACACATTTCTGCCGTCCACTGTTAATTCTGTTAAAAATCACAGAAAATTCAAAATATCTTAGCTTTTTTGTGCTTAATCCTGAGTTATATACGCAAGTTTTCTTAGTTGACCACTTTTTTATTTGAGGAACAAAATATTTTCGAAAAAATCGATCTCTGCCTGCTATTCTGTTTTGACAAATTTCTGCCATTTATCGCATTTGCATCATAATCTCTTTCTTTTGGTATTCTTTTGAGAAAAAGAGTTCTAAAAGAAGTTGTGACAGTAGGTAATGTGTTTTTGGTTGCTAGTCTTGTGTTGAAACTGAACCATGTGAGTTTATTATTTCGATTCCACTAACGTTGCTAATGAAGATTGTGAGATTTTCTATGTGAAGGAAGTTTTCAAGGGTCAAGAGAACAGGATGATATGATGTAATCAAGAAGAGTGAAAAGCCTAATCTTGGGGATGCCCCGGTGGTACATCATAGAAAATTCCAAGATGACTCAAGCGTCTAAGCTTGGGGATGCCCAAGGCATCCTCTTCTTCATCAACAAATTATCAGGTCACTTCTAGTGAAACTATATTTTTATTCGTTCGCATCTTATGTGCTTTACTTGGAGCGTATTTTATTTTAGTTTTCAGTTTGCTTTTGCTTTTTCTTTCATCTTGTTTTTACTTTCATAATAAGCTTGGTTGGACCCCAGCATTCTTGTATTGGAGAGTGACACGCTCCTCTTTTTCTTGAGAATATGTTGCATTCTTAGTCTCTGTCTAGCTGTTGCATTTATTTAGCTCCTGTTTTGCATGCATCTCTTATCAGAGTTGTTAGTTTTAGTAGTACTATTTGAGTACTCTCTTTGTTAAAGGATGTTTTGTATGGTGCTTGTTGGGAGAAAGAAAACTGCTGCTTGAAGTAGAATCTATAACAGTACTAGTAGAAGCTTGTATAGACTGTGGTTAGAACTTTTTCAGGCCATACTAAATGTTATTTTAGTTTTAAATCCTTGTGGTTATTGAGTAGCATGATTAGCCTCAAATAGCTGAGATTGTTTCATATGTATTGAAAGATTCATGAGTTGTTCTTGTCATAGTAAATCATCAATATATGGTATTCTCTTTCGAATGTTTTATTTGGTTGACTTGGCGCATGCTCAGACCATGTTTATGACTACAAACCAGTCACGAATAGCCTCCATGACCACTTAGTTTTTGAACTTGTGATAATGCTTATGTTTTAATTAATGATGATTATGTCTCTATGCATGATTATGGCTCTTATGCTCTCTTGATTTGTTGCTCTCAGTCTTTTGCTATCCTCCACTTGTACTGAGTATGAGCTCTACTCGTGCATCCAAACTCCCTTAAACCAAAGTTTTTCCCATTGTGTACACCATACCTACCTACATGTGGTATTTAACTGCCATTCCAAAGTAAATTGCTCATGTATTACCTTTAAAACCTTCAAAATTATTCCTGCTTTGTGTTCTTGTTTTTGCTCATGGGGACGTCAATAGAGAATCTTTATCTCGCTTGTTGATTGGATTTCACACCCTGGACTAGTGGCTTCATCCGCTTATCCAAATGATAGAAGAGCTGGTAGCGGGGCGCCCAGCGCCAAATTAATACAAACAAATTCTCTTCACTATTTTTCCCTTGATCATATCAGTCAAAGCATAATTGTGTAAACAATAGAGAAAGAGGGATGACCTTCTACACCAGTTGCGTCCTTCACCATGGGAGCCGCTCTTGTGAATCCAGTTGGCTTGTGACGTATTGTATTGTCAGTTTACCATTCGTTGACACTAGCATACACCTCTCCTAAAATATAGTCATTCCTCCACAAATGTCAAACATTTAATACCTCTGTTTAATAAAATAAAAATATCTAGCACATGAGTGATCCCTTTTATGTTGAGTCTCCATCTTCTAACTTATGCACAGTTGAGAGAGCATTTTTGCCATTTGAGTTTTATGTGCATTTGTCCCATAAACATCAATAATTAATTCATGATGTGTTCTCATTTGTTCTTAAATTATTTGTTCTAGTCTTCTTCTTAAACTTTGAAAGTGTCCTGGCATTTATGTTTTGTCCCACTCTTAAGGACTAGCGAAATACCACTTTCCATGCTTCCTCTATACCTGAAACAAACGTTTACCTTTCTTTGCATTATTATTCATGATCCTTTTATTTGAGTTACTCTTCATGATGCAAACTAATTGCTATGCTTTATTATTAAATTTTTATTCTTCATGCATGTGTTTAAAGTTTTATGATCTCAGCGTGCATATGCTTTTACATAAGATTGATCAAGTTTATGTTAGTTGCATGTCATCTCATAAATTATTGTTTTATCATTTACCTACTCGAGGACGAGTAGGAACTAAGCTTGGGGATTCTTGATACGCCATAAATGTATCCCTAATTTCTGATGCTCCATGATCATAATATGCCAATTGCTACATGTTTTATCCCTTATTTATAATATTTTCATACGTTTTCCGGGACTAACCTATTAACAAGATGCCCAGAGCCACTTCCCAGTTTTCTGCTGTTTTTTAGTTTTAGAAATGTTGTTCTGAAAATATTCTCGGAATTGGAAAATTCAAATCCCGGAAGTCCTATTTTCCCCGGAAGCATCCAGAAGACCGAAGAGTAGTCGAAGAGGGGAGTTGGGGCCACACCATGGGCTGGCGCGAGTCCACCTGGTCGCGCCAGCTATGGGTGTGGGGCCCCTGGAGCTCCACTTCATTTGCCCTTTCGCCTATTTAAGCCCCTCGGATGGAAAACCCTAAGTACCTGATCAAAAACCCCGAAAAAGTTCTGCAGCCGTCGTCGTCGTCAACCCTAGATCAGGCGGGTTCTAGAGCTGTTTTCCGGCACCCTAACGGAGATGAAACCATCACCGGAGGCTTCTACATCACCATGCCTGCCTCCGGAGTGATGGATGAGTAGTTCATCCCTGGACTACGGGTCCATAGCAGTAGCTTGATGATTGTGTCCTCCTCATATGCCTCCATGTTTAGATCTCGTGAGCTGTCTATCATGATCGAGATTGATCTTATGTAATTCTATATGTTGTGTTTGCCGGGATCCAATGAATATTGACCTCATGCCAAGTTGATTATTGTCGGATATATACCGCATAGGGGTATACAAGATGGTAGTCATTGTGCCTGGTTACCAGGGTGGCCCATGTGGTAATGGGCTATGGTCCATTGGGCGGCCCAGTAACCTGACGCACAGAAGCCGGATTCTAGAAGAACCCGGATCACGGCCCACGTGATCTGGCTTGGAGGAGAAGACGGATTCCTTACTTTCCAAGTTGTAGTTACCGTAGTCTTCTAGGTTTCCTATTCTGTAAGCCCTAATCCGGCTATTATATAAAGCCGGACGGGAAATAGATTTAAACTGAAGGAATAACAGAGAAGCTCTAGATTAACTCGCCGAGAAGTTGATCCTCTGCGAGTAGCTAGATCCAAAACCTCACATTGTAATCCTGTTTCCAGGCTTTAGTCCTGATTAGTGAGAAGTGCAGGAGTAGACACATCGTACTGTCGCGACGTACCGAACCTGGGTAAATCCTGTGTTTACTGTCTGCCACACGATCCCGTTACCCCACGTCTCTACCGTAGTCTCATGGCACCCCCGTCTATGAAAACTACTACGATGTCTCGACAGTTGGCGCCCACCGTGGGGCAAACGACGTCAGGCGTGAAGTTCCGATCTGGGATACTTGGCAGAATCGGAAGATCAATCACTGTCGGAAGCTTGGAGTTCGACGACGACGTCGGGCGCTTCCTCGACAACGGATCCTACATACCGGCGCAAAACCACCTGGTAAGTGCCTGCGTGCTACCGATTGGATCTGCTAACATATTTATCGGATTAACCGCAGAAGCAATGGGGTTTTGCGGTGGAAGCAAATTTATCCCACCCGCCCTATACCCAGTCGAAGATGACTATGATACCGGATTCTGCTCAGATCGTCGACAAAACAGTGATACACACTTTATCGGCATGGTGCAATCTGAAGTCGCCGAAAACACGGATGACGGAAATCCCGTGCAAGAGGCAGATAACAACACACCCGTCACAGAGACGGAAGATCCCACACCCGTCACAGAGGCGGAAGATCCGACATCCGTCAACAAGACGATGAACTCGGAAGCAGAGTCTGTACTAGCCGCCATTAAGGCAAGATTAGAGTCGGAAACCGGATCGGATGACTTCGATTCCGAAGATGAAGATGAGGACGCCTTTGAGAAAAAGGTAAAATCTCTTCAAGAGGGATTCCACGAAGTGCTAATGGCAAAACCGGCTGAGACCGCGAATGCCGACAGCCAGGAAAGCCCTAAAACCCCTCCGCCAGAGGAAGAGAGAGAAGACGGAGAAACGTCTCCGGTGTTTCCTGATGTAAAGGAATTGACGAAAGACGAGCCTGTCAAAAAGCCTCCCTCTTCCAAGAAAAAGCATAAAACCGCCAAAAAGCTCCAGTACAAGATCCGGAAGAAGAAACTGGCTGAGGCAGCCGAAGAAAACCCGGAAATAGGAGACATAAGCGGAATAAAGCCCGCGGAGAAGAAAACAAGGGAAATCCTTGCGCCGTCAATGAAGGAACAGGAAGAGCAAGAGCTGTTGCAAACACCAGTGGGACCAAATGAACCCCCTGAGATGCTGGAAGCCAGGAGGCAAGCTTTCCAAAGGCAACAGCAACATCTACTCAGATCTCGGCAACACCTCCATCAAACCCAGAATGACATTAAGGTCATGAAGGAAGAGATAGAGGAGTACGAGAGAAAGAATAGATCTGCCATCAAACCTACAAGGTTACCCGGAATCGTAATACCGGAAGTACTGCCGCCAAAAGAAAGGTTCTACAACCCATCTTGGCAAAAGCAGGTAAACGGCAAAGATGCCAGAGGCGAACCAATTTATAAAACCGCAGCAGAAAACGCGGAAGCAGCGTTCGCCATCCTGAACAATGATCTGTACTCCAACGGTGAAAAACTTCAAGGGGTGTATGCTTTCCTAGGAAAAGCATTGCAACAACAGCAGCGAGGCCAAGAGCGATCAGGAAGACTGCATGATAACTCAGCCCTATGCAGAACAGCTACTTGCGCCGCTGGAGCACCTGGACCGGAAGGACCCGGAGATTCAGACAATTCAAAGGATAAAAAAGAGGATCCGAGAAAGGACAAGAAAAACCCCGACAACAGGGACGAAGCGTCCCGAACTGGATCCCATCTCCCGAAAGGTGGACTCAAACCCCACGATCAGGAAGAAAAATACCGGAATGACGGCAAAACAATGCCACCTCCGAGAAACCCAGCTGAGAAAGCCGGAAGATATGACATACCTCACAAATGTGAGAGATCCCGGACACCTCCTAAGGATAAAGAAAGGCACAGGAGCAGAACTCCGCCTAATTCAAAAGGGCGTGATCATGGAAGAGATAGAAACAATCCCGGAAGAGCGCGTCCGCGCAACAATGGAAAAGAGAGGAGCCGATCCCCTTCTGTCCATTCAACTGGAAGATATTCCGCACACATTGATAGAGCAGAAAAGGATGATTTATACTTTGGACCTAAATGTTTCACTGACAGGATCCGAAGGATAACCCTGCATTCTGGCTTTGCCAAGGTCGGTCCAACATACCAGAAATATACCGGCAGCACAAACCTGGATACCTGGCTCTCAGACTACTATACAGCCGTCCAGATCAACAATGGGACAGACCTGGAAGCTGTCAAGTTTCTTCCCCTAATGCTACTGGATGGAGCCAGAGACTGGATTAATGGATTACCATCAAGAACGGTCGACAGCTGGGATGATATGGCTAGAGTATTTACTCAGCATTTCCGGGGAACGTACAAACGCCCGAATAGCATCAACCAGCTGAGCCGTTGCACCCAATTTGAGGATGAACCATACGTGGATTTCATCTCCAGATGGACGGCAATGAAGAATAGTTGTTCTGGAGTAACTGATGTACAAGCAATGCATGCTTTCGTCAATGGCCTAAAACCCGGACTCGTACCGTTCATGGTTGGTTCCAAACAGCACAAAGATCTCGGATCTATGCTGACAACCGCCAATGAACATGCTGCAGCCGAAGACGACATCAGAGCAAGAGGAGGCAATATTGAATCACTGATACTTGCTAAGAAAACACCTCGTTCTGATAAAAAAGGAACTCCAGAAACAACGACAAAACCCAAAGAGGTCAACATAGCCTTTGGAAGTGAAAAAGGGAATAAGTGGAAAGGACGCAGTCCAGATCCAATCAACTACACTCCAGAGGAGTGGGAAAGGATTAAATCGGAACCCTGTCCACCATTCGCAATTTGGGAAACCCACCCATACAAACGCGCAATGCCGGCTGAATAAGCACATGAAAGGCAGTGCAGGATCCGGAAATAAGGGGAAGGGTTCCAAAAGGAAACCCGCCAAACAAAAGCCAGAAGCTGACAAAGAAGACAGTAAATCGGACACTGATGAAAAAATACAGGAACAACAGCGAAAGGGCGAACCCAAATTTCCGAGAGTTGATGGAGAAGCAATGCTAACATTCTTGGCAACTCCGTCAGCAAAGGTGGCCAAAAGAACACTTCGAGAAATAAACGCGGTTGTTCCGGCAACCCCGAAATTCTTGAAGTACTCCAACACACCAATTACCTGGGATCAGTCTGATCATCCCGGGAATATCCCTGAACCCGGCACACAAGCTCTTGTCGTAAGCCCTATTGTCCAGAACACTAGGCTAAGAAGAGTGATGATGGATGGAGGATCCAGCATTAATATAATGTATTTAGATACACTGAAGCATCTGAAGATTTCCGAGTCCCATCTGAATTACAGCAACATACGCTTCCACGGTATTGTTCCTGGCAGACAAGCACGATCCCTAAGAGAAATTTCCCTAGATGTCACCTTCGGAGATAAAGATCACTTCCGGCAGGAAAAAGTATCCTTCGAAGTAGTGCCGTTCGAAAGCGTGTATCACGCAATACTCGGACGTCCAGCTTTCGCCAAATTTATGGCAAGATCCTGTTATATTTATAACAAGCTGAAGATGCCAGGACCCAAAGGAGGGGTAATCACCATAGCTGGTGATTTTAAGCTAGCAAATGAGTTGGATAAAGAAAACGCCCTTTGCACTCAGAGAGTAATTGCAAAGGAAGAACTGAAGGAATTGGCCAAGGAGGTATCGCCGACAGAAATGCCGGCAGGAAAAGAAACCCGGAAGCCAACAGACAGCTTCAAGGCGTCCGAAAATACAAGACAGGTAATCCTAGATCCCAAAGATCCGACAAAATTCGTCGTTGTAGGGACTGGGATGACCGACAAATAGGAAGGCGAGCTCATCAAGTTCCTCCGTGAGAACTGGGATATTTTTGCCTGGTGTCCAGCTGACATGCCAGGCGTACCCAGGGAACTTGCTGAGCACCAACTCAAGGTAATTCCAGGATCAAAACCCGTCAAACAAGGTCTCCGTCGATTTGACGGAAGAAGACGGAAGGCTATTGGCAAAGAAATTATCCGGCTTCTAGTAGCGGATTTCATCAAGGAAGTAATCCACACTGATTGGTCCACAAATCCGGTATTAGTACCGAAGAAAGACACTACTGCTCTTAGAATGTGTATAGATTACACAGGCTTGAACAAATTGTGTCCGAAAGATAGGTTTGCGTTGCCGCGAATCGATCAAATAATAGATGCCACTGCAGGCTCTGAGCTTTTATGCTTTTTGGATGCATACTCCGGGTACCACCAAATACGCATGAAAAAGGAAGACCAAATTAAGACTTCTTTCATAACCCCATATGGGACGTATTACTACGTAACCATGCCATTTGGCCTGAAGAACGCAGGTGCAACCTACCAGCGTTGCATGCAACGTTGTTTGCATAGTCAGATTGGCAAAAACGTCCATGTTTACGTGGACGATATTGCTGTCATAACCAAGGAAAAAGATACACTCCTTGAGGAGTTGCGAGAATCTTTCGAAAACTTGCGCACTTACAAGATGAAGTTAAATCCATCTAAGTGTGTATTCGGGGTTCCCTCAGGAAAACTTCTGGGTTTCATCGTTTCTCACAGAGGAATAGAAGTTAACCCGAAAAAGATCAAAGCCATTTTGAACATCTCAAAGCCTACGTGCGTAAAAGATGTTCAAAGATTGACGGGTTCCGCCGCTGCCGTCAGCAGATTTATTAGTCGGCTGGGGGATAAAGACCTACCACTCTACAAGTTGCTGAAGAAATCCGACAAAGACAAGTGGATAACAAAAGCATTGGAATATCTAGCAGTTATGTCTCTTCCGTACTTAGTTCAATTTCTATGTAAACATCTTTTGAGATCATGAAATAAAGTTGTCGGAATTTTGGTATCCATGTTTTTTCAGTTTAAAGCATGATTCCACCTTATCTATTCCCCAATGATCCAACAAAATACTCAATGTTAACCCGAATTGTGCCTGCGTACTCGGCGTTAAGAAACTGAATGATTTTTCAGCCTGCTAATGGCTAAAGGAAACTTGAATTGCCTGCGTGCCCAAGTTTCATTTAAAAAATTCCTTGTTTCTCTGAGCATTATCTGATTGCATATGTGTTGGGTTACTGGAGCTAGTTAGTAAAAATGCTTTTAGCATGATCCATGTTTCCGAGTTTCAACTGATTGGTTACACCCAGTTACTCGGCATGATGATTCATATTGCTATTTGAGCCATTTCAAACACTAAGGACAGTTAAAACATATATGCCAGAAAACTTAGAAGATAAAAGAATAGTAAAATCCGAAAACCTTGCAAAGAATTTCATAATTAAGACTGCAATAGGCGGAGTTTTCATTTATACAAATAGAAGCATTAAAATTTGAATTACATTTAAAGAACAGTAATGCTCCTATTGTCTATTTTCACTATCCAGGTTTTCAATCTTCCGACTCCTCCTCGCTGCTATCATCCTCGGGGATTGGAGGGATCTCTTCTTCTGGATAATTGACGGAGATATTCACCATGGAGGCAATCTGGGTGGCGTGGCCTTTGATTTCATCAAAGATTTTATTTCGCTCAGTATCCGTGTATCCTTGAGGGACACCGGACGCCACACGCCAAGATTTAGCACCAGGGTAGTGCATGCGCATAAGGACGAGTGCCATGCGCGCACCACCCCGTGCAGCGGAACGAAGGGTGGATTCCCTGGATTCCGCCACCTCCATGATGGCACCCAGAAGTTTTTCAACCTTCGAGAACTCCCCAGTCTTGGCGGGAAGGAACTTATTTACCAGCTGCATTCCAGCAGCTCTGATCGAAGCCCATGTCTTCCCAAAGGCTCGGATCCCTTCAAGCCGAGTACCATCTGGGGTATCTCCTATTTTTCCAACAAAACAACCAAAAAGGGTTAGGTGGAAAACAGAGAAAGAAGGCAAGACATGGAAAAATGGTAAAAGTATCAGTAACTTACCGATAAGCTTGTCAATCTCGGAGATTTCCTCCAGGCGAAGGTTTAGGGCGTTTTCCAAATCCTGAATGGTGGATTTGTCCTTCTCCGCCTGTTCGGAAGCCTTGGAATTAGCAACTCCAAGGGCCAGATTACTGGCCTCCAAATCTTTTTGAGTCTTCACAAGATCCTTGTGAAGATCCAAATTCTCCTTTCGGAGATTCTCGGCATTGCCGGCAACTTCAGCTATTTGCTTGGCCTTAGCCAAAGGAGCTGGAAAGCAAGGAAAATTCCGAGTTTAGAAAATTTCTGGAATAAGTACTTAAGACAAAAAAATTGAATCGAAAAACTTCAGAGGAAAAATGTTTACCTGCTGTTTCCGACAAAGCGAGCTGAGACGACGCCAGCTCCGCCTCTCTCTCTTCAAGAATAGAAAGAAGATTTCTAACTTCCTTATTCTTGATGGAGAGTTTGTTGAAAACTTCCATGTTAATGGCTTCGGCGGTTTGCTGGAACATAGCAAGGAAAAGAATGGTTACAAAAAGCATCAAAGCAAAAAAGCATGCATTTTGTTTAATGCTTGGGGGCTAGAGTTACATACCTGGCTCATTCGTTGCAAACCCGCCAAGTTTTCTTTGAACCCTTTTGCGTATTCCGCAAAAAGGGTTCCGGCCGCGCTTAGGCCGTCGTTGATAATCTTGAAGTCCTTGTCAAAGGTGGGAATTTCCTCGTCGAAAGTCCGAGGAAATTTTCCCACCTCTGGAGCCGCCCTTTCCCTCGTGTCCATGTTCGACACAACGGGCTGGCTAGGCTCCAGCGGCTTGGTGGTGGGGGCTGCAGCGTGCTCTTCCGCCATTGTGGACGGTGTGTCCGGGGCGACGACAGGAGAAGGTTGACCGCCTCGGCTGGAAACAACTTTGTGTTTCTTCAGCTTCTTCGGCTTTAGGTTGGAGGGAGGCAGGCTAAAAACAAAAAACCCGAAAAAGTTAAAACACCGAAGATGGATGAAAAGTTTCCATGAAAGCAAAAGAACCCAGAAGAAAGAACCTGGAAGTGGCGACGGGGATTCTGTCAAGGTCGATAACTTCCTCAGAGGAAGAAATCTTCTTGCGCTTGCGCCCACCTGTAGTGGCAGTACGCAAGGCATCCAGCTAAGCCTCTGAAGCCAACTCCGAGTCTGGAAGTTCAGCAAACTGTCGAAAAAACAAATCAGAGTCAGAAGCAGGAAAATCCGAGAAAGAATGCTAAAACTATACCCAAATGACGGAAAAACATACCTTGGGAACCGGATTGTCGGCCGTGTACATCGGCCGACTAACTTCGTATTGGTCGCGAGATGCGACCAACTGATTTACGCGCCGTCGAAGATCCCTCGGAGACCAATCCTTGATGGCGGTCCGCATGGGGTCCTTGGCACCCGTGTAGTCGCACAGAAGGCGGCCACCATGGTTGGCCAACGGCTGGATCCGCCTATCTAACCAGCAAAGGACTGTGTCCATGCCAGTTAGAGGTGGATCGGAGGAGGTAAGCTTGGCGATGCGCCGCTTGATCCTTAGAAGATCAGGCGGCAGAACCTGGATGGCTTCCGTTCCCTAATTGTCTTGGGGAATGGCAGCAGTGTTGGAGAAAGGAGGAACCCCGATGGCCTTTTTTGGGAAAGGCACATCGGGATGGTAGAAGAAAGAACCCGTCCAAAATTTGACGGATTCTGATGTCTTGATCTTGGGGAACCAATCTTCCCTAAACCTCCGAAGAGTAAAGGAGATGGTCCCGCAAGTCGGGAGTGCGCCCTCCGAGGAGTTCCGCTTAACCCCGAAACAATACATCCAAAAGTCTAACCTAGGTTCTAAACCTAAGTAACCCTCGAATAGGGCCTGGAACCCGGCCATATAGAGAATGGAATTTGGAGGCAGGTTATGAGGTTGGATGTTGTAATGGGAGAGGATTTGGAGGAAAAAAGCGGAAGGTGGAAGCCCCATACCTCTCAGGAGGTGGGAAGAAAGAAGAACCCTTTCGCCGTCTCTCGGCATTGGCTCGTTCTCGTCTTCAGGGAGCCGCCATTTCCCTTTGAGAATTAGACCCTCCTTTTCCAGGTTTGGAAGGAGAGCCGGCGGAATGCTGCAGGCAATCCAATTGCCTGCAGTTTCCACCTCTTCCTCCGCTCCGGCGGCGGCGGACGCGGCAGCTTCCACAGCGGCGAGCTCGTCGCCGAGGAGCTGGATCTTCTCCTCCGCCGTTTCGGGAGCAAACGGCAGGGAAGGTGCGGAGCTCGAGCCCGCAGCGTTCGCGGCGGCGGAAAGATCCTCTCCGCCCGCCGCAGAGGCCGCGGTATTTTCCGGCTCGTCGCCGGCGTGCTTTGGGGATCCAAGCTGCGGATCCAAGTCGTTGATAATGTCCTCGACGGTGAGCGCGGCGGAGCGAGTGGGGGACGACGGCGAGGATGCCATTTGGTGGCGGCGCGTTGCGCTGGTGCTCTGGGTGCGTTCGTGCGCTCGGGATGGTTCTTCGCTCGGGAGCTTGTGCGCGGCAATGGCGTGACAGTGAGAGTGCGGAAGGTTTTTTGCGAGGACGAAGACGGCTATTTATAGCTAGAAATCCGTCAAGATACGTGCGAACGGCTATTTTGACCGTTGGATGATCAACGCGTGTCACTCGCCGGAAAATCCGGGAAATGAAACGACAGGGTAATGATGGTTATCTCCTCGTTTCCCGTGAGAATCTGTCAGGGATATGTTACTGGGTTTTCTGCGTGGAACGCAAACGTCCCTTACGTCAGCATGATTTAGTGCGCTGACGTAAGAAGTTCCTTCCCCACGAAGGATCGCGAGAGAAAAGCCGGATTTTCAGGATTCCGAGTTTCACATTACCATCTCTTTCAAAAGAAGAAGAATAAGAAGAATCAAGACTGCTGATTGTTGTTTCTCGGAGAAAGCGTACTTGGCGGAAGACGGAGAATCAGAGTTTTGCTCCTTCTTGGGGGCTACTGCCGGATATATACCGCATAGGGGTATACAAGATGGTAGTCATTGTGCCTGGTTACCAGGGTGGCCCATGTGGTAATGGGCTATGGTCCATTGGGCGGCCCAGTAACCTGACGCACAGAAGCCGGATTCTAGAAGAACCCGGATCACGGCCCACGTGATCAGGCTTGGAGGAGAAGACGGATTCCTTACTTTCCAAGTTGTAGTTACCGTAGTCTTCTAGGTTTCCTATTCTGTAAGCCCTAATCCGGCTATTATATAAAGCCGGACGGGAGATAGATTTAAACTGAAGGAATAACAGAGAAGCTCTAGATTAACTCGCCGAGAAGTTGATCCTCTGCGAGTAGCTAGATCCAAAACATCACATTGTAATCCTGTTTCCAGGCTTTAGTCCTGATTAGTGAGAAGTGCAGGAGTAGGCACGTCGTACTGTCGCGACGTACCGAACCTGCGTAAATCCTGTGTTTACTGTCTGCCACGCGATCCCGTTACCCCACGTCTCTACCGTAGTCTCATGGCACCCCCGTCTATGAAAACTACTACGATGTCTCGACAATTATAGTCTTTATTGCATATGTTATTTGTGATCTTGCATGCTTTCCGTTGCTAGTGGTTGCTCTGGCCAAGTAGTTGCTAGTGACTCCAAGAGGGAGTAATTATGCTTGATAGTGGGTTCATGCTTCCTTGTTGCCATGCTCGAGTAACAGAAACGTGAAGGGGAGGATGTGCTATTGCCATTAGGGAGAAACCAACGGTGAGAGTACCCGCGTGTATAATCATTGCTTACATTACACACTTTGTTTAATGCAATTATATGTTGCTTGCAACTTAATACCTAAGGGGGTTCGGATGATAACCTGAGGGTGGATTATTAGTCGTAGAGATGCAGATGGATGTCGGTCTATGTATCTTGTTGTAATGCCCACACTAAATATCATAGTAATCATCATGTTATAATGTGCACTACGGTGCAACCTTTATTTTTCAATTGCCCGGCTGTAATTTGTTCACCCAGCATGTTATCTTTTATGGAGAGACACCACTAGTGAACCTATGAACCCCGGTCCATTTTCCACACTGTTATTCAAACCACAACAATTTCCTGCTCTCTCTACTTTCTTCAAGCATTGAACTGTTTTCCACACTATACGTCTAATCTTTGTTTTCAGCAAGACCGGTGAGATTGACATCCTCACTGTAACCGTTGGGGCAAAGTATTTTGGTTGTGTTGTGTGCAGGTTCCACGTTGTTGCTGACACCGGTGAAGCGCCAGCACCACCGTCAGTGGCATCAATCTTCCAAAGATTCTCCTTCTCCTACTAGATTGATAACCTTGGTTCTTAACTAAGGAGAAAACTCCTATCGCTGTGCTCATCACACCCTCCTCTTGGGGTATCGCAACAACACATAGCATGGCCTCATCCTCGGACTAAAAGAAAAAATTTCCTTTGCCAAAGGTTGTGTTTGTAGGGTTTGTTTTGAAGGAAAGATGCATGATGCCTCCCATAAATGAAAGACCATTATCTCATCAAAGAGGATCTTGGAGTTTCTCCATGTTTATCTCTTTGGTGCCTTGCCCGAGGCAAGTCCTGGAGTCAAGAAGTATTGCTTGGTTATTGTTGATGATTATTCAAGATATACTTGGGTTTATTTCTTCAAGTTGAAGAGTGAGACCCAACAAACCATTATCTACTTCACCAACCAAGTGCAACGTCAACACAATGTTCCCATCATGGCTATTAGGAGTGAAAATGGCTCTGAATTCAAGAACTACACCCTTTAAATGAATTTCTTAGTGAAGTGGGTATTCATCGTTAGTATTCTGTTGCATATACCCTCCAACAAAATTGTGTAGCCGAAAGGAAGAATCGGATCTCTTGGATATGGCTAGGACCATGTTAGCGGAGTATTCTTCTCCCCAATATCTATGGGTCGAAGCCATCTCTACGGCATGTCGCTCCTCTAAACGGCTCTACATTCGCAAGGGCTTAGTGAAGACTCCATATGAGATTCTACTGGCAACAAACCCAATATCTCGTACTTTCGTTTCTTTGGTTGTAAGTGTTTCTATTTGATAAAAAATGTTTGGTTGTCTAAATTCTAATCTAAATCTATTGAGGGTACATTTGTTGGTTACTGTGCCGAATCCACACTTATAGAGCCTTTGACAAGACCTCACGGATTGTCATAGAATCTTGTAGTGTTGTTTTCGAGGAAAATGATGGATCCCAAGTGGAGCAATTTCATGTTTCTAATGTACATGTGGAAATGCCTCAAGAAGCCATAGAAAGAATGGGTGTGGGATTTTTTTGCCCCATTGAGGGATACCTTGTAGCGGATTGAGAAGAACTATGATCTACTCAGGTGGACCCCTCGTCTACAATAGAAGAACATGCCAAGGTAGCAAGTAATGCACCTAACCAAGAACAAGCTCAAGATCCTGCTCATGTTGACCAAGTTGCTATTCAAGACCAAACACTCTTATCATTCAAGCTAGCCAAGGTCAAGACAAAGATCAACCTCCTTCGTCTCTCTCTCTCTCTCTCTCCCTCCCTCCCTCCCTCTCTCTCTCTCCCCCTCTCTCTCTCTCTCTCTCCCTCCCTCCCTCCCTCTCTCTCTCTCCCTCCCTCTCTCCCTCTCCCCCTCTCCCTCTCTCTCCCTCTCTCCCTCTCTCCCTCTCCCTCTCTCCCTCGCTCCCTCTCTCTCTCCCTCCCTCCCTCTCTCCCTCTCTCTCTCCCTCTCTCTCTCTCTCCCTCTCTCTCTCTCTCTGGTTCAACTTCCTGAGCAGATCTTCCACCCGATCGGCCCTCGGGCTGCGATGAAGCCTCTCTTCGACGGCAGAGGCCACCCACACTTGGGACACCCCTGTTGACCGGCCAGAGGGAACCCACGAGCACCTCAAAGATTGGAATCGCCCGAGCGCCGCCGCCTATCACTCGAACCCTAAGAAAACGGTTCGGGACTTCCCAAAAATAAGAATAGGCATGTCCTCTCTCTCGAACTCACATTCTTCCTCATCTGCATTTTTTTTTCTACCCCCAGCCTCTCTTCCTCATCTGCTTACCCCCAACAGCATGAGCCGTGAGAACTGCGATGTCCGCAGCGGTGAGCGGGCGTCTTGAACTTGCCGATGTCGCGGGCGCGGCTCGAGCTCTTTCACCTAAGCACAAACCGCTACCAACATACAGCTTCAAGAATCATACGTAGGCATTTCGCTTTGCTCCACAAAATTAATTCCAAGATGAAGTGAATTCCGTAACGGCCGGCACAACAGCAGCAACCAGACAAGTAGGTAACTGTTCTCTGCATATCACGGACAGTTAACAGAGCCCACAACACTTGCATGTTCAGATTCCATTACGGGAACAAGAATTCCCTGTGACACTATTCTAAGCCTGCGGCCACATGGGAACAGAATGGAGACAAAGCTAAGGCTAAAGAGACAAGTAAATTCTAGGTGAGCCTCCCAAAACAAGATTTTTATCCTCATCGGCAGCAGAGAACAAAAGGCACCACCACCAACAACATTCCCAGTTGCAGATCATCAGATGTTAATAGTAAACACATCAAACATTTAGTACTATCAGTTACCTACTGATGGCTGCTCCAACCCATCATGGATAACATATCAGAGTATCAAAGAGTCTTCCACTAGCAAATTAAACCTGGTTGTTTTTCATCAACACATCAGCATCACATCACATAGGTGGACTGCCATCTACTGAGCTTCAGTCCTTGCACAACTGAAACTGGGACTACAAGAACAACACCACTGGGCTCCTACTGCAAACTAGTCTTCTTCTACTTCTACTGCTGCCACTAAAAGGTGCAACAAAGCAGCAGCATACACTACCTAATCACTAACAGCAATTAAGCCAAGCAACAATCAATACACCAGGCACCACCAACGAAAAACAAAAAACAAGAGTTTGCTTCTTGCTAGAGCAGAAGTCGATCACAAGGTTTAGTTACCCATTTGCAGCTCCAGAGAGGCCACTACCACCCAGGCAGGATCAGAGCAGGATGTCGGCCTTGGAAGGCAACCTCCGGAAGAAGTTCATCAGCGGGGACGGCATCCTGCTGCGGAACCGCGGCGGGCGCATGGCGTAGAGGCCCCACAGCCCGATCAGCACCTTCATCGGCACGGCGTAGGCGATTACCGCCGCGGTGACACAGGCCACGCAGAAGAGCAGCGTCGCCCTCGGGTCGCGCCAGCTCAGGACGGCCTGCACCCGCTCGCCCTGCGTCGCGATGTCGCCCACCACCGTCTGCACCCTCCCGGCCACGCTGCGGAGGCGGTCGTACCTGAACCGCACGACGTCGCCCCGGCTCGACGGGAACGTGTCGAACTCCTCGTCCAGCTCGTCCACGGTGGCCGCGTCGGCATGAGACAGCCGCATCTCCATGTGAGGCGGGTGCCTTGGACGCCCGCGGTACCTCCACAGCCCGGTGAACGCCATCACCAAAAAGGCCGTTGGGAGGATCAGCTCCGGCATCAGGACAAACACCAGGAATGTGAACACGGCAAGGCATGAGTGCACCGGGCGCTGCCACGAGCGAACAAGCTCGAACCACCTGCCAATGGCGATCAGACCAGAGAGCACGGTGACAAGGCGGAAGAAGTTTGCCTTGCTGCGCCGCATACTCCACAGATGTGAACGGTGATCCAGCATGTACTCGACAACCTCCTTGCCAAGCGGTGGCTCGGTGCGGCCAAGCCGGGCAGCAACAACACTTGTGGCCTGGAACCGCAGGCTCTCGACCTGGCGCACGAGCAGCGGCTCGACATAGTGCATCTTGGGAAGCGTCGGGCGAACATAGGCATGGTACATGTTGCCGGCATTGCCGCAGCAGAAGCGCACGGCTAGGTGGAGCTCCCCCATCTTCTTGACCCCCGACGGATGCAGCATGAGAAGCGGGTAAGCATGAGTGTACACCCTGTCCGTCTCCAATGTCGAAAGCCTGATACGGACTTTACCAATGCAGTTATCACGGACAGCAGCTGTGGTGTTCCCTGATGCTGGCTTGTCGACATGGCAGTTGTCGAACACGCCGACGGTGATGACAGTGCAGGGGTCGAACACCTCCCAGGTGTACTGCTCGTTCCACCGGGGGCACACCGAGTCGACCACGGTGCGGGTACGGATCCACTTCTGGCCATACTTTGCAACGCAGTACGAGTCTGCCGTCGCGCCCCGGCCGTCGCGAGACTTCATTGGTATCAGTCCAGTGGCGCCAAGCACGCCGAGCTCAAGCACCCCAACATGAGGGTGCCACAGCTGCTTCGCCGTAGGCCTGAGATCACTGCTGTATGCGGTTGCTTCATCCAGAACATGGTAGCCGCCATCGAGACTTAGCCGGAGATGCACACGGCTCCCGAACCTGTTCGGGTTGTTGGCGACATTGCCACCACCATTGCCACGTTCCAGCCCAAACCACCTGGAGACAACAAGCTTCTCATCCCAGCGCTTCTCAATGCCGGACACCGGAAAGACGAGGCGGCCGAGGATCTCGTCCCTTCCAGGAGACACATGATCCTCCAGTGACAGCACCAGGAACTCCTCAAATGGCTCAGCAACCACAAACATCAGGTCTTCGTTCCAGAACGGGCTGGACGGTCCACGGTTCGCCACCACTGGCGACGGCCGCGTCCGCAGCATCTGGCTCCCAATCTGCGCACGCACGAACAGCTCCGGGTACCGGCCCATCCCCATCAGCCCCTTGTCCATGGGAAGCAGGTCCTGCGCCTCGATGACGGACACACGGAGGTACCAGAGCTTCGGCGCGACGTACACCTTGGACTTGATGGAGCCGAGAGGACCGTGGCCCTGGACGCCGGCGGCCTTGGAATGCCAGGCCTCGGCGAAGGCCTCGTCGGCCTGGGTGCCGTACCACACGGCGACCATCACCTCCACGCTGCCACGCTCGCCCTTGCGGTCCTCCATCGCGTACCACTGCGGTGCCAGCGTGCTGTCGGGCGGCGCGCGGCGCGGCACCTCGGAGAGGTCGAACCAGACGCGGCCGAGGTGGTCGTCGCCGCTGCGGGCGCGCACGAAGACCTCGACGAAGGAGGACTGGATGGTCTCCTTGGAGAAGGCGAAGACCTGGTCCCACTGGTGCTGCCCGGAGGCGGCCGCCGGCGGCGTGACGCCTCGGTAGTTCCCGACCTTGACCTCGGCCACGGCCTCCCCGCCCGGCGCGGACACGCCGCGCGCGCGCACCACGCGCACGTACAGGTACTGCATCTGCTCGACCAGGTCGTAGGTGGCGCTGGCCTTGTCGGCCGTCGCGCCGCCGCCGAGGCTGGGGCGCGTCTCCTTGAGAGAGAAGTCGGTGGGGCCGGAGAAGAAGGCCGGGGCGGGGTAGTGGTCGGAGAGCATCACCGGCTTCATGGGTAGCTGCGGCTGCGGCATGATGTCCATGGGCACCTGCGGCTGCTGCGGCTGGGGCTGATGTGGCCGCACGGGCACCAACGGCTGCTGGTGATGCTGCTGCTGCTGCTGCTGTTGGTGGTGCTTCTTGTTGCCGGTCATGGGCGGCGCGGCCACGACCTCGGGCCCGGTGACCGTGGCCTTGGCGGGCTTCTCCTGCTTATTCGCCTTGGCGACCATTTCGCCGGCCCCGGCCCCGGCGCCGATGCGGTAAATCTTGAGCGTGATCTCGCCGCGGATGTGCGAGAAGAGGCTCCGCTTCTCGAGCGTGAAGAGCTGCGGCACGACGGGCTCACCGGGCGCGGGCACGCCGGCGCCCGGCACGCGCACCTTGCCGAGGAAGTTGCGGCCGTTTCCGCCTCCTGCGGAACCGCCCCCGGAAGAGGCGGCGGCGCGGTCGTTGTAGACGCCGACGTCGATGGCGCGGTAGGGGATGTCGTCGGGGTCGGCGACGGGGAAGACGAGGCGCTCGTTCCAGACGGGGTTGAGCTCCCTGGGCCTGGGCCTGGTGCGGCGCTTCTGGTGCTCGAACTCCACCTCGACGTAGGCGGAGGAGGAGCCCTGGCCGTCCTTGGGCATCAGATTGTGCGCCGCCACCACCTCCACCACCAGCCTCTCCGCTTTCGCCATTCTCGCGGCGCGGCGGCCACGGACAATCGAATCTCTTCCTCCCGAAGATTCAAAGTTGCTCAGAGAAAAGAGGGGGGACGGTTCTTGGTGCTGATTTGAATGGGGAAAGAAGCGAGGGGCGGGGGGACTATACGGCGAACGAGGGGGAGGAGGAGGCAGGCGCGCGTGGTGGAATCTCCATCATCGCAATCGATGAGGCGAGGGGAGAGGGGGCTCTGCTCGGTAATGGCTGGCTGCGGCTCGGTGCTCTGCCTCTGCGCTTTGCTTTGGGTGGTTTTTGAGGCGGGGTTTTTGGCGTTTGGGGTTTGGGCGCTCGCTCGCACGCGTTCGACACTGATTTGGTTTTAGTCTTGAATGCGAGTATGCGACGATCTTTGGAAGAGGAAAAAGGGAGAAGCCTTGAATGCGGTGATATTTGGAAGCGGAGGGCCGATGGGCACGTTTGACTGCGCGGCTGCTGAAATTAATTGGTCCTCCTCCTAAAGATATTTTCTGCTGAACCGTCCAATTTTTCCTGCTAAAGATATTTGGTAACGGCCAAATAGATCAGGCCTATGATAGACAAAATATGTTATACGCATTTACATTATATTTACCAATTAATATTGGTATCTAAAAATATAAGTTTATGAGTACACCATATATTCCGATGTCCGGTTGTAAATGTCGAAACCGAGACGCCAAATTTACGCTAAACCCTAGACTCTAAACTCTAAATATGATTTACGGTGTACTACCATATTGGCGAGAAAAAAAATTCTTATTTCTCCATGGAGAGGGCACTATATTAGCCGCTTCAACCGGCAATGGGATTCCAATACCGTTACACCTCCTCCTCCCCACTACAACCTGCCGACGCGCTTCCCCGCCATTAAACCTCCTCCCGACCAACGAAGGTCCACACATGTCGCGTGTTCAGACAAATTGTTTTAAGATATTTTTTTCTTCTATTTTGCGTGTTCAATTCAACTTGACTGTCTCCGTTGTCCGATATGAACTGGATGATATCTTTCATGATAACGAGGAGTAATACGTCCCAAACATATTTATAATTTTTATCGTTCCATACTTATTTTATATCATTACTACGTGTATTTACTATGATTTTATATTATTTATTGGACTAACCTATTGATTCAGTCACCAGTGTCAGTTTATTGCAGAAATGTACAAAAATGAAAGTGGTTAGAAATTTATCAAAACAATAAAGAAATTCTACCTTCGCGAAGACTCCGGGAGCCAGAAGTACAAGTCAAGGTGGGGGTGACAGCCACCGAGTGATGCCCCTCCTAAGACACGCCATGAGGTCCCCGGCTGGCGTGGGGCCACCCTAGGCTCTCTTTTGGTACAAATACACCTTTGTCCTCAAAACGGAGAACCTCGAAGGATTTTCCGAGATGGACGGAGGTACGCAGCCACCCGAAAGCCTAACTTGTGAGACATAAGTTCCTATTATGACACCTTGCTGGGACAGGAGTTCGGAAGGGATCGTCGTCATCTTCATCACCAACGTCTCTCCATCAGCCAACCATAATTCCCCTGTCCATGTGCGAATAATTCCCGGGTGTAGACAGATGAGATGGTTGGGATTGGATGAGACTGATCATGTAACATTCACAAGATTGTTGAGGCATGATGTCTAGTATCCACTATTGCGTTAATCATCGTTGTTGCAACTTGTTATGATTCATATTTGTCACTTAGGGACCTAGTGTAATGATTTCAGATTTGAACATGTTATGTTTTTATGAATATAGATGTTGTTTTGGATCATATCTACAATTTGTATGCACCAATTATAGTCCGGAACCGAGACACTAAGGTGACAGATTGAGATATCAGAAGGAAGGGTTGTAGTTTGAGGATTACATATATCCATTAAGTGCTAATACTTTGATCCGGTGTTTGGTGAAACAAATGTCTTAGTTATCATTAGTTTCATGTTGACCCTCAGAAACTTGATGGTTTGATACGTCATAAACGTATCCTTAATTTCTGATGTTCCATGTTGTTTTTTTATTGTTTCTCACATGTTTGCTATACACTTTATGTCATTTTTATTGATTTTCCGGACTAACCTATTGACAAGATGCCACAGACACAGTTCCATGTTTTCTGTTGTTTTTAGTTTTAGAAAAGTTGTTCTGGAAATATTCTCGGAATTGGAAAATTCGAATCCCGGAAGTCTTAGAATTCCCGAAGGTTCCACGGAGTCCCGAAGAGACCCGGAGAGGGGCCTCAGGGGGGCACACCATAGGAAGGCACCCCTCGGCCGCGCCATGGGGTGGTGTGGGCCCCCCCGGCCTCCACCGCCTTTGCCCTTTTGCCCATTTATTCCCCCCAAGACGTAAACCCTAGATATATTCCACTTCATCCTGAAAAACACCCGGGGCCGCCGTCATCGTCATTCCGAGATCGGGAGGGTTCTAGAGCTCTCCCCGGCACCCTGCCGGGAGAGAAATTCGTCACCGGAGGGGTCTACACCACCATGCCCTCCTCCGAAGTGATGCGTGAGTAGTTCATCCCTGGACTACGGGTCCATAGCGGTATCTAGATGGTTGTTCTCTCCACTTTGTACCTCATGTTTAGATCTTGTGAGCTGCCTAACATGATCAGGATCATATTTATGTAATGCTACATGTTGTGTTTGCTGGGATCTGATGAATGTTGAATGTTATGTCTTCTGATTATTAATCTATCATTATATCTTCATGCATATGTTATTTATGATCTTGCATGCTCTCCGTTATTAGTAGATGCTCTGGCCAAGTAGATGCTAGTAACTCCAAGAGGGAATATTTATGCTCGATAGTGGGTTCATGCCTCCTTTGCATCTGTGCTCGAGTGACAGAAACGTGACGGATGGAGGATGTGTTGTTCCATTAGGGAGAAAACAACAATTCTTTGTCTAAGGATGTTGTTATTGTTTACATTATACCCTTTGCTTACTGCAATTATCTGTTGCTTGCAACTTAATACCCAAGGTTTGCTCGGATGACACTCCAAAGGTGAATTATTAGTCATAGATGCAGTTGGATTTCGGTCTATGTATTTTGTTGTAATGCCTGTATGAATTACATAGTAATCTTTATGTCTTGCATATGCACTACGGTGGAGCCTTCATTTCTGTCAATTGCCCAGCTGTAATTTGTTCACCACACATGTTATTTATCTTTCACGGAGAGACACCACTAGTGAACTGTGGACCCCGGTCCATTTTCCTCATACTGATAAAACACCTACTGCTTTCATATTGTTTCTACTGTTTTCCACACCATACATTTAACCTCTTTGTGTTTAACAAAACCTCATATTGACAACCTCACTCATTCGTTGGGACAAAGTGATTTGATTGTGTTGTGTAGGTTCCACGTTGCTGCTGAACCGGTAGTGCGTCCTGCCACCTCAGCTGCATCAACCTTCAGAGATTGCTTGTCCTCATACTGGTCGAGGGAAAACTTGTTGCTGCACTCTTCACAACCTTTCTCTTGGGGTTTACCAACGAGGGCGTCTACTACACGCCATCAACAAGTTTTCTGGCGCCGTTGTCGGGGACTTCGAAGTCCTCAAGAAGCAAGCAGCCTCCCGCCAACTTTGGCACCATCAAGTTTTCTGGCGCCGCTTCCGGGGAGGAATAAAATTTATGCAAGGGTAGTCTCTCACTTCCAATCTCTTTACTTTGTTTTAGTTTTGCTTAGTTTATTTTATTTTATCTTCTTTGCTTCTCTATATCAAAAACACAAAAATATTAGTTCTCATTCTAGTTGTTATTTTTGATTTATCATGCTTGCTATCAAGTGTTGGTGTCTTTGAAACTAGATCTTATTGGCAAGATGGGTTCGCGGAACATCAACAAAAATATTATAATGAACACCGCTTGTCAAAAAAAGGGAAACACTTATGGGAGCAAATTAATAAATTGCATGACTATGCTAGGAACTTGTGCCCTACTTATAATGTTACTTATTGCTTTGATAAATCTCGTTGCTATAGGAGGTATAAACACCTACCTTTTCAATGTGAGTATAATGATAATGTTACCATATCTTCTTATGTTAAGGGAAATTATGAATTTTATGATGTGGAGCAAATTGAATAATTTATTGCTTGGAAAGGTGCATTCGAAATTGCCTATTTGCTTGAAAGTATTGATGATGCACCTCATAAATATGATATTTATGCTATACTTGAATATTGCTTTGATAATTACAAGTATTGTAATTACTACATAATGGAATATCTTAATAAATGCTCTCAACCTAAGTAAGAAACTAATGCCTTGCAAGAGCCTGTCGAAGAGAAAATTCCTGAATCTGGATGCCCATTGGATGAAAAAGCTGAGGAGAGTGATGATCAAGAGGAGGAAGAATGGAGATACCCATGTATACCTGCAAATGAGAGTAACTCTTTAACTCATAATTGTGATGATCATATTGATTCTTTTGAAATATCCCTTTTGGATGAAGTTGATACTTGCTATACTTGTGACCTTGATAGTACTATGAATGAAACTTTTGATAATGATATTGCTACTGTTATTCATGATAATCTATGCTACTTTGATAAATCCTATGAGAATCCTCTATTTATTCCAAATATTCATATGCATGATAACGAGGAAGTTTGTTTAGAAAATTTATATGATAATGCTCTTGATGATGGTCCTATGTTACTTGATGTTATAAATCATAATGGTACTGAAAATTATTATGATAGAGGAAAATATGGTTGTAGGAATTTTCATGTTACTAAAACACCTCTCTTTTTGTTGGAAGTTTTGAAATTTCTCTTGTTCTACCTTCCCATGATTTCTAGTTTGAGCCTCTTTATTTTATTTCTTTACAAGATTCCTATGCATAGAAAGTTGGTTAGACTTAAATTTGTTTTATACTTGATTATTGATTCTATCTTTTTCTTAATTCATATTTCTTATGTGAGCATCTTCTTCATTTGAAAACACTTGAATCCACTTTTCTGGGCCTAGCTAAAAGGCGTTAAAGAAAAGCACTTCTTGAGAGATAACCCATGGTTTTATTTTTGCTTTGTTTTTTTATGTTTTATTTGAGTCAAAGGGTTGTATATTTATGTAGCAACTCCATTTTATCTTTATTTTCATGTTTTAGCAGTGCCAAGTAAGATTTCTGACGAGAGTTGGAGTTGGTTTTCGGATTTCTGCGCGGGAAACAGATTTCTGCTGTCCATCGTAAAAAAATGTATAATTCACATAATAATTTAAATGACCTGAAATTTCATGTTCTTATTCCTCAGCTAATGCCGTAACTTTTTCGTTCTTTTAATTTTTCGATTTGAGCAACGTAAGTGCCTCGAAAAATTCGTCTTTACAGGTTGTTCTGGTTTTGACAGATTCTGCCATTTTTCTTGCATTTACTCTTTTGCGATGTCAAGCGGATTTCTTTGCTGCACGAAACATCATTGGCGGTAGCTAATAATTAAAATTATCAATAGCACTTGTTCCATACAGAACCCATGGATTTTTTTATTGTTGCACTAACCCTCTAATTTGAATTGCTCTTTGAGTGTGGTGTGAAGAATGTTTTTCAAGGGTCAAAAGAAGAGGTGTTATATGTGATGAAGAAGAGTGCAAGGTCAAAGCTTGGGGATACCCCTGTGGTTCATCCCAGCAAATTTTAAGAAGACTCAAGCATCTAACCTCGGGGATTCCCAAGGCATCCCCTTATTCACCAACCATTTAATAGATCACTTCTAGTAAAACTATATTTTTATTCGTTCACATCATATGAAATTTACATGGAGCGTTTGTTATTTTTTGTTTTTTCCTTGCTGAAATAATATCATTGGAACCTAGCATCCTTGTTTGAGAGAGAGATACTCTCCGCTTTTTCGTTTGAATACTCGTTATGCTCGTATTCTTATTTTTCTTCTAGTTACTACAAAAATTCATGTTTAGCTCTTGTTTCATTGCATCTCTTATTCAGAGCTGTTAGTTTTAGTAGTATTGCGTGAATACTCCCATGTTTTCTTCTTGTTGCATGTAGAGAATTTTTGTTAAAACATATTTTGTATGGTGCTTGTTGGGAAAAGAAACTGCTGCTTGAAGTAGAATTTTTAATAGTGCAAGTACAAACTTGTATAGACTGTGGCTAGACTTTTTCATACTATGCTAGATGTTATTTTAGTTCTAAAGACTTTTGGTTATAGAGTAGCATGATTAGCCTCAAATAGCTGAGAATGTTTAATGTGCCATTGAAAGAATCATGAGTTGTTCTTGTCATATTGAAGCATAAATTTGTGGTATTCTCCTTTGAATGTTTTATTTGGTTGACTTGGCGCATGCTCACCCCATGTTTATGACTATGAACTAGTCACTAATAGCCTCTATGATAATTTAATTTTTTAACTTGTGGTACCACTTATGATTTGATTAATGATGTTTATGTCGCTATGCATGATTATGGCTCTTATGCTCTCTTGATTTGTCGCTCCCAGTCTTTTGCTAGCCTCCACTTGTACTGAGTATGAGATCTACTCATGCAATCCAACTCCCAAAAACCAAAGTTTTTCCATTGTGTCCACCATACCTACCTACATGTGGTAATTAACCGCCACTCCAAGTAAATTGCTCATGTGTTACCTTTAAAACCTTCAAAATTACTCATGCTTTGTGTTCTTGTTTTTGTTCATGAGGATGTAAATAGAGAATCTTTATCTCACTTGTTGATTGGATTTCACACCCTCGACCAGTGGCTTAATCCGCTTATCTAATTGATAGAAGGGCTGGCAGCGGGGTGCCCAACCCGAAATTAATACAAACAAATTTTCTTCACTATTTTTCCCCCTGATTTATCAGTCAAAGCATAATTGTGTAAACAAAGGAGAAACAAGGATGAACTTCTACACCAGTTGCGTCTTTCATATGGGAGCCGCTCTTGTGAAGTCTAGTTTGCTTGTGACGTACTGTATTTTCTGTTTACCATTCGTTGACATTAGACGACACCTCCGACAATATAGACACTCCTCCACGGTATGTGATTGTTGGCAGGCACCCGAGGATTCGGTTAGCAATGATTTGTGTAAGATGGTTGGGAGGGGTGTCAAACATTTTATACCTCTGTTTAATAAAATAAAAGCTCTAGCACATGAGTGATCCATGCTTCCTTTTGCAAAGGGCTTTTCTTTTACTTTTATGTTGAGTCTCCATCTTCTGACTTTATGCACAGTTGAGAGAGCATAGTTGCCATTCTGAGTTTTATGTGCATTTGTACCAGAAACATTATTAATTGATTCATGATGACTTATTGCTTGTTCTCTAATTATTTGTTCTAGTCTTCCTCATGAACTTTGAAGGTGTCCGGGCATTTATGTTTTGCCCCATTCTTAAGGACTTGCGAAATATAACTTTGCCATGCTTTCTTTATACTTTAAGCAAACGTATATCTTTCTTTGCATTGTTATTCATGATCTTTTATTTGTGTTACTTCTCATGATGCAAGGTGATTGCTATGCTTTATTATTAAAATTTTATTTATCATTCTTGTGTTAAAGCTCTACGATCTCAGCTTACATATGCCTTTACATTATTGATGATCAAGTTTATGTTGGTAGCATGTCACCTCAGAAATTATGTGTTTTTATCGTTTACCTACTCGAGGACGAGTAGGAACTAAGCTTGGGGATGTTGATACGTCATAAATGTATCCTTAATTTCTGATGTTCCATGTTGTTTTCTTATTGTTTCCCACAAGTTTGCTATACACTTTATGTCATTTTTATCGATTTTCTGGACAAACCTATTGACAAGATGCCACCGAGCCAGTTCCCTGTTTTCTGCTGTTTTTAGTTTAAGAAAAGTTGTTCTGGAAATATTCTCGGAATTGGAAAATTCGAAACCCTGAAGTCTTCGAATTCCCGAAGGTTCCACGCAGTACCGAAGAGACCGGGAGAGGGGCCTCACGGGGCCCACACGATAGGACGGCGCGCCCCCTGGCCGCTCAATGGGGTGGTGTGCCCCCTGCCTCCACCTCCTTTGACCTTTTGCCTATTTATTCCCCCCAAGACGTAAACCCTAGATATATTCCACTTCAACCCGAAAAACACCCGAGGCCGCCGTCATCGTCATCCCGAGATCGGAAGGGTTCTGGAGCTCTCCCCAGCACCCTGCCGGGAGAGAAATTCATCACCGGAGGGGTCTACACCACCATGCCCTCCTCCGAAGTGATGCGTTAGTAGTTCATCCCTGGAATACGGGTCCATAGCAGTAGCTAGATGGTTGTTCTCTCCACTTTGTACCTCATGTTTAGATCTTGTGAGCTGCCTAACATGATCAAGATCATCTTTTTGTAATGCTACATGTTGTGTTTGCTGGGATCTGATGAATGTTGAATGATATGTCTTCTGATTATGAATTTATCATGTTATCTTCATGCATATGTTATTTATGATCTTGCATGCTCTCCGTTATTAGTAGATGATGTAACTCCAAGAGGGAGTATTTATGCTCGATAGTGGGTTCATGCCTCCTTTGCATCTGTGCTCCAGTGACAGAAACGTGACGGATGGAGGATGTGTTGTTGCCATTAGGGAGAAAACAACAATGCTTTTTCTAAGGATGATGTTATTGTTTACATTACACACTTTGCTTACTGCAATTCTCTGTTGCTTGCAACTTAATACCCAACGTTTGTTCGGATGTTATTCGGAGGGTGGATTATCAGTCATAGATGCAGTTGGATTACGGTCTATGTATTTTGTTGTAATGCCTGCATGAATCACATAGTAATCATTATGTATTGCATATGCACTACGGTGCAGCCTTCATTTCGTCAATTGTCCAGCTATAATTTGTTCACCACACATGTTATTTATCTTTCACGGAGAGACACCACTAGTGAACTGTGGACCCTGATACGTCTCCAACGTATCTATAATTTCTGATGCTCCATGATGATATTTTGCCAATTGCTACATCTTTTCTCTCTTCTTTATGTCAATTTTATCGATTTTTCGGACTAACCTATTGACAAGATGCCACAAAGCGAGTTCCCTGTTTTCTACTGTTTTTAGTTTCAGAAAAGTTGTTGTGGAAATATTCTCGGAATTAGAAAATTCGAACCCCAGAAGTCTTAGAAATCCCGGAAGCATCCAGAAGTCCTGAAGAGCCCCGGAGGGGGGCCACAGGGTGGCCACACCATAGGGTGGCGCGGGTCCCCCCTGGCCGCGCCAACTGGTGGTGTGGGCCCCCTTGCCACCCCCATCGGCCTTTCGCCTATATATACTCCCCCGAGGGAAAACCCTAGAAGAATCGACCTTTTTCACAAAATACATCCGTAGCTCCGCCGCCACCACCGACAAGTTTCGGGGGACATATATCTGTTCTGGCACCCTGCCGGGACAGGGAAGTGCCCCCGGAAGCCATCTCCATCGACTCCACCGCCGTCTCATCGCCATTGTTGTCTCCTATGACGAGGAGGGAGTAGTTTTCCCTCGAGGCTGAGGGCTCTACCGGTAGCTATGTGGTTCATCTCTCTCTCCCATGGTGTGATCTATATGTGATCGTGAGCTTTGTAATATAGTTGAATAATTAGATGTTACTCTTCATATTGTGCTACCCAAGTGTTTTATTAATATGAACTTTGGATCACCTTGTCCCGCGGTGTGAAGGTGACAGTGTGCACATCGTGTGTGTCTCCTCTATGAATTGTGGTGTTTGTCTAGTACCTTCTAGGGCGCTCATAGTGACAGCGTGGGGTTAACTAGACATGGGAATGCTTACTTTAAGGAATGCTTTTTGCAGCCCTATGCAATTATTAGTGATCGTTATCCAACCGGAGAGGGTTAAAGTAGCATAGTGAAGAGAAGATAATTAGTTATTCAATTATGTGATCATTGTTGAGAGTGTCCACTAGTGAAAGTAGGATCCCTGGGCCTTGTTTCCAAGCATTGAAACACCGTTTTCCGCCTGTTCTGCTACATGTTTGCTTGCTGCCATATTTATTTCAGATTACTATTATTACTTATAACCATCCATTACTCGCATTTCACTATCTCTTCTCCGAATTAGTGCACCTATATATCTGACAAGTATATTGGGTGTGTTGGGGACAAAAGAGACTTCCTGTATCTTAATTGCAGGGTTTCTTGAGAGGGATATCTTTGACCTCTACCTCTCTGAGTTGGATAAACCTTGGGTGATCCACTTAAGGGAAACTTGTTGTTGTTCTACAAACCTCTACACTTGGAGGCCCAACACTTTCTACAAGAATAGAAGCGTGCGTAGACATCAAGATCTTTTCTGGCGCCGTTGCCGGGAGGTAATGTAAAAGGTACTCACATCCTCGGGTGTGAGTGCTCGAAGTTATTTACTTTAGATTCTGCAGTTTTATCGTTTTGTTTCTTGTTTTCACTAGTTAGTCTTATTTTTACTCGCTTCTTGTTTTTATTTTTTACTAGTAGTCTTAATGGAAAACAACAAAAATATGATAGAACTTTATAGTATTTATCTTGAATTAGGACATGATGCTTTTGAAGAGAAAAATAAAAAACCTATGGAAGTTTTTTTGCATAATAGTGATAGCAATGTTATTATCATTAATTCTTTGCACCCCATCATTCCTAATGCTAGGGAAAAGTCTAAGCTTGGGGAAACTAGTTTTTACCATCTTTTTAGTTTTCCAGCTTTAGAGGAGAAAATTTGCTCTGATTATACTTTATCTCCCATATGTTATAAACCTAATGATGCTTGTGATATTTTAAATCCTCCTACTGAAAGCATTCCTTTTAAAATACCCAAGAAAATTGTTGAACTTGTCATGGATAACCGTTATTTTGGAGATGGAACTGTCCATCCTAGTGATCATTTACACTTTATGCATGAATTATGCGAGTTATTCAAGTGTGCAGGTATCTCAACGGACCAAGTTAAGAGGAGGCTTTTCCCTTTGTCACTTAAGGACACAACAAGGGAGTGTTATGAACTACTAGATGGTCCTCATCATTTGGAGTGGAAGGAACTTGAATCTCTCTTATACTCTAAATTTTATCCTTCTCATGAACTATATTTAGATAGGAATTAAATTTATAATTTTTGGCCTCATGATGGAGAAAGCATTGCCCAAGCTTGGGGAAGACTGAAAACATTAATACTCAAATGTCCTGACCATGAGCTTCCTGAGGAAATAATTGTTACTATTTTTTATGCAAGGCTTTCAGGACATTGGAAGGATTATCTAGATGCTTGTTCAGATGGTTCTTTTTGTAGTAAGAAGGTTGAAGCTAAGTGGAATCTTCTTGAGAGAATTCGAATCTTTAGTGAAGATTGGAATAACAACAAAGGTAAAGAATCAGGTATAAACTATGAGTATGATTGCATTAAGACTTTTGCTAAAACTGCTGATTTTCATGAGCTTAATGCTAAATATGGTCTTGATCCTCAAATAGATGTCGGTTGGTATAGATCCTTTGCTTCTTATATTAATCTTCCTAAAAATGGGGACATATATCATGAACCTTTTAAAGACACTTGCATGAAAAATTAAATTGTTATTGATGATTGCAATAAACATGCTCAAACTTCTGAAAGTATTATTTCTTATAAGCATGTTAATTTCTATGGAGCACTTAGACCTTGTAAAGAATCAAATCGAAGAATAATATTGTATCCATCATAGGAATGAAAAAACTAGAATGTGGGATAGGGCTCTAAATGATCTTGGTGAAAAAGTTTGTGCCCTCTATCCTTTTATTTGTGAACTTTGTTGTAAAGTGGGTCATTTTAATTTTCAATGCTCAAGCCATGATAGTAGCCTTTCGAATCCTATGAGTACTGCAAGTTTGTATTGTGATGAAATGATCACCCCTAATGAGCATGATGAGCTTACATTATTTTTGGGGTGTGAAGAGTTATTAAGAAAAACTTCTTTGATTGATATGAGTGCTTTTGATATGAATATTTTCTTGCATGAATGCCATCTTTATTGTGTTGAAAATTGCCATGCAAATACTTACATACAAAATATTCTAAAAGAGGACACTTTACCAAAATATGACAGGGCTAATATTTGTTTTCATGTTATTAATGAAGAGGAGGAATTCTCCAAAGTTCTTTCTATTGTTTCTGACAATAAACCAGGGTATGTGGAGAAGCTTCCTTTCAAGCCTCTCCCTCCTATAGAGAGCAAGAAGAAGAGGAGTAAAAGGAGAGAGGTAACGGTATCTTCCCCTAAGCATGTAGCTCCTATTATAGTTTTTGATGAGTTTGAACTCGATGATTTTCCTATGCCTGTTGTTTATGAAAGTGACCATGATTGGAAGACGCACACTACTTTTGATATTGAAAATCTCTTTGGTACCAATTCTGAAAATGATGATAACTGATGTACTATTAGTACCATCCATGTTCCTTCCAATGATGATATAGAAAGTTCTGAGCTTGTGGATGATGTGTTTGATAATCCTTTTGCTACTGATGATTATATGCTTGATACATCTCTTTCTGGTAAAAATGATGATATTGCTTATGATGACAATATGCCTCCGGTCTTTGATAATTATTATAAAGAAAGTTATAACATAGTCTATAATTACAATCATCCTTATGAAACTTGTCATAGTTATGGAGGGATTACCCAAAACCATCTCCCTAATATACAACTTGTCTATCATGTTGGAGTTCTTTATGATGATTACAATGATAAATATGATATTTTCAGTCCATCTACTATTGAGGAGAAAATTATTTATGATTGCAAAATGCCTCCTATGATTGATGATTATGGTGATGAGAATAATAATGATAGCTATTTCGTTGAATTTTCTCCCGCTGCTATTAATAAGAATGATTATGCTTATGCGGACAGTGTTAATTCTTTTATGCATGTGGCTCGTGATAAGAATGTTTTATGTGATAGCTATATTGTTAATTTTATTCATTATGCTACTGAAAGTTATTATGAGAGAGGGAAACATGGTTTTATGCATCTCAACAATATTAAGTTTCCCCTCTTTATGTTGAAATTTTTGAAGTTGCACTTATTTTGTCTTCCTATGCTAGCCACTTTGTGCTTTATTGAATTGTTCTTATACAAGATTCTTTTTCATAGGAAGTGGGTTAGACTTAAATTTATTTTACATTTGCTTCTTGGTGCTCTTTTTTGCTTCAATTGATATTTCTCATGTGAGCATCTTCTCAAATTATCATGCCTAGCTGAAAAGGCTTTAAAGAAAAGCGTTTCCGGGAGACAACCCGTTTTATTTCTCCGTTTTCAACCCGTTTTCCGTCGTTTATTTTTGTTTTCTTTGCACTTGGGTGTTTTATATTTCCTTATCAACCCCGTTGTATCTTTTCTTTTGTGTCTTTGTTGAGCCAAGTAAAGCCTCTAGTGGAAAGTTGAGACTATATTTCGGATTTCTACGCAGGAAACAGATTTCTGCTGTCCGCTGTTAAATTCGTATAAAATCACAGAAAACTCAAAATGACCGAGTTCTTTTTTGTGCGTAATTCTGGGCTATATATGCAACTTTTCTTAGTTGAACACTTTTTGATTGGAGCAACAGAAGATTTTCAAAAAAAATCATCTTTACCTGTTGTTCTGTTTTGACAGATTTCTGCTAAAAATTGCATTTGCCTCTTAATCTCTTTCTTTTGAGAAAAAGAGTTTTAAAAGAAGTTGTGACAGTAGCTAATGTGTTTATGAGTGTTAGGCTTGTGTTGAAACTGAACCATGTGAACAACATTATTATCTGTGGATTCTTGTCAATAGGTTAGTCCGGAAAATCGATAAAAATGACATAAAGAAGGGAGAAAACATGTAGCAATTGGCAAAATATCATCATGGAGCATCAGAAATTATAGATAAGTTGGAGACGTATCAAGCATCCCCAAGATTAGTTCCTACTCGTACTTGAGTAGGCCCAAACGTTTTATTGTGATTGATCGACCTTTTCCACAAAATACATCCGTAGCTCCGCCGCTGAGAACTTTCGGGGGACAGATCTTTGTTCTGGGCCTTCTGGCACCCTGCCGGGACGGGGAAGTTCCCCCGGGAGCCATCTCCATCAACTCCACCGCCGTCACCATCGCCGTTGCTATCTCCTATGATGACGAGGGAGTAGTTCTTCCCCGATGTTGAGGGCTCTACCGGTAGCTATGTGGTTCAACTCTCTCTCCCATGGTGATATCTATGTGGGATCGTGAGCTTTGTAACCTAGTTGAATAAGTAGATGTTACTCTTCATGTTGTGCTACTCAAGTGTTTTATTAATATGAACTTTGGAGTCACCTTGTCCCGCGGTGTGAAGGTGACAGTGTGCACATCGTGTGTGTCTCCTCTATGAATTGTGGTGTTTATCTAGTAGCTTCTAGGGTGCTCATAGTGACGATATGGGGTTAACTAGACATGGGAATGCTTACTTTAAGGAATGCTGTTTGCAGCCCTACGCAATGATTAGTGTTCGTTATCCAACCGGAGAGGGTTAAGAGTAGCATAGTGAAGAGAAGATATTTAGTTATTCAATTATGTGATCATTGTTGAGAGTGTCCACTAGTGAAAGTAGGATCCCTAGGCCTTGTTTCCAAGCATTGAAACACCGTTTTCCGCCTGTTCTGCTACATGTTTGCTTGCTGTCATATTTATTTCAGATTGCTATTATTACTTATAAGTTATAACCATCCATATTACTCACATTTCACTACCTCTTCGCCGAAATAGTGCACCTATATACCTCACAAGTATATTGGGTGTGTTGGGGACACAAGAGACTTCTATTATCTTAATTGCAGGGTTTCTTGAGAGGGATATCTTTGACCTCTACCTCCCTGAGTTTGATAAACCTTGGGTGATCCACTTAAGGGAAACTTGCTGCTGTTCTACAAACCTCTGCACTTGGAGGCCCAACACTGTCTACAAGAATAGAAGCGTGTGTAGACATGAGACCCCGGTCCATTTTCCTCATACTGATAAAACACCTACTGTTTTCATACTACTTTCATACTGTTTCTACTGTTTTCCACATCATACGTTTAACCTCTTAGTGTTCAGTAAAACCGGTGAGATTGACAACCACACTGCTTCGTTGGGACAAAGTGATTTTATTGTGTTGTGTAGGTTCCATGTTGCTGCTGAACCGGTAGTGCGCCCTGCCACCTCAGCTGCATCAACCTTCAGAGATTGCTTGTCCTCCTACTGGTCGATTCAACCTTGGTTTTTTTCTGAGGGAAAACTTGCTGTTGCACTGTTCACAACCTTTCTCTTGGGGTTTACCAACGAGGGCGTCTACTACACGCCATCATGGTTACACAAAAGATGGTGTGCACGTTTTTATTGCAAGCACATACAACTATTTTCGCGATATGTGGCTATATTTGTTTAATTTTTGGATACTCTCTTATTTATCTGGGGTATCCTATGTTATGTCTATTACATGGTTTGTCTCATTATGCAGCATCGTACATCCATCCCTCTACATACGGTGTTTTAAGCCATGTTGTCCACTCAATTTACTTTGGTTGTTACTATTGATGTTGTTAATTTATTCATGTTGTTACTATCAGACTAGCGATGCCATCATATCACCGGTGCTACTAATAAATTGTGTCAAGTAAGATACTTTCCAAATATAGCTGAATGGACAACTCAGTTCTTAAGATTTATAAGTATTATTTGTGTCCCCTAGTATTGAATAAATAAAAAAATTACACCTACTTTCGAAGACTGTTATGATTCACTACATTTTTGGGTCAGCAAGGAGCTTATGAATTTGATTCTACATGGGAGGAGGTGATGAAGAAAAAGAGAAAATAGAGAGGTTTGTAGCTTGTACGGATGATACTAGCATGAAATCTTCGGCCATGAGATGCTTTTGAAGTTCAACTTTGTGGCGAATATCGTGTGTTCTTCACATAATTTTCGACGATGTTTTGGGATGTCACCCATCCTATTCAGTTTGTAGGGCCATGAAGCGGAACATTGGGTACTTTTAGTGGAAGGATAATGTAGTTGTAAAACTTGGGGTTACCTCTATGGAAGGTCACAACATCATGAGGGAAGTTTCAACATGACATAACGTGTGATAATAAAGCCATAACATGCTCATAGAAGATAAGAGTGTCTCTACCCCCCAATACAACGTCCCATAGTAGTTTTTGGCGCATGCTATTGTGGGCACCGGAACGTGTTGCCGCTCTATTGGGAGCGTCGTGTCCCAGCCGCGCGTCCCTATAGACGCTGGCAAAACCATTTCATCTTTTTTTTCTCATTGCTAAAATTGGCGCAAATCATTTCATAATTTTGAACACATATAAAATGATTTCATCATATAAATTTCAATCGGAACAAATCAGTTAGTCTCACACCACTCAAACTAGATTTAATTAAAAATCAAATTGGAGAGTCGGTTGCTGGCTGTTGTTTGTCCCTTTCGTGCCTATAGATGCGAACTAGATCATTTCGTATTTATTCATCAGTGTCTTGGTCTCGGATTTCGGTATATGATGGTGCAGATCTCGCACTCGTTGGGAGACCCCAAGAGGAGGGTGTGATGAGTACAGCGGTAGGATTTTTCCCCTTAGTTAAGAACCAAGGTTATCAATCCAGTAGGAGAAATAGGATCTTCAGAAGATTGATGCCACTAACGGTGGTGATGGCGTCTCACCGGTGTCAGCAACAACGCGGAACCTGCACACAACACAACCAAAATACTTTGTCCCAACGGTACAATGAGGTTGTCAATCTCACCGGTCTTGCTTAAAACAAAGATTAGACATATAGTGTGGAAAATGGTGTATACTTTCAGTAAGTAAAGAAAACAGGAAATTGTAGAGGTTTGTTTAACAGTGTAGGAAAATGGACCGGGGTTCATAGGTTCACTAGTGGTGTCTCTCCATAAAAGATAGCATGATGGGTGAACAAATTACAGCTGGGCAATTAACAAATAAAGGTTACACCATAGTTCACATTCATGACATGATGACTACTATGATATTTAGTGCGGGCATTACAACAATATACATAGACCGTAATCCAACTGCATCTATGACTAATAATCCACCCTCAGGTTATCATCCGAACCCCCTTAGGTAGTAAGTTGCAAGCAACAGATAAAGGCATTAAACAATGTGTGTAAAATAAGCAATGATTATACACGCGGGCACTCACACCGTTGTTTTCTCCCTAGTGGCAACAACACATCCTCCCCGTCACGTTTCTGTCACTCGAGCACAGGCGAAAAGGCTGCATGAAGCCACTATCGAGCATAAATACTCTCTCTTGGAGTCACTAGCAACGGAAAGCATGCAAGATCACAATAGCATATGCAATAAAGACTATAATCATCTTGGCATAAGTTTAATATTCATCGGATCCCAGCAAACACAACACATATAATTACATAAGAACAATCTCGATCGTGTTAGGCAGCCCACGAGATCTAAACATGGAGGCATATGAGGAGGAGACAACCATCTAGCTACTGCTATGGACCCGTAGTCCAAGGATGAACTACTCACGCATCACTCCGGAGGCAGGCATGGTGATGGAGAAGCCTCCGGTGATGATTTCCTCTCCGGCAGGGTGCAGGGAGACAGCTTCAGAACCCCCTGATCTAGGGTTAATGATGACGGTGGCTGCGGAACTTTTCGGGGATATTTGATCAGATGCCTAGGGTTTTCCATCCGGGTGGAATAAATAGGCAAAAGCGCGGAGGCGGTGGATCCCTGGGGGCCCCACACCACCCCCTAGGGCGGCCAAGGGGGGGTCACCCCATGGTGTGGGCCCCCTGGTGCCCCTCTTTGATTCCTCTTCGGTCTTCTGGATGCTTCCGGGGAAAATAGACACTTCGGGCTTTGTGGGGTCCAATTCCGAGAATATTTCCAGAACAACTTTTCTGAAATAAAAAACAGCAGAAAACATGGAACTAACACTTGGCATGTTGTTAATAGGTTAGTCCCGGAAAACGTGTAAAAATGACATAAAGAAGGGAGAAAACATGTAGCAATTGGCATAATATTATCATGGAGCATCAGAAATTATAGATACGTTGGAGACGTATCAAGCACCACCAAGCTTAGTTCCTACTCGTCCTCGAGTAGGTAAACGATAAAACAAAATAATTTTAGAGCTGACATGCTACTAACGTAAACTTGATCATTATAATATAAAAGCATATGTACGCTGAGATAATAGAACTTCAAACACAAACATGATAAATAGAACTTTAATAATAAAGCATAGGAATCACTTTTCATCATGAAGAGTATCTCAAATAAAGGACCATGAATTATAATGCAAAGAAAGATAAACGTTTGTTTCAGGTATAGAGAAAGCATGGCAAAGTGATATTTCGCTAGTCCTTAAGAGTGGGGCAAAACATAAATGTCAGGACACCTTCAAAGTTCATGAGGAAGACTAGAGAAAGTAATTTAAGAACAAACAATATCACATCATGAAGTAATTATTGATGTTTATGGGACAAATGCACATAGAACTCAGAATGGCAAAAATGCTCTCTCAACTGTGCATAAACTTGAAGATGGAGACTCAACATAAAAGTAAAAGAAAGGCCCTTCGCGGAGGGAAGCAGGGATCACTCATGTGCTAGAGATTTTTATTTTATTAAACAGAGGTACTAGAAGTTTGACACTCCTCGCATCCATATTTCACAAACCATGGCTAACTGAATCCTCGGGTGCCTGTCAACAATCACATACCGTGGAGGAGTGTCTATATTTTGGGAGATGTATGCTAATGTCAACGAATGGTAAACAAAAAATACAGTACGTCACAAGGCAACTGGATTCACAAGAGCGGCTCCCATGTGAAGGATGCATCTGGGTAGAAGGTCATCCCTCTTTCTCTTTTGTTTACACAATTATGCTTTGACTGATAAATCAGGGGAAAAATAATGAAGAGATTTTGTGTGTATTAATTTGGGGCTGGGCACCCC
Source organism: Alopecurus myosuroides (assembly GCA_028641055.1). NCBI lineage: Eukaryota > Viridiplantae > Streptophyta > Magnoliopsida > Poales > Poaceae > Alopecurus > Alopecurus myosuroides. The sequence goes on from CM054060.1 coordinate 28,037,453, forward strand.
GCTGCCAGCTCTTCTATAATTTGGATAAGCGGATGAAGCCACTAGTCCAGAGTGTGAAATCCAATCAACAAGTGAGATAAAGATTCTCAATTGACGTCCTCATGAGCAAAAACAGGAACATAAAGCAAGAGTACTTTTGAAAGTTTTAAAGGTAACACATGAGCAATTTACTTTGCAGTGGCAGTTAAATACCACATGTAGGTAGGTATGGTGGACACAATTGAAAAAAATTTGGTTTAAGTGAGTTGGATGCACGAGTAGAGCTCATACTCAGTACAAGTGGAGGCTAGCAAATGACTGAGAGGGACAAATCAAGAGAGCATAAGAGACATAATCATGCATAGCGACATAAACATCATTAATTAAAGCATAAGCGGTATCACAAGTTAAAAAACTAAGTGGTCATGGAGGCTATTCGTGACTGGTTCATATTCATAAACATGGTGTGAGCATGCGCCAAGTAAACCAAATAAAACATTCGAAAGAGAATACCATAAATTTATGCTTCCTTATGACAAGAACAACTCATGAATCTTTCAATGTCATATTAAACACTCTAAGCTATTTGAGGCTATTCATGCTACTCATTATCCACAAGGCTTTAAAACTAAAATAACATTTAGCATGGCATGAAAAAGTTCTAGCCACAGTCTATACAAGTTTCTACTTGCACTTTTATAAATTCTACTTCAAGCAACAGTTTCTTTTCCCAACAAGCACCATACAAGATATGTTTTAACAAAAATACTCTTTATGATACCACAAGCAAACATGAGAGTACTCATATAACACTACTAAAACTAAGAACTCTGATAAGAGATGCATGCAAAACTGGAGCTAAATAAATGGAGCAGCCAGACAAAGATTAAGAATACAAAGTATTCCAAAGAAAAAGTGGAGCATGTCACTCTCCAATAAAAGAATGATGGGGTCCAACCAAGTTTATTGCAAAAATAAAAACAAACTGAAAGAAAAAAAATAGACGCTCTAAGTAAAGCACATAAGATGTGACCGAATAAAAATAAAGTTTCACTAGAAGTGACCTGATAATTTATCGATGAAGAAGGGGATGCCTTGGGTATCCCCAAGCTTAGACGCTTGAGTATTCTTGGATTTGCTGGGATGTACCACCGGGGCATCCCCAAGCTTAGGCTTTTCACTCTTCTTGATCACGTCATATCATCCTCTTCTCTTGACCCTTGAAAACTTTCTTCACACCAAACTTCTCACAATCTTCATTAGCAACGTTAGTGCAATCGAAATAATAAATTCACATGGTTCAATTTCAACACAAGCCTAACACTCAAAAACACATTAGCTACTTTCAGTAGTTGTCCGAATCATGATTCTACCATACGATTCTACGACTTTGCGACCCAAATTGAGTTGAACGATTCTACTAGGTAGAATCTTAGATTTTACGATTCTTTAAGTTGTGATTATAATGTTTGCGATCCTACCATAGAGGTTCCGATCCGATTCGGAATCACGATTCTGACAACTTTCTCTGTCAAAACTTCTTTTAAAACTCTTTTTCTCAAAAGAACACCAAAAGAAAGAGATTAAGATGCAAATGCAATTATTCGCAGAAATCTGTCAAAATAGGACAATAGGTAAAGATGATATTTTTCAGAAATCTTCTGTTTCTCACATAAAAAAGTGTTCAACTAAGAAACGTTGCGTATACAGACCAGGATTACGCACAAAAAAACCCAGGTCATTTTAAATTTTCTGTGATTTTATACGGAATAAACAGTGGACAGCAGAAATCTATTTCCTGCGCAGAAATCCGAAATATAGCCTCAAATTTCCACTAGAGCCTTTACTTGGCTCAACAAAAACACAAAAGAAAAGATACAGAGGGGTTGCTAAGGAAATAAACAACACCCACGTGCAAAGTACACACAAAAAACGAAGGAAAACAGGTTGAAAACAGAGAAATAAAACGGGTTATCTCCCGGTAGCGCTTTTCTTTAACGTCTTTCAGCTAGGCTTAGAAAGAAAATCAAGTATTTTCAAGTGAAGAAGCATCAACATCATAACTTTCTCTAATAATAGAGTAAAAATGTAGCTTCATCCTCTTTCTAGGAAAGTGTTCCATACCTTTCTTGAGTGGGAATTGATATTTACTCCCTCCTTCATATCAATAACAGCACCAACAGTTCTAAGAAAAGGTCTTCCCAAAATAATAGGACAAGAAGCATTGCATTCAATGTTCATAACAACAAACTCAAAAGGGACAAGGTTATTGTTAACCATAATAAGAACATCATCAATTCAACCAAGAGGTTTCTTCTTAGCATTATCAGCAAGATGAACATCCAAATAACAGTGTTCCAGCGGTGGTAGATCAAGCATATCATAAAGCTTTTGAGGCATAACAGAGATACTAGCACCAAGATTGTCGGATATATACCAAATAGGGGTATAGAAGATGGTAGGCCAAGTGCCGGATTACCAGGGTGGCCTAAGTGGTAGTGGGCTTAGGTCCATTAGGCGGCCCAGTAATCCGACGCGCAAAAGCCGGATTCTAGAAGAACCCGGATCACAGCCCATGTGATCTGGCTTGGAGAAGAAGACGGATTCCTTGCTTTCCAAGTTACAAGTTACCGTAGTTTTCTAGGTTTCCTATTCTGTAAGCCCTAAGCTGGCTATTATATAAAGCCGAACGGGAGATAAACAAAACAACCAACAAACAGAGAAGCTCTACGCCAACTCGCCGAGAAGCTCATCCTCGTCGAGTAGCTTAGATCTAATCCCTCACATTGTAACCCTGTTTACGGGTTTTAGTCCCAATTAGTGAGAAGTGCAGGAGTAGGCACGTCGTACTGTCGCGACGTACCGAACCTGGGTAAAATCCTGTGTTCTGTGTTACTACGCTATCCCGTTACCCCGCGTCTCTACCGTAGTCTCATGGCACCCCCGTCTATGAAAACTACTACGATGTCTCGACAGTTGGCGCCCACCGTGGGGCAAACGACGTCAGGCGTAAGATTCCGATCTGGGATACTTGGCAGAATCGGAAGATCAATCACTGTCGGAAGCTTGGAATTCGACAACGACGTCGGGCGCTTCCTCGACAACGGATCCTACATACCGGCGCAAAACCACCTGGTAAGTGCCTGCGTGTTACCGATAGGATCTGCTAACATCTTTATCGGGCTAACTGCAGAAGCAATGGGGTTTTGCGGTGGAAGCAAATTTATCCCACCCGCCCTATACCCAGTCGAAGATGACTATGATGCCGGATTCTGCTCAGATCGCCGACAAAAAAGTGATACACACTTTATCGGCATGGCGCAATCTGAAATCGCCGAAAACACGGATGACGGAAATCCCGTGCAAGAGGCAGACAACAACGCACCCGTCATGGAGACGGAAGATCAAACACCCGTCACAGAGGCGGAAGATCCGACATCCGTCAACAAGACGATGAACTCGGAAGCAGAATCCGTGCTTGCCGCCATTGAGGCGAGGTTGGAGTCGGAAACCGGATCGGATAACTTCGACTCTGAAGACGAAGATGAGGACGCCTTCGTAAGAAAGGTTAAATCCTTTCAAGAGGGATTCCATGAAGTCTTAATGGCGAAACCGGCTGATACCACGGACGCCGGCAGCCAGGAAAGCCCTAAAACCCCTCCGCCAGAGGAAGAGAGAGAAGACGGAGAAACTTCTCCGATATTCCCCAGTGTCAAGGAGATGACAGAAGATGAGCCTGTCAAAAAACCTCCCTCTTCCAAGAAAAAGCACCGTGCTGCTAAAAAACTCCAATACAAGATCCGGAAGAAAAAATCAGTTGATCTCGCTGATGAAAACCTGGAAGTTGGAGATGTTAGCGGAACAAAGCCTGCGGAGAAGAAATCCAAAGAAATCACTGCTCCGCCAATGACGGAACAGGAAGAGCAAGAGCTGTTGCAAACACCAGTGGGACCAGACGAACCCCCTGAGATGCTGGAAGCCAGGAGGCAAGCTTTCCAACGGCAACAGCAACATCTACTCAGATCTCGGCAACATCTCCAACAAACCCATAATGACATCAAGGTCATGAAGGAAGAAATAGAGGAGTACGAGAGAAAGAATAGATCCGCGTTAAAACCTACTAGGTTACCCGGAATCGCAAGACCGGAAGAACTGCCGCCAAAAGAAAGGTTCCATAACCCGTCTTGGCAAAAGCAGGTAAACGGCAAAGATGCCAAGGGCGAACCAATATACAAGACCGCAGCAGAAAACGCGGAAGCTGCGTTCGCGATTCTTAACAACGATCTGTATTCCAACGGGGAAAAACTCCAAGGGGTGTATGCTTTCCTAGGAAAAGCATTGCAACAACAACAGCGCGCTCAAGAGCGATCAGGGAGGCTGCATGATAACTCCGCCCTATGCAAGACAGCTACTTGCGCTGCTGGAGCACCTGGACCGGAAGAACCTCGGGATTCAGACAACTCAAAAGATAAAAAAGAGGATCCGAGAAAGGACAAGAAAAACCCCGACAACCGGGATGCAGCGTCTAGGACCGGATCCCATCTCCCGAAAGATGGGTATAAACCCCATGATCGGGAAGACAAACACCGGAAGGACGGAAAAATAATGCCACCTCCGAGAAACCCAGCTGAGAAAGCTGGAAGATACGATATACCTCACAGGCGTGAGAGATCCCGGACACCGCCTAAGGACAAAGAAAGGCACAGGAGTAGAACTCCGCCTAATCCAAAAGGGCGTGAACACGGAAGAGATAGAAACAATCCCGGAAAAGCGTGTTCGCGCAACAATGGAAGAGAAAGGAGCAGATCCCCTTCTGTCCATTCAGCCGGAAGATATTCTGCACACATTGACAGAGCAGAAAAGGATGATCTATACTTTGGTCCTAAGTGTTTTACTGACATGATCCGAAGAATAACGTTGCATTCTGGCTTTGCCAAAGTCGGTCCAACGTACCATAAATACACCGGCAGCACAAACCCGGATACCTGGCTCTCGGATTACTATACAGCCGTCCAGATCAACAATGGGACAGACTTGGAAGCTGTCAAGTTTCTTCCCCTAATGCTGCTGGACGGAGCCAGAGATTGGATCAATGGATTACCGTCACGAACAGTCGACAGCTGGGATGATATGGCTAGAGTATTTACTCAGCATTTCCGGGGAACATACAAACGCCCGAATAGCATCAACCAGCTAAACCGTTGCACGCAATTTGAGGATGAACCGTACGTGGATTTCATCTCCAGATGGACAGCAATGAAGAATAGTTGCTCTGGAGTAACTGATGTACAAGCAATGCATGCTTTCGTCAATGGCCTAAAACCCGGACTCGTACCGTTCATGGTTGGTTCCAAAAAGCACAAGGATCTCGGATCCATGCTTACAACCGCCAATGAGCATGCCGCAGCCGAGGATGACATCAGAGCAAGAGGAGGCAATATTGAATCATTGATACTCGCCAAGAAAACCCCTCGTTCTGAAAAAAAAGCCACTCCAGAAACAACGACGAAGCCCAAAGAGGTGAACATAGCCTTTGGAGGAGAAAAGGGAAATAAGTGGAAAGGACGCAACCCAGATCCAATCAATTACACTCCAGAGGAGTGGGAAAGGATTAAGTCGGAACCTTGCGTTCACCACTCGCAATTTGGGAAACCCACCCATACAAACGCGCAATGCCGGCTGAATAAGCACATGAAAGGCAGTGCAGGGTCCGGAAATAAAGGGAAGGGTTCCAAAAGGAAACCCGCCAAACAAAAGCCAGAAGCTGACAAAGAAGACAGTGAATCGGACACTGACGAAAAAATCCAGGAACAACAGCATAAAGGCGAACCCAAGTTTCCGAGAGTTGATGGAGAAGCAATGCTAACTTTCTTAGCAACCCCATCAGCAAAGGTGGCAAAAAGAACACTTCGAGAAATAAACGCGGTTGTTCCGGCAACCCCGAAATTCTTGAAGTACTCCAACACACCGATAATCTGGGATCAGTCTGATCATCCCGGAAATATCCCTGAACCCGGCACACAAGATCTTGTTGTAAGTCCTATTGTTCAAAATACTAGGCTAAGAAGAGTGCTGATGGATGGAGGATCCAACATTAACATAATGTACCTGGATACACTGAAGCATCTGAAGATTTCCGAGTCTCAGCCCAACTACAGCAACATACGCTTCCATGGTATCGTCCCTGGCAGGCAAGCACGATCCCTAGGAGAAATTTCCCTAGATGTCACCTTCGGAGATAAAGATCACTTCCGGCAGGAAAAAGTATCCTTCGAAGTAGTGCCGTTCGAAAGCGTGTATCACGCAATACTCGGACGTCCAGCTTTCGCCAAATTCATGGCAAGATCCTGTTATATTTATAACAAGCTGAAGATGCCAGGACCCAAAGGAGGAGTAATCACTATAGCTGGTGATTTCAAGCTGGCAAATGAGTTGGAGAAAGAAAACGCCCTTTGCGCTCAGAGAGTTATCGCAAAGGAAGAACTGAAGGAATTAGCCAAGGAGGTATCGCCGTCAGAAATGCCGGCAGGAAAAGAAACTCGGAAGCCAACAGACAGCTTCAAGGCATCCGAGAATACAAGACAGGTAATCCTAGATCCCAAAGATCCGACAAAATTTGTCGTCGTAGGGACTGGGATGACTGACAAATAGGAAGGCGAGCTCATCAAGTTCCTCCGTGAGAACTGGGATATTTTTGCCTGGTGTCCAGCTGACATGCCAGGTGTACCCAGGGAACTTGCTGAGCACCAACTTAAGGTTATTCCTGGATCAAAACCCGTCAAACAAGGTCTCCGTCGATTTGACGGAAGAAGACGGAAGGCTATTGGCAAGGAAATTATCCGGCTTTTAGCAGCGGATTTCATCAAGGAAGTGATCCATACTGACTGGTCCGCAAATCCGGTATTAGTACCGAAGAAAGACACTACTGCTCTTAGAATGTGTATAGATTACACAGGCTTGAACACATTGTGTCCAAAAGATAGGTTCGCATTACCGCGAATCGATCAAATAATAGACGCCACAGCAGGCTCTGAGCTTTTGTGCTTTTTGGATGCATACTCCGGGTACCACCAAATACGCATGAAAAAGGAAGATCAAATTAAGACTTCTTTCATAACCCCATACGGGACGTATTATTACGTAACCATGCCGTTTGGCCTGAAGAACGCAGGTGCAACCTACCAGCGTTGCATGCAACGTTGTTTGCATAGTCATATTGGAAAAAATGTCCATGTTTATGTGGACGATATTGCTGTCGTAACCAAGGAAAAAAGATACACTCCTTGAGGATTTGCGAGAAACTTTCGAAAACTTACGCACCTACAAGATGAAGTTGAATCCATCTAAGTGCGTATTCGGGGTACCCTCAGGAAAACTTCTGGGTTTCATCGTTTCTCACAGAGGAATAGAAGTTAACCCGGAAAAGATCAAGGCAATCTTGAACATCACAAAACCTACCTGCGTCAAAGATGTCCAAAGATTGACGGGTTCCGCAGCTGCCGTTAGCAGATTTATTAGTCGGCTGGGGGCTAAAATCCTAACACTATACAAGTTGTTGAAGAAATCCGACAAAGTCAAGTGGATAGCAAAGCTTTGGAATACATAGCAGTTATGTCTCTTCTATACTTAGTTCAATATCTATGTAAACATCTTTTGAGATCATGAAATAAAGTTGTTGGATTTCTGGTATCCATGTTTTTTACAAGTTCATTATAGTAAAAGCATGTTTCCACCTTCTCTATTTCCCAATGATCTTACAAAATACTCAATGTTAACCCGAATTGTGCCTGCGTACTCGGCGTTAAGAAACTGAATGTTTTTTCAGCCTGCTAACGGCTAAAGGAAACTTGAATTGCCTGCGTGCTCAAGTTTCGGTCAAAAAATTCCTTGTTTCTCTAAGCATTATCTGATTGCGTATGTGTTGGGTTACTGGAACTAGTTAGTAAAAATGCCTTTAGCATGGTCCATGTTTCCGAGTTTAAACTGATTGGTTACGCCCAGTTACTCGGCATGACGATTCATATTGCTATTTGAGCCATTTCAAACACTAAGGACAGTTAAAACATATATGCCAGAGAACTTAGAAGATAAAGGAATAGTAACATCCGAAAAACCTTGCAAAAAATTTCATAACTAAAAATTGCAAAAGGCGGAATTTTTCATTCATACAAACAGAAGCATTACATTTTGGATTACATTGAAAGAACAGTAATGATCCTATTGTCTATTTTTACTATCCAGGTCAAAGGTAGCCCTTCAAGCATCTGATTCCTCCTCGCTGCTGTCGTCCTCGGGGATTGGAGGGATCTCCTCTTCTGGATAATTGACGGAAATATTTACCATGGAGGCAATCTGGGTGGTGTGGCCTTTGATTTCATCAAAGATGGTATTTCGCTGAGTGTCCGTGTATCCTTGAGGGACAGCGGACGCCACGCGCCAGGATTTAGCACCGGGGTAGTGCATGCGCATGAGGCCGAGTGCCATACGCGCACCACCCCGTGCAGCGGAACGCAGGATAGAATCCCTGGATTCCGCCACCTCCATGATGGCTCCCGGAAGTTTTTCAACCTCCGAGAACTCCCCAGTCCTTGCGGGAAGAAACTTGTTCACCATCTGCATTCCAGCAGCACGGATCGAAGTCCACATCTTCCCAAAGGCTTGGATCCCTTCAAGCCGGGTACCATCTGGGATATCTCTTGTTTTTTCCGACAAAACAATCAAAAGTGTTAGGCAAAAAACAGAGAAGAAAAACAAGATATGGAAAAATAATAAAGGTAACGGAAAATTACCGATAAGCTTGTCGATCTCGGAGATTTCCTCTAGGCGAAGGTTCAGAGCATTTTCTAAATCCTGAATGGTGGATTTATCCTTCTCCGCCTGTTCAGAAGCCTTGGAGTTGGCAACTCCAAGGGCCAAGTTGCTGGCCTCCAGATCCTTTTGAGCCTTCACAAGATGCTTGTGAAGCTCCAAATTCTCCTTCCGGAGATTCTCGGCATTGCCGGCGTCTTCAGCTATTTGCTTAGCCTTAGCCAAAGCAGCTGGAAAGCAAAGAAAATTCCGGGTTTAGCAAATTTCCGGAATAAGTACTTAGACAAAAAATTGAATCGCAAACCTCAGAGGAAAAATGTGTACCTGATGTTTCCGACAAAGCGAGCTGAGACGATGCCAGTTCCGCCTCTCTCTCCTCAAGAATAGAAAGGAGATTTCTAACCTCCTTATTCTTGATGGTGAGTTTGTTGAAAACTTCCATGTTTATGGTTTCGGCGGTTTGCTGCAACATAGCAAGGAAAAGAATGGTTACAAAAAGCATCAAAGCAAAACAGGCATGCAATTTTGTTTAATGCTTGGGGGCTAGAGTTACATACCTGGCTCATTCGGTGCAAACCCGCCAAGTTTTCCTTGAACTCTTTTGTGTATTCCGCAAAAGCAGTTCCGGCCGCGCTTAGGCCGTCATTGATAATCTTGAAGTCCTTGTCAAAGGTGGGAATTTCTTCGTCGAAAGTCCTAGAAACTTTCTCCACCTCTGGAGCCGCCCTTTCCCTCGTGTCCGTGTCCGACACAACGGGCTGGCTGGGCTCTGACGGCCTGGTCGTGGGGGCTGCAGCGTGCTCTTCCGCCATTGAGGACGGTGTGTCCGGGGCAACGGCGGGAGAAGGTTGGCTGCCTCGGCTGGAAACAACTTTGTGTTTCTTGAGCTTCTTCGGCTTCAGGCTGGAGGGAGGTAGGCTAAAAAACAAAAAACCCGGAAAAGTTAAAACACGGAAGAAGGATGAAAAATTCTCATGAAAGAAAAAGAACCCAGATGAAAGAACCTGGAAGTGGCGACGGGGATTCCGTCAAGGTCTATAATTTCCTCAGACGAAATAATCTTCTCGCGCTTGCGTCCACCTGTAGCGGCGGTGCGCAGCGCGTCCAGCTCAGCCTCGGAGACCAATTCCGAATCTGGAAGATCCGCGAACTGTCGGACAAACAAGATCAGAATCAGAAGCTAGAAAATCCGAGAAAAATAAAACTGTACCCAAATGACTGAAAAATTACCTTGGGAACCGGATTGTCGGCCGTATACATTGGCCGACTCGCTTCGTATTGGTCGCGTGATGCGACCAACTGGTTGATGCGCCGTCGAAGCTCCTTTGCGGGCCAATCTTTGGTGTTTGTCCGCATCGGATCCTTGACTCCCGTGTATTCGCACAGGAGACGGCCACTGTGGTTGGCCAATGGCTGAATTCGCCTAGTCAGCCAGCATAGAACCGTGTCCATGCCGGTTAGAGGCGGATCCAAGGAGGTGAGCTTGGCGATGCGCCGCTTGATCCTTAGTAGATCAGGCGGTAGGACTTGGACGGCTTCTGTTCCCCAATTCTCTTGGGGAACAACGGCGGTGTTGGCAAAAGGTGGAACCCCGATGGCCTTTTTTGGAAAAGGCACATCGGGATGATAAAAGAAAGAACCCGTCCAAAATTTGACGGATTCTGATGTCTTGATCTTGGGGAACCAATCTTCCCTAAACCTCCGAAGAGTAAAGGAGATGGTCCCGCAAGTCGGAAGTGCGCCCTCCGAGGAGTTCCGCTTAACTCCGAAACAGTACATCCAGAAGTCTAACCTAGGCTCTAAACCTAAGTAACCCTCGAAAAGGGCCTGGAACCCGGCCAAATAAAGAATGGAGTTGGGTGGCAGGTTGTGGGGTTGGATGTTGTAGTGAGAAAGGACTTGGAGGAAAAAAGCGGAAGGGGGGAGCCCCATACCTCTTAGAAGGTGGGAAGAAAGGAGAACCCTTTCGCCATCCCTTGGCGCCGGCTCGTTCTCGTCTTCGGGGAGCCGCCATTTCCCTTGGAGGATCAGGCCCTCTTTCTCCAAGTTTGGAAGAAGAGCCGGGGGAATGCTGCAGGCAACCCAGTTGCCTGCAGATTCCGCCTCCTCATCTGCTCCGGTGGCGGAGGCGGTGGCCGCTTCTGCGGCGGCGAGCTCGTCACCGACGAGCTGGATCTTCTCCTCCGCTGTTTCAGGAGCGAACGGCGGGAAGGCGGCGGAGCTAGCGCCCGCAACGTCCGCGGCGGCAGAAAGATTTTCTCCGCCCGCCGCAGAGGCCGCGGATTTCTCCGGCTCGTCGCCGGCGTGCTTGGGTGACCCAGTTTGGGGATCTAGGTCGCTGATGATGTCGTTGATGGCGGCGCGAGTGGGCGACGACGGTGAGCCTGCCATTTTCGGGCGGCGCGTTCGTTTTCGGTGCTTGGAGGTGAGGAGTGCGCGGAACAGTGCGTCGCTTGGGAGCTTGTGCGCGTCAATGGCGAGAGCGGTGCGAGTGCGGAAGGTTTTCATTGAGGACGAGGATGGCTATTTATAGCTAGAAATCCGTCAAGATACGCGCCAACGGCTATTTTGACCGTTGGATGTTTGCCGCGTGTCGCTCGCCGGAAAATCCGGGAAATGAAACGACGGGGTAATGATGGTTATCTCCTCGTTTCCCACGAGAATCTGTCAGAGATATGTTTCTGGGTTTTTCCGAGTAAATCTCAAATGTCGCTTACGTCAGCATGGTTGAGTGCGCTGACGTAGGAAGTTTCTTCTCCGCGAAGGATCGTGAGAGAAAAGCCGGATTTTCAGGATTCCGAGTTTCATGCCACCATCTTTTTCAAAAGAAGAATAAGAAGAATCAAGACTGCTGAATCAATATTTCTCGGACAAAGAATATTTGGCGAACGGCGGAGAATCAGAGTTTTGATCCTTCTTGGGGGCTACTGTCGGATATATACCAAATGGGGTATAGAAGATGGTAGGCCAAGTGCCGGATTACCAGGGTGGCTTAAGTGGTAGTGGGCTTAGGTCCATTAGGCGGCCCAGTAATCCGACGCGCAGAAGCCGTATTCTAGAAGAACCCGGATCACAGCCCATGTGATCTGGCTTGGAGAAGAAGACGGATTCCTTGCTTTCCAAGTTACAAGTTACCGTAGTTTTCTAGGTTTCCTATTCTGTAAGCCCTAAGCTGGCTATTATATAAAGCCGGACGGGAGATAAACAAAACAACCAACAAACAGAGAAGCTCTACGCCAACTCGCCGAGAAGCTCATCCTCGTCGAGTAGCTTAGATCTAATCCCTCACATTGTAACCCTGTTTACGGTCTTTAGTCCCAATTAGTGAGAAGTGCAGGAGTAGGCACGTCGTACTGTCGCGACGTACCGAACCTGGGTAAAATCATGTGTTCTGTGTTACTACGCTATCCCGTTACCCCGCGTCTCTACCGTAGTCTCATGGCACCCCCGTCTATGAAAACTACTACGATGTCTCGACAAAGATCACACAAAACATTGCAATCAAAATCATTTACTTTTATCTTAATGATAGGCTCCCAACTATCATCTAATTTCCTAGGGATAGATGTCTCAAGTTTCAGTTTTCTTCCCTAGATTTCATGAGATCATTGGTAATATGTTTAGTAAAGGCCATATTCATGGCACTAGCATTGGGACTTCTAGAAAGATTTTGTAGAAACATAATAACTTAAGAGATATTGAAATCATCAAAATCAATTTATTATCATCAAAAGTAATGGGACCATTATCTCCCACATCTCTAAAAATTTCAGCACTCTTAGTAGAAGCAGTTCCAGCAATTTCAGGCAATTTAGCACGTTTCACCGAAGGAGTGGAGTCTTTGTTAACACCAACTATTTTACCATTGATAGTAGGAGGTTTGCTAAGCACTCTTAGTAGAAGCAGCTCCAGCAATTTCAGGCAATTTAGCACGTTTCACCGAAGGGGTGGAGTCTCTGTTAACACCAACTATTTTACCATTGATAATAGGAGGTTTGCTAGCACTTGGAGCTTCAGTTTTAATAGTGGTTGTGATAGTGCAAACTCTAGCAATATTATTCTTTCTAGTCAAATCATCTTCTCTTTCCCACCTAGCACGTAATTCAACCATCAACCTAACATTATTATCAATTCGAACTAGGAGGGCATTCAAAGTTTTACTTTCTTTAACATCATGTGGCAAAACCTTCAGTTTTATAAAATCAACATAAATAGCTAGGCTATCTACTTTAGAGGCAAGAACATCTATTTTACCAAGCTTTTCCTCAACAGATTTATTAAAACAGTTTGTGTGCTAATAAATTCTCTAAGAATGTTTTCAAGATCAGAGGTAGAGCTTTTATTATTATTGTAGGAATTGCCATAATAATTACCATAACCATTATTAGGAGGATAGGGCTTATAATTTTTCCACCAAAATTATTTCTATAAGCATTGTTGTTAAAATTATTATTTCTAATAAAGTTCACATCAACATGCTCTTCTTGAGAAACCAAAGAGGCTAAAGGAATATTATTTGGATCAACTTGAGCTTTACCATTAACAAGAATAGACATAATAGCATCAAGCCTTTCACTCAAAGAGGAGGTTTCCTCAACAGAATTTACCTTCTTACCTTGTGGAGCTCTCTTAGTGTGCCACTCTAAATAATTTATCATCATATCATCAAGAAGCTTTGTTGCATTGCCCAAAGTGATGGACATAAAGTTACCTCCAGCAGCTGAATCCAATAGGTTCCTTGAGGAGAAATTCAGTCCTGCATAAAAGGTTTGTATAATCATCCAAGTAGTCAGTCCATGAGTGGGACAATTCTTCACCATAGTTTTTATTCTCTCCCAAGATTTAGCAACATGTTCATTATCAAATTGTTTAAAATTAATTATGTCACTTCTCAGGGATATAATCTTAGCAGGAGGATAATATTTTCCAATGAAAGCATCTTTACACTTAGTCCATGAATCAATACTATTTCTAGGCAAAGATAGCAAACATTCTTTAACTCTTCCTCTCAAAGAGAAAGGGAATAATTTCAGTTTAATAATATCTCCATCAACATCTTTATATTTTTGCATCTCACATAGTTCAATAAAATTATTAAGGTGAGCAACAACATCATCAGTACTAACACCAGAGAATTGCTCTTTCATAACAAGATTTAATAAGCAGGTTTGATTTCATAGAAAGCAGCAGTAGGAGCAGGTGGAGCAATAGGTGTGCAAATAAAATCATTGTTGTTTGTGCTAGTGAAGTCACACAACTTAGTATTCTCAGAGGAACTCATTTTAGCAATATAAAAGCAAGCAAATAAATAACAACTATGAAGTAAACTCTTTTTTTGTGTGTGTTTTTGATAAAGAGAAGCAAAACAAGACAAAATGAAAACAAGACAATAAACAAAATAAATAGGTTGAGAGAGAGAGACTTCCCTTGCCAGAAGACTTCTTTCTCCCCGGCAACGGCGCCTCAAAAGGTCCTTGATGGTGCAGATCTTGCACTCGTTGGGAGACCCCAAGAGGAGGGTGTGATGAGCACAGCGGTAGGAGTTTTTCCCTTAGTTAAGAACCAAGGTTATCAATCCAGTAGGAGAAAGAGGATCTTTAGAACGTTGATTCCACTGACGGTGGTGATGGCGCCTCACCGGTGTCAGCCTACACAACACAACACAACCAAAATACTTTGTCCCAACGGTACAGTGAGGTTGTCAATCTCACCGGTCTTGCTGAAAACAAAGATTAGACGTATAGTGTGAAAAATGGTGTATGCTTGCAGTAAGTAAAGAAAGCAGGAAATTGTAGAGGTTTGTTTAACATTGTAGGAAAATGGACCGGGGTTCATAGGTTCACCAGTGGTGTCTCTCCATACAAGATAGCATGATGGGTGAACAAATTACAGCTGGGCAAATGACAAATAAATGTTGCACCGTAGTGCACATTCATGACATGATGACTACTATGATATTTAGTGCGGGCATTACAACAATATACATATACCGTAATCCAACTGCATGTATGACTAATAATCCACCCTCAGGTTATCATCCGAACCCCCTTAGGTATTAAGTTGCAAGCAACAGATAATTGCATTAAACAATGTGTGTAAAGTAAGCAATGATTGTACACGCGGGCACTCACACCGCTGTTTTCTCCCTAGTGGCAACAACACATCCTCCCCCGTCACATTTCTGTCACTCGAGCACATGCGAAACGGAGTCACGAACCCACTATCGAGCATAAATACTCCATCTTGGAGTCACTGGCAACTACTTGGCCAGAGCAACCACTAGCAACGGAAAGCATGCAAGATCACAAATAGCTATGAAATAAAGACTATAATCAACTTGGCATAAGTTCAATATTCATCGGATCCCAGCAAATACAGCACATATAATTACATAAGAACAATCTCGATCATGTTAGGCAGCTCACGAGATCTAAACATGGAGACATATGAGGAGGAGACAACCATCTAGCTACTGCTATGGACCCGTAGTCCACGTATGAACTACTCACGCATCACTCCAGAGGCAGGCATGGTGATGGAGAAGCCTCCGGTGATGATTTCCTCTCCGGCAGGGTGCCGGGAGACAGCTTCAGAACCCCCCGATCTAGGGTTGACGATGACGGCGGCTGCGGAACTTTTCAGCGATATTTGATCAGGTGCCTAGGGTTTTCCATCCGGGTGGAATAAATAGGCAAAAGCGCGGAGGCAGTGGATCCCCGGGGGCCCCACACCACCCCCTGGCGCGGCCAAGGGGGGCGCCACCCCATGGTGTGGGCCCCCTGGTGCCCCTCTTTGACTCCTCTTCGCTCTTCTGGATGCTTCCGGGGAAAATAGACACTTCGGGCTTTATGGGGTCCAATTTCGAGAATATTTCCAGAACAACTTTTCTGAAATAAAAAACAGCAGAAAACAGGAAACTGGCACTTGTCATCTTGTTAATAGGTTAGTCCTGGAAAACGTGTAAAAATGACATAAAGAGGGGAGAAAACATGTAGCAATTGGCATAATATTATCATGGAGCATCAGAAATTATAGATACGTTGGAGACGTATCAGTATACATTAAGCACCAAACTCTTCTGGAGAAAGATCAAGAAACTGGGCAAGAGGGGCCTGATGATAATACAGGTGATCATCAACCTCGTCAGGTTCAACGCACTCCCTCTCGATGATTATGTTCTATAGAATAACACAATTCATCATTACCTCTCACATCTTCTCTTTGGACCAGGTTTGAGCATGGTATCTGGCAATAGCAAAGCGAGATTGAAGCACGCCAAATTCACTCTCGACATCCTTCCTTGCACACTCATGTTCTCCTACAAAATAAGATTGATTCTAACCTTGAGGGTTCGACGTTGTCTTCACAAATGTGGACCATCTTGGACATATCTCATCTGCTAGGTTGTAGCCCTTGTTTTAAGGATTGTCATTGATCTCAAAGGAGCATGGTAGAGCATGGCCTTCAGCAAGTCTTGCAAACATAGGAGAGCACTGCAGCACGTTAATGTCATTGTAATATCCCACCTTACCAAAGAAAGTGTGTCAGATCCACAAATCCTTATCTGCCACAGGTTATAGTACGACACTGCGAGTTCCAACATGACCTGTGTAAGTCCCTTGCGAAGCGAAAGGACAGTTTTTCCGTCGCCAATGCATGCAATCGATGTTTCCTAGTATTCCAAGGCATCCTCTAGCTTTATTTTGTGCTAGAATCCGAGCTGTGTCAGATTCATTCGGCTCTCTCATATAGTTTGATCCAAACAGTTCCATCACCGCCTAGCAAAACCGGTACATGGTTTTGATGCATACCGGTATAGTCGTTCATTGTGTCTGCAAGAGCTCCATATGCCATACATATCAACGCAGCAATGCACTTTTGAATGGATTAGAAAACAAACAAACCGGTGTTGTGTACCTTGCACTTGAAGTACTCATCGTACTTTGGCACGGCCATGACGATGCACAACAATAAATCCTTCTTCATCCAAAAGCTTTGCCGAAATTCCTTCGGTACATTAGCATTACATGACCTTCCATCAGCTCGCGATATTTATTCTTCCTCCTTCCTAGCCTCGAACCTCCAATCCGAGGAGCAGAATTGCTCTGTACGACGATAAACCAATAAGGCGCGTCAAGACCAACAAGTGCTCATCTTGTACGGTTGTTGCGTTGGCATGGGCTTGCAGCATTGCTTTGGCCATCATTAGTTGGTCATCGCTATCCTTGACATGGTGCAATGGATGACGAAACGACAAAAAATATACAACGACGCAAGCTCAAAAGCAAAGACATAGTGAAAAAACCATCACATGTGCAAAGCGCGAAACACCATGCACGCGCGTCTATCCCAGCTGAAGTTTTATGAGGTTAAGAATGTAGATGACTACGAGAAAAGCCTCATTGGAGGGAGAGCTTTGTGTTTTGGCATGACGTTTGAATTATTTCTGATGATTTTATCATTACGTATTTTTATATTTACATATACGATCATGCAGATTTGGTTATGTATTATTTATCATCTACTCCCTCCGTCTCAAATTAATTGTCTCAAAGTTGGACGAAAATGGGTGTATTTAGACATGTTTTAGTGTTAGATACATCTATTTTTGTCCAACTTTGAGACAACTAATTTGGGACGGTGGGAGTACTATGTTTTACTCTATGAATTTTGGTCAAATTTAAAATGTAATGTCTGGAGCATGGATTTGAAAAAAGTTGTTGAAATATGTTCATATAAGAAGACATGCGAGGAAGAAGAAGGAGGAGTTCATGAATCATGAAGGAGGAAGACAAATTCCAGGGATAAGCGTAGAAAACGTACTTGTGTCAAAGGTACCACGTACGGGCCCTCTTCATGGAGAAATACTAAGGGCATCTCTAGTCGTCCCCCCCAGAGCCCCCCCAGGGGGTTTTTTTCGCGGCGAAAGCGACGAAAAGCGCCGCTTCTTCACCACTCGGCCCCCCCAGCGGCCCAAATAGCGCCGTTTCGGCGCTAAATAGCGCCGCGGCACCCAGGCCAAACCCAGCCCGCTGGGTTCGGCCTGGGGGGGCGAAACTGCGCGGCTGCGCGCGTGGGCCAGCTCGGTCAGCGACGCGGCGAGAAAGCGCGGGAACAGAAACCGCGCGTGATCGTCTTCTCGGCTACCGCGCGGTCAAAGGCTGCCGGCGTTTATGGCGTGGCGGCCGCCCAGTGCATGCGCCCCGCCCAAAGGCTGCCGGCGTAATGGCGTGGCGGCAGCGAGGGGACGGGTGCGCGCAGTAAATGCCCGGCCGCTCGCCTAGGGCTATAAAACCCCCCCGCCGCGTGCCCCGCCCCGCACCACACCGGCGATCTCTCCATCCCTTCTCCCCCTTTCTTCCACGACAATGGCTGACGGCGCGGCAGCGAACGGTTTCCCACGCCACAACCTGCGCCGGGGCCAGGCGATGGCGCTGTACCGCGCGGGCTACCCTTGCCCGCCGGACATGCGCCTCCCTAGCTCCGCCGCGGGGGCGAGCCGCTGGCAGCTCAGCGCCGGCGGTGTCCCCATCCCCCCCCTTCCCAACACCAACCAAGAGTTCCGCCGCGCCATCCACGAGATGCGCGCCGGAATGAACAACCCCGAGAACTATCCGCTCGCCGGAGCGGATGAGTTCTGGTGGCAGCGTCTGACGGCGCGCCGCAACCGGGAGCTCGAGTCCATGAACGACAACGGCCCTGTCGAGGGCCGTTTCAACTCGAGAGGGCGCCGGAACTGGTGGAGCGCCCCTGGCAGGACGCTCGACGAGGTCCTCGAGTACATCCGCCGCGGCAACCAGCCGCGTCTCCAGATGCCGCCGCTGGAGGCCACCCAGCCGTGGGTGGCGCGGCGGCCCGGCGCGTCGTCCTCTTCCGCGACGTCGAGCTCCTCCGCCGGCCATTCACTCTCCACCTCCCCCCCTTTCTGAACGCCGGAGCGTCCTCCCGCAGGCGCAGCGGCGGCGCACTCCGCATCGGCGAGCCACAGCGCGTGGTTCGGCCGAAGACGGAGGACACCGGCGACGAAAGCGAGGACGAATGGCCCGACCAAAGGGCGGCGGAGCAGCTGTCTCTGGACACGCTGCAGCCGCTCGACGTCGACACCGCCGCCCTGTGGAGTCTGCGCGACAACACGGAGGCCGAGCTCGCCCTTCAGCGCCGCCTGCTGGCTGAAGCAGAGCAGCGCAAGGCGGCGCGCGAGCGTGAGGCCGCCGCCGCCGCGGCTCGCCTCCGCGTTCCTCCCCCGCCGCCGCAGAAGGAGAACGAGTACATCATACTCGACCCGGACTCCGACGACGAGGGCGTGATCCAGAACGCCCTCGAGGTGAGCAGGTGGGACTGCGGCGGCGGCGACGAGGGACAGGGTGGAAGCAGGCGCCCCGGCGACCCCCCCAGCGACGACGACGACGACGACGGCGGCGACTACAGCCAGGCGATCGCCGCCAGCCTAGGGCTAGCTTAGATTTAGCTTAAATTTATCGTTTAGGTTTAAAATCGCGCCGAATATGTACCGAAGTTTTAAATTTCAATAAAATTCGTCTAGTTTTCCAAATGCATTTGTTTGGGCCGATTGTTGGGCTCGGGACGCGACTGGGAAACGCGCCCCCCCAGGTTCCAGAATAGCGCCGTTTAGCGCCGCGGCGGCACCAAAACGGCGGCGTTTTGGGCCCTGGGGGGGCGCGACGACTGGAGATGTCCTAAGAAATTCTGTTTCGTGCCCATGTCCCGCGGAGCGGGGACACCGAGCTGCCAGCTTGGAGAACAACCTGTGCAAAACCGAAAAAGAAAAGGATAAACCTGCTTTTGTGTTCAGCTGGTGGGGCATGCCACGGTACGTGGAGTAGGGACACACAGCACCTGCGCTGCTGATGCGGCCCGTTGAAATGAAATGCACGGACGCCCCCCGGCCATGGCGACGTCGGCCTGGCCCGATCGTCTCGTACGCGTGGCGTCGGCCGACGACTTCGAGACGCGTAGTACTAGTTGCGATTCGCCTGGTACCATTTTTTTTTCCTTTTGTCCTTGGGAATTCTGAGAGGAATAATTCAAGCGGGTACCAGTTCTTGCGTCTGCGTGGTAGACTAGCGGAAACGAAACGGAACTCGGCACCCACCCATGCCGCCGCGGCTGCAACGCAGTTTCAAAGCCTTCGTCCCGAAGCAACAAAGCCGGCCGCCGCCTCGCTTTTGCCGACGAGCCGCGTCGGGTTCCGGCGCGTCGGCGGCAGTATCCGGCAGTCCGACCTGGCTGCTGGCCTCGGCGTGCTTTGCCTCCGCTACGCTCTCTGACTGGCTCGGCCCATGTCGCCACGGCGTTGCGCAACTCGTCTGCATGCAAGTGCAGGGCAGCGCGGTGGAATCGCATTGAAACGAGCCACACTGCTGGAGAGTACGTGCGGCAGCGACACAGGGCTGGTTTTGCCTACAGCAGGAGTACTGTACAGTTATTTAAGGAAGAAATAACTGATACGCAGGCTACATGTACACATCGGTCACGTCGGGAGACCGCGCGCGCAGGAACCCGCTTCACCTCTGCTGCATGTACCACCTTGCTCGCCCAGTTTTGCTTTGCAGGTGGGTCACGTACATGGATGACCCAAGCGATTGCTAACTTTCAGAACCAAACAAATCGACTGTTTGGTTAAATCTATGGAAAAACGTAAAAAATTATAACATCCTACACATATACTTTCAAACTATATATTTATTTAATGATATATATCAAACAAGATAAATCTGATATTGTAAAGCTTGACCTTTTTTTCTATAAGTTTGGTCAAATTTCAAATGATTTGACTTTGACAAAAATTTGTGACTTCATCTATGGAATTGGAGAGGGAATACTACGGAAAACATATTTCAAAGCTATAAGAATATTTTTTTTAAAAAATAGATGCATTCTTCAAAAGTCTATAGTCGTGAGTTTTTGTAAAGTAAACGAGGCGAAGACGTCGGATCGACAACTTGCCCGGTCGTCTTATCTTACTCGACACGCTGAATCGTCGACCATTGATGCCTAACCTCTTCGCTTCACAATGCTATTTGTTTGTTGAGTGAATTCCACCTCTTTATCTTACGGTCGTGTATTTGTGTGATATTATTACCCATTTAATGAAACAAAGTCAGAAAGACAACATTTCTGACATTTCGAACATGGATTAACCCCATTTTAACATTCTGCATGTTTCATTAGAGTAGATCACCATTTTAAGTCTATGTGGTGCGTCAAAATATGTGGAGATCGAAGGGCATCATCGACGATCCAACCTTATTTCTTCACTCTCCGTTTAATTCCTCGTCCCGAAACCAAACAATGTACTACAATTTAATCAAATTTACAGGAAAAAACTACTATCAATAACTATAGTACCGTACGCACATATGCTGTCAAAATATATATAATGATGTAATCTAACAAGATAAATTTGATACTCTAAAGGTTGACAGTTTTTCTAAAAGTTTGGTCAAATTTCAAAATGGTTTGACTTCGACAAAATATATACGACTTCATTCTATGGAATCGGAGGGGGAGTACTATTTGAAAACATATTTCAAAGTTATAAGAATTAAAAGAAAGAACTAGATGCATTTTGGATGTTATGTTAGAACAGATCATCATTTTAAGTCTATGTGGTGCGTCAAAATATGTTGAGATCGAAGGGGATCATCGATGATCCGACCTTATTTCTCCACCCTCCGTTTAATTCCTCGTCCATATCCTGATTTTTTTTAGTCTCAATCACCACCTCACACCTTGTCCAACAAAAATGTACGAGAAAAAATGATCCATATTAAGAAAATAGATAATATAGACGATTTTTCACTAGATGGGGGTAATTAGTGTCGCATATCCGTAACTGGAGGGTAAAAAGTAAAATTCACAATTATTTTTATGTTTAAAGTGTAATCACAACATTTCGTTTGGCAGTATATCAGAAGCATCTAAAAAAACATCACAACATGCACATTGGTCACATCATATCATTGTGAAAAATAACGTTGCGTGTATGCACATGAAAGCCTACATTTGCAGCATGAATGTAAGTATTTGTAGCACAAACCCGTAGTCGATGTATCAAGTTACTCGTGTGTTTGTGGCATATGAGGTTGCAACATCTCAAATTAGCATATGCAACACACATATCACCAACTTTCGTTTAAAGCATTGAGCTCTCCTCCTAGACTCACCGCGAAAAATTACTCAACACTAGATCAAACATTCGAGAATAAATTCCCTCCTAGTGATTGAGCTCTAGCTCAACGTCCATGGCAGTGAGCTTTTTATTGTTGAGGTCAGGAGAGAAAGTAATGGAGGAGCAGTGAAGGAGCATAGGAGGAGCGTTGTGAGGTAGAGCGGTCAAGAAGTGTGGGAGGGAGAATGCAACTTAGGAGACGAGGTATTACTCGCCATGAGGTGGGGGAACATCTCGAGGAGAGGGACACTCGAGAAGCCGATCAATCACATAATGTATCATTTATCTAAAACAAGTATGACCGCTTGTGCCAATATAAGAGTGCTACATCTTAAGTTTGATAACTTACAATGTAGCTATCTCATGTTTTTTGTTTTTTACTAACCATAAATACTCATACTCATGTGGGTACGTTTTCACTCACTATGTGTGATTACTGACTAAGTTCATTGACTCACTCCATACATATTATTCGACATTAAAAATGGATGTATCTATATTTATTTTATTGCTAGATATATAAATTTAGTGTCAAGTATGTGTCGGAGAGAGTACATACTTTCTAGAACATAGGATTTTATCTAATTTTAGAATGTGGGTTCACTTCAACATATTGTCATTCGATATTTCCCTTAAAAAACACGGATTTGTGTCTTGTTTGTACGTTACACAATTGATTTATTCATAACCAAGTGTCTCTTTGTGCTTGTCAAGTATTTGTTACGAGCTAGCTAGACGCTATTGGTGTCCATGTAGGAGCACGTACCATTCACTCTCTTGTTTCTTCTTCCGGAATTGAGGGCCTCTTCGATTTGGAAGAATTTCACAATAAAGAAACATGAAAATACTTGTGTTCCCAAAAGTAATAAGTATTTTTTTTGAAAATCAAACAGTATAAGCTTTGACCAAGTTTTTATAACAACTATTTTCATGATGTGTCTAATGGTATCTATTTAACATTGTATATGCAAGTGTTTCTTCTAGTAAAAAAAAAAACCATCAGAAAGTGTCCTCGCCTCCTAGCACTAGTGCTCTACTTGTTTAAAATAAATCAAGAAAACATATTTAAAAGCTTCAAATATTCTTGAAAAAATCCGCATGTATCTATCGGCGTATGTAAATACCTACAAAATAATATGGGCTACACAAAATTGGCAAGATGCTACGTTCTAGAGATATACTTAAAAAATAGGCATAGAAGATCCACATTTTGGCATTTTGGTGCAGCGCATATATTTGTACTACTTGATTATACAATTTTGTGTGCTTGTAAGCTACGTACACCGATAGTATTACGATTTTAGACTACCGTGGGAAAGTGGATAAACCTGTACGGTGTCCGTCTTGTCGATCATGGAACAACAGGCCTGTATTTAGTCAAACCCGTACATGCCGCAGCACGGCCTGCCACTGCCCCGTTCGTCTGATATTTGCAGTGTGGATAAACTTGACACTATTACTTCAGCCGTACAGTTAAATGGTACTCCACATGGACGACCTGCGCTCCGTGCTGACGCTGCGATCGGCGAGTCGTCCCGAGCACGCCTCGCCCATTAAAATCAGTACAAGGTAGTACAACAGAGCGTGTAAATGAGGTGAATCGTACGTTAAGGTCGATCGTGCCGTCACTCCTGCCGTAGCACACGCCGACGAGCGAGTCCGGCGACCGGCGATCGCCGCCCGCGCGGTGCCGAAAAATCCGAGTATTCAAGCTCTGCTTTTGCTGCTCGTCGTCGGAGAAACGGAGACGAACCTGAACCACCCGACCGTAGGCCAGCTATAGTCCCCGACTGTCTGTGTGTCTGGCACATGCCCGAAGGCAGAGCATGCAGCGCGGCCCATCGAGGAGAATGGGGGACCCGGCCGGCGCGGAGAGCACGGAACGTTTCCGGTCTATCGGTTTCCTCGTGCTTGGCGCGTGCCAAGTTGAACAAACCAACCAACGCCTCGATCGTCGCCTGTGCTAGTACTGCACTACTGTTCTGTGGACCTGTGGTACATATTTATTGGGAGCGGGACGTGCCAGCAGGGCAGCGTGGCGACAGCAGCGGCCTGCTCTCTCTTGCCACGGTCTATAGCGAAAGAGCAGTGGGTAGATAGGCGTACACATCATGGCATCAATCTTGTCTATAGATAGATGTACAGTACAGTAAGAAATACTAGGCTGTAGGTGGGGTCCGCACGGCAGTATAGTTAAAGTAGAATATGAGTGGGTCATGTAGTACTAGTACACGGATGGGTGCAGTACAGTGTTTGTTTCGTATAAAGTGCCCCGTGCTTGGTTTGAGGATAACCGGGGTGTCTCGTCGGGATTAGTGAAACGGTTAAGTTTTTAACGACGACCGAGCAACCAACCGCTAGGGGTGCTCGCTCATCGGAGAAGCACCCCATGTGGCTTGGTGCCTCCCCTCCACGGGACGACGAATGTCTTTTCCTCGTGATGCTCTCTGTCGTCCCGAGCCCATACTGTCAGCAGCGTAAGAGCATGTTCAATAGTAGAGTCAGCATCCGGCTATAACAAATTGCCATGTCATCTATAGTCAACATATAGCCAACAAGTATATTAGTTAGCAATAAAGCTATCAAGATATGGCCCACTTTCCACTCTCACAAAGTGCCTAGGAGCACGTGCTGCAGCTAGCTCTTGCATGAGAGCCCACTCCCCCTCTCTCTCCTCTTATCTCTCCTCCATGTCATCACAATAATATTATTTTAATTTTTATAGCCTGCTGACTGTACCTTATTATACTTGCTCTAACGGGTTCCAGGATAACGGGATACGGCGCCAAGATTCGTGTGGGCGCGCGTGCGCGTGAGGGGAAGCTCTGGGGACCACGCAACGGTCAAGCTCAGGCAGCGGGCGTGGAAAGGTACGTCATGTCCACTGCCGCCCTCGTGAGCAGCGAGGCGTGGCTCCGCCTGTCGCGATCTCTTTTCCACTTCCGCCTCGTCTCCTAGCCCTAGGAGGAGGGTGCATTGCATTGCTCGTCAGAGGGTCAGAGCAGAACAGAGAGAGAACGAGCCTCGCCGAGGGGTATAAGCGCCATTTCATCACACCTGACTGACTGAGAGCTCTGACTCGCCAGCCTGCCGGGTATAGCTGTTCACCTTTGGGGGATTAAAATTCGCTGGGCCCATATTATCCACACATACGCTCGCGTCTTGCGTGATGATGATGGTAGTGATAGGGGCGAACCCACACCTTTGGAGCCAACTTTTGGAGACCGGAAATGTGCTACTCTGGGCCGGTGCGTCTTTTGCGTGTGGAGTTGCAGCGCGTGCGTGCGGATGGCGTAGGTAGGATTCAGAGCACACGCGTGAGTTCGGTTGGTTCGCGAGCGAGCTCACCGGCTGCCTATCCTGCCGTCCTGCGGCGCGGCAGGATGCGTGCACGTCATCCATCGGATCTCTCGTGCGTAGCCACGGCCTACGCCTACCGCCGGCCCCCGTGCCGTCGCGTTGCATGCACCGTAGAAAAGTCTGCGTCGGTACGTACACTTTTGCGGCGTACTTTCATCAAGGTCCATTCGCGCGCCGTGTGTGGCCGTTTGGGCCGGGCGGCGCGCTTCTCTCACGCGGCCGACACGTGGCCTTGGCTATCTGAGCAGGCTACGCTAGCAAGCAGGTGTGAGGCAGGGCGCAGGGCAGCCTTTTTACTCGCGGATGGCAATGGAGCAGGCACGAGGAATACGATGCTCTGCACCCTGGACCCCGTTCGCGTTGTACTACCTTTTTCAGTTCCGAGTACGTAATTTACAGCCACCGAAAACCAACATTTTTTTTGCTGTTGTTTGGCAAACCCTGGAAAAGTGGGAACAAACCTCAAGAGTACCATGCACGGTGCAAAGCACCGCGTACGTACACCTACAAAAAAAAATGCACCGTATGGCGGTGTGGCCCGCCTCTACGAGCACGCCTCCTACTGTTGCTGCCAGTACCTTTTGCCTGGTTGGTGTTGCTTGTCGCCGTCAGGCTGCCTCTGCTGATACTATACCCGCAATGGCCATGGCAGCGGTACAGTTCCACGACGAGGTAGCTACGTACACAAGCGTGCCCCTACTCCTGCTCCCGTACGTCGATGGGTCTTTTCGGTGCTGTCCGTGTTCCTCGTTGCCAGAGACGGAGATTTCAAAACCATTGCGCTCTTCCCTTCTCATCATACCGTGAGAGAGCCATGTTGCTTGATGATATTGTACGTATTACGTCTGGCCCATCATCGGACCTTCGTGGGCCGTGTGCTGGTAGAAAAAGGGGTAGAAAGCTATCTGCATCAACCTCCGAAAGGGCCCGCCCAGATAGCCCATGCAAGGTGCAAATCCCATAACTTGTGTTTCTCTTGGCTTTGAGCAAAAAAACTAGCGGGTTGGGTGGACTCCAGCGAGTGAGCGACCAGCACCTACTTGTCAAGAAACTATGTCAGCCGGACTTTTCACCAACTTACCGTCAAATACATGCTCTGTTACGTAAGGTCATCTCCAGCGGGGCTGCTCATTTGCGGACCAATTTGGTCCGCAAATTGTCTTTTTGAGCAGCCGTCCGGGAGCCGCGGACACGCGTTTTTGGACGTGCACCCAGCGGGGACTGCTCATTTGAGCGGACACATTTGGCTTCGAGGCGCTCCAGGGCCTCTAGCTCGCCACCATGCTCGCCGGCCGCAGCACGCGCGCTCGCCGCCTCCCTCGCGCGTGCACGCCCGCCGCCACCAGCCGCCCGCAGCACGCGCGCCCGCTCGCCCGCCGTCCACCGCGCGCGCTCGCCAGCCGCCGCCCGCAGCACGCGCGCGCTCGCCCGCCGCCGCCCGCGCGCGCCCGCTCTTCCGCCGCCCACCGCCCTCGCACGCCCGGCGAGGAGCGCCCGCGCCCGCAGCTCCGCCCACCCGGCCGCACCCCGCGCGTGCCCCGGCGAGCTTCCGCCCTCCCGTCGACGCAATGGCGCGCCGCCCGTGCACGTCGCCTCCCGCGCGTCCATGCTCTCCTCGCGCAGGGCGCGCGTCCATGCTCTCCTCGCGCAGGGCGCGCGTCCATGCTCTCCTCGCGCAGGGCGCGCGTCCATGCTCTCCTCGCGCAGGGCGAGCGCGCGGCCGAGCGGCGAGGACGACAGGGATGCCCAGCCACCGGAGAGGGCGCGCTACGAGGACGCCGGGCTTGACCTCCAGCTTGGGCGAGCACGGCCACGAGCTCGGCCACGCGCAGCACCGCGCCGGAGCTTGGCCACCATGGCTCCGCGCGTCCTGGGCGCTCGGCCGCAGAGGCTCATCGAGTACCGCAAGTCCGTGCTGCAAGTCCGCGCGTCCTGGGCGAGCACGGCCACGAGCTCGGCCATGGACCTCAGCTACAACGCGCTCTCCGGCGGGCGGCGAGCAGGGCAGCGAGCAGGGCGGGCGCGCGCGGCGAGCAGGGCGGCGCGCGGGCGGGCGAGCGCGCGCGGCCGAGCGGCGGGCAGCGGCGAGCAAGGCGGCGAGCGGCGAGCAGCGGCTGGTCTTGTCCTTCTGCGAGATGAACCCTTGGAGGGTCTCCTGCAAAGCAATGGTCGTGGCGTCGCGCTTCAGGTCCAGCTTGGGGTTGCTCCGGCCCCTTGGCCGTTCAGTTGTCGCGCCATCGGCCGCCTGGCCCGTGGCCATTAGCGGCACCCCGTCCGGCATGGCCGCGCCTTTCTTGATGGCGTTGTGGAGCTCCTTCCACTTTTGGTTGTCCTTCAGCTTTTTGTAGCAATGGGCGAAGTTGAAGAACTTGCCCCCATGCTCGGCCTTGTACAATGTCAACGCGCGGGCAATGCATATGAAATACAGGGACGTGCGGCCACTCACCAAGTCGCCGAGGGTGGCGCCACTTTGGGGCCGGGCCACGGCGTGCTCGAAGGACCCGGTGAACTTGCTGCACACGGACGAGATGAGGCCGAACCTCTTTTGGATGGAGAGCTCACTCCTTGTGGTGACCATGGAGTACGGTGGCAGGACGGCCCGCTCTTGGTAGTTCCGGTGCATCCTCCTCCAATAGGCGTTGCCCTTCATCTCGGCCCCGACAATGGTGTTCTGCCCCACCTCAATCCATGTGTCCACGAGGCACTCGTCCTCCGCCTCCGTGAACCCAACGCCTCGCTTGACGTTCCTCTTGGCGGCCTTGGCCTGTTGGGTCAACTCGTCCATGAACATGGGCATGTCGTCGATGTGGGGCAGGTCGTCGATGAGGGCCTCCTCCTCGGGCTCCTCGAACAGCTCGTCCCCAGGGTGGACGTAGCTCGCCTGGCCGTCCTCGTTGATCATGTTCGACATGTACCCCTCGACCTCCTCCCTCGTCATCTCCGTGGGCTGTGTCTCCATGTCCTGCATTTCGTCGAACAGGTTGCGGGGCACCGGACGAACGGCCGGCGGGGGACGGTGGGCGGCTTTGCTCGACGGGGTAGTCGACATGCCGGACACGGGAGCCGTGTTCAGGTCGATGGAGACCCTGGTTCCGACCGGTGAGGAGTCCTCCATGTCCACCGAGAAGAAGGGCGGCGGCGTCGGGTCACGGCCTGGCAGGAAGCCGTATGCTGGCGCGGGCGATCCCGTCGTTGGCCGCGCATTTAGGAGGGTGCTCCACGGCCGGGCCGCAGAGGCATTCGAGCTGCATGCCTACGCCGGGGCCGCGTTCATGGTGGGCGTCGGCTGCAGGCCCAGCATGATTATGGCGGCCTGCGCCGCCATCTGGGCGAGCCTCTTCTGCGGCGGCGGTGCCTCCTTCGCCCTCCTCCTCCGGTCCGCTCTCTTCGCCGACTGCTCCGCCGTCCGCACCTGCTCGGCCGGGTCCTTCGGCTTTTTCGTCTTCGGCTTCTGCGGGGGGAGGGAGGCCATGGTTCGGGCCGGGACCTGTTGCTCCGTGGTCACGGAGGCGTAGGTGGCGGTGGCGGTGGTGGTGGCGGTGGCGGCGGCGGCAGCTGGTACGTCGGCCATGGCTAGGGCAGTGGAGTGGATGAGGGTGGGAGAGCAGTCCCACTGGAGATGTCCTCGTTCTGTTCTGCTGATACTATAGCGGCAATGGCGATGGGGCAGCAGTACAGTCGTAGCAGGCAGCACCACGACGAGGTGGCTACGTACACAAGCGTCCCCCTACTCCTGCTCCAGTCGTAGCCGGCTCGTACGTCGATGGGTCTTTTCGGTGGTGTCCGTGTTCCTCGTTGCCAGACACAGAGATTTGAAAACCATCGCGCTCTTCCCTTCTCATCATACCGTGCGAGAGCCTTGTTGCTTGATGATATTACGTATTACGTCTGGCCCATCATCGGAGCTTCGTGGGCCGTGTGCTGGTAGAAGCGGGGTAGAAAGCTATCTGCATCAACCTCCGAAAGGGCCCGCCCAGATAGCCCATGCAAGGGCCAAGGTGCAAATCCCATAACTTGTGTTTCTCTTGGCTTTGAGTAAAAGCACGTAGTAGGGACTCCCTAAAAAAAACTAGCATGACGTGTGGACTGCAGCGGGTCAGCACCTACTTGTCAAGAAACTACTAGATCATTTTGCCGCGTCCATCCATTAGGATAATAGATTGGTAGGAATTGATGGAAATATATACATTTTTTTTATGTTTGGATACTATGCAATAAGATTTAGTAGGCAATAGAAAAGTTTAAAAAAAAGCATAACCGAAGCTGCAGTGGGGAAAAGACTTCCTAGCATCATTACTATGTCGTTTATTTTCGTTCTCAGGTTTCAGTAGACCCGAGGTAAACTATATATGAATGTCACAGCTGAGAAATTTGTACGGCCCAAGGTAAACTATATATGAATGTCACAGCTTGGGGCGTATCTACAGGCTACGCATTCTTCCACTTGTTCCTTCTTGTATTTGACATCTTTAATCTGCATATAGCTTCGTGTTTGCTATGTTCTTGCCTCTACTTATTTGTCTGAAAGTGTGAGTGGATGCAGATAAAGGATACATGGCATCTAGTAAACGTCACAATTAGTAAAATATAGTGAAACTCACCCATTCCGTAGATAAAATTCAAGAGGCTTATCTGTACCCTTTTCACCTTCATGAGAATGAAGAACCAGTCGTTGGACAAAACCTGTAACTGATGCAAACTGATGTAACAATTTTTCCTTGATGCATTCACTAAGTAGTATAGAAAGAACAGTTAAAGTGCCGTACTCATCTCACACAGGTGGCGACAATCTTTAGGTTTAGTCACAAAACTTAACTTTAATAAGGTATATATGCGCTTAGTGGAAAAATTGTAGCAAAGATTATTTAGGATGAGTCCAGAGAAAATACGAATCTTCAGAAACATTTTGGTCGGATGGATCACATACCAGTACAACTTCCTTCATTTGATAGAATGTCAAGCTGTGGAACAAAATGTAAGGATTTCATGTCTACACGAACTGTCAAATCAGAGAAGTCACAAAGGTTATCTGCTGGAGAAATGAACCTGTGCGTGCCAGTTGGTGCACCCAGTAGTGTACTGCTTAAGCATATTTGTCTGTTAGAAAAGGTGCAGAAAATATAGGCTCACCAATCACCAAATTTTTTGGATGTAGAACCAGTACATCCAAAATTGGATATCATCACCAAGAATAATACTTCAGTATGTTCATTTTAGCGATATTTTGACAGATAAGTTTATGGACTAACTAATCACGCATTTCACGACTTAATAGTTGTTTCACTTCCTTAATCATGGGTTTGACTATCTAAAGAAGAGATTGGGAGCACATCGTGGAATAGATCAGAAGCACCGCGGCTGTCTAGTACGGCAGCAGGCGGGGCTGTGGGTGCTACAAGCGCCGGCACCGTCCGGGCTGACGAGTCACGGTGGGCGCTGCCGCACGACGTCAGGCTTGGAGGAGAGGCACTCACACGAGTTAGAGGTCATTGGAGAGGCGCCGCCATGCTCGGTCCGGCGACATCGCCATGTCCTCTGGACGCCATCCACCATCGCCTCCGCTTCCGTGCTAAATTGTGCTCGGGTGGGAGTAATATGGAGAGAATTGAGGCAAACGGTTTTATAGATCAAGAGAGGTACTGTAATCACTCGCGGCCGCGGCCGGCGATTTGCGCTCGATGGCTGCCATTAACACATCTTTCGGTGGGGGCATTAAGAGCAATCCTGTGGGTTAGTGGGTCTCTGGCGCTCGCCGCATCGTTTTCCTCTACTCACGTCTGTGCGTTGACTTTTTTTCCCCCTACAGCACTGCGTGTCTGCGTCGCTACCGATTAGGGTCGAGACTTCCGCTTAGCGTTGCTAATCATTGGGCCCGTTCGCTTTGCTTCCATGGTCGTCCGGCCCAATACAGCAAAGAAAACCTATTTCATGCCGAGTGCAGCATCCTCTAGGGATGCGAGTCATGATCATCCAACGGCTAGAAAATAGAGAGAGCGAAATCCAACGGCCAATATCGCGCAGATCGTGAGTCAAGCGTGGGAGGCCTCCTTTGTGTTTCAGTTTTAATATCCCTAATGTCAGCCGGAGTTTTCACAAACTTACCGTCAAATGCATGCTCTGTTACGTAGCTTTCGTAGAGTCCTATACGTGTAGGGTTGAAAATGATAAGGAAACTTTCCCGTTGTTTCCGTAGAAAAAGGAAATGAAGAGCAAAATATGGAAACGAAAACGACATTTTGAGGAAACAAAACGGAAAAGGAATATTCTAAAAAGAAAATGACAAAGGAAACGATAACGCAGATTCCGGCGGAAACGGAAACGAAACAGAATCTTCGTAAAAATAAATAAGGAAAGTTTTCGCATACATGTAACATCCCAAGTATGAAAAATAGCCATTAGAATGTTTGCTCCTTGTTATTTTATGTTTTGCATCATGACATCATGTTCATTGCATTTGTTTTGCTTGTTTTCCATTTGTTTTCCTCTGTTTTCCCTTGTTTTCACTTGTTTTCTATTTGAATTTTCAAACCAAATTCAATTATTTTGTTTCATACTTGTGATGTTACAATTTCCAAAATGACATTTCAAATCAAAACAATCACTTGTTACCATTAAAGTTGTGATTTCAAAACTGTTGATTTGTTTCTAATCAATAATTCATCTAATACCAAAAACATTTTCAAATTCAATTAATTTCCAAAACAGCAACCCTTTTGAAAATTATGAAAATGACAAAACCCCTTCCATCATTTGTTTCCATTAAACTAAGGTTCAAACTATTTAAATTATTGCTTTCAATATTTCACTTAATATTCAAAATTCATTCAAATTGCATTCAAATTCATTTGCATTTTTAAAACAGCACCCCTTTGAAAATTATGGAAATTACAAATCACTCCAATCATTTTGTATCAAATAAACATGAATTTTAAACAAGCTTTTGAATTGCTTAAGTTCAAATAATCACTTAATTCAAATATTCAATTAAATTAATTATCTTTCCAAACAGCAACATAAATCAAAAATCTTGAAAACAAAGGATTGCAATGTTGCTGTTGCAATATTCACTCTATAAGATTTATTCTTAAATTTTCTACCCCAAAACTATCTTCTTTTTCTCCTAATTCTATTCAGCAAAAAAAAAACAATCAGCACAAAAAAATATAAAAACAGAGCAGAGAGAGAGAGAGGGGCAGGCCCAGCCCACCAACTCTCCCAGACCTGCGTACCCCCCTATGTCTTCCTCCTCTGTACGGCTCAACATCCAAGCCTCCCACGTCGACTGGTTCAGAGGAGCAACGACGATCACCACCTCCTCGCCCCTATAACTCGAGCTCAAGCCCTAGGGCTCCTGCCCTAACCCTCTTCTCCCTCCTTCTCCCTCTTTCCCGCCTCCATTCTCTCTTTTTTCTCCCTCTGCTTTCTTCTCTCTGCACCTCTCCCTCTCTGTATTTTCTCTGAACCGAACCCCCCACCTCTTCCCCTCCGGCGATCACCGGCGGCCCGGGCTTCCTCCGAGCGAGCCAAAGCCGGGAATGGAAACCCCTCGGCGCCGCCTTCCTCCTCCACCCCGCGGCGAGGGCCGGGAGCCAAGGAATCGCCGCCGCCGTCCAGCCCTCACCACCGTCGCCTCCCTGCTCCGCCCCGTCACTGTCCCCTCGAGGTGAGCATCCCCTCGACCCCTTCCTCCCTCTCACCCATCCCCTCCGCACGAGCAAGCACACCACGCACGAGCACGCAGCAGATCACCGCCTCCAACCGCGGCAATGGCGAGTCTCTGTCCGCCGGCGCCCGTCCGCTCGCCTGACGAAGTTCAGACGAACTGAACTTTGCAGTTCAGTTAAAATCCCGCGATCTCAAGCATATCCCCCCTCCCCCCGCTGCCTTACTGTCAACAAGCGATCGCCCACCGCAGTGGTTCCCGTCCGCTGTGCGCACCTAGTGGGTGGTGGGTTCGAATCCCACCCCCTACGGATTAACCCCCTTTTTTCTCTTCTATTTTTCCAGACCCTGCACAATCACAGAATCACACCCAGGTCCCTGCTAACTATCTTCTAGGCCCCTGTAACTTTTTCCTAAGTCCCTAGTTAATAAAAAAATGGCAGAATAACACCTAAATTTGGAAATTGCTTAAAGAATTTATTTTAACTCTAATTTCAACTTTTTAAATATGTTTTCTGTACCAAATTGAATTCTCTACCCAAATATAAAATTTGTTTACTGTTTTAAATATTTTAAATTGGTGAAATATTTGAAAACTTGTTTAATTCACTTAATTTTGCAAAATTCATAACTTGGGCATAAAAATTCCAAATTCAACAAACTAAATATGTTTTCCATTCAATTTTTCATGTACTTTGCAAATATCAACTTTGTTTTCTGTTTTAAATAATATAAATTGCTGAAAACAACTGTTTCTTAATTAATGCAATTAAAATTGTCAAAATAATAACTTGCTCATTTTAAATCCAATTTCAACAAATAAAATATGTTTTCCATGCTAAATTAAACCATCTTTCCAAATATAAAATTTGTTTCATGTTTTGAATAATTAAAATTGGTTAAATGATTTAAACCTTGCTTAAATCATTTTAAATTGCTAAATTCATAACTTGGTTAAATTAAATTCTTTTTGAACATATAAAATATGTTTTCAAACCATAAAAGTATAAACTTTTCAAATATGGATTTGGTTTAATGCTTTGAACAAATAAAATTCAAATAATATTCATACTGGAATTAAATTCATTTAAATCTTGTTTAAACTTGTTTACTCCATAAGTAATTCATCCTAATTCCTTTTTCAATATTTGAAACATGTATTCCACCTAAAATTTTGTGTTCTTTCCAAATATGAACTTTGTTATCTATTTTGAACAATTAAAAGTGGTGAAAACAACAAATGCTTGTGTAACACCTTTAAGAAACCAAAATTCCATGACTTAATAAATGAAATTCCAAACTTGGTAAACCTTATTTCAAAATTGTTTCTATTTTTGTTTTCTGTCTGTTTTCCTCATCCATGCATCATGCTAATCCACTTTCACCTATTGGTTAGTTGTAGAACAATTAATTCAACCATAATTCATGGGCTTTCCATATGCAATCCAAATTGCATGTGGGTCTATTTAATCATGTTATGTTACCATGTCAACTAGTTTATTTTGATGCATCAATTAAATGGTCATGCATCATTCCATGATTGTGCACTATGCCATGTTATTGATTGTTTGTCTCTCTGCGTTGTTTGTTTGCTTCTTCTCGGATATACGGCGGCGTTGAGACCGACGATACTTACGACACCCCTTCTGAGGATCTCGCTCAGTACCAGGCTGCTGAGTTTGCAGGCAAGTATTCACTCACATGAACCATTATGTTCCTTTCAACATTGGATACCGATACTTTCCGTTGTCTATTCTGCTAGCCCTATGAATCGTTGCTTGTGTTCCGAACCTATCACATGTTATCCTTTAACCCTGATATAGCCTCACCTCCACACCTATAACCTTTTTGCTTGTTGCCCGTGTCTTACTAGCATGCTTAGGTTGTTTTGCTCGAGTCTGTTGTCAGTTACTTTCTATTATCATATCTTTCTGTTCTGGGGCTCGATGTTAAACAACAACCTTTTAATTTTGAGGTAATAATAATTTGATGATAAGGCACCGGCAAGAGGCCCGGCGTGGTTTTGAGGCCTGCTAGTGTCGGCCCTAATTAGGAAAAGGGTCTTGTCTACTGATCCATGATGAGCGCACTAACCGCATGTGGGAAGCGTGTATGGGCGCCGCCCTCAATTTGATTCGATTCGCATCTCGTCCAAATCGCCACACTTAGTTCGGGCTTTCCATTTGATGCATGCATGTGCAGGTGCGAACCCTTGGCGCCAGGGTGGAACTTTTGTAGTCGGCATTTAGGGCGGCGTGGTCTTAGAGTGCTATGAGGGTCCCCTTTTCTTCGTGGGGCTCGATTAGCCGCGCACGCACAACATGTGGTTCTTTGGGCTTGATGCGAAGAAGAGTTGAGTTGTGTTGAGTGCCCCGCTTGGTGGGAAAGGCCTTCCCATCTGGCGGGTTATTCTTACGTGTACGGCCAAATTGGTGCACCCCTGCAGGGATAAATCTTCTCGAGAAGCCGTGTTTTCCGCGGTTATGGATGACTTGGTGAAAGTACTGGCTAACAAGTACTCAGAACAACTTACATCTAACTAATGATAACTTGACTAGTAATAGTCTTATTGACACAATAACTTGACCCATCATTAATCCAACTGTGTGAGTTATCCTCGGATTGCTTCTTTGGACAAGGGGCAAGATCCAGGATGAGTTTGTTTGGAGATAGTGGTTAGTTGGTCCCGATACGCTATCTTATCCCCTTTCTGTTAGCCGGAAGTTGTATCAGGTATCTGTAGTTGTTAGTGCAGCTAGCTGCTGCATCTTTTGTATCACCCTTTCTTCCGTTGAACCCAAAGCATCTGTGCTTGGTGTTGACGGGTTACACTTTGGTGAACTGTGAGTCTTGCTTGCCAGTACGTTTATGTAGTGACCCCTTTGGGGCTGTGGTTTCCGCAGACTACGTTTTCCGAGGATCCCCATGGTGGCTACTACGTGGAGTATGACGAGACTGCTGACGAGTAGATAGCGGACCCGGGCAGGATCCGAGACTTCGTGGATGGGTTACGTCTTTTCGTTTCCGGCCTCTTAGGCTTATTTGGATCTTTTCTGTACTCAGACACTTTGGATGCTTCCGCTGTGATGTAATGATGAATTGTTGGGACATGTGTCCTCTGGATGAATGTATTTGCTATCTCTGCTCTAGTGAGAGCTATTTGCAACTTATTTCCATCTTTTGTGTCTTAGAGATCTGTTGTGATATCACTTGTTCAAATGCCGTTGACGTACCATGTGTGTATGTTATGAAGTACGTCAACGGAAGTGTCCTGATTTCTATGGGATGGTTTGCGCAGCCGATGGATAGTAGAGAATGGTTGTCACACGTTTACGTGTTGGCCTGCTCATATTGAGATGCGGGTGCCGGTATGCCCCGTAAGCCATTTGTTCTACTATTCAGCGGACTGTGAGTATCCCCTAGAAGTCCGGGTGCGACAATACACAACGTATATGCTAGTCGCTTGATATGATCATGTAAGTCCATGACCCACATGCAAAACGAGGCCTGCTTGCATGGCTTGTTAGGTCCATTAAGTCATTCATACTAAATCTACTTTATCTAATTGCATACATGTAGTGTGTGATCACACGTCTAGATTAAACCAAATGTGTGACACTTCATGTTGAATTGTTATTTCTCGAGGTTGTGAACAATTATTTATCCACGTTTTATACCGCTATTGTGTTCCGACAAATGTTCGCTTCCGTATCGTGTCTGACCCGTTTCCATTTCATATTCATTTTTGGGGATTTCCGAATTCGTATTCGTTTCCGGGATTTCCGATTTTGTTTCCGACTCCGAGGAGAGAAAAAGAAACGAAAATGATAATGCGTGTTTCCTTCCCACTAGTAGAAAACTAGCCAAAGAATTTTAGCTATAGTACCAAATCAATTACAAACCGGTAGAAATGAGTGTCTTGTTCCGGTTCGAACGGGGAGGGGCGCTGGGCAAGGCTAATATCAGTTTGTTACACACCTTTAGTCCCGGTTTGTGGCTAAAACCGGGACCAAAAGGGCGTGGCAACCATTGCCCCCGTCTTAACTTTCTCCTAAAACAGGCTGAGAAAATTCCAGAAAATTCAAAAACACCCTAAATAACGCGAGACCTTCACGTAGTGTCATTACATATGTTCTAGTATCCACCAAAAATAATAAACTTGCATTACGACAGTTATGTTGAAATAGTGTTCACAAAAAAGAGCTATCTCCTCTTAGCATTTTAGGGTTTCGGTTGAAATGACGGGTGTTATGGCCAAATGCATGGCATAGTTTGTTATAATGAGGCCATATTGCGCACAAACATCCATCTTGGAAGCACGGAATTTTTTTACGAAGGAGTTTTTATTAACCGAATAAAAAAATCATTTTCCATTTTCGGAGTGTCAGAAATGAGTTTTCTTGTGAAGGACCTACCACAAACATGTTGCCAAACTTGGGGGCTTAATTTTTTTAATATGCTAGGACATGTGATATAACCAAATAAACAATCTGTTTTTCTAAGAAAAGATTTCCATCCACCACTTTTGAAAATCACAAGTTTCTGCCGATTCAGCTGGAAACGGGACAAATTTGAACTACAGTTGCCTCGTAATTTGCTAATAAATTTTGGCAAAAATCATTTTTAGGTACTCAACTACCTATTTCAGTACAGATCCAAAGTGAGAAACTTCTCTCTAGGAAGTTTCATGACAGACACTACACTTCGGGGTGTGACCTACTTCACCGGTATCAACTTCTCTCTATAGAGTTTCATGACTTATATCTTAAAAGTACTAGATCAAACAAGAGTTAGCTTATGGATGTCTCATATTTGGATTTCTCTCATTTTTCTAATCGATTTAGACATATTATTTGTGAAATTTAAATTTACAGAATTGCATATATCAATTATTCAATATTAAATGGAAAAGGACAAATAAGTTAATTATTATTTCTATTTAAGAATATTTTAATTCAAAATATTATTAATGATTCATTTCTTTTTATTTAAATATTTGTTTTGATTCATAAAATAAATGTGTGTGACATCATAGTCTATGGGTTAATAGGATTGATAGCATACTACTGTCAGATAAGTATCTCTTCTTCGTAGGTAGCTTATAGGGAAAGGAACTACGAAGTTAAGCGTGCTAGTGCGGAAGTAGTGTGAGCATGGGTGACCTTTGCGGAAAGTGTTAGTATAAGAGAGTAAATTAGATTGAAATTAAGAATGGTGGGTGATAAATGTGAGTTTAAGTGGTTAAACAATAAAAATAAATAAAATGGATATTAAATGAATAAAATGAATTTTTTCGGGAAAAAAGCGAAAAAAGAGAAAAAAACGTTTGGTACCGGTTCGTAACAGGAGGAGAAAATTGCACTGAACACCACTCTTTGTGGCACTTGTTGCATAAAATCCAAAAACAAAAAAAATTTGCAGCAAACCACATATTTTCGTCTAATTCGTTGCACCTAGCCCAAATGAATAGGTTAGTGTTGATTTGCTTACTTACTCATGGTTTTATAGCGGTGGTTACAGCAAACATAAAAATAAAACTATTTTACCGCTGATAATACAATTTTGTCTAATTAGTTACACTTAGCTTAATTAAACTTGTTTGCACCTCGAGGAGAGCGACGGATTCAGCCGGCATTAGGAAAGGATCCCACGAGATAATTATGATAAACAACTTTTATGTTGCAAAACTTGATAATAGCCCCTGTGTCTTTCCCGCGGGCGACTCAGGTGGCGCCACTGATGTCCTCTTCTGTACCCCTCTGCTCCATGGGTGGTTACAAGGTATGAGGGGAAGGGTCGGAAAACTGGAAATATATATCAGCCAAACAAATAATGCATCATTGGTTGATTGTACCATAATAGGACAAGAGAAATGACCAGAGCTAGTATAACTACCACAAAGTTTAGTGTTAGCTGCAAATAAATGACCCCAAGTAAGATTAACTAGTTTATTTGGGCTGGATGCAACAATTATACCAAAATGTGTGGTTTGCTGCAAAACATGTTTTGTTTCTGTGTTTTGTGCAACAAGTGCCACAAAGTGTGGTGTTTGCTGCAATTTTCTCTAACAGGAGCCGGTACCAAAGGAACCCGGACCGCGGGCTCTCCTCTTGAACCACGTGATCGCCCATTTAATACCGGTCTGCGAGCGACCGGTACTAAACGCTGGTGGGTTTTAGTGCCAATTAATTAGTATCGATTGTCCAACCGATACTAAAAGCCCTCTGAAACCGATACTGTTAGCATGTTTTCTACTAGTGTGCGTTTTCGTTCCGTTTTCAAACCTATATACGTGGCGGCTTTCGAACATGTTCGCCGATGGACCACGAACGACGCCCACCACGAGTCCAAGCTGCGTGACGTCGCGGCCTTCCCTTTGCTGGGGCGAGAAGTCAAAGAGTCAGCAGGAGGATCGGAGCTGCTATATTTTCTCACGCTCAAGTCGTCGCACCGTCAGTGCCTTATCCACCGGGACAGGGACACGGGCGCTCCGCTGCGGGTACAGCGCAGCAGGCAGGAGAAGCTTTTCCTTGCCCAACGGCTGGGTACGTTCGTGTGAGCGGGCGGAGGTAGCGTACACAACTCTAGCACATTTTTCTCCCTCTCGTACAACGGATTTACCAGACATACCTCAACGCCTGGCTAGTGTTTTCCTTATTAGTGCAACCTGAAAGCAAGCTTCTTCTTTTTCTTTCTTTTATAATTTACCTTCTTTTCCTTTCTTTTTAGAATTTACCTGAAAGCTAGCTAGACTGGGCATCTTTTCTTCTGTGCCAGTATTACTGTAAACTACAGCAGTATCCGGTAGCCCAAGGGAGCAGAGGACCGGTCACTCACCACTTTGGCCGGTCTCGTACTCCCTCCGTCCAAAATTACCAGTCCCTAGTGGGTTTCTATTTGTCCCAGAATTATCTCCAAATAAGGCCTATAATAATTTATTACCCTAATTAATTGTTCCGTCATAATTGTGAAATCCCACATAGCGGCAACTTGATTAGTTTGCACGGCCAAATTAATTACGCAATTAATCAGAAAATAGAAAAGTGTGACGTTGATTGGTGGAAAGGGCACCAATAGAATTGCGTCTTGGTCGCGATGCTCTTCGTTAGGGTACTAGTAATCCCGAACGGAGGGAGAAGGTGCAGGCATCAACTATGCGGCACTCGGTGTCACGGGCATGTAGCAGCATTGTTTTGGATACTCAAACATGGTTTTCGAGAGGGACGTAGTTTTGACCCCTAGCTTTACATTGTGGTTAATTACATATATAATACACATAAATATCCTATTAATTCTAGAAAAGTCGTTTCACTTAACCTATGTGTTAATGTGTAAAGTGTCACTCATTATCAATTGGATGACGACCCACTTTGTTCACACGAGAGAGAGAGGGGTTTGGGGCTCTATCAGGTATGTCGTATTTCTCCTCTTTTCTTTGAAACATCAGGAAAGATTTTTTTTATAAAGGGTTCTTATTACTTAAAAGTACATCCGGTCGCTGCATAACAAGGATGCAAATAAGCGGCGAACCAACATTGTCGAAACTAAAAAAGTAGCAACGGACGAATTACAATCAACCGGATGTAAATCGTCCTCACCTATGGTTGCCCAATCCGAAGATCGAGCGGCCATCCATCTAGGATAAAAATATCCCTCGCAACGTTTTTCAGCCGTACACAAGGCTCCGTAAAAGGGGTTCGATACTCCGCCCGTTGTAACATGGAGCACGAACGGAGAATATCTGTGCACCGGAATAGAACCTGCAAATGAGAGAAAGACGTTTTAGCGACCATGTAACTGCAAACGCTCCTACCCTAAAACTCGTTATGAATTTAATATCAATCTCATGTAACCAATTGCCAAAAATATTTACAATGGATGTGGGTGGATACAAATCACAAAACATTTGGATAGCTGGCCAAGATAGAACGTAGAAACTTGCACTCAAAGAATACGTGTTTTATCGTCTTCTAATGAGGACAAAAGACAAACTTCGTATTTACGTACCAGTTACGCTTGACAAGATTGTTCTTAGTTAAACCCACACCATTACAAAGGTACCACACGAATATTTTCAGCTTTAATGGTACCTTCATCTGCCAATTTTTTTGGTTATTAACGACTGGGATTTCAGAATGGAACAACGCTCTATACATAGAATCAGCCACCCCTTAATGCTTTCTTGTACTTCTCTTGTATCCTTGCAGATTTATTGTCCCTAGTAATTTTTACCGCTGGCATGTGATTTACTGTATCAGAATAGATAAATACACACTTTCCTGCTCCCCAAGTGCTCTGTGATGTGATACCGATCATGGATACTTGCTAGACACAGCTAGCAATGTCCATATCCTTGTGTTGTGTTGTGATCTCTCTTTCATGCGATAATGATAACCTGCTGTAGTTGCATAGCCGCTCTAGCTTCAGGACGATGAACAACCTGCTTCTTGTGGTTTTTCCTGCTACTCCTAGCTGCTTCAGTGTCCTAGTGTGTATTTTCTAACTGCAGATGTACTTGTGGCTTGTTCTTGGTGAAGAACAATGTGTGTGCTTGCTGATGCGGCTACATGTGAAATTTATACTACCTTGGGCATGTTTGAGGTCTTGACACCTTAGAGCATGCATCCGGTGAGTATGCTCCTTACATGTGGGGTCTAGGGTTCAAGTTTCAACCCTGTACGGTTGTGCTTGTAAAATATCAGCTGATGTGAGATCTTTTGGTTGCTTAGGGTAGAAGTATCTCGGTTGGGCTTGAGATTACTCCACTGGTCCAAGTTAGCATGGGCTAGATGCTAGCATCACTCCAATACTCCTTGGGATTCTTGTTGCTTCTAGTCTGTTCTGGTCTTGGCATCATTTGATGCCTTAATCATGGTCTTTACTTATAATTCCATGCTGGTTCCTTATGCCAGTAGTGACTTTAATTTGTGGGTTTTTTCTTAATTATTGATGCAATGCAGTGTAGAGGTTTAGTTGGCTTGTTATCTGTTGGCTTTAGTTGTGAATTATGTTTATATTTCAGATGCTGGTCTCTGTTGAACTTGTGGTTGGACTTGGCAATTGTTTCCTGTGGGTTTTGTGTGCTGGAATAGCACTCGGGTGCTTAATGGCTTGCTGTCTTTGGTTGCTATGATCCAGGTCCATTGGGTTGAGCTTGCTGGAATGTTTCTTCTGGCCATTGTTGAAAAATTGTTCATGTTGCTTCACAGTTGCTTAGATTTCTCACTGATATGAATATCTGGCTAAAAATTCACCTTACTTAGGGCTCCATTGCATCAAAAATACAAAATTGCCCCACCTTTCGTGTGAGCAAACATTTTAACATAACCTCTATGTTTTCTGTTTTGCAGGTTGAAGAATCTTCATCAATATTGAATATAGATATGTTTAGAATAGGTTAGAGTAGGTTCTTGTAACGAATTGGATCCAAATCTGGAATCCTGGCATTGTTGCCTTTGTAATGCAATTTGTAATTTAAATTTTGTATTATGTTACTTGAACATGAATGAAATTGGAATTCCATTACTTATTGTTCAATTCAAATTCTTGTCTGTATTCTGTTTGAAACAATTTGAATATAAATCTGTGGTTTAAATTTATTTGAATATGAAAGTTTAGAAAATGATCTTCCATTGATCAACAATGCACTAGTCCTTTCATTTAAATTGATCAACTCCATAGTTCAATTCAAATATACTTTGTAATTTCAAATCTAGGGTTCAGAAATAAAATACGATTAGATGTCTAAGACTTAACTCATTCATCATGAATGATGTTTGTTTTGAAAACTTGTTCTTCCTCTAAATATTTCCAAATGGTTTTGTCGAAAATCCGAATGCAAAATATATGAGTCGAGGATAACTCAAGTGGCAAGATTTCAACGACTTGTTTCCAGATCATTAATGCCAATTCAACTTTTCTTCATAACTCACTCTTTCCCAAAAGCGCGAAATTTACCCTGATTTTACAAAGATGCATGACTGCGAAGATGGATAATTATATATGTACCCTTGCGTATCCTATAACTACTGGGTATTTCAACCATTGTATATAAAAGTTAACTACCCCTTTTTAAAAGAGAAAATTAGGGTCCAATTTATACCTCCCGACATGTAATTTTAGTACAAGCGGATGACATGGCAAGATATATGCGATATAACATATATTCTATTAATTGTATTTTTTCACAATTAGAGACATCATGAGATGTACAAGATACTAGATTGGTACTTATGGAAAGTTTAGTGCAAAAGGCTTGGCCTTGGCAAATTTTAAGTGAGAATACTCAAAGTTTGGTATGAACATTGTAGATTTTCATATGAAGATAGATTTCTTGTTATTATATAGGAGATCCGTGTGAACCACGAAATATGTCACGTCTAGACAATAGAACATCACACATTAACTGTAGATATAAATTGAATTTATGAAAATCCAATTTATTACTTCTAATTATAATAGGGATTATACGATAAACTATGAAATAACATGCATATCATTTACTGTATATATATATATATATATATATATATATATATATATATAATATCAAAGATACGAGGATACTTGTCATAAATACAAGATTATTTAAACATGATAGTAATAAAATCAATATTACATTGATATTTGACTTGGCAAGACCGAAGAAGGACAAACTCAAGGTCCAGTTAAGATATATCTTGTATGTGGCCATTGTTTATATATGATAGAGCGATTATTTCGACGACTTTTGTAGTTCCCGTCTAATGGGTAATAATAGTGGTCTGAATTATTTGTAGCTTGTCACTAGTAGGGACAAAGTTAAATTTCTCCCGTCGTGCATGCATTTAAGATACACTGATTCTTGCATAAACATGCTTGTTTGACAAATCCACTACCAACCCCCAAACCCAATACGGCCCACAAACCCAATACCTACCCAACTTGCCACAAACACTTCATCCACAGTTGCAATCTTGGCGTATGCCCTACCTCCGCACCTTCCCACTCTTAAGGTAAGCGGCGAACACATTCATATCGATTTGTTTGCCGCCTATCGCCCACCTAACTGGTATCGTCAATCTCCAACTTTTAAATGGTTCAAAACCTAATAATACTCCCACCCACCTCTCAAACATAGCAAAATACATAAACTTAAGCCGTTTGGGTTCAATGTATTGAGCGTTCAGTGAATATGATTTAGCTTTGTATATCACACAATGTCATTTAAACATAAGAAAACTCGTACAAACACGTGAAAAACAACAATCCAAAATAATAATAATTCTAGCGTATGAGTATGGTATACAGTTGACTGTAGTATAACATTTTAGATACTGAGCTTTTGAGATGTAAATTTGAGCATTAATTTATTGTAGTATATGTAGTACATACAAACATCATATTATTTTGCAAAATATATTTTACTCTCAATTTTAAAAAGTTTGCCGTGCTCTATGTCCAAAATGCCACTCATTTGTGCTTTACCAAAGCTTGGCTTATTTCTTCTGCTTTGTTTCGCTTTAGTGGGCCAAAAAAAAATGTAAGGCTATTCAATGTAAAGCTAAAGGCGTAAATCTACATTCTTGTTCGTTATTAGACCACAAACCAAATGCTATTGGCCAGAGATTATTCAAGAGTACACATACCAATTTTTTATATATATATAGATACAAAAAATAAGTTAAAAA
The DNA here is from genome assembly GCA_028641055.1 of Alopecurus myosuroides. Classification (NCBI taxonomy): domain Eukaryota; kingdom Viridiplantae; phylum Streptophyta; class Magnoliopsida; order Poales; family Poaceae; genus Alopecurus; species Alopecurus myosuroides. Next base: position 28,082,123 of record CM054060.1, read on the forward strand.
AGAAACAAGTTACGCATCGCAAGAACTAATGTGAAAGGTTTGTGATAAAATAATAAAGACATTCTAATACGTTTCCGAGCATGAAGATATTCATTTTGAGACTTTACTATATCTTATAATATATAATATTTACTCTAAAATACAATTGTATCTAAAAAGCAATTCTCATCATTAAAATAGGCAATCAAATTCCAATTAATGCCCGCCCGAGATAACATCAAAATATAACGAGATGACTCGGTAAGATATGGATGTATAAATACTATTAAATGCAATTACTGAGTATCCAATTATACCATGACACATGGAAGATATTGGAGTAGGAAAAGTTTTTGTGCCAAAGGGTTGGTCCGGGCAATTAGTAAATGAAAACGCTCGTATTTTAGTCCGTCCAATGTAGTAGATTTTTTGCACGGAGGGCAGATTTATTGTCATATCTTAAAGAGATCAATGTTATCCACGAAATAAGCTGCATCTAAAGAATAGAGTATCACACACTAAGAAAGGCCAGGAGAATCCAATTTATGGCTTCATCTAAAGACAATTGAGATCACGTGACAAGCAATGAAACAAGCGTGTCTTTTTTCCTAGAAACCATCTAAACATGACAAAATTTCCACAATCCCATAAAAAAACAAGAACGGCAAAGGATACTGTACTGTATAATGTTTCCATGCCTGTGAGCACTGCACGGGCTACGGTTGAGCGTTGACGCCCGGTCTGATTGGAGTGGAGCATCCCCAAAACGGCAAAGCTCCAGAGCAAACCGCGTTCTCGGCTTCGCTTCCCCGTGAGCAGCTGCATCAGAGCTGGCGGAGTCAGAGGCCAGAGCTGACTGACCCAGCGGCCCCACACCGTCCTCCCCGGTCGTCTAGTCTTCTCGCCGTCGCAGTCGCGGTAAAGCGAGGCGCTTCCCCGGATTCGAACCCAACCTTCCCTTCCGTTCGCTTCGCCCCCACTAAGCCCGCGCTTAGCTAGCTCATTAATCCCACTCCCGCAATTAATCCCTTTCGAGACACAAGTCACAGAGCACAACCACCAAACCGAACCGAGCCTCTCAGCCAGCGCGAGCAGCCCTCCGAATTTATTGCCGTCCACCTCCGCTCCATCGGCGCCGCCCCCCCGCCTCCGATCCCAGATCCGCCGGCCACGGCAATGGTGTCCTGCTAGCGCGCCCCCGCGCCGAGATGAGCCGCGCCCAACACGGAGGGTTCCCCTGCCTTCTTCTTCTCCTGCCGTGGCTGCTCCCCGCGGCCTCCGCGCTTCACGGTACGCTCGCTCGCTCGCTGCCTAGTTCCGCTCTCTGCTCCCGCTGGGTTTGGGCTCGGGGAAGGTTGGGACGGCTTGCTCTGCTCCGCGGCTGCGCGCGCGTGCTCCGGGTGCGCCGCTGGGTGGACGGGCAGTATTTCGGTGGGGAATTCCAGCTCCTCGGCGCTACTAGTGCTAGCTCGTAGTGGAGTGGACGAGCTGCGACGCTGCTGTCACGCGCCCGGGGTGATTGATTTGGGAGGTTGGAATCCCGGTGGGATTCTGTCGGTCGGTCCGGTTCGGTAGGGACTGCTATTTTGGTGTTGGGAGGGAGGGGCGCAATTCTGCTGTCAGCGGACATGCTATACACGATTATTTCTAGATTTTGCTGTGGTCGATGGTTTTAGCGTGGGGGAGGAGGATCTACCAAGGTGTTGGTGAGTCCGTACATGCCTCTGGAGACGTGCGTATGGCCTGGGTTCTAGCCTGGCATTCTCGGCGAGACGGAAGGTGGTTTTAGCCTGCCATTGTCTTCTCACGCACGCGTGGGGGGTGTTCATGTCTCAAGCAGATGATAGTGGCACTGCTTGTTTCTGATGCCAATGGAGCATGGGACTGGTGGGTAGTCTGTGCTCTGTTTTTCGGGCGGGCAATGCTGTTGTGCCCTAGCTACTACACATTTGAAACACATGCTGGGAGTTTATTCTGCATCTGTAAAACAGGAGGGGTGAGCGCATCCCCGGTGACGTTGCCATAAACGGAGCATTGCTTAAAATCTCAAAACTAGAACGGCGCCTAGGTAGTAGCTCAAATCTAACCTTTATTACGGTCTCTTAATACCCAGCCGACACTAACTTGCAAGTAAATCTTACCTGTATCGTCCTCTTTTTAATTAAATCGGAGGTAGCGCTACTGCCGGTCCGTTTCCTTTACACAAGAGGTCCTCGTATACAAACCTGTGAAACAAGATGCCCTCTTGATTGTCAGTTATTCTGGGAGTTTATTGCTAACATTGTTACTTCCTGGAATGGGTAATGCACTCGGTATCTCCCTGCTCTTAGCTTGACCATGAAGCATTCTTCTTTTGCAATTAAAAGGGTGACACACAGGCGAAGATAGAGTACCACATGCACACCAGCACACCGCACATCCACGTGAGGGTGCCTCCTAACCACATGCTTGAAACTTTAGACAGCGTATTTTTTCGAGGGAAAAGAAAACTCCAGACAGTGTATGCCACAGCAGTCCGCATCACTTAAAAGGGTATTTCATTTTCTTTCATGTATGGGAAATATATTCTCTTTACCGTCACGTGTTTTAGTATGCTAAATTTCGAAACCTGCTGTATGATACATTCAGAAAACATGTGCATTTCCAGATGCAGAACAAAACTTATCCAGGACCAAACTACTAGAAGATTTTTATTACCTTTCCAGTTCACGTATTCTTAATTTCTTATTATAGTATCAGGAACGGCCAATGGGCACTGGCTATATAGACCCCAAGTACAAATGTACAATGCGCTTGAGCCTTCTTGAAGTAACCATTTGAAACTATATGCGTTAATCTGATTGCCATGCTATCCATGTTGATTGATACAAGTTTTTCTCTGGATCAGATTTTGCTTTTTTCCCCTCAAATGTAAACTTATTTCCTTGATTCTCCAGCAAACATACGGCCTAGTCCAGCGCCGCATCCATCAGTTTCCCCTGATATAAGAGTGCTTGGACCTCGAATTTCCCCGGCATTTTCTCCTAGGTCATTGTCTCCAGAATCTCCTGGTATGAAACTATGACAATGTCAGTGCTAAAAAATCATGCTTAAAATTTTCTAATCAGCTGTTTAATATCTACTATTCTTACAGGCATCCTTGTGCACCCTCCTTCACACAGGCACCACAAACGATCACACCATGCTCCTCCACCATCCTCAGCTCTCCCGCCTGAAGGTTTGCCATTTATGTTAGCAATTTTGTGCTTTTATCTTGTCATGTATTGCATCGTTCTGTTATTTAACCTGATACCGTATTTTGTTCACCGGTATGTGAACTATTAATTTTGGTTCTGCTGCTATTGAGGCAGACTAATTTCCGCTCTAAATTCTAATTATAAGATTGTGTGTCTTCTTGTAACTTTTTTGTATTGAATAGTTTTTTTGTACCTTCAGCAGGCTGCTCTAGCACAATTTGCGCTGAGCCAATGAGTTCAACCCCGATTGGTTCTCCCTGTGGTTGTGTGCTGCCCCTCAGCGTAATTGTTGACATTGATGTAGCTCCATATTTACTATTCATGCACACAGCAGAATTAGAAGTTGAAGTTGCAGCTGGGACATTCCTTAAACAAAGCCAGGTGAAGATTATGGCTGCAATCCCCAGTGTCCAGGATGACCAGAAGACAAGGGTCACCTTTTATTTGGTGCCACTAAGAGAACATTTTGATAGCTATACTGCATACCTAATATCTGATAGGTTCTGGAGTAAAAAAGTTCAGATTAATTCATCTGTTTTTGGAGATTATGATGTCATTAATATTACCTATCCAGGTAAGAACCTTTATATGGAATATGTGCTTCTTAGATTTGTTACTTGAATTTATGATTCACATGTCAGTGTTGCCATCGCAGGGCTGGGACCTGCGCCACCAGCTATGTCATCTCTTACATCAGGTCCTCCAGTAAGTGGAGAAGATCCTATAACTGCAAATGTGAAACCTCAGAAGAAGAAATTTGATACCTGGATCATTGTGGTAGTTTCAGGGTCTTCTCTGACACTAATCGTGGCATGCCTCGGGCTTATTATTCTATTAGTAAAATGGAAGAAACTCAAACGCCTTCATGAGGCTGGGAGCCCTGCGATCACCCAGGCAGTTAAAAGAAGATACGGTAACATGAACAGTTTTGTTGTAGCCATTATGCTGTTTTACCATTTTCGCTTACTGTGCATAAATGGTATTCTAAGTATTTCTGTCCTTCATCAAATTTACCTATTAGTACTACTCTTGCATGGTATTTCCACTTCAAGTTATTCTATTGCCACATAGAGGTTGGTGATCAGAGTTACACTTATCAGGGAGGTAGCTTAATTGGGATCTTTTGTCTATATGAATTTGCTTAAATCCCTAAATTGGTAGAAAAACTATTTAATTCTATAGTTCTCATCGTCGAGTGCTCACATGCTGTGTGTTTGTGTGCTGCATGTAAATCTGCATGAAAAGAACCCAGTTAAATATTTTGTTAGTCATTGCCTCTTATGAAAAAAAAATGTCGCCTTGCATGAACGTTTTAAACTCCAGACAACCTGTTCAAACTGAAAATCTTCTACTGCCACTGAATTTATGCTAAGAACTTATTGTGTGATACACAGGTGGCAGATCAATGTCAACTAGCTTGGTGAGCTCTGCATCTGCATCAATGTTCTCAACAGTTGCCACTTGTGCGGCATCAGTAAAGACATTTTCGCTAGCGCACCTTGAGAAGGCCACTGATGGTTTTAGTTCAAGAAGAGTTTTGGGTCAAGGTGGGTTTGGATGTGTTTACCATGGGACCTTGGATGATGGAAACGAGATCGCTGTTAAATTGCTGACAAGAGAGGACATGAGTGGCGACCGTGAGTTCATTGCGGAAGTGGAGATGCTCAGTCGATTGCACCATCGTAATCTGGTCAAATTGATTGGCATTTGCACTGAACGGTCCAAAAGGTGTCTTGTTTATGAGCTTATACGCAATGGAAGCGTAGAATCTCATCTTCATGGTATGTTCTAATTATTGGTATTACACGCTATATTTGGTTAGGGTAACCATCAAAACCATGATATATAATTCATATGTATTAATGCATAGCAACCAAAATGGTAATTAAGTGGCTAAGTTTGCCATAATAAAACGACTAGATGAGGTTGGTCCAACAATTTCTTTTGCCTAAAGCAACGGCTGCTAGACCTGAAATTTCAATTCAGTAGTAACATGGCTCAAGAGAAAGGCATGGATGGACAGGATAAACTGCCTTTACAAATCTAACAGCTGAACTTCCTGCAATGACATGCCTCAAATAAAACACTTGGTTATCTTATACAAAGTAAAATTTGACTCCACACTATCTCTGTCACATGTAAGCCTAGGATTAGGAGTGTGTGCACTCAGCATTAATCTTTGTGTTAATTCGAGGCTTCTCTATCTTTATGTCTAGGTGCTGACAAGGATAAGGGCATGCTGAACTGGGATGTTAGGATGAAAATTGCTCTGGGTGCTGCTAGAGGCCTGGCGTACCTACATGAAGATTCAAACCCTCATGTTATACACCGTGACTTCAAAGCCAGCAATATATTGTTGGAGGAAGATTTCACTCCCAAGGTTACAGATTTTGGTTTAGCAAGGGAAGCAACAAATGGAATTCATCCCATTTCTACTAGGGTAATGGGCACTTTTGGGTAAGACACTTTGCTTATGTCCACCCACTATGATTGCATCATTAGCCATGACATAAGTAATGAAAAGAAATGATACATTTTGTTTCTGCTATCTGATAGTGCAACCGAATGATTTTGAATCTCTTTCTGCTTGATGATTGATACTGCCTTCCATAGTCCATACACACATTGATATTGCAAAAATGTTTTGATGCCAAACAACAATAATGCTTGGTAGCGCTGTTGACAAATCACGCTTTTTAGGAGGCTCTATGAATTGGTACATAAATATGCTCAAGAGTAGCCTGTCTTTACTTGATTCCATTTTAATTATGCTTGACCTTTAAGCAGTAAAATTTCTCTGTGATCATGCAGGTATGTTGCTCCAGAATACGCCATGACAGGGCATCTTCTTGTCAAGAGTGACGTCTACAGTTACGGGGTCGTCTTGCTGGAGCTTTTATCAGGAAGGAAGCCCGTAGGCATGTCTGACACTAGCATGGATCCCGAGAACCTCGTGACCTGGGCTCGCCCTCTGCTATGCAACAAGGAGGGCCTGGAGAGGCTGATAGACCCTTCCCTGAACAACAACTTCAATTTCGACAACGTAGCGAAAGTGGCATCCATCGCCTCGGTGTGCGTCCACAACGACCCGTCGCAGCGGCCGTTCATGGGCGAGGTCGTGCAGGCGCTGAAGCTCATCTACAACGATGCGGAGGAGGCCGCTGGCGGCGATTCGTACAGCCACAGGGAGTCGTCGTGTGACCCGGATGACGATGACCGACAAGGTGGCTTCGTCTTCGACAGTTGTGGCAGTGGTAGCTGGTGGCATAGCGGCACTTCCGGGCGTCTCGACTACCGGAACACTTCGCCGTTTATCAACATGGAGTACAGCTCTGGCCGGATCGAAGCGAGGCAGGAGCGCGATGACCCTCACTCAGTAGCGTCAACAGGTTTCCATGTACAAAAACCAGCACTCCAGAGTAGATCAGCCCCTCTGCGGACGAAGAAGCTTCCCCCGTCTGACTGGTCGAGAGGCAGCTTCAGCGAGCACGGGCGGCCGCTGCGACATTGATTTGTAAACTAGCGTTAGACCGTTAGTTAGCTTCGGTTGTTAGACCGACCTGAGATTGAGGAGGCTGGGGAGGGGATGTCTGTTTGCCTCCCGTCGATTCTTGCCTCCGGTTAGTGTACAGTTCTCCGACAGTGTCCGGTTGTCTGATGTTGTCATCTGCCTGCTTCCCCGGAAGCAACTGATGATGGGGCTGGCAGATGCTCTCTAATTTTTGCAAATCGCGGTTCATTCCTCGTGTATCAGATTTGTGTGATCTGGGTAGGGAAATTAGTGCCAGAAATTCTGGGCAATGTCATCTGTGTTCTCATTTAATCGTGTTGAGTTGTGAATTGCCGATGTGCTCGGTTGATATTAACAGTTGAAGTGATATTGCCCTCATTGGAGAGGTAAAATATAGTCTCCTCTGATAGTCTGGTTCAGTTAGCTTCCCTCTTGCTGTCGCATGGGTTATGGTTATATGTGTTTGTGCTCAGGGTTCATTCATGGCTGCATGCTGATGACGCGCAGTCGATGCTTCTTTTATGTTGGTCCATTATAGGTGGATGCTCACTAATTTTTGCAAAGCACCGTTCATTTCTGTGTACTATCAGATTTGTGTGATATCTCTGGCTACGGAAATTAGTTCCATATATTCTGTCGTCTCTTGCCTTGTTGATGTACTGACTGGATCATTAAGAGTTCAAGTGATCTTGTCCTCATTGGCGAGTTGAAAATATGGCCTCTCTTGCTGTCGCGTGGCTTATGATTATGTGGTTGTGCTCAGAGTTCATGGTTGCATGTTGAAAATGGGTGTCCGAAATGGGGGGCAGAGGATGCCTCTATCGTACTACTAATAAATATCCAAAAAGGGCTGGAGTTTCTGGAACGAATCATAGCAACGAACTAAAGAATGTAAGAAAGAAACGACCGGACCTGTTTGGAGGCATGGATCTATGTAGAATCAGATTGCACACGCATCAACATTTCATCCTCAAAGGTGAGCGCCATGGATGCCGGCTACCCTTCTACACCGCGGAATACCTTTGAAGAAAGCAACGATGGATCCATGGATGGGAGCCGAGAGAGAAAGTGATTACCTGTGACGGCAACGAGGTGGAGGCGGAGACGAAGAAATGGTCAGGGAGGACCAAGACGCAGTGCTGAGATGATGAGGACGCTTGGGCCAGGAAATGGCCGTTGCGGCCCACTGGTCCGGTTGACGACTGGGATCGAAGTAATGACAAAAAATAACCACCACCCGCGATGAAAATGTCAGAAACCACCGCATTTCAGGGTTGGTCGTTGTCAGATACTACTGATTTGGTCTGTTAGGCCGTGGGGGACTAGATGGCCGTTAGGTTTGCGACGCGACTGTTAAATGTGAATCTCTCTCCCCTGCTCTTGCTGGTTCCCCTACTCTCTCGCTCTCTTCTCCCCTCGAAGCCCCTGGAGTCGACTCCGCCGTCGCCGCCCATTTCCGCCATGGTTTCTTGGGGATATGGTGAATCATTACATGAAGCTCTGCCCGACACTCTGAGCTCATAGGGGTCCGACGTAAGTAATCGAAACCACTTTCTCGATTTGAAAGCTTTGATCTGTAGCGTGGTCACAAGGATTTTGGATTTGAGCATCCATTCGTTTTCCTTGGCAAAGAGGAGTAGTACGTTATCCACATTTTCAGGGTCTTTCATGTTCTGAGTCCATGTTTGTACATGCTAGGCTCGCCAACTTAATTTTAGTGTATCCGTCTGTGCATACATGCCTTGCACCCGACGTATGCGAACACATAAGGAAGTACCCGATCGTCACGACCCACTTTCCTATTGCAGACTTTCTTGTCGGTGCCACACTAAGGGAGAACACTTACATTGAAATTAAAAGAGGGATCATCCTATATAGCTACCGTCGAATATATCTTAATATACTATAGCTATACAGATGCATATAAAATCCACACAATAACATCAAATGATATGATATAGTGTAAATTGATATGAGATGGTCGTCGCGCCTTGATCTTCATCGTGCGCCCCGAAATGGCACCAGGTTTTCGATGCCTCCACATGAAAAGGTTAGTTCGAACAATTCATAAGCTCACCTTTACCATATCATATCCTTTGCCCTTTGCAACATAAAGTTAGACGCTTCTACTTTATATTTTGCCAATTTTACGTGGCTCATGGGGCTGTCACAATAAGAACCGTTTCTTACCTACGAATCTGCTTAAAGTGCAATATGGTCAACTAGAGGGGGGAGGGGGGGGGGGGGGGTGAATAGCTGACCTACAAATTTAATCTTTTCACTTTTTATTTAGGCTAAGCAAGTAAAAGACACATTTGTCTAGATGTGCAACTAGATGAACACCCTAAGTGATACGAAAAAAATGTACGCAACATAAACAATATGTAAAGTACAAGATAACCACAAGTGTAAACAAGGAGACAAGAATATGTTTCCCATAGTTCATTCTTAAGAGAAGTACGTCTATGTTGGAGAGGTGGAGAGCCACCTAGGCGCTTCTCAATAGCACGGATGTGCACACCTTATTCTCTTTGAGCTTATCCGGTAAGGGAGATTCTCGTTTCCACTATGAGGTCGACTTGAAGGCGTTGACCAAACCTTCACAAAGGTTGAGGCTACTCCACAAGTTGGATGGAGGCTCTCAATGATCCGAAACTTCTTGCAACAAGGTGGATGCTACAAGCATTAGGGTTTCTCTAGGATGACAAGACAAATAAGAGATTTACAAGATCCCAAAGGGGAAAGTGGGGGAAATCGATTTTTGGCTCGGTGAATATGTATATCTTGGTCTTCTCCACCAAATCCTTGAAGTGCATCAAGTTTCGTTGGTTGAGGTGGGAGATCTAGGCGTTTTAAGATTTGAATCTATGAAGGAGAGAGATGAATGGATGAGCTAGCCGTTCCAAGAAAGAAGACATCTATTTATAGCCTCTTCCGAATTCTAGCCGTTGCTGTTCTCCAGGGCCAGAATATTCCAGGATAAGTAACGGAAATTTCCGGGCGCATGGGGCCAGATATTTCCAAAATTCCAGGGGGCCGATATTTCAATAATTCGGGGGCCGGAAATTTCCGCCCCCTTTCTAGAGAGCGGGCATCAATGATGTGTCATCTTCGTGGGGGAAAATACGGGCCGGATATTTCCCCCGGAAGTTTCCGGACAAATTTCCGCCCTCGCACCCGAGAGCGGGCAATTGAGGCGCATCATTCCTTAGCAGCCGGTCTTTAGGAAGGCCAGAAATTTCTGGTGTCAGGCCTGGAAATTCCGCCCTTTAGGCACCGGAAATTCCGGTTTGCATCCTGAATATTCTGGCCTCAATTTCCTGCGTGAGTCTTTTCCAAAGGATTTCTTCTATTCTTGATCGAGACTATAATTCCAGCTGTGAACACTTAAATACGCTGTTAATAGAATAACCCGTATTGTTATCACCACCAAAATAATTAGAGTATACATGATCTTTCACCTTGTGAATGCAAACATCCACGCACAACACCTTTCAATGGCACCCACGATCTCTGTCGAGACATCATAGTAGAGTTCATAGATGGGGGTGCCATGAGACTACCGGTAGAGATGTGGGGGGGTGGGGGACGTGGTAGTACGACAACCAGGAATACCAAATTTACGCAGGTTTGGTACGTTGCAACTAGGCAGCGTTCCTACTCCTGCAATCTCACTAAATCAGGGCTGAAGCCTGAAGTATACAAAGTACAATGTGAGTAGGGTTTCGCTAACTCGACGAGGATCAACTTCTCAGCGAGTTGGCTTCTAGCTTATTATCTATCTTTCTTCTCTCCCGTCCGACTTTATATAAATAGCCGGGTTAGGGCTTACAGAAAGGAAACCTAGAAGACTACGGAAAGTATCTAACTTGGAAAGCAGGAATCTGTCTTCTACTCCAAGCCGCACCACTTTGGGCCGTGGTCCGGGTTCTTCTAGAATCCGGCTTCTGCGCGTCAGCTTACTGGGCCGCCTAATGGACTGTGACCCATTACCAATCAGGCCACCCTGGTAATCCGGCTCTTTAGGACAATTACGGATATACTCCTAATCGGTATATATGCGACAGTAGCCCCCAAGAAGGATTGAGACTTCATTCTGCCACCTTTCGTCAATTTGCATTCTTTTCCAAAAATGTTGGCGCTTCGTCTCGATTCTTCTTTTTCCCAAATCATTGATAACACGAAACTCGGATTTTCTCAGAATCCGGCCTTTTTCTTCCACGATCCTTCGTGGAGAAGGAACTTCATGATGTCAGCGATGAAATCGTGTTGACATCACAAATGTTTGGGTTCAGTGTGAAACCCTGAAACGCATCTCTGACAGATTCTCGCGGGAAACGAAGAGATAGCCATTATCACCCCATCCCCTCATTTCCGGGCGTGACATGCGTCAAAGATCCAACGGGCAAAATAGCCGTTGCAGCTCATCTCAACGCATTTCCGGCTATAAATAGCCGCCTCGGGCCCTCCGGATTAACCTTCCACTCTCTCATCTCCCTCAAGCCCCTTGTGCCATTGCCACAGAGCTCGAGTTTGTGAGAGTGAGCAAAGACCGTGCCACCCCACCTTCCCCGGAAAACGCCATCGGAGGATCCAGATCCTCGTCGCGCCGCCCGAACATGACCACCGGAGAATCACCCCACGCTACGGAGGAGAGCTCCATCACCCACGACATCGACAGTATCATCAATGACATAGACCCGTAGCTGGACTCTCCCGGCCGCGCCACCGCGAGCGAGCCGGAGGGAAACACCGGCAACTTGGCCTGCGGGGATCTTCCTCCCGTGGCCGAGAACGCACGGTCGTCATCTTCCGTGCCAACTCCGCCTCTCGCCACCGAGCCAGCGGAAGAAAACCTTGCTCGCGGTGGTGAGGATCTCGCCGCCGCGGGCGCCGCCGGAGCGGAAGAAGACACGGAGGAAAACTCCGGGAACTGGAGCCGCTGCAACGTTGTTCCGTCCCTTCTTCCGACAATGGAGAAGGAGGGCCTCGTGCAAAAGGGAAAATGGCGGTATGAGGAGGACGACTCCGATCCATCGCCGAAAGCCGGAGAAAGGGTTCTTCTCACCTCTCACATTAGTAGAGGTATGGGATTTCCGCCTTCTGCCTTCTTCCTCCAAGTCCTGAAACACTACAACATCCTACCACATAACCTTCCTCCCAACTCCATTCTTTATCTAGCCGGGTTCCAGGCCCTCTTTGAAGGGTATCTAGGAATAGAACCTAGGTTAGATTTTTGGCAGTATTGTTTGGGGTGAAGCGCAACCCCTCTGAGGGCGCTCTCCCCACCTGCGGGACCATCTCCTTCGCCCTCCGTAGGTTTAGGGTGGATTGGTTTCCAAAAATAAAAACCTCGGAATCCGTCAAATTTTGGATGGGTTAATTCTTCTATCATGAAGATGTCCCGTTTCCTGAAAAGGAAACGGGAATTCCACCTTTCATCAACTCTGCTGCCACTCCCCAAGATAATTGGGCAGTGGACGCAGTCCAAACCCTGCCGTCGGATCTGCTAAGGATCAAACGGCGCTTCGCCAAGCTCGTTTCCGCGTCACCTCCACCTACCGGCATGGACACGGTCCTATGCTGGCTAGAAAGGCGGATCCAGCCTCTGGCCCATCGTGGTCCCCGACTCATGTGTGAATACACGGGACCCGAAGATGCGATGAGGGTAACGAACAAATCTTTGACGGCAAAAGATTTGAGAAAACACGTCAACCAGTTGGTCGCAACGCGTGACCAATATGAGGAAAGCCGACCGATGTACATGGCGGAAAACCCGGCTCCAAAGGTATGGTTCCCCATTTTGGGCTTTGGTTCTGCGTTTCTCCTTTCTCGGATTGTTGTTCTAACTCAGACTTTGTCTTTTTTGACAGCTTATCGATCTTCCTGAGGAGGATCTTGCGGCCGATGCCGAGTTGCACGCAATGCGTCCTAACTTTGCAGGCAGAAGGAAACGCAAGAAGCCTTTTGCTACTCAGGAAATAATCGATCTAGACGGAGTTCCCGTCGCTACTTCTAGGTAAATCATCCGGGTTTCTCTTTTCTCTGCTTTTTGTCGCAGGTTTTTATTTTCTTTCTCGGAATTCTAACCTCTCGGATTTTCTCTTTCTAGCTTGGCTCCGACAACATTGAAGCCCAAAAGCCGGAAGAAACTTAAGTCTGTTTCCCGGAGAGGGGCACAACCTTCTCCTGCTACTGCTCCCGACACTCCGGTCGCAGCTACGGAGGAAAACGTGGCTTCCAGGGAGGAGGAACCCCTGCAGGCCAGCCAACCCATTGCGTCTGAGTCGGACATGAGGGAAAGTGCGGTGGAGCCAGAAGCCGGGGGTCCTTCAAATGTTCCATTGGAAGAACCAATCCCCAACTATGATCCGCAATTCTAGGTAAAAGAAGAACACTTTGACGAACATGGATATATTCATCCATGGGCAACAAAGTATTTTGCCCCAGCTCCTTTAATCCATCCTTGGCTGTAAGGCGGACTTATTGTTAGGAATAAGTTCGTATTTTCGCCTCGGCAGATAATCCAAGATGGCCTTTGCCACGTTGGAATTCTTTTTGCTGAGTATGCAAAAGAATTCAACGAGAATTTGTCGAGTCTTCAACGGATGAGCCAGGTAATATCTCTAGCCCCCAAGCATTTTCCCAAAAGTCTACTTTTTTGAATTAATGCTTTTATCATTTCCTTGCTTGATTTTTGACTTAAGTGCTTTATTTCTTTTCCGTATTTCAGCAAACCGCTGAAAACATTAACATGGAAGTTTTCAGCAAGCTTACCAATAAGGAGGTGAAATCCCTTCTTAGTATTCTTGAAGATAAGGACTCGGAGCTGGCCTCCGTTCAGCAAAACTTGGATCAATCAGAAGGTAATTTTTATCACTGCTTTCATTTTGGATTTTTTCTAAGTAATTTTCCAAGTTTTTAACTCTTCATTTTACTTGCTTTTCACCTTATTTGGCGAAAGCCAAGCAAATTGCTAAAGATGCCGGCAATGCCGAGAACCTCCGAAAGGAAAACCTGAATCTTCACAAGCTCACTGTGAAGCTCTAGAAGGACCTGGAGGCCAGCCAACTGACTGTCGGCATTGCCAAGTCCAAGGCCTCCAACCAGGCCGAGAAGGACAAGGCCACCACCAGGGACCTGGAGAATGCCCTAGACCAACGCCTTGAGGAAGGCACGGAGATGTACCGGATTCTCGTTAAGTTTTTTTTTAACTTTTACCGGATTTTTCCTTTTTCCCTTCTTCTGTTTTCCTAACTTTTTTTTATTGAAACAGAAGGTAGCCCCCAACTTACCCGGATCGAAAGACGGGCTTTCGAGAAGGTCTTCACCGCGCTTAAAGCTACGGTGATGTTACTTATTAATAAGTACATTCCCGACAAAACAGTAAGTTCCCGAAACCGTACCGAGAAATAGCGCATATATTTATGGCTTCCGCTCTTTTACTCGAGGAACCGTAAAATAGGAAGAGCTAGTACTCCCTCCGTTCCTAAATGTAAGATGTTTTAGCCCATTCCATATTCACACATGTCTACATGTATTTAGACACTTTTAATGTATATGTTCACTCTTTTTAGTATGTATGTAGACAATATGAGCAATAGTTACAACATCATACATTTAGGAGGAACGGAGGGAGTATGTTAGTTGCTCCGAAATCCCATGGTTTTTCACCACCGCTGCTTTCCTATCACTACGTTTTATTTCCACACATGTGGCCTAAGGTTTTTTCTTTTTATGGAAAATATGAGTTTCCCGTAGACCCATACAGTAGAGTGCAAGCAATAATAGCAACCTGGACCACAGTAGACAGCGAAGATAGCAGAGCACGCTGGCTAGCTCACGTACAGCGACCTACACGGATGTAGCTTCAAACAGACAAGTACTAGCCACAAATGTGATTGCTAGCTTATGGCGTGAGATACACGACGATGGGTACACCACACGGCCTGTGATCGATTCAGATGTGTGAAAGCGGAAGTATAGCGTGAGATACGCGACGATGGGTACACCACACGGGATTAAGGATGGCAATTTTAACCGCGGGTACGGGTATTCGGCCCGTATGGGCAGGGTATTGGTACACTTCTATACCCATGTGTAGTATCCGTACCCTACCCATCAAGTCATGGGTAGGTTATGGGTATCAGGTTGTACCCGTAGGTATACACATACCCTACCTGTTTATACTGACATGTGGGCCACTTTGGCCATATGTAGCCTAGCATGAAGCAACTCACAAAGCCATGAATCCAGGGTTAAGGCGACGAGCGAGGAGAAGGGTCGGTCAAAGCGTCCTCGTAATCCCCTCGTCTTCCAAATATCCCCAAATTTTAATCACTTCTTAATCCTCTCATCTTCTAAATACTCAAACTAATAAGATAAATTCCCAACGATGAGGCATAAAATTGATCAAACTGATATTTTTGTCAAATATTCTATCAATGAATATAATAACGTGTGTACCCATTGGCTATCCAATGGGTACGGATATCCGCCGGGTATGGGTATGGGTAGACTTTCATACCCATTGGTACGGTTATGGGTAGAGTTTTCTACCCGTTGATTATACGGGTATGAGTATGGTATTGCTCTACCGCCCCATACCCCACCCATTGCCATCCTTACACCGGATTCTCCTAGAGATCGAGAAACCAAGAGTCGGGCCTCCTATATATACATTGCCTACATCCATCTACACGCACAGCTCGAGAGCGCACCCCACAGACTGGTCAGAATGGCTTCTGTGTTCGACTCACACAGGTGCTTTGCTCTCCGTACAGAGCACAAGCCCAAGTACCTGCAGTCTGTGTATCACGAGGAGGCACGTGATAGCCGCATTGAGGCCACCGCCGACGCTGTCGCCAGTAACGCGCGAGCTCGGTTCTTCGTGGAGGCATCGAAGAAGGAAGCTGGGCTCGTTCACGTGAGGTGCTGCTACAACAACAATACTGGGTGGCCGTGAAGGACGCCGGCAGCAGCCGCTGGGTCATCGGCACCGCGGATCTAAAGATGGATGACCTGTCCAGCCCGTCATGCACGCTCTTCAAGCCTATCGCATCCACCTACGTGGGAGGCCCCCGTATCAGGTTTAGTTTCCTTACCTGATAACATACGTACATAATCCTGCGATTCAGATTGGTTGGTATATACACTCTCTGTTCCAAAATATATGACTTCCACTTGAAGTCATTTATTTTGGAACCGAGTGAGTATGATGCAAGTCTCTTCCATCTAAATCTTTTTCTTTTTTTGAAACTATAATCTCTCCTATCTGAATCAAGACCATGGTGCAAATTTTCTAGCTACGTTGGGATTTAAAAATTAATTAAATTCACTCGTACGAGATTTAGATATATTAGGGATTAATTGTAGCATAATTAATTAAGACTAGGAGCAAGCGTTTATGAGTATATTTATTCTACTAGGAAATTATCTTATATTTATTTTGTGTATACCGTCAAACCGTTGACGCGCCATAAAATTATAAAATGTCGCTATGGATTATCCAAAACACACACCTATATACTCCACGGTCTAAGACGCCCTGCTGTATAGTACTCCCATCCGTTCCAAAATAGATGACTTTCATTTGTACAAATATGCATATATATATATATATGTATGTACACGCTAAAACATGTCCACATACATGCATGTTTCGATAAATAGAACTCATCTATTTTGGAACCGAGGGAGTATTAGAAGTATATACTCTCATCTTTCACTAATCCACCTAAATGAATGTACTATTTTTTTAACATTAAGGGTGGGTGCCACAACCCACCCGAGTCCAAAACACATATTTGACGCTTGCAATTTATATATAAACGGACTATTATTTTGGTGGGAGTCGACGTTCTCGTTGATAACGATATGCATGCGGTACTTCTTGAATCCTAACATCTAACCCTCAGGCCCAGCATATTATGCTCTTAGGGGTAGGGTATGCGTGCGTCCATCGTGGAGAGATCGTATGTGCACACATGTGACCGTATGTGTTTCAAGTGCGTTTCTCAAAAGAAAAAAAAAACTTAAACTCAAAGATTATATTTTTTTTAGAAAAGGGGGTATACCCCAGCCTCTGTATCGAGTGATGCACACAACTTTTATTCTTATTGAGTTCCAGTATGTCTTAAAAGATTACAACAGCAAGCTCCTTACATGACGGGAAATCTCCCTCAAACCAACAACAGGAATAAAACTACGAAAACCTATTAATTTGCTGCCACGTATCTTGAGAGAAAAAATCCTGTGCCACCGTAAAGAAGACGTCTGGAGCCATCCACCATAAGCTTCCTCTGGTCCAAAGGAAGTAAGAAAGCCCATACCTGAATCCAATGTGCTGCTTTGAAGATAACCTGTAAGACATGAAAATGATCTTTCTTGTTAAAAATAACATCATTCCTACAAGTCCAAATGGCCCAACAAATGGCCGACACTCCAATTCTAATCCTATCTTTAGTCTTTTTATCGATCCCATTTAACCAATTTCCAAACATGTTTGTAACGTTGGAGGGGGGATGAATATTGTAAGAACAAAAAACCACACGCCACACAAGTTTAGCAAAAGGGCAAGAATCAAAAAGATGCTCAACAGTCTCCTCATTCCCACAAAAGGAACAGTGTATATCATCTTTCCACCCTTTTCTAGCTAAATTATCTCTAGTTAGCAACACCTTCTTGTCTAAAAACCACATGAAATTTTTAATCAAAGATTATATGGGATTGAATAGTGGACTCATCAGTACCCTACACTCGCTTAGGGCGTCTCCAATGTGGGAATAAGACTAGGCCATAAGGCTCTATGGTCGACTATAGCAAGAAATAAGCATTGTGGGGGTTTGTTCTTAGGAAGAAATTTCTTGAGGTCGCCCTCACCGGTGACACTCAACCATAGGAAATAAAAAACTGTTTCTTCTATCTCTTCCATGCACTGCTCATCCTGGTTTCCCGATTTCACTACTCGGCCATAGGAAAAAACAACGATTGTGGACTCCACCTTATGGCCCATGAATAAACTTAAACATTGGAGATTTTTAACTGGCTATAGAAGTTGTATGTGGACCCCATCTTACGGAAAAAATTGGGAATAAGCATTGGAGGACGCCCTTATCCCGGTCCATCAAGACCTTGACCCGTTTGGCCCACTAGGAAGTAAGGTAATTCTGGTGGGGATCAATTATTGCACTCACTGACCTATCTGGCCCACATGTCAGATTAATCTCCATATCCTTATAAATCTCTCATGCCACATCCCAAATCACAATTGTTGTGGCTCGACCGTGTGCATCGAACTTTGGGGGGTGAGATGCTGATGATCTGAAGTAGGAGATAGAGCACTGCTTACCACTATAGTCCGAGCTGCTGGTGTTGCCGGGCTATAACGCTCTTCCCCAGCGTCGCTCCGCTCTGTGGCGGTTTAGTAGGCGACGGACACTATCTGCTCCTCGTCCCTCCTCCACCCCTACTCTTCCTGACCGCCGCCAGGCGCCCGTTGAAAGCGGGCACGAGAATTTCAAGGACAGTGGTCGCTAGGATCTTGCTTCTTCGCTCCTCCTATGATGAGATTCGGGTTCTGGGTCCACGGCCTCAATAGGTATGGACGTCGTAGGTCCTAGAAGCTGGGGACGCTCGCCAATGTTGTTGGTTTTCTCCTTGGTTGCGCAGGTGGCAAGGTAGTGGATCGGGGTCACATCATGGAGGTCAACCCCTCGGCCTTGGGCGCTACATCTGAAGACGACGACCTTGTCCCACATGGTTCACATCCCGCTGGTTGTGGATTCTAGCGCTATACCCGGATTTGGAACCTTGTCGGGGTGGATCTCTTAGAAGCTCTGGCTCGGGAGAAATGTTTGTCCTGTAGAGACGATCACGATGTTGGTGATGGTTTGAACAACGTCTTCATCCTTGGATACAATGTCGGTGTACATCCCCTTCTCTTCCTTCCCATATGCCTAGATAGAAACCCTAATTCTCCTTATTGGGCGACAACGGTGTTCTGACATCGTATCCACCCTGGAGGTGTCGCCTTTGGACTGCATGAAGGTGGTTGTGTTGTGTGTTGTTCGTGGTTTTCTTGTTGATGCGTGTTTTCGAGGGAATTGTGGTGATGTTTTTTGTCAGAGTCCCTATCTACTTTTTATGCTCACCTTTCGCGGGTGGTTTGTTTACCAACGGTTTTGTGCCCTCGGGATTAGGCAACATGGAGCAGAACCGACCATCATGGAGGACAATGTTGGATGAATCGTCCATCAGATTGCGTTTCCACCCAGACGTGATGCCATGCGTGTGGTGGAGATGACGAACCGCGAAGGCACCTGGGAGCAGGCCGTCGCCGCGTCGATAGGAGGCTCGGTGGAGGCAAACGAATTATCTGATTCCTAATTTAAAATATCGGGGAGAGATAATGGATATGGCTTGTGGGTCATATTTGCCGGGGAGATTAGAGATAACGGTTTCGCTGATACTTAGCTAGCTGAGAGTTCTCGCTCATTCAGTTCCTACACGATTTGATCTGGATCATGATTTATGCAACTATGAGTTGCAACTGAGATTTTTTCCAGTTACAAGTGGGGCTGTTGGTGAGAAAAATGTTGTGAACCATTACACTTGCTTCATGATTTGTGCTTGGTATGAGTTACAAGATGGGTTGAAACTTAGATTTCATGACTGTCATCTGGATAAAACATAATTACTTCTCATTCGACTCGGTAGTCACACCCCTATAGATTAATCCTAGTCTGGATCGTTCTTATTCCAGTGTGCCAAACTGGTCCAGGGTCTGGATTGCCTGGGTTTAGTGAGTTCAGTGTACTGATTTCCAAAATTAGGACTAGAGGGTTGAATTTTGACACCTTCTATGAGTTCAAGGTTTGGAATAGATTTCACTCTTGCAATATCACTAGGGTCTCAACAGAGGATTATTATAATTCCCAGCAATGGTGTGCATGGAAAACTCTCTTCAGTAATTATGCTTATTATATTAAATACAAAATAATCTTCTTTGCACAAAAATTTCCACCTTTCCTCTCATTTTCCATGTTTCCGCACACTAAGTACACCATCCTATATGTCCATATCCATGTCAACGATTATGCATGATATTCCATCATTATGTATAAATGGTACCAGTCCTCAATAATTGTCTCTAGGTGATGCACCCAGAGTGCCTTTTTTGCGATAAAAATGCAAAGAGCGCGTTCAAGGCTGCGATGCCAATTTATTTGTTTATTGTACTTAGGTTCCATGGATATATTTTCGTAAAAAATAATAGAAAAACATGGAATTACCAATTATGCTCGATCATGCATGATGTAAACTTTATAGGCCTCGGTTTTTCTGCCGGCTTGATGCTTTAATTACGACTTCTTATCTGTTTGTGAGGCTTAATTTACGCCGAAAAACTTTATAATTACTCATTTTACATCACAACAGGTTTCAGCATCCCGTTCTACAAAAATATGCCCGCGTGTTATCAGTTGATGATGTATCGAAACCTTACTTGTACCTAGGAAACGTTGAAGAAAACACGGCAGATATGTTCACTGTCCTTGGTTTGTCGCAACAGAAGGAATTGCCCAAATATATTGCTATCAAACAAAATCAAGAAGGCGGCAACTACTTCGGGGTGGGGTGCAGGAGGAAGTTATTTGAACGCTTGGGCCTTGCGACTAAGATTGGTCATGCGGGTCGTTATGATCGAATTGAAGCTGGTCCAGTCCTGGTATTTGACACAAAAGATATAGGAGACGCGGGTGTGCTATGTACTGTTCTCACCAATGATGATGGAACCGTTCATATAAAGTCAAACAATGGTGGTTTTATTTGGAAGCGTGATCACCATGACACTATTATCCCCCATGAAGGAGAGACCAGTGCCAGCGATGCTGACACATTATTCAAGGTGACCCGTGGGGACGGCGTCATTGCACTCAGAAACATGGGTAACGACAAGTACTGCAAGATAAGAAGGGACGAGATGGGCTATGAATACCTCAAAGCCGAAGAGAGTTTCCTATCGGAGTACACGCAAATGAAGTATGAGGAGGTGTGTAAGAGTCGAAACATCTCTGATGTGGAGTTCCACCACAGCGAAGCAAGGATTTTTGACAACAAGATTGTCAAGTCGGTGGCTATTACTCGTATCAACCACGGCGACAAAGATTTAACCGGCTCAATTACCTTCACCCAGAAAACTCAAAAGTAGAATAAATGGAAAACCAGTGTTTCTGAAACGACTGGCTTCGAAAAGAGTATCACCATTTCCACTGGTGACAAGTCCCCAATCATGATAAGTGGAACTGGTACAGTATCCAAGGAAAAAACTTCATCGCAAGGCAATGAAGCATCTGAAACTAAGGGGGAGGAAACAACGTTAGTACATGCGTATACTGTTCCTCCGGGGCAAACAATGGCAGCACAACTTGTTGCAGAGCAATCTTCCAGGGAAGTCCCCTTCTCATACAAGAAGTGGATTCGTCTGACCAATGGATATGAAATTACTAGCATCCACGACGATGGCCTCTGCGCTGTTGAGAGTAATTATGGTTTCCGAGTCACTGACAGTAATAAGCCAGACGAGATCAAAAGGATGTTGGCCGAAAAAAACCCCTCTTTAACCCCGCTGGTGGAATATTCCTGATTTTAGCGCCAGGATGCATGTTCTAGCACTTTTTTTCTTACTTTGTTGGCTCTCTCACGTCCATGTTAGACGTGATATATCATATGTAAGCCTGAGACATGCACGTTCACGTCGAGGCATTGTTTTCCATTCCATCGAGTCAGTTTCCCGGCCTCTAACTTCGGATTGGCGCGGTTATTATGTATTTGTAATGGTGAGATTTTCTCCCGATAATAAAATAAAACAGAGAAGAAAAGTCGCAGTAAGTGTGTGGCACAAATCGCTTCTGTTCTCAGTTATGTGTGTTCGTTAGAAACTTCGCGTGAGTTGACGCTTTTTGAGCATGTTGCAACATTTTACCCCCTTGCTTGTTATTTTTGGGTGATCCAAATTCACTTATGCTGATAAAATGCCGAACTTCTGACGAGTAGAGCGGAGCGGCTTTATATAGCTCTTGTAGGCCGTCGCACGGGATAAGCCACGCACTAGTGGAAAACAGAGCTTTTGCTCAGTGGCGAGCACCGCTTTCTCCCCGGCTCGGCCACCACCCGGTGCAAAAGGCAGCAGAGGTGGGACTGGGGCGAGCAGGGCGCGTGGAGGGGGGGGGGGGGTCTTTTGCCCCGGTTGGAGCCACCAACCGGGGCAAAAGACCCCTCACTATATAAACCCTGCCTTCCCTCTCCTCTCCTCATGCCACTCACTTTGGAGGACATATTCTAGTTGTGTGGTGTGTGCTCACTTATTTCTCCCTCCTATGCACAAGAGGTGTTCGATGAAATGTCCGGGAGAATAATGCCATCTCAGCTCGCAGAAAACAAACAAGATTTAATTTGTCCGAGACACACTAAATCAAATAAGCTTTCTCGTTCTTCTTTCCTCCTCGGTCGAGGTACCAACTTTAACCTTTCATCTGTCGAGATAACATTGGTCATTTCTCTATTCACGGTGTTCTGTAACAGTTCTTAATTAATAATCATATAATGCAGATGAACCGGCAACGGATGTACGCTGACCGACACTGTGCCGCGTTCATGAAAGGCGTGGGTTATTTTCTCGAGGTGGCCCAGACAAACAAGCGAAATAATTTTATGTGTTGTCCATGTGCTGTATGTCGGAATCAGAAGGAATACTCTTCTCACAGTGTCATCCACTTCCACCTGTTTCAGTCCGGTTTCATGCCCGACTATAATTGTTGGAGCAAGCACGGAGAAAGATGGGTTATGATGGAAGACATAGAAGAAGAAGAAAATGATGACAACTATCATGATATGTTCCCTGAATACAATGCCGGTACTAGAATGAAAGATAACGATGAAGTAGAAGCAGATGACCGGGCACCAGATGAGCCCATCGATGATCTTGTCCAGGCTATTACGGATGCAAAGACAGAAAGCGAGATTGAAAAGGCAAGAGTGAAGTTCGACCAGATGTTAAAGGATCACAAGACACTGTTGTATCCAAATTGCGAAGTCGGGCAGAAAAAGCTGGACATCACACTGGAATTGCTCCAATGGAAGGCCGAGAACAGTGTGACTCACAGCGGATTTACAAAGTAACTACAAATAGTGATGAAGCAGCTTCCTAGAAACAGTGAATTGCCCGACAGTACATACCAAGCAAACAAGCTTATATGCCCCCTAGGATTAGACGTGGAGAAGATACATGCCTGCATTAATGACTGCATCGTCTACCGCGGTGAGAAGTACGAGAATTTGGAACAATGTCCGGTATGCACTGCACTGCAGTATAAGATCAGACCAGACGACCATGGCGATGTTGAGGGTGAGCGCCCCAGGAAGAGGGTTCCTGCAAAGGTGATGTTGTATGCTCCTATAATACCACGGTTGAAACTTTTGTTCAGAAACAAAGAGCATGCCAAACTTTTGCAATGGCACATGGAAGATCGTAAGAAAGACGAGATGAGACACCGCGTTGATGGGTCGCAGTGGAGAAAAATCGAGAGAAAATTTCCGCGCTTCACAGGTGACGCAAGAAACTTATGGTTTGGTCTAAGTACATATGGCATGAGCAGAGCTGCAACCATAGCACCTGGCCTGTAACTCTACGTATCTATAACCTTCCTCCTTGGTTGTGCATGAAGAGAAAGTTCATTATGATGCCAGTGCTGATCCAAGGCCCGAGACAACCGGGCAACGACATTGATGTGTACCTAAGGCCATTAGTCGATGAACTTTTATAGTTGTGGCGTGAAGAAGGTGTACCTGTGTGGGACGAGCACGAACAAAAAAGAATTTAAGCTACGAGCGATGTTGTTCGTATGCATCAACGATTGGTCTGCTCTTAGTATTTCTGGACATACAAACAAGGGATAAAATGCATGCACACACTATTTAGATGACACCGAAAGTGTATATATGGATAAATGTAAGAAGGTTGTGTACCTCGGGTATCGTCGTTTTCTTACACGCAAGCACCCCTTAAGAAAAGCTGACAAGCATTTCAATGGTGAGGCAGATACCCGGGAGACACCTATCCTCCGACCTGGTGATGATGTATTTGATATGGTGAAGGATTTGAAAGTAATCTTTGGAAAGGGTACGGGCAGACAAGCTGTTCCGAATGACGCTGGCGGACCCGCACCCATGTGGAAGAAGAAACTATATTTTGGGATCTACCCTATTGGAAAATCCTAGATGTCCGCTCTGCGATCGACGTGATGCACCTGACGAAGAATCTCTGCGGGAATCTGCTAGGCTTCTTTGGCTTGTATGGGAAGTAAAAAGATACATCTGAACCACGGCAGGACCAACAACACACGAAAGGACAAGACAACAAGGTTCCGACAGTTATGGTACTGCCGATTCCGCCGAGTATCCCCGATCCAAACCTAACGCCTGACATCGCTGGCCCCACGGTGGGCGCCAACTGTCGAGACATCGTAGTAGAGTTCATACACGGGGGTGCTATGAGACTAACGGTAGAGACGTGGGGGGGGGGACATGGTAGTACGACAACCAGGATTACCAAATTTACCCAGGTTCGGTACGTCGCAACTAGGCGACGTTCCTGCTCCTGCAATCTCACTAAATAAGGGCTGAAGCCTGAAGTATACAAAGTACAATGTGAGTAGGATTTCGCTAACTCGACGAGGATCAACTTCTCGGCGAGTTGGCTTCTAGCTTATTCTCTATCTTTCTTCTCTCCCATCCGACTTTATATAAATAGCCGGGTTAGGGATTACAGAAAGGAAACCTAGAATACTACGGAAAGTATCGAACTTGGAAAGCCGGAATTCGTCTTCTACTCCAAGCCGCACCAGTTTGGGCCGTGGTCCTGGTTCTTCTAGAATCCGTCTTCTGCGCGTCAGTTTACTGGGCCGCCTAATGGACTGTGATCCATTACCAATCAGGCCACCCTGATAATCCGACTCTTTAGGACAATGCCGGATATACCCCTAATCGGTATATATCTGACAATCTCTTCTTGGTGCCACTCCTTTCAGCAGCCCTTCTCATGCGAGGGTCACGGTGGCCACGTCCTGTAGCTCCAACATCATGTGCCGCATGCTGGACATGGGGTGTGGTGCAAGGTCCAGTATGATCTTAAAGTTTTGGCTAAAAATTTCTACATCAAACTATTATTTTCACAAGACGATGTCGAGCCCGAGGAAATCCTTTGTTGGGTTCCGCCAAGAGTTTCTGGACCTATGAATGACTTTCTATCAAAGCCCTTTGATCCACGGGAGAGCGAGACTGCAGTAATTATGATGAAGCCCAACAAGGCCACGAGCCCCGATGACTTCACGATAGTTTTTTTCCAATGTCATTGGGCCCTCTTGAAGGAGGAGGTTTCTGGTGCTTTTCTAAAATTCCTTGAGGGCACTCCTATGCCCATTGAAATTAATAACACTATTCTGGTCCTGATTCCAAAATTAAAGTTTCCTCTTGACAAGACCTAGTTTCGGTCTATTGCTCTCTGCAATGTCTTATATAAGATTTGTTCTAAGATTCTTCATAACAGACTTAGACAAATTCTTGATGAAATAATCTCTGTGTTGCAAAGTGCTGTTGTTCCGGGGAGACTCATTTCAGATAATGTTCTAACTGCCTATAAGTGCATACATTATCTGAAACATGAAAAGGGGAAGATTGAAGCGTGTGCCATCAAGCTCGACATAGCAAAGGCCTATGATGGCATTGAGTGGGAGTACCTCAGAAGGGTCATAATGAAACTGGGCTTTCCCCTTGCTGGATCGAGCTGATTATGAAGTCTGTCTCTACGGTGAGTTTTCTTTCAAGGTTAATGGCCAACTGTTAGAGGCAAAAGTTAGAGATCCACAAAGAAGCCATCAAAGAAAGATATTTGGGCCTTCCCACTGCTATTGGGAAGAACACTACTGTTGTGTTTGAAAAGCTGGGAAGTAGTGTGAAAAATCTAGCGGGAGGTTGGTGTCCAAAAAAGCTAAATGCCGTGGGCAGAGAGACTCTTGTGAAATATATTGCGCAAGCTATCTCAATTCACACTATGAGCTGTTTTCCCTCTCCAAGACCACCTACAAGAAGTTTATGTACCGCTTCTATCTCAAGGTACTGGTGGGGTGGGGACAATGATAAGAGGATACTGCACCGGAGAAGATGGCCTGAAAGTACCCAGCCGAAATACTTGGGAAGGACGGGCTTCAGAGACATAGAGCTTTTCAACCTCACCATGATTGGGAAACATGCGTGGCACCTAATTACAAAACCTGACTCCCCGTGCGCCCATGTCTTGAAGGGGAAATACTTTCACAATGGTGACTTCATGACTGCCTCCAAAAAGAATAACTGCTCTCATACTTGGCGTGCCATTCTCAAAGGAAGAAAAGCTCTCGAGCTAGGCTTGATAAAACAAATTGGTGATGGGCTGTCTACTTCTATTTGGGATGACAGATGGATCTTGGACTCCCACAGTGGTAAGCCAATCTGCAAAAAAAGGGTGCATCGGCTCTGAAAGTGAGTGATTTTATGAGTTCTGACGGTGGGGGCTGGAACCTTGAAGCTTTGAGGAAAAATCTCATCATTCCTGATGCTCTCGCTGTCCATAGGATTCCTTGTCGCCGTGTTGACTCCGATTTCTGGTCCTGGGGAGAGGAAAACCATGTTATGCACACGGTTAAATCAGCTTACATATGTCTCTCTTCGGCTAGCCGCATCTTGGACCACCATGGCAATCAAGTGTCTAGCCGATCATTTGGTGAAGAAAATCCCATGTAGATGAAAATCTGGAAAATGGCTGTACCCCTACCTTCTGGAGGCGAATCCTTCATGAGTATATGCCGGTCAGAGAAATCATGTACAAGAGACACATGGAAGTTCACAAGACATGTTTGGATTGTGGAGGTGCCGATGATACAGCTCTTCATGCTCTGGTTAATTGCACCTTTGCAAAGATGTTTTGGGTTTCCTTCAAAGAGATATGCCAGATTAAGCTTCCTAACTTTCATCCCGTGACTTGGGCCATGGATCTGATCGATCAATCCTTCTGCCCCTCATCCGGCACTGGTGCCATTTTGTGTGGTATGTGGTCAATTTGGACTCCTAGGAATGGACGGCGCCGTGGCACTGTGCCGATGGATCTTGCTAAAGCATGTAAATGGGCACGCGATGCCACCAACGACCTGCTGTTGTCGACCAAAAATAAAAAAAGGTCAAAAGACACCTCAGATCGGTGCAATTTGGTCTGCTCCACCCCGAAATTTTGTCAAGATCAATTCTGATGCCACTTTCAATACCGAGAATCATGTCGGTGATACCGGTGCTCTCCTGCGCAATGAAAGAGGTATGCTTTTTTGGCTGATGCCATTCACTACACCATGGACCAAATGTGGGGGCATATTTTCTGCCGGGAAAGGTCAGATTACAGGGCAATGGAACTGCCGGCAAAAGTTTTTTCCCGGCAGATTTTCCTGCCCGCTATAACCCTGCCGGCAAAGCTCTTTGCCGGCTGTTTTCTTTTACCGGCAGTTATTCTGCCCTCACAAATCCACTTTTGCCGGCAGTCTTATTGGCCTGCTGGGAAACAGTTTTGCCGGCTGTTCAGTGTTTTCCCGGCTATTAGTAGTATTGCCGGCTGTTGGATTGCCCTAAAATGTAACTATTTTTGTCGTCTGTTCATTTAGTTGTTGCCGGCTGGTGAACTGCCCTCAATATTAAATATTTTTACCGCCAGTTTCCTTTACTATTGCTGGCAGTTGAATTGCCCTAAAATTGTGCTCGTGATTTTTCAGCATTTTCCTACATGCATGCATATTTACAGCTCAATCAAATACAATATGCACAAGATAATGTAGTTCTTCTACCTGTGAACATTCTCATGATTCATTCAGTTCTGCGGCTCTTCCACTAGTGAACATTCTCACGATTCATTCAGTTCATCCACAAGTGATCATTGACAGTAATGGTTCATATCCACTATACAAAAAATCGAGTAAAGTTCATTAAATGACCTTTGTCAACAACTGATCATTGATAGGATTACAAAGATTGAGTCAAATTCAAAATAAATTTACTTCATGGACAATGATGCAGCTTAAATAAGATTCTAAAGTAGTCTTCTTCATCAAGTGAACAAAAGAGCAAGCAAGTACTCATTCTAGAGGCTAAAGGACTTGTGCTTCCCTGATGGCTGAGGGTCCACACATCCCCTTGACTTCCTCCAGCAGTACATAGGCCCAGTACTACAGACCTTAGAAGCTGGAAGCAAATAACAGAGTCGTTCTCGGCACCCAACCCTCCCCTGCACCACACCAAGCGCAATATTCATATAGCAAACATGTACATTGCCAATACTTCACAAACAAATATGCTGATGTCAAAAAGGTTGAAGCAGTACCACGGTAGCAAGCTGAAATGCATTATGGCCGATCATAACAGGCTATGCAGGCTGGGTGCCTGCTAAGAATGATTATGCAGCTCTGATATCTAAAATGACGGAGATGGGAGCTCTAGATCAGCTATTAGTACTTCTGTAAATTGTATGAAAAACATGCCCAGTTTGTTGCCAGCTTGGGTTGTATCCAGACTCAGTAGATCAGCGTACCAAGTATCTAATGGTTTATGCTTAATATATAAAGCCCGAGTTCAAAAAAAGAACTTCACAAACATCATAATCTTCTGGGTTGCGCAACAACAAACACATGCACAAAGGCAGATGACACATATTAAACATCACACGACAGGAACACGTTCTTTTAATTTTTAAGTCTACGTTCTCCTCCACTATAGTTACTCAATGAAAATGGCCTTAGAAATGTCCAGGGTATCAGTTCAGCTATCATAAGCTGAAACAAAAGCTTATGCCCATATGTTTTCGGAAAAGGATTGTACTTGCACTTCATATACCATTACCAGGAAAATCATTCAAGAGGAGAAAATAACAAGTGCACAAGTTTGGATCAGTGCATCTCCACCTGGAATGTCCCTAGGATCGATTTTACTAGGCTAGCACTCGATCAACCCCTGAAAGCAGCTCACCATCTAACTACATGTAGCTACTCTCATGGATGAACTAACGGCAAACTAGGCGCCTATGCAGATGATGGTTGAGCACAGGTGATGGTTAGGATGAGTTGTGCTGCTATTGTATGGTATTTTCCTTCAAAAAAAATTTGCTGGCTAATATTGTGATGTTCTGTCACAGGTACTGGTGTATGTGATGGCCAAAATATTTCTCCAAAGCGTTGGATTAAACTTGAGATTGATGCTTCACACCTGATGATTTAGTTGTTTGCATCCAAGAGGTAATGTCATTTTGTTGCCAATAAATTAATAGGAAGAATGTTGTACTGTATAATCTACAAGGTAATATGCAAGGAAGAGATAAATGTATCATATCTGAAAAGCAAGACGCCACTTGAGATTCTCTCTACAAAATAAAATAGTTCACAAGGGTGACACCAAAGACTATTGCCTATTGGTGCTTGCTTCTCATGTTCACTGGGTCAACAATATTTGATGCAAAACTCTTTTGTTTGCACTATATCATGTGTAGACAAACAGAAAACATCTCATTGAATATGCATTTTAAATAGGTCTTACTAATTTATGGCAGATAACAAAGTCCATCCTCTTACATGGTTGAATCAGCATTGTTTTGAGAACATACACTTATTTGGCGTGAAAACTTAAACCCTTTTCTTAACTACTTGATATGCTTTAACGGTAGAAGCTATGTTGATGATGTTAGCGTATCTCAATACTCGCCAAGGAATTCACTTCCAGGTCTTTAAGTTATATCCTGAACGAAGTTTAGTGTTTGTTGGGCTCAAAGCTTCATTTATAGACATTTATAGCTGCTGACAGAGTAGATAGCCATACGGATCATCGCTCTGCAGCTCTGTTGTGAAAGAGCCTGGTGATGTTATGGGCCTCTTCTTACAGATCTAGCTATTTTGGGTTCAGTTTTTACCTCATGTACTCCTTATAAGCGTTCCGTCGAAGGTTCTGCATGTGCTACGAATCAGACATTGCTTGCTTCTCCGCCACTTGATGTAATCTTGCATGCTCTACGCCGTCTCCGCCTCCCCCTGTATGCACACATTGCTAGATGCTCTGCTTCCTTGGTATGTTTTAAAAAAAATGCTGACACTACATTGTTCCAGGAAGTTTATGTGAAAAATCTTCGGTTAGCTTCGATCATCTTGGAGATGTGGAATTAGCTTCAGGAGATCGTTCCCAAAATGAATTTGCTTTGATTTCTTTCTGTATTCATTGTGTGGTGAGCATACCTCAGATGTTATTTAGGGCGATTACAGCCAAAAGTGAACTGTTCTCAGAGACTGGTGACGAGACGGAGAACAAGGCACGTTGTGTTTATACTCCTATTTTGGTTCAGGCATGCGGTAGCTAATTGGGTCCTAATCGTATTTCAGAATGCAAGGAAGGGCAGGTAATTGACCTTTGGACGTGATAAGTTGTGCTTGAAGACTTGAAGTATATGCTTCCAGTTGTGTGTGGTCATGCGTTAGCGTTGTTGACGGAGCCGATCCGTGGTTTATGGTGCCGTGTAAGTCTGTCCGTAGAGAACTTCTGGACCAAGGTTTGTGTCATATACTGTTTTGTACTGTATGTGCCATATTTCGAACCGATATCTATGTTTTGTGCTACTGTGCGTTGTGTATGGTCTATCCTATGTTGATGCAAGCCGTACTCGTGTTTGATTTTGTTGTACACCTTTTTAATTAATCCACAAATTTTGCGCCCTCAGGAAAGATGTAGTGCATTTGCGTTGGGTGGTGTCGGCAAGTTTGTTACATGGCATACTTTTTACGATCCTAGAATTCCTTTTAAACAACAAAACTGGAAGAAAGATGAAACATGCCCGCTATCCCATCTGCCACCATGGGCATCTCCCCTGCGTAGAGGGATGGCGCAGACTAAAATCAAACGCCCTCCATCGTCTTAGGCCAAACTACATCGATCATCAAACTAAACTGGCCGGCGCGGCGAAGCGCGCTGCCCGTCTAGTACAATACTAAATCCAGTGGCAAACTACGTTCACCTGAAGCTCAGCTCAGTTACTCCCTAGATGCTTTTGTGGTTCTGCCAACTTGCCTAGTGTCGGGGGTTACCCCCGAGTAGGGGTAAGGCAAGTGTTAAAGGTGAAGATCAAGATGTTGTTGACCGGGTAGATGGCTACCCGGTATTTGCTACCCCGTAGGTTTCTATCCGGCCGTACCCAGCAATGGCCAAGAGAAGATATCAAGAAAGTTACATTTGTCCGAGTAGAGAAGTTGGTCTGAGTAGACGGAGGGCAATTCTACTCGGGCCAGAAGTCAATGGAGCCGTTCTGACTGAAGATCCCGCGTATCCCGCATCCGTACCCGCGTGCGGTTCAACTTACTAGGTTTGTGATCATCAGTGACGCAGGGTTAGGCAGCCGTCTAGTTTTGATTATTACCGGATGTTCACAGCCGGGACATTTATATTTCTCCTAGCACTAAACTGCCCTCTATACCTTTTTCCGGCTGTTTATTTTTCCCGACTGTTAAACTGCCTTCTAAGATCGATTTTTGCCGGCTGTTCTTTGCCCCTAAATTTGGTCCGTGGTGTAGTGATTACAACTGAAGCTCATGCAGGGATGCTCTCCTGATGTGTAGGAGCCAAGATGCAACAAATGTCCACCTGGAGACGGATTGCATGGGGCTAATCGAGCTATGGAAGACGAGGAAGAAGAACCAGGCGACTATCCAGCCAATTCTCCTAGAAATTCAAGAGCTTAGTGAGGGTTTCAATAATTTCAATTTTGGTTATGTAAACCGTAAAGCAAACTTTGCTTCCCACCTCACTTCCAAACATGCCTCTTGTGATGTGCCGGAGTGTATCTGGCTTGGCCAGGTGCCGGCATTTATCAGCTCATGTATCCAGCAGGACTCCCTGTTGTTGTCTAATTAATATAAGTACTCTACTTCGCAAAAAAAGGACGTAGCAGTCGGGATAGACATTGGAAGGACAAAGCTCCTCGCGGCTACCATGAGAAGAAATCCAAAATCGATATGGAGAAGCAAGATTTGAAGGTCCAAACCTAGATAAACTTAATCTTCCAACACCACCATTGATGTCGCGAAGAAGATCTTGCCGTGGAAAAAAGAGTTGGAGATTACTTATCGAAGATGATGCCATCTCCGTTGATGAAGAAGATGGCTACCGGAACACTAAACAAATCTATTAGGAATACTAATTTTATTGAGAACTACACTCATATATCGGGTTCCCCGCTCCTCCTGACTTCTTCGAGGCCGACCGGAGGAGGGGGAACCGATTATTGTATTTGATTTAGGACTAATGAATTTTTACCTATCATAGCGTGTAAGGGTAGTATGTTATCTACTCCTTCTTTTTGGGTCTATAAGCTCCCCCTAGATTGTTGACACTAGTGGAAACAACCCCTCTCGTCCAGGGGGCCAGGGGGCAGCTGTCCCGGTTGTAACCAAATCCGGGACAAATGCTATGCATTGGTCCCGATTTGTGTGCCAGGGGCAACAGAAATCGCCTGGGGACATTGGTCCCGGTTCGTGGGGGAGATATCGGTCCCGGCTCGTGCCACGGACCGGGACCAATGCCTAGCCACAGGCCACGTGGCACGCGCATGAGAATTTGTCCCGATTCAGGCCACGAACCGGGACCAATGTCCCCCTTCCCCTATATATACTGCCCCAGCCCCCTCCCTCTTCCATCTTTTTTTTTCTTGGATTTGTGAGAGAGGTGGGTGTTATTGTGTTTTATTTTACTATGCACGCGAGGTGTTTGACGAAATTCCCGAGCCACACATAGGCTCACTAAAAATGGTATCTTTGACCGAGGTTAACAAACTTATCTTTTTCATCTGTAACTGATACATAAAAAAATAGTATTTGTCGATGTAGTGTGGTCATTTCTGTATTAATATGTTATCGTAATGTATTTTGATAAACTTAATTATACGATGCAGATGGATGCACGGCAGCGATGGATGTACGGTGACCGATGCACTTCCGAGTATATGGCAGACCTGAATGCATTTCTTGATGTAGCTCAGGCGAACAAAGATAATGGCTTCATGTGTTGACCATGTGTTGATTGTCGGAACGTCAGAGAGCACTCTTCCAAAAGAATCCTTCACGGCCATCTACTTCGGAGAGGTTTCATGCCCAGCTATAATTGCTGGACCAAGCATGGAGAAAGAGGGGTTGTGATGGAAGACGATGATGAAGAAGAAGAAGATCCTTTGTTCCCTGAATACGACGATACTGCAATGGAAGAGAATGCAGAAGAAGGAGGTGATCAAGAACAGGCATCAGAAGAGCCCGATGATGATCTTG
Source organism: Alopecurus myosuroides (assembly GCA_028641055.1). Taxonomy (NCBI): domain Eukaryota; kingdom Viridiplantae; phylum Streptophyta; class Magnoliopsida; order Poales; family Poaceae; genus Alopecurus; species Alopecurus myosuroides. Next base: position 28,115,269 of record CM054060.1, read on the forward strand.
GCCGAGTTATTGCTGATGCAAGGGAAGACTGTGAAAATAAATTGGAGAGGTTGAAGCTGGACAACATGTTACAGGATCACAAAAAATTGTTGTACCCAAATTGCGAAGATGGTAGCACAAAGCTTGGTACCACACTGGAGTTGCTGAAATGGAAGGCACAGAACGGTGTGACTGACAAGGCATTTGAGAGTTTACTTCAACTAATGAAGCCAAAACTTCCAAAGGATAACGAATTTCCTGAGAGTACGTACGAAGCAAAGAAAGCTCTCTGCCCTCTAGGATTAGATAAGCATAAGATACATGCATGCATTAATGACTGCATCCTCTACCGCGGTGAGAAGTACGAGAATTTGGATGAATGTCCGGTATGCACTGCCCTGCGGTATAAGATCAGAGCAGATGACCCTGGTGATGTTGACGGCGAGCCCCCCGTAAGAGGGTTCCTGCTAAGGTGATGTGGTATGCTCCTATAATACCACGGCTGAAACGTCTGTTTAGAAACAAAGAGCATGCTAGGTTGTTGCGATGGCACAAAGAAGACCGTAAGAAAGACGGAAAGTTGAGGCACCCCGCCGATGGATCGCAGTGAAGAAAGATCGAGAGAGACTTCCCAGACTTTGCAGGAGAGGCGAGAAACTTATGGTTTGGTCTAAGTACATATGGATTTAATCCTTTTGGGGAGCAGAGCTCCAGTCATAGCACTTGGCCTCTAACTCTATGTATGTACAATCTTCCTCCTTGGTTGTGCATGAAGCGCAAGTTCATTATGATGCCAGTTCTCATCCAAGGCCCGAGGCAACCTGGCAACGACATTGATGTGTATCTAAGGCCATTAGTGGAAGAACTCTTACAATTGTGGGGCAAACCAGGTGTACGTGTGTGGGATGAGAACGAACAAAAGCCATTTGACCTACGGGCGTTGCTTTTCGTAACCATCAATGATTGGCCTGCTCTTAGTAACATTTCCGGACATACAAACAAGGGATACAATGCATGCACACACTGTTTAGATAAGACTGACAGTGTTTTTTTGGATAAATGTAAAAAGGTTGTATACCTGGGGCATCGTAGATTTCTTCCGATCAAGCATCCCGTAAGAAAGAAAGGAGGGAAGCATTTCAGAGTTGAGGCAGATAACCGGAAGAAGCCTGAGCTCCGTAGTGGTAATGATATATTCGGTATGGTCAAGGACCTAGAAGTAATCTTTGGTAAGGCTGCTGGCAGCCAACCAGTTCCGTACGGCCCTGATAAGCGCGCACCCATGTGGAAGAAGAAATCTATATTGTGGGAGCTACCCTATTGGAAAGTTTTAGAGGTCCGGTCTTCGATCGACGTGATGACGTGACAAAGAATCTCTGTGTCAATCTGCTATGCTTCCTGGGCGTGTATGGGAAGTCAAAAGATACGCCAGAAGCACGGGAGGACCGGCAACGTATGAAAGACCCAAGCAACAAGCACACAGATACAGTGCGCCATTACTTAAGCAGCTACACTCTTACTAAATCAGAGAAGGAAATATTCTTTGAAGTCCTTTACAGTATCAAGGTTCCGTCTGGCTTCTCGTCGAATATAAAGGGGATAATAAACATGGCAGAGAAAAATTCCAAAACCTGAAGTCTCATGACTGCCACGTGATTATGACGCAGTTGCTTCCGATTGCATTGAGGGGGCTTCTACCGGAAAATGTTCGAGTACCCATTGTGAAGCTATGTGCATTCATGAACGCAATATCTCAGAAGGTAATCGATCTAGAAATTCTAACAAGATTACAGAGGGATGTGGTCCAGTGTCTTGTTAGTTTTGAGTTGGTGTTCCCACCATCCTTCTTCAACATTATGACTCATCTCCTGGTTCACCTATGTGAAGAGATTCATATGCTCGGTCCGGTATTTCTACACAATATGTTCCCCTTTGAGAGGTTCATGGGAGTCTTGAAGAAATATGTTCATAACCGTGCTAGGCCAGAAGGAAGCATCTTGAAGGGCTATGGAACAGAGGAGGTCATTGGGTTCTGTGTTGAATTTATTCCTGACCTTAAGACGATTGGTGTTCCTGAATCGCGGCATGAGGGGAGACTGAGGGGAAAAGGAACGCTGGGAAAGAAAACAATGATACCCAGGGACGGGCATTCTTTCACCAAAGCACACTACACAGTTCTACAAAATTCTATGTTCATGGCTACGTATCTCGAGGAACACAAGAATATTGTACGCTCCGCAAACGCGGGGAAGGATGACTCATGGATTAAACACAAACACATGGAGACTTTCGGAAGTTGGTTGCAAACACATCTTATAAATGACACCACTGTTTAAGATCAGCTGTACATGTTGGCAGGGTCACCATCTTCGACTATTGGGAGTTTTCAAGGGTACGAGATAAATGGGAATATATTTTACACCAGCTCCCAAGATAAGAAGAGCACCAACCAAAATAGTGGTGTCCGCTTTGATACAACAAACGAGAATGGAAAAAATGACACATACTATGGTTACATAGAGGAGATATGGGAACTTGACTATGGACCTTCTTTTAAGGTCCCTTTGTTCAAGTGCAAATGGGTCAACCTGAATGGAGAAGGGGTAAAGGTAGACCCGCTTTATGGAATGACAACAGTGGATCTCAACAATATTGGTTACAATGACGAACCATTCGTCCTAGCCAATGATGTGGCTTAGGTCTTCTATGTGAAGTACATGTCCTCCAGACCGAAAAAAAAGAAAAAATAAGCAAACAAATTCATCATACGATGAGCCGAAGCGTCACATAGTTCTCTCAGGGAAAAGAAACATCGTGGGAATCGAGGACACGACAGACATGTCAGAAGATTATAATAAGTTTGTTGAAATCCCACCCTTCACAGTGAAAGCTGACCCCACCATCCCGTTAAATAATGAAGATACTCCATGGTTACGGCCGAAGCGATCATAAGCAAGGGAGAATTCAGAAGACTAGATAGGGATGTTGGTGATGTTACAGTGAAAGCTGACCCCACCACCCACTTTGCTGTTTCTCTCTCCTCCGTCTGTTGGCGATGTGTAATAATAAGCGTGGAATACATGATCATATAGTTCTGTTTGACCAGTAATTTATATTGACCGGTAAAAAGCTGACAACTATGACCAGCCTGATTTCATTATTATCCCAACCAACGGCACACCCACCCACTTTGCTGTTTCTCTCTCCTCCGTCTGTTGGTGATGTGTAATAATAAGCGTTGAATACATGATCATATAGTTCTGTTTGACCAGTAATTTGTATTGACCGGTAAAAAGCTGACAACTATGACCCATATCCGAGTATGAGATAACTGTAGGCAGATATTGCAGGCACACTTCGAAGTGATAGTACGGATACCATACTGACAGATATCCTTAAAACAGAAATAGATCTTCGGTACCTCTTTAACAGATATGATAAATTTTTGGAGGAGAAACGTTTAGCTGAACAACAAGCTGACTACCTTGGAGTTCAAATGACGCAAAGGGTTGCACCTATGCGGTTACTTTGGCAAGCTGCTAATGCATACACTCCTGCACACTATGTTTTGAAAAGATGGCGAAATGATGCTCAGAGTGAACCTTCGAAGGAGAACTATGGTTTTTCTGTTGTAGACGAAGATCCCAAATTCTCCGTGTTAAAAAGGTACAACTCGCTTTGTCGAACTTCATATAAAGTTACAGCAAAGGCTGGAGAAAATGTTGAAGCTCATGCATTCATGGAGAGCCAATATGATCAGCTCCTAGAGCAAGTGTTGAGCTTATTTTGCAAGCAAAGCTGCATGACAAACCTTCGTTGAGCACTATCCTTGGGTTCATCGACGGAATATAAATCACCCGGATGCCTTCTATGCTCCTAGTAGCAGTAATTGCATGGATTTGGTGGATCTATATTCGGTGGCGAAACGGATCCTCCTAGTAGCATTGCCGAAATTGATTGGCCTTGCCTTAAATAATTCGGCTTAGTGGGTTCATCTATCCATGCATCCGTCGCGGCGATCGCAGTGATTATGAGGAGAAATGCCTTCGATCGGGTCATCATCATTTGGCGACGCAGAATGCCTTGTATGCTCTGGACTCACTCGGAAGATCACAAGTGAAAACAAAAATTATAAGATATTTATATTCAAATTATATGCAAATAGTAAAATAATTAATAGTTTCAATAGGTAGAATAATTATTTAGTTAAAAAAAATGGATTTGAATTAGTTATGCAAATTGTAGCACTTTTCATGTTGAAATTTTTGTCAAATTCGAAAGTATATAGAATTTATTAATGTGCAAACTTAAACAATTTTCAAATTTTGGCGCTAAAAAATTTGGACGCGCAGGGTGCTACCAAATTTTGAAATAAGTTTTGGTCCCGGCCCGTGCTACCAACCGGGACCAAAGGGGGTACCTTTAGTCCCGGTTGGTGGCACGGGCCGGGACTAGAGGCCCAGTTGTATAAATATCTCGGCCCTCTCTCCAGGCCGAGCCACCACCCAGGACAGCGTACAAGCCTTGGCGAAGCCCTGCCGGCGGCGGGAATGGATAGGAAGATCCCGCCGGTGCTGGTTCCGCCGGCGGGGTTGAACTAGGGGACGCGTTTTTTGACAGAAACTATATATATTTAAAAGGCCCGGGGGCCGTGCTTACATCGGATGCGGCGCGGCCACAGACGGCCGGCCGTGTTTCATATCGGGGGCGGCGGCGCGACCACAGGCGGCCGGCCGTTTCTTGGGGGGGGGGGGGGTAGCCTAGGCGCTATATCTATTGGGGGGCGCACCGGTGCCGGCCTAGTCCTCGTCGGAGGAGATGCAGTGGTAGGCAGGCGCCTGCCACAGGTGGGCAGGTAGCTGGGGCGGGCCCGCCGGTGGCTGCGGAGGCATCGGGGGCGCGTGCGGCGGCGGCAACTCCTCCGGCTCCGGCGCCCATTCGCCGCCGGTCCATGCCCAGGACATCCCGTACTCCAGGCCGCGGGGCAGCGGCTGTGGCGGTGGCTGGTCCTCCGACGCCTCCAGCTCGGCGTTCATGGCCTGCCACCACGGCGCAGGCGCTGGAGGGGGCGGCATCGCGTCCTCGTCGGCGGTGGCACTGGCCAGGACCTTCTCCCACCGCTTGACCTCGTCCTCGACGAGGGAGCGGCGGGAGGCCTCGTAGGCGGCCTCCAAGCCGGCCTGGAGCTCGGGGTCCTCCTCTTCGGCGGGGATGTCCTCCTCGAGCCACAGCTCCGGCTCCCTGCCGGTGGTGGCACGAGGTAGTCGTTGGCGCTCTCCTCCGGGGCCGTGGGGATGTAGGAGCGGCAGCGCTGGTCGTGCTCCTGCTGGAACCAGACGGCCCAGTAGGGGGAGCTCCGCGCGTACGCGCGGTCCCTGAGGAGGTGGGCCGACAGGAGCGCGCGCCGGCGGTCAATCTCCTTGCGGGCGGCCAATCTCCTTGCGGGCGGCTCCGGGAGGTGGACGTCCGGCCAGAAGACCGGCGTGGCTTGCTCCCAGTGCCACTCGGCCTCCTCCTTCCGCACATAGCGGCGGAACCGCTTGCCCGGCGCGGCGCGAGGCGTCGGGCGCGCTGCCGGAGGTGGAGCGGGGACGCGCGGCTGCCCCCCGATCCGGACGCCTCCCGGGCCGAAGCCAAAGGCCTCCTGCGGCGCGCGGGGAACGCCGGCGCCTCTCTGGCCGGCGCGCTCGACGTCCCGGCCTCGTGCTCGTTCTTCGGGCGTTTGAACCAGCGGCGGGGCGACATGGCGGCTAGGGTTGGGTGAGCTGGGACACGGCCTGGGTGAGTGGGGTGTACGGGCGGCGGGGGCCCTTTAAAAAGGACCGGGCGGGGCTGGCATGCCAACCGGCGGCGGGAACGTGGCGGCGGTTGCAGTCGGCCATGAATGCGCGGGAAGCCGAGGCGTGCCGTTCGTGGCCACGCGCGCGCGGGGAACTGGGGGCGCAGGAAGACGAGGCGGCCAGTGGGCCCTTTGACCGCGCGCGGCTGTAGTCTTACTTTAAGGACCGGGCGAGCCATCCACTAGGTCGCCGGCCAGTGGCCCCTTTGACCCCCTCGTGCCAAGTGCCCCCTTTGACCGAATGTAGCCAGTGGGCTTAATAAAAAACGCGGGCCAGTGGCCCCTTTGACAAAAATATGGCCATTGGGCTTAATTAAATACGTGGGCCAGTGGACGCGGTTGTGGAAGGGGAGGCCGGTTGGGGATTGCGAGACAGGATCGAAAAATTTGGAAAATAAAAACGAAAAAACCCTGCCGCGGCAGAGAAAGTGGCCACAATACAGTTTTTTGAGAGGAGCCATTCATCCCGGTTCCTAACACGAACCGGGACGAACTCCCTGGCCAGGTTCGCCACGTGGGTCATCCCTAACCATCCCGGGCACTGGCACAACCGGGACCAATGTGGGAGGGCCATTTGTCCCGGTTGGCCCATCCCGGTTGCACAACCGGGACAAATGGGCCTTACCACCGGGACTAATGCCCCTGTTTCCAATAGTGTGAGTCCAAATTTGAACTTAAATTGAAGTAAGAGAATATCATTTATATGACACACAAAAATATGGTTTGTTTCGTATTGAAAAGTAGTTTTCTGAATGGTAAAATATGTGTACATGATATAACACATATTTTGTTGCTTAAAATCATGGTCAAAGTTTGGCTCAAATTTTGAGGAGGTCTTGGCTAGAATGGACACCTTTCCGCCCGAAACCGTACCGTGAAATAGCGCATATATTTATGGCTTCCGCTCTTTTACTCGAGGAACCCTAAAATAGGAAGAGCTAATGCTCCCTCCGTTTCTGAATGTAAGATGTTTTAGCCCCATTCCATATTCACACATGTCTACATGTATTTAGACACTTTTAGTGTATATTTTCACTCTTATTAGTATGTACGTAGACAATATGAACAATAGCTACGACATCTTACATTTAGGAACCGAGGGAGTACGTTAGTTGCTCCGAAATCCCATGGTTTTTCACCACCGCTGCTTTCCTATCACTACGTTTTATTTCCACACATGTGGCCTAAGGTTTTTTCTTTTTATGGAAAAGTATGAGTTTCCCGTAGACCTATACAGTAGAGTGCAAGCAATAATAGCAACCTGGACCACAGTAGACAGCGAAGATAGCAGAGCACGCTAGCTAGCTCATTAAGTTACTCGGAAGAAAAAAAAAAGGCTAGCTAGCTCACGTACAGCGACCTACACGGATGTAGCTTCAAACAGACAAGTACTAGCATGATACACGATGGCTAGACGCCGTATTTTGCCTCGAGAGGAACCAGAAACATCGCTGCCACGAATGTGATTGCTAGCTTATGGCTGAGCTTGCAATTGCTTTCCGGACAAAGGCTTTCAAAGCATCCGTTGGAACACGGCCGGTGATCGATTCAGATGTGTGAAAGCGGAAGTATAGCGTGAGATACACGACGATGGGTACACCACACGGGATTCTCCTAGAGATCGAGAAACCAAGAGTCGGGCCTCCGATATATACATTGCCTACAGCCATCTACACACACAGCTCGAGAGCGCACCCCACGGCATAGTTTAAAAAACCGGACCGGACCGGTGGTCCGACCGGAAAAAACCGGAATCGGAGCCTTGTCCGGTTTTTTAACGTCAATCGGTCTTTTAGTAAAAAATCAGAAAATTTTGAAAAAAATATATGCATAAACTAGGATTCAAACCCCTTACTCTGATCCAAAACGTGTTATAAGTCCCAATAACCAACTAGAAAAACAATATTTAGTGATTTGTCGCAAATGAACCATTGAATCGACGGTCCGACCAGTAAAAACCTGAACCAACAGTCTCACCGGTTCGATGGGCGGTTCGGTTTTTTAAACTATGCCCCATAGACTGGTCAGAAGCCATTTGTGCTCGACTCCAAGCAGAACACAAGCGCAAGTACCTGCAGTCTGTGTATCACGAGGAGGCACGTGATAGCCGCATTGAGGCCACCGCCGACGCTGTCGCCAGTAATGCGCGAGCTCGGTTCTTCGTGGAGGCATCGAAGAAGGAAGCTGGGTTCGTGCACGTGAGGTGCTGCTACAACAACAAATACTGGGTGGCCGTGAAGGACGCCGGCAGCAGCCGCTGGGTCATCGGCACCGCGGATCTAAAGATGGATGACCTGTCCAGCCCGTCATGCACGCTCTTCAAGCCTATCGCATCCACCTACGCGGGAGGCCCCCGTATCAGGTTTAGTTTCCTTACCTGATAACATACGTACATAATCCCGCGATTTAGATTAGTTGCTATATACTCCCTCCGTTCCAAAATAGATGACTTCATGCATGTTTGAACAAGTGGAAGTCATCTATTTTGGAACCGAGTGAGTACGCCATCTTTTTTTTTTGAAACTATAATCTCTCCTATCTGAATCAAGACCATGGTGCAAATTTTCTAGCTACGTTGGGATTTCACAATTAATTAAATTCACTCGTACGGGATTTAGATATATTAGGGATTAATTGTAGCATAATTAATTAAGATTGGGAGCAAGCGTTTTCGCAAAAAAAAAATTCCTTCTGAGTATATCAATTCTACTACGAAATAGGCTTATATTTATTTTGTGTATACCGTCAAACCGTTGACGCGCCATAAAATTATAAAATGTCGCTATGGATTATCCAAAACACACACCTATATACTCCACGGTCTAAGACGCCCTGCTGTATAGTACTCCCACCCGTTCCAAAATAGATGACTTTCATAAGTCATATCCGAAACCGCGTAGGTTTCGATTTTCCTGGTTTTTCCGATGGTCATCATCATGTTTCTGCGTTCGACACGTACCTGCGTTTCTCAGTGCGTTTCCTTTCCTCGTGTGCGTGCATGCTCTGTGGGCCTCTGTAGCTGACGGTTTGTCCCCTCATTTGTTTTCTTCTGCTCACACCGATTTCTCCGTTCTCTTCTTTCCCTTTTCTCTGTCTCGGTGTGGTCGCTCTCCTCCTGTACCGAGTTCGTCGCCGCTCTCTTCATGCGAGCGATGCCCGATGGGTCTTCTGGTTCTGTTGGGCCAGATGGGTCGACGGACGTGTTCCCCCGCCACGACGGTGGCCGCGGTCGCCGCCGTTCCTCCGCCCCATCTCGTGGTCCTCGGTCGGGTGATTCGGCTGATGTGGCTCGCCGCGGCGGCGCCGCCCGCGGTCGCCGGCCTAGCCCGACCTATGGGCGTGCGGGCCCTGGCAGGTCTCCGTCGATTGGCCCTTCGCGCCCTGCTCGCCGAGCTCCTCCCCGCGGTTCTTCTGCTCTACTGTTGCAGCGGCTGCCTTGCCCGCTGCCTCCCGGGACAACTCATCCGCGTGGGTTTCCCAATTTGTCCGATGGCGTGGAGGGAAGATGAGTTGTCTGATGGCGGATCATGAAGGGCTCCTCGACGGAGCTTCCTTCTCGACGAGCCTCCTTAACGACCGTGCCGTCGGAGTCTCCAAAATAGTGGCTTGGGGATTCGTCCGCATGCTGCCTTGCTGCGTCGGCGATTGAGATGGAGGCATAAATCGACATGCCCGATCCGGAGGAGGTCCACTGGATGAAAAACCACCTCTTCGGCTCTTCCTCCCTAAAGAATTGGAGCACACCTACTTCGGCGACCCCTCCCCCGTCAAACCATCTCTCCTTCCTCGGCTTTGGCGAATGGCGCTGCGTCACAGGTACGTGCGCCCAACCCAGTGCCCCCAAACCTTGCTTTTCATGTTTGCCGTCGGTCGCTGACCACTGTCTTACCCCCTGCTGCAGGTTGCTTTCTCGGCGACCGTCGGCTCGGATCCTACATGTTCTGTAATCCAGGTGTGTGCTCGGAATCTCCGATGCTCTCTGCTTTCGGGTATTTTATTTCTTGGTGGGGGTAATGGAATCGTCTGTTAGTTTGTCATGGAGGCTTAGAGATGCACGTTTGGATAAAGTTTCACAGATGCACGTGAGCTCGACCGTCGACATTCCAGTTCCAGGACAGAACTTTTCACGTTTAACTGAACGTGAAGTTCAGCCAGTTGTTCTCTGAATTTTACTTCTTTTGTACGGTTCAGTTTGGTGTTGTCCATGAGTGCTGCCCACATTGAACTGCATACTAGGCTTGCGCTGGCTCTAAATTTCATCTTGCGCGTGTGCTGCATGACGCCCCCTTGATGCGGTCACGGCTCTCCCTGTGTTGTGAACTGCAACGCTACTTCCGGGATGTGAGCTGCTCTGGTGGCCTATGTGAACTGCGCTGCACTTTAGTTAATGTAGGCAGTTCACCCGTTTGTATTGTGCATGGCGTGTTGACGTGATGTTTCCTTTGTGTATTACGTGCACACAGAAAAGTTGATGCATTCGGCTGGTACAAAAATTTGCACTTCATATATTATTCATAGGGGTAGGGGTAGTTCCCTTTCTATTTTATCTCAAGTTTTAGTATGTCATATAGTTTCAGTTCAAAGCACACAAAGGAAAATTTTGAAAAGAAAATTGTGAATTCCACTTCTTACTTTTGGGGATGTTCGAAAACTGTGCAGTAGCAGAGTGAGGTTCAGTACTGAAATCGTTATGTCGCGTGGCTTCGTGCTATCGATATGATAACTTTCTGTTATGCATACTGATAAGCAGTACATGCACACTTAGTAGTTCAGAGTGTATGCACACTTCAGTAATTCAGAGCACTTGTTGTGGTAGGGTATGAATTCTCGGCTGGCATTGCACTAGGATAGGATGGTCATGGTGATACCACAATATGAAAAAAAAATGCTCCCCATTTTGAATGAATCTTGCCTTTTTTTCATGCTTTGGGGCACCAATAATCTTAGCTTCACCAACAAATCATGGACCGGCACCGTATTGGCACGCGACATCAAGGCCACGGCGCAGTAGGTGGCATGTCAGGAAGGTCCTCTGCATGGCTGTGCACCAGTCGAGCCAGGTCTCTGTCGCGCCCCTTGACCTGGAGAGCGTCAACGAGCCAACGCTCACGTGCAAGCCCAGGGGGCCTTACACTGTAACCATCGTTGAGATGCGCGGTGGGCCCTAACGGATTTGCAGACATGCCACGTTGTCATTGATCATGGTGGCCATGTGCCTTACTAGGAGGAGCAGAGTTGCGGGATTATTCCTCCGGTAAGTGTTTAGTCCTTTCAAATCATTTTCTCAGTTGTGTCTTCTGTCTTACTGAGTACTGAGTAGCGGACTTTTCATGTTAGTACCTTAGTGGATGAATGTGTCAAGATATGTTGTACTGAAATTATGTTTAGATCTTTAGACATTGATTTCAGTATGTTTGTGATGCTTAGTGTCGTAGAATTGGTTTTTTGTATTATTCTCTTCAGAGTAGTCCTGTTGGTATTGACAATTTGCATTGCGATTTATTTGTTCTGAACGTGAGCATCACAAAGTAGATATTTAAGCTAATAATGTTCGGTAATAAATGTTTTTAGTTCCTTGTAGAAAACTTCAAAATCTAGAACAAGTATTGTTAAAAGTGGAATGACAGAAAAGAATGGATGCGTGATTCGAGTGATCTGATAATCGTCTATGCTACATCTTAACATATGTTTATTTATAATTGATGTGGATACACCTGACTACGAAAGATATGGATTTGGACGCCATTATCGCTATGGGTGCCTTCAGCCATGTTTATCAGCTTGCTGCTTTATTATTTTGCACTTATTTTGAAACATGGCAAGCTTACGCTTATTCATCATGGTGAATCTTGTATGTCTCTTAATTAGGGAATGAAAATACAACCGGTTAGTCACTACGACACCCAGCTTGCATTCTAGATGCATCTGCTGCAAATTTTGAGTTTTACAAGGACTACTGAACTGTAGTGCTATTTAAATTTCCTCCTTATTTCTAGACATTGTTTTTGCAATAACTAATTAATAAATAAATGATTTTACGAATAATCTGACTGCACATGAACCATATTTGCAGTATTGTAAAGCTATTTACTTTGGACACCTTATTGAATGTATATGTGTTGCCAGTTTTCCTATTGTAGATAGAATTGGTTGTCTTGCACTATTTTGCTACATACAATTACACTGTTTTGAATCGTTTATATGTGCCATCTGTTTCAGGGAAATTTGGGAATTGTCAATGTGTGAGTGCGGAAGCAGTTTTATTCAAAAATAATAGAAGGTATGAAAGCGGTAGTTCGATATGACTAACGTCATGTTTCAGTTACTCAGAGGCCAGCCTTTGAATCATTGCTGACAATGATTAAGGGCTGCACCTTATGTTTACCCCGCTGTTGTCAAAGATCCGGTCTTAATGAATTTTATGATACCTTCCTTCGTCCATATATCAGTGGCTGCCTAACCAAAAGGTTTGGAATGCACAATTATTCCATCTTCTTTTTGCTCCTCACACTGCCAATGCCACACTTCAAAATCCAATCATAAATGCAGATGGGCAAGATACTTTGGTTTGGAAACTAACCCCTTCAGGAGAGTGTACCCCTAAAAACGCCTAAAAGATTTGCTTCAACAATCTTTCGTTCCCTATCTACCAGCAGCCCAAAGAAGTTGCCCCGCAGTATCTTTTTGCTTAATCAGGTATGGCAGGATACAACATTGGCACCTCGAATTCAAACCTTTGCTTGGAGACTTCTTCGAAAGGTATTGACACAGGTAAATATGCAAGCAGATGTTCCAAGCATATTAAACCTGAATGTTTTAAGTGTGGTTCTGTAGAAGATGTCAGCCACCTTCTTCTCATGTGCCCTTTCTCCAAAGCAACTCGGTACTGTCATCTTTGGTATCTTAGAACTGAAATCCTAGCTACTTCGCATGGTAATGTTCCTGACATGCTACAAGCTTTATTATCATCTGGGCATCCCCAGATCAATACAACAAGTTTATACGCCTACCTTTGGTGTTTGTGGAAGGCGATACATGACTGTCTTTTTAATAGGAAACGTTCTAGCCCTGCCCATGTGTTTGCTATTTCAAATGCTATTATGCAGGGAACCAGGCTAGAAGGATCAGACTCCAATGGTGATAAGCAGAAATTACAACAACTTAGTTCTTTGAGACGCGCAGGTGTTGCCATCTTCTGTGAGGCGGCATGGAAGTTGCAGCAAGTTGCTCAAACGGCTCCTTCACCTTTGCAGGTTGAAGCGTTGAACCTACTACTGGCCACTAAGCTTGCCGAAATACTTTAGTTACGAGAACCACATTTCTATACAGACAGCTCTGTCCTAGCGTTTGCAGCTGCTTCAACACATATTGTCAAGACACCGACACATTGGACAATCAGGCCACTAACTTCAACTATTAAAGCAAGCAATTCCTTCAAACTATAGCAGGATTACTCACCTTCACAGGAGCTACAATATTAAAGCCCATCATCAGGCTAGATTAGCAACTAGAATTCAAAGCAATGCTCTATCCATCAGGTGTATAGTTTCTGATTCAGGTAAATGTCGAAAGCAGGACAACTTTCCTGTATCTAGGGTGCCTTCCTTCACGCTACTCTGTGTAAAATGTGCTTAAGTAATAAAAATATTGTTGCAAAAAAAAAGAATGATCAAGGACTCCATTAGTTTTTGCTCAAAGTTTTGGGTTTATTGATTATGTTTGTCAAGCAAAATGGTTGTATTGCTCGGTAGAAGTGTGCTTTCCGAAAATCATGAGATTGCAGTGTTTGGAATGAACCTGGCTGTTTTTTCTTACTTGATGAGCCTGGCTGTTTGTACGGAAATATTTGTTTTTATTTCACAACTTGTAGGCAGTTACTTCCTTGCCGGCTATCTACTGTGCCAGGTGGTTGTTATCCTATCGCCTTTCACCATCAACCAAGGCGAGACCAGAACAATGGAGAGAATTAGAGCGATACATGCAAGTACTCAGCTTATATATGACTAGGTGCCTTCCAGTACAATTGTATAGCTAATTAGCCTATGTACAATTAGATTTCAACAAATAAGCCTATGTATAATTAAGTGTTTTACACCGTTAGCTACGTCACAGCCTACCAATTTACCTCCCTGTAAAATACCACCGCTTGGCGCGGCGTGCGCCGCGCATAAACCTGGCTAGTTTATACAAAGATGCATGTATGTATGTACACGCTAAAACATGTCCACATACATGCATGTTTCGATAAATAGAACTCATCTATTTTGGAACCGAGGGAGTATTTTAAGTATATATATACTCTCATCTTTCACTAATCCACCTAAATGAATGTATTATACTTCACTAATATTTGACATATACTATTTTTTTAACATTAAGGGTGGGTGCCACAACCCACCCGAGTCCAAAACACATATTTGACGCATGCAATTCTTATATTAGCGGACTATTATTTCGGTTGGAGTCGACGTTCTCGTTGATAACAATATGCATGCGGTACTTCTTGAATCCTAACATCCAACCCTCAGGCCCAGTATTTCGATATGCTCTTAGGGGTAGGTTATGCGTGCGTCCATCGTGGAGAGATCGTATGTGCGCACATGTGACTGTATGTGTCTCAAGTGCGTTTCTCAAAAGAAAAAAAAAACTTAAACTCAAAGATTACATGGGATTGAATAGTGGACTCATCAGTACACTACAGTCGCTTAGGGCGTCTCCAATGTGGGAATAAGGCTAGGCCACAAGGCTCTATGGTCTACTATAGCAAGAAATAAGCATTGTGGTGGGGGTTTGGTCTTAGGAAGAAATTTCTTGAGGTCGCCCTCACCGGTGACACTCAACCATAGGAAATAAAAAACTGTTTCTTCTATCTCTTCCATGCACTGCTCATCCTGGTTTCCCGATTTCACTACTCGGCCATAGGAAAAAACAACGATTGTGGACTCCACCTTATGGCCCATGAATAAACTTAAACATTGGAGACTTTTAACCGGCTATAGCGGTTGTATGTGGATCCCATCTTATGAAAAAAATTGGGCATAAGCATTGGAGGACGCCCTTATCCCGGTCCATCTAGACCTTGACCCGTTTGGCCCACTACGAAGTAAGGTAAATCTGGTGGGGATCAATTATTGCACTCAGTGACCTATGTGGCCCACATGTCAGATTAATCTCCATATCCTTATATCTCTCTCCTATCACATCCCAAATCACAATTATTGTGGCTCGACCGTATGCATCAATCTTTGGGGGGCGAGATGCTGATGATCTGAAGTAGGAGATAGAGCACTGCTTACCACTATAGTCCGAGCTGCTAGTGTTTCCGGGCTACAACGCTCTTCCTCAGCGTTGCTCCGCTCTGTGGCGACCTAGTAGGCGACAAACACTATCTGCTCCTCGTCCCTCCTCCACCCCTACTCTTCCTGACCGTCGCCAGGCGCCCGTTGAAAGCGGGCACGTGAATTTCAAGGACAGTGGTCGCTAGGATCTTGCTTCTTCGCTCCTCCTATGATGAGATTCTGGTTCTGGGTCCGCGGCCTCAATAGGTATGGACGTCGTAGGTCCTATAGGCTGGGGACGCTCGCCAATGTTTTTGGTTTTCTCCTCGGTTGCGCATGTGGCAAGGTTAATGGCCAACTGTCAGAGGTTTTCTTCCCAACCAGAGGGTAACGGCAGGGTGACCCAATTCCCCCTACTTGTTTCTTCTTTGTGTCCAGGGGTTCTCTGAACTCCTCAACCTCAAGGGACCCCAACTCCTGTCTCACGGGATTCGGGTTGGTGTGTACACCCCTTGGATCTTGCAGCTCATGTTTGCGGATGATTGCATCATCTTTACTCAAGCTACGGAGAGGGGGGCAACTAGAATTGGAGATATTCTGGACATTTACCATCAGGGCTCAGGTTAGCTGAAATGTGCCATTTTCTTTAGCTCAAACACTAAGAAGGAAGATAGACTGGCTGTTAGGCAAAAGTTAGAGATCCACAAAGAAGCCATCAAAGAAAGATATTTGGGCCTTCCCACTGCTATTGGGAAGACCACTATTGTTGTGTTTGAAAAGCTGGGAAGTAGTGTGAAAAATCTAGTGGGAGGTTGGTGTCCAAAAAAGCTAAATGCCGTGGGCAGAGAGACTCTTGTGAAATCTATTGCGCAAGCTATCTCAATTCACTCTATGAGTTGTTTTCCCTCTCTAAGACCACCTACAAGAAGTTTATGTACCGCTTTTATCTCAAGGTACTGGTGGGGTGGGGACAATGATAAGAGGATACTGCACCGGAGAAGATGGCCTGAAAGTACCCAGCCGAAATACTTGGGAAGGACGGGCTTCAGAGACATAGAGCTTTTCAACCTCACCATGATTGGGAAACATGCGTGGCACCTAATTACAAAACCTGACTCCCCGTGCGCCCATGTCTTGAAGGGGGAATACTTTCACAATGGTGACTTCATGACCGCCTCCAAAAAGAATAACTGCTCTCATACTTGGCGTGCCATTCTCAAAGGAAGAAAAGCTCTCGAGCTAGGCTTGATAAAACAAATTGGTGATGGGCTGTCTACTTCTATTTGGGATGACAGATGGATCTTGGACTCCCACAGTGGTAAGCCAATCTGCAAAAAAGAGGGTGCATCGGCTCTGAAAGTGAGTGATTTTATGAGTTCTGATGGTGGGGGCTGGAACCTTGACGCTTTGAGGAAAAATCTCATCATTCCTGATGCTCTCGCTGTCCATAGGATTCCTTGTCGCCGTGTTGACTCCGATTTCTGGGCCTGGGGAGAGGAAAACCATGGTATGCAAAGGTTAAATCATCTTACATATGTCTCTCTTCGGCTAGCCGCATCTTGGAACACCATGGCAATCAAGTGGCTAGCCAATCGTTTGGTGAAGAAAATCCCATGTGGATGAAAATCTGGAAAATGGCTGTACCCCTACCTTCTGGTGGCGAATCCTTCATGAGTATATGCCGGTCAGAGAAATCATGTACAAGAGACACATGGAAGTTCACAAGACATGTTTGGATTGTGGAGGTGCCGATGATACAGTTCTTCATGCTCTGGTTAATTGCACCTTTGCGAAGATGTTTTGGGTTTCCTTCAAAGATATATGCCAGATAAAGCTTCCTAACTTTCATCCCGTGACTTGGGCCATGGATCTGATCGATCAATCCTTCTGCCCCTCATCCGGCACTGGTGCCATTTTGTGTGGTATGTGGTCAATTTGGGCTCCTAGAAATGGACGGCGCCATGGCACTGTGCCGATGGATCTTGCTAAAGCATGTAAATGGGCACGCGATGCCGCCAACGACCTGCTGTTGTCGACCAAAAATAAAAAAAAGGTCAAAAGACACCTTAGATCAGTGCAATTTGGTCTACTCCACCCCGAAATTTTGTCAAGATCAATTCTGATGCCACTTTCGATATCGAGAATCATGTCGGTGAAACCGGTGCTCTCCTGCGCAATGAAAGAGGTATGCTTCTTTGGCTGATGCCATTCACTACACCATGGACCAAATGTGGGGGCACATTTTCTGCCGGGAAAGGTCAGATTACAGGGCAATGGAACAGCCGGCAAAAGTTTTTTCCCGGCAGATTTTCCTGCCCGCTATAACCCTGCCGGCAATGCTCTTTGCCGGCTGTTTTCTTTTACCGGCAGTTATTCTGCCCTCACAACTCCAATTTTGCCGGCAGATAGATTGGCCTGCCGGGAAACAATTGTGCCGGCTGTTCATTGTTTTCCCGGCTGTTAGTAGTATTGCCGGCTGTTGGATTGTCCTAATGTAACTATTTTTGCCGGCTGTTCATTTAGTTGTTGCCGGCTGGTGAACTGCCCTCAATATTAAATATTTTTACCGCCAGTTTCCTTTACTATTGCTGGCAGTTGAATTGCCCTAAAATTGTGCTCGTGATTTTTCAGCATTTACCTACATGCATGCATATTTACAGCTCAATCAAATACAATATGCACAAGATAATGTAGTTCTTCTACCTATGAACATTCTCATGATTCATTCAGTTCTGCGGCTCTTCCACTAGTGAACATTCTCACGATTCATTCAGTTAATCCACAAGTGATCATTGACAGTAATGGTTCATATCCACGATACAAAAAATCGAGTAAAATTCATTAAATGACCTTTGTCAACAACTGATCATTGATAGGATTACAAAGATTGAGTCAAATTCAAAATAAATTTACTTCATGGACAATGATGCAGCTTAAATAAGATTGTAAAGTAGTCTTCTTCATCAAGTGAACAAAAGAGCAAGCAAGTACTCATTCTAGAGGCTAAAGGACTTGTGCTTCCCTGGTGGGTGAGGGTCCACACATCCCCTTGACTTCCTCCAGCAGTACATAGGCCCAGTACTACAGACCTTAGCAGCTGGAAGCAAATAACGGAGTTGTTCTCGGCACCCAGCCCTCCCCTGCACCACACCAAGCGCAATATTCATATAGCAAACATGTACATTGCCAATACTTCACAAACAAATATGCTGATGTCAAAAAGGTTGAAGCAGTACCACGGTAGCAAGCTGAAATGCATTATGGCCAATCATAACAGGCTATGCAGGCTGGGTGCCTGCTAAGAATGATTATGCAGCTCTGATATCTAAAATGACGGAGATGGGAGCTCTAGATCAGCTATTAGTACTTTTGTAACTTGTATGAAAAACAGGCTCAGTTTGTTGCCAGCTTGGGTTGTATCCAGAAGTAAGGTAATTCTGGTGGGGATCAATTATTGCACTCACTGACCTATCTGGCCCACATGTCAGATTAATCTCCATATCCTTATATCTCTCTCATACCACATCCCAAATCACAATTGTTGTGGCTCGACCGTGTGCATCGAACTTTGGGGGGCGAGATGCTGATGATCTGAAGTAGGGGATAGAGCACTGCTTTCCACTATAGTCCGAGCTGCTGGTGTTGCCGGGCTATAACGCTCTTCCCCAGCGTCGCTCCGCTCTGTGGCGGTTTAGTAGGCGACGGACACTATCAGCTCCTCGTCCCTCCTCCACCCCTACTCTTCCTGACCGCCACCGGGCGCCCGTTGAAAGCGGGCACGAGAATTTCAAGGACAGTGGTCGCTAGGATCTTGCTTCTTCGCTCCTCCTATGATGAGATTCGGGTTCTGGGTCCACGACCTCAATAGGTATGGACGTCGTAGGTCCTAGAGGCTGGGGACGCTCGCCAATGTTGTTGGTTTTCTCCTTGGTTGCGCAGGTGGCAAGGTAGTGGATCGGGGTCGCATCATGGAGGTCAACCCCTCGGCCTTGGGCGCTACATCTGAAGACGGCGACCTTATCCCACATGGTTCACATCCCGCTGGTTGTGGATTCTAGCACTATACCCGGATTTGGAACCTTGTCGGGGTGGATCTCTTAGAGGCTCGGGCTCGGGAGAAATGTTTGTCCGGTAGAGACGATCACGATGTTGGTGATGGTTTGAACAACATCTTCATCCTTGGATACAATGTCGGTGTACATCCCCTTCTCCTCCTTCCCATATGCCTAGATAGAAACCCTAATTCTCCTTACTGGGCGACAGGGGTGTTCTGACGTCGTATCCACCCTGGAGGTGTCGCCTTTGGACTGCATTAAGGTGGTTGTGTTGTGTGTGGTTCGTGGTCTGCTTGTTGATGCGTGTTTCCGAGGGAATTGTGGTGATGTTTTTTGTCAGAGTCCCTATCTACTTGTTATGCTCACCTTTCGCGGGTGGTTTGTTTACCAACGGTTTTGTGCCCTCGGGATTAGGCAATATGGAGCAGAACCGACCATCATGGAGGACAATGTTGGGTGAATCGTCCGTCAGATTGCGCTTCCACCCAGACGTGATGCCATGCGTGTGGTGGAGATGACGAACCGCGAAGGCACCTGGGAGCAGGCTGTCGCCGTGTCGATAGGAGGCTCGGTGGAGGCAAACGAATCATCTGATTCCTAGTTTAAAAGATTGGGGAGAGATAATGGATATGGCTTGTGGGTCATATTTACCGGGAGATTAGAGATAACGGTTTCGCTAATACTTAGCTAGCTGAGAGTTCTCGCTCATTCAGTTCCTACACTATTTGATCTGGATCATGATTTATGCAACTATGAGTTGCAACTGAGATTTTTTCCAGTTACAAGTGGGGCTGTTGGCGAGAAAAATGTTGTGAACTGTTACACTTGCTTCATGATTTGTGCTTGGTATGAGTTACAAGATGGGTTGAAACTTAGATTTCATGACTGTCATCTGGATAAAACATAATTACTTCTCATTCGACTCAGTAGTCACACCCCTATAGATTAATCCTAGTCTGGATCGTTCTTATTCCAGTGTGCCAAACTGGTCCAGGGTCTGGATTGCCTGGGTTTAGTGAGTTCAGTGTACTGATTTCCAAAATTAGGACTAGAGGGTTGAATTTTGACACCTTCTATGAGTTCAAGGTTTGGAATAGATTTCACTCTTGCAATATCACTAGGGTCTCAACAGAGGATTATTATAATTCCCAGCAATGGTGTGCATGGAAAACTCTCTTCAGTAATTATGCTTATTATATTAAATACAAAATAATCTTCTTTACACAAAAATTTCCACCTTTCCTCTCATTTTCCATGTTTCCGCACACTAAGTACACCATCCTATATGGCCATATCCATGTCAACGATTATGCATGATATTCCATCATTATGTATAAATGGTACCAGTCCTCAAGAATTGTCTCTGGATGATGCAGCCAGAGTGCCTTTTTTGCGATAAAAATGCAAAGAGCGCGTTCAAGGCTGTGATGCCAATTTATTTGTTTATTGTACTTAGGTTCCATGGATATATTTTCGTAAAAAATAATAGAAAAACATGGAATTACCAATTATGCTCGATCATGCATGATGTAAACTTTATAGGCCTCGGTTTTTCTCTGCCGGCTTGATGCTTTAATTACGACTTCTTAGCTGTTTGTGAGGCTTAATTTACGCCGACAAACTTTATAATTACTCATTTTACATCACAACAGGTTTCAGCATCCCGTTCTACAAAAATATGCCCGCGTGTTATCAGTTGATGATGTATCGAAACCTTACTTGTACATAGACGTTGAAGAAAACACGGCAGATATGTTCACTGTCCTTGGTTTGTCGCAACAGAAGGAATTGCCCAAATATATTGCTATCAAACAAAATCAAGAAGGCGGCAACTACTTCGGGGTGGGGTGCAGGAGGAAGTTATTTGAACGCTTGGGCCTTGCGACTAAGCTTGGTCTTGCGGGTCGTTATGATCGAATTGAAGCTGGTCCAGTCCTGGTATTTGACACAAAAGATATAGGAGACGCGGGTGTGCTATGTACTGTTCTCAGCAATGATGATGGAACCGTTCGTATAAAGTCAAACAATGGTGGTTTTATTTGGAAGCGTGATCACCATGACACTATTATCCCCCATGAAGGAGAGACCGGTGCCAGCGATGCTGACACATTATTCCAGGTGACCCGTGGGGACGGCGTCATTGCACTCAGAAACATGGGTAACGACAAGTACTGCAAGATAAGAAGGGACGAGATGGGCTATGAATACCTCAAAGCCGAAGAGAGTTTCCTATCGGAGTACACGCAACTGAAGTATGAGGAGGCGTGTAAGAGTCGAAACATCTCTGATGTGGAGTTCCACCACAGCGAAGCAAGGATTTTTTACAGCAAGATTGTCAAGTCGGTGGCTATTACTCGTATCAACCACGGCGACAAAGATTTAACCGGCTCAATTACCTTCACCCAGAAAACTCAAAAGGAGAATAAATGGCAAACCAGTGTTTCTGAAACGACTGGCATCGAAAAGAGTATCACCATTGCCACTGGTGACAAGTCCCCAATCATGATAAGTGGAACTGGTACAGTGTCCAAGGAAAAAACTTCATCGCAAGGAAATGAAGCATCTGAAACTAAGGGGGAGGAAACAACGTTAGTACATGCGTATACTGTTCCTCTGGGGCAAACAATGGCAGCACAACTTGTTGCAGAGCAATCTTCCAGGGAAGTCCCCTTCTCATACAAGAAGTGGATTCGTCTGACCAATGGATATGAAATTACTAGCATCCACGACGATGGCATCTGCGCTGTTGAGAGTAATTATGGTTTCCGAGCACTGACAGTAATAAGCCAGACGAGATCAAAAGGACGTTGGCCGAAAAAAACCCGGCCTTAACCCCGCTGGTGGAATATTCCTGATTTTAGCGCCAGGATGCATGTTCTAGCACTTATTTTCTTACTTTGTTGGCTCTCTCACGTCCATGTTAGACGTGATATATCATATGTAAGCCTGATACGTGCACGTTCACGTCGAGGCATTGTTTTCCATTCCCATCGAGTCAGTTGCCCGGCCTCTAACTTCGGATTGGCGCGGTTATTATGTATTTGTAATGGTGAGATTTTCTCCCGATAATAAAATAAAACAGAGAAGAAAAGTCGCAGTAAGTGTGTGGCACAAATCGCTTCTGTTCTCAGTTATGTGTGTTCGTTAGAAACTTCGCGTGAGTTGACGCTTTTTGAGCATGTTGCAACATTTTACCCCCTTGCTTGTTATTTTTGGGTGATCCAAATTCACTTATGTTGATAAAAGGCCGAACTTCTGACGAGTAGAGCGGAACGGTTTTATATAGCTCTTGTAAGCCGTCGCACGGGATATGCCACACACTAGTGGAAAACAGAGCTTTTGCTTAGTGGCGAGCACCCCTTTCTCCCCGGCTCGGCCGCCACCCGGTGCAAAAGGCTGAAGAGGTGGGACTGGGGCGAGCATGGCGCGTGGAGGGGGGGGGGTCTTTTGCCCCTGTTGGAGCCACCAACCGGGGAAAAAGACCCCTCACTAATAACTCCTGCCAGCCCTCTCCTCTCCTCATGCCACTCACTTTGGAGGACATATTCTAGTTGTGTGGTGTGTGCTCACTTGTTTTTCCCTCCTATGCACAAGAGGTGTTCGATGAAATGTCCGAGAGAATAATGCCATCTCAGCTCGCAGAAAACAAACAAGATTTAATTTGTCCGAGACACACTTAATCAAATAAGCTTTCTCGTCCTTCTTTCCTCCTCAGTCGAGGTACCAACTTTAACCTTTCATCTGTCGAGATAACATTGGTCATTTCTCTATTCACGGTGTTCTCTAACAGTTCTTAATTAATAATCATATAATGCAGATGAACCGGCAATGGATGTACGCTGACCGACACTGTGCCGCGTTCATGAAAGGCGTGGGTTATTTGCTCGAGGTGGCCCAGACAAACAAGCGGAATAATTTTATGTGTTGTCCATGTGCTGTATGTCGGAATCAGAAGGAATACTCTTCTCACAGTGTCATCCACTTCCACCTGTTTCATGCCCGGCTATAATTGTTGGAGCAAGCACGGAGAAAGATGGGTTATGATGGAAGACATAGAAGAAGAAGAGAATGATGACAACTATCATGATATGTTCCCTGAATACAGTGCTGGTACTGGAATGAAAGATAACGATGAAGTAGAAGCAGATGACTGGGCACCAGATGAGCCCATCGATGATCTTGTCCAGGCTATTACGGATGCAAAGACAGAAAGCAAGATTGAAAAGGTAAGAGTGAAGTTCGACCAGATGTTAAAGGATCACAAGACATTGTTGTATCCAAATTGCGAAGATGGGCAGAAAAAGCTGGACAGCACACTGGAATTGCTCCAATGGAAGGCCGAGAACAGTGTGACTCACAGCGGATTTACAAAGTTGCTGCAGATAGTGAAGAAGCAGCTTCCTAGAAACAGTGAATTGCCCGACAGTACATACCAAGCAAACAAGCTTGTATGCCCCCGAGGATTAGACGTGGAGAAGATACATGCCTGCATTAATGACTGCATCGTCTACCGCGGTGAGAAGTACGAGAATTTGGAACAATGCCCGGTATGCACTGCATTGCGGTATAAGATCAGACCAGACGACCATGGCGATGTTGAGGGTGAGCGCCCCAGGAAGAGGGTTCCTGCAAAGGTGATGTTGTATGCTCCTATAATACCACGGTTGAAACGTTTGTTTAGAAACAAAGAGCATGCCAAACTTTTGCGATGGCACATGGAAGATCGTAAGAAAGACGAGATGTTGAGACACCCTGTTGATGGGTCGCAGTGGAGAAAAATCGAGAGAAAGTTTCCACGCTTCACAGGTGACACAAGAAACTTATGGTTTGGTCTAAATACAGATGGCATGAGCAGAGCTGCAACCATAGCACCTGGCCTGTAACTCTATGTATCTATAACCTTCCTCCTTGGTTGTGTATGAAGAGAAAGTTCATTATGATGCCAGTGCTGATCCAAGGCCCGAGACAACCGGGCAACGACATTGATGTGTACCTAAGGCCATTAGTCGATGAACTTTTATAGTTGTGGCGTGAAGAAGGTGTACCTGTGTGGGACGAGCACGAACAAAAAAGAATTTAACCTACGAGCGCTGTTGTTCGTATGCATCAACGATTGGTCTGCTCTTAGTATTTCTGGACATACAAACAAGGGATAAAATGCATACACACACTATTTAGATGACACCGAAAGTGTATATCTGGATAAATGTAAGAAGGTTGTGTACCTCGCGTATCGTCGTTTTCTTCCACGCAAGCACCCGTTAAGAAAAGCTGACAAGCATTTCAATGGTGAGGCAGATACCCGGGAGACGCCTATCCTCCGACCTGGTGATGATGTATTTGATATGGTGAAGGATTTGAAAGTAATCTTTGGAAAGGGTCCGGGCAGACAAGCTGATCCGAATGACGCTGACGGACACACACCCATGTGGAAGAAGAAACTATATTTTGGGATCTACCCTATTGGAAAATCCTAGATGTCCGCTCTACGATCGACGTGATGCACCTGACGAAGAATCTCTGCGGGAATCTGCTAGGCTTCTTTGGCTTGTATGGGAAGTAAAAAGATACATCTGAACCACGGCAGGACCAACAACACACGAAAGGACGAGACAACAAGAATCCTGAGAGGTTTCAAGGTGGTCCAGCCAGCTACGCTCTTAGCAAGGAAGAGAAGGAAATCTTTTTTTGAAGCACTAAGTAGTATCAGAAGGTAATCAATCCAGAAAGTCTATCAGCGTTACAGACAGATGTGGTCAAATGTCTTGTCAGCTTCGAGTTGGTGTACCCACCATCCTTCTTCAATATTATGACACACCTCCTAGTTCACCTAGTCAAAGAGATTACCATTCTCGGTCCCATGTTTCTACACAATATGTTCCCCTTTGAGAGGTTCATGGGAGTCTTCAAGAAATATGTTCACAACCGTGCTAGGCCAGAAGGAAGCATCTCTAAGGGTTATGGAACAGAGGAGGTAATTGAGTGTTGTGTTGACTTTCTTCCAAACCTTAAGTCGATTGGTGTTCCCGAATCGCGGATGAGGGAAGAATGAGTGGAAGAGGCACGCTAGGAAGGAAAGCAAAGATATTTATGGACATACATTCTTTCACTAAAGCACACTACACAGTTCTACAAATGTCCACCTTGGTGGCTCCTTATATCGAGGAACACAAGAATACTATACGGTCCAAAAACCCGGGGCTGTCTGAATCCTTGATTAATGATGAACACATGGATAGTTTCAGCGCCTGGTTGCAGACATAACTCATGAATAACAACATTGTTGGAGACCAGTCTACTTGTTGGCCAGGTCACCATCTTCGACTGTACTGACTTTCCAAGGGTAAGAGATAAATGTGAATACATTTTACACGACCGCACCAGATAAAAAGAGCACCAACCAGAATAGTGGTGTCCGTTTCGATGCAACCGGATACAATGGAAATAATTACACATATTATGGTTACATAGAAGAGATATGAGAACTTGACTATGGAGCTAATTTTAAGGTCCCTTTGTTTCGGTGCCAATGGGTCAAGATGACAGAGGTAAAGGTAGACCAGCAGTACGGAATGACAACACTGGATCTCAACAATCTTGGGTATAGAAATGAACCATTCGTCCTAACCAAAGATGTGGCTCAAGTTTTCTATGTGAAGGACATGTCTACCCAACCGAGGAAAAGAAAAAAAAATAAGAATTCTAATACATCATGCGGTGCGCCGAAGAGGCACATAGTTCTTTCAAGGAAAAGAAACATTTTGGGAGTGTAGGAAAGAACAAACATGTCAGAAGATTATAATAATTTTGAAGAAATTCCGCCCTTCAGTGTGAAAACTGACCCAAGGATCGCGTTAAATAATGAAGATGCTCCATGACTATGACAGAAAAGTAAACAATTGCGGCACTAGTTGGTGATAACGTATTACACTAGTAGAAAACAGGGCATTGAGCCAAGCCCAATGGAACCGGATGTGATACAAACCGGTTCAGAAGGGTCTGTCCCTGGGCCCCACCCATGCAGCAAAATGCCCGCAAGGCCTTTAGGACCGGTTTGTAACACAAACCGGTCCTAAAGGCCTTGCGGGCCATTTGCTGCAGGGAGGGGGGCCCAGGGGCAGAACCTTTAGAACCGGATTGTATCACAAACCGGTTCTACAGGTTTTCTCATTTTTTGCAGCCACTACGGGTCCCGCTGTCATATCCTTTAGAATCGGTTTGTAACACAAACCGGTCCTAAATCCCTCCCCTAAACCCTACATACCACCCCGAGCTCAACTCATTTTTTCCAGCTCGAGCTCAACTCCATTTTTGCTCTCTTCTTCCTCTTGTGAGTTCTAATCCATCCCCATTTTCTCCACCATTTGTCAAGATTGTTGGTACCCATCGGTTCTACGGTTAGCATCAACGTTCCCTCTTCCGGCATTGCAGGTTTTGCTCGTTTTCTTGCTCATTTCATTTTTGTTGTGCTAGCTAGGTGTTTGATGAAATGCCTAGCTAAGCTAGAATTTGTTATTCATTTTGTTATGTATACAAATTGATGCAATTTGAGCTCAAAATTAATTATGATTTGTGCTTTTTTTACTGTCGCGCGCCTTGTCACCTTCCTCACTACCGTCAATCGCCCCATCACCGACACAACCTTGGTGAGCCTATTGTTTTTATTTACCAAAACAAATTTTGATTTGTATGATTTACGTATTTACTTGTATATAATTTTCTAGAGCCATGGTTTTGATATCCGTCCCCGTTGGCCCTCGTCCAGTCTATGATTCGGATGTGGTATATTATCTTTTTTCACTACATATTTTCATTTCCTGATTATACGACAATTACTTACGCCGACCAACTTGACATAGATATTTTTATATAGGAGGTAGTGGAACCGGAAATGCCAATCGACCCTATTGTTGAGAAGTTATACTTAGTTGAACAAGAAAATATTGGCTTGAAAGAAAGATTGAAAAAAACTGAAGAAAGGTTGGAAAAAACTGAAAGAGAGAAGATGACCTTGGAAAAGGTTCTTGCCGGTGTCGTCGATAGTCACAAGAGCGAGATGGACGCAATGCGCCTGAAGATTAGAAAGATTAGGAAATATGCAATTAGTAAAGAGGCTTGGTATCATTATGTCGTCGGGTCAATTGTTACCTTTGTTGCGATTTTGATCGTATTTGTTGTTGTTTTTAAATGCATTAATTAGAGAGAGTTTTTATGGATGGTTTCAGTGTGTATTTTTCTGAGAACTATATATGTATGGTCACTATACGCTAGTTTGGTATTAACGTGTGATGAACTTTTTGTATTAATTAATTAATTTAGTCATGATGATTTAGCATAATGGTTGTTGATAAATTTATATAATGCAGATGAACCGGCAATGGATGTACAGTGATCGACGTCGTCCCGAATTCCTTAATGGCATGCATAGTTTTCTCAATGTGGCTGAGAAAAACAGGCAGAATGGATTTATTTTTTGTCCATGTAAAAAATGCCAGAATAAGAGGAATTTCCCTAGCTCAAGAACCATACACACCCACCTGTTGCAAGAAGGCTTCATGCCCAGTTATTTTAGTTGGACCAAGCACGGAGAAAGAGGGGTTATAATAGAAGACAATGAAGAAGAAGAGGATAATGATAAGTATCCTATGTTCGATGAACACGGTGATACTGAAATGGGGGAAGATGAGCCTGAACTTGAGGACATTGTTGATGAGTCTGATGACGATCTTCGTCAGGTCATTCGTGAAGAACAGATAAACTGCGCAAGTGAAAACGAGAGGTTGAAGTTGGAGCGCATGTTAGAAGACCACAAAAAATTGTTGTACCCAACTTGCGAAGATGGCCAGAAAAAACTGGGCACCACCCTTGAATTGCTGCAATGGAAGGCAGAGAATGGATTATCTGACAAGGGATTTGAAAACCTGCTGAAAATAATGAAGAAGATGCTTCCAAGAAATAACGTGCTGCCCTGCAGTACATACGAAGCAAAGAAGGTTGTCTGCCCTCTAGGATTGGAAGTGCATAAGATACATGCATGCATCAATGACTGCATCCTCTACCGCGGCCAGCACGAGAATTTAAATGCCTGCTCGGTATGCGGTGCATTTCGGTATAAGATCAGGCGAGATGACCCTGGTGATGTTGAGGGCGACGATCGCCCCAGGAAGAGGGTTCCTGCCAAGGTGATGTGGCATGCTCCTATAATACCACGGTTGAAACGTTTGTTCCGAAACAAAGAGCATGCCAAGTTGTTGCGATGGCACAAAGAAGACCGTAAGGAAGACGATATGCTGAGACACCCCGCTGATGGGTCGCAGTGGAGAAACATCGACGATAAGTACGAGGACTTTGCACATGACGCAAGACACTTAAGGTTTGGTCTGAGTACAGATGGCCTGAATCCATTTGGGGAGCAGAGTAGCAGTCATAGCATCTGGCCCGTGACTCTATGTATCTATAACCTTCCTCCTTGGTTATGCATGAAGCGTAAGTTCATTATGATGCCAGTGCTTATCCCAGGCCCGTCGCAACCCGGCAACAACATTGATGTGTACCTGAGGCCACTGGTTGATGAACTTTTAGAGTTGTGGGCTGACGAAGGTGTACGTGTGTGGGACGAGTACAAACAAGAGGAATTTGACCTACGAGAGTTGTGGGCTGCTACTGTTTGTAAGTGATTTATTTGTGTAATTTAATTATTTAGTTAAGCTCGCGTTCGTTGCCCGTATAATTATCACTGACGACATTCTTTTTGTACGCTACTATGCAGAATGAAGATTCGTGAATGCAGACTGGCAGGAATCTGGGACTTTGGGTTCATTGACCCGTATTCGTATCATCAAACCACAGTAGAAACGTTCAACAAGACTACACCGGATGATTTGCTAAGGTTTTTGAAGCGACAAAATACCAAAAAAGAAATACTTTGGCCCTACGGATTCAGGTGAGTGTTACTGTCTTGTAGACATTCCATTTTGCTTACCTGATGTTAAGTGTAATTGATGAGTATGCATGACTGCGTGTGTACACGTGCGCAGCGGCCACTTCATATTGTTCATCATTAGAATCGATAGAGGACAAGTTGAAGTCTGGGACTCGTTAAACTGGGGCGCTGACAGATGGAAGAGCGCGCGTCAGATGCTTCAAAAGTATATATATATCAGCCTCTTTCGTTCATCGGCCTCTTTTTCGTTCATTCCCTGATATCAAGTAAGTAATAATTAACTCTTCTATTCATTTTTCTTTTGTCGCCCAGGGTTTGGCAAATGTTCATCAAGGAAGAACCCGGTACATGGGCCGACAAGCTCAACTTTCAGATTAACACAGTAAGTAGTACTACGTACCCTGATTTAAATACCATTACCATTCTCTTGATTATTATTAATTTGACTGAATTATGTTTCTCGTATATAGAAAGTCCCGCAACAACCACAGGGAACTGATTATTGTGGATACTACGTTTGCGAGTTCATTCACAGGAAGATCAATGAGAAATCCCGTACTGCCAGAACTCTAGAGGTACGTAACCGGATCTTCACAACTTTATTTATGTTGCCATTAATTATGTTTAGTTTTGTTCATAACTTAATTGTTTTCATCTACTTCTTTTCAAGATGGCACGAAAGCGGGCGCAGCTCAAACCAATCGACCGTTGCAAGGCTATTGCAGAGGAATTGGCAGGATTTCTTCTCACGCAAGTCATAGCAGAAGACGGAGAATTTTTCCATCCTATGAACCAATTATAGCCAGCTCCCTTCTCTATGCAAGTATACAACTATTCAAAACGAACTTCAGATTATGTAATTATCGGTCGATTACTTCGTGTTACATGTATATATATATGTACTACTATTTGGTGCATCAACATTTAACCGCAAACAGAAACGGAAACACGTAAACGGAAACCCTGAAAATACGGAACACGCCCTAAACCCTAAACCCTAAATACGGAATTGGAAACCCTGAAAAGAAAAAAGAAAAAAAAAGAGAAAAAAAAAACTTTAGGACCGGTTGGTATTACCAACCGGTTCTAAAGGTCCTCCGCCTGCGCGCTCTCTTCGGCGCCCACGTGGAGGCCTTTAGAACCGGTTGGTGACTGACCGGTTCTAAAGGGGTGGGGGCTTTAGTCCCGGATACGTAGCACCGGTTTTGTATCCGAGTCCAAAGACCCTTACAAACCGGTGCTACTGGCCTGTTCTCCACCAGTGTTAAACCTTCATGGTTCATGCAATATTTCTAGACTATTTTATAATAATGTATCAAACATTGCAGATTATCCATATCATGTGTGAAAACATTGCAGATCTGTTCCTCTTCTTCTTCCTGTCGTGGGTCGCACTTGGATGGCGTTTTAAAAATTGTTACTAGTTTAAATAGTTAGAATAAATATTTAATGAAACCGAAAATATATTTGAAATATATGTGCAGTTTTAAACACCTTTTATATTGAAAGTTTCTCCAAATTCATAACCATTAATAAACTAGATTTTAAAATGTTTGAAAATTCAAAAATTATTACTAGTTTAAATAGTTAAAATAATTATTTTCTAAAACAAAAAATGTATTTGAAATGTTTATGCAATTTTAAACACTTTCCATACTGAAAGTTTCTCCAAATTCAAAACCATCCATAAAATAGGTTTTTTAAAATGTTTGAAAATTCAAAAGTTGTTACTAGTTTAAATAGTTAGAAAATATTTTCTAAAACAGAAAATTTATTTGAAATGTTTACACAATTTTAAACACTTTTCATATTGAAAGTTTCTCCAAATTCAAAACAATTTGAAATGTATTTGAAATAATATTTGAAACGTGGCAGTGAAAAAATGCCGGCAGAAAAAAAAATAATGAAATTTTGGGTCTTTTAGCCCGGTTGGTAACACGAACCGGGGCAAAAGGTGGGGAGGTGCGCGGGGAAACGATGCCTCCCCTCCCCCGTTTCGCCTCGGTTCGTGTTATCAACCGGGGTAAAAGACATCCACCTATATAACCCCGGGTGGTTGCTCTGCCCTCGGGGCAAGCCCGCAGAAACTGCTAATTCCCTCGACGCCGAAATCCGGAGCGACGCCGTGAGGCTGCCCGATTTCTCCGCCGGGGATCCTCGCCGCCGCTCCTCGCCTCCTCTACGCCCGCGCATGTGCTCCTCCGCGCCTACGCCGCCCGTGCTCCTCCGCGCCCAGGCCCCTCCTTCGCGCCCAAGCTCTCGTCGCCTCCTTGCCGCCGTGCCCTCCTTCGAGGTGAGATCGCCGCCGGCCGTGCCCCGGGCCTCCACACGTATTGTACAATTTTTTTTAGTTAATTCAATTACATTGTTAGTTTAGTATTAGTATGAGTGTTAATATTAGTGTTAGATTAATATTAGCACTGTTAGTAATATGGTACTGTTAGTATTAGCTAGTGTTAGTAAAATTAGTATTAGTGTTAGTATTAGGTAATATAAGTATGAATTATTAATGTTAGTATTAGTGTTAGTTAGTTTATCTAGCAATATATAGTATATATTTGAAACCCTAGTTGAACTAGTTCTTTAATTAGGTTTTGATTTTATTATATTTGCAATCTTGAATGTTAACTAGGCATCATCGTTAACTAGTTGAACTAGTTACTATTAGATTGCAACTTATGATGTTATAAATTTTTGTAGCCATGGCGAGAGCTCCCCTGCAACGCAGTGCGCGTGTTGGCGGTGGGCGCGCCATCCCCGTCGAAGAAAACACAATCGTACCATGTGGTGGACGTCCACGTGGATCGCGTGCAGCGCGTGGACATGGTGGGCGGCTTTGCCATCAAGGAGGAAGCGGCGCCTCCAGCTCGTGGACGTAGGCGTGGACGCGGAGCACGGCGGGTAGCACGCGGAGCACGGCGCGGTGCTATTACTGTGGTGGAGGAGGCTGCGGAGGAGGATGACGGTTTCCGGCTACCGGAGTTCTACATCCACCTGTTCCACCCACTGCGTAACAGGCTTCGTCTGCCACAACGGATATCGGAGATCCTCCTCGAGCGCAGCGGGCCCTTTAGGTTCAGCTTCCAGTTGGAGGGCTGCCACAACGGGCCCATTCAGGTGTTCCTGCAGCGACGTGGCAATGACCTCTACCTCCGCCATGGGTGGGGGCAGTTCCAGCGCATGCACAACCTGGATGTGGGCAACATGCTCACATTCAGGTACATCAACGACGACGCGGTGGACGTGCTGGAGGTGAAGATCTTCGACGGCACCCTAGTCCGCCCCCGTTGCTGCCAGGATAGCTCGGATGACAGCAGCTCCGATACCGAGGCTGACGAGTCTAGCTCCGGCGAGTCTGCCTCCGACGCAGAGGCGTAGTATGCCCAGTAGCGTATCGCTCTCCGTGTCCAGTCACATGTTGTTTTGTTAGCGATATCGTTGGACTATGTCTTCAGGTTTATGTCGTACTATGTTTATGTCATCGTGTCGAACAATATTTGTATTCGTGGCCGACTATGTTTATGTTATTGTTGGTTTTCATCTGTGTTTTTGTTCGACAATTTGTCATCTTTCTTACTATAAATGTTTATTATTTGAAAGATCATTGAATTTTTAGTGCACTTGAAGAAAAATAGAATCTCTAATCTTGCCAATTGTTAAAAGAAAATAGAATAAGCAGTGAGCAAGAAAAATGACAGGAAAACAAATTAGCAGAGAAACTTTTTCCCCGGCTGGTAACACCAACCGGGATAAAAGGGTGCCGGCTTGCTCGCTGAGCAGAGCCCACGTGGGCTCCCCTTTTACCTCGGTTGGTAAGGCCCACCGGGTCATCGGGTGGGGGGGGGGGCTTTAGCCCGGGTTTGGCATACCCTGTTGGGCAGCCGGTACATAAGGCCCCCCAACCGGGTGATGGCTAGGTTGAGACTCCAAGTGCAGAGTGTGTAGCTAGTGGCAAGCCTTCTTCCCCACGAGGGTGACTCGAGGGTTTATATCGAACTCTTGGGGAGCCAGTATTTCAGCAGTTGTCTTCCAAGCTTCCTCCAGGATCCTGCAAACAAGTAGAGAATTTTGTGCCCTCAACCTCACCAAGTGGTTGTCAAGAACAAGGTGTGAGACTTCTAAATTGCAATGCAAAACTGAAAGTAAATGTGCAATAATTAAATCTATTACTAAATGCAAATGAGAAAATAAATATGCAATGGATTGTTTTTGTATTTTTGTGATGGAAGTGGTGATGGAGATAATGTAAATTCGAATTGGAGATGCAAGTAATGTAAAGTGCAAGTAAAGTAAATTGCAGCAAAGTAACTAGAGTGTTTTCTTATATTTAAAATAGGGCCGGGGTTCATGGTTTCACACTTGCATTCTCTCAAATAAAGTAGTAGACGGTGGACATAAAGAATTACATGTGAGATTACAATAACATGTTTAACATTGAGTACTTTCATATGGGCATCACGTCCTAGCATAGAGATCTCTACGGTCATATTGATCCCTCTTATACTCTACCAACACGCGAAATAAATCATAACACCTCGATAATTAAGGAAAAACGAGAGTATAGCTTTAAGCAATGTGACATGAAGTTGAAGTAAGAACTTGCTAGATCTAGTCATGGAGATTGATTAGTGTCACTTCAAATCCCCGGTAACAAGGTACTCCTTTTTATCCCTAGTGAGGTAACTAAGAAAGGTTTAACAAAACCTAAGTGGATCGCTGAACTTCTGTCACTTTCACAGCACTAGCCACCCCCCGTTACTCCAACTAATGCACCCATCACCCCCACACACGCTCTCAAGAACTAGATTGATCAAAGCTATCAAATAAGAACGGGGTACATAAGATAGATCTACTCAAATAACTCAAGAGAAACAATTGCAATCTCAGATTCAATAACTCATAGAAAATATCCACCACATAGGAATTACAACGGTGCCCGTAATCATGTGAGGCAGCTCATACGGATCTAATTAGAGAAGCACATAGAGAGAGAGATACAAGTGCTACTTCCACAAACCCATAGCCCTGGGGTGGACTACTCCCTCTTCATGGAGATGTCGATGGTGATGACGTTGGGGGGGTAGGAGATCACACCGGCGGCGCCCCGCTGGAGTTTTCCCCCTCCAATCTGGAACTCCAGGTCTCTGTTTCGGTGTTTCGGCGGCGCTCTTCTCCGTAAGGGTACGGGGGCCCTTTTTATAGTCGGTTTTAGGTCAAGACGGAGTCGGTAAGTCAAAGATGGAACGAATTGCGGCCACAGGGGCCAAAAGGGGGCCTCTCACGCGGCAAGGAATCTGGCCGCGTGGAGGGTCCTCTTTTGGGCCTCCTTGCCCAATTCTCGTGGATCCTTCGCCCGCAAGTCTTCTCCTTCCAAGAAAATGACCCCCGCAGATTTTCAGGTGATTTCGCGGAAGTTTGCCCCCTGAAACGTCAAAAATATAGAAAACGGGGTTTCTGACAGGCAGGGTTAATTCCATAAAAGTTGGGGGACTTTGTAATTTAACCCCAAAATACTATAAAACATTGAATTATACCCTTATATGATGCAATATGTAATAGAAAACCATGTGAAAATATGCAAAATTCATCTATGCATTTTACATGCATTAACATCCCCAAGCTTAACCCATGCTCGTCCTCGAGTATGAAGGTCATAAAACTAAGATGGGTTTTGCATATTGAAATAATCATGGGATATCAAGGAGGATTATTCATGCTACATATAATCAAACGATTAATGCTAGAAATGAGTAGCAATATACAATTCATGTTGTAAGAAATATCAAATATGCAAGCAAAGATGCTTCATGAAAGTTCACAAAGTGTATAATGAAATAAAAGCACTATGGACCAAATGCATACACATAATGAAAAATAAAATCCTATATTGGTCAAAGAATAGCATAATGGAGAATAGAAAATATGGTGGACACTTTGGAGAAAATTGAGTAGAGGTAAAACATGATCAAGTCTTATTTAGCCTCTAAATTATTCAACTAAAATTACTAATTGAAATGTGGTATCCATTGATCTAGGACTCTCATTGCCCCTTTATCACTAGCATCTTAAAATTGTGAGTATTGAAGTAATGAGAATAACAAGGTGGTTGAAAGCCTCATCCCCCGTGAGTGTGAAAACCTACTCCATGATTACTCAACTTAAGATTCCTAATAAGCTTTGTACAATCATAATAAGTATTAATGACATCATAGAGAACCGCAAAGAGGTACCTCTTGCCCCATGACATGGAAACAAGCCCATGTTACAATGACAAGATGAACAAACGGAGTAGACTCATCATCCTTTTTATTTTCATTCACTATTATGCATAGCTTCTTATTTTATTATAGGATGTGTTGTAGAGTCACTCAAGCTGTAAGTAAATTTCCACCATGATAAAGCATGGCTTGGGTTAGCGGCCCAATGCGTTTCTCTAGTCATATAGATACTTACTCATCAAAACTTACTATTCCTCTATTCCATTTCGGCATGACAGGAGTCCAAAAACAAAAGTACAAGATATCAACCAAATGTAAATGTTTTGTGCAATGTTGAAAGCATTCCGGTGATACACGTTTATAGCTAGCTCCCAACCACACACTTGTCAAACGCAAAACTTGTGGCTCCCATTTTTGGGTCATGTTTATTAAATGCATAAAAAGTAAAGTGTGCCTTCAAAAGTTCGTGAGAGTCCTATCCCAAGTTCAACCCATGACAATTAATAAAGTGAATATCTTAATTTATAACATAAACAAAACAATAACATGGTGAACATACTCGGAATAGCAATGAAGCTAATGGGAAGATATGGTGGACTCACTGGAAATACTTGGCTAAGGAGTGTTGGAAACAAGTTTTTATTTGTTGGAATTTTTAAATTTTTGGGCTAGCAGGAGGGAGATAGTTGACCAGCTACTATGCATGCATATGTCCATAGAACTACTTATTTCATGACAAACTAAATAAACCAGCAATTAACATCAAGGAAATGAATAAGACATAGCTCAAGACAACATTATTGCAAATTTCTACACATAAAAAGCCTATAAATCATGCAAACATATGTAGCTCTTCAAATCAACCATGGCATCCCTATTCCAAGTCATAATACTAGCATCCAATACATTCCAACCCCAAACTCCAGTAGCTCAATCTCATATAAAATTATGGTGGGCTTATCAAAACAAAAATAAAAACAAAAACTAGACGCTTCAAGTCTCTACGATAAATGCTTTGCTTAGAAAAACAGAAAGTAGACGTGTGCTAACCAAAAGAGTGTAGCT
Organism: Alopecurus myosuroides; assembly: GCA_028641055.1. Taxonomy (NCBI): domain Eukaryota; kingdom Viridiplantae; phylum Streptophyta; class Magnoliopsida; order Poales; family Poaceae; genus Alopecurus; species Alopecurus myosuroides. Next base: position 28,151,646 of record CM054060.1, read on the forward strand.
CCAGTGGGGTGTTCATCACATCCCCAAGCTTATGGCTTTCACCATTCTTGGATGTCTTGAGGCGCAGCTCCTCTATTCCCTGTGAAAAAACTTCACAAAACATGTTTCTCCCATTCTTTTTCTGTGGGGTGAGATTAGCAAAGACAAACAAATCACATGCTTGCTGTGCAAAATTCCAAATCAAATGCTCCAGTAGATAGACAATAAGGTTCATTATGTTGTATGTTCACTCTCTTGCTTGAACGAATCATGGAAATTCGATTCCCAAGCCCAAAGAGTGCATAAAATAAAAGAAGGCAGAATCTGTCCAGAAAAGCAATAGCAGCAAAACGAACGTTTTTCTCTAAGCTAGACTCGTCAAATAATTAAGCCATTTTTTGTGCTTACATAGGACGAAAAGTCGCAGAACATACTAAAAAATTAGCTCAATCCGACATACCAATACGAAACGTAAAATCATACGGTGAGCAGACTCGTGTTGAAACAGAAATTTCATGCACTAGGATAGCAACTTATAAGTCCAAATGGGTTTGACTTGACTCTTTATTGAAAACTCCAGAATTAAAACAAAAAAACTAATCTCTTGAGACAGCAAGAGGACACTAGGAAAATACGAACAAAAACAACCGGGTTGCCTCCCGTAAAGCGCTTTCTTTATAGCCATATAGCTAGGCTTTACTTACTTGATAATCAAGAGGGATAAAGCTCATGAGGGAGCTTGTTCTTCAGCGTGCCCCTCTTCCTTGGGAAGTGCTCCATGGTTTTCTTGTGCGGAATCTGAAACTTGACATTCCCTTCCTTGGAGTCTATGATTGCACCTGTAGTACGAAGAAAAGGTCTACCCAAAATAATAGGACTAGGGGATTTATCCCCCATATCCATAATAATGAAATCAACGGGTACAAAAGTCATGTGAAATTCAATCATAACATCTTTTACTTGTCCTATAGCATGTTTAGTAGAGTTATCAGCAAGGACAAATTCACTTGAGCGCTTTTATAAATTTTCTAGTTCTAGCAATTCATATAATTCTTTAGAGAGTACCGATACACTAGAACCCAGATCTAACATAGCATGGTGAATTTCTTTTCCAATTGAAACTAGCACCTTGGGGATCCATGCATCCCCAAGCTTAGGAGGTATCATGGCCTCATTCTTGTACCTAGCAATTTTTTCTTGCAACACATGATTAGCAATATAAGATCCAAAGCCAGGTTGATTAACATTTATAGTGGGATCACTAGCAAATTTTTGTAGAGTAGCAATAAATTTTTGCAAGCTACTTTTTTCTAAATCAAGCAATGGATTCTTAATTTCAGTAAGAATCATAATTTTCTCTACTTTACTCTCTAATTTAGCTAGCATGCTTGATTCATGAGGACTAATTTCATCTTTGCTAGCAAGATAAGACATATATGGAAGTAAATATTCAGGGTACTTCACTATTTCATTTAAAGTTTCTTCTAAGCTAGTAGGGACATGCTCACTTGTATTCTCAGAAATATGATCAATATTTTCAATAATAGGAGCAGCAATAGTAATAGAATTCATTCCTACACTAGGTTGTGCTTGTGGCTTTCCTGCTGACATGCTTAATAGAGTTGCTTGATTATCAGCTAATTTTAACAATGCTTTATCTAAATTCAAAGATTGAAGTTGCAATCCTTTAATATCACTACTAATGGATGCAATAGACTTATTTAACTCATGTATCATAGCATTGTGACTAGCAACTTGTTCCATAAGCAATTTATTAGATTCAGAAATTTCACTAGAAGCCTTCCACTTATTTTCATTAGCATTAGGATATGGAACAAAAGGTTTATTTGGCACATAAGGAGGTTTACTATATGAATTGTAAGCATTACCAAAACCATTTCTACCATAATTCCTAACAAAATTAACATCCACACTTTCAGAATTACTACCAACTAGCTCCTGCAAAGGCACATTCTCCATATTTTGTTTATTAATAAAAGCAAGAATAGTGTCCATTTTAGAAGACAAATCATTGGTTTCTTCAATTGAGTTTATTTTCTTAGTGGGATTGGGTGCTCTTTCAGTATTCCATTGAATATAATTTTGCAATATGCTTTCTAATATGCTCTTAGCCTCACCTACAGTTTTACTCATAAAGGCACCTCCAGCAGCAGAATCAAGTATATTTCTAGACATGTAGTTTAGACCATTATAAAAAGAGTGTAGTATGGTCCATTCATTTACTCCATGTGATGGGCATGTTCTAAGAATTAATTTAATTCTATCCCATGCCATGGCTACATGTTCATTATCATTTTGCCTAAATGAGAGGATATTATTCCTATTTTGCAAAATTTTAACGGGAGGATAATATTTCTTAATGAAAGCTTCTTTTAAATCATCCCAAGACTTTATACTAGCTGTAGGTAGTGAAAGTAACCATTCTTTAGCCTTTCCTCTAAGTGAAAAAGGAAACAATTTCAGGTTTAAAACACTACTTTCCACATTTTTAAATTTTTGCTTATCACATATTTCCATGAAATCATGAAGATGCATAGAGGCATCCTCCATAGCACTACCACCAAATTGCTCTCTAGTAATTAAATTCAATAAACTAGGACTTACTTCATAGTTTTCAGCTTGTATTTCAGGTGTAGTAATTGGCCTAGCAATGAATTGGTCATTGGGTGTATTTGTGTAGTCACTTAATTTAGTTCTATCACCCATTTTAACAGTTTTTATGTAGTTTTTAATTTTTTATGCAAAACTGAAAAGTAAAGTAACTAGGCAAATTTGAAATACTAAAACAAACTAGATAACTAAATGCAAAACTAAAATGCAAACTAAAATAAAATATGCAAGACGAAAGAAAAACAAGAACAAAAACAAAGTAAAAACAAAAACAAGACAAGAAACAAAACAATCTACTTGAAAGAAGGTGGAGATAGAAAGGACGGTACTCACGTAGGTGCAACCTCCCCAAGCTTAGGTGTTTGCACACCTTGTTGGTGATCAAGACTTCTTGTGAGCTCCCTTGGACAACTCCTTCACCTATGGCTCCCCGGCAACGGCGCCAGAAAAACGCTTGATGGCTAGAGGTTGAGACTCCAAGTGCAGAGTGTGTAGCTAGTGGCAAGCCTTCTTCCCCACGAGGGTGACTCGAGGGTTTATATCAAACTCTTGGGGAGCCAGTATTTCAGCAGTTGTCTTCCAAGCTTCCTCCAGGATCCTGCAAACAAGTAGAGAATTTTGTGCCCTCAACCTCACCAAGTGGTTGTCAAGCACAAGGTGTGAGACTTCTAAATTGCAATGCAAAACTGAAAGTAAATGTGCAATAATTAAATCCACTACTAAATGCAAATGAGAAAATAAATATGCAATGGATTGTTTTTGTATTTTTGTGATGCAAGTGGTGATGGAGATAATGTAAATTCGAATTGGAGATGCAAGTAAAGTAAAGTGCAAGTAAAGTAAATTGCAGCAAAGTAACTAGAGTGTTTTCTTATATTTAAAATAGGACCAGGGTTCATGGTTTCACACTTGCATTCTCTCAAATAAATTAGTAGACGGTGGACATAAAGAATTACATGTGAGATTACAATAACATGTTTAACATTGAGTACTTTCATATGGGCATCACGTCCTAGCATAGAGATCTCTACGGTCATATAGATCCCTCTTATACTCCACCAAGATGCGAAATAAATCATAACACCTCGATAATTAAGGAAAAACGAGAGTATAGCTTTAAGCAATGTAACATGAAGTTGAAGTAAGAACCTGCTAGATCTAGTCATGGAGTTTGATTAGTGTCACTTCAAATCCCCGGTAACAAGGTACTCCTTTTTATCCCTAGTGAGGTAACTAAGAAAGGTTTAACAAAACCTAAGTGGATCGCTGAACTTCTGTCACTTTCACAGCACTAGCCACCCCGCGTTACTCCAACTAATGCACCCATCACCCCACACACGCTCTCAAGAACTAGATTGATCAAAGCTATCAAATAAGAACGGGGTACATAAGATAGATCTACTCAAATAACTCAAGAGAAACAATTGCAATCTCAGATTCAATAACTCATAGAAAATATCCACCACATAGGAATTACAACGGTGCCCGTAATCATGTGAGGCAGCTCATACGGATCTAATTAGAGAAGCACATAGAGAGAGAGATACAAGTGCTACTTCCACAAACCCATAGCCCTGGGGTGGACTACTCCCTCTTCATGGAGATGTCGATGGTGATGACGTTGGAGGGGTAGGAGATCACACCGGCGGCGCCCCGCTGGAGTTTTCCCCCTCCAATCTGGAACTCCAGGTCTCTGTTTCGGTGTTTCGGCGGCGCTCTTCTCCGTAAGGGTACGGGGGCCCTTTTTATAGTCGGTTTTAGGTCAAGACGGAGTCGGTAAGTCGAAGATGGAACGAATTGGGGCCACAGGGGCCAAAAGGGGGCCTCTCACGCGGCCAAGGAATCTGGCCGCGTGGAGGGTCCTCTTTTGGGCCTCCTTGCCCAATTCTCGTGGATCCTTTGCCCGCAAGTCTTCTCCTTCCAAGAAAATGACCCCCGCAGATTTTCAGGTGATTTCGCGGAAGTTTGCCCCCTGAAACGTCAAAAATATAGAAAACGGGGTTTCTGACAGGCAGGGTTAATTCCATAAAAGTTGGGGGACTTTGTAATTTAACCCCAAAATACTATAAAACATTGAATTATACCCATATATGATGCAATATGTAATAGAAAACCATGTGAAAATATGCAAAACCATGTGAATTATACCCAAGGGGGGGCGCCACCCCATGGTGTGGGCCCCTGGTGGCCCCCTTCTGGCTCTCGTTCTGGCTGGGTTCCTCCACTGAACTTCTAGGACACCCCCGGTGTCCCACTTCATCTTTTGATCTTCTGAAATATGGTATCCCGGCGGTGCTTTTTTCATCAGATTCCTGGTTCTGGTGTTTATTCTCCAAAAGTTATAAAACATGCAAAATAAGATGAAATAACATAAGAGAGGCATCATAACATGAAATATATCGATGAATAACAGAAAATTATGATATAAAATAGTAATGCAAAATGGACGTATCAACTCCCCCCAAGCTTAGACCTCGCTTGTCCCCAAGCGAAACTGAACTCAGTAAACATGACCACATGTTTATGGAGTGAAGAGTCGATAAATAAAATACGGACGATAAGCATCACATTTATCTATGCACCAATCATTATAGACAGCAACTTCCTCTCATATAACCTAACTTGCAACGAGTAAATGGGATTCCCAAACAAAGATGCAAAAGAGAGAATCAAAATTTGTGATGGCAAACTTCGTTCTTGGTCAGAGAACATTTAATGATGTCATGTTCATCTTTACTATTAAGGTTGCTGTGGCGGTGGTGTCACACTTCAACATAATTACCAAAGGAATACCACCTCACGCTAATTACATCACTAATGCCACCATCCTTAATTTACTCTGATCCAACCTCCGCTGCCTATAATTATATCATCCCTAACAAACCAAGCTAATCTCTTATCTCTTACTGTTCTGCCGGATCGTCCGCTCCCTTTCTGGATCGCCCCTGGCAATCGCTAAATCCGGCCCGACGACCCAGTATGAAAACCTAGCGCATGCCTGGCATGTAAAGGAAAAAACTATCATCTGGAGTCACCGCGCCTCCACTCTCCTCCCCGCGCCCAGCCCTTTCTCGCGGCGGCGGTCGTGGAGGACGGGTCCGTCGTCGTCGGCACTCTTCGTCGTTCACTCCACCACAACGGAAGTGGGTGAGAGCAGCTTCACCTGCTGCGACCTCCTCTCCACCTTCTCCTCCCTTTCCCGGAGTATTCACTAGTGGAAACAACCCCTTTCGTCCAGGGGGCACCTGTCCCGGTTGCAACCAAATCCGGGACAAATGCTATGTATTGGTCCCGGTTTGTGCGCCCGGGGCAACAGAAATCGCCTGGGGGCATTGGTCCCGGTTCGTGGGGAGACATTGGTCCCGGTTCGTGGCATGAACCGGGACCAATGCCCCTTCCCTTTTTTTTTGATTGGTGGAGTGAGTGCAGCCCACGCGGGCCAGCTCCGTCAGTGACACGTCGAAAAAACGCAGGAATAGAAGCCCCCGCCCGTGATCTTCTTCTCGGCACCCACGCCAGTCAAAGGCTGCCGGAGTAATGGCGTGGCGGCCGGCCAGTGCATGCGCCCAGTCAAAGGGAGCCGGAGTAATGGCGTGGCGGCAGCGGTGACACGCGCGGCGCAGTAACTGGCCCGCCAGGCTATAAAAAGGGCCCTCGCCGCTAGCCGTTCTCCCATTCTCAGCGCCCACCTCCTCGTCCTCGCCGCGCTCGCTCTCGCCACCCTCGCCGCACCCACCTAGCCACGATGACTCGCCGGTTCCGCAAACAGGAGGCGGTGCCCGAGCAGCAGCCGGCGCATGAAGAGGTGGCGCCCGAGCAGCAGCCGGTGCAGGAAACACGGCGCTGGAGGAGGGACCGGAGGAGACAGCCCGTCTGGCCCGAGCAGCACGCGGCGGCCTCGAGCAGGCGGCGGTCGAGGCTGCCACCGTTCGGGCGTCCCTGGAGACCCACCGGAGGGAGGAGGTGGAGCGTGAGGCCTACCGACAGCTCACCGCAAACGCGGCGTCGGCCGAGCAGCAGGCGCTCATCACGCGGTACGAGGGCGACCGGCGGCAGGTGATGCTGCAGAGTGAGCTGCGCAACCGCCAGCCCTCCGAGCAGGCCCAGCTGCGCCGGCTGCGGATGCAAGGCCGAGCGGAGCAGCGCTGGCTCGCCATAGTGGCGAAGGACGACCGTGAAGCTGGCCTCTCCAACCGGTCGGCCTACGACGACCGCGAGGAGGACGACGATGAAGACGACGACGCCTAGAGTACAGTCGCCGCCAGGCCGGGGCGACCGTAGTTTTTAAGTTTTTTCGCAATGTTTTACTTTAAATTTCTATGAAAATTGTGTCAAATCAATAAAGTGCGTCGATTTTTATTCTCGATTTATTTTGGGCCGATTGTTGGGCTGGGGGGCGACTGGGAATCCTGCCCCCCAGGTTACAGATTAGCGTCGTTTGTCGCCGCGGTGGCCCCAAAACGGCGGCGTTTTGGGCCCTGGGGGGCGACACGACTGGAGATGCCCCTAGTGTGTGTTATTTTACTATGCGCACGAGGCGTTGAAAAAGTGTTCACAAATATTGTTGTGCCAGCGCTCGCGCCCATATTGCACACAAACATGCATCTTGGATATATATATATAGAGAGAGATAAAAAAGGCAGTACATAAGGGCAAGAGTGGATCTAAACCTAAACGGAGAGCATAGATGATCTACATAATGGCAAGACTGTGGATCTGATATCTGCTAGTCATACTTCTGCCTAGGCCTATAGTACTCCGACTCGTAGTCGTCGTAGTCGCCGTCGTCGTCGTCACTATTGTCGGACGGTGCTCTGCACTCCCTCGGAGGGTCACGACTCCGGGACTGGGCGTGAGGGTAGCGCAGACGGGGGTTATCGCCAGCCCTGATGTAGTTCATGACGCTCTGAAGAGTCCGTCTGCCGCCCCACAACAGCCGACGACCGGCCTCGTTGAAGTTCGAAGGAGGCGGGTCGTTCTCCTCGTACCTAGCGAGCGCACTCTCACGCCGATTAATGAAGAAGGCGTCCCAAGTAGGGCGGTAGTCAGGATTCCAACTGGGATTCCTCCGCTGCTCCGGCGTGAGCTCGTGGTAGTAGTGGTTCGTGATGGCCGTCCGACGCGCCACACCTTGAGGAAGAGGAGGGACCGGCACTCCTCCGACACTCAGCATCCAACCAGCGGGAACGCTGTAGCCGGGCGGGCAGGGGTAGTTCGAGGCGGAAAGTGCCTCCGCCTGGATGAATGTTAGAGTGGGTACGGTAGAAGCAATGAGAGAGTGGTGAGTTTCTATGTGTTTATGGCAATGGTGTGGCAATGCATACATATATATAGTGAGAATAAAACATATCCCTTTAGTCCCGGCCTGTTTTACCAACCGGGACGAAATGGTTCGGGTTTCGTTGGGAAACGGATCATCCCTTTAGTCCCGGCCCGTTTTACCAACCGGGACGAAATGGTTAGGGTTTCGTTTGGACCAATCAGATAGAATCACACGGATCGTGTGTTTCTTTCAAGCGCTTGTGAGTCGTTGGATCCGGGGTGTGTTTCTTTCGAGCGGTTGTGAGCCGTTGGATCAGGGTGTTTCTTAACCGTTGGATCAAAACCCTAGCAGAACACTTTGTGAGCCAGAGGACCCTATATATAGCCCACCTTCATACACCGGTCAGTTCATCGACCAAATACAAAACATCCGGATTCGCCAGCATACGTCCTGCCGTGCATTTGGTATGCATATATGCACTCAGTAGCCACGGTAGGGCTGTATGATGGCGATACCGATTGTTTTGTTCTACATCCCCCCATTTAAGGTTTGATACATCATTCGGTTCATCGACCGAATACAAATCATCCGGATTCGCCATCATACGTCCGACCGTTCTTTTGATATGCATATATATATATGCACTCAATAGCCACGGTCGGGGAGTATGATGGCGATACCGATTGTTTTGTTCTACATCCCCCCTTTAAGGTTTGATACATCATTTAGTTCATCGACCGAATACAAATCATCCAGATTCGCCATCATACGTCCGACCGTTCTTTTGATGTGCATATATATGTGCACTCAATAGCCACGGTCGGGGAGTATGATGGCGATACCGATTGTTTTGTTCTACATCCCCTTTAAGGTTTGATACATCATTCAGTTCATCGACCGAATACAAGATTTGTGGTTTTGCCAGTGCGACAAGGGGTCTGTTAATTATGTTGCAAATTATTTAGGTAAACAGAAAACGGATTTGAATTAGTTATGCAAATTCAAGTAATTTTCATGTTGATTTTTTTTTCAAATTCGAATGTATATAGAAGTTATTCATGTGCATATTCAAACAATATTCAAATTTTGGCGCTAAAACATTTGGCGCGCCCGGCCCAAAAATACATCTGGTCCTGACCCGTGCGACCAGCCGGGACGGAAGCGTCTTTTCGTCCCGGTTGTTGCCACCAACCGGGACTAAAGGGGTCTTTCGTCCCGTTGCTGCCACCACCCGGGACGGATGACCGTGAATATATACACGTCCCCTTCCCCTCCCCAATTTCAGAACCGCGCGCAGGGACGAACCGATGCCGCCAAGCTGCCAAATTTTCCGTCGCCGCACTCCGCCGCCCCGCCGCCACTGCCCCGCGCGCCGCCCCTACCCCGTCGCCGCACTCCTCCGTCGCGCCGCCCGCGCGGCCCTCTGTCCCGCTGCCCGCCAGCGCCACCCTCGATCCCGTCGCGCCGCTGCCAGCCCGCGCGCGCCGCTCTTGATCCCGTCGCGCCGACGCTAGCCCGCGTGCACCGGCCTCGATCCTGTCACGCCGATCGCGCCGCCCTCGATCCCGTCGGGCCTCCACTGCCCCGCGCCGCCGCTGCCCCGCGCCGGCCGCCGCCCGAGAGGAGGTAAGGCCTGCCTCCATCTCGCCCTAACCAGGGGGCTTTTTTTTTGTTTTTTTCCTTTTTTTACTTAATTACTGTTTTTGTTTTTAGTTATTTATTAGTGTTAGAAATGTTAGAATCATTAGTTATGAATGTTAGAAATTTTAGATTAGATTTAGGAATTTTAGATTTGTTAGAATTGACATAGGAAATGTTAGAAATGTTAGGAAATTTAAGAATGTTAGAAAATTTAACTAAGTTAGTGTTAGAAATTTAAGAATGTTAGAAATGTTAGGAATGTCAGAAAATTTAACCACATGAGCTATGACCCTATGAGGGTTCCTTATCTATGGATGCGTATTATCATACGTTTAAATATTTCATGAATATGTTGCTCTTTTTGTGTATTATCTATAAGCAATTTTGATGAAAATAATTGATCATTAGTTATTATCTATAAGCAATTTTGATGAAATGGATCTGAAACATATAGTTACTCTTTTTGTATAGTATGGAGCCAAGAGACGAAGATGCCGAAAACTTTCTCGAGGGTTTCATCCGCGGGCCCGACATAGAGACCGATGTGAGCCAGTGGATGAACAACTCCGGTGAGGAAAATCCGGAGCTCACCCAGAGAGACGACACCGGTGAGGGAGAACCCGACGGCTCCGATATGGGAGCAGCCGACGGCTCCGGTGGAGCCGTACAAATTATAAACACCGGCTCCGAGGTGCATATATAGATATGTTAATTAATGAAGCATCCGTTGTCTATATACATGTATTAACAGTCTTTATATTTTTAGCCATCCGGTTCAAGCATATCAACCGGAAAAAAGACTGAACGAGGCGCAACAAAGAAGTTGAATGATACAGAAAGATATAGGTTCGACACGATCGCAACGGCTGCCAGACTTGAAATTTCAATTCAGTAGTGATATGGCTTAAGAGAAAAACATGGATGGAAATCTTTACAGATCTAACAACTGAACTTCCTGCAGTGACATACCTCAAATAAAACACTTGGTTATCTTACAAAGTAAAATTTGACTCCAGACTATCTCTGTCACATGTAAGCCTAGGATTAGGAGTGTGTGCACTCAGCATTACTCTTTGTGTTAATTCGAGGCTTCTCTATCTCTATGTCTAGGTGCTGACAAGGCTAAGGGCATGCTGAACTGGGATGTTAGGATGAAAATTGCTCTGGGTGCTGCTAGAGGCCTGGCGTACCTACATGAAGATTCAAACCCTCATGTTATACGTCGTGACTTCAAAGCCAGCAATATATTGTTGGAGGAAGATTTCACTCCCAAGGTTACAGATTTTGGTTTACCAAGGGAAGCAACAAATGGGATTCATCCCATTTCTACTAGGGTAATGGGAACTTTTGGGTAAGAAACTTTGCTTATGTTCAGATACAGTTTTGGTATTATGTGGTACTACGACCGAATGGTTTTTTTTTTTTAAGGATACGTCATGGAATGACACATCAGTTTCATAGAAGGGATAGGCCGAGGAGGCCTGGTACAACGCGTTTTGGCACAGACGCCCAGAAACGCAAAAACCCACTAATTACATCGGGATTACTCGCAACACCTCCACTTATCTACTACCCGAAAGCTACCTCTAAAGAGACCTGCCGAGATCCACAAGGCTGCTTCCGCCTCAATCATCTGAAGCACCCGAAGAACCGACGGCTGATGTCCGTCAAAGAGCACATTGTTCCGGTGCCTCCACAGACTCCAGCACACAAGGGTGATGGCCGTCCAAAGGTCTCTCTGGTCTACCCCTCTCCTGGTTCGCTCCGGCAGCCACCTGCTGAAGCCGGCATGCTGGTCAGGGATCCAGTCGTCGAGGCCCCATCTGTGTAGCAGAGTCGTCCATACCTGTCTGGCTACCACACAACTCAAAAGCAAGTGATCGATGTCCTCGTCCTGTTGGTCACAAAGGGGGCAAGCCGCCGGGTGGGGGAGCCCTCTACGGCTCAGCCTATCCGCTGTCCAGCATCTGTTCCTGAGGGCCAACCACAGAAAGAACTTGCATTTGTTGGGGGCGCGGGATCGCCAGACCTGCTCCGTGCCAGCTAGCTCCACTGACCCGGCGAACATGGCTCTATAGGCTGACCTGGCGGAGAAACTGTTGCTCCTTTCCCAGATCCACACTAACTCATCCTCCACGCCCTCTCTGAGCACCACCTCTGCCAGTAGGTCAGACAAATGGAGTAGCTCCCTCAGTTCTGCCTCATCCAGATCAGGGGGGGTATCCTGAAGCCAACCGCCGGCCAGGCCTTCCTTTACACTCCGGGAAGTCCTGGCTCTCTTGGGGATCTTTTTCCACAGGTTGGGAGTAACATGCCTCAGCCTACCCTCCGGAAGCCACCTATCCTCCCAAAACCTGGTGGATGTCCCGTCGCCAACCTTTGAAACTGTGCCTGCCTCGAATAGCTGGATGACTGTCTTAGGGAGCTGGATATTGAACTCCCTCCACGGCTTCGCAAGATCAGTCTTTTGAAGCCAAAGCCACCTCACCCTCAGCGCATGGTTCATCTTACGGAGGTTGGGAACACCGAGGCCACCTAGATGCTTAGGCATGCACACCCTCTCCCACGCCACAAGGCAATGACCGCCATGCGCCTCCCTTCGACCTTTCCATAGGAAGCTCCTTATGATTTTGTCAATGTCCACCAAAGTTTTGGCTGGGAGATCCAGTGACATCATTGCAAAGATAGAGACCGCTGACAAAGTTGTTTTGACCAACTCCAGTCTCCCACCTCTATTAAGGAGGTTTGCTCTCCAACCCGGCAGATGGCTCGCCACACTATCCACGATATACTGGAGCTGAGGTGCTGACAGCTTTTTGAGCGAGAGCGGCAGACCTAGATACCTCATAGGGAAGGGGAGGATGGGGCATTGGAGTTCAAGTGCGACCACCTCGGCCTCCCCTTCTCCACACCTTATGAGATGCGCTGAACACTTCTCCAGATTTGCCCGAAGTCCTGATGCTTCCCCGAAGATTCGCAAAATTTCGGAGAAGACTTTAAGATCCTGTACATTTGGCTTCAGGAATGTCACCACATCGTCAGCATAGATGGATGTCCGGTGCCTCAGACCTGTATGCGCGAGCTGGGTGAGCCAACCATGGGAAACTGCCCTCTCGATTATGAGGTGCAAAGCCTCCATGACTAAGATGAAAAGCATCGGGGAAAGGGGGTCCCCTTGCCTCAGTCCACGCCTGTTCGAGATCTTCGAACCCGGCCAGCCGTTGAGCAGCACCTTTGTGGAAGCGGATGACAGTAGACCACAGATGATGGCAATTAGGGTGTCTCCAAAGCCAATCTTCCTGAGGACCTCCAGGAGGAAAGCCCAACTGACAGTGTCAAAAGCCTTGGTGATGTCCAACTTGAGGAGCACAGCTGGAGCAGCCATACTATGAAGCTTTCTCGCTGTTTCCCTAACCGTCATGAAGTTATCATGAATGCAGCGTCCACGCACGAAGGCACTCTGGTGGGCTCCCACCAACCTTGGCAGTATCGGAGTGATCCGACAGGCGAGAACTTTAGACACCAGCTTAGCAAAGCCGTGGATGAGACTTATCGGGCGAAAATCTTTTGGATCCTCCGCGCCCGGCTTTTTAGGCAGCAGGGTGATGAGTGCCTTGTTAACCGCTCCAAAGCCACGGAGGTCTCTCCTCTCCAGCGATCGGAAGGCATTCATGATATCGGCCTTAATGATGTCCCAACATGTAACAAAAAATCTGTTGGAGAAGCCATCTGGTCCTGGGCTTTTATCTAAAGGCATATCTTTAACCGCCTTCCACACTTCCTCCTCAGAGAAGTTCGCATCTAGGTAGCTCAGTTCCTCCGATGGGAACTGAAGAAACTCTAGGTCCACCGAGAAATCCCTGTCCACCTCCACGCCTAGGATGTTATCAAAGAAAGCATCCAAGGCCTCTGCCTTCTCCTCATGGTTAGTCTTCCTCACATCCTCGACCACTAGATGCCCAATGAAATTCTTCCTTTTGCGGTGGCTGGCTTGTAAGTGGAAAAACTTCGTGCAGGCGTCTCCTTCACGTAGCCACAGGATCCTGGCCTTTTGCCGGGCCAGCGATCTCTCCAAGGAGGAAAGGCCCAACAGCTTCCCTTTAAGCAATTTCCTCAAGGCGCGCTCTTCCACTGAGAGTTCTCTACACTCCATTGCCACATCCAGACGAAGGATAATCTCATTAGCTAACAGGATCTGAAGCTTGATACTCCCAATAAATTTGCTACTCCAACTGGCGAGCTTCTTTGCTGTTGCCCTTAGCTTATTGTCCAACAACCTAAAGGGGTTTGCATCATAACCCACTGACGTCCACGCTTCCTGAACCACCTCAGAAAAACCCTCCACCTTGGTCCAGAAGGCTTGGAAAAGGAATCTACGCCCCGAGAGCAAATCTGGGGCCAGGCTAAGGATCAGTAGGCAGTGGTCCGAGGGTCCCGACGGACCAGCAGAAAGGAAAGCATCGGGGAAGCAGTCATCCCAATCCACCGTCGAGTAAACCCTGTCTAACCGTTCAAGCGTGGGTTGTTGCCGCTCGTTAGACCACGTGTACCTCCTGCCGTTGAGGTAGATGTCCTTTAGCTCAAGCGTGGAGAGCGTACGACGGAACTGGCCCATCAGAGAGCGGTGCAGAGTGCCTTGGTTCTTGTCCTCCGGGTCAGTGATTAGATTAAAATCCCCAGCGACCATCCACGGGCCTGAATGCAGATCTCTGATGTCGCGAAGCTCTTGTAGGAACTCCTTTTTATCATCCACGCCCTGCGGGCCATAGACTCCAGTAAACCACCAAGCTTGCTCACCCTCGATGGAAACGCTCGCCGTTAGAGCATTTTTAGTGAGGTGCGGGTTGGAGATTGTTACATGCCTCGACTGCCAAGCCAAAAGAATGCCTCCACGTGTGCCCACGGCCGGAAGGAAGAAAAACTCGTCAAACGCGGCCCCTAAGCAATCCCGCACCACTTGGATGGTTACCAACTCCATTTTGGTTTCCTGCAAGCACACCACTTTGGCTCCCAAAGGAGACAACACCTGAAAAATGGCCGCCCTCCGGGCCGGAGAGTTCAATCCACGTGCATTCCAGATGGCAAACAGCATGTCCATTTCCAACATGAGGGAGGGTTCAAGAGTTACACCGACGCAAGAAACGGAAACAATGTCGAAAAAGTGCAACTACTACGAGACTCCACGCCCTAGACTAGGCAATCCACTGGAAGGTCGTCAGACAGTGGAAGCGCCTCCGGCTGCCACCCAAAAAGGCTGAGGATCACATCAATATGCTTCTGCGGGAGTGGCTGATCAAACAGGTTTATGTAAGCTGCCAACGCCTCGTCGCCAATGACTTCCCCCTCCCTCGCAATCTTGAGCCTGTGAATCAGCTCCTTCTGCTGCCGTTTGACCGGGGTGCCCGCGGCAAATTTGCCCTTTTGACGGCAGCTACGGCGCACTGGGCCGGTAAGCATGCGCTTGGCGCGACTCACTTTTGAATTTCTCTCATTGATAATTTGATACTGCCTTTTATAGTCCATACACATTTATCACTATTGTAATACCGTTTTCTTGCAAAGAACAATAATGCTTGGTAGCGCTGTTGGCAAATCTATATTTTAAGCTCTATGAGTTTTGGTACATAAATGTGCTCAGGAGTAGCCTGTCTTCACTCTTTACTCGATTTCATTTTAATTATCCTCCATGTCTAAAAAATAAAATATCTTTGATCATGCAGGTATGTCGGTCCAGAATATGCCATGACAGGGCATCTTCTTGTCAAGAGTGACGTCTACAGTTACGGGGTCGTCTTGCTGGAGCTTTTATCAGGAAGGAAGCCCGTAGGCATGTCTGACACTAGCATGGATCCTGAGAACCTCGTGACCTGGGCTCGTCCTCTTCTATGCAACAAGGAGGGCCTAGAGAGGCTGATCGACCCTTCTCTGAACGGCAACTATAACTTCGACAATGTAGCGAAAGTGGCGTCCATCGCCTCGGTGTGCGTCCACAACGACCCGTCGCAGCGGCCATTCATGGGCGAGGTCGTGCAGGCGCTGAAGCTGATCTACAACGACGCGGAGGAGGCCGCTGGCGGCGATTCGTACAGCCACAGGGAGTCGTCGTGTGACCCGGACGACGATGACAGACAAGGTGGCTTCGTCTTCGACAGTTGTGGCAGTGGTGGCTGGTGGCATAGCGGAACTTCTGGGCGTCTGGACTACCGGAACACCTCGCCGTTTATCAACATGGAGTACAGCTCCGGCCGAATAGAAGCGAGGCAGGAGCGTGATGACCCTTATTCGGTAGTGTCGACAGGTTTCCATGTACAAAAACCAGCACTCCAGAGTAGATCAGCCCCTCTGCGGACGAAGAAGCTTCCCCCATCTGACTGGCCGAGAGGCAGCTTCAGCGAGCATGGGCGGCCACCTCCTCGGCATTGATTTGTAAACTAGCGTTTAGACCGTTAGCTAGCTTCGGTTTTTAGACTTGAGATTGTGGAGGCTGGGAGGATGCAGTTCGGCTCCCGATGATTCTTGCCTCTGGTTAGTGTACTGTGTACAGTTTTCCAACAGAGTCCCAATGACCCTCAGGTGGTAGTCTGATGTTGGCATCTGCCTGCTTCCCCGGAAGCAACGAGGATGGGGCTGGCAGATGCTCTCTAATTTTTGCAAATCGTGGTTCATTCCTCGTGTATCGCATTTGTGTGATCTGGGTAGGGAAATTAGTGCCAGAAATTCTGGGCGATGTCATCTGTGTTGTTTCGTGTTGAGTCGTGCCTTGTCGATGGATGTAGTGGATTGATATACCGGTTGAAGTGATCTTGCCCTCATTGGAGAGGTAAAATATAGCCTCTGATTCAGTTAGCTTCCCTCTTGCCGTCGCATGGGTTAGGGTTATATGTGTTTGTGCTCAGAGTTTGTTCATGGCTGCATGCTGATGACGTCCAGTCGATGCTTCTTTTATGTTGGTCTATCATTGGCGGATGCTCAAATCGCGGTTCATTTCTCATGTACTATCAGATTTTTTTTTGATGGTCTGTACTATCAGATTTGTGTGATATCTCTGGCTACGGAAATTAGTTCCGGATGTTCTGTCGTCTCTTGCCTTGTTGATGTACTGACTGGATCATTAAGAGTTGAAGTGATCTTGTCCTCATTGGGGAGGTGAAAATATGGCCTCTCTTGCTGTCGCGTGGCTTATGATTATGCGTTTGTGCGCAGAGTTCATGGTTGCATGCTGAAAATGGGTGTCCAAAAAAGGGGGGCAGAGGATGCGTCTATCCTACTACTACTCCCTCCGTTCCACATTAGATGACTTACATATAGATGTATTTAGACATATTTTAGTACTAGATACATCTATATGACAGTCATCTAATATGGAATGGAGGGAGTAATAGGTATCCAAAAAGGGCTGGAGTTCCCTTCAAAAAAAAAAAAAAAAAGGGCTGGAGTTTCTGGAACGAATCATAGCAACGAACTAAAGAATGTAAGAAAGAAAGATAAAAAAAGAAGTTCACATTTATCTCTTCAGAAGTTTTCACGCGCAACGACCGGACTTGTTTGGAGGCATGGATCTACGTAGAATCAGATTGCACGCGAAGGTGAGCAACGATGGATGGATGCCGGCTACCCTTCTACACTGCGGAATACCTTTCAAGAAAGCAACGATGGATCGATGGATGTGAGCCGAGAGAGAAAGGGATTACCTTTGACGGCGACGAGGTTGGAGGCTGAGACGAAGAAATGGTCAGGAGGACCAACAGTCCAACACGTGATGATGAGGACGCTTGGGCCAGGAAATGGCCGTTGCGGCCCACTGGCCCAGTTGACAACTGGGACATTCTCTCTCCGAAGGCCGGATGGGCCTCCTCTGGCTGAAGTAATGGCTATTAGCGCAAAAAGAAAAAGAGAAGAAGAATACAAAACCGTGACATTAGGATTTTATACATCGACAAGAGGAAGGTTCACGTTGCCACTCAGTGTCCCAAGTAGACTGGTCAAAGAGATGTGTATGAAGCGGCGGGCCGACATATATGGTTGTGTGCATCCCTAATTGGTGCAAAGGCTAGGAAAGTGAAATTCTCCCTCTCCTCCAAAATTTAGAGATTTCGCCACGAGTCATTGGAAAGGATTCGCTCGCGTCTCCCGGGGGCAATCCATGAGAAACCCTAGCCGCCACCGCACCCGCATTCCTTCATCCCATCCGCTCGCCCCCGCTAGAGGAAGGCACCAGGGGCACAACCCCCCGCGTGGTAGATGGCGGCCGACAGGCTCTCGTCTCCTCAGTTCTCGCGCCTCGACGTGGCAAAAGGAGGCCTCTGACCTAATGCGTATGTTGGCTCTAAACGACGGGCGTGGACGGTTGGGATCGAACACCGGGGCGGCGGACCTGGTTCCTCCGGTGGTCGTGGTTGTGTGGGCAGCCGGCGCAGGCCCGGCTATGGTGCCGACGACATGGCGTCTTGGTTCCTCGGGCCGTCAGATTTTTGAAGCAGGCTGGATGTACCATGCGGCGGATCTCGAGGTGTCCGAGTCATCAACGAAGATAAGATGTCAAGCGTGACTGACCAGGTGGCGAGGCCCGAAGGATTCAGGCCCATATGCTCCAATTTGACGGTCGTGGCGGCGGCTGCCGTTGTATGGGCGACGACAGCGGCTTACGTGGCGGTGGGTGTTCCCCGTAGCCCCCGGAATCGGGGCTGCGACCCCGCTTCTTTGGTGGTGGCAGCCTCCAGGCCGTGTGGGTGATTCGGAGACTGGATCTCGAGGCGGCGACCTCTATTCTAAAGTTGTGCGGTGACCCAGCACACCACTGCATATGTAGTGCACAAGTCATTGACATAATACTCACAAAAGGACTTATCTGTGAATATTACATCCCTTAGAGAGTGGTACAACAGAAACATAGCAGGTCCAAGCAAAGCTATAGGATACAAACATGTTCATTACAAAATCCCGAGAATCTCCCTTTGATGGATCAAAGAGGATCAGCGTCGGCGTACTCAGGCGAAGACGAGTACCTCCAGACAGGCGGCGAGTAGGTCGACGACGAGGCAACCTCTGCTGGCTCGGCCAGAGGTACTGACCGGCGAGATGAGGAACCTGGTGATGTTGCGGAGGAGGAGGTGGTCGCATGTTTTCCCGCTCTGTGCCACGGACGCGGGAGAGGCCTCCTCCGCCGCGACAACTGCTTCCCTGGCCTTCCTCATGTCCTCCCGGTTGCGCCTGTCTTCGGTGACAGCGGCGGTTGAGCTCGATAGCCCATGCGGTGTTGGTCCAGCCCGGCGGTTGGGTTGCGCCGCTCTCTTCTTTCGCGGGGTTTTTGGCTTGCTTGGATCGGCCACGGCGCAGGGTGCTCTGTATTTCTTCTGCGGCACCGCCGAAGATTTCTGAAGCGGCGGTCTAGAAATGGCAGCAGCTAGGGCGAGGGAGTGGTGTTGTGAGGGGAAAAGTAAACGAATAGCGCGGAAAAGGTGGAAAAGGCGCGCGAACGCTAACGGTGCGAGCTCACCCGAACTTTCGCCCCCTGTCGAGACATCGTAATAGATTTCATAGACGGGGGTGCCATGAGACTACTGATAGATACATGGGGGGAACGTGGTAGTATGACGACCAAGGACACCAAAGTTTACCTATGTTCGGTACGTCGCAACCAGGCGGTGTTCCTACTCCTGCAATCTCACTAAATCAGGGCTGAAGCCCGAATTATACAAAGTACAATGTGAGTTGGTTTAGCTACTCGACGAGGATCAACTTCTCGGCTAGTTGGCTTCTAGTTTATTGTCTATATCTTTCTTATCCCCCGTCCGGCTTTATATAATAGCCGGGTTAGGGCTTACAGAAAAGGAAACCTAGAAGACTACGGTAAGTTCTAACTTGGAAGGCAAGAATCCGCCTTCTACTCCAAGCCGTACCACGTGGGCCGTGGTCCGAGTTCTTCAAGAATCCGGCTTCCATGCGTCAGATTACTGGGCCGCTTAATGGACTGTAATCCATTACCATTTAGGCCACCCTGGTTAATCTGCCACTTTAGGACACTATCTGATATACCCCTAATCGGTATATATCCGACACCCCCCTAGGCGCCCCCCGGTGTGTTGGATTTCGATTGGGTTCGCCGAGGGAATTTTTGTCCCAAACCGGTGAAAAACGAGATCCTAGGGGGCCAGTGAGCGAAATTTGACGGCCGGAGCGGAAAAAAGTGTGCTGGGAGCATCCTGGGGGGCGAGTGGAGATGCTCTTACCCATACGATGCATCCTGGACCACAGTAGACATCTGCAAACTGTGAGAGCACACTAGCTCATTTACATTGACCCATATGGATGTACCTTTAAACATACAAGTAATAGCGTGATACAAAACGGCTAGGGCTGCAGCGCACCCTAGGCATACGTATGAGCGTCGTCGCCTCTGGCCATCACTGCATGCCAACCCTTCTCAGCCCCATCAACGCCTCCCTGCAGCGCGCCAACAGACGCCGCGCATAGGAGAGCGCTGCCGCCCTACTGCGAGAGCTCCATCTGCGCCGCCAAGGAGCCGACCCCCCCCGCACGAATGGAATCCGATAGGCTACGCCAGCCCCGCCCGCCGTCTTCGACAACCATGGCGTGGCCCCCACCGCCGGCAGCAGCGGGCGATGAGGGAAGATCGGGCTAGATCGGATTGGGGGGGTCCTCTGGAGCCGCCCTCGTGCGGGGCGACCCGGGAGTCAATATCTTTTGGTTGGATGGAGAGAGAATGCGGAGGGTTTTCCGGATGTGTGCTTGGTTTGGTCGGAGGTGGCCAGAGGTGGGATATTGGATGGTGGCGGCGGCGGTCGTCTGCGTACGGACGGCTCCTCCGCTCTGTTCGATTGCTCTGGTCAGAGGTGGCCGGATGTGGGAGATCGATTGGACGGCGGCGGATGGAAGGTGGGTCTAGCTCAACTGGTTGGAGGAGTGGATGTACACACCCAATACCGAAGTTCAAGTCCACAGGGACACAAATTTAGGTTCCTATTTATACTTTAGGATCAGGCCTTCCTGATACTCATGCAATTTATCCCGAGTCTCGGGCTTCGTTAATAACTATGATAAAATCCAGGAACTCGTGCTGAAAAGGCTGTGCGCATATCCCTAATTGTTGTAGAGGCGGCGAAGCGAAATTCACCCCTCCAAAGTTTAAACATAGATAGATGAGAGGCTTCCTTGTACCATAAACCCATGCAGTGCAACAAGCCAACAACCAACAATAGCATCACGGACTACAGTTGAAAGCGAACATGACAGACCCCACTTGCTCACGTACAGCGACCTGTATGTACGTGCATCTTAAAACACACAAGTATTAGCGAAATACACGACGGCTAGACGCCCCATTTTGCCTAGAGAGGGACCGAAACCATTGTTACCACGAAAGTGATTGCTAGCATATGGCTAAATCTTACAATTGCTTTCCGGACAAAGGCTTTAAAAGCCATCCTTGGAACGGTAGGAAGAAAACAAGAGCATGATAGTCACTCACAACAACTGATACACACTGATGTGTGACAGCAGATGTATCATGATGCACGGCGACGGCGAGACCCGTGATTTTTTGAAAATATAAGGATATACATTTTGAACGATTCCATAAATCTTGATACTTAGAGAACCAACTGAATTTCTTCACTGAATTTCTAATTCGTCGCTTTTGACAAGATTTTCCGGAGTATATGGTGGTAACGTACGCAAATATGTAAATTAACAAGACAAACAACTCCTCTTGGGAAAGTGAGGACAATGTACCCAAAGCTTTGCGTGCGAGATTTGACAAGTCGTGAAATCTTGATGTGCACTGTGATCATGCTAGGCATTGGATACAATACTTTTAATGTCTCATCCGGTATCAAGGAATTGCAAAGAAATTTGGGAGGTTTTATCCTATGCTTTTGACAAGGTTCCATGTGATGGCCGAGGCTAGTAGCTCTTTAGGCCTCCTCTAATGCATTGTTTTTTAGCATGTACTATTAGGCTGTAGTTTTGACTAAGAGATGACCACCTCAATGCATTGTCTCATCTGAATGAGATTTTGAACTAATAATTGTATTTTATTGAGGACTAATGACGTTTACCTATCATAGCGTGCAAGGGTAGTATGTTAGGTACTCCATCTGTTTGGATCTGTAAGTCGCCCTCAATTGTTTGGGTCCAAATTTGAACTTAAATTTAACTAAGAAAACATGATCTATATGACACACAAAAAACCGTTGGTTTTGTATTAAAAAACCATGACCAAGTTTGGCTCGAAATTTGAGGAGGTATGTATTAGAATGGACGTGTTTATCGCCTCAAACTTTAAAATAGCGGATATTGTATGCCTCGTACTCTTTTCTGGATATATATGTAATTAGAGTTGCTCTGAACCGCATGGTTTTTTCATCAGCGGTGCTTTCCTATAACTTCGTTTTCCAAACATGCATGTGCTAACTGCAGGACCTAAGGATGTTTCTTTGCATGGAAAAGAAGGAGTTTCCCCTTCTCCTGTAGACCCATATATATGATGCGACAAATAATAGCATCCTGGACCACAGTAGACAGCTGCAAACTGTGAGAGCACACTAGCTCACGTACGTTGACCCATTTGGATGTACCTTAAAACAGACAAGTACTAGCGTGATACACGACGGCTAGACCCCGCATTTTGCCTCGAGAGGAATCAAAAACATTGCTGCCACGAATGTGATTGCTAGCTTATGGCTAAAGCTTGCAATTGCTTTCCAGACAAAGGCTTTAAAAGCATCCGTTGGAACGGTAGGAAGCAAGCAGGGCATAGCACACTCAGTCACAATGATCGATTCAGATGTGTGAAAGCGGAAGTAGCTAGCGTGATACACGACGATATGTAGACCAGACCACGTAATTTTCCTAGAGAGAAACCAAGAAAACTGTTGTCACGAAAGATCGAGATTGCCCAACAGATCGGGCTTCTAGACATTGCCTAGAGCGAGCACCCCATCTACACAACACAAACACACGGAGCTCGAGAGCGCACCAATAATACCCAGAGATCGAGTACTGATCAGAGGCAGGCGGCATCGCCATTGAGATGACCACCCCAATGCATTGTCTCATCTGAATGAGATTTTGAACTAATTCTTGTATTTGATTGAGGACTAATTAATGACTTTTACCCAAGACAACGTGCAGGGTAGTATGTTGTATACTCCATCTGTCTCGATCTATAAGTCGCACGCCCTAGATTGTATGGGTCCAAATTTGAACTTAAATTTAATAACTAGTAAAATATGATCTATATGACGACACACACAAAAAAAACGATGGTTTTGTATCCAAAATTAGTTTTTTAAATGGTAAAATATTTCTATGATATAACACATATTTTGTTGCTTAGAAACATGGTCGAAGTTTGGCTCGAAATTTGAGGAGGTATATATTAGAATAGACGTGTTTATCGCCTCAAACCTTAAAATAGCGGATATATACTGTATGCATGCCGTGTACTCTTTTCTGGATATGTTAGAGTTTCTCTGAACCCCGTGCGATGGTTTTTCACCATTTGGATGTACCTTAAAATTGATTACTTCTATGATACCCCCAACTAAATATAGGCCATCTATTTTTATGGATCCAACTGCATGTATAAACTCATGCTAGTGTGTAAAACCGGAGTAGTATAAAATATACTAGTCAATTAGTACCGAGTTAAAATTGGAAACTCTATAATTTTTTTTTTGGAAATCCCGTTAAAAAGGCAGGTCCCATAATTCCTGCTATAACTACATGCATAGCAGTCAGGCCGGCTACTTCACGGCGTCGTGATGGTCAAAATTGAAGCTACCGCACTTGTTAGACCTTGGCTACTCCACGTCGTACGTGAATTCCGTCCAGAATGTTCTAATTCTTTGCCATCGTGCTGCCGGCCGGCGGCCGCCATGCATGCGTACATGAAGTCGGTCCAGAAATTTGCCGCTGTGTGTGCTGCCCAGCAGGCCAGTCTCCATACGTACGTGAAGTCGTGAACACGTTCAGGCTGTGCAAAAGCTTTGCCGACCGGCCGGCCCGGCCGGCTTACATGAACTCTCGATGTGGAGCAAAACAAAAAAGCAAACGAAGACAACGCAATAAAATCGGGATTTAGTTTCCATAATTTTAGGCTAAAATAATAGAATATTTGGTGAGAATTAAGTCCTAATAAATGATTTTCTAATTAAAAGATCCTATGATCTCTCTTAATTAACGGCTGGATTTCAATTCATACTACTCACGTCTGGAGGGTAGTAAAAGGTACCGTAGAATGCCCCTTAAAATTAAACAGACAAGTACTAGCGTGATACACGACGACGGCTAGATGCCGCATGCATTTTGCCTAGAGAGGAACCAAGAACATTGTTGCCACGAAAGTGATTACGATTGCTTTCCGGACAAAGGCTTTAAAAGCATCCGTTGGAGCGTACGGTACTCCATAGCACACTGACCCATACCGATTGATAGAGATGTGTGAAAACACAAAGTAGCGTGATACACGACCATCCTCCAAGAGTCACGAAAGGAGGGAGATTGCCTAACTGCTATACATATTGCCTAGAGGCTAGCTAGAGCGAGCACCCCATCTACCCAACACACACAGAGCTCCAGAGCTCACCAAGCACACAATGGCTTCTGTGTTGCAGTCACACCAATGCTTTGCTCTCCGTACGGAGGACAAGCGCAAGTACCTGCAGTCCGTGTATCGCGAGCAGGCCGGCGGCGTCGCCATTGAGGCAAGCGCCGTAGCCGTCGCCGGTAGCGTGCGAGCCCGCTTCTTTGTGGAGGCACCAAAGAAGAAAGAAGTTGGGCTCGTGCACGTGAGATGTTGCTACAACAACAAATACTGGGTGGCCGTGAAGGACACCCGCAGCGGCTGCTGGGTCATTGGCACCGCCGATGAACCCAACGAAGACCTCACCAGCCCCTCATGCACGCTCTTTTCGCCTATGGCACACAATCACCCGCGAGGCCTCCGCATCAGGTTTACTTTGCTTACCTCATCAATCTACTCATATATAGTACTCCATCCGTCCTAAATTAATTGTCTTAAAGTTGGACAAAAGTAGAAGTATCTAACCCTAAAACATGTCCAGATACACTTATTTTTATCCAACTTTGAGACAATTAATGACTTCTTTGACTACGATAAAGGAGTTGTCGAGTCCTTGGATAGAATGTCGACGTTAGAGCAGTGCTTCTCGTGCTAGCCAGTTTCGGCAACACGATAAGCATATGCCAATGCATCGCATTTTAGCATGTTATCATTGCAGTAATAAAAAGTTAAGACACAACTAGTACAATGCATACGAGCTGTATTATCATCATAGGCTCATGTATTCATATGATTGGACTAACACTTCTTTTTCATATGACTACACACAAGTGTTGTATGTTAGCTATGTTACAGCCGCACTCTCTCTCTCTCTCTCTCTATAAACTACTATGCCACGTCAACAAAGTACTTATAAAACCCTAAACCGTGTTAAGAAACTTGTATATGCATAGGCCTAAGGATGGATACGAGCATGCTCAGTCGCTCGAGCCTAAAAAAGCTCGGTATTGTCGGGCCGAGTCTGGCTCGGCTCGTTGCTCCAGCGAGCTGGGAATTAAAGCTGGGACAGAGTGGATCCCTATCGTTGTGCGATGTCGAAGGCGTGGTGGCTCACTAGAAGAGCCCAGACTTGGTCTGTTGCTGGCCGGAGTTTGTTCACCTTAACACTAAACTAAACTATGTACTTAAACTGATGCGTAGTGGGATGTTGCCGCCGAGCCCCCTCAGCTCCGTCGGGTAGCCGGTAGCTGTCTCAACAGCTTGCATGCGACGCGTGCGGATGACGACGCCAGCTCCATCAAGATCCGGACGCCGAGATCGGCGTGCGCGGAGACTGCTCCTGCTGCTGGTGCCGGTTCGGCAGCCTGCCGATGGGCAACGGGGCAGGGGGCTAGGTCACTGTTTCTAGGGTGGACCCGACTTGGCTACTACTAGGATGAAGCGTCATCATCCTACACTGACGTTGGCAGCGACATGTTGGAGAGGCGGTTGCGGCGTGTGAGGCGTGACCTATATTTTTTTCTCGTTTGTCGTGTTAGACTAGTCATAGTGGGGAGTAACTAAGTAGTAACATCAACGCCAAGTAGGCAAAAAATCTGACGTGGCAAGTAATTAATGTGGAGAGAGATGGTGGTGGTAACATAGCTAGTTACCATCACATCACATATTCCAATGCACTATGTGTCTACAACCTAATTAATAATTGTTTGCATGACACCACATGTATGTTACTCCCCACTATGGAGATAGTAACATAGACTAGTAACAACATCAAGTTACTACTCTTAGTTACTCCCCACTATGAGCACCATCCTGGTTTAATTTAAAATGCACATTTTGAAAATCTAGTAGTCCCAAAGTCCATTTATATGCTAGGCACATTTGTATTAATTCCCTCAGTTGCCTCTCTCCATCAATACATGCATGATTTCAGTTCTAGTCAAATAGCACCTTGGACCCAGAGTATCAAACAAGACGGAATAATTATTTTCACCTTTGCTTTCCTTTCCCATGTTTCCACTCTATAAGTGCACCATCCCATATCCACGGCCACAATTCTGCATGCTCTTACATTATTTACGTATAAATGCTATCGTTCCTCAAGAATTGTTGCTGGAAGATCCAACAAGAGTGCCTCTTTTTTTTGGAGAAAACTACAACGAGTTCCTTCAAAAGAGTACTTGGTTGTTTTTTAAGAGAAACGCCATGAAAACAGACCCTTAGCCTCAGCTCGCTACTCCATATGTTGAGCCGTCGGGGTGGACGGTCGCTCTGTGGAACCCGACGATAGTGAAAGATGATAATCAAATCATTATCCGTCGGCGGCCACCATGGTTCACGAGAGGGCTAAGGCCTTTCGTAATGCATTTATCTTGGCACGCTATCATATGCATATTGCTGATGTGGCACTATATTAATTGAAGAAAGAGAATGATGTTGTATTTTATTTAGCATACGACTCTTTCATGAGATCACATGCAAGTATGAGGCTAGATTCATTTAAAATTAGTCCACTTAGATACACCACTTAAGAAACCATGCATTATGGCAGTTGTCTCTTATAGTACAATAGTAGAATAGTGCGCTAAGAGAAGATATATTACGGAAGGCCTAAGCATACAAGAAAACCGGTATTATAATCCTGACACAAATCAATAGCTAGTGGACTAACGGAACTGCATATATAGTCAGCAAGTGTCAATTTGCCCTTAGAGCCAGTTTAGTGTATTTTGGAAACGTATTTTGCGAACGTAATGTGGTAGCAAAATGAGTCTGAGAGATAAAGTGGTAGTTTTTTGAACGTTTGTTAACAAACTGATAGTTTTATGCTATTATCTCCTACATATTTAGTTGCGAGAAATCTCATAGCTTTGTCGATATATACTTCAACGTACTGTAGCATCTAATAATTACGGTATCTCATGCCCACAACTTACGGTAATGTGGCATTGTAATACCGTGTTCCCCGTAATACTTTACTACGTACCAACATAGCTACGCTCTGCCTGCCTTCCTTCCTGACTTTATAATTGCCCATTTTACATAATGACAGGTTTCGCCATCCCAGTCTACAAAAATTTGTTGGCATGTCATCAATAGCCAATCCTCTCTTGCAACTAGCAGAGGGTACAAATGACATGACAGATCTCTTCACTGTAATCGGTTTGTTGGAACAGAAGGAATTACCCAAATATATTGCTCTGAAAGAATCCGGGGGCAACTATTTCGGGGTGAGGTGCAGGAGGGACTTATATGATGGCCTTAGCTTTTATAGCAGGTGTAATCTTCCGAAGCCCCCTAAAGGTCCGGTCCTGGTATTTCACACTACAGATATCGGAGATGCGGGTGTGATATGTACCGTTCACACCAATGATGATGGAACGGTTCGTATACAGTCAACCAGGGATGGTTATTTCTGGAAGCGCGACCACCATGACTGGATTATCCCCCATGAAGGAGAAACCAGAGCCAACGATGCTGACACATTATTCGAGGTGACCCGTGGGGATGGCTTCATTGCACTTAAGAACCTGGGCAACGGCAAGTACTGCAAGATAAGAAGGGACTCCATGGAATATGAATACCTCAGTGCTGAAGAGTCTTCCATGTCGAGGTACACGAAGTTGCAGTTTGCCGAGCCGATTACGGATCAAAAGATCTATGAGGCGGAGTACTACCACAAGGAAGAAAGGATTTATGACATCAAGATTGTCAAGTCGGTGGCTATTACTCGTACCAACAACGGCGATAGAGATTTAACCGGCTCAATTACCTTCTCCCAGAAAACACAAGCGGAGACTAAATGGCAAACCAGTGTTTCTGAAAAGACCGGCTTGGAAGGTAGTCTCAGCATTGGCACTGGTGAGAAGTCTCCGGTCCAGGCGAACATGGAAGTTAAAAAGTCCAAGGAAGAAACTTCATCACAAGACACGGAATCATCTCAAAGTAAGGGGGATGAAGTATCGCTAACACATGCGTATACTGTTCCGCCGGGGCAAACAATGGCAGCACAACTTGTCGCAACACAGTCTCGTCGTGACATCCCCTACTCATACAAGCAGAGGATTACTCTGACTAATGGAGATAAAATTACTAGCATCCACGACGATGGCATCTGCACTGTGAAGGAAAATTATGGTTTTAACATCACTGAAAGTAAGAAGCCAGATGAAATCAAAAGGATGCAGGCTGACAGAAACCCTGTCTTAACCCCGCGGGTGCGATACTCCTGATTTTAGCGCCAGGCTGCATGTTGTAGCACTTGGTAGCGGCATGTCATGTTTTCGTTATCCTGTTGTGTCTCTCACGTCCATGTTAGACGTGATATATCATATGTAAGCTTGAGGCGTGCACGTTCACGCCAAGGCATTATTTTCCTTTCCCGTCGAGTCAGTTGCCCGCCTCTAACTTCGGATTGGCGCGGTTATTATGTATTTGTAATGGTGAGATTTGCTCCGATAATAAAATAAAACAGGGAAGAAAAGCCGCGGTAAGTTCGCGGCACAAACCACTTGTATTCTCGGTTACGTGTGTTCAGTAGTAGCGACTTCGTGTGAGCTGGCACTTTTGGGCATGTTGCAACATTTTACCCCTTGAAAACCCTACTAACGTAAAACCAAGGGACAATCCCCTTACTAAAAAAATGAATAAATGGACACAATAATGTATACCCAAGGGCTGTCACGCTGCTAGCCAAGTTTGACACCGGAAATATCTTACCTACAACATATATATATGTGCAAGTGTACAACCCATGTGAAAATAGAAAAAACTTTACTTTCAACACAACCCATGTGTAACTCACGGCTGCAAGAATCACCATCCCGTGCTAGCTCCTGGAGTTGAATGAGATCTCTTAATTCTTGTTTAAACTAGAATTTGGCAAAATTGTATGTTCTTAAGTGCTACTCTAATTGCTTATTAAGTGTTTTTCATCAACGATTTTTTTATTAACTCAATAAATTCGAGCTACACCGACATTTTAATAACAAAGGTGCACACACACTACGGGAGAGCGCCCCGTTGCCGTGTGTCGCGGTGGTGAGGCTGTGACCTCAACAATCATCATAGTGAGGGACACGGGGTTTGATAAAGGAAGAGGATGCTGGTGGACTACTCGATTTGGCAGGTTACCGCCCGCCGTGTTTATTTCGATGAGGTGAAAAGTATCGATTATAGGGGGTGCACTACGGGACACGGCCGATACGCCGACGGCCGGCCCCCGTCGGCGTAGGCAAGCTTGCCGTCGGCGTAGGCATAGGCCGACGGGGACCGTCGGCGTCTGGCCGTCGGCGTATAGGCCTACTGGATACGCCGACGGGGATCCCCGTCGGCGTATACAATTTCTTTTTTAATTGTTGTTTTTTTTTTGAATTTTTTTTTTGAATTTTTTTCTGCGTATTTTTTATTTCACTTGTTTAACCACTTAATCACACTATAGTCACAATTATTTTATCTTTAACAATTTTTAATTCTAATCTAAATTACTCGTTTCTACTAACACTTCCCGGTCTGTCAACCATCATGAGATTGCTTCAGGCCCAGCACGCTTAATTTCGTACTTCCTTTGCTGTGATCTACCTAGAAACAACGGATGTGTTGTTGATAATATTATCCAATCAATCCTGTTAACCTTAACCCTTGGACCATCATGTCACACTCTTTTATTTTGTGACTTCAAACATCTATTTAAATAAAATATAATAACTAATAATAAATTTGAATTCAAATAATCTTGAATTTAAATAATAATGAACATGTTTGCTTTTTCTATTTAATATTGAATAATTCATATCTATAAATCCGTAAATCAAAATTTGACAAATAATATGTCTATATCGATTAGAAAAATGAGAGAAATTCAAATATTGACATCCATATAATATTTTCCATCATAAATAAGACTTTTTTTTGTTTTCATTGAAGCAAAAAACCATTTTCTATGTTCCGAGTGTAAAAGAAGGGTTTTTTGTGAAGGACCTACCATAAATATGTTGCAAAACTTGAGAGCTATAATTTTTGAAAATACTAGACCATGTTATATGCACAAATAACCAATTTGTTTCATTATGAAAAGGTTTTCATCCACCTCTTTTGAAGAACAGAAGTTTCTGCCGATTCTGGTGGAAACTGGTCAAATTTGAACTACAGGTACCTCATAGTTTGCTCATGATTTTTGGCAAAAATCATTTTAGGTACACAAGTACCTATTTCAACATAGATACACCAAGAGTTTCTCAATATTCAACCCCTAGCTACGAACAGTCATGCCCGCCGCCTTGACTTTTTCCTCAAACGGGGTTAGAAAATTCCAAAAAATTCAAAAAAAAAACCAAAATGACGCGGGACCTTCACGTGGTGTCATTATATAGGTCCTAGTATACACCAAAAATAATAAACTTGGAATACGACAGTTGTGTTGACAATGTGTTCACAAAAATTAGCTATCTCCTACGAACATTCTAGGGTTTGGGCCAGATGACGAGTGTTATGGTCATATCCATGGCATAGTTTGTTTAAATGTTCCCATATTACACACAAACATCCATCTTGGAAGCACGGACAATGTTGACGGAGGAAGTTTTCCTTTTCATTGAAGCAAAAAACCATTTTCTATGTTTCGAGTGTAAAAAAAGGGGTTTTTTGTGAAGGACCTACCATAAATATGTTGCAAAACTTGAGAGATATAATTTTTAAAAATACTAGACCATGTTATATGCACAAATAACCAATTTGTTTCATATTAAAAGGTTTCCATCCACCTCTTTTGAAGAACAGAAGTTTCTGCCGATTTCGTTGGAAACTGGTCAAATTTGAACTACAGGTACCTCATAGTTTGCTCATGATTTTTGGCAAAAATCATTTTTAGGTACACAAGTACATATTTAAACATAGATACACCAAGAGTTTCTCAATATTCAACCCCTAGCTACGAACAGTCATGCCCGCCGCCTTGACTTTTTCCTCAAACGGGGTTAGAAAATTCCAAAAAATTCAAAAAAAACCAAAATGATGCGAGACCTTCGCGTGGTGTCATTATATAGGTCCTAGTATACACCAAAAATAATAAACTTGGAATACGACAGTTGTGTTGAAAATGTGTTCACAAAAATTAGCTATCTCCTACGAACATTCTAGGGTTTCGGGCCAAATGACGAGTGTTATGGTCATATCCATGGCATAGTTTGTTCAAATGTTCTCATATTACACATAAACATGCATCTTGGAAGAACGGACAATGTTGACGGAGGAAGTTTTCCTTTTCATTGAAGCAAAAAACCATCTTCTATGTTCCGAGTGTAAACTCGCGAGAGAGAAGCGGACGCCGGTGAAGCGGGTCGCAACCCGGAGTGCAATATTTGCCATCCAAAGACCCAAAAACACGTATACTTACAAGGTATGTCACCCCCTAGCTTGTGTGGGGAGCCGGACACTCCGTAGCCCCCTCCGGTGAAAACCTAGACCCGCTGGAGAAATACCAGACTTATACGGATACCCGCTGGAGAGGGTTTTGAAACTTCGGGGTATGTAAAAATTAAGCTACATATTTATGTTCTATATGTGTATTATATATTTATGTTTTATTTATTTTATATTTTATGGTGTAGGGTCCCGTTCCGGATTCACGTCGTTATTTTATACGGGAGGGAGGATGTCGAAATTCGAGTGTGCTAACCGTTCCAATATATTAAAAAAACTATACCTGCATGGAAAATATATATGAAAATCAATATATATAATATAAAGACTATTTATTAACGAAAATTTAAAAAAATATAGGATACGCCGACGGCATTTTGTACGCCGATGGCAGCCGTGTTCGCCCGATACGCCGACGGTCCCGACAAATCCCCGTCGGCGTTGCCCCTGGCCGTTGGCGTATCAAGGCTCTCCCGTAGTGGTGCTCTCCGGAGATTGGATCTCGGCTAGCTCTGAATCTAGGGTTGTCTGTCTCGTTTGTGACCTCCTCCCATGTTTTATATAGGTAGCAGTGACGTAACACCCTGTTTTTCTGTCAACGGATTAGATATTTCTATGATGTGAGCTTATCTTGTTAGACAGTGGCTTGCCCGAGTGGAGATTGACCACTTTTTTACCATTCGATGTGCGATAATCTAGGGATTGTCAATAAATGCCTAGATTATCACGCGTAGTGGGCGGCGTGGAGGCGGAGCGGTTGGCCTCATTGCGCCATGTGTAGGACCGATCCGGCCCGAAAGGAAAAGAACGACGAGGATGGTTTTACCTGGCTATATATACCGCGAGGGAGGAGGGTACATTTTCCCCTTCTTCTTCCTCGCGCCCGCATCTGCTCTCAGTTTCCTGCACCGAAGCCGCTACTGTTCTCTGCAAACTCTTCCAACTTCATGCCATGGTGTTCACCCTGAAAAGCGGTGCTTCCTCGGCGGCTGGCGACACGGAGGGCCGCCAGCGGAAAGGAGGGAAGTGGATAAAATCGGTCAACAACGCCAAGTTCCTCACCGCCGCCGAATGCGAAGGACTGCTCCAAGCTGGCGCATGGAGGCGTCTTGGTTCGGAGGTACACCCATGCCCGGAGGCCAACGTGCGAGTGAACTTCGTGGACCACATCTCCCGGGGCGTATCTTTTCCTCTCCATCCCTTTTCCCTTGCGCTCATGGCGGTGTACGGCGTGCAATTGCACGACATAACGACGAACTCGGTGTAGCACATCGTGTGCTTCATCGCGTTGTGCGAGTGCTACCTCGAGGTAGCACCGCACTGGGCCCTTTCCATGCATTATTTCAACGTCAAGGCGCAGCCTAGCGGCACAGACCTGTACGAGATTGGAGGTTACAACATCCAGATTAGCCCGAAGTCGGGCTACTTCTCGATGGGTTTCGTCGACTCTGTCACTGGCTGGAGGAGTCGATGGTTCTACGCAAAGGACTCCCCCAATGTTGATGGCTCTTTTCTAATGGATCTAGACAAACCGGTAGTCTATAGGAGCTTGTCGAAGAACCAGTTATCCGCCGAGGAGGTTACTCAGACTGAAGGCTTGGTGTCCCAAGTGGCCTCATTGAAGGTTGAGGGGCTTACTACACCCTATCTGGTTGCCGTGTTCCTTAGGCGTCGAGTCCAGCCACTACAAGTCAGGGTAGTCCCTCTATGGGCTTATTCGAGTGCTGCCCCAACTCATCGTCTACGACGTGAAGAACTCTCGAGTAACGAACTCGAGCAGTGTTTTGCGTCAGATTACCTGAGTGAAAGAGCATGAAGTAGTCGATTTGACTCTGGCTCTCCCACACTTTGTTCTTCGACTGAACGTACCAAGGCGAGTTTTCCTTTACGTTTACTAATTTCTGTTTGTTTCTTCTTTCTCTGCTTCCATTTTTTTCGAGTAATATTTCCTTTCGTTGATTTACTTCTTCTCTTTCTTTCTAGAATCTGGACGTTGTTCCTAGTGAACCACCCAAGACGGGTTCTGTCCATTCTTGGAAGGTTTAGACGAGGTTGCTGCGGTGGACTTGGACTCTATTCCTTTGGTCGCCACCGTGAATTCTTCTCGAGAGGCGGACGATCTTGAAGATTTTTTGGAGGATTCTGCTGAGGAATCTCGAGTGCCTTCCAAGCGTACTCGAGTAGAAGTTGAGGTCGAAGAAGCTACTTCCAGGGACTCGAGCTCTTTGAGTGCGACCCGAGGAGATGAATTGGGGAACCCAATCCCCGTGGTTCCGATTTCTTTGATGCCTCCGCCTGCACCTCAAAAATCAGCAGCTCTCTCGGCTAAGAAAGTTCGCGGAGTGTACGGTTTGGGTTCCTTGGGCAGGTAAACTTTTACTATTTTTTCTTGCCTTACTTAGTCAAACTTTTAGTTCTTAACTATTGCTATTTCAGGGTTCCAATTCCTCCAATGGATCCTCCTCCTCCTGTGGTGCATCCTTCAACTGCTCCAACTCCGCCCACTACTTCGACTGTTGCACCTCCTCCTTTTACTCAAGGAAGGACTCGTTCGGGTACGGCTCCTGAAGTTAACGCTCCCACAGCTTCTCGGGTTCCTCGCAGGGGACTCGAGACAAGGGAGTCCTAGAAGAAGGCGCTCATAGGCACTAAGCCGTTCCCGAGGCAGACGGGAGACCTACGGGCCCAGGGGCTTGGATAGTGGACTTGACAGAGGCTAATACTCTGGCTCCTAAATGCAAGGTTAGAGACCATGTGAGTTTCCTTTTGATTTTCTCCCTTGTCTCCTACTCATTCTGT
The DNA here is from genome assembly GCA_028641055.1 of Alopecurus myosuroides. Taxonomy (NCBI): domain Eukaryota; kingdom Viridiplantae; phylum Streptophyta; class Magnoliopsida; order Poales; family Poaceae; genus Alopecurus; species Alopecurus myosuroides. The sequence continues at coordinate 28,185,923 of CM054060.1, forward strand.
CGGGTGCGCGATCAGCGCTCCCGGTGGGAGTAGGCCCTGAGTCTAGGTTTGGCTGCTTGCAGGCGAGCGCAGACTAAAGTATCTGACTCGATTATTACTTCAGCCTTTCCTGGCGAGCATGAAGGATCTAAACATCCGCTTTATTGGTATTGGGAGGCAAATGAATTCCGCTTTGGCTAACCTTTGGAAAGCAAAGGTTAAGAATTCGCCTCGATGAATTTTTGTCATCTTTTACTTACACATTTAACTGATTCTTTTTGCTTGTTACTCTTGGCCTCGACTTCTGCCAAGAAGAAATCTGCTAAGGATCGAGTAAAAGAACTCGAGGTGCAGAACGCTGCTCTTCGGCTAGAAGCTACCACTGCTCAGAAGAGGACCGAAGCTGCTCTCCGGAAGGCCAATAGTCCCATCGCTAGGCTTAGCCGCGGGACTCTTCATCAGACTTCATCGACATCGTCATCGACACCACTTCCGCGCTCCATGTCGGTAACGATCAGATCTAACCTTACCTGTAGCTCGATAGTAGATCCTGTATGCTACGTAGGACGGAAAATTTGAAATTTTGCTACGTACACCAATAGGATGCACGTAAGCTCTTCAAACCACCGTGGTAGCGACTTCGCATGACTTGAAGCTAAGAACGGCTAGAACATTACGTCGTGTAGACTCTTGGTTTCTAGTCATGTAACCCGACGGGCAACCACTTCCAAAATATAATATTGTACTATGCTACGCTAGTAGGCACGATCACCACGACATGTGTTGTCTTCAACTCCAGCCAAGAATTTTTCCCTCGCACTGTCCAGAATATTTATTCGTCATTTTGTTCTCAAGTACCATTTCTTATAGTAGACTAGTAATGCAAATAGTTGACAGTCAAAATTCCTAGCTGGATATTGCTTTTCTACATCACAGTTTCATGTATTTCTTTCCTACTTTACCTTTTCATTTGATTATTTTCAAGTTTTTAGATCTATCAAAATTGCATTTATGTCGAGTTTTTCTTATAGTCAACCCGATTAAAATGCACCATTGATTTATGAAGTCGGCATGTGCATGGGAACAGTTTAGTACATCAAGTTGTAAACTCATCACACTCAATCCCTAAACACTGCGGAGATGATTGTAAATGCTCTAAAGTAGCCAAGGCGTGCAAAGAGAAATCAAAATGGTGATATCAGATGATGTTAGGCGAGGAAGGATTTAGATGGGAGTTTCCTAATTTCAGTTACTCTTGATTTTTCTTTGTTCTTCGTACCTTACTGTTCTGTAATTTTTGAGTTGAAGGCTTGAAGCTCTTTTTTTATGACTCAAATGATTTGGTTGGAGCGACGCAGTTCACTGCTATGTTTTTTTAAGAAAATATTCTTGGTTGAGTCAGTGATATCGTGTTAATTCTGTGATAGTCCGAACGACAGCCATCAACAGAGTGCATCCAGACGCCAAACGTCCCCGCTGGTCTTCTGGATGAGCCCATGTATTTATCCAGTATGTAGCTCGATGAACAACCTGCAAGAAATTCCCCACTCTCATATGGTTAAAAATAACATCATTTCGACTATTCCATAACACCCAAAGAAAAGCACAAACGTCAATACGAATTGAAACTTTTGTATTAGTATCTATCATGTCTAACTAATGAACAAACATGTTAGCAATACTACTTGGGGGGCTGGTGCCAAATGTGAAGTGAATAAGTCTCCAAATTTTTCTCACGAAGTCACAGTGAATAAAAAGATGTTGAGCAGTTTCGTCGGCATCATAAAAGACACATTTCAAACTACCTATCCACCTTCTTGTAGCCTCCAGGCCGTGTGGGTGATTCGGAGACTGGATCTCGAGGCGGCGACCTCTATTCTAAAGTTGTGCGGTGACCCAGCACACCACTGCATATGTAGTGCACAAGTCATTGACATAATACTCACAAAAGGACTTATCTGTGGATATTACATCCCTTAGAGAGTGGTACAACAGAAACATAGCAGGTCCAAGCAAAGCTATAGGATACAAACATGTTCATTACAAAATCCTGAGAATCTCCCTTTGATGGGTCAAAGAGGATCGGCGTCGGCGTACTCAGGCGAAGACGAGTACCTCCAGACAGGCGGCCAGTAGGTCGACGACGAGGCAACCTCTGCTGGCTCGGCCAGAGGTACTGACCGGCGAGATGAGGAACCTGGTGATGTTGCGGAGGAGGTGGTGGTCGCATGTTTTCCCGCTCTGTGCCACGAACGCGGGAGAGGCCTCCTCCGCCGCGACAACCGCTTCCCTGGCCTTCCTCATGTCCTCCCGGTTGCGCCTGTCTTCGGTGACAGCGGCGGTTGAGCTCGATAGCCCATGCGGTGTTGGTCCAGCCCGGCGGTTGGGTTGCGCCGCTCTCTTCTTTCGCGAGGTTTTTGGCTTGCTTGGATCGGCCACGGCGCAGGGTGCTCTGTATTTCTTCTGCGGCAACGCCGAAGATTTCTGAAGCAGCGGTCTAGAAATGGCAGCAGCTAGGGCGAGGGAGTGGTGTTGTGAGGGGAAAAGTAAACGAATAGCGCGGAAAAGGTGGAAAAGGCGCGCGAACGCTAACGGTGCGAGCCCACCCGAACTTTCGCCCCCTGTCGAGACATCGTAATAGATTTCATAGACGGGGGTGCCATGAGACTACTGATAGATACGTGGGGGGAACGTGGTAGTATGACGATCAAGGACACCAAAGTTTACCTATGTTCGGTACGTCGCAACCAGGCGGCGTTCCTACTCCTGCAATCTCACTAAATCAGGGCTGAAGCCCGAATTATACAAAGTACAATGTGAGTTGGTTTAGCTACTCGACGAGGATCAACTTCTCGGCTAGTTGGCTTCTAGTTTATTGTCTATATCTTTCTTATCCCCGTCCGGCTTTATATAATAGCCGGGTTAGAGCTTACAGAAAAGGAAACCTAGAAGACTACGGTAAGTTCTAACTTGGAAGGCAAGAATCCGCCTTCTACTCCAAGCCGTACCACGTGGGCCGTGGTCCGGGTTCTTCTAGAATCCGGCTTCCATGCGTCAGATTACTGGACCGCCTAATGGACCGTAATCCATTACCATTTAGGCCACCCTGGTTAATCTGGCACTTTAGGACACTATCTGATATACCCCTAATAGGTATATATCCGACACCCCCCTAGGCGCCCCCCGGTGTGTTGGATTTGGATTGGGTTCGCCGAGGGAATTTTTGTCCCAAACCGGCGAAAAACGAGATCCTAGGGGGCCAGTGTGCGAAATTTGACGGCCGGAGCGGAAAAAAGTGTGCTGGGAGCATCCTGGGGGGCGAGTGGAGATGCTCTTACCCATACGATGCATCCTGGACCACAGTAGACATCTGCAAACTGTGAGAGCACACTAGCTCATTTACGTTGACCCATATGGATGTACCTTTAAACAAACAAGTAATAGCGTGATACAAAACGGCAAGGGATGCAGCGCACCCTAGGCATACGTATGAGCGTCGTCGCCTCTGGCCATCACTGCATGCCAACCCTTCTCAGCCCCATCCGCGCCTCCCTGCAGCGCGCCAACAGACGCCGCGCATAGGAGAGCGCTGCCGCCCTAATGCGAGAGCTCCATCTGCGCCGCCAAGGAGCCGACCCCCCGCACGAATGGAATCCGATAGGCTACGCCAGCCCCGCCCGCCGTCTTCGACAACCATGGCGTGGCCCCCACCGCCGTCTTCGACAACCATGGCGTGGCCCCCACCGCCGGCAGAAGCGGGCGATGAGAGAAGATCGGGCTAGATCGGATTGGGGGGGTCCTCTGGAGCCGCCCTCGTGCGGGGCGACCCGGGAGTCAATATCTTTTGGTTGGATGGAGAGAGAATGTGGAGGGTTTTCCGGATGTGTGCTTGGTTTGGTCGGAGGTGGTCAGAGGTGGGATATTGGATGGCGGCGGTCGTCTGCGTACGGACGGCTCCTCCGCTCTGTTCGATTGCTCTGGTCAGAGGTGGCCGGATGTGGGAGATCGATTGGACGGTGGCGGATGGAAGGTGAGTCTAGCTCAACTGGTTGGAGGAGTGGATGTACACACCCAATACCGAAGTTCAAGTCCACAGGGACACAAATTTAGGTTCCTATTTACACTTTAGGATCAGGCCTTCCTGATACTCATGCAATTTATCCCGAGTCTCGGGCTTCGTTAATAACTATGATAAAATCCAGGAACTCGTGCTGAAAAGGCTGTGCGCATATCCCTAATTGTTGTAGAGGCGGCGAAGCGAAATTCACCCCTCCAAAGTTTAAACATAGATAGATGAGAGGCTTCCTTGTACCATAAACCCATGCAGTGCAACAAGCCAACAACCAACAATAGCATCACGGACTACAGTTGAAAGCGAACATGACAGACCCCACTTGCTCACGTACAGCGACCTGTATGTACGTGCATCTTAAAACACACAAGTATTAGCGAAATACACGACGGCTAGACGCCCCATTTTGCCTAGAGAGGAACCGAAACCATTGTTACCACGAAAGTGATTGCTAGCATATGGCTAAATCTTACAATTGCTTTCCGGACAAAGGCTTTAAAAGCCATCCTTGGAACGGTAGGAAGAAAACAAGAGCATGATAGTCACTCACAACAACTGATACACACTGATGTGTGACAGCAGATGTATCATGATACACGGCGACGGCGAGACCCGTGATTTTTTGAAAATATAAGGATATACATTTTGAACGATTCCATAAATCTTGATACTTAGAGAACCAACTGAATTTCTTCACTGAATTTCTAATTCGTCGCTTTTGACAAGATTTTCCGGAGTATATGGTGGTAACGTACGCAAATATGTAAATCTATACTTCTTATAAAGCAAAACCCCACTAACATACATTTATGATTTTTCTATCTTAACATGCAAGCTATCCACATCATCCATTCTCCTAACCAATCAATTGTCCATGTCATCCCCACAAATTTTATTAACCACTACATGCAAGCTAACCATCATCCATTTTTTTCAACCAACCAATTACTCATTTTAATAATTAAAAAATATAGTATGATCAATTAAATTTTGCATATTCACTTAGAAAACATAACATACCACATCTCTTATGAACTTTTTTCTATATATTATACTTTGTAAAAGCGATCCCCGTAGCAACGCGCGGGGTATCCTTCTAGTTAACAAGACAAACAACTCCTCTTGGGAAAGTGAGGACAATATACCCAAAGCTTTGCGTGCGAGATTTGACAAGTCGTGAAATCTTGATGTGCACTGTGATCATGCTAGGCATTGGATACAATACTTTTAATGTCTCATCCGGTATCGAGAAATTGCAAAGAAATTTGGGAGGTTTTATCCTATGCTTTTGACAAGGTTCCATGTGATGGCCGAGGCTAGTAGCTCTTTAGGCCTCCTCTAATGCATTGTTTTTTAGCATGTACTATTAGGCTGTAGTTTTGACTAAGAGATGACCACCTCAATGCATTGTCTCATCTGAATGAGATTTTGAACTAATAATTGTATTTTATTGAGGACTAATGACGTTTACCTATCATAGCGTGCAAGGGTAGTATGTTAGGTACTCCATCTGTTTGGATCTGTAAGTCGCCCTCAATTGTTTGGGTCCAAATTTGAACTTAAATTTAACTAAGAAAACATGATCTATATGACACACAAAAAACCGTTGGTTTTGTATTAAAAAACCATGACCAAGTTTGGCTCGAAATTTGAGGAGGTATGTATTAGAATGGACGTGTTTATCGCCTCAAACTTTAAAATAGCGGATATTGTATGCCTCGTACTCTTTTCTGGATATATATGTAATTAAAGTTGCTCTGAACCGCATGGTTTTTTCATCAGCGGTGCTTTCCTATAACTTCGTTTTCCAAACATGCATGTGCTAACTGCAGGACCTAAGGATGTTTCTTTGCATGGAAAAGAAGGAGTTTCCCCTTCTCCTGTAGACCCATATATACGATGCGACAAATAATAGCATCCTGGACCACAGTAGACAGCTGCAAACTGTGAGAGCACACTAGCTCACGTACGTTGACCCATTTGGATGTACCTTAAAACAGACAAGTACTAGCGTGATACACGACGGCTAGACCCCGCATTTTGCCTCGAGAGGAATCAAAAACATTGCTGCCACGAATGTGATTGCTAGCTTATGGCTAAAGCTTGCAATTGCTTTCCAGACAAAGGCTTTAAAAGCATCCGTTGGAACGGTAGGAAGCAAGCAGGGCATAGCACACTCAGTCACAATGATCGATTCATATGTGTGAAAGCGGAAGTAGCTAGCGTGATACACGACGATATGTAGACCAGACCACGTAATTTTCCTAGAGAGAAACCAAGAAAACTGTTGTCACGAAAGATCGAGATTGCGCAACAGATCGGGCTTGCTATACATTTGCCTAGAGCGAGCACCCCATCTACACAACACAGCAAACACACAGAGCTCGAGAGCGCACCAATAATACCCACAGGCATCGCCATTGAGATGACCACCCCAATGCATTGTCTCATCTGAATGAGATTTTGAACTAATTCTTGTATTTGATTGAAGACTAATTAATGACTTTTACCTATGATAGCGTGCAGGGTAGTTTGTTGTATACGATCCATCTGTTAGGATCTATAACTCGCGCGCCCTGGATTGTATGGGTCCAAATTTGTACTTAAATTTAACTAGGAAAATATGCTCTATATGACACACACTAAAAATCGATGGTTTTGTATTCAAAATTAGTTTTTCGAATGGTAAAATATTTCTATCATATAATACATATTTTGTTGCTTAGAAACATGGTCGAAGTTTGGCTCGAAATTTGAGGAGGTATATATTAGAATAGACGTGTTTATCGCCTCAAACCTTAAAATAGCGGATATATACTGTATGTCGTGTACTCTTTTCTGGATATGTTAGAGTTTCTCTGAACCCCGTGCGATGGTTTTTCACCATTTGGATGTACCTTAAAATTGAGGACTTCTATGATACCCCCAACTAAATATAGACCGTCTATTTTTATGGATCCAACGGCATGTATAAACTCATGCTAGTGTGTAAAACCGGAGTAGTATAAAATATACTAGTCAATTAGTACCGAGTTAAAATTGGAAACTCTATAATTTTTTTTGGAAATCCCGTTAAAAAGGTAGGTCCCATAATTCCTGCTATAACTACATGCATAGCAGTCAGGCCGGCTACTTCACGGCGTCGTGATGGTCAAAATTGAAGCTACCGCACTTGTTAGACCTTGGCTACTCCACGTCGTACGTGAATTCCGTCCAGAATGTTCTAATTCTTTGCCATCGTGCTGCCGGCCGGCGGCCGCCATGCATGCGTACATGAAGTCGGTCCAGAAATTTGCCGCTGTGTGTGCTGCCCAGCAGGCCAGTCTCCATACGTACGTGAAGTCGTGAACACGTTCAGGCTGTGCAAAAGCTTTGCCGACCGGCCGGCCCGGCCGGCTTACATGAACTCTCGATGTGGAGCAAAACAAAAAAGCAAACGAAGACAACGCAATAAAATCGGGATTTAGTTTCCATAATTTTAGGCTAAAATAACAGAATATTTGGTGAGAATTAAGTCCTAATAAATGATTTTCTAATTAAAAGATCCTATGATCTCTCTTAATTAACGGCTAGATTTCAATTCATACTACTCACGTCTGGAGGGTAGTAAAAGGTACCGTAGAATGCCCCTTAAAATTAAACAGACAAGTACTAGCGTGATACACGACGACGGCTAGATGCCGCATGCATTTTGCCTAGAGAGGAACCAAGAACATTGTTGCCACGAAAGTGATTACGATTGCTTTCCGGACAAAGGCTTTAAAAGCATCCGTTGGAGCGTACGGTACTCCATAGCACACTGACCCATACCGATTGATAGAGATGTGTGAAAGCACAAAGTAGCGTGATACACGACCATCCTCCAAGAGTCACGAAAGGAGGGAGATTGCCTAACTGCTATACATATTGCCTAGAGGCTAGCTAGAGCGAGCACCCCATCTACCCAACACATACAGAGCTCCAGAGCTCACCAAGCACACAATGGCTTCTGTGTTGCAGTCACACCAATGCTTTGCTCTCCGTACGGAGGACAAGCGCAAGTACCTGCAGTCCGTGTATCGCGAGCAGGCCGGCGGCGTCGCCATTGAGGCAAGCGCCGTAGCCGTCGCCGGTAGCGTGCGAGCCCGCTTCTTTGTGGAGGCACCAAAGAAGAAAGAAGTTGGGCTCGTGCACGTGAGATGCTGCTACAACAACAAATACTGGGTGGCCGTGAAGGACACCCGCAGCGGCTGCTGGGTCATTGGCACCGCCGATGAACCCAACGAAGACCTCACCAGCCCCTCATGCACGCTCTTTTCGCCTATGGCACACAATCACCCGCGAGGCCTCCGCATCAGGTTTACTTTGCTTACCTCATCAATCTACTCATATATAGTACTCCATCCGTCCTAAATTAATTGTCTTAAAGTTGGACAAAAGTAGAAGTATCTAACCCTAAAACATGTCCAGATACACCTATTTTTATCCAACTTTGAGACAATTAATGACTTCTTTGACTACGATAAAGGAGTTGTCGAGTCCTTGGATAGAATGTCGACGTTAGAGCAGTGCTTCTCGTGCTAGCCAGTTCCGGCAACACGATAAGCATATGCCAATGCATCGCATTTTAGCATGTTATCATTGCAGTAATAAAAAGTTAAGACACAACTAGTACAATGCATACGAGCTGTATTATCATCATAGGCTCATGTATTCATATGATTGGACTAACACTTCTTTTTCATATGACTACACACAAGTGTTGTATGTTAGCTATGTTACAGCCGCACTCTCTCTCTCTCTATAAACTACTATGCCACGTCAACAAAGTACTTATAAAACCCTAAACCGTGTTAAGAAACTTGTATATGCATAGGCCTAAGGATGGATACGAGCATGCTCAGTCGCTCGAGCCTAAAAAAGCTCGGTATTGTCGGGCCGAGTCTGGCTCGGCTCGTTGCTCCAGCGAGCTGGGAATTAAAGCTGGGACAGAGTGGATCCCTATCGTTGTGCGATGTCGAAGGCGTGGTGGCTCACTAGAAGAGCCCAGACTTGGTCTGTTGCTGGCCGGAGTTTGTTCACCTTAACACTAAACTAAACTATGTACTTAAACTGATGCGTAGTGGGATGTTGCCGCCGAGCCCGCTCAGCTCCGTCGGGTAGCCGGTAGCTGTCTCAACAGCTTGCATGCGACGCGTGCGGATGACGACGCCAGCTCCATCAAGATCCGGACGCCGAGATCGGCGTGCGCGGAGACTGCTCCTGCTGCTGGTGCCGGTTCGGCAGCCTGCCGATGGGCAACGGGGCAGGGGGCTAGGTCACTGTTTCTAGGGTGGACCCGACTTGGCTACTACTAGGATGAAGCGTCATCATCCTACACTGACGTTGGCAGCGACATGTTGGAGAGGCGGTTGCGGCGTGTGAGGCGTGACCTATATTTTTTTCTCGTTTGTCGTGTTAGACTAGTCATAGTGGGGAGTAACTAAGTAGTAACATCAACGCCAAGTAGGCAAAAAATCTGACGTGGCAAGTAATTAATGTGGAGAGAGATGGTGGTGGTAACATAGCTAGTTACCATCACATCACATATTCCAATGCACTATGTGTCTACAACCTAATTAATAATTGTTTGCATGACACCACATGTATGTTACTCCCCACTATGGAGATAGTAACATAGACTAGTAACAACATCAAGTTACTACTCTTAGTTACTCCCCACTATGAGCACCATCCTGGTTTAATTTAAAATGCACATTTTGAAAATCTAGTAGTCCCAAAGTCCATTTATATGCTAGGCACATTTGTATTAATTCCCTCAGTTGCCTCTCTCCATCAATACATGCATGATTTCAGTTCTAGTCAAATAGCACCTTGGACCCAGAGTATCAAACAAGACGGAATAATTATTTTCACCTTTGCTTTCCTTTCCCATGTTTCCACTCTATAAGTGCACCATCCCATATCCACGGCCACAATTCTGCATGCTCTTACATTATTTTCGTATAAATGCTATCGTTCCTCAAGAATTGTTGCTGGAAGATCCAACAAGAGTGCCTCTTTTTTTTTGGAGAAAACTACAACGAGTTCCTTCAAAAGAGTACTTGGTTGTTTTTTAAGAGAAACGCCATGAAAACAGACCCTTAGCCTCAGCTCGCTACTCCATATGTTGAGCCGTCGGGGTGGACGGTCGCTCTGTGGAACCTGACGATAGTGAAAGATGATAAGCAAATCATTATCCGTCGGCGGCCACCATGGTTCACGAGAGGGCTAAGGCCTTTCATAATGCATTTATCTTGGCACGCTATCATATGCATATTGCTGATGTGGCACTATATTAATTGAAGAAAGAGAATGATGTTGTATTTTATTTAGCATACGACTCTTTCATGAGATCACATGCAAGTATGAGGCCAGATTCATTTAAAATTAGTCCACTTAGATACACCACTTAAGAAACCATGCATTATGGCAGTTGTCTCTTATAGTACAATAGTAGAATAGTGCGCTAAGAGAAGATGTATTACGGAAGGCCTAAGCATACAAGAAAACCGGTATTATAATCCTGACACAAATCAATAGCTAGCGGACTAACGAAACTGCATATATAGTCAGCAAGTGTCAATTTGCCCTTAGAGCCAGTTTAGTGTATTTTGGAAACGTATTTTGCGAACGTAATGTGGTAGCAAAATGAGTCTGAGAGATAAAGTGGTAGTTTTTTGAACGTTTGTTAACAAACTGATAGTTTTATGCTATTATCTCCTACATATTTAGTTGCGAGAAATCTCATAGCTTTGTCGATATATACTTCAACGTACTGTAGCATCTAATAATTACGGTATCTCATGCCCACAACTTACGGTAATGTGGCATTGTAATACCGTGTTCCCCGTAATACTTTGCTACGTACCAACACAGCTACGCTCTGCCTGCCTTCCTTCCTGACTTTATAATTGCCCATTTTACATAATGACAGGTTTCGCCATCCCAGTCTACAAAAATTTGTTGGCATGTCATCAATAGCCAATCCTCTCTTGCAACTAGCAGAGGGTACAAATGACATGACAGATCTCTTCACTGTAATCGGTTTGTTGGAACAGAAGGAATTACCCAAATATATTGCTCTGAAAGAATCCGGGGGCAACTATTTCGGGGTGAGGTGCAGGAGGGACTTATATGATGGCCTTAGCTTTTATAGCAGGTGTAATCTTCCGAAGCCCCCTAAAGGTCCGGTCCTGGTATTTCACACTACAGATATCGGAGATGCGGGTGTGATATGTACCGTTCACACCAATGATGATGGAACGGTTCGTATACAGTCAACCAGGGATGGTTATTTCTGGAAGCGCGACCACCATGACTGGATTATCCCCCATGAAGGAGAAACCAGAGCCAACGATGCTGACACATTATTCGAGGTGACCCGTGGGGATGGCTTCATTGCACTTAAGAACCTGGGCAACGGCAAGTACTGCAAGATAAGAAGGGACTCCATGGAATATGAATACCTCAGTGCTGAAGAGTCTTCCATGTCGAGGTACACGAAGTTGCAGTTTGCCGAGCCGATTACGGATCAAAAGATCTATGAGGCGGAGTACTACCACAAGGAAGAAAGGATTTATGACATCAAGATTGTCAAGTCGGTGGCTATTACTCGTACCAACAACGGCGATAGAGATTTAACCGGCTCGATTACCTTCTCCCAGAAAACTCAAGCGGAGACTAAATGGCAAACCAGTGTTTCTGAAAAGACCGGCTTGGAAGGTAGTCTCAGCATTGGCACTGGTGAGAAGTCTCCGGTCCAGGCGAACATAGAAGTTAAAAAGTCCAAGGAAAAAACTTCATCACAAGGCACGGAATCATCTCAAAGTAAGGGGGATGAAGTATCGCTAACACATGCGTATACTGTTCCGCCGGGGCAAACAATGGCAGCACAACTTGTCGCAACACAGTCTCGTCGTGACATCCCCTACTCATACAAGCAGAGGATTACTCTGACTAATGGAGATAAAATTACTAGCATCCACGACGATGGCATCTGCACTGTGAAGGAAAATTATGGTTTTAACATCACTGAAAGTAAGAAGCCAGATGAAATCAAAAGGATGCAGGCTGACAGAAACCCTGTCTTAACCCCGCGGGTGCGATACTCCTGATTTTAGCGCCAGGCTGCATGTTGTAGCACTTGGTAGCGGCATGTCATGTTTTCGTTATCCTGTTGTGTCTCTCACGTCCATGTTAGACGTGATATATCATATGTAAGCTTGAGGCGTGCACGTTCACGCCAAGGCATTATTTTCCTTTCCCGTCGAGTCAGTTGCCCGCCTCTAACTTCGGATTGGCGCGGTTATTATGTATTTGTAATGGTGAGATTTGCTCCGATAATAAAAGAAAACAGGGAAGAAAAGCCGCGGTAAGTTCGCGGCACAAACCACTTGTATTCTCGGTTACGTGTGTTCAGTAGTAGCGACTTCGTGTGAGCTGGCACTTTTGGGCATGTTGCAACATTTTACCCCTTGAAAACCCTACTAACGTAAAACCAAGCGACAGTCCCCTTACTAAAAAAAATGAATAAATGGACACAATAATGTATACCCAAGGGCTGTCACGCTGCTAGCCAAGTTTGACACCGGAAATATCTTACCTACAACATATATATATATGTACAAGTGTACAACCCATGTGAAAATAGAAAAAACTTTACTTTCAACACAACCCATGTGTAACTCACGGCTGCAAGAATCACCATCCCGTGCTAGCTCGTGGAGTTGAATGAGATCTCTTAATTCTTGTTTAAACTAGAATTTGGCAAAATTGTATGTTCTTAAGTGCTACTCTAATTGCTTATTAAGTGTTTTTCATCAACGGTTTTTTTTATTAACTCAATAAATTTGAGTTACACCGACATTTTAATAACAAAGGTGCACACACACTACGGGAGAGCGCCCCGTTGCCGTGTGTCGCGGTGGTGAGGATGTGACCTCAACAATCATCATAGTGAGGGACACGGGGTTTGATAAAGGAAGAGGATGTTGGTGGACTACTCGATTTGGCAGGTTACTGCCCGCCGTGTTTATTTCGATGAGGTGAAAAGTATCGATTATAGGGGGTGCACTACGGGACACGGCCGATACGCCGACGGCCGGCCCCCGTCGGCGTAGGCATAGGCCGACGGGGACCGTCGGTGTCTGGCCGTCGGCGTATAGGCCTGTCGGCGTATACGTGTCCCCGTCGGCATATACGTCACCGTCGGCGTATACTGGATACGCCGACGGGGATCCCCGTCGGCGTATACAATTTTTTTTTGAATTGTTTTTTTTTGAATTTTTTTCTGCGTATTTTTTATTTCACTTGTTTAACCACTTAATCACACTATAGTCATATTTTTTTTATCTTTAACAATTTTTAATTCTAATCTAAATTACTCGTTTCTACTAACACTTCCCGGTCTGTCAACCATCATGAGATTACTTCAGGCCCAGCACGCTTAACTTCGTAGTTCCTTCGATGTGATCTACCTAGAAACAACGGATGTGTTGTTGATAATATTATCCAATCAATCCTGTTAACCTTAACCCTTGGACCATCATGTCACACTCTTTTATTTTGTGAATTCAAACAACTATTTAAATAAAATATAATAACTATTAATAAATTTGAATTCAAATAATCTTGAATTTAAATAATAATAAACATGTTTGCTTTTTCTATTTAATATTGAATAATTCATATCTATAAATCCGTAAATCAAAATTTGACAAATAATATGTCTATATCAATTAGAAAAATGAGAGAAATTAAAATATGACATCCATACAATATTTTCCATCATATATAAGACTTTTTTTGTTTTCATTGAAGCAAAAAACCATTTTCTATGTTCCGAGTGTAAAAGAAGGGTTTTTTTGTGAAGGACCTACCATAAATATGTTGCAAAACTTGAGAGATATAATTTTTGAAAATACTAGACCATGTTATATGCACAAATAACCAATTTGTTTCATATGAAAAGGTTTTCATCCACCTCTTTTGAAGAACAGAAGTTTCTGCCGATTCTGGTGGAAACTGGTCAAATTTGAACTACAGGTACCTCATAGTTTGCTCATGATTTTTGGCAAAAATCATTTTAGGTACACAAGTACCTATTTCAACATAGATACACAAAGAGTTTCTCAATATTCAACCCCTAGCTACGAACAGTCATGCCCGCCGCCTTGACTTTTTCCTCAAACGGGGTTAGAAAATTCCAAAAAATTCAAAAAAAAAACCAAAATGATGCGAGACCTTCGCGTGGTGTCATTATATAGGTCCTAGTATACACGAAAAATAATAAACTTGGAATACGACAGTTGTGTTGACAATGTGTTCATAAAAATTAGCTATCTCCTATGAACATTCTAGGGTTTTGGGCCAGATGACGAGTGTTATGGTCATATCCATGGCATAGTTTGTTCAAATGTTCCCATATTACACACAAACATGCATCTTGGAAGCACGGACAATGTTGACGGAGGAAGTTTTCCTTTTCATTGAAGCAAAAAACCATTTTCTATGTTCCGAGTGTAAAAAAAGGGTTTTTTGTGAAGGACCTACCATAAATATGTTGCAAAACTTGAGAGCTATAATTTTTGAAAATACTAGACCATGTTATATGCACAAATAACCAATTTTTTTCATATTAAAAGGTTTTCATCCACCTCTTTTGAAGAACAGAAGTTTCTGCCGATTCAGTTGGAAACTGGTCAAATTTGAACTACAGGTATACCTCATAGTTTGCCCATGATTTTTGGCAAAAATCATTTTTAAGTACACAAGTACCTATTTCAACATAGATACACCAAGAGTTTCTCAATATTCAACCCCTAGCTACGAACAGTCATGCCCGCCGCCTTGACTTTTTCCTCAAACGGGGTCAGAAAATTCCAAAAAATTCAAAAAAAACCAAAATGATGGGAGACCTTCGCATGGTGTCATTATATAGGTCCTAGTATACACCAAAAATAATAAACTTGGAATACGACAGTTGTGTTGAAAATGTGTTCACAAAAATTAGCTATCTCCTACGAACATTCTAGGGTTTCGGGCCAAATGACGAGTGTTATTGTCATATCCATGGCATAGTTTGTTCAAATGTTCCCAGATTACACACAATCATGCATCTTGGAAGAACGGACAATGTTGACGGAGGAAGTTTTCCTTTTCATTGAAGCAAAAAACCATTTTCTATGTTCCGAGTGTAAACTCGCGAGAGAGAAGTGGACGCTGGTGAAGCGGGTCGCAACCCGGAGTGCATTCTTTGCCATCCAAAGACCAAAAAACACGTATACTTTCAAGGTATGTCACCCCCTAGCTTGTGTGGGGAGCCGGACGCTCCGTAGCCCCCCTCCGGTGAAAACCTAGACCCGCTGGAGAAATACCAGACTTATACGGATACCCGCTGGAGAGGGTTTTGAAACTTCGGGGTATATAAAAATTAAGCTACATATTTATGTTCTATATGTGTATTATATATTTATGTTTTATTTATTTTATATTTTATGGTGTAGGGTCCCGTTCCGGATTCACGTCGTTATTTTATACGGGAGGGAGGATGTCGAAATTCGAGTGTGCTAACCGTTCCAATATATTAAAAAAACTATACCTGCATGGAAAATATATATATGAAAATCAATATATATAATATAAAGACTATTTATTAACGATTTTTTTAAAAAAAAATAGGATACGCCGACGGCCTTTTGTACGCCGATGGCAGCCGTGTTCGCCCGATACGCCGACGGCCCCGACAAATCCCCGTCGGCGTTGCCCCTGGCCGTCGGCGTATCAAGGCTCTCCCGTAGTGGTGCTCTCCGGAGATTGGATCTCGGCTAGCTCTGAATCTAGGGTTGTCAGTCTCGTTTGTGACCTCCTCCCATGTTTTATATAGGTAGCAGTGACGTAACACCCTATTTTTCTGTCAACGGATTAGATATTTCTATTATGTGAGCTTATCTTGTTAGACAGTGGCTTGCCCGAGTGGAGATTGACCACTTTTTTACCATTCGATGTGCGATAATCTAGGGATTGTCAATGAATTCCTAGATTATCACGCGTAGTGGGAGGCGTGGAGGCGGAGCGGTTGGCCTCCTTGCGCCACGTGTAGGACCGATCCGGCCCGAAAGGAAAAGAACGACGAGGATGGTTTTACCTGGCTATATATACCGCGAGGGAGGAGGGGTACATTTTCCCCTTCTTCTTCCTCGCGCCCGCATCTGCTCTCAGTTTCCTGCACCGAAGCCGTTACTGTGCTCTGCAAGCTCTTCCAACTTCATGCCATGGTGTTCACCATGAAAACCGGTGCTTCCTCAGCGGCTGGCGACACGGAGGGCCGCCAGCGGAAAGGCGGGAAGTGGATAAAATCGGTCAACACCGCCAAGTTCCTCACCGCCGCCGAATGCGAAAGACTGCTCCAAGCTGGCGCATGGAGGCGTCCTGGTTCGGAGGTACACCCATGCCCGGAGGCCAACGTGCGAGTGAACTTTGTGGACCACATCTCCCGCGGCGTATCTTTTCCTCTCCATCCCTTTTCCCTTGCGCTCATGGCGGTGTACGGCGTGCAATTGCACGACATAACGACGAACTCGGTGTAGCACATCGTGTGCTTCATCGCGTTGTGCGAGTGCTACCTCGAGGTAGCACCGCACTGGGCCCTTTCCATGCATTATTTCAACGTCAAGGCGCAGCCTAGCGGCACAGACCCGCACGAGATTGGAGGTTACAACATCCAGATTAGCCCAAAGTAGGGCTACTTCTCGATGGGTTTCGTCGACTCTGTCACTGGCTGGAAGAGTCGATGGTTCTACGCAAAGGACTCCCCAATGTTGATGGCTCTCCTCTAATGGATCTAGACAACCCGGTAGTCTACAGGAGCTTGTCGAAGAACCAGTTATCCGTCGAGGAGGTTACTCAGACTGAAGGCTTGGTGTCCCAAGTGGCCGCATTGAAGGTTGAGGGGCTTACTACACCCTATCTGGCTGCCGTGTTCCTTAGGCGTCGAGTCCAGCCACTACAAGTCAGGGTAGTCCCTCTATGGGCTTATTCGAGTGCTGCCCCGACTCATCGTCTACGACGTGAAGAACTCTCGAGTAACGAACTCAAGCAGTGTTTTGCGTCAGATTACCTGAGTGAAAGAGCATGAAGTAGTCGATTTGACTCCGGATCTCCCACACTTTGTTCTTCGACTGAACGTACCAAGGCGAGTTTTCCTTTACGTTTACTAATTTCTGTTTGTTTCTTCTTTCTCTGCTTCCATTTTTTTCGAGTAATATTTCCTTTAGTTGATTTACTTCTTCTCTTTCTTTCTAGAATCTGGACGTTGTTCCTAGTGAACCACCCAAGACGGGTTCCGTCCATTCTTGGAAGGTTTAGACGAGGTTGCTGCGGTGGACGTGGACTCTATTCCTTTGGTCGCCACCGTGAATTCTTCTCGAGAAGCGGACGATCTTGAAGATTTTTTGGAGGATTCTGCTGAGGAATCTCGAGTGCCTTCCAAGCGTACTCGAGTAGAAGTTGAGGTCGAAGAAGCTACTTCCAGGGACTCGAGCTCTTTGAGTGCGACCCGAGGAGATGAATTGGGGAACCCAATCCCCGTGGTTCCGATTTTTTTTATGCCTCCGCCTGCTCCTCAAAAATCAGCAGCTCCCTCGGCTAAGAAAGTTCGCGGAGTGTACGGTTTGGGTTCCTTGGGCAGGTAAACTTTTACTATTTTTTCTTGCCTTACTTAGTCAAACTTTTAGTTCTTAACTATTTCTATTTCAGGGTTCCAATTCCTCCAATGGATCCTCCTCCTCCTGTGGTGCATCCTTCTACTGCTCCAACTCCGCCCACTACTTCGACGGTTGCACCTCCTCCTTTTACTCAAGGAAGGACTCGTTCGGGTACGGCTCCTGAAGTTAATGCTCCCACAGCTTCTCGGGTTCCTCGCAGGGGACTCGAGACAAGGGAGTCCTAGAAGAAGGCGCTCATAGGCACTAAGCCGTTCCCGAGGCAGACGGGAGACCTACGGGCCCAGGGCTTGGATAGTGGACTTGACAGAGGCTAATACTCTGGCTCCTAAATGCAAGGTTAGAGACCATGTGAGTTTCCTTTTGATTTTCTCCCTTGTCTCCTACTCATTCTGTCGGGTGCGCGATCAGCGCTCCCGGTGGGAGTAGGCCCTGAGTCTAGGTTTGGCTGCTTGCAGGCGAGCGCAGACTAAAGTATCTGACTCGATTATTACTTCAGCCTTTCCTGGCGAGCATGAAGGATCTAAACATCCTCTTTATTGGTATTGGGAGGCAAATGAATTCCGCTTTGGCTAACCTTTCGAAAGCAAAGGTTAAGAATTCGCCTCGATGAAATTTTGTCATCTTTTACTTACACATTTAACTGGTTCTTTTTGCTTGTTACTCTTGGCCTCGACTTCTGCCAAGAAGAAAGCTGCTAAGGATCGAGTAAAAGAACTCGAGGTGCAGAACGCTGCTCTTCGGCTAGAAGCTACCACTGCTCAGAAGAGGACCGAACCTGCTCTCCGGAAGGCCAACAGTCCCATCGCTAGGCTTAGTCGCGGGACTCTTCATCAGACTTCATCGACATCATCATCGACACCACTTCCGCGCTCCATGTCGGTAACGATCAGATCTAACCTTACCTGTAGCTCGATAGTAGATCCTGTATGCTACGTAGGACGGAAAATTTGAAATTTTGCTACGTACACCAATAGGATGCACGTAAGCTCTTCAAACCACCGTGGTAGCGACTTCGCATGACTTGAAGCTAAGAACGGCTAGAACATTACGTCGTGTAGACTCTTGGTTTCTAGTCATGTAACCCGACGGGCAACCACTTCCAAAATATAATATTGTACTATGCTACGCTAGTAGGCACGATCACCACGACATGTGTTGTCTTCAACTCCAGCCAAGAATTTTTCCCTCGCACTATCCAGAATATTTATTCGTCATTTTGTTCTCAAGTACCATTTCTTATAGTAGACTAGTAATGCAAATAGTTGACGGTCAAAATTCCTAGCTGGATATTGCTTTTCTACATCACAGTTTCATGTATTTCTTTCCTACTTTACCTTTTCATTTGATTATTTTCAAGTTTTTAGATCTATCAAAAATTGCATTTATGTCGAGTTTTTCCTATAGTCAACCCGATTAAAATGCACCATTGATTTATGAAGTCGGCATGTGCATGGGAACTGTTTAGTACATCAAGTTGTAAACTCATCACACTCAATCCCTAAACACTGCGGAGATGATTGTAAATGCTCTAAAGTAGCCAAGGAGGGCAAAGAGAAATCAAAATGGTGATATCAGATGATGTTAGGCGAGGAAGGATTTAGATGGGAGTTTCCTATTTTCGGTTACTCTTGATTTTTCTTTGTTCTTCGTACCTTACTGTTCTGTAATTTTTGAGTTGAAGGCTTGAAGCTCTTTTTTTATGACTCAAATGATTTGGTTGGAGCGACGCAGTTCACTGCTATGTTTTTTTAAGAAAATATTCTTGGTTGAGTCAGTGATATCGTGTTAATTCTGTGATAGTCCGAACGACAGCCATCAACCGAGTGCATCCATACGCCAAACGTCCCCGCTGGTCTTCTGGATGAGCCCATGTATTTATCCAGTATGTAGCTCAATGAACAACCTGCAAGAAATTCCCCACTCTCATATGGTTAAAAATAACATCATTTCGACTATTCCATAACACCCAAAGAAAAGCACAAACGTCAATACGAATTGAAACTTTTGTATTAGTATCTATCATGTCTAACCAATGAACAAACATGTTAGCAATACTACTTGGGGGGCTGGTGCCAAATGTGAAGTGAATAAGTCTCCAAATTTTTCTCACGAAGTCACAGTGAATAAAAAGATGTTGAGCAGTTTTGTCGGCATCATAAAAGACACATTTCAAACTACCTATCCACCTTCTTTTAGCCAAGTTATCTTAGTTAACAACTCTTTTCTATGTAGGAACCATATAAAAATCTTAATTTTTAATGGCACCTTGAGCTTCCATAGGTATTTTCGCAGGAACCTGACACCTCCATCCATTAGATGTCCATATATATATATATATATATATATATATATATATATATATATATATATATATATATACATCCCATTTATCTCCCACTAAAGAGTGTCTAAAATGCAAGTTTGGATGAGCTCGACCTAGAAGCTGGGAAACAAGAACATTTTTCTGTCTCACAATATTAAAAAGACTAGGGTATTGTGCGGAAACAGGAGTGTTTCCAAGCCAGGGATCTTCCCAGAATCGAATTCCTTGCCCATTACCCAGAGAAAAAGAAACATTTTCAAAGAAAACATGTTTCACTCCCATGATCCCTTTCCAAAAAGGTGAATCTGTGGGTTTTACTTTGACTTGGGACAGTGTTTCATCCTTAATATATTTTTTATGCAACAACTCATGCCATACCCCATCCTTAGTTAACATTTTAAACAACCATTTTCTAAGGAGACATTTGTTTTTAATGTCCAACACCTGAATTCCATGCCCCCTTGATCTTTAGGACGGAAAATTATGTTCCACTTGGATAGTTTGTATTTCCTTTTATGATGATCACTCTGCCAGAAGAAGCGAGACCTATAAAAGTCCAGTCTTTTCAATACCCCAACAGGTATTTTAAAGAAGGATAAGAGGAGCATCGGAAGGCTAGTTAAAACTGAATTAATTAGGATAAGTCTGTCTCCATATGAGAGTAACTTCCCTTCCCAATCCATGAGCTGAGTTTCTGTTCAAACGATCCTCAACTGGCTTCCATTCTTTGTTAAGAAGTTTCCGATGATGAATTGGAATTCCTAAATATTTAAATGGCAAGTTACCGACCTCACATACAAAGATTTGTCGGTATTCCTTCATGAACTCTCTAGCCTTCCCAAAACAGAAGATCTCACTCTTGTAAAAATTAATCTTTAATCCAGGAAGTTGCTAAAAAATAGAAAGAATTAATTTCATATTCACTGCTTTCTCCAAATCATGCTCAATAAAAAAATAGTATCATCAGCATATTGAAGAATAGAGATCCCGCCATCGACTAAATGAGGAACGAGCCCCCAAACTTGTCCATCCTCCTTTGCCCGTGCAATAATGATGGCCAACATGTCAGCAACTAGGTCAAAGAGAATGGGAGATAACGGATCCCCTTGTCTTAAACCTTTTAGAGTCTGGAAGAAATGACCAACATCATCGTTGACACGAATACCCACACTCACCCCTGAACGAAGCGAGACACCCATTTGCACCGTTTGGGAGAGAAACCTTTCATGCGTAGGGTATGCTGCAGAAAAGACCAATTGACTTTATCATAGGAATTTTCGAAGTCAATTTTAAAAAGGACACCATCAATTTTCTTCCTATTAAGTTCATGAATCGTCTCATGTAAAATCACAACTCTTCCAGAATATTTCGACCCGGCGGAAAGGCAGATTGGGAGGGTTTTATAACCTTTTGAGCAATATCATTAACCTTGTTCGTTCCCACTTTGGTAAACTCAAATTCAAAAGACAAATCGGCCTATATTGCTCAATTCTACTAGCATCCTCTTTTTTGGATAATAGGGTGATAACTCCAAATTTCAATTTGAACAATGGTAAATCTCCATAATGCAATTGTGCAAACATTGTCATTAGTCAACCTTGATAACATCCCAAAAATTTTGATAGAACTCAGCAGGAAATCCATCCGGCCCAGGTTCTTTATTATGCTCCATCTGGAAAATAGCATGATGAACCTCCTTTTCAATAAAAGGGGTCGTCAAAATACTATTCTCCATGTCAGATACTTGAGGCAAGTCCGTAATCCTAGACTCCGAAAGCGAAAAAGAAGTAGAAGCCGATGCTCCAAACAATCTTTTGTAAAACTCAGAAATATAAATTTCAAGTTCTCATGTCCAATAATAGTTCCTTCATACTGCTCAAGTTGATTTTTTTCTTTTTCCGGTGTTTACCATTAGCTATGATGTGAAAATACCTAGTATTGTCCCCCCCCCCCTCTTGAATGTGATGGACTTTAGCACGCTGAGCCCATTTAGACTATTCCTATCTACGAAGAAAAGGTAAGTAATCATCAGCCTCCTTTTAACCACTCTTTCGGCCTCAGACAAAGGAGTAGATTCTGCTCTTAAGTCCAACTCTTCAATTAAGAGAAACAGGCAATCCAGTTGCTTCTTATATTCACCGCTAATGTTTTTAGCCCATCCATGTAAGAAACTACGCAATTGTCTAATCTTATTTTGCCAAATCTCGATTGGACTAGATCCCACATTCACACTCAACCACTCTCTCCGAACCAAGTCAAAATAAACCTCTCTCTAAAGCCAAGACAGCTCGAAAGAAAACAGCGATGTGTTACCTATATGAGCTGAAGCTCCAGAATCAATAAGTAATGGCGCATGATCAGACCCCATACGAGTAAGTGTCTGAACCGTTACCAACATATATTTCTGTTCCCAGTCTGTACTAGACATAATTCTATCCAATTTCTCATAGTTGGGTATTGGTAGTCTACCAGCCCAAGTATATTGTCTTCCCGAGAGCTCTTAGTGGACAAATTTGTGAAGCGACGCACTGAATTTCCTTTTCCCTCTAAGTTCAGTTCTACAATTCATATGTCAACACCTACATTATGATTTTTAGCATTGGTAGATTCGCCGGGAGTCAATTGAAGAATCAAATAGGGACATCACATTTACATAGCTGAAATTTACAGCTATGTAAGTTAATAGATGATGCTAGTAGTAGTGTTAATTTCAGCTGTATAAATTTGATGATATATTTTATAATATCATCTGTCAACAACACATGATATTTCGAATATACATCACAACAACATCAAGGAAAGTTACAAAATTTGGGGAAAAAAATGAATTGCTTATCATTGCACCGGACGTCGACATGGACAATCGAGGGAGTTGCTACCGGCCGGCTTGCTGGTTCTGTGCAGACGGGCTCGAGGTGGATGGCTACGGGAGGCGGAGGATGGGGACGCCGGCAAGGAGTCGTCGAAGCCTGGCCATGGTCGCTTACTCGGAGGAGCTCGGGAGCCGCAGAAGCGACACCTGGTTGGAGAGAAGAAGGAGGCAGGGCTGGAGCTTGGCAGCAGGTCATGGACGGGCATTCCCAAGTGCAGGCGGGATGAGACGGAGTCGAGGAAGACGGGGGCGAAATCGAGGATGGCGGCGCTCGGGCGCGGGGCTGCCTCCCATGACACTCGTGCGGAGGAGAGGGCCGAGTGGGGTCGGGGCATAGCGGGGAGGGGGAGCGGGGTCGGGGCGGGGCGGGGACGACCTCGAGCGGCAGCTGCTCACCGGCCTCGCTCCTTGGACCAGTACCTGCAAATTACGGGGTGGGGCGGAGCCGCCCAGCCCCGGATCCGGTGGAGGCGCGCCGGAATCTGCAGCCGGCGGCTCCGAGCGAGGCAGCCGTCCTCCCTACCGGCGGCGCGGACGGGAGCATCGACAGGAGGAGCTAGGGACAGGACCTAGGGTGTCGGGGTCAGGAACAGGGAATAGTTCTGCTTTTCTTTCTCCTGGTTGATTAGATTCAGAAGCGGTGCGAACGTGGAGTGGCAATTGTGCGTAGTAAATCGGTAGGACATGTCTATTTTCAAATACCCATTCGGGAACTCCCTCAGAAAATCGGGAAACTGCTCGGGGACAGTTTCTGGTTTCATGTACAAAAGGAGATTCTCGGTGGAGAGAATCTAGATAGAAACTGGACACTTCTTTTCAATTTTTGCTTATTTGCATCTAAAAGCGCTAGAAACTGCAAATTAAGTGTCCCTAAGAAGATTACGAGGAGTTAAACTGGGCCAGGAAAAGACCAACTTGGCCTAGTATCTTGCTGGGCTTCAATCCACATAGTGGACGATGGGCTTTCTCTTGCTGCTGCTCCTCTCCGTGTTGTCTCGATCTGTTAGGCAAAGGCAAAACCTCCCCTCTCTCCTCACGTCTCTCCCCACCCGCCGCCATGGACGCCGGCGACCCCTCCACCTCCCTCGCCGTCACGGCGGCAGACCCATCCCAGAGTGCCAAGAAGAAGGCCCCCAAGCGGTTCGTCCACACCGCGATCCCGGCCTCCATCCTCTCCGACCCGACCCTCGCCGCCGCCGCCACCTCCCTTCTCCCGGCCGCATACAACTTCGAGCTCCCCAAGACCGCCCACCGCATCCGCTCCTCCGGCGCGCGCCGCGCCGCGCTGCAGCTCCCCGAGGGCCTCCTCCTCTTTTCCCTACCGCTCTCCCACATCCTCGGCCCCTTCCTCGCCGAGGACCCCTCCAACGACGTCCTTATCCTCGCCGACCCCACCTATGGCGCCTGCTGCCTCGGGGACCGCCCCGCCAAGGCGCTCGCCGCCGACCTCCTCGTCCACTACGGCCACTCCTGCCTCGTCCCCGTCACCTCCTCCCTCCTCCCCGTGCTCTACGTCTTCGTCGAGATCCGCGTCGACGCGCTCCGCCTCGCCGCCGCCGTCCGCAACGCCTTCCCGGACCCCGCCACCGCGCCCCGCCTCGCCCTCGCCGGCACCGTGCAGTTCATCTCGGCGGTGCACGCTGCGCGCGAGATGCTCACGCGGGACGGGTACCGCGACATCGTCGTGCCGCAGGCCAAGCCGCTCTCCGCCGGCGAGATCCTCGGGTGCACCGCCCCCACGCTGAAGAAGTCGGAGGGGGTGGGCGTGGTGGTGTTCGTCTCCGACGGCAGGTTCCACCTCGAGGCGTTCATGATAGCCAACCCCGGGGTGAAGGCCTACCGGTTTGATCCCTTTCTTGGTGTGCTCGTGCTGGAGGAGTATGACCATGTTGGGATGAAGCAGGCGAGGAAGGAGGCGGTGTTGGCGGCGAGGAAGGCCAAGAGCTGGGGAGTTGTGCTCGGCACGCTTGGCCGGCAAGGGAGCGTAAAGGTTCTTGACCGGATAGTAGAGCACCTGGAGGAGAAAGGATTGGAGCACACGGTAGTGCTCATGTCGGAGCTCTCCCCGACGAGGATGGAGCTGTTCGGGGATTCTGTTGATGCATGGGTGCAGATTGCGTGCCCTCGGTTGTCCATCGATTGGGGGGAGGGATTCAAGAGGCCGGTGCTGACAACATTTGAGTTTGATGTTGCACTGGGGTATGTTCCTGGGTGGTGGGAGAAGGGGAGTAGGGAGTGTGGCGGTGGAGGTGGAGGTGGCAGTGGGTGCTGCTCAGGGTCAGGAACTTGCGGAGATGGTGATTGTGGTGGAAATGATTTTGGAGGGGAATACCCGATGGATTACTATGCGCAGGACGGGGGTGACTGGAATGGCTGCTACATGAAGAAGAAACCCTCCACTGGCGAGAGAAGGCCCCGAGTTCGAATCGGTAATTATTCAAAAAACAAATCATAGTAGCCTATATACAATTTTGTTCTTTACTTCCGTTGCGTGTCATCATACAGCATTCTGTATTTGTCAGCGTCAGTGAGATTTCCATATGTTTAAGTGAATTGTTTAAATTGGCAAACTAAATAGATACATCTTGCCATAAAAGTAGATCCGTACAATGGTAGTAAATTTAGAAGAACATAGACATCTCTGGATTGTGCTCATACCAAAGTGCATGCTGTAATTAATGTACCAAAGTTTTCTCTTGATTTTGTTAAGCAGAAAATATTATTTAGGCTTCTGAGAGAAAAAAAAGGATAGAATAGCTAGGTCTTTCTTGTGCAAAACTGTGTAGCTTCTTTCCGAATCTTTGTTTGAGATTCAGACCTTAAGATGTCTGGAAGAAACAGTTTATTACTTTTGCCAAAGCAAAGCAAAAAAAAAAAAAAAAAAAAAAAAAAAAACTGATTGTGTCTGCTCTCTTGGGGATGTACTGGACTAATGTTTACAAGTTTCTGTAAACATCTTATTCGGGCTATATAGAGTAAATGTAAACATCTTCCATGAATTGGTCCGCCGCAATTTGCTCGCTGGTTCATTCAGTTATTGTGCTCTCGACACTAATTTTCTGCAATTTGTTATAGCAGTCACTTATACTTTACCAATTCTATTTAGCAGGCAGTAGTGTTCAAGTCGAGGAGAAGCAATGATACATCGTTATGAAGTTATGCAAGCCAACCAAGAGATCAAGGACAGCTTCATGGCATCCAGAATTTTTGACCGCGAAGTTCAATCTGAACACGCCATGCTTCAGGGAATGCGATGTCGGAACTCGCCCGTGCCAGCAGGCCTTTCCAAGCATCAGGATACTCTGCCCCCCTTTATCAAATACAAGCCAATTTACCAATTGGCAATTGCTGAGATGCTGTACCTGAATACCTGAGGCGTATGTGTATTTATCTTTCTTGTACCATACTGTAAAACTATGTATTGTTTTATTGGCTGAATGTTCCAAAAATTACAAGGAAGAACTTTAAATTTATATATAAATACGAAAGAAGAATTTAAATAAATGAAAGTAGGCAAAGAATGACAACAGCAAAAGAGCCAAGGCAACGCAATGCAGTCCAAGGGGAAGCTGCCTGCCATGGTCTTCCATGGAGAAATGAGCCATGTACAGCTATTTTGAAGAGCCGTATCATTTTTTTCTTAAAGAAAAAAAAGCACTCATTCAAAGAGTTTTTGTCGATCAATGGATTCTAGCATCTCAATCAGTAAAACGAGTTGTTTTGCTTGGGTATATATGTATATCTTGTAGGTTAATGCTAGTACTATTTTGGCTTTGATTTTCTCAAACAAAATTCTGGCTCTAATTTGGTATATCTCTGACTTGGAAAAATAAAGGGTCTCCCGCGGTCTTACGGATAAAGCCACACGCCCAGATGATGCATGGCACAGAGGAACCAGAATACAGAACATTCAACACAGCAGACAAACAGAATAGGAAATATGCAAAGCAGTCTCAGATGCAACAATCTCCGCATGGACATAGAGAGATGCAGGTACCGATCCACAGAGGCGGTTACATGATAGGCGCGAGTTAACAAAATAACAGATTTGCTTCCTACAGGTCCACTTCACCGCTGACCACAGAAATTACATAATAGGCGCGAGTTAACAAAACAAGGCATCCGGTGCACTTCGCGCCGCTGACCGGTGCACGCTCATGGAAGAACCTACAGCAAGGAAAGCCGTTTCTGCATCTCAACCACAGGAATGTGAACACAATATATCCTGTGGAGCAACCAATGTCATCAGTCAAACCAATTTATCTCACAGTTTTGCATGATCCAAGAAGTAGACAATAGCTTAACCATTGTGGAAAGTTATGCCGAAAGCTCAAACCCGATTTTCCACAGCATTATTGGACAAAACTAACATTACAAACACACAACATCAATAAGAAGACAGCCTTCAAGTTCTACTGTTAACCATTTTCTGAATTTTCTTGCTCTGATCTCAGTAGCACATGATCAGTTGGTTTAAATACCTACCTTGGAGGCAAATAATGAACAACCTAGCTTATCAAATCACTTATCGTCGACATATGAGGGTATCATGGAGTAGAAAACATCATATTTATAGCTCATGAGCATATATAGGCTGACTTGAAATTAGCTTAACCATTCTATTGTGGAAGTTGTGCCAAAATGCTCAAAGCTGAATCATCTCGCAATTATTTGACAAAACCAATATTAGAAACAGAGAACATCAATAAGAGAGTCAACTCATAGTGGCGTGCCTTGAATTTGTACTGTTAACGTATTCTCAAGTTACACAACAGAGGTTTAAATATCATTTGGAATAATTATTTCTTATCATGTGGATATAAGGGGGCCCATGTAGTAGAAAACAGAAAAATAACTGGTTTCTATCTCATGGGCATGTTTGTTGATACAACGTTAATACAAAACAGATGTGATTTTCTTTTTAAATTATGCAAATGATGAAAATATATGAGATGCCAAATATGAAAAGGTGCAGTTTATGTCAAAAGTTTTTTGTTATGAATCTAGTCATGATTTTTTTATGTGCGTATAATATGTATTATTAAGCACACATGGTAACTAAAGTAGAAGAAATTTTATCTATGAGTAGGAAAAACATAATACACAAATAGAGAATGGAAAAGGTTCCAATTCATCAGTCATCTGAGAAGCTAGAGAGATAAGCGCTTGCACTATTAGAATGAACTGGAGGAGTACTAATGGAAAGATGCCCACGAAGGGACGAGAGAAATGCCTAGAGAAAAAGATCCAAGACTCAGCCTGCCACGAAAGCATGAAGGGTGGTGGCCAGATAAGCAATAGCTTGCTATCAAAAAAAAAAAAAAAAAAAGGTAAGCAATAGCTTAGCAAAGGTCATAGAGAGAATTTTGGAGTCCTCTCTTACAATTTGGTACTTGAGAAATGATAGAGAACTGGTAGGCAATTAAAAAAACATTTCAGATAAACTTTGCACACAGAAGATAAGCTTACCTGCTCAACCAATACAACATAATAACATATCTGACCAGACAATCATCTTATGCATTGTGCAAAATTCCGCCTCCATCATGTTCACCGCCATTGCCTGTTTCTACGGGACAAGAAGTCAAACAACCAATGACATTCCAACAGAAAGCCAACTAGAAACTACAAAGCATCAAGGAGATATTCAGATACACTTACGTGTAATTTTAGAGAAAAAAAAAACTACTCAGGTATACAACAGACAAAAGGAATGGATAAAAATAACCACAACCACTGTCCAATTCAAGAGTATCCCGGATATACTCAAATCGTAAAAGTGAAGATAACACAGACTAAGATTATCGGCTAGAAGTTTTCTAGGATTATTCTTAAGCACATTTCAACTTTCACGCCATATTGAACAAAATAAAATATGCTTTTTCTAACAAAATCGTAGCAAGAGAAGTGATCATGACAACTCAAATCAATATTGTCTTCAAATAAATTTATCCTTATAATATCCAATGAACTCAGTTTATTAAAAAAAATCCTGGTGCATAGCAGCAGGACTCTCTTCCAGGTTCCAGGTGATGAAACGAACACTTGTTTCGTCATTTATTATGAATTTACGATTATTAGCAAGATTAGGAGAGACAACAATATTACATGACAGAAATACAACTAGCTACATATTTGGCATTTTAGTTGGTTCAATCTAGTTTTTATGAAATTGCTCTCAACTTACAACTGTTATGTATCTCACATTGAGAAAAAAAACTGCACTGCAGCTATGCGATAGCACTAGCAGTATACAGTTCTTGCACACGTGAATAGGCAGGCAACAAAGGCATATGGTTCAACTGTTATACAAAGAATTTGCTAATTTGGTGTTAATTGTTTTATTGTACAGACATTCATATACTAAACCGATAGAGACAGTTCTATAGACTAGAACCACATGGTCCAATAATGATAATAATAATGAAACTACTGCGAGAACATGAGAAACAACATTGCTACGTTTTTTTCAATCACAGATACAACGACAGACAAAGAATTAGTGGCATAAACTAAACAAGATACTGCTAATAAATATTTTTCTACATCAGATCTAATACATAAAACACCACCACACAAG
Source organism: Alopecurus myosuroides (assembly GCA_028641055.1). Lineage (NCBI taxonomy): Eukaryota > Viridiplantae > Streptophyta > Magnoliopsida > Poales > Poaceae > Alopecurus > Alopecurus myosuroides. The sequence goes on from CM054060.1 coordinate 28,215,494, forward strand.
CACCAACATAAAAGAGTACAGAACAATGTCAGAGACCATCAAGCAGCAAAAGGCATAATTGATATGGCACTACTTGAAATTGTTAGCTTCAGAAGGAACGACGCAAACACATTCCATCAAGCAGTTACCGAATTATCAGAAAGTAACTCTTCTTTTGTTATACTCATAGTGTAAAGGCATGTTATTACCTGCAGTATAGACGCTTTCAAATGGATGATACCTGGCCATCAAGTCTTTTTCAGAGAATTTCTTGAACTGCAAAGACTCAATCTGGACCATGAAAGCGCCTACAGGCGTCGCTAGAAGCAGCACACTATTGTGCTCAGCAAAACCTAGTATCATTGGGGAGGACATTATATCCATGTGTGGTTTGAGGGGAAGTAGCTTGTCCAGTTCAATAGTTCTCCTCAGTACCCATGAAACAACACCATCAGAATCTTTCTTCATGTTCCATATTTGGGCGTCAAAGCCTGACAGGAATAGGAAACCGAGACCACCACCCTCCGTCCTCATAACTGTGAAGCAGCGATAGCCCTTGCCATAGATGTCCACTGGCACATGTGTCATAGTTAGGCTCTGCCTATCCAAATCAAGCTCGAGGATGCCAGCTGAGTTCTCGGAAAGCAACCAGTAAAGAGAATTCCCAACCAGGACACAAGCTATGCCCATGGCAATGTAAGCGCCGGGGGACAGGCTCGTTATGATGGCATTGCTCCATCGGCCGGTCTCGGAGGTGTAAACGCGAGCGACGACTTGTGTATGCTTCTGTTCTTGGTATGTGCCTATCAGGACTAGCTGGAAGTGGTGGACATCTCCGGCAGCGCGAAGCACCCCTCCGTTGATCAGACCCGTGACCATTTCAAACCCCGGGGGAACGGCAATGCGATGCTGGTTGCCGGTGACGGGGTTCCAAATCAGGACCTGGTTAAGCTTCCGGAGGAAGATGATCACGAGGCCATGGCGGCAGTTGAGGACTCTCCAGTAGCCGTCATCGGAGTGCGAAGAGAAGCGCCTGACTGGGGCACGATTGGGGGGTTCCAGAGTTGGTTCGAAGCGGAGATCGATGCGAGGTATGATGTTCTGAATGAAGAAGCCCAGGAGCGGAGGGTTGCGGCGGTGGTGGACGCGGAATCGGCGGAGGAATCGAGGGTCGGAGACGAGGAGGCGCCATCGCTGGCAGACTGCGGAGGCGCGGGGGAGGGAGGAGGGCTGCGGCGGGAGGCGGAGCAGGATCTCGGAAAGCAGGTTGTCGTCGTCCAGCGGCAAGGCCGCCGACGGCGAGCAGGGACAGCGGCGGCGGCGGGTGCTCATCTCACGGGTGCGGGATGTGGTTGGGGAGTGAGGTCAAGTTTTATGTTTTTTTTTTACGGGAAAGAGTGAGTGAAGCCAAGTGATGTGCAGGCTGTAAACTAGGCTCAGTGCCTCAGTCTAGTAAGAAGACTTGGAGGCCCACTGATCTCAAGAACTGGGCTCGTGGACTATTTCCTTCCTGGGCTGTAATGCCATTTCGGAAATAGCAAAGATTATTTTTGAGCAATTTTTTTTTGTTTTTGTTTGAAGGAATCTCCTTTAGGAGCACTTGATTTCAACGAGCAGCTGTATTATCTGTCGATGATCCACATCGAGCAGATGCAAGTGTTGAACACAAATTCAGACAACCGCTTATAGCCGTAGAAAGTGTTGCTACGCAATCTGGTCGGTACATTGATGTTTGTGACTTTGTAGAAAGCAGCTGGGTGACTGTAACAAAACCAGCTGCTTCTAACATATGCAAGGCCTTTTATTGCATTTAGTTTATCATCTAGGAGTAACATATAACTAGAGAGGGTTCGTTCCAGCTGATATCCGAGTGAGCAGGATTGTAATGCATATTTGCGACCGCAACGAGATATAAGTCGACAAGTACAGGGTACCGGAGCTTAACGGTAACAGCAACCATGAAACACCCAACACAACATATTATTATAGCAGCAGTCAGCGTTCAAGCGAGTTCAAGTCCCAGGGGGGAGGAGGTAGGTTCGTATTACAATTCCACACGATGCCAGCTGACCGGCTCCCAAGCACGCAAAACACATGGCGGGGTCCTCACTGCTCCATGGCCAGCACACAGCGCAGGCAGCCGCCCTCGTGCAGCAGGTCGAACGCCTTGTTGATATCGCTCAGGTTCATGTTGTGGGTGATGTACTCGTCCACCTTGATCTCCTGTGGATGACGAAGGGTGCTGGTCAGGTTTTGTCTGCCGTAGGAAAACTACTCCTAGCATGCGGGTTTTCGTCTGTTTGAGACCGTATGATTTTACCTTGTTCATGTACTTCTCGACCAGCCATGGAACCTGGGTTCGGCTCTTGAAGCCGCCGAAAGCTGTTCCCTTCCAGACACGGCCAGTGACGAGCTGGAAAGGCCGTGTCGCGATCTCCTGGCCAGATGCAGCTACACCAACCACGACGGACGTACCCCAGCCCTACAAGTAAAAGAATAATCAGCAAAGGCAAGATGTCTTACTTCCAAATGAACTGAAGAACGTGGAACTATGAGATCTACAAATGAGAATTTTGAAACAGAAGTACTACATCATAAAAGCTCAAGCAACTTCCGTTTATTCAGGAATAGATACACAGACCCAACGATAGCATCAATTCAAGACTGAATGGTCTAGGTAACGTATTTCCAGGAAGAGTGGCGTATTAAATGTGTGAGGCGTGGCATCACTTTGCAACTGTCCAGAACTCTAGCTTTTACCTTGTGGCAGCATTCAAGTGCAGCCCTCATGATAGAAACATTTCCGATGCATTCAAAACTGTAATCTACGCCACCATCTGTAAGGTCAACTAGGACCTGCTGGATTGGTTTGTCATGGTCCTTTGGGTTCACAAATTCTGTAACACCGAAGTTCTTAGCTGCAAACAGCAAGGGGAGAAAAAAGAATTACAATACAAGTTTTATTGTTTAAAAGATAACATCCAGTAAAACGGGTACTATAACAAGTACAGCACATCAAGTTCGGGAGGATACATTTGTAATACAGTACATCCTAGCATATTAACATGAGAAAAAAAAGTAGATTCTCATGATATCGAAATCTGAATGTGCTGAAGGAACAATGTGATTCAGCATGGTGCGTCAAGGTTCTGGTTCTGCACGTTGAGAAAAGGCATAAAAACACTGGGTCACTTCTGGTCTGTATTAACTGGATTATACATATTCTACTCAAAGAAACAGTTGGTGTCACTTCTGGTCTGTATTAACTGGATTATACATATTCTACTCAAAGAAACAGTTGGTAGGGTTAAAAACCTGAAATGTGGGATTTAACCCAATAAACCATTATTTTGAAGAACAGTTTCACCTTTTACTCAAAATAACCGATTTTTTTACAAGGCTTCCATAAACAACATGCACATCAGAAGGCACTTACATCTTCTGGAAGAGAACACAAGAGTGAGCTGTTCTCTTTCAGCAATTGAACTGAAGAGACCATGCAGGTGAAGAGGAAAATAGCATACTAGTACTTTCATTCAAAGCTTTCAGGGACAAAATGTACAATGAAGAAATCTGCAAGAAGTTAAACCTTACCAACATCAAACTTTTTGGTATCAATGTCAATGCCAATAATCCGAGAAGCACCTGCTGTTTTCGCCCCCTCAGCAACCTGAAAATGAAAGTTTAGATGCCCACACTCACTTTCCAGACTCAGGAACACAAGCATGCCCAAATTTATTTTACTTACTGCAAGTCCAACTGTCCCAAGTCCAAAAATAGCAACAACGGAGCCTGCTTCAACCTTTGCAGTATTCCATACTGCTCCCAGGCCTACACAATTGTAATTTGTAAGGTACATAGAAAACATAGCTATTTTTGGAAATTATAGAGGATAGTCACAAGAACGCTAAACAGACGTAAACAACAGTATGGAATCATGTATCCAGTTTACTAATAAAATAGTAGGAACCACCTTGCGGCATCATGCCACAAATGACGAAAACCCCACAATTACACGCTTTGTTATTCAGATGAAGGAACCCTAAATTAAGAGAGGGGTCCCAGCAAAAGAAACAGACTAGAGAAACAGCCCACTTGACACCAATGCTTCATTTGAAATGTAGCTAACAAATCACCACATTCAAGCAAAGAAATCGATGAGCAATTCATGGAACATTTTTCTAGCATCATGTAAAACTACAGAACAGTCCTATGTGATGGCAAAACTAGACTACTGATAAACATGGGATCTGTACAAGGAGACTGCTGCGAAAACCTACCAGTAGAAACACCACAGCCAAGCAGGCAGACTTTATCAAGAGGTGCCTGTGGGTTGATCTTTGCAACACTGACGTCATGCACGACCGTGTACTGACTGAACGTCGAGGTTCCCATGAAATGGTAAATGGGTTTCCCGTTCACCGAGAAGCGGCTCTTGCGGTCGTTCATCATGACCCCAACCCCTGTGGCAGCACGAACCTTGCCACAGAGGTTGGTCTTTCCACTCTTGCACATCTTGCAGTCTTTGCATTCCGCTTGGTAACAAGGGATGACATGATCCCCAGGCTGCACGTCAGTCACTCCTTCGCCGACGCTTTCAACAATTCTATTAGCATAAACAGAAGGGAACTTATCAGCGCATGATTATCTTAGCCATACATGAGCATAAATGAAATCGCGCAAATTTATAAGCTTACCCAGCCGCTTCATGACCGAGAATGCAAGGAAAGAGACCCTCGGGATCCTGCACGGCAATACATATACAAATTTCATGACATGACCACAAAATCTAGTAAATCTCTAGAGCGTGCAGCAGGCTCTCGAATTTCTACAAAACTTTTGCTCTAAAACACCACTTCGTGCCACTCTACAGCAATTTCCACTCGATGGGAAGTAGAAAACAGGAACAACTCATACAGGGCTACCTAGAAGTAATCCCCAATTATTCGGTCAAACGCGGTCACTTATAATAATCTAGGAAAAATAAGTGGTTGAGGATTGGGAGAGACACTGACTGGCAGCACAATTGTGAGTGACAAGCCCTTGGAACGACACCAGGAAACCTAGATTCGAAGAAGCACGCGAGGAAGGGAGCGAGCGGGGGGATAGGGGTTAGGGGATACCTTGCCGCTCCAGGTGTAGTAGTCGGTGTGGCAGAGCGCGGTGGAGAGGATCTTGATGCGGACCTCGCCGGCCTGCGGCGGCGCCACCTGCACGTCCTCGATCACCAGCGGCTTGTTCGCCTCGTACGCCACCGCCGCTGCAACCCACCAGCCGGTCAAGATCAAACCAAGCGAACAATTCGAAATAAGCAACAACCAAAATCACAGTACCGAGGCCGCCGCAGCAGCAGCAACTGGAGCGGCGCCCCGGGATCGGATTGGATGGGTTTTACCTTTGCAGGTGATGACCTGTCCCGCGGTGGAGGACGCCATTGCTTCGCTTGGGGTTAGGTTGAAACTTGGAAGTGGAGGTGAGGCAGCGGAACAGTGGTGGGGGATAGGGGGGACCGGAGGAGATGGAGACGAAGGAGAAGCGGTGGGCACTAGGCAGCCGTGGTGGGGGTTTACGCTCGGTGAAATGGGTCGGGCCGGGCCGGGCTCTACGTGGGTCTGGGCACGCGAAATTATTGCGAGGCCAGGCTGGGCAGATCGGTCTGGAGATCCTGACCGGAAAATCCTCCCAAGAATAAATGTGAAGCTTCGCTCGTATATATGGAACAAAATAGAGCTACAATTGATTTCAAAAAAACATAGAGCTACAATTACAAGGGCGGCAAATAATTTCCAGCTTTGGAAAGAACTTAACCCCAATTTTTTTCACCGTACACATTATTAGGAAAGAAAATTACACGCCAATGCAAACCTGAATATACATCTGTTCTTCTTTTCTAGAACAAAAAACGATTAGGGTTTGGCCTCTGGCTAGTGGCTACCACATAGGAAATTGTCATGTTTTCGACGACCCTTATGTTTTTTTTTTCTCTTTTGGTGCCTCATAATCGTCCCAATAACTACAGTTACAAAAATGCAGGAGAATAGATGGCATGCCATAAGTTTCAAATAGTCAGTGCCAAGGTGTTCCAACTTTTTCCACTTGAAGAACCCAGACCAGTTTCAGACGAACAAACGAACAAACATTAATTTGTGCGCACAAGTCAAGTACAAAACACTCCGTACACCGGCGGTTCGCCGTTTATTTCTGAGAGAGGCAATAGAGATTTTATTTAACTCAAGATAGCGTTACAGAATTCCCGTGTTAAGACGCAGTTCATAGTTTCAGAAACTGGAAGGCAGTTAGTCTTATTTCTCCTCGGGGCCCATCTGCAGGGCTAGCACCACGAGCCCCACAGCCGCGGCCACGGATAGCGCGGTCGATGTGTAGCCGAGAACGAGCAGCGCGACCTGGAGCGACTGCGTTGGAAAGAAAAGTACGGCATTGGGAGGAGGTGGCAGGAGAATGAAACATAAATTCACATGGAACTTCACAATAGCTTCAAATTCTCATGCCATTACCTGGGTGTTGTCCGGGCTGCTCTGCACGCCTTGGGCTAGCTGCCAAGAGAAAAACCTGTACCGGAAAGTAGACGCGCGATGTAAAACAAGTCTTTGGATGCATATTCACACCATCATGAAAGAATGTGCGATGCACGATTGAATTGTGTAATGCACGCGCCTGACCATCAATCAATTTAGTATATGAAACAGCCTGTATTAACAACATATTGGATAAGATAACAAATCATTAACATATGATCGAATCAGAATATGGATCTCCAAAACCTGGTGTGAAATGTGTAATATGAGATGAATGCAACTAAAATATAAGAGGTATCCAGTAAAATATTCTGTGAAACCGATAACTATAATGATCCATCTACTAATTTACTGATATTGGTTAACAGTGCCGCTGGAAGTAACATGTGGCATGTTCCTCACGGACCTTATCCAATATATGATACTATAACTCATGCACAGCAGCTGGCCAAGAAAAAGCCTGCTTCAACGAAAGAAATGATGTACATGCAGTATGAGTCTGGAAATTTACCCGAAAACCAGTCCAACTGCAGCACCGATATAGGCATTTTGTGCTGTCAATTCAAACTGAACCTCTCCAAACTGACAAAATAAGGGCGTGAGAACTAAACCATGTACACAGATCACCTGAAGGTGAGCAGGTGATCAAAGTGGAGAGAGGTAAACTTACCTTCAGCTTTCTTTTTTCCTTCGTGGCTTCTACTTCAGCCTGAATCACTGGGCGTTTCGATAGAAGCTTACCAATCTTGATCATTGTTTCAGCAATCTACAGAAATAAAATAAGAGATACATTGTGTGTGGGTTAATTCAACCTTTTGGAAGACAATAAAAGAACAGGATGCAAGTTAATTTAGCAATGAGATAGAGCATGAAGCCATGCTGATGCATCGTGACACAATGAATCTGAGAGTTTTCTTTTGTCCCAACAGGTCGAATTCCTATCACTAATACATCCACATTCAGATGTCTTTATCCTGCTGCCACTAAACATACAAAAATGCTGGACATGGAACTAATTCGTTTACTGGACCCAATCGTATGGTAACAACAGGGACAATGTTTGTGACATAACCAAATCGTAATCAAGCACTAATAAGATGTATCTAAAGTAATTTCTGAAGTACAACATGGGTAGATGTGAGATAACCAAATCCTAATCCACTACTAAGCAAATGTACCAAAAGTAATTTCCAAAGAACAACATGGATAGAGGGTGAGTGAGTGGCTAACCTTCTTGAACTCTCCATTGCCGTACGTTCCCATAGTCTGGAATTTCTTTCCAGCTGACGCCATCCGCTTGCCAAATGCTACGCTATGTAAGGAAAACAGCAAGGAACACAACCTTCAATCAAGAAACCACGCCACACAAAACACAAAATCCTGAAAATATACAGATGAAACCCGTGCCTGATTTGGCGCTCGCAGTCAAGTAGGGCGCCATCGACGGCAGCTGCTTGGCAAGGTTATTTGCCGCCGATGTGTCAGCCATCTCCCATGCTTTCGCCAGGTCCAGCAACAGGTCACCGACCTCTTGGCCACACTGTCCATCAGCAAACAAACAACAGCATTGGACACGGCTGAATCAAAAATAGAACCTCCGATGCATCACTGAATTCCACGGTACCTACCTCGTTGAGAACAGGTCCGTTGGAGAGATCGAATGCCGCATCGTTGAGCTTCAAGAAAAAACAAACAGACCTTGTTGGATATGGTTAACCAAACTAGAAGTTCTAAGTACAACCAAAACTTGCTGTAATGCTGCAATTTTAGTATGTGTTGTTTGATATCATATAGCCAAAATTCTGAACCATGTGATAACAAGGTACTATGTCTCCAATCAAGTTTCCACATATGTTTGTGACTAAGTAGTCAGAGAACAAACTGTGAGTCCATTGAACTTCAGCATAACATGGGCAGCTTTTGCCACTCACATTCTGACGCTTACTGTAATTTTTTCCCCAATGAGTGTACAGTTATGGACGGATTATCTTGCTCATAGCCCATATAATCTTAGCAAGCGTGCAGATGAGTTTGGAGCGGAGCTGAGAAGAGGGTAGTGATCACTTACGTCGAGGCGAAGGTCGCGGGGCAGCAGGGACAGGAATTTGGGCGGGAGAACCAAGCAATCCTACGAACAAAACAAACCGAACTGACTACAATAGATCTTCAAATCAATGTAGATATGAGGCGATAAAGAGAGTTACTTACCGAGAGTTCCTGGAGGAGCGGAAGTACGGGATCCTCGTCGGGGTCGGCGCCGCCGCCGGCCGAAGTGGAGGCGGCGGGCTTGGAGGAGTCGGAGGAGACGGCGAGCACGGGAGGCGGAGACCAGCGCCGTTGGATACGGAAGCGCGAGGTACGGGAAGATATGGAGCATGAAGTGGAGGCTGCGGCGCTGGCGCCGGCGGCCGGGAGAAGCGACGCGAGCAGTGGGCGGCGGAGCACGGCGGTGGCCATGGGAACGGCTCTGTGTCTGTTTTTTCTCGCTTTTTTTTTCTTTCGTCTTTTGTTTTGAACGGCGGGAGAGTTCTGGGCCTCCGGGGTGCGTGGCTGGGCCCACGCTATCACTTCTCTGCCAATCGAATTGGGTACAAATCCTATTGATTTTTCTGCACTCGCCACGTCAAAAGTACAAGAGAAAGGGACACAAAATACGTGTAGGTTCGGGGAAAATGACACGAAATATGTGTAGTCTAGACCATTCACGATGCTATGGTTAGCACTATCTCCATTCATAGTATAAATATAAGATGTCTTAACTTTTTTTTGATACACATCTGTCTATATTTTTTTAATGCATATATTCACTCAATTTGGATTTTAACTAGTCTAGGTTGAAATATATAAAAAATCTTAACGAAGTGAGTAGTTCATAAGTGTTCATGCCTCACACTGAGCAAACTAGGTTTTTAGTGGTCTTTGAATGGTCTGTCGTGTAGCAATTTCGTCATACGGTGCAATGTAACGTGGAATAAGTGGTAGGGAGGAGGAAGAACATAAAGAAAAAAATGAAGAAATAAAGAAGGGGGAGGGATGGATATGCTGGCGTCAGACTTAGTGGATGTAAGAATGACAACGGTCTTCATCGATGGAGGTTAGCACATTGCCAGATCGACCTTTAAGAAAGGCCTTATCGGGGGTGTGGGAATGCACGAATTTTGTATACCCTATGTCGATGATTGTGGCTGCTAGGAGGAAGAAGACATGGAAAAGAGTGATGGGATGGACAAAGAATGATGAGGCGACAATAAAATGTGATTTAAGAGAAAATAGGTGTGAACATACTTAGGGACCGGATGCTGCTACTAGAACTTTAGGTCAGGCCGGCATGATAGGGACCATCGCCTCCTAGCCATCCCAGTGCAGCCTTGGTTCACGGTGAGATGACAATGAAGGGGTGGGTGGGAAATGAAAGAGGCGGAGGAGGCAATCGTGTTGTAAGAGCAAACCCAACGGCCCAGACCAAAATGGGCGTATGAGTCGGCCCGTGGACTAAAAAAGGACCGTACATTGCATTTGTGGTGCGTTCATCCCACAAATATGCAATATGGAGCTACAACGAGAAAGAAGTAGTAAGGAGAAAGAAGAACATGAAGAAGAAAAAGGAAAAAACGAAGGGAAAAGAGGAGAGAGGTAGAGATGATGTCGTCCGACTTAGTGGATGTAACAATGAACACGTGGTCGGACATATAATGGGCATCCCTCGACCTTCTAGTAAGGTCATATTTGTGTGTGAGGATGCTTGAACTTGATGTAGCATGTGCCGATGATTATGGTTGCTAGGGGAAAGAAGAGAGGAAAAAGAGAGTGGTATACATAGCAAAGAAGGAGGAGGGTGGGATGAAGGAAGAATGTGGCTAACATGGGACGAAAAGGATGAGAGAAAAAAAACAAGCGGAGAAGATGACCGTGTTGTAAGATTACATCTCAACGCGGCAATAAGCGACTCTTGTTGTTGACTCTTCATATATTCTTTGTAGAATTTTTTGAGAAGTCACGCCTGTTAAATATATTTTCTTTCAAATGGTGAGGGCAAATTCCCCAATTATTCTCAAACATGTTTTGAATCTATCTCGATTCTTCTGTTCACCAATATATAACAGTTTATGATGCATATACTCCCTCCGTCTCAAATTAATTATCTTAAAGTTGGACAAAAATGAGTGTATCTAGACATATTTTAGGGACGGAGGGAGTATATAATACGGAATTTTCCACGGGTCGATTTCTACGATTTGGTTGCATTCAAAACAAAGTGGAACCATGAGTATCCATCCATCACTCTATAAATCATTACACCACAAAGTCATGAACAAAGAACGATAGCCATTTAAGCACTAATCCCAAACACCTGACGGGCCAAACAAAAAAGTATACGGACCGGATCCATTTCCAGCTAGCTAGGCCTCGGGCTTGAGGATGCCATTGACGACGGACAAGCCCACGAGGACCCCGAGCACCTCGGCGCCGGCGACCGCGCCGGCCTGCACGAGCGCGTCGCCGGCGAGCCCCGCCTCGGCCACCAGCTGCATGCCCTCCCCGGCGACTTCCTTCCCGGCCTCCGCGACGGCTTCCCCGCCGGCCTCCGCGGCCTCCACCGCCGCCTCGCCCACCTCCCGCGCCGCCTCGACGGCCGCCTCCTCCGCCCGCTCCAGCCTCTTCCGGACGCCGAAGAACCCGATGCTGTCAGCGGCGTTTGCGGCCGGCGCCACCGCCGCCAATGACGACCCAGCACCCGCGGCCGACAGCAGGAGGAGCACGGCCGAGCGTCGGTCGAACCGCGCCGCGGAGGCAGAGGCGACGACGCTGCGGCGCCGGGCGGCGAATGGGGCTGCGTGGAGCGCGAGGCTGGACGCAGCGGTGATGGCCATGGCCGGCAGCGAGGTGTGCGGGGCTTGGTGTGGTGGCCTCGGCGCGCGTCTGAATGATCGGCTCGGTTGTGTGGGGCTGTGGGGTGCGAAGTGGTGGTGGTGTGTGGCGCGGAGGAGGCTGGGTGCTCTCCTAGTCGAGATGGGAGGATGTGGTCAAGTGGACACCAGTAGCTTGGTTGCCTCTCGTGGCGCCAACAAGGACTCAAGGAGGCACGACACGTCACGCTCTGACTCCACCTTTGTATGTTTTTTCTTTTGTTTTTTGTGCATATTTTTTTTGAGTTACTAACACTTTAGGGGAAAACTCTAGCATTTTCCTTAATATCTCTTTGGATTCTAGAATCTTCATATGATTAAATCCTAAAAACTTATATAAAATATCTCCTCGTTCCTTAAAAATCCGTGTGCTTGTGTTATCTTTCTACCAACTAATTAAATATATCACTTGCAATATTCCTAGGTGAAATATTCCATAATTCCACATTATGTCACACCTCAATCATGTATTTTCCCGTTTCCCAAAATTTGAAGTTTGCCATCCAAAGAAGATCTTAGGTTTTTTTTTCTCGTTTTGTTGCATATAACCACCATAAAATGGGAAAGAGAACTTTGTTGAATGTAGAAAAAAATTATTGTAATGTATAATTGGTTAGTTGTAAGTGTCCGTTGGCCAGCCGGAATCTAAGCTTGGGAGAAACGATATTTACTAGTACTTCTAAGTTTGATACTGATATAGGGTTTGCGAAAAATTTGATGATTTGTTTCTTTTCGCCTTTTGATGCAATACGGGATATCAAAAATTCGAAATTGTGCTAGGAATTTGCAAAGAGTACAAGACATTATTGTTACATTAATTAACTAAATATTATTTGAAATTTTGAAAAATAGAGCGGTACAAGTGCATCATATCTAAATATATTGTGTTACACATAATCTGTAAAATGCTTAGCAACATATGATGGCGGTAAGGATTCTTCTTATTGACATGCGTCCACTATTCCACAGAGTACTTCTTCATATCTCCCTCAGGAAAATGCTCAACCATAGCATCATCATGACCAGCGGTACGACGGCCACCTAGACCGTGACCCCTCTGAGGACGAGAACCCCCAGCATAGTGTCTACGAGTGACGATGGACTTCCTCTTGTGAACGGTACCACCACGAGAGCCTTGACCTGTGAACAGATGACATAAAGAGACCAAACTGACAATAACCAGAAACAATGTAATGATGAAAACTTGATTTCAAATTGTTCTATATACAATAACAAGATATATCATATCAAACAATATTGTCTCTGTTATAACTTTCTTTGTGCTCTAGTGAACAACCTTCGTCTATCATTTGTTGTTACGCAAATTGTATCAATGGTAGCCTCGCCGGTTGATGTACAATTATTGTGGTAAGAAAGAATCACATAATCATTTTTAAAACTTCTCTTATATTAAAGATGACCTTTACTATCTATTTTGAAGGCCAAGTCTGACTAGGATATTCCTTCAACTTACTATAGTATGTGTTATTGGTTAAATCTGTTATGTTATAGTTTTGTGTCTGAGATGTGAACGTTGAATTTTCAAGCATAATTCGACTAGTTCTTCAGACAATAAAGTTCATCTTGACAAAGAGTTTATTGGTTCTACTGAAATAGCATATTGGTACATTTTTAGTACAATCGTTTAAAAAATATTGTTGTTATGCTAATGTTAATAGTATACCAAGGTAGAAACTTAGAAGTTCTCACAAATTTATACATATGCAACTTTTCCTGTACCAAAAAAAAGACGATAAGAAAGTTTGCACTTTATTTACCATTACATTGAGTGTTTTGATAGCCTTGTCCATCTCCTCTCCCGTGGAGTAGCAGATGAAACTATAACCACACGACTAACAATATCGTTGTCGTAGAGAATCCGGCTGCCGACCACATTACCGCGCCTCTCTAACTCTTTGGAGCATATCAGATGTGACTGTTCGGCATCCAGTTATATTTAAGACAATCAAAACATAAATTGGTCACTAGCTAATGTGTTAGATCGAAAGCTAACATTCATGTCACTAACACGGAGGAACATATGGAAGAAGAGTTGATGACAAATAAATTAAGAATATCCATGGCGGTGAATAAGTTCTTGATGACCCCCTCATAGTACTCGAGTGTGCTCATCGTCAGGAAGGCAAAACCTCGACTTCTCTTTATCTTCCGATCATACAACATTTGTAAAATGAAGGCGATTGAGATCATTAAGCCGATGCAGGACAAGAAGACATGTGAGTTGTAATCAAACTCTTGATCCAATCAAGTATGTTAATGTTCTTGCTTGATGCTTGCTAATTTTTCTTCTTGTACCGAGGCATCCATACAGCACGCATGATTCACCTTGACATCTATCGCATGGCATGATTCTGCACAATACCGACATACAACACACTGCTGTAGTTGTACGGCAGGTTCCGGGTAATAGTATCATTTCTCAAAGGCCAAATGACCGGACCGCCCTTCCTTTGTTTTAATGCATTATGTGGTATATTCAGTTAAATTATTCTTACTGTTTTGTGTTTTAATATGTGAACATTGGATTTCCCAATATATGGGTCTTGTTGTTCTACTTGTTGTTTTCTCCCGACAACCCCTGTACCTTTTCGCATGCATGTAATTTTAGCCGAGCTGCCTCAGCTCCCTTTAACCACAAAGAATTGCACGGACCCCCTTGTAGCGTTCATATAAAAAATGTTGTCTTGTACATTGCCTCCAAATAATAATAAACAATGTTTTAGATAAGCGTCCACTCACAAATTTCCATTTCAACTCGTGTAAAGTATACAAAGTGTAGCCAAATAAGAAAATCCCGTGTACCAACGAAATTACAAAATTTCATGAATTTCCAAAAAATATTTCGTGCAAACAGATGGAATTCAAATTTAAATTTGACCAAAAATTTTAAACAAAATCGCGAAATGTTGACAAAAGTTCGGAACAATTGACAACAATGAGTTGACAAAATATAAAACATGTGAACAACACCAGTATAATCAAAACCGAATAAGAGGCCCATTCTAATAGACATAGTTTTCATAAGTAGAAAACAACAATTCCTGACAAGTTTTAGTTGGCATCTCTGCAACGGTTTAGAAAAGTATAGCTTAAAACAAACATCTCTCCTACAATTCAGAAAAGACCAACGCTTTCTCTTAGAAACAATAAAGGGTTTCTATATAGATGCTTCACTGATCATTATAGGCATAGGTGGATTCTCCAATAGATGCTTCATATTTGAGTCAACTTCCTAGCAGAGAAGATCTTGCACGGTACCTAAGATAAAAATGTAAAACATCATAAAACCATAATAGCTCTAGCATGAAGAAAAATTACACGTGAAGATACACAAAAAAAAAGAAATTAAGAACTAATCTTAACTAATTGTTAGCTACTAGTAGTGGTTATTGGGGTCCTTCTTCTCCTTATTGCGTCATTGTGAAACTCGTCGTGGTATAGTTGCTACAATATCTTCTTCATGATGCTCACCAGCTCTTGTGTTGCTGCATTAATTTCTTCATGAGAGAACATCTCCTCATCTTCGTTCTCCTCCTCCTCCTTGTCCTCCTCCTCCTCATCATAATCCTCCTCCCCCCCTCGTCATCATCATCTTCAGTTTGCCCTACATTCTTTCCTTCTCTCAAGCTTACATTTTTAATAAGAACGAAAAGTTTCTTGGCCTTCTTCTTTCTCTTCCTTCATACATGACCAGGCTTTCATTTTACACTTTCCCGACGTATTTATTCAATTTGAGATGGGATTCCATATTCATCCAAAATTGGGCTAGACTCACTCATTGAATTATCCAGTCAATCCATTATTGGGTTATCGTGCTGAAAAAATGTTGTGTCATTAATTATAGAGATAGAATTAATGTCCCTTTCCTCCCATCTAATCTCCCTTTGCTGGATACGCAGCCTCAAGTTGTAGCGCACGGTGACCAGATCATGCAACTTCTCGAAACTTAGTTTTTTCCTTATCTTTGTATGGATCAAAGCGAACGTCCTCCAATTACGTTCACAGCTGCTGGATAATATGTGTCAAATGTATCTATATTTTTTTATGCTGCAAATTGTTTTCAATCCAATGCCTTTATATTTTCTACATGTTTTCACATGTTTTTCTTTGTTTCTGGATGTTTTTATACACTAACCTATTAACAAGATGACCAGACCAGTTGCTATTTTTTGCTGTTTTTCTATTTCAGAGAAGTTCTTAAGGAAATATTCTCGGAAGGGGTGACAGGGGGCCTCCAGGGGGTGCCAGGCGCGGCCCCACCCTAGGCCACGCCTGGTGGCCCCCTAGGCGCCCTGGCCACCGCCTCACTCCTCCTCTTCACCTATAAGTTTCCCTCAACTCTAATTTTAGCGGGGATGGAGTTATTTTCCATGAAACATACACATAGGTTCCGTCACCTCGAAAGTCCAATTTAGGGCTTCTCCAACCCTGTTCGGGCATCCTGCCAAAGGGGGGAATCTTCATAGGAGGCCTCTACATCGCCATGATTGCCTCCACGATGATGCGCGCGTAGTTCATCTCGGGACTACGGGTCCATAGCAGTAGCTAGATGGTATCTCTCTCTGTTATTCCTCCATGTTTAAAGTCCCGTGAGCTGCTTCACATGATCGAGACCATCGTTATGTAATTGTGCATGTTGTGTTTGATGGGATCTGATGAACCATGAGATTATGATTATTTTGTTCATGTCAATATGAGACGCTTCACTTATAATTTTAGAGAGTTTTAATATTGTCTTGCAATGCTCTCTGATGTTTATGATTAGTTTGGTTACGTAGTTGTTTTCACCCCCCCCCCCAAAGAGAGGGTTTATATGCTAGATAGTGGGTTCATGCCTCCCTTACATCTGTGCTCGTGTGACAAGAAAGTGACAGATATGGGATGTGTTGTTGCCACTAGGGAGAAAATAGTGATGCTCTTGTCTACGAATGAGAACCACTACTTACATTACATACTTGTTCTTGATGCAATTGGTTGTTGCACACAAACAAATCACTTCGTTGCTGCAACTTAATACCAGCGAAATTTGCTGAATATTTTTCTCAAGTTGGACTATTAGTAATAGATGCATGCTGGATAGCTGTCGTGGTGGTGTCAAGACAGATGCCATAGGATGGCTAAAGTTGTGGGGACGATGGACGCTGGAGGTGCTCGGGGAGGGATCATGCGACGAGTAGCCGCGTGAAGTAAGAATCAAACACTGCAAACAACTCAATCTACCCAGGTTCAGGGCCCTCGTGAGGTGGTAAAACCCCTACTCATGCCTTTCTCTCTATGTATTAGTGCTTCACCGAGTAGCCACAGTACAAATTCTGACTCTTACCGAGTAGCCACTCTTCTCTCTCTCTAGAACTAGGTCAAGAATCTCAACCGCTTCTCACGTCCCTCGCGCAGGAGGGGGCAGGGCACCTTATATACTGGCGCCCTGCCGGATACAGCCAACTAGGTAGAATACAAATAGGTGTCGACATAGTGTGCACATCGTCCTTCTTCCGAGCTCCCGCTGACAGCTTTGGCTTCTAACTTTGTCCTGTCCGGAAAGTCGTTGGGAAAAACCAAGTAACCGATCTGTTATCATTACTGCGAACACAGAGTAGGTCCCTCCTATCCTGCGACGCCCTGCTGACACACTGTCGCTGTCAGGCACGCCGTCCTCAGATGAACAGTGCCAAAGTACGGACCCAGGATACGCGGGATCCTGTGTCAGAACGGCTCCTTTGACTTCTGCCCGAGTAGGTTCCCGCCAGTTCTACTCGGACCAACTCTTCTACTCGGAGGGACATAACTTCCTTGATTCGTCCTTCTTGCCATCTATGTCTAGGAACGAGTAGCAGTCGACCGGGTAGCAAGTACCGGGTAGCCGGCTACTCGACCAAACATCCCTTCTGATCTTACCCTTAGCACTTGCCTTTGCCCTACTCGGGGGTAACCCCCCGACATTAGTCCCCGAAGCTGGTAGAGTCCTGCGAACTTGTTCACTGGGCTCTGCCAGCTTAAAAACCAACCTTGATGATATTGCCCTTGAACCTTAGGTTGCCGAGTAAAACCTCCGAGTAGCCCTTGAAGATCGCTTTGAGTTTCTTCTCCTCCGAATAGAACCACTTCTCTTCTCTGTAGCCGAGTAAGAGGAGTTGGTGAAATTTCCAATCAGAATCTCTGCGTGGCAGAGCACAATCCGGCTTTCCACGCTGCAACTGGGCACGTGTCACGCAGCCACGACCCCGACGCCTCGGTGCCCGGGATCTGACAGGCCACGCGCCCAGTTTTTACGGCCTGGGCCCACCAGCCCGTTATGTCCCATCAAACGCAGTAATTGCCCACGATCTCGTCGTGGGATCTAATACGGCCGTTACGCGCGCGTTCCGCGCTATGTGCGTTTCTAACCGGCCCACAGATCCCACGCCGCACAACTTCTGCCACGATTGATCCCACTACCCCAACTCGTAACGGCAACTCGAGGAGCGGTATAAATACCCCCTCGGTAACTCCTTCTTCTTCTTCCTGCCTTCACTTTCCCCTCGCCTTCTCGTTTCTCCGCCGCCGCAGAGCACCTCGCCGCCGCACATCTCACTGCGTCGCTGTGAGTTTCTCCACCCAAATCCACCAATCTTTCAGCCAATCTCTCCTCCACCGCGATGGCTCGTGACGACGACGCCCGCGCCGGCTGGGCCGGATCTGAGGTCACCGCCGAGGAGTGCCAATGGCTGGTGAACACTCGGCGGGTTCCTCCCGACGTTCGCTACCGGCATCCTGGCAGCGAGCTCGTCCCCACTCCGCAGGAGGGCGAGCACGTCGTCTTCCTCGCGCACTTCGCGCGAGGATTCGGGCTCCCGGTGTCCGATTTCTTCCGCTCGTTTCTCAACCACTACGGCCTCCAGCCCCACCACCTCCCGCCGAACGCCATCGTCATGCTCTCCTACCATGCCGTGGTATGCGAGGCATTCCTGGGCGTACGGCCCACCTCGACGACATGGTCTCGCTACTTCTTCTTCCGGAAGCAGAGCAAGGCCAAGCGAGATGGCGCGGACACCAGCCGCGGGATGACGGAGACCGGCAGCGCCATGATGGTGCAGCGCGGCGGGACCAATCATCCGCGGATCAAAGATTTGGACTCTGTCCGCAAGTGGCAGAGATCGTTTCTCTACGTGAAGAACATCCCCACCGAAGAGGGAGTTGCGCATACGGACCAGATCAATCTGCCCCGGTGGACCAACACTGCTCCCATCGGGCAGAACTGGAGGACTAAACCGCCCCTGGATACCGACCTGAAGCAGATGGAGGAGCGCCTCGCCAAGCTGATCTCGAAGGGGATCAAGAGCGACGACCCTATCGCCTGCTGGATCTCCAGGCGAGTGCTTCCGCTCCAGCGCCGCGCCCATCTCATGTGCTACATGGGCGGCACCCGAGACTGCACTCGGACGACCACGTTCGAGCTCAGCAACGCGGATGTTGCTGTCTGGGCGCGCTCGATCATGAGCACTGGCCTCAACGACCACTGGCAGTACGGCTTCACACCGTACAGCCGCAAGAAGCCCATCAAGCGGGTTAGTGTTTCCCATCTTGCCTTCCGCATAGTGATACCGAGTAGATAGCTCTCTTAACATGCCTAGTATCCGCACTCTGTGCCGAGTAGAACACTTAGCAGTATTGCTTAGGCTTCATATGCTTTGTGTTTGCACGCCCTGCCGAGTAGCGCACTTAGCAGTATTGCTTAGGCTTAATGTGCTTTATGTTTGCACGCCCTGCCGAGTAGCATACTTAGCAATATTCTCTAGGCTTAATGTGCTTTGTGTTTGCACGCCCTGCCGAGTAGCACACTTAGCAATATTCTCTAGGCTTAATGTGCTTTGTGTTTGCACGTCCTGCCGAGTAGGATGCCTTTATGCTACTCAACTAATTTGTGATG
Source organism: Alopecurus myosuroides (assembly GCA_028641055.1). Lineage (NCBI taxonomy): Eukaryota > Viridiplantae > Streptophyta > Magnoliopsida > Poales > Poaceae > Alopecurus > Alopecurus myosuroides. Next base: position 28,234,843 of record CM054060.1, read on the forward strand.
CTTGCCTATTTTCCAGGTCCTTGCTCGCCAGCTCGCTGAGAGCGCGGAGCGCTTTGAGTCCAACTGGGAAGAGGACCGAAAGGAGGACGACGAGGTCTCCTTCGACACCGCGGATAGCCTCTACATCCCCCATGCCGTCCAGCCGGGTAAGCACCATGTCGACACGTCCATTCGGGACTGGTCCGAAGACGACGACGAAGGTGATTGAGTTCACCTTTTATGGTCGCGAGTAGCGCCACTTAGTTTCTTTTTGTTCCTCAACTGTTTTCTTCTCCTCAACTCTACAGAGGATGCTGATGCTGACGCCGACACGGATGCTGATGCCGAGGAGGAGGACGAGGACGTCCTCGACGTCGACCCAGTTGGCATGGCCGCTCCCAATACTCGAAAGAGGACGGGCAGCGGTGCTCAGGAGCCCCCCACCAAGAAAACCAAGACGGCCGTGAAGAAGACCAAAGGAGCTGTGACGAAGGGAAGACGGCTACCCCCTTCCCGTGCAGGGTAAGCAACTTTCCTTTAGATTGCACATCTCTATTGTTGCTTTTTCCGAACTCCTTCTTCCACCGTTGCTTCTCGGTTTCTTCTGCCCTTCTTTCTTTTCTGAACATTCTCTTCTCTTCAGCGCCCCTTTGGATGCTGATGCTGCTGTCGCATCCACCAAGTCCAGGAAGAAATCCGCCATCGATCTCGAAGCAGTCATCGACCTCTCTGAGGAGGACGAGATCGCAACACAGGAAAGGGCGCGTGCGCCCTCTCCTCTGAAAGGAGAAGACTCGGACGACACGATCTACATGGACACCGATGCCCATGACGCCGAGCAGGAGCAGCAGGCCCGCGCCGAACAAGAAGCGCAGGATGCTGCTCGCAATGAGAGGCCACTTTCGCCTCCAGCACCACGGCCGAGGAGAACTTAGAACAAGACCCCGAGCATCATGATGACGCCGCCCTTGAGCGGCATGAAGAGACCCAAGAGCAGCCAGCAACAAGGGCTGCTGATCAAGACGACCCCGCGGCCCAGCCGCGGGTAGAAAGACAAGGAGCCACACAGCAAGATCCCGCTGCCGAGCAGCGGGCTGAGACCGTTGATGAGATGGAGCAGGACCCTCCGAGCAGCGCGCAGCCGGACGCTGCGCCGGGTAGCACGCCCTTGGCGCCGCCTACCCAGCAGGGCACTTCCTCCACCGCACCGAACTCCCCACCCGTGAAGAGACCAAGACTGCAGCCAGCCCTCCGGCCAAGCAGGTTGTGAAGAAGGCTGCTTCCGATGCAGCCGTTAAGAAAGAAGCTGCTGAGAAGAAGGCCGCCGAGAATAAGGCCGCCGAGAAGATAACAGCTGAGAAGAAGGCTTCCGAGAAGCAAGCCGCCGAGAAGCAAGCTGGCCAGTCAGATGCCACCGTCCGCAGGAATCCTCCGCGTGGCGGTGCGCCGGACTCTGCCGTGATGCCGCCACCCAAGCCAACTGCACAAACTATCGCCAAGGCCGGGCAGCTCACCATTGGCGACTCCGGCGCGGCCGCTGACGCCGCTGCAAGATCCAGCTTGCCAGATCCTCCTAGCTTCTCGCCTTACTTGGTGAAAATAAGCAAGCAGCACAGCATCCCGATAAGCGCGGCCGAGAAGAAACTCGCTATCAGGAAAGGCAAACAGGCCACGGCTGTGGACTCCAAGCCGCCAGCCAGGAACAAGGACAGGTCCCTCTCAATCTTCTCACGCGAGGTCCAGGAGACCGAAGTGACATCTATGGGGCTTGAGCAAATGATCGACCGAGTAGGCTTCATTGAGGCTGAATGGAACAGCGACGTCCTTGGCAACAAGACCTGGCACGGCTTAGCTTTGGGCGATCTGGATCATATGCGCGTTGACTGGAACAAGGCGGACATGGGCTACAACCCCATGACCATCTCGTCCAAAACCAGCACGCTTGCCGCCAAGCTGTTCGTCCACCGCAAGGCCGCAGAAGACATCGAACAAACTTATGCGGTAAGTTTCGCTCACCTGCTCCGAGTTGCATTTTTCTTCTCTTCTGCTCTTCCCTTTCTTCCTATCCATCACCTAGTCCCCGAGATTCGGGCTGAGTAGACGGATACTCAACCGAGTTGCCGTCTTCTCGGGTTGAATCTTCACGGTTTTGCTTGATTCTTTTTTCTTTCTGCCTCTCAGAATAGCCTTTTGAAGAGAACAAATTTGTATCAGCGGCTGCTCTGGAACCACAACATCGCTAAAAGGCGCCTTGAGGCCCTGGAAATGGAACGCGCAACCGACGAAGCGACGGAGAAGGATGTCATGGAACACACTCTCAAGATCTCCGAGATCGAAAGTAAGCTTTTAGCTACGCGGTTCCTGCGTTTTGTGTTTACGCCCGCTTTTGCTTTCTGCTCTAATCGATTCTTCTCTGCAGGCAAGTTTAAGGCCCTGGCCGAGGAGCATATGAACTGCCACATCTTTGTTGAGAACGGTCAAGCTACGATCAAGAAACTGGAAGGTGAGTTGCTGTTGTTCTCGGCTTGTCTACCTTCCTCTCATCTTTGCTACTCTGCTGATCGTGTTTTGCTCTTCGCAGAAGACCATAAGAAGTTTGTCGAGGAGCACCTCGACTGCCTTAAGCCTGCTGAGGTGCAGCAACAATTGGAGAGCCAAGCAATAGAGCTTGCGAAGACCCACGCCACCGAGTTGGAATCTCTCCAAGTTCAGCTGCGAACTGCCCTTCAAGATGCCATCGCCATAGCTGCCGAGAAGAACAAGATTGAAACAGCAGCCACGGCTAAGCAAAAGGCCCTCGAGCTGGAATGCGAGAGGCTGAAGACCAGCAATTCGGAGCTCATGCTCCAGGTGGCCGGGCTCCACAAGATTGAGGAGAGGCACACAGCTGACGAGGAGTCGTGGAAGAATAAGCTGCAGTCGCTACTCTACGACTTGAATAGTAAGTACCCGCTTCTCTGCGCTTCGTTGTCTTCTTGCGCTTCTCTGCTGCTTGATTCCCTTTGCTAATCTGCCTCTATCCCTAATCTTTTTGATAGCTTTTTCAGAAATTTTCCCCGACCTCAACTCGTCTTGCAAGCCTGCTCTGGAAAAGGCCCAAGCAGCTTGCACCGAGAAGGGCCAGCCCATGGACACTAAGGCCTCGATTGAAGACGGCTTCACGATTATGCAGGGGCAGCTCCAGCGCCTAAGGGGCGTGGGCACCGATCTGGTGTCCACCGCCTTCAAGCTCCATGACCTGTTTTGGCCTCGGGACTCCGCGCCAGCAACTATCCGTGGACTCGCCGAGAAGCTGAATGGCGTGAAGGCCGAGCTGAAGAAGTGGCGGGCGTTCGGAGCTCGGGCAGGCGCTGACATGCTGCTCCTGTTTATCTGCAGCTGGTACGAAAATTTGTACTTGGATATCATCCTCGAGATGCGCCGTGACTCGAATGGGAGAAGAATCCCACGTGCGTGACTCGCCGCCAGGCAGTTGCGTACGAGGTCGCCCAGTACGCGGACACTGCGCGCTTCATCGAAGGCCTCACCTAGCCCGACACCGACGTGGACGAAGGCGAGGACGAAGACGAGGACGAAGACATAGACGAGGATGCAGTTGAGTCCGAAGACCTGAGCTGCTTTAATAGCGCCAACGACAAGACCGGGAAGGGGAAGGCCGCAGTTGTCGCGAATAGCGACGATGAGGCCGAGAGCGAGAAGATGACCATCGACACCGCGACTCTCGAGTTCGGCACTTCATCAGGCGCGGCCCTCGACGACACGGCGCGTCTCCGCGCCCAATCAGCTGCCTCCACCTCGGCGACAGAGCTCATCTCGGTGGCCACGGCCACTTCTGACCAGGCTGCCACCGAGCCAGACGCGGATGCTGCGAAGACCGATGCTGCCAACTCGGAGGTTGACGCTGCCAAGGCCAGTGCTGACGCTGAAGCTGCCAAGGCCAACACCGAGAACACTGCTGCCTCTACCTGATTACCTCCTGCAACTTTATCCTCAAAACTTTTTATCAGATCCCCGGGATGCTGGGTCCAGATGTATCGAAACACTTATACTTTTTGCTTGCTACTCAGTTTTATTCACATTTGATGTTTTTAACTTAGTCAATTTGAGCAGCCTTGGCTCGATGCCGGGTTGCGTTATCATGCAAGTCCTGGAGTTTCATTTCTTATTCGCTCTTCCTTTTTATCTCAGCTCTTACCCGCAACTTGTTGCTTTTTTGGTATTCGAGTCACAAGAGTTCAAAGTTGGAGTTGCAAATACTTAGCCACTTAGAAACACTTATAGTAACGCAGTCCACCACTTAGCCGAAAAAAGTTAACAAAAAACAGTAGTAAAAGGCCCCCTACTCGGTTCCTGCACTCTTTCTTTCCTTAGTAATTTTTCTTGTGCTCATTGACCTTTTGCTTGTTCTCTTGCTTGCCATGAAGCCGGGTTTCGGATAGCAGCAGAGTCGAAGAGTTGGCATGTAGGTTTAAACACAATACTAAATGTACCCATGAAATTTTAAGTAAAGCAACCGAGTAGACAAAGAGTGAAGCCGAGTAGAAACACACAGAGCAATTTTGGACGAGGGCAGTCCCCGAGTTCAATTTCAGATTGCAGAGTAGAGATTTAACTCGGATAAGAGAGTACATACACATTTTTGCTTACGAATGAAAGCGACGGAGTAGAGCTACATTCCAGGGGCGCTTAGATTCCTCTCCAGCTTTTTCTACCCTGTTCTTCTGTGATGGCTGCACGTCGACTAGGTAATAGGCATCATTGTGCAAAGCTTTGCTCACAATGAAGGGCCCTTCCCATGGAGGAGACAGTTTGTGCACCCCGGCTGTGCGTTGCACAAGCCTAAGGACCATGTCTCCTTCTCGGAAAACCCTTGGGTTCACCTTTCGGCTATGATAACGCCGCAGGTTTTGCTGATAGATAGCCAAACGTGACAGAGTGAGCTCTCTTGCTTCTTCAAGCAGGTCAATGTCGTCTTCTCGAGCTTCTCTCGCCTCCACCTCAGTGTAGAGGGTTACTCGGGGGGAGTCATGCTCTAGGTCTATTGGCAATACGGCCTCAGTCCCATATACCAAGAAGAATGGTGTGTAGCCGGTTGACCGGTTAGGGGTAGTCCTTAGACTCCACAACACCGCTGGCAACTCGTCTAGCCAACACCCAGGTGTTTTCAGCAGTGGCTCAATCAGCCTTGGCTTTATGCCAGCTAGCACCATGCCATTTGCTCTTTCAACTTGCCCATTAGAGGCGGGATGCGCAACAGACGCAACGTCTAGCCGGATATGCTTATCTCTGCAGAATCGCACCATTGCTCCTTCAGCAAAATTTGTGCCGTTATCCGTGATGATGCTGTGCGGGTAGCCGTATCTCAGGATCACATCCTTCCAGAAACTCACGGCTGTGACTCCATCGCACTTCCGAATAGGCTTCACTTCTATCCACTTGGTGAATTTTTCAACCATGACCAAGATGTGAGTCATGTTGCCTCTAGCCGGTTTGAAGGGACCAACCATATCCAAACACCAAACAGCAAATGGCCAAGTAATGGGAATGGTTTTCAACTCGGAAGCAGGCAAGTGGATCTTACTTGCAAATCTCTGGCAGCCATTGCACTTCCTCACGATATCCTCAGCTTGTTTCAAGGAAGTGAGCCAAAAGAAACCATGCCGAAAAGCCTTCTTGACCAATGCCCGAGAAGAGGCGTGGTGCCCGCATTCTCCTTGGTGTATTTCTAATAGAATCTCTTCTCCTTCTTCCGGCTCCACACAGCGTTGCAGCACGTCGGTAGCACTTCTCTTGTGCAGCACTTCTCGGAATATCGTGTAGCCCTTGGATCTTCTCTGAATCTTCCTCGCGGTAACCTCATCTTCTGGTAGGGTACCGTCCCTTAGAAAGGATAATATGGGCATAGCCCAACTCGGTGTCTCCCGTGTAGGAAACACTGGTTCGTCCACTTCCATTGGAACGGGTACCACTGTCTGCTCTTTAGGGTTGGGAGCACTTCTTTGAAGCCCTGAACGATTTGCGAGAACCTCCTCAATGAATGCGACAGTCCCCGGGTCGAGAGGGGCAGTCCCCGAGTAAGGAAGGACAGTCCCCGAGTAGGGAATGGCAGTCCCCGAGTAGGGAGTGGCAGTCCCCGAGTTGTAGACGCCAGGCCCCGGGATGGAGGCTGCAGTCCCCGGGTTCTCTGTTGCATTCTCCCAGTCAATCTCCATGGGAACAACTTCTTCATTTGGCAGAGAAGGAACGAATATGGACTCCGAGTTGGGGGATGGCTTGATGGATGGCTTTCTCAAATGCTCCAAGGCAATTCCCGCCGGGACGGATTTCCGAGAAGACCCCAACTTGGACAGCTCGTCTGCTGCTTTGTTCTCTGCTCGGTGGATGTGCTGGAACTCGCAACCTTCGAAGAATCCAGTCATAGACTGTACCAAGAAGCGATACGACGCCATGTTGGCATCCACGGCATCCTAGGTGACAGACACTTGCTGCACCACCAGATCAGAATCACCATAGCATATAATGCGCTGCACGCCAACCTCCCTGGCTACTCGCAAGCCGTGCACCACGGCCTCGTATTCTGCAACATTGTTGGATGCCTTGAAGTGGATTTGCAGCACGTACTTGAGTTGATCTCGCTTGGGTGACGTAAGCACTACGCCAGCACCAAGGCCTTCCTTCACCTTTGAGCCATCAAAGTGCATCCTCCAGTAATTGGAAACTGGAGCAGGAGGTTCGTACTGCACCTCGGCCCAATCCACCAGAAATTCCTCCAGAATCTGAGACTTGATGGCTTCTCTTCTCCCGCGTACGCGGCTAGCTCGATCGCCCACTTGGCCACTCTGCCACTCGCTTCCTTGTTGCCCATGATATCCGAGATGGGAGCAGAGCTCACAACAGTGATAAGATGCTCTTGGAAATAATGCTTCAACTTCTTGGCACCCAGGTACACGCCGTAAGTCATCTTCTGGTAGTGCGGGTAGTTCTGCTTGGAGCTGGACAACACCTCGCTGAGATAATATACTGGGCGATGTACACTTTTGCCTTCCTCTTCTCGCTCCACCACAATCACGACGCTGACTACTCGGTTAGTAGCAGCAATGTACAGCAGCATTGGCTCCTTGGGTAGTGGACTAGCCAAGATGGGAGCGCTACCCAGCATTGCCTTCAGCTCATTGAACGCCACGTCCGCTTGCGGCGTCCAGACGAACTTATCACTTTTCTTCATCAATTGATGTAAAGGCAGGGCCTTCTCGCCCATTCTGCCCAAGAAACGGCTCAGAGATGCCAAGCAACCACTGAACTTTTGCACATCCTTCAGGGATCTCGGCAAAGACATGCTCTCAATAGCTTTTATTTTGAAGGATTGGCTTCAATGCCCCGACTAGACACCAAGAAGCCGAGTAGCTTGCCTGCCGGGACGCCAAAGGTGCATTTACTCGGATTCAGCTTCATTTTATACTTGCGCAGGTTGGCAAAGGTTTCCTCAAGATCGGCAAGCAGAGTATGTGTTTTATTCGTTTTGATCACAATGTCATCTACGTACACCTGCACATTTTCTTGCCGAGCTGATCGTGCAAGCATTTCTGCATGCATCGCTGATAGGTCGCACCCGCATTCCGCAACACGAAACACATGACACGATAGCAATAAGCCCCGTACGGGGTAATGAAAGCAGTCTTTATTTGATCAGCAGGGTTGAGAACTATCTGATGAAAACCCGAGTAGGTATCTATGAAAGACAAAAGCTCACAGCCAGCTGTGGAATCGATAACCTGATCGATGCGAGGTAGCGGAAAAGGATCCTTGGGGCAGGCCTTGTTCAGGTCGGTGTAGTCGACGCACATGCGCCACGCGGTAGCGGCCTTAGGATCCTCCTTCTTCTTCTCGACCATGACCGGGTTGGCTAGCCAATCCGGATGAAGTACCTCCATGATGAAATTGCTTATCAGCAGCTTGGTGATCTGATCACCGATAGCTTTCCTTCTCTCATCTCCGAAGCGGCGCATAGCCTGCTTCACTGGCTTGGCGTCAGGACGCACATGTAACGAGTGCTCAACCAACAACCTCGGGACACCTGGCAAATCTTCATTGGACCAGGCAAACACGTCCCGATTCTCAGGGAGGAAGTGGATGAGCTCGCTTTCCTATTTCTTCGCCAACCCGGAGCCAATGATGGCAACTCGGTCGGGGAACTCAGGGTCAACCTGGATCTTCTTCGTTTCCTGGGATGCCTGGAATGCGGTCCCGTACTGGGAGCTCGGCATCCCAGGCGCAACACTTTGCGCCTCCTGCGCCATGGCCACCACCTCATGTATCTTCTTCTTCTCGGCAGCAATCACCATCGACTCCGCCAGCTGAGAACCAGCAGAGGCACATTCCATGGACTTCTTGTAATCACCAGAGATGGTAATTACGCCATTGGGACCAGGGATCTTCATCTTCAGATATGCAGTGTGGGTAGAGGCCATGTACTTGTTTAGTGCAGGCCTGCCGAGTAGGGCATGGTAGGGGCTTTGATGATCAACCACCTCGAACTGCAGCCTCTCCGTGCGGCAGTTCTCCCTGGTACCGAATAGCACATCTATCCACACTCTGCCCATTGGAGAGCAAGAGATTCCTGGCACAATGCCATGGAAAGTGGTCTTGCTGGGTAGCAGCATGTTCTCGGCGATCCCGAGCTTCTCGAGTGTGTCCTTGTACACAATGTTGATGCTGCTGCCGTTGTCGATTAGCACCTTGCAGAACCTCACGTTCTTCTCGGGACCCAAGAAAGTAGGGTCCAGGACCAAGGCGTAGCTACCCGGGTTGGGCATCACCTTGGGATGGTCAGCTCGGGACCACGTGATCTCTACATTGCACCAGTGCATGTAGTGAGGAACAACAGGGATCAAAGCATTGACCTCCATGGCACACCTGTGCTGCGACTGCTTGTCGACAGGCTCAGAAGTGAAGATCATGTAGCTCTCGTGGTGCTCTTGGTACTGGTTGCAGCCTCCATCATCATTGTTTCTGTCGAGACATCGTAGTAGTTTTCATAGACGGGGGTGCCATGAGACTACGGTAGAGACGTGGGCTAACGGGATAGCGTAGTGACACAGAACACGGGATTTTACCCAGGTTCGGTATGTCGCGACAGTACGGCGTACCTACTCCTGCACTTCTCACTAATACGGACTAAAGCCCGTAAATCTGGGTTACAGTGTGAGGGAGTAGATCTAGCTTATTCGGCGAGGATGAACTTCTCGGCGAGTAGCGTAGAACTTAGAACGTAACTTAGCTTGAACCTTCTTGAATCTATCCTCTGTCCGGCTTTATATAATAGCCGGACTAGGGCTTACAGATTAGAAAACCTAGAAGACTACGTTTAGCTTGCAACTTGGAAAGTAAGGAATCCATCTTCTCCTCCAAGCCAGATCACGCGGGCCGTGATCCGGGTTCTTCTAGAATCCGGCTTCTGCGCGTCGGACTACTGGGCCGCCCAATGGACCTAAGCCCACTACCTCTTAGGCCACCCTGGTAGTCCGGCTCTTTGTCTACCATCTTCTATACCCCTATTCAGTATATATCCGACAGTAGCCCCCAGGAAGGATCAAAACTCTGATTCTCCGTCTTTCGTCAAATGCATTTGTCCGGGAAATCTTGATTCAGCAGTCTTGATTCTTTCTACTTTCCTTTTGAAGGAGATGGTAACATAAAACTCGGAACTCTGAAAATCCGGCTTTTCTTCTCGCGATCCTTCGCGGAAAAGGAACTTCTGACGTCAGTGCTTTAATCATGCTGACGTAGGCGACGCTTGGTTTCACGCGGGAAACCCTGCAACGTATCTCTGACAGATTCTCACGGGAACCGAGGAGATAGCCATCATTCCCCTGTCGTTCCGTTTCCCGGATTTTCCGATGGTTGACACGCGTCAAACATCCAACGTTCGAAAGAACCGTTGGCACGTATCTAGAGGTTTTCCGGCTATAAATAGCCGTCCTCGTCCCCATCGGCAATCTTCTTCACTCCCTCACTGCCTTCACCATTGTTGCAAACGCGAGCTCGAGAGCGAGAACAAGACCTTGCCCGACGAGCTCTTCGCACACCGGAACGCACCAACGCCACCAAGGAAGATGGCCTCTCCGCAGTCCTCGCCGGCCCGCGCCTCCATCGACGATCTTTTGGGCGACCTAGATCCACAGTTAGGGTCGCCCAAGCGCGCCGGCGGCGAGCCGGAAAAGACCACGGCATCCGCGGCGGGCGGAGGTAGCACTTCCGCCGCCGCGGACGTTGCGGCATCGAGCGCTACGACAACCCCGCCGTTTGCACCTGAAACGGCGGAGGAAAAAATCGAGCTCCTTGGCGACAAGCTCGCCGCCGCGAAGGCCGCCGCCGCCGCCGCCGCCGGAGCGGACGAGGAAGAGGAAACTGCAGGCAACTGGAGTGCCTGCAGTATTCCCCCGGCTCTCCTTCCCAACTTGGAGAAGGAGGGTTTGGTTCTCAAAAAGAAATGGCGGCTCCCGGAAGAGGAGACCGAACCCACGCCACAAGAGGGCGAAAGGGTACTTCTTACCTCCCACCTTCTACGAGGTATGGGGCTCCCACCTTCTTCTTTCTTCCTCCAGGTTCTATCTCATTACAACATCCAACCTCACAACCTTCCTCCCAATTCCATTCTGTACATGGCCGGCTTTCAGGCCTTGTTCGAAGGTTACCTAGGAATAGAGCCTAGGTTAGATTTTTGGATGTATTGCTTTGGGGTTAAGCGTAACTCTTCGGAGGGCGCACTCCCAAATTGCGGGACCATTTCCTTTACTCTTCGGAGATTCCGAGAGGATTGGTTCCCCAAAATAAAAACCTCAGAATCCGTCAAATTTTGGACGGGTTCTTTCTTCTATCATCCCGACGTGCCTTTTCCTAAAAAATCCGTCGGGGTTCCACCTTTTGTGAACTCCGCCGCTGTTCCCCAAGATAACTGGGGGACAGAAGCCGTCCAAGTTCTGCCTTCAGATCTACTAAGGATCAAGAAGCGCATCGCCAAGCTCACCTCCTCGACCCCTCCTTTGACTGGTATGGATACAGTCTTTTGCTGGCTGAATAGGCGAATTCAGCCATTAGCAAATCACGGAGGTCGCCTTCTGTGCGAATACACGGGACCCAAAGATCCTATGCGGACAACCGACAAGGACTGGGCCCCGAAGGAGCTTCGACGGCGCATCAATCAATTGGTCGCATCTCGCGACCAATATGAAGCGAGCCGGCAGATGTATACTGCCGACAACCCGGTTCCCAAGGTAAATTTTCCACCATTTGGGTTTCAGTTGTTTATCTCGGATATTCCAACTTCTAATTTTGATTGGTTTTCTTCCGACAGCTTGCGGATCTTCCAGACTCGGAGTTAGCCTCCGAGGCCGAGCTGGATGCGCTGCGTACCGCTGCCGCTGGTGGACGCAAGCGTAAGAAGATAGTTTCCTCTGAGGAAATTATCGATCTTGACGGAATCCCCGTCGCCACTTCCAGGTTATTTCTTCTAGATTTAACTTTCATGGGAGCTTTTTTCATCCATCTTCGGTGTTTTAACTTTATCCGGGTTTTCTGTTTTTAGCCTGCCGCCTTCCAACCTAAAGCCTAGGAAGCTGAAGAAACACAAAGCTTCTTCCAGCCGGGGCAACCAACCTTCCCCCGCCGTCGCCCCGGACACGCCGCGGACGATGGCGGAAGAGCCTACTGCAGCCCCCACCACCAAGCCCCCAGAGCCCAGCCAGCCCGTTGTGTCCGAGTCGGACACGAGGGAAAGGGCGGCCCAGAGGTGGGAACATTTTCTCGGACTTTCAACGAGGAAATTCCCACCTTTGACAAGGACTTCAAGGTTATCACTGACGGCTTGGACGCAGCCGGGAGTCTTTTTGCGGAATATGCAAAAGGATTCCAAGAAAACTTGGCAGGTTTGCAGCGCCTGAGCCAGGTATATAACTCTAGCCCCCAAGCATTAAACAAAAATGCGTACTTTTTTGCTTTGATGTTTTTTGTAACCATGCTTTTCCTTGCTATGTTTCAGCAAACCTCCGAGGCGATAAACCTGGAAGTTTTCAGGAAGCTTACCATCAAGAATAAAGAAGTTCGAAGTCTTCTTTCTATTCTTGAAGACAAGGAAGCGGAGCTGGAATCATCTCAGCTCGCGTTGTCGGAAACGAAAGGTAAACTTTTTCGTTTTGGAATTTCTGATTTAGGTATTTGCCTAATTTTTTTTTCTCGAGTAGATTGATTAACTCGGATTTTTTCTTTGCTTTTCAGCTGCGTTAGCTCAGGCTAAGCAAGCAGCGGAAGATTCTGGCAACGCCGAAATTCTCCGCAATGAGAACATTGAGCTTCACAAGAATCTTGTGAAAGCTCAACAAGATCTGGAAGCCAGCAACCTGGCTCTTGGAATGGCTAATTCCAAGGCTTCCGAACAGGCGGAGAAGGACAAATCCACCATTCAGGATTTGACCGAGGCTCTGAACCTTCGCCTGGAAGAAGTTTCCGAGATCGACAAGCTCATCGGTAAATCTCTTACCCTTTTCTCATCTTTCTATGTCTTGCTTTCTCTGTTTGTCTGCCTAATCATTTTGGATGCTTTATTGGATCAAACAGGAGACACCCCAGACGGAACTCGGATTGCAGGCATCCGAGCTTTCGGGGAAACATGGAATTTGATTAAGGCTGCTGGGACGCAGCTCATAGAGAAGTTCCTTCCCGAAAAATCTGGGGAATACTCGGAGGTTGAAAAACTTCCGAGTGCCATCATGGAGGTGGCGGAGTCGAAGGAGTCCCTTCTCCGCTCCGCTGCACGGGGTGGTGCGCGCATGGCCCTAGGCCTTATGCGCATGCACTATCCTAGTGCCAAATCCTGGCGTGTGGCCACCGGTGTCCCTCAAGGATACACGGATGCGCAACGAACCACCATCTTTGGTGAAGTTATGGGCCACGCCACCCAGATTGCCGCCATGGTGAATGTTTCCGTGAACTATCCAGAAGAGGAGGCTCCTCCAATCCCCGATGAAGAAAGCAGCGAGGAGGAGTCGGATTCTTGAAAGATTACCTGGATCCTGGATAGAAAAAATAGACAATAGGAGCATTACTGTCCTTTTAATGTAATCTGAAATGTAATGCTTCTTTTGTATGAATGAAAATTCCGTCTTTTGCAGTTTAAACTATGAAATTACTTTGCAAGTTTTTTGGATTTTACCGTTCCTTTATCTTCTAAGTTCTCTGGTGTGTATGCTTTAACTGTCCTTAGTGTTTGAAATGGCTCAAATAGCATTATGAATCGTTATGCCGAGCAACTGGGGACGAACCAATCAGTTTTGAAACTCGAAAACATGAATCATGCTAAAGGCATTTTTACTAACTAGTTCCAGTAACCCGGCACACACACAATCAGATAAGGCTTAGAGAAACAAGGAAAGTTTTGAGTGAAACTTGGGCACGCAGGCAATTCAAGTTTCCTTTAACCGTTAAAAGGCTGAAAAATCATTCAGTTATGTAACGCCGAGTACGCAAGCACAATTCGGGTTAACGTTGAGAATTTGTAAGATCATTGGGAAATAGATGAGGCGGAAACACTTTGCATTTTATAAAGAATATGGATGACAGTATTCCGACAACTTTATTTCATGATCTCAAAAGATGTTTACATAGAATTGAACTAAGTACAGAAAGGGACATAACTTGCAAGGCGTTCCCATGCTTCCGCAATCCACTTGACTTTGTCGAATTTCTCCAGCAGCTTGTAGAGTTGTAAGGTTTTAGCCCCCAGCCGACTAATAAATCTTTTTACGGCTGTGGCGGAACCTGGCAATTCTTGGACATCTTTTTCACTCGTAGGATTTGAGATGTTCGAGATTGCCTTGATCTTTTCCGGGTTAACCTCTATTCCTCTGTGAGATACGATGAAGCCCAGAAGTTTACCTGAGGGAACCCCGAATACGCACTTAGATGGATTCAACTTCGTGTGGTAAGTGCGCAAGTTATCGAAGGTTTCTCGCAAATCCTCAAGGAGTGTATCTTTTTCCTTGGTTACGACAGCGATATCGTCCACATAAACATGGACATTTTTTCCAATCTGACTATGCAAACAACGTTGCATGCAACGCTGGTAGGTTGCACCTGCGTTCTTCAGGCCAAAAGGCATGGTTACGTAGTAATACGTCCCGTACGGGGTTATAAAAGAAGTCTTGATTTGATCTTCCTTTTTCATGCGTATTTGGTGGTACCCGGAGTATGCATCCAAAAAGCATAAAAGCTCGGAGCCTGCAGTGGCATCTATTATTTGATCGATTCGCGGCAGTGCGAACCTATCTTTCGGACATAACTTGTTCAATCCTGTGTAATCTATACACATTCTGAGGGCAGTTGTGTCTTTCTTCGGTACTAATACCGGATTTGCGGACCAGTCAGTATGGATTACCTCCTTGATGAAATCCGCTGCTAAAAGCCGGATAATTTCCTTGCCAATAGCCTTCCGTCTTCTTCCGTCAAATCGACGGAGACCTTGTTTGACGGGTTTTGATCCAGGAATAACCTTGAGTTGGTGCTCAGCAAGTTCCCTGGGTACGCCTGGCATGTCAGCTGGACACCAGGCAAAAATATCCCAGTTCTCACGGAGGAACTTGATGAGCTCGCCTTCCTATTTGTCGGTCATCCCAGTCCCTACAACGACGAATTTTGTCGGATCTTTGGGATCTAGGATTACCTGTCTTGTATTCTCGGACGCATTGAAGCTATCTGTTGGCTTCCGAGTTTCTTTTCCAGCCGGCATTTCTTTCGGCGATACCTCCTTGGCTAACTCCTTCAGTTCTTCCTGAGCTATAACTCTTTGAGCGCAAAGGGCGTTTTGCTTCTCCAACTCGTTTGCCAGCTTGAAATCACCGGCAATGGTGATTACTCCTCCTTTGGGTCCTGGCATCTTCAGCTTGTTGTAGATATAGCAGGATCTTGCCATGAATTTGGCGAAAGCCGGACGTCCGAGTATTGCGTGATACACGCTTTCGAACGGCACTACTTCGAAGGATACTTTTTCCTGCCGGAAGTGATCTTTATCTCCGAAGGTGACATCTAGGGAAATTTCTCCTAGGGATCGTGCTTGCCTGCCAGGAACGATGCCATGGAAGCGTATATTGCTGTAATTGAGCTGGGACTCGGAGATCTTCAAGTGCTTCAGCGTATCCAGGTACATTATATTAATGCTGGATCCTCCGTCCATCAGCACTCTTTTTAGCCTAGTGTTTTGAACAATAGGGCTTACAACAAGAGCTTGTGTGCCTGGTTCCGGGATATTTCCGGGATGATCAGACTGATCCCAGATTATTGGAGTGTTGGAGTACTTCAAAAATTTCGGGGTTGCAGGAATAACTGCGTTTATTTCCCGAAGCGTTCTTTTGGCCACCTTTGCTGATGGAGTTGCTAAGAAAGTTAGCATTGCTTCTCCGTCAACTCTCGGAAATTTGGGCTCGCCTTTTCGCTGTTGTTCCTGGATTTTGTCATCAGTGTCCGATTCACTGTCTTCTTTGTCAGCTTCTGGCTTTTGTTTGGCAGGTTTCCTCTTGGAACCCTTCCCCTTATTTCCGGATCCTGCATTGCCTTTCATATGCTTATTTAGCCGGCATTGCGCATTTGTATGGGTAGGTTTGCCAAATTGGGAGTGGTGGACGCAGGGTTCCGACTTAATTCTCTCCCATTCTTCGGGAGTATAATTGATTGGATCTGGACTGCGACCTTTCCACTTATTCCCTTTTTCTCCTCCAAAGTCTATGTTGACCTCTTTGGGCTTTGTCGTTGATTCCGGAGTTCCTTTTTTGTCAGAACGAGGGGTTTTCTTGGCAAGTATCAATGTATCAATATTTCCACCTCTTGCTCTGATGTCATCTTCGGCTGCAGCGTGCTCATTGGCGGTTGTGAGCATAGATCCGAGATCTTTGTGCTGCTTAGAACCAACCATGAACGGTACAAGTCCGGGTTTTAGGCCATTGACGAAAGCATGCATGGCTTGTACGTCAGTTACTCCAGAACAACTATTCTTCATTGCCGTCCATCTGGAGATGAAATCCACGTATGGTTCATCCTCAAATTGAGTGCAACGGTTGAGTTGGTTGATGCTGTTCGGGCGTTTGTACGTTCCCCGAAAATGCTGAGTGAATACTCTAGCCATATCATCCCAACTGTCGACAGTTTTTGATGGTAATCCATTGATCCAATCTCTGGCTCCGTCTAGTAACATTAGGGGAAGAAACTTGACAGCTTCCAGGTCTGTCCCATTGTTGATCTGAACGGCTGTATAATAGTCTGAAAGCCAGGTATCCGGGTTTGTACTGCCGGTATATTTTTGATAGGTTGGACCAACTTTGGCGAAGCCAGAATGCAGGGTTATCCTTCGGATCCTGTCAGTGAAACACTTAGGACCGAAGTATAGATCATCCTTTTCTGCTCTATCAATGTGTGCAGAATATCTTCCGGCTGAATGGACAGAAGGGGATCTGCTCCTTTCTTTTCCATTGTTGCGCGGACGCGCTTTTCCGGGGTTGTTTCTATCCCTTCCGTTGTCACGCCCTTTTGGATTAGGCGGAGTTCTGCTCCTGTGCCTCTCCTTGTCCTTGGGCGGTGTCCGAGATCTTTCACGTCTGTGAGGTGCATCATATCTTCCAGCTTTTTCAGCTGGGTTTCTCGGAGGTGGCATTATTTTGCCGTCATTCCGGTTTTTGTCTTCCCGGTCATGTGGCCTATATCCATCTTTCGGGAGATGAGGTCCGGTCCTAGACGCTGCATCCCGGTTGTCGGGGTTTTTCTTGTCTTTTCTCGGATCCTCTTTTTTGTTATCTGAATCTCCGGGTCCTTCAGGTCCAGGTGCTCCAGCGGCGCAAGTAGCTGTTTTGCATAGGGCGGAATTATCATGCAGCCTCCCTGATCGCTCTTGACCCCGCTGTTGTTGTTGCAATGCTTTTCCTAAGAAAGCATACATCCCTTGAAGTTTTTCCCCGTTGGAGTACAGATCATTATTGAGTATGGCGAACGCTGCTTCCGCGTTTTCTGCTGCGGTTTTGTATATTGGTTCGCCCCTGGCATCTTTGCCGTTTACTCGCATTTGCCAAGATGGGTTATGGAACCTTTCTTTCGGCGGCAGATCTTCCGGCTTTGCAATTCCGGGTAACCTTGTAGGTTTGATGGCAGATCTATTCTTTCTCTCGTACTCCTCTATTTCTTCCTTCATGATTTTGATATCATGTTGGGTTTTTTGGAGGTGTTCCCGAGATCTGAGTAGACGTTGCTGTTGCCTTTGGAAAGCTTGCCTCCTGGCTTCCAGCATCTCAGGGGGCTCGCTCGGTCCTACTGGCGTTTGCAATAGTTCTTGCTCTTCCTGCTCTGTCATTGGCAGAACGGGGATTTCTTTTGTCCTCTCCGTAGGCTTTTCTCCGCTTGCTTCTCCTATTTTCGGGCTTTCTTCAGCTGTATATGCTAGCTTTTTCTTCCGGAGTTTCTTAGCGGACTTGTGCCTTTTCTTGGAAGAGTGAGGTTTTTTGACAAGTTCGTCTTCTGTCATCTCCTTGACATTGGGGAATATTGGAGAGGTTTCTCCTTCTTCTCTCTCTTCCTCTGGTGGAGGGGTTTTTGGGCTTTCCTGGCTGCCGGCATCCGTGACTTCCGCAGGTTTTGCCATTAGCACTTCGTGGAAACCCTCTTGAAGAGATTTTACCTTCCTTTCAAAGGCATCCTCATCTTCATCTTCGGAATCGAATTTGTCCGATCCGGTGTCCGACTCCAATCTTGCCTCAATGGCAGCTAGCACGGACTCGGCTTCCGAGTTTATCGTCGCGCTGGTGGATGTCGGATCTTCCGTCTGGGTGACGGGTAGTTGTTCTTCCGTCTCTGTGACGGGTGTATTGTTGTCTGCCTCTTGCACGGGATTTCCATCATCCGTGTTTTCGGCGACTTCAGATTGCACCATGCCGATAAAGTGTGAGTCACTTCTTTGTCGGCGATCTGAGCAAAATCCGGCATCATAGTCGTCTTCGACTGGGTAT
Source organism: Alopecurus myosuroides (assembly GCA_028641055.1). Taxonomy (NCBI): domain Eukaryota; kingdom Viridiplantae; phylum Streptophyta; class Magnoliopsida; order Poales; family Poaceae; genus Alopecurus; species Alopecurus myosuroides. The sequence goes on from CM054060.1 coordinate 28,252,857, forward strand.
AGGGCGGGTGGGAAATACTTGCTTCCACCGCAAAACCCCATTGCCTCCGCGGTTAATCCGATAAAGATGTTAGCAGATCCAATCGGTAAAACGCAGGCACTTACCAGGTGGTTTTGCGCTGGTATGTAGGATCCATTGTCGAGGAAGCGCCCGACGTCGTCGTCGAATTCCAAGCTTCCGACAGTGATCGATCTTCCAATTCCGCCGAGTATCCCAGATCGGAATTTCACGCCTGACGTCGTTTGCCCCACGGTGGGCGCCAACTGTCGAGACATCGTAGTAGTTTTCATAGACGGGGGTGCCATGAGACTACGGTAGAGACGTGGGGTAACGGGATAGCGTAGTGACACAGAACACGGGATTTTACCCAGGTTCGGTACGTCGCGACAGTACGTCGTACCTACTCCTGCACTTCTCACTAATAGGGACTAAAGCCCGTAAATCTGGGTTACAGTGTGAGGGAGTAGATCTAGCTTATTCGGCGAGGATGAACTTCTCGGCGAGTAGCGTAGAACTTAGAATGTAACTTAGCTTGAACCTTCTTGAATCTATCCTCTGTCCGGCTTTATATAATAGCCGGACTAGGGCTTACAGATTAGAAAACCTAGAAGACTACGTTTAGCTTGCAACTTGGAAAGTAAGGAATCCATCTTCTCCTCCAAGCCAGATCACGCGGGCCGTGATCCGGGTTCTTCTAGAATCCGGCTTCTGCGCGTCGGACTACTGGGCCGCCCAATGGACCTAAGCCCACTACCTCTTAGGCCACCCTGGTAGTCCGGCTCTTTGTCTACCGTCTTCTATACCCCTATTCAGTATATATCCGACAGTTTCCATTGTTGTTGCCCTGGTAGTTGTTGTTGCCTCTGTTGTTGTTGCGGTTGCGGTTGTTGTTGTTGTTGCGGTAACCCTCATTGTTGAAGTAGAGATTGGCTCCTAAAGCCACTTGGTTCACATTCTCTCTTCTCGGGAACGCCGGAAGCCGAGCTGCGGGTGCGCGAGCAGGCTGCACATTGGCATTCGCAGCTGGCAGGGGAGGAGGAGGAGGAAAGCCTTCATTTCTGATCAGATCCCACCACTCGCATTGCCGGGTAGTGTGGTTGGCAGGCCTTGAGGGGTGCTGAGTGTGGAAGCTGCATGGGTCATCCTTCATGTCATCGAAGACAAACTTCTTAGCCGGTTCCGAGTTGCCGCTACCCGGCTGAGGAGCTCGGTATGGCTTCTTGTTGCCTTGGCCCTGGTTCTGGTTCCGCCCGTACTGGGCTCCAGCAGGTTTTTGCCCTTGGCTACTCCCACCTCCAACACCCACTGCGTTCACCTCCTCAGGGTCATACCGAGTATCTATTCGGTCTCCTCTGCGCTTGTTGCGGAACTCATTGCGCTTGTTGCTGAAGTTTCTTCTCGGCTCGGAGGAGTCCATCAATGGCTGAGTAGGATCACCAAGCGCGTACTGATCCGCAATCTTGATGGTCTCCGCCAGGGTGTTCGGCATCTCCCTCTGCAACCTTTGCCACAACATGCTGCCGTGCTTGCAACCCTGCGCAAACCAAGTGATGGACTGCGCTTCATTCACACCTTCACAGGTGTTCCGCAATGTGCTCCACCGAGTAAGATACTCGCGATCCGTCTCGTCTTCCCGCTGCCTGCAAGCGGACAGCTGTTGCGGCCTATTCGGCCTCTTGTAGGTGCTGGTGAAGTTGCTGATGAAGGCCTCCGAGAAGTCCAGCCAGCAATTGATGCTGTTCTTGGGCAAATTGTTGAGCCAAGTGCGAGCTGGACCCTCGAGCATTTGCGGAACGTACCGCACTGCCCATCTCCGATTGTTTCCTGCGATATGGACCGCGGTGACATAGTCATTGAGCCAGTCTTCCGGCTTGGTGCTGCCATTGTAGTTCTTGGTGCCTCTTGCGAGCTGAAGTTCTTCACGGACGGATCGTTCATGATGCGCGGGCCAAAGCACCCAGGGCCGGGAGGCCCCGTGTTCTCGAGCCGCGCGGATAGACTGATCCGGTCCAGCTTGTACCGGACGTCAGCGGGCTCCAGCACGCGCTCACCCACGCGATCCATGATGTCATATCCTGCCAGCCCCATGGCCGAGTAGCCGTCGTCGTATCTGTCCACCTCCATGGCCACAGGCTGCTCCACTAGGTTTGCTACTCGGTCAGCCGCACGCGGCTGAGCAGCAGCCGCCTGGTGAGGCCTTCGCCGAGCAGGCTGAGCAACCTGTTGCCGAGAAGGACTCGGGCGATCTCCACCTCGCGTTTGGCTATGAGCTTTATGGGCTTGCAAGCCTGCTCCAGCAGAGTTGTGTTTCTGGCCGAACTGTCGCGGCACAGCGAGCTGTTTCGCGGCGACAGTCGGGTCGTACACCTGCATTTGCCCGTTTCTTCCCGAATAGCCACTGCGGTCCCTCTAGCGGCTGGGATGCGGAGATGAGGCCTGAGCGTTAGATCTGTCCGCATGCGAATGCACCACCTGCGAGCCGCCAGCACCCGGGTTGGCTTTCCGGAACTCCTCGTTCTGCCTAGCAGCCTCTAGCACCAGTTCGTTGAGCCTCTCCTGTTGCCTAGCGCGCGCGTCGCCGTCGAGACGCGGCAACTCGGCGGCTACGGCCTCAGCAGCTCTAAGTGTTTTAGCGGGGGTGCTGTACCTATGCCTAGTGGAGGTGTTTGCGGTGGCAGACTGGCTAGGAGCCTATACAACGGTTGCCATCTCGGCGCCTAAGTTGCGCCGCGTAGCACCTACTTTGCTAGCCCTCCTAGCAACTGGCGTGAAACCGTGAGCCTTGTTGTACTCGTTCTGGTCTAGACTGAGCTCAAGCCTAACCTTATCCAACTCCGCCTGCTCGGCGAGCAGCTCCTGGCGCTGCCGGTCGAGCTGCGCCTTCATGGTCAGAAGCTCGATGTCGGTGGGAGGCGGCTTGCCAGTTCGCGCAGCGGACGCAGGAATGGTCAGAGTAGTGGAGAGAGGAAGGTTGCAGTCCTTCTCGTAAGGCTTGTGGGTCTTGCCGCCAGCGCTCGAGCCAACAAGATCCTCGATGACGCCCGCGGCGCCAGCCGCGCCCTTGCCGGCGTCCGCAGCCAGGCCAGCCACCATCACCTCCGCGTTGTTCGCAGAACAGCCCGTAGGCCGTCCACGAGCAGCAATCACAGCAGGAGGATCCTCTGCGATCTGTACCTCCTCCGGAAACTCGTGGACGACGGCGGTGGCGACGTAGACGAGGTGAGAGCCGAAGGAGATCACCGTGCCGCCCTCCGGCATGGCCCTGCCGCCGAAGTCGCCTGCGTTGTCGATGACGAAGTCGAAGGAGCCGAATCTGTGGACAAGGCCACAGACTACGCGCTCCGCCGAAGTAGATCCCGTCCGAACGGAAACTCAAACCAGCGCCGCTGGTTGCCCCACAGTGGGCGCCAACTGTCGTGGTGGTGTCAAGACAGATGCCATAAGATGGCTAAAGTTGTGGGGACGATGGACGCTGGAGGTGCTCGGGGAGCGATCACACGACGAGTAGCCGCGTGAAGTAAGAATCAAACACTGCAAACAACTCAATCTACCCAGGTTCAGGGCCCTCGTGAGGAGGTAAAACCCCTACTCCTTCCTTTCTCTCTGTGTATTAGTGCTTCACCGAGTAGCCACAGTACAAATTCTGACTCTTACCGAGTAGCCACTCTTCTCTCTCTCTAGAACTAGGTCAAGAATCTCAACCGCTTCTCACGTCCCTCGCGCAGGAGGGGGCAGGGCACCTTATATACTGGCGCCCTGCCGGATACATCCAACTAGGTAGAATACAAATAGGTGTCGACATAGTGTGCACATCGTCCTTCTTCCGAGATCCCGCTGACAGCTTTGGCTTCTAACTTTGTCCTGTCCGGAAAGTCGTTGGGCAAAACCAAGTAACCGACCTGTTATCACTGCTGCGAACACAGAGTAGGTCCCTCCTATCCTGCGACGCCCTGCTGACACACTGTCGCTGTCAGGCACGCCGTTCTCAGATGAACAGTGCCATGAACAGTGTCGAAGTACGGACCCAGGATACGCGGGATCCTGTGTCAGAACGGCTCCTTTGACTTCTGGCCCGAGTAGGTTCCCGCCAGTTCTACTCGGACCAACTCTTCTACTCGGTGGGACATAACTTCCTTGATTCGTCCTTCTGGCCATCTATGTGTAGGACCGAGTAGCAGTCGACCGGGTAGCAAGTACCAGGTAGTCGGCTACTCGACCAAACATCCCTTCTGATCTTACCCTTAGCACTTGCCTTTGCCCTACTCGGGGGTAACCCCCCGACAATAGCGGTCCATTTATCTTGACGTAATGCCTATAATGTTAGAATACGTGAACTATATCTCGTCATAATAGTATTGTTATACCTTCATGATTTGTCAATTGCCCAGATGTAATGTGTTCACCCAACATGTCTGTTTTCTTTAGGGAGATACCACTAGTGAAACTATAGCCCCCGGTCCTATTTTTCTCATTGATATACAACCTTCTTTTAAGCACTTCCATAAAAAAACTGTACCGTTTTTAATTTCATTGTTCTCCAATATTCTATAAGTTTAATTCTCTAGTTTTAGCAAGTCCGGAAGATTGACAACGTTCCAGAAAGTTGGGATAAGATAGAGTTCGTGTGTTGCGTATACATTCGACAGTTGTTGACGTGCCAGACAACAAGTAACCTTCTCCAAGTCTTTGAAGTCCTACTGGTCGATAAACCCTGGTTCCACAACTGGGGGAAATGTCCGCTATACTACATCATACCTTCCATTTGGGGTAACCCAACGAACGTGTGATCACGTCTGCAACATCAATCAATTTTTTGGCATCGTTGTCGGGGACTTCAATCTTGCAGCAAGCGGAGTCTCACACTTCAACTTTTTTTTTGTTCTTGCTTAGTTCTCTACTCTTTTAGTTGCATTGTTAGTTTATTTTTTTTATCTTGCAAGCATGACTACAATAATACCACCAAGCTTTGTGATTTTACTAGTACCAATAATAATGAATTCATATGCACACCAATCGCCCCACCTGCTGCCACATCAGATTATTATGTAATTAAATAGGCATTGTTGAATCTTATCGTGAAAGATCAATTTTCTGGTAATGGAGAAGATGCTGCCTCTCATTCAAATAACTTTGTTGAGTTATGTGACATCCAAAAATATAAAGAGGTAGATGGTGATATTGTGAAATTAAGATTGATCCCTTTCTCATTAAGAGGAAGAGATAAGGAATGATTATTCTCTTTGTCTAAAAATAACATTGATTCTTGGACTAAATGCAAAGATGGTTTTATTGGGAAGTATTATCCACCTGCAAAAATTATACAACTAAGGAGTAACATTATGAACTCTAGACAAAATGATATTGAGCATGTTGCTCAAGCTTCGAAAAGAATGAAAATTATTGTTAAGAATTGTCCCACACACGGACTAACTATGTGGATGGTTGTCCAAACATTTTATGAAGGAATTTTTTTCTTCAAAGCTTATTCGATTCATCTGTGGCAGGAACCTACATGAATCTCACTTTAGGTGAAGCAAACAAGTTACTGGATGATCTAATGACAAACTCTTCCATCGAGGTTGGATGTGTACCTTTTGCCTTTCATCGAGGTTGGATGTGTCTATGAAGAAGAGATTTCTCTAAAATTCTATGAGTTCAGAATTTTCTTCCATGTTCACCTTCTTCTCCTCCAATGCAACCTTGATCTCCTCAGCCGCAGCCATCCTCTCATCGGCGGCGATCTTCCTCTCCTCGATAGTCGACATTTTTTTTTCTAACCTTCTCTTCTCTTGCGCTTCCTTTCTTGCATTGATAAGAGCCTAAAAACATACCTTGATGTCATCCTCTCCGCCCTTCTTCGCCTTTGCTTTTGATATTTTTTTTTTTGGCTCCAATGGGTCTTTTTGGCTTGGAGTAGGAAACCGAGTTAGGAGTAGGGATCCTCTTGTCATTGTTACTTGATGCTTCACCGCCATCAAAGATTGTTGTCTCCCCAGTGTTCTCGTGTTAATTCTTGGGCACTTCTAAGTCACAGGTTTTCCATTTTTCTTCATTCACTAGGTCATTGTACCAATGTGCCAACACAAATGACTTGCCTTGCACCATCTTCCCCTTCTTGTTCTTCTTCCCTTCTCCTCTAAATAAATTTGGTGCAATTGTGAGCTACATTAACAAAAAAAACAAATTAGTCATGGAGAAAGATGAAAGTTCATCAAGCATGAAAGAAAAATTTGAACGTGAGAGAACAAATTTCACTTACCCTATCTTTATCATTGGTGACACTTGGGTTCAACGTTCAATCTGCGCCATAATCGCCGACCACCTTTGACAATCTGTATATATGACCGACCAACGGGACCGAAGAGATCTATCGGTGGACTCATTTCCACTCTTGTGTTCTTGTCGAAGAACTCCTTAATCCTAAACCAATATGTGTCTCTTTTTTATTCGTGCCAACGGTGGCATCCGAGCCCACTTTGCACCATGTCTTGCATAGAAGAATGTCTTCCTCCATGCGGTAATTGGACGACCTTCCTTTCGGTAGCTCGATCATGCCCTCACCTTCATCATCCATTTCAAATTCACGCTCCTCGTGATGAAGTTCATTGGTTTAGACCCATGGCCGTATGAAGTGTTGGAGCCAACATTCATAGTCCGGTAATACGTCATCATCAACACTACAATATACAAAAGAATGCAATTCATGTAAAACTATAATACTACTAGTAATTGTGCACGTGCCATGCACGGGTTAACCAAAATACCAAATTAAGTATAACAATGTGACGGTAAATTTTCTGGAGTTTCCATAAAAAAATTTAACAAACAACTTCACTACATAATGTGCCTAAGATTGAGATTTACTGATTCCTATCAAAACATAATGTACCCTACCACAAATGAGTACGGCTAAGGTGGAGCTTTGCTGATTCCAATTGAATCATGTTGTGTCATTCCATCTCATCATGTGGACATTTTCTTCTTAGTGTGCGTACCATGCAATTTTTTTCCGCAACAAACCCACACATACATCGTCATGAATGGAACCGGAGGTTACCATCTCTTTTCTCCCAAAAGATTGATCAGAATGCGACTACAATTTCCAAGATGGCGGATCAAGCAAATAAATAAAAGTACAAGAAAAAACACATACAAACGGAGATATCGTGCACACAAATATGTCTCTTCAAAACACAACCTACCCTAAATTACAATTGACGGAATTAACTTCACCTCTATAAAGAAATAATTTCCACAAAATTTACGAACCGACAATGACCTGGAATGAATTTGTCAGTTGTTGGTCGGCTGCACATTGAACTCGTTGAGTTTCTCCTTCACATGAATCTGAATAGTCTGGTCACACATAAGAATATATCACAATGGCATTCATCATACAAGAGACACACACGCAGTCACGGAACACACACTTATGAACATAAGAAATCATTTTGGATGTCGTGAAAACTCAAAACTAAAAACTTGTAGTAATCTTTCAGATCCCTTCGTCCCTTCATTGTAAAAAGCAAGAAACCATTGTTGGATGGTTAAAAAAATTGTGCATCCAAGTCTACCTGCCATGGTCCTACTTAAGCTAGCTCATTTGCATTCTTTCTCCGATTCCCATTTGGCGACCGACTTTGTCTGCTAAATATTGACTGGTATGCAATCAATAGAGACATTTAATGAAAACCCTGTACAACAATGCCTTTAGCAAATCAAAACTATTTAAAGAAAAAGTTGACAAATGAAGAAGCTCAGATCATGGGATCGACAAAATAAAATGTTCATTATAAATTTTCCCCCGGACATAGCTTGGAGATGAGTTCGTACAAATGTATGGAAGTAATCTTCACATTATTCAACATATTAAAAAAAAATAGTCCGAATATATAGTGGATCCGTAATTAACCTCCATTGCTCAACACAAACACCTTGTGCATTGCAATTTCAGTACTCCCTTTCCTCCAATGGGGACCTATTAAAGACCAGCACATAGTGTTGCATATAACGATAGTTCCAGCTGCCGGCGCGTCGGGGACACCCAGAGCTTTCCGGCCGGCTATACGTCGACTCTCCCACAAAGCTCTATAAACGGTCGCGTTACTTCCTTCATTCGGCTCGCAACTGCAGCTGTAGCGAGTGGCCTGATCCTGAGTGGGCACCGCCGGCGGTCCTCCTTTTGTCTTGGACATGGTGAATTGGTGAAGACCCATACAGGGCTTCACGTGCACGGTATCTTTTTTTTTGAGGGACGTGCACGGTATGGATATCCAATGGATTAGGGAAGAGGATCTTTGGTAGCCCCATGCAAGATTCTGCGGGGGGAGTTGGATCGGGTTTTCTTTTTACCAGGATCAGAGGCAGATTTTGTGGAGTGATTTAGGGCCTCTTTGGATTGCAGGGTTCAGAAACATAGGAATGTAAAAAACGTAGGAATCTCACAGGTTTGCTTGTGCAAAACAGAGGAATGTAAAAATAAGAGAAACCGCGGTAATATTCGTTTGGATGAAACGCAGGAAAAGCACAGGAAACATGCCTCGGTTCTACGCACTTGAGTCTAAAAAAGAGGTTGGAGTGGATGTCTAAATTCCTATGGAATTGGGGCATAGGAATTCAATCCATAGGAATTTTGGTAGGTCATTCCTTTGAACCAAACGCAATCCATAGAAAAAATTCCTAAGAATTGGAATCCTACAAAAATCCTATGAAATTTCTACAATCCAAAGAGGCCCTTAGGAATACTTTATTGCCCGATTATTGTTACAATGTGCTCTTTTTAGCCGGACAGACAACAAACATCATTCGAGAAACATGGATCACGTATGGATGGCTCAGATTGTCCGGATCAAACCCTCTCCCTTTTTTTATTAGTGTAGATGCTTCTATTCGTCTATCTAAAAAAAAAGATATTTATACATTGTGGGCATTGGCTCGGGCGCGTTGCTAGCATTGGTCGTCGCACCAATTCCGCGATCACCGGCGCCTCGGGCGGCGGGAATGGAGATGCCGCAGGGTTGCCACGTCGTGGATCGCCACCCTTGTCCCCCTTCGTCTTCTTTTGGCCGCCTGCAGCGGCAGCCGCCGAGCACTTAGGAATGCCTACGCATGGCCGCGTCGAGTGCATACGTGCAGCGACGCCTCCTTGCAAGCTCGTCCTCGAGGCGACGAAGAGGCCCGAAGCGACGCTGGTGCAAGAGTTGCAGCGGCGGTGGCGGAATCAACTGCCACAACGCTAGGATTTGCCGCGGCGACGGGGTCGTGGGAGTAAAGAGAGGAAGGGGGGTGCCGGAGGAGGCTTCCATCGCCGCAGTTTCGCTGGTGCAGGCACAAGAAGGGGCGTTGCCGGAGGTTTCCGAGCGGCAGTTGGCGCCTGCGCGATTTCTTTCTGCCCAGCGTGTTGCAGCTGAAGCCCAAAATATCCCACCCAGCATAGCGCATTATCCCACGCTGGAAAAAAAAAATCTCACGTGGTTTTGCAGCGGCGGTAGGAGCAGCATTTGTTTTGCCTCTGGCATATACTAGAAAATGGTTTTCCGCCCGTGGGGCTGCTTTAAATCGGCTGTTGGAAATGCTTTTAGCGTGAAGCCTTGCGATGGAAAGGGGAAAGTCTCGTGGAATTAGGCCGATGAACGGTTAAGATCTATTTCCAACGGAGTCTTCTCTTTTATAAGTAGCGTATTTCCGTCAATTCCCGCATTATCTCGCAGGATATTACAGTTTAGTTAGTACTAATCTCGAGTAATCTTGTAACAATGAACCGAACACTCGGTATGCATAGATAGCAGCACTGGGTGAAAACATGCATTGCAGTCCTTCCTCATTCACCCATCTTTTTCTTTCCCATTCCTCAACTTCTTCAGATCCAAGTAGCGCAAAAAAATATGCCCAAGTCAGCTTTCTGGACAGCCATACTCAAAGTAAGCCATCTCCTGATCTCTGCCTTTTTTTATCAACTTGTGATGGCAGATCCTCCATTTGGAGCTCTCCTTGGTTCTCTAAATGGAGAGATATTTATGAGAGTTTGAATATTCAACAACCACCCTACTCCTATCCAGCGGTGGTTAAGGATCTGTGGTCTGGCCATCAAAAGACCTGGAATGTCCACCTAGTTAATACTATGTTTTCACATGAAAGTGGAGCTGCTATCTTGCAAACCCCCATTATTGATTCTCAAGGCCATGATTTTCTTGTTTGGAAGCTAACTCCCACGGGTGAATTCTCCACGAAAAGTGCTTACAAGCATTGTTATAACAATCTTGAGCTCCTTGTTAATCAGAGGCCCAGGCCGGTGTCACAACAGGTAATTGCTCTTCTCAATTAGGTATGGGCAGAAAAGAGGATTCTACCTAGAGTTCAAACTTTTGCGTGGAGACTACTTCGTCGAGCTCTACCTACAGGTAGTAGAGCAGGTCCAAAGTCCAAACACATAAAATCTGAATGTTCTAGGTGTGGCGTCGAAGAAGATGAAATGCACATGTTGTTTCTATGTCACTTCTCCAAAGCAGTATGGTTTTCTCACCCTTGGTACATTAGAACTAAATTGTTAGACGCCACACATTACACTATTCCTGATATGATACAATGTTTACTTTTCACCGACCACTCTCAATATTCAAATAATAATCTCTACACTTTTCTTTGGTGTTTGTGGAAAGTGAGGAACAACTACCTTTTCAATCACAAGAACATTAAGCCAGAGCAGGTATTTGTTGTATACAATGTTGTCATGCAGGAAGTTTCACTAATGAAGGAGTTCCAGGTCCACGATTCGCCTTCGAAGGAATATCAGGATCGGCCAGAACTGTTACAACCCCACACCGCTGTTACTCTTTAGCTCACAATCAATTTTTCGGGCACTCCAATATACTCTGACGCGGCATGGTCATTGGAACCAGGACAAGCTACAACATCGGCGGGCATAGGTGTTTTTATGCAATTATCCGGTCAGCACACTGTCAACCTACACATATGTGTTGTGTCGCTACCAGTAACATCAGCTCTATAGGCAGAAACTTAGGGGTTGTTGCTAGCGGTGAGAAACTGAGGATTGCATCTGAACTCGTATGTGCTTGGTTTGGCAGTTGTGGAACCAGATGTTAGGGCATCTTCAGTCGTCCCCCCCAGCGCCCCCAGGACGCGAATTAGTGTTGTTTTCCTCCAAAAGCGCCATTTTTCTACCAGCCGTCCCCCTAGAACCCCAAATAGCGCCGTTTCGGCGGAAATTAGCGCCGTCGCACCCAGGCGGAACCCAGCCCGTTGGGTTCGGCTTTGGGGGCGGCGGAAGGAAAAGCGCGTGTGGGCTAGCACTGTCGGCGAGGCAACACCATTTTCCCCCACTTTCCCCACCCCGACTCGCCTTTTCCTCTCTCTCGACTCGCCGTCGCCACCCCGTCGGCCACCCCCACGTCGTCGCCGTCGGCCACCACCACACACGAACGACGAGCCGAATCGCCGCCGTCTAGCTCCACCTCGCCGCGCCACCGTTTACTCGCGCCTCCGCCACGAGGGAGGTTGTGCCCGGCGAAACGCGTCCACCCCCCACCTGCAAGGTGTTGGACGTTCTGTCAGGCCCATGGACTCCGACGACGAGGAGATGCTTGCCGAGCTCTTCGACGAGGAAGATCAGGCCGCCAACGACAACGATGAACACTTGCTGATCCTGAGCTGCCTGGACGGCTTGCAGTCCCAGGCCGCACAGCCGCGGCGTGCTGGATCGAGGCCCGGTCGCCGCAAGAGCAAGCCGATGCAGCGGTACGAGGGCTATTGCATGCTCTACTCGGACTACTTCGCCGAGGATCCCACCAACGACGAGAAGGTGTTCCGGCGTCGTTTTAGGATGAAACGCAAACTCTTCCTCAAGATCATGCATGCCATCTGAGAGTTCGACACCTACTTCAAGTTGAATAAGGACTGCACCGGCATGGTAGGCTTTACCTCTATTCAGAAGTGCACGATGGCCATGAGGTTGCTTGCATACGGTGCTCCCGCATATGCACAAGATGACTACCTGCGCATGAGCGAGTCCACGGTCCTTGAGTGCTTGAACAAGTTCTGCCGGGCAGTGGTTGTAGTTTTTTGCCCAACATACCTGCGATCACCCAATGCGCAAGACATTGATCGTCCCCTCGCAGAGAATGAAGCAAGAGGCTTTCCTGTGATGCTTGGCAGTATTGACTGTATGCATTGGGCATGGAAGAACTGTCCATTTGACTGGCAGGGGATGTACAAGGGAAAGGAAGGAGAGTGCTCGGTAATTCTCGAGGCCATGGCTTCGTACGATCTATGGATTTGGCATTCATTCTTTGGTATGCCTGGAAGTCACAACGACATCAATGTTTTGCAGTGCTCGAATGTCTTTGCCGAGCTTGTCGAAGGTCATGCCCCCTGTGAACTATGAGATCAATGGACACCAGTATACAAAGGGGTATTATCTTGCAGATGGTATCTACCCGAAGTGGGCAACATTTGTGAAGAGCATCTTCAATCCTATCCCAGGAAGCGCAAAAGCTTGGTTTTCTAAGTGCCAGGAGGCTTGCAGAAAGAATGTTGAGCGGCCAGTTGGTGCGCTGCAATCTCGATTCGCTGTTGTCTGGTACCTATCTATGACTTGGTCGAAGTCCAACATATGGGAGGTGATGCAGTGTTGCGTGATCTTGCACAACATGATCATTGAGAGTGAGCGGGATGACCCGGTGACTGACAGTGAGGCAAGCACACCATACTACCGGCAGTGCCCTCTTGCAACTGTTGATCCCCAGGTGCCGGCATCATGGACAACCTTTCTCACCAAGCGGCAAGAGATTCGACACGCTGGAACACACCATGCTCTACAGAATGACCTGGTGCAGCATTTGTGGGCGCGAAAGGGGAATGACAATGTTGAGAACAATGACAATGAGTAGCGTAATTTATTTTATTTGTTTAAATTGTTGAACTATTTATTTGTGTGGCAAAACTCTATTTATTTGTTGGTAAACTCCATTTATTTATGTGCGAAAACTCTACATGTCCAAATATGCGTGAATCGCCGGCTCGGGGACGGTCTGAGTTTCACGGCTGGGAAACGCGTCCCCCAGTTCCTGGTTTGCGCCGTTTCGCGCCGCGGCAAAGAAAAGGGGGATTTTCGCGCGCGCGTGTGTGTGTATGGGGATGGGGGGGGGGGGGAACGGGCTGAAGATACCCTTACCAAAGCAGATCCGTGGGTGATCCAGCCAACCTTAACAGCTATCCAGGCGGTACCTTCTTTTCAGCCATGCAGAATAGCCAAGGTGCACACGAGCTTGAATTTCAAGGCACATCATCAAGCCAAACTGATGTCAAAGCGAAGGACAAACCTTTTATCTCGACGTGTCTCCGTGCAATTCAGGATTTAGGTGGAAAAAATGCCCTACGTGTTTTGTACTATCAGCGATGAGTGTACACCCACTGAAACTGTTGTTTGTAAAGTGTGCTTAACGCCTTATTAATAATATCCTTCTGTTCAAAGAAAAAAGAAAAAAACTTCTTCAGATCCGAGCAGAGTTGTAAACTGCGTCAAGAACATGTGCATTTTGCTGCCGTCTTAGATTGAGGATTTCGCAGCAGCAGCATCGTGGTCCTTGCCTTCCTCCTCTTCTCCCGGGTTGGAGTAGACACAAGCGGGGTACACGGCGACGGCGTGGACGCCGTCGACAGCGTTGAGGCCGCTCAAGTCAACTGATGCCCAAAGCTGTTTGCTCCGATCGGCCGCGTCAGCCTCGTCGTCGTCGGAGTCGGACTCGATTTCTCCGTTCTCCAGGGCGTCGTAGACGCTGTTGAGGAGGGCGTGGTGCTCGTAATGAAGCTTCTTCCTGTTCTCGATCCAGCCCGGCGTCATCAGGTTCCGCCGGCCGATTAGGTTCAGGTTCCGGATGACGGGGTCGGCCTCATCATCAGGGCACTCGTCCCCGAACGCCGCCGCTCCACCAACCGTATGGTCGGCCTCTTGATCCGCAGCCTCAGGAGAGGAGTCTTCTTCTTCCACCTTCCGTTTGAACGCCGCGTCGCCTTCGCTAGCAGCCATCGGTGCTTAGCTCTCGAGGTCTGCTGGATTGGGGATTTTGGATTTGCGAAGGGGGTGGCCGTGTCCCAGTGGATTGATATACACGAGCTGGAAGCCGTATACCTATAGGCTGCGTAGACAGTCAGGGACGGAATCGGAAATCGGGTGCGTCACGGGTTCATCTGGGCCTCTTCTTTCTTGGGCCCCCACTGCAGAAACAAATTACAACTCCCATTTCCAGGGCTTGGATCGGGGTTTTGTTTGTCCTTTTTTTTTTACCGAGTTTTGTGTAAGAATCGCTGCAGCTCCTGCCTGTACAGCGGAGGGAACGTGCCAGGAAGCTATAACTGTGCACGGTTAACCGAAAACCGAGAAACCGAACAGAAAAAACCGAAACCGAACCGAAATTATGGTTATTTTGGTTACCGGTTAAGGTTACGGTTAGTAAAATAGCTAACCATATGCATGTGGTTAATACGGTTAATAACCGAAAACCGAATGGTTAACCAATAAAAAACCGAATGCTATTAACATGTACTTATTTGCTACTTTTATTAACTTTATATGTTACTTGTAGCATATGATTTGCTACTTGTATATACTTTCATTAAATTTTATGGGTTATTTGGTTACTTTGGACCATAAGCGTATTAATTTTCTAGTCTATTCCATTATTTTGTAATATATGGGCACCAAAAGAAATTGTCATTTTAAAATTCGCGTCAAGTTTGGTTAATTTGGTTATTACCGAAACTGAACCGAAATTAAATGGTTATTACCGAAACCGAACCGTATTCTCGTACAAAACCGTATTTACCGAAGTATTGAAACCGTACAAACCGAAAAACCATATAAACCGAACCGAATTAACCATATTAACCGAATGCCCAGCTATACAGGAAGCCTACTACCATCGACCAAGGTCATTGACTGTAACAGTGCAGCAGCCAGCCAAGCAACGACAGTACCAGATTAAGTCCAAGCACTAGTGGAAATAACCCCTCTCGTCCAGGGGGCCGGGGGGCAGCTGTCCCGGTTGCAACCAAATCCGGGACAAATGCCCTGCATTGGTCCCGGTTCGTGCGTCCGGGGCAACAGGAATCGCCTGGGCGCATTGGTCCCGGTTCGTGGGGGGTATATCGGTCCCGGCTCTTGCCACGGACCGGGACCAATGCCTAGCCACAGGCCACGTGGCACGCGCATGACCTGTTGTCCCGGTTCAGTCCACGAACCGGGACCAATGCCCCCTTCCCCTATATATACTGCCTCAGCCCCTCCCTCCTTCCATCTTTTTTTTTTGCTTGGAGGTGTGAGAGAGTGTGGTGTTAGTGTGTTTTTTTTTACTATGCACACGAGGTGTTCGACGAAATTCCCGAGACGCGCACAAGCTCACTGAAAATGGTATCTTCGACCGAGGTTAACAAATTATCTTTTTCATCTGTAACTGATACATAAAAAAGTATTATTTGTCGATGTACTGTGGTCATCTCTTAATTAATATGTATTTTGATAAACTTAATTATATGATGCAGATGGATGCACGGCAGCGATGGATGTACGGTGACCGACGCACTTCCGAGTATATGGCAGGCCTGAATGCATTTCTTGCTGTAGCTCAGGCGAACAAAGATAATGGCTTCATGTGTTGCCCATGTGTTGATTGTCGGAACGTCAGAGAACATTCTTCCGAAAGAATCCTTCACGGCCATCTACTTCGGAGAGGTTTCATGCCCAGCTATAATTGCTGGACCAAGCATGGAGAAAGAGGGGTTGTGATGGAAGACGATGAAGAAGAAGAAGAAGATCCTTCGTTCCCTGAATATGACGATACTGCAATGGAAGAGAATGCAGAAGAAGGAGGTGATCAAGAACAGCCATCAGAAGAGGCCGATGATGATCTTGGCCGAGTTATTGCTGATGCAAGGGAAGACTGTGAAAATAAATTGGAGAGGTTGAAGCTGGACAACATGTTACAGGATCACAAAAAATTGTTGTACCCAAATTACGAAGATGGTAGCACAAAGCTCGGTACCACACTGGAGTTGCTGAAATGGAAGGCACAAAACGGTGTGACTGACAAGGCATTTGAGAGTTTACTTCAACTAATGAAGCCAAAACTTCCAAAGGATAACGAATTGCCTGAGAGTACGTACGAAGCAAAGAAAGCTCTCTGCCCTCTAGGATTAGATGTGCAGAAGATACATGCATGCATTAATGACTGCATTCTCTTCCGCGGTGAGAAGTACGAGAATTTGGATGAATGTCCGATATGCACTGCACTGCGGTATAAGATCAGAGCAGATGATCCTGGTGATGTTGACGGCGAGCCCCCCGTAAGAGGGTTCCTGCTAAGGTGATGTGGTATGCTCCTATAATACCACGGCTGAAACGTCTGTTTAGAAACAAAGAGCATGCTAGGTTGTTGCGATGGCACAAAGAAGACCGTAAGAAAGATGGAAAGTTGAGGCACCCCGCCGATGGATCGCAGTGGAGAAAGATCGAGAGAGACTTTCCAGACTTTGCAGGAGAGGCGAGAAACTTATGGTTTGGTCTAAGTACAGATGGCTTTAATCCTTTTGGGGAGCAGAGGTCCAGTCATAGCACTTGGCCTGTAACTCTATGTATGTACAACCTTCCTCCTTGGTTGTGCATGAAGCGCAAGTTCATTATGATGCCAGTTCTCATCCAAGGCCCGAGGCAACCTGGCAACGACATTGATGTGTATCTAAGGCCATTAGTGGAAGAACTCTTAGAACTGTGGGGCAAACCAGGTGTACGTGTGTGGGATGAGAACGAACAAAAGCCATTTGACCTACGGGCGTTGCTTTTCGTGACCATCAATGATTGGCCTGCTCTTAGTAACATTTCCGGTCATACAAACAAGGGATACAATGCATGCACACACTGTTTAGATAAGACTGACAGTGTTTTTTTGGATAAATGTAAAAAGGTTGTATACCTGGGGCATCGTAGATTTCTTCCGATCAAGCATCCCTTAAGGAAAAAAGGAGGGAAGCATTTCAGAGGTGAGGCAGATAACCGAAAGAAGCCTGAGCTCCGTAGTGGTAATGATATATTCGATATGGTCAAGGACCTAGAAGTAATCTTTGGTAAGGCTGCTGGCAGCCAACCAGTTCCGTACGGCCCTGATAAGCGGGCACCCATGTGGAAGAAGAAATCTATATTTTGGGAGCTACCCTATTGGAAAGTTTTAGAGGTCCGGTCTTCGATCAACGTGATGCACGTGACAAAGAATCTCTGTGTCAATCTGCTATGCTTCCTGGGCGTGTATGGGAAGTCAAAAGATACGCCTGAAGCACGAGAGGACCAGCAACGTATGAAAGACCCAAGCAACAAAAACACAGATACAGGGCGTCATTCCTTAAGCAGCTACGCTCTTACTAAAGCAGAGAAGGAAATATTCTTTGAAGTCCTTTACAGTGTCAAGGTTCCGTCGGGCTTCTCGTCGAATATAAAGGGGATAATAAACATGGCAGAGAAAAAATTCTAAAACCTGAAGTCTCATGACTGCCACGTGATTATGACGCAGTTGCTTCCGATTGCATTGAGGGGGCTTCTACCGGAAAATGTTCGAGTACCCATTGTGAAGCTATGTGCATTCATGAACGCAATATCTCAGAAGGTAATCGATCCAGAAATTCTGACAAGATTACAGAGGGATGTGGTCCAGTGTCTTGTTAGTTTTGAGTTGTTGTTCTCACCATCCTTCTTCAACATTATGACTCATCTTCTTGTTCACCTATGTGAAGAGATTTATATTCTCGGTCCGGTATTTCTACACAATATGTTCCCCTTTGAGAGGTTCATGGGAGTCTTGAAGAAATATGTTCATAACCGTGCTAGGCCAGAAGGAAGCATCTCGAAGGGCTATGGAACAGAGGAGGTCATTGGGTTCTGTGTTGACTTTATTCCTGACCTTAAGACAATTGGTGTTCCTGAATCGCGGCATGAGGGGAGACTAAGGGGAAAAGGAACGCTGGGAAAGAAAACAATGATACCTAGGGACGGGCATTCTTTGACCAAAGCACACTACACAGTTCTACAAAATTCTATGTTCATGGCTACGTATGTCGAGGAACACAAGAATATTGTACGGTCTGCAAACCCGGGGAAGGATGACTCATGGATTAAACGCGAACACATGGAGACTTTCGGAAGTTGGTTGCAAACACATCTTATAAATGACACCACTGTTGAAGATCAGCTGTACATGTTGGCAGGGTCACCATCTTCGACTATTGGGAGTTTTCAAGGGTACGAGATAAATGGGAATACATTTTACACGAGCTCCCAAGATAAGAAGAACACCAACCAAAACAGTGGTGTCCGCTTTGATACAACAAACGAGAATGGAAAAACTGACACATACTATGGTTACATAGAGGAGATATGGGAACTTGACTATGGACCTTCTTTTAAGATCCCTTTGTTCAAGTGCAAATGGGTCAACCTGAATGGAGAAGGGGTAAAGGTAGACCCGCTTTATGGAATGACAACGGTGGATCTCAACAATATTGGTTACAATGACGAACCATTCGTTCTAGCCAATGATGTGGCTCAGGTCTTCTATGTGAAGGACATGTCTTCCAGACCGAAGAAAAGAAAAAATAAGGGAACAATTTCATCATACGATGAGCCGAAGCGTCACATAGTTCTCTCAGGGAAAAGAAACATCGTGGGAATCGAGGACACGACAGACATGTCAGAAGATTATAATAAGTTTGTTGAAATTCCACCCTTCACAGTGAAATCTGACCCCACCATCCCGTTAAATAATGAAGATGCTCCATGGTTACGGACGAAGCGATCATAAGCAAGGGACACGAAGAAAAGCTGGCAAGCATTATTGTTCCACCATCCCACTTTTCTGTTTCTCTCTCCTCCGTATGTTGGTGATGTGTAATAATAAGCGTGGAATACATGATCATATAGTTCTGTTTGATTAGTATTTTGTATTGACCGGTAAATAACTGACAACTATGACCCATATCCGAATACATTTCGAAGTGATAGTACGGATAACATCCTGACAGATATTGCAGGATTATAACTACTTTTAAGATGTAGTATCTGTTGACACACGGTATAGAACAAGCGATTGTTATTCATTGGAGTTAACCACCATAAACAACACAAAAAAGTTTTGACTGACTGCTTTACATCGATAGGCCTTATGGGTGTCATATATTCCGCGCACATATTGCAGGCACACCATATTAATTTGAGGCATTGGAGGAGGAGAGATAGCTTTGCACAGGCTTGGCATCCACATGAAGACAGTGATTTCAGTTGAGATAGGTGAAGTTAATAGGAGGATTCTGAGGGGTTGGTGGGATCAGACACAAACTGGCACTTTAATTGAGATTGCCGACGTGAAGTCTCTCACTAATGATAGAATTGCATAATCTTGAAAAAACCTTTGCCTTGATCGTCCAAGATGTCCCAGTAGTGGTGCTCAGCGCCTTGTCTGCATGTTTCGCAGGACATGCCCATTTTACAGTGTAGAAACATCTACAGAAAAGAGCAAACATCTGTAAACTAGGCAGAGGAGAAGTAGAATCAGGTAGAGAAACATTAGAGCCGATGAGAAGTACAAATAGCATATGGAGAGAAACAAGGTTTAAAAGATATTGCTAGGTGCTTCCGGCCAAAAGATTATCAAATCAAAGTTTTGAAATTCTCAAATCAAACCATAAGTTCACAAAGCATACGCAAACATGGACCGTTACCAACCTGAGCCGCAAGGAGCAGTAGAGCAGAGCAGAGCAGACTCTAGAGGATGGACAAGCAGCCAGGACTGACATCGACTCTAGAGGATGAACAAGCCACCCTACTTCTACTATGAAAATGAGGCCCTAGCTCCAAAAAGTGTATGGGTGGAAATTTCCAGAAATTTGTATGACATAGAGCCGGAGTTTGTGGATTCTAAGCACTTCTGTGCAGCTGCTCAAGAAAGAGGCTACATCCATAATTTGCCAATTGAGAATAGGTCACGTCTCCTTCCTCTCGCTCCAAAGACCATATTTGAGGCATTCCCTCATTATGAGAACTGGTGGCCTTCCTGGGATCCTAGAAAGCAGCTCGATTGCTTGCAAACCCGTCTGGCAAGTCCAATTCTGATAAAACAGATCGAACGTACTCTTGCAGGCTCAAGTAATCCACCACCTCTAACTGTTCAGAGGTATGTTATGGACGAGTGCAGAAGATGGAACCTTGTTTGGGTTGGAAAGAACAAGGTTGCCCCTCTAGAGCCAGATGAGATGGAATTTTTACTCGGTCTCCCAAGAAACCACACAAGGGGAGTCGCCAAGAGAGAGAGGTACAAATCTCTTGGCAATTCATTCCAAATTGATACTGTGGGTTGCCACTTGTCGGTGTTAAAGAACATGTTTCCCAATGGTGTTAATGTGGTGTCCTTATTCTCCGGCATTGGAGGAGGAGAGATAGCTTTGCATAGGCTTGGCATCCACATGAAGACAATGATTTCAGTTGAGATAGGTGAAGTTAATAGGAGGATTCTGAGGGGTTGGTGGGATCAGACACAAACTGGCACTTTAATTGAGATTGCCGACGTGAAGTCTCTCACTAATGATATAATTGCATCATTTATTGCTAGATATGGTCGCTTTGACTTTGTGATTGGGGGTCTGGAGGGCGAGCAACCTGCTTTATTCTACCACTATTCTAGAATCTTGAAAGCCGTTAAGTCATCTACAACAAGTCTGATGCTCCCGCTGCGTACACGGAAGTTACTATGTTTTCAAGCGGGGGTCGGGATAAAGGGAAAATACGTGGGGATGCGCAGAGTAAACCTTCGAAGGAAAACTATGGTTTTTCTGTTGTAGACGAAAATCTCAAATTCACCGTGTCAATAAGGTACAATTCGCTTTGAATTAGGAAGATCACGAGAGAAATAAAAAATTGTAACATTTTTATATTCAAATTATATACAAATGAAAAAATAATTAATAGTTTCAATAGTTAGAATAATTATTTAGTTAAACGAAAAATGGATTTAAATTAGTTTTGCAAATTCTAGCATTTTTCATGTTGGAATTTTTGTCAAATTTGGAAGTATATGGAAGTTGTTAATGTGCAAACTTAACACTTTTCAAATTTTGGCGCTAAAAAATTTTGGGCGCGCAGGGGTGCCACCGAAATTCGAAATTTGTTTTTGGTCCCGGGCCGTGGTACCAACCGGGACCAAAGGGGCTCTAGTCCCGGTTGGTGGCACGGGCCGGGACTAAAGGCCCAGGTGTATAAAAAGCGCGGCCCTCTCTCCAGGCCGAGCGGACACTCCAGGGGCGGGTACGAGTGGATATGGCTAGGCGAAGCCCTGCCGGCGGCGGGAACGAGTGGACAGATCCGCCGGCGTTCCACCACCGCCGGCGGGGATGGGGTAGGGACACAGTAGATTAGGGGGAACACAACTTATATTAAAATAAGGCCAGGGGCCTTGCTTACATAGGGGCGGCGCGGCCACAGGCGGCCGGCCGTACTTGCATAAGGGGCGGCCGACCGTTTCTTGGGGGGGGGGTAGCTAGGGGCGTTGTCTATATAGAATAGGGGGGCGGCGCGGCCACAGGCGACCGACGCCGATCTAGTCGTCCTCGTCGTCGGAGAGGCAGTGGTAGGCGGGCGGCTGCCACAGGTGGGCAGGCGGCCGCGTCGGGCTCGCCGGGGGCGGAGGCATCGGGGGCATCGGGGGCGCGTACGGCGGCGGCGGGGGCAGCACCTCCTGCGGCGGCGGCGGCGGCGGCGGGGGCAGCTCCTCCTCCGGCGACCCCGGCGCCCAAACGCCGCCGGTCCAGGCCCAGGTCATGCCGTACTCCAGGCCTGGTGGGAGCGGCTGCGGCTCCGGCTGGTCCTCGGACGCCTCCAGCTCGGCGTTCATCACCTGCCACCAGGGGGCAGCAGGCTCGTTAGGGGGTGGCGGCGGCGGCGGCATGGCGGCGGCGTCGGCGGCGGCGGCGGCCACGACCCGCTCCCACCGCTTGATTTCGTCGTCGATGAGGGAGCGGCGGGAGCGCTCGCAGGCCTCCTCCATGGCGGCCCGGAGCTCGGGGTCCTCCTCCCCGGAGAAGTCCTCCGGCTCGTCCACGAGGAGCCATAGCTCCCTCTCCCGGCCGGGCGCTGGCGGGGGGTAGTCGTCCACGTTGGCCTCGTGGGGGGCGGGGATGAAGGAGCGGCGGCGCAGCTCGTGCTCCTGCTCGAGCCAGGCGGCCCAGTAGGGGGAGCTGCGCGCGTACGCGCGCTCCCTGCGGACGGGGGCCGGCAGGAGCTCGCGCCGGCGGTCGACCTCCTCAAGCAGCGCCTGGCCGGTCGGGACCGGCGGCACAGGGATCCGCTGGGGGTTCAGGTGCCAGCCGTCCGGGAGGTGGACGTCGGCATAGAACACCGGAGTGGCATTGTTCCAGTGCCACTCGGCCTCGTCCACCCGGACGTACCGGCGGAACCTCTTGCCCTTGGGCGCGGCGCTGGGCGGCGGGCGTGCAGCCGGTGGTGGCGCGGGGACGCGCGGCACCCCGCCGAGGCGGACACCTCCAGGGCCGTAGCCGAAGGCCTCCGCCGGCGGTGGTGGGACGCGGCCGACGCCGCTCGAGGAGCCGCCTTCATTCCTGGGGCGCTTGGCGGAGCCGCTGCCGGACCAGCGGGACATGGTGGCTATGGTTGGTCTGCCTTGGGCGCGGCCGGGGTGAATGGGTTGTACGGGCGGCGGGGGGCCTTTAAAAAGGACCCGGGATGGGCTGGCATGCCAACCGGCGGACTGGACGTGGCGGCGGTTGCAGGCGGCCATGAATGCGCGTGGGGAAATGAGGGCGCGGGAAGCCGAGGCGGGGCGGGAAGACGAGGCGACTGGCCCTTTGACCGTCCTGTAGTCTTAATTTAAGGGACCAGGCGAGCCAGCCAACGGCCGCTGGCCAGTGGCCCCTACGAACCATTTGACTGACCACACTGGCCAGTGGGCCCTTCGAACCGTTGACTGACCATAATAAAAGACGCGGGCCAATGGGCCCTTTTGACAAAAAAATGTGACCAGTGGGCTTAATAAAAGACGTGGGCCTGGACGCGGTTGGGGAAGTGGAGGCCGGCTCGGGATTGGGAGACAGGAGCCCAAAAGATCGGGCTCGGGATTGTATATATTTTTTTGTCAAAAAAGTATCCATCCCGGTCCCTTAAACGAACCGGGACGAACTCACTGGCCCAGGTTCGCCACATGCCCTATCCTTACCATCCCGGGTCCTGGCACAACCGGGACCAATGGGACGGGCCATTTGTCCCGGCCAGTCCATCCCGGTTGCACAACCGGGACAACTGGCCCTTACGACCCGGGACAAAAGGGCCTGTTTCCGCTAGTGAAGCTTAGCAGCCATGGTAGAAATAAACCAAGGAAAGAGGCAGAGTCGTGGAGTACTTTCCCTAGCTCTAGCTGGCCAAAACCTCTCACGTTCCCATCTTAATAACTAGAGCATTTCCTCGACCAGGACCAAAGCTCCACCACCGAAGAAGAGGAAGACCGGAGGGCGGAGGAGCAGCAAAGTGAGGTGGAATAGGAGGAGCTGGGAGGAAAGGGGGCAGGCACGACAAGCCGCGGGAACAGAGCAGCACCATGGTGACGTTCACCGCTCGTCGGAGCAAGGCCCAAGTTGTTACCCCGGCGCGGCCGACGCCCCGTGAGACCAAGGCCCTCTCCGAGATGGACGACTGCAACTAACTACGACACTACATCGCCGCCACCATGTTCTTCCGTCCGACTCCGTCACGAGCCAGCGGTAGACCCAGCCAAGGCCATCAAAGCGGCGCTCGCCGAGGCCCTGGTCTACTACTACCCGCTCGCCGGCCGCCTGCGGGAGGCGCCTGGAGGCAGGCTCGCGGTGGACTGCACCGCGCAAGGGGTTGTGTTCGTGGAGGCCGACGCCGACGTGTGTCTGGAGGATTTCGGTCAGCCCGCGCTGCCGCCCTATCCATGCCTCGAGGAGCTCCTGTGCGACGTCGATGACTACACCCCGGTCCTCGGCAACCCACTCGTGTACATGCAGGTGCTTACCAACTGTTAATCCTCGATCATCTATTTCTGTCAAAGTTTAAAGCTAGTCATACGAAATTGTTGCTTACTCATGCGCAGCTCACGCGGCTGAGACGCGGGGCCTTTGTGTTATCCGTGCACATGTGCCACAACGTCGTGGACGGCTTTGGCGTGCTCCAGTTCGTGAGAGCCATAACCGATCTCGCACGCGGCGAGGCGCGCCCAGCCGTCCTGCCCGTCTGGGAAAGGGAGAGCATCTTCAAGGCACGCATGCCAGGCCGCGTCAGGCAGGACGTCTTTCCAGGGTGCGCCGGGTCTGGGTCTGGCATCATGATCTCGGACACGCTGCCAAGGCCGCCGGCGAGCATGGCGACCCACCACCTTTGGTTTGGCCCGAAGAGATCGCCGCTCTACGGCGCCTCGTCCCGGAGCACCTCGCCCGGTCCTGCACCGTGTTCGAGCTCCTGTCGGCGTTCCTGTGGAGGTGCCGCACCATAGCCCTTGGTTACCAGCGGGAGCGCGGGCTACCCGTGCGCCTCGTGTTCCGCATGAATGCCCGGGGTAAGTACCGGCCGATCCCCATGGGGTACTACGGCAACTGCGTGCTCCGCCCGATGGTGGAGGCCACCGTCGACGATCTGTGCGGCAAGCCTCTCGGGCATGCGCTTGAGCTGGTGCGGAGGGCCAAGCTCAGTACGACGGAGGAGCACGTGAGGTCGACGGTGGACATGGTGACGGCGCTGCGCGCGCATCGGCATCTCGACGTGGACAGAGCCTTCCATATCGTTGACACGACTCGCCTTGGAAATGAGAAAATTGACCTGGGATGGGCCACGGCGGCCGGTGGTGGGGTGCCCTACGTGACTGACCCGATGAGCTACTACATGGCTTTCAGGAACAAGGATGGTGAGGTGATCACTTCCGTGTCCTTCTTCTTGACACCACCTGAGATGGAGAGGCTTGTGAAGGAGATCTCCAGGTGGATAAGAGTTGACGCAAACAAGTTTATACCGAGCTCCATGTAGGACGGTTGGCCTTGGGGCTCTTAATATAAGCATCATAACAATACGATGAATGTATGTGCAAGCACCATGTTTTCAATAACACTTAAATGTGTCCAAAAGCAGTATACATATCAAATTAATGGTTTATACAAATTACCTTCAAATTTTCTTGTAACATTCCTTGATTCAAATTCATTTGAGATAGGGGGCAATATCAATGTCGTCCAATAATTTTTTCTCGATACATAATGTTGCCAAACGATTTAACCTTTCTTGAGTCTCTCTCCCAAACAAGAATGCTAGGTCCAATGATATTATTGCAGTAAGGAAAACAAAAGAAAAACAAACAGACGCTCCAAGAAAACTTTATATTATGTGACCGAATAAAAAAATAGCCTCACGAGGAGTGACATGATAGATAGTTGATAAAGAAGGGGATGTCTTGGGAATCGCCAAGCTCATATGCTTGAGTTTTCTAAAAATATGCTCGGATGAACCATAGAGGCATCCCCAAGCTTTGACCTTGTACTCTTCTTGATCACATATATCACCTCTTCTCTTGAACCTTAAAAACTTCCTTCACACCATACTCAGACAGTAATTCGCATTAGAGGGGTTAGTGCAACAAATAAAAATCCATAGGTTCTATATGGAACAAGTGCTATTGATACTTTTAAACATTAGCTACGTCCTATGATGTTTCGTGAAGCAAAGAGATCCACTTGACATCACAAAAGAGACAATGCAAGAAAAATGGCAGAATCTGTCAAAACCAGAACATTATGTAAAGACGAATTTTTTCGAGGCACTTAAGTTGTTCAAATCGAAAAACCCAGAGAACTAAAAAAGCTGCAGAATTAGCCTAGGAATAAGCACAAACAATTTCAGATCATTCTGATCTTCCAGGATTTTATACGATTTTTTACGGTGGACAACAGAAATCTGTTTTCTGCGCAGAAATTCGAAAACCAATTCCAACTCTCGTCAGAAACTTTACTTGACACTACTAAAACATGGAAAAAAAGAGTTACTACAGAAGTATATACCGCCTTGACTCAAAGAAAACATAGAAAAACAAAGCAAAAATAAAAACATGGGTTACCTCCCAAGAAGTGCTTTTCTTTAACGCCTTTTAGCTAGGCCCAGAAAAATGGAATCAAGTATTTTGAAATGAAAAAGCATCCAAATTGTAACTTGTTTGAATAACTGAATCAAAAGGCAACTTCATTATCTTTCTAGGAAAGTGTTCCATACCTTTCTTGAGTGGGAACTGAAATTTAATATTCCCCTCTTTCATATCAATAACAGAACCAACAATTTTAAGAAAAGGTCTTCCCAAAACAATTGGACAAGAAGCATTGCATTCAATATTCAAGACAATGAAATCAACAGGAACAAGATTATTATTGACCATGATGATAACATCATCAACTCTCCCCCAAGGTTTATTTCTAACATTATCAATAAGACGAGTATCCAAATAACAAGGTTCCAATAGTGGTAAATCAAGAATATCATAAAGTTTCTTGGGCATAACAGAGATACTAGCACCAATATCACATAGAGCATTACAATCAAAATCATTCACTTTCATGTTAATAATAGGTTCGCAACCATCATCTAGCTTCCTAGGGATAGAGGCTTCACATCTTAATTCATCCTCTCTAATTTTCATGAGAGCATTTGTAATATGTTTCGTGAAAACCATATTCATAGCACTAGCATTAGGACAACCAGCAAGCTTTTGTAAGAACTTAATAACTTAAGTTATGTTGCAATCATCAAAGTTAAGATCATTTTTAGCAAAGGTAATGGGACTATTGTCTCCCTTGTTTCTAAAAATTTCAGCACTTTCATCAGGAGCATTTTTAGCAGTTCCAAGCAATTTTGCAATTTTACTAGCAGAAGTGGGAGTGTTTCTAACACCAATTTAT
Source organism: Alopecurus myosuroides (assembly GCA_028641055.1). Lineage (NCBI taxonomy): Eukaryota > Viridiplantae > Streptophyta > Magnoliopsida > Poales > Poaceae > Alopecurus > Alopecurus myosuroides. The sequence goes on from CM054060.1 coordinate 28,279,866, forward strand.
TTACCATTGATAGTAGAAGGTTTTATAGCATGAGAATCTTTAGTTTTACTAGTGGTTGTAATGGTGCAAACATTAGCTATATTATTCTTTCCAGCTATTTCATCTTCTTTTTTCCATCTAGCATGCCAATTCAGTTAACATTCTAACATTATCATCAATTCAAATTTGGATGGAATTTAAATTTTTTACTTTCTTAACATCATGAGGAATAACCTTTAGTTTCAGAAAATCGACATCAAGAGCAAGGCTATCAACTTTAGAGGCAAGAACATCAATTTTGCCAAAATTTTCCTCAACAGATTTATTGAAAGCAGTTTGTGTACTAATAAAATTCTTAAGCATGTTCTCAAGATCAGAGGGTACAATTTTGTTGCTGTTATAGGAGTTACCATAATAATTACCATAAGAATTGCTATTATTAGGAGGATACGGCCTATAATTGTTACTACCAAAATTATTTCTATAAGCATTGTTGTTAAAATTATTATTTTTAATGAAGTTCACATCAACATGATTTTCTTGAGCAACCAAAGAGGCTAAGGGAACATTGTTTGGATCAATAGGAGCATGGCCATTAACAATCATAGACATAATAGCATCAAGTCTATCACTCAAAGATGAGGTTTATTCCATAGAATTTACCTTCTTACCAGTTGTAGCTCTCTCAGTATGCCATTCAGAATAATTTGCCATCATATTATCAAGAAGCTTTAATGCTGCCCCCAAGGTCATGGACATAAATGTTCCTCCAGCAGCTGAATCTAGAAGGTTTCTTGAAGAAAATTCAGTCCTTCATAAAAGGTTTGGATGATCATCCAAGTAGTCAGTCCATGAGTGGGACAATTCTTCACTAAAGATTTCATTCGTTCCCAAGCTTTAGCAACATGCTCATTATCAAGTTGCTTAAAATTCATAATGCTACTTCTTAAAGAAATAATCATAGAGGGAGGATACTATTTCCCAATGAAAGCATCTTTACACTCAGTCCAAGAATCAATACTATTTCTAGGCAAAGATAGCAACCATTCTTTAGCTCTTCCTCTCAAAGAGAAAGAAAACAATTTCAGTTTAATAATGTATCCATCTACATCTTTATATTTTTGCATCTCACATAGTTCAACAAAATTATTAAGATGGGAAGCAACATCATCAGTACTAACACCAGAAAATTGCTCTCTCATAACAAGGTTTAACAAAGCAGGCATAATCTCATAAAAATCAGCAGTATGAGCAGGTGGAGCAATAGGTGTGCTAATGAAATTATTGTTGTTGGTCCTAGTAAAGTCACACAACTTAGTGTTCTCATGAGTATACATTTTAACAAGAGTAAAAACAGGAATAACACTATAGCTAGAATAAGAACTATTTTTTTGTGTTTTTGATAAAGAGAAGCAAACAAGACAAAATAAAATAAAACAGGCAAAACTAAAACAAAGTAAAGAGATTGGAAGTGAGAGACCCCCCCCTTGCAGAAATTCTCTTCCTCCCCGGCAACGGCACCAGAAAATAGCTTGATGGTGCAGGTCTTGCACTCGTTGGGAAAGCCCAAGAGGAAGGTATGATGAGCACAACAGTAGTTTTCCCTCAGAAAGAAACCAAGGTTTAATGGACCAGTAGGAAGAAGGAGTAAATTCAGAAGGTTGAAGCAGATGAGATGGCAGAGCGCACTAACGGTTCAGAAGCAACGTGAAACCTACACAACACAGTAAAATCACTTTGCCCCAACGAAGCAGTGAGGTTGTCAATCTCACTGGTTTTGCTGAACACAAAGAGGTTAGACGTATGGTGTGGAAAACAATATGAGAACAGTAAGAACAGTATGAAAGCAGTAGGTGATTTTATCAGTATGAGGAAAAAGGACCGGGATCAACAGTTCACTAGTGGTGTCTCCGTGAAAGATAAATAACATGTGTGGTGAAGAAATTACACCTGGGCAATTGACAGAAATGAAGGCTGCACCATAGTGCATATGCAAGACATGAAGATTAGTATGTGATTCATGCGGGCATTACAACAAGATACATAGAATGTTATCCAACTGCATCTATGACTAATAATCCACCCTCCGAATATCATCCGAACAAACGTTGGGTACTAAGTTGCAAGCAGCAGATAACTGCAGTAAGCAAAGTGTGTAGTGTAAACAATAACATCATCCTTAGACAAAGCATTGTTGTTTTCTCCCTAATGGCAACATCACATCCTCCATCTGTCACGTTTCTGTCACTCGAGCACAGATGCAAAAGAGGCATGAACCCACTATCGATCATAAACACTCCATCTTGGAGTTACTAGCATCTCCTTGTCCAGAGCATCTACTAACAACGGAGAGCATGCAAGATCATAAATAACATAATAATGAAGATAACATGATAGATTGATAATCAGAACACATAACATTCAACATTCATCATATCCCAGCAAACACAACATGTAGCATTACATAAAGATGATCTTGATCATGTTAGGAAACTCTCAAGATTAAACATGAGGTACAAAGTGGAGAGAACAACCATCTAGCTACTACCATGGACCCGTAGTCCAGGGATGAAGTACTCACACATCACTTCGGAGGAGGGCATGGTGGTGTAGACCCCTTCAGTGATGATTTCCCCCTCCGGCAGGGTGCCGGGGAGAGCTCTAGAACCCTCTCGATTATTCATGCTTAATGCAGGCACCAAATAACAATTATTGAGGTTTATAACTAATCTCGATGGTAGACATAGAGGTAGCGTCCCAACGGCTATCACATCAACTCTTGATCCATTGCTGACGCGCATCGTCACCTCATCCTTTGCTAGTGGTCGCTTATTCTGCAGCTCCTGTTTCAAGTTACATATGTGAGCAACTGAACCAGTATCAAATACCCCGGTGCTACTACAAGTACTAGTAAGGTACACATCAATAAAAATTATATCGTATATACCTTTGTTCACTTTGTCGGACTTCTTATCTGCCAGATATCTGGAGCAATTGCGCTTCTAGTGGCCAGTACCCTTGCAATAAAAGCACGCAGTCTCATGCTTAGGGCCATACTTGGTTTTCTTCTCAGGAGTAGCAACAAATTTGCCACCCTTCTTGAAGTTTACCCTTGGCTTGCCTTTCTTGAAACTAGTGGTATTATTGATTATCAACACTTGATGTTCTTTCTTGATCTTCACTTGAGCAGTTTTAAGCATCGAGAGAAGCTCAGGAAGAGACTTCTTCATGCTTTGCATATTATAGTTCATCATGAAGTTCTTGTAACTAGGTGGCAAATATTGGAGAACACGATGTATCCCTACCTCAATGAGAATCGATATTCCCAAGGCTATGAGCTTATCAGCGTACGCAGACATCTTGAATACCTGCTCACTAACGGAGTTGTTCTCTTCCATCATGTAGATAAAGAACTTTTTTGAAGCGTCATAACTCTCAACTGCGTCATGGGTATCAAAAATAATTTTCAATTCTCCCATTGTGGCATAAGCAGTGATGTTCTCGAATCATTTTCACAGCTCTGGCTCTAATCCATAGAGGATGCCGCAATGAACTATACTGTGGTCTTCTTGCTGAGTCAGATAAACATTTTTATCTTCATCAGAAGCATCATCAGCGGGCTGGTCACCTAGCGGTGCATCAAGCACATAGAGCTTCTTGCAAGCGGTGAGGAGAATCCTCAGGTTAAGTGCCCAGTTGGTAAAGTTGCTTCCATTGTTCGCTAGTTTTTCTTTCTGCATGAACATATTGAAATTGAAGGTGGGTGGTTCCATGATCTACAACATATTTGCAAAGACTATTTAGACTATGTTTATAATAAATTAAGTTCAAGTTAATCTAAAATTATCTCATGAACTCCCACTAAAAAACAATATCCCTCTTATTCGTCTTTAGTGATTACACGAACCAAATTAACTACACCGAAATCGATCATCACGTGAGACGGTGTAGTTGCAAAGGCGAACATCAACATGTTCATCATATCATCCATATGACTCATGATTTACCTTTAGGTTACGTGTTCCGAGGCCATGTCTGTACATGCTAGGCTCGCCAAGTAGAACCATAGTATTGCGTGTGTTTTAAGGCCATGTCTGTACATGCTAGGCTTGAAAACACCCATTGTATGCGAACGTTGAGTCAATCACACCCGATCATCACGTGGTGTCTCGAAACGACGAACTTTCTTAATGGTGCATACTTAAGGAAGAACACATTATTATCTTGATATTAAGTGAGATGGATCATCTTATAATGCCACCGTCGCGATCTAAGCAAAATAAGATGTATAAAAGGATAAACATCACATGCATGGATAATGTGATATGATATGGTCCTTCTTGCACTTGATCTCCATCTTGTGCATCATGCTATGATGTCCATCATTCCTTTGGCGTGGTACCAATGTTCGTGGCACCTCCATCTTGATTGTCCATTACAACATATCACATGGATATGATATACATCACGAAGGCCATTAAAAATAAGACAACCATATGACTCCAGCCGGTATGTCAATAATTTACAAAAGATATCATCTCATACACAACGTTTGTAATATTGACCATATCACATCACATGCCCTGCAAAAACAAGTTAGACGCCTCTAATTTATTTTTTTGTATATTTTACGTGGCTTGGGCTTACGAGGATAGAACTGTTCATACCTACGTACAAGAGTCACAACATTGATAAACATATTTTTAACAACCCTTTGTAGATTAGATCTTAACTATAGTAGGAGAAACGGACACCCCCTTAGTGACAAGTGAGACAATTCTTGCGTAAATAGTACACGTAAACTTAGTCTAGGGAAGATTCATCCTACTATGCCACTAAGATCATAAAATACTCAAAGAGGCAAAAACATGATCATCAACGCCCACATACTCCTATGTGTTCCACCCGTACAAAACATCTACATATAGATCTGGCTCTGATACCACTGAAAGGTACGTTGCATAGAAAACAAAAAAATTCCTACGCGCGATAAATCTGAATGGCCAAGATCTAATCTATGAGATGAAAGGCAAAGGGGTGAAATAGGGTCTTGAGATAACATACCCTCGAATACTCAAAGTGGTACGAGATAAAATCTCATTGTTGGCGTAGTCATACTCACGCAGATCCCGAGCGAGAAGAAGTGCACTGCAATCCGGCGGTGCCTCCGTAATCGGTCACACGTTCAGCTCGATGAAGACTTCCGTTCCCTCGATCCAGCGGGTAGCAGAAGTAGAGGATCCCCTGAAATCCAGCAGCACGAAGGCGTGGTGGTGGTGAAGAATCCCACGGTCAGGGCTTCGCCAAGCCGGAGACCATGGAATGGAGCAGCGGGTGGAGGGAAAAGGAAGTGGGCAAGTGTGTGGAGAAGAGGGATCTCTCACCCTCCTTTTATAGGGGAGGGGGAGGAAACCCAAGGGGGGGTGCGGCCAACCATGGGTGCCCCCACCTCTTCCTCTCTTCATGTGAGGGAAGCCCCACTGACACCCACTCATGCTCCCTTAATTTTCCACTTAGAAAATTCAAAAGTTTTTCTTTAATAAATAAATAAAACATTTTTATATTTTTATTTGTTAATTCCATTAACAAACATTTGCATGCAGCACCTTGAATCATTTTTTAATTCTATTAACAACCATTCGACGAAAAACCCCTTGAACTATTTCAATTTTCCCCGAAACAATTTCGGAGCTGCCCAAAACATTCTTCGGTATTTTGTATCCTCTCAAACGCTTCATCGAATCTTAAGCGTGTCACCCTACGGTTCGTGAATAATATAGACATGATCGAGACTCCTCTCCGATCAATAATCAACATCGGGATCTGGAGATCCGTTATGACTCCTATATATTCAACGATGACTCTCGTTATCGTGTGAACCTTTCAACGTCGTAACGATTTCCCTTTGTCTCGCGATATTTTACTTGTCCGAGATCCGATCATTGGTATCAACCATACCTTGTTCGATATCGTTACCTGACAAGTACTCTTTTATCGTTCCCGTTATATAACATCCTTGTGATCATATCACGTGCTTGCAAGCGACGATGTGATATCACCGAGAGGGCCCTGAGTATATCTCTCCGTCATATTGGATGGACAAATCCCACTCTTGATCCATGAGCTTCAACTAACACTTTCCGAATACCTAACACCACCTTTATAGTCACCCTTTTACGGTGTGACGTTTGATGTCATCAAAGTATGTTTCGGTATTAGTGATTAACATGATCCCATGGTCTAAGGAACAATGTTACTTCGAATGTAAGACATAACAACCAAACTAAATGACTTGATCGTATTGTTATACTTAGTTAGGGTCTAAGTTCATCATGTCATTCTCCTAATGACATGACCCAGTTATTAACAACATCCAATGTCCATGATCAGGAAACCTTGATCATCTGTTAATCAAAGAGCTAGTTAAAAGAGAGGCTTCACTAGGAACGTTGGTTTGTTTATTAATCACACATGTATTAACGTTTTCGGTTAATACAATTCTAGCATGGTAAATAAACATCTGTCATAAACAAGGAATAACATAATAAACACTTTATTATTGCCTCTCGGGAATATTCCCTTCATTGGTCTCTTAGTTTATCAAAAATAAAGTACCAAGTTTTACCCATTTGGCTTAGTTGATACATATGTAAAAAAATGTTTTTCTGTTTTCAGCATCTACTGCCCGCTGCGCGATTTTTCATATTTTATCGGAAACTCTAGAAGTCACGAAATTTTTACAGATTATGTATCACCTAATCCCATGCATGCACAAAAATTGGCAAAAAATTCTGACATTTTTAAGTGCACCTAAAAATTACGTTTTCGAGCTGTTATTTTTCTGGACAGATTCTGACTTTTGTTGCAAGAGTGCCCTCTTTTACGTTTTCATTTGATTCCTTTTGGGTCTTACCTTTTATCTATAAGTTGGCCACTTAAGAAACCTTTCTGTAGCTCTAAAACAAAATTTGATTTGCTTTAATATCAGCACTTTGGAAATATTATCTATTGCACTAATGTCTAACCGCAAAAAAGAAGGGGAGAGTTTTTGTGTCGAAGTTTTTTCACAGAGAATGAAGGAACACCAAACAGAGAAATATTGAAGAATGGCCAAAGTCATAAGCTTGGGGATGTCTCCGCATCCCACTTCATCAACAACCCCTCGGTTTGTAAACCTTTAAACTTTGTTTTTCGAGCTAACATAGAAACTTGAATAAACTTGGAGCGTCTGTATCTTACTATTTATTTGTCTTAGAATCAAACACCAGTTATATTAATAAATTGATCGCCATATCTTTTATTTATCTCCTGTTTAGATAGGTAGTTCAAAGTTTAGTTAACTTAAAAATGATTTGCAAATGATATTGTTTAGTAGTTTATGTTTTCTTATGGTTAGTTTCAACTTGCTAATAGTGTATATTATGTCATTTTGATCTTAACATGCATTGTACTATTCATAGTAGGGTATGGCATTGTGGTACCTCTGCTTGTTTCATTAGAATCGACTTGGCACATGCTCACACATGCTATGAATGAAAACAAAAAGTCAATTAAGTCTTGATGATTTATTTTGCCTCAGAGTTCTTGTATTATTTTTATGCCCTAGTTAATTTTGTCTTGTTACAAACATGATTATGCATGTTATTGCTCTCTTGATTGTCGCTCCCAGTCTTTTTCTATCCTCCACCTGAGTATGAGCTCTACTCGAGCATCCAACTCCCTAAAACCAAAGTTTTCCCATTATGTCCACCATACCTACCTACAGGTGGTATTTAACTACCACTCCAAGTAAATTGCTCATGTGCTACCTTTAAAACTTTCAAAATTACTCTTGTTTTGTGTTCCTGTTTTTGCTCATGAGGACGTAAATGGAGAATCTTTATCTCACTTGTTGATTGCATTTCACACCCTGGACTAGTGGCTTCATCCACTTATCCAACTGATAGAATAGCTGGCAGCGTGGTGCCCAGCCCCAGATTAATGCAAACAAATTTTATTCACTATTTTTCCCCCTGATTTATCATTCAAAGCATAATTGTGTAAACAAAAGAGAAAAAGGGATGACGTTCTACCCAGATGCGTCCTTCATATGGGAGCCTCTCTTGTGAAATCTAGTTGGCTTCTGACCAACTGTATTTTCAGTTTACCATTCGTTGACACTAGCATACACCTCTCTTAAAATATAGACACTCCTCCATGGTATGTGATTGATTGGCAGGCACCCGAGGATTCGGTTAGCCATGGTTTCTGTAAGATGGATGGGAGGAGTGTAAAACTTTTAATACCTTTGTTTAATAAAATAAAAGCTCTAGCACATGATTGATCCCTGCTTCCCTCCGCGAATGGTCTTTCTTTTACTTTTATGTTGAGTCTCCACCATATTCTTTGAGCACGTTCTTGAGAGCATAATTTTCATTCTTAGTGTGATGTGTTTGTCCCAAAGCACAGTTGACTGTGGTATAACTTTGATACTTGTATCTTTGATATCTTTACTTCTAGTATTCTCTTGAACTTTAGAGGTGACCTGGCATTTATATTTTGCTCCACAATTAAGGTCAAGCGAGATACCACTCTACCATGCTTTATTATGATCATTACAATGTTGTTGATGTTTACAAATTCCATGTTATGAGCTCTTAGTTCATTGATACTTTTCATTAGGTAACATGATTGCTAAGTTTTACTATCCATACATCATGCAATTGTTAAGGACCCAATCATAGCATTTACAATAAAAAATTACATTATTATCATTTACCTACTCGAGGACGAGCAAGAATTAAGTGTGGGGATGTTGATACGTCCATAACGTATCTATAATTTTTGATTGTTTCATGCTAATATTATGCTTTTGACACTTGTTTATATATAAAGTTTATGATTTATTTGGACTAACCTATTAATATTTGCAAGAGTGCACAATGTTCTTGTTTTAATCTTTGATGTGTAGGAATTAACAAGAAAACACAAAAAGAAACTTGTTGGAAAAGGACTCTGACTTTCCTGAAATTTGTCCACCAATAGTTTTTAGAGATCATCAGTTTTAACCCTAAATACAATGTCAACTTAAGATCAAATTTCCTACAAAGTTGTTGGGCATTTCCATACCTTTCATTTAAGCCCAAGAACAGCCCAATCTGAGTTAGTATGCAACCCGTGGACCCATTTTATTGGAGGATATATATCTGATTACGAGATTACGAGAATCGGTGATAGGATTGAGTCCAACTATTACCATATTTGATGGATTCGGACAAACCACGACTTTGGGGCTGAGAGGGGTCCTAAGAAGGTTCTAGAGGTGCCCAAGAGCCTTTTGATCAAGGGGCCATCCATGGGTTGGCTGGGGAGCATTGTCCCATCATATATAAGGAGAGGAAAACCCTAATTCTTGGGCAGCCACCAAAAGTCACGAATTTTGCCTCCCCCATGGTCTCATATCCACGGGGGAGGGCTCGTCTACAGCACCAAGAAGCCATGGAGGAAAGGGGCAACACTCCGCCATGATGGCCGGCCGGCGTAGAAGGAGCCCCCTGCGCCGCCGACGGCCGCCCTGCACCTCACGTGCTGCCCCTTCTCCATCCTCTCCGCCATGATGCCGCCTTCACCAACACCTCCATCATCATCTCCTCCTTGTATTTAGTGGTTCATCCTCCCACAAACCTCTGTACCGTCCTATGTAAACATGGTGTTTGATGCTATAATATTTATCCTATGATCTATGTCATGTTTGTGTAGTTTATTTGTCTTTTGATTGCCTGGTTGAATGTCTTTGGTTCATTAGAGTTGTATGTTGATATGGTACTGTCCTTTGGTGTCCATTATATTTGTGCGCGCTTGGATCAACACCATAGGGTTAGTAGTATGTGCAAAGGAAGGGGCGTAGTTCTGCCGGAGTGACAGAAATTTAAGGACTCAAACTGGTTAGTTGCACGTATGGGAGTAAGAGGATAAGGATGACAATGTGTAGGGTATTGGGCGGGTAGAGCAATACCATACCCATACATGTATAGTCATCGGGTAGAAAACTTTACCCATACCCGTACCCATGGGTATGAAACTCTACCCACACCCATACCCGGTGGATACTCGTACCCATTGGATACCCAATGGGTAAACAAGTTATTATATTTATCGATAGCATATTTGACAAAAATATCAGTTCGATCAATTGAATGCCTCATCGTTGGGAATTTATTTTATTAATTTGATTATTTGGAAGATGAGAGGATTCAGGAGTGATTGCAGTTTGGGGAGATTTGGGAGATGAGGGGATTACGATGACGCTTTGATCGACCTTTTGCCTCATCGCCTTGCCGCTGAAGTCATGGCCTTGTGGGCTGCTTCCTGCCGGGCTACATATGGTCAATGTGGCCCTCATGTCAGTATAAATGGGTAGGGTAAGGTATACCCACGGGTACAACACGATACCCATGACCTACCCATGACTTGACGGGTAGGGTACGGGTAGTACCCATGGGTATAAAAGTGTACCCATACTATGCCCATACGGGTCGAATACCCGCGAATACCCGTACCCACGGTTAAAATTGCCATCCTTATAAGAGGACCATTAGCTTAAGACTATGGTTGGGTATTTTTACCTTAATGTATCTTCTAATAGTTACGGATATTTTCTAGAGTTCCCACTGGTAGAAAATAGGCCTACAGTCCCGGTTCGTCAGGCCCATTAATCCCGGCCGCGCAACCGGGACTAAATAGGCGCGACTAAAGGCCCCCCCTTTTAGTCGCGCCTCTTATGAACCGCGGCTAAAGGCCCGACCACGTGGGCGGGTGGCGTGAGCCGGGGGGGGGGGAGGACCTTTAGTCCCGGTTGGCCACACGAACCAGGACTAAACTTTATTTCGTACTCCAATTTTTCACTCCATTTTTTTCACTCCATTTTTTTCCAGAATTTGTATTATTTGCTTAGTGTCTAACTACAATTATCTCTAGTCAAAATACTTACTCGTGGTCAAACCGGGACTAAATAGGCGCGACTAAAGGCCCCCCCTTTTAGTCGCGCCTCTTATGAACCGCGGCTAAAGGCCCGACCACGTGGGCGGGTGGCGTGAGCCGGGGGGCGGAGGACCTTTAGTCCCGGTTGGCCACACGAACCGGGACTAAACTTTATTTCGTACTCCAATTTTTCACTCCATTTTTTTCACTCTCTTTTTTTTTTCCAGAATTTGTATTATTTGCTTAGTGTCTAACTACAATTATCTCTAGTCAAAATACTTACTCGTGGTCAAACTCACCGCTCGGTCACCCATCCTCCCACTACTCTAGCACTAGCACGCTTAACTTCCGAGTTCTATCCTGTCCCGCATCCAAGTGTTTCGCACACATGTATGTGATAATAGTATCATATCAATCCTATTAACATGTTGGTCGATGCCACATTTCTTTATTGTTTGAATTTTAAATAAATCTTTTAATAAACAAAAGTAATGATGTAATTAATAATTTGGAATAAATAAATAAACATTAACTTTTTAATTTGTATTATTTCTAAAAATACTATTAATATATTAAAATATTAAGAAAAATAAGACTAATTCATTTTAAAATCTTAAAAATACAAATAATATATCAAAAAATTAAGAAAAATAAAACTAATTAATTTTAAAATCCTAAACATACTAATAATATATAAAAAAATTAAGAAAAATAAAACTAATTCATTTAAAAATCTTAAAAATACAAATAATATATAAAAAAATTAAGAAAAATAAAACTAACTAATTTTAAAATCTTAAAAATACAAATAATATATCAAAAAATTAAGAAAAATAAAACTAATTCATTAAAAATCTTAAAAATACAAATAATATATCAAAAAATTAAGAAAAATAAAACTAATTCATTTTAAAATCTTAAAAATACAAATAATATATCAAAAAATTAAGAAAAATAAAACTAATTCATTTTAAAATCTTGAAAATACAAATAATATATCAAAAAATTAAGAAAAATAATACCGATTCATTTTAAAATCTTAAAAAGACCAGTAGGCTCTTCTATTATTTTTAGATTGAGTTCAAAAATGTATTTTGAAGTAAATCCAACTGGACGAGTTTGGTATTGACTAGATATATGTTTTCTTGATGTGTTTTTCTTTGTTTTCTTGATGTGTTTTTGTTTGTTTTCTTGATGTGTTTTTATTTGTTTATTTTGAAATGTGTGTTTGACATAATATAGAAATAGTATGGCTAGGAATTAATATAGAAATAATATCCATTACATAATAATATATCCATTACATACTAATATATCCATTACATGCATATATCGAACGCAAGATGCGGTACACAAACAACATCTACTCGAGCTCCGTCGAGTACATGCGGAACAACTCGTAGGAAACGTATGCATCTATGGCTGCATAGTTGATGTTGGTCCGGTCCAGTGGGGTCTTCGCCCAATACCTATGATTCTTGGAGGGGAAACGAGACTTCATGGTTTCGTAGCCCTCGTGGATGAAGACAGTTGCCATCGGAGCCATCCCGGTCTTGGGCCCGTACAACTCATCGAAATGGATAAGGTCCCGAAGATCAATGTAGTGATCTTCAGGTATCACAATACCCAAGCGCATCAACTTCTGACGGTCTTGAGTGATGTCAACGCTGGAGAAGTCATACCCCTTGTTGACAAGAAAATCAACAAGTGCCGGAGAATGCTTTGAACTACTGCAACAATAAAAATAGAACACGTGTTAGATATGTTGCAACACATGTATTCTTCAGATGCAACAAACAAATCGAAAATGCAAGATTGTACGTGTGCGTTACCTTGACCATTGGAAGAGCAAAACGAACTCCTTGAGTGCAATCTGGATGACGACAACATCCCGTTGATACGCCGTATACTCTAGATCAAGCCCAAAGAATCTATGGTGTTCATCGGCTTGTTCATAGAGATAGCTGAAATGCTCAAGAAGACCGGGGAGCCTCTCGCAATTGTTGGTGTAGGCCACGTCGAGACTCTTGCCGCATGGTGTGGCCACACGGACAGTCTCAAAAACTTCATCCATGGGTGCTTGGTGGAGGAAGATCGAAGAGAGGAAGAGAAGAGAAGAGAGGAGAAACAGAGACTCTCGGGTGCACGCACTGTAGCAATGGCCTCTGCCTCTCGCTCGCAAAATAAAACCGCCGCGCGGGAGGCGAGCAGTTTGTATCTTTAGTCCCGGGTGGCCAGGCCAACCGGGACTAAAGGCAGGGAGGCCAGCAGACGTGGATCTTTAGTCCCGGGTGGCCACGCCAACCGGAATTAAAGCACTCCACGCGCCTCCACGCGCTTCCCAACCCACGACGCATGACCTTCTGTCGCGGGTCTCCTCCCGACCCGGGACTAAAACCCCTTTAGTCATGGTGCGCAAAGTTTGGGGACTGATGGGGGCGTATGGAAGACCTTTTTTCTACCAGTGTCCAATCATAAGTACTTGCAATCATTGGATAGTGAGAGCTTGTTAGCTTTGCCTCTCCCACATTGAAAACTGCATCGAAGACAACGATTCCGATATCTTCACTAATTAATCTTTGACAAAGCCACCACAATTACGACCACTTTTCCACACTCATGGTACTGTTAGTTTATGGTTACTTAGTATATTTTATTGCTGCAGCACTAACATTTACTTTCTTGTATTTATTATCTTGCAAAGCTATCTCTCATACCCGTATTATTGCTCTAGTTTTATTTCCTAGATAATGAAAACGTTTAGTGTGTGGAGTTGTATCAGTGGTTGATTGAACTTGAGAGAATATTTATCCTACCTTTAACTCCTCGTTGGGTTCGACACTCTTACTTGTCGAAAAGGCTACACACGATCCCCTATACTTCTGAGATATTAGCTAAATAGTATTTTCATAAGATCGTCATTTTGTTTGATTCCTTAGGCCATGAGAATATATGATGATGTTCATCGTAAATATCGTTTTGGTATAGTCAAGTATTATACCGTAAACTGGGTGATAAAAAATGCGAACACTGGGTGGTCTCAAAAGTGTTATTATCATCGTGATAGTTCAAGATTAGAAATTAATCCTCTAGATAATAGAGAGATAAATCTAGGATCCACTCGATGAAATAGTATGAATAAATAAGTCTGCGCTGACAAAGACATGACACTCGTCATGGATATACTATGATGGTGCGTGCATTTTAGATTCTATTTTACTTAATATTTTATTAATAAGTAGATCGGGAATATGGTATTTTACCGTGCCAGAGTGCACCATTTATGTCTGTGCATGCATATTGTTGAAATCCTGGAGAGATATTTCATACAAGGCATAGAAGAGCATCATTGGAAATTGTTTGAGGATATCATAGCAATAAAGGCCATTCCAAATAAGTACAAATACGCACAAGTCAAAGAAGAGGCAGGAAAGTACTTAACAAGTGCGGTACGGTCACATACGACTGTACCGGCCATCTTACTCGAGAGACTCTACGAGTAAACAATACATTACCCAGATAACGAGTGAAGGTACTGGTCGTAATATGCAGAACCACTCGGCACAGAGGGCGAAACATAAACTCCAACCGTATTGTTTTAAGTCGGTAATAGATAATGATTCCGGTACGGTTATTACCAATTGTAATTCTCATTGTACCGTGGTGCGTTTTAACCTGGTTTGGTCGCTGGGAGAGGGAGAGACACACATAGGAGACCCATAAAGAGAGGAACAACCACCAATACGCAAAAACTTGAAAATACACCAAATCCTAACCTCCGTAAGGTGTCCGGAGGGGGAATTCGCAAAAGATAATCCATCTACATCAACTCCATCACCGTGAAGGCCTCCTCATCGATCTCCATTACTATCAACACCATCTACATCTACGTGATATCATCTCCATCCTATCTCACTGTAATTATAGAACATGTAGTTGTGGGTTTTCTAGTGTATTCATCCATACATTCATACTCCATTTTCAATACAATCATTATGATGTTTATTGCCTTCATCTGTGAGTAGTTCCATCAGTTCTTAGGGATATAGAAAAACTCTATCACTATTATGAATTGAATAAAGATGCGATGTTTACTATTGGCTAGTTTGTGATAACAATCCCCATGATATTGTTTGAAGTCGACCACACTAATATTATGCCTTGTAGCCATGACGGGTTGTTCGGATTGGTTTGAGTGCAAATTCAAAACATCTTCATGGTTTGAAAGCAAATGTTCACAAGTCTGGAAAAAGCGTCCACCTATATAAAAAAGGTTCATGTTTTTTTATGAATGGTCATATATTTTCTAAGTTTTCATGTATTTAAATTTTGAAAAATCATGTTCACGCATCTCAATATTTATTTCACTTTTTCCAAAAGAAAATGTATGTTCACATATTAAGAAAACAGTTCACGGAATAAAAAAAACATGGGTCCAACAAAAAGTATGTCACAATAAAGAAAATAATTAATACTTTAGTGGGAATAGTAGATAAAGAAAGAATAAGAACAAGAAAAAAGAACGAGAAAAATTAATAGAAAAATAAAAATAGTAAAACAAAGAAGGAAACAGAAATATACATAGGTTAAAAAATTGGTCACTGGTTCACAAAAATGTTTAGTACCCATAAAAGGATATGTATCGGATAAAAAATATCACAGATAAATCAGAAATACGCGGGTTCAGAAACATATATTCATATATAACTCTTAGAAAAAAAATACAAAACAATAAAGAAGTGAAAAATAAAAATAAAAAGGGGAAGTAAAAATTTACATAGAAAATAGATCAAAAGAACATAATAAAAACAAAAGGAAATATAAAACGGGAATGAGGTAAGGAAAGAAAAAATACCGCGTCGCTCTCCCGGCCAATGCTGAATAACCTATGGGAGATTTTTTTCCACCGTGTATATTAATCGTGCATGAGAAATGTTCGGAAGGGAAGGTGGATTCAGGGACCTCCAGGTTTATATGCGCATTTGAGCATTTGAGGTCCCACTGGACCTTTTTTCACTAATCCCCAAAATAGACGCTCTTAGAGCATCTCCACCGACAGCCCTGAAAATGTGTCCCCTCCCCTCCAAAAGTGACCTCTAAGTGGTGTCAGACACATGCCCTACGGTTGGGGTGCCTCCACCGCTCCAAAGTAGACCAGATATGTGTCACATTATCAAATTCAGTACAATTATTTTCTAGCCGGTGAAAAAAATGTAACATGGACACATCTAGGCACATAGAATACATCGCGTGAGTGTGGGAAGGCCACCCCATCCTTCTACCCCTAAAAATCATGACACGCTCTGCCTATCGTAGAAAATCCTAGAAATAGATGGACTGAGTATGGGTGGGACAAACACGTCTTCCAGCCTTGAAAAAACAGAGCGGTCGGCTCCGCTTCTGTATCCTCCATAGTCGGTTCCCCTCTCATGCAGCCGGCCTCGCCGGCGTCGGGAGGGGTGGGGAACTTGATATACGAGTTAAATTTTCAGCAAAAGTCGTATTGTTCAACATATTAGGTTAGATTTTTGTGGCATCTTCTTCGTCAATGAAGGTGGGATCATCCGGAAAAAAGTGATCTTTGGCACACTGTTCAATGGCGAGATCCCGACATCAATGGTGTTGTTGGAAGATTCAGTTTTTCTAGGTATGGTCCTCTAGATCTTTCTTTGCCATATCGATTTTGGATCTTTCTCATGGTTGCTGCGAGAAGGATTGTCCTCGCAATATTTGTCCCGACTGCTACGGCTTTGGCAATTATGATTCGTACTCTCATCTCCAAGCGGCGATGATTAGGATGTTCGGTTGTTTTTCCCTGCAATACTGGTGTTGGTACTTCGGGCGATGTTGGTTGATTACTTTAATGGTTGCTTGCATGGTCGCGCACTTAGCATTGTGGCTCAAAGTAATTATGGTAGAATCCTCGTTGGCATTTGCGGATTTATGATTTGGTATATATGTTATATGACTACCTTCAGACAAGTACAAGATCGTGTCATGAAAGAAAAAAAGTTTGAAAATCTCGAAAATTTGCTAGTTTCTTTTAGATTTTATTTTGTAATGGCCCGCTCATGTATCTCTGTCAGGTATTATTTGTTACAATAATATATCATATGGTATTGATTGTAAAAAAAAAAGAGTATGGACATGCCACCTCATCCGCTCAATGGATCTTCTCTAGCCATATAAAACATTTATTTATTATAGTCTACTAAAAACATAACACACATGCATGCGTGGGGATAGAAGATCATATCCTCCCAGTGGATCACATTAAAAAAAAAATACAAACGTGGGTGCGGGTGTAAGAAAATCCTATCATGTTAGAGTGGATGACATATGGGTTAGTCCGACGCAGGGGCGTGTTCGAATTTCGTTGGGAGCCCCCTCCGCCAGTCGACCCCCAAAGTTGGGGGTCCGTTCCGGACAACATTTTTTGGATGGTGCCAACCGATGTTGGCTTGTGTTGGGGTGTTTCTTATTTCCGGACCTGTTCGGGGACGTGGGAATTTTCGGACGACGCTCTAATGACAATGGAGTCGTCGGAAGCCGGTAGGTGATGCCGTGGTGACAAAATATTCCGCAATCAACCGAGAGAGCGAGAGACGAGGTGGAGGACGGTGACCTAAGAGGAAGATGAGACCAGCAAATTAGGTAAATGTTGAATGTTGAGTCCTGATCCCATGGTCCAGAAAAACGGAAATTCTAGACTTACGAAAATTTTGCTACGGAAAGAAAGTTACAGGGGTACATGGAAGCAGCCAATTGGTGGAAAATCTGTTGGCTCCCGTGATTGATTCAACGTTCGTGATCCAACCGACCAGTAAAATACAGTCCGTAACTGTAGCATTACTGCCAGTAAAATGTGAATATGAAAAAATAAGGAAAACTCCCGGATAGGAAAGAAAAGAATGGGAAATATTGCTGCTATTACAGCGCACCTTCCAAATTGAACGATACCGGAAACGCGCCAAATTTAAACGCTGCAGCGCTGTAGCCTGCGAGGCATCCCAAACTTGGACGCGTCTCTTCTCCACCTCTCCCTTAAATTTAGCCTCCTTTCCCCTGCTGGATTGCTGTTTCCTCTCCTTAATCTGCTCCATCTCCTCGTGTTCTTGTTTTGGCGTCTCGATCTCGCCGTGCCGGCACAAGATGTCGGCGATCGTCGCGCACGACGACGGCGACGACGAGCCACCGTCGCCCCGGCTTCACCTGCTCGAGGTGACCGTCATCTCCGCGCAGGACCTACACCGCAGGAAGCTCGGCCGCCGGGTTCGCGCGTATGCGGTGGCGTGGACCGACGGCGCGGCCCGCAAGCTGCGCACCGACGTGGACCTCGCCGGCGGCGCCGACCCGACGTGGAACGACCGGTTCCTTTTCCGCGTCGACGCTGCGTTCCTGCGCTCCGAGACGGCCGCCGTCGCCGTGGAGGTTCGCGCGGCGCGCAGGTTCGGCCGTGACACCGTCCTCGGCCGCACGCGGATCGTGGTGAGCACCTTCGTGCGCCCGCCCAGGTCGGCGCTTGCGGTGGCGGCGGCGGTGGCGCCCATGGGTCGGCAGGTGGCTGCGCTGCAGCTGCGGCGCCCGCGGTCTCTGCGGCCACAGGGCATGGTGAACGTGGCGGTGGCGCTGCTGGGCGCGGCCCAGGCGCGCGCCGTGGCGCCCATCTACTGCACGCCGGGCTCCCCGGACGCGTTCGCCGTGAAGGATCTCGTGGCGATGAGGCCGACGCTGCGTAGGATCGCGGAAGAGGGGGAGGCGGAGGATCTGGAACACGGGCGCCGCCGGCAGAGGCCGCTGGTCGAGTACTCCGGGCCGCTGGACCCGAGGCGCGCGGCGGTCGAGCAGAGCAAGCTGACGATGAAGCTCGAGAAGTGGAGGGCGGACCTGTCGCCGGACCGTGTGGACCAGAACGGTGGAGTGACGCGGAGGCGGCGTCGCCGAGGAGGCTCCTGCTTCGGCGGCGGTGCAGAGTGGGAAAGGTAACCAGCGATCAATCTGGACGGGATGCGCGTCATACGAGAGAGATTTGCTAGTTCTTAAAAAAAAGACAGAGAGATTGCTTGCCCAATTAGTTCTTATTTTTGTTCCTAAAACTTTAATTATTTCTTATGTAAAAAACTTTAATTGTTTCTGAACCAGCTTTATTTGTTACTACTGTATTATTATAATTATTCATTATTATCATTATTCTTCTGTAGCACGAAGATACAATCACGGGACAGTGGGAAGATCCATTTAGAAATCATTTTAGAGCGTGTGTGCAACCAAGTCAACTTTGCAGAGTTCAAATTCCTCTCGACTATGGGTGTGTTTTTAGAACGCACTACCGGAAAAATACCGGACTTATACGAATAAACGCAGTAACAACATCGAGTAGGGGTAGCAATGTGGAATTAGTTGCCATCCAAAACCCTAGCTTGTAGTGGGATCCCGACGCTCCAAACCCCCCTCTCAGGTGAAACCCTATACCTGCTGGATACTAAAAAAAACCTGATAAGACTACGACCGGCACCGATGTCAAAATGGGGTAGCAAATTGGAGCTAGTTGCTTGTATGTGTTTTAGTGGGCCCGAGGAATCATAAAAACAATGACATGGACCAACTCTTCGGAAGATTCCCTCTCATTGGATCGCTACGAGAAACCGCGAAACTCCTGCTACGGATCTACCCCAATGAATCTTCTTGAATTATGGGGCCACACTTGTCTTACATGTTTCTATAACCTAATCATGCATAAAAGAATGAACGTTCTACTATTCTACCGCCCTTCGATGCCCGTCTATGGGGGTACACGACGCAGTCGTAAGTTCTAGGGTTTCCCAAAAGAGGGGCTGCGGGGCCCCGGGATCCGTACAGATTTATTTATGTATTTAATATTAATGTTTAGGTATATCATATAATAAGTATGTTATTTATTTATTTTAGATTAATGTGTTGTAGGTTCGGGAGATTTCACCATGTTATTTCATGGGCGCGGGTGGCGGGATACTAACATTCGGAGGTACAACCACGTACTTGTCGAGACATCGTAGTAGAATTCATAGACGGGGGTGCCATGAGACTACTGATAGAAATGTGGGGGGACGTGATTGTGCGAAGGACAATGACACAGGGTTTTTACCCAGGTTCGGTACGACGCAGTAATGCGACGTTCCTACTCCTGCAATCTCACTATTCAGGACTAAAGCCTGTGAATACAGAGTACAATGTGAGGTTCTATTAGCTGCTCGTCAAGGATCAACCTCTCGGCGAGTTAGCCTTTAGCTTCTTGTCTATCTAGCATATCTCCCGTCCGGCTTTATATAACAACCGGGTTAGGGCATACAGAGAAGGAAACCTAGAAGACTACGATAACTCTTAACTTGGAAAGTAAGGAATCCGCCTTCTACTCCACACCAGATCACGCGGGCCGTGATCCGGGTTCTTCTAGAATCCGGCTTCTGTGCGTCAGCTTACTGGGCCACCCAATGGACCGTAGCCCACTACCATTTAGGCCACCCTGGTAATCCGGCACTTTGGACTGCCATTTGATATACCCCCATTCGGTATATATCCGACAGTAGCCCCCAAGAAGGATTGAGACTCCGATTCGTCGTCTTTTGCCAAATGTATGTTTTCCGAGAAATATCGGCTTGCAGTCTTGATTCTTCTTCTTCTCAAAGGAGGTTATAACGCAAAACTCGGAATTCAGAAAATCCGGCTTTTCTTTCACGATCCTTCGTGAAGAAGGAACCTCCTACGTCAGCGCTTTAAACATGCTGACGTAAGGGACGTTTGCGTTTCACACGGGGAACCCAGAAACATATCTCTGACAGATTCTCACGGGAAACGAGGCGATAGCAATTATACACGTCATTTCATTTCCCGAAATTTCCGGCGAGTGACACGCGTTGATCATCCAACGACAAAAGAGCCGTTAGCACGTATCGTGACGGGATTCCGGCTATAAATAGCCGTCTCCGTCCTCCGAGCCAACCTTCCGCTCTCACTTCGCAGCACCATTCCCAGCGCCCAAGTTCAACAGAGCAATTCCCGAGAGCACGAACGCCACCCAAGACCTCACCGGAGCAGCCGGAAACTTCCACGCGCCGCCCATCGATGGCATCCCCAAGCTCCTCACCGACTCGCTCCGTCGGCACGGAAATTGATGAAATCATCAACACGATGGATCCATTATTGGATTCACCGGTGAACGCCTCCGGCGACGAGCCGGCGAAAGCCGCTGGCGGTGCGGCGGGCGAAGAAACTCATCCCACCGCCGCGAATCTTGCGGGGTCTTCCTCCGCGCCTTCCCCGCCGTTCGCGCCCGAGACGGCGGAGGAGAAAATCGCTCTCGTCGGTGACGAACTCGCGGCCGCGGAGGCCGCAGCGTCCGCCACCATCGGAGCTGAAGAAGATGGGGAAACTGCCGGCAATTGGAGCCAGAGCAACATTCCGCCTTCCCCCCTTCCAACAATAGAAAAGGAGGGCCTTTTGCTGAAAGGCCAATGGCGGAGCCCGGTAGACGAGTCCGAGCCTACGCCAAAAGACGGGGAACGCGTTCTCCTTACCTCCCACATCGCGAGAGGTATGGGTTTGTCGCCTTCCGTCTTTTTCTTGGAAGTCCTCAATCACTACGGAGTTCAACCTCACAATCTTCCACCAAACTCCATTCTCTATCTAGCCGGCTTCCAAGCCCTTTTCGAAGGGTAATTAGGATTAGCACCTAGATTAGATTTTTGGCAATACTGCTTTGGAGTGAAGCGTAACCCTACAGATGGTGTTCTTCCCATCTGTGGGACCATTTATTTCACTCTCCGGAGATTTAGGGAAGATTGGTATCCAAAGATAAAAACGTCAGAATTCGTCAAATTTTGGACGGGTTCCTTCTTTTATCATCATGACGTCCCGTTTCCCGGAAAAGAAAACGGGGTTCCTCCATTCATCAATTCCGCTGCCGTTCCACGTGACAGTTGGGCAGTTGAATCTGTGCAAACTTTGCCGGATGACTTAATGAAGATAAAACGGAGCATCGCCAAACTTACCTCTTCTCGGCCTCCCCTAACCGGAACTGACACTATTCTGTGCTGGTTCGGCCGCCGCATTCAACCTCTCGCTTTCCGCCCCCGACTTCTTTGTGAGTACGAAGGGCCGGAATATGAAATGATACGGACGAAAAAAGCCTATTCTAAAAGGGATTTCAAGAAACGAGTCAACCAATTGGTCGCTACTCGTGATCAATATATAGAAAGTTTGGCAATATATCACGAGGAGAACCCAGTCCCTAAGGTATTTTTATTTTCCTTGATTTGGGTTTCTCTCGGATTGCTTCTTTTTCTCGACTTAATCGAGTATTTTACCTTCTCCATAGTTCGACGAACTTAAGGGAGCTGATCTTGCATCAGACGCCGAACTCGATGAATTACACGCCAGCTTTTATGGTGGTCGGAAACGCAACAGGCAAGTGATCCCCGAAGAAGTAATAAATCTTGGCGGAATTCCCATCGCCGCATCCGGGTATTTTGCTGGAGCTTTTTACTTATCATTCCCTTCCGGTTCTTCGAGATATTTACTTCTCGGATGTTTTCTTTTCAGCCTTGCTCCAGTTCCTTTGAAGTCAAAGAAATTGAAGAAACATAAGGCTACTGTTAGCAAAGGAGAGCCGTTTTCCGGTGCAGCTTCTCCCCCTCCAACTACATTTGGTAGGGAGGAAAAGACTACGAACCCGGACATACAATTTCAGCAGTCTAGCCAGCCTATTGCATCTAACACGGATGCGAGGGAAAGGGCGGGATCAAAGATGGGTAGACATCCTCGAGCATCTGGGGAGGATGAACCTATTCCCACTTTTGACAAGAACTTCCAGGTAAAGGAAGAACCGTTTGACGATCTCAGATATATTCATCTGGAAGCTAAGAAGTTCTTCGCTCCTGCTCCTCTGATTCGTCCTTGGCCACAAGGCGGGCTAATTGTCCGAAATAACTTCGTATTTTCACCTCGTCAGGTCATGCAAGACGGCATGCATCATGTTGGAATCCTTTTTTCTGAATATTTAAGGGAATTCAACAAAAACTTGTCAAGTTTGCAGCAAATAAGCCAGGTAACATCTCTAGCCCCCAAGCAATAAGTCGAATGCATGCTTTCAACTTAATGCTTTAAATTTTATCACGCTTGTTCTAACTTAAGCGTTTTGCTTTCATTTCCGTGTTTCAGCAAACCGCTGATACAATAAACTTGGAAGTTTTTGACAAGCTTAACATAAAAAATAAGGAGGTTAAAACCCTTCTTTCTATTATTGATGCTAAAGAAGCAGAGCTGGCATCGTCTCAGCTGCAGCTGGAGGAGACGACAGGTATATGTTTGTTCTCTGAAGTTTTTTGTCCATAATTTTTCCTAAGTATTTTTTCGAGTTTTCTAACCCGGATATTTTCTCGCTTTTCAGCTACTTTGGCGAAAGCCAAACAAATTGCTGAAGATGCCGGCAACGCCGAGAACCTCCGCCGGGAGAAGCTGGACCTTCATAAGGAACTTATGAAGGTTCAGAAAGACCTGGAGGCCAGCCAGCTGGCTGTTGGCATTGCTCAGTCCAATGCCTCCCAGCAAGCTGACAAGGACAAGGCAACCATCCGATACTTGGAGAATGCCTTGACCCTGCGCCTAGAGGAAGGCTCCGAGATGGACAAGATCCTCGGTAAGTTATCAACTTTTACCGGATTGTCCATGTTTTAATTTCTTTCTCTGCTTTTTCACTAACCCTTTGGTTGTTTGTCTGAAAAAACAGGAGATAACCCAACACTTACTCGGATTGAAAAAATCCGAGATTTTGGGAAGGTATTCACCGCGATCAAAGCTGCGGGAATGTTGCTCATCAACAGATACCTTCCCGCCAAGTCTAGGGAGATCTCGGAAGTTGAAAAACTTCCGGGAGCCATCATAGAGATTGCGGATGCCAAGGAGTCCACCTTGCGCTCCGCGGCCCGGGGTGGTGCACGCATGGCTTTAGGGCTTATGCGTATGCATTACCCCAGTGCCAAGTCTTGGCGCGTGGCGTCCGGCATCCCTCAAGGATACACGGAGACCAAGCGGACCACCATCTTTGATAAAATCAAAGGTCACACTACCAAGATCGCCTCTATGGTGAATATCTCCATCACCTATCCGGAAGAAGAGATTCCAGAAGCCCCCGAGGATGACAGCAGTGAAGAAGACTCGGATGCTTGAAGAATTCTCCCTGCCCTGGATAGGAGAAATAGGAAATAGGAGCATTACTGCACTTTACAATGTAACTTTAATTGTAATGCTTCTATTCTTTTGTATAAACAAGTACTCCGCCTTTTGCAGTTATTATTAATTCCTTTGCAAGTTTTCCGGGTTTTATATTCCTTTATCTTCTAAGTTCTCTGGTTTATGTGCTTTAACTGTCCATAGTGTTTGAAATGGCTCAATAGTATTTTAATCTTCATGCCAAGTGACTGGGTAAAACCGATCAGTTCAAACTCGGAAACACGGATCATACTAAAGGCATTTTTACTAACTAGCTCCAGCGACCCAGCACATAAACAATCAGATAATACTTAGAGAATAGTAAGGAATTTTTTGAATGAAACTCGGGCACGCGGGCATAATCCGAGTTTCCTTTAACCTTTAGTAGGCTGAAAATCATTCAGTTTTAAAACGCCGAGCACGCAGGCACAATTCGGGTTAACATTGAGTATTTTGTAAGATCATTGGGAAATAGATAAGACGGAATCATGCTTTATACTATAATAAACTTGTAAAACATGGGTATAAGAACTCCGACAACTTTATTTCATGATCTTAAACATGTTTACATAGAAATTGAACTAAGTATAGAAGGGACGTAACTGCTGGATACTCTAGGGCCTCTTTGTCTCTCCTAGTTCAGCATCTATCTTTCTCTTTCTTTTGCGATTCGGCTTTTCGGGATGGTCTTCCGTATCTCGAATGTCTACAAGATAGTAGGATCCATTTTTCATAGCTTTGCTGATGACGAATGGTCCTCCCCATACTGGGCCAATTTGTGCTTTCTTTGCTGTACCAATCTTAGCACTAGGTCACCTTCTTTAAAAGAACGATGCCTGGTTTTCCGATTATGGTAACGTCGTAAACCTTGCTGAAATGGCAGATCTTTGTAGCACAAGTTCTCGTTCCTCTTCTAAGAGATCGACGGCATCCTGTCGTGCGTTTTCGGCATCCGAGTCATCGAAATCCCGCACTCTTGGGCTATCATGGATCATGTCCGTTGGAAGAATTGCTTCGGCACCGTAAATCAGGAAAAACGGGGTTTGCCCAGTTGACCTGTCTGGTGTTGTCCGAATACTCCAAAGCACGGAAGGTAGCTCTTCTACCCATGCCCCAGCTGCTCTATGAAGAGGAGATTCGAGTCTTGGGCGTATTCCTTGCAAGATTGAGCTATTCTTTCTTTCAACCTGTCCATTGGGTTGCGGGTGTGCCATAGATGCGAGATCTAGGCGAATTCCCGTCTGTCGGTAATATTTTGCCAAATCTCCAATGGAGAAATTTGTCCCGTTGTCAGTTATTATGCTGTGTGGAACGCCGTATCTCATGACTATGTCAATGATGAAATTTCTGGCAGTTACACCGTCAAGTTTTTTGATGGGTTTAGCCTCCACCCACTTGGTATATTTGTCCACAGCTACAAGTAGATGTGTAAGTCCGCCTCTTGCAGTTTTGAATGGACCCATCATATCTAGCCCCCAGACCGCAAATGGCCATGTAATGGGGATAGTTTTGAGTGCTTGGGCTGGCATATTTGTCTGCTTGGCGTAATATTGACACCCTGCACATGTATTTACTATGTGTTCAACGTCTGTCTTGGCTGTTAGCCAGAAAAACCCTGCACGAAATGCTTTTTTGACTATGCTTTTCGATTGAGCATGATGTCCACAATCTCCGGCATGGATTTCTTGCAGGATTTCTCGCCCTTCTTCTGGGGAAATACATCGCAGAAAAATTCCGGTAGTACTGCGTTTATACAGACAATTGTTGATTACCGTGTATCCTTTGCATCGACGCTGAATCTGTCTCTGCAAGACTTCGTGTGCTCCATCCGGGTACTTCTTATCAACTAAGAAGTTTAAATATGGAATTGTCCAATCCGGGTTAACGAGCATAACTTCAATTGACTTGGAAGCCAGGGGGTAGTCGACATCTCCGCCTTTTATCGATGGTTCATACAAATGTTGTACGAACACACCGGGTGGTAGAATTTTTACCCTTTCTGGCCCCATGCGAGCTAATGCGTTCGCGTTCTAATTTTCCTCCCTTTTGACATGGAGCACTTCAAATCCAAAGAAACAGATTGCGAACTCGTCCACCGTTCTCCGATATTCGGCCATGATGGGGCTTTTGGCATCCCAGGTCTGGTTAAGCTGGTGCTGTACCAAATCCGAGTCGCCATAGCATAAGATGCGTTTGACACCTATTTCTTTTGCAATATGCAAGCCATGAAGCAGAGCTTCGTATTCTGCCACATTATTACTGGCGTTGAAGTGTATTTGTAATACATACTCCATTGTATCTCCTTTAGGGGATTTTAGAACTACACAGGCTCCCGCGCCCTCCTTCATCTTGGATCCGTCAAAGTGCATGATCCAGTACTCGGACTCCGGCATCGGCGTTTTTTCCATTGCTTCCGTCCAGTCGGCAACAAAATCTGCCAGAACCTGGTATTTTATTGCCGTCCTAGGCTGATACTTAATGTCGAATGCCGCCAGCTCGATGCCCCATTTGGCTACTCGGCCAGTTGCCTCCGCATTGTTTATTATATCCCCTAGTGGTGCTTTACATACCACTGTTATGGAATGTCCTTGGAAGTAATGGCGAAGTTTTCGAGATGTGAAAAATACGCCATAAGCCAGTTTTTGATAGTGAGGGTACCTTTGTTTGGACTCGGAAAAAACTTTGCTCACGTAGTATACCGGATACTAATCTGGTATGCTTTGTTCGTCTTTCTTCCTTTCCACCACTATCACCGCGCTAATAACCCGGTTTGTAGCTGTAAGGTACAACAACATAGGTTCTTCGTCTTTGGGAGATGCCAAAACCGGAGCATTCATCAAAGTTTCTTTCAACTGGGTTAATGCTGCATCTGCTTCTTCTGTGCACTCAAATTTGTCGGATTTTTTCAACAACTTGTATCGTGGCAGGGCTTTGTCCCCTAGCCGGCTAATGAACCTGCTAACGGCTGCAGCAGAACCCGTTAATCTTTGTACATCTTTTACGCACGTAGGCTTAGAGATATTTAAGATTGCTTTGATCTTTTCTGGGTTTACTTCTATTCCTCTGCGAGAAACGATGAAACCCAGAAGTTTCCCTGAGGGAACCCCGAATACGCACTTTAATGGGTTTAACTTCATTTTATAAGTGCGCAAATTTTCGAAGGTTTCTCGCAAATCTTCAAGGAGCGTGTCTTTTTCCTTGGAAACGACAGCAATGTCGTCCACGTAAACGTGGACATTTTTTCCAATCTGACTATGCAAACATCGTTGCATGCAACGCTGGTAAGTTGCACCTGTGTTCTTCAGGCCAAATGGTATGGTTATGTAATAGTACGTCCCATACGAGGTTATGAAGGAAGTTTTGATTTGATCTTCTTTCTTCATGCGTATTTGATGATACCCGGAATATGCATCCAAAAAGCATAAAAGCTGAGAGCCTGCGGTGGCATCTATTATTTGATCGATTCGCGGTAACGCGAACCTATCTTTTGGACACAATTTGTTCAAGCCGGTGTAATCTATACACATCCTAAGGGTAGTACTATCTTTCTTCGGGACTAATACTGGATTTGCAGACCATTCAGTATGTATAACTTCCCGGATAAAATCTGCTGCCAAAAGCCGGATAATCTCCTTGCCAATAGCCTTCCGTCTTCTTCCATCAAATCGACGGAGACCTTGTTTGACGGGTTTAGATCCTGGAATCACCTTGATTTGATGCTCAGCAAGTTCCCTTGGTACGCATGGCATGTCCGCTGGACACCAAGCGAAAATGTCCCAGTTCTCACGGAGGAACTTGATGAGCTCGCTTTCCTATTTGTCGGTCATCCCAGTTCCGACTACGACGAATTTTGTCAGATCTTTGGGATCTAGGATTACCTGTCTTGTGTTCTCGGAAGCTTTGAAGCTATCTGCTAGCTTCTGGCTTTCTTTTCATGCCGGCATTTCTGTCGGCGATACCTCTTTGACCAGCTCTTTCAACTCTTCCTTTGCTATGACTTTCTCAGCGCAAAGGGCGTTTTTTTTCCAGCTCGTTTGCCAGCTTGAAGTCTCCTGATATGGTGATTACTCCACCTTTGGGCCCTGGCATCTTCAGCTTGTTATAGATATAACATGATCTTGCCATGAATTTGGTGAAAGCTGGACGTCCGAGTATTGCGTGATACACGCTTTCGAACGGCACCACTTCGAAAGATACTTTTTCTTGACGGAAGTGATCTTTTTCTCCGAAAGTGACATCTAGGGAAATTTCTCCTAGGGATCGTGCTTGTCTGCCAGGGACGATGTTGTCAAAACGTATGTTGCTGTGATTGAGCTGGGTCTCGGAAATCTTTAGATGCTTCAGTGTATCCAGGTACATTATGTTAATGCTGGATCCTCCATCCATCATCACTCTTTTTAGCCTAGTGTTCTGGACAATAGGGCTTATGATAAGAGCTTGCGTGCCGGGTTCAGGGATATTCCCGGGATGATCAGACTGATCCCAGGTAATTGGTGTATTTGAGTACTTCAAGAATTTCGGGGTTGCAGGAACAACCACATTTATTTCTCGGAGCGTTCTCTTTGCCACCTTTGCTGAGGGTGTTGCAAGGAAAGTTAGGTTGCATTCTTCATCAACTCTCGGAAACTTCGGCTCGCCTTTTCGCTGCTGTTTCTGGATTTTTCCGTCAGTGTCCGATTCACTGCCTTCTTTTTCAGCTTCTGGCGTTTGCTTGGAGAATTTCCTTTTGGAGTTCTTCCCTTTGTTTCCGGATCCTGCACTGCCTTTCATATGCTTGTTCAGCCGGCATTGTGCGTTGGTGTGGGTAGGTTTCCCAAATTGAGAGTGGTGGACGCAGTTTTCCGATTTTATCTTTTCCCACTCTTCCTTGGTGTAATTAATCGGTTTTGTACTGCGTCCTTTCCACCTATTCCCATTTTCTCTTCCAAAGGCTATATTAACTTCTTTGGGCTTTTGTGTTGCATTTGGGGGTTCCTTTTTTTCTCAGGGCGAGGGTTCTTTTCGGCTTGTATTAGTGTATCGATATTGCCTCCTCTTGCTCTGATGTCGTCCTTGGCTGCTGCGTGTTCATTAGCGGTTGTAAGCATAGATCCGAGATCTTTGTGCTTTTTGGAACCGATCATGAACGGTACGAGTCCGGGTTTTAGGCCATTGACGAAAGCATGCATTGCTTGGAATTTAGTTATTCCAGAGCAACTATTCTTCATTGCCGTCCATCTTGAGATGAAATCCACGTATGGTTCGTCCTCAAATTGGGTGCAACGGTTTAGCTGGTTGATGCTATTCGGGCGCTTATAGGTTCCCCGGAAATTGTCGCGGGATAATCACGGCAGACGTTACCAGGGGTAACTTATCTTGGGGCAATTCGACTCTGGTGTTTGGGAGAGGGTTTAGCTCAGGGGAAATCATGCTATCAATCGATCTGGTAGCTCTGGCAATCAAGTCGCCGAGTCTCCGATCTAGGGTTACAATACCAACTCTCGTATTACAGGGATACTCGAATATCTGGTGAAGCTCTCTCTTTCTAACCCTAAGGGCCGGCTTATATCTTACTCGCCCCCCTGGCTTCCTATCCAAGGCATACTCGGAGTCCTACCCAGTCACCGCATACAAACCCTAAGTTTCCTAATTGTATCCCCAAAAGCTGGGTTACAAGGCCTACACTACTTCTTGGGCCTTCTAGAAAACTCCTCTTCCTTTAGCCGGGTCTCGCGCAGTTCCCATTGGGCCGGGTTACACCTTGGCGTTAGCCTACCGGGTTATCATCCCTCCATCAGTAATCCCCAGAATATCGTGGGCTTCGCAGGATCAACCATGAAGCGCACGCTATTCCCTGCAAAACAATAAACATACAAATCCATAGAATACCGGGTCAGAACGCTTTGATAACAGCTAGGCCTATCTCCATGGGTGGTCCATATAATAACCCGGCTTTTCCTGAGTCAAACATTGTTTTTCCGGGTTAACACTTCGAGAAAACACGTAAGACCCGGGCTCGCACCGTTCGCTAGTTAGTCCGAACATCGCGCTTGCAATCTGTTTCAATCTTTTCCGGATATCTCGTAACAGGCGCCTTCAATGCTTATCCCGAAAAATCCGGCTGAGCATCTTTTTCCGAAATTTTTGGCCTTTGCCGCCCAACCCTAGGGCACTCTCCCGCTCTGGGCCTATAAATAAGCACCCAAACTTCATTTTCCAGATCCGCACCTCATTTCCCCCTTATCTCTTCATCTCCACTTCCTCTCGGCACCCTCACCCTCGAGCCCGAGCTAGCGCCGCTGCGCCGCCCACGAGCGCATCACCGGAATCAAGCCGTCGTCACCCACCCGCGCACACGTCACTGGATCGAGCCGCCACCGTCTGTCTGCCGCGCCCGCGACCGCGACGCCGCCGCGCCCTCAAGCAGCCCACCGGAGAACCCTAGGGACCGCCGCCGTCGTGTTCTCCTCCTAGATCCCGCTGGTAAGCCACTTTAACTCCATGAATTTCGCCTTTGACTTCACGCAATTAGATGGGATCTGATTCCGCTTCTAGATGCCCTCCTCGATTCTTCCTAGTTGAACATGCTTCATCTCGCACTTCCATAGCCAATGCCTGGTTTAGGTCTAATTGCGCACCCCACAGCGCACTTTCAACACTTGCAATCACAATTGTTCCCATATTTTTCTCGCTTAGATCCAATCGGCCAAAATTTCTTGCAAAATGTCGGATAACAGCCATTTTCCGGGTCTCAAGTCGTTTATACTCTACTCTTTGTCTTCTTTTTAGAGTACACTCATGGCACCCAAGGCCAGTGCGAAACTGAAGGGGAAACAGCCGGCCGGCAAGGCAAAGCAGAGTCAATCGATCTCCGCCAACTGGGCGAGATCGACCGTGACCAAGACCAAGCTAGATGAGCTCGAAGAGTCGGGTGTTCTCCCTGCCCGGGAAGATATCCACTTGAGGGTGCCTGGGGAGGAGACTCGGCCTTCTCTAGGTCTCGATGAGGTAGTAGTTTTCGTTGAGCATGTGATCCGGGGTTTCCGCCCACCGGGTCACCCTTTCTTCCGCGAGCTGTTAGATCACTACAAACTTCGAATGTTTGATATTGGCCCTAACTCTATGCTCAACATTACTCATTTTATCGTCCTGTGTGAGTCGTATCTATGCATTCCTCCGAACCTTGCCCTTTTCCTTGAATTATTCCAATGCAAGCCGTGCCGAGAGAGCGGCGATGGGGCCCCCCTGGTTTGTGGAGG
Source organism: Alopecurus myosuroides (assembly GCA_028641055.1). Lineage (NCBI taxonomy): Eukaryota > Viridiplantae > Streptophyta > Magnoliopsida > Poales > Poaceae > Alopecurus > Alopecurus myosuroides. The sequence goes on from CM054060.1 coordinate 28,311,287, forward strand.
GGTCTCCATCCAGAGGCAGAAAAACTCCCTAATGCTGACTCTGAGCCTCAACTCCCACGTCAAACACTAGCAAAAGACCTATTTCTATTGCCAAGACACCTCTTCAGCCGGTGAAAAGCCATTGCCGGGTTTCACCGAGGATCTCCTCAACCTTTTTGATAATCTCAGCTCCTTCGCTTCTGAGTCGGAGAGGCAATCTATTCAGCTCCTCCTCACCAAGCTTTCTGTACTCTCGGCCCAAGGCCTTCTTGGGCTCAACCTAGTCAAAACTTGGGTAACTTTTTGGATTCAACCCAATAGTGTCCGGCCCAAACTCATGTGCAGCTACTCTGGGCATGTCACCGATTCCCTTCGTTATTCGTTGAGGAACTACCCGGCCTCGGACGCGAACAAGATAATGAAAAACTTCTTGACCGAGAAACTGGAGGTGATCCGGACCATAGCCAGCTTGGACCCTTTCACTCGCGATAACCCGGCCCCAGCTGTAAGAACCGGTTATCACTTTTTATCCGACTGATATTTTCATCGCACAATTACTAACTTTCGTCATTGAAATTTTCTCTCAGGAGGATAACGTTTTCTGGAAGATAGATACCCCTCCTCCTTCCGAAAACTCGGAGGAGGACGAGGAGCCGGCTGATTCTGACGAAGGTAACGTCCGAGTCTTACTCATTTCCCTTTCTGTTAACCTGGTTCCCAACTTTTTCCTTATTTCCGACAATATGCTATGTTTCCAGGGTTGGAGGATAAAGAGGAGACCCAATCTGATGAAAGCGAGGCTGAGCCGGACATAGACGTTGGGGCGAAGAGGAAGGCCCGAGGGGTTGTATTCAAGGTTCCTTAGGGCATGTACAATGGTTCTCTCTTAGCGATGCCATGTAGGATAATTGCTTAGTTGGCGGAGAGAGAAACTAAAAAAAGACGTTTGCCTTCTCTTAGCTAAGAGATCACCTCTTAGCATAATTGTCTCACCACTTATTTAGGATATCTGGTTGTTAGCGATAGGACTAAAAAAAAGCCCATTGTACAACATGTTTTCTTATCGTATGTATGTAACATGGCGGAGTTAAGATAAGACAACCTTATCAACGATTGTACATGCCCTTACTCCTCTATTGCCTCCAAACCATATTCATACGCTAACATGTGCGAGCTTAACCAACATTTGATCGATTCGTCACACTTGAAGGAACCCGCACCAGTCAAGCGCAGGGTAACCCGGAACTCTCCGGGTGATGACCCTCTTCACCCGGGTATCCCTTCGTCCCCAGCTCGCCGAGCCGGTATTCCTCAAACCCATTCTTCCAACTCTCCCCAAAGATATCCTTCTCCAAATCATCCACTAGCCGGGCAATTCCGGGTCTCACTTTCGGACCCTTTATCAGCTTCCTCCGGGTCTAGCAACGATCTTCCACCAGATTTCGTGGTGAACACCGGGTAAGTTACTTTTCCCGCTACTTGATGCACTAGATCTTCCATAATTTTCATCCATCATGTACTAACTGCTTCTTTCATTTTCTTCAGAGCCCAGGTCACGATCAGTGACCCGGACGATATGGATGTGGATAACCCGGCGATGAAGGACCCGGAAGACACTGTGAAGGCCGCGGCTGGCGGCGTTGAAGAAGAAGAAAAACAAGAAGACCTGCTGAAAGACCCGGCCGAGCTGGAGACCGAATATCCTATTCCCTCATACACACACGGAGATGGTGACGTTGACATCCTAGGCACGGGGAGGGGTGATCCCAATCCCAACACCCAGGCGACCCGGGTGTCCACCCCCAAGAAGGAGAGGACCCCGCCTCCAGGTAACCAGAACCCCGGCTCTTCCAAGCCGAAGCTCGGCGATCTCTCCTACGAAAAAATGCTAGATGAGCTCTTCGCTTTGAAGACCACCGAGAGAGATATCCTTGAGGCCATGGATGCTCAGCACCAGGTAATCCTGTTCAATATTGTGTATATACTCACCTAGTCCCCAAGTTCCGAGTTTAACTAGGCAAAGTTTACTCGGTACTTCCTTTCATATCCGGTTTTTTCTTATAGCCGACTAATCTTTCCCTTTTCTTTTTTCCACAGGCACAAGTGACCCGGTCTGAGGAGGTGTTGGCCAAAACCAACCAGCTCCTCCAGGCCGAGACAAAGCTGCGTGCAGAGCTAGAGGTTGAAGTGCAGAATCTCGACAAGGATGTGAAAAAGTATAAGAAGAAATACCACAATGCCAAAAGTGCGCTGAAGAAGGTCTCGGCTCAGATTGCCGACACTTATCGCGCTTTGCTTGGTAAAGATTTATAACTCGCTAATTATAACCCTGGTTTTCCATTACGCAAGATACCCAGATGTTATTGCTTTAACTTTTTCTGTTATACTGCAGGCCCGGGTGACGCGGCCCCAGACGAAGATGACATTGAGAAATTAAAGACACTGAAGGCCGTAATCCGGCAATTTTCTGCCGGCACCAAGTGGATTATGAGGCTGTGAAGTGGCCGGCTGTGGGTTATTGTGGCTTGGACACTTTTCTTGACGCATGTTCCACCATACCCGAGTGGATTGACCACTGGAAGCGTTCGTCGTGCCGGGTTGGGGTAACCCGCGGGCTTGCTCTGGCCAAAGCCTATTTTCCCAGGCTTGAGCCGGCAAAGCTCGTGGGCGGGTTTCCCGAGTTCAACAACGACGGCTCCAAGTTTTCCGCCAAGAATTATAAAGTCATTCATACTGAGGTGCGTCACTCGGCGAGCTTGATCTCCGACAGTCTGGACTTAAGCAAGATCGTTCCACCTTACGATGCCGAAGACAAGCCAATTAAATCGGATCCACCTAAGCCCTTTGACATGCTGGACAAGTGGAAGGCGGAAGCTGCCTTGAGGAAGGAGGAAGCTGCCAAGAGAAAAGCTGAGGCCGATACTGTGCCTTCCACCTCTACGCCGGTTGTCCCTCCTCCAGCACGCGACGGCACTGCTGCTGACCCGGACGCAGGAGCCGAGAGGAACACCGACGAGCAAGCCAAAGACCCGGCCGCCAAGAATATCGTCGATGACTTGGCCAAGGATGCCGAGTAAGGTTTCACTTTTTATTGCCCCAAACACTCATTCGGCCAATGGGCATTTTGTAATATGCCTAAAACAATTATCTTTTTAATAGTGCGCCTGTGCACTTTTCGTTACAATTTCCTCGGTTTGTAATACGTTAAACTTTAATAGCTTTTGGCAGCCCTTCTGGCCCCTTGCCTTGATATATTATTTCCTGGTTTTGAATTTTTGTTGCTGCTTTTCCGACTTTTGCTCTTTTTCCTTCTGCGAGACTTGGTTTTCGGGTCTTGGGATTTTGACAAGAGGATTTTATTTCTTAAGTCCCAAGTCCCCAAGACTCAGATTTTTGGGTTTTTAAGCTTAATAGCTGAACAATTTGTTGCCTTTCTCAAATTCCCGAGTCCCCAAGATCCGAATGTCCGAGTCTAGGGATTTGGAGTTGTCAAAGGACAGATTGCTTTTGCTAAGGCTAAAAAACCAAGAGTTGCTCACATGGATTTGAAGTTATGCTTAATATATTATGAGTTTCTGGCTATTAACCTTATACTCTGCATAACTTATGGTTTGGATGACCCTTTTGACTCTTTTTGTTGTCAGCCGGCGTTCGCGTGGATTTTTAATGTTGCTATAGCTGTATAAAAACAGGGTCAGGCAAGTCCCATTGGGCATCATGACTGATTGTGATTATACGCTAGCAAGGCACGCCACGTTTTTGCGAGTTGCATCAAGCTTAAACAAGAGAAATCAAGAAGTGTGTATCTATTGTCCAGTTATAAGATTGTAACCGTACTTATTGCAAGTAATAAGTCCTTATAAATTAATGGCATCGAGGCCGGGTCTTTGAGTTTGCAACTGTGCTATTCAAGCAATCAGCCCCCAAGACCTATATACGCAAGTTATAGGAGCATAAAATCAATGTAATGCAAGCAAACAAATAATACTTACCTGATAAAGTAAAAATACAAAGTAAGAAACAAAAAGGTAAAAACTTAACAGAAATAAATAAACAAGGAGTGATATCATAATTTATCCATCTCTTTATATATATGAGAAAAGTTAGGTCAGCAAGCCGCCTCATTAAAAACCCTCCAGTCCCCTTAGGTACCCGGGATAGGAAAAGAGTGCGTCTGAAACCTGCTGCCTGTTACATCGTGTAATTCAACTTGTGAATCTTGTCTATTCTAGGTATAGTAGGGACGCAGCTGAGCCACGTTCCATGGTCTTTCTCTTTCTTGCATAGACGAAGTGGTATGAGCAGTATCAATCACGGTATCCGACTCTTCCCTTGCGTCCACCAAGTAAATAGATCCATTATGCAAATTCCGGCTTATGATGAACGGTCCTTCCCATGGTGGGGATAACTTGTGCTTCGCTTCTTTTGACTGTACCAAGCGCAATACCAGGTCCCCTTCCTGGAAGACCCGGGTTTTGACTCGCCGGCTATGGTATCTCCTCAGATCCGGCTGATAGATGGCTGATCTCTCCAAAGCTTGTTCTCTGTGCTCCTCTAGCATATCCACGACATCCTGCCGGGTCTTCTCGTTCTCCACCTCGACGTAAGCCGACACTCGGGGCGAGTCGTGGATAATATCACTCGGCAACACTGCCTCTGCACCATAAACCATGAAAAACGGGGTCATCTGAGTAGATATGTTAGGTGTTGTATTAATTTCCCATACCACTGATGGTAGCTCCTCAACCCATGCTCCAGCAACTCTGATGCACGGGACTCGCAATCGTGGTTTTAGTCCATGAAGTAACTCCTGATTTGCCCTCTCCACCTGCCCATTTTCTTGTGGATGGGCTACCGAGGCTACGTCCAGGCGAATACCGTTGTTTCCACAATTTTTTTCCATCTCACCTAAGGACATGTTGGTTCCATTGTCCGTTATTATGCTGTGGGGATACCTAAACCGATAGATAATCCTTTTCAAGAACTTGACTGTTGTAGCTGCTTCGCAGTTGGTGACTGGCATAACTTTAACCCACTTAGTAAACTTATCAATTGCCACCAAAAGATGAGTCTTTTTGCAAGGTGACATGTGAAAGGGGCCAACCATATCCATACCCCAAACAGCAAACGGCCAGGTTAGCGGGATTGTTTGCAATTCCATAGCCGGCACATGGATTTGGCGAGCGTACCTTTGACCTCCGTCACATGTTGCCACCAAGCGCTCCGCATCTGCTAAGGCCGTGAGCCAGAAGAAGCCATGTCGATATGCTTTGGCCACAAGGGATCTTGTGGAGGCATGATGCCCGCAATCACCTTCGTGAATCTCCATTAAAATCCGTCGGCCTTCTTCTGGTGCTACACAATGCAAAAAGACTCCTGCTGCGCTTCTTTCATATAGTTCCCCGTTGATGATAGAATAGCCCTTTGCTCGTCTCAAAATCTGCCTTGCTAACACTTCCTGTGGTGGTAACTCGCCCCGTGATAGGTAGGCCAAAAAAGACTCTGTCCACTCAGGAACAACACGTATTGTGGCCACGAGCTCCAAATCCGGGTCTTGATTAGCCACCTCTTCCTCAGACTCGGTTTTAACAGATGGCCGCCATAACTCGTCCAGGAAGACATTGGGTGGAACCGGCTCTCTGCGCGAGCCGAGTCTTGCGAGCGCATCTGCTGCCTCATTCTTTCGCCTGTCAATGTGTTCCACCTCATACCCAGAAAAAGACCCGGCAACCCTGTCCACCTCTCTGCGGTATGCTGCCATTGTTGCATCTTTTCTATCCCAAGTTCTTGAGACCTGCTGCACCACAAGATCCGAATCTCCATAGCATCGTATTCGCCTGATGTTCATCTCCTTTGCCACTCTCAATCCATGTAGTAATGCCTCATACTCGGCCACATTGTTGGAGCAATCGAAGTGGATCTGCAACACATAACTCAATTTGTCTCCTTTGGGTGATGTTAGTACCACCCCAGCTCCTGATCCCTCGTATTGCTTAGAACCATCGAAGTGCATCACCCAAGACTCGGAACTTGGTATCATCATAGGCATGCTTGTGTGAGTCCAATCATTGATAAAATCGACTAAAGCTTGAGATTTGATTGCAGACCTAGGCTCGTAGTTGATGTGATAATCTCCCATATCGATGGCCCACTTGGCTATCCTACCTGTTGCGTCTAAATTTCTGATAATATCCGCCATTGGTATAGAGCTAACCACTGTTATGGGGTGTTCATGAAAATATGGCTTCAATTTCCGGCTGGCCATGAAGACCCCGAAAACCAGCTTTTGCCAGTGTAGGTAACGCTGCTTTGCTTCCGATAATACTTCACTCACATAATAAACCGGCCTCTGTACTGGGTGATCCTTTCCATCCTCTTTGCGCTCAACAACAACCACCGCGCTTACCGCCCGGGGCCCAGCTGCAACATACAATAACATGGGCTCCTTGGGACCCGGTGCAGCCAGAATCGGTGCCTCAGATAATTGCCGTTTTAGATCTTCGAACGCTTCATCCGCCTCTTGGTCCCAAACAAATTTGTCTGTTTTCCTCAAGAGCCGGTATAATGGGATTGCCTTTTCTCCGAGCCTGGATATGAACCGGCTTAATGCTGCTACGCACCCTGTAAGCTTTTGGACATGCTTCAGGTTTTCCGGCTTTTTCAGACACTGGATAGCTTTGATCTTATCCGGGTTTGCCTCAATTCCTCTCTCGGAAACAATAAAACCGAGTAATTTTCCTGCTGGGACTCCAAACACACACTTTGTGGGGTTAAGCTTCATCTGATACCTTCTCAAGTTCCTGAACGTTTCCTTTAGGTCATCAATGAATGTTTCTGCCCTCCTTGTTTTAATCACCACATCATCAACGTTGGCATGGACATTGCGTCCAATCTTATCCTCGAAACACTTCTGAATGCACCGCTGATACGTTGCGCCAGCGTTCTTTAGCCCAAAGGTCATAGTTTTGTAACAGAAAGCTCCAAAGGGGGTTATGAACGATGTTTTCTCCCAATCTTCCTTCTTTAGCTTGATCTGATGATACCCGGAATAAGCATCCAGGAAACATAATAGGTCACTTCCAGCCACTGCATCTATAATCTGATCTATCCTTGGAAGTGCAAAATGATCCTTTGGGCAATGCTTGTTAAGACTCGTATAATCTATACACATCCTCCACTCGTTACTCTTTTTCAGCACCAGAACCGGGTTTGCCAACCAATCCGGGTGAAAAACTTCCATGATAAATCCGGCCGCAAGGAGCCGAGCTATTTCTGCCCCTATGGCCTTTCTCCTTTCCTCATTCATTTTTCTCAGGCCCTGCTTCACGGGCCGGGACTTGGGATCAACATGCAAACTGTGCTCAGCTAACTCTGTCGGGATACCTGGCATATCGCTAGGCGTCCAAGCAAAAACATCCTGATTACCACGAATGAACTCCACGAGTGCCTCTTCCTGCTTGCTGTCTAGGTTAGATCCTATAGCAAATTGCTTGGAGGGATCACCTTCTACAAAAGCCACCATCTTTGTATCCTATGCTGCTTTGAACTTTACTCTCTCATCCTCCGTATTTGGTCTTTTCAACGCTGTTCTATCATCCGGGTCTACCTGAGACCGGTAGTATTTAAGGTCTTCCTTCCTACAAGCCTGTTCTGCCATTGCCGCGTCTCGCTCGTCGCACTCTGCTGCTATAGCCCGGTCGCCATGTATAGTAATGGTTCTCTTGGTACCCGGGATCTTTAGCTGGAGGTACACATATAACGGCCTGGCCATGAACTTGGCATAAGCCGGCCTTCCGAATAGCGTGTGATAAGGGCTGCGCAATTTAACCACCTCGAACGTGAGCCATTCTACTCTGAAATTATCCTTCGATTCTCCAAAAGCGACCTCTAGTGTTATCTTTCCCTCGGGGCACGCCGAGTGACCCGGCACAATCCCATGAAAAACTGTAGAACTTTTTTGCAATTGAGACTCCTTGAGCCCCATGCGCAGGAAAGTTTCCCAATATAAGATAGTGATGCTACTCCCACCATCCATCAGAACCTTTTTCAGCTCGTAACCATTAACCTAGGGTGCAACCACCAAAGCTAACACACCCGGATGCTCTATTGATTCCGGGTGATCCCTTCTGCGCCATGTCACCTCTTGATCCGACCATCTCAAGTACCTCGGAACAGCTGAGAAAACCGAGTTTACTGCTCTTTTGAGTATCTTTCTATCTTTGTTGGAAGTCCCAGTGGTGTGGACGTGTTACTACCCTAACTGCTTGGGGTTGGCCTGAAAACCTCCAGCGCCTCCTTGGTTGTTACCCGGATTTCCACCTCCTTGGTTGCCAGCTGGGGGTGGCCCGTTGCTCGGGTTTCCACCTGGACCCGGACTTCCTCCCCGGCCCGCACCTTGCATAGCCTTGTTTATTTCCTCATTCTTCCATCTTTGTAGATCCACGCACTGCTCCAATGAATGATTAGCCGGCCTGCCGTTCCTGCTATGTCGTGGACACGGCATCCTGAAAGCCTCTAGATGATTAGACGGTCTGGGTGGTCCTTGATAGTTTCCACCGTTAAAGTTTCCTCCATTGAAATTTCCCTCTGCCTTGGGTCTTGCAAACCCGGCTTCTGTATTGGCGACAAACTCAGAATTTCCCTCATACGGGCGCTTATGATGGTTGTTTCCGTTATTTCCTCCGTTATTACCCGGCGCAGTTCCATTGCCGGGTCTTCCACTGTTACTCGTGTTGGCTTTTGCTTTCTTATCATCAACATCCTCCTCTGTGGTATCTGTGGCGCCGTGCTTGTTGCATGCGTCCATCAGCTCTCCCATTGTAACCTCCGAAGCGTGCTGACTAGTTTTCATTCGTGTCAGCTTTTGCACTAAGGGTATATACTTGCATGTTTTTGCCATAGCTTGTAATGCGTCCTTTGGTTGGATATACGTAGATGAGTGGAGAATTTCCATGACCCGGCGCACCCAGCTGCGCGCCGACTCTCCCTTCTTCTGTACACATCGTTCTAGATCATCGATCGTAAATAATTTCCTGCATGTTCCATGAAAGTGCTTGATGAAGGCAGATTTCAGCTCACTCCATGAATTGATGGACCTCTCAGGTAGGTTATTGAACCATAACTTAGCTGCTCCTTCTGACATCATTAAGTACATAAACTTGGCTTGAAGATTCTCAAATGCGTTACGAATTGACATGGCCATCTCATAACTGCTCAACCAGGTCTCTGAGTCCATGGTCGGCTCGTAATTAACCACTTTACCCGGTTCCTTGAATTTATCCGGATAAGGCTCAGCCCGGATGATGTCCGACAAACACTTAGGCCCTGCGAGGTTTTCCGGTACTGGCCTCACCCGGGAAACGTGTGATCCTGCGGCCGGTGCGGCAGGGGGTGCTACCGCTACTGGCCCTCGCACCGCTGACCCGGCTGCCGCTCGCCTGGCTCGAGAACTGTCCACGATAGCTTGTGCTGCTGATACTGCTGGTGTAGCCGGCCTAGGGGGAGGAGGCGGCATTTGCTGCTGCTCTGCCCTCTGCCGTGCCGAACTTGACTGGATATGGCCGGTATTCACGTTTCGCCGGCTGACATAGGGTGTCCCGTGCATTCCACTCCTGTTATCCGGGTAATTGGCCTGCTGGGCCACTGCTGTACGCAACAGGTCTATCGCCCGCCGGGTCTCCTCCGCATGGGGGGACTCTCTAACGGGGATGCGATCAAGTGCCATTGTTGCTTCATATACGTTGTCCATGGGGTTGTTGAAGTGACCTGGGGGAGTATGAAATCACGGTGGTGGTGGTGGCGGTGCATTGCCAGCGGTAACTCCTGTCTGCAACGTGGGTAACCCGGCTTGTACGTTTGCCGGCTGTCCTCCCAAGGTCGCAGGCTGAGGTCCGGATCAGGTTATTGTTGAACAGAGCCGGATTTCTTGGATTTGAAGGACCTGCTCCTGGCGTCCTCTTGGCCAAAAACCCGAACATGTTTCTCGCCCGCTCGCTTTCTCCAGTGCGGCTGGTAACTGAAGCCGACTCTCCATCTACCCGGGCTAGGATAGGGTTTCCGTCAGCCGGGTTCTGCTGCTGAGCCAGTGCTCGCGCCGCTCCGACCGCGGCCGTAGTCACATCCACCTGATTGAGATTGGTTGCAGGGGCTGTGTAGACCGCGACCTCGCGCACGATGCCTGGTGACGACTCGTACTCCTCCTCATCACAACTTTCCTCCTCGTACCGGTCCTCCAGCAGGTGCAAGATATACTTGGTATCATCTTCTCTCATGACCCGGCCACGCGGGGTCCATGCCGCCTCCTCCGGCTGTTCCCTCTTCGTGGTGGGATCTTCTATCGGATCGATCGTCCCGACCGACTCTTCTCCGTCCGACTGAACGCAGGTCGCTTCTCCTGACACAGAATCATACTCAATATCGTCAGGAATAGAACCGGACGTACGTACCATGCCGACGAAGACGTTGACCCGGCCGATTGTGACGATAGACCCGGTCTCCAGCGAATCCGACTCTGGCCCCCAGCCAAAGTCGTCTACCATCTTTCCTCCTTCGGGGTTGGTGTAGATCTCGCCGATGACGAGGTTCTTCATGCTTTCCCGAGCTTCTCCCGTGATGTAAACACCCTTGGACGCAGGCCCCACGGTGGGCGCCAACTGTCGCGGGATAATCACGGCAGACGTTACCAGGGGTAACTTATCTTGGGGTAATTCGACTCTGGTGTTTGGGAGAGGGTTTAGCTCAGGGGAAATCATGCTATCAATCGATCTGGTAGCTCTGGCAATCAAGTCGCCGAGTCTCCGATCTAGGGTTACAATACCAACTCTCGTATTACAGGGATACTCGAATATCTGGTGAAGCTCTCTCTTTCTAACCCTAGGGGCCGGCTTATATCTTACTCGGCCCCCCTGGCTTCCTATCCAAGGAATACTCGGAGTCCTACCCAGTCACTGCATACAAACCCTAAGTTTCCTAATTGTATCCCCAAAACCCGGGTTACAAGGCCTACACTACTTCTTGGGCCTTCTAGAAAACTCCTCTTCCTTGAGTCGGGTCTCGCGCAGTTCCCTTTGGGCCGGGTTACACCTTGGCGTTAGCCTACCGGGTTATCATCCCTCCATCAGAAATGCTGAGTGAAAACTCGAGCCATGTCGTCCCAGCTGTCGACGGTTCTTGATGGAAGCCCGTTGATCCAGTCTCTGGCTCCGTCCAGTAACATAAGGGGGAGGAATTTGACTGCCTCTAGATCTATCCCATTGTTAATCTGAACGGCTATATAGTAGTCTGAGAGCCAGGTATCCGGGTTTGTACTACCGGTATATTTTTGATAGGTTGGACCAACTTTAGCGAAGCCAGAATGCAGAGTTATTTTTCGGATCCTGTCAGTGAAACACTTAGGTCCGAAATATAAATCATCTCTTTCTGCTATATCTATGTGTGCGGAGTATCTGCCGGCTGAATGGACAGAAGGGGATCTGCTCCTTTCTTTTCCATTGTGGCGCGAACGCGCTTTTCCGGGATTGTCTCTATTTCCTCCGTGACCGTGCCCTTTGGGGTAAGGTGGAGTTCTACTCCTGTGTCTTTCCTTATTCCTGGGCGGTGTCCGGGATCTCTCACGCCTGTGAGGAATGTCGTATTTTCCGGCTTTATCAGCCGGGTGTCTTGGAGGCGGCATTGCTTTTCCGTCCTTCCGGTTTTTCTCTTCCCGATCATGGAGATTATTTTCGTCTTTCGGGAGATGTGATCCGGTTCTAGACGCTTCATCCTTATTGACGGGATTTTTCTTGTCCTTTCTCGGATCTGGTTTTTTCTCTTTCGAGTTACTTGAATCTCCTGGTTCTTCAGGTCCAGGTGCTCTAGCGGCGCAGGTAGCAGTTTTGCACAAGGCTGAGTCATCATGTAACTTCCCTGATCTTGTTTGCGCTCGCTGGTGCTGTCGCAAGGCTTTTCCTAGGAAAGCGTACATCCCCTAAAGTTTTTCACCATTGGAGTACATATCGTTGTTAAGGATGGCGAACGCTGCTTTCGCGTTTTCTGCTGCGGTTTTGTATATTTGTTCGCCTCTGGCATCTTTGCCGTTTACCTGCTTTTGCCAAGATGGGTTATGAAACCTTTCTTTTGGTGGCAGTAATTCCGGTCTTACGATTCCGGGTAACCTTGTAGGTTTAATGCCAGATCTATTCTTTCTCTCGTACTCCTCAATTTCCTCCTTCATGAGCTTGATATCATATTGGGTTTTTTGTAGGTGTTCTCGAGTTCGGAATAGATGTTGCTGCTGCCTTTGGAGCGCTAGTCTCCTGGCTTCTAGCACTTCAGGGGGTTCGTGGGGCCTCACTGGTGTTTGGAGTAACTCCTGTTCGTCTTTTTCTGTCATAGGCGGAACAAGGATTTCTTTTGTTTTCTTCTCCGCATGCTTTACTCCTTCTTCCGGGCTTTCGTTTGCTGGATCGACCGGCTTCTTCTTCCGGAGCTTGTACTGGAGTTTTTTAGCGGCTTTGTTTTTCTTCTTGGAAGAGGGAGGTTTTTTGCTGGGTTCTTCCTCTGTCAATTCTTTGACATCAGGGTATTTTGGAGAAGTTTCTCCTTCTTCTCTCTCTTCTGGCGGAGGAGTTTTAGGGGTTTCCTGACTGTCGGCATCCGTGTTTTCAGCCGGTTTTGCCATTAGTACCTCGTGGAATCCCTCTTGAAGAGATTTAACCTTTCTTTCAAAGGAATCCTCATCTTCATCTTCGGAATCAAACGCATCTGATCCGGTTTCTGATTCCAATCTTGCCTCAATGGTGGCTAGCACAGAATCAGCTTCCGAGTTCATCGGTGTGTTGACGGATGTCGGGTCTTCCACCTCTGTTGTGGGATTGTTGTCATCTACCTCTTTCACGGGGTTACTTTCATCCGTGTTTTCAGTGACCTCAGATTGCACCATGCCGATAAAGTGTGATTCACTTGTATATCGGCGATCCGAGCAAAATCCGGCGTCATAGTCTTCTTCGACTGGGTATAGGGCAGGTGGGATAAAATTTACTTCCGCCGCAAAATCCCATGGCCTCTGCGGTTAATACGATAAAGATGTTTGCAGATCCAATCGGTAACACGTAGGCACTTACCAAATGATTCCGCGCCGGCATGTATGATCCGTTGTCGAGGAAGCGTCCAACTTCATTGTTGAATTCCAAGCTTCCGACAGTGATTGTACTACCGATTCCGACGAGTATCCCCGATCGGACTTAACGCCTCACGTCGCTGGCCCCATGGTGGGCGCCAACTGTCGAGACATCGTAGTAGAATTTATAGACGGGGGTGCCATGAGACTACTGATAGAGATGTGGGGGGACGTGATTGTGCGAAGGACAATGACACAGGGGTTTTACCCAGGTTCGGTACGACGCAGTAATGCGACGTTCCTACTCCTGCAATCTCACTATTCAGGACTAAAGCCTATGAATACAGAGTACAATGTGAGGTTCTATTAGCTGCTCGTCAAGGATCAACCTCTCGGCGAGTTAGCCTTTAGCTTCTTGTCTATCTATCATATCTCCCGTCCGGCTTTATATAACAGCCGGGTTAGGGCATACAGAGAAGGAAACCTAGAAGACTACGGTAACTCTTAACTTGGAAAGTAAGGAATCCGCCTTCTACTCCACACCAGATCACGCGGGCCGTGATCCGGGTTCTTCTAGAATCCGGCTTCTGTGCATCAGCTTACTGGGCCGCCCAATGGACCGTAACCCACTACCATTTAGGCCACCATGGTAATCCGGCACTTTGGACTGCCATCTGATATACCCCCATTCGGTATATATCCAATAGTACTCCTATTAACTCAGAAATTATAAATACATTAAAATCATATAGGAAACAAATAAAACTATATTAAAACCATATAGGTACAACCACTCCTATATAAAACTCTGTTAACGAGAGAGAAGATAAATACGAGAGCCTACGCCGACGGCACCCCCTCGGCATAGACCATAAGCCCTACGCCGACCGCACCCTCTTGGCCTAGACTACGCCACGTGCATGCGGTCCTCAACCCCGTTATTTTTCCAGAGGCTACGCCGACGACACCCCCTCGGGCTAGACTATGCCACGTGGCTGCCCCGTTATTTTTAAGAGAGCTACGCCGAGGGGGTTCATACGCCGAGGGTGGCCGTCGGGCTTGCTCATCATACTTCGAGGGGGTTCGTACGCCGATGGACAGGTTCCACGACGGGACGGACCAAGCCTATCGACCCCCTACGCCGAGGGGGACGACATTTGGCCATCGGCGTCTGTCTCGTCTCTCGTAGTGACGTGTATTTCAAACTATGACCTAAAAGTCGATCGTTTGCATATTATGGGGTCTCTAAAACCTAACTTTCTCATATGACTTGGTGATCTCCGTCCATTTGCACCCATAGAAGATGGCATGTCCCCGCATGGATCGCATGTCATCAGGGTTCCCAACCCAATCTGCATCAGAAAACGCAGACAACAAGCTAGAGGGGGAACGCCGAAGATCAACTCCATGTGAGATGGTCGAGCTGATATAACGAAGAATACGCTTCACAGCAGACCAGGGAGGATGACGAGGAGTCTACATATACTGACACACCCTGTTAACTGCAAAGGAGAGATCAGGCCGTGTAACCAGAAGGTACTGCAAACCACCGACAATACTGCGATAGGTAGTGGCCTCATCTGATGACAAGGGATCCCCAGCCACAGCAGACAACTGCTCAGTCAACGTCATAGGAGTAGGCACCGACTTACACTGAAGCATCCCAGCACGGCGAAGAAGATCAAGAGCATACTTCTTCTGAGTAAGAGCCAGACCCTGAGCGACATCAGAGACCTCGAGCCCTAGAAAATAGCGAAGATTACCCAAATCTTTTACCGCAAACTCAGACTGAAGACCAAGAACAAGACGATCAATAGCTAAGTCTGAAGAGCTCACCACAACGATGTCGTCAACATAGACCAAGAGATAAATGGTAAGATCAGGTCGACGAAGCATGAACAGGGTGTTGGGAATATGCCCTAGAGGCAATCATGTATGATGTATTCCCAATGTATTCATAAAGTTATTAAGTTGTCCTTGTTTTGAACATCTGATATATGTCATTGAATATGTGATTCGATTGTGGAACTATATATTCATGTTGTTCATACTTGATTGTCCTTGGTCATTTAGGTTGTGCTGGACACACACCCTAGACTAATGTGAGTGTTGGCTGATGACACGGTTCCACTTGTCATGGGCATAGTGATGCCATTCCAACGTTCACGGACTTGGCTAAGAGAGTTTAGCAAGTCGGACTGACCCACATTGAGATGCAACGAGCAAGTCGTCATTTGCATGTCTCAATCAATGTAATCCTTAGACCTGAGGTTGTCGCACAATCCGAGTTGTGAATCACCGACTTAGGTTCTGTCAAACGTTGTTCTGTGACAAGGCAGCTATAAAGGCAGAGTTCGGGTCGAATGAGAAGCAAGCTGCGTGATGTGGATAATCAAGATCGGATTTTGCCCCTCCAAATGGAGAGATATTCTCTGGGCCCTCTCGAGTGATATGATTCAGGAAGCATGACCATGCGCGACTCAGTTAAGTGTTAACTGTGTCGGTTGACTAAGAGTTAGTCAGATGAATCACATGTCACGGATCAAGAAGAGAGTTGAGCTATTTAAGGGATGACGATAAATCTCCTATAGCTCGACAAGGTATATCGTGAGGCAAAAGGGACTAAGATGTATAGCACATTGAAAGGTATGTCGTCATGACTGAATGGGACTTGGGAGTCGGCACGTTCTGCTAGGAGCCGCTACCGATTGATCGATTGAGAGTCGGACTCCATTCGTGTCCAAGTCGCCATGAGCCTGCAGGGTCGCACACTTAAGAGCGGGAGCAATTATTGGTCGGGTTGGACCCAAACCGGAAGTGGACTGAGTCGTGAGTCGGACTCACAGAGGGAATGGGCCACAAGTGTTGTGAAGCTCATTACCATACGCTATATAAAGAGGCTCTCCCATGCGTTGGGAACACTAGCCCCACTCAGTCCAGCCGTCGCACCGGACCAAGCAGTCCGCCGTAGGAGCTCCTCCTCGTACGTGTGGATACCGGCAGAGGTGTTGTACGTTCAGCACTTCGACATTCGAGGGATTGGATTGGCCGGACTGGATCGGATCGTGGGATTGCACTGCCCCGACGCGCTGCATCGATAATCCGCACCCGCGCGTCTAGTGGTAATACTCGTGGCCTTCTACCTCGGCTAGATCTTGGAAGTACCGCGTAGGAAAAGTTTTCGTTTATCTCTACGCGCTCCAACAGTGGTATCAGAGCGGTAGCTTCTGGTATTAGGACCAAGATCCGTACATATGTGATATGTAGTTAGCGTTAGATGTGATCTAATTGCTGTTTTGGTGGTCGTTCTATGAGATAGATCGGTTTTGGACAAGGTTGATTGGATCAATCATACTCGGGGTTAATGGATGATCAAGTTTCCGTGATCATACTGCTAAGGTCGTGAAACAACATACCTCTACCGGTCGGTTTCCCCCATCGGGGTATACCGTGACACATAAATCCAGTTGCGGTGATCGAAGATCAAAGAGTTTGGTCGAATCGGAATACGGATCAGATTCGGGTAAAATCGTTTTATCCGATGAAGAAGTCCATGATCGGACCGCCGGCTTCGCCCTGCCGTAGCGCCTTAGATGTCGTTGCGAGTTTCACAACGCCGGTAGATATCGTATCTATGCATAACTTGTTTTTGCAGGAAGTTGTGAATGGTATAGCTTATGTGCATGTGATGTGTGTAATCCATACATGATCTGCGTATCATGTTTTTGTCAACCGACTGGAGCCTAGGTGCTGTCATTTTATTGTATACCGGCCTGCGTGTCGGATTCTCTATGTAATTTTTCATTTACTAGCCAGTGTAGTTTGTTGGAGAACCCGGAAGGCATGCAAGTCGATGTACAAGTCGGCTACATGGAGTAAGATGGCACGTGACAAGAGTTGGCACAAGTCGACTTACAAGTTTTGTGGAGATGGAGATCACCATGAAGAGAGCCATACCATTTCACATTATAATTGCTTTATTTGTGTTATTGTTATGTCTCTATTTACCTCTATCTAGATAGTTGGTAGATTTTAATCCCTCAAAGAAGGTCTAGTCGGTCGCCCCGCCGGTGCTCCACCATCACAAGTCGGACATTCTTGGTAGTGGGCTCATAAAATTGAGGTGCTGCCAATTCTTTCCAGTTAGATGGGTTTGAGTTGGACTCTTACTGCATAAGCACTTGGTAATCTAGATGAGTCCATCACAACGGTTGTGGGGCTCGGGGCGAGGTAGGTTGGGAGCCGGGGCATGTGATGCCACCCAACTAACAGGAGTCGTATAGGGATACGATTGGCAAGGTGTTGCCTACCTAGATCACTTGACGGCTAGCAGTGAAGCTAAACCTCACTGGTCGGCTTGCTTATTTAGGGTCTTGAATCACTTAGCAACCATCAAAGGGATGTTGGTTCTAGTGGGAGCATAAGTATTAAAGCGTTTAATATGCCTGCTCTTTTATGAATACATGTCTTAATTGTTTTTGCGTATTTTCTGTTGTAGATCAATGGCACCTAGCAACCTTCCTTAGTTGCCCGCGTTTGCGTTGAGGTCAATCTTAGAGAAACATAAGCTTAATGGAACTAATTTCACCAACTGTTATCGTAATCTGAGGATAGTCCTCAAGCATGACAAGAAAGAACATGTTCTAGAAACTCCACTTCTAGAAGAGCCAGATAACGATGCGACTGTCGCTGTCATAAATGCCTACCGTAAGCCTAGAGATGAGTCTACGAAAATTAGTTGTATTATGCTTGCACACATGGAACCGGACTTGCAGCAGCAGTTCGAGAATGTTGAGGCCCACGATATGATCGAAAACCTCAAAAGTATGTTCCAGGCTCAAGCAAAGACCGAGAGGTATCAAGTCTCTCAAGCTTTGCTAGGCTGTAAGCTGAAAGACGGCGATCCACTGAGTCAGCATGTAATCAAGATGATTGGTTACATACAGTCTCTGGATCGGCTGGGCTTCCCAATTAACGAAGAGTTCGCTATTGATATAATTCTGAACTCTCTTCCTAGTGCGTATGGTCCGTTCATTTCGAACTACCACATGCATGGTATGGATAAGAGTATCACTGAATTACATGGGATGCATAAAACGGCAGAGGCTGATATCAAGAAAGGCGCCAGTCAAGTGTTGTTTGTGCAGAAATAGGCTAGGTTCAAGAAAGGTTCTTGGACTAAGAAGAAGAAGGATAAGTCAGGAGGTAGCGTCCATGGCCCTGTCCAGAGTGCTCCCTCAAAGACTAAGCCTTCTCCTACAGCCGGAGCCAATTGCTTCTATTGCAAGCAAGATGGCCACTGGAAGAGGAACTGCGCCAAGTATTTGGCTGACAGAGCCAAGAGTGGAGGCGTGAATTCCAACTCAGGTACGCTTGTGTGCAATGTTATAGACATTTATATTTCTGATGCGCCTAATAGTTCTTGGGTATATGATACCGGATCAGTTATTCACATATGCAACTCGTTGCAGGGACTGGTAAGAACTAGGAGCGTGGCAAGAGGAGAGGTTGATATTCGGGTCGGCAACAAGGTGACAGTCGCTGCGTTGGAAGTCGGCACGATGCACCTTCATTTACCTTCAGGATTTTTATTGGAACTAAATAATTGTTATTATGTTCCAGCGCTTAGTCGAAACATTATTTCCTCCTCATGTTTGATGAGACAAGGTTATGAGTCGAATATTAAGAATAATGGTTGTTCTTTATATTTGAAAGATATGTTTCATGGCTTTGCACCCGTTCAGAACGGATTATTCATTTTAAATCTTGATAGTGAATCGTTCTATAAAATCAATGTTAAAAGGTTGAAACCAAATGATCTGAATATGACTTATTTTTGGCACTGTCGGCTTGGTCATATAAGTTGGAAGCGCATGAAGAAGCTCCATGATGATGGACTTCTAACTTTTTTTGACTTAGAGTCATTCGAGACATGCGAATCATGCCTACTAGGCAAAATGACCAAAACACCTTTTGCAAGGAGTTGTGAAAAGGCGTCTGACTTGTTGGAACTAATACATAGTGATGTATGTGGTCCAATGAGCACGACAGTCAGAGGTGGTTATGAGTACTTCATTACCTTCACTGATGATTTGAGTAGATATGGATATATCTATTTAATGAAACACAAGTCGGAAGCCTTTGAAAAGTTCAAGGAATTCCAGAATGAAGTATAAATCAGCTCGGCAAGAAAATAAAGTTTCTACGGTCGGACCATGGAGGCGAGTACATGAGCCATGAGTTTGATGACCATCTAAAGAGTTGTGGAATAGTTCCTCAACTCACTCCGCCGGGTACACCGCAGAAAAATGGTGTATCGGAACGGAGAAATCGGACCTTGTTGGACATGGTACGATCAATGATGAGTCGGACAGATCTACCTTTATCATTTTGGGGTTATTGTCTAGAAACTGCAGCGTTCACACTAAACAGAGTACCATCAAAGTCAGTAGAGAAGACACCGCATGAGATGTGGACTGGTAAAAAGCCAAGTTTGTCTTTTCTTAAGATTTGGGGTTGTGAAGCATTTGTCAAGCGACTTCAGTCGGACAAGCTTACGCCCAAGTCGGATAAGTGTATTTTCGTGGGGTATCCGAGGGAAACCTTGGGGTACTACTTCTACAACCGGGAAGAGGGAAAAGTGTTTGTCGCTCGGAATGGTGTCTTCCTTGAGAAAGAGTTTCTCGGTCGGGAAGTCAGTGGGAGCACAGTACAACTCGAAGAAATTCGAGAGGAACCGGCTAGGGGCGAGTCGGCGAACGCCTTGGAGGCTGAGCCGGTCGTGGTACATACACCGGTAAGATCTGCCAGATTACAAAATGCTCGTGATGTTTTACTGTTAGACAGTAATGAGCCGATAACTTATTCGGAAGCGATGGTGGGATCTGATTCCGTGTCATGGCTTGGATCATGTCTTCTCTACCGACTCTCGCCTTGTTGCCGACCCGAATATCAACCTCTCCTCTTGCCACGCTCATAGTTCTTACCAGTCCCTGCAACGAGTTGCATATGTGAATAACTGATCCGGTATCATATACCCAAGAACTATTAGGCGCATCAGAAAGATAAATGTCTATAACATTGCACACAAGCGTACTTGAGTTGGAAGTCACGCCTCCACTCTTGGCTCTGTCAGCCAAATACTTGGCGCAGTTCCTCTTCCAGTGGCCATCCTGCTTGCAATAGAAGCAATTGGCTCCGGCTGTAGGAGAAGGCTTAGTCTTTGAGGGAGCACTCTGGACAGGGCCATGGGCGCTACCTCCTGACTTATCCTTCTTCTTCTTAGTCCAAGAACCTTTCTGGAACCTAGCCTTATTCTGCACAATCAACACTTGACTAACGCCTTTCTTGATATCAGCCTCTGCCGTTTTGAGCATCCCATGTAATTCAGTGATACTCTTATCCATACCATGCATGTGGTAGTTCGAAATGAACGGACCATACGCACTAGGAAGAGATTTCAGAATTATATCAGTAGCAAACTCTTCGTTAATTGGGAAACCCAGCCGATCCAGAGACTGTATGTAACCAATCATCTTGATTACATGCTGACTCAGTGGATCGCCTTCTTTCAGCTTACAGCCTAGCAAAGCTTGAGAGACTTGATACCTCTCGGTCTTTGCTTGAGCCTGGAACATACTTTTGAGGCTTTCGATCATATCGTAGGCCTCAACATTCTCGAACTGCTGCTGCAAGTCCGGTTCCATGTGTGCAAGCATAAGACGGCTAATTTCCGTAGACTCATCTCTAGTCTTACGGTAGGCATTCATGACAGCGACAGTCGCATCGTCATCTGGCTCATCTGGAAGTGGAGTTTATAGAACATGCTCTTTCTTGTCATGCTTGAGGACTATCCTCAGATTACGTACCAGTTGGTGAAATTAGTTCCATTAAGCTTATCTTTCTCTAGGATTGACCTCAACGCAAAAGTGGACAACTGAGGAAGGTTGCTAGGTGCCATTGACCTACAACATAAACATGCAAAACACTTAAGACATGTATTCATAAAAGAGCAGGTATATTAAACGCTTTAATACTTATGCTCCCACTAGAACCAACACCCCTCCGATGGTTGCTAAGTGATTCAAGATCCTAAATAAGCAAGCCGACTAGTGAGCTTTAGCATCACCGCTAGCCGTCAAGTGATCTAGGTAGGCAACACCTTGCCAATCGTATCCAATACGACTCCTGTTAGTTGGGTGACATCACATGACCCGGCTCCCAACCTACCTCGCCCCGAGCCCCACAACCATTGTGATAGACTCGTCTAGATTACCAAGTGCTTCTGCTTGTAAGAGTCCGACTCAAACCCACCTAATCGGAAAGAATTGGTAGCACATCAATTTCATGAGCCCACTACCAAGAATGTGCGACTTGTGATGGTGCAGCACTGGCGGGCGACCGATTAGACCTTCTTTGAGGGATTAAAGAATCTACCAACTATCTAAATAGAGGTAAATAGAGACATAACAATAACACAAATAAAGCAATTATAATGTGAAATGGTATGGCTCTCTTCATGTTGATCTCCATCTCCACAAAACTTGTAAGTCGACTTGTGTCAACTCTTGTCACGTGCCATCTTACTCCATGTAGCCGACTTGTACATCGACTTGCATGCCTTCCGGGTTCTCCAACAAGCTACACTGGCTAGTAAATGAAAAATTACATAGAGAATCCGACACGCTGGCCGGTTATACAATAAAATGACAGCACCTAGGCTCCAGTCGGCTGACAAAAACATGATACGCAGATCATGTATGGATTACACATATCACATGCACATAAGCCATACCATTCACAACTTCCTGCAAAAACAAGTTATGCATAGATACGATATCTACCAGCGTTGTGAAACTCGCAACGACATCTAAGGCGCTACGACAGGGCGAAGCTGGCGGTCCCCTCGCGGGTGCGGGCAGCGCCTGACGATTTCGGAAAACGCAGATCTCATCTGCATTCCAAACATGGATTTCTTCATCGGATAAAATGATTTTACCCAAATCTGATCCGTATTCCGATTCGATCAAACTCTTTGATCTTCGATCACCGCAACTGGATTTATGTGTCACGGTATACCCCGATGGCGGAAACCAACCGGTAGGGGTAAGTTGTTCCACGACCTTAGCAGTATGATCACGGAAACCTGATCATCCATTAACCCCGAGTACGATTGATCCAATCAACCTTGTACAAAACCGATCTATCTCATAGTCCGACCACCAAAACATCACTTGGATCCAATCTAATACTAACTACATATCACATATGTACGGATCTCGGGCCTAATACCAGAAGCTACCGCTCTGATACCACTGTTGGAACGCGTAGAGATAAACGAAAACTTTTCCCTACGCGGTACATCCAAGATCTAGCCGATGTAGAAGGCCCCGAGTATTACCACTAGACGAGCAGGTGCGGATTATCGATGCAGCGCGTCGGGGCAGTGTAGTCCCACGATCTAATCCAGCGGATCCAATCCCACGAATGTCGAAGTGTTGAACATACAGCACCTCTGCCGGTATCCACACGCACGAGGAGGAGCTCCGACGGCGGACTGCTAGGTCTGGTGCGACGGCTGGACTGAGTGGGGCTAGGGTTCCCAACGCATGGGAGTGGACTTTTTTTTTCCCCGCTGGGCAACCTGCGCCCCTCTTTATATATCGAATGGTATTGGGCTTCACAACACTTGTGGCCCATTCCCTCCGTGAGTCCGACTCACAAGCTCAGTCCATTTCCGGTTCGGGTCCAACCCGACCAATACTTGCTCCCGCTCTTAAGTGTGCGACCCTGCAGGCTCAGGGCGACTTGGACACGATTGGAGTCTGACTCTCAATCGATCAATCGGTAGCGGCTCCTAGCAGAATGTGCCGACTCCTAAGTCGCATTGAGTCATGACGACATACGTTCCAATGTGGTATTCATCTTAGTCCCTTTTCCCTCACGATATACCTTGTCAAACTATAGGCGATTTATCGTCATCCCTTAAATAGTTCGACTCTCTTCTCGATCCGTGATATGTAATTCATCTGACTAACTCTCAGTCAACAGACACAGTTAACACTTAACTGAGTCGCGCATGGCCATGCTTCTTGAATCATATCACTCGAGAGGGCACAGAGAATATCTCTCCATTCGGAGGGGCAAAATCCCATCTTGATTATCCACATCACGCAGCTTGCTTCTCTTTCGACCCGAAATCTGCCTTTATAGCTGCCTTGTCACAGAACAACGTTTGGCAGAAACTAAGTCGGTGATCCACAACTCGGATTGTGCGATAACCTCAGGTCTAAGGATTACATTGATTGAGGCATGCAAATAACGACTTGTTCGTTGCATCTCAATATGGGTCAGTCCGACTTGCTAAACTCTTTAGCCAAGTCTGTGAACGTTGGAATGGCATCACCATGCCCATGACAAGTGGAACCGTGTCATCAACCAACACTCACATTAGTCTAGGGTGTGTGTCCAGCACAACCTTAATGACCAAGGACAATCTAGTATGAACAACATGATTACATAGTTCCACAATCGAATCACATATTCAATGACATATATCAGATGTTCAAACCAAAGGACAACTTAATAACTTTATGAATACATTGGGAATACATCATACATGATTGCCTCTAGGGCATATTCCCAACAAGAGGGACACACTAGAATATTCTTAAGATGAAGTGGAGTGTCAGTGTTTGTGGAAAGAGTAGATTGACCAATATGAGATATGCGCATACCTTGACCATTAGCGGTGTGCACATGGTCCTTGTCATGATATGGTTCCTTGACGCCGAGCTTGTCCATCTCGCCGGCAAGGTGGTCGGTGGCGCCAGTGTCCATGTACCAGGTTGGGTCAACCGAGTAGGACGGAGTCGCGTTGTTGCTGCTGCTGCCGTGCGTCACCATAGAGACCTGGCGCTCCATGTTAGCGTTGTCATTACCAACCCCAAGGAAGTCTCTGTCGAAGTGCTTCCAGCAGCGCGCTGAGACATGGCCAACCTGATTGCAGAGTTGGCACAAGGGTCGGTTGCTATCGGCGGTGTTCTAGCGGCGCCTGCCACCACCCCCCCCTCCGTTGTTGGAACCGGAGGAAGCAGAAGGGTTGTTGGAGAGCGGCAGAGCACCACGGCCAGCACCAGCAGGAGATGGTGGCGGAGCAGTGGAGTAGCCGGGCTTGGAGTATCCCCCACCGCCGCCACGAGGAGCACCACGACCACTGCGGTGCGTGGCGTTCGCCGAGGCGCCATGCAACATGGCCGCTGAGCGGCGACTCTCGAGGGGATGCTCCGTAGACAAGAGAAGTGAGTGGAGTTCACGCGTGGAGATGGGCGTGTCTCGCGCCCGTTGACATTCTCGGCGAGATTGTCGTATTCCTCATCAAGTCCATTAAGAACATAGGCGATGAAATCCTCCTGACGAAGAGGTTGGCCCATGGCGGTGAGAGAGTCCGACAGAGACTTGATCTTGTTGAAGTATGTGGTCACCGACGAGTTCAGCTTCTCCGTCTTCTGCAGCTGGCAGCGGATGTGGACGGACTGAGCGCAGGAGTGGGTGTCGAAGGAGTCGCGAAGGGTGACCCACGCCTCCTCGGCGGTGTTGGCAAACATGACTTGACCACCAACACCGGGCGTGAGGGAGGAGTTGATCCCCGACAACACCGCCTGATCCTGCATGACCCATGCCCGATACTCGGGGTTGGGGATCGCGGCGGGGCGCCCCTCGAACTGAACAAGAAGATGTTCGGGAGGGCACGGATAGCTGCCGTCGACGTAGCCCATTAGGAAGTGGGAGCGCAGGAGTGGGAGGATGGCGGAGCGCCACAGCAAGTAGTTGTTGCTGTCAAGCTTGATCGTTAGCTGATTGCCGAAGTGGAACGGCGCGGCGACGGCGGCAGTCGATGGCGAGAAGGAGCACTGATCTGCGCCGAAGAGTACATGCTCCCGGCGGGGATGGTGCCCATGGCGCCCAAAGTGGACGAGGACAGGAGAGCCCCGGTGGTGGACTGCGATGAGTTCGCGCCGGTGGTGGTCGGCAGCGACAGCGCCCCCTCTGAGGAGGCGGACATGGTGGACGACGTGGAGATCGCGACGGTGCTCTGGAGGGCACCCGCGATGGCGTCGGAGAACTCAGCGGAAGACATGAGCGGTGCGGCGGCGGCGGCCAGATGAGTTTCGGCGGCGGCGGCACGACTAGAGCTCCGATACCATATTAGACCTAACACTAGATAGGAGAGGTATGGAGATCAGCCCAACATGTTGGATCACGTGGCTGTTGTATTGATTATATAGATGAAGAGTTACAATTAGGGTTTACACGTACAGGGGTATATATACAACTAATTACATCTAACACGAATTCATGTTCTTGAACCAGATAAACATCCTATGACATACAACTCTATGTGCTCGCCATTTAATGAAATACACCTTTTGTTCACGATATTTCTACAGGACATGAAAAAAAAACTACAAAAGGGGCATATGAGATAATAATTTTTTATTGCTATACAGTACACAATATCGTATCATTTTTGAAAGGTAATGAGTAACTACATCAATTTATAGTACGAATTCGGAAGTCTACCTACGAAATGTAGCATTGGAAATTAGGAATTAACAATAAAACTTGCAAGATGAATCGCAGCTAGCAGTGGTGCTGCCTAGCGACTTGGCAAATTAATACAATCTACGAGACTAGTGCCGCGGTCCGTCGCTACACGCTCCACCATGTCAAGGCCTGCTTCGAGACGCGCCAGCACACGTTCGTCGGCGAGTAGCTCCGGCGTGAAGATCTTCTTCCAAGCGTTGCACCACGCGGCGGCATGCGCCAGCGGGGGCGCAGCGGCAAGGAGCCAATTTCGCAGCGCGCCTTCCCACTTATCGAAGAATGACTTTTCGAGCATCGACACCACGTCCTCGACGCGCACGAACCGTGTCAACGACATCAACATCCTGAAAGACGACGAGTCCATCTGCTTGGGCGGCGTGATCTTCAGCTCCCGCACCATCCGCGCCATCGTTGGTAGGATGTGGCGCCGGCTGAAAATATCCCACTGCGCCGGATCAATGTATTCTTTCCACATCGCGTAGTCCCCGTGGGTGAGGATCTTGCTCTCCACCACGTGGTAGAGACACTTGGGCAGGTGGCCGATGAGAGGGATGAAGGGGCGTAGCCAGTCGAAGACGGCTGGGTAGTCCCACCCCGGCTCCCACAATCGCGCGTCCTCGGCCATCCTCGGCGTGATCACCTGCTGAACGAGGTACCACGTGGTGGAAACAGGCAATGAGGCTTTCCACATCCCCGGTGTGCAGCTCTTCCGCCGGAACACGTTTTTGGACCTCGTAATGGCCGCTAGCGTCGTCCGGGCGATCTTGTCCCCTTGACGCGTCCGACTTCTGAGCAGCGCGAGAACCTTGTCGCAGCAATCCAGTTCGAGCTTCAGGGCCTGTGTAAGAGCCGTCCGCTTGCACGACTCGTCGTCTTCCTGCTTCCTCGGCTGCCATCCTCGAGGTGGCGCCGGTTCGTCTAGACCGTTATCGTACGGATTGTCGCTATGGCCGATTCCGGCCTTTGAGCGCCAATCGGTAGGCTGTATGGGCAAGAGGATTCCTTGCCCCCGAGCGCCGAGACCGGAGCCTTCATGGAAGTTCCATCGCTGCATCATCTTCGCCACCGTCGAGTTGCATTTGAACGGCCGGTTGCCAGAATCCGCTACCGCTGCCATGGCTTCCCCGAGACGTATGTGTTGCGAGCAGGCTAGGTACGTGAGATATAGATTATTAGCTAGGCGGGCGTGTGCATGAATATATATAGTAGCTGGTGCAGCAGCCGCGCTGATCTTGTCCGAGTTCAGGTCGATGGGGCTCAAGTCGTGTTCCGTATACACATTCCAGTCGGACTCGTATTTGATTCGATCCATGTCCCAGACATCCATATACGTGCGCCAAAGGCAGCGTCATCATTATTTCTAATTCTACAGCTGGTTGTGTCCGATGGATCCGTACTATACGACTCCAACTCGAATCCATCCATTCAATCTCCTTTTTTTTTTTCCAGTCCTCTCACGCGCTCCCTCATATACCTGCCCATCTAGTAGCACACGACCAAATCTGACCAGTTTTTAAAATTTAATGGCACACAGCCCAATCGCTGGCCAGGAACAGCCTCAGCCAAAAGAAAAACAGAGTCCATCGATGCCACCAAGTACCCGATTATAACAATCTGGGCAGTACGTACGTTGGGCCGAATTTTCCGTTAACGGCCCGAATCTGAGGATTATACGAGTATCAAATATTCCTGCCGCCCTTAATTAATTTCGTTTTTGGCGCTCCTAACTAGACCGTCCAGCTCCGACACGGCGCGGCTGCACGTGTTTCAATAAACCTCCTCAAATTCCCATCCAAGAAAACATATGGCATGCGGCTACCTCGAGCAACCAGTGTGCATGCCCCCACGCTTCCGCGAGTGCTTAGCATGTCTTCCTTTATATACTCTCTCTGTTATTTCATTTCATGTGCTTAGCATGTCTTCCCTTATACACAAGTAAATGAAAGTGTACTCTATGTTTTTTTTACACACTCGGATATTCGAGTTTGAAATACGACGGGGAGGAAAATAATATATGCATGGGCCTAATGTTTTAGTACATGGGATAAAATACCAGAGGTGCAATACCTCCCTCTCCTTGATGATACAAGAATCCATGCATGCAATTATCCCGCTCTTCATAAAATGCGTGAATGTACTCCTTGCACGTCTCCTTGCCTCCTACGTTACCACTCTACTCCCTTCGTCCGGTATTTTGGTCATGTAACAAAAAAAACGTTCTTCCAAAATGTAACACAAATAAGGCCCCGCAAGAATTAAATCCACCTAAGAATCGTGCGCACATTACTCCTACCTCTCTCTCTCTCTCTCTCTCTCTCTCTCTCTCTCTCTCTCTCTCTCTCTCTCTCTCTCTCTCCCTCTGTGACGCCCCGAGATCGGGCACTATGCAGATTTCAGCATTCCCGCCAAAATCCACATAATAACCGATTCCAGGTTGCCATTTATGATAACATTACAATAGTTCTCGAATATTCCACAATTACAACAGAAACAGATAGATACAAGAATACTCAAACGAGCCAGGGTTACAACTGATACATTACAAAGATCCAAATAACAGCGGAAGAAACAAACGTCCGGCTGCGGACAAGATCCAAATTGGACTAAGAGTCCTGAAGATAACCGAAGGCGTCCAATCCCTGCCCAGGCCACATTCCCAAGCTAACGTCGTCAGACTTCAAACCTGTTGACTGCAATTTGGAATTTGCAGCCACGAAAGAGATTCGTGGGTCAGTACGGTTAAGTACTGGCAAGTGGATAAACCATACTCACAAGGTACCGGCGTAGCCAGTCATCACAAGATACAAATACTTTAGGATCAACGGAAAGGAAGGGGTTATGGCAAATAAGCGACAGCCGGCTGCACTAACCAACTACAGAGAGATACTACAACTTCCGGCTAACAGAAAGAAGATAAGATCGAGTGTTGTAACCAACTGAAAGATAACTTCAAACAAACCCATCCTGGATCTCGCCCCTTATCCAAAGAAGCAATCCGAGGATAACTCACACAGTTGGATTAATGATGGTTCAGATTATTGTGTCAATAAGCCTATTACTAGTCAAGTTGTTAATCATTCGGTGTAAGATTGTTAATCATTAGGTTTAAGTTGTCCTGAGTACTTGTTAGCCAGTACTTTCACCAAGTAATCCATAACCGCGGAAAACACGGCTTCTCGAGAAGATTATCCCTGCAGGGTTGCACCAATTTAGCCGTACACGCAAGAATAACCCGCCAGATGGGGAGCTAACCCACCGAGCGAGGTACTCTACACAACTCAACTCTTCTTCGCATCAAGCCCAAAGAACCTTGGGCGCACGGCTAATCGAGCCCCGAAGAAAAGGGACCCTCATAGCACTCTAAGACCGTGTCCCCCTATATGCCGACTACGAAAGTTCCACCCGGGATCCAAGGGCTCGCAAGATCATGCATGCAGCAAATGGAAAGCCCGAACTAAATGAGGCGATTTGGACGAGATGCGAATCGAGTCAAATTGAGGGGGGCGCCCATACTCGCTTCCCACATGCGGGTAGTGCGCTCATCATGGATCAGTAGACAAGACCCTTTTCCTATTAGGGTCGACACTAGAAGGCCTCAAAACCACAAAGGGCCTCCTGCCGGTGCCTTATCATCAAATTTATTATTAAACAATAACAGTAGCATGATTGATTGATTAAACATCGAGCCCCCAGAACATAATAGAGTAGTAACAGAAAGTAACGGGTAACAGACTCGAGCAGAACAACCTAAGCATGCTAGTAAGACACGGGCAACAAGCAATGGTTATGGGTATGGAGGTGAGGCAATATCAAGGTTAAGGGATTCATGTGATGGGTTCGTAACAGAAACAACTACTACTAAGGCTAGCAGAAAAGAACAACGGAGAGTATCGGTAACAAGTGATGAAAGGCAGCCATTTGGCAGCAAGTGAGTATACTTGCCTGAGATCCCGCAAGGTAGCAGAACTTGTCGTTGCTCACATCATCTCAACGTCCTATCCGGGAAGAAGCAACGAACCTCGAACAAACACCGGATGCAACAATTACTACTACGGCAAAAGATCCAGCATGATCAAGATATGGATGCATGACAGGTGTAAAGATGCATCAAGGTAAACTAGTTGACAAGATAAACAAATTTAAATGGACCCATATGCAATTGGATTGCATATGAAAAGCCCATGGATTATGGTTGAAACAATTGTTTTCCAACTAATCAGCAGGTGAAAGTGGTTTAGTATGATGCATGGATGAGGAAAACAACAAAATAACAACAATAGAACCAGTTGGAAATAAGGTTTAACAAGTTTGGAAATTATTGGTTAAGTGTGGAAAGTTTGGTTACTTAAACATGTCTCACAAGCAATTGTTGTTTTCATCAAGCTAAAGTGTTCAAAACAATTAACAAAATTTATATTTGAAAGGAACATCAAATTTTAGTTGGATTACATGTTTCAAATATTGAAATAGGAATTAGGATTAATTTATTATGAATTAAACAATATTAAACAAGTTTTAAATGGATTTAAAACAAGTTTGAATATTATTTGAATTTTATTTGTTCAGAACATAAATTCAAATTCATATTTGAAAAGTTCACACTTTGATGGTTTGAAAACATATTTTGCATGTTCAAAAATATTTTATTTTGAGCAAGTTATGATTTTATCAAATTTAAATGAATTAAACAAGTATTAAATTATTTAGGCAATTTAAATTATTCAAACCATGAAACAAAAATTATATTTGAAAAGGTTATTCAAAATGGTATGAAAAACATATTTTATTTGTCTTAATTGGAATTAGTATGAATTATTTATGAATTGTTGCAAATTACAGTTGAATTATTTGAATTCAAATTTAAATTGCATTTTGAAAATTCAAAACAGAAAACAAATGGCATAGTTGGATAGACAATTTAATTTTGAACAATAAAAATATTTAGAGTTTTTTATTTGGAGTCATATTTTAAAAGTTATTAACAGATTAAAACCGGGGACCAATCTGTCATTTTTAGGGGACTGGATGTTAAAAGGATTTGTGCTGGGAATTTTGTTACAGTGCAGCAACTAGTCCTAGCCACTGACCCGTGGGCCAGGGGGGCCAGCGTGGCGTGCTGCGCTTGCGTGTCCACTGTGGGCCGCTGACGGGTGGGACTGGCCTGTCAGCGACGGAAAAAGAAGAAAAGGTGCGGCCGCTGGGTTTCGAACCCGCGACCCACCGCTCGCTTGCGCGGCTCGCTACTGCTGGGGTGGTGAATCACTCGTGATGGGGTACAGGCGAGTGGAAATAAGAGGGAACACCGCGATGCATTTTTCTCTGAAACTCTGAAACTGTCGGACAGGCAGCGATCGCCGGCGATGCTGCTGCCCGGCTGCGCCGTGCGCGTGCTTGTGCTTACGGGGCCACCGACTGGAGGCGTGCAGGAGGTCGTGGTGGTGCGTGTGTAGGCAGACAGAGGGAGATCGTAGGGAGGAAAAAGGACGCGGAGCGCACCTGCTGCTCGTCGACGAACAGGAGAAGAGGCAGAACCGGAGGGGAAGTCCGGCGACGGCGCGGACTCCACCGGGTCTCCCAGCAAGCGGCGAGGGCATGGGGAGCTTCAGGAGGATGCCGCGGTTCCATTCCCGGCCGTGGATCCTCCTCGAGGTGACCGGATCGTGGCCGCGATGAGAGGGGCAGGTGGTGGTCTCGGTTCTGTTGATGGTTTCAGAAGAACAGAAAAGGCTCGAGGGGGAAGAGGGAGAGGGGTTGGCGGCGCTAGAGGATGGGTCTAGGGTTTCTAGGGCAGAGGGGGTGAGTGGATTCTTAAGGAGAAAGGGGGCCAGTACGGCAAGCATCTGGGGGGGGGAAGGATGATCGGATGGTTTGCTTCTGTTCGTACAGGTGACATCAGGTTGAAGACAGCGACAGGGAGTGGGGTGGGCCAGAAAGACTAGATGGGCTAGGGGAGAAAGAAAGAAAGGGTGGGCTACCCCTTTTCTCCCATTTTTTTTTCCTTGTGCTTTTTTTTTTGTAAATGAATGAAAGGGAGAGAGAGAGGTAGAAATAGGATTTGGGGGGGTTTAGTTTAGGCAAGATTTTTATTAATTTTCAAAACAGAAAATAAAAGCAATGCTAGCATAAATTTCAAATTTTTTTGAACTATTAGTTTGATTTTTAAATTGGTATTTGAATTTCAGATAGAGTTTGGGGTTCTATTTTACATGAAATGTTTTATTAATTTGCAAACAACAAATCAATGCAATTGTGAACATTAAGTCCCAAGATTTGAAATCTTTATTTGAGTTTTAAAGTTGTTATTTGAATTTTCCATAGCATTTCATAAAGATTGAATTTTAAACAATTTTATTCCACTAACTCAAACAATGATGAAAGCTTATTGACTTAATTTGTTTGCAAGATTTTAATTGCCAAACCACAATTGGATCATGTCAAATATGATTGAAATGATTTGAAATTTGAGTTGAATTGGAAATTTACCATTAGGGTTTTCAACAAGAGGGAAAATTTTATTAACAAGCAATTCAACTTCAAACTATTGAAAAACAATTGGAGTTGTTTAGGTTGCCATTTTTAATTATAAATTTTGGACATGTTTGAAAAGTTTTAATTGGTTTGAATTTTGGAGTGGTTTGGAAAACATGATGCAATGCTTATGTGATGCATGTGATGCAAAGCAAAAGGAAACAAACACTTTCTACCAAAGGTAACACCCCAGGTGTTACACCCTCTCTCTCTCTCTCTCTCTCTCTCTCTCTCTCTCTACCATTAGGTGAATGTAGTTTTGATTTTTTTTCAACTGACCAAAGTGACTGTTTGGTTGCATGTACTTAATGCGATGATTAAAAATTATCTTAAGTAAATCACTCATTGGACTAAACCATATGAGAGGAGGTGATCAATCGTACCAGGTGAATCATACTTCAGTCTCGTTGCAATTTTGCTAGCTAGGGGCCCTAAATACCCGAACGGAGGGAGTACTTTTTGTGTGGTGGTGGATTCGGGTCATCAAAAGAAGGCGGGGTAATTTATAGACTTTACGGTAACTATACAATGCCTTTGTCGAGGTTAGTGGAGGATGAGGGGTTTAATTTCCATGGTACATGTGTCTTGGACGGGTACTAGGTCGACGGTCACCAAGCTCGGACGCAAATGCATATATCAGTTCTTCCCCATAATCACTTATTTTCTCTCATTTCGTTGATGATGCTATTGTTGGTTTTCATGAGTAATGGTTTATCTATATATGCGCTCCATGTGGTAGCTCGTCATTCGTCCTAGTATTTTGGCGATGCAAACCTACCCTGTCGATCTGGGCACATTGAGGTCATGAATCTCGATGTATCTATAACCACGGCTCCTGACCTCACTCCACGAGCCCGTACAAAACGACCGGCCTAACTAAATAGTGAACCACATAGTTATACCATGGGCACATGCATTTGCACGTGGATATGTTTAAAAAAAATGACCTTTATGCTTTAAAAAACAAATGATTTTCCACGTCGTGCAGGAAATATCCACCACCAATACGACCTCGTCCACGCCCGACAGTACGGAAGGAGTAACAAGAAAAATGATATGACCTCATCACACCGGGATCCAATTGGAGTCACCAACGACACCTCTTCTTAAATCATTAACATAGTCCAACCCCGCTCCCCTGCCGCATAGTAGAGGAATTGAAAAGAACCATGGCCAAGTGTGACAACATCATCTCTGCCAACGAAAGATGTGTCACAAAAAGATCAATTAATGAAATGAATCATGAAATGATAGGTAGTACCTATCTCATAGCATAAAATTGGGAACCTAATAATGAGCGATTTACTAGCTAAAATAAGGACTCTAATAGCGTGTGGCACAAAAATTTCACATGAAATGGTAGTTAATAACTATGGCTTAGTATAAAATAAAGACTATAACAACGCGTGGCAATGAAATGACGCATGAAACGATCAATAAAATTATATCATATCAAAATAAGGACCCTAGTAGAGCAAGGAAATTAAATGACTCGTGACATACAATGACTATCTCTTAGTATGATAAAATACGGACCCAAAATTACACATTAAATGATACATAATAACAATGTACTACTACCTCCGATCCGAAAAAACTGACGCAGGTTTACGTAACGTGTAGGCAAAATTTTACGTGACTCTTCGACAATTAAATCGGATCGGAGGGAGTAGCAGAAAATAAGGATCCTAGTAATGCTCGATAAGGAAATGACACATGTAAAGACATGCAAAACTATTTTCTAGCATAAATCAAGGACTCTAATATCAGAGGACAATAAATTACACATGAAATGATAAGTTGTAATTATCTCCCAATAAAAAGGAAAATAAGGACCCTAATGATACGGGACAACAAAATTGCACACGAATTATGTCCGCGGTTTACTAATGAACTAAATAATCATGCCATCGATTTATTAATGCCCAAGGATAATCATTCACATCCTTATTTTCACACTTGGAAGCTCTCTCTCTCTCTCTCCTGTTAATATAGTACTTGATCAGTAGACTGAAATGAGAGTTACTTGGTTCAAACAACATTGAGTGCTGAGTGGCATCGAGCACCAATTTTATGACCTACCCACCCAACTATAAGAATCTCGGCAGTACGTTGGCCCGAATTTGGCGTAAACGGGCCATCTACTGCACGCCTGACTCCCCGGACGCGTTCGCCGTGAAGGATCTCGTGGCGATGAGACCGACGATGCGTAGGATCGCGGAGGAGGGGGAGGCGGAGGATCTGGAACATGGGCGCCGCCGGCAGAGGCCGCTGGTCGAGTACTCCTGGCCGCTGGACCCGAGGCGCGCGGGGGTCGAGCAGAGCAAGCTGACGATGAAGCTCGAGAAGTGGAGGGAGGACCTGTCGCCGAACCGTGTGGACCAGAACGGTGGAGTGACACGGAGGCGGCGTCGCCGAGGAGGCTCCTTCTTCGGCGGCGGTGCAGAGTGGGAAAGGTAACCAGCGAACTATCAGGCTGGACGGGATGCGCGTCATACGAGAGAGATTTGCTAGTTCTTAAAAGAAAAAGACAGAGAGATTGCTTGCCCAATTAGTTCTTCTTTTTGTTCCTAAAACTTTAATTATTTATTATGTCAAAAAACTTTAATTATTTCTGAACCAGCTTTATTTGTTACTACTGTATTATTATTATTATTATTATTATTATTATCATTATTCTTCTGTAGCATGGAGATACAATCACGGGACGGTGGGAAGATCCATTTTAGAATTCATTTTAGAGCGTGTGTGCAACCAAGTCAACTTTGCAGAGTTCAAATTTCTCTCGACTATGGGTGTGTTTTTAGAACGTGCATTTCAAACTATGACCTAAAAGTCGATCGTTTGCATATTATGGGGTCTCTAAAACCTAACTTTCTCATATGACTTGGTGATCTCCATCCATTTGCACCCGTTTAATCTCCGACGATGTTCCCCCATTGAAATTCATTTCGTGTGTTATTATTCTCGAATTAAGGTACCACAGAGACCTCAAATTTTAAGTGATTTATTCGTTAAGAATGCTGGCCACATATTTACTCCCCCCCGTTCCACAATATACACCATTTCAAAAGATAATGATTACCTACAAGAAAATTTGCTGATACAACTTTGCAAGACGAATTATTAGACCTAACCCTAGGGGGCATTTTATTATTTGCCACACTTTTCTTTTCTCTTTTATAATTTGCCACAGCATGTGTCACTGACAGGTGGTGGTCAGTGTGGCAAATTATAAAGGATCTGAGAAAAGTGTGGCAAATTATAAAATATCCCTAACCCTAGATAGGAGAGGTATGGAGATCAGCCCAACGTGTTGGATCACGTGGCTGTTGTATTAATTATATAGATGAAGAGTTACAATTAGGGTTTACACGTACAGGGGTATATATACAACTAATTACATCTAACACCCTCCCTCAATCTTAGCCGTATCAACAAGGTTGAGATTGTGCCGATAGGCAAAGAACTGTGGTACAGGCAACGGCTTGGTGAAGATGTTTGCACGCTGATCCTTAGAAGAGATGAACCTGATGTGTAGGAGCTTTTGTGCGACTCTCTCTCTCACAAAGTGATAGTCAACCTCAATATGTTTCGTTCGAGCATGAAACACATGATTAGATGATAAATACGTCGCGCCAATATTGTCACACCATAGAACAGGTGGACGGTCCTGTGATTCTCCCAGCTCCTGAAGCAAAGACTGTACCTAGATCAGCTTAGCATTGGCATTAGCAAGAGCCTTGTACTCAGACTGTGTACTAGAACGTGACATTGTTGCTTGCTTCCGAGGACTTCAGGCGATCAAGTTAGGCCCATAGAAGATTGCATGTCCCCCCGTGGATCGCCTGTC
The DNA here is from genome assembly GCA_028641055.1 of Alopecurus myosuroides. Classification (NCBI taxonomy): domain Eukaryota; kingdom Viridiplantae; phylum Streptophyta; class Magnoliopsida; order Poales; family Poaceae; genus Alopecurus; species Alopecurus myosuroides. Next base: position 28,347,349 of record CM054060.1, read on the forward strand.
ATCAGGGTTCCCAGCCCAATCTGCATCAGAAAACGCAGACAACAAGCTAGAGGGGAAACGCCGAAGATGAACTCCATGTGAGATGGTCGAGCTGATATAACGAAGAATACGCTTCACAGTAGACCAATGAGGATGACGAGGAGTATGCATATACTAACACACCCTGTTAACTGCAAAGGAGAGATCACGTCGTGTAACCAGAAGGTACTGCAAACCACCGACAATACTGTGATAGGTAGTGGCCTCATCTGATGACAAGGGATCCCAGCCACAGCAGACAACTGCTCAGTCGACGTCATAGGAGTAGGCGCCGACTTACACTGAAGCATTCCAGCACGACGAAGAAGATCAAGAGCATACTTCTTCTGAGTAAGAGTCAGACCCTGAGCGACATCAGAGACCTCGAGCCCAAGAAAATAGCGAAGATTACCCAAATCTTCTACCGCAAACTCAGACTGAAGACCAAGAAAAAGACGATCAATAGCTGAGTGTGAAGAGCTCACCACAATGATGTTATCAACGTAGAACAAGAGATAAATGGTAAGATCAGGTCGACGAAGCATGAACAGGGAGGTGTCGGCACTGAAGGGAACGAAGCCATGAACCCGAAGAGCACCTCCCAGACGAGCGTGCCAGGCACGAGGCGCCTGCTTAAGCCCATAAAGGGCTTTCTCCAAGCGACAGAGATGATGTGGCTGAGTGGAGTTAAGAAACCCTGGCGGCTGACGCATGTAGACTTCCTCCTCAAGTACACCATGGAGGAATGCGTTCTGAACATCAAGTTGGCGAAGATGCCAACCACGAGTGACCGCAAGAGAAAGCAGCAACCGGATGGTAGTGGGTTTGATCACTGGACTGAAGGTGTTCTCATAGTCAAGCCCATAGCGCTTCTTGAAACCCTTGGCCACGAGACGCGCTTTGTAGCGCTCAATAGAACCGTCGGAGTGTCGCTTGATCTTGAAGACCCACTTGGAGTCAATGACGTTGATGCCGGGACGAGGAGGAACAAGCGTCCAAGTCTTGTTGCAAAGAAGAGCCTGGAACTCAGCTTCCATCGCAGCACGCCAATGCGGTATACGCATGGCATCATTATGATGAGTGGGCTCGGTGGAGGCATCGGCGACGCCATGGACGGAACAGGCCGTGAGCCAGGCCACCGAGTAGTCAGTCCACACCTTGGGCCGTGAGTGGCCCGTGCGGCTTCGAGTGACATGCAGTAACGGGGCAATAGGCTGCACAGGCGACGGAGAGCTCCCAGGCGCCGCAGTGTCAGACGGGCCAGGCGACGAAGCAGGCGACGGAGATCCATGGGCCAACCCAGGCGAGGTGGGCCGACCGGAAGACGACGCGGGGGACTGGCCAGGCGATGAAGCGGGCGACGGGAAGTCCTGGGCTGACCCAGGCGAGGTGGGCCGACCAGAGGGCGACGCAGGGGAGTTTGCGCTTGTTGGTGTAGGCGGGCGGTCGCCAGGTGGAGTAGGCGGGCCAGCACGAGGCGATGCCGGGGCAGCAGCCCGTGCATGGGGCTGCATGGGAGAGGGCCCCACGCGGGCATCATGATCGACGTGATCATCAGGGACAGGGGACTGCGGCGAGTCCAGGACCTCAAGCCGAGCGCCACGAGCTGAACCTGCACCATGGTTAGGAAGCAAGACAGGGGAATAGGCAACATCTGCAAATTGGTCAATGGAAGCTGGTGTGGAAGTGGTGGTAACAGGTGAAGTGTTGATTGACATGTTTGCAAAGGGAAAAACATTCTCATCAAATACGACATCACGAGAAATATAGACTCTATTGGATGGTACATGCAAACACTTATAACCCTTGTGGAGAGAACTATAGCCAAGGAACACACACTTTTTAGAAAGAAATTCAAGCTTACGGTTATTATAGGGCCGTAGATGAGGCCAACAAGAACAACCAAAAACTTTAAGAAACGTGTAATCTGGGGTTTCAGGCAAGAGAACTTCCAAAGGACTTTTCATATCAAGAACACGAGTAGGAAGCCAATTGATTGGAAAACATGCCGTAGGAAAAGCATCACTCCAAAAGTGAAAAGGCAATGAAGCATGTGCAAGAAGAGTAAGCCCAGTTTCGACAATATGGCGGTGTTTACGTTCAGCAGCCCCATTTTGTTGGTGAGTATGGGGACACGCAACACGATGACTAATACCAAGATCATCAAAGAAAGTATTGAGATTGCGATATTCGCCTCCCCAATCTGACTGAACATGAATAATCTTGTGATTAAGTAAACGCTCAACATGTGTTTGCAATTGCAAGAAGACATTAAACACATCAGACTTGGGTTTGATTGAATAGATCAAGGTGAACTTGCTGAAAGCATCAATAAAACTCAAATAATAATTATGACCACTAATGGAAGTTTGGGCAGGACCCCAGACATCTGAAAACACAAGCTCTAAAGGAGTTTTTATTACACGAGTGGATGAAGAGAATGGTAATTTATGACTCTTGCCTTGCAGACAGGCATCACACACTAGAGAGTTTTTATTTCTAGACTCAATGGGTAGAGCATGGCGACGAAGAACATGCTCCACAACTGGAGAGGCTGCATGACCTAGACGACAATGCCAGTTGGATGACAACACTCGAATACTGCTAAAAACTTGCCGAACAGGGGACCCTCGGCCACCAACGGGGTAGAGGGCGCCATGGCTCCGACCACTAAGGATGATTTCCTTCGTATCTCGGTCCTTCACAAAAAGATCAAACAGATGAATTTCAACAAAAACGTTGTTATCCAAGGAAAGTTTATGAGCAGATAAAAGATTCTTGGCGACAGAGGGACACACTAGAATATTCTTAAGATGAAGTGGAGTGCCAGTGTTTGTGGAAAGAGTAGATTGACCAATATGAGATATGCGCATACCTTGACCATTAGCGGTGTGCTCATGGTTCTTGCCGTGATATGGTTCCTTGACGCCGAGCTTGTCCATCTCGCCGGCAAGGTGGTCGGTGGCGCCGGTGTCCAGGTACCAGGTTGGGTCAACCGAGTAGGACGGAGTCGCGTTGTTGTTGCTGATGTGTGTCACCATAGAGACCTGGCGCTCCATGTTAGCGTTGTCATTACCGACCCCAAGGAAGTCTCTGTCAAAGCGCTTCCAGCAGCGCACTGAGACGTGGCCAACCTGATTGCAGAGTTGGCATAAGGGTCGGTTGCCATCGGCGGTGTTCCAGCGGCACCCACCACCACCCCCGCCCCCTCCGTTGTTGGAACCGGAGGAACCATAAGGGTTGTTGGAGTGCGGCAGAGCACCGCGGCCAGCACCAGCAGGAGACGGTGGCGGAGAAGTGGAGTAGCCGGGCTTGGAGTATCCCCCACCGCAACCACGAGGAGCACCACGACCACCGCGGTGCGCGGCGTTCGCCGAGGCGCGATGCACCATGGCCGCTGCGCGGTGACTCTCGAGGCACTGCTCCGTAGACAGGAGACGTGAGTGGAGTTCACGCGTGGAGATGGGCGTCTCGAGGCGATGAAATCCTCCTGACGAAGAGGTTGGCCCATGGCGGTGAGAGAGTCCGACAGAGACTTGATCTTGTTGAAGTATGTGGTCACCGACGAGTTCAGCTTCTCCGTCTTCTGCAGCTGGCCGCGGATCTGGACGGACTGAGCGCAGGAGTGGGTGTCGAAGGAGTCGTGAAGGGTGACCCACGCCTCCTCAGCGGTATTGGCAAACATAACCAGACCACCAACGGCGGGCGTGAGGGAGGAGTTGATCCCCGACAGCACCGCCTGATCCTGCATGACCCATGCCCGATACTCGGGGTTGGGGATTGCAGCGGGGCGCCCCTCGAACTGAACAATAAGACGTTCGGGAGGGCACATATAGCTGCCGTCGACGTAGCCCATTAGGAAGTGGGAGCGCATGAGCGGGAGGATGTCTGAGCGCCACAGCAAGTAGTTGTTGCTGTCAAGCTTGACCGTTAGCTGATTGCCAAAGTGGAACGGCGCGGCGACGACGACAGTCGATGGCGGAGAAGGAGCACCGATCTGCGCCGAAGAGTACATGCTCCCGGCGGGGATGGTGCCCATGGCGCCCACAGTGGACGAGGACAGGCGGAGAGCCCCGGTGGTGGACTGCGATGAGTTCGCGCCGGTGGTGGTCGGCATCGACAGCGCCCCCTCTGAGGAGGCGGACATGGTGGACGACGTGGAGATCACAACGGTGCTCTGGAGGGCACCCGCGGTGGCGTCGGAGAACTCAGCGGAAGACATGAGCGGTGCGGCGGCGGCACGACTAGAGCTCTGATACCATATTAGACCTAACCCTAGATAGGAGAGGTATGGAGATCAGCCCAACGTGTTGGATCACGTGGTTGTTGTATTGATTATATAGATGAAGAGTTACAACTAGGGTTTACACGTACATGGGTATATATACAACTAATTACATCTAACGCGAAGTCATGTTCTTGAACCAGATAAACATCCTATGACAGACAACTCTATGTGCTCGCCATTTAATGAAATACACATGTTGTTCACGATATTTCTACATGACATGAGAAAAAAATACAAAAGGGGCATATGAGACAATAATTTTTTATTGGTATACAGTACACAGTATCGTATCATTTTTGAAAGGTAATGAGTAACTACATCAATTTACAGTACGAATTCAGAAGTCTACATACGAAATGCAGCATTGGAAATTAGGAATTAACAACAGAACTTGCAAGATGAATCGTAGCTAGCAGTGGTGTGCTGCCTAGTGACTTGGAAAATTAATACAATCTACGAGACTAGTGCCGCGGTCTGTCGCTACATGCTCCACCATGTCAAGGCCTGCTTCGAGACGTGCCAGCACACGTTCGTAGGCGAGCAGCTCCGGCGTGAAGAACTTCTTCCAAGCGTTGCACCACGCGGCGGCCTCCGCCAGCGGGGGCGTAGCGGCAAGGAGCCAATTTCGCAGCGCGCCTTCCCACTTGTCGAAGAATGACTTTTCGAGCATCGACACCACGTCCTCGACGCGCACGAACCGTGTCAACGACATCAACATCCTGAACGACGACAAGTCCGCCTTCTTGGGCGGCGTGACCTTCAGCTCCCGCACCATCCGCGCCACCGTCGGTAGGATGTGGCGCCGGCCGAAAATATCCCATTGCGCCGGATCAAGGTATTCTTTCCACAGCGTGTAGTCCCTGTGGGTGAGGATCTTGCTCTCCACCACGCGGTAGAGACACTTGGGCAGGTGGCCGATGAGAGGGATGAAGGGGCGTAGCCAGTCGGAGATGGCTGGGTAGTCCCACCCCGGCTCCCACAATCGCGCGTCCTCGGCCATGCTCGGCGTGATCACCTGCTGAACGAGGTACCGTGTGGTGGTAGATGGCAACGAGGCTTTCCACATCCCCGGTGTGCAACTCTTCCGCCGGAACACGATTTTGGACCTCGTAATGGCCGCTAGCGTCGTCCTGGCGATCTTGTCCCCTTGACACGTCCGGCTTCTGAGCAGCGCAAGAACCTTGTCGCAGCAATCCAGTTCGAGCTTCAGGGCCTGTGTAAGAGCCGTCCGCTTGCACGACTCGTCGGCTGCCGCCCTCGAGGTGGCGCCGGTTCGTCTAGACCGTTATCGTACGGATTGTCGCTATGGCCGATACCGGCCTTTGAGCGCCAATCCGTAGGCTGTATTGGCACGAGGATTCCTTGCCCCCGAGCGCCGAGACCGGAGCCTTCCTGTAAGTTCCATCGCTGCATCATCTTCGCCACCGTCGAGTTGCATGTGAACGTACGGTTGCCAGAATCCGCTACCGCTGCCATGGCTTCCCCGAGACTGATAGACGAGTTGTGTTGCGAGCTAGGCATGTGAGATATAGATGCTTATCTAGGCGGCCGCGTGTGCATGAATATATAGTATGTAGTTGGGTGCAGCAGTCGAGAAAGCTAGCTAGCTAGCTCTTGTCCGAGTCGATGGGGCTGAAGCATACACCGATCGAGTCGTGTTCGGTATACAAGATGACTAGTTTAGTTTGTATTCGAGACGGACAACATACAGATTCCAGTCGGACTCGTACGTACATACTCTTCTCAGCGCGGCCGGATAGCTTTCTTTTCTCCTTCCAAAATCCAAAGCCCGCTGGCTTCTCCTTGCATGCATGCAGGAGGCCAATCGAATCATACAACTCCACTCGCGCGGTCGCTCGTTTCGTTTTTTTAATTTGTCTCCTTCCAACTCCACTCGGTCTTTCCAAACTAAACACATGACACATAGCTAGCCGTGCACATTGCGCGTTTCACATCCACCTAAAGATGAATACGTGAGCCTCTCTTCTCCTTGGGCCAACATCCAGAGAGGGCGAGTCGAGCGAGAGGCTCTCGACGTCTCACCTTGTACTCGTGCCTTCACGGCGGGCGCAAAAACAGTACTACCTCCGACCCGAATTAATGGTCGCACATTCCTACAAGGCTTAGGCAAAACTTTGGCTAGCCCTTCGACCATTAATTCGGATCGGAGGGAGTACATATATAGATCACCACTTTGACCTCTGACCTCTGGCTCTCACCTATCAGGCTCAGTTGGCTAAAGAGATTACATAGATAAAAAGCCGGGCATGCCTCCCTCCTCATCCGCTTCTCCGATCCTGCTACCGGCTGGCAGCTGCTCCAGCCAACGCCGCCAACAACAACATTTTCAGAGAGATTCACCACAAACCATCACTCGACTCCACAAGATGTACTAGACTAGGTCACACATCAACGCCTGCACAAGGAATGCTTCCATTTCTTGGAGATACATCGCCAAACAAGAATTAATTTTATGCCACAGGCGAGAGCCGCATCGCATACTCCCTTTGCTGCTGCCACCCCATCAGGGCCACATCCACCTCTCCCTTTCAGGCCTTGTTTGGTACTAGAGTGTTTTAGGGGATTAGTAGAGATAATCCCTAGAGGGTTTGGGTGAAACCCCTATCTACACTCAATCCCCTTAAATCCCTTTCCCTGCAATTCACTTGTTAGAGAGAGTGGATTTGATATAGAGAAAAATACACTAAGGTTGGGGGAATTTTGGGGAAAATTGGGGATAAACCCTCCTAAATACACTTGTACCAAACGGGACTTTGGGGATTTTTTAGGATTTGGGGTTGGATCGGGATAATCCACCCCAATCCCCAAATTTACGCCCGTACCAAACAAGGCCTCAAGAGGGGAACAACACGACCTGTGTGCCGCCGCCGCCGCCACCGTCGATCGCACCAACACCTGCATGCATGACAACATACCAAGGCACGAGTGTCACCCCCACGACACACAAACTATTACGTCACAAGATATACTAATCTAGTTCAGGCATCAACAAGTACGGGCACAAGGAATGCTCAATCACTGCCAAATAGTATATTACTTCTCCTGTATATACTCACAACCAGGTAAACTAAGCATTATTGTATGTTATTAAAAGCCTAGGTAATTTTTCAGGTGCTAAGAAAACACTCTCAACCGGATTCTTCTCATTTGATTGGGATATACAAGGGAGACACTCTACTGGTTACAAAAATACAAAGAGTAACTAGTTTAATATCCCTGGCTACCGGAGCACGTACAGATGCTAATTACCTACTATGAGTTCAAATTAGTTTACTACAGAATTGGACACCTGGGAAAAATAAAACATTTTTTTTTTGAAATGGAGGCAAAAGTTTTGCCCCAATCTATTAATTAAGAAGAAGAGAATTGCCCGGTTAATTAACGAAAAACCGGGCAAAAACCGTCACAACATACTCACATGCAAACTATCACCAACGCATGCAACTCCCCGATCACCTAGGAGGATAAAAAAACTCTACCAACTCATATAACCACAAACTCTCTTACACCCAAAAAGACAAGAACTATCCATCAAGCCGCTGGAGACGCCTTTCTCGTGACGCCACTCTTCTTGGTTTTGCTCCTAAGATACTCCTTCACTTTCTTGATTTTGTCCCTCGAATCCTTTCCCGATAGGAGATACGCAATCTCTTTGCCTGATCCAGGACTAGCCGCCTCAAATCTGACGAGAAGGTCACAAAGCTCCTTTGCAAAGAGGGCCTCGGAGCCAACAAAGACAAACGGCTGGCTAGGCTCCACAGACGGTGGCATGGAAACTGTCTTCGAGGGCCCATGCGAGCCCACCTCTGGAAGCGCGACCGACATGGGAGGAGCCGACTCCCCACCCAACTCTTGTAGCTCGGGCATGATCAACATCACAGGTGCAATGACCTCACCCTCAGAGCCAACCGACACAAGGGTCTGCGGTAGTGGACATGGCATGGCACGGGGAGAGAAACCACCATAGAGGTCTTCTTCCCCAATCTCAGTTGAACCATGATTGAGCTTGCCAGGAGGAGAGACTACAACTGCAAAAGAGGGCATGCCAAGAACAGCCCCCGCTGTCACCAAGAAACTCTGAACCCTAGCGAGACAGCCGTGAAGCTCAGAGCGAAGCAACATAGCCTGCTCAAGTTGTGGTTGGGGATGTTGGAGGACGTCGAAGAGGCGAAGGCTTGTCGACGAGCTCGCTCGCACATGACGCCTGGCGAGGTTCCATCGGCGTACGGGGAGGGGGTCGCTGCGAGACATGAGGGCGAATAGCAGCGGGAGTCTGCACAATGTGGCGACCTTGGACAGGAGGAGGACGAGGCGCGGTTCTCCCAGTGCAGCACTTCGCCTTGTGACCGAATTGGCAGCAATTGTTACACCTTAGAGGCTCACAACATACAGAAGCCCAATGCCCAGCTTCGTGGCAGCGGTGACATCTCCCGTTAAGCCAAGCAGGAGGCAGGGGACGAGTCTTCAATGCCGGAGGGGCGAAAGCCATGCGGCGCAGGCGTCGCCTAGGCTGCACGGGCACCCAAGGTGCCTCCTCTTGCCCTGCACCATCAGGGATCTTCTTTGAACACTGCATTGGCACGAGCTGCTCCGGGGAGAGGTTGCCAGGAACGAGCTTGTCGATGGCACCGGATTGCAGAGGAAGCGGAGGATCTTCAGTCGTCACGGCCGGCATGTGCGCCGACACTGCAGCCTGGGAACACGAACCTGCAGATAGCATCTCCAAGGGCGCCATCAGCGGGCCGGAGGAGGCGCCAGCGAGGGGAGCATGGACGGCAGGCAGCGGAACCGGAACCGAACTCTTCGAGGCCGCAGGAGAGCGCCTCACCAACACCTTGCCACAAACCGCCGGGTCGGACCTGCGGGAGGCGAGAGCAGCTGCAGCCAGCACAGCAGTGCCCACCTTGGCGGGGGCCGCCGTCACGGCCATGAGAAGGGCGGAAGCTCCAGGGGCTCCCGCGCAGCCAGCAGGCCCAGCCCTTACATGGCAGGCGGAGGGACGGGAAGAGGAGGTCGGGAGGAGGCCGGATCTGGACGCGGAGCTCGAAGACGACGCCGGAGTAGGGAGATCAGGCTGGCGGCAGCGGCAGCCTAGCCCTGGTCGCCATGGTCGCAAGATCCCTCTGCAATGTGTATTTTGTCCCCGACGGAATGACTTGATAAAAAAAATGCTTCGGCGATAAGTTGACATCTTGTTATCAATGTCTACACCCAGAGATGGAATCCGGCGGATCCTACCAGGTTTCATTCAAGAAGGAATCTTCGCACGTGCAACGATCCTGACGAGTCCAACATTATGAACTCAGGATTCTTGAACCCCAAACTTGAGTCGACCACCTTCAGCAAGGATACGGTGCGGGCGCACGTCAACATAGTCCGATCAGAAATCTTGTGTTTCCATCGGAGTGCATATGTCTTCTTCGATGTTGTACGTACCATCCTCCTTTATTCGGCTAACGACACGATAACCGGATACCTCTAGAGAAGACACGAGAAAACAGACGTCACATATGGTATTCCTCCCGCTATTATTGCACCACCTCCGATTTAGTATCAGGAGGTTAACATGAAACCTCCGCCAGATTCATTGTGCAACACCTGCTGGGAGCGGTCATGACTTGACGCATCCATATGAGGCGTCGTGTGTATCATCCGCGGGCGACGCATCTGCCGGAGGCTTGACTGGCCGGCGATAGACATTGCTTGATGTGTCCAAAAGAGACGCATGTGTCATCTGTCGAGCCGCATTGAGCTTGATGTGTTGATGGAGGGGACGTCCCATACCGCCGCCAGCCTCAGAAAAGCGGTCACCGTCTTGAGATCCTGTCTTTGAATCACCCACACGACGGCAGCCGCCGCAACGGCCGTAAGATCCGAGCATATGGACCCGAATCCCTCGCGTCTCGCCACCTGGACAGTCGCGCTCGACATCTCACTAGTAGGAAAAAGCCTATCTGTAGCGTGTGGAAAAGGGTCATTAGAAGCGTGCCCCCACACGCTGCTGATATCCTGCTGCTTGTATTTGGACAGGAAGCGTGTAAATTTTACACGCTGCCAGTAACCACTTACCAGAAGCGTGGTGTTTTCTCGGCACGCTTCTGATAGCGTCAAGTACCAGAAGCGTGCTCTTTGCGCCGCTCGCTTCTAATATATCACGGAATAGAGCATATTAATAGAAACATGATAGAAGTCATACTTAACATTAAGTAGCAGCCAACAGAAGTGGACTTGACCGATAGCTATCTCTAATATATGTAGTTATAGCTCATGCATATTCACTCTCATTAACTATAGCTCTAGTCTAAGTAGTTCTTATCCTGAAACTCAGTTAGCCTCTGGTATAGAGGGTCAGGATTCTTGAAATTGAAGTAGATGAAGTCCTCACCATGGTCAAGGTAGAACCTGCACTTGTTCTGAGATCCATCTCATAGAATTTTGTGAACTTCCTCCAACCAGGGCCATTAAAAAACGGCTGGTCCCCCTCATTAGTGACTTGAACTACGTGGTTGAGTTGGGGCCTCCCGAGGTTGCGTAAGTTCACCTCAAACGGCACGTAGTCAGTCATTGGAACCTTCACATGATTCATGAAGTCACACCTAACCCCGCATTGAATCAACTGAAAATAAGAATAATTAGACAACTATATAAACTAGTAACACACAATTCAAAGATGAAGAACCGTAGCATAAAGAACAAAAAATACAAAAATCAAAGTAGTTTCAATAAAATGTAGTTTTACTAGGCTAGTATTCATATACCAAGTTCTGTAAGTATTCCTACACCAAAATCAACTTAGTTTGGGGACATGGGTATGCACAAATCAAGGAGGGGGAAGAGGAGAGAACGCGTGTGTACCTCGTTTTGGGCCGAACAGGTGGCGCCAGCGCCAGCTATAAAGGGAGGAGCTCAGGGACGGAGACGGCGACGGCGCTCTAAGAGGGCAGAGACGGCGAAGTCAATCTGCGGCGGCAGCGCTTGGGGGTCTTATGTCTAGAACTCGATCTGAAATAATAAGGACTCGGGTCCTTACTATGCCCTAAATAGCCTCAGAGACTACTGGCAGCGTGTGTGCGTGGGACATCGCTAGTAATATGCAGAGTAGGGGGAAGCATGTATGTGAGAGCGCACGCTTCTAATACAGTTTTCCTCACCAACATGGCTCGGCGAGTTGTACGGGAAGCGTGGATTTGTACGCTTCCGAGCTCCACCGTCCATGCCCGGCGTCCTGAGCCAAAAGACGGATCAGGCCAAAGGCCTCCTTTTGCCACACCGAGGCGCGAGAACAGAGGAGACGAGAGGCCATCCGCCGCCATCTACCACGCGGGGGGTTGTACCCCTGGTGGCTTCCTCTAGCGGCGGCGAGCGGATGGGATGAAGGAATGTGGGTGCGGTGGCGGCTAGGGTTTCTCCTGGGTCGCCCCTGGGAGACGCGAGCGAATAATTTTCTTGATTGGTAGCAACATCTCTAAATTTTTGGGGGGAGCGGGGGGAGAATTTCACTTCCGTGGCCTTTGCACTAATTAGGGATGCACGCATACATATCTCCTTCAGAATTGAACCACATGGACATGGATTTCCATCCTTAAGAATTTTTGTCCTTGAGACTATACCTGTCCATGGGCAGCCCAGCCCGGCCGGCCCGACCCGATCCGGCCCAAAAATCCCGGGCCGGGGTGAGCCTGACTGCACCATCGGGCCGGGCTCGGGGCCTGAATTTTGAGCCCGACAGCCGAGTTGGGCTCGGGCTTAATGAAAATGCAATTTTGGTCGAAGTGGGGCCGGGCTCGGACCTAATTTCTGCAGCCTAACAGTCGGATCAAGCCAGGCGCAGGCCTAAGATTCGAACGTCGGGAATTTTTAGGTCGGATCCCGTCTAGCCCAAACTTTGGCCAGGTAATACTTGGGACACTGAGCGGCGACATGAAACTTCCTCCTCTCGAGGTCAAATCCTAATGTCACAATTTTGTCTTCTTCTTAACTTTATATTGGTCGATTCTCTAAATGTTAAATCTTTTTTGTTGTTGTTGTTGAGAAATGGATTCATGATTTCTATCTTGCTGGTTGTGTTGCTGGAGCGGAGGTTGTGTGCTGCTACTTGGTGGTGTTGGGCAAGCAAGGGGTTCGTGTTGCACAATTTTGGTGTCAATATTGGAGCCTCGGTGACTGCTTCTGCTCTTATGTTGCTGTAATAGTTTCAGGTCTTGTGATAACTGGATTTTCTGAAGACGGGTTTTGGTTCGTTAGAGGGGGCTTTTGTGTCTCGCAAGTTGGCTTGTTGTCGTTTCTGTCATTCATTAAATTAATCAAATGTTGAAGAAATTCAGGGAATGTCGTGTAGGGATTTCTCGGCTTTCAGTTAAAGCGGTGGGTTGTACTAGGCTCCATGAAAAAATGAATTTCTGCCAAGCATGCTCATAATCGATGTATGGTAGACGACGGAGGTGGAGAGGAACGCAGATTTTTTGTAGCTGCTAGCGCGCATTGCTCTTATCTCGACCGTTGTTGTTTATTGGGATCCGAGCCGGCAGGTCCCACATCTAAAAGGGAATCTTTAGCTGAAAATAAGAGAACCGTTCAACAAATCGTGTGGTATCGTTGAATATATTTGGGAGGACCGTTCAGATCTGGCACACAACTTCAAGGAACTCTTCGTCTAAAGTGTTCGTTACTTTCAAATAATAACGAAGAACCGTATAGATTCAAATTTCGAAACATTTTTAAATATATTAAATATTAGACTCTTTTTGAAGAGTTCGTCATGAGGAAGTTAAATATGTTAACCAAATTAAATTTATAAAATTTATTTGAAATTTATGATTGATTCTTTGCTATTAGTATATTTGAAGGAAGGGAATCTAGTCCCAGGCAAAAAGGTGGGCAGATGGGTGGGTCACCCTGTACCGAATCCCAAAAAATGAGCAACGGTGAAGATAAGTATCACGCGCGCTAACAGCTTGTATACAGCTTATTCGGGTGGAGAGCACGTGCGCCCCTTGTATACAGCTTATTCGGGTGGTGAGCACGCGCGCCCCTGATCCCTCCAGCATGTCCGCCAGTTTAAATGCGACCCGACTGAAGAGAATTATCTTTTATGGATATAGCACACATTATCGTATCATTTTGAAAGGTAATGAGTAACTACAACAATTTACAAGAATATTTACTAATACGGTACAAAGTTTGGAAGACTACATACGAATTGCAGCATTAGAAATTAGGAATTAACTTAAGTCTTTATGCGGGGAGCTGAGGGAGGATTCTCAGCCCATCCACATCGCTGTATTTTCACTTTAGCCCCTCATTGTTTGACTCATCAACCCGTACTCCATTGTCTTCCCAACCCGAACCAAGCACGATGATTACGCGAAGCGCGTCTTGTGCGGGCCACACACCTTTATCAATCTCCCTATCTTCTCTCCACCTTCGGTCAAATCGCATCTCTCGCCCCATTTTCCTCCTCCGAACTCGTGACGCCATGGCAGCCGCTTGCTAGTTCTTCTCCTTCACATCCTCTTTCTCCACTCCTAGCACTCCCCACTTCCTCACCAGATCGCCGGAGCTGGCGACGGTGCGGCGACCCCATGGAGCTGCGCCGGAGAAGACGAGGATAAGGTTGGAACAAGGCGGAGCGGAGCTCTAACCTTAACGGCGGGGGGGGGGGGGGTGCGGGAGCTGCCGGCGCCTGAGAAGAATAAGGTGGGAGGGCTTAGAGGGATGGCCGGCCGGGGGACATCGAACCAACGGAGGAGGCGGTTGGGGCACTGCGGCGCGGCATCGTGGAGCGCGTGCCGGCCGCGGGCGGCGGTTTGGCCGGTTGTTAGTAGGGCGGTTCACAGACAATCCTCCCCCTCCACTCCTGCGCAGGCAGCGGCGAGAGATGTGATCTCTCCCTCTTGTACGGCCGTTTAGACAGCAACGATAGAACATGTGCAGTCGGAAAATCAGTCATGGCCTCGTGGGGACGGGTACCCATAAGCTAGCCTCCCCTGAAAGAAGCTCCATTGACGAGTGAACTGATTTCTCCCCGGCCTAGGGTTCCACCAGCGGCCGCCGCTCACTACGGCCATGGCGTGCTGCCTCCCTCCATCCTGCAGTTGGCTTCGTCACGTGGCGGGTGGCACGAGATGGTGTGTCCAGGGATTTTCGGGTGTGGCGAATTGTATACACAATCTCATTTCTTCTATGCGGAGGAGTTCGCGGAGGAGACGACGAAGGAGGGAGTTGTGGTGGCCCTCCCTTGGGACAACGAGCACGCGCGGTGCTGAGGGCAGGGTCCCGATGCTGCGCGTCACCACTATTCGAACTCTCCACCCACTACTAGGGAAAATCTTACCCCAGGCGAACAGAAAAGGGCTACCATAGGCGCATTTCGGTTCGCCTGGGACCATATCGCCAGCGGTAATGGATTACTCCAAGCGAATAGTGAAATGCGCCTGTGGTAAGTTGGCATACCCCAGGCGAATAGGCCTTGTGCGCCTGGGGTAATACTTTTACCTGTGGCGAACAAGAGATGCGCCTGGGGTACCGTATTCTGTTCGCCTGGGGTATGGTTTTGGTGTATCAAAATATAAAAGATATCAAAATAACAGAATTACAGGAAAATGACAGAAATAAGTCTCAAAATGACAGAAATATACCATAGTCTCAAAATGACACAATTAAATTTTATAACAGAAATATTTTCGATCCACATAGTCTCGATCATCACCACATAGTTCAACAAAATTACATAGTCTCGAAAAGAACCATACTACTAATTAATAAATCCAGGAGTTAGCTAGTGAGATGAAAATGATTATTTGTTCTAATTTGGGCTGATGTAGTGGATGACCATCATCATGTCCAAGTTGGGGATGTCAGTATCCCTCATGGTGATCAGAATAGCTCGGCCAGCCTCCATACCAACTCTTGCGGAATGGAACTGCCTCCATGCTTGAGAGTTGAGGATGACGCGACCATCAGCATTATCCCTGGTGATCGGAACTGTGGTGACATCTCCTGATTCTCCACGGCGTACTCCAATGGTACCTTTATGCTCCATGCCAGCACTGTCCGCTACCGCCATAGGTATTTTCTAGAACACACAATTCCAAGAAAGAATAAAAGCACAATGTCACATACCGGCCACATTATAACATAAGCAACTATAGGAATAAGAAAATGTTAAAAAACATACCATGAGATGTCCATTGGAGATGTTAGTGTTAGTGATGCGATGCACGAAAGGGGACCCGATGTAGCTATCTATCTGGGCAAGTCTCTGAAGGACACGGTCCTTCTCAAGCTCGCTAAGATTCGCTCTTTGAGCAACCACCACATGTTTCCATGGGTCCTCCTCGTCCATATCATCCTCAGTGTCCATATCATCCTCAGTGTTCCCAATATCCTCCTCACTCCCGCCATTCTCGCTCGCAATCCCGCCTATACAGAATTTTGATACGAGGTTGCGGTCCTTCCATAGAGAAGTGAATGTAATCACTTCCGCTTAAATTGTACGTGGCGATGATAGCCTGCAATTGTTCCCCGCAGAAGTATGTCTTCGTTCTTTCTTTTTTTCACTCGAAGAATGTAGGTGGTCCCGTGAACAATGAAATCCACATTATTGCCAACTAACTCGTTGAACTCTTGGCGAATATTGCATGGTAGAATCTAAAAAAGAAATATAAAGAATAAACACAAGTCTCAAGCTAGATAGTAAAACGAAAGAACAAGTTAAAATAAAAAGAATTGGTAATTACCAACGAATCAACGTCACCGTCGTGGAGCTGAAGCATAAAAGAAGTCCCACTGAATCGTCCTTGGGCACATCGGGACCGACATACTTCGCAAGCCATGTTCTATTAAATTAAGAAAGTACACATAGAGGTTAGAGGAGCATAGCTATCACAAAACAAAGACAAATGGCAGCACCTACCTCTAGTAATGTAATAAGGCAATTGACAGCAGTACAAACGAAATGGAACCTGTCGGAGAGTTTAGGTGATACTTCCAACAGTACACTTTCTTCAAGTACAATTGGTTATGTTGTTATTGTGCGTGTTTTTACTCCTATTTAATCTCACATTTCACATTCCTTTTTACTAGTGAAACCTGACTCTATGGTATTCATCTAAACGGAAATACGCATTATTGAAAATTACATGTTGGAGATATAATGCACTACAAAGATCCGATAAGAGCACTGAATCCTGGAGATATAATGCACATTCCTCTGGATCCACGACGTCGGGAGCACCGCGGCCACCAGGAGCAGGCGCACATCCTCCACAACGACGACGGGAGGGCCGGAGTGGGCTGGGATGGAGGGGGCCGGGATGGGAGGGTGGGGGGATGGGAGGGAGAGGGGCTGACCTGGATCAACAACGACGACGACGACGGAGTGGGCGACGACCTGCTCTGCTCCTCTCGACACTGGCGACGGCGGCGGCGTGTGGGTGCGTGTGGGTGCGGGTGCGGGTGAGATCTGGTCACTTAGAATACTAAAGCATTGAGCTAAGCACATTGGCACCGGTTTCTAATACAAACCGGTTCTAAAAGGATCTGTCCACTGGCCCCCCCACCCTGCCGCAAATGGCCTCATGGCCTTTAGGACCGGTTTGTGATACAAACCGGTTCTAAAGGATCTGTCCCCTGGGCCCCCCTCCGCGCAGCAAATGGCCGCAAGGCCTTTAGCACCGATTCTTGATACAAACCGGTGCTAAAGTCCTTGCGGCCATTTGCTGCGCGGAGTGGGGCCCAGAGGACAGATCCTTTAGAACCGGTTTTTATCACAAACCGGTCCTAAAGGTTTTCTCATTTTTGTGCGGCAACAGCGAGGGCTTACCCCAGGCGCAGATGTACGTTTTTCGCCTGGGGTATGTTTTATACCGGAGGCGAACATGTGCTCTATTCGCCTGGGGTAAACGAAGAGAGCCACGGGGGGTGGTGTTGGGTGGCCCTGCCACACTTTACCCCAGTCGCTTCCTTAGTTGGTTCGCCTGGGGTAAGGGACTTACCCCAGGCGCGTAGTTCTTCTGTTCGCCTGCGCTAAGTAGCCCAGGCGCGTCAACTTTCCTGTTCGCCTGTGGTAGGATATGCTGCTATAAGCAAATCTCTAGTAGTGACCGCAGACTCTAGATATGCGTTGTACTACCCTCTCCGCCCGCATGAATGACGCCGCCTTCAGGTGGGACAACCGCGCCCTGCCCTCCGTGGTTAGGGTGGCCTCGCGCACCACCGTCACCATCTCTTAGATGCCACACGCTCCGTATGTGTTGGGCCTCGCCAACTTCTACGTGCCCTGAAGAAGTACCAGATTTGGCGCCGCTCCATGGTGTGAGGTTGAGACCTCCTTTCGCTCCAGTGCCCTTCCTATGTGTTAGAGGGATTCAGTTGATGTCTGAAGTTTTAGGTGTCCAACACCTATGAGCTAAAGAACTCTAAAAGCTCAGGTGATCTCCCATCTTAATATCTTGATTTTGTTCTTTGGCTTTGGAGCTGTTAGTTTCTTTAGTTTTGGTCAACTCTAACCTATTATAATCTGATTTGTGTAAGAACCAGATGCTCCTTTTGTTGTTTCCTTTAGTAATCTGGACTTAAAATAGATAGAAAAGCGATGAAGTGAAATGAGAAGCACATTATAGACAATGATAGGAAGCAACATCGTGCTTGCCAGCTCTGGTTTGAACTGGTTATAGACCAGTCACATACAAGCCTCGCCCAAAATTGATGACCACAAGTTCCATAGATAGCCTTCTTTCGGTTCAGGTAGACTGTGATTCTCAATTTGAGTCTCCTTGACATCTTCGAAAAGTTTAATCGAGTTAGGAACCAGAATTCTTTGCTTTTTTTCATTAGACCCCTGCATACCTCTTTTAATTTGTTGTTCTTGATAAGATAGTTTATATGAAGATTATTACTTGATCATACACTAGAAACTTCTATTGATACATTTTTTAGATAATACTCTTTACAAATACTTTACAAAATATATTTATAAATTACAAGATTATGCATTGTGGAAAACATAGTTATGAAACAAAATTTGTTACAAAATGTAGCTTAGTATAATTTTCACTAAAAAACACCAACTATGTGGCTAAACTATGAGAAACAAACAAAAAATTATACTTGTAATAATATCCAGAGAAATATAAAAGTTTAGTATAAATTATATTTATTTTCATTCGCCCGGGCCCATATTTTTATTGGACCGGCCCTGCCTTTGAGCCCCACTCCGTAGGCTGTATGGGCACAAGGATTCCTTGCCCCCGAGCGCCGA
This sequence comes from Alopecurus myosuroides, assembly GCA_028641055.1. NCBI lineage: Eukaryota > Viridiplantae > Streptophyta > Magnoliopsida > Poales > Poaceae > Alopecurus > Alopecurus myosuroides. The sequence continues at coordinate 28,365,936 of CM054060.1, forward strand.
GACCGGAGCCTTCCTGGAAGTTCCATCGCTGCATCATCTTCGCCACCGTCGAGTTGCATGTGAACGGACGGTTGCCAGAATCCACTACCGCTGCCATGGCTTCCCTGAGATTGATTGGCAACGTTTGCGTTGCGAGGTGAGTTATACGATGCTTAGCTAGGCGGTTGTGAGATATAGTACTTGGGTACAACAGCCAAGAAACCTATCTCTTGTCCCTGAACTAGACCGAGTCGGGACAACTAGGACATTAATTCCAGTCGGACTTGTAGATGGTACACGGACTCGTAGTAGCAGCAAGGCAACGATCCGCGTGGACATATACCGCACTCGCCAGGCCCAAAGTCGCGAAATCGAACCCAATAACAAAAAAAGGGATCGATCGATGGAAACTCGGTCGCTCGCTTGTTTTTTTTCTTCTTTCTCGATTTCTTTGTGCACGGGCTGCTGGGCTTCCTAGTCTTCAAGCAAAGGCCTGGTCAGGCTAGTCTTCTGCTTTTTTTCTTTCTCGTGGGTGAATCCTGCAAACAACTTGGGCCATAATCAAACCTGCCGAAATTTCAGTGCATGCTTTTAAAAAAAAAAATCTTCATATGCGCTTACATGCATCGCTGCAGCGTGCATGCAAGTCCAAAATTCCAATCACAAGGCAAAATCCACACATGGATGCATGCATCTAGCTAGCGAGCTACTTAGCTCACGGGTAAAAAACACGTGAGCCCACATACACGAAATGTTGTCAGCGACACCTTATCGACAACCTATTTTATTCCCAAAAATACATGTTCTCAAGCGTTTTTTCAATTTATGCAATGAGAGAACTATTGCACATGGCTTGTTTCTCCCGTCCAAACTCCTTTCTTATGGAGCACTCTCAATATGCGGATGACACGTTAGTCGATCATCCTCCAAGCTTGCCCGATGCAGCTCCTTGCTCTCAAAGACCTTCTCCTTAGGTTCTCGACAGCTAATGGACTTAGGGTTCATTATACCAAGTCTTGTCTTATGCCTATTAATATCTCGCCGGAGCGCCTTCATTTCATGGCGTCTACTTTTGGATGTGCTACTGGTAGTCTCCCTTTTATATATCTCGGCTTGCCTCTGGGATCTACTCGCCCATCTGTTCAAGACATTTCTCCGATTGTGGATAAGGTGGGACGTCGTTTGAATGCTAGTGTTTGTCATGTGAGTGGAGTCTCCACCCAACCCACTCATTCTTCCATTGATTCCCACTCAAAATCCCAAGGGTTTTCTTTAATAAATAAATAAAACAATTTTATTTCTTTATTTTAATATTTGCTAATTCTATTAACAAACATTAACATATAACCCCTTGAGTTAGTTGTTAAATCTATTAACAACCATTTGATAAGAATCCCTTTGAACTATATTTCAAAATTCCCCGAAACTATTCCGGTGACTATTTCAATATTCCCTGAAACAATTTCGGTGTTGTCCAAACTTTTCTCCGATATTCCGTATCCTCTCAAATGTGTCATCGAACCTTAAGTGTGTCACCCTACGGTTTACGAATAACATAGACATGATCGAGACTCCTCTCCGATTAATAATCAACAGCGGGGTCTGGAGATCCGTGATGACTCCTATGTATTCAACGATGACTCTCGTGATCGTGTGAACCATCAACGTCGTGAACTATTCCCTTTGTCTCGCGATATTTTACTTGTCCGAGATTCGATCATTGGTATCAACCATACCTTGTTCAATCTCGTTACCGACAAGTACTCTTTTCTCGTTCCCATGATTCAACATCCTTGTGATCATATCACGTGCTTGCAAGCGGTGTTGATGTGATATCGCCGAGAGGGCCCAGAGTATATGTCTCCGTCATTTTGGATGGACAAATCCCACTCTTGATCCATGAGCCTCAACTAACACTTTCCGAATACCTAACGTCGCCTTTATAGTCACACTATTACTGTGTGACGTTTGATGACATCAAAGCACCGTTCCGGTATCAGTGATTGACATGATCTCATGGTCTAAGGAATAAGTTACTTCGTATGTTTGATATAACAATGTAAACTTAATGACTTGATCGCATTGCTATATTCACTTTGGGTATATGTTCATCACATTATTCTTCTAATGACATGAACTTGTTATTAACAACATCCAATGTTCATGATCAGGAAACCTTGATCATCTATTAATCAACGAGCTAGTTAAAAGAGAGGTTTTACTAGGAACCATTGTTTGTTTATTAAACACACATGTATCAACATTTCCTGTTAATACAATTCTAGCATGAGAAATAAACATTCATCATAAACAAGGAATAAGATAATAACCAATTTATTATTGCCTCTCGGGCTTATTCCCTTCATGTTGTGCAACAACGTTCACCTGAGGAGGGGGTGGGTTGGGGCGCTGCTGCTGCTGCGGCTTCTGCCGAGGGAACTACTGTTAGTTGTTGTTGTAGCCACCGGTGTTGGTGTTGGTGTTGGGTACAGCAGCCAAGAAACCTATCTCTTGTCCGAGTCGGGCTGCACTATGCACCGAGTCCCTGAACTAGACCAAGTCGGGACAACTAGGACATTCCAGTCGGACTCGTAGTAGCAGCAAGGCAACGATCCGCGTAGACATGTACCGCACTCGCCAGGCCCAAAGTCGCGAAATCGAACCCAATAACAAAAAAAAGGGATCGATCAATGTAAACTCGGTCGCTCGCTCGTTTTTTTCTTCTTCCTTGATTTCTTTGTGCACGGGCTGCTGGGCTTCCTAGTCTTAAAGCAAAGGCCTGGTTAGGCTAGTCTTCTGCTTTTTTCTTTCTCGTGGCCGAATCCTACAAACGACTTGGGCCATAATCAAACCTGACGAAATTTCAGTGCATGTTTTTTTTTAAAAAAAAATCTTCATATGCACATGCATCGATGCTGCTTGCATGCAAGTCCAAAATTCCAATCACAAGGCAAAATCCACACATGGATGCATGCATCTAGCGAGCTACTTAGCTCACAGGTAAAAAACACGTGAGCCCACATGCACGAAATGTCGTCGGCGACACCTTATCCACACCTATTTTATTTCCGAAAATACATGTTCTCAAGCGTTTTTTTTTCATATGCGGATGACACGTTAGTCATCCTCCAAGCTTGCCCGATGCAGCTCCTTGCTCTCAAAAACCTTCTCCTTAGGTGAACGAGGACTATGATGAGCATCTAGTGGGCCAGTTCTATGCCACCCTGTACTTCCACACTGATGAGAGGAAGATCACTTAGATGACGAAGGATCAGAAGCTTTCTGCGTCTTGGAGTCAGTTTGCCACTATTCTGGGCTTGCAGGACTTTGGTGAGACACCATATGCTGATTTTTACTCCACGTACTTTAGACTTCCTTATCGTGAGAAGTCCATGCCACTCACTGAGATGTATGACCTGTATATTCCTGGACGTGTTGTGGTTGGGCAGTCCAAGCATCTGTTGCCAGTCTATGATATCCTCCACATGATCTTCAAGAACACTTTGACTCCTTGAGTGGGAAACTTTGATCAGATCCATGGTTCTCTTGTTGACTTGATGGTAGTCTCTCACAGGCGTCGTGGTGATGGCCTGGGGCTTGATATTATGGACATTCTGTGGAACGAGATGTACAACTGCATCATAAAGAGGAGAGTGCCTGTCTTTGCTGCTTTGGTTTATAAGCTCATCTCCACCACTTGGCGCAATGCCAAGCTTGCTGAAGCTCTATTGGACAATGATCAGGAGCTAAAGACTCATGCCGTTAAGGATCTCCGTGTTAAGAAGCATGCCACTCCTCTACTTGGTCCGGACACTGATGGCTCGAGTGACTCGGATTTCGAGATGGAGAGAAGAGCTAAGAAGGACAGCTTTCGCAAGTGGATGTCCGCTACTTTGAAGAAGATCTTCTGTCTCCAGGTTGATATGGAGGACCAAGCATATCGTGCCTATGTCCGTAGCAAGGACGAGCGACAGCTGACATGCGGCAGCGAGGGGACACGGCGCAGTAAATGCCCGACAGGCTACAAAAAACCCCCGCCACTCGCCAGCACTCCCCATTCTTCCACCTCGCTGCTCCCCCGTCCTTCCTCCTCGGCGCTCTCCTCTCTCCCCGTGCTTTCTCCAGTCGCAGTAGATGGCCAACTACGACGATGCCGCCACCGCCAACGGCTGGCACCGCCGCCACCTTCGCCAGAACGAAGCGTGGTCGTTGTACCGGGCGGGCTATCCGTGCCCGCCCGACATGCGCCTCCCGAGCTCCGCCGGCGGGCAGCCTCGCTGGCACCTCAGCGTCGGCGGAGTTTCCCATACCCCCGATCCCTTCCACGGACGCCGAGTTCCAGCAGGCCATCGCGGAGGTCCGCCAAGGCCTGCCGGCAGACGAGGCCGCGCGGCTCCACTGGAGTTCCGGCAGGCCATCGCGGAGCTCAAGCGCCGCCACGACACGGACCTCGCCGCCGAGGGCAACAACGGCCCTGTCGAGGGCCGCGCCAACAGCTTGGGGCGCAAGCGTTGGTGGGGAGGCCAGCACCGCACTCTCGAGTGGGTGATGGACTACATCGACGCCGGCAACGAGCCCCGGCTGCAGATGCCGCCCCGCCCGTACCCCTCGTGGGCACCGCGGCGGATGGGCGGCGGCTCGTCGGCGGCTACCTTGTCTTCTCCGGCGCCCAATCTCTCTCTCTCACCCCTCCCCTTCTGAACTCCGGCGCTCCTGTCCCCAGGCGCAACGGTGGCGCCCTGCGCATCGGCGAGCCGCGCCAGCGGCAGGACGCGGAGTTCGAGCGCATCGTCCGCCCGAAGACGGAGGTGGACGAGGACGAGGAGTGGCCGGATTTGAAGGACGCCGAGGAGTTGTCGCGCAACACGCTCCAGCCAGTCGCCGACGATGTCGCCGAGGACTGGAGCCTGCGCGACAGCACCGCAGAGGAGCTGGAGCTCCAACGCTGCCTCCTCGCCGAGGCCGAGCAGCGCAAGGCGCAGCGCGAGCAGGAGGCTGCCGCCTATGCGGGAGCCGCCGCATTCCTCTCCCGCCGCAGACGAGGGAGGTCCCCTACGTCGTGCTCGACCCCGACATCGACGAAGAAGCCGAGCTGCAGCGAGCCCTTGCGGTGAGCAGGTGGGGCGACTCTGGCGCGGGGACCGAGCAACCCGCACTGCCGCGCTCCCGGTGAAGGAACGAGCAGGCTGGACGGCGGCGGTTCGGACGACAACGACGACGACGACGTCGACTACAGCCAGGCGATCGCGGCGAGCCTAGGGCTGAAGTAGCGTAGTTTTAGTTTAAATTTACTGTTTTTTAGTTAAAATTTGCGTCGAACTGTATGAAATTTGCGTCAAACTGTATGAAATTTGCGTCGAATCGATTAAAGTGCGTCGAATTTCATTCCTCGAGTTATTTTGGGCCGAATGCTGGGCTGGGGGGCGACTGGGAACCCTGCCCCCCAGGTTCCAGATTAGCGCCGTTTGGCGCCGCGGCGGCCCCAAAACGGCGGCGTTTTGGGCCCTGGGGTGGGCGCCACCACGACTGGAGATCCCCCTAAAAGTTGATCGTTTGCATATTAAGGGGTCTCTAAAACCTAACTTTCTCATATGACTTGGTGATCTCCGTCCATTTGCACCCATTTAATCTCTGACGATGTTCCCCCATTGAAGTTCATTTCTTGTGTTATTATTCTCGAATTAAGGTAGCACAGAGACATCAAATTTTAAGTGATTTATTTGTTAAGAATGCTGGCCACATATCTACTCCCTCCGTTCCACAATATACACCATTTCAAAAGATAATGATTACCTACAAGAAAATTTGCTGATACAACTTTGCAAGACGAATTCATGTTCTTGAACCAGATAAACATCCTATGATAGACAACTCTATGTGCTCGCCATTTAATGAAATACACATGTTCTTCACGATATTTCTACAGGAAATAAAAAAAAAACTACAAAAGGGGCATATGAGCTAATAAATTTTTATTGGTATACAGTACACAGTATCGTATCATTTTGAAAGGTAATGAGTAACTACATCAATTTACAGTACGAATTCGGAAGTCTACCTACGAAATGCAGCATTGGAAATTAGGAATTAACAATAGAACTTGCAAGATGAATTGCAGCTAGCAGTGGTGCTGTCTAGTGACTTGGCAAATTAATACAATCTACGAGACTAGTGCCGCGGTCTTGCGCTGCACGCTCCACCATGTCAAGGCCTTCTTCGAGACGCGCCAGCACGCGTTCGTGAGCGAGCAGCTCGGGCGTGAAGAGCTTCTTCCAAGAGTTGCACCACGCGGTGGCCTCCGCCAGCGGGGGCGTAGCGGCAAGGAGCCAATGTCGCAGCGCGCCTTCCCACTTGTCGAAGAATGACTTTTCGAGCATCGACACCACGTCCTCGACGCGCACGAACCGTGCCAACGACATCAACATCCTGAACGACAACGAGTCCGTCTGCTTGGGCGGCGTGACCTTCAGCTCCCGCACCATCCGTGCCACCGTCGGTAGGATGTGGCGCCGGCTGAAAATATCCCATTGTGCCGGATTAAGGTATTCTTTCCACATCGCGTAGTCGGCGTGGGTGAGGATCTTGCTCTCCACCACGCGGTAGAGACACTTGGGCAGGTGGCCGATGAGAGGGATGAAGGGGCGTAGCCAGTCGGAGACAGCTGGATAGTCCCACCCCGGCTCCCACAATCGCGCGTCCTCGGCCATCCTCGGCGTGATCACCTGCTGAACGAGGTACAACATGGTGGAAGCAGGCAACGAGGCTTTCCACATCCCCGGTGTGCAACTCTTCCGCCGGAATACGTTTTTGGACCTCGTAATGGCCCCTAGCGTCGTCCTAGCGATCTTGTCCCCTTGACGCGTCCGGCTTCTGAGCAGCGCGAGAACCTTCTCGCAGCAATCTACTTCGAGCTTCAGGGCATGTGTAAGAACCGTCGACTCGCGCGACTCGTCGTCTTCCGTCCTCGGCTGCCGCCCTCGAGGTGGCGCCGGTTCGTCTAGACCGTTATCGTACGGATTGTCGCTATGGCCGATACCGGCCTTTGAGCGCCAATCCGTAGGCTGTATGGGCACGAGGATTCCTTGCCCCCGAGCGCCGAGACCGGAGCCTTCCTGAAAGTTCCATCGCTGCATCATCTTCGCCACCGTCGAGTTGCATGTGAACGTACGGTTGCCAGAATCCGCTATCGCCGCCATGGCTACCCCGAGACTGATAGACGTTTGTGTTGCGAGCTAGGTACGTGAGATATATATATATATGCTTAGCTAGGAGGCCGCGTGTGCATGAATATATAGTAGTTGGGTGCCGCAGCCGGGGAAACCTAGCTCTTGTCCGAGTCGATTTTTGGATGAACTATACACCGAGTCGACTCGTTCTTATTGAGTCCCGTTACACATTCCAGTCGGAGTCGGACTCGTGGATGTGCGGCCAAAAATCGCACCTAATTAACTACTTCCTGTTCACGTAACAAAATAATTAACTAGTTGCTGTTCACGTAACCAAGATGGCCAAGTCGCACAGGGAGTCGCCACCGCCGGTGCTTCTCGTCGTGGCTGTCGCCGCCGTGTTGGTGTGCTCGTGCCCCACCATCGTCTCCGCCCGAAAGGTACTATCGCGAAAAACCCGAGACTTTGAGAGGATAGGAGGCATTGGGCTTTCTCGGCGGCGATTACTGTGCGCTCCTGACAGTCAGCCGGCGATGCATTGCCGGCCCGGGCGTGTGCAGGTGGGCGAGACGTGCGCGGTGGGGCGGAACTGCGACGCCGGGCTGCACTGCGAGACTTGCGTGGCGGACGGCAACGTGCGGCCGCGGTGCACCCGGGGGTAAGCCCCGTGGACCCGCAGAGCAGGGCGCCGGACCTTCCCTTCAACCGCTACTCCTGGCTGACCACGCACAACTCCTTCGCCCGCCTCGGCGCCCGCTCCCAGACCGGGACGGCCATAGCCCTCAATCCACCTCCACCTGGGCAATGGCCTCCGTGTGCGAACGTACGGCTAGGCCGCACGAGTCCTGTGTCCATGGCGAATGTAAAGCATAAGCCCTGTGTAGCATGGGCAGACGCAGACGAGGCTCGGCCATGTGTCCAAGGAAGGAGCAGCACCAACTCGAGGCGCCGGTCCTTTTCTGTCACTGGTTTGCGTGCACGGCCGCGCGCCTTTTGCTTCACTGCTGTAGCGACATGCGGATGCGGAGCTGCTGTAAAAATAAGAGACGGAGAGTCCCGAGCCGCTTCCCTGCAACTCTAACGCTGACCGGCCCATGCAACTTCCACGCTCGACCGACCGATTGATTTTTTTTGTTTTTTGAGGGAGACGTACCTGTACTGCTGTACGTCTCTGCGTGGCTCCATCGGCTCTATTTTTTTTTCTCCCACTTGAAGCGACCCGATATCAAGGATACTCGCGTTCGGAAAAGAAAAGAAAAAAAATTGAAAAACACTGCTTGCCTAGGCAACTGCTGGACTGGACCTGGATATATGACTCCATCTCCCTCTTCTTTCCATCTCCCACGCCGTCGCATCTTCGCTCCCTACGTCAGGGCACCAAATCACTCCATATATAGAGATCGCTGCCAGCCTGACCGTCCCCGATCCACTCACGGCCGCCCCGCCCGCGCTCAAAGTCATAAGTAGCACGCGCACCCCGCACGACGGTTAGCGACGAGGGACTCCTATATATAGGCAGGGGAGGTCAGAGGAAATACAGTAGACGGCCATGTGCTAATCATCCAGCGGTTCCCATTTGTGCCACGAAGGAGGGAATGAACGGCTAAGATAAGGCGTGCGGCGGAGCGGTGACATGGAATGAAATAAATCTTGGGGGGAGTTGATATGTCCATTTTGTATCACGAGAAGATCAGAAGAAGACGGGGGGCATCGGAGCCTTAGAAGTCTAAAAAAGAAAGCCAGCCACGAGGATACCCGGAGGGGGGCCACCGGGGGCCCACACCACCAGTCGGTGCCCCCTTGGTCGCGCCTGGGGGTCGTGTGGACACCCTGGCCCACCTCTGGCCGCCTCCTTTCGCCTAATTGACCCCGACGGAACCCTAAGCCCCAGAATATCATCGAGGAAATATTCCGTCGCCGCCTCGGGGCGGAAAACAACAGAGAGAAAAAAGCTCTCCGGGAGGGAGAAATCTGTCGGGGAAACTCCTCCTCGGAGAGGGGAAATCATCACCCTCGTCACCGTCATCACTCCGAGCGTCATCAAGATCATCATCGTCACCGTCCTCACCACCAGCACCATCACCCTCAACATCCACCTTTATCGTGTTGTAACAATTAGGGTTATCATTGTTTTCCACTAGATCTCTCTCTCGGTATGGATTACTTGTTACTGGTTGATGCTTGTGATATTTATCGGTATTTGCACTTTATGACCAGATTGTTATTCATCATTATATCACCTATGATTATGATCCATATGATGTCTAGTGAGTAGTTCGTTTAGTTCTTGAGGACATGGGAAAGGTCAAGATGTTAGTAGTGGAATTATGTTGAAGTAATATCTATATGGTTTGATATTTAAGTTGTGGTGTTATTATTCTAGTGGTGTCATGTGAACGCCGACTACATGACACTTAACCTTTATGGGCCTAGGAGGATGCAATGTGCATTTGGCTACTAATTGTGGGGTTGTCGGAGTGACAGAAACCTAAATCCCCGTTAGGAAACCAATGCACGAGGGAGTGTAGGATCCCGGAGTTTAAGGTTGTGGTTAGATTAATCTTAATTATTTCTTGTATTTACGGATGCTTATAAGGGGCATAATTAAAAGTATGTATTAGTCCTAGTTGGGCGGTGCATTAGCATAGGTTCACCCACACAACATCTATCAAAACAATAAATATTAATCAAATGTATGAAACGAAAGCGCTTGACGAAGTTCCCATGTGTCCTCGAGAACGTTTGATAATCATAAGTAAAACAACCGGCTTGTCCTTTGCACTCAAAAGGATTGGACCACTCGGTGCAATTATATTTACTATCTTTTATTTACTCGCACTTTATTTATCTGTTATATCAAAAAACCACTAAAAACCTGTTTGCTAGTATTTACAGTGAATCATATATCCAACCTTGTTGTCAACACCTTCTGCTCCTCGTTGGGTTCGACACTTTTATTTATCGAACGTACTACGGTACATGCCCTATACTTGTGGGTCATCAATGTGCTGACGGATAAATAAAGCCTGAACTCGGAAGACGTCCAGTGTTGACTTCATGTTTCCAAACACAAACCTGGATGTTAATTTTATTTTGGTCGATTCTCTGAATGTTAATTTTTTTTTTTTGAGCAATGGATTCCTGATTTCTATCTTGCTGGTTGTGTTGCTGGAGCGGATGTGTTGTGTGATGCTACTTGGTGGTGTTGGGAAAGCAAGGGGTTCGTCTTGCACAATTTTGGTGGCAATATTGGAGCCTCGGTGACCGCTTCTGCTGTTATGTTGTTGTAATAGTTTTTTTTTATAAGTTACCGGAGAGGGCACAGGGCCCTCACCTGAATTTTTCCATTTATAAGCACGGAGAAACCGTGGGCATCAGATTTTTACAGAGGGGAGAGTGAGGGGGGAGGATTATACAGGGCAGGGGGAGTAAGATTACAGACAAGCGGGGAGGAGGTATGTAAGCCAGAGGTCGACGTCGCTCCTTTGATCCTCAGGCAGGCGAGCACACCAGAGGACAACATCGTCCCTACAGTTCTTGCGCACCAGCTCGAGGGATGGGGGGAGCGAGTTGAAAACGACGCCGTTCCTGTGCTTCCAGATGTGCCAGAAACACAGCTGGCGCAGCATGGGGGCCGATCGAGTCGGCATCGCAGGCGGCAGTGGGCATGATGCAGCATCGCTGCAGCGGGGAACTTGCAGGTCTTCGGCGCCGAGGGCACGCCGAAATTGACGCGCGAAGGGGCAGGCGAAGATCAAGTGCTCCGGGGTTTCCAGCGCGGCTCCACAGATGGCGCAACCACTTTCCTCTTCTTCGAGGATGTGTTTCCGCAGCAGGTTCGAGCGGCACTGAATCCGCCCCTGCCGCAACAACCAGGCGAAGAATTGTACTTTCGACGGCGCGTGGCTGCGCCAGACGAAGGCGTAATCCGAAAATGTCACGCCGCCCAGGGTGCGCAGTTTGTACAAGCTGGAGGTTTGCATGGAGCCTTTGATTCCAGCACAGAGCGGCAGCGACCGGATGTCCGCGCCGCGTTCCAGCCTGACCCGGGCGAGCACGGGGTCGAGCTTGCGCCGTTGCCGCTAGCTGACAGGCGGGGGGCGAGAACACTGTCCAGCGCATCCCGGAGGACACGACTGACAGTGGCGTGCGCGCTGGTGGTGTGGGAGAAGAGTTCGGGGGCCGAGGTGGCGAGAGCGCCAGAGGGGAGCCAGCGGTCAAGCCAGAACGCCGCCCGCGTTCCGTCGTGCAGCTCGACGCCGCTGATGCTGCGGTAGAGTGGCATGAGCTGGACCAGCCCGCACCAGTGAGACCCGCACAGCAGACAACGAGGATGCGTTGTCAACGGCAGCGCCGTCGAGGGCAGACCAGACCCACCGCGGCCAAGATTCGTCGACGGCGGTGTGCAACCTGTGGAGCAGTTTGGTTTGGAGACACGCGTTCTGCTCGGAGAGGGAGCGAACGCCGAGTCGCCCTCAGTCTTCGAGCGGCACACGCGCTCCCAGGCCATGAGGCAGCGCGCACCGAAGGCCGTTTCCCCGGCGGCCCAGAGGAAGGCACGACGGAGCTTGTCGATCGCAGTGATCACTCCAGCGGGGAGACTCAAGGCGCACATGGCGTAAGTGGGCAGGGCGTCCAGCACCGAATTGAGCAGAACGAGCCGTCCGCCGGTGGAGAGGAGAAGCGCGCGCCAGCCCGAGAGGTACCTGTCCACCTTGGCAATGAGAGGGAAGAAGGCGGCGATGCGCAGCTTTTCCGCGGACAGCGGCAACCCAAGGTAGGTTTGGGGGAACCCCTCAACCCTGCATTGGAGGCAGGATTGGATTTCGTCGAGAGTGTCCGGGGGGACGTGCATAGGCACGAGGGTGCTCTTGGCGTAGTTGATGCGGAGTCAGGTGGCTTCCTCGAAGGTTTGCAGGATGGAACGCAGGCGCCTGGCCGCCCCCGCGTCCGCTCGGAGGATGAGCAGCGTGTCGTCCGCATACTGCAGCACAGGGCACGACGCACTGTCGATCAGCGGGTGGAGCAGCACGTCATCACGCTGGACAAGACGATGCAGGACATCGGCGACGATGATGAACAGGTAGGGGGACAGTGGATCCCCCTGTCGCAGACCTCGCAAGCACCTCATCCATTTCCCAGGGAGTCCGTTGAGGAGGATTGCAGACATGGAGCTGGAAAGCAGACACTCGATCCAGTCGCACCAGAGCGGCGGGAACCCTCGCACAAGCATGATGGCACGAAGGCTGGACCAGCTGACAGTGTCAAATGCCTTGGCGAAGTCGAGTTTTAGCACCACACACGGGGTTCTTCGCTTGAAACAGGTTTGGACCAGCTCAGTTGCATAGATAAAGTTTTCTGAAATGCTGCGTCCCGCCAGAAACCCTATCTGATCAACATCCGCAATCTTGTTGATGTGCAGCTGCAGCCGGGATGTGAGCACCTTGTTGATGCATTTGACGGAGCAATTTTGCAGGGATATTGGCCTGAAGGAGCTTGGCGCAAGGACGCCGTCATTCTTGGGCAGGAGCACGACGTGCGCCGTGTTGATCCGGTGCAGGTCGACGGCACGGGAATGAAAGTTTTCAAAGAGCCGTAACAGGGCCGGGAGCACCATGGGCCAAGCAGCCTTGTAGAAGCTAGGCCCAAGTCCATCAGGGCCGGGAGCACTTGAGCAGTCCATGCCGTCGATGGCGCGGCGGATTTCATCACGCGAGAAAGGGCGAACCAGGTCCTCTCCGTCGACCTTGGGGCAGCCCTCGTAGAGGGATTCGAAATAGAGGGATTCGAAATCGAGCGCACTGGCCGGGTTTGGTGCGCCCCCGAGCAGGTTGGAGTAGAAGGAGTGGAGGGCAGCGGCCTTGGCATCGTGGGAGACGAGCAGGGCCCCGTCGACGTCGAGGGCGCGGATGTTGTTCCGGCGTAGCCGTTGGGAAGCCCGGGGCGTGAAAAAACTTCGTGTTCTCGTCGCTTTCGACGATGGCACAAAATTTCCCCCGCTGCTTCCAGTAGGCAGCACGAGCAGCGATCAGCTCCGCCAGTTTGGCCCTGCAAACACCACGAAGCTCTTTTTCTGCAGGGGAGAGGAGGCGAGATTCTTCGAAGAGGTCAAGCAGATCAGTAAAAAAATTGCAGTTATTTTCTAGAAGCGGAGAGAAGCGGTGGGAGCGTCGCCAAACCTTGGCAGCCGTGCGGTACGACTTGAGGCAAGAAGACAGATCCGCGGCAGCATCTTCCAACCGGCGAGGTCTGTTCCAGGAGGGTAAGGTGGAGGGGAGGAAAGACGGGTTCGTGAGCCAGCAGTTCTCGAACCTGAAGCAGGAGGAGCACGGGATCATAGCCTCTGATTTGTGCCTCGATTACCAGCGCTGCCTTTCCTGGGAAGGGGACTCGAAGCGGGTGACCAGCCCTAGAGAAGGTGATGCTTTCATTCGACCGGTCCAAGAACTCAGGTGTTGCAGGAGGTGAAATTTCTTCCATATTCACCTGCCTAGTGATGAGCATTTGGCTTCGCTTGGATGGGTCACCTTTATGTATCATGTAAATTTTCCCTTTTGGCTCCAGGTATCTGTCTTCCTCCGGGTAGCCCACCCTATACTTCTGGTGTACTGTTGCGGCTTGATGTGCTCTAGTCGCTCCTTGTGCTGGAGGTTGTTGCTGGGGTGGTGCGACTGCTGGTCCTGGAGGAGGTGGTGGCGCACCTATGTCTAAAGCTCATGGGACTGCTAGGAATCCCGCTTGTAGTGCCTCTCTTTATTTCCTGAAAGATGCCTCTGCGAGTAGATTGAATCTACGATAGTCCATGAGCTTGTGGTTTGACCTGGGCACTCCATTATCATCAGTGTAAAGATGGTTTGGGCACGGTCCTTTGAGTTGCTGCTCAATCGATATGGGGGGGTAGCCCATCCGCCCTTATTTTCCGTGGCTGCTACTCACGTTTCTGTTCTTGCCTGCGGTCTCGATCTTGTTCGCGCGGCGGATCGCGTCCTTGCCGGCGGTAGTCGTTACTGCGACTGCCCGGGAACTCGGCTGTGACTAACTCGGGTTCATCTCGCCGTACACCCAGTTCTTCTGCTTCCCTCTTATGTTCCTGTCATTTTTTTACCATATGTTTCCCTCATGGGCGTAGGAGGTTTCCATGCGATATTTTTTGGGTGAGGGTGGGTGGGTGTTGCGTGTTGACTCCTCAGCTTCTGCCCAGCTGTTTGCCACCTCCATGAGTTTGCTCACTGTTTTCACACGAATCCGGTCGATGTAGTCTTTCAGGTCCATGCGGAGGAGTCATTCTTTGAAGTTGTCGATTGTTGTTTCATCCGAGATCTCTTCTGCACTATTTTTTAACGTGGTCCATATTTGAATGTACCCGCGAATGTTTTCATCCGATCTTTGCCTACAAGACTTTAGCTGCCCGACTGTTACTGGTCGTGACCTGAAATTTTGGATGAAATCGTACTCGAATTCTTCCCAGCAGCCGTATTTATTTTTAGGCCTGCTTTTCAACCAATTCCTTGCTTCTCCTACTAATTGTAAGTGTATGTATTGCATTGCTATTGTCTTGTTTCCTTTCTAGAACCTTACAGTTGTGAGGTAGTCATCTAACCACGCTTCGGGTTCTTGATCACCGTCGTGCTTGGGTGTTTCGGTTGTTAACTTGAATCGCCTTGGCTTCCTGGCCCGACAAATTTCCTGAGTAAAACAAGGTCCGCTGAGCTCCTCATCATCCAAGTTAGTCGAATCATACATCGGCTTATCTTCGCGAGTTCTAGTAGTTTTTGAGGGCGGTAGTTCTGATGCTCTTTCTCTTTGCGACTTGTCCACCCTGCTTTATGTTAGTCGATTACGTAAATCTTCCGGGTCTTCCTGTTGGCGCCTCTCCCAAGTTGATTTGGTTTTCTCCCTTGCTAGTTTTGCGGGTGCTGGCATTTGCGGAGGGAGTTTCTATCCTATCTCCGCACTTGCCATGCTAAGCCCGTGAACCATCCCGTCGTGTACTTCTCTTCGCAGATCGCCCAGGGTCGATTTTATGGACATCGGGTAGGTCTGGACTTACAGAAGCCTTTCCTGAGGCGTTATAGGTGTTAATTTCTCCGTCGGGCAATGTTCTCTCAGATCTTGGTCGAGGCCCAGCATCTTCCGGGTACTTTCCATGTACTATGTTGTCATATCGATTGTTCGCGATCGTCGATTGGGGCAGATGGTTTCTGCAACCCGCTACCAGACGCTCCAGTCGAATGTACTTCTAGGAAGCTGGTGTCACCCAGATCCTTTTACATCTTGTTTAGCTTTTTCCTGTGTTGGGCCAATTTCCACTTGTAGGTTGTTCGCTCCTCTGCGGTAGCGTCTACTGGAGGAGGAAGAACTTGTTCAACAAAAGAGGTGACTCGACCCATTGTTTCCTTCGTTACGTAGATCTTGGGGCGCTCTGTTTTACCCTTCCTATTTTTAGTCGATGTCTCGGGACTAGCAAGCGGGGGTAATTTTATGTGTCCTTCATCACCATGTTCTAGGTCTTCATCCTAAGGGGGGGAGATTTTTCGGGTCCTCGTCCGTCTCCTCTTCTCCATCCTCACCTCCCTCGGTCGCATCTGCGTCAGTTGTGAGGGTAGTTTTGAGCGGGTCTGCCATTTTTTCTTCGTCTTCGCTTTCTGAAGATGACAAGTGGGTACGTCTCGCCATGGAGACGAAGTGCAAGTGAGGATTAGTCGGGTAATAGTACTCGAGACTTTCTTCCTCTAGGGGTAAAGCACACTCGGGTACAACTATTTCCTCCTGGCGAACCCTGGCGGAATCTTCTAAACGTATGACCCACGTGCGTCTGGCACGGAAGTTTAGGTCGCCAATCTTTAGGCCGATACTCGCGGATTGAGTCCGACCAAGTCGCCGAGTCGTAGATCGATGATGGGATCGAAGGAGCCGCGGATCCAACACCCAGGATTCCCACAGACGGCGCCAATGTTGAGGAAGTGAACTCAACAATCCCCATGGTTAGGGACCCGGGGTTTAGTAAAGGAAGAGTGCGCTGGTGGACTATCTGATTTGATGGGTTACTGCCCATCGAGTTTATTTCGATGGGTGAAAAGGTGTCGATTGCAGTGGGTGCTTTCCGTAGATTGGATCTCGGCTAGCTCTGAATCTAGGGTTGTCTGTCTTACTCGTGACCCCCTTCCCGTGCTTTATATAGGTAGCAGGAGTCTCAGGGATCGTACACGAGGTGGATTTCAACTCTAGGTTGGTAATTATACTTTCCTACTCCTGACAATGGAGTCTTTCCTTCTGCCATGGCCTAATTCTTCATAGTCTTCCGCACATACCGCTTGAGGAGCCCTGTAGTACCCCTTAATGGGCTGCACCGGGTACCTTCCTAATGGAGGGTCTCTCGGGTACCCCCACAACATGGTACAACCTGAGGGTTTTGTCAATTCGAGGTATGCAAGCTGGAAAGATCAATCTATGGTCTTAAGAAAGCATCCAGGAGTTGGAATTTACGATTTTGTGAGGTAGTCAAATGATTTGGATTCACTCAGAATTTCGAGGAAACTTATGTATATAACAATGTTAGTGGGATCTCCGTGTCATTCCTTGTGCTCTATGTCAATGACATATTTCCAATTGGAAATGATATAGTATTTCTTGGCGAAATCAAATTTTCGTTAGAAAAGAGTTCTGCAATGAAAGATTTGGGAGAGGCAGCCTATATATTAGGCATCATGATCTATCGTGATAGATCAAAACATCTAATAGGGCTAAGTCAAGGAATATACATAGAACAGGTGTTGAAATAATTCAACATTGACAATTCTGGAAAGGTTACATTCTAATGGCACCTGGAACAGTTTTGAGCAAGAGAGCACTGTCCTCAAATAGTTGTTGAGCAAAAAGAGATGGACGATAAACCTTGTGCTTCAGAAAAAGGTTCCATCAGTTATGCTATTACCTGTACAACACATAATGTGTCGTATGTCTTAAGTGTTACTAGTAGATATCAATCTACACCTAGTAAAGTCCGTTGGACAACAGTTAAAAATATTCTTAAGTAACTCGGGAGAACTAAGAACATGTTCTTAGTCTATGGAGGATACAAAGAGCTTAGGTTAAAAGGTTACACTGACTCGGGGTTTCAGTCTGATTCAGACGATTCCAAAGTACAATCAGATTATGTTTTCATTCTAAATGGCGGTGGATACAGATAGAGATCTCCAAGCAGAGCACTAAGGCCGACTCTACAATGGAGGCGGAGTATGTACCGGCATCTGAAGCTGCAAAGTATGGATATTGGATAAAGAAGTTCATTACTGAGCTGGGAGTGGTTCCTTATGCAATGGTCCCCATTGAGCTCTATTTTGACAACAGTAGTGCAAAAGTGGCCCTGGCAAAAGAATCCTAGATCTCATAGCAAAGCTAAGCACATAGACCGCAAGTATCATTTGATAAGATATTATGTTTCAAAGGGGTACACAAATATTTGCAAAATTCACATGGATCTGAATGTCTCAGATCCAATGGAAAAGGCTCTACCACGTCACAAGTTTGGGTCTCACCGATCTGGCATCGGGTTAAAAGAAGACTTAATGTAATAGCTAGATTATTATATCTAGTGCAAGTGGGAGACTGTTGGATGTATGCACAAGAGAAAATAACATACGTTTTTTTCAGGATTAAAGTATTATATTTTTATGATATAACTACTATGGTCACTGAATATGAGATTCATAGGAAACCCCATACGCACGTGTAGAAACATAAACACACCGTTACACCCTTTTTCATGTCTCACAAACAAACTTGTTAATATTAGATGATCATGTTTTCCTGGTCATGGACATATGTTTTGTCAATATTAACAAGAGCACTTTGTTTCTTTCAACGATGTGGATGGGTAGACCCAAGTAATTGAGATACCACGAGATTTGTTTTGGTAAATAGTATCGTCATAAGATGGTTGTTTTGTTTGCTTCCTTATCCCATGATAATGTTCAATGATCTTTACCGGAGAAATCATTTTGGTATAGTCAAGTATAAAATCGTAAACCAGGTGATCAAAAAATGCTATCACTGGGTTGTCTCGAAAGAATTTATTTCATTTTGATAGTTAAAGATTGGTAATTACACTTTTAGACATTAGAGAGATACATCGAGGATCCACTTGGTGAAATAGTATCGGTAAATAAGTTTGTGCAGACAAAGACATGACACTAGTCATGGGGATACTACAACACAGTAAAGAGTAAAAGTAATCATACCGGATATCGGTAATAATGTGATTAAAGATTTTAATCATGGTCTTATCATTCATCTCGTGTCGAGGTATTGCAAAGTAATAGGAACTTACTCAACAAACCAACAGGTTCAACACTTTTTTCTTCGTATAACTTGTAGGAGTCAATATAGACGTCCACGGTCCCGATGTTGATTATGGATTGGGAAATTGGTTTCATGATCATGTCTACTTGTTATCGAACTTGCAGGCGTTACACACTTAAGTCTTCATAGTAATTTGTTCACATTGGATGGTCCGGAGAAAGAGCGTGTATCATCTGGATGTTTTCGGCGTGATAGAATCAATATTCAGAGAGATTACGGAGGACATCCGATGTCCCAACATGTTGGGAATATGTTCCTAACATCGTTTGATAAGGTCGATGGTATTATCTATAGGGGTTACGGGGTTCCGGAAGAATTTCGGAGGACTTTTCATAAAGGGGGTGTGCCGGAGGGGGACATATTTCCTCCTATGAGAAAACCCAATTTTGCGGGGCTGCCAGGTGGGTCCCAAAGTCTCACAATGTGCACCACCATCCCCTTGTATTTTTCTCTGGTTTATTTGATAAATAAATGAGGTGGAAAAGTGGAAAAGGGAAAAGGGAAAGAGGGGGTGGGGGAGTTGGACTCCATCCAGGAGTCCAATCCTATCCCCCCTAGTTGACTTGGTGCGGCCAAGGGAGGGAGAGTGGAAACCGACCTCCCCCTTTGGAAAGCCTCCCCTTTGTCCCACTATATAATCCCACCCCTCCCTCAATGAAAGAACACACAATTGGCTCTCAAGCCTCTCTCTAGTTAATTAGAGGATCTAATTAGGGTTTCTAATTAGACCCCCACTAATTGAATTATAGCTTCCTATAATTGGGTTTTGAGGTGTCCTCCCCGATTAGATCGTGCTCTAATCTCTCTCTCTTACATGTGTTGGGATCTCTCTAGCTCAATTGTGAACCTGTAGCGATTATCCCTGGACGGTGAAGCGCAACAAGACTTTGACGAATGTACGTGTGCGAACTCTCATAGGGGTAACACGTGATACCCTCACGCTGCTGGATCCAGAAGGTATGATACGGGAAGACGACAACGGTCCCAACGCTAGGCTTAGCTATGGGACTCTTCAACAGGCATCACTGACATCCTCATCAACACTCGTTCCGCGCTTCGTGTTGGTAACGATCAGATCTAACCTCGCCCGCACCTCGATTGTAGATCCTGTGTGCTACATAGGTCGGAAAATTTTAAATTTTGCTAGTACAACAATAGTTCTCTTAGATAATGGTGGGTGATTCCAGTGAACCAATCCCACCTAAATCTTGAACAAAAAGTTCATCATCCTATGAATCCATGCACATTCTCATGATGATTCGTACAAAGCAATCATCTCAAAATGATTAGTGGACATAGCCACTAAGGTTTGTTTTGTCGACTTCCGAGAGAAGGTCGTGCCCCCATGTAAGAAGAAAAAACTAGTATGTGATCTGGCATTGTGGGGGATCTGACATGTATCCAGCATCACAAACCAAGATCTTTTGTGTCCTGATGATATCTAAGAATATTCTTCACACCAAGACAATGCCTTTTCGTTTGTGATGCGCTTTATCTAGACAACAAATTAACTGCAAATGATTTGTCAGGTCTACTGCAATTCTCTAGATACATTAGCACACCAATAGCACTGAGATATGGAGACTCTGGTCCCAATATCTCCTCATTGTCGCTCTTTGGCCTAAATGGGCCCTTGTCTCTTTTAAGAGACCTTACAACCATATGTGTTTTAGATGTGTATGCTTTATCCATAACGAACTTCTCCAATATATTTTCGATGTAAGCATACTGATGAACAAGTATTTCTGAAGACACATGTTCAAGTTGCATACCAAGATTTTTTTTTGTTTTACCCAAATCTTTCATGTGTGGTTCCAATAATGTTTAAGTCATCAACATACGCAAAAATTATATGAAATACATCAATAAACTTCTCGATGAACAAACATGGGCAATCATCGTTGTTCGAGTAACCTTTCTGCACAAGAAACCCACTCAGCCGGTTGTACCATATTCTAGCCGACTGCTTCAAGCCGTATAATGACTTGTGTAGCATTACACAATACATGTTGCGATTAGGTTTCAGATCCGAAATCTTTAGTCTTTCTGGAACTTTTGCATAGATATCGTGACCCACATAAATATGCGGTCACAACATCCATTAATTGGATACACAAGTTCATTTGTACTGGTTCTCTCATCGTAAGAGAATATGTCTTATCGTATCGATGTCGGGTTTCTGTTCAAATCGTTGTGCTACCAGTCTCGCTTATATCCCACCACCTCATTGTTTTCGTCCCTCTTACGAACAAAAACTTATTTTGCCCCCACGGGGAAAACATGCTTAGGAGTTACGTTTACTGCAGTAAATTCCCCTCTCCTGGTAAGCAGCGCAATTCTTCCTCTATTGCGACATTTCCTTGCCCCCGCGCACGAGACCGGATCCTTCCTGGTCTTTTTAGTTCGTTGATTGAAGATCCAATTTGAAAAAGAACGAGTTCAGAGACAGAAAATTGTGTTCAAGTTTTGGCACGGTTTTTGTAAGTCATGCTTTTGACGATTTTAAAACCAAACAAGTAGCGGCCCTGCAAGTTCCAAGTTGGAAAAAGCAAACAGACACGCGGATGGACCCACGTGTCAACGGCCAGTGCAAAACCACCCCTTATCCCCTCTTCCACCACCATCCCTTCCCACTGGCCCTGTGCCGCGCCACATCGCTGCTCTGTATCGCGCCACACCACACCACATCGCAGCTCTCCCTCGCGCTCAGTTCCCAGCAGCGCGCGGCCAGGCGACGCCATGGCCCATTCCTGCCTCTCCACGGCGCGCACGGCGGCGCTGCGCGTCCCGTGCCCCAGGCTCCATTCCGACTCTGCTGCCTTCGTGTTCCCCCGCGCGTCGTCACGTCGCCACGGGCACCGGCTCATTGCCGACTACGTCGCCGCGCCCTCCGTGCCGGTGAAGCGACAGAGCGGGCGCGTCACCGCGATGGCGATGCAGGAAGAGGGCGCGGCCACGGCTGTCGAGGAGGCGCAGGAGGAAGACGTGAAGGAAACCGCGGGGCAAGCGCAAGAGGAAGTGCCAGCAGGGGAGGTCGAGGAGGAGCAGGGTGCGGCCGCGGAGGCGAGCTCCGACGATGGTGGTAACGGTGCCACCAGCGCTCCGGATGCGGAGGCGGCAAGCACCAAGCTGTACTTCGGGAACCTGCCGTACAACTGCGACAGCGCGCAGCTCGCCGGCATCGTGCAGGACCACGCCGTCCCGGAGATGGTCGAGGTACGCGCGCTGTCTGCTTGCTGAAATGAACCACTCTGCTTAGTAATTTCTTCCACCTATGAATGCCTTGATTAAACATACTTGATCACATCACCAGATTGATTAGAGCCCCTCAGACGTCCTAACCTGCATTGGTAGAACCGAAATGAGACGCCTGAATGTTTCAGGTGCTCTACGACCGGACGACGGGGAGAAGCCGAGGCTTTGCCTTCGTGACGATGAGCACGGTCGAAGACTGCGAGCGAGTCATCAAGAACCTTGACGGCACTGTAAGCACTCTTAAATCTTAAATCACCAATCATCAACCAGTCCATTAATCCCTCATACACCACTCAGCATCAGCGACGCAACTTGTTCATGGTCAGCTTATATTTTC
The DNA here is from genome assembly GCA_028641055.1 of Alopecurus myosuroides. Lineage (NCBI taxonomy): Eukaryota > Viridiplantae > Streptophyta > Magnoliopsida > Poales > Poaceae > Alopecurus > Alopecurus myosuroides. The sequence goes on from CM054060.1 coordinate 28,388,034, forward strand.
CATCCATTGTTTCAGATGTACAGTGGGCGCACGATGAGGGTGAACATGGCCGACAGGCCCAAGCCTAAGCTGCCGCTGTACCCGGAGACAGAGCACAAGCTCTTCGTCGGCAACCTGTCGTGGACAGTCACCCCGGATATGCTCGTCGAGGCGTTCCAGAAGTGCGGCAACGTGGTCGGTGCCCGGGTGCTCTACGACGGCGAGACCGGACGGTCACGCGGCTACGGCTTCGTCTGCTACTCCACCAAGGAGGAGATGGACCAGGCGATCGAGACGCTCAACGGAACGGTAAATCAGTGCCTACTTCCTCACCATCTCTCTTCTGTTTGCTACTACATGAAAATCTATAATGTGTGAGTTCAGATGCAAACTTATACTAAATGTCAGGCTCAACATTTACCTAATGGCAACCATGCATCTTTAAACCGTTAAAGCGCAAAACGTAGCAACTGGCAAGTTCAGATAAAACTAAAGAATTCTTGCCAAGATGAACTTTGATGTCTTCATTGTTTGGGCCAGTAGGACTCTGCTTGGAGATTCAGTGATCATATCTCACTCACAAAATAAGAATACAGCTGACCTGAACAATGACACATCATGCAGGAAATCGAAGGCAGGGAGATCCGGGTCAACATGGCTCTTGGAAAAAGATACTAGAGCTGGATTGTTTCTTCACATTGGAGAAACTTGCAGAAGATCTATGCAATGCTTCGCTACAGCAAGACTTACATAACGGTTGTTACCAATTACAGAGCAGCAGGGGAACACGGCTATTGCTCGTAGGAGCGCACTCCAAAACCCACGACAGTGAAGAGATCACTCTGAATTATAGGGCCATTCATGTTTTTTTCTCTGTAACTAAGTGTGTGCTTAACCATGTGAAAACAGATATTACATGGTTCCATGCTCAAGGAACCACATCATTTTGATCCTACTGCAACTCGGCTTGTTATGCGTCCACACAATGTGTTGGCCAAAAATATACTTGTGTTTGCACAGAAATGGCTCAAAACTTTCTTTACACCCAGGGGAGTGTGCAGAGTGTTTGAGGATCATAGAAACCCACTGGGATTCTTCGAAAATCAGTCACCATTTCTTGATTGTTCTCAGGATGAGCAGCAGCTCTGTTTAACTCACAGACAAAGCTGGTTGTCAAGTATCATAGCGTTCCTACTTTTTGAAGGGCTGAAAACAATGGCACAACAAATACCATTCAAAAATATTGTTCCGGGGCCGGAAACTGCAGCGCGATGAGCATGAACATGGCCGACAGGCCGCATGATGAGGGTGAACATGAGCGAGAGGCCCAACGCCGTAGCTGCTGCTGTACCTGGAGACGGAGCACAAGCTCTTCGTCGGCAATCTGTTCTAGATAGTCACCACGGACATTCTCGTTGAGGCGATCCAGCAGTGCGGCAAGGTTGTCGGCGTGCAGGTCAGGACGTCAGGTGCTCTACCACAACGAGACGGGCCGGCGGGACTACGGTTTTGTGTGCTGCTCCACCAAAGGAAAGATGCGGAATGCTACCGGCACACTCAGGACGTGTTTGTTTCAGGCGGCGGTAACGCAAACGCTTGACGTGTTTGTTTCAGGCGGCGGTAACGCAAACGCATTTGGTAACAGATTACACAACGTAATAGATCCGGACTGCACAAATCGTTTTTTGTTTGGTTTGAGCTGGTAACGTTAATGCCCTTGGCTGCTTCAGAGACGAGGTGGAGAAAGCTCAGTGGCGAGGAAGGTTGAAATATAAATACACGCCTAGCCCCATTTCCATCGGTTCGGATTTTGGGATAATTAGCTAGTGCAACAATTCTATAAGGAAGGGCCGAAGAGGTTGTTGATTATTGAGGGAGAGAGCTTCAGGCTGTCGGGCTCTCTAGGTCGACCAGGTCACCGGCCGGACACCCCGGCCGACCTCGTCCACTGCCAGCGCCGTCTCCCTCGCCGCTGATTTCTCGACCGCACCCCCGAGGACGGCCCTCCGAGGAGTCCCCCATATTCACGAAGCTCGCGGTGTGCGACCCTCTGCACCAGCGGTGGCTCCAGCTTCCCCCGATCCCCGACGACCTCGCCGCTTCCGTGGAGCACCAGCTACGCGTGGGATTCGAGCGCTGGCGTGAGCCCTTCCTCGTTACCCCCGGTGAGGAGGAGGAGGCGGAAGAAAAGTCAGGTCGTCGGCCGGGTCGAGCAGCCCGTCGAGCTCGTCGGCCGGCGGGGATTTAATTTTATGCATGGCAATGGATCTTGGGGATAGGAGGCGGAGATTGATGCTCCCGACGGCGAAGAACTTGCTCGATTGAGGCGGAAGAAATCGAGGGAGGCAAGCTGAGTCGAGTAGAAGATCTTGGAGGATGGTCCAGTAGGAGAAGCTGACGAAGCTGGGCCGGTAACGTAACTCGATTGTGTTGGGAATATGCCCTAGAGGCAATCATAGATGATGTAATTCCCAATGTATTCATAAAGTTATTAAGTTGTCCTTGTTTTGAACATCTGATACATGTCATTGAATATGTGATTCGATTGTGGAACTATGTATTCATGTTGTTCATACTAGATTGTCCTTAGTCTTTTAGGTTGTGCTGGACACACACCCTAGACTAATGTGAGTGTTGGCTGATGACACGGTTCCACTTGTCATGGGCATGGTGATGCCATTCCAACGTTCACGGACTTGGCTAAAGAGTTTAGCAAGTCGGACTGACCCACATTGAGATGCAACGATCAAGTCGTCATTTGCATGTCTCAATCAATGTAATCCTTAGACCTGAGGTTGTCGCACAATCCGAGTTGTGGATCACCGACTTAGGTTCTGTCAAACGTTGTTCTGTGACAAGGCAACTATAAAGGCAGAGTTCGGGTCGAATGAGAAGCAAGCTGCGTGATGTGGATAATCAAGATGGGATTTTGCCCCTCCGAATGGAGAGATATTCTCTGGGCCCTCTCGAGTGATATGATTCAGGAAGCATGGCCATGCGCGACTCAGTTAAGTGTTAACTGTGTCGGTTGACTAAGAGTTAGTCAGATGAATCGCATATCACGGATCGAGAAGAGAGTTGAACTATTTAAGGGATGACGATAAATCGCCTATAGTTCGACAAGGTATATCGTGAGGCAAAAAGGACTAAGATGAATATCACATTGAAAGGTATGTCGTCATGACTCAATGGAACTTGGGAGTCGGCACGTTCTGCTAGGAGCCGCTACCGATTGATCGATTGGGAGTAGGACTCCAATCGTGTCCATGTCGCCATGAGCCTGCAGGGTCGCACACTTAAGAGCGGGAGCAAGCATTGGTTGGGTTGGACCCAAACCGGAAATGGACTGAGTTAGTGAGTCGGACTCACGGAGGGAATGGGCCACAAGTGTTGTGAAGCCCATTACCATACGCTATATAAAGAGGGGCGCAGGTTGCCCAGCGGGCACGTTAGTCCACTCTCCCATGCGTTGGGAACCCTATCCCCACTCAGTCCAGCCGCCGCACCGGACCTAGCAGTCCGCCGTCGGAGCTCCTCCTCGTACGTGTGGATACCGGCAGAGGTGCTGTACGTTCAGCACTTCGACGTTCGAGGGATTGGATCGGCCGGACCGGATCGTGGGACTGCACTGCCCCGACCAGACGCGCTACATCGATAATCCGCACCTGCGCGTCTAGTGGTAATACTCGTGGCTTTCTACCTCGGCTAGATCTTGGGAGTACCGCGTAGGAAAAGTTTTTCGTTTATCTCTACGCGCCCCAACAGATTGCGGTGGGGGGTGGCCGGTATCAGACAACAGCAGCGACGGAACTCGATTACAGGGCACCTAATTACGTCCGGTCTGAAACAAACACGAGTAACGGTTTGAGGTAACGGAGGTATTGGATGACGGGATAAAATCACCAAAACAATGGAATGGAAGAGTGTTACACATACTAGATAATTACCCATGTATTCCAGCGGGACATATACGGATGGCAGCGGATACCCATTACCCGTTTAACCTGCATGTATTTACCCTTTAGGCTGAGGGTTTGATAAATGAAACTAAACCCATGGGTAAGAAAATGGTAGATATATATTGTATACCCAGTGAGTTTAGCGGGTGTGGTGTGGTAAATTAGAACTCATACATGCATACCCATATATCTGGCTAAAATTGTACATGACATAGAAAGATCTTTCCTGAATTTGTTTCTCAAAACCTAGTAGTAAACGCCTCCACCAGATCACCGTGGTCCACGGCTGGAACCCCACCCCAATGCCAGGTCACCTTTGTTTCGACGAAGACGTCCTATGTGCGTGTTGTTTGCCCCGTCTCCTGCATATGTTGTTATGCTTTTATAAACTTATATGTTGGGTTGTAATGCTGTTATTTTCATATAATTATTGCTGCTATAGTATAATTTTCTTGTTTCGATGTTACTTTTCATATATGTTGTGTTGTTTTCTTGATGATTTTCGCGTACATTATGTTGTTTCATTGTTTCTTTTCATATACGTGTGTTGTTTTGCTGAATATGTGAATGAATGCATAATTGTGTTATGATCAAAGAGTTTGATCAGACTAGAACATATTGTCTCACATCGTGATATCATTGGTATCGTGTAGTTGCATGGATAAGCATAATGAGTAACTTAAAGTTTCCCTCGTCCTTCGTGAACACACATGAGACATCGTGGACTTCCATGGTTCCAATGTTGGTTATTGTTCGGTAAGTTCCCGAACATGTTTGTGTGTTGCCGAACCTTTACAGGTCACACGCTTAAGCTCTATCAAACATTTTTATTCAGTGTGTTATGATAGTCTTAGTGGTTTTGAGAATGGTCGGAGTCATTCCGATGTCACATGAACAAATCCAAAGTTGTTCAGAGGTGTTCCGGTGAAGTTACTATGAGAGAGAAATATTGCCAGAAGAGGATAGAAATTGTTTCAGAGAGAAACGGGAGGACATGAGATGACCCGTGATGTAGGGGTGGGCATAAAATACCGAAACCGAACACTGGAACCGAATTAACCTTAACCGAAACCGAATTAACCGAGAATAATTTCAGTGCTTACATGTGGTAAACCGGATTTTAATTGGTAAATTCGGTTTTGACAGTTGGTTAACCGAAAGAACCGTAATAGCCGAGACATGAGTAACAGAGACTTAAACCCTATTATCGAATGATCCAATCATCCGACTTCCATTGTGGTTTTTGGCCCAACAAATAAAATCCTAGTACTAGTAGCACCGTGCATGTATAGATGTACAAGTATTGTCCCATTCGTAGCAGGCTAGCAGCCCCATGCACATAAGCCTTTGTACACTTCAATTCATTGAGGTTCATCAGTGTTACTTTCTTTATTGGTATCAACACGGCCGGGCCGGCAAAATCCGGGTCCATGTGCGAAAATCTAAAAGGGGGCCCTATCTCAGATGAAAAATTGCTATAATAGAAAATTATAATGTAAATGACGCAATATTGCACATAACAATAGTATATGAAGAATCATACCTAGCAAGCCGCCTCATTAAAAACCTAGCAAAATACTCTATCGAGTTTGACCTATCACAATGCTCCCCATTTTGTAGCAATCTAATATAGAATAGTGCAGTAAACCTTTTACGATATCTATTCTTAGGACCTTTCTGAATTGATAAGTCTCTCAGTGGAACCTTTTGTGCTAAAATATCAATCTGTTTAGAGTAAGAGAATCCCAGTTTCTTGGATCAAATATATCACACCGAAAAGAATCATTATCATCCGCAACAAGTGAACTATTCAAGTTAACATCAATATCTTCCTCTACCTCAATGTTATCTTTTTTCGTCTGACCATCCCAATCAGTGTAAGGAACAATTGCAAGTGCAAGAGTAAAAGGATCGACAAACTCATTACCAGGTGGAACTTGTGATGATTCTTTTCTAATAAACTTGCGCATAGCACCTTGTTGAGATTTAATGAAATACTCTTCCTTTTCCTTTGTTTTGCGTTTCTGATAACCATACTCTTGTTTCCCGGTGATGATATACAAATCTGTATTATTAAAACTGATCTGTAAAAATCCCTTCCAAAAGTTTATTAATAATTATGATTTGAGAAATCAGATTAAGAGACGATCGGCCAAAATATAATAAGAAGGCGAACAGGCTACCTGCGAGTTGTCGACCGGCCAATCAACTTAAGACAAGAATTAGGTGTGCTCTAGTCGCTCGATCATTGGATGCATTTGTTTTCCTGTTGAAAATTGGAACTGCTCGTCGGGGGTCGAGAGGGAGGCGCCGAGGCGGCCAGGCGCAAGGCGGCCAGCGATTCTGGGTCACGACTAGCGATTAGGGACCGCTCGTCCTGGCCCTTCTTTTTCCCGATCGTGCAAGTACGAAATCCTGTTGTTTCCGAACAGGAGCCTCCTCATGGATGGTACATGCACGCTCAGCCCAGTAAAAGGCTAAAAGCCCACAACCGTGATGCCCTATTTGTGCGAGGCTGCGAGCTAGGCGACGCTCGCTCGTTCCAAACGAGTCCTTCGTGCTTTGTTCTGTTCGACCAGCCTATGAAGTCTATACAGACTATGTAAATTTTTTGGGCCCCTAAAAATCCTAGGCCCTGTGCGGGCCACACAGTTGGCACAACTGTGAGCCTGGCCCTGGGTATCAACTGTCAAGTAGTCGGTTTTGTGTATTAATTTTCACGCAACAAATCTTGTTACTACCTTCCGGGTCGAGACAAAATCATGCATTCTAGAAAAACTTTCCTGACTCAGATACCAATTGAACGGATCGTATGAGCACCTAGAGGGGGTAAATATGTGCTACGTCCAAATTTTAATACTTTTTTATTTAGACTTGACACAAAGGTAAATTTTCTAGATATGCAACTAAGGTGAACTTACCAATATGACAAGGATTACACTAACCAAGAAACAAGCACAAAGTAAAGCTAAAAGATAGAAGAAACCGAAGTGGAACCACGCGGAGACAAGAATGTATTCCCGAGTTACTTCTTTTGAGGGGAGTACGTCTCTTTGAAGGGGTGAGAGTTTCGCCATAAAGGCATACTCAACGCCACAAAGGCCTCACCCTATTCTCCGATGAACTTCGCCACAAAGGCCTAGTTCACCTTTCACTATTGGAATCCTTCAAGGCGAAATTTGGAGCCTTTAAAATGAGCTTGGGGCTACCAAGAACACCAAAATTTGTTACAAGAAACAAGTGAGTAACAATAGGTCTAGGTTTTCCACAAGGAAACCCTAGATAGAAATCTCTCAAGTGAGTAAGGGGGAAATTAAGAACGGCTTGGTGAAGATGTAGATCGGGGCCTGCTCCTTAAAACCTCTGAATATCAACAAGTTTGGGTAGAGACACTAGGAGATCTCAAGATTTAGGTGACCTCATTAATGGTGGACACGAATGCTCGACGAGCTAACCTCTTGGGGAAGAAGAGATTACCTTTTATAGTCCACTAGAAAACTAGCCGTTTTTCCGCCAGAACCTGATTAATTCGGGGCAAATCCGACATCTAACCAAGGTTTTTTACTTTCATGTCGGATTTCTTTCGGATTCAATCCGGCATATCGGATTCCTCCAGATAGCTATCTGAGGTTTTTACGGCCAAGTCAGATTGGTTCCAGAGTCAATCCGGAATGTCGGATTAATCCGGAAATTCCGGAATCAGTCCGACAGCTCATAAAACTTGATATCTTCTGAGTTTTGACCTCAATCTTTTCTCCTTCACAATTAGATCGACACCGATTTGTGCTATACATTAATTGTACCACGTAGAACACAATGAGATATCGATTATGTTGTTAACAAACACAAAAAATCGAGGAGGGACATAAATATCCTTTCAATCTCCCCATTTTTTGTGTTTGATGGCAACATAAGGATTTGAAATATTTTTGTACAAAATGAACACAAGAATAGGTTACTAAAAAAATAGGCGGGCTCCCCCTAGATGTATGTACCAATTTGATGCACAAATCAACTAGGCTTTGCTCCCCCTTTGTTTTATAAACCAAGCATATGAGCATGTTCACTGGAGACTTTGCATTGCCTAAAAGATATGACATAATAACATGCAAACGTATAGTCCAAGTAACTTATAACTTATAGATCACGGGCGAATTTGTCACACACGAGTACTTAAGGCAAAGATGTCACACACGAGTACTTAAGATGTCCAGTTAAAACAAATCGCAAATGCTTCAACAACGATAAAATGGAGCACAAACCTATAAGATCAAATTGAAAGACGATAAAATTGTGCCCCAACCCATGCAAATCCCGTGATAACCTAATAGAGAACTATTATCCCCCTTTGGCATCGAGACGCCAAAAAGGAGAAAAGAGTCTAGCTAACATCCCATGAGATCACTCATCCTCCTCGACGTACTCCTCTTCTTCGTCGTCTTCATGGAGCTCTTCATTCTCAAAGTTACCATCCTCATAGTCTCCATCATCATCCACATCAGCAGGAGGAACACAAAAAATAGAAGTCATCATCACATATAGATGGCATGGGAATGGGAACATATTCCTGAGGAGAAAGAGAAGGTGGATCATCATTCATAACAACCCCATCAGCCCTTATATCAGCATTCTGAATACGCCTAAATACTTTGCATACTCTCGAGCATCATGACCAAGGGCTCTAGCATCACTGCGCGTGTTGAACATGACCTTGAAGAACTTGGTGACTCCACTAGACTGCTGCTGAGAGCCACTGTTAGAGGAGCCGGAAGGAGTGTGAACCATTTTAGCTTTGACCTTGGAGAACTCAGGAATCTCAGGACCATGAATGAAAGTAGAGTGAACTTCTTAGGATGAAAAAACTGGATAGTTTTCCATGATCTCTTTCCCAACTTTGGAATTGGCGAGCCTCTGAATGTAAGGCCCATAAGTTGGCTTCCTCTTCTCCATGGTGCCCAAGAAAATCTCGGTGAATATGAATCCATGACATCAAGCTTCTTATGATGGTTGGGCTTGGTGAGGTGCATGAAATTAACCATGTAGGCCCTCATAGCCGACAAGTCTCCAGCCTTGATCATGATAGTCTGGCGGAAGATCTTGGACAAGAGATTGTAGTAGGTGTACATGCAGGAGTTGTGAGGCATCTTCTTGTCAGCAAGACCAGGTGGATAGCATAAGTTAAGAATGGAGACGTCATACTCAGTCTCATCATGAATGCGGTATACATGCACTCCCTATGTGGCCTTCCAAGTATATCCCAAGGCAGCTGCAAACTCAGACAGGTTGCTAGTGATTTGCTAATTCCCAGTCATTCAAGTCATCGTGCGCACATCCTCCTCCTTGTAACGCAGAGTGTAGTAGAACTGTGAGATAAGCTTAGGACCTATTCTTGTGTATTCTTGCAACGCAGAGTTATGAAATGAACACAAGAACTCTTCCCGAGCCGTCAATTAAGTATTGGTTCGGTATCAGACATGCTCACAAGTGGACTCCACAAACCTATAAGGATTCTTCTTCCTCATCGTCCTCTACTTATCAACACTGAATTTTGTCATGTTTCCCTAAGGCACATCCTCAATGATCTCCTCCTCATACTCGGGAATATAACGGCCGCTCGTGCCATGAGATCTAGGAGCAGAACGATGAACACTTGTTGTGTTCCCACTGCGTGATGTTGGGATCTTTCTCTTAGTAACACGGTGAACACGACCACCATGAGAGCCGTCACCTGCGAAAGGAATGCAAGGGTACATAGCAGGGAATGAGTACATATGCCATATGAGGATAAAGGAACCATTTTTTTATTAAAGTGCATTTTTTGAGGTTTCTGGAACCTGTTGGATTTAGTCCGGTATTTTCCGGATTCAATCTGGAATGTGAGATTATTCCGGAAATTTTGGAATGTATCTGATTTCCCACAAAATCTGGAACAATTTTCTCAAAACTTCAACAAAGCTAAGGTTTAAGTAGATTAGTACTAGGGTTTATACATGCTAACTACTTGAGTATAAAGTATTTGAATATTTTTACATGAGATTTTGGATCTAGGCGAGGGATTGTAATGTGAGAGCCTAGATCTCTAAAAGCATGGAAACAAGTGGTAAATAGATCAAGCCATGAGCAAAGTGAGGGAGTGAATCAATCTAGATGAACCCTAGATAGTCAATACACATATAGATCACAACCAAACCACAAAGAGAGAGAGAGGGAGAGAGAGAGAGAGAGAGAGAGAGAGAGAGAGAGAGAGGCAAGATCCACAAACCTTCCATGGAGTCTCTCCTTGAGGGGAGGAGGCGCAATATCTCCTCCAAAGGAAAGATGGAGCCAAGGAGGCAGAATTTGGTGTTTAGGGCTGGAGGGGGACGAGTGAAAGATTTATTCCAAGATTTCTGGATTAATCCGTCTAGGTCGGATTTTTCCGACAATTTTGTTTTGATCCGACACAATCATGAAACACGCAGGAATTTGCTACTACGATGAAGGTGTAAGTGTGGAATATGGCATATCCAGTTAGATGAATAAACAAGGTAGGTAAATATCATAGACACAAGATGAGATGATAATTCTTAGTCATGCTCCTTGGGAAAATAACTTCATGAAACTTGAAATAGAAATAAGGAGCGTTGTTTGGTTATGCAAGATAACTTCAAAAAAATAACTAAGACCAACTTCTCAAGGAGAAGGTTGTTGACTGTAGTCACCATGTATTAGTGCATGGAATGTCACCGTGAAGATATATCTTGGGCACATGTCCACTACTTTACATTTTAAGCTCACAATTCATGTATGCAAACAGAGATAAAAATGACTATTTACTTTGGGCATAATGGGGGAGGAGAGTCCAATGAGTAAGGACAACACCCCCCTGTGTACATGCCTACACCGCAACTATAGTTGTGTATGCAAGATACTCAAGTCAAGATCCTTGAATCAATGATATTTAGCTCATTCCTAAATATCACGAATCGTGTATCATCAAAGGGCTTCATGAATATATCGGCAAGTTGATCCTTGGTGGGGACATATGCTAGCTCAATATCTCCTCGGGCAACATGATCTTTAGTGAAGTGATGACGAATCTCAATATGCTTCATTCTTGTATGTTGCACCGGATTATAAGAAATCTTGATAGCACTTTTATTGTCACACGAAAGAGGCACTTTGTCACAATGGACGTTCTTAAGAGTTTGGATCCGTATAACAATTGAGTGCATCCACTAGCAGCAGCCACATACTCGGCTTGGGAGGTAGAGAGAGATATGCAATTTTGCTTCTTAGAAGACCAACTCACCAAGAACCTACTAAGGAATTGGCAAGACCAGACAGTCGATTTCCTATTATCTTGATCATCGGCCCAATCAGAGTCTGTGTACCCACAAAGAGTGAAAGTTCCCCCAACCAAACCTTGAGGTATGAACTAAATACCAAAATATCCTATGGACCGTCATCAATGGCTTTCCTTAGGATCCCATTTATACCTTGCACACACTCCTAAACTCAACACAATATTGGGTCTAGATGCTCAAAGGTAAAGCAAAGAACCAATCGTAGAGTGGTATAACTTTTGATCCACATCTTTATCATCTGTATTGCGCTTCAGATGACACTTGGTTTGGATTGGAGTGGTCTTCTCTTTAGCATCTTTTAAATTGAACCTCTTGAGCATGTTTTGGGTATTGGGTTGAGAGATAAAACTTCCTCTAGACAATTGCTTGATCTTAAAGCCAAGGAAGAATTTCAACTCTCCCATCATGGACATCTTGAACCTGTCAGTCATAAGCTTTGAAAATTCATCATTAAAAGCTTTCATAGATGAGTGAAAGATAATATCATCAACATATATTTGGCATATGAAAAGTTCCCCTTTAACTCTCTTTTTAAAAAGGGTGGGATCGATTTTCCCAACTTTAAATCCACGGTCATTCAACAACTCTCTAAGGTGCCCATACCATGCATGCAATGTTTTTTAAGTCCATAGAGCGCCTTATCGAGCTTGTAAACATGGTTAGGGAAGTTCGGGGGTCCTAAAAACCCGATGGTTGCTTAACCTATACCAACTCATTTAAAGGACCATTAAGAAATGCACTTTTCACATCCATTTGTTGCAATTTAAAGTTATGATGAGATGCATATGCAAGAAGGATACAGATGGACTCAAGACGAGACACGTGAGCATAGGTTTGATCCGCCTTCAACTTGACAGTAACCTTGAGCTACCAATCTTGACTTGTTCCTTATGATGATGCCATTCTAATCTTTCTTATTCTCGAAAATCCACTTTGTGCCTATAACATTGCGGCACTCTTTGGGCTTCTCAACTAACTTCCATGCTTTGTTGCGTTTGAAGTTATTGAGTTCCTCGTGCAATTATTCCAACCAATACAGATCCTCAAGAGATTCAAACACTTTCTTTGGTTCCACCATGAAAATGTGAGCTTGATGTTCACTAAAGTTTGCCAATTGACCTCTTGTGCTCATTTTTATTATTAAGTAACCCAAGACTTTCTCATGGGAGAATTCAATGCGCTTCAAGGCTCTAGCAACTCTCACTTCATGGCGGGCTTCGATCTTCTCATTATTGCGAGGAGGGATCACTTGATCATCTTGATCATTTGGGTCCACATCTTGACTAGAATGTTGACCTTAATCATCATTAGGAATAGCTTCATCATGAGATCAAGAAGATTGATCTTGGTCTTGATCTTGGCTAGCTTAAATAATAGGAGAATTTGGTTCTTGCATAGAAACTTTATCAATAGTAGGAGGGTATTGAACTTGTTCTTAGGTTATTGCATCACTTGCTCCATTGGCTTCGATTTTCTTGTGTAGATGAGGGCTCCACTTGAGTAGAGCATATTTTTTCTCGATCCGCCAAAAGGTGTCCCTCAGTGGGCGGAAAAATCCCACGCCCATTCTTGCTATGCTATCTTGAGATATTTCAACATCTACATTCATGAATGATCGAGAGGTTAACTAGAGGGGGGTGAATAGGTTAACTACAAATTTTAGCTTCTTTTTCAAGTTAACAAGGTAATGCTCAAATATAGATTGTCTAGATTATGCAACTAGGTGAACAATCCTATATGTTGAGCAAGTACAACTAGCACAAGGTGAATATATGACTAAGCTAGTAGTAACTAGTAAAGGTAAGTTGAGGAATAACCGAACATAATGACGCGAAGATTTATCCCGAAGTTCACTTTCCAGTGGAAGCTAATCTCCGTTGGAGCGGCGCGATGCCACCAGTGGAACACCGAGTAGCCCTCAAATGGCACACGGTATCTCCTTCGAGTCCTTCTACCGATGTGGAGAGTCTCGAATCACTATGTTGCCGTTGAGGTTGACAACTAGAACCTTTACAAGGATAAGGCACACTCCACAAGATCGGAGGGTCCTCACCGAATCCCAAGAGCCACCAAGACTCCGAGAAACCAGTCCACGAGCACAAGAGCTCCGGGGATATCAACAAGGCTCCGAGCTCCGATGAGCTAAGAGCAACAAGATTCTTGGCTCTGATGAACTAAGAATAACAAAATCCCTAAGGGATGAGTGGATGGATTTCTAATCTACTTGGTGGATGAATAAATCAAGAATATCTCATTCAAATGAAACATCAGAAGAAGCAATTCGAAGTTCCAAGCTGGAGAATAACTCTAGCTCAGAACCTAATCCACTACGGCTGATGTCATCCCTAATCTATGGCTTGAAACAGCTAAGTCCAATAATGTTCTCCACCTACACCTTGATAGCTTCTCCTCCTCCAGAATTGTTGATGACGATGCTTTACTGGCTAAGTAGTATAAGACTCCACCTAGCTTCATGAGGTAACGATGGCTTCATGATGACGACTTCCATAGGCTTCAACACTAAGCAGGGGTCAAACGGGAACGAATGAGTAACGAGTGTTACTCAGCAAATTCATGATATACAGTGGGTAGTTTGATGCACTAACTACAGCTTTAGACTCAAAATAGTCATAAGCTAATGCAAGGTTTTTTTAAATCTTTCTTCAAGAGGTTGCTTTTTAATTCTGAAAACTATGCCCGCCAGATATTCACAGGACTAGAACTTCATGAAGTTGCCTTTCCTGCGGCGTTCGCATCTCCTTCCCGAAACAGGGGGTAACATGCCACATCCTTTTACACTCTGCAGAGGTGCGTTACTTTACCCATGGATGACCAAGACCATGTTGCACAACCAGGCTCGAGATCCTGTCCATGCCCACATAGGTGTGGGGCCCGGTTGTTGGTCCAAGCCAAACCGTGCTTCTCCGCACAACGCATGCCCACCCATTTCTGCCATCAGATTGAACCCCTGATTCCACCCCTCACGATGGATATCTAGGCGTCCCTAGCAGACCATCATAGACCCCCAGAGTCCGCGGGAATTAAGGGATCCCACCCATGTGCATGTAGTCTCGCAAGACCTACAACGTACGTCTCTGGCAGCCCATTGACATGCGAACGAGAGAAGATCACAGCTGACTTACTCCCCCCATAGAAGACCCATGATTAACGCGGTATTTACGGCGCAAGAATACTGGCGGCAGTTGTTGTTAATTCCTAGGTAATATTTTCCCATGCAGATGGAACCTTCCTTTGACCTATTCATCTTACCATGGTCCTATCCGCCCACCAAATAGAACACTACCACTCGGGTAGTCATTCAATTAGCCATATTATTATAAAAACAGGATCATGCATTCTTTTGCGAATAGGTGGTAATACGATAGGGGTTTTGCAAATAGTTCGTTATGAAATACTACAAAGGACATGAGCAAGTGATGAACTTGCCTGAGATAGAAATAATGACAATAATAATCCATGTCTTCGGGTTCGAAGGTCGCGTAGAAAATCCCTATATCTGAAAAATAGCAAAGTAGTCCTAGTAAGGACTACTGAAAACACTGGCAATATGATACATGCATATTAATGAGATGCATCGCGAAATACCCTGGAAAACACCCCAGCTTACAAGTGTAAGCCACGTTTGATACGATATCTTATTCACATAGGATTTAGGTGGAATGTTTTATTTCTTGTGGTGATGTTGTTATTAACTTCTTTTAGACTTGTATGTGTTTCACTTTTATTTAACAAACAATGGTTATCATGTTTAGGTAGAAGTGTTTAATAGTTGGTTAGGTAATAAGACAATAGCACATGGAAAACAATTAATGAAAAGATATCAGACACATTTTAGTTTATGTTCAAAAGTGTAGAGCTAATGAAAAAGAATTTAATTGAAAATGATGATTTAATACAACTAACTCTATCATCACATAACTTTCTAATGACTTGTGATGATAGGTTTAGTAGGTGTAAAAACACTAGGGTTTCATTAATAAGGAAAATAATGATGTGGTAGTTATAATGGAATATTATAGAATTCCATTATACCAAAAGAAATAATTTTATAAGTTAAACGAAATGTTTTATGTTTGATATTTTTGAATGGAAAATGTTTTTCTCTTAATTGGGTATATTATTTGAAGTATTCTGAAAATATTTGAATAAGTTATTAATTTATTAAACTTAAATGAATTAAATGGCTAGGAAAATATTGCACACATGAAAACTTGGTCAAATGGCTATGAAAATATCATAGATGAGTTTCATTTTTCATTTTGAGCACTTTGGTATATAACTTGTATTTTTTGATTTTATGAATTATTTATTATTTTACTCAATTTTAAATGATTTAATTTAATTAAAGAAAACATTTAATTTAAACTTTATTAAAAAAAATTAAGTTGATGAACATTTAGATTTTATTTTTCTAATCATTTTCATATCTTATTTGTATTTTCCTGATTATTAGTTTAAAAGTTATTGAATTAATAGGTTTTATTGATTTTCTGTTTTATTTTTAAATTGACAGGTGGGTCCCACCTGTCATACTCATTTTAAATCAAAAATTTAAAGAAAAGAAAAATAAAAGGCTAATGACGTCACGGTGACGTCACAAATGACATCACCGGAGCTCGATCCCTCACTTTATGATTCAATCTCGAGTTTGGCTACGAATTGCTCCGATTAATCGGTACATGGAGCTAGAGGAGCGCAAGGCGAATTTAACGGTGGTTGTGGCATGACCAATTGGTCACCGGAGGCTCGCCGACGACCACCGGCGTGGCGGCGGGTGCATGTGCTCGGTGGAAACACCGATTTCGTGACCCAATTTCAAAACGGAGAGCACCCGAAGGTTCATAAGCTCACCGTGAGCGCGATGATGTGGTCGAGGAAGAAGAGGTCGCCGGAATCGACCGGAAATGGCCGCGGCATCCGACGGCCAGAGGTGAAGGAGATGGTTCGATTCGGCTTCCTCCGAGCTTCCCAGCAAACGAGACTCACCGGAGCGGTAGAGGACATCAAGGCGGAGCTCATGGTGGTCTCAGATTCTCCAGGGATGGACGGAATTGACAGCATGCGGCGGCGGTCGTGGGTGTCTAGGGTTAGGGTTTTCCTTTGGTTCATAGAGATAGAGAGAGAGGGACTGCGAGAGAGAGCGAGGAGGAAGTGAGCGAAATGGAGACGTTCTCCTCGGCTCTTATCCAGCGGAAGGGCGGCTGTGAGGAGGTGGCAAATGGAAGTGGAGGCTCGGCCACGTCTCCTCTGCCTTCTGTCCAAGGTTGAAGAAGAAAGAAATAAAACAATTCCAATAAAACCCCCTGGAAGTTTTTATAAATTACAACTAAGTCCTTCTTCTACTAAAACTGAGAAGAAACCTATGTTTTTAGGGCCTCTTTGTAAACATAAAAATTATTAAAAATTATATTTGGAAAGCTCATCAAATTTGCAACCTCACCATGTTTTGTTTTCGTGAATTTGAGCAATGTTTGTATTTTTTATTTAGGTTGCTAGATTAAGTGGTTTTGTTATTTACACTCCATTTCAACTTCAATTGAATTTTAATCTTCTTTCATAGATGCTATCATATGAATATGACTTGAAAATCATGTTATTTCAATAATGGTGAATAATTTTAGGTATTGGTCTTTTGGAAAATCATTTGGTAAAACTACTTAGTAATGTTTCTATGCACTTTGATGAAAATCACTCAATAGGGTATTTTATCCCTTTTCAAACCAAATGATTTTAATAGGTGAAGGAACTTGTTTTTCTTTTATGCAACTCTCACAAATAAAACTATTACTAATTTTGGTTGACATTTTACTTGGGTGTGCGTAAGCCATGTTTGTTATTTTTAGTAAGTGATTATGTGGAAAACATGAGTGGCTTAAGCTCACATTGATTTCTAATATCCAGAGACTATATGTTTGTTTTCCAACCTTGTTTAAAAGTATGGAGGTTATCCAATGTTGTTATTAGAACATGTAATCATTTACATGGTTATATAAGGTAGACTTTTTGTTATTATCTATTTGTTATCTGTATGAGAAGGATATGGAAAACAAATTAGTGGCTTGTTACCATCAACCTCCACATATCACAAACATGTGGATGCTAGGCTTGTTATTATTTCATACTTGATAATTGTTTCCCTTAAAGATATTGTTAAGAGTTCCTCGTCTCTGATGAGCTTGACAGAGGTTATTAGTTCTCTAATATATCCTAATGATTCCTTGGATAATTTCTTATGATCCCTTACTAGGGCAGTGTTGCTTCTTGTGGTCTTCTGTTGCTTGATGTTCTTCTCTATAGTTGCCACTAGTCTTCTGTTATCACCTTTGTCCATTGCAAGCAGGTTCCACTCTTGGTTTCCAACCTCAACTGTCTCACCATTGTGGTGAAGACATCCAATTACTCCAAGCAAGGATTTTACTTAGATGATTGTAAAAGAATGTGAGTTTATTTTATGACATCCAGTTGCCATGTGCATATAAGAAGAATTTGTTAACAAGTGGGCCAGACTTGCCTCCAAATTACTAATCATATACAATAGGCTGAGATGTACTAGATTATCAAACCTTATGCTTGTTTGTGTATGACACTCAATTGTTTGAGTATACAAAAGTGATATGTTAACAAGGTAATTAGTCTTGTTACCAAACTACTTCTATATAACACTAACATTGGAGTATCACACTATTTCAAGAGGAGTTAATAAGATCATATCAAGATATAAGAGTTTCCAAATACTCTTATGATAGATTGGAATAACACTTCTAGACCAATCTGGAGAATCCTTCTGCAGATCTTCTTGTGGTAGTTCCTCCTTTCTTGTGGTTGCTTCTCTTTCAGAATGATTTCAAGAAGGTTGGGAAACAAGATACAATGGTCTAGCCAAAATAACAAGATCTTGATTAAGAGTTAGTTCAAGATTTTATTATCCTTCCATACATTTCTTATTTTTCTTCCCATAATATATGTACTTGTCTCATACATGATTGGTTTTATTCAGCTTTCAATCCAATTTATCTAATAGAGGTTATAACTTGTTGTTATTCATTACTTGTATCCATAGATACTTTAGTTGTTGAGTGTTAATTTGGATAGAGACGTGGAGTGTTGGTGGAATGAAGACTTAATATAATAAGTGGATTAAATGGTTGATTGATGGGTTCATATCTCATATGCTCACTAGTATAAGGTGAATGAGACAATGAGCATATGAAGATTATTGGGGTTTAATGACTTCTGTCATAGTTGTTAGCTGTTTTTCTCAGGTGTCATGTTGTTACTTTGTATTCTTCCTTTGTAATATTTGCCATGCATAATGTAGACATAGAGATTTGGAAAGGTCATATGTAATGATCAAGGTTTAACAGTAGTTTAAGAAGATTTATTTCTTCTTTTAGGAACTTATTTTAGGTTTGATGAGATATGTACATATTCCATAAATATGTTATTAATAAGAATTACATCATTTCCCACTTGTGGGTTTTGAGTTAACACTTGTTTTATCATTTATTTTCCATTGAACCTTTGTTATTTACTTGTAATGGTTTACTTAATGGTTATGAGATGATTTATAAAGATGTTATGTAGATTGATTGATAACTTAAGTAGTTCATGTTTTAGAGAGTCTAAAATATTTGTTGATGAAATTATTCCACCAAGCATTACTAACTTGTGGAAGTGCGATCATTATTTATGGGATTTGGATACTCACCCCTCTTTGAGTTCTAGATATCTAGTAAATTATCTCAAGTCACTTATATACTTGAGGTTAGGCTTGTTGAGAGTTAGTGTTGGTCATAACCAACTATGGTTTATCTTATCAGGTGATTTGGTTTCTTAAGATACTTGTTATAAAGATCACTCCAAATGTACTCTTGACTAGATGAACTAGACCTATTTCATCATGTCAAGTGAAACATTGGTCACTTTGATTTGTTTAAACTTTCGCGCCAAAATTTACCGTATTTTTAGATGCATGTTTTGCAAATGCACATATTATATTTAGATCCTTATAACCTCCCAAACACTGGGATGTTACAGTCTTGCTTCCGCTCATATGACTTGTGCATCCACTATAAAGCACCCACTTTGACCCACCGGAAGCATAGTACTACAAGGGATCATTGCTTGGATCTGGGTCCCCATCTTTCAATGGTTCCTCTTACGTTAGCCACAAGGGTCCCAAATAGAGTACTCAATGAAGTCAACATTAGGACCAACATATTTAGCATCAACACCACCATAATAATCAAAAAATAAAATGTGGTGAGGGCTGTTAGTTCCCGCGAAGTTATTATGAGTGGTTTCGTCCCTAATGACAACACCACTCGCAACAACATTCTTATTTTCTTGTGCCGGCTTGGCCTTCTTCTTGTTCTTCTTCTTGTTGTTGATCTTGGCAACATAAGCAAGACACTATTTCTCATTGTGTGGTCTTTGCACTTGCACACTATCAACAATAGGGCCCTTTCCCTTAAGTCTTGCAAGATCATCCTTCAACCTCGCATTTTCCTCAAGAATATATGCATGATCACAAGAATAAGTAGAGGAGCCAGGCACATTAAATTGAGCTAGTTGAATTTAAGTTTTTCATGTGACTTGGTGAGGGTACATTGTTCACCCTCCAAAGACTTGTGAGCCTTGGTGAGCTTCTTTAGGTCCTCGGTTAATTTATATTTAGCAATAACACGGTCATGATACTTAGTGAGTTTGGACATGATTTAATTATGGGACTCCTCAATGGTCTCAAGTTTCTCCTCAATAGAGACTCGAAGCTCATACTCTTCCTCAAGAGTAAAGGTAAGAGAAGCTATTTCAGTAGCATCTTACCTTTCACCTTCTCCCTTCTTCTCAAGAAGTTCTTGAGCCTCTCCATACTGTCTCATGAGAAGATCAAGGTGCTTTTTGGTATCACCTTGCAAGTTATCCATAAAGATAACCATACACGTAATTTCATATTCTACGCTAAGACTAGCAAGATCATGTTTTTCATTTTGAGTCTTAGAGAGGGAAGAATATGATACCTTGGAGGCCTTGGCCATAAAGCATCTTGCGGATTGGATGGGAAGGTTCTCATTGAGGGATTTGAAGAGAGAAGGAGATGATGAAGACGCAATTGCAATGACAGCCACTTCACTTGTGGTTTCTTCTTCTTCTTCTTCTTCTTCTTCTCATCATCATCATCACCGGAACCATACTCTTCTCGAGTCACCAACACAATCCTAGAGGATGGCTTCTTGTTTGAGGTGTTCTTCTTGAATAAAGGCTTCTTGCGAGTGATCTTGAGGATAATATTTCCTCCTTGGGCTTCTCTATTCTCAAAAAGACACTCGTCAATGAAGTTATATTTTTTTGACCTATGAAGGAAGACCTAACTCTTTGAGATCCTTCCTTGGCACCACTTGACTTGGTCTTTTTGTCTACAAAAGCCTTGGCCTTGCCGAGATTGTTCCAAAACTTGATGGAGGCAAGAGCCATGTTGTCTTATGGACCGTCTCATATTTTTTGGGCTTTAGAGGAGCCATCTCCTCTTCTGAATTAACCTCATCTTCTTGATGCACCACCTTGGTCACAACTTTGGCCTTCAAATAAAGCGAGGCTCCTTTCTGCATTCCAATAGCACGAGCACGAGAATATTGGGCAATCTTGGCGACCACTTGAAAATATAACACCTCTTGCATCACTTCATTGGAATTCATGAGATGGTAGTTGTGTCATCCTTGGATACTCTTGAAGTCAACGGGCTCGAACGGCATGAGAGCACTCACATACTTCCTCTTGATCCAAGCATCATGAATGTGTGTGGCACCGAGACCACTAAATGAAGTGGGAATGGTATTGAGCCTTCGATACATGTACTCATTATTTTCACCATCAAGAATATAGAACCATTCGGCCTCATTGCTCAAGGCATCATGTCTATTTATCTTCATGCTCTCATTTCCTACAAACATGCTGACATTAGCATCCCATGTTTCTTGGCAGCGGAGAATTGTTGAATGTGTGGCATGATCTTCTCTCCCGCGGCTTGTTGGATCGTGTGCAAAGCCACGACATTGAGTTTACAATCAACCACTTCTCTTCCTATCAAGTTGCTAGCATAAACGACCTTATATCCAAATTAATTGATTCTTCATAGCTCAATGCAAGAACTGTTCAAATGAGATTTCATCAAATATTTCTATTGAGAAAAATATGATGCATTAACCATAGGTGGATCATCTCTATTGTTTATATGAGGGTGTGGAATAGGAGGGTTGGGTGAGTACCAACCGGGAACCTCATGGTACTCCTCCTTCCCATCAATTCCCTTAGAAGATACAGAGATTTTAGGTGGTGGAGAGTCATTTTCATTTTTCCACCCCATCCTTTTGTTTCGAGGAGGACTCCTCCGGAATAGGAGGAGGCACTGCGTCTTTGGCTTTCATGAGTTGTGTAATCATATCACACAACCCATTCATTTGGGCTTCCATGGATGAGGTCAAGGATGTTTCCATCTTCTTGAGGTCATCCATGGTAGCCGTAAAGCCGGGAACACTAGCTCCTCCTTCGGTACCCATAATCTCTTAGGCGGTAAAGCCCGAAATAAAGAGTCGAGGCTCTGATACCAATTGAACGAATCGTATGGGCACCTAGAGAGAGGGGGGTCAGCATCTTCGAATCGAGGGCCTCCTACTGGAGGGGGCTCTTCTGCTTCTCCTCCTCGCGGGCGCTGCGGGCGAGCATCAGGTTGAAGACGGTGTGCTCCTCGCCCTCCAAACGAAGTCCTCCGGCCCAATCTCGGGCCGGAGGCTGCGCCGGCGTGGAGCACGAGCTTGGCCCCCGTTTGCTCCTCTCAGACACGAGGAAGCGATGCAAGGCGGGGGAAGAGCCCGCGCCAGAGGTGCTTGCAAGGTGGCGCCGCTCTGCCCGCTAGCGCTTGATCTCCGCTACGACGCTGTAGTTGAAGCGTGGCGGGGGAGGCCCGTGTTGGTGTACTTGTACGTGCCGCGCTTGCCAGCGGCGCCGTCTTTCTGTACTCCTCATCGCCGCAGGAGCCCCTAGCTACCGTTTTCCCTGCTCTTTTTTCCCACCACACCAGACAGAATGCATTTGTTGTGGATGTTCTTCAAAATGGGGTCGAATCGAGCCTCCAAAATCGGCTAACCAACGCGGCCTCTAGCCAACTTGCCTCTCTATCTTTGCTGTTGCAGGACTTTGTGCTAACGGATGGAGCCGATGGTCGGGTACTACGAGAAGGCTCAACGTTCTCCACCAGGGGAGCGTACATGGCCATGAGACCAGGGACGCGCGCTCACCTCACTGACCGAGTTTGGGGCACCAAAGTGACCACCAAGCTCAAGATCTTCGGATGGCTATTCACGCTCGACAGGCTCAACACTAGAGCAAACCTGCGCCACAAAAACATCATCGACCACTCTACATGCCCAAGATGTGACGCCAATATGGAGGACCGAGCTCACCTCTTATTTGACTGCCCTCATGCGCAGGACCTATGGATCGCCATGGGCATCCCGCCGGAATGCATCTCCTTCCAGGACATTTGGGAGGCACCGCTACCCCAGAATCTGCCACGATGTATTTGGGACTCTATACTACTGATTGTCCTATGGAAATTATGGGATGCTAGAAACGCAATGGCGTTTAGGGCATACTTTCAAACTACGTCCCTCACGCTTAAAAACATAATCCAAGACCTCACACTATGGTCTCACCGTTTTAAAAAAGCGGAACTCCGAGACGCCGCCGACATGTGGCGGGCGTATCTCACCTCCTGTAACATGTAACTTCAGTATTTGAGTATATTCAGGTGGGGATTCTCTCCCCCCCGGTGACAGCCTCAAAAAAAAAAACTTCCTCATGTATGCAACGACCCTACCGCGAAGCTGCTGTTTGCTTCGTCGCGACATACCGTACTGACAGCCTCTTTTGGCAATTTCTTATATCCACCTGTTTCAGCTTTCATGGTCCGGTAGCTCAGTTTTCGTTCATATGATGGTGAACAGATACTGTGTGTACATTGTTTCAGCAGTTTTACGTTTGAGCCTAAGCAAACCGCAGGGCATTACAGAATAATTAATATATGTTCTTGCTTACAATTTTTTTTGTTCATCCAGATCATATCATTTTATATAAATACCTGCTCAACATGCTTCTATAATTTCGTTATTTTGTGGCTTCACGCAAATCCGTAAGTTGCATCATTTGAACATAGTACAATTTTTACTCCTCAGGTCCTGAACTGCATGCCCTTATTCACGTCTCCAGTTGGTAAATATTTTTCACATATGTTGCTACTTACGTATTTCTGCTTAATTTATTTATTCAGATCCTAAAGTGTTATATTAGTACCTACAAAACATGCTTTCTTTATCCATCTTTTTTATCCAGATCCATGCATCTCAGATACGTACCAATACATGATCATTGTGTATTTAGAATTTTAGATTAGTATAGGTCCCTTCACCTCTTCCACTACCGTGGCGTCTCAGATTTCTCGACATGAATAGAGCAGAAAGTTCTTCATGTAATGTCGATACGAATTCGATTCTGCTTGGCCGTGGACATCCACAATTATTCACGTTTCCAGTCTGTAAAGAAAGTTTACCCCTTATAAAGCTTTGTATTTTGGCATGCTATTTGTGGTGCTTAGTTTGCAAAAAAAATCATTGAGTATAAGCTGCAGCCATCAGCTGAACTTGTGGCATCTCATTGTATGCTAGCAGGCATTCTTGCTGTGGTTATCTCACCATCTTCGAATCACATGTTCGATGGTGCAACGTCATTTATCTCTTCAGAAACAAAAATCATGTCATTTTTCACTGGTTAGGCTTAATTCCGAAGCAGTTTCATTCGTTCGTCAAATTATCTTTATCGACCGCCTCCATGTTAGTTGGAATAAATCTTATTTGACAGACAAGATATTTCACATTTATCATAATTCTAAAATGTTACATATATGACCATGAACGGTATTCCAGTATTATCACCAGGTACGCTTTGCATGCAGTCTTTGGAATAAAGAAACAAAGAATAGATTTAAGTCGTGCCGATATCAAATTACTAACACTCTAGGTAATTGAAACAAGTGGTTTATTCACTTTTTTGCAGGTATAATATTAGCACGGACACTTAGATTACCTTCCTATTTGCCATCGCCAGTTCACTCCATATAAGATTGCTTATTCTAGGTTGTGTTCTCCAATAGATTTTGTCCTCATAAGTGATTAGTCCAGGTAATTACATGTTCGTGATGCTACTATATTTATGTCTTTGATTCATTCATTTCGACATTTTAATTTATGAGAATAAACATGTTGCTACTCTTCTAACTGATTGCTCCATTTATGAGTTTTCTGGAATCATGCCTTTGTGATTTTGCTGAGTTTTACCTCATGCTTGGCTATGACATGTGTTCTTTCTGTCAACTCTGCTTCATGGATTCATCCTATCATCAATATTAGCTATTTATTGTTTTCAATAAATGATGGGATCAAGTTTATGGTAATACATTGAATTACTTATGTGAGCAGGTTACACATGGATTTTATGCTTTCTGGTCACTGAATAATATCAGAGTTTCAGTACATAACTCTGATCATTTTTCTGGTGTTAGCTCTACTACTGAGATCAATGGGACAATTTCCTGCTATCGGGATTTAATTCTCTATATGCCATTATAGTGCTTTGCCTAAAGTAGCTGAAAGATAGGATCGAATAGACGAAATTGATTTCATATAAATGGTTATCTCTATTTTTTTGGACTAATAGAATGATACATTTTCCATAGAAATAGTGTCATTCTCCGTCAAAAAGGATGTTGGAGCTAAACGTGTCCAAAATGCAGAAAAAAATATTCTGAGGTAGAAGGTGTACAAGTCATGTTCTGAAGTGTATCAAAATAATGAGGAATCTGACATTTTATCTTTTGGGTTCTCTTAGCAATGTTTTGCCCACCATAGCTACAACTTCTCATGAATTAAGGTGTATCCATCCAGCAGTATCACTTGCAGCTTAACAATATTCATAATATCCAATCCATGTGTCCATGTTGTATAATTTAATCCATGTTGGCTTAGTCGTGCCAAAATGTCGATGATACCTATTCCCGCAGCAACGCGCGGGGTATCATCTAGTTCTAAATGTGTTTGTTGAGAAAATTGGAAATGAGGAAAATCTTGTCAGGACTCGGGCGAAATAAATATGTGAGCACGAATAGCTCATCGCCACCGGCCTAGACCCAGATCCATCGCGTTCGAGAACGAACCGAGCATGGCCACGGCAGCCTTGGGCGGCGACGCGGCGAGCATGGTGGCGGTGGGTCTGGTGTGGGGCACCACCAATGCGCTAATGCGCCGGGGCGCCCTTGTCTGGGACCGCCGCTCCCGCTCCCTCCCCGCCGACTCCGGCGCCGTCCGGCGGTGGGCGGACCTCCTCCTGACGTGGCAGTACTCGGCACCCTTCCTCGCCAACCTCTCCGCCTCCGCCGCCTTCTTCCGGCTCCTCGGCGACGCCCCCATCTCCGTCGCCGTGCCCGTCACCAACGCCACCACCTTCGCCGCCACCGCCGTCGCGGCCGCGCTCCTCGGGGAGGCCACACGCCCCGCGCCCGCCGCCCTCGGCACCGCGCTCATCCTCCTCGGCGTCTGGGTCTGCATCTCCTAGCTTTGCTTGGCCCCGTCTACCACTTCCAAAACTGAAACTGTCCAGAAATTCAGATAGCACGACCTTCGGGCACCATCTAGCTCACACACAGCTATCATCTTTCTTCGAAGTTGTTGGTAGGATTTATCTACTTGTGTAATTGTATCGAATTCGGTTTGCTTGTATAAATCTCTCAGTTCATCACATGTACCTTTTGGTGCTTAAATGTAGGTTGTTTGTCATCTGTTACTTCAGCAATTTTGCTTTGGTTTTTTAGAGCCAGCTAGGTAGATACTGTACTTGTATCACACAGAAAGATTGCAACTTATCAATTCAAGTTCTCCTCAGTCCTTGTGTGGAGACCTTCAGGTGCCACTTTCTCGAGTAACCTGGACCACCCAGGGTACAACTTCTTGGTTTTGAGTCATGTACTGTCTGCATCAAAGCCTTGTAACTAACTTCTTTTCCGTACCAATCAACCCAGCATGCCGAGTCATTGACTTTTGTAAATCCAGTGGCATTCCAAACGTGCATATTTCTGAATCAACTCTGTCAGCGCTTACTGTATGTTGTGTCCGACTCAACTGGCAACTCGTAACTCGTATTTCAGTTTTTCATCAATAGCTCTGCCGTTCCTCTTGCAAAAGATCGCCTCCTTGTTCCCAACGTGTTGTCAGGAAGGATATTGGTTTTTGACATGCTTCATGTAAATGCAGATTGGATGATGCGTTCAACCAATAATTCGTTTGAGGTCCGACCTGGATTACAGCCATCTTTTGTTACCTGCGTCAGCATGCGGAAGGTGCTTTGTTGTAGGTTGCAATGAAAACGGTGGTCGTACTTTTGCAGGGACTTTGAATGCTCTGTTTGGGAGAAAGGGTACTATACCTAGTTAGTCCTACTCCACGGCACAGAAGATCATGACTGGAGGGCTAACTCTCCGTATGATTGGGACTTCATGCTTGTTCCTAAGAAGGTATGTTTTTCTTCTTCGAAGAAACACAAAGCCCTTAGTTTTGATGAATTGATAGAAAAAGAGTGTATAAACTACCCTGGCTCAGGCCACACACCACTACAGCAGCACACATGCAACTATGTCAAAGCGCACCATCAAGCAAAACTAGCTCTCAGAATTCAGTATAGGTCCTTAGCTCTGAGGTGCCTTTCTTTGGACACAGGGAACTTCCCTGGCAGGGATGTACTCTCGATTTTCACACTTATCTATGTAAAATGTTGCCTAATTGTTCAAAAGCTCTCTGTAAAAAAAACTATGGCATCAGTTTGGCAGCAGCAGGGCTACACCTGATGCTTCCTTTCCAGCTTAACTTTCTTGAAATTTCATTCCAGCAAGAAAATAATTTGTCAGAAAATATGTGCGCAAGAGGATTGAAACTTGTTGGCTCTCACCCAAGATTAAACTATATGAACATGAGAAGCACAACGGGATATCACCCATTTAGCGTAAAGTTACCAATGCAGAATCCTCTGAGGAGGTCCATAGGCAATAGCCTTATAAGAACTGATGGTAAGTTTAGCTAGCTGCAACATTGAGATTTTTTCTTCTTAATTCATGAATGCGGATTAGAATTTATTGTCTAGTCATCGTTTTAGCAATTCGGAACAAGATAGCATCTAGGTATCTGACATGAGGAACAGATGCAGTGTTAAACAGCTATTTTGTCCTTTCTCACCTTCTCCACTGTTAATAACGTCTCATAGCACGAGTTCCACCTAACTATATACCTCTTACTTTTTCAAGCTCATGTTATATAATTTATTGGAAGCATAACCATTTTTTAAAACTGTCAATTTATTAATGGACGACATGGTCTTTTCTAATAGAGCACCCTGAGAGGTGGCTATCCAAACCCATTATAGAAGTTGGCATGTGGTTTGCTTCTACCCTATTTTTGGCATTTGTCGGCTGCTAGCTGCTGGAACTAGAACACAGATCTGTCAGATCACGAAATTCAATCATTCTTTTTATTTCTCCAGTTGATTTTTCTGATCCCTTTAAGTTCATCTTTATTGTTACATTCTCAGCGCCCCTGAGCTTCAGGTAATGCCGCTACTATCATTCCAGCTTATCTTTCTAATTTTTAGACCCATCAAGAAAATAATCTGTCACTGAAAATAAATGTGACCAAGGAATTGAAACTTGTCGGCTTTCACCCAAGGATCAAAGTCACACACAGCTGAGAAATACAGCAAATTCCGTGGCACTTTTCTCTCTTTTGCTCATGCTCAAGAATTATTACAAGGCATAGGTTTATATAGTGCCCATAGTATCTAGATCAGTAGTATACGGGCTCAAGTACTCAACTTTTTGAAAACAAATCGTCTTGGACTCTCTAATTACGAGTCGCTCGACTAGTCGCGACTAGTCTACGACTAGTCGACGAATCACTACCTGGAGGTCGACTCGACTAGTTGGGCGACTCGCTCAACTAGCCCTGACCAATCGTGACGAGTCACAACTTCTGAGTCGATCGACTTAAAAAAAGGCCCCACGTGTCATATTTTTCCTAATATTGCTTTGACACGGCTTGAAACCTAGATCGAGTGCCCTTTTTCCCATAAATTGCCCGGGTTTTCACCCACTGCCCTGCCCCCAATATTTTATTTGCGCACCTGATTGCTTGTATTATACTACTAATAGCTATGTAATTCGGTATTTTATACTACACTAGCAAATGTGTCCGTGCGTTGCAACGGGTAGAAAAAACACAATCTCACAGAAGGCTTTCTCAATTTTTCCTCTCCTAGAACCAAATAGCCACATAATATCAGTAATCCCTCTTTCATATATATGCGATAATTAAATCCATTCCAGACATCATAATAAAGTGGCAAATATTATAATTGTATTTTATACTACATACTACTGTTTACTCATGTCGACTAGTCTACCGGTCGCTCCTCCAGAAACCTGTCAACTCGTAATCCTTGCTTGGACTCTAATTTAACTGGCAATGCAAAACATTGCCTTGACTCTGAAAGTAGTTACCAAACACAAGCACAACATACTCGATTTGCAAAGACTTGTACTACTAAGGATACGGTGACTCCATGCCTGGTGCCTACACGCTAACAGGCATATATGTTAACAAACTTGCAAGACTCCTAAATACAGTGTAACAATATACTTCCTAATTCGCAGGATAAGGCAGTAGCATACAATGATATGAGTCACAGATAATGTGTTACTCAAATCAAATGTTCTCCCTCCTGATGCACGCGCTTCTTTCCCACTGTCACTTGTGGTGCTTGCATCTTACAGTTTATCGTGTAGTTGTAGTAGGGCGGTATGCTGGACCTCCACGCAACAGCCTCAAATTCTCCACGGGGTAGTGTACCACCACGTTCTAGGAGAATGCCCCGCATTCCTCACTGGACTGTGGCTGATGATACTTGCTAATCAAGAAGTATCCACGGCTCTTCTCCATTCTCCAATAGTATATTGGTTCATCTTCCTGCAGCAGAAGGTTTGGCTGCTGCTCAAACATAAGGAGATGTGTCTGTATAGATGCTCTCACACAGTGAAGAACCGTGCGCCAAAATCTAGCATTGAAGTTATCTTTCAGTATCTCAGCAAGGATATGCGCTCTTGTGAAGCACTGTCTCTGTTCCAAAGCGATCTCCATGGCCATCGCTCAAGTTTTGGCTCCTCGCCTGGGTTTGTGCTTCCGAATACAAGTGATCTGAAGAAATACCAGTAGGCTTCTTGAGGCAGATAGTCCAGTCGAAGTGCTTCTGCTGTTCCCAGACTCACAATCCTGTCTGATCGGCTGGTGATGATGATTTTACTCCCACCACACGGTGTCATGCGGCTTATGGAAGATTTCAGCCTTCTCCATGTGGCCTAGTTAATGTCCTCGGCTATTTCGACAATAACCAGCAATCTGTTTCAAGAAGAACGAATCTGATGTTTGACTAGAGCATTAATATTGTCCTCTTTCAGGTCGACCACTCCATCTCCGAGGCAGCCTTCTGGAAAGAAGAGGATCATCGAGAAGCGATCACGCACACTCTCATCCTTGCAGACATTCTCAACAAGGGTGGCCTTCCCTACTCTTATTGGACCGACCATGGGAAGTACAGCCAGATCTGGAGAAGCACCGGAGCGCAGCAAGAAATCCAGGACCCGGTGCCGTTCCATTTGGCGACCAAACATGCAGTTGTCCGAGAGCAGATACGCACCTTAGGGCTGGCGGAATATCCGAGGATACAACTTCAACAAGAAAACAAATTCCTTCATACCATCCATGGTGTCTTCAAGGGTGCCAAACCACCCGTTGTAGCTCTTCTTGCATGTTGTCGTTTGCACCAAACATCTGTGCCTCTCTGTTGCTGGTGGTGCTGCTGCTGCCTGCGAGAGAAGCGAAGCCGTGTGGCTGGACTGAACTTGGCCAGCGCAGAAGATGAGTGGGTCGACCCCCGTCACCCTCCTCACCGATGGCTCGAAACCTCAAGAAGGCGTCAAGAATGTAGTGGCCCCTGTACATTCCTTGCCTCAAC
Organism: Alopecurus myosuroides; assembly: GCA_028641055.1. Lineage (NCBI taxonomy): Eukaryota > Viridiplantae > Streptophyta > Magnoliopsida > Poales > Poaceae > Alopecurus > Alopecurus myosuroides. The sequence goes on from CM054060.1 coordinate 28,418,497, forward strand.
AGCCTGTGCTGGCGGAGCATCCCCTGGTTGGTGGTGCGCCAGCCCTCCGCCTCCTCGACGAAGGTGTCGAGTCTCAGTACGACTCGCTCCAGCCTCTGGACTTCTGGAGGATCTCGTCAACGCCTGGCTGCTGCTGCCTGATCACGGACGACACCAACCTGCTGACGAGGTCACCTGCCTACGACTGCGAAGAAGAGGATGTCCAGTGAGGGTGATGCTCATTGGCTTGATAGATGCTGCTACAACGATGGAAGAGGGATAGGTAAAGAGCAAGGAGTGATGCTAGTACTGCTGGGACTGCATAGTGTGAGCCTAAAGTCAGTCTTCACTGCCGGTGTGAAGTGATACTAGCTACTACTGTTGAAACAGGGAAGTCAATATCGACTCAGGACTTCATAGTGTGTAATGCTGAATGGAGTGGACCAACACGCTATGATTGCGCCAGTTGAGGCTGAGTCTTCTTCACTGCAGCGTGGAACTGAGCTGTTGCCAGTCTTCACTGACTTGGCTCTTGACTGCCAGGAAACTTGACTACTTGAGTGAAATATCGGTGTAGTTTCCAGTTCGTTGGTTATGCAGGGAAAGACTTTGGCGAGAAGATGGTTGGATGCTGACCCATGTTCTTAAATACTACGTTGATCTGGGATTTCAAGAATTTTATTGCCAGACTACTCCCCCTATCCCTATTTCCCATATGCTGGGCTGTTGGAGCATTGCCGACTGAAAATAAGGCTGCAGCTTGATCAAGACTGAATCCCCCACCTGAAATTTGCTGTCAGATCTCTTCTTATCTGCCTGGTGATTCATTCTGGCACATACACACACCCTCTCTCCAGATGTTGCTGCAGGAGGCGAAGTACCGGTGCACGATCCTGAAGCTGTCAGGAACCGCAATCGTGATATTCAGCCAGCGAAGAGTCACGGTGCCCGTTTGAGAGAACAAACATGAGTGAAGCAGTGCCAAATAAGCTCCGAGGCACTGATTAACCCTCTAGTTCTGGCCGTTGGTTCGTCCACGGGTGACAGGGCGGAGCTCATTTTTGGACCTAAACCTGTCAAAGATGCAAGCTCTCGCCAGATCTGGCTAGTGAAAAGGCGGTCTCTGTCGGACACGATGGAGTACGTACCGTGCAAATTGTGAAACATTATCCATTGACGTTGTAATGACAGTACATAGATACTGTAAAGTGGCAGGAACGGGGCAGGCTGATGAAATGAGCTGTGGCTCCTTAGTACAAACAGCCAAAGGAGTAAACAATTCAGTATCCTTTGGACATTCGTTATAGCCATCGAGGAGATATCATGCTCGCTCGCTCTCTCTCTCTCTCTTTTGGCGCTGGAGGAAATCCGGTTGCAGGTGTGAAATTTGCAAGACACAGATTCATGGAAAGGCTTGCGAGACAACACAGGCCTAGAAATTTAGCAAAACACCAACATGCAAGTTCCACAAATTATTAGACAGAATAAAAACATTCGCAATACAAAATCTATATCAATTGGTCCACCATAAAATATATCCCTCCAAGTACATGTTGATATTTTTTCAAATGTTTGGTCAAACTTAAGAGCACGTAGGAGAAGCTTAAAGTTTATGCTCTCATTCAAAATGAGATTTGAAAGTTGAATCCATGAGAACATATGGGAGGATATCACCACATCTGGCGCTCAAAGTTAGCTTAGCAACCTACTTTGGACAATTGATGTAGAAATTTCGAGAACCTACCCAATTGGCCAAGTCAGATAGGGCATTGTGCAAACCACAGATAGCCAACTAGGTGAGACTAATCACAAACCAAGTTATGATTGATGATTGCTCTTCTCACCAGTACCAGCAGATATAGTTCATAAAATGGGAGAATGTCAGCTGCACTCCTTTGCCCGTTTACAGAGCATGCGTCACCTCAGAGAAGAGATTCAAACGACAACAATGCAACAAATTGGCTGGATCAAGCACAGAAGACTAGGGACATAGACACGATTCAACATTCAAAACTGAAGGATTAACGTCCACGACAATGGTGCAAATAACATAAAACCAGGCATGGTCTGCCTCTCGAGACATAAGCATAGAATTCTCCAGTAGAAAAGCAGCAAAAAAGCTAAGTTCAACAATCAGGGCCCTGCTTATAGCCTAACAAGTGAAGACTGCCACACGCCCTAGTTGCCGCTGGACGAGGCTCCCTTGTTCCTTGGTGCGGCCTCGGTTCCTGCAGAGCGCATTCAAAGTAAGATTGCAGTTTAGCATAACAGAGGTCGTAATGGGCTGGATCGAAATGCATGTTAATAGGACAGGAGGTAAAGAAAATAGAAGCATTACCCTCTCTGAAGTTGCTCTTGAACCTCCTGGGCACATGGCGCATGTACCTCATCCTGCCAGTGCCGGTGGTCTTCCTCCTGATGGCCTTCACACTCCAGTTGTCTGTTTTACAAGAACAAATTAAGGTTGTCAGAATCTTACGCACAGGACTAATTCGGGTAAGCAGGAAAATGCTAGAGCTTGTGTTCACAGTATTATAATGTAATTCCTACCGAAAGCAATGTGACAATGAATCTATTATAATGTAGTAATTCCTATCGAAAGCAATGTGACAATGAATCTAACTACCAAGTACTCACTCAAAACTTAGTCAAGAAAACCTACCATGATCAGCATCCTATACATACAATGAACAACAAGGGCATATGCCATAGAACAACTGCACACCCAGTTCATCACCGTATTATCAGCTAGTTGCTTGCAGCTACAGCAGGGCATGCAAGGCAACATTTAAATTTGTATAGCCGGTTCTTCATCTAATTGGTCATCATGCTCAAGATCAAAACCTAATGCATCACTAACATCACGAATGTTGAGCCTGCGACTATAGCATGTCATACCAGGCCCTTGCTCACATCGAGTTACAGAGCTAGCAAGGAATTAAAAAAGGTGGCTACGGAACCTCAAAGACACGCACGCTTGATGTATAACAGCAATTTCAAAATCTAAGCAGCAGAATCAAACATCACATCTAGGTAAAACAGCTAGGCTCGGGGATCTGATGAGGGTCTTACACTTGCGGATGCGGGCGGCAGGGTAGCCGCAGGAGGAGCAGGTGCTCTTCTGTAGGTGGAAGCTGCGGCGGCCGCAGCGGATGCACAGCGTGTGGGTCTTGTTCCGGCGCTTGCCGAAACTCCCTGTTCCCTTCGTCTACAAAAACCGGAGAGAAAACAAGAGGGTGAGGATCTAGACGAAGGGGAGAGTGCCGGGATTACGACGACGAGGGAAGCCGCGATTCGCTCACCATTTCGCCTTCGGTCTTGTCGCCGCTGCGCCGCCGCCGAGGGAGTGGAGAAGAAAGAACGAGGCGAACCCTAGCGGCGCGTGAGGAAGTTTTATAGGGTGGAGAGGGGCTGCCCGGGGTTACACAGGCCCGGCCCGATGGAACAATGGGCTTTGTCCGCTAGACGTTTTATATGGGCCTTCTTTACTGTACTAGATGCCGACGGCCCAACAAGGCCCAACACATGAAGCTCAGCAAGTCCAAGCACTCGGGCAGAATCTGCTGCTGCTGCTGCCGCTGCCTTGCTACCACGACGCACGCCGTCTCGCCGGCGGCGCGAACTCAGGCGGGCGGCGCACCGACCGCCGTAGAGGGAACTGGTTCGAGCGCGGGATTTCTCGTCGGCTGGTCGATCATCTGAGGATTCGAAGAGGACGCCCACATGGAGGAGGTGGAAGCGCCTCTCCCCACGGCGAAGCTCACCGTGGATCCAACTCGGTAGCAAAAGAGAAGAATCTGATCTTGGGTCGTTTCGATTTCTTGATTCATAGCAGGCCTAATCCACAGTCTGTTTCTTGATTTCTCTCGATGACGGCAGGGATGGGGCGAAGCGAGGTGGAGTTGTGCTGGTGGCCAATGGGAGCTTCAATCCTCCCACCTACATGCACCTGAGAATGTTTGGTAAAGCCTCAACACTTGCTAGTTCATCTGTTCAACACTTGAGTACTGTACAATTACATAAGAAGTTAAGAATAGTCTGAGAATGAGAAGAGCAATAGAGATCATATGGTCCGCATCTTTGATAATTGTTTTTCATTTAGAGCTGGCCAAGGATGAGTTGCAGCAGCGAGGGTACTCGGTGTTAGCTGGCTACATGTCCCCGGTGAACGATGCTTATAAGAAGAAGGTATCATGCGGAATTGGAACAGTATATGGATTTATGTTACCACTGTTCTCGTGACTGAATTCACAATTTTGGAGCTGGTTAGGACCTCTTGCCGGCTGCTCACAGAATCAGCTTATGCGAATTGGCATGTGAGAGCTCATCTTTTGTGATGGTCGATCCGTGGGAGGTGACTTGATTTCCCGTGTTAGTAGATGTGTACCGTTCGATTTTCCGCTGTAACAGGAGTAGTATACTTGCGATTTGGATAATACCGTATTTGATGCACAGATTGCTGTTTTCTTGATGTAGGCAATGCAGAAAGGTTATGAGCGCACCTTGACTGTGCTCTCGAGAGTTAGGAGCTCTGTATGCAAGGACGGCTTAGCTGATCAAGGTGTGTTGCGAGATATTTTAGTTTTTTATTACTGCAATGCAGTATGCCCTCTCACGCACTGTTCGACCTTTCAGGTGTAGTTTATCAGTGCTTTTACCCTGTGTATACATCAGTTGTTCACGACGTGCATTTTCTTTCAGGCAGTCTCAAGGTAATGCTTTTATGTGGTTCTGACCTGCTCGAATCATTCAGCACCCCAGGAGTTTGGATTCCAGATCAGGTACACAACTTGAAACTTGGTTGGTATCAATAATTTAGCACATACAAAAATAATGAGCACCTTAATTTGAAAATCATGGTGTCTAGTTTAGCTGTTGTTTGAATTGCCTAATGTATGTTCTTCTGTTTCCAGGTCAGGGCTATATGTAAAGACTTCGGTGTTGTTTGCATACGCAGGGAAGGAAAAGATATTCAAAAGCTAATATCCAACAGCGAGACACTGCAAGAATGCAGGGTGAAACTTCTAGCTTGAGGAGCTTATCACTCCGACGAATTATGACAAATTTACTCACACATATGTATGTATGCCTATGTATTTTTCTCAGGATAACATCATTTCGGTTGATGAGATTGTGCCAAATCAGATCAGTTCATCCAGAGTAAGGTATCGTTTTATCTAGGCCTGGTTTCTGTATGATAAGATGCTATTGCCACCTTCAAATTTTCCCGTTTATTGGATGTCAGGATGTTGATTCCTGTATTTGGTTTTGATCAAACTGCAGAGAATGCATAAGAAGATGTCTCTCAATAAAGTACCTCACATGTGACGGAGTAATCGAGTACATCAGAGAGCACAAACTGTACATGGAAACTGAAGAGAGTGATACCAGATGATGACAATGGCGGTGTGCCTCTACCCAGCGATCTTTCGGTATTTTTCCATATGCATGTTCTTATTGCGTACACTGTCCCCACAACCAGAGTCCTTGGTTCTAAAACTACCCTTCTATAACTATGCAGTTAGAAGCCATTTCAAACGATCATCGAGCATTTGCCTGTGCAGCCATGTTCATCGATCTTATGATATAATCTGAGTACCGACGATGAGCTGCCATTATATGAAATAAACTGGTCTGACTGCTCAGTAGCATCATGAATCGATGCAAAGTCATGTTGATCAGGGTGCTATACACAACTCACAAGGAATTTACTAGTAGAAGGTTCTTGAATCTTCAGTACGTTGCTGCCAATGTGTCGGTTTGTGGGCTAACAGAAGATATTGCTAAAGCATTTATATATCACATGAAAACCTCAGTTACAATATTATTCTGCCATTTGTTTCATCCTCTATATGCCCAGTGACCATTCAGTAATTATAAATTTGATGTGCTACACAATTCAGCTACACTAACAAGCTATCAACTGTACAGCCTAGGCAACACTAGCGGTTGCTCCTAGCTGCCTACCAGATGGCACTGCCTCCCTGCCATGAGGTTCCATGAGCGCCTCCAGGTCGCAGCTCACCGGCACGACGGGCTGGATCCCGCCGGGGTTGAGCGGGAAGAGCGTCCCGAAGTAGCCGTCGGCGATGGCGGCCATGTCGCAGGTCTCGGCCACGCCGGGCATCTGGTAGATCTCCCGGGTGTAGGCGTGGAGGCTGGGGTACTCCACCAGCTTCCTCCTGCTGCACCGGAACAGCGGGTTGTACACCAGGTCGAACCGTATCAGCGTCGTGAAGAGGCACACGTCGGCCAGCGTCATGCCGCTGCCGGCGGCGCACAGGTACCGGGATTTGGACAGGTGGTCCTCGAGCATATCCAGCGCGGCGAAGAGCTCGCCGGCTGCAGTGTCGTAGGCCGCCTGGCTCTGCGCGAACCCGCAGCGGTACACTCCGTTGTTCACGCTCGGGTAGATGACGCCGTACCAGCGGTCGATCTCCTTCCGCAGCTCCAGCGGCCAGAGGTCGAGGCTGTCGGCGTCGGCGAGGGTGCAGAGGAACTTGGCGATCTCGATGCTCTCGTTGCAGACGACCTCGCGGCGGTCGGCATCCCAGAGCATGGGCACGGAGGCCCGCCCCTCGAATCCGCCGCGCCGGGCGGCGTACACGTCCCGGAGCCTGCGCTTGCCGTAGAGCGCGTCGGGGCTGTCGGGCGTGAATGACCACGCGCCGTCGTCGCCCGGGACGGCGACGGAGACCGGCAGGCGGCGGTCCAGGCCGAGGAGCGCGCGGACGACCAGGGCGCGGTGGGCCCAGGGGCAGGGGAGGCCGACGTAGAGGTGGAGGCGCGAGCCGGGGGAGGGGGCGGCCACGACGGTGGGGAAACGGGACGGGGTCCGGGTGAAGCCGCCCGTTGCGGGGTCGGAGGGGGCGAGCTGGCGCATGAGTAGCCGCCACGCGGCGGTCCAGCCGTGGCGGACAACGAGGACGAGCTGCGACGGCGGCAGCGCGCGGCCCCACAGCACCCGGGACAGCGCCGTCAGGGGGTCCTCCTGCGAGGCCGCGATGCGGTTGAGGCGACGGCTGCGGCGGCGGCAGCCCTGGTGCAAGAGAGGCAGCGTCGGTCGCCGGAGCTGGAGGGGGAGCGGCGGCGGCTGTGGGGACCACATGGCCTGACCGGAGACGGCGAGCTCTATGTTTTTTTCTGGCAGAGTAGTGGAGGCGGACGTCCTCAAGTCCGAGTTGGCATGATGGATAAGGAAAAGTCCAACCGATACCAGCCCAGGCCCTACATTCCTGGGGGTGCTGCAATAGGCCCATTAGGCCGGACTTTACCCAGCAAGAAGCCCAAGAAATGGGCATTTGTTTTTTTCACCTAGATTTTGAATACTAATAGATTTCGATTTTTTTAGCGGCGTTTCAAACTTAAGGTTATTTTAACAAGAGATTCTAAAACGCTTGGAACCTTTTGAACCGAGATAAGTGAGATAGTTTAAAATTTGTGGCCCATATTTAGAAATTTTCATACTAACGACGTCACTTGAACTTATTTTTTGTGATGGACGCGATGAGAGAGCTGGTTCCACTATGGCTTGCATACAATGAAAACAAATCACAGACAAGTCGACAATGTGAGTAGAAAACTAGGAGTGCATACATCTAAAAATGATACACTAGACAAGTACAAACATGGAAACTTATTTAGTTAAGATTATGGTTAGCAATACTTGTCTTCTTTAGTGATCTCTACTTTGCAAGCACTATTCACAAACTTCAGCTTGCTAAAAAGGCTTATGTTGTGGAACGGAGGGTGTATTACAATAGATCACTCAACAAACGGAAAAAGGACAAATCCTTAAAAGATACTCCTTCGGTTATGAAATATTTGATTTTTATTCATCTAAATATGAATGTATGTATACACTAAAAAATGTCTCAATACATCTATATTTAGATAAATGGAAGTCGAATATTTTGGAACGGAGGGATTAGTAACCAAGAATTCTCATAATGTATTTGAAATATGAATAAAAAGGCGGTGTATCCTTGATATCTAAAGCTTGGATACAAACTTATTCTAGCTAAGCCCTATTTTTTTTCATGAGATATTATCCGCTAGAGCATGTAATGAATTAGGTTTTTTTTAAATGGGAACATAGCCCTAGCCTCTGCATCGTGATGATGCACACAGCTGCTGCTTTTATATTAAAAATAAAAAGTATTAATCCAGTGTATTACACCTCAAGCATCATCCAGAATGGACATAGAATCAACCAAAGAAACCCCGACATCAAACTAAGACTACACATATTAAAGTCTTCTAGTATGTTGCCATCCACCCTGGCTGTAGATAGCCTGAACGACCGCCATCAAGCGACAACATTCAGACTCCATAAGCACCCGCTGCTCCAACGGCAGAAGGAAAAACCACATTTCGGTGAACAACTTGCAAAAACTGAGCACCTTTCGATCTGTTAAAAACAACATCATTCCTACAATTCCAAATAGCCCACACAAACGCACAAGTTCTAATTTGAATGCGGGTTTTAGATTTCCCGGCTATCCCTTGTAGCCAATTACCAAACATATGGTTTATACTAGCAGGTTGGGCTACGCTAAACATGAAATGAAACGATCTCAAAATATGTCTAGCAAAGTTACATGAAATAAATAGATGATCAACCGTCTCATCATAGTCACAGAACACACATTTTGTACACCCCGTCCAATTTCTCCGTACCAAATTATCCTTTGCATGAACTCTTGCGCTGAAGGAACCACATAAACACTTTAATTTTCAATGAAAGTTTCAACTTTCAAAGATATTTATGCAAAAAAGGAGTATGATCATGCATATAATCAGCGTACATAGATTTTACTGAGAACACATCTGTCTCAGTAAGACCCCAGACGAAAATATCTACCTCACTGGTAAGATTAATCCTCATAAGAGCACGAACTTAGCGCAACCATGCTTCCCACCGCTCCCCGGTCAAATTACTTCTAAACTGAATATTGAGAGGACTATGTGACAACACGTGTGACACTAACACATTTTTACGAGTAACAATATTAAATAAAGAAGGATATTGAGCAGCCAAAGAGGAGTTGCATAAAAAATTATCTTCCCAAAACCGAGTAGATAGACCATTCCCTATCCTAAAATGTCCTCGTTGGAAGAAATCATTTTTGACCCCCATGATTCCCTTCCAGAAAGGAGAATCATGAGGTTTAGCATCCACTTGAGTTAGAGTTCGGCCATACAAATATTTGTTAAAAATAAGTTCTTGCCACACCCCATTTTCATGTAAAAGTTTAAAGAGTCATTTGGACAGTAAACATTTATTTTTAACTTCTAGGACCTCAATTCCTAGACCTCCTTGATCCTTTGGTCTGCAAATAATATTCCATTTGGACAAATGGTATTTTCTCTTGTGCAGATTACTTTGCCAAAAGAATCTGCTACGAAAGAAATCTAACCTCTTCCTTACCCCAACGGGCACTGGAAAAAAGGAAAGTAAAAACATAGGAAAACTAGTGAGAACCGAATTAACGAGAACAAGCCGATCATCGTAAGACAATATCTTCCCAGCCAAGAACCCAGCTTATTATCGAAGCGATCCTCCACCATTTTTCACGCTTTGTTGAGGAGCTTACGATAGTGAATTGGGATACCTAAATACTTAAACGGTAATGAACCAATGTCACAACCGAATAAGGATTTTTACTCCTCTTTCCTCTCCACGGCATTACCAAAGCAATAAAGCTCACTCTTATGAAAGTTAATTTTTAGCCCAGACAATTGTTCAAATATTGCCAGAATTAACTTCATGTTGCCAGCCTTTTCTAAACCATCTTCAAAAAACAGAATCGTATCATCTGCGTACTGCAGAATCGATATGCCCCATCCACCAAATGAGGTATCAAAGAACCAACCTGGCCATCATCTTTTTCCCGTGCAATGAGGATAGCCAACATATCCGCAACAATATTAAAAAATAAACGGGTGATAAGGTATCTCCTTGATGAAGCCCCATTAGCGTTTGGAAAAAATGTCCAATATCATCGTTAACATGAATTCCCACACTCCTCCTTGAACAAAACGGCTGACCCACTCGCACCATTTGGGATCAAACCCCTTCATCCGAAGTGCTTGCTACAAAAAGGACCGCTTCACCTTATCATAGGCCTTTTCAAAATCAACTTTGAAGATGACCCCATCATGTTTTTTGGTCTTCATCTCGTGAATAGTCTCATGAAGGATGACTACTCCTTCTAAAATATTTTGAACCGGAATGAAAGCAGATTGGGTTGGTCTAATGATTCTGTGGGCAATGGACGAAACATGATTTGTTCCCATCTTAGTAAAAATCTTGAAGCTGACATTAAGTAAGCAAATTGGTCTGTATTGCTCAATACGGCTTGCATCTTCTTTTTTAGGCAACAGAGTGATAACCTCGAAGTTCAACTTATATAAGGGTAAATCTCCGTTCTGCAGCGGTGAAAACAAAGCCATCAAGTCACTCTTGATGACCTCCCAGAACTTTTGATAGAACTCTGCCGGGAACCCATATGGTCTGGGGGCCGTGTTATGTTCCATTTGGGATACCGCCTCAAGCACCTCCTTCTCAGTGAAGTTTGATGTCAAGGCAATGTTTTCCCGAGGAGACACCTGAGGCATGTCCATGTTATATGTCTCAATCATAGTCATAGAACAAGTCTCTGGTGCTCCATACTTATTTTTATAATACTCAGAGATAAACACTTTCAAATTGTTTTCCCCAACTATTGTTCCCTCATCTTGTTCAAGTTAGAAAATCCATTTTTTTTGGTGCTTTCCATTATCAATCAAATGAAAGTACCTAGTATACCGCCTTGCTGAATGTGTTTAACTTTAGCCCTATGTGCCCATTTGGACTCTTCATCTCTACGAAGCTAGCCAGACACTCATCTGCGTCTTTCTTAGCTTTCCTCTTCAAAAGATAAGAGAGTGGTTTCAGCTTTAATATCCAACTCATCAATTAGTAATGACAATTTTTGTTTCAACAATTTGTATTCACCACTCATATTCTTCGCCCAACCTCTCAAAAATTGTCGAAGATGCCTAATTTTATTTTGCCACCATTCAATAGGCGAGGACCCGCCCATCGTGTCCCTCCATTCTCTTCTCACCATATCAAAAAAATCTTCTGTTCTCAACCAAGATAGTTCGAAAGAGAACCTATCCTTGTTGCCCACGTGAGCACCCTCTCCTGAGTCAATTACAAGGGGCGTATGATCAGAACCTTAACGCGGGAGGGCATGAACCGAGACAAGGGGGATTTCTGTTCCCAATCAACACTACCTAGGAACCGATACAACTTTTGAAAAGTTCGAACAACCCTTCTACTCACCCAAGTGTATTGTCTACCCGAAAGTACCAACTCCTTCAGATTTAGACTCTCAATAATCGCATTAAAGATAAAGGGCCAACAGACGTTAAAATTATCATTATTTTTCTCCTCCTGTCTACGAATAATATCAAAGTCACCTCCTACCAACATAGGGGTGTCTTCATTCTCGCAAACACGCACAAGTTCTGCTAAAAAATATGGTTTAAGAGCATCTTGTTCAGCCCCATATGTAATCACAAGTGACCACACAAAACCATCAGATTTTGGCTGTAACTTAAATTTGATACAGATATCCCCGGAAACAAATTTTGGACCGAAATAGTCATTCTATTAAAGCCAACAAGAATGCCCCCAGAACGACCATGTGTTGGAAGACAATACCACACATAGTCCATGCCACTGGTGAGTTGAGAAAGAAAATTAGATGAAAACTCTGATCTCCCCGTCTGAATTATAGCTACGAAGTCCAATTTCTTCTCTAGAATCGTTTCTTTCATGAACCAATGCTTTGCTGTATCCTCAAACCCATCACTATTCCAAATCATACCTTTCATCGTGATAAATTTCTTAATTTTTCTGGCCTAGCACTATGCCGCTTAATTGTTAGGCCATTGCCTTTGCTTTTTTTGCCCTTTAAGTTGTTTTCAACTGTATGAGGATTTGGAATCACAAACTCTAGAGGAGCACTCTCCTCTTCCTCAGCAGATCTTCTGATAAATTCGAGACTTTCTTAATAATCATGATACTCAAGTCATGATCCTCATTAGCATTTAGAGTATTTTGCAAAAACGTAAGATTTCTATCGGATTCAGTTTTCTTAAGAATTCTAACGGCACGAGTTTCCTCCGACAAACTATCCCCTAGGGAACCCCCAACCTAGCAACTCTCTCAATAATAACATCATCTTTTAAATCAACAAAAGAGAGAGATGATCAACGAGACATACCTGTAGATTGCTCAGCATCACGACGTTGCGCCATCAACATGGCATGTTCCATAGAGTGAACATCAACAAGAGGTTGAGAGCAAATCCTCGCACTGGATCGAGTCCCCCGTGAAGAAGGTGAAGCAATTCATCCATACGCGATCACATTGAGAAAAAAATTGCCCGCTGATACGTCGAAAACGTATGTATAATTTTTTATGGTTTCATACTACTTTTATGCTTTTGATAATTGTTTTTATATTAAGTTCATGATTTATTTGTACTAGCCTACTAATAGTTGCAAAAGTGCACAAATTATCAAAAATAGAAGAGCAAACCTTGTTGGAGTCGAATTGGGACTTTCCTGAAATCTGTGTGAAAACTCGTTTTAAATATTGCACGATACGGGTTAAATACGGCGTCAAACGGAAATCTCACAGAAGACAAACTTGTGGGGAATTTTGCGACGTACGTTCTAGACTTAAAATTTGCCTGATTCCAGGTCCGGACGGACGAGATACACCCGATTTACTGCAGCCCTAGATGAGATGACGGAAATCCGAGAGACTATATGAAGGAAGGAAACCTAGGTCATGAGAGACACCCCATACCACGAATTTCCAACCAACAAAGCCGCGTTTTAGACTCCCCCATGGATCCCATCTCCATGGGGTAGGGCTCCCAATACCATGAAGGAAGAGGGCTAAGGGGCGGCGCTCCCTGATACGTCCAAAACGTATCTTCTTTTCCGAACACTTTTGTTATTATTTTCCTTTAAACTTGTGAGTTTTGTATGCAACTAACACGGACTAACGCTATTTTCAGCAGAATTACCCGGATGTCTTGTTTTTATGCAGAAAAATCAACTTTCGGAAAATTGCCCAGAAAAGATCACACTGAGCTTATATCACCCGAAGACCCCCGGAGCCAGGAGGAGACCCGGAGGGGGGGCAAGGAGGGGCCCACACAACCCCTAGGCGCCCCCTAGGCTGTGCCACTAGGTGGTGTGAGGGGGGGGCAGGCACCCCTTCGGGCTCCCCTTTTGACTACATATTGCCCATAACCCTAAAACGACAGGGGGTTCGTCATATTCCGGAGAAACATACCCGAGCGCGGCCGCCACCTCGAAACCTAATTTGGGTATCAAAAGTTCCTGTTATGGCACCCTGCCGAGACGGGGATTCGAAGGAGATCATCGCCATCGTCACCGCCACCAGTTCTCTATCAACCATCCATGATTTCCCCGTCCATGTGTGAGTAATCCCCACAGTAGGTTGAGAGGGATGGAAGGGATTGGATGATATCGTTCATTGCTAATAAACATGGTAAAGAAAGAGTGTCGGTGTCGATGGCGATGATCTCCTTCGAATCCCCGTCCCGACAGGGTGCCAGAACAGGAACTTCTAATCCCCGAATCGAGTTTCGGGGTGGCGGCGGCCCTCTTTTGTGTTTCTGTGGAATATGATGACCCCCTCCCCCCCCCCCCGCGTTTTTGGGTTGAAGGCAATATGTAGTCGAAAGGGGAGTCCGAGGGGGTGTGGGAGTGGCCCACACCACCAGGCGGCGCGGCCAAGGGGGCGCCGCGGGGTGGTGTGGTCCCCTTCTAGCTCTCGGGGTCTTTTGATGTTTTAAGACCAATGGGGTCTTTTCTGGGCATTTTCCCGAAAGTTGACTTTTCTGCACAAAAACGAGACACCAAGGTAATTCTGCTGAAAACAGCGTTAGTCCGTGTTAGTGGTATCCACAACTCACAACTTTAGAGGAAAACAATAAGAAAAGTGTTCGGAAAAGGAGATACATTTTCGACGTATCAACTCCCCCCAAGATTAGCTTATTGCTTGTCCTCAAGAATTTCAGTGACAACTAAGTGCGATAAAAGACTTTTACGAAAACATTTGTTTCATACGATGTAAATATACTCACTATATGATAAAGTCCTAAGGCAATTCGTAATAAGATCTATGGAAAATAAAAGCTACCCAGCAGTTATGCAAACCATGAAAAGATGCCAACAAACTAATAATAGACAACATGAGTATGTCAATCTACAAGATTGCAATGCTCATAATAAGGTATGATAAAGTGTACTCTCTTGCCCTTAATAATGGAGAAAAACATAAATGCCAGGGCACCTCTGAAGTTCAAATGAAGACTAGAAATAAAGATATCAAAGATACAAGCATCAAAGTTATACCACTATCAATCGTGTTCTGGGACAAGCACATTACACTAAAAATAACAGCCATGCTCTCAAGAAGGTGCATAAAGTGAGAAGGTGAAGACTCACCATTAAATTAAAAGAAAGTCCCTTCACAGATGGAAGCATGGATCACTCATGTGCTAGAGCTTTTATTTTATTAAACAGAGGTATAAAATATTTTTTAGAGAGGTGTATTCTTATGCCAACGAACGGTGAACAGAATATACAGTACGTCACAATCCAACTAGATTTCACAAGAGCGTCTCCCATGTGAAGGACGCAACTGGTGTAGAAGGTCATCCTTTTTTCTCTTTTGTTTACACGATTATGTTTTGACTGATAAATCAGGGGCAAACAATAGTGAAGAAAATTTGTGTGTATTAATTTGGGGCTGGGCACCCTGCTGCCAGCTCTCTATCAGTTGGATAAGCGGATGAAGCCACTAGTCCAGGGTGTGAAATCCAATCGACAAGTGAGATAAAGATTCTTTATTTACGTCCTCATGAGCTAAAACAGGGGCACAAAACAGGAATGATTTTTTAGCAGGTTTTAAAGGTAGCACATGAGCAATTTACTTGGAGTAGCAGTTAAATACCACATATAGGTAGGTATAGTGGACACAATGGGAAAACTTTGGTTTTTAGGGAGTTGGATGCACGAGTAGAATTTCATACTCAGTACAGGTGAAGGCTAGCAATAGACGGGGAGCGACAATCAAGAGAGCGATAGCTATTATAATCATGCTTGCGACAAAACAAAATTAACAGGGGAATAAAAGTGATACAAATACTCCGAGGCAGAATAAATCATCGAGGCTTAAGTGACTTTTTGTTTTCAGTCTTAACATGCGTGAGCATGTGCCAAGGATTCAAGCGAAACAAACGGAGGGAGATACCACAATGTCATACCCTTCTATGAATAAAACAATGCAAGCAAACATCTATACGACAAGCTATCTTATATTGATAAGTTGGAACTAGCATGTGAGAGCACAAACTACTAGAATCAATTAAATAACATATACCTTACATGAACGGACTAAGCATGTTCACATGATGAGTATATGTACAAAAATAAAATAAATAGAGTTCATACCAACCTCTCACCACAATATGGATTGTCGTAAATCATCATTACTACTCTTCACTTGTGTGGATCGAATAATATAGAATGATAATCAAGCTCAAATGGAGACACGAAAGTCCGATGAACTCTGCAACAACTTTACAAAACTAATAAGAACAACAAATATTTTTGGGTTTTCGAATTAAAACAAGAACAGAAAGAAACAAGCAAACAAAGCAAAATATTTTTGGATTTTTGAATATTAAAGCGAAACGAGAAAAGAAAGCAAACAAACAAAAGAAAATAAAGAAGCAAACTAATTTTGTGTTTTGGAAAACAAGAACAAAACGATAAAACAAAAAGAAACAAAAGAAAATGAAGGAAAACAAAAACAAACGAAAGAAGCGAAAATGGATATACCAAGAACCGACTGAACATGATATATATATGAGTGTGATGTCGGTACACCTTCCCCCAAGCTTAGGATTTTGGCCTAAGTGGAGATCATCCATAACACGAGAAGCCTCCCCACTATGGTGGGTCGTCCCTCGCATGGTCGTACTCGGGCGCCCAAGAAGAAGATGAAGCAGCAGGTGCATAGTCATATCCAGGGTGCTCATACGGGATCCCCGTGGTGTCGGAGGGATGGACGAAATCACCATTGTCCCCCTCTCCGACATCCTCAACGTGCTGGGGCTGCTTCTCGAGGTATGCATCCATCTCTCTCCCTAAAAATGACCATCCTTGCCTACGATCAAGGTTAAGCAAAAGAGATGCACGCAAAAGTACTTCTCTAACAGTTTTAGTCACTCCCCACCCGGATTGTTTTGAGAATGTTAATTAAAAAGATAAATTATGTAAGTGAGCATGGTTAGAAAGAAACTTATGTTGTATCATAGAAACAAGGTCCAACCTTTCTACAGGAAACCATAGATCTAGAGGGTGTGGCTCCAAACCACGCAAAGCTAGCAAGCACGAGGCAATAAGACCTCCACAAATTCCGCCCTTCTCACGGTTATGGAAGAGATGGTAAGATATTAAAGCACCAAAGTTATAAGACCTATCACATTTCAAAGCAGCTGAAAGAAAAGCTAGATCATAGACAGACAGCTTGTTGGCAGTTTTCCTAGCTAGCACACACTTAGAAATAAAATAGGCAAATTATCGAATGCTAGGAGTTAAATTTCTCGAATTTTACCACTCTCCCTCGTGAATCTTATGCCTTGGAAAATCTCCTCATATAGTTATAGCAGTGGTTTAGGCTGCCCACTTATCTTCTCACAAGAACCCCACTCTGGTAGCTTGATAGCTGCACAAAAATCACTGAAAGGCAGGCTCATAGCTTTATTGTAAATTTTATAGTGGACCATAGGGTTAGTTGAGGACCATTTGAAATGAAAATCCTGCACCACATACATAGTTAGTTTCACATGTTGGATAGGTTCATCCTCAATGAAACGGTCCAAGCCCGCATTCTGCACAAGAGTATTGAAATCTTGCATAATTCCTGTAATCCGCATGAATTCTTGACACGGATAAATTGATGGGAACACCCTCTCTTCGCGGTGCACGAGCATGACCTCATGCAACTCCAACTCATGCTGGTTTAGTTGATGAACATTATGCTCCATCTCTGAAATTTTTCAACAATCATCACAAAAATTAATTTCAAGCAACTATAAGGTGGAAACTACCATAGGGACTTATAGGAGAGCTAAACATGCATAGAAACTAAATTATTTCTACTCAAATAAAGAATGAAAACTCACATAAGCTATCACCTACAGTGCCAAAATACTCAAGGAATACTTCACCAAATAAAATTCTACTTGGATCATCGGAGGAGTCACATACCGGAGAGCAAATGCAACAGATTTCAGCACAAAAGATGGACTGAGCAAAGAGATCAGATTTTTTTTGATGAAGAACAACAAGAGCTCGGGTTCTAGAAAATGTGTTGAGTTTGGTGGGTGAGAGAGAGGACTTTGGCAGGGGAGAGAGTTAGTGGGGTGCTAGGGGGCCCCACACCATGTGCTGATGCCACCAGGGGCAGGCCACGCCACCCTATGGTGTGCCTGACTGGTGGGTCCCCCTGGGGTCTCATAGGTGGCTTTCTGCCTCATTTTGAACGTAAAAATTTATTATAATTTTTCTGGAATTTTTCGAGGAACTTTATTTTTGGGGTATTTCCAGAATTTTAATAATTAATAAAAACCAGAAAAACAAAAGTGAAAAGGTGGAAAACAAAACCCAACCCAGAACTACAAAGGTTCTAAGACATTCTAATGTGTAAATACCCCATGAAAACAAAGGTGGAACTGGTGAAAACATAATTATGGTTGGTGAAAACAGACATATCATGGTGAAAACAAGATAAATCACTGTGAAAACAAAGATATGGATGGTGAAAACAAGTGTATGGATGATGGAAACATGATTGTACTAAAGTAGAAATGTGATAACAGAAGTAAACATGGTGAAAACATAATGGAGAAGGTGAAAACATAGTGAAAACATTGTCCTCTTCATTCAAAATCATTTTGTTAACAAGGGTGATCAAGTCTTGTTACCAGAATAATTTTCATATGAAGAAAAACTTTGTTCAACACTAAATAATTATGTTACCTCAACCTTGATAAACATAGTACCAATCATAATAATTTCATATTGTTTTGGTGGTACTGGAATGGGACAATAAAATTCTCCAATTTTGATTCTCTCAATATTTGCAATTAAATTTAGACCATATCTTCTATCAATCTTCTTGGGAAAATAAACAATATGATATTTATCATTGATACTAAAAGTTACTTCTCCTTGATTACAATCAATAACAGCCCCTGAAGTGTTAAAAAAAGGTCTCCCAAGAACAATAGACATATCATCATCTTCAGGCATTTCGAAAACAACAAAGTAAGTTAATATCAAACAATTAGTAGCAACTTGAACATGAACATTCTAACATATACCAACAGGAATAGAAGTAGATTTATCAGCCATTTGCAAAGATATATCAGTGTGTATCAATTTTTCAAGAGAGAGTCTCTTATAAAGAGAAAAAGGCATAACACTAACTCCAGCTCGTCGATCACATAAAGCAGTTCTAACATAATTGTTTTTAATGGAACAAGGAATAGTTGGAATACCAGGGTCTCCAAACTTCTTTGGAACCTTAAAAGAGTAATTAGCAAGCATAGTGAAAATGTCCTCATTAGGAATTTTCCTTTTGTTAGACACAATATCCTTCATATATTTAGAATAAGGAGGCAACTTAATAGCATCAGTCAAAGGAATTTGCAAGAACAAGGGTTTGATCCACTCACAGAACTTATTATAATGTTCCTCTTCCTTAGACTTGTGTTTCTTATTAGGAAAAGGCATTGCTTTTTGTACCCAAGGCTCTCTTTCCTTACCATGTTAATTGGCAATGAAATCGTCCTTAGTATACTTTGCAGTTTTAGTTTGCTTTTCAAGTTCAGCTAAAGTTTCTTCTTTATCAGAAGCATCACTTTTATCATTACCACTTTTAGTTTCAGCATCATAAATAGATATACTATTAGGATCTTTAGCAGGTTCAGAAGATTCTACAACAATTTTATGTCTCTTCTTCTATTTCTTAGAAGGAGAACTAATGTTTTTAGGTTGTTGAGAATCTTGTTCAATTATTTTAGGATGTCCTTCAGGATACAAGGGGTCCTGAGTAGAAACACCACTTCTAATAATTATTTCACAAACATGTTTATCCCTAGAAGCATTAGCTAACATGTCTTTTTGCACTTTAGTAAGTTGATCTATTTGAGTTTTAACCATTTGAAAATGTTTAACAAGCATTTTAACATCATTAGAGGTTCTCTCAATAATACCATGCAAATTATCAATAGCTCTAGAGTTTTCCATAAGGTGATTTTGCACTCTCATATTAAAATTATCTTTCTTAACAACATAATTATCAAATTCATCTAAGAATTGACCAGGTGGTTTAGAGTAAGGAATATCTCTATTATCAAAGTATTGGAGAGAGTTTACCTCAACAGTTGATGGATGAGGAATAGGCTTACATAATTCTTCTATAGGAGGTAAATTATTCACATCTTCAGATTTAATACCCCTCTCTTTAAGAGATTTCTTGGTTTCCTTCATCACTTCATCATTTAATTCAATCATCCCTCTCTTCTTGGGTGTTGGTATTGGTGTTGGCTCGGGTGTAGGTGTAGGTTCACGTATATTCCAATCATCATTATTTTTTGGCTATTTTAGCCATTAATTCCTCAGCTTCTTCTGGAGTTCTTTTCCTGAAAACACAACCAGCACAACTATCCAGATATGTCCTTGATTCAATAGTTAGTCCATTATAAATATATCTAAGAGTTCATTTTTAGGTAGTGGATAACCAGGGCAAGCGCTTATCAAAGCACAAAATCTTGTCCATGATTCAGGTAATTTTTCTCCTTTAATTTGCTCAAAGTTAAAGATTTCTTGCACATCAGCATGTTGAGCACTAGCAGGGAAATATTTTTGAAAGAAATCATTAATCAAATCCATAGGACAAGTAATAGACCCAGGTGGCAGATTATTAAACCAAATTTTAGCTTCATCTTTTAATGAAAAAGGAAAAATCTTGGTAATAAAATAAGTACGCATCTTGGTATCATGAGAAAATAAACTGCTCATAGATGAAATCTCATTTATGTGTTCCATAGCACTTTTACTTTCAAGTCCACCAAATGGTTCCTTCTCAACAATAGATATATAAGATAAATCCAAAGAGAAATCATAATTTTTGTCTATAATGTGGATGGGAGATGTGGCAAACTTAGCATCAAGAGAAGATTTATATTTCACAACATGTCTTGCAAGAAGACTCTTAAGAGCACTTGCACCAGTAGTAGCACGAGCTTCCTCAATAAAGTCATCACTCAGTTCAATATAGGTTTCATCAAGATCATCAATATACTCTGTTGAATTAACAGGTGTACCAATAATTTCACAGGAATTTCAGCACTTTTAATTTGTTTGGATTTAGCAATAGTAGCATCTAGGAAAGGTCCTAGAGAACCAGTATCATCAAGCATAGTAGAAGCATCATCAAAAGTATCAGAAGCATTCTCAGACTCAACAGAAGTAACAATATGTGTAGCATGTGGTGGAGTAAGAATCTTACTCATAACAGACGGTGAATCGAGAGCAGCAGAGGTCTTCATAGTTTTACCTCTTCTTGTAGTGGATGGTAATATGGGAACTTTTCCATCACGAGTCTTGCCCATGATGAATGGCTTGCAGCAAACAATATCACGATCAATTGAGAAAATAAATAAAGCTATACTCCCAGGCAACAACGATAGTCTTGATGACCCACAAGTATAGGGGATCGTAATAGTCTTCGAGGGAAGTAAAACCCAAATTTATTGATTCGACAAAAGGGGAGCCAAAGAATATTTATATGCCTTAACAACTGAGTTGTCAATTAAGATGCACCTAAAAATAGACTTGCTCGCAACAATATATCAGTGGTAACAGTTTTATAGCGACAGTAGAAATAAAATAACAGTAGTACTAAAATAGTAACAACAGTAGCAATCGTGGAAAACAGCAGGATGGGAGTATCGTAGACATAGAGGGAATGGATGAATGGGTGTTGCATGGATAACAAGGGTCATGTAATAATAATCATGCGGGCATTGCAGATAATAATAATAAAGTATCAAACATGTAGGCAAACCATAGGCATGTGTTCCAATATAGTCGTACGTGCTCGAAGTGAGAAACTTGCACAACATCTTTTGTCCTACCATCCCGTGGCAGCGGGGCCTCTAGGGAAACTACTGGTAATTAAGGTGCTCCTATTAATAAAGCACCAGAGCAAAGCATTAGCACTCCGTGAACACATGTGATCCTCACATCACAGCCATCCCCTCTGGTTGTCCCAATTTCTATCACTTTGGGGCCTCGGGTTCCGGACAACAATGTGTGTAAACAACTTGCAGGTATGATAAAAAAACATAATTATACTCATGAAACAATAACATGTTCAAATATGAAATCATGGCACTCGGGCCCTAGTGACAAGCATTAAGCATAACAAGTTGCAACAACGATAGAAAACACTAACAATGGATACTAGGCACTATGCCCTAACAATCTGGCATTATTACATGATCAATCTCATCCAATCCCTTCCATACCTCTCTGCCTACAACGGGTTTTACTCACTCATGGAAGGGGGAAACATGGATGGTTGATGGAGAAGGAGTGGCGGTGTCGATGGTGATGATCTCCTTCGAATCCCCGTCCCGGCAGGGTGCCAGAACAGGAACTTCTAACCCCCGAATCGAGTTTCGGGGTGGCGGTGGGGCTCTGTTGTGTTTCTGTGGAATATGACGAATCCCCCCGCATTTTAGGGTTGAAGGCAATATGTATTTGAAAGGGGAGTCCGAGGGTGTGTGGGAGTGGCCCACACCACCAGGCGGAGCGTCCAAGGGGGTGGGCGTCGGGGGGTGGTGTGGCCCCATCCTGGCTCCTCTCCTAGCCCCTTCCGCCTCTCGGGGTCTTACGATGTTTTAAGACCAATGGGGTCTTTTTTGGGCATTTTCTCGAAAGTTGATTTTTCTGCACAAAAACGAGACACCAAGGTAATTCTGCTGGAAACAACGTTAGTCCATGTTAGTGGTATCCAAAACTCACAAGTTTAGAGGAAAACAATAAGAGAAGTGTTCGGAAAAGGAGATACGTTTTCGACGCATCAGGTATTAAGTTGCAAGCAACATATAATTGCAGTAAGCAAAGTGTGTAATGTAAACAATAACATCATCCTTAGACAAAGCATTGTTGTTTTCTCCCTAATGGCAATAACACATCCTCCATCCGTCACGTTTCTGTCACTCGAGCACACAAGCAAAGGAGGCATGAACCCACTATCGAGCATAAATACCCCCTCTTGGAGTTACTAGCGTCTACTTGGCTAGAGCATCTACTAATAACGGAGAGCATGCAAGATCATAAATAACATAAGCATGAATATAACATGATAGATTGATAATCAGAAGACATAGAATTTAACATTCATCAGATCCCAGCAAACACAACATGTAGCATTACATAAAGATGATCTAGATCATGTTAGGCAGCTCACAAGATCTAAACATGAGGTACAAAGTGGAGAGAACAACCATCTAGTTATTGCTATGGACCCGTAGTCCAGGGATGAACTACTCACGCATCACTTCGGAGGAGGGCATGGTGGTGTAGACCCCTCCGGTGATGAATTTCCCTCCCAGCAGGGTGCCGGGGAGAGCTCCAGAACCCTCCCGATCTCGGGATGACGATGATGGCGGCCTCGGGTGTTTTTCGGGACGAAGTGGAATATATTTAGGGTTTACGCCTTGGGGGGAATAAATAGGCGAAAGGGAAGAGGCGGTGGAGGCCTGGGAGGCCCACACCACCCCATGGCGCGGCAAGGGGGCGCGCCTCCCTATGGTGTGGGCCCCCTGAGGCCCCTCTCCGGGACTCCGTGGAACCTTCGGGAATTCTAAGAATTTCGGGCTTCGAATTTTCCAATTCCGAGAATATTTCCAGAACAACTTTTCTGAAACTAAAAACAACAGAAAACAGGGAACTCGCTCGGTGGCATCTTGTCAATAGGTTAGTCTCGAAAATCAATAAAAATGATATAAAGTGTATAGAAAACATGTGGGAAATAACATCAAAACAACATGGAACATCAGAAATTAGGTATACATTTATGACGTATCAACATCCCCAAGCTTAGTTCCTACTCGCCCTCGAGTAGGTAAACGATAAAAACATAATTTCTGAGGTGACATGCTACCAACATAAACTTGATCATCATAATGTAAAAGCATATGTAAGCTGAGATCATAGAACTTAAACACAAACATGATAATATAACTTTAATAATAAAGCATAGCAATCACCTTGCATCATGAGAAGTAACACAAATAAAAGATCATGAATAACAATGCAAAGAAAGATATACGTTTATTTCAAGTATAGATAAAGCATGGGAAAGTGATATTCCGCAAGTCCTTAAGAGTGGGATAAAACATAAATTCCATGACACCTTCAAAGTTTCATGAGGAAGACTAGAAGAAATAGTTAGAGAACAAGCAATAACACATCATGAATCAATTAATAATGTTTCTGGGACAAATGCACATAAAACTCAGAATGGCAAATATGCTCTCTCAGCTGTGCATAAATTTAGAAGATGGAGACTCAACATAAAAGTAGAAGTAAGGCCCTTTGCAGAGGGAAGCATGGATCACTCATGTTCTAGAGATTTTATTTTATTAATAGAGGTATTAAAATGTTTGACACTCCTCCCATCCATCTTACACAAACCATGGCTAACCGAATCCTCGGGTGCCTGCCAACAATCACATACAATGGAGGAGTGTCTATATTTTGGGAGATATGCTAATGTCAACGAATGGTAAACATAAAATACAGTATGTCACAAGCTAACTAGATTTCACAAGCGGCTCCCATATGAAGGACGCAACTGGTGTAGAAGTGTCATCCCTCTTTCTCTTTGTTTACACAATTATGCTTTGACTGATAAATCAGGGGCAAAAATAGTGAAGAGATTTTGTGTGTATTAATTTGGGGCTGGGCACCCCGCTGCCAGCTCTTCTATGAATTGGATAAGCGGATGAAGCCACTAGTCCAGGGTGTAAAATTCAATCAACAAGTGAGATAAAGATTCTCTATTTATGTCCTCATGAGCAAAAACAGGAACACAAAACATGAGTAATTATGAAAGTTTTAAAGGTAACACATGAGCAATTTACTTGGAGTGGCAGTTAATTACCACATATAGGTAGGTATGGTGAACACAATGGGAAAACTTTGGTTTTAGGGAGTTGTATTGCACGAGTAGAATTCCATACTCGGTACAGGTGGAGGCTAGCAAAAGACTGAGAGCGACAAATCAAGAGAGCATAAGAGCCATAATCATGCATAGCGACATAAACATCATTAATCAAAGCATAAGTGGTACCACAAATTCTAAAACTAAATGATCGTAGAGGCTATTAGTGACTGGTTCATAGTCATAAACATGGTGCGAGCATGTGCCAAGTCAACCAAATAAAACATTCAAAGGAGAATACCGCAAATTTATGCTTCAATATGACAAGAACAACTCATGATTCTTTCAATGGCACATTAAACACTCTCATCTATCTGAGGCTAATCATTCTACTCAATAACCACAAGGCTTTAAAACTAAAATAACATCTAGCATGATATGAAAAAGTTCTAGCCACAGTCTATACAAGCTTCTACTTGCCCCGTTAAATTTTTTACCTCAAGCAACAATTTCTTTTCCCAACAAGCACCATACAAGTCATGCTTTAACAAAAAAAATTCTACATGCTACATCAAGCAAACATGAGAGAAATCACATAACACTACTAAAAATAACAGCTCTGAATAAGAGATGCAATGAAAATAAGAGCTAAACAGGATTTTTTGAAGTAACTAGAAGAAAACTAAGAATACTAGCATAACAAGTATTCAAATGAAAAAGAGGACCGTGTCTCTCTCCCAAACAAGGATTCTAGGTTCAATGATATTATTGTAGAAAGGAAAAAAATAAAACAAAGGAAAACAAAAGAAAACAAAATAAAAACAAACAGACGCTCCAAGTAAACTTCATATGATGTGACCGAATAAAAATATAGTTTCACGAGAAGTGACCTGGTAGATAGTTGATGAAGAAGGGGATGCCTTGGGCATACCCAAGCTTAGATGCTCGAGTATTCTAAAAATATGCTTGGATGAACCACGGGGTCATCCCCAAGCTTTTACCTTGCACTCTTCTTGATCACATATATCACCTCTTCTCTTGACACTTGAAAACTTCCTTCACACCATACTCAAACAGTAATTCGCATTAGAGGGTTAGTGCAACAAATAAAAATACATGGGTTCTGTATGGAACAAGTGATATTGATACTTTTAAACATTAGCTACAGACACTGATGTTTTGTGAAGCAAAGAAATCCACTCGACATCGCAAAAGAGCAAATGCAAAAAAATGGCAGAATTTGTCCAAACTAGAACAGCCTGTAAAGACGGATTTTTTAGGGGCACTTATGTTGCTCAAATCGAAAACCCTAAAGAATTAAAAAGTTTCGGAATCATCCGAGGAGTAAGCCTAAAAAATTTCAGGTAATTCTGATCTTCATCGATTTTTCACGATTTTTTACGGTGGACAGCAGAATTCTGTTTTCTGCGCAGAAATCCGAAAACCAACTCCAACTCTCGTCAGAAACTTTACTTGGCAGTACTAAAACATGAAAACAAAGATAGAAAAGAGTTTCTACAGAAGTATACAACCCCTTGACTAAAAAAAAACAGAGAAAAACAAAGCAAAAAATAAAACCATGGGTTATCTCCCAAGAAGTGCTTTTCTTCAATGCCTTTTAGCTAGGCCGAGAAAAATGGAATCAAGTATTTTTCAAGTGAAGAAGCATCCAAATTGTAACTTGTTCGAATAAATGAATCAAAAGACAACTTCATTCTATTTCTAGGAAAGTGTTCCATACCTTTCTTGAGTGGGAACTGAAATTTAATATTCCCCTCTTTCATATCGATAATAACACCAAACAATTCTAAGAAAAGGTCTTCCCAAAACAATTGGATAAGATGCATTGCATTCAATATTAAAAAAAATCAACAGGGAAAATATTATTATTAACCATGATAAGAACATCATCAAATCTCCCCAAAGGTTTCTTTCTAATATTATCAATAAGACGAATATCCAAATAACAAGGTTCCAATGGTGGTAAATCAAGAATATCATAGAGTTTCTTGGGCATAACAGAAATACTAGCACCAAGATCACACAGAGAACTGCAATCAAAATCATTTACTTTCATTTTAATAATAGGTTCCTAACCATCATCTAGCTTCCTATGGATAGAGGCTTCACATCTTAATTCATCCTCTCTAGTTTGCATGAGAGCATTTGTAATATGTTTTGTGAAAACCATATTCATAGCAGTAGCATTAGGACAACTAGCAAGATTTTGTAAGAACTTAATCACTTCAGTTATGTTGCAATCATCAAAGTTAAGATCATTTTTAGCAAAGGTAATGGGACTATTGTCTCCCATGTTTCTAAACATTTCAGCACTTTCATCAAGAACATTTTTAGCAGTTTCAGGCAATTTTGCATTTTTAATAGCAGGAGTGGGAGTGTTTCCAACACCAATTACTTTACCATTTATAGTAGAACGTTTTCTAGCATGATAAGCTTCAGTTTTACTAGTGGTGGTAATGGTGCAAACATTAGCTATATTATTCTTTCTAGCTATTTCATCTTCTTTTTCCCATCTAGCATGCAATTCAGCTAACATTCTAACATTATCATTAATTCAAATTTGGATAACATTTAAAGGTTTACTTTCCTTAACATCATTAGGCATAACCTTTAGTTTTATAAAATCAACATCAAGAGCAAGGCTATCAACTTTAGAAGCAAGAACATCAATTTTGCCAAAATTTTCCTCAACGGACTTATTGAAAGCAGTTTGTGTACTAATAAAATTCTTAAGCATGTTCTCAAGACCAGAGGGTACACTTCTGTTTCTGTTATAGGAGTTACCATAAGAATTACCATAAGCATTGCTATTATTAGGAGGATATGGCCTAAAATTGTTGCTACCAAAATTATTTCTATAAGCATTGTTGTTGAAATTATTATTTTTAATGAAGTTCACATCAACATGCTCTTCTTGAGCAACCAAAGAGGCTAAAGTAATATTATTTGGATCAATAGGAGCATGTCCATTCACAAGCATAGACATAATAGCATCAAGTCTATCACTCAAAGAGGAGGTTTCTTCAACAGAATTTACCTTCTTACCAGTTGTAGCTCTCTCAGTATGCCATTCAGAATAATTTACCATCATATTATCAAGAAGCTTTGTTGCTGCTCCCAAATTCATGGACACAAAGGTTCCTCCATCAGATGAATCCAGAAGGTTTATTGAAGAAAACATCAGTCTTGCATAAAAAGTTTGGATGATCATCCAAGTAGTCAGTCCATGACTGGGACGATTCTTCACTAAAGATTTCATTCTTTCCCAAGATTTAGCAACATGCTCATTATCAATTTGCTTAAAATTCATAATGCTACTTCTTAAAGAAAGAATCTTAGCAGGAGGATAATATTTTCCAATGAAAGCATCTTTACACTTGGTCCAAGAATTAATACTATTTCTAGGCAAAGATAGCAACCATTCTTTAGCTCTTCCTCTCAAAGAGAAAGGAAATAATTTCAGTTTAATAATATCTCCATCTACATCTTTATATTTTTGCATCTCACATAGTTCAACAAAATTATTAATATGGGCAACAACATCATCAGTACTAACACCAAAAAATTGCTCCCTCATAACAAGGTTTAAGAAAGCATGCTTAATCTCATAAAAATCAGCAGTAGGAGCAGGTGGAGCAATAGGTGTGCTAATTAAATCACTGTTGCTGGTGCTAGTAAAGTCACACAACTTAGTGTTCTCATTAGTAGTCATTTTAACAAGATTAAAAACAGGAATAAAACTACAGCTAGAATAGGAACTATTTTTTTGGTTTTTTGATAAAGATAAGCAAACAAGACAAAATAAAATAAACTAAGCAAAACAGAAACAAAGTAAAGATATTGGAAGTGAGAGACTCCCCTTGCAGAAATTCTCTTCCTCCCCGGCAACGACGCCAGAAAATAGCTTGATGGTGGAGGTCTTGCACTCGTTGGGAAACCCGAAGCGGAAGGTATGATGAGCACAACAACAGTTTTCCCTCAGAAAGAAACCAAGGTTTAATCGACCAATAGGAGGAAGGAGTAACTTTAGAAGGTTGAAGTAGCTTAGATGACAGGGCGCACTACCGGTTCAGAAACAACGTGGAACCTACACAATACAATCAAATCAATTTGCCCCAACAAAGCAGTGAGGTTGTCAATCTCACCGGTTTTGCTGAACACAAAGAGGTTAAACGTATGGTGTGGAAAACAGTATGAAAATAGTAGGAACAGTATGAGAGTAGTGGAAACAGTGGTTGTATTATCAGTATGAGGAAAAAGGACCGGGGTCCACAATTCACTAGTGGTGTCTCTCCGTGAAAGATAAATAACATGTGTGGTGAACAAATTACAGTTGGGCAATTGACAAAAATGAAGGCTGCACGATAGTGCATATGCAAGACATAAAGATTACCATGTGATTCATGCGGGCATTACAACAAAATATATAGACCGTTATCCAATTGCATCCATGACTAATAATCCACCCTCCGAATATCATTCGAACAAACGTTGGGTATTAAGTTGCAAGCAACAAATAATTGCAGTACGCAAAGTCTGTATTGTAAATAATAACATCATCCTTAGACAAAGCATTGTTGTTTTATCCCTAATGGAAACAACACATCCTGCATCCATCACGTTTCTGTCACTCGAGCACAGATGCAAAGGAGGCATGGACCCACTATCGAACATAAATACTCCCTCTTGGAGTTACTAGCATCTACTTGGCTAGAGCATCTACTAATAACGGAGAGCATGCAAGATCATAAATAACATAAGCATGCAGATAACATGATAGATTGATAATCAGAAGACATAACATTCAAAATTCATCAGATCCCAGCAAACACAACATGTAGCACTACATAAAGATGATCTTGATCATGTTAGGCAGCTCACAAGATCTAAACATGAGGTACAAAGTGGATATAACAACCATCTAGCTACTGCTATGGACCCGTAGTCCAGGGATGAACTACTCACGCATCACTTCGGAGGAGGGCGTGGTGGTGTAGACCCCTCCGGTGATGAATTTCTTTCCCGGTAGGGTGCCGGGGAAAGCTCCAGAACCCTCCCGATCTCGGGATGATGATGAAGGCGGAGTGGAATATATTTAGGGTTTACGCCTTGGGGGGGATTAAATAGGCGAAAGGGCAGAGGCGGTGGTGGCCTCGGGGCCACACACCACCCCAATGCGTGGCCAGGGTGGTACGCCGCCCTATGGTGTGGGCCCCCCTGAGGCCCCGCTCCGGGTCTCTCCAGGACTTCGTGGAACCTTCGGGAATTATAGCAACTTCCGGGCTTCGAATTTTCCAATTCCGAGAATAATTCCAGAACAACTTTTCTGAAACTAAAAACAACAGAAAACAGGGAACTGGCTATGTGGCATCTTGTCAATAGGTTAGTACGGAAAATCGATAAAAATGACATAAAGTGTATAGCAAACATGTGGAAAATAACATGAAAACAACATCGAACATCAGAAATTAGGGATACATTTATGACGTATCAATACACACTGATATATCTTTGCAAATGGCTGATAAATCTACTGCTATTCCTGTTGGTATATGTGAGAATGTTCTTGTTCAAGTGGATAATAATTGTTCGATATTTAACTGAC
The DNA here is from genome assembly GCA_028641055.1 of Alopecurus myosuroides. Lineage (NCBI taxonomy): Eukaryota > Viridiplantae > Streptophyta > Magnoliopsida > Poales > Poaceae > Alopecurus > Alopecurus myosuroides. The sequence goes on from CM054060.1 coordinate 28,448,451, forward strand.
TTTGTTGTGTTGGAAATGCCTGAAGATGATAATTTGTCTATTATTCTTGGGAGATCTTTTCTTAACACTGCATGGGCTGTTATTGATTGCAATCAAGGAAAAGTAACTTTCAATGTAAATGATAAAGAGCACATTGTTTATTTTCCCAAGAAGATTGGTAGAAGACATGGTCTTAATTCAATTGAAAATATTGAGACCATCAAGATTGGAGAATTCTATTGTCCTATTCTAGTGCCACCAAAGGAATACGAAATTATTATGATTGGTACTATGTCTATCAAAGTTGAGGTAACATGATCATTTTAGTGGTAAACAAAATTTTGCTTCATAAAAATTGTTTTGGTAACAAGACTTGATCAACCTAGTTAACAAAGTGATTTGAAATGAAGGAAACAATGCTTTCACTTTGTTTTCACCATGCCCATCTTTGTTTTCACTGTCGCACACATATTTTCATAATTCAAACCTTTTTTTCACCATCATTCTTTTGTTTCCACGGTGATTTCCTTTGTTTTCACCATGTTATGTTTGTTTTCACCACCCATAACTTTGTTTTCAGTGGGTATTTACACATTAGAATGTCTCAGAACCTTTGTAGAAATGGTTTTGGTTCTGTTTTCCAACATTCCATAATTGTTTTCCAGGTTTATAATTAATTATTAAATTCTGAAAATACCTCGAAAATAAAGTTTCTCGAAAAATTCCAGAAAAATTATAATATTTTTTAATGTAAAAATGAGGCAGAGAGGCACCTGGGACACCCCAGGGGGACCCACCGTGCATGCATACCACAGCGTGGCACGACCAGCCCGCTGGTGGCGCCAACACATGGCGTGAGGCCCCCTGGCCCTCCACTAACTCTCTCCCATGCCAAAGATTCCTCTCTCTCCCTCCAAACTCAAAACATTTCCTGTAACCCGAGTTATTGCTGTTCTTCCTCGATATTTTTTGATCTCTTTGCTCAGCCCACATTTGTTGCTGAAAATTTGGTGCATTTGCTCTCTGGTATGTGACTCCTCCGATTATCCAAGTAGAATTTTATTTAGTGGAGTATTTCTTGAGTAGTTTGGTACCGTAGGTGACAGCTTATGTGAGTTTGCATTCTTGATTTAAGTTGAAATAATATAGTTTTGATGGATGTTTAGCTCTCCTACAAGTCTCTATAGTAGTTTCCACCATATAGTTGCTTGAAATCAATTTTTGTGATGATTGTTGAAAATTTTAGAAATGGACAACTACAACTTTGGAGAAATATTTAGGAGTGATGCACCCAGAAGAACAAGGCCCTCACGTTCATCTACTCTATTGAGGCCATCCTACAATGAGGACCTCATTGCACCAAGTATCAATAATTCGGGAGACGATGGAAGTACTAACCCATATAGTTTCCCTTGCTATACATTTTTTAGGAGTGCATGTATACTTGATGACTTTTTGGTGCTGATTGAAAGGGTTGGTTTGACCAACTACATGAATGATGAAAGTCCCAAATATGCTATTCTAACAAAAACTTTTGTTGAGAGTTTTAAATTCCATAACTCACAATATAATCCAACTATTGCAGTTAAGATATATGGTAGCCCTTTTTCCCAGTCTTTGGAGAATTTTTGCAGCATTATAGGTATCAACGCCTCTAGGATAGCGTGTAAGATTCAGGAGATACCCTCTGATTTGATGGATCTCTATCGAGGAGTTATCAATGATGATGACCGCACCGCTCATCGCGGCAAGATAAGGAATATCCAACTTCCTGCTATCAGATATTTCACCTACTATCTTGCTACTAGTGTCCTTGATAGGGAGAACACTAGCAATATTTCAAACTATCATCTTGCTTTTCTTGCCGCTACACTTAACTATAGCGATAAGTATAACCTTGATTCTCTCATTGCTCGCCGCCTAGCTGCTAAGGGACCCATTTATGGAGGCATTATTGCTACGCGTTTAGTAACTGCTCTAGGCCTTTCTATCGCTCCCAATGATGAATTGATAGCTCCTTATAGACTTAATATTGTTGCCATGAAGGATCATCATTTTGTTACTGCCAATTCTACTTCTGAAAATCTAATATATAGAGTTTTATTTAGTGACGGAGATGATAAGGAAGTTACTTTGCTGTAGGGTGTTTTGTTCAAAGTTGACAATATGCCATGGTCGCGCTCGAAGGGAGCTAGAAGACCAGCTACGCTTGATTGAGTTCCATAAGCTGTAAATGAGGAAAAATACGCCTTCTATGGACTACACCGCGCAGTACACCGGGGCGTCCTAGAGCTCATATCCGGAGGATGGCCCATCCTCTTCTTTCTATGGGGGCGCCACCTCATGGCCCGCTTGGGATTGATCTCCACTTAGACCAAAATCCTAAGCTTGGGGGGAGGTATACCGACATCACACTTATCTATATATCATGTTCTGTTGGTTCCTTGTAAATCCATATTTTCGTTTCATTCGCTTGTTTTTGTTTATTTCATTTTCGCTTCTTTCGTTTCTTTTTGTTTTTATTGTTTTTTTATTGCATTCCAAAACACAAAAAGATCAAAAATATTTCTTGTGTTTCTCTTTATTTGTTTTTTAGTTTGTTTCATCGGTTTTCTTTGTTTTCTATTTTGTTTTTAATATTCAAAACCCCAAAAAGATTTTGCTTTGTTTGCTTGTTTTCCTTTCGTTCTTGTTTTAAATTCGAAACCCAAAAATATTTGTTGTTCTTCTTTGGTTTTGTAAATTTTGTCGCAGAGTTCATCTGTCTTCCGTGTCTCCATTGGAGTTTGGTTATCAATTTATATCATTCAATCCATACAAGTGAAGAGCAATAATGATGATTTACGACAATTCAAGTTATGGTAAGAGGCTGTTATGAACTCTAATTGTTTTTATTGTTGTACATATACTCATCCATGTGGACATGCTTAGTTTGTTCGCGTAAGGTGTATGTTATTTAATGGATGCTTAGTATTTTGTGCTCTCTCATGTTTAGTTCCAACTTACTAATATTAGATAACATGTCGTATAAATGTTTGCTTCATTGGTTTATTCACTTGAATTGACTTGGCACATGCTCACGCATGCTATGACTTATTTTGCCTCGGAGTAATTGTATCACTTTTATGCCCCCGTTAATTTTATTTTGTCGCAAGCATGACTATGATAGTTGTTGCTCTCTTGATTGTCACTCCCAATCTATTGCTAGCCTTCACCTCTACTGAGTATGAGCTCTACTCGTGCATTGTCACACCCCAGCTTTTGGATTCTTGTTCTAAAAACATGATTTTTTGAACTAACATGTGTATATTATCTTAATCATATTTGCAATGCAAGTTTTGTTTCTTTAAGAAACCAATATCAAATTTTCCTGAAAACAATTCTATAACTTTTCCCTGTTGTTTCCCCTTAGGTTACTTGAGTGGATTTTTATTCCAAGACTTGGATCATTCTTGTTTGGATTTTAAAATAAACTTTTAGCTTTGTTGGATCCAAGAAAAAAAAATTCAAAATGATTTATGGAAGTTTTGTTTTAATTTTTCTATAGAAACTATTCCCTGAAAATATAGCCAAGTACCAGTTTTACACCTTTGTTTTCACTAGGCTATAAAATGTTATTTTATGTTTTCTTGACTTTTATTTGTTCCTTGATATATGGACTACAAATCCATAAGCTTGGTTTGATTTTTGAAATAAGAAAAACAATCTTTTGCTTGTTCTTTTTGTGGAAGAAAAATAAGGCAGAAAAGACATTTTTAGAAAACAGAGAAAAACAGAAAGTACACCATTTCCCACTTTGTTTTCATGGCTTTAAACTATCTCAAATTGGTTTTAAAAAGATGTTTCTGAAAGTTTATAACATGTTTAACAAACCGCAACTTGAAAAACTAAAATTGGAGTCCATTTGGTCTCTGAAAACAATCCAAACTTTTTTCTCACTTCACTGTTTTCCAACACTTCGAAAAATTCCTAAGTGTTAACTGAATTTTTTGAACAGTGACAGATAAGATTTTGGACAGATGTTTTCTTTGCCTTTTCTTGCAAGTTTTGAAGTGAGACTTTTCCTAGGTTGTTTACCAAGTTGTGTACTCGACCAAGGACCCTTTTCTTTGCTTCTATAAGCTTTGTGGAGAAAGAAAAGGGTGTGGAAAAGAGAGGGGACAAAGTGATGTGGCAAGGCATGGGCTTCCATGCCTTGACAAATGTGGCCACCCCTTGCCCTCTTCTCCACTCCAAGAGTCACTTTTGACTTGCCCCCTTGCTAAGCTTGCCCCTTGGCACAATGAAAACCATGGGCATGCCCTAGGACACCCAATGCCAACCATTGGCATGAACCCGAGGGAATTTTTGCCACTTGACCAAAACCCATGGCTATAAGCCACCATAGCCTTGTCCCTTGCACCACCACCCTCCCTCACACTCACACTCCCACCCCCTCCCCAAGCAAAGGCAAGCCAAGCCTTGGCCCCTAGGAGCTCCACGGGCTCCATAGTCGCCGCCGGCCACCGAGCTCGAGCTCGAGGTGGTACCCCTGGTTGCACGCCCTCCCATCCCTCTTGCCCGCCTTGGTTGAAACCCCCATGCTCCCCTGACCACGCTGGCCCCTTCCCTGTGGTTGGTTAACCTGCAGAACGCCGCCGCTGTCCACGGTCGCCGTCGCGGGCACCCGCCATTCCCCGTCGACTGGCGCCGCGCCCGCGCCCAAACCCTGCACCCCTCGACTCCCCTAGGTCCCTGCACCCTCCCCAACGCAGGGCCACCCTCCCTCGAGCCCCACGGTGAACACCCGAGGACATCCCGTGCCGCTGCGTTTTTCAGGTGAGAGAGAGGAGAGGAGAGGAGAGAGATGACCAGCAATCGTTGATCTTCGGATCAACGGCTCTTCTTGAACCGCGCAGTTCCCACGCCGCGCGCGTGCCTAGCCCGCGTTGGGCCGCTTCGCTGCCTTGTTGGGCCGCGCCGTAGCAAAGCCAACCCGCCCTGTTATTTGTTTTTCGTTTTTAATCCGTCCAGAATGTTGCATGTTTGCTTTGAGCTTGTGAAAAATATTTTTATTGCACAATAAAATCAACCAAAATTTATGGCACTACTTATATGTTTTCCTAACCATATAAACTTGGTAGATCTAAGTTTTGACTTTTATTTTTGCCGCAATAAATGTTTTTCCACAGATTGTCTGTTTACCCATTTTTGGCGTAACTTTTGGAATCTGTATCCATTTTGGTCAAACTAAATTGTCTTGGATAGCTAGTGAGTAGTTCTATCCATAGGACTTGTCCTCACATCAAGGTGAGTTATAAAATGGAAATTCCATCCATTTTGGTAAAAGATCAGTAGGCATTTCTAGGATTTTTAGAATGAGTTTAGAAATGTTTTTTGAGATGAATCCAATTGGATGATTTTTTGTGTCACTAGATCTATGTAATCCTAGCTTGGGTAAATTTTTAGAGCTCTAGATTACTTTTGGTGAGCCTTTTTAGGTACAACAGGTTTTCTGTTTTTGTTGTTATGTGTGTATTTGTTCGAAATAAAATGTGTGATTGCTTGAGACTTGTTTCCTAGCATGTATAGATGTGTTTACACTTTTTATTAGGTTTTTTTATTGTAGTAAATCTACCATATAAAGTGTGTGCATGTTTGGAAACCTTTTGGTTATAGAAATAGCATTGGTTATTTTCCTAGTTTATTATTTGAGTATTGTGTGAACCAAATCTTGTATGTTTTTGCAACTAAATTTTGATGTGGTTGAGTTGAGTCCAGTACCATTTTGGCAATGTTATTTTTATGTTATTATCTCTGTTAGCTTGCACCTTATTTTGTAGCAAAGCATGTGTAACATTTGTTGCTTGCTTTCACTAGTATTGTTTTCACTAGTATGAATAGCCTTGTATTGATTTCTTTGTTATATTAATTTTTTCATGTGTGACAAGAGGCTTTGTTACCTGTAAATTCCTTGGTATTAGTGGTCCCATAACTCACTTGTCCCATTGCATCTTGGTTAGGGATGCAAATCCCCTACCATACACTTGTGTGAAAATAGCATGCATCACTATATGTTTGATTTTTATTTTCCACCAAGGAAAATGGCTATTTGTTTTACTTGTTTGGTTGAAGTGTTTAGTACTTATTTGTGAATACTAGTATTTTTAGTTGTGTTTCATTTGTTAACATAATATTCCCTTAGGGGTATCATGTTAAGGAGTGTTATCACTATTGTTTGGTAAATTGAGTATTGTTTGCTAATAGAATGTTTTCCTAGTGATTGATAAATTGTGTGTGGGTAGATTTCGTTGAGTGTTTGGATTTTTGAAATTTCTTAGTTGAGATTGTATTTGGTACATAGCTACTTGTTGTATAGTTTATACTTGGATTGCTAGCTGTTTAATTAATGAGAAAAGCATGTATTATTAGGATGGATTTATGCTTGCTTAGTAGATGTTTCATAGAATTATTTTAGTGTACTTGCTTACTAGCATGTGTAAGGTTTTTGTGCTGTTAGCAGGTATATTTATTCATGAGTTGCTTGTTTAGGATCATGCATCCTTGTAGCATTGTTTGCTTCTCTAGTGATGAACTACTGTCACCACTAGAAATTATGAGTTTGCTCTAGTATTGTTGTCTTTTGTTTTATGAGCGTATGCCTTATTCTAGCATGTTTAGGAGGTTATTAATTCTGTTATTATTCCATGAATTTTGGAGTTCTTGTTGCTATTAGTCATAGGATACAATTATTTCTTATAGCATGCTTGTGTAGAATTTCCATACTAGTATGCTATTAGTGGACTCATGTGGATGTGTTATTTTCTAGTTTTGTTATATCTTATAGTGATTGTGTTTTAGAGTGTGTATTATGACTTGTTACCATTGGTAGAGCCACTTGTTTGTTAGTTTATTTTCATGATTGATGGATTCCTTAACTTTAGATAAACATTAGCATAGTCCATAACTAGTCTATTCATCTGTGGTGTGTTTGCTTGTTGTTTGGAACTGTCTGAGTGTTTACCTTAGCATGAGTATAGTACTTGTGCTATTGTTTTGCTTAGTAGTGTCTTGTTCTCCATGCATTAGTTTAATCATGAACTTGTTTGGTAATGATTGTTTGTGTGTTGTTAATACCCACTGCCATGGGTATTGCTTTGATTAATTGTTATTATTTTGGTAGTAGTCTCACCTTTTGTGCCCACAAGCTATATTTTTAGCTTCTTGAATATCTTATTATGAAAGTGGTACACCCACTCCATATATGGTATGTAAGATGTGGGATATGGTTTCTCAACCATATGTTTGTCTCACGACAGTTTTGTACCCTGAGAGTTTGGTGAGATAGTTTTCTCGGTAACGTTTGAGTGATTGAGCTAGTATAAGTTTGCTTGCTGTATGTATTGCTTTGTTAGTTGTTTGTCCTTTAGTTCTGAGTGTGTGCCTTTTATTCTTTTACGACGTTAGAAAACGAAGGAGAAGAAGAAGCAGTTGTGGAGCTGTGCGTCAAGTTCAAGCTACTTCAAGGCCAGGGACACTAAGAGTTTTAAGGCAAGCCATCCTGATGCTTGCTACTACACTTATCATTATCTATCATGCATGTTTTGCTTCTGAAAAGTTTTACAAAACTTTGATTACAAAAAAAAACTATTTTTGAGTGTCTATTACTACTATTAATATTATATATATCATCACTATGCCAGTAGTTGATACTTGGTGTTACCAAGCCCATAGCCACCATATGGTATTCATTACCACCAAAGATATAAGTCCCTAATGGACATCCTAAAAATATGTCTTTGCAAAACAAAGGCTTTATGGAAAACCCGGTGGGAAGGCGAAGCCTTACTCGCCGGAGGATTGTTGAAGTGGTAATTTTTGGAAAATGGTGTTTTACAAAAATGACACATAACCTAGTCTTCGCCAGACAACCTTTACCATATTGCCACCCTATCCCAACATGGGCATGGGGCTTAACTTGAAGTTTGTTCTTGTTAGCGTGTGTTCTATCTCAATTTGCTATAAGGGCCGTCGTGCTCTCGAACCGATTGTCGCTAGGTGGTATATACGGGACATACAAAGTGAGGGATTAAGTTACCCCCCGGTCGCAGCAGTTGGGTCCCCTGACGTGGCGCTGGTGGATAGGATGCCGGGGGAATCAGGCCCAACTGAAGAGATAGACATATTCTAGCTTGAACATAGTGGATGGTTAGGATCAGTTATTTGATGTTCACATACTGTTGTTACAGTCCGTGGTTGCTCACGGCAGATGTACTGGATCTGGTGGATTGTGTACACCTCTGCAAAGTCAAACTATTCGGAATAGCCGCGTCCTCGGATATGGACAGTTGAATGGCCATGTAGCTAGCATTGTGTCAAGGTTTTCAAAAAGGAGTTTTCAGAAAGGTGTTGGACTTATGAAGTACTGGAAGGAGGAAATCTTGTACCGTGGAGGTACCGTTGATGAAAAGCCATAAGTTGTTTTTACAAGAAGTTTTGCAAAGAAAATCTTTCTTTTCTAAACAAAAACTTGAAGTTGATTCCAAGAAGTTTTGCAAAGAGAAAACTTTCTTTTAACAAAGTTTTACAAAACCTCTTGTACATGTGATATCTACAAGAGAAAGAAAACTATATTATTTTCTTTTGAAGTATCTTCTTCAACAAAGATACATCGATTTTAAAAATCAACTATGATATGTCTTTCATATATGATGGATAGTGAACCCTATGTATAGCCTACCTATTACACCATATAAGCATACTTGCATTTTGGTAAGATACATGATGGGTGTCTTGCTGAGTACGTTCAAATATACTCATATTGGTTTCGTCCCTGGTATTTACTTGCCAGACTTCGAGAATGAGTCTCAGGAGGAGATCTACGAGGAGGAGTACTACGCTGATGCCTTTGCGAACTAGGATCATCTCCCGGTCAGCAGACTGTAGGTTAAGGCGTGACTTGGGCTCTACTACGTTTGTGTGTGTTTAGTCTTCCGCTGTGTGTGTTGTGTGTTGCCCTGCGTGGCAGTTGTGTGGACTTGGTCATGTGACCATGTCTCTTTTTGTAAGTGTTTTGTGTAATCCTGTAATGGATATTGTATCTGTGTACCAACTTGATATGTTCTTCACGACTGGTGTGATCTGGGATCGTGAATGTATGCCTATCGGAGGTGTCCTCGAACAGTGGTTCTGGGGGGGGGGGGGGGCTTACATGCATCCAACTCCCAAAACCAAAGTTTTGCCAAATGTGTCCACCATACCTACCTATATGTGGTATTTCATTTCCACTCCAAAGTACATTGCTCATGTGTTACCTTTAAAACATTCAAAATTATTCCTATTTTGTGCCCTTGTTTTAGCTCATGAGGACGTAAATAGAGATTCTTTATCTCACTTGTTGATTGGACTTCACACCCTAGACTAGTGGCTTCATCCTCTTATCCAATTGCTAGAAGAGCTGGCAGAGGGGTGGCCAACCCCAAACTTAATACAATAGATTCTCTTCACTATTTTTGCCCCTGATTTATCAGTCAAAGCATAATTGTGTAAACAATACAGAAAGAGGGATGGCCTTCTACCCAGTTGCGTCCTTCTATGGGAGCCGCTCTTGTGAAGTCTAGTTGGCTTATGACGTACTGTATTTTTTGTTTACTATTCATTGACATAAGCATACACCTCTCCAAAAAATGTTTTCAATACCTCTGTTTAACAAAATAAAAAGCTCTAGCACATGAGTGATCCCTGCTTCCCTCTGTGAAGGGCCTTTCTTTTACTTTTATGTTGAGTTTTCACGTTCTCACTTTATGCACTTTCTTGAGAGCATAGCTGTTATTCTTAGTGTAATGTGATTGTCCCAGGATACGGTTAATTGTGGTATAATTTTGATGCTTTTATCTTTGATATCTTTACTTCTAGTCTTCACTTCAACTTTAGAGGTTCCCTAGCATTTATGTTTTGCTCCATTATTAAGGGAAAGCGAGATACCACTTTATCATACCCTATTATGAACATTGCAATCCTGAGAATTGATATATTTCATGTTATGTTTTATTAGTGTGTTGAAATCTCTTCATGGTTTGCATAACTATCAAGTAACTTTATTTTGCATACTTCTTATTATGAATGGCCTAAGCACTTGATCATATAGTGAGAATATTTACATCATATGTGTTCGTAAAAGTTCTTTTATCGCACTCAGTTGTTAACTCAATTACTTGATGACAAGCAATAAGCTAAGCTGGGGGGGGGGAGTTGATACGTCGGAAACGTATCTCCTTTTTTGAACACTTTTGTTATTGTTTTCCTCTAAACTTGTGGGTTTTGGATGCAACAAACACGGACGAACGCTGTTTTTAGATGAATTACCCTGGTGTCTTCTTTTTGTGCAGAAAAATTACCTTTCGGGAAATTTCCAAAAAAAAGATCCCATTGAGCTTATATTACCCGAAGATCCTCGAGCCAGAAGGAGACCCGAAGGGGGGCAAGGAGGGGCCCACACCACCCCTGGGCACGCCCCCTAGGCTGCGCCACCACGTGGTGTGGGGGCCAGGCACCCCCTTGGGCTCCCCTTTCGACTACATATTGCCCATAAGCCTAAAACGACAGGGGGTTCGTCATATTCTAGAGAAACACACCCGAGCGCCGCCGCCACCTCGAAACCCAATTCGGGGATCAGAAGTTCTTGTTCCGGCACCGTGCAGGACGGGGATTCGAAGGAGATCATCGCAATCGTCACCGCCACCACTTCTCCATCAACCATCCATGGTTGCCCCGTCCATATGTGAGTAATCCCCGCTGTAGGGTGAGAGGGGTGGAAGGGATTGGATGATATCGTTCATGTAATAATGCCATATTTTTAGGGCATGGTGCCCAATATCCGTTGTTAGTTCTATATACCGTTATTGCAACTTGTTATCTTAATGCTTGTCATTAGGGCCCGAGTGCCATGATCTCAGATCCGAACATGTTATTGTTTCATGAGTATAATTATGTTTCTTGATCATATCTGCAAGTTGTTTACACATGTCGTTGTCCGGAACCCGAGGCCCCAAAGTGAAAGTAATTGAGACAACCGGAGGGGATGGCTGCGATGTGAGGATCACATGTGTTCTGGAGTGTTAATTCTTTGCTCTGGTGCTTTATTAAAAGGAGCACCTTAATTACCAGTAGTTTCCCTTGAGGCCCCGCTGCAAACGGGTTGGTAGGACAAAAGACGGTGTGCAAATTCCTCATTGCGAGAACATATGACTGTATTGGAACACATGCTTATGGTTTGCCTAGAACTTAGATGCTTTGTTATTATTTATCTGCAATGTCCACGTTATTATCATTACATGAACTATCTTATCCATGCAACGCCCGTTCATCCATCCTGTATGCCTACGGTATTTTCATCCTACTGTTTTCACGATTGCTACTGTTGTTTTCACGATTGCTACAGTTGTTACTATTTTACTACTGCTGCTGCTATAAAACTGTTACCACTGATAAATTGTTGCGAGCAAGTCTACTTTAAGGTGCAGCTGAATTGACAACTCATATGTTAAGGATTATAAATATTCTTTGGCTCCCCTTGTGCCGACTCAATAAATTTGTTTTTTTACTTCCCTCGAAGACTGTTGCGATCCCATATAAATGTGGGTTATCACTCCCCCATGATGCCGACGCACAGAGAAGGAGTCCCTGTGCCACCGCCGGCGCCTCCCTACGCCCCGCGTTGTCCTCTCCACCGTCTTTACCGCCATCTCTATCGCCAATTCCTCCTTGTATACACTGGTTCATCCTCCCACACACCTCTATGCCACCCTATGTAAACATGGTGTTTGACGTTATAAATTATTTGCAGATGATCTATTGCATCTATGTCATGTTTGTCTCGATCCCTTTTGTCATATGATTGATTGTTAAATCTTTATGGATGGTTTGAGCTATATATTGAATTTGTTACAGTCCTGTGGTGACATCATATGTTTATGCACGCATGGATCACATCATAGGGTTTGTAGTATGTGGAGAAATCTAGAGGGAGGTCTGCTTGAGTGACAAAACCATGAGCCCCAATCTAGTGATTAAAGCATATGGGATAAAGAGAACCTTTTGATCTTAATTCTATGGTTGGGTATTTTTACCTTAATGTATCTTCTAGTAGTTACATATGTTTGCTAGAGTTCCAATCATAAGTAGTTGCAACCATTGGATAGTGAGAGCTTGTTAGCTTTTCCTCTCCCACATAAAAGAGGAATATCAACCTTGTATTTGACTATTTGATCATGGACAAATCCATCATAATTACCACCACTTTTCCACACTCATGGTACTGTTAGTTTATAGTCATTTAGTGTACTTTATTGCTGCATCACTAACATTTAATTTCTTGTATTTATTATCTTGCAAAGCTATCTCTCATACCCGTATTATTACTCTAGTGTTATTTTCTAGATAATGTAAACGTCTAGTGTGCGTAGAGTTGTATCAGTGGTTGATATAACTTTAGAGAACATTTATCCTACCTTTAGCTCCTCTTTGGGTTCGACACTCTTACTTATTGAAAAAGCTACACATGATCCCCTATACTTGTGGCATATCAAGACCTTTCTGGCGCCGTCGCCAGGGAGCAATAGCGTGGGTGAATATTCTTGTGTGCAATTGTTTGCTTTGTCTCTAAGTAGTTTTTACTTTAAGTTGTAAGTTGTTTTCTATCTTAGTTTGGATAGGGAATGCGAATTATAAAAAAATTATTTATACTTGTTATCTAAAAATGTTTTCAAAAAAGGAAAGTGATTGCAAATATGAGTAATAGTTAAGTGGGGGTCGACCTTGAACACATGTGTTCATGCCTATGAAACCAAAACAAATATTTCCATGGAAGCTTTTCAGCTAAAAACATGTATATATTGTAAATATTGTGTATATACCTCTGTACATAAAAAATAAAGTGCTAATATTAGTCTCTAGTTACTTGAAAGTACAAAAGTTTGGTTTACTGTGCAGAAACATATTTGCTGTGCTTCACTATAAAAAATTGTGATAAATCCCAAAATAGTATGTGTCTCTGAATTTTTTTGTGCATAATCCTAAGCTTATTAGATTACTTTCATTAGACTAATTTTTTTATTTGATTTACGTAAATATCTCGTTGAGTGCCATCTTTACAGAATGTTCGGTTTTTGACAGATTTCTTTATTTATTCAATATTGTACTTGGTGTCATTAGTTTCATTAATTTTTCGACGGACAACGGAAATCATGAAAACCTTAGTATATACATTGGCTAATGTTGAGTAAATATTATAAAACTTGTCAATGCTTGAACACGATGGGATTTTATTTAATGAGTACTAACCATGCTAATGAGTTTTGTGAAGTTTTATGTGGTGACATGAGATGAACAAAAAGACGCAAGAGCTCAATATTGGGGATGTGTAGGTGCACCCCAAGAACATATTCAATAAGATACAATCATCTAAGCTTGGGGATGCCCGAGTCATCCTCCTATCCATAAAAAAAATGAGGTTGTCTTGTTCATGATCTATGTTACCCTTTTCACACGATATGTATTGTCTTAACATGTATTTTAATTTGCTTTCATTTATTCTTTGGTTTCTTTGCTGTTACTATGAATTTTAGTTCTTGTTTAACCTCTGTTATTTTAGTTTTAATCAAAATTAACTACCAAGTTTTGCGCATTCAGTTTTAGTTGATGCATATTTAAGGGCTTTTTCTGTTTTCAGCATTTGCTGCTCACTGTATGTTTCTGAAAATTCAAAACGTCACGAAAATTTAACTGGTTATGTATCATCTAACTCTCTGCATGCAAAAAAATTGGCAAAAATTTATGACATGTTTAAGTGCACCTAATAAAATACATTTTCCAGGTGCTGTATTTCTGGACAGATTCTAACTTTTGTTGTAAGAGTGGCCTCTTTGCATTTTCATTTGATTATTTTTGGGTCTTACCTTTAATTTATAAGTTGATCATTTAAGAAACCTTTCTGTAATTCAAAAACAAAATTTTATTTGGTTTAGTAGCAACACTTTTGGAATATTATCGGGCCTAGCTGAAAGGCATTAAAGAAAAAACACTTCTTGGGAGATAGCCCATGTTTTTATTTTTTTGCATTGTTTAGCTCTATTTTCTTTGGGTCAAGGTGTTGTTTACTTATGTAGCAACTCGTTTGTATCTTTATTTTCTCATATTTGTAGTGCCAAGTAAAGTCTCTAGTTAAAAGTTGAAGTTAGATTTGGATTTCTGTGCAGAAACATATTTTTGTTGTGCATTGCTAAATTCGTATAAAATCATAGAAATATCAAAATGACATGAAAATTTATGTGCTTAATCCTCAGCTATTTCCGAAACTTTTTCTAGTTCTAAGTTTTTCGATTTGAGCAATGTAAGTGCCCCAAAAAAATTCATCTTTACATCTGTTCTGGTTTTGAAAAATTCTGCCTTTTTTACTTGCATTCTCTCTTTTACTATGTTGAGTGGATTTCTTTGTTGCACAAAACATCAGTGGCTGTAGCTAATATTTAAAATGTATTAATAATTCTTGTGTCTAAGGAGAATATGTGAGTTTTTGATTGTGCACTAACCCTCTAATGAGAATTACTTTGAGTTTGGTGTGAAGAAAGTTTTCAAGGGTCAAGAGAAGAGGGTGATATAATGTGATCAAGAAGAGTGAAAAGACAAAGATTGGGGATGCCCCCGTGGTTCATCCCAGCAAATTTCAAGAAGACTAATGCGTCTAAGCTTGGGTATGCCCAAGTCCCCTTCTTCATCAGCAACTTATCAGGTCACTTCTAGTGAAACTATATTTTTATTCGGTCACATCATATGCACTTTACTTGGAGATTCTGTTTGTTTTTGTTTTGTTTTCCTTGTTGTAATAAACTTAGTTGGCACCTAGCATTCTTGTGTGTGAGAGAGATACGCTTTGTTTTTCATATGAATACTCGTATTCTTCATTTTTCGTCTAGCTGCTGCAACTCCTCCTCTTTTGAGCTCTTGTTTTCATGCATCTCTTTTTCAAATCTGTTAGTTCTCGTAGATTAATGTTACTCTCTTGTTTCATTGATATATCATTTGGAGAGTTTTGTTTTAAAATAAGTGATGATGTTGGAAAGCAATAAAATATTTCATGCTTATAACGGTGCAATTAGAAGCTTGTTTAGACTGTGACTAGACTTTATCATGTCATGTTGGATATCATTTTAGTTCTATGCTTAGTAGTTATTATTGTAGCATGACTTGTCTCAAATAGCTGAGAGTTCTTAATGTGGCATTGAATGAATCATGAGTTGTTTTTATCACATTGAAGCATAATATTGTGGTATTCTCCTTCGAATATTTTATTTGATTGACTTGGTGCATGCTTAAACCATGTTTATGACTAAAAACAAGCAGAACGATTCCTTGCCGTTCCTCGCCCATTTTGCAAACGAAACTAAAAGATTATACAAAAAACACCCTACATCTACCTAGGGCTTCATCTTCCTCGCCCAAGGTCTTCATCTTCCTCGTCTGCGGCGCGGCCTTCAGTTGGAGGCGGTGGAGCTGGAGGAGGAGGAGGAGGAGCTTGAGCAGCTGGATCTGGCGGCTACCTGCTCGAACTACGACACGACAATGGCTTCCTATTGCTGCTTCTTCCTCTACGCCTCCTCGTTTGCACGCAGGCCGCGCTCCAGATGCCTGGCATTGTGCGCGTCGAGGTGACGCTGGTAGCAGCGGGGCCTGATGGTCTCCCGGGCGAAGGCAACTTGAACTCAATGGTATAAAATAATTTTGACTCCAAATCATTTGGATATTCTAGCCCTTTTATTATCTTTACTAATTAGGGCATGTACAATGGGGTGATGTCAGTATTCCCTTAGCGTCGCCACGTCAGATTTTGCTTAATTGGAGGAGAGAGAATTAAGAGAAAGAATGTTGCCTTCTCTTAGCTAAGGGACGATCTCTTAGACAATATGTCTTCTCTTAGACATAGAGCTTCCTACCAAAAATAATTAATTCTCAGTAATTGTTAGGGATGACAATAAGAGATAATGCATTGTATAAATTATATGTTTTGCCTTCTCTAGATGACATGGATAGTTAAGAGAAGGTGTGCCTTCTCTACCATTATACATTGCCCTTACATGCACATCCTTCATTCAATTTGTCTTGAAACTTTTATGTGCAATCTTGGTCAAGTGTTTTCTTGATAAGCAACCACTCCTCAGACCCTAATGACTCTCATATTAGTCTAAGACAATTTTCAATTGGAATTGCTTTTGCTAGCGGAAAAAAATCCCTCAAACCATTATATAAAGAAACCTTAAAGAGCATGGCGCAATCTACATTTAATACAAAAAAAGGAGAAACTAAGAACACATGAATTGAAAAGAAAACATGTTTATTCACTCGAATTGAATGACATTACTTAAAATCGTTTGGAAATATTTGTCATCATTCGGGATACTAAAAGTGTTGCGGCGATTGGTTCTACCATAGACATTAGGTGGGTAAAGGCACATACCACAAAGCTCTTCTCCACAAGAGAAATCTTCTTCCAAAGATCTACATTCCATGCCGTATTTTGAAATAACAAAATAAATTTAGAACCTCGTACACATGCATATTTGCAGAAACAGTTTTTCCCCATTTTGCAACTCAAATGAAAAGTCAAATTAACTGTTATATAATCCACCATTCAGGAGCTCTAACATGAGAATAATACATGTAGAGAAAATATCACCGACCTTTCAAATTTCTTTGTTGGATTGCTGCTGGAACCAATGGCGACAGAAAAACCCTGCCGGCGGCGGCGACCGTACAATAACCGCGTACGAAAGCTGCAAAGGCCTTCTCTGCCTGTCCTCCCTTCTCGACGGGCGACAATGATGACAATGACAATGGAAATCCTCTTTGCGCCTCGAATCCTCCACCTCCGCCCCTTCAATCCCACTTCTATTGCTCCATGCTATGTTCTTGGGCTTTCCTGGGTGTCCTCGGAGGTTCTCGACGGAAGCATGTGAGGAAAACCATGTGTGCCATCAACGATATCACCTGATTAAACAAGTGCCCCTCCCGTCACCACTCCGACCCCAATACAACACCTCCGTAGTTTGGTCGACGACCCGAGCACGTGCAAACCTGGCCCACTCATCGTTCTTTAAAATAGACCGTTTCCAAAAAGATATTGGTATGAGTCGAGAGGTTTTATAGTCCGACGCACGAAAATTCTGAGGCCGTCCGTAATACAGACCGGCTCCTATCATGTACGAAACTGCGCATCTGCGCCGATTATATTTCGCACCCGTCTTACCTATTTTGGGAGGCGGAATTGATTTCGTCCTGTCACGGATCACAACTTATTGAAACCAGGTTTTTCTTTAGAAGCGGGTTTTCTACACAAACTCGCTAAGGTGTCGCATTTCCGAGGATGTTATTTGTTTTATGGGTAAAACCGTCTATTCTAGCAATCTCTAATACTCAGTTTTGTACTAGTGGAGGACTGCGAAGGGGTGACCCCATATGTCCTTGCTTTTTATCTTGGTCATGGAGGTTCTTTATCTCCTGATAAAGAATCCGACTAAGGAGGGCCTGCTATCTCGACTGTCTTAGGGGGGGGGGGGGCTTTTCCTTCATACCAAATGTGGACACCTTTCTTAGTCCATCCCATGTGGATTTACGGATCGTCTCCATGCCTTTGGATGACTTTGGAGCCACCTCCAGCCCACACCCAAACTTCGGAAAAAGTTCGGCACATATCATCCAGGGGTGAGACGAGGTGGCACAACAGGTGGTTCAGGAGTTGGGCTGCGTGGTCTAACCCTTTCCCCTAGGGTACCTCGATCTCACATTGGCACTCCCAGAATCCACGGCTACCCAACTCAGACATCTCGTAGACAACATGGATGAGCCTCTTCCTAGCTAGGGGAGGGGGGGGGGCAGCGTTGATGAACCGGGGAGGCTAGATCTTGCCGGTCCGCACCACCCTCTTAATGGTCCCATGATGTCCCTGCTTCTCCCGAGAAAATCTTGTCTGTGTGGGATGCGCGCTTGGCATATGTGTTAACCCACATTATAATTCTGTCCGCTTGGCACTTCTTCTATGAACACCGGTCATGTCCTTCAAAAATGGTCTTTAATTTTTGTTATATATATATATATATATATATATATATATATATATATATATATTTTCAACATGTATCAAAGCAATGTGACTGACACCGTATGTATACCAATCATCTCCCCGTTTGGGTTCACGATGGCTCCAGCGTTGTCTGTAGTATGACATCAACAAACACAATAGTGATGGTTGTCTGCAATATGTCATCAACCAAACACAAGAGTGGGATTTAAAATTCTTGTTGAACTATATTTTAATGTATGTAATGTTTGATCTATGTGAGATTGTGCTTGATCTTTGAATTCATGTTGATTATGTTAAATTCCTGTTTAAATCTACGTGTATATTAAATATTTGTGCGCATTCTTATTTAAAGTGTGCATATAACTATTATCAAAAACAGGGGGAAACACACATTAGAAATTTACAGTATAAGATTTTCGTATCCGTTATAGCAGATCATATCTTATAGCAAAAAAGTGATTTATGGTTCCTCTTTTTCGGTATGCGGTTTGAAGGATCTACTAGAGACACTCTTACATAATTTGGAAACAAAATCATCGATAACTTGACAAGGCGAGTCGAACACTAGGAGTGCATCCGCCTTAATAATGACACACTTGACAAGAACATACATGGAAGATTACTTGGTAAATATTTTGGCTACTGAAACTTGTCAGCTTTAGTGATCTCTACTTTGTAAGCTCTTTTCAAAGGGTTTTGTTAGACTAGCTCACTTAGTTCCTGAAATATGAATAAAAAGGTGGTGCATCTTTGATATCCACAGTTTGGATTAAAACTTATTCTAGCTAAGCCAAGTTCTTTTGTGGGAGATATCATCGGCTAGAACATTTAAATGACTCAGGTGAGAAGGGGGCAGTGTGGAATTGTTTGCTTCAATTTTTATTTGACTATGAGAAGATTTATCGTTTTTCTTTGAGAGAATTATGAAGCTCTTGTAGCCGCTTACCTACCCGACTGAGGTCATAAACAAAGTATTCTTATCTACTGAACTACCGAGGTGCCAACGGCTTCATGTTACTGTCTACCACTCAAGTCTTTATAAGGTGCAACCGTGCAAGTATTCTTCAAGCAAAGGATGAAGAGCTTATTTCTCATCTTACTCGGTCGATGTTGGAAGCATTCACCCTTAGTTTGTGCACCATTTCACATGAGTTTGATTGGCATAGGCATAGAAGGCACCGGGAACTACCCATGGACCACTTTGATGACATCAAGTACTATGTTTCTCCATCAAACGTCATCCCTGTATGCTTCTGATGCCATAACGCTAGGCTCTAGTGCCGTTATCAACAAGCACAAGAGAGACACTTGATGGTTTGCCTAGCATAGAGTGGGGATCAGAGACTCGGACCAAAGGGGGTAGATTCCGTCGCATTGTTGATCTACAAAAGCTTGCGTGGTAACTGAAGCCAACAAGTCAATAAAGTCGCTTGGTGGCATTGGCAGAAGCATGGTGGACTGATGACCCGTACTGAAAGATAAAATCTGGATGGAATCCACTACTTCTTGAGCACATACACAACAACGTCGGGACCATTCAGATACAGGGATACAACATCTCTGAAAGAGCCCCAGTAAAATGATACCTTTGACTACTTAAAAAACATATGTCATCGCTAGGAACAAAAAATTACCGTTGCTATATTCCTATTTTTCAAGTGAAGGGAAATTGCTCTGCACGTTTCCTCGAGCTTCTGCTTAAAATATTTGGTTTTTTCCTTGGTTGGACAGACAAACTATATATGAAAAAAATTTAGGTTACAATGGATAGTAGTTGAGTTAAACTTCAGAGGCAAGGGCATTGCTTTTAATGTTCTCTGAGATGAACAAACTGATATGCATGAAGCTACTCCGTTAAAGTTTATTCTTATGTCCCCATTTCTTTGTCCAAATTAAAAAAAACCATAGCCACCATGGCATGAGCACGCTTGCTTGTAAATAAATTCAGTAGAAGTTGGGCACAACTTGGTTTCCAAATAATAAGGTAATTGTAACAATGTGAATAAGACGACAATTCAAAAGATTAAAAAGAGCAGGAACAAAACAGGACTTGACAAAAAAAAATTGTACTACCTAGACAAACACATGGCACTGACGCGTGACAAACACATGCGGCCTAATTGATTTATCTAATTTTCGAGCTTACAAACTGTCAGCTAAGAGGAGCAATTCTAGCAACAGAAAACAAACCTTTAAGGAACTCCACATCTTCTCTAGACAGGTTTGTGAGACCATGAGCATCACCGAGAGCTACCAGGCTTATCGACATCATACATGAGCAACACAAGGAGAAGGGACATAGGTAGCCAAAACATGTGAGACTGACAAAGTTTGCGCCTCTTCAAACGATTTTCCGTCGCAATAAACGTGATACATAGAGAAAGAACAGATCAACGGCTGAGCGGCCAGCGCACGCTTAAGCTAAGCTAAACTAACGGGGAGAAGCAGAGATCATGCGGAGACGACAACAAAAGAACGGAATTCAGAAAACCGACCACGTGCGGCACTAACATATGTATCCCTCTGGCGATGTAGACCAGACGCGTCTGAGCAACCAACAGAAGTATCCAGCACAACGTCCCCTAACACATGCCAATCAAGCATTACAGAATTAAACAATAGGAGGAGACAGAGTCGACCAAACCAAAACGATCTGGCAATTTTAATACTTTCCCCAGGTCAATGGTCAAGTGTTAACCTGCTGGGCCAAGCCCATGTACCGCCACCAACAGCGAAGCCCAATCCAGGGTGTACATGGGTGTTTACACTACCGCCCTGGCAAAACATTGCTTGTCCCCAAGCAATGACCCGAATTCTGCTTCTATGAATGCCTCCAGGATCCCATGGTATTCCTTCATGCGCTGACATGTTGCATACCTCATGAATATTGAATCCAAACAATCTGGACCGAAGATAGAAGTAGCATCTTGCGCGAGAGTCTTGTAGAATCCAGTGAACCAGCTCCTCCGGAGAGAATAAATCCTTTTGACCAATCAGATATTTCCAATTGACACAGTGATAGACTGTATGAGCTGATTGATATGTTGCCTGCACCTCCACAGAACATGAATAAGCAAGAAAGTGCATAGCTGGAACCATACATTGCCTAGTGCGCTCTGATTCCCCTATGGATGATAGAAAAAACTGAGCGCTATGAACAATCGCCGGAAATTCACCAACAGCCTCCTGAATCCAACATTTTAAGGCGAGAAATCTTGATTCAATTCTGAAAACAAAAGAGGAAATATCAGGACTAAATCCTCTGTGCATCCATGGTGGCACTGTCCCCAAACAAAGCTGCATATGTAGTCCAGGGATGAAACCATTTGTGCTCCAAGGCGGCAACTCAGTAAGCATACAGTGCGCTATCTCCCTTGCTTCCTTCTCACGATATAAGCAAGTTGGATTGGTTATCTCGCGCTCAAGCTCCTGGTGGGTATCCATAATTTGCTCTAGGAATAGTGACAGACCACCAACATGAGTGAGCATACCTTCGGCAATCTCAACATCCCACACTGTGTCTTTGGAAGGTTCTTGAACGAATATTTCTGCGGTAGAATCCAAACCAAGTTCCATAAAAAGTGACATACCCCCTACAACAGTGAGAACCTCGTCTAGAATCCAAACCTCATTAAGAAGCATTGCATCACACACCTTATATGTCGTATCAGGGACTTGTTCCATTCGACGCAATTCAGAGAACACCACCTCTCCAGGTACTAGACATGGCTCTAGGAACAAGGATATGCCTCCAATGGTTGTGAATACCTCATCCTCTACCATCTCGTTGAGAGCTTGGGTTGCAGCACCTGTTGTATCGCTGGTGAGGATGGTGTCGTCGAGCAAAACAGAGGCCAGGGACAAACCCGGAGTTGCTTCCTCAACAACTGCAGAATGCTGCACATCGGTGTTGTCAAGGCTGCATGTTGTTGAACGCATTGTGGGTGTCGGCATGCTCAACTTGAGGGCAACGGACGGCTGCGGCGGACACTCCAGCATGGGCTCACTCGGTACTCGTACCGCTACTGGTGTGCTACCCCAGCTTGGGGACACGGCCACAACTTGGTTGCTGCTGACATTGACATCACCGCCAAGTGCCGAACACCTTGTGAGCGTAGTGGCGGAAGGTGACACCTCACAGTGCGCCCATGTCGTAGAGGTGGCAGGTGTGACGGCGGGCCATGCGTGTTGGATGTCAAGGTGCGCACAACCATCATATATGGACCGGCCGTGCAAAGCATGTCGAGCTTGGGCTGCCTCCCGCCATGAACGGAACTCCACAAAACCCCACACATAAGTGCTACTCTCCAGAATGGTGATCTTGTTGCCAGCACCGTAAGCATCAAACACCTGATGGAGCACTCCCTCTGTCACAAGACACCGCAGATTGCTCACTTTGACGCTAAGGGATGAGCAGGTTGTGACCTCTCGCTGCTCAGGCAATGCATCGAACACCTGGTGTGCACTGAGGTGATACTTCTCCTGCATGCTCGAGGTCGAACACGCCGTAGAGACGAGGACCAGAGGTGCGGTCATGGACGAAGCCATGGTGTCCGCCTGCACCACCTGCTTTGATGCCTCCAGCCGTTGTGGACGGGGATCCCGGAGGCGGTGCGCCGAATTCTGGGGTCGTGCGATCTGAGCCAGCGACTCAGCAGTCGACTTTAGGAGCTCGTCGATCCTTTTATACCGCGCGAGCGTCTGGTCGAGGCTCCCCGTGGTCTCCACTACCGCCTCCGTCGTCGTTGCAGACGCACCCATCGCCTCCCCAAACCAAATCGAGTGTGGAAAAAAAATTGGGGAATTTTTTGGGTGGGATTTTTTTGGAGGATCCGTTAGCTCTGAATACCAACTGTCACACCCCTTGGCCGCCGGTGAGGATCGGGGCGTGAGGCCGATACAAGGTGGCTTGTGGTAGCCACCGGACCTGAGGAAGAAGAAGATCCAGAGGAAGAAGACAGACGAGAGAAGACCGAGTTTGTTTCACTTCTGTTCGATGATTTCCTCTGTGCCCTCTTGTGCCATTTAACTTCAATGGTCCAAGTGTTAACCTGCTGGGCCAAGCCCATGTACCGCCACCAACAGCCGAAGCCCAATCCAGGGTGTACATCGGGTGTTACACTCCGTCCCAAATTAATTGTCTTAAACTTGGACAAAAGTGAATGTATCTAGACATGTTTTAGTGTTAGATACATCTACTTTTGTCCAACTTTGAGACAATTAATTTGGGACGGAGGGAGTATTTATAGTATAAGATGAAGCAATACTATGAAAGATGGAGGGACAGAAAGAACTATTTCTGGGTTCTGAATCATGCAGAAAGAACATCACTTCTATTAGGGCTGTGCAAGTGTAATTTCACAGAAATTCAATTTAGCTTGTCCATCAAGAGGATTCACAAAATTAGAATGCCAACTAAACAGAATATCAGCTTTCGACTACAAACTCTGGAGAAACTAAAATCACAACGAATCATATATCAGTTTATAGGCAACTAATATATGATAGAAAAATAGATGCATGACCAAAATACAAGTGAAGAAGTATGCAATGACTATAATGATTATCTCGCTAAATATTAGAATGACTCAGCCATTGTGATAACTTAGCGGTACCTTCAAAGTACATGAAGACACCGTCCTTTCGGCGCCATGACTTGCGCTGCCTGACAACGACAGCTGGCATGACCTTCTTCCTCAGGTCAGGCTTTCCTTTCTTCACAGTAGCCATAACCATGTCCCCAACGCAGGCAGAAGGAAGCCTGTTAAGGCGTCCCTTGATCCCCTTCACTGAGATGATGTACAGGTTCTTGGCTCCAGTGTTATCAGCGCAGTTTATCGTGGCAGCCACTGGCAGACCCAGCGACATCCGGAACTTGTTACCAGCGGAACCTCCGCGCCCTGCAGATCAAGAATGAGCACCAAGAGGAACATAATTAGAGAAGAGGAACATAAATGACTGATGTAAACCAAACCAATAATATAGAGATGCATTGCAGCCACCACATAACAAATGTGATGATGGTTAGATGATATCATGAAAATTATATGATTTACTGAGCCAAAAAGCAGCTGAAACATGAAATTGAGAAAAATCAGAATCATCTATTCACTTGGCCTGAGAAACCCAAGTAACCAAATGCTTCATTCAAGATCTAACACAATAAAGCACCATGCACAATAGCTCATATTCTTAAATTCAAACACTAGTTTGCCACATACTCCATAAACTAATAAGCATCTACCAAGTGGCAGGGCCATTTTGATTTAGCAAAGCCAGTCACATACTCCATCTTACAAAGATGAGAGCATAGGGTACTTCAGTTGATATACTGACAAGACGATGATCCATTTCCGAACATCAGTACAGCAAGCAACTACACTGATCGAACCACCCTAAATCAAAGCAGAACTCCATTTCTAAGTAACCACTGATGAATCTAACTAGCACAATTCGCATCAGAAGCCATGACTAGAAATTCACGAATTATACGATGCATCCACAACCCTAGTAGCGACGAGCCGACCCAAACCAGAGATCACCCACGGGCTGACTCTCACGACGCGACCCGAGCCATCTACAGATCATGATCACTAGCGAGAGAGAGCATGAGTTGAGCCACCAAATCGAAGCATATGCTACCGCCCGCGCGATCAAAGAGGGATACAAGGAAGAGGACATCTAAGCTTGGAGATTGGAAGAGGGGATTTCTTTTTTTTACCTCGCTTCGACATCTCGGAAGAGGGGGTGGTGTCCGGCGGCGGCGTGGAGGGCGCGGTCCTCTCGGTTATATAGCGGCAGGGTCTAGGGCTTTGCGGACATTACACACATACACCCCTGACATACATCTGTAACGACACTTACATCCTCTAGGCTGGCCAGGCAAGTCCGCGTTAGAAATGAAGTGATAATATGAAATAAAATGGGGTGCTAAATGGAAACAAAGCCCGAGGCATAGCCGCATAGCAATAGCATAGTCGAGGGCTTTGGAGTGTATCTTGCTCGTTCGTCCCTGCGAAACCTGGAATTGTAGGAAATGGGGTGGGCACACGAGGAGGTGGCCATGGAGGAGCTGCTGGCCCTGGTGCCGGGGTTCGTCGACATCCTCGTCCTCGCCGGCGGCCGCACCTCCTCCGGCGCCCCAGCCAGCTGGCGCTCCGGCGACGTCCAGAAGGCCCTCCGGTGGGCGCTATTCTTCGAGGAGGTACACGCCCCACCCGCGACCCCTCTTCCCCTCAAAACCGCCTCCTTGCTCCCCTCGTCGCCATGGCGTTCGCGGTTTGTCGCCTATGGATATGGGTTTGCGCATTTGGGGGATACGCCTCGATGCGCCGCTCGCGCAGTTCAAAAGCCCGTATTGCCCACCTGCTGACCCGCAGAATTGCTGCAGTGTGGAGTAGTGAGTGTGACCAATTTGTTCGGTTCATGCATTGTGTTCAGGTATTCAGGAACCTGCGTGACTCTGGACAGTACGAGGATTCCGCGAGGGAGCTCGACGCCGCGCTCGCCGAGCTCACTTCAAACCCAAATTTCCCCAAGGTGCATTTGAGGAACCGTTTGGTGTATGACCTGTTCAGTATGATTATGCAAATGCTGATGCTCTGCTTCGTGCCACGCAGGGCCTTGCCGATGTGCGGTCGGAGACGCTTTCGGCAGCTCAGGAGCTGGTTATAAAGCATTTTCTGAAAGCCAGAACAACGAGCGTGGAGAACTTGCGTGCTGTTCTTGAGGCGGTTGTCGAGATGGACGTCGAGGGCCTTGGTGGTAGCGGCGAGCGCAGTGCGTGCCAGGTGTATGTGAAGTCGATCCTTAATGTGGATTTGTCCAGTTTGACACGGACGAAGGATGGTGGTGATGCCGGAGTTGCCGCCACTAGCTCTGATAAACTGTATGCACAATCCTTGTCGATGGGTCATTCACGGGTTCTAGTGAAAGAGCTTCTGGAACGGCTAGATTCGGTGTCATGTATTTCTCTGGCTGAGGGAGGACTGGGCATCCTTCTGAACAGCGTGAAGAAGAACAGCTTTGATGAGGCAGGGAGCATGTCATGCGCTCCAGCGATTCCTAAGTACATAAGCCCTTGAACACTCAGCTTCTACATTGTGTCCTTTGTTTTACCATGCTCCAGTTTTAACTCACCCGAAAACTTTATGACACAGAAAATCTCAAATCGTTGACAAGTTTCTTGCGTGGAAGCAGTGGAGACGGCAGTGCTTGTCATACTTGCTTGATGAGCGTACCATTCGGATTGTGTCTGGATCTAATTTTATCTTCAGTGCTCCAAAGGAGCAGTGGATGAAAATGTTTGAACCCTTAAAGGTTTCTGTGGATTCTTCTCAGAGTGGCCTCGTTGAAGTCATGGTATCTATTCTTCACTAGTATCTAATCATCTATCCTACTGTATAATCATTATCTGCATTATTGTCACATCAATATTTATATGCATTGTCTTTACAGGAGATATGCTTGCTGGGTTTGGTTTCAAGGCGATGGGACCCATTGATACAGAGCTTTGTCTCGCATACTTTTAGTTCCCTTCCTATATCCAAGCAGTATGCTGATCTGCACCAGTTGCTTCAGGAACCTTATCAGGATGAATGCCTAGACAAGATTTTTAATTTGAAGGTTCTTTATCTCTTTATCTTATGTGGTGTCTGTACCTTTTACGAAGTATTCCATTTCTATCAGACATCAGTTTGTGTGAAAGCACCTTTAAATGAAGGAATCCTACCCCTGTAAACCCAGTGAGTATCTAATTAAATGAAGGAATCCTACATCTGAACGCCCAATACTGTTAAACACCATTTTTTCAACTATGTAATGTGCTTCTCTGGTTCTCCACTGTGATGTTGTACTAAAAATCTAAAAGGAACACTAACAACTAGATCAAATCAAATCGACTCCACTAAACAGTGACTGAAACTGTGCTCTGGCAGCTGACAAGAAGTTTGCATGGATCATTCAATGATATAGCAGCCAAATTTCCGATGCTTAGTCCTTAGGTAGTCAATAGTGGTGAAAACCAACGTGAAAACTATTGCTGTTTATAGTTGAACTAGTTTGATGTTGGTGGTATTTGATTTAAACATTACTCGAGTTAGGGAATTGGTCTGCGAACCTATATCCTTTTGTTTTTTTAGTTCTTGCAACACATCATTGTCTCAGAAATATGTCACAATATCTCAAGAGAAGTTCTTCACAAGTGAGCAATAGACTGCCTGATGGATTTATTCATTATAATTTGCAGAGAAAATACTGTTTCAGGGGCTTCTCAGGGAGTAATGTATGGGACGCCACCAAAATATTACCAAAATCTAGTATTTTCCTCTGTTGCCACTTTGTCGTTGTCACCTTCCCTTTTGCACTCACCTTTCAGTTTATCAAAGCTGTTAGTATACCATCTGCAAAGAATGTCATCTCTTTTCTGTGCCTCTTTGGTTTTTCCTTGTAATACAAAACAACATGCATTTTGATGTGTGTTAGAGGAAAAATTAATGTATTCTCTTTAACCGAACATTTGAACTTCGACAGGAAAATGAAATTCGTGAGTATGCAAGTCAGTCATTAGAGCGTAAACCACACATATTATGGCTTCTACCTCCTGTTCTTACCGCCGCAGCCATTCCGCCACGGTGAGCTGTTTGTCTTTACCCTAAAGGATGTCTGCTGATCTGTGCAATCATGTTAATATCTGCATTCGATGCTATAGGTCGACCTTGTTTGAGATATACCTTGCTGAAATAGATAAGCAGTTTGATGAAGCTGCTTCCACAGATCGGTATTTCTATTTCCAATAGCCAAGTATCTACCATAAGCTATGTAAAGATTCCAAGTTTTGTACCAGCATCGTTGAAATCGTTTTTCCAAAATTTCAGGAAATGTAATTGCAGGAGAGATGGAATAGAGCAGCATGATAACTGTTAGTACTTTCATAGTTGTATTTTATCTACACCATTTTCCAAATTCAAATAGGAAAAACATCCAAATGCTCCAAATTTCCAAAATTACTTTTTTCCTTCATTTTAGGTGCTGTTGCCGAAAGGATTCAATGCCTCTACATGTTCCATGTTCAGCAACCTCATCTGGCGGTTCACTAGTGGCGGTAGTTCGAGATAATTATGGAGATTTGCAATGTGCACTTCAATTCCAAGTAATTGTTTTTCCAGGCTGGCTGCAGTTAATTACTATACATGTACGATTGTGGTCATTTGAAAAGCATAGACAGCAGAAAATCAGTACACTTTTGCATGTTGAAAAGTTGAAAACGGTTTATCTAAAAGAGATACTGATCGATAGAG
The DNA here is from genome assembly GCA_028641055.1 of Alopecurus myosuroides. NCBI lineage: Eukaryota > Viridiplantae > Streptophyta > Magnoliopsida > Poales > Poaceae > Alopecurus > Alopecurus myosuroides. The sequence goes on from CM054060.1 coordinate 28,476,840, forward strand.
ACTGCATAGACTGGTCAAATATGAAGATCAAGTAGTTCTTATTCCTCTGGTTTTTTCTCCAAGTTGACAATGGGCAGCCCGGTGCAGTAGCTCCCGCTTGCGCAGGGTCCGGGGAAGGTTCCGACCACTTTGGGTCTATAGTACGCAGCCTTTCCCTGCATTTCTGCAAGAGGCTGTTTCCAGGACTTGAACCCGTGACCTCATGGGTTGAAGCAGAAGATAGGTATGATTTAAAATCCTCCAAGTTGACAATCCATGATGGATTTAAAATCATACCTCCAAGTTGACAATCCATGATGGATTTTAAATCATACCTCCAAGTTGACAATCCATGATGAATTTTTAAACATACCTATCTTCTGGTTCAACCCATGTTTACTTTGGGTGATTTATTTGCATCATATTTATTCTCCTCTTTTCCCTCATTTTTCTGGTCAATGAAACTTAAGTGTTTGCGGGTACTTTTTGAACAATTGTGGTTTGGCTGATGTCAGTTGTATGCCTTTTCTATTTATTTGGATTTTGATGCGATCCTGTCCCTTTAATTTAGTTTGGTGGCTGATAGCATCATGGCAGACAAATTCCATCTGGAAAAAAACACCAATCAATAGTCCCTCTGTTGATCTACATAAGGTGCTTATGCTTTTAAAGATGAATTCTGAACCGAAACTTGTTGTAGAGTAAGGTCTTCAAAGTTACCGTTGAATTAATTGTGTGTCAAGTGTAAATCTTGGAAAGGTAGTCGACTTATATTAATCAACAGAGAGAAATGTAGTTTTCTTTGATAAAGTTACTGAAGATTACTATTTTGCAAACTGCATCTAACCAATACTTGGCTGACTTTTCCCCCTATTATTTTGCCTCTTGGTGCTTCTAGATTCCAGCTGCACCAGGTCAGAACTCTAAAGCATAATTGATACATAATTTGTGAACTTCTGTATTCCAGCTGCTCCTTCTCTTAAAAAATGAGATGCATAGTTTTGGATAAGGTAATTTAAAAAGCGACATTGTCGTGCCAGCTTTATAAAACCTTCTGTTACATGCCAAATTCGGATTGTCAACTCCAAAGTACCGCAACTACTTGCCAAAAAGATGCTCCGAGATTGCCAGCTCATTGTTTACATTCTTTTATGGAATATTGCTTCATCCACACGGTTAGTACCCAGCATAAAGCACGGACAAGTTAGCTGTACCAGGTCCTAATACTGATTATAGGTAACCGTGTCATGATTTTCTTACAACTCCGTAACTGGTCAGTGTAATAGGCTAATTCACAGCATTCCAAACTAGCAGCTATTAAGCATATCTGAAGCCACATATCCCTTTACTATACTAGCAAATCCAGCATGGCAGCATCTGTATCTATGCTCTTCATCCTGTAATTTTTTTTCTAAGGAATTTAATGCTGGGTGCTTCTAGGGGTGGTTAACTGGTAGGTTTTTAAAATATCTATTACTACACGGGGATTAACTCCATGTGGTCCCTACTTTTAAAATAGAATGGAGCCAGTTTAAAGTATTGGTAGACTATCAGCTTGATGATTAGAAATTTAGATACATTAGCAGATTAAGAGTCCCCCTCCTGAACCATAGCCCCACCTACCCTCCCATATGCACACAAGACACAACAAGTTGAACTTCTTGCCATTCTTAGCCCCTGAAATTTATCCTGGTCTTTCCATCTTTGCTTAAAAGTTTATTCCCTTTTCATCTCCGATTCAAGTCTGTGAAGAAACAAGTAAGTGGCAACATAGATTCAACTAATTCTGTAACAGCAACGCAGAATCCACATCAAGTAACTCTTTTTTGCAAATTTTCTGTCTGGTTTATCTCTCAGATTAGTTATTTTTTCCCTTCAAAAAAGAAAATTAATTATTGGCTGTTTTATTCCCACAGTTTTGTTCTTTCTTGAAATTGCTGCAACAGTTGGGTTGTTCTATTTAGTTCTTGAATACTTATTTGGTTTTCATCATATGTTTAAGAAGGGGTTAAATCTGCAAATCATGTTGCACATGTATCTCAGTCCTTTGCAGCTAGTTCATGTTACCTCGTGATTACAATCTTGAGTTTACTCGCAGTCTGTAGAAGTACTAATTAGCAATTATCAATATGCAATTCACATCGTGATTCGAGGGTTCAAGTATAATATTTGTTAAGTAAGATGCATAAACCTGCTTGATATTCACAATTTAAGGACCTCACTGATTCACTAATTGGGACTTGTAATAATTATCTATTGGCTTGCAAATTCGTAGAAGAAAAATTCTCGCTAGCTGGTGACCTGGGAAAATAAGAAGCTCTGATTATTTGAATGACTGGACAAGAACAGGGAAACAAACTGTTCACTCGTTTCCTTTCCAAGTTTGAATCGGATAGACCCTCACATATGGTCAACGATCCATTTTAATGGACTGAGGTGGAGCATCTAAGGGTAATGCACACGGCCACACATCAATAATGAGTCAGTTTGGCAGTGGAGAAGTTTCTCGGTATCTTTCAGCAGATATTAATGTCGTACCAGCACTCTCTGAAGTCACAGTTCCTAGTTTTCCAGGGTATAGGACATTTTACGTTGAAAAGGATATGTTCGATAGTTCTGTCCCCTCGTTCAATTCCTTTTGGGCTGCAAATGGTGGCCTCCAGTCAGCATCCAACTTCACTTCAGATCTTTGTATCAACAATGGATTGCCTAACGGGAAGCTGTCTTCTGAATCCCATATCATTGCAATATCTGGTTGTGATACTTCACTGCCATCAGCACATTCATCATACTACACGGGTAATCCAGGTAATTTGAGGATGATGTATCCCAAAGCATCTGAAGAGATCTGTTGGGGTGAAGAGCCGCTCCCAGGAGTATCTGAATATCCAGCGACCATTGATGTTTCTTATCAAAGAAATGTGATCGTTAGCCCACAAACTGAAGACACCATTACAGTGGATCATCATACCCACCTTGCAAATCAAAAAGAGTGGTTTTCATCTGGGAGTTCAAGGCAATTTCTTGAAAATTCAGCGAGCATTGATGTTTCTGATCAACGAAACGTGATTGTTAGCCCACAAACCCAAGACAGCATTACAGTGGATCATGATACCCACCTTGCAAATCAAAAAGAGTGGTTCTCATCTGGGAGTTCAGGGCAATTTCTTGAAAATTCAGGATCTGGTGGATCTGTGCTTAAGGTATCTATCTCATTTGACTGACTTTTCACTTGTGATTTGCTTTAATTATTCTAGGAGTTCTCAGTATCCTCTCTTTTCCTTTGGCCTTACTATCTGCAAATACTGAAGGCCAGGTTTAGGAGAGCTCTACTCCACCTTGCAGCTCCAGATCCAACTTTTTTTCATATAATACCATTGAATTTTGTCCCACCTGCTTAATGCCATTACCACCTCATTTGCAGGCAGTTGATGCTATAACACCTTCAAATTATGCATATTTTCATGGGCAGAACAATGTATCAAGTCCTTTCAACGTGGATGAACTTTGCCATGACAATGCCCCTTCTGCAGACACTGCTCCAACCAAGTCAAGGATGCGCTGGACGCCTGAGCTCCATGAGCGGTTTGTTGACGCTGTTAACAAGCTTGGTGGAAGTGAAAGTATGACCACTAGTGCTTTCTTATTCTTTTTTTTGACAGAGTTGTTCTTACTTTTTTTTTGGGTGGTAATCATTGGGTGGTAATCATATCTGCTCGCTGATAAAATTGTACAGGGCAATGTTGCCTCAAAGCAGGAAATAGTTACATGTTTCTATTTGGCAGTCATATTGCTAGTTATTTTACTATTTTGCTAGAAATTCTCATTTATCTATGCCCTCTTCCTGCAGAAGCAACTCCAAAGGCTGTCCAGAAAATTATGAAGGTTGAAGGGTTAACTATATACCATGTAAAAAGCCATCTACAGGTCTGCATCTGTTGCCTCTGAGTTTTCAATGAGTTTTATATCTCTTATGTGTTTCCTGATGGCAACGGGTTATTCTTTTGCAGAAGTATCGTACAGTTTGTCATCGACCTGAATCATCTGACGGTTCGTGTCTCTCTCTGTTGCAATGCTGGTTTAATGTTATCATTGCAAGACATGCGATGACACTGTCATATTGTAGCAAACTAGGATACTGTAGTAGACTTGTTATTTTACCGTTATTATTATTCTTTACATTATGTTACTTATGTGTAACCTCTAGTGGAATTGGAAGGAATCTGTTGAAATGTAGAAGGTTTATGCTTATTTTATTTTCTTTATTTTGGCAGACACTTCAACAGAGAGAAGTGGCCAAGTGGATGAAGTTTGCTCCCAACATTTGAAGTGAGATATTCATTACCTGATTAATCTTTGCTTTTATTGCGTTACTGTCGCAAAGCTCTGTTGACCCAAGATTATATTGTATGAATGTATTAGATTCCACCTGTACGCCAACCTGGAAGGATATATATGCCACCAGTAACCAATTTTAAGTTCAGAGTTTCAGACATATTTCACAGATACCCATTGAATGACAGAATGAGTGGGTACCCATTGAATGGCAGAATGCCCCAGTCAATAGTTTTTTGTGTGTGTGCGAGATCCTGGAGTTCTAATTGCTCACTTTATACTCGGTGCAGAAGCATGGAGGCTAGTGAAGGGCTAAGAGCTCAGATTGGCTTGCAGAAGCAACTTCATGAACAGCTTGAGGTATGCACATTCTACTCAGAACTGGTTAGAGAAGATGGTGCAAACTTGCGTCTATTTTACTGACTTGGGTTCTCTTGTGTTTCCCTCTCCACAGATCCAGAGAAAGCTGCAGCTGCAAGTGGAGGAACACAGCAAGTACCTCGAGATGGTGATCGCGAAGCAGGGCGAGAGCCTGAAGCTGCTCGGAGCCCTGCCAAAGTTTCAGCACGCAAACACGCAGGCGCCTGTGGATCCTAAAGAAGCATACAGAGAAAAGGCAGGGGGTACTGATTCAGCGAAAGAGCGCCATTCCGAGAAGTAATGATGAGGATCAGAGCCTAATCTTATACAGACGAGAGCCAACGCCTTGTTGGCTTTACGGATTTCCCTCTCAGGTTGCCTCTTCCAGGCACTTTATTGTTGTGAGATGGGTTCGGTACACAGATTTTATTTATTTATTTTGAAGACGGGATGTTTACTTTCTTGATAACAAACCATGATCATGTTGTAGTTTCTGTTTCGTCGTTGCCAATTCCTGTGCCGCCATGCACGGGTTGGCTTGTTTTCTAACTGATGATGATTTTGTTCACAGGTCAGGCTTTGTATTTACCTGTCTGCATCTGCGACTCGCCATTCACCTCCATGGAATGCACTCCCTTCGTCCCAGATTAGGTGCCGTGGATTTATCAAAGTATGGATATATCTGTACACTAAAATGCGTCTAGATACATCTATATTTTGATAAATCTAAGACAACTAATTTAATCTAAGACAGCTAATCTAGGGAGTAAGAATTTAACATGAAACTGTAATGCAAGAGCGATTTATTCCGATACTAATGCTTGATCCAAGCACAAGGTGCAGTTGCAACGTGATCTATACAAGTGACACAGGGCTTCGACAGAATGATACAGGCTTCAGCAGTCAGCAGAGCGTGTCACTGGAGATGGGTTGATCAAGCTGCCTGGAAAGCCCTCAGGTATGGCTGGGCAGACCGCGTCCAGACGGAGCTCGGCGGTGCCATCTTCCTCTTCAGCTCCTGGCACACTGCCGCCGTCGTGGTTGCGCCGCCGGTGGAGTACAGGTTGCACCGCAGCCCTTCCTGGACCTTTTCAGAAGGAACAACAAAAAAGAGAAATCCAAGAAACAGTGTGAGAAAACAGTATTACTACTACAGTATAGCAAATTTCGATGGTGGTAGCGAGAGTGAGGCGACATTGAGACAAGGCGTGCTCTGGTGCTAGCTCCTTACTTTGGTGGCGACGGTGGCAAGGTCCGGCACGCCTCCGCGGAGGGGCCTCGGTGCTGCCGCAGGCTGCGCCTCCACGGCGGCGACGACGACGATCTCGGCCGCCTGAGCTACCACGTCGCCCTGCGGCGCCGCTTCCCGGAGGCTGGCGTGGTGGAGCATGGAGTGGCACGCCGCGCAGTCGCTCTGCATGAACACCTTCGGCCCGCGCTGAGACCTGCTCATCAAAAAGTTCAGAACGCCACAAAATTCTTCAGAAAAAGTGCTGCTCCGTGGCAAATGAACAAAGTGCTGCTCGAAACAAACCAAAGCGTGGGGTTGTGCTTACGCGTCCTGCGGCCACGGGTAGGCTGGGCAGGCCATTGGAACGCGAGCTCCGGCGCACTCTCTGTGTGGTCACCGGCTTGGCTACTGGTTCTGATGGTGGTGGATTTGTGATCAGCTGCAGCTCTGCAGATAAGACGGGAGTGGAAGTGGAGTGAAGCGGGCTGGATTGTGGATTGGGGGTGACGTGGATGCTTGACGCCTTACGGTGATGAAGGCGTGTTTAAGTTTGGCTGTAGAGCCGCGTTCTACATTGCAAGGCGGGTTTCGGAGCATTTCCATAAGACGCCAAACACGCGTGCTCCCATGGATTCAAATTAACATTGCCCACTGCATCAGTTAACGTACTCCCTCCGTCTCAAAATAATTGTCTCAAAGTTAGACAAAATAGATGTATATAACACTAGAATATGTCTAGATACATCCGATCTCTGAAATTTATTCGTCTTCGATGGTGCCAGCTTAAAAGTAGCCCTGATTCTCTCAAGTTTTCAAATCTGACATCTCTTGAAACACTTGACCTTCAGAAAAACCACTTTCGTAAACGTGGCTCACCCAGCGGGCGCGCGAAGGACGATGCAGGGCCTCGCGATTCCACCCACGGACGTACATCGTCACGCCATCGTCGGAGACGTTTCGGAGCTTCCCACCTCCCCTGTCAGGCGCGCGTGGCCTTCCTCTCCCGTGTCGCTGCGGTGGAACGCAGTGTACCACGTGTCGGGTGAGTCACAAACTAGGGTTGGAGAGGTGATTCTCCGGTGCGCCGAGCGGAGGTTGGTGCTCGTGGATCGTGCTGGGATCGTCGTGGACGTGCGTAAGATCCGACACGATGAGGAGGTGGTCGCAGGAACACATCTCACTTTCCCGTGCTACGTCGCGGTGGTTGGTGAACAAATCTCACCGCCGTGCGCCAGATCCATGGCACACGTGTCCCTCGGCGACCGAGCCAGACACTGGGCCCTCGAGCTCTGTTCCGTGACCCGCCCGGTGGGGCTCTGCGACGCGCCGTCAAATCCTCTCGCTGCGAGTGGGCCTGGCAGCGGAGCGCCGTTGACGGAGCCGTCACGCGTCGATGGGGTTCCCCTTATCTTCTCGCCCCCACCTGCCCCAGATCTAAACTCCAGGTTTGCTCATATTTGGGAGAAGGGGAGGGCGGCGGGGAGTCCGAGAGTGGTGTTCGTCCAGATCCAGCCCCTTAGATCGACTCTTCGCCACTCAAATCCTGGCCCTGCGGTCCTTAAGTGGAAGGGAACGGTGCTTGGAGACCGCTGGAGCTTTTCCGCGATGATTTCATCTCCTCCTCCACCGATGGCCTTCAACTACGACATGCGCGGGGGGCGCGACGGCGGGCCACCGCCTAGGGCCAACTTTCCCCCTCGCCGGCCGCCAGGAGGGTACAGCTCGGCTGCGTTTGATTAAGACCGCACGAATCAAGCGGGGGGCTACGGGGCGCCTGCACCGCGGGGAAGAGAGGTCCGCCATGACGACCGCCAGGACCGCGGCGACTCCAGATCCCGCAGTCGTGATTGTGCCAGCGGTGCTGGCCGTGAAGCAGGAAGAGGAAGCTTCAACAACAATCTCCTTGGTGCCATCGCCCGCGCTCTGTCGAGAAACTACACTGCTAATCAAGGTAACAGAGATCGCTAGAATCATCGTGCCGAGATGATTGAGGAGGAGTCTGACAACTCCAATGGAGGGAGGAGAGATTCGTCCGTTCCTAATCCAGTTCAACAACCCCTCGACAACCTCTCTACAGTTGTTGGAACTATAGAGGTAGGTAGAGATCAGGGGTTTCTCTCTCTCCAGAACAGATCTGGCCCGATTAGAGTAGGTAGAGACTCTGGGTTTGTTACTTTCAATGATCAATCTGAGGAGGAGATGGATAGGGCTGGTGGTGTTCAAGCGCCCCCTCGTTCAGTTAACTTCCAGGAGGCTGTGGCTCGTTCTATTGATACAGACAATATGTGTATCATTTGTGGTGATGACCATGGTGACAAATTCCTGTTCAACGAGATTAAGCCGTGGGAGGTTGCAGCTCCCTTCGTGGGCGCAACTATCCCTGGTGGTGGATTTTTCGTTATTCCAGATATTAGAAATGCTGCTCCACCCAAGGAAATGCATTAGGCTGTTATCGAGATCCTCGAAGGAAATCCATTAGGGAGAGAGATTGAAGAGGAGTTCTTGCAGTGGGATGGCAGGAACTGCTCCTGGAGGTGGTATGCCAAGCCTTTGGCGGCCAAGAAGTTCTTGATGAGGTTTCCAAGTTCGAGAGATATTGATGCCTGGATTCACTTCAGTGACGCTCGTCTGAGTACTATTCCTGGAGTGGTTATTAGGGTTGAGCATTAGACTCCTGAGTATGGGTCCACGGGGGAGCTGGATGTTGCCTGGTTTCAGGTAAAGGGTATCCCCCTGGATAACAGAAACTGTCCAACTGCTGTTTTCATTGGCAGTCTTGTAGGGAGGACGATCCTGGTGGATAGAAATAGTCTCAATAACGTTGATTATGTGCGTATCAAAATTGGAAACTCTAATGTGTCAATGGTTCCACCTGTTGTGTCCAATGTGAACATTTCTAGCAAATTCTATGATATCGAGTTTACAAGAGAGATTCATGCCAGTAAGCAGGCTAAGAATACTACTTCAGAAACTGTTGCAAGGGCCAAGGAGGGGGGCAACCTTGTGAAGGGGAACGTAGCATAGAAAACAAAAAAATTCCTACACGCGATAAACCCGAATGGCCAAGATCTAATCTATGAGATGAAAGGAAACATGGAGAAAGAGAGTCTTGAGATAACATACCCTCGAAGACTCAAAGTGGTACGAGAAAAGATCTCGTGGTTGGCGTAGTCGTTCTAACGCCGATCCCGAGCGAGAAGAAGAGCACCGCAATCCGGCGGTGCCTCCGTAATCGGTCACACGTTCAGCTCGATGAAGACTTCCGTTCCCTCGTTCCAGCGGGTTGCGGAAGTAGAGGATCCCTCCGGAATTCCAGCAGCACGACGGCGTGGTGGTGATGAAGAATCCCACGGTCAGGGCTTCGCCAAGCCGGAGACCATGGAATGGAGCAGCGGGTGGAAGGGAAAATGTGTGGGCAAGTGTGTGAAGAAGAGAGAGCCCTCACCCTCCTTTTATAGGGGAGGGGAAGGCAGCCCAAGGGGGGTGCGGCCAGCCATGGGTGCCCCCACCCCTTCCTCTCTTCATGTGAGTGGAAGCTCCACTCAAACCCACTCAAAAATCCCTTAATTTTCCACTTGGAAAATCCAAAAGTTTTTCTTTAATAAATAAATAAAACATTTTTATTTTTTTATTTATATTTGTTAATTCCATTAACAAACATTTGCATGCAGCACCTAGAACCATTTGTTAATTCTATTAACAACCGTTCAACGAAAAACCCCTTGAACTATTTCAATTTTCCCCGAAACAATTCCGGAGCTGCCCAAAATATTCTTCGGTATTCCGTATCCTCTCTAAACGCTTCATCGAACCTTAAGTGTGTCTCCCTACGGTTCGTGAATATTATAGACATGATCGAGACTCCTCTCCGATCAATAATCAACAGCGGGGTCTGGAAAACCGTGATGACTCCTATATATTCAACGATGACTCTCGTGATCGTGTGAACCTTTCAACGTCGTAACGATTTCCCTTTGTCTCACGATATATTACTTGTCCGAGATCCGATCATCGGTATCCATTATACCTTGTTCGATCTCGTTATCCGACAAGTACTCTTTTCTCGTTCCCGTGATATAACATCCTTGTGATCATATCACTTGCTTGCAAGCGGTGTCGATGTGATATCACCGAGAGGACCCTGAGTATATCTATCCGTCATATTGGATGGACAAATCCCATTCTCGATCCATGAGCTTCAACCAACACTTTCCGAATATCCAATGCCACCTTTATAGTCACCCTTTTACGGTGTGACGTTTGATGTCATCAAAGTATTCTTTCGGTATTAGTGATTAAGATGATCTCATGGTCTAAGGAATAATGTTACTTCGAATGTAAGATATAAAAACAAAAGTAAATGACTTGATCGTATTGTTATACTTAGTTAGGGTTTAAGTTCATCATGTCATTCTCCTAATGACATGACCCCGTTATTAACAACATCCAATGTTCATGATTAGGAAACCTTGATCATCTGTTTAATCAACGAGCTAGTTAAAAGAGAGGCTTCACTAGGAACGTCGGTTTGTTTATTAATCACACATGTATCAACGTTTCCGGTTAATACAATTCTAGCATGAGAAATAAACATCTATCATAAACAAGGAATAATATATAATAAACACTTTATTATTGCCTCTCGGGTATATTCCCTTCAGTCTCCCACTTGCACTAGGGGCAATAATCTATATTACATAGTGATGAATCTAACACCCATTGAGTTCTGGTGTTGATCATGTTTTGCCTTTGAGAGAGTTTTAGTCAACGGATCTGCCACATTCAGATCCGTATGTACTTTTTAAATCTTCACATCCCCATCTGCGACATGCTCACAGATGGAGTGAAAACGGCGCTTGATATGCTTGGAATTCTTGTGAGACCTTGGTTCCTTAGCATTGGCTATGGCACCATTGTTGTCACAATAGATAACCATTGGATCCAACGCACTCGGAACCACGCCTAGTTCGGATATGAACTCCTTCATCCAAACTGCTTCCCGTGTTGCCTCCGAGGTAGCAACATATTCCGCTTCTGTTGATGATCCCGCCACCAAGGATTGCTTGGAACTCCTCCAGCTTACAGCTCCTCCATTCATAATAAATACGTACCCGGACTGAGACTTAGAGTCATCCGGATAAGTGTCGAAGCTAGCATCGACGTAACATCTTGCGACGAGCTCTTCTTCACCGCCATATACGAGAAACATATCCTTAGTTCTTCTCAAGTACTTTAGGATATTCTTGACCGCAGTCCAGTGTTCCAAACCAGGATTGGATTGGTACCTACTAGTCAAACTAATAGCATGTGCCACATCCGGTCTTGTACATAGCATAGCATACATGATAGAACCTATGGCTGAAGCATAGGGAGTCTTATTCATCTTCTCTCTATCTTCTGATGTAGCTGGACATTGAGTCTTACTCAACGTCTTGCCTTGCAACATAGGTAGGAACCCTTTCATACTATCTTCCATTTTGAACTTCTTCAAAATCTTGTCAAGGTATGTACTTTGCGAAAGTACAATTAAGCGTCTTGATCTATCCCTGTAGATTTTGATGCCCAATATATAAGCTGCTTCACCGAGGTCTTTCATCGAAAAACTATTGTTCAAATAACCTTTTATGCTTTTTAAAAGTTCTATATCATTTCCAATCAACAATATGTCATCCACATATAGTACTAGAAATGCTACAGAGCTCCCACTCACTTTCTTGTAAATACAAGCTTCTCCGTATGTTTGGACAAATCCAAAACCTTTGATCACCTTATCAAAACGGAGGTTCCAACTTCGGGATGCTTGCTTCAGTCCATAAATGGAACGTTGAAGCTTACACACCTTGTCAGCATCCTTAGGATAAAAAAAACCTTTGGGTTGCATCATATACAACTCTTCCACAATGTCACCATTAAGGAACGCCGTTTTGACATCCATCTGCCATATTTCATAATCGAAAAATGCAGCAACTGCTAACATAATCCTAACTGACTTAAGCATCGCTACTGGTGAGAAAGTCTCATCATAGTCAACTCCTTGAATTTGTCGGAAAACGTTTGCGACAAGTCGAGCTTTATAGACGGTCACATTACCATCAGCGTCAGTTTTCTTTTTAAAGATCCATTTGTTCTCAACGGCCTTGCGGTCATTGGGTAAATCCACCAAAGTCCAAACTTGGTTTTCGTACATGGATCCTATTTCGGATTTCATGTCTTCAAGCCATTTGTTGGAATCTGGGCTCATCATCGCTTCCTCATATGTCGCAGGGGCATCACCTCCATCTACCATGAAGTTTAATACGGGATCTCCGTACAGTTCATGAGCTGTACGTTCCCTAGTTGACCTGCGAGGTGCGGTAGTTTCCTCCACTGGAGTTTCATGATCTAGATCATTATCTCTCTCTTCAACTGACGGGGTCAACTCCGGAACAACTTCCGGCGCTGCGCTACTCGCCATTCCAAGAAGAGAAGGTTCAATAACCTCGTCGAGTTCTACCTTCCTACTATTCACACCCTTCGAGAGAAACTCCTTCTCCAAAAAGGATCCATTCTTGGCAACGAAAATCTTGCCTTCGGATCTGTGATAGAAGGTGTACCCTATTGTTTCTTTAGGGTATCCTATGAAGACGCATTTTTCCGCTTTGGGTTCGAGTTTATCAGGTTGAAGCTTCTTCACATAAACATCGCATCCCCAAACTTTTAGAAATGACAGCTTAGGTTTGTTTCCAAACCATAATTCATACGGTGTCGTTTCAACGGATTTAGATGGTGCCCTATTTAAAGTGAATGCAGCGGTCTCTAGTGCATAACTGTCGCACCCGGACTTCTAGAGGATACTAACCGTACGAACTGAACAGTATTTTGATTGGATTACGGGGCTTAAGGGCACCCGCATCTCTTACGAGTAGGCCAACACTTATGTGTGACAACCAATCGTTACCATTCACCGTCGATGTAAACTATCCCGTAGAAATCAGGACACTACCATTGACGTACTTCATACCATGCACACATGGTACGTCAACGGCTTTGAACAAGATGATAACATAACATATCTCTAAGACACAAAAGATTGAAATAAGTTGCAACTGGCCCTCACTAGGGCAGAGAATAGCAAATACAATTATCCAGAGGACACATGTCCCAACATAACATCATTACAACTCAGCGGAAGCATTCAAAGGGGTCTGAGTACAGACAAATCCAAATAGGCTTAAGAAGCCGGGAATGAAAAGAAAACGGAGCCCATCCACGATGTCTCGGATTCTGCCCGGGTCCGCTAACTACTCGTCAGCAGCCTCGTCAAACTCCACGTAGTAGCCGTCACCTGGATCCTCGTAAGCGTAGTCTGCGGAAACCACAACCCCAAAGGGGTCAGTACATAAACGTACTGGCAAGCAAGACTCACAGTTCACCAAAGTGTAGCCCGTCAACACCAAGCACAGATGCCTTGGGATCAACGGACGGAAAGGGTATAAAAGTTGCGGCAACTGGCTGCACTAACCAACTACAGAACATACTACAACTTCCGGTGTAACAGAAAGAGATAAGATATCGTATCGTAACCAACCACAACTAACCACCACACAAACCCATCCTGGATCTCGCCCCTTATCCAAAGAAGCAATCCGAGGATAGCTCACACAGTTGGATTAATGATGGATCAAATTGTTGTGTCAATAAGCCTATTACTAGTCAAGTTATCATTAGTTAGGTGTAAGTTGTTCTGAGTACTTGTTAGCTAGTACTTTCACCAAGTCAACCATAACCGCGGAAAACACGGCTTCTCGAGAAGATTTATCCCTGCAGGGGTGCACCAATTTGGCCGTACACGTAAGAATAACCCGCCAGATGGGAAGGCCTTTCCCACCAAGCGGGGCACTCAACACAACTCAACTCTTCTTCGCATCAAGCCCAAAGCACCACGTGCTGTGCGTGCGTGGCTAATCGAGCCCCACGAAGAAAAGGGGACCCTCATAGCACTAGAAGACCACGCCGCCCTAAATGCCGACTACAAAAGTTCCACCCTGGCCTCGGGTTCGTACCTGCATATGCGTGCATCAAATGGAAAGCCCGAACTAAGTGTGGTGATTTGGACGAGATGCGAATCGAATCAAATTGAGGGGGGCGCCCATACACGCTTCCCACATGCGGATAGTGCGCTCATCATGGATCAGTAGACAAGACCCTTTTCCTATTAGGGTCGACACTAGCAGGCCTCAAAACCACGCCGGGCCTCCTGCCGGTGCCTTATCAGCAAATTATTTATTACCTCAAATTAACAGGTTGTTGCTTAGCATCGAGCCCCAGAATATAACAGAATATAATAACAGAAAGAAACTGATAACGGACTCGAGCAAAACAACCCTAAGCATGCTAGTAAGACACGGGATCAACCAAGGGGTGATAGGACTGGAGGTGTGGCAATATCAGGGTTTAGGGTATCATGTGATAGGTTCGTAACAGAAACAACGATACATAGGCTAGCAAATATAGACAACGGAAAGTATCGGTAACCAATGTTGAAAGGAACACAATGGTTCATGTGAGTGATAACTTGCCTGCAAACCCAGTAGCCGGGTACTGAGCTAGATCCTCAGAAGGGGTGACGTAAAGATCGTCGGTATCAACGTCGTCGTCTATTCGAGAAGAAGCAAACAAACAAGACAGGAATATAAACAATCATTATCATGGCATAGTGCACAATCATGGGATGATGCATGTCAATTTAATAGATGCATCAAAATAACCTAATTGACATGGTAACACAATTTAATTGGACACATATGCAATTTTGAGTTGCATATGAAAAGCCCATGGATTTTAGTTAGATTATTTGTTTTCCAACTAATCAACAGGTGCTAGTGGTTTAGTATGATGCAGGCATGAGGAAAACAACAAAATAACAACATTAGAACTAATTTAAAATAGGGTTTACCAATTAAGAATTTTATTAATTAATTTAGGGAATTATTGGTGCCTTAAAGGTGACACCCTAGTATTTGTTGTTTTCAACCATTTAAATTGTTCAAAACAAATAACTAAATTCATATTTGAAAAGATCATGAAATTTTGGGTGGATTACATGTTTCAAATATTGAAAAAGGCATTAGGAGGAATTTATTATGACTTAAGCAAAATTAAACAAGTTTTAAATGAATTTAAAACAAGCATCAATTTTATTTGAATTTTATTTGCTCAAAACATAATTTCAAACTCATATTTGAAAAGTTCATATTTTTCTAGTTTGAAAACATATTTTGCATGTTCAAAAATAATTTATTTGGGGCAAGTTATGATTTTATCAAATTTAAATGAATTAAATAAGGATTAAATTATTTAGGCAATTTAAATTATTCAAACCATGAAACAAATTTTATATTTGAAAAGGGTATTTGAAATAGCATTGAAACATATTTTATTTGCATGATTTGGATTTATTATGAATTAGTTATGGAATTTAGAAATTTGCATTTGAATTATTTGAATTCAAATTTGAATTGCATTTTGAAAATTCAAAACAGTACACAAGTGGCATAGTTGGATAGACAATTAAATTTAGAACAATAAACATATTTAACTTTTATTTTTTAGAGTTATAGATTAAAAGTTATTAACCAATTAAAATTGAGGACTAATCCGTAATTAAAAGGTTCTATTTTGAAAACAGAAAAGTGCAGAAACTTTTATTACTGCGCTGCTGTCTACCCCTAGCCACTGCCCGTGGGCCAGGGGCCAGCGTGGCGTGCCTTGCGCGCGCGTGGCAGAGTGAGCCACTGATGTGTGGGGCCTGCCCGTCAGCGTCGCGCGCAAAAAGGTGTTGGTTTTAATCGAGCCGCGAGGGATTCGATCCCTGCACCTCGCGGGCGCGCACACGGCACTGAACCACTGCGCTGTTGTCGTTCGTTTGACAGTAACAGCGACGCGGAGAGGATAACCTTACCCTGCGAGATAACTGAACCCAAACGCGCGATTACTGAACTTCGTCAGAGAACCATCGCTGCTCGCCGGCGGGGAAACGGTGGTCGTGCTCGCGCTGGTGGTGCGTGCGTGTGCTGGACGGATGCGGTGGACGTGCACGGTGCCGTGCGGTGCAACACAGGGATGAGAGGGGATGAGACAGCACGGTGGCTCACCGGGAGTTGGTCGCGGTGGCACAGCTCGGGCAGACGGCGGCGACCGCGGCGTGGACGAGGACGGCGGGGAAGATCCAGGGGGTCACCGTGCTCCCTCTGGTGTCCAAACGGGCGAGGAGAAGGTGGAGGTTCGATTTCAGGGTCTAGGTAGGGGAGTGGACCTCCATGGCGACGGCGCCGTGGACGGATTCAGTCGAGGTTTCTCCGGGGAGATACAGCAGAGAGGGGAAAACGATGGCAGAGGGGTGGAGATGGCGGCGGAGGCGAGGAACAGGGACCTAGGGGGGCTGGGGTTGGCGGCGCTGCCCTAGGGCTTGTTATATAGCGGCGCACGGGGCTGGATCACCGTTGGAGCTCGTCGATGCCGCCGTGGCTGCCTCCGATGGCCGCCGTACATGTTGATGACGGCAGATTAGAACGAGGGAAAAAAAAACGAACCGTTTTCTTCGGGGAAATAGCGGGCTGGGCTGCGCTGCGAAAGAAAACGAGGGGAAGGAAAAGAGAAATGGGCTGGGCGCAGCCCACTCGCTGTTGGCGCCAATACTTTGAAATTTTTATTTCTCCTTTCTGTTTTTTTTTTTGCTGAAAAAGAAATTGGAAGGAAAAGATGGTTTTTAGGTTAGTGAAAAATTTGGAAAAATTAGGGGAAGTTCAATAGGCTATTTGCAAACAGCTGCTAAGTTTTATTTTCAAAAAGTTTGAATATTTACTTGCTGTTTGAATTTAAACCAATTTTAGGTGAATTTTATTATTAAATGATCATTAATAAAAACCAACTTTTAAATAGGGTAACCCCTAAGGTAATTATAAACAAATTGAGTTGATTTTTTTTTTATATCATCATAATTTCAAAGTGATTCTGTTTTGGTGCTTTGATTTGAATTTTAAATGTGTTTTTGGAATTTAAATGATTGATTTAAAACCATCCTTTTAACAAGTGATCACGATGGAATAAAATGAAACAAATTGGTTGTTTTTATTTGTGATTTTTATTTCAAATGTTGTAACAGAGCAAGTATGAAACAATCATTTGAATAAAGTTTAAATTTGAATTGGGAAAACAGGGAAAAAACAGATGCATCAAATAAGAAACAAATGCAAACAGAATCAAAACAATATGATGTCATGATGCATTACTTTAATAAACATGCAACAAACATTCTAAGGGGATGGTTTTCGTACTTGGGATGTTACAATAACCCCAAAACGATAGTGGGAAATCTGTAAGAGACATCATAGATCGAACCATATCTAATAAAGTACGATTACGACGTTCGGAAACACCATTACGCTGTGGTGTTCCGGCAGGTGTGAGTTGTGAAACTATTCCACATTGTTTCATATGCATGCCAAACTCGTAACTTAGATATTCACCTCCACGATCAGACCGTAGAAATTTAATCTTTCTGTTACGATGATTTTCAACTTCACACTGAAATTCTTTGAACTTTTCAAACGTTTCAGATTTGTGTTTCATTAAGTAAATATACCCATATCTACTCAAATCATCTGTGAAAGTGACAAAATAACGATATCCACCGCGAGCCGATACACTCATTGGTCCACATACATCAGTATGTATGATTTCCAGAAAGTCTGTCGCCCATTCCATAGATCCGGAAAACGGGGTTCTAGTTATCTTGACCATAAGGCATGGTTCACATGTTTCAAATGATTCATAATCAAGTGATTCTAAGAGTCCATCAGAATGGAGCTTTTTCATGCGTTTAACACCAATATGACCTAAGCAGCAATGCCACAAATAAGTAGCAATATCATCATTTAACTTAATTCTTTTGGCATTCACATTATGAATATGTGTATCAACATTATCAAGATTCAAAAGAAATAAACCATTCTTCTCAGGTGCATGACCATAAAAGATATTATTCATATAAATCGAACAACCATTGTTCTCGGACTTAAAGGAATAACCGTCCCGCATTAAGCAAGATCCAGAAACGGTATTCATGCTTAATGCGGGCAGCAAATAACATTTATTGAGGTTTATAACTAATCCCGATGGTAGACGTAGAGGTAGCGTCCCGACGGCGATCACGTCAACTCTTGATCCATTGCCGACGCGCATCGTCACCTCATCCTTTGCTAGTGGTCGCTTATTCTGCAGCTCCTATTTCGAGTTACATATGTGAGCAACCGAACCAGTATCAAATACCCAGGTGCTACTGCGAGTACTAGTAAGGTACACATCAATAACAAGTATATCATATATACCTTTGTTCACTTTGCCGGCCTTCTTATCTGCCAGATACTTGGGGCAATTGCGCTTCCAGTGGCCAGTACCCTTGCAATAGAAACACTCAGTCTCAGGCTTAGGGCCATGCCTGGTTTTCTTCTCAGCAGTAGCAACAGATTTGCCACCCTTCTTGAAGTTTACCCTTGGCTTGCCTTTCTTGCCTTTCTTGAAACTAGTGGTCTTATTGATCATCAACACTTGATGTTCTTTCTTCATCTCCACTTCAGCAGTTTTAAGCATCGAGAGAAGCTCAGGAAGAGACTTCTTCATGCTCTGCATATTATAGTTCATCACGAAGTTCTTGTAACTAGGTGGCAGAGATTGGAGAACACGATGTATCCCTAGCTCAATGGGAATCGATATTCCCAAGGCTATGAGCTTATTAGCGTACGCAGACATTTTGAGTACGTGCTCACTAACGGAGCTGTTCTCTTCCATCATGCAGCTAAAGAACTTTTCTGAAGCGTCATAACTCTCAACTGCGGCATGGGTATCGAAAATCATTTTCAATTCTCCCATCGTGGCATAAGCAGTGTTGTTCTCGAAACGTTTTCGCAGCTCTGGCTCTAATCCATAGAGGATGCCGCAGTGAACTATACTGTGGTCTTCTTGTTGAGTCAGATAAACATTTTTATCCTCATCAGAAGCATCATCAGCCGGTTGGTCACCTAGAGGTGCATCAAGCACATAGAGCTTCTTGCAAGCGGTGAGGAGAATCCTCAGGTAAAGTGCCCAGTTGGTAAAGTTTCTTCCATTGTTCGCTAATTTCTCTTTCTCCATGAACATATTGAAATTGAAGGTAGGTGGTGCCATGATCTACAACATATTTGCAAAGACTATTTAGACTATGTTTATGATAAATTAAGTTCAAGTTAATTCTAAAATTATCCCATGAACTCCCACTCAAAAACAACATCCCTCTTAGTTGTCTTTAGTGATTACACGAACCAAATTCACTACACCGAAACCGATCATCACGTGAGACGGTGCAGTTGCAAAGGCGAACATCAACATGTTCATCATATCATTCATATGACTCATGCTTTACCTTTCGGTTACGTGTTCCGAGGCCATGTCTGTACATGCTAGGCTCGCCAAGTAGAACCGTTGTATTGCATGTGTTTCAAGGCCATGTCTGTACATGCTAGGCTTGAAAACACCCGTTGTATGCGAACGTTGAGTCTATCACACCCGATCATCACGTGGTGTCTCGAAACGACGAACTTTCTTAACGGTGCATACTTAAGGAAGAACACATTATTATCTTGATATTAAGTGAGAGGGATCATCTTATAATGCTACCGCCGCGATCTAAGCAAAATAAGATGCATAACAGGATAAACATCACATGCATGGATAATGTGATATGATATGGTCCTTCTTGCACTTGATCTCCATCTTGTGCATCATGGTATGATCTCCATCATTCCACCGGCGTGGCACCAATGTCCGTGGTACCTCCATCTTGATTGTCCATTACAACATATCACATGGATATGACATACAGCACGCATTCCATAAAATAAGACAACCATATGGCTCCAGCCGGTATGTCAATAATTTACAAAAGATATCATCTCATACATAACGTTTGTAACATTGACCATATCACATCACATGCCCTGCAAAAACAAGTTAGACGCCTCTAATTTATTTTTGCATGTTTTACGTGGCTTTGGGCTTACGAGGATAGAACCGTTCATACCTACGTACAAGAACCACAACGTTGATAAAACATATTTTTAACAACCCTTTGTAGATTAGATCTTAACTATAGTAGGAGAAACGGACACCCCCTTAGTCACATGTGAGACAATTCTCGCGTACATAGTACACGTAAACTTAGTCCGAGGCAGCTTCATCCTACTATGCCACTAAGATCATAAAATACTCAAAGAGACAAAAACATGATCATCAACGCCCACATACTCCTATGTGTTCTACCCGTACAATTCATCTACGCATAGATCCGGCTCTGATACCACTGAAGGGGAACATAGCATAGAAAACAAAAATTTTCCTACACGCGATAAACCCGAATGGCCAAGATCTAATCTATGAGATGAAAGGCAACGGGGAGAAAGAGAGTCTTGAGATAACATACCCTCGAAGACTCAAAGTGGTACGAGAAAAGATCTCGTGGTTGGCGTAGTCGTTCTCACGCCGATCCCGTGCGAGAAGAAGAGCACCGCAATCCGGCGGTGCCTCCGTAATCGGTCACACGTTCAGCTCGATGAAGACTTCCGTTCCCTCGTTTCAGCGGGTTGCGGAAGTAGAGGATCCCTCCGGAATTCCAGCAGCACGACGGCGTGGTGGTGGTGAAGAATCCCACGGTCAGGGCTTCGCCAAGCGGGAGACCATGGAATGGAGCAGCGGGTGGAAGGGAAAATGTGTGGGCAAGTGTGTGAAGAAGAGAGAGCCCTCACCCTCCTTTTATAGGGGAGGGGGAGGCAGCCCAAGGGGGGGTGTGGCCAGCCATGGGTGCATGCCCCCACCCCTTCCTCTCTTCATGTGAGTGGAAGCTCCACTCAAACCCACTCAAAAATCCCTTAATTTCCCACTTGGAAAATCCAAAGGTTTTTCTTTAATAAATAAATAAAACATTTTTATTTTTTTATTTATATTTGTTAATTCCATTAACAAACATTTGCATGCAGCACCTCGAACCATTTGTTAATTCTATTAACAACCGTTCGACGAAAAACCCCTTGAACTATTTCAATTTTCCCTGAAACAATTCCGGAGCTGCCCAAAATATTCTTCGGTATTCCGTATCCTCTCTAAACGCTTCATCGAACCTTAAGTGTGTCTCCCTACGGTTCGTGAATATTATAGACATGATCGAGACTCCTCTCTGATCAATAATCAACATCGGGGTCTGGAAAACCGTGATGAGTCCTATATATTCAACGATGACTCTCGTGATCGTGTGAACCTTTCAACGTCGTAACGATTTCCCTTTGTCTCACGATATATTACTTGTCCGAGATCCGATCATCGGTATCCATTATACCTTGTTCGATCTCGTTATCCGACAAGTACTCTTTTCTCGTTCCCGTGATATAACATCCTTGTGATCATATCACTTGCTTGCAAGCGGTGTCGATGTGATATCACCGAGAGGGCCCTGAGTATATCTATCCGTCATATTGGATGGACAAATCCCATTCTCGATCCATGAGCTTCAACCAACACTTTCCGAATATCCAATGCCACCTTTATAGTCACCCTTTTACGGTGTGACGTTTGATGTCATCAAAGTATTCTTTCGGTATTAGTGATTAACATGATCTCATGGTCTAAGGAATAATGTTACTTCGAATGTAAGATATAACAACAAAAGTAAATGACTTGATCGTATTGTTATACTTAGTTAGGGTTTAAGTTCATCATGTCATTCTCCTAATGACATGACCCCGTTATTAACAACATCCAATGTTCATGATCAGGAAACCTTGATCATCTGTTTAATCAACGAGCTAGTTAAAAGAGAGGCTTCACTAGGAACGTCGGTTTGTTTATTAATCACACATGTATCAACGTTTCCGGTTAATACAATTCTAGCATGAGAAATAAACATCTATCATAAACAAGGAATAATATATAATAAACACTTTATTATTGCCTCTCGGGCATATTCCCTTCACCTTGGTGGTGGTGAGTCTCAACATACTCCTAAGCGCGCCAGGCAGGACCCCCCAGCTCAAACAAATCTGTTGCTAACCTAGGTTTAGGAGGTTTTATGAGGGACGCTAGGGCCTCATATGGCAGGCAGTTAGGGCTCTCCAACTTATCTGCACAGGGAAAAGGTGCTCCATCTGATGATAAGGGCTAGAGGAAGGCCCCTGAACCTTCTGAGAGCTATGATGATGACTCTTTTGCTGCACATGTGCATAGGCTTGGCTATGTTCCCAATGAACAGAGACAGATGATTCCATTGCCTGAGGGATCTAGTTCTAGAGTTAATACAGCTCCTGTTGTTGATTACTATGATAAATATTTGGAGTATCTAGCAGCTCCCAAACTCTTAACTGCTGGAGTTGTGGAAAATCCTGAGGAGCCTCTTCAGAATGAAATGACTTATGAGGAATTTCTTAAACAGCTGATCAAATCCAGGAGTGATAAAGGTCACATGTGGAAAGGAATGCTGCAGCAATTCCAGGTGCTGATCTTCAACCTGTGATTCAGACACCTGAGACATCTCTTGACTCTGATAGCTTATCCAAGTCAGTATCAGCTGTCTCTGCTAATACAGATGAATTGCAACAAGTGCATCCCTCTGAGGTGCATATTACTGAAATTGATAAAAGCCCTCTTATGGCTGATGTGTTTTTGCCCACTGTTGCTGCTCCATCCTCAGTCACTCCAGCTCAACCTGCCCCCTCAAGGGTCAGTGTTAGGATCAATGCTTCCGGTAGAGCTAATGAGTCGATTCTTCAGAGAGCCACCCATGCTATATCCAGGAGGGATGAAGGTAAACCTTTGTGTTCAAATTCTTTTTCCGTGCTAGCAGATAATGATGTTTTGGGTAAGGCACTTGAACTTGGTATTGATCCTTCTTCCATATCTTTAGAAACTGTTGGCTTACTTCTTGATTGGGAGGTAGCTAGGGCTAATTTGTTAAACAAAAGGGGGAATCTGTCTTGTTCTACTCCTGTGGTTCCTGTTGCTCCATCACAACCTGTTGTCCCTAATGTTTTATGCTTACCTCCTATTGATGAATGTGCTGTGGAAACATCTTCTGATAGTGATGAAATCCCTTTTACTCCTGTTATCTCTAGAAAATGTTCCAAAATCATTTAGAAAAAAGCCAAAGCTTTGTCCAGTTCTTCTCAGGGAGTGCCCCTTGGTGGCACTAGATCCCTTAGCAGGGTCCATGCAAACCACCCTCAGAGTGGTATCGTTGATGGACCTAGGACCAGAAGCAAACCCAAGAAGTTATTCTGATAGGTGTTTTCTTGAATTGTAGGGGTGTGGGTAAGAAAGGTTTATCTACTAACATGTTGGATCTGATTAGGGAGTTTGACTTTGATTTCATTGGCTTACAAGAGACTATGAAGTCTGTTGTGGGCCCTGAAATTTGGAGGAAGTTTGATCCTGGAAGTAATTACCTCTGGTTCTGGTCTCCTTCAGTGGGAAGATCTGGAGGCATTCTTTGTGGTGTCAGATACTCTAGATTTGATATCATCAATGCTTCAGTAGACAGATTCTTTGTGAAGGCCAATGTTTTAGATAAGAAAATCAACAAGGAAATTACTCTTATGGTTGTGTATGGGGCTGCCCAGGACAAAGACAAGACTGATTTCCTGGCTGCTTTTGCCAATATTTGCTCTCATTTGACTCTTCCTTCTCTTATTGGGGGGATTTTAATATTTTGAGATACTCTTTTGAAAAAAATAAACCTGGGGGTGTGACTAAATTTTCAGATGTTTTTAATTCAATTATTAAATCCTACTCTTTGAGGGAAGTTAATATGTCTGGTGGTTTGTATACTTGGTCCAATAATCAGAAAAATCCCACTTTGGAAAAACTTGACAGAGTTCTTATGTCATCTTATTGGGAGACTCTGTTCCCTCTTACCAATGTTAGGAAGAATCCTAGAGTCATTTCAGATCACAGTCCTTTGATTGTTGATTGTGGTGAATCCATGACTCCTAAAAGTAAAGAGTTTAGGTTTGAGAAATCTTGGACATCTCATCCTGATTTTGAGGTTAGGGTACAGAGAGCCTGGAATGTCGTTATCCCCTTTGTGGATAGTTTTTCAGTTATTCAACATAAGTTGAAAAGGGTCAAAAATAGCTTGAAAGGCTGGGGGGAAAATGTAAGAGGAGACTCAATCAGATTAAGGAGAGAGTTGACTGAGGAGCTGAATGATCTGGACTTACTTGAGGAACAAGGTGTCTTGTCTGTTGAACAATTTGAAATGAAGGGTTTTATCCAAAGTGAATTGCTAAGATTATGTGATGAGGAGGAGAAATACTGGTATGAGAGATCTAGTGAGAGATGGCTATTACAAGGGGATTTAAACTCAGCCTTTTTTCATAGAGTTGCAAATGGCAGAAAAAGGAAAAATACCATGTACTCCTTGGTTAATGGGGACCAGTGTGTTCAGGGGACTGCTGAATTAATTACACATGCTACTGATTACTACAAGCAGCTGTTTGATCCTGGAGAGGGAAATTTAATGATATTATATGATGAGGTTTGGGGAGTAGAGGAGAGGCTGTCTGCTTTTGATAATGCTAGTCTTGACTCTGCTTTCACTGAAGAGGAAGTCAAAATAGCCATTGACTCCATGGTTAAAAATAAAGCTCCTGGACCTGATGGAATTCCTATTGAGTTCTTTCAGGCTGCTTGGTACATTGTGAAGAATGATGTCATGCAACTCTTCAATGACTGGTACATTGGAAATCTTGGCCTGTATAGACTCAATTTTGGCATGATAATTCTGCTGCAGAAAACTCCTGATGCTGACTGTCTCCAAAAGTATGGACCTATTTGTCTGTTACAGGTGTTGTACAAAATCATAAGTAAAGTTGCCACCCTTAGGATGGAACCTTATATGGATAATCTAATCTCCAAGTGCCAGACTGCTTTTATTAAGGTCAGAAATATAATGGATGGTATCATGTCACTTCATGAGATCCTTCATGAGGCCAAGGGGAAGAAGCAACAAGGAGTGGTTTTAAAAATTGACTTTGAGAAGGCTTATGACAAGGTGGACTAGGCTTATCTGCTCCATTATGTGTCTCTTAAGGGGTTTAGTCCATTGTGGAGGAGGTTGATTGAGGATATTGTTAAGGATGGAACTCTGTGTGTCAAAATCAATAATATAAGGGGTAGAGATTTTGGTAGTCACATGGGTGTTAGACAAGGAGACCCCTTTTCACCTTTCCTGTTCAACCTTGCTGCTGAAGGGCTAGCCACACTTACCCAGCAACCCCAGGATATTGGACTCATTGTTGGTATTGTGCCTCATTTGATTGACAAAGGGGTGGCCATTTTCCAATATGCAGATGATACTATGTTGATGATTCAGGATGATGTAAATCAGGCCAGACAGCTTAAGCTGATACTTTACTTGTTTGAGTCTATGTCAGGCTTGAAAATCAATTTCATGAAGAGTGAATTGTTCATGGTTTTGGAGGACTCAGACAAGAGTGTCCTTTATTCTGATCTTCTGAACTATCAGATTGGTCACTAGCCAATGAAGTACCTGGGTGTGCCTGTTTGTGGGTCCAGGATCTTAGTTGCTGATCTAAAACCTCTGGTGGAAAAGTTGGGCAGAAGACTGGATGGTTGGGCTGGCAATAACTCATCTATTGGTGGGAGGTTAACTCATCTATCACATGTCTATGTATTTGCTTTCTTCCTCCTGTTTGGAAGAAATGACCAAAATTATTAGGAGGTTCTTCTGGCAAGGGACCAACTCTAAAAAGAAATACTACTTGGTTAGATGGAACCTAATCAATAAACCCAAGAATAAAGGGAGTTTGGGTATTAAAGACCTTAAGTTGTTTAATATCAGTCTCCTGTGCAAGTGGTTGTGGAGGTTAGAGATGGAAGAAGGTCTATGGCAATCCTTAGTTAAGAACAAATATGGAATTAATAATGGTATTTGGAGAGTTAAGTTTAAACAGCAGGACTCCCCTGTGTGGAGGGACCTTGTGAAAGTGAAACATTAGTATCTCCAGTGTAGATTCATGGTGGTTAATGGTGGAGAGGAAACTGACTTCTGGCATGATCAATGGTGTGGCCCTATTCCTTTCCATGACAGATTTCCTGAACTATTTGATGTGTGCAACCTCCAGGTGTGCACAGTTAAAGAGATGGCTGATAGGAACTGGCAGTTGGGATTTAGGAGATGGTTAAATGTGTATATGCAGCAACAGGCCTCTGTCCTGAGTAGTCTTCTTATTACTGTTGCTTTGGGGGTGGGCCCTGATAAACCAAAGTGGAAACTTACTAAATCAGGAAAGTTTTCAGTCAAATCTATGTATAACAAATTGTCCTCCTCTAATGTGGACAGATCTTTCTTACACCTGTGGAAGGCTAGAATTCCTCTGAAAATCAAAGTGTGGCTTTGGCTGATCTGGCATAACCCCATTGCTACCAAGGATAACATGAAAAGGAGAAATTGGAAAGGGGATTTTTCTTGCAGTTTCTGTCCTGTTTTTGAAACTATTCACCGCCTTTTTTTTCTCTTGCCCTGCTGCTAGTAACATGTGGAGTGTGATTTGCTCTGTCATTGGAGACTTGAACATGCCTACCAATTTCACTCAATATTTTTGGTGGATTGCTGCTTTCTTTCCAAATCAGTTGAACCTTCATGTTGTTGGGATTGCTGCCTTTTGCTGGGCAATTTGGAAGACTAGAAATAGGGCTTGCTTTGATAAGAAGATCATTTCATCACCTGTTGAGTTGATCTGTTACTTCTGTGTTTTTCTTCGATACTGGGCAGGTCTCCAAGCAGCTGGTGATAGGAGCAATCTGGAGGAGGGTGCGAGGATGATCCAAGCAGCAGCTCTGGACCAACATGCCCGGAACCAAGCCAGGAGTCGCAGGGCCATCGAAGCAGACGTTGTCTCAGATGAATAAGTTGATGTGGTTGGGTGATTCTGCCTTAGTTAGTGATCGTATTTCAGTTAGGTCCTGCCTGTGTGCAGTATGGTTGTGTTTTGAGTACTACGCTTGGTCTCGTTGTGCCATTTGTATGTTGGCAAGCGTTTGAATATTACTGTTCGTTATGTTTAGCTACTCCTGGTCGCAGGATTGGCGGTTCCTCTTAGTTCCTTTGAGGGGAGTGGTACCTGGTTCCAATGCCTTGCTCCAGTTTCCTTGTTTTTTTTTGTTTTCTTTGACTGTAAAAAGACCTCCGTTCTGTTGTCTATCGATAATGGAACCCGGCCCTGGTCGTTTGTAAAAAAAATGTCTAGATACATCCACTTTTATCCAACTTAGAGACAATTATTTTGAGACGGAGGGAGTACACACACCCATACGCCACTCATGGCTGGTACATAATCTATATTTAGATCTACAACATATAGTGTGGTCCCTGAGTCAATTTTTCACTCCCTCCGTCCGAGAAACATCCATTTGAGCGACACTTATTTTGAGAGTAAGCGACTGATCAGCAATGTTTTCTACGTATGCAGAGGCTGGATGTAAACTACTTTGTACCCTCCTGGTACTATGAGTAATGCTCTTTATCAATAAAAAAATCCAATCGATAGCACTCCACGATGAAGCCATATCATGTGCACACACCTCCGCTGTGCGTTAAGTCGTGCATGCTTCCTCGAATCCATAAAAAGTGTCGTTCAATTAAATGAGGAAAACTTTTTATGGATCAAAGAGAGTACTATAAAGAAACACATATGCCCAATAAAGAACTTATCCCATTTGAAACAAAGAGTACATGAGTGATTTATTTTTCGATACTACTACTTTATTCATCACAGGGTATATGTGAAAAGCTTCGACATAAACGGGTTAAGTTTGACCGTGGCGTAACACGGGAGAGGTGGGTCTTCGATCAAGCTGACATGAAAGCCGCCATGTAGGGTCGAGCAAACTGCAGCGCCATCTTCTTCTTCAGCTCCTGGCACGTGAGAACGCCTTCGGCGAGCATCCTAGGCATTGACGCGGTGACGGCGCCGCCGGAGAAGCACACATTGTTGTACACCCAGCCTTTTTGGATCTGAAAGAAAACAATGAACAAAGCTTAAATTAGATAGTACCCCTGTTTTAGCTTAAATTATTACTTCCGGCGATTGAATTTCGGTCATTTTTAGTAAGAATACCTAAATAATTTCCTTATGTTCAGAATATTTCAGCCACTTCACTAGCACACACGGCCTCTACTAAATTATAACTTTTCGTCCAAATTGCGAAAATTTAGGTTGGATTTGAGGCGATTTCAAGTGAACATTTTGGTTCATTTGCCGAAATGAAAACCGAAATTGAAAGGCAATTATTTTTGAAATTTTCAAATGAACCTCACAGATTTTTATTATGATTAAAAAATTATAAACCAAAATTCCGAACCATGCTTGCTACCAATAAACTGGTGCATTAAATGAAGCTAATAGAGGTTCTACCAAAAAAATGGAGCGACTATTTAAAATTCGACATGGAAATTGTTATTTCTCATTCAACATACATAGCTCGTCAAATGATGTTTATATGCCTTTGTAATTACACAAATCTTTCTGACAGTAGATCAGATGGTTCTTGGTGTTGACTCAGAAATAGTTGATAGCACAGCCGAATGGAGTAAAATTTCAGAACATGTGTACATCAGAAGCAGCTTTCTACGAACTATCTATCTATGGTATCGTTTTCTTCCGTGACTACGTTTTTAAGGATGGTTTGAAACTCACCGATTTTAGTTGCATTTTGTGCATCTAAAAACCGAAATAGCAGCATTAATTAGAAGAAACGGAGGTGTTCCTTACTTTTGTGGCAAGTGCGGCAAGGTCCGGCGTGTACGCGGAGCCACGCGGGCCCCGCGCGGTCGCCACCACCGCCGGCTGCGCCTCGTCTGCGACGGCGAAGACGATCTCGGCGGCCTGCAGAACTCCCGGCACCTCGCCCCGCGCCGCCGTCGCCGGCTCCCGGAACATGCCCTGGTGGCAGGACGCGCAGTTGCCGCCCCCCGACATGAACATCTTGTCCCCGCGCTGTGTCCTGCAGTTCCATCCATCAAAACCCCGATAGATTAACTCCCTGATAAGCTAGAAATTCGTCAGTCATCGATCTAACGATCGTGCTCTGCTCACGTACCCGTCCTGCTGCCATGGGTAGGCCGGGCAGGCTTCCGCCATGGCCGTGGTCTTGTGTTGCGGTCCGGTGATGTGTTTGAGTGACTGCGTGTCGTGTGGCTTGCTCGAGCCATTGTGAGCTAGCTCTCGTTATTTATGAACGGGTTTTCTGCAAGCTCGATCTGATCCATCCAGATCTTGCGAGTACGTAGTTTAATCAGCATGCAGGTCGCATGGATATAACTATTGAAGCAAGATCCAAGAGTGGCAATGCATTTATTTGCTCAGCTAGCTCCATGCAGATGCAGTGACTCCACCTCGTGCTGCCTGTACGTTTGAAATCGATGAACTCGGTTAGGATGCGTGCGCCTGCGTGCATACGCTCTTACCAAAAAATAGTCAAAGATGTTTTTGCGTGCAGTGCACGTGCTTTGATCCAGACCGAAGCCGCTTTGACCTACTAATTCCTGGGGCAGATCAATGCCGGGCGGCCAGGATCTACGGCACATGCATAGTGCATCCGGTGTCTCTTGCAAAAAATACCACTCCACTCTACGACTAATAATCCGGGCGACGTGGACGAAGCTGTGCCGCGATTGGACACATAATCCGTTTCCTCCTTTGGGAAGCTGCTTTCTGGAAGCATTAGTAAAAGAGGACCAGAATAGGCCCAACATGGTCGAGATGGAAGAAACAACCCAATAATGGGCCCGAGTAACTTTTGGCTCGGCGTATTCCCGGCCTCTTAACAACTGAAAGCCTTGTTAAGAGAGCATGTCCCGGTTCCCGGTTCTCAGTCCCATCGTCGCTGTCTGCCTTGAATGGCCTGAACAAAACTGTAAGCTGCCGTACAAAATTCAAGGAAATTAAGTGCCAAAAGAGAGCATTTCCCACCCCACAACTTAATTTGTGCATATGTAGTTTGCACGACGTAGCATTTTCAGTTCGAAATCATCAAAATTCAAGGAAATTAAACAATTTAACAGCAACCAGGAGTAGTACATAGAAGAAGAATGACTTATTGTGCTAACCATGAATGTCTACATCGATTGGTCAGTCGTCACGCCTTACCTGGAGGCATGCATCACCAACCTCTCGCTCCTCAACGAGATGTACCACGCCGGCCCGCACGAGTCAAGCTATGTGACCCCGCCTTCCTTACCGGGGCAGCGATGGCCGATGGCAAAGCACGTGGACTAGAACGGTCAGGATCACCACGATGGGAAGCCCAAGAAGAGAGTCGATGAGATATCAAAGGGAAACGATTAAGTCCGAGAAGTTCATGACACAGCCGTGCCAGTACTTGTAGTCAACCAGGCCTAAGGTGTGAGGCCCTAGCTCACTAGCATGCATAGAGTGGAGCTATAGATGGATTTTCGTTGTATTTAGTGAGAGCACGGCCAACATGAACTTCTGGCCGGAGCTTGCTTCCCTTTGAGATCTCATCGATTTTCCCCTTGGCCTATGCTCCCCATGGAGTACGTCGAGTTGAATGCAAGCCAAGATTCTATCCATGTATATATATTGATGCATAACATGGGCGAGCGAGCGCAAATTCCGGTCGGCCAAATGCGGGGCCAACGGATGGCCTTTCTCCTAGCTAGCTAATTTTAGTTTATGGTTAATTTTAGGTTTAATATGAAAAAGCAGGTTGTTCCAACCGGATACCATCATAGTTTAAAATAGCGAGCTATAGCGTTTTAAGGAGGATCGCTAAATGGTATCTACGTGTAATTTAGCTAATTTAGCGGCATATAGCGTCATTATGCATGTAGTTGATTTAGCTAATTTTGAGGCTGCCGTTATATGTCATAGTCCGCTATTTAAAACATTACCATAGTCCTCTATATGAAACATTGGATACCATCAACAATTTGCATGGGAACAAATTTATGTTAGAAGTATTTTTCTTTTTCACTTTTTAAATGGATGTCTCTCATTCCATTTATCGAGCACAATTATGCAAATGGAGCTTGAATGGGTTCTAATATGCACAACCAAGCAGTTTCTCTTTCTCGGTCCGAGAAGTGCATTGTTCGACGTGAAATTGAACTCCCATAATTAATTTTGGAGTGTGAGACTGACTCATTGTCCGAGAAGTGCATTTCTCAGACCCTATTTATCGCTCTTTGCGAGCAGCTCGCCCGTATAAGAGTTCTAAGCGGGCGCCCATTAATCATTCTTCAAAAGCGAAAATACGTGAATACATGAGGAAAGGAAGGATCGAACCTGAGACCTCTACATAAAGTTCGTTAGGCACAGCCAGTGAGTTAGGGATACGTTAGTGTACAACGTTCTTCTTTGAACTTTTTACCGTCTTCTCCTTTCTGTTTTTATTTTATTCCCATTTTTTGTTTCTATTTTTCTTTTTTGTTTTATTATTTCTTTTCTGTTTCTTTTTCCTGTTTAATTATTTAGTTTTAGTTTTTTCACTTTTTTTTTTCATATTTTAAAAATCTGAATCATTTTTTTTTCTATATTACTGAACTATTTTTCTAATGTACAAATTTTAAAAATTGAACCATTTTCAGTTTAAAAATATTTTAAAAAATGGTTTCAGTTTGGAACCATTTTTAAAAATCAGAACCATTTTAAAATTCGGAACCATTTTAGTTCACCAAAAAAAATTCACTATAAATTTTTTGTTCATCAGCATGTTTCGTTCACTATTTTTTTTTTGGTTCACATATATTTTTAGTTGACTGTACATTTTTTGTTCACCGATATTTTTTGTTCACATGATTTTTTAGTTGATTATTATGTTTAGTTCACCATCATTTTATGTTCACATATATTTTTGGTTTATCAGTATTTTCTGTTCACCAGTATTTTCTGTTCACGGGTAAATTTCCGATTACTGACATTCTCGGTTATTATTTGTTGGTTCGCATTCAGTTTTTTATTCACTAGTGGAAACAGGGGCATTCGTCCCGGTCCGTAAGCCCCGTTTGTCCCGGTTGTGCAACCGGGATGGGGCATCCGGGACAAAAACCCCTCCCCCATTGGTCCCGGTTGTGCCAGGACCCGGGACGAATGGGGCTGACCACGTGGCCCGTGAACTGGAACCTGGCCAGGGCTATTAGTCCCGGTTCTCAATACGACCCGGGATGCATGCCCCTTCTGCCTCGGCAGGGATTTTGCCCTTACGATTTGCGTTTTGCGACCACCAGACCTCCCGGCGGCCCCTCCCCGGACCTCCCGGATCCCATGAGAAGAGAGGTGTCCCGGTGGCTCTTCCCCGGACCTCCCGAATCCCACGAGAAGAGAGGAGCCTCGGTGGACCCTCCCCGGAGCTTCCGGATCCCACGAACGAATAAGTAATACATATATAAAGCAGAATAAGGAACACTGATATTACAGAAGCAAAGTATATCGAGCATATTACATGACGGATGGAGTGTATTACAAAATCAAATTCAGTACCACCTGGGGCTATAGTACTCTCCATTTACGTTTAGGACCTCTGCATCTAAGAAGCCCGCAATTTCCTCCTGAATTGCTCGTGTGCGGTCCCTTGGTAGAAGACCGTCGCGAAGCCGTTCGATCTAATATAAAGAAGAGTGGTCAATATATATTAATGAAACTAAGTAACTAAAATAGATGTTAATAAGAAGAATTGACGACTAACGTACATGAAGTTGCTTTAAATTTCTGCCCTTGGGACATGTCGTCTGACGAATGAACTCGCAAACGTAGTATCCACACAAGTGATTCCCGTCTCCTTGTTGCAAGCACTTTACGAGAACATGATTTCAATCAAAATAATAATAAACCAGACATGATACTGGTATCGACACTAGAATCAAGGAGATGCTCGCGGATCTAGATAGTACTTACTTGCACAACATCAAATGTAAGCGTTGGTTTCCATTCACCCCTGGCCTTTTTTATGAACCTCTTCCAAACGCTACCCGAGAAAAAAAAGAATAAAAAGAGTTAGTAATTACTTGATATCCGAAAATGAAACAAAGTAGTCGATATAGTGCCATATATAAATACTGAAATTAATAAAGATTGAAATTACCGCTGGATCATTTCCTGCATGTCAGCCCACATCGCTAGGGGTTTACGTTTTGGGTCCATTACCATTACTTTTCCTTTGTCAATTTCGAAGATTAGCAAAATATAGTGGAAGCTGCGCACGCAGAACTCATCAATTATACAGTGAACATCGAGTAAGGAAAACAGAATGTTTACAACACAGTAACACTAACCCGAAGTTGTAAGGAAATAGTATTTCCCGTCGGTGTTGGTGAAACAATATTGCCCTCAGAATATTATTTTTTGTATCCTTGGCAGATATCTGAAGAGTCTTTTCATAAATAATATTTGGATCAATGAACCCAATATCATAGATTCCACCTCTTTTGCATTCGAGAATCTTCATTCTACAATTATAATATATGAGTGTACTATATATATATATGAATATGCAAATAAACGAGGTGAGCTAGAGAAATAAGTACTTACAGACAATAGGCACTAAGGACAGCTTTGTCGAGGGTTTGTTGCTGGTATAACTGAAACAATTCGTCAAATTGAATCATAACCATTCCTTCTCCGTACCCAAAGTGCTCGTCCTTAACGCTGAGACATATATAGTCCTGAGATTTCTCAGTGGCTTCCATATACCAACTATGCACTCTTCGCATTTTCGTTGGTAGATCCTTTATCTCCTTGGGTTTGATGAGAGGCTTCCCGTACGTGTATTTGTACGCACATTCAGCTTCGGGGAAGTATTGTAGTGTTTGCATATACTCAGCAATGGACAAACCCGCATCAGCTGCCTTGTCTGCGTACAATGTTATAAACTCCGGATCAATTTGCTCGTCAGCAATATTAGTGCTCGTCCCCACCTGGGTATTTGGAAATCACTTTGAGCGGGGACATGGATTGTTTTTTCTGCTCTCCGAGCTGGGCAACTGATTTTCCCCTTTTCCCGCTTGCGCTACTACTATTCGTCGACCGCACCATTTCCTGGCGTGACTTCAGAATAGAGCGGTCATAGTCAGATGACAGACTCGGCTCGGGTTGATGAAGAGTCTTCACCATTTTCCAAGCTCGTTCTATCTCTTCTTCGGTCTCGGGGAAATCTTCCTTTTTCTTCTCCTTCCGCTTCGATTTCCACGCCTCGTATTCGTCCTTTGCGATTTTCTGGTTTTCCTCGGGAGTATAGTCGTAAGGTAACTTGGGTACCTCCTTTGGTACCTTCGGGAGGGGTGACCGTTGACGTTTGGGTGATTTTTTACGTTTCGGCAGAAACTTAGTGGGTGGAGAAGGCTGACGCAGCGGCGTAGTCGACCGCGGTGTAGACGTGCACGGCGTAGGCGACCGCGCTGGAGACGGCATGCATGGCGAAGACGACCGCGCTGGAGACTTTTGCGCTGGAGAATGGCGAGGATTCAATGGCTTTGCCGTCTGATTTGAGAGCACAATTAATTCCTTTAGCCATAGAACGGTCAAGTTCTTGGCTTCTCCGAGTTAAGTCAACTCTTCGTCTTCACCTTCAGGGAAATCAAGCTTTACCCGCTCAAATCCGTTGACAACTTCATCGACCCCAACAACAGCGTAGCCCCGTGAAACCGGAAGACTATGGTGAGTTGGTTCGTTGCCAATTGGTAAGACATAGCCGGCCACCGCCTGGAAGGATATATATGTCAGACATATTTCACAGATACACCCATTGAATGACAGAATGAGTGGGTACCCATTGAATGGCAGAATGCCCCAGTCAATAGTTTTTTGTGTGTGTGCGAGATCCCGGAGTTCTAATTGCTCACTTTATACTCGGTGCAGAAGCATGGAGGCTAGTGAAGGGCTAAGAGCTCAGATTGGCTTGCAGAAGCAA
This sequence comes from Alopecurus myosuroides, assembly GCA_028641055.1. Lineage (NCBI taxonomy): Eukaryota > Viridiplantae > Streptophyta > Magnoliopsida > Poales > Poaceae > Alopecurus > Alopecurus myosuroides. Next base: position 28,511,749 of record CM054060.1, read on the forward strand.
CTTCATGAACAGCTTGAGGTATGCACATTCTACTCAGAACTGGTTAGAGAAAATGGTGCAAACTTGCGTCTATTTTACTGACTTGGGTTCTCTTGTGTCTCCCTCTCCACAGATCCAGAGAAAGCTGCAGCTGCAAGTGGAGGAACACAGCAAGTACCTCGAGATGGTCATCGCGAAGCAGGGCGAGAGCCTGAAGCTGCTCGGAGCCCTGCCAAGGTTTCAGCACGCAAACACGCAGGCGCCTGTGGATCCTAAAGAAGCGTACAGAGAAAAGGCAGGGGGTACTGATTCAGCGAAAGAGCGCCATTCCGAGAAGTAATGATGAGGATCAGAGCCTAATCTTATACAGACGAGAGCCAAGGCCTTGTTGGCTTTACGGATTTCCCTCTCAGGTTGCCTCTTCCAGGCACTTTATTGTTGTGAGATGGGTTCGGTACACAGATTTTATTTATTTATTTTGAAGACGGGATGTTATTTTCTTGATAACAAACCATGATCATGTTGTAGTTTCTGTTTCGTCGTTGCCAATTCCTATGCCACCATTCACCTGGTCAGGCTTTATATTTACCTGTCTGCATCTGCGGTTCGCCATTCACCTCCATGGAATGTACTCCCTCCGTCCCAGATTAGGTGCCGTAGATTTATCAAAATATGGATATATCTGTACACTAAAATACGTCTAGATACATCTATATTTTGATAAATCTAAGACAACTAATTTATGACAGAGGGAGTAAGAATTTAACATGAAACAGTACTCCTGCAAGAGCGATTTATTTCAATACTACTGCTTGATCCAAGCACAAAGTGCAGTTGCAACGTGATTTATAATACATGTGACACAACTTGGACAGAATGATACAAGCTTCAGGAGAGCAGAACAGAGCAGAGCGTGTCACTGGAGATGGTTGATCAAGCTGCCTGGAAAGCCCTCAAAGATGGCTGGGTGACCCGCAGCCAGACGGAGCTGGGCGGCGCCATCTTCCTCCTCAGCTCTTGGCACACTGCTCCCGTCGTGGTTGCGCCGCCGGTGGAGTACAGGTTGCACCGTAGCCCGTCCTGGACCTTTTCAGAAGGAACAAAAAAAAGAAAATCCAAGAAACAGTGTGTGAAAACATTATTACTACTATAGCAAATTTCGATGGTGGTAGCGAGAACGAGGCGACAATACATCGAGACAACGCGTGCTCTGGTGCTAGCTCCTTACTTTGGTGGCGAGGGTGGCGAGGTCCGGCGCGCCGTCGCGGAGGGGCCTCGCTGCTGCGGCAGGCTGCGCCTCCACGGCGGCGACGACGACGATCTCCGCCGCCTGAGCTACGACGTCGCCCTGCGGCGCCGCTTCCCGGAGTGTGGCGTGGTGGAGCATGGAGTGGCACGCCGCGCAGTCGCTCTGCATGAACACCTTGGGCCCGCGCTGCGACCTGCTCATCGAAAATTTCAGAACGCCACAAAATTCTTCAGAGAAAACAATGCTATGTGGCAGCTGATACAGTGGGCAAGATCGAGCCACCAGGTTCGATGGTATGGACTTCGGTATTCCGGCACAATCCACCAGGTTGTTGTTCAGTAAGTGGAAGCCCGTGCAGATCGAGCCAGCGACAGAGTTACATCAGGCTTGGGTTCATGTCGAGGGAGTTCCGCACCAGCTGAGGCACTTTCTAGGGCTTTGGGCTGTTGGTTCTTTGATTGGCGCCACACTGGATGTCGATCTGTTAGCTCTACGCCGTAGGGGTGTTGTTCGGATCAAGATTGCTCTCGCAGATGATGAGGTGTTCGAGAATGTGGATGAGGTGGGCCCTTACATTGCTACTGACGGGGTTGTTCGGCTTAAGGGGTATGCGTTTACATTCCGCCCAGAAGCTGAGGATTACACGCCAGAGGTGGACTTTGTTCCATTTGTTTGGGATCATAAGATCCACGGAGACTCGCCGGCGAGGGGAATGGATGATGTGCAGGACCCAGTTGTGCAGGGCTCGGAGGCGGATGGGGGAGGACCTACGAGTATGGCGGTGGATCCTCCTTCGTCCTCTAGTGCGGGACATGTCCAAGCTACGGCGTTGGATTTGCTGAGGAATTACGCACTCACACCACTTAACCCTTCACCGCGGACGCCACGGGGCAAGGAGCTTGTGGAGCAGTTTTCTTCAGGGGGTTTTATTGCTTTACTCTCCGAGGCGGCATCGTCATCTTCTGCGGTGTCAGAGGAGAGTAGCTCGGGGGACCCACGACAGAGACCCGCTCGCTCTTTGCCTTCTGCATTGGGGGATGGGCTGGAGGAGGTGGCGGTACATATGGGTGATGTGCACTTATCCGCTGCCCATGAGCGGGAGGAGGAGAACGGGCCGAACGCTGCTGGCGAGGTGGGCGACGATCAGCCAGTTCTTGCGCACGAGCAGCAGCTAGAGACACAGGCAGCCGGGCCTGGTCTTGGGCTGGGCGGTGCGCAGCTCACCACCGACCAGGCGCGTCTCTCATGCCAGGCGGCTGGTAGGCTGGCCAGGCCGGCTAGCTCCGATGCATCATCACCGGCGGCTTCACGGCTCGACGACGACCCCGACGGTCGAGCGCTTGGCGTAGGCGCGGCGGGACTGATGATGGCTCCCAGTGCGGTGAGCATGGGGCCGGATTCGGTCACTTCGGTGGTCGGGGGGACATCCACACCGACATTGTCCCCCTCCGCCGCTGTGTTCGTGCCTGTGGCGTCTACGGCCACGAGGGAGTTGCGGCGCAGTGCGCGCCACGCTGTGGCGAAAGACGGCTCCTCTGCGACGGACGAGGACGCGTTGTCCAAGGCCATGCGCAGGAAGGCGGCCCTGCTTTCTACTTCACCTAGAGGTACGACAGTGATTAATAAGTCCTTTCTTTCTTTTTCAAATACCGCTATTTCGTCTAGTTTAGGCAATATTGGTGTTAAATTAGGAAGAAATGATGCTGAGATCACGTTGTCGACCAATGCGTTGAAGCATATGGAGTATGACCGTTTAACGGTTAAACCATGTGTTTCTTCGAAGGTGGACATACCCCACACGGATGATGATTTAGCGAATGCCTCTTCGGATGGACAGCTTTTATCACATCTTGTGGGGGAGGTGACTGAGGTGGGTATGGATGAGGACGGACTTGGATCACTCATTGATCTGTATGCATCCGGCCGGAAATCCAAATCCGCCAAGCAGAAAAGGAAATATTCGACGCGAAATTCATTGAGACCACCTAAGAACCCAATTGTTTCCCGATGAATGGCTTATTCACTAATAGCAGAGGTCTTGGAGACTTGGCTAAACATTTGAATATTGCTCAATACGTCAGGGATCATAATTTGGAGTTCGTGGCTATCTCCGAATCAGGGAGGAGAGACTTTCCAGTGAGTGTGCTGAACCGCCTTTCGGGGGGTCTAGACTTCACATGGCATTATATTCCTCCACGTGGTCGATCGGGGGGCATTTTACTAGGCGTTAAATCAGATTCCATAGATGTGTTAGCGAGGTCGGATGGTGATTTTCATATAAAATTGCATCTCCGTAACCGCGTGGACAACTTCGTATGGACTTTGGTTGCCGTGTATGGTGCTGCCCAAGAAGAATTTAAGGAGGCTTTTCTTCGAGAGTTGGTGAATCTGGCAAATGTTAATCCACATCCAATTTTAATTGGTGGTGATTTTAATATGCTGAGATTTCCACACACGAAGAGTCGTGGACGGTTCGATGGTCACTGGCCTTTCTTGTTCAATGCTGTAATTGATAGCTTGGATTTGAGAGAGGTCTACATGACGGGTCGACAGTTCACTTGGGCAAACAGTCTTCCTGAGCCTACGTACGAGAAACTAGACCGCGTGCTGATGAGTACCGATTGGGAAGATAAGTTCCCATTGGTAACGGTGCGCGCTCTTGAGCGTATTGAGGCATTGTCGGACCATGCTCCCCTCCTTCTCTCAACTGGAACAAAGAAACCTCATTCACAAACGCAGTTTAAGTTTGAACTTGGCTGGTTATTACGTGATGGTTTTGATGAGCTAGTTAAGAGAGTGTGGAGCAAACCGGTTGTTGGTGATAACCCAATCCGGAGATGGAATAATAAAATGCGCAATGTGCGTAAATATCTCCGTGGATGGGCTAGACATACGACTGGTATGCTCAAAAAAGAGAAAGAACGTCTTTGTTCCATTATTGATGAGTTGGATTGGATCGCTGAGACGAGGTTGCTATCAACGCAAGAGATTGAACTTAAAAGTCAATCAAACGCAAAGATAGCACAAATGTTGCGAGAAGAGGAACTTAAATGGTATCAAAGATATAAGGCCCAATTTATTCTTGAAGGAGACTCGAACACTCGTTATTTCCATAATGTCGCCAATGGCAGACACAGGAAAAAACGAATTCACTCTCTCCATCAGGATGAAGGGCTGATTGAGGGACAAGAGTGTCTCAAGGCGTACATAACAAAGTTCTATAAAGGCCTGTTTGGGGCTCCTGAAGTAAGTAATATTACTATGGACGAGACCCGAACATATGATATTCCCCAAGTTTCCAATGAGGAAAACGTCTTTCTTAATGCTCCCTTCTCGGAAGAGGAGATAAAGAAGGCGATATTCCAAATGGAGCATAATAAGGCACCTGGCCCGGATGGTTGTCCCGCAGAGTTTTACCAGCATTTTTGGGAGGTTATTAAAGATGACCTACTCGAAATGTTTGGTTGCTTACAGAGTGGACACCTAGAGCTATATCGTCTTAATTTTGGGGAAATCGTTTTGTTACCTAAGGTTTTGGAGGCTGAAAGGATACAACAGTATAGACCAATATGCCTTCTTAACGTTAGTTTCAAAATCTTTACAAAGGTTGCAACTATGAGGTTGAATTCGGTGGCAGATCATGTGGTAAAACCTACGCAGACTGCATTTATGCAGGGTAGGAATATCCTTGATGGGGTCGTGATTTTACACGAAACCGTACATGAGATGCACTCGAAAAAACTAAATGGTGTAATTCTTAAAATAGACTTTGAAAAGGCCTACGATAAAGTGAATTGGGAGTTTCTCCAACAAACTCTGAGAATGAAAGGATTCTCAGAGGAGTGGTGTGCTCTAGTTCGCAGCTTCGTGGAGGGCGGTAGTGTAGCTATCAAAGTCAATGACGATGTTGGCCGCTACTTCCAAACCAAGAAAGGCTTAAAGCAAGGTGATCCGCTATCGCCCATATTGTTTAATATTGTGGCAGACATGTTAGCGATCATGATTGATAGAGCTAAGAAAAGCGGTCAAATTGAGGGAGTAATTCCACATCTTGTCGATGGAGGATTATCTATTCTTCAGTATGCAGACGATACGATTCTTTTTATGGAACATGATTTGGAGAAAGCAAAGAACCTGAAACTAATCCTTTCGGTGTTCGAGCAATTATCCGGATTAAAAATTAATTTCCATAAAAGTGAATTGTTCTGCTTTGGCGAGGCCCAGGATGCTGCTGCACAGTATGCCGAGCTATTCGGCTGTGAGCAAGGTCAATTTCCTATACAGTATTTGGGTATACCAATATATTACAGGAGGTTAACTAATGCAGAATGGGGCCATGTTGAAGAACGTTTGCAAAAGAGACTCGCTAGTTGGAAAGGTAAATTGTTGTCACTAGGTGGAAGACTGATACTCATTAACTCGGTACTATCAAATATGGTACTGTATATGATATCTTTCTTTCAGTTGCCTAAAGGAGTCTTGAAAAAACTGGATTATTTCCGATCAAGATTTTTCTGGCAGGGTGACAGCGAGAAAAAGAAGTATCGGTTAGCCCGATGGGATGTAGTATGTCGACCAAAAGATCAGGGGGGGCTAGGTATTCATGACCTTCAAGTCAAGAACTCCGCCCTACTTGGTAAATGGTTGTTCAAACTATTAACTGTCGATGGCGTGTGGCAAACCCTCCTTAAACGAAAATACATAGGTTCGAAAGCAGTCTCACAGGTTATGTCGAAACCTGGTGATTCACACTTTTGGGCTGGACTCATGGCGAATAAAAACTTATTTTTTCGCTATGGGGTATTTAAGATTAAGGATGGATCGCAAATACGGTTCTGGGAGGACAAGTGGTTAGGTAATACCACACTTCGAGAACAGTATCCGGCACTATACACTATAGCGCGACATAAGGATGATACGCTGGCTACGGTCATGCAAACATCACCTCCTAATATTACGTTCAGACGAGATTTAATCGGGCCACGACTTCTTTCTTGGCAGACCCTGGTTAATAGACTAACTACGGTTACACTAACACCAGGGACCGATGAATTTCGTTGGAACCTCACTAAGGACGGTATGTTCTCGGTGGAGTCCATGTATAGAGCTATGATCCAATTGGATATGCCAGTCGATATTTTTAAAAATGTATGGCGGTTGAAGGTACCGCTTAAGATTAAGGTCTTTGCGTGGTACCTTCGAAAGGGGGTCATACTTACTAAAGATAATCTTGTCAAACGTAATTGGCATGGGAGTACTAAGTGTATTTCTTGTTCTCATGATGAGACGATTAAACACTTATTCTTTGATTGCACTTTTGCGCGTTCTATATGGTCCGCTATCCAAATGGCTTCGAACCTTTATCAGCCCACATCAGTTGCGAATATATTCGGTAACTGGTTGAATGGGGTAGATAAACGATTCAAGACTATTATTAGGGTAGGAGCGCTTGCCGTTATTTGGTCGCTCTGGCTTTGTAGAAATGACAAGATATTCAACGATAAAAATTTCTCTCGTATGCAGGTTCTATTCAGATGCACAGGTATTCTCCGTTCGTGGTGCACATTACAGCGGGGGGAGTTTCGAGACCTTTTTATGGAGGCGTGTGCACGGCTGGAGCAGGTGGCGAGGGATATTTTTATCCCACATGGATGGCCGCTTGATCTACGGATAGCAGCTCCATAGCATCGACAGTCTACGTCCTATGGATTTGTTTAGACTTGTCGTATTTTCTTTTCAGTTTCGGATTTCGGCTGTGTGCATTAGAATGATGCAGAGGCCGGGTGTAATGCTTAAATTTTAAGTAATAAAAGCCCTTTATCAAAAAAAAAAGACGGGAGTGGAAGCCTAGTTTTAGAAACCGAACCGGACCGACGGTCCGACCGGAAAAACCGAGAACCGAAGCCGTGTCCGGTTTTTTAACAAGCATTGGTCTTTTAGTAAAAAACTAGAAAAATAAATTGAAAATGGTGCATAAAAAGGGAATTGAACCCTTACCTTGACTCGAGGTCCACTACAAGCTCAGCAACCATCTATGCTAGCACCAATTTATGATAATTTAGTGCATTGCATCAAATATTATGTGTACTCGTTTGTTCCGAGGTCAGAATTTTGAAAAATTAGCTTAAATATGCCGGTTTTTTGTCGCAAATGAACCGATGAACCGACGGTCCGACCGATGAAAATCTGAACCGACATCCACGCCGGTTCGATTACCGGTTCGGTTTTTTTAAACTATGAGTGGAAGTGGAGTGAAGCGGGCTGGATTGTGGATTGGGGGTGACGTGGATGCTGGACGCCTTACGGTGAGGAAGGCGTGTTTCTGTTTGGGTGTGGGAACCGCATTCTACATTGCAAGGCGGGTTTCGGAGCATTTCCATAAGACGCCAAACACGCGTGCTCCCATGGATTCAAATTAACCTTGCCCACTGCATCAGTTAACGTACACACACCCATACGCCAGTCATGGCTGTACTCTAGGTACATAATCTATATTTAGATCTACAGCATATAGTGAGGTCCCTGAGTCGATTTTTCACTCCCTCCATCCGAGAAACATCCATTTGAGGGACACTTATTTTGAGACTAAGCGACTGATCAGCTATGTTTTCTACGTATGCAGAGGCTGGATGTAAACTACTTTGTACCCTCCTGGTACTATGAGTAATGCCCTTTATCAATAAAAAAAAATCCGATGGATAGCACTCCACGATAAAGCCATATGATGTGCACACATCTACGCAGTGCGCTGAAGTCGTGCATGCTTCCTCGAATCCATAAAAAGTGTCGCTCAATTAAATGAGCGGAACTTTTTATGGATCAAAGAGAGTACTATAAAGAAACACATATGCCCAATAACCCATTTGAAACAAAGAGTACATGAGTGATTTATTTTTCGATACTACTACTTTATTCATCACAGTGTACTTGTGAAAAGCTTCGACATAAACGGGTTAAGCTTGACCGTGGCGTAACACGGGAGAGGTGGGTCTTAGATCAAGCTGACATGAAAGCCGCCATGTAGGGCCGAGCAAGCTGCAGCGCCATCTTCTTCTTCAGCTCCTGGCACGCGAGAACGCCTTCGGCGAGCATCCTAGGCATTGACGCGGTGATGGCGCCGCCGGAGAAGCACACATTGTTGTACACCCGACCTTCCTGGATCTGAAAGAAAACAATGAACAAAGCTTAAATTAGATAGTAACCCTGTTTTAGCATTAATTATTACTTTCGGGGGTGACATTCCGTCATTTTAGTAAGAATACCTAGATAATTTCCTTCTGTTCAGAATATTTCAGCCACTTCGCTAACACACACAGACTCTAATAAATTATAACTTTTTATCCAAATTGCGAAAATTTAGGCTGGATTTGAGGCGATTTCAAGTGAACATCTTGGTTCCTTGGCCGAAATCAAAACCGGAACTGAAAGGCAATTATTTTTCAAATTTTCAAACGAATCTTCGAGATTTCTATTATGATTCAAAAAAATGTAAACCAAAATTCCGAACCATCCCGGCTACCAATATAAAATGATGCATTGAAGCTATTAGAGGTTCTACCAGAAAAAGGGAGTGAGTATTTCTCAATCGACATTCATAGCTGTTGAATCATGTTCTTGTGCCTTTGTAATTACGCAAATATTTCTGATTACAGTAGATCAGGATGGTTCTTGGTGTTGACTTAAAAATAGTTACTTCTCAGTTGTCCGAGGAATAGCAAAACTGAATGGAGCAAATTCTCAGAACATGTGTACTTCAGAATCACTTACCCAACATTACGACAAAAGACATGCATATAGGCCGTATTAGGTGTAAATTTGCCCATGTATTTTACTTTTTTGACAAAATAATATGACCATTACAAAAAAAAAAAGGAATATGACCATCTTTGACCTATGTGAAAATGAGGAAACGAGTCACAAATTGACATATCGCGTGACGAAGTTTTACAAGGGTAGTTTTACTAAACTAGTCATTGAAGAACTTGATGGTGGTCATTTTGCAATACTTGCAGATGAGTCTAGTGATGTGTATCAGAATGAACAGTTGGCTGTTTGCTTGCGTTATGTTGATAAGAAAGAAAGAGCGGTTGTAAGATTTCTTGGTCTTGTCCATGTTGAAGATACTACCTCTTTGACACTTAAAGCTGCAATTGGCCAAATGCTTATGCAGTACAATTTGACCTTTGCAATGGCTCGTGGGCAAGGATATGATGGAGCTAGTAACATGAAAGGTAATGCTAATGGCCTGAAAAAACTTATCATGGATGAGTCTCCTTCTGCCTATTATGTTCATTGTTTTGCCCATCAGCTACAGTTAACTCTTGTTGCTGTTGCTAAGGAGAGTGGTGATTGTACTTGGTTCTTTCAGCAGCTTGCACACTTGTTAAATGCACTTGGAATGTCTTGTAAAAAGATGAGAATGCTTCGGATAGCTCAGGCTGAGGTTCTCATACGTGCATTGGAATTGGAAGAAGTAGAAACAGGGAGTGGGTTGAACCAGGAAATGGGCTTGGGAAGGCCATGTGATACACGTTGGGGCTCTCACTTCAAAACGGTGAACCATGTAATCTCTATGTATGGTGCAATACGGCAAGTCCTCATCAAGATTGGAAAAGAGTACCATGGCGCGGAGGCCCAAGCGGCTCTAACCATATTGACGCCATTTCGATCATTTGAGTTTGTTTTCATGGCACATTTGCTCCAAGAAATATTTGGATACACAGATGACTTGAGTAGAGCTTTGCAAAAAGAAGACCAAGATATTGTTCATGCTATTGAGGTTCTTGATGACACAAAGTATCACTTGGAGGGATTGAGGAGTGATCCTGGATGGGATGATTTTCTTCAAAAGGTAACATCTTTTTGTACAAAATATAAGATCAAAGTAGTTGATATGGAGGGTCCTTACTATCCCGTTGGCAGACCTAGAAGGGGTTTCTTTAATGGTGTCATGAATTACCATCGCTTCAAAGTTGATATGTATGTGAGTGTCATTGATAGACAACTTAGTGAGCTGAATGGCAGATTTGATGAGGTAAACACAGAACTACTATCATGCATGGCAGCATTCAGTCCACTTCATCTATTTGGTGCTTATGATAAAGAGAAGTTGGTAAGACTTGCTACAAAGTTTTATGCTAATGATTTTACAACTGATGAACTGGCAAGACTTCCATGGCAACTAGACATGTATGTTACTAATGTGCGTAGAGATGAAAGGTTTAAAAACTTGAAGAATCTGAACGCACTTTCAGTTATGCTTGTCGAGACAAAGAAGCATGAACAATATTATGTTGTTTACAAGCTTTTGAAGTTGGTATTGATTCTTCCAGTAGCTACTGCTAGTGTTGAAAGAGTGTTCTCTTCAATGAATTATGTGAAAAATAAGTTAAGAAACAAAATGGGTGATGATTACTTGAACAACTGCTTGGTTACATTTGTTGAGAGAGAATTCTTCAATCAAGTCAAGGATGAGGATGTCATCAATCTATTCCAAAAAGGTGATCGTAGAGTTGTATTGTAAGTCTGTAAGATGAGGATTTTATCCATTTGTCAATCAAAAGGTACCGATGTATTCATGTTTTTGTATAACTATGGTATGATACATTGAAAAAGTGATATTGTCGTGTTGTTTCGTTCATTTATTGCATTTCGAGCAAAAAAATTATTGCAATGAATACCCAGCCACTAGATCCTGGAGCCGCCACTGTCTATCTATGGTGTCGTTTTCTTCTGTGACTAAGTTTTTAAGGATGGTTTGAAACTCGCCGATTTTAGTTCCATTTTGTGCATCTAAAAACCGAAATACCAGCATTAGTTACTCCCTCCGATCCATATTAATGGTCGCTAAATCGGATGTATCTAGCACTAAAATATGTCTAGATACATCCGATTTAGCGACCATTAATATGGATCGGAGGGAGTAGAAGAAACGGAGGTGTTCCTTACTTTTGTGGCAAGGGCGGCAAGGTCCGGCGTGTACGCGGCGCCACGCGGGCCCCGCGCGGTCGCCACCACCGCCGGCTGCGCCTCGTCTGCGACGGCGAAGACGATCTCGGCGGCCTGCAGAACTCCCGGCACCTCGCCCCGCGCCGCCGTCGCCGGCTCCCGGAACATGCCCTGGTGGCAGGACGCGCAGTTGCCGCCCCCCGACATGAACATCTTGTCCCCGCGCTGTGCCCTGCAGTTCCATCCATCAAACCCCCGATAGATTAACTCCCTGATAAGCTAGAAATTCGTCAGTCATCGATCTAACGATCGTGCTCTGCTCACGTACCCGTCCTGCTGCCACGGGTAGGCCGGGCAGGCTTCCGCCATTGCCGTGCTGTTGGGGTTCGGTGATGTGCTTGAGTGACTGCGTATCGTGTGGCTTGCTCGAGCCACTGTGAGCTAGCTCTCGTTATTTATAAACGGGTTTTCTGCAAGCTCGATCTGATCCATCCAGATCTTGCGAGTACGTAGTTTAATCAGCATGCAGGTCGCATGGATATAACTATTGAAGCCAAGATCCAAGAGTGGCAATAATGCATTTATTTGCTCAGCTAGCTCCACTTGTTTGAAATCGATGAACTCGGTTAGGATGCGTGCGCCTGCGTGCATACGCTCTTACCAAAAAATAGTCAAAGATGTTTTTGCGTGCAGTGCACGTGCTTTGATCCAGACTGAAGCCGCTTTGACCTACTAATTTCTGGGGCAGATCAATGCCGGGCGGCACATGCATAGTGCATCCGGGGTCTCTTGCAAAAATACCACTCCACTGTACTACCAGTCTACTGGACTGCGACGTGGAGGAAGCTGTGCCGCGATTGGACACATAATCCGTTTCCTCCTTTGCAAAGCTGCTTTCTGGGAGCATTTGCAAAAAGGACCAGAATAGGCCCAACATGGTCGAGATGGAAGAAACAGCCCAATAATGAGCCCGCGTAGCTTTAGGCTCGGCGTATTCCCCGCCTCTTAAGAACCGAAAGCCTTGTTAAAGTTATACCTCCCGGTTCTCATGCCTGTCCTTGAATGGCCTGAACAAAATCGTAAATTAATTGCCGTACAAAATTCAAGGAAATGAAGTGCCAAAAGAGAGCATGCCCCAGTCCCACCCCACGACTTGATTTGTGCATGTGTAGTTTGCACGACGTAGCAATCTTAGTTCGAAATCATCGAATTTCAAGGAAATTAAACAATTCAACAGCAACCAGTAGTAGTACTATATAGAAGAAGAATGTAGTAGCGCTCTTATTGCGCTAACCATGCATGTCTACACCGGCCGGCCAGTCATGACACCTTACCTTGGAGGCATGTGTTACCAACCTCTCACGCCTCAACAAGAGGTACCACGCCGACCCGCGTGCGAGCCAAGCTATATAGCCTAACTTCAATGTGAACCGGCTTCCTTGCCAGGGCGATGTCGAAGCACGTGGACTAGAACAGCGAGGATTGCCACGGTAGGAAGTCCAAGAAGAGAGTCGATGAGATTTCAAAGGGAAACAATTAAGTCCAATAACATGTCCCACCCCATGACTTAATTTGTGCAGGTGTAGTTTGCACGACGTAGCATCATCAAAATTCAAGGAAATTAAACAATTTAACCGCAACCCGTAGTAGTAGTACATAGAAGAAGAATGCCTTATTGTGTTAACCATGCATGTCTACACCGACCGGCCAGTCGTCACGCCTTACCTTACATGGAGGCATGCATCACCAACCTCTCGCTCCTCAACGAGATGTACCACGCCGGCCCGCGTGAGTCAAGCTATAAATCATAACTCCGATGTGACCCCGCCTTCCTTACTGGGGCGGCGATGGCGAAGCACGTGGACTAGAAGGATCGCCACGATGGGAAGCCCAAGAAGAGAGTCGATGAGATATCAAAGGGAAACAATTAAGTCCGAGAAGTTCATGACACAGCCGTGCCAGTACTTGTATTCAACCATGCCTAAGGTGTGAGGCCCTAGCTCACTAGCATGCATAGAGTGGATCTATAGATGGATCTTCATTGTGTTTAGTGAGAGCACAACCAGCATGAACTTCTGGCCGGAGCTTGCTTCCCTTGGAGATCTCATCGATTCTCTCCTTGGCCTATGCCCCCTATGGAGTACGTCGAGTTGAATGCAAGCCAAGTTTCTATCCATGTACATATATTGATGCATAACATGGGCGAGCGAGCGCAAATTCCGGTCGGCCAAGTGCGGGGCCAATGGATGGCCTTTCTCCTAGCTAGCTAATTTTAGCTTATGGTTAATTTTAGGTTTAAGATGGAAGAGCAGGTTGTTCCAACTGGATACCATCATAGTTTAAAATAGCGAGCTATAGCGACGCTATAGCGTTTTAAGGAGGGTCGGGGTAAATAGTGAATTTAGCTAATTTAACAGCATATAGCGCCATTTAGGCGTGCCGTTGATTTAGCTAATTTTGAGACTGCCGCTATATATCATAGCCCGCTATTTAAAACATTGGATACCATCAACAATTTGCATGAGAACAAATTTATGTTAAAAGCATTTTTCTTTTCCACTTTTTAAATGGATGTATGTCTCTCATTCCATTTATCGAGCACAATTATGCGAATGGAGGTTGAAATGGTTCTAATATGCACAACCAAGCAGTTTCTCTTTCTCGGTCCGAGAAGTGCATTGTTCGTCGTGAAATTGAACTCCCATAATTATTTTCGAAGTGTGAGATTGACTCGTCGTTTACCTTCTCTTTTATGAATTTTTCTCACTCGTTCCTAGCGGCATGGGCCTGTAAAATCTCAGCGGACCTAACCGAAATCCGGAGACACAGAAAAACGGGCCGACTCGTGTAAGGAATAGGGCCTGCTTGGTTTGGCGTTTTTTACTCAATACCGCTGTAAAATTCTCGGATCGTAACTGCTCATGGAATCACCGTTTGGATTGTTGTTATTTCCGTCGCTCCGTATTTCCCGCCGATCCTTTCCTAGCCTATCGCACGCGTGAAATATTACGAACATGCCGGGTTCCGACTAATATCCAGCTGTATTTGTGGGCACAACAAAACTGGCCCGTATACTTTCTGGGTCTGGGAAATGAAACGGTAATCCAAACGCGGCCATAGAGTATTTTAGAACGGAAGGGTACCTGTTTGCAATCCAGCAACTCCATGTTTATTTCGCGTAATGCAGATAGGAGATTACAAAGCAAACTAGCCAGCTACAGCTAGCAGTGGCATGGCACATGATACAACGATGAACTACTATCACACGACACACCTCGACCCTAACCCGTTAAAAAAAAACGCCAGATAAACACCTCGATCTGGTTGACTGCTACTTACTCGATTGAAACCACAGAGTTGCATCAGCAATGAATGCAGAGCCGGGGAGTTAGCCGGCGGGCGCTAGCTAGATAGACCTCCGCTGCCGGCCGCCGCTGTGATCTCCAATCCGCTGCCCGTGCGGCGACCGGCGTGGTCCGCCTGGAGAGCCCCTGGCCACCCTGCGCAGTCCATAAGACAATAGTACTCCGTCCCACCCGGCGGGCCTCCACCTTTGCACTTGCCGAACCAGCAGTAGTCGCAGAGTTGCTTGCACTCTGCTGACTCGTCAGGGTCCGTCCTGGTGCTGTCGCACCAACTTATGCATCTTCCGTCGAGCCAGTCCCAGTCGGCCGCCGCCACGGCCGCCAGGAGGACGGCGACGAGCAGGAGACACCACACGACGCTGCTCTTACGCTCGGAAACCATGGCGTGGCAAGAGCTAACTGGCTAGCTTAGCACATGAGATGGGGCGTGGACGGGCGAGACGACGCACTACATCTATATGCGCCACGAGGGGAGCAAGGCGACGTGCATAGCAATGGAGGACGTGTGTAGACGACATGGGAGAAGCGGGGATCGAGGCGGCGTGCGTGCCCTGCATGTCCCCGCCGGCCCGCCCGATCGATGGACGTTTGATGTCGGCACGCACGGGCACGGCCTTTCAGATTTGGACTGAGTGTACCGGAAGGAGATAATATATACTATATGTAGCCACTTGCTTCGATCCAAGATAAAAAAAAACACAAGCTTGTCACGTACTCCTTGCTAGCTAGTGTGTCCACTTGATTTTACGGCGCACGCTCCTTGGTTCCATGCGGTGGTCGAGTAGCTCCCTTCACGCTCGCCATTTTTCCACATGTAGATGGGCGCCAAGCTGAGTTGATCTTGAAGGGAGGAAGATGGCGCTTCCTTTTCCTTTCCCGCATTTCTTTTTTCTTTTTTGTCTCATTGGGCATTCGGAGCCCGCCAACGGCATTGGCCCATCTTCTAAATAGACGCACTCGCCTTGGACTGTCGCCGCCGTTTAACACTTTAAAGAATCCCGAAGTCTTTTACATTTTTGGCAATCTTGAATCGTTGAGTAACAATGCATCAGTTGAAGCTCCGGTTTCTTGTACTACCTCCGATCCCAAAAACATGTCGGGAGTTATACCGTTAAGTTGTACCTGATTAGTTCTCTTCTAACGACACTTTTTCCGGTTCGGAGTTACACCGTCAGTATCAGCTGTCTCTGCTAATACAGATGAATTGCAACAAGTGCATCCCTCTGAGGTGCATATTACTGAAATTGATAAAAGCCCTCTTATGGCTGATGTGTTTTTGCCCACTGTTGCTGCTCCATCCTCAGTCACTCCAGCTCAACCTGCCCCCTCAAGGGTCAGTGTTAGGATCAATGCTTCCGGTAGAGCTAATGAGTCGATTCTTCAGAGAGCCACCCATGCTATATCCAGGAGGGATGAAGGTAAACCTTTGTGTTCAAATTCTTTTTCCGTGCTAGCAGATAATGATGTTTTGGGTAAGGCACTTGAACTTGGTATTGATCCTTCTTCCATATCTTTAGAAACTGTTGGCTTACTTCTTGATTGGGAGGTAGCTAGGGCTAATTTGTTAAACAAAAGGGGGAATCTGTCTTGTTCTACTCCTGTGGTTCCTGTTGCTCCATCACAACCTGTTGTCCCTAATGTTTTATGCTTACCTCCTATTGATGAATGTGCTGTGGAAACATCTTCTGATAGTGATGAAATCCCTTTTACTCCTGTTATCTCTAGAAAATGTTCCAAAATCATTTAGAAAAAAGCCAAAGCTTTGTCCAGTTCTTCTCAGGGAGTGCCCCTTGGTGGCACTAGATCCCTTAGCAGGGTCCATGCAAACCACCCTCAGAGTGGTATCGTTGATGGACCTAGGACCAGAAGCAAACCCAAGAAGTTATTCTGATAGGTGTTTTCTTGAATTGTAGGGGCGTGGGTAAGAAAGGTTTATCTACTAACATGTTGGATCTGATTAGGGAGTTTGACTTTGATTTCATTGGCTTACAAGAGACTATGAAGTCTGTTGTGGGCCCTGAAATTTGGAGGAAGTTTGATCCTGGAAGTAATTACCTCTGGTTCTGGTCTCCTTCAGTGGGAAGATCTGGAGGCATTCTTTGTGGTGTCAGATACTCTAGATTTGATATCATCAATGCTTCAGTAGACAGATTCTTTGTGAAGGCCAATGTTTTAGATAAGAAAATCAACAAGGAAATTACTCTTATGGTTGTGTATGGGGCTGCCCAGGACAAAGACAAGACTGATTTCCTGGCTGCTTTTGCCAATATTTGCTCTCATTTGACTCTTCCTTCTCTTATTGGGGGGATTTTAATATTTTGAGATACTCTTTTGAAAAAAATAAACCTGGGGGTGTGACTAAATTTTCAGATGTTTTTAATTCAATTATTAAATCCTACTCTTTGAGGGAAGTTAATATGTCTGGTGGTTTGTATACTTGGTCCAATAATCAGAAAAATCCCACTTTGGAAAAACTTGACAGAGTTCTTATGTCATCTTATTGGGAGACTCTGTTCCCTCTTACCAATGTTAGGAAGAATCCTAGAGTCATTTCAGATCACAGTCCTTTGATTGTTGATTGTGGTGAATCCATGACTCCTAAAAGTAAAGAGTTTAGGTTTGAGAAATCTTGGACATCTCATCCTGATTTTGAGGTTAGGGTACAGAGAGCCTGGAATGTCGTTATCCCCTTTGTGGATAGTTTTTCAGTTATTCAACATAAGTTGAAAAGGGTCAAAAATAGCTTGAAAGGCTGGGGGGAAAATGTAAGAGGAGACTCAATCAGATTAAGGAGAGAGTTGACTGAGGAGCTGAATGATCTGGACTTACTTGAGGAACAAGGTGTCTTGTCTGTTGAACAATTTGAAATGAAGGGTTTTATCCAAAGTGAATTGCTAAGATTATGTGATGAGGAGGAGAAATACTGGTATGAGAGATCTAGTGAGAGATGGCTATTACAAGGGGATTTAAACTCAGCCTTTTTTCATAGAGTTGCAAATGGCAGAAAAAGGAAAAATACCATGTACTCCTTGGTTAATGGGGACCAGTGTGTTCAGGGGACTGCTGAATTAATTACACATGCTACTGATTACTACAAGCAGCTGTTTGATCCTGGAGAGGGAAATTTAATGATATTATATGATGAGGTTTGGGGAGTAGAGGAGAGGCTGTCTGCTTTTGATAATGCTAGTCTTGACTCTGCTTTCATTGAAGAGGAAGTCAAAATAGCCATTGACTCCATGGTTAAAAATAAAGCTCCTGGACCTGATGGAATTCCTATTGAGTTCTTTCAGGCTGCTTGGTACATTGTGAAGAATGATGTCATGCAACTCTTCAATGACTGGTACATTGGAAATCTTGGCCTGTATAGACTCAATTTTGGCATGATAATTCTGCTGCAGAAAACTCCTGATGCTGACTGTCTCCAAAAGTATGGACCTATTTGTCTGTTACAGGTGTTGTACAAAATCATAAGTAAAGTTGCCACCCTTAGGATGGAACCTTATATGGATAATCTAATCTCCAAGTGCCAGACTGCTTTTATTAAGGTCAGAAATATAATGGATGGTATCATGTCACTTCATGAGATCCTTCATGAGGCCAAGGGGAAGAAGCAACAAGGAGTGGTTTTAAAAATTGACTTTGAGAAGGCTTATGACAAGGTGGACTAGGCTTATCTGCTCCATTATGTGTCTCTTAAGGGGTTTAGTCCATTGTGGAGGAGGTTGATTGAGGATATTGTTAAGGATGGAACTCTGTGTGTCAAAATCAATAATATAAGGGGTAGAGATTTTGGTAGTCACATGGGTGTTAGACAAGGAGACCCCTTTTCACCTTTCCTGTTCAACCTTGCTGCTGAAGGGCTAGCCACACTTACCCAGCAACCCCAGGATATTGGACTCATTGTTGGTATTGTGCCTCATTTGATTGACAAAGGGGTGGCCATTTTCCAATATGCAGATGATACTATGTTGATGATTCAGGATGATGTAAATCAGGCCAGACAGCTTAAGCTGATACTTTACTTGTTTGAGTCTATGTCAGGCTTGAAAATCAATTTCATGAAGAGTGAATTGTTCATGGTTTTGGAGGACTCAGACAAGAGTGTCCTTTATTCTGATCTTCTGAACTATCAGATTGGTCACTAGCCAATGAAGTACCTGGGTGTGCCTGTTTGTGGGTCCAGGATCTTAGTTGCTGATCTAAAACCTCTGGTGGAAAAGTTGGGCAGAAGACTGGATGGTTGGGCTGGCAATAACTCATCTATTGGTGGGAGGTTAACTCATCTATCACATGTCTATGTATTTGCTTTCTTCCTCCTGTTTGGAAGAAATGACCAAAATTATTAGGAGGTTCTTCTGGCAAGGGACCAACTCTAAAAAGAAATACTACTTGGTTAGATGGAACCTAATCAATAAACCCAAGAATAAAGGGAGTTTGGGTATTAAAGACCTTAAGTTGTTTAATATCAGTCTCCTGTGCAAGTGGTTGTGGAGGTTAGAGATGGAAGAAGGTCTATGGCAATCCTTAGTTAAGAACAAATATGGAATTAATAATGGTATTTGGAGAGTTAAGTTTAAACAGCAGGACTCCCCTGTGTGGAGGGACCTTGTGAAAGTGAAACATTAGTATCTCCAGTGTAGATTCATGGTGGTTAATGGTGGAGAGGAAACTGACTTCTGGCATGATCAATGGTGTGGCCCTATTCCTTTCCATGACAGATTTCCTGAACTATTTGATGTGTGCAACCTCCAGGTGTGCACAGTTAAAGAGATGGCTGATAGGAACTGGCAGTTGGGATTTAGGAGATGGTTAAATGTGTATATGCAGCAACAGGCCTCTGTCCTGAGTAGTCTTCTTATTACTGTTGCTTTGGGGGTGGGCCCTGATAAACCAAAGTGGAAACTTACTAAATCAGGAAAGTTTTCAGTCAAATCTATGTATAACAAATTGTCCTCCTCTAATGTGGACAGATCTTTCTTACACCTGTGGAAGGCTAGAATTCCTCTGAAAATCAAAGTGTGGCTTTGGCTGATCTGGCATAACCCCATTGCTACCAAGGATAACATGAAAAGGAGAAATTGGAAAGGGGATTTTTCTTGCAGTTTCTGTCCTGTTTTTGAAACTATTCACCGCCTTTTTTTTCTCTTGCCCTGCTGCTAGTAACATGTGGAGTGTGATTTGCTCTGTCATTGGAGACTTGAACATGCCTACCAATTTCACTCAATATTTTTGGTGGATTGCTGCTTTCTTTCCAAATCAGTTGAACCTTCATGTTGTTGGGATTGCTGCCTTTTGCTGGGCAATTTGGAAGACTAGAAATAGGGCTTGCTTTGATAAGAAGATCATTTCATCACCTGTTGAGTTGATCTGTTACTTCTGTGTTTTTCTTCGATACTGGGCAGGTCTCCAAGCAGCTGGTGATAGGAGCAATCTGGAGGAGGGTGCGAGGATGATCCAAGCAGCAGCTCTGGACCAACATGCCCGGAACCAAGCCAGGAGTCGCAGGGCCATCGAAGCAGACGTTGTCTCAGATGAATAAGTTGATGTGGTTGGGTGATTCTGCCTTAGTTAGTGATCGTATTTCAGTTAGGTCCTGCCTGTGTGCAGTATGGTTGTGTTTTGAGTACTACGCTTGGTCTCGTTGTGCCATTTGTATGTTGGCAAGCGTTTGAATATTACTGTTCGTTATGTTTAGCTACTCCTGGTCGCAGGATTGGCGGTTCCTCTTAGTTCCTTTGAGGGGAGTGGTACCTGGTTCCAATGCCTTGCTCCAGTTTCCTTGTTTTTTTTTGTTTTCTTTGACTGTAAAAAGACCTCCGTTCTGTTGTCTATCGATAATGGAACCCGGCCCTGGTCGTTTGTAAAAAAAATGTCTAGATACATCCACTTTTATCCAACTTAGAGACAATTATTTTGAGACGGAGGGAGTACACACACCCATACGCCACTCATGGCTGGTACATAATCTATATTTAGATCTACAACATATAGTGTGGTCCCTGAGTCAATTTTTCACTCCCTCCGTCCGAGAAACATCCATTTGAGCGACACTTATTTTGAGAGTAAGCGACTGATCAGCTATGTTTTCTACGTATGCAGAGGCTGGATGTAAACTACTTTGTACCCTCCTGGTACTATGAGTAATGCTCTTTATCAATAAAAAAATCCAATCGATAGCACTCCACGATGAAGCCATATCATGTGCACACACCTCCGCTGTGCGTTAAGTCGTGCATGCTTCCTCGAATCCATAAAAAGTGTCGTTCAATTAAATGAGGAAAACTTTTTATGGATCAAAGAGAGTACTATAAAGAAACACATATGCCCAATAAAGAACTTATCCCATTTGAAACAAAGAGTACATGAGTGATTTATTTTTCGATACTACTACTTTATTCATCACAGGGTATATGTGAAAAGCTTCGACATAAACGGGTTAAGTTTGACCGTGGCGTAACACGGGAGAGGTGGATCAAGCTGACATGAAAGCCGCCATGTAGGGTCGAGCAAACTGCAGCGCCATCTTCTTCTTCAGCTCCTGGCACGTGAGAACGCTTTCGGCGAGCATCCTAGGCATTGACGCGGTGACGGCGCCGCCGGAGAAGCACACATTGTTGTACACCCAGCCTTTTTGGATCTGAAAGAAAACAATGAACAAAGCTTAAATTAGATAGTACCCCTGTTTTAGCTTAAATTATTACTTCCGGCGATTGAATTTCGGTCATTTTTAGTAAGAATACCTAAATAATTTCCTTATGTTCAGAATATTTCAGCCACTTCACTAGCACACACGGCCTCTACTAAATTATAACTTTTCGTCCAAATTGCGAAAATTTAGGTTGGATTTGAGGCGATTTCAAGTGAACATTTTGGTTCATTTGCCGAAATGAAAACCGAAATTGAAAGGCAATTATTTTTGAAATTTTCAAATGAACCTCACAGATTTTTATTATGATTAAAAAATTATAAACCAAAATTCCGAACCATGCTTGCTACCAATAAACTGGTGCATTAAATGAAGCTAATAGAGGTTCTACCAAAAAAATGGAGCGACTATTTAAAATTCGACATGGAAATTGTTATTTCTCATTCAACATACATAGCTCGTCAAATGATGTTTATATGCCTTTGTAATTACACAAATCTTTCTGACAGTAGATCAGATGGTTCTTGGTGTTGACTCAGAAATAGTTGATAGCACAGCCGAATGGAGTAAAATTTCAGAACATGTGTACATCAGAAGCAGCTTTCTACGAACTATCTATCTATGGTATCGTTTTCTTCCGTGACTACGTTTTTAAGGATGGTTTGAAACTCACCGATTTTAGTTGCATTTTGTGCATCTAAAAACCGAAATAGCAGCATTAATTAGAAGAAACGGAGGTGTTCCTTACTTTTGTGGCAAGTGCGGCAAGGTCCGGCGTGTACGCGGAGCCACGCGGGCCCCGCGCGGTCGCCACCACCGCCGGCTGCGCCTCGTCTGCGACGGCGAAGACGATCTCGGCGGCCTGCAGAACTCCCGGCACCTCGCCCCGCGCCGCCGTCGCCGGCTCCCGGAACATGCCCTGGTGGCAGGACGCGCAGTTGCCGCCCCCCGACATGAACATCTTGTCCCCGCGCTGTGTCCTGCAGTTCCATCCATCAAAACCCCGATAGATTAACTCCCTGATAAGCTAGAAATTCGTCAGTCATCGATCTAACGATCGTGCTCTGCTCACGTACCCGTCCTGCTGCCATGGGTAGGCCGGGCAGGCTTCCGCCATGGCCGTGGTCTTGTGTTGCGGTCCGGTGATGTGTTTGAGTGACTGCGTGTCGTGTGGCTTGCTCGAGCCATTGTGAGCTAGCTCTCGTTATTTATGAACGGGTTTTCTGCAAGCTCGATCTGATCCATCCAGATCTTGCGAGTACGTAGTTTAATCAGCATGCAGGTCGCATGGATATAACTATTGAAGCAAGATCCAAGAGTGGCAATGCATTTATTTGCTCAGCTAGCTCCATGCAGATGCAGTGACTCCACCTCGTGCTGCCTGTACGTTTGAAATCGATGAACTCGGTTAGGATGCGTGCGCCTGCGTGCATACGCTCTTACCAAAAAATAGTCAAAGATGTTTTTGCGTGCAGTGCACGTGCTTTGATCCAGACCGAAGCCGCTTTGACCTACTAATTCCTGGGGCAGATCAATGCCGGGCGGCCAGGATCTACGGCACATGCATAGTGCATCCGGTGTCTCTTGCAAAAAATACCACTCCACTCTACGACTAATAATCCGGGCGACGTGGACGAAGCTGTGCCGCGATTGGACACATAATCCGTTTCCTCCTTTGGGAAGCTGCTTTCTGGAAGCATTAGTAAAAGAGGACCAGAATAGGCCCAACATGGTCGAGATGGAAGAAACAACCCAATAATGGGCCCGAGTAACTTTTGGCTCGGCGTATTCCCGGCCTCTTAACAACTGAAAGCCTTGTTAAGAGAGCATGTCCCGGTTCCCGGTTCTCGTCCCATCGTCGCTGTCTGCCTTGAATGGCCTGAACAAAACTGTAAGCCGTCGTACAAAATTCAAGGAAATGAAGTGCCCAAAGAGAGCATTTCCCACCCCACGACTTAATTTGTGCATATGTAGTTTGCACGACGTAGCATTTTCAGTTCGAAATCACCAAAATTCAAGGAAATTAAACAATTTAACAGCAACCAGGAGTAGTACATAGAAGAAGAATGACTTATTGTGCTAACCATGAATGTCTACACCGACTGGTCAGTCGTCACGCCTTACCTGGAGGCATGCATCACCAACCTCTCGCTCCTCAACGAGATGTACCACGCCGGCCCGCGCGAGTTAAGCTATGTGACCCCGCCTTCCTTACCGGGGCAGCGATGGCAAAGCACGTGGACTAGAACGGTCAGGATCACCACGATGGGAAGCCCAAGAAGAGAGTCGATGAGATATCAAAGGGAAACAATTAAGTCCGAGAAGTTCATGACACAGCCGTGCCAGTACTTGTATTCAACCATGCCTAAGGTGTGAGGCCCTAGCTCACTAGCATGCATAGAGTCGATCTATAGATGGATCTTCATTGTATTTAGTGAGAGCACGGCCAGCATGAACTTCTGGCCGGAGCTTGCTTCCCTTGGAGATCTCATCGATTCTCTCCTTGGCCTATGGCCCCATGGAGTACGTCGAGTTGAATGCAAGCCAAGTTTCTATCCATGTATATATATTGATGCATAACATGGGCGAGCGAGCGCAAATTCCGGTCGGCCAAGTGCGGGGCCAATGGATGGCCTTTCTCCTAGCTAGCTAATTTTAGCTTATGATTAATTTTAGGTTTAAGATGGAAGAGCAGGTTGTTCCAACTGGATACCATCATAGTTTAAAATAGCGGGCTATAGCGACGCTATAGTGTTTTAAGGAGGGTCGTTGTTGGGCGAGTCTGCTGCTGGTCTTGCAGCTGTTTGCTGTGACACGCAAAATCGTTGTACGCTGGCACTTCTCGTGCGGCCAACTGATGTACCCTCTTTTCCTATCTTAATAAAGATCGGCCAATGGCCCTTCGATTTAAGGAGGGTCGGGCTAAATGGTGTTTACGTACAATTTAGCTAATTTAACGGCATATAGCACCATTTAGACGTGCCGTTGATTTAGCTAATTTTGAGACTGCCGCTATATGTCATAGCCCGCTATTTAAAACATTGGATACCATCAACAATTTGCATGGGAACAAATTTATGTTAAAAGCATTTTTCTTTTCCACTTTTTATATGGATGTCCGTCTCTCATTCCATTTATCAAGCACAATTATGCGAATGGAGCTTGAATGGGTTCTAATATGCACAACCAAGCAGTTTCTCTTTCTCGGTCCGAGAAGTGCATTGTTCGTCGTGAAATTGAACTCCCATAATTATTTTCGAAGTGTGAGATTGACTCGTCGTTTACCTTCTCTTTTATGAATGGGAAACGCTGACTATCACCCGGAGGATGATCCTCCGGGTCGCGCACTTGCACGTGGCCCTCCACCTCCTTATCCCCTCGTCCACACACGACCTTATCCCCTCGCTGGTATCCCCGCACCATCTCCTCTCCTCCACCTTTCCTTTTCCCCTCGCTGGTATCCCCCGCACCGGCGGCGACGTGCTCCTCGCCCTGCGCCACCCGCTCTCCATGGCGCTCCCCGCGCCCTGCTCCTCCCCCGCGCTCCATGGCGTCCTCGCCACCGACGCCGTCGTCGGCTTCGCCATCGAGGGCGAGGTGGTGCTCCCAGCGGCGGGGCTGGTGCACCGGCGGCGACGTGCTCCTCGCCCTGCGCCACCCGCTCTCCATGGCGCTGCTCCTCCCCGCGCTCCATGGCGCTCCCCGCGCCCTGCTCCTCCCCGCGCTCCATGGCGTCCTCGCCACCGACGTCGTCGTCGGCTTCGCCATCGAGGGCGAGGTGGTGCTCCCAGCGGCGGGAGAGGTTGCTCCCAACGCGGCGAGGGCGGTGCTCCGGGGGGGCGGCGAGGTGCTGCTCCCGGCGGCGGAAGTCGTTGCTCCCGACGACGAACAGCGCAAATCGATGCTCCCGAAGGCGACCGGCGGTGCTCCATTAGGCGAAAAGCGATGCTCCCGGCGGCGCAAGGTGTTGCTCCCGACGACGAACGGCGCAAATCGATGTTCCCGAAGGCGAACAGCGGTGCTCCTTTAGGCGAAAAGCGATGCTCCCGGGCGGCGCAAGGTGATGCTCCCGACGACGAACGGGAGCAAAGTGATGCTCCCGACGGCGAACGGCGGTGCTCCTTTAGGCGCCTCGAGATGCTCCCGGCGGCGCCACTAGATGCTCACGGTGGCGCTAGGAGATGCTACAGACGGCGTCGACCGGAGATGCTCCCAGCGGGGCTCGGCGATGTTCCGGACGGCGACCGGCGGTGATGCTCCCGACGGCACGCGACATATTTGCTACCGGCGATGCTCCCAGCTGAAGCTGCGGCGGCGGCGCCCGCGACGTCTTCTCCGGCGACGGACAAGCCTCATCGGAGGAGCGTTGGGGGCGTGCGGCGCGTGAGTGGCTCGCCGGAGGGGGCGTGTGGTGCGTGCGTGAGTTTTTTTTCGTGTGTAGGCGGGGGGATCGGGGGTGGCAGGCTGGCAGTTTTTTTATCACACGGCCTCCAGTGGCTTAATCGGACGGCTAGCGACCCGGGGGATCGGGCGTTTTGATCCGCAGGGGACGCTCAGCGCTGCCCTTTATGAATTTTTCTCGCTCGTTCCTAGCGGCATGGGCCCGTAAAATCTGAGCGGACCTAACCGAAATCCGGAGACACGGAAAAACGGGCCGACTAGTGTAAGGAATAGAGTATTTTAGAACGGAAGGGTACCTGGTTGCAATCTAGCAACTCCATGTTTATTTCGCGCAATGGAGATATGAGATTACAAAGCGCAAACTGGCCAGCGACAGCTAGCAGTGGCATGGCACATGATACAACGATGAACTACTATCACACGACACACCTCGACCCTAACCCGTTAAAAAAAACGCCAGATAAACACCTCGATCTGGTTGACTTCTACTTACTCGATTGAAACCACGGAGTTGCGTCAGCAATCAATGCAGAGCCGGGGAGTTAGCCGGCGGGCGCTAGCTAGATAGACCTCCACTGCCGTCCGCCGCTGCCATCTCCAAGCTGCTGCCCGTGCGGCGACCGGCGTGGTCCGCCTGGAGAGCCCCTGGCCAGCCGGCGCAGTCCATAAGACAATAGTACTCCGTCCCACCCGGCGGGCCTCCACCTTTGCACTTGCCGAACCAGCAGTAGTCGCAGAGTTGCTTGCACTCTGCTGACTCGTCAGGGTCCGTCCTGGTGCTGTCGCACCAGCTTATGCATCTTCCGTCGAGCCAGTCCCAGTCGGCCGCCGCCACGGCCGCCAGGAGGACGGCGACGAGCAGGAGACACCACACGACGCTGCTCTTACGCTCGGAAACCATGGCGTCCAAAGAGCTAACTGGCTAGCTTAGCACATGAGATGGGGCGTGGACGGGCGAGACGACGCACTACATCTATATGCGCCACGAGGGGAGCAAGGCGACGTGCATAGCAATGGAGGACGTGTGTAGACGACATGGGAGAAGCGGGGATCGAGGCGGCGTGCATGCATGTCCCCGCCGGCCCGCCCGATCGATGGACGTTTGATGTCGGCACGCACGGGCACGGCCTTTCAGATTTGGACTGAGTGTACCGGAAGGAGATAATATATACTATATGTAGCCACTTGCTTCGATCCAAGATAAAAAAAAACACAAGCTTGTCACGTACTCCTTGCTAGCTAGTGTGTCCACTTGATTTTACGGCGCACGCTCCTTGGTTCCATGCGGTGGTCGAGTAGCTCTCTTCACGCTCGCCATTTTTCCACATGTAGATGGGCGCCAAGCTGAGTTGATCTTGAAGGGAGGAAGATGGCGCTTCCTTTTTTTTTTTCCCGCATTTGTTTTTTCTTTTTTGTCTCATTGGGCATTCGGAGCCCGCCAACGGCATTGGCCCATCTTCTAAATAGACGCACTCGCCTTGGACTGTCGCCGCCGTTTAACACTTTAAAGAATCCCGAAGTCTTTTAGTACATGTGAAGAGGAGATTAAAATCTGTCGGGAAATTAAAAAACTCCGGAGTTATTGCGTTGGATTATATCCAAACATCTATGAACTTAGCAGATCACTTCACAAAGGGTTTATCATGAAATGTGATAGATAATGCATCGAGGGAGATGGGTTTGAGACCCACGTTATGAGTTGCCCACAGTGGTAACCCACTCTATGTGATCGGAGATCCCGTGAACTAGAAGTGGGTGACAAGCTGTTGGTCGGCTGAGAGGAGAGTATCCTTATATTTTATTTCACTCCATAAAAGATGCAATACTCTCCTGATATGTATGGTAGGTTGACATTTGTCTTAATTTGTTCCAAGTGGCTTATTTATATAAGCAGAGATGTGTCCTACAGAACATCTCCTGAGGAACTCACCTATATGAGTCTGACTGTTAAACGTCGCAGTCTATGAGAATCGGGTGCTCTCTAATAAACCCATGAAAGGCCTTCGGAGTATGACGCATACGCTCCAAACCGCGGAGAAGTCTTGCGGCAGCCTAGTATCGGTTCAGACATTGTGTAAAAGTTGTATCACAGCAAACTTGTAGTTCAAGGCGTAGTCCACTATTCAAATTGTGAACTAGTGTAGCATGATGTTCCACTTCTAAGTGGAAGTTCAACTTAACAGTCTCCACTAACACCGGTATATAAACAATGTTTTGGAACAGAGTTTATGAAATGTGCTAATGACACTTTGTGGGGGATTGTTAGAATTTTATATGGGCTCCTTATATGGGCTCACATGTCTAGCCCAACTCAGCCCACTAAAATTCTGAAATTGTCATGGCCCATTCATGAATAATACAGGTGGGGAGTGGGACTAAAGTTTGGTCCCACATTGCTAGTTTGGAGAGAGTGGAACCACCTTATAAGGTGAGCCATTCTAGCTCATGTATGAGTAGGCAAGGCAAGAGGAGAGGTGTGCCACACGCGCGCTCCTCCTCCGCCGCCCGCCTCGCCTCGCCACGCCACGCCACGCCACGCCACGCCACGCCACGACGCGCCGCGCCGCGGGTTGCGGGAATGAGCCGAGAGCGTTTATTTTGTCGGTTGGGAAAACTTAATGAGTCATTAATTTGAGCCCCACGTCTCTCCCAGCCCGCATATAAATACGCGCATACGGTAAACCCTAACCGCAACTTCGTCATATGGTTTTACACCACCGTTCCAAAGCACTGCGCCGCCAATCAAGTCTTCTCTATCCCTCCTTCCGGCGTGCACCGCGAGTAGGGACAGCAGGCCTCCGGAACCACGCCTCTTGTGATCCTGTACGAGAGAGGGGCGATCAGGTTTTTGGAGAGCGCACTCGCGCGACTGCTGACGGCGACTACTTCCCCAACGACGACTTCTTCCCCGACCTCGGCAAGCTCTTCATCAACGACATGGCCGACGGCCTGGACAACAACAACGGCGGTGCCGCTACCGCTGCATCGTACGTAACTCTACTCCATCTGTATGAGATATTTCTGGAATTCATATGTCTAATTCTAGCTATAGATTGGATCAGTCTGTCTACTGTACTAGATCTAGATATTTGCATGATTACTGTATTTGCTACTGTCGTAATTCATCTGCTACTATTTCAAATTAAATCATGTGCTAAATTGCTAATATATTCAACAAAACATACACCCAAAGAAAATAAAAAGAAGAAGAAAAATGAAGACAATTATGCGAATGGAGCTTGAATGGGTTCTAATATGCACAACCAAGCACTTTCTCTTCCTCGGTCCGAGAATTGCATTGTTCGTCGTGAAATTGAACTCCCATAATTATTTTCGAAGTGTGAGATTGACTCGTCGTTTACCTTCTCTTTTAGGTCTATCCCAATGTATCGTCTCTTAACACGTTATCATATGTCTAATAAAAACTTAAGAGACAACATGTACAATGCATTGTATCTTACATGTTGTATCTAAATTAATGATTTTGGGCTCATGCATGCATTTGATTGGCCTAGAGCCTTTTTTTTTGCCTATGACCACGTACCAAGGTTGTATCTTAGCTAAGATAGAACCTCACTATATTTCTTCATTAACTATAGTGCCACATAAGCAAAATGACTATGAAACCGTCTGTACTAAGAGACTTGCATTGGGACAGGCCTTATGAATTTTTCTCGCTCATTCCTAGGGGCATGGCCCCCTAAAATCTGAGCGAACCTAACCGAAATCCGGAGACACGGAAGAACGGACCGACTAGTGTAAGGAATAGAGTATTTTAGAACGGAAGGTACATGTTTGCAATCCAGCAACTCCATGTTTATTTCGCGTAATGGAGATATAAGATTACAAAGCAAACTGGCCAGCTACAGCTAGCAGTGGCATGGCACATGATACAACGATGAACTACTATCACACGACACACCTCGACCCTAACCCGTTAAAAAAACGTCAGATAAACACCTCGATCTGGTTGACTGCAACTTACTCGACTGAAACCACAGAGTTGCGTCAGCAATCAATGCAGAGCCGGGGAGTTAGCCGGCGGGCGCTAGCTAGATAGACCTCCGCTGCCATCTCCAAGCTGCTGCCCGTGCGGCGACCGGCGTGGTCCGCCTGGAGAGCCCCTGGCCAGCCGGCGCAGTCCATAAGACAATAGTACTCCGTCCCACCCGGCGGGCCTCCACCTTTGCACTTGCCGAACCAGCAGTAGTCGCAGAGTTGCTTGCACTCTGCTGACTCGTCAGGGTCCGTCTGTTGTTCAAACCTTCTGACGTGCTGGAATAAGACTGAACCCAAGCCTGTTTTGGCCGTTGCAACACACGGTAATAGGCAAAGTTTCAGATAGGACTTAGTCGTTTTATCTAGCGTGTTTTCAGTTCAGTAGTTAGAGCTGACGCGGTCTGTGCGATCGGCTCCGTAGCTGTAGGATCAAGGCGAGTATTCTCCGGACGTGGGATGGCACGTTCAGTTAGTGGAGATACCCCATGATCGATCGTTTGTAAGAAGTACTTAAGGGTTAATCAGAAAAGCGGCAGAACGTACGCTGCACCAAAATACTGTCTCTGTGCTTGTCTCGTCAGTTTCGTCAGAAAAACTACAGGGAGAGCACGAGAGTGGAACAACATTTGGTATCAGAGCCACGCTGAGCTGATCCATCGCAATGGCCGACGACGGCGGCAAGGCGAAGGCGAGCTCACGCTCCCCTTCGAAGCCACCGGCGAGAGACGCAACCCCACCCCTTCAGAGTCGTGAGCGCAGCCGTGGGCGCAGCCTTGCCTGGCGTGGCGAGAGCAGCAGCGGGCGCGAGATCGTGGTGAGGGAGGTGATCCGCGAAAGCGGGGGCGGCGGCGGAGCGATGCATCTGCCGATGCTTACTCGGACTAATTACACCGAGTGGGCGATCCTCATGCGTGTACAGCTGCAAGGAGCGCGACTCTGGGATGCGATCGATCCCGGAGTGGAGGACGGCGAGGACGATCGCCAGGAGAGGCAGGCGCTGGGTGCGATCTTGCGCTCGGTCCCGCCGGAGATGGTGCCGGTGCTCGCCGCAAAGGATAACGCGAAGGCCGCATGGGAAGCAATCAAGATCATGCGCGTCGGAGTCGATCGCGTGCGAGAAGCACGCCGTCAGAGGCTACGCCGCGATTTCGAGAACCTCGGGTTCAAAGGGAACGAGGCGATCGAGGACTTCTCTCTGCGCCTCGCCGGAATCGTCACCGAGCTCCAGTCCCTAGGAGATCCGATCACGGAACTGGCGGCGGTCCAGAAATTCCTTCGCGTCGTGCCGGCTAGGTACTCGCAGATGGCGTGTTCCATAGAAACTCTCCTCGATCTCAATGGCATGTCCATAGAGGAGCTGAGCGGGAGGCTGTCCGCGGCAGATGGCCGTGGCGGTGAACCGGAGACGGAGGGCGGCAAGCTCCTGCTCACGGAGGAGGAGTGGGCGGCGCGACAGCGACAGCGTCCTCGTGGATCACCCTCTTCCACGGCGGGTGATCGGACGGGCAAGGCCAAGCCAAAGGCGCAGGGCGGTGACAAGGCACACGGCGGAACTGACGCCGGAAACGGTGATCGTAAGCCGGGCAACTGTCGATATTGCGGCAAGCCGGGACACTGGAAGAAGGAATGCCGTAAGCTGCAGCGCGAGAGGGAGAAGCGCGGTGAGGCCGCAAACCTGGCGCAGGTCGAGGAAGCGGCTGAGGACTGCGGGCTGCTCATGGCGCAGGAGTGCGCGCTCGTGTTGATCACCGGCAACGTGGTCACACACGAGGTGAATCTTCACGAGCAGAAGGTCATCCCAGTCCCCGCACCAAAGGGGATTTGGTATCTCGACACCGGGGCGAGCAGCCACATGACCGGAGCGCGCGACGCGTTCGCCTCGCTGGACGACACGGTGCGTGGCACTGTGCGTTTCGGTGACGGATCCGTCGTTGGGATCAAAGGGAGAGGGACCGTGGTCTTCGAGTGCCTCACCGGCGACCAGCGCGCTCTCACGGAGGTGTACTACATCCCGGACTTGCGCAGCAGCATCATCTCCCTTGGACAGCTCGACGAGGGAGGGTGCAAGATCACCATCGAGGACGGCGTCATGTGCATCCTCGACAAGCCACGCAAGGTACTCGCACGTGTGGGCAGGACTCACAACAGACTGTACACGGTGCGTCTGAACATCGTCGCGCCGGTGAGCCTCCTCGCTCAGAAGGATGACGACGCTTGGCTGTGGCATGGACGATATGGCCATCTGCACTTCCGCGCGCTCACGACACTGGCGAACAAGGAGCTGGTCCGTGGTCTGCCCAACATCAAGCACGTCGAGACATTCTGCAGTGGCTGTGCGATTGGCAAGCAGCACCGCACGCCGTTCCCTCGCGCGACGGCGTTTCGCGCGGAGCGTGCGCTGGAGCTGGTGCACACGGACTTGTGCGGCCCGATCACACCTGAAACCGCTGGAGGAAGGAAGTACTTCTTGCTGGTGGTGGACGATTACTCGAGATACATGTGGATCGAGTTAATCAAGACGAAGGACGAGGCCTTGAGGTTCTTCAAGAAGATCAAGGCGCTTGCTGAAAATGAGCGTGAGTGTAAGCTGCTGGCGTTCAGATCGGATCGGGGTGGTGAGTTCAATTCCACCCAATTCACTGAATTTTGCGAAGAGCAGGGAATCAGGCACTACACCACCGCTCCATACACTCCACAGCAGAATGGAGTCGTCGAACGCCGCAATCAGACGGTGGTCGAGATGGCCCGCTGTCTTCTGAAATCCATGGAGGTACCTGCTCCGTTTTGGGGGGAGGCCGTGAGGACTGCAGTCTATCTGCTGAATCGAGCACCCTCGAGGAGTCTCAAGAACTCAACCCCGTATGAGCTTTGGCATGGAAGAAAGCCGAGTGTTCATCATCTGCGGCAGTTTGGGTGCGTGGCGCACGTCAAGAAGCTGGGACCCGGGATGAACAAACTTGCAGATCGATCCGTACAGGGCATATTCGTGGGGTATGAGGAAGGATCTAAGGCATATCGGGTGTTTGATCCCGTGAGAAATCGTGTTCTGATCACACGGGATGTGGCCTTCGAGGAACAGCGCACATGGAAGTGGGAGGAGCCCAGTAATGTTGGCAGTACCCGCACCTCGAGCATCTTCACAGTGGTCTATTCAAACGATGAAGATGCAGACAAGGAGGGCTCGGCAGGGAAACATGCAGAAAACGCTGCCGTGGCAGCAAATTCAGCATCAACCTCTGCCGCGGCAGCGGGCAGAACCCCGCTTTCTTTGTCAGGACGGCAGACGGGGGAGAGGGACAACGCCGCGGTCTCATCGCCGCCAACTGCTCCCGCGTCGTCGCCTGAGCCTCAAACCCCGTCCCCAGTCCAAGTGGAGTTTGCAACGCCACTCACGCGTGACGACAACCTCGACACGGACTCGGGAGGGCCTCACCGGTACAGACGTCTGACGAACCTGTTCGACACCACGGCGCCGGTTGAGGGGGAGGAAACACTGGGACTCACCACCGCTGATGAGCCCACTAGCCTTGACGCCGCACTTGCAGACCCAGCATGGCGAGGAGCAATGGAGGCGGAGCTGAAGTCTATAGAGGATAATGCCACCTGGTCGCCATCGTCACTGCCAAAGGGACACCGTGCCATTGGAATGAAGTGGGTCTTCAAGGTAAAACGGGACCCGAGCGGAGCCGTAGTGAAGCACAAGGCGAGGCTGGTAGCCAAGGGATATTCGCAGCGGCAGGGAGTGGATTACGACGAGGTTTTCGCTCCCGTGGCTCGTCTGGAAACGGTGCGTCTGTTGCTCGCGCTCGCCGCGCACGGACAGTGGGAGGTGCATCATATGGACGTCAAATCAGCGTTTCTGAACGGCGTACTGGCTGAGGAGGTGTACGTCCAACAGCCACCCGGCTTCTCCATCGACAAGGACGCCTCCAAGGTGCTCAAACTGGACAAGGCACTGTATGGTCTTCGTCAAGCCCCGCGCGCATGGAATGAGAAGCTTGACGCAACGCTCGCGTCACTCGGGTTCACGCGCTGCTCCCTCGAACATGGTGTCTACCGCCGCGGTAAGCCAGGCTCCTATCTGCTTGTGGGTGTCTATGTCGACGATCTTGTGATAACAGGTGGCAACACTGATGAGATCGCCGAGTTCAAGACACAGATGATGCAATCATTTGAGATGAGTGATCTCGGTCTTCTGAGCTATTACCTTGGTATCGAGGTACAGCAGCGACCGGGGGAGATAACACTGACGCAGTCGGCGTATGCAAGGAAGATCCTGGAGCGCGCAGGCCTGAGCGCGTGCAACCCTTGCAGCACTCCGATGGAACATCGACTCCAGCTGAGGAAGGTCGTGGATGGCACCGTAGTGGACACGACCGAGTACAGGAGCATGATTGGCAGCTTGCGATATCTGGTTAATACCCGACCTGATATCGCTCACGCAGTGGGCGTCGTGAGTAGACACATGGAGGCACCAGGTCAGGAACAATGGGCGGCAGTCAGGCAGATACTGCGTTATGTGCGTGGAACCATGGACTACGGTTGCCGCTACACAAGCGGAGGAACAGCAGGTCTTGTTGGTTTCAGTGATAGTGATCACGCCGGGGACATCAACGATCGCAGAAGCACCTCAGGGTATGTGTTTTTCCTCAACAACAGCATGATCTCGTGGTGCTCGCAGAAGCAAGGGGGAGTGGCGACATCCTCCTGTGAAGCGGAATACGTTGCAGCAGCTGCAGCGGCGTGTCAGGGAGTATGGTTGAACAGGCTCATCAGTGAACTCACCGGGGAGAAGCAGCCAAGATTCAGACTTCATATTGACAATCAGTCTGCCATCGCTCTATGCAAGAACCCAGTGCATCACAACCGCAGCAAGCACATCGATACTAAATTCCATTACACACGGGAGCAGATAGAGGAGGGAACATTGGAGGTCGAACACGTGAGTACTGAAGAACAGCTTGCGGACATACTCACAAAAGCTCTCGGACGCAACAAGTTTGTCGAGTTTCGGGAGAAGATTGGGATACAGAAGATTGAGCAGCAGGTTTGAGGGGGAGAAGTGTTGTTCAAACCTTCTGACGTGCTGGAATAAGACTGAACCCAAGCCTGTTTTGGCCGTTGCAACACACGGTAATAGGCAAAGTTTCAGATAGGACTTAGTCGTTTTATCTAGCGTGTTTTCAGTTCAGTAGTTAGAGCTGACGCGGTCTGTGCGATCGGCTCCGTAGCTGTAGGATCAAGGCGAGTATTCTCCGGACGTGGGATGGCACGTTCAGTTAGTGGAGATACCCCATGATCGATCGTTTGTAAGAAGTACTTAAGGGTTAATCAGAAAAGCGGCAGAACGTACGCTGCACCAAAATACTGTCTCTGTGCTTGTCTCGTCAGTTTCGTCAGAAAAACTACAGGGAGAGCACGAGAGTGGAACAACACCGTCCTGGTGCTGTCGCACCAGCTTATGCATCTGCCGTCGAGCCAGTCCCAGTCGGCCGCCGCCACGGCCGCCAGGA
This sequence comes from Alopecurus myosuroides, assembly GCA_028641055.1. NCBI lineage: Eukaryota > Viridiplantae > Streptophyta > Magnoliopsida > Poales > Poaceae > Alopecurus > Alopecurus myosuroides. The sequence goes on from CM054060.1 coordinate 28,546,852, forward strand.
GGACGGCGACGAGCAGGAGACACCACACGACGCTGCTCTTACGCTCGGAAACCATGGCGTGGCAAGAGCTAACTGGCTAGCTTAGCACATGAGATGGGCGTGGACGGGTGAGACGATGCAGTGCTTCTATATGCGCCGACGAGGGGAGCAGGGCGACGTGCACGGCAACGGAGGACGTGTGTAGACGACACGGGAGAAGCGGGGGTCTGCATGCCCACGCGTGCATGTGCCCGATCGATGGACGTTTGCGTCCAGATTTGGAGTGCCATGGGCTCGTGCTTTCTCGTGGCATCTAGTGTACCTCAAGGAGATAATATACTACTCCGCATGTCACGTACTCCTTGCTAGCTAGCGTGTCCACTTGGTCTTATCGCGCACGCTCTATGCGGTGGTCGAGTGGCTTCAGAGTTCGGAGTCCGTTCACGCTCTATGTAGGTGGGCGACAAGCTGAGTCTTGAAAGGAGGAAGATGACTTCATCCTTCATTGTCGGCCTCAAACGGACACCACCATGGAAATTTGAAGCCATAGTGTCGGCGGCTTTGGTGCATGCACACAAAAGATCACACTGCCGGCACCATTCAATACACATATGCACACTGTCGGCCTCGAACGAACACCACCATCTACCATGTTAAATAATTATGCGAGGTTAATTAATATTGATAATTCTTTTAGTTGAAACTGAAGTAAAATAATTTGTCATGATTAATAGCTATGCCCAAAAAAACTATGATGTATTTCTCCCTCCCGAGTCGTTCCCCTCCCGAGCGACTCCGGAGGTCTTCCCCACCCCCAAACCCTAGAAGATCGAATACATGCGAACCCTGCCGCCGCTGCTGCCGACGACGGCAAGGGTGGCGGCGCCCATCCCGTCAAGCACGATGGGCAGCGGAGGTGTTTCGTGGCGGCGGCTCATGGGGGCGGTGGGGCGATGGCGGCGGGCATGGGGTGGCACAGTCTTTTGGCCGGCGCCTAAGGTCTCCGGCGGGGTGGCGTTGACACTAGTGGAAACAACCCCTTTCGTCCAGGGCCAGAAAAGGCATCTGTCCCGGTTGCCACAAAATTCGGGACAAATGCTATGCATTGGTCCCGGTTTGTGCGCCCGAGGCAACAGAAATCGCCTGGGGGCATTGGTCCCGGTTCGTGGGGAGGCATTGTTCCCAGTTCGTGGCATTGAACCGGGACCAATGCCTAGCCACAGGCCACATGGAACGCGCATGGGCATTGGGACCAATGCCCCCCTTCCCCTATATATGCTGCCTCACAGCCCCCCTCTTCCATTTTTTTTGCTTGGAGGAGTGAGAGAGGTAGGTGTTAGTGTGTGTTATTTTACTATACACACGAGGTGTTCGACGAAATTCCCGAGCCACACATAAGCTCACTGAAAATGGTATCTTCGACCGAGGTTAACAAACTTATCTTTTTCATCTGTAATTGATACATATAAAAGGAATATTTGTCGATGTACTGTAGTCATTTATCTATTGAATATGTTATTGTAATGTATTTTGATAAACTTGATTATACGATGCAGATGGATGCACGACAGCGATGGGTGTACGGTGACCGACGCACTTCCGAGTATATGGCAGGCATGAATGCATTTCTCGTTGTAGCTCAGGCGAACAAAGATAATGGCTTTATGTGTTGCCCATGTGTTGATTGTCGGAACGTCAGGGAGCACTCTTCCTCGAGAATCCTTCACGACCACCTACCTCGGAGAGGTTTCATGCCCAGCTATAATTGCTGGACCAAGCATGGAGAAAGAGGGGTTGTGATGGAAGACGATGATGAAGAAGAAGAAGATCCTTTGTTCCCTGAATACGGTGACACTGCAATGGAAGACAATGCAGAAGAAGGAGATGATCAAGAACAGGCATCAGAAGAGCCCGATGATGATTTTGGCCGAGTTATTGCTGATGCAAGGGAAGAATGTGAAAGTGAATTGGAGAGGTTGAAGCTGGACAACATGTTACAGGATCAGAAAAAGTTGTTGTATCCGAATTGCGAAGATGGTAGCACAAAGCTTGGTACCACACTGGAGTTGCTGAAATGGAAGGCACAGAACGGTGTGACTGACAAGGCATTTGAGAGTTTACTTCAACTAATGAAGCCAAAGCTTCCAAAGGATAACGAATTGCCTGAGAGTACGTACAAAGCAAACAAAGCTCTGTGCCCTCTAGGATTAGATGTGCAGAAGATACATGCATGCATTAATGACTGCATCCTCTACCGCGGTGAGAAGTACGAGAATTTGTATGAATGTCTGGTATGCACTGCACTGCGGTATAAAATCCGAGCAGATGACCCTGGTGATATTAACGGCGAGCCCCCCCCCCCCCCGTAAGAGGGTTCCTGCTAAAGCGATGTGGTATGCTCCTATAATACCATGCTTGAAACGTCTGTTTAGAAACAAAGAGCATGCTAAGTTGTTGCGATGGCACAAATAAGACCGTAAGAAAGACGGAAAGTTGAGACACCCCGCCGATGGATCGCAGTGGAGAAAAATCGAGAGAGACTTCCCGGACTTTACATGAGAGGCGAGAAACTTATGGTTTGGTCTAAGTACAGATGGATTTAATCCTTTTGGGGACAGAGCTCCAGTCATAGCACCTGGCCCGTAACTCTATGTATGTACAAACTTCCTCCTTGGTTGTGCATGAAGCGCAAGTTCATTATGATGCCAGTTCTCATCCAAGGCCCGAGGCAACCTGGCAACGACATTGATGTGTATCTAAGGCCATTAGTGGAAGAACTCTTACAATTGTGGGGCAAATCAGGTGTACGTGTGTGGGATGAGAACGAACAAAAGCCATTTGACCTACGGGCATTGCTTTTCGTAATCATCAATGATTGGCCTGCTCTTAGTAACATTTCTGGACATATAAACAAGGGATACAATGCATGCACACACTGTTTAGATAAGACTGACAATGTTTATTTGGATAAATGTAAAAAGGTTGTATACCTGGGGCATCGTAGATTTCTTCCGATCAAGCATCCCGTAAGAAAGAAAGGAGGGAAGCATTTCAGAGGTGAGGCAGATAACCGGAAGAAGCCTGACCTCCGTAGTGGTAATGATTTATTCGATATGGTCAAGGACCTAAAAGTAATCTTTGGGAAGGGTGATGGCAACCAACCTGTTCCGAACGGTCCTGATAAGCGCGCACCAATGTGGAAGAAGAAATCTATATTTTGGGAGCTATCCTATTGGAAAGTTTTAGAGGTCCGGTCTTCAATCGACGTGATGCACGTGACAAAGAATCTCTGCGTCAATCTGCTATGCTTCCTGGGCGTGTATGGGAAGTCAAAAGATACGCCAGAAGCACGGGAGGACCAACAACATATGAAAGACCCAAGCAACAAGAACACGGATACAGAGCGCCATTACTTAAGCAGCTACGCTCTTACTAAAGCAGAGAAGAAAATATTTTTTGAAGTCCTTTACAGTATCAAGGTTCCGTCTGGCTTCTCGTCGAATATAAAGGGGATAATAAACATGGCAGAGAAAAAATTCCAAAACCTGAAGTCTCATGACTGCCACGTGATTATGACGCAGTTGCTTCCGATTGCATTGAGGGGGCTTCTACCGGAAAATGTCCGAGTACCCATTGTGAAGCTATGTGCATTCCTCAGCGCAATATCTCAGAAGGTAATCGATCCAGAATTTCTGGCAAGATTACAGAGGGATGTGGTCCAGTGTCTTGTTAGTTTTGAGTTGGTGTTCCCACCATCCTTCTTCAACATTATGACTCATCTCCTGGTTCACCTATGTGAAGAGATTCATATTCTCGGTCCGGTATTTCTACACAATATGTTCCCCTTTGAGAGGTTCATGGGAGTCTTGAAGAAATATGTTCATAACCGTGCTAGGCCAGAAGGAAGCATCTCGAAGGGCTATGGAACATAGGAGGTCATTGGGTTCTGTGTTGACTTTATTCCTGACCTTAAAACGATTGGTGTTCCTGAATCGTGGCATGAGGGGAGACTGAGGGGAAAAGGAACGCTGTGAAAGAAAACAATGATACCCAGGGACGGGCATTCTTTCACCAAAGCACACTGCACAGTTCTACAAAATTCTATGTTCGTGGCTCCGTATCTCGAGGAACACAAGAATATTGTACGCTCCACAAACCCGGGGAAGGATGACTCATGGATTAAACGCAAACACATCGAGACTTTCGGAAGTTGGTTGCAAACACATCTTATAAATGACACCACTGTTGAAGATCAGCTGTATATGTTGGCCGGGTCCCATCTTCGACTATTGGGAGTTTTCAATGGTACGAGATATACATTTTACACGATCTCCCAAGATAAGAAGAGCACCAACCAAAACAGTGGTGTCCGCTTTGATACAACAAACGAGAATGGAAAAAATGACACATACTATGGTTACATAGAGGAGATATGGGAACTAGACTATGGACCTTCTTTTAAGGTCCCTTTGTTCAAGTGCAAATGGGTCAACCTGAATGGAGAAGGGGTAAAGGTAGACCCACTTTACGGAATGACAACAGTGGATCTCAACAATATTGGTTACAATGACGAACCATTCGTCCTAGCGAATGATGTGGCTCAGGTCTTCTATGTGAAGGACATGTCTTCCAGACCGAAAAAAGAAAAAATAAGCAAACAAATACATCATACGATGAGCCGAAGCGTCACATAGTTCTTTCAGGGAAAAGAAACATCGTGGGAATCGAGGACACGGCAGACATGTCAGAAGATTATAATAAGTTTGTTGAAGTTTCACCCTTCACAGTGAAAGCTGACCCCACCATCCCGTTAAATAATGAAGATTCCCCATGGTTATGGCCGAAGCGATCATAAGCAAGGGACAAGGGTTCATGGACCATCTCTACACGAAGAAAATTCAGAAGACTAGATAGGGATGTTGTTGGTGATGTGTAATAATAAACGTGGAATACATGATCATTGTTTTGTTTGACCAATAATTTGTATTGACCGGTCAAAAGCTGGCAAGCATTGAGTGCTTGATAACTATGACCAGCCTGACTTCATTATTATGCCAACCAGCGGCACACCCACCCACTTTTCTGTTTCTCTCTCCTCCGTCTCGTCCATTGGGATGTGCGCTGCACACATGGCCGCTGTAACCACCCCTGTGTGCAGCCGCGCATCCGGAAGGAGCGCCACAGCCGGCACATATTTCCCCTTTATCCCCGACCCCCCGCTTGAAAACAGAGCATACGTCCTGCCGTGCATTTGGTATGCATATATGCACTCAGTAGCCACAGCAGGGTTGTAGGCTGGCGATACCGATTGTTGTCTTCTACATCCCCCTTGAAGGTTTGATACATCATTCGGTTCATTAACCAAATACAAATCATCTGGATTCGCCATCATACGTTCGACCGTTCTTTTGATATATATATATATATATATATATATATATATATATATATATATGTGCACTCAATAGCCACGGTCGGGGAGTATGATGGCGATACCGATTGTTTTGTTCTACATCCTCCTTGAAGGTTTGACAAAAGGTTTGATATATCATTCAGTTCATCGACCGAATACAAATCACCCAGATTCGCCATCATACGTCTGACCGTTCTTTTGATATGCATATATGCACTCAATAGCCACGGTCGGGCTGTATGGTGGCGATTCCGATTGTTTTGTTCTACATCCCCCTTGAAGGTTCATCGACGGAATACAAATCACCCGGATGCGTTGTATGCTCTGGACTCCCTCGGAGGATCACAAGAGAAAACAAAAAGAATACGAGAGAAAACAAAATGAAACAATAGAAAACATGAAGGAAAACAATAGAAAACATAGTGGAAACAATAGAAAACAAAATAAATAATGAAGATTGTCCATGGTTGCGGCGAAATCCGAACAAAGTGACACAGACGAAGAAGACGCAAACCGAAAAACTCTAGAAACTGATTTGTGGTTTTGTACGTAAACACTCTACGGCCAGTGAGACAATGAGTCTGTTAATTATGTTGCTATTAATGTAATTGTTACTAATTTTAAAACAATATAAGATATTTATATTCAAATTATATGCAAATAGTAAAATAGTTAATAGTTTGAATAGTTAGAATAATTATTTAGTTAAAGAGAAAATGGATTTGAATTAGTTAGGTAAATTCAAGCACTTTTCATGTTGAATTTTTTTTCAAATTCGAAAGTATATAGAAGTTATTCATGTGCATATTCAAAAAAAATTCAAATTTTGACGCTAAAACATTTGGGCGAGCAGGGTAGCACCAAATTTCGAAATACGTTTGGTCCCGACCCGTGCCACCAACCGGGACCAAAGGGGGTACCTCTAGTCCCGGTTGGTTACACGGGCCGGGACTAGAGGCCCATTAGTATAAATACCCAGGCCCTCTCTCCAGGCCGAGCAACCATCCGGGACCGACCGGAACTAGCCTAGGCGAAGCCCTGCCGATCCGCGCCGGCGGCGGGGATGGATAGAACGATCCCGCCGGCGCAGGCTCCGGCCGTTTATTGCATTAGCTTGGCCATAGATTGGCCAGGGACGAGTTGGGACGGAAGCGATTTCATTAATAAAAGGCCCGAGCGGCCGGTGCTTACACGGGGGCGGCGGTGCGGCCACAGGCGGCCGACCGTTTCTTGATGACGGCCCTAGTGGCCGGTGCTTACATGGGGGCGGCGGCGCGGCCACAGGCGGCCGGCCGTTTCTTGATGACGGCCCTAGTGGCCGGTGCTTACATGGGGGCGGTGGCGCGGCCTAGTCCTCCTCATCGGAGGAGAGGCACTGGTAGTCCGGTTGGACCCACAGGTGGGCAGGCAGCTAGGGCGGCTGTCGCGGCGGCGGCGGCAGCTCCTCCAGTGGCGGCGGCGGCATCTCCTCCTGCTGCGGGGGCGGCAGCTCCTCCTCCGGCGCCCACTCGCCGCCGGTCTAGGTCCATTGCATACCATATTCGAGGCCGGGGGGCAGCGGCCGTGGCTCCGGCTCGTCCGTCGACGCCTCCATGGCGGCGTTCATCGCCTGCTACCATGGCGCCGGCGGTGGAGGGGGCGGCATCGCGGCCGCGTCGGCAGCCGCGGCGGCGAGGAACTGCTCCCAGCGCTTGATCTCGTCCTCGACGAGAGAGCGGCGGGAGGCCTCGAAGGCGGCCTGCATGTCGGGGTCCTCGTCGTCGTCGACGATGTCCTCCTCGAAGCACAGCTCCGGCTCGTTGCCGGGCGGCGGCGCTGGGTAGTCGTCGGGGCTGGCCGGAGGATTCGGGGGCGCGGAGGAGGAGCGGCGGCGCTGGTCGTGCTCCTGCTGGAACCACACGTCCCAGTACGGCGAGCTCAGCGCGTAGGCGGGGTCCCTGAGGAGGTCCACCGACAGGAGCGCGCGCCGGCGAGCTATCTCCTCGTTCCGGTCGCGTTCGTTCGGGACCGTCGGCACCGGGACCCGCTGCTGGTTGAGGTGCCAGCCGTCCGGGAGGTAGACGTCCGTCCAGAACACCGGCGTGTTGTTCTGCCAGTGCCAATAGCACTCCTCCTTCCGGACGTACCGGCGGTACCGCTTGCCCGGCGCGGCGCGAGGCGGCGGGTGGCGCGCGGCCGGAGGTGGTACTGGGAGGCGCGGGTTGGCCCCGATCCGCACGTCGGCCGAGCCGAAGCCAAATGCCTCCCGCGGGGCGGGCGGAACGCCGATGCCGGAGCTTCGTCCTCTCTCTCCGTCCCTGGAGGACCCAGGCTCGTGCTCGTTTTTGGCCCTCTTGAGCCAGCGGCGGGGCACATAGCTAGGGTTAGGGTTTAGGCTGGGGTTGAGGGAGTGGGTCTTTTTGACCGTTCGTGGCCACGAGTTGGGAAGTGGGGGGGGGGGGCGAGGGGAAGACGAGGCGGGCACTGGGCCGCTGGCCAGTGGGCCCTTTGACCACGCGTGGCCACGGGTAGGGGGATTAATAAAAGACGTGGGGACGTGGGGGAAGGCGAGGCGGCCACTGGGTCGCTGGTCAGTGGCCCCTTTGACCAGGCGTGGCCGCGGTTAGGAGGGTTAATAAAAGATGTGGGGACGTGGCAGGCGGTTGGGGAAGGGAGGCCGGTTGGGGATTACGAGGCATGCTGGCCGGTGGCCCCCTTTGACCGCTGTGTCACTGCATGTCCCTGTCCAGCTTAAGTTTGTCCCTTTTCTGACTATTTCATTAAAAAATTGGATGTAATTGATGCACTTGACTAGGTTAGCTAATTTAGATGTTCATCACTTCACTTAGTTAATTAACTGATACAAATTTTATATTTTTTTACGTAGATGTAAATTTGCACGTTTTAGAACCATTTATATACTAGTAATATTGCACAGGCGATGCGCGTCTTAACTCACCATAGATATAGACATGTGATTCTTTCGATTTCTTTCTCTCGGTCTTTTTATGTTAACCATAGATATAGACATGTTTTTGCGTGAAAACATATCATCACAACATCTCCATCTAATTATCGTTATTCCTATTATATGAGTTGGCCACTTTTTTATGTTTTGTTCACCCTCCGCCAATGGCTACAGGAATAACGCTGGAACAAACACAGCAACTGGAACAAAGACAGGATTTCGCTACGAGATCCACGCATCTCCTTGATTCTAGTGTCGATACCTTATCATGGCTGGTTGATTTTTATTTTGATTGAAACCATGTTCTCGTAAAGTGCTTGCAACAGGGAGACGGGAATCACTTGTGTGGATACTACGTCTGCGAGTTCATTCGTTAGACGGGAACCACCTTCATGTACGTCAGTCGTCAATTTTTTCTTATTACCATCGATTTTAAGTTACTTAGTTTCATTAATATATATTGACCCCTCTTATTTATATTAGATTGACGGTCTTCTACCAAGGGACCGCATACGAGCAATTCAGGAGGAATTTGCGGGCTAAATTTGATTTTGTAATTCATTACATCGGTCATGTAATATGCTCGATATACTTAGCTTCTGTAATATAAGTGTTCCTTATTTTTCTATATATATGTATTACTTATTCACTCGTGGGATCGGGGAGGTTCGGGGAAGGGCCACCGGGCTCCTCTCTTCTCCTGGGATCTGGGAGGTCCGGGGAGCGGCCACCAAGGCTCCTTATCAGTGTATGGTGACAGGGGTATCGTAAAATAGAATTGATCGCAAAACAGAAAATAAAAAGGAAAACAATAAAGCGAATAAAAAACTCTACTGCGACAGAGAAAATGGCAAAACTGCTGCCGCGGCAGAGGAGGCATTCATCCCGGTTCGTGTTAAGAACCGGGACTAATTCCCCTGGCCAGGTTCGCCACGTGGTACGCCCCATTTGTCCCGGGTCCTGGCACAACCAGGACCAATGGTGAGGGCCATTTGTCCCGGCTAGCCCATTCCGGTTGCACAACCGACCCGGGACAAATGGCCCTGTTTCCACTAGTGTGAGGAGACGGCGGGCACCGCCGTAGAGGCCGTTCGCTTTGGCGCATCGCAAACAGGAGGCGGCTTTAGGCAGGAGCGATCTGGGCCTCACGGGTTCGATCTTGACTCAGATCAGATCTGGGCTAGTGCGGTCCAGCCAGGGCTGGTGTTGTGGGTGGCCTGGATGTGGCCTTGGCTACGCCGACGGTGTCCTGCAACTGTATCACCGGTGAAGGTCGGTTGCGTGGGGGCCATGGCTCTGAGAATAATAGTGGTGGTCCTTGGTTCTTATTCGTGGCGAGATGAAGACCTACCGGATGTTGGTCCCCATTGAACTGGCTAGATGGTCGTGTTTCGGAAGGCTCCGCCGGCGAACTCCACAGAACGAATCATGCCTAGAGATTTTTGGATCGGATGGTATTCGATCGTGCGCACCCGTTTCTGACCGTTTGGTTCCGGAGGGAGCACATCGAAGCTCTGCTGGCTATTATCATTGAGTAAGATTTATCGTTCCATGGTGCTAGCGGAGGATGACATGGAAAGGGACATCTGAGTACTCGCAATGGTGGTTCGAATCTTTCTGGCGATGAGGAATTGGCTTGCTGTTTCATGACTTAGAGCAGCGGCATGTAAGAGGGGGCGACAACATACGTGATATCCGAAGTCCTACCTTTCAGGGTGAAAACCCAAGGTCTGGACTTAATTGGTTGTGACTGACACTGATCTTGTTGGAGACATTGTTTTGAGAGCGAGAATAATCTTCGGGGTGAAAAACCAAGGTTTGGCCTTAATTGGTTGTGTCTGGCACTGTTCTTCTTGAAGATGTTGCATTTGAAGAATTAGACATCAGGTGTTGTTTTGGTGGTGGTTGTGCGGCTGCTGCAAGGATTGTAACTTTGTAGCGAGACTTTTCTTTTTTATTTCTTGTTCTTATTGTCTTTTGGGTGTGTGCATCCGTAATGGTTATGTTTATTGCGTTGTTATAGAGGTTGGGTGTAATTTGTATCTTCGCGATATTAATATACATTCTTTATCTAAAAAAATAGCTAGGCCAAAATAAGTATATAATTATTATCTCAAATGTGTTTATTCCTCCCAATTACTTTATTCAATTTAATGAGAAACCTTTTTAGACTTTGACCGAGTCACCATGGTGAAAATTTGACCATTATTTTAGATATTGATGTGATCCTAAAATTATGGCAACTACAAAAGTAACACTATTTTTTGTAATTTTATTTTTGTTTTCAAATCCATTAATATGTTTATACTTCGCTAGTCAAAGTTAGATATGTATGACCGCAAGATTTCCATAATGTCATCTATTTTGATATAATATTTTTGTATTATGTTTATAAAATATGTGCATGCTATCTTGATCTTTATTTTGTTTTTATGCACACCGACATGAATTGGTTGGTGTATGTACATCAATACACAACTTGGGTTACATATTTCTATCATCGTAATAATTGTTCGATTTTATTGAGTTATTGAATCATCTATTCCCTTAGACCCGTGCCAATGCACCGTCTCTTAGCATGACATCATATATGTAGTAAAAACTTAAGAAGCAACTTGTATAATACATTGTATCTTATTTGGTGTCTCTAAATTCAATGATTTGGAACTCATGCATGCATGTGATTAGGCTAGCACCTCTTTTTTGCCTATGGCCACGTGCGAAGGTTGTATGTTAGCTAAGATACAACACCACTGTTTCTCTTTATTAAATATAGTGCCACGTAAGTAAAATACATATGAAACCGTGTTAGAGAGACGTGCATTGGCATAGTCCTTATGTTGACTTCACTACATCGTAGTAAAGAAAATCGAAATAATCAATGGATCTCTAATCATACAAGCCAAACAATATCCACCAGAAAACTTATAATAATTATAATGTACACAATTTGGGTCTAATAAGTAAATAAGTAGTGCTAGAGTTTCAGATGTTTATATAAAAAATATAGTATATCAATTAATTCACCCGATCCTAGCTCACCACACATCTATGATACTAAATATAGTTAGAAAACAAATAAATCTAACTAACCTTTAGATCCAAATAATATTTCGATTCCCAATAAAAAGGTGTCGAGTTCCATATTTCAGAAGACAACATGTACAAGATTGAGCACACACACTTCCTTTCAAAAAAAAAACCCAGCCTTTACAGTTATATTTATTAGATTTGTTGCTAAAATATCAGTATTAAGCCCGAAACTACCAGCAGATGGCCAGTGAGCTAAAAAAAGGGGAGAATTTGAGGTCTTGCCCTATCGTCTTGATCCAATATCGATGGAAAATCGAACAATCAATTTCATTGCCCAAAGTATCGATAGTTAGCTCTAGGTATTCCCCATTTCTTCTTGCACTTCCAACTTGAAGAGGAATAAACATATCTCTTTGCATCTTCAATAGATAGGAAAATGATATTGACTTTGTGCAGAAAAATGAAAAATCTTTCAAACTTGCATACGAAATGTTAAAAAAGGTTATTCCATGCCTAACTTTATTTTATTTTGAATCATTTGTTTACTCAAAATCTTTCTATTCCGTTTTCGATCAGTTAACGAAAATTGTCTTTGTTGAATACGAAAAATAAAATAACTCTGATTCTAACATCTTTCCCCTTGCCACGAACCTCCTTTTCTTTCTGGATTGACTCTGACAATCTCTAGTTTAGTTTAGTTGATCAAGGTTTATTATGAAAAGAAAGGAAACACTTGTATTGGTGGAAACTTAACCTAGAAATCTAAGCGTGGAGGCTAGTTTCATTAACGACAAAGGGCCCTACTCGGCGTCAGCGGCTTCAGATAGTTGGATCAGTCGATAAACCAGCCAAATCAAAAACAGAATGACTAGTTTCAACAAGGAGAGAAACCCCTACTCTAAGAGATCACGAACAAAGGCCTGCCGAAGTAAAAGCCCCAGACATTATTGAACGTAAATGATCAAATTTCCATGTCAATGGCCATTGAAACAAAACATGAGGCCAGTAGAGATAAATATATTTTATACCAAACTTTTGCACCTTTTAACTATTTTTTAATTTTACATCTTAAGGAGTGTAATATTTAACTACTTATATGACATAGTAAACCACATAAAAACATGGCTAAATATTATTATAGTTTGTGCTAAATATAATCAATGTATATCATCCAAAATTGGTTTGTGCTAAATCTAGATTATATATCGCAAAATTTATTCTTGAATTGTTTTTGGCAACAAGATAAATTATATAGTGTATACATATATTTATGTATGTATGTTATTTTTTTGTATATTTGAATATCCTTAAGTATTACAGTCGAGATTTCTAAACCTAGAACCTAACAAAATATCTTAGTAGTGGTGTCTACAATATTTCTGTGAAACCATTTATATATGAATTCGTAGAGTATAAATTTAACAGTTGTCAAGGGTGTACTGAAAGTTGATTTCATTAATAGATTGAATAAATGTACATGTTTTGTATTTGGTATTAAAATAGAACAATCTAGTAATCACATACTAACATAAATATGATGCGGATTTTTTTTTGACTATTTGATAAGCTGGTCTCAAATATGCTTGGTTTTATCTCGTGTATACGAGAGCTTTTTCCAACTTCTAAAAAAGTATGAGTGAAATTAATTTTGCAATTATATTTAAAAAGATTATAATACAACATGTAGATGTCAATTCGACATAGAGTAGTGCCTAAACTCATTTGTTGATTATATGACATGTTTAGTCTTTTGTGGCACATGTATTGGTCATTAAATGTACTTGTTCATGCAAAATGAGGGTTTAATGTATTCAATAATATTTTGGGACTACGGTAGTGATGCCTCGATGGTGTGTTGGAAACCCCAAGAGGAGGGTGTGATGAGAAAGCGGTAAGAAATCCCTTCAGTTAAGAACCAAGCTTATCAATCCAGTAGGAGGAAGAGGATCTCATGAAGGTTGATGCCACTGAAGGTGGTGATGGCGTCCCACCGGTGTCAGCAACAACGTGGAACCTGCACACAACACAACCAAAATACTTTGTCCCAACGGTACAGTGAGGTTGTCAATCTCACCGGTCTTGCTGAAAACAAAGATTAGACGTATAATGTGGAAGATGGTGTATGCTTGCAGTAAGTAAAAAAAGCAGGAAATTGTAGTGGTTTGTTTAACAGTGTAAGAAAATGGACCGGGGTTCATAGGTTCACTAGTGGTGTCTCTCCATAAAATTTAGCATGCTGGGTGAACAAATTACAGCTAGGCAATTGACAAATAAAGGTTGCACCGTAGTGCACATTCATCACATGATGACTACTATGATATTTAGTGCGGGCATTACAACAATATACATAGACCGTAATCCAACTGCATCTATGACTAATAATCCACTCTTAGGTTATCATCTGAACCCCCTTAGGTATTAAATTGCAAGCAACAGATAACTGCATTAAACAATGTGTGTAAAGTAAGCAATGATTGTACACGCGGGCACTCACACCGCTGTTTTCTCCATAGTGGCAACAACATATCCTCCCCCGTCACGTTTCTGTCACTCGAGCACAGGCGAAAAGGAGGCATGGACCCACTATCGAGCATAAATACTCCCTCTTGGAGTCACTAGCAACTACTTGGCCAGAGAAACCACTAGCAACGGAAAGCATGCAAGATCACAAATAACATATGCAATAAAGACTATAATCAAATTGGCATAAGTTCAATATTTATCGGATCCCAGTAAACACAGCATATAGAATTACATAAGATCAATCTCGATCATGATAGGCAGCTCACGAGATCTACACATGGAGGCATATGAGGAGAAGGAAACCATAGCTACTGCTATGGACGTGTAGTCCAAGGATGAACTACTCACGCATCACTCCGGAGGCAGTCATGGTGATGTAGACAGCTTCAGAACCCCCCTGATCTAGGGTTGACGACGACGGCAGCTGCGGAAATTTTTGGCGATATTTGACCAGGTGGCTAGGGTTTTCCATCCGGTTGGAATAAACAGGAGAAATGGCAAAGGAGGTGGAGCTCTGGCGGGCCCACACCACCAGCTGGCGTGGCCAGGGGGGAGGCCGCGCCACCCCATGGTGTTGCCCCCCCCGGTGCCCGTCTTCGACTCTTCTTCGCTCTTCTGGATGCTTCCGGGAAAAAAAAAGCACTTCGGGCTTTGTGGGGTCCAATTTCGAGAATGTTTCTAGAACAACTTTTCTGAAATAAGAAACAGCAGAAAACAGGGAACTCGCACTTGGCATCTTGTTAATAGGTTAGTCCCGGAAAACGTGTAAAAATGCTATAAAGAAGGAAGAAACCATGTATCAATTGGCATAATATTATCATGGATCATCAGAAATTATAGATACGTTGGAGACGTATTAGGCAGTGATACGTCATAAAAGTATCCCTAATTTCTGATGTTCCATGTTGTTTTCATGTTGTTTCCCACATGTTTTCCTTACACTTTATGTCATTTTTACATGTTTTCCGGGACTAACCTATTAACAAGATGGCACGGAGCCAATTCCCTGTTTTCTGCTGTTTTTAGTTTCAGAAAAGTTGTTCTGGAAATATTCTCGGAATTGGAAAATTCGAAAGCCAGAAGTCCAAATAGTCCCGGAAGCTTCCAGAATTCCCGAAGAGCCTCGGAGGGGGGCCACAGGGTGGCCACACCATGGGGTGGCGCGTGTCCCCCTGACCACGCCACCTAGGGGTGTGCCCCCTGGCCACCTCCCGGCATCGCCCTTTCTTCCATATATACTCCCCGATGCATAAACCCTAGGAGAACAGACCTTTTCCGCAAAATACATTCGTAGCTCCGCCGCCGCCGATAGGTTTCGGGGGACAGATCTCTGTTTTGGCACCCTGCAGGGATGGGGAAGTGTCCCCGGAAGCCATCTCTATCGACTCCACCACCATCTCCATCGCCGTTGATGTCTCCTATGATGAGGAGAGAGTAGTCCTCCCCCGAGGCTGAGGGCTCTACTGGTAGCTATGTGGTTCATCTCTCTCCCATGGTGTGATCTTTATGTGATCATGAGCTTTGTAATCTAGTTGAATATATAGATTTATCTTCATCTGTTATGCTACTCAAGTGGTTTTGTTATCTCCGTAAATACTTTGATCACGGGGTAAAGGTGACAGTGTGTGCTTCGTAGGGTTTAGCATGATATTTATATCTTGTGTTGGAATATGAACCTATGAAATTGTGGCGTTTGTTTAGTACTAATTTATGGCGCTCGTAGTGACATTGGGATGCCCTAGATAGGGAATATAGACTTGAGGAGTGTTGTCAAAGCCCTACGCAATGATTAGTGTTCATGATTCGACCTGAGAGTGGTTCGGAGTAGCATAGTGAAGAGATCATATTTATGCATTCAATTATGTGATCATTGTTGAGAGTGTCCTATAGTGAAAGTAGGAGCCCTAGGCCTTATTTCCAAGCATTGAAACACAGTTTTCCGCCTGTTCTGCTACATATTCGCTTGCTGCCATATTTATTTCAGATTGTTATTATCACTTATGATCATCCATACTGCTTGTATTTTATTCTCTCTTCGCCGAACTAGTGTACCTATATACCTGACAAGTATATTGGGTGTGTTGGGGACACAAGAGACTTATTGTGTCTTAATTGCAGGATTGCTTGAGAGGGATATCTTTGACCTCTACCTCCCTAAGTGCGATAAACCTTCGGTAATCCACTTAAGGGAAACTTGTTGCTGTTCTACAAACCTCTGCACTTGGAGGCCCAACACTATCTATAAGAATAGAAGCATGCATAGACATCAAGCTCTTTTCTGGCGCCGTTGCCAAGAGGTAAGGTAAAAGGTACTCACATCCTTGGGTGTGAGTGCTCGAAGTTATTTCCTTTAGATTCTGCAATTAAATCTGTTTGTTTCTTGTTTTCACTAGTTAGGCTCAATGGAAAACAACAAAAATATGAGAGAACTTTATAATCTTTATCTTGAGTTAGGACATGAAGTGTTTGAAGAGAAAATTAAAAAAACCTATGGAGCTTTATTTGCATGCTAATAGCAATGTTATTAGTATGAATGCTCACTATTATTTCTAATGCTATGGAAAAGTCTAAGCTTGGGGAAGCTAGTTTTGATGAATATGATATTTTTAGTCCCCCAAGTTATGAGGAGGAAATTTTCTTTGATGATACTTTGCCTCCAATATATGATGATTACAATGATGACTATGATATTTTGAGTCCACCTACTATTGAGGAGAAAAATAATGATAGCTATTTTGTTGAATTTGCTCCCACTACTATTAATGAGAATGACTTTGCTTATGTGGAGAGTATTAATTCTTTTATGCATGTGGCTCATGATAAGAATGTTATTTGTGATAGTTATATTGTTAATTTTATTCATGATGCTACTGAAAGTTATTAAGAGAGAGGGAAACATGGTTTTATGCATCTCATCAGTATTAAGTTTCCTCTCTTTTCGTTTAAAATTTTGAAGTTGCACTTATTTTGCTTTCCTATGCTTGTTGCTTTGTGCTTCGTTGACTTGTTTTTCTACAAGATTCTTTTTCATAGGAAGTGGGTTAGACTTAAATGTGTTTTATATTTGCTTCTTGATGCTCTCTTATTGTGCTTCAACTCTTATTCTTACATGAGCATCTTTTAAAAATCATTGTGCCTAGATGAAATGCGTTAAAGAAAAGCGCTACAGGGAGACAACCCGTTTTATTTCTCTGTTTTCATTCAGTTTTGCTTTGTTTTCTTTTGTGTGCTTTGCACCTGGTGTTGTCTATTTACTTAGGAACCACGCTGTATCTTTTCTTTTGTGTTTTTGTTGAGCCAAGTAAAGCCTCTAGTGGAAAATTGACACTATATTTCGGATTTCTGCGCAGGAAACAGATTTCTTCTGTCCACTGTTAATTACGTATAAAATCACAGAAAATTCAAAATGACCTGTGTTTTTTTTCTTAATCCTGGGATATATACGCAATTTTCTTAGTTGACCACTTTTTTTATTTGAGCAACAGAAGATTTTCGAAAAAATCAATCTCTGCCTGTTGTTCTGTTTTGACATATTTCATCCAATAATTGCATTTGCATCTTAATCTCTTTCTTTTGGTGTTCTTTTGAGAAAAAGAGTTTTAAAAGAAGTTGTGATAGTAGCTAATGTGTTATTGAGTGCTAGTCTTCTGTTGAAACTTAACCATGTGAATTTATTATTTCGATTGCACTAACATTGCTAATGAGGATTGTGAGAAGTTTGGTGTGAAGGAGGTTTTCAAGGGTCAAGAGAAGAGGATGAGATGATGTGATCAAGAGGAGTGAAAAGCCTAAGCTTGGGGATTCCCCGGTGGTACATCTCAGCAAATTCCAAGAAGACTCAAGCGTCTAAGCTTAGGGGTGCCCAAGGAATCCCCTTCATCGACAAATTATCAGGTCACTTCTAGTGAAACTATATTTTTATTCAGTCACATCTTATGTGCTTTACCTGGGGCCTATTCTTTTTTTGTTTTCAGTTTGTTTGGTTTTATTTGCTGTAATAAATAGTTGGAACCTATCATACTTGTGTGGGAGAGAGACTCTGTTTTCATTGCTTAGAACACTATAGTTTTCATTCTTATTGTTCTGTGAGTGTTCACTTTTTGCTAGTATTGCGTTTAGCATTTGTTTTCACGCATCTCTTATTCAGAGTTGTTAGTTTTAGTAGCGTTATGTGATTACTATCATGTTTGCTTGATGTGTCATGTAGAGAATTTTTGTTAAAGCGTGTCTTATGTGGTGCTTGTTGGGAAAAGAAACTACTGCTTGATGTAGAATTTATAACAGTGCAAGTAGAAGCTTGTATAGGCTGTGGCTAGAACTTTTTCATGCCATGATAAATGTTATTTTAGTTTTATATCCTTGTGGTTATTGAGTAGCATGAATAGACTCAAATAGCTGAGAGTGTTAATATGTCATCGAAATACTCATGAGTTGTTCTTGTCATAGTAAAGCATCAATATATGGTATTCTCTTTCGAATGATTTATTTGGTTGACTTGGTGCATGCTCACACCATGTTTATGACTACAAACCAGTTAAGAATAGCCTCCATGACCACTTAGTTTTTGAACTTGTGATACCGCTTATGCTTTAATTAATGATGCTTATGTCGCTATGCATGATTATGGCTCTTATGCTCTCTTGATTTGTCGCTCCCTGTCTTTTGCTAGCCTCCACCTGTACTGAGTATGAGATCTACTCGTGCATCCAAACTCCCTTAAACCAAAGTTCTTCCCATTGTGTACACCATACCTACATACATGTGGTATTTATCTGCCACTCCAAGTAAATTTCTCATGTGTTATCTTTAAAACCTTCAAAATTATTCCTGTTTTTTGTTCTTCTTTTGCTCATGAGGATGTCAATAGAGAATCTTTATCTTTTTTGAAACATTTTCTACTGCAGGGGAGTCCCCCACAGCCCTTTATTGCCATCAAAATAGTTTACAGATATTTACAAATGTACAAATAAGGATAGACTAAGACAGTCTATCTCAACCTAAGGTAGGGTTTTAATCCATGATGATAAATCCGCAGCCGAAGAAGCACTCAACCTATGCTTAAGCATAAGGAGGTCTACAATGAATCCAACTTTCCAACCCCTAAAGGAATGCCTTTCAGACTTGAAAATAACTCCATTCCTCTGTTTCCAGATGTTCCAACAGGCAAGGATCACTATTTCAGTGAAACAAGGACCTTTGAAACCTTTTTTGGCAATGGAAAGATTATGTAGGACTGTGTTATTACTCCAGTTAATTTGTAAGTAATTCCAAATCCTTGAGCTAAAAACACACTGGAAGAACAGATGAATCCAGTCCTCATGACAAAGATTACTGCAAAGGACACAATAATCAGTCCCCTTAATCTTCCAGTTCCTTCTCTTGATCATGTCCTTGGTATTAATTCTATCTTTTAGGATCAGCCATGCAAAAAAATTGTGCTTTGACATGCATTTGGATTTCCAGATCCACTTGGCAGGCATATCATCAGGCAACTGAGCAAACTGTAATTGATAGAATTTTCTGGATGTATAAACCCCTTTATTAAAATTACAAGACCAAACATCCTTATTATTATTCACCTGAACATTTCCCAAGATGTCTTGCAGATCAACAAATTCAAGGAAAGCTTCATTTGAAAGAGGCAAATGAAAAGCATCCGAAAGGTCAGTCATCATTTTCAAATCTCTCACTGAGGCCAGCTGATCCTTAGCAAAAGAGAACAATCTTGGAAATCTCAAAGACAAAGCTTGTCCCATCCAAGAATCTTTCCAAAGAAGAACATAATATCCATTCCCCACTGTGCAAGAAGAGAATTAACACCATGTATCAGCTAATTGCATAATACCTTTCCACCAGAAGGATCCACAAGAGGTCACGGCATGAGGAACCGACTGAAAGTAGTATGCATTCTTGACCAGATGTACCCAAGGAATATCCACAGAATTATAGAATTTTGCTAGAAATTTGAGCAACAAAGCCCTGTTTTGGATCTGTAGATTAATGATCCCTAAACCACCTTTACCTTTTGGCTTACACACCATATCCCAAGCAGCCAAAGAATTTACTCTTTTCTTGTTTTTGTCTTTCCTCCATAAACATCTCCTCCTAGCTTTATCAATAATATCAATGACACCCTTAGGTATCACTAATGTGCACATATAATATGTGGGCAAAGAGGACATAACTGAGTTCACAAGCACCAAGCTGTCCCCATATGAGAGAAAAGAAACTGTAGCAGAAAGTCTCCTCTCAACTCTGTCAATGAGTGGAGCAAAATCTCTAATAGAAGGTTTAGTGGTACCCATAGGCAAGCCAAGATAAGTAAAGGGCATAGAAGCCACTTTGCAGTCCAAAACAGTAGCCAAATCAATAGTTTCTTGATGAGATAAATTTATTGGTATCATTGATGACTTGTTGAAATTCACCTTTAATCCCGTGATCTGAGCATAAAGGTTGAGTAAATTTTTAAATACCAATAGTTGATCTGGATCAGAAGGTAAGATCACTAAAGTATCATCAGCATACTGAACAATAGGATAATCTCTTCCAATAGGAATTGGTAAACGAAGACTTCCCTCCCTAAGAGCCAGATTAACAATACTTTGCAGCAAATCTCCACCCAGAACATAAAGAATAGGTGACAAAGGATCACCCTGCCTGACCCCTCGTTTGCAAACAAAAGGTTTACCAGGAACTCCATTTAAAAGAACCGAGGATGACCCTGAAGATAGAATTTCCTTCACCCATTTGATGACTAAAGGAGGAAACCCTTTAGAACTTAAAATCTGGAGTATGGCACTGTGCTCAATGGTATCAAAAGCTTTCTCAAAATCTATCTTGAAAACCACCACTTTCTGTTTAGACTGTTTACACTGGAAAATGTATTCAAAACACCATGCCAGGCAATCCTGAATAGTTCTGGATT
Source organism: Alopecurus myosuroides (assembly GCA_028641055.1). Taxonomy (NCBI): domain Eukaryota; kingdom Viridiplantae; phylum Streptophyta; class Magnoliopsida; order Poales; family Poaceae; genus Alopecurus; species Alopecurus myosuroides. The sequence continues at coordinate 28,567,672 of CM054060.1, forward strand.
TAATGAAACCATATTGGTTATCATGGATGCATCCAAATTTTTTATCTTGGAATCTATTAGCCAGAATCTTAGTGATAAATTTCAGACAAGTGTTGGTAAGATAAATAGGTCTGAAGTCATTCACAGTCTGAGGAGAATGTGTCTTTGGAATGAGAGTAATGAAAGAACCATTAATACTTTCTAAAGAGATCCGAGCACTGTGGAATTCATTGCAAAGTTTGATAAAATCATCTTTTAAAATACTCCAACAATGCTTAATGAAAAGACCAGTGAAACCATCAGGTCCAGGGGCACGAGCAGGTTTAAGATGTTTTACCACACCCTCAATTTCCTCAACAGAGAAAGGTTTTGCAAGATCTTCTAAGCCATCAACCATGGACAGGAACTGAGATAAATCAGTATTAACAGTAGGTGGGCAAGAGACACCCATTCTGTTTTTGAAGCAAGACCAAAAAGCAGCAGCTTTCTCCTGGTGATCCACCAGTAAATTCCTTGAAGTATCCGTGATGGAAGGAATTGCATTTTGACGAAACCTCTCAGTGGCTCTGGCATGGAAATATTTAGTGTTTTCACCAGAGAGCTTAGCCCATCGAATTGTACACCTTTGTTTCCAATATTCAGACTGTAGAGATAACAAGTTCTTAATGTGCTCCTTAACAATGAGTCTGAAATTAAACTCTGGAACACTCAGAGATCTCACATCTTCAAGTTGATCAAAAAATAGAATCACTTTACTACTCATCTCAATAAGTAATTTCAATTTCGCTGTGATTCTAGAGGTGATCGATTTGGCCATGACAGGTGTGTTCTAAATTTTGGTCACTAGGTCCAAAAACCCAGGCTGGTTAATCCAGTGATTCTCAAATGGAAATATTTTTTGCCTTTGGAATGTTTGTTCCAATTTTGATAGTGCAGGGCAAGTGATCAGAGGTGATTTTGGGCATGGGCAAATCCAATGTATTGGGAAAGTCCAAAGTCCATTGGCATGATGTAAAAAACCAATCCAGCTGGACAAGAAGGGGATCCTTTTGCATATTAGACCATGTATAATTTCTACCCTTAACAGGCAATTCCAATAAACCCAAATGGCTAATGACATCATTAAAAATAAAAATATCATTGAGGTCAGCCCCTGGTTTATTTCTATTATCCAATGATCTAATAAAATTGAAATCTCCAAGAATCAATCAGTTCTGATGTAATGGGATGGAAAGGTTATATAGCCAGTTGACAAACTCATCTCTTTCCACACCTTTGCAAGGACCATAAACATTCACTAGAGACCAAGAAACAGAGTTATGAACTGAAGTGAATTTTAAGTGGATGGCCGAACGATGCACTTCCAATAATTCTCCATTGAAAATGGAGCCATTCCATAGCACAATTAAGCCCCCAGAAGCTCCAACATAAGGAGAAAAAACAAATTGATCAAACCTTTTAGGACAGAATGACCTAATAAAAGAGTGATCAAAATCCTGGCATTTAGATTCCTGGAGTCAAATAATAGAGGCATGGCTTTCCTCAATTTTATTATAAAGAGCCTCTGTTTTAGATTTATCGTTTAAGCCTCTCACATTCCAATAAAAAACAATCCAATCCAAATTCATAGAAGTCGTACTATCCATTGACAGCTGATAATAATAATAAACCATGTTGGCCAACATAAATGACCAACAAAAGGATAACCAGACAGTAACAACCTTGTCCATAGATCAATACAAAATAAAACCAGGATAGAAAGCAAAATGAAGGAACAAGGTCCAAGATACACCCCAGGAGCCAACAAGGCCCAATAGAAGACGAAGGCCCACTAATCATCAGAACTTGATGGGCTGGTGGGCTTCTTTGGAGCAGCTTCAAGCTTCTCCACTGTTAATTCAGAATCTTCGATCTGAAGCAATTTTCCCGCTCTCCTCAGCACAGCAACAGGTGTGATCAGAGGCACCCCATCAGAAGAAGCTTGAGGACATGAAGATTTAGCTTTCTTCCTTGGTTTAGGCTTGTCAGATCCAGGCAGAACCCGGAAACCAGCATTTTTAGCTAAACTCCACGTCACACGATGCTCCTCGATGACTAAAGGGGTAGCAGCCTTCCTTGCCTTCTTCTTGGAAGCAGTAGGCACAGGAGTAACTGGATTAAACTCCAGCAGTAGAGGAGCAGAAACAACAGAAGCCTCCATTGGCAGCAGAGAGGACATGAATTCAAATCTCCTGTCAAAGATGAGCCTGGCTTTGTGCTTTAGAAAGTATCTGGACCACTCCACAACAGGATCAGGCATGAGCACTTGCAATATCTGAACCTCATCCTCCTGCATTGCAACATCCACTAGAGTTGGTGGAACAAAAGGAACAATGGCCAATTGGTTTTGTTCCACCTGCTGCTGCAGCTCAACAAACTGTTTAGGCCCTTCTGCCCTGACATCATTCATCGAGTCAACCGTCGCACCAGAGAATTGGATAGAAATAGAAGACTGCACTTGTTCAGGTTCCGGCGGCTGGTCGACTGGTCCATCCTGCCCATCATTCTCTCCTTGTGCCTCATTGTTCCAATTGCCCACCCTTCGTGATGCGGTTGAGGGAAAACTGGTGGCACCCATGCATCCTCAACAGGAGCTTCAGGTGCACCAAAAACAGGATGCAGGTTACCATCATGAGGAACAGGGGACTCATCCCCAGGACGATTATCAGCTGCATCGTTGTCCAGAATGAAGACAGGACAAGTCCAGGAAACCACATGACCTCCATATCGCTGAACTTCACGAATAACAAGCGATCTCGGGATATCAGCTGCTCCTCCGTAAGAAACTTTGAGGAGAATGCGAACAGGAGAGGCATCCTCTCTCCACCAGGACCTGAGCTTCCCAAATTTGGATACCACCTCCTGAAGAAAATCATCGGTACGGTAATCCATATGCAGATTCAGAATCATAATCCACCCAGTCCTTGTGTAAACAGTTGCTCTAACATTGTCCCCTTCATCATGCCTCACGAAGGAGAGCATTCTACCATCAGGAAAGATGAACGGAGGCGAATTGACCAAGATGTCCCTGGCCACCTGATCTCCCATGCGGAACATGCCGACTCCAACCACGCTTTCTGAGAAGGAAATTACCTGCAGGTGGAGTTCTTGAAAGATATGATCAACAATCTGCTGCAGGATATCATCAAGTTCTTCCACAGGTGGCCGAGGAACAAGCTGCGCAATTGCCCAAGATTCATGGCTTCTGGCGGGAGCCACGGAGGAGGTGATCTAGACGTGAGCAGGCCGCTCCTCATGCGCCCATGGCTCCATGACGTGCATCCCCGCCGGGACGAATCTGGTAGGATCACAAGGGAAGTTCGCCATTGGCAATGGTTGTTCCGAATCAGGCGGAGACTCCGGCGAGGGTTTTCTTGGAACAGTAGCAGAGGCAGGGGATAGAACAGAGCGAGGGGACTCCTCGTTTCTGACTGCCATCGATTTAACTACCCAACGCAGAGTTCCATTAATTCCCGGGCATTTTTGGCGGATATGGCCCGAACGTGAACAAGACCAACACCGAATCCAGCCCGTACAATTTTCTGTTGCATGTTTAGCTAAGAGACAGTTAGAACACGACCATACCTGGGCCGCCATCTTATCAATTAATTTAGCAAAATCGTCATCGAAGGTCGTGGAGGCAACAACAGGGGCCACAGGAGCAAGATCCCTAACAGAAGATGTAACAGAATATCCTGGCTCAAAAGAGCCAAACTTAATGGCAGGCAGAGCAGAATCAGTATCCTTAGTCCCAACAACCGTACAAGAATCATCGGACTCTTTGGATTGATAAAGAAGGGTTCATGAATAACTGAAAGATTCCGTGGCTTGGACTGGTTATTAATTACCCTTTTCTTTTTCCTCGAAACCAAAGTCCACTCTCTATCCTGGTCATGATTCCACTTCTTTAATTTAGAAACCCAATTAGGACCGCCAAAGCTCCAGAGATGAAATAACACTTGAAGTGAAAGCATTTAAACCGTTTAATTTTCATGATATGAAATCCAACTTCCTTGGATGAGACCTCAAAAGAGAAAACGCGATCATGAAGGCATTTAACATTTAGTGAGCCACAATAACCACCAATAGCTGCCTCGAGAGCCAATGCAACAGTGTCTTCATCAATTTTAAAAGAAGCACGTCCAAAAGAGACCACCAATTTAAAAGCACCGTACTTCTTAGAGGCATGAACATCTGATCCGAAGAGCAATCGGACTTCCTTAGCAAGAGCAAGACCTCTAGAAAATCCAGGTCTAAAACCCTAGCCGCATGAACTAAACCCACAGAGGGGTCAATAGGATCCTGATCCATTAATGGGATCAAAGATTCCACATCCAAGATTGGAACAATAACATTAGAGTGATCTAGTAAAGAGCCATTGCGAGGTACCAAGTGATCCTGAACCTTAGCACGATGACATGCAAAATGGATCTCAGATCCAGGGTGTACACTCTCACGTACCTTGAGAAAACGCTGATCAAGCACAAAGCCTGCTTGATCTACTAGTTGAATCTTCTTGTCTTTCGGATCCAGAAGAATAAAGCCCACGTAAATGGGATTGAACTTCAGATCCAGGTTAGAGGAGAAGAGCGCCCTCCAACGCCAACAAGAGCGAGAGAAAAGAGACTTGGCCTTGGACATCACGAAGAAGAGGTGGACGACAGTGCCGTAGTGGCAATTGTCGGAGGAGGGGTGGGCGACAGTGCCGGAATGGAAATTGTCGGAGGAGAGAGGCTAAAACCCTAGATCGCCATGAAATCGCCATGGGCGCCGCCTAGGGAGGGAGCCGCCATCACGCTGAGAATCTTTATCTCACTGGTTGATTGGATTTCACAACCTGGACTAGTGGCTTCATCCGCTTATCCAAATGATAGAAGAGCTGGCAGCGGGGTGTCAAGCCCCAAAATAATACAAACAAATTCTCTTCACTATTTTTGCCCCTGATTATATCAGTCAAAGCATAATTGTGTAAACAAAAGAGAAAGAGGGATGACCTTCTACACCAGTTGCGTCCTTCACCATGGGAGCCACTCTTGTGAATCCAGTTGGCTTGTGACGTACTGTTTTGTATGTTTACCATTCGTTGACACTAGCATACACCCCTCCTAAAATATAGACATTCCTCCACAAATCTCAAACTTTTAATACCTCTGATTTATAAAATAAAAAGCTCAAGCACATGAGTGATCCCTTCTTCCCTCTGCGAAGGGCCTTTCTTTTACTTTTATGTTGAGTCTCCATCCTCTAACTTTATGCACAGTTGAGAGAGCATTTTTGCCATTCTAAGTTCTATGTGCATTTGTCCCATAAACATCAATAATTACTTCATAGTGTGATATCATTTGTTCTTAAATTATTTGTTCTAGTCTTCCTCATGAACTTTGAAGGTGTCCTGGCATTTATGTTTTTGCCCACTCTTAAGGACTATAGAAATATCACTTTGCCATGCATTCTCTATACCTGAAACAAACGTCCACCTTTCTTTTCATTATTATTCATGATCCTTTATTTGAGTTACTCTTCGTGATGCAAAGTAATTGCTATGCTTTATTATTAAAGTTTTATTTATCATGCATGTGTTTAAAGTTTTATGACCTCAGCGTGCATATGCTTTTACATTAGATTGATAAAGTTTATGTTAGTAGCATGTCACCTCAGAAATTATTGTTTTATCGTTTACCTACTCGAGGACGAGTAGGAACTAAGCTTGGGATGCTTGATACGTCATAAACGTATCCCTAATTTCTGATGTTCCATGTTGTTTTCATGTTGTTTACCACATGTTTTCCTTACACTTTATGTCATTTTTACATGTTTTCCGGGACTAACCTATTAACAAGATGCCACAGAGCCAGTTCCCTGTTTTCTGCTGTTTTTAGTTTCAGAAAAGTTGTTCTAGAAATATTCTCGGAATTGGAAAATTAGAAAGCCAGAAGTCCTAAAAGTCCCTGAAGCTTCCAGAAGTCCCGAAGAGCCCCGGAGGGGGGCCACACCATGGGGTGGCGCGGGTCCCCCTGGCCGCGCCACCTAGGGATGTGGCCCCCCTAGCCACCTCCTGGCATCGCCCTTTCGCCCATATATTCTCCCGATGCATAAACCCTAGGAGAACGGACTTTTTCTACAAAATACATACGTAGCTCCGCCGCCGCCGCCGACAAGTTTCGGGGGACAGATCTCTGTTCTGGCACCCTTCCGGGACGGGGAAGTGCCCTCGGAAGCCATCTCCATCGAGTCCACCTCCATCTCTATCGCCGTTGCTGTCTCCTATGATGAGGAGGAAGTAGTTCTCCCCGGGGGCCGAGGGATCTACCGGTAGCTATGTGGTTCATCTCTCTCTCCCATGGTGTGATCTTTATGTGATCATGAGCTTTGTAATCTAGTTGAATATGTAGATTGATCTTCATCTGTTATGCTACTCAAGTGGTTTTGTTATCTCTGTAAACACTTTGATCACGGGGTAAAGGTGACAGTGTGTGCTCCATGTGGTTTAGCATGATATTTATATCTCGTGTTGGAAGATGAACCTATGAAATTGTGGCGTTTGTATAGTACTAATTTATGGCGCTCGTAGTGACATTGGGGTGCCCTAGAGAGGGAATATAGACTTGAGGAGTGCTGTTAAAGCCCTACGCAATGATTAGTGTTCATTATTCGACCGTAGAGTGGTTCGGAGTAGCATAGTGAAGAGATGATATTTATGCATTCAATTATGTGATCATTGTTGAGAGTGTCCTATAGTGAAAGTAGGAACCCTAGGCCTTATTTCCAAGCATTGAAACACCATTTTCCGCATGTTCTGCTACATGTTTGCTTGCTGCCATATTTATTTCAGATTGTTATTATCACTTATAATCATCCATACTGCTGGTATTTTACTCTCTCTTCGCCGAACTAGTGCACCTATATACGTGAAAAGTATATTGAGTGAGTTGGGGACACAAGAGACTTCTTGTATCTTAATTGCATGGTTTCTTGAGAGGGATATCTTTGACCTCTACCTCTCTGAGTTCGATAAACCTTGGGTAATCCACTTAAGAGAAACTTGCTGCTGTTCTACAAACCTCTGCACTTGGAGGACCAACACTGTCTACAAGAATAGAATCTTGCGTAGACATCAGGTATCTACCAAAAAAATATAGTATTTGGGACCCTCTTCCTTTTGAGGCTCTAGAAGATCACCTTATTTGTTAGATCTAGGGCCGACCGCTCCCGATCAGGTTGTCTTTCCTTCTCATATTTCTCCTTTGGTTTGCTACTACTATGTGCGCATGCCTTGTCGAGCATTAGATGAGGATTATGGCAGTTGGCCTCAGGTTCGTATCTTTTCCAACTGAAAAATCACAATAACCTTCTATCTTGCCCAAATAGTTTTGATGTTCGGAAGTTATTTCCTTGTTGAATGTGTTGGTTTGAAGATTGGGTTTTTGAGTGGTGGCTCTTAGTCAGTGTTGGTTGCAAAAGGAAACGTCAGCGTGGGAGCGGCGATTCTTTTTTGATGGAACTATATTAAAGTTTCCACATTTTGTTAGTTCACATGTTCTTGACTAGTGCATTGATTTGGGCTCATTGGTTTGTGGTAATATTTTCTAGAAGTTGTCTCCATGTGTGAATAAACACAGGTTTATCTTCTTCTATGAATTCGTTTGTTTTGACATGTGATACGTCGTAAATACATTTATTTCTGTTAAATTTACCTAGCTTAATGACCCCACGCCGATACGAGGGCACCATATTTACTATGTTTAAATGGTTGGAGAAAAACATTTCCTGGATATCACATTTTGTATAAGAAATAATATGTTTCTAGGACTATATTATCATAATAAAGCATCACATATGCCAGGAACAAGTTAAATGAAACTTTTGTGGACAAATGATTGTTGCATCACCTGTAACATCCATGTTTCGCTACATTAGGGTGTGTGGTGTTGTGTTCATCTCATACATGCATGAAACAACAGTTTAAACCATGATGAAACAATTTAAATTGTGAATTTCAATGGTTTGAGAAAATCCCACAAAAAGTACCTATTTTGGGTTCCAAAATTTTGTGTTGAAAAATAATTCAATTTCACCAAAGCAAAACATGGTTTTGTTGGAAATTTCATAAGGTTTCCAAAACCTATTTTTGGCAATTTTTCTGTTTCCAAAAAGGCCCTCAAAACAGTGGTTTATTTCTGTTTTAATTTAGAAAAGGACCTTAATGCAGTTCTATTGTTTCCGAGGGGGTTTTCGCAAGTATGCCTTTTGTCTTCTTCCACCTCCAGCCAGGCAGGCAAGCACCTCGCTGGAGGGCTGCTGCCACGTCCTGCTTTAGTCTCCTCGTCGCGGATAAGGCCCCGGAAGAGAGGCGTGCTCCCTCACTCTCCCTCTATTGCGTTCGTGTTCCCTCTCCCTCTCTGTATTTTTTCCCGCGAGGCCGAAACCCTAGCTTGGCTCAGCTTCCATGGCGCCGCCGATTCGAGCCCTCCCGCGCCCAACGGAGCACCCCACGAGGTTCACTAGGTCGCCCGGCCTCTCCCCGTCGAAGGACGTTTCCCGGGATGGCCTCCACGGCGGGTATCGGGGCCATCTTCCCGAAGTCCGGCCGCGGGCCGCCGGACTCGATGCGGCCAACTCCGGCCGCCCCTGCCTACCCCGACCCCTCCTCTTGCTTCCCCTCGCCATGGTGAGCTTCCCCATGCCCTCCCCTTAGCCTCCCGTGCACCGTAGCCCCTCGTCGCCGCTCGCCATGTCCGGCCGCCGCGGTTCCTCACCGCCGGCGAAGCTCCGGCGACCTCTTGGTCGTTCCGCCGCCACCGTTAGGTCGGGCTCGGCCTCCTCTAGCCCGTGGAGCGGTTTGATTTCGGCAATTTGCGCTCAATCGAACAAATTCTTCCACAACAGAGCGTCAGTGACCAACGATGATGTCACCTGGACGTCATTGTGACGTCATATTCCAGTTTTCTTAATTTCTAGAAAAATAAATAAAATTGTTTAATTAATAACTTCTGTTTTATAGCTCAGAAAAATAAAGTAAAAATATGGTAATGTTCATAAAAATGTAAGCTACCCAAAAATGTCACTTTCATACTTGTTTGACACATTTCATTTTTGGACATTATTTTAATGTTGGTTAATCATTTAAAATAGAAAAATAAGTTTTTATTCACTAAAAATAGAAAAATAAAAGTTATATACCATTTTGCTCAAAATGACAAATGTAACCTGTTTATGATGTTTTCAAACTCATTTGAGCAACTAAAATTGTACTCACTTTCAGAATCGTCCGAATTGCCTCTCCGGGGGCTATTTCGGGCTAATTTCAGTAAAATTGCATAACTGACATACGAACCCTAGCAACTCATCAAGCATGTTTAGGGCTTTATTTCAGTGCATTAATTTTCTCATGCATACATATTGCACATTACATCGATGCCATGTTTGATTGTTGTTGTTCTTTGTGTCGGTGTTTGTTCCCCCTCGGTAGAACGTGACTCCGAAGAGAAGGCCAACAATCCAATGACGAATACTTGATCTTAACCGACAAGTCAAGCACTTATTCCAGAAGACATTTCAATTGGTTTTCTTATAACCAAGGCAAGCATAACCTCTTATCTGCTCATATATGTTTTCGAACAACATTTGAATCTCGTACTATGCATTCGATTCCAAAGTATTTGATGCTAGTAGACATAGTTCACCTATATGCTGCATTGCCTCAACATCCTGATCCACTGCTCCTAGCCGACATAGAATTGCTTGTGCGCATCGCCAGAGCCTCATATTTGCTTTGCTTAGCTTCACATGTTTGTTTACCTCTGCTCCATCTGGTTGATGAATCAGAGTTACGAGAACCTAGTATGATATGATGACGTGGTGAGATGAGCATTGTGTGGTTAACCTGACTAAGGCGAGGACGGGAGGCCACTTGGGTAGTGGTTCTTTGTCCTGTACTTGCCAACCCTAGGATTAAGGTCTCGCCGCGGAAACCAAGACTGAGCGTGCAACCACACGCGCGAGCCAATGAACCTCGCCCGACCAACTAACTTGTTTGGCCACATCCATGAGTCACGTAGTTTGCTATTTCCATCTGCGTGTGAGTCAGAAAACGATTTGGAGAAAAACTAGGGCGTGACCGGGACAAGTGATGGACGTACACGGATCTTGATCCCGACTCACAGAACATGTGCCGTCAGGAGGTGGCCAACTCCCTGTTGACGGGGTGGCCCTGTTTGGGTTGACTCATGGATAGGGTCGAGCAAGGTAAAGGTCGGAGCCATCCACCCTCTGCCGCGCTCCATGGAAGAGCGTACATGTGGCGCTAAGAGTCGGAGGGTACGTGTGGGTAAAGTGTACCACCCTACAGGGATAAATCTTTCGGAAAGCCGCGTCCACGGTTAAGGACGACTTGGTGAATGTCACGTGGCCATAGATAACTTGAAATTGACGTAAAAGATGTTGACAATGATTGAAGGGTGCCTCCTCGGAGATGCCGAGAGGGGTGATCCTTGTAGCATGAGATAGTATGGGAATGAGAAGGACTTGGTGGAATACAAGAAGATGATGATTACAGTAGTTGAGTAGTCTTCTCATCTGTTTTGAAAACCCTCTTTGAGACGTGCTACTCCTCCTCTTTTTGGAAAACAAAGATTGCTTTACGCAAATCAGCCTTCATAAAACCCTTTTCTGAAATAGCAGATATATAATAGGTTAATTAAGTCTTGTTGAGTACCTCCCGTACTCAGGTTTGCTTAATTTTGGTTCAGGTGGAGTTCCTCACTTCAGTGGTGGTTCAACGTGGACATCGACGAGTAGTTTGTGCTTCCCAGGTAGCAGCCTGGAATCTATGGGTTGGGACATCGCCTTATGTTGCGGCCTCTTAGGCCTTTTTGGTTCTTGTTGATTAGCAACATAATTTGCCTTCCGTTGTCTGATGTAATGTTGGGTCGTGTGACCTTTGCTTGTAAGCTATACTCTAGTAACACCTTTTTAATAAAGCTTCATGTTTAGAGTACTGCTTTGATCGGTTGTTGGTTTCGAGCTCATTGTTATACATTTTTGGCTATGCCTGCATAGTTGTCGCAGTCGAGGGGTTGTGGAGCCGATGATCCATGTCCGAGCCCGCCTGTCGATGTGATCGGCCTAGGGCGAGGTAACCCCAGTAACCCTCGATTGTTGTTGCACTTTCTGGACACATAGCATCTCTGTATAACTTTGGTCCCATTCCTTCAGTTTCAACCGACTCGTGGACGCTTGGGTATGCATAATTGGTTATGACTAGCATGGATACAAGGAGTAGTAGACCGGGGATCCGGACTACGTGCCGATGAATCCGGTCTGCCTGCCGTTGTTTGTTGCGGCTGGGGCTGGTAACCCTGAAGCCCTTGTGAGTCCATGGCTAGGAGCACATAGCAGTATGTATATATCTGGGTCCGGGGTCTGACAAGTCATGGTATCAGAGCAGGACTGCCTGTAGGAAAACCTTACTGTTTGGTCGATGTTGAGTCTAGTGTTTGTGAAAACTACTTTGAAACTCCAAAATGGATTGTGAAAAACCTTCTTAGGATTCTTTTTACTCCGTATCTGGTATCGATCTAAACTCTGGGTCATCATACCTGTTTTGATTTGAAAAGGTTTTGCTATCTCTTCTAGTCATTCAAAACCTAGGTGCCTTCTCTGGCAAGACGTTTTCTACCCAAGTTGACCTAGTGTTAAAGTTTCTAGAGTCATGTGTGTTCCTTACTCCGTTGTTTCTCTTAAACTAGGAGATTCCTTTCCATCCTAGTCTATGAGAGCTCTGTGGATTCCACATTATCCCGTTTCAAACTTCTAAATCCTGAATCTCGAGATCTGCTTTCCATCTCGAATGTATCCGTCATCTTCTGCTCAAACTCTTCTGGAGTTATGTTGTCTTTTGAAAGATACTTCGTGATTTCTACTCGTAGTGCCCCTTATGGCACTTATATAGTGGTCATTCCTTTCTCAATGTTTCTAACCTTGGACTTGAACCGAAGGTCCCGGAATGTGCTGAATTGCTGTGGGTTGAATCATGTGGTTTCTTAACCATGTGTTGCTCATGCCATCAGTACAGGATGCTGACCTTTAAACCAAGTTCTGTTTCTCCGGATCCTGAGGAACACCTTCTACTTCAGGATGGCTAGGTAATCTCAGCTCCAATAGCCATATGTTTTATCTAAGAATCAAAAGGGATCACGACAAGAGTGTTCTTTATGATTCTCATATCTTTGTTCTTGGTTCAGCTATACCTCTCCTTTAGCATGGGTTCTACAAATGAGTATTACTCTGTGCAACCAACGTGATCTTAGGAATCCTCCTGAGCATGTTCCCATCTCCAGTTGCTCTCAAGTCTCCATCCGTTGTTTGGGACATCCAATTGCATATGTGTGTTGGAGTCTTCCAATGCATTTGCTCATGTTTTCCGTCAAAACATTCCACCTTTGGGATGTCAGGAGAAACAAACTCCAGTACCTCGTTCATCTCTAAAACCAGGTCAAAGTTTTGTAATTCACAGAATAAAGAAGTTTCATTAGCTTCTATTCTGTTCTACCTCAGGGTATCACACTCCTTCATTGCAAGAGGTTCATGTTGAACAAATGGCAACAATATTGGAAACTTTCGAGAACCATCTTTGCGTCATCATGAAGTTGTGTTCTGGATGTTCGAAGTGACTTTCCCCGGTCCATGTGCTTATGGTGAAAGTTGCCGCCGTGGATCCGAGTAGAGTTTTCTTGTTCCTTCGGGAATAACCCCAAGTCGGTCATGCATGTGTGGACTATTCTTGAGATGGTAGGTTGTTACCTCGATTCCTTGAAGAAGTTTGCATCCACACTAAACCACTGACTGATCGTTCGTGAAAGAGAAGAAGTCCAAGAACTTCGTTATCTTTGTTATCATCTTCCCAACAAGGACTCCGATGTGTTTCTTCGCAAGTAATCCATGTAGGTGCAACCATCTTTCGCAAGTTGCTAATACCTGAGTTTTGCAATCTCGCTCATCTTCTCGAGCTTGACACCGTAGTCCATATCTTGAGAATCTAGTAAATGTGTCTTGTTGGTAACCGGTGCAATCTCTTAGATCAAACATACCGAGTCTAAGTTATCAACCCTCTAACCAGAGCTGAATCTCAAGCAGCCACGATGGTTGGTGTTTTCTCAAGGGTATTGAATTAGGTCCTTCTGAAAACCTGGCATGGTTGATGTGGTGGTTGACACAATTAGCCGGAAGACCTAATGTCATATCTCTTTGAATCCGTAAGAACAACCACTCTCCATGAGAATTCTTGTCTGGCTTATTCTAACAAGTTTCCTCCCCGTTCTTTGAAACCGGAGTTTTACATTGACTTGATGACCTATAGAAGGCTTGTCATGAGCCTTCTGTCGGTATCTAGAACATCCAGGATAACCTGGAAGTTGATCTTTCCAATATCTCTCCATTGAACCTCCAAAACCTTTTTTCAGTGGAAACAAGTTCATCAGGAGAACATCTCTTGGTGTTTTGTAACCACCAATCATCAGTTCCCTTTTTCAAGTTTTTTGTACTTGAAGTTCCGTTCATCTCACACATTGTGTGAATCCGTCAGTCACTTCATCCATGGGATCTTAACCATGTGGTAGATGTATTGCTATGTCCAAACCATGATAGGAAAGAGATTCCCTATTCTTCCGGTGTTTCAATCCCCGTTGGTTATTCATCCTTATGGTGTGACCAAGGATTCTTTCTTTGTTATGGTGCTTCAACTTCTTTTGGTTACTCATATTCTGTCGTGAAGTCACATTTCGATCCCTGGCAAGGATTTCAAGAAAGTTGTTATGGAATGGTTGAAAGTTCCGTTATCTTCCGTGTCCACTCCGAAGAGTGAACCTGATCCTGTATCAAATTCTCTTCAACTCACGACTACAGTGTTTTCTCGTGTTTTCCCTCATCTACGGATATTACATTGTGTTATTCAAGACCATCCTCATCATATTGGTATTCTATTTGAAGAAACCTTGATGTCGAAAGTTGTTGAACCTTTCTTTCCCAAAAAGATTTAAGGTCTTGTGCAAAGCTCATATTCTAAATCCTTTCAAAGACCAATCGTCCGTAAACTTGAAACCTTCTCATGTTCCTTCCGTCACCTTGATGTGTTTCATGCATGTTAACTCAAAAGTTCTTTACGAACATTCTTGTCCTGAGTTAGCCATGAGATACTCGATCTTCGTGAAGATCATTTCCTAAGAGTTTACCTCTTACCTATGGTGTATCCATCTAATACTTCACGATGCTACGGATCAACCTCTTCGAGAAAAGAACCGTAAGGTTCAAGAAGATCGTTCAAAACCGGTGTTCCTTCTTTCTTTCTCCTTCAGGAATCTCGGGACGAGATTCTTGTAAGTGGGGTAGATGTGTAACATCCCTATTTCGCTACATTAGGGTGTGTGGTGTTGTGTTCATCTCATACATGCATGAAACAACAATTTAAACCATGATGAAACAATTTAAATTGTGAATTTCAATGGTTTGAGAAAATCCCACAAAAAGTACTTATTTTGGGTTCCAAAATTTTGTGTTGAAAAATAATTCAATTTCACCAAAGAAAAATATGGTTTTGTTGGAAATTTCATAAGGTTTCCAAAACCTATTTTTGGCAATTTTTCTGTTTCCAAAAAAGCCCTCAAAACAGTGGTTTATGTTTTGTTTTAATTTAGAAAAGGACCTCAATGCAGTTCTATTGTTTCCCAGGGGGTTTTCGCAAGTATGCCTTTTGTCTTCTTCCACCTCCAGCCAGGCAGTCAAGCACCTCGCTGGAGGGCTGCCGCCACGTCCTGCTTTAGTCTCCTCGTCGCGGATAAGGCCCCGGAAGAGAGGCGTGCTCCCTCACTCTCCCTCTGTTGCGTTCGTGTTCCCTCTCCCTCTCTGTATTTTTTCCCGCGAGGCCGAAACCCTAGCTTGGCTCAGCTTCCATGGCGCCGCCGATTCGAGCCCTCCCGCGCCCAACGGAGCACCCCACGAGGTTCACTAGGTCGCCCGACGTCTCCCCGTCGAAGGACGTTTCCCGGGATGGCCTCCACGGCGGGAATCGGGGCCATCTTCCCGAAGTCCGGCCGCTGGCCGCCGGACTCGATGCGGCCAACTCCGGCCGCCCCTGCCTACCCCGACCCCTCCTCTTGCTTCCCCTCGCCGTGGTGAGCTTCCCCATGCCCTTCCCTTAGCCTCCCGTGCACCGTAGCCCCTCGTCGCCGCTCGCCATGTCCGGCCGCCGCGGTTCCTCGCCGCCGGCGAAGCTCCGGCGACCTCTTGGTCGTTCCGCCGCCACCGTTAGGTCGGGCTCGGCCTCCTCTAGCCCGTGGAGCGGTTTGATTTCAGCAATTCGCGCTCAGTCGTACAAATTCTTCCACAGCAGAGCATCAGTGACCAACGATGCTGTCACCTGGACGTCATTGTGACGTCATATTCCAGTTTTCTTAATTTCCAGAAAAATAAATAAAATTGTTTAATTAATAACTTCTGTTTTATAGCTCAGAAAAATAAAGTAAAAATATGGTAATGTTCATAAAAATGTAAGCTACCCAAAAATGTCACTTTCATACTTGTTTGACACATTTCATTTTTGGACATTATTTTAATGTTGGTTAATCATTTAAAATGGAAAAATAAGTTTTTATTCACTAAAAATAGTAAAATAAAAGTTATATACCATTTTTCTCTAAATGACAAATGTAACTTGTTTATGATATTTTCAAACTCATTTGAGCAACTAAAATTGTACTCACTTTCAGAATCGTCCGGATTGCCCCTCCGGGGTCTATTTCGGGCTAATTTCAGTAAAATTGCATAACTGACATACGAACCCTAGCAACTCATCGAGCATGTTTAGGGCTTTATTTCAGTGCATTAATTTTCTCATGCATACATATTGCGCATTACATCGATGCCATGTTTGATTGTTGTTCTTCTTTGTGTCGGTGTTTGTTCCCCCTCGGTAGAACGTGACTCCGAAGAGAAGGCCAACAATCCAATGCCGAATACTTGATCTTAACCGACAAGTCAAGCACTTATTCCAGAAGACATTTCAATTGGTTTTCTTATAACCAAGGCAAGCATAACCTCTTATCTGCTCATATATGCTTTCGAACAACATTTGAATCTCGTACTATGCATTCGATTCCAAAGTATTTGATGCTAGTAGACATAGTTCACCTATATGCTGCATTGCCTCAACATCCTGATCCACTGCTCCTAGCCGAAGAATTGCTTGTGCGCATCGCCAAAGCCTCATATCTGCTTTGCTTAGCTTCACGTGTCTGTTTACCTCTGCTCCATCTGGTTGATGAATCAGAGTTACGAGAACCTAGTATGATATGATGACGTGGTGAGATGAGCATTGTGTGGTTAACCTGACTAAGGCGAGGACGGGAGGCCACTTGGGTAGTGGTTCTTTGTCCTGTACTTGCCAACCCTAGGATTAAGGTCTCGCCCCGGAAACCAAGACTGAGCGTGCAACCACACGCGCGAGCCAATGAACCTCGTCCGACCAACTAACTTGTTTGGCCAATCCATGAGTCACGTAGTTTGCTATTTCCATCTGCGTGTGAGTCAGAAAACAATTTGGAGAAAAACTAGGGCGTGACCGGGACAAGTGATGGACGTACACGGATCTTGATCCCGACTCACAGAACAGGTGCCGTCAGGAGGTGGCCAACTCCCTGTTGACGGGGTGGCCCTGTTTGGGTGGACTCATGGATAGGGTCGAGCAAGGTAAACGTCGGAGCCATCCACCCTCTGCCGCGCTCCATGGAAGAGCGTACATGTGGCGCTAAGAGTCGGAGGGTACATGTGGGTAAAGTGTACCACCCTGCAGAGACAAATCTTTCGAAAAGCCGTGTCCACGGTTAAGGACGACTTGGTGAATGTCACGTGGCCATAGATAACTTGAACGTGACGTAAAAGATGTTGACAATGATTGAAGGGTGCCTCCTCGGAGATGCCGAGAGGGGTGATCCTTGTAGCATGAGATAGTATGGGAATGAGAATGACTTGGTGGAATACAAGAAGATGATGATTACAGTAGTTGAGTAGTCTTCTCATCTATTTTGAAAACCCTCTTTGAGACGTGCTACTGCTCCTCTTTTTGGAAAACAAAGATTGCTTTACGCAAATCAGCCTTCATAAAACCCTTTTCTGAAATAGCAGATATATAATAGGTTAATTAAGTCTTGTTGAGTACCTCCCGTACTCAGGTTTGCTTAATTTTAGTTCAGGTGGAGTTCCTCACTTCAGTGGTGGTTCAACGTGGACATCGACGAGTAGTTTGGGGTTCCCAGGTAGCAGCCTGGAATCTATGGGCTAGGACATCGCCTTATGTTGCGGCCTCTTAGGCCTTTTTGGTTCTTATTGATTAGCAACATAATTTGCTTTCCGTTGTCTGATGTAATGTTGGGTTGTGTGACCTTTGCTTGTAAGCTATACTCTAGTAACATCTTTTTAATAAAGCTTCATGTTTAGAGTACTGCTTTGATCGGTTGTTGGTTTCAAGCTCATTGTTATACAGTTTTGGCTATGCCTGCATAGTTGTCGCAGTCGAGGGGTTGTGGAGCCGATGATCCATGTCCGAGCCCGCCTGTCGATGTGATCGGCCTAGGGCGAGGTAACCCCAGTAACCCTCGATTGTTGTTGCACTTTCTGGACACATAGCATCTCTGTATAACTTTGGTCCCGTTCCTTCAGTTTCATCCGACTCGTGGACGCTTGGGTATGCATAATTGGTTATGACTAGCATGGATACAAGGAGTAGTAGACCGGGGATCCGGACTACGTGCCGATGAATCCGGTCTGCCTGCCGTTGTTTGTTGCGGCCGGGGCTGGTAACCCTGAAGCCCTTGTGAGTCCATGGCTAGGAGCACATAGCAGTATGTATATCTCTGGGTCCGGGGTCTGACATCACCATTCAAAAACGAATGTGTATTGTTTATAAGTATATATATATAATAGCTCAATAGTATAACTATTTGTGATGTTAGAAAAATATATCAGGCTAATTAACATACTTAAATTTTCTCAATGAACTTAAAAGTAAATAATTTTTTTTGACACCATTACTGTGGGGGAATCCCCCACTTCCCCCCATTTATTAAAATAATAAAAGGTTATTTACAATATTTACACTATATACATGGAATCAGGGGAGTGAATCAATCCATGATGTCAAAAAAACAGAGAGATCTCTCTTGACCCTGTACTTAAGCAGGGTGACTTCCTAGATAAACAGGGCCTTCCATCCTCTAAAACTTGGTTTGATGTTCTTAAAAATCCAACCATTTCTCTGTTTCCAGATGCCCCAGCAGGCCAGGATCACTATCTCCTCAAAGCAGGGACCAGAGAAATGCTTCTTGGCAGACTTGATTGTAAAAATTGAAGATCCTGGATTCCAAGGAATTTGTAGATAGTTCCAAATCCTTGTACTATATGTGCAATTAAAGAACAAATGCCTCCAGTCTTCATAAACATGTGCAGAACATATGACAGAATCAGAAGAGTCACTCACATTCCAGTGCCTTCTAATCAGCATATCCTTGGTGTTAATTCTATCATGCAGCAAGAGCCATGCAAAAAATCTGTGCTTAGACTGACATTTACTCTTCCAAATTCCATAGGAAAGTACATCATCAGGAATACCATCAAAATTGTGTTTATAAAAATAACTTGGATGTAATCTGCCAGATGAATTAGGACTCCTCCATTGATCTTTAATACTTGACTGGAGTGTAAAATTGACAATCATACTTTTCAACAGCATTAACTCCTCATTTGCTTGGGTAGTCAATGGGAGAAAAAAGTTATGAATACAATCTGTGTGTAATAAAAACTCATGAAAGATTGAAGCTTATCTTTAGCAAAAGAATATAACCTTGGGAAGGTTATCTTAAGCAATTGGGGCTGCCAATTATCCTCCCAAAAAAGAGCAGTGAAACCATTTCCCACAGAGCATGTAGTGAATTTTCTGTATTCCTCATATAAAGCTAGAATATTTCTCCACCAAAAAGAATCCGATTCAACCACAGCATGAGGGACAGACTGATGATAGTAAGCATCAGTAATGATCTGGACCCAAGGTAGGTCCTCCTGGTTATAAAATTTATCTAGGTGTTTGAGTAGAAGAGCAGAATTTTGTACTTTCAAATTTAGGACCCCAAGTCCCCCTTCCTTTTAGGTTTACACACCATAGACCAAGCTGCAAGAGAATTAGCTTTGTCCTTCCCTCTCTTGCTGCACAAACAGTGCCTTCTTGCTCTGTCAATGACCTCAATAACACCAGCAGGAATAACCAAAGAAAGCATGTAATATGTTGGTAGTGAAGATAATACAGAATTTACCAACACCAGCCTATCACCATAGGAAAGAAATGAGGAAGTGGCAGAAAGCCTTCTCTCAACTCTATCAATTAGTGGGGGAAAATCTTTAATAGTGGGTCTAGTAGTACCCATGGGCAATCCAAGATAAGTGAAAGGCATAGACCCAGTTTGACACTGGAAAAACTCAGCCAGGGCAGTAATTTCAACAGAATCCAGATTGATAGGAATCATAGAGGATTTGTGAAAATTGATTTTCAATCCTGTAAAGACAGCATACGTTTGCAGAATTTCCTTGAAGACCTCCAAGTCTTTTTTACATGCTGGTAGAACCACTATGGTATCATCAGCATACTGAATAATGGGGAAATCTTTTCTAACTGGGATAGGTGAGGAAAGTAGACCATCAGAATAAGCCTTATTGACTAGGCTTTGTAATAAATCAGCTCCTTCAACAAAGAGAAGAGGAGACAGTGGATCTCCCAGCCTAACTCCTCTTTTGCAGATAAATTTCTTGCCAGGAATCCCATTAAGAAGCACAGAGGAAGAACCAGATGCTAGAATTTCTCTGATGCAACAAATAAAAAAGCTCTGGAAATCCCTTCACTCTCAAGACTTGTAAAATAGCTTCATGATCCAAGGTATCAAAGGCCTTTTCAAAATCAATTTTGAGGACCACTATTTTCTTCTTGGACTGCTGGCATTGGAATAAGAATTCAAAAGGCCAGGCAAGACAGTCTTGGATAGTTCTGCCTTTTATGAAATCATATTGGTTATCATGAATAGTATCACAAATAATGTTCTGCATTCTATTAGCAATCAGCTTGGTGACAAATTTGAGACAAGTATTAGTCAATGAAATTGGCCTGAAATCATTAACAGTCTCAGGAGAATTTGTTTTTGGTATGAGAGTGATATAAGAATCATTTATACTCTGCAAAGAGAGACACCCTGAATGAAAATCATGGCATAGTTGAGAGAAATCTTCTTTTAACACATCCCAACATTTTTTTCACAAAAGACCATTGAAACCATCAGGCCCTGGAGCTCTATCAGTCTTAAGAGATTTCATAACATTAACAATTTCCTCTGGGGTGAAAGGATCAATAAGACAATCCAGATTACAAGAAGGCTTTATAAAATTGGAAAGATTTAAATGCTGAGTGGTGACAGATGAGACCCCCATTCTATTCTTGAAACATGTACAAAATGCAGCTGCCTTATGATGATGATCAATCAATGAAATCCCTTCTTCATTTTTAATCTCAGCAATAGTATTAAATCTAAACCTTTCAGTAGCTTTGGCATGAAAGAATTTGGTATTCTCCCCACCAAGTTGCACCCATCTGATGGTACATCTATTCTTCCAATAAGCAGATTGGGAGAGGAGCAGCTTATTCAGGTGTGTTTTAACAATAATTCTGAAATTAAATTCAGGTCTACTAAGACTCCTTTCCTCCTCCAGAGTATCCAAGATCAAAATTACCTTATTGCAATTGGCAATTAAAATCTTCAGATTAGAGAGATTTCTACCCCACCTTTTGAGTTCATGCCTCATGTTTTTAAGTTTAGCAGTAATGGTGGAAGCAATGTTGTTTTTCCTAATAGGCCATTTCCAAACTCTATCAATAAGATCCATGAAACCTGGCTGATGGATCCAATGGTTCTCAAACCTGAAAATCTGGGCTTTTGGAATGGTGGTGGAGATGGAGATGACACATGGTACATGGTCAGAGTTGGGCTTAGCAAGAGGCATAACCATGGTATTGGGGTAGTTTAAGGTCCACCATGTGCTAGTAAAAAACCAGTCAAGCTGCTCAAGAAGAGGTTGATCTTGCATATTGGACCAAGTAAAGGATCTTCCTTTGAAAGGAAGTTCAATTAACCCAAGATGGCTAATAATTTCATTAAAAATGAAAATATCATTCATGTCAGCCCCAGGTTTATTCCTGTTTTCCACGGATCTGATAAAATTGAAATCACCCACCAGTAACCAGTTTTCATGTGAAGGAATTATTAAGTCATAAAGCCATTGGAAAAAGATATCCTGTCTAACCCACTGCAAGGACCATAAACAGTAATCAAAGTCAAGGAAGAAAGATTATGCTTAGATGTAAAGCATATTTTAATGGCAGACTTGAAACAATCAATCAATTCTCCATCAAAAATAGCACTGTTCCAGAGAACAATAATTCCACCAGAGGCTCCAACAGATGGAGAGAACACAAATTTATCAAATCTCTTAGGACAAAAAGACCTAATGAAACTGTGATCAAAATCTTCACATTTTGTTTCTTGCAGACAAACAATAGCACACTGGCTTTCCTCAATTTTGTTATAAACCAGTAACCTTTTATTTTTATCATTAAGTCCCCTGACATTCCAGTCCAAAACTTTCCAATCCAAGAATAAATATGATGTATTATCCATTAAAATAAAGGACTGATTGAGCAAAGTAGCTGTACCAGACAACTACCAGAAATAAAAATGACACAAGATAGGACTGGAACATTGATGCAATATATGGATAGTTCACTGATAATTCCACAAAAGGGCCCAAAAGCAACAGAGACTTTACAATATAAAGCTCCCAATAGATAACCAACGAGTACAGGAGCATCCAAGGACAGAAGTCATTACAATAAAATAGCCTTTCTAACAATATTACTTCTTCTTGTCTTTAGGAGAATCTGGGACAACATCAAGCTTGTCCTCAGTGAGTTCTTCATCAGCAATCTCCAGAGCCCTCCCAACCTGCTGTAGAATAACAATTGGGGTATGAGAAGTGGCAGGGGCATTGTCTGCAGCAGGCCTAGCAGATCTTGGTTTCTTCCTGGGCTGTGGGTTGTCCTGCATTGGCACTAGCTTGAAACCATTATGCATAGCAGCTTGCCTGGTGCTTCTTCTGACTGAAGATTCCACAGAGGGAGTGCCCATTTTACCTTTCCTTCTTTTCCTTGATGGGATATCAAAAGAAGGTGAAGGAAAGGAATCATTAACCTTATGAGGAGCACTGGTCAGTGGGACATAAGATTCAGGAGAAATTTCAAAGCACAATTTCCTAGTAGCTCTCTGGGCTTTGAAGAACCTTCTTCTGGCAGTAAACTGAAAAATAGTTCCTTTAAAAGGAACAGTGGCAGCAGTAATCATTGAAAAAGGACTTGGAGAAAGTCCACAGGGCCTGACAGATGACATGTAAATAAGAGGAACAAACTTCTTCAGCACAATCTCCCATTGCATGGATGGGGGCAGGACAGGCCCATACATGTGGGAATTCCTCTGTACCCACGGCCAAGCAAAAAAGACAGGAGGCAGGTGGTGCAACATGTGCAGTGTGGACCTGCAACATATTGACCATAAGAACATTCTGGTTAACAGAATTGTCAGAGTCAGAGCTGACAGTGGAATTAGATTCGTGAAGGGGGAGGTGGTGATCCCAACCTCCAACTTTCCCAGCTTCCAGGTCCTGCTGCTGCAGTTCATCATCATCATGTTGTTGATTGGGGAGATCTGCCACTGGAGGAGGTAAATTCCAACCAAGTTCAGGATATTGAGGCATCACAAAGTGACCAAGATCCTGCTGCAGGTGACCAGGTAATGGATGCGGGTTCCCATCAAACGACATCGGGTCTTCATCAGGTGGAAGCACTTCATCAAACTCTGCAGACAGGATATAGCAGGGGGCAGTCCAAGATTCTCTCACTGCGCCTAGTGAACTGAAATTCCCGAATACAATATCTCGCGGTACAAGCTGGGGAGAGATAAAAGTAACATAAACCATAGTTCTATCCAGGATACCATCGAGGCGATGCCAATGGTGAAATCTTCCAAAAGGAGACACGACATTCGCTAAATCCCTTTCATTGCGGAAATCAAACGGAACCCCCAGCAGCATAATCCAGCCAGTGCGAGAACCAAAAGCCGATTTATGTAATTGTGTGCGATTATCATGATTAACAAAACGCACAAAAATATCCTCCTGAAGCTCATAGGGACCGTTCTGAACCAAGGCAGTGCGCGCAGCAGGGCTATGCATCTTGAAAAGGCCAGTACCAAAGAGGCAGGGCTGCGCATCCTCAACAACACGCTGAAGAGTTTGTTCGATATAATCACGAACCTGTAATCTCCAGAACTGCTTTTCCTCTGGCAACTGCTCTGGTTCCACGATAGCCACGCAGTATGCTTCATGGGCTCTGGTGGGAGGAACTGTGGGCGTGTAGAAGGAGCGATGGAGTCTCGAAGGTCCGCCGTCGACGATTTGGAATCCCTGCGGCACCCACCTCGCCGGATTGAGCTCGAAGGTCGCGGACGAAGGGATGGATCTTAGACCCTGCGGATAAGGACACCCCGTCTCAGGCCCAACATTAAGGCCCACGAAGGGAAGCCCTTGGAGTGTTCCAGAAGGCCTACGTGAAGCTCACTCGCAATACCTTGCAGGCTAAGTTAGGAAACTTGTAACCGACATAGGGTTAGAGTTCGAGTCCTCCCCAGGTAGGGTTTGAGACCTGGCCACCTATATAAGGCTAGGAGAACCACCGGAAGAGGACCAAGAAATACCGCACCACCAAAGCCTTAAGCTCGAGATTGTACTCTCGACTTGAGCGATCATCTTTGTAACCGATCTATTCAATAATACAGATCGATAGAGGCAGGAGTAAGGGTTTTACCTCTACGAGGGCCCCGAACCTGGGTAAATTGTGCCCCCTGTCTAGCCGACGATCGCCACCAGCGCTCATGGGTTCTCCTATTCGAAACCCTATAGGTTCACCTGAGGGATTTGCCGAGCAACAGATTCGACAATTGGCGCCGTCTGTGGGAACGGCGGGCGCTGGATCTCCGGCATCTTTGGCTTCATCGACAACCAACTCACGTTGGAAACCCTTGACTACGGCTCCGACCAATCCGATCCGGATCGGATCTGTCGTGGTCACCCCTCACTCGCCGGAATCGCGCCCGGTATTAAGCGATTTGGAAAGGAGCGTCACCTTGACGTTGGGAAGCCTGAAGTTCGTAACCAACAGGGACGGGATCCTCCACTTCCCTGAGGAATCAAGATCTGAGTCGGAAGCCGTCGACTCGCGCCCTTACCTGGAGAAAAGCGGCGAGTCCGTCCGTTTCAACACCACCCTCTCGAGAGAGGAACCTTCCCGAGTCCGAAAAGCTTTCCGTACGACGCCTAGGACGCACGAGCCACGACTGGCTCAAGTCTGCATGGCAGGATCGGAACTACCCCCGGAAACAGAACACAGTGTGGCGGAACATGCCGAGATTGGCGTTTCGCGGGAAGCCTGGGATCGAGCCAAGGAAGCTATGCGAACTAGCAAGCCACCCGCAGCTGAAGCGCCACACGAGGACATGATCGACTACCACTACCATCTAGTGAGAGCGGCCGCAACCATCAAAGAAGCTCGGATAGATCTGGCCCGTCGAAAAATAGCAGCGGATGAATCAAGTCAACGACGGGCTGAGCTATCTCTAACACCCTCGGTCGGAACCCGACCTGCGAGGAGGGGATACGCGTCAACATCCATGGACGTCGAGTCCTTAGGCGGAGCCAGCAGGTCGATCGCACCTTCTCTGATGCGGGTCGATGAAGACGGAAACGTCTACCCGCAAACTCCTGCTGCCACAGTCCTAGCCGCAGCAACCTACATGCAGATGAACCAACCGACGGAAAGCGACCCTCAGGCAGAACAATACAAGCAGGTGCGCAAGGGACTAGGTTTGGCAGCCGCGAGGCTCGCCTCCTATGACCGCCGGAAGGCCGCCGAGCAGCTAGAAAAGGAAAAGGAAAAAGAAAAAGAGGCATCGCGCAAGCGTAGGAGCGCTTCGCCTAGAAGAGACAAATCACCTCGCCGTGGTCGAGGAAAAGAAGCTCGGAGACGCGGCGATAGTCGAAGCAGCAGTGAAGGTAGCCCGAGAAATAAAAACTCGCGGCGTCATAGCAGCCGCTCGCGGAATCGCAGCAAAGAGCCAAGGAAAGAAGCTGATCGCGACCAGCCAGGATATAACGCGCGGTCAGACATCGCACAAAACAAGGTGGACAAGGCAAGAGCTGCGAGGAACCGCGCGCGCTCCTCGTCCAGTTCCTCGGATGACGAGGCCTGCGGCGCGCTGTGTTTCGCTCGCAGCATCCGCGAGGCACCCCTACCCAAGAGATTCAAGCTCAGCACAGAAGTCACGAAATATGATGGTTCACTCGAGCCTTCGACGTGGCTAAACGACTACCTCACGGCAGTAAAATGCCAACATGGGAATAAAAACACGGCTATGCAGTATCTCAACCTGCACTGGTCGGCGCGGCGCACAGCCGGCTGGAAGCAAGGCCAAGATCTTGTTACGCATCATGGGATGACCTACAACACGATTTCTGCAAAAACTTCCAGTCCACCTACAAAAGACCAGCAACCATTGAAGAACTACGAGCCTGCAAACAGAAGAGTGGAGAGTCCACCCGCGAGTATATTTAGCGATGGACAACGCTCAAGAACACCGCAGGAAACATCTCGGAAGAAGTAGCGGTTGAAGCCTTCGCAAAAGGCGCCCGACGAACTGCTTTTAGAGAAGAATTGGGCCGAGCAGCACCCAAAACTATCGGGGAGTTGATGATCATAGCCGACAAATGGGCTCATGGAGAAGACGCAGTGCGCAACGAGAGAGCGTCATCACTTGCGCCCTAAGAAGATCGCCATAGCCGAAGGAAAAGGAGGATATACTACGATCACGAGGATCGAGAAGAGATGGTAGCAGCGGAATTCACGCGAAGTCGTGATACTGGACGCCGTGGAAATCGCGAGTGGAGACCAAAGGCTGAGGACAAAACTCCCAAGGAGGACCTCGATGCGTACTGCTCGCTACATCTATTTACAGATAAGCGCACGGGCAAAACTAAGGCAACACACCTTCTCAAGGACTGCTGAAAGTTTATCGAAATCCGTGAGGCCTTCTCGAAGAAAAGTAGATCAGCAGCCAATCAAAATTACCCGCCACTTCCGGGAGCAGGACACCAAGGATTCCAGCCGCCACAACCCCTTCCTCCACCAGCAAATCCAAACATGGCGCTAGCCGCATTACCTGCGCCACCTGCACAAAACACCGGAGCCAACGCGTACCCGAACCCGGCAGGACAACTAGGAATGATCCAGAAGGTTTTCTCATCCCGCAGAGCTCAGAAGACAAACACAAGGCAGCTATGCATGGCTGTGCAGACCCCGCCAACAAAGCCCGAATACCTGAAGATGGCGGACCAACCAATCACATTTTCAATGGAAGACCACCCACCACGAGTCTATCGACCAGGACACGCTGCCCTCGTAATCCAAGCTCAGATTGGTAACTATGAACTGGCCCGCGTATTTATGGATGGTGGCAGTGGCATCAACATTATCTACGCGGATACGCTCCGCCGGATGAACAGGAACCTGGACGGCCTTGCGGAATCAGAAACATCCTTCCACGGGATAGTTCAGGGAAAGGCGGTCTGTCCACTCGGAACAATTAACCTAGAGGTTGTGTTGGACAATCGACGCAACTACAGAAGAGAATTCCTCGACTTCGAAGTGGTCGACTGGCCCTCACAATACCACGCCATTCTTGGTCGAACAACGTTCGCCAGATTCATGGCAGTACGACACTACGCGTACCTGAAGCTTAAGCTACCCGGAGAATATGGTGTAATCACCATCGACGGAGATTTCCAGAAGTCCAACAAATGCGACATCGAGTTCAACAAAATCGCAAAATCCTTCGGGATGCAAGAAGAACTGCAAGAGCTGGCAAAGACCACGGACCACTCCGTGATGCCCCTCACAAAGAAAAACGCGCCGGAATTGGAGTTCAGCACAAACAGCGACACCCGAAAGCATCAGGTGCACCCGACGGATTCTGCGAAGACAGCGATGGTCTCAACTACCCTCTCGCCAGCATAGGAAAGCGCGCTCGTCGAACTCCTCCATGAGTACTGGGAAATTTTTGCTTGGCAGCCCTCAGATATGCCAGGAATACCCAGAAAGTTCGCCGAGCACTCACTCTAAGTTTTCAAAGACGCAAAACCCATCAAGCAGACCACTCGACATTTTCAGAACCCAAGCAGAAAGCGCTTGGAAAAGAAGTAAACAGATTGCTAGCAGCAAAATTCACCAGAGAGATCAAGATATCCACCTGGTTAGCAAACCCGGTGCTGGTTCCAAAGAAGAACACTGACATCCTTCGAGTATGCATTGACTACACGTCATTAAATAAGCACTGCCCCAAGGATAATTTTCCCCTCCTGCGAATCGACCAGATCGTGGATTCTACTGCGGGTTGTCAACGCCTCTCTTTCCTGGACGCCTACTCGGGATATAATCAGATCCGGATGAAGCAGGAAGACGAGGAAAAGACAGCATTCATCACACCACACGGTGTGTACTGCTACACGACAATGCCTTTCGGGCTCAAAAACGCAGGCGCGACGTACCAGCGCTGCATGCAAAAATTCCTCGCCAAGCTCATTGGCAAGAACGCACAAGTGTACGTTGACGACATCGTCATCAAGACTCGAGTAGAGGATACACTCCTCGAGGACATTAGAGAAACATTTGACGCCCTCAACGCATACAGGATCAAGCTCAATCCGACAAAGTGCGTCTTTGGCGTCCCAGCAGGAAAACTACTCGGGTATCTGGTATCCGCCAGATGCATCGAAGCCAACCCGGAGAAAGTACAAGCAATCTTGACAATGAAGGAGCCAACCAATCTACACGGAGTCCAGCAGCTCGCAGGGCGACTAGCCGCCTTGAGAAGGTTTATCGCGCGATTGGGCGAGCAAGCATTTCCCTTCTACAAGCTGCTGAAGAAGACAAACAAGTTCGAGTGGACACAAGAAGCTAAGCAGGCATTCACGGACCTGAAGTGATCATTGCAAAGCAAGCACATCCTTGCAACACCGCAAGAGAGGGAGCCATTATACCTATACCTAGCCGCAACAAACTAGGTCATCAACATGGCAATTGTAGTCGAACGACCTGAGGAGGGAAAGGCATACGGGGTCCAACGACCAATCTACTACATCAGTGAAGTGCTCTCGCCATGCAAGCAACGATACCCTCACTATCAGAAACTCGCTTATGGAGTTGTTCTCACGGCTCGAAAGCTCAAGCACTACTTCCAGGAGCACACCATAACAGTGGTTAACGATGCGTCACTCGGTACAATCATGAACAACCCAATGGCATCTGGATGGATAGAAAAATGGAGCATTGAGCTGGGCGCTTGCGACATCATCTATGCATGGCGCAATTCAGTAAAATCCTAGGTAAACGTGGAGTTCCTGAGCGAGTGGACAGCGCTACAAACGCCCGGCCCGCCAGAATACACGAGTAATTGGATAATGTACTTCGATGGGTCGAACAGAAACGAAGGAGCAGGAGCTGGAATCATACTAATATCACCTAGAGGGGACAAACTGCAGTACGTCCTCCGATTGGATTTTCCACCTGATGATCCAGCGTCAAACAACGACGCAGAATATGAAGCTTTGTTGCATGGGATGAAGATGTCAGTCGCGTGTGGAGCCACCCGACTGATGATCTACGGCGACTCAAACCTCATCGTGTAGCAGACAATGAAGGAATGCGACGCCATCGCTGAAAACATGGTCGCCTATCATGTACAACCTACTCGAAGGAAGTTTCAAGGGATGCGAGCTGAAGCATATTGCAAGATCCAGCCACGAAGAAACAGACAGGCTGGCAAACATGGGTTCCACAAATACACCCATACCGCCTGGGATATATTTTGAGCGGATGACTAGACGATCAGTCAAAATCAAGAAAACTGCAGACGTACCCACAGCATCGGAGACAGAGGTCAGCCCGCAAGTTCCTATTATCGAGCTCATTCATCATATTTCGCGACAAGTTTTTCTGGTCGAGCCAGTCTAGACGCAGAAATACCTCGACTACTTGTCCGCGAAACAGCTCCCAGCAGATCCACGAGAGGCTCGACAGATAGTCAGGCGAAGCAAATCCTTTCGGGTAATCAAGGGAGAGCTATACAGGCAAAGCATCTCAGACATATTGCAACGATGCATAGCACCCGAGGACGGCAAAGAATTATTGCAAGATATCCATCAAGGAGATTGTGGACATCATGCTAGCTGGAAAGCAATAATGGGGAAAGCCTTCCGAGCAGGATTCTACTGGCTTACAGCCGCCAGAGACGCAAAGGAGCTGGTCGACAGGTGCAACGCTTGCCAGCGATTCGCACCAAAACCACACGCACCCGCTACGGAATTACATATGATACTCATTGCCTAGCCCTTTGCACAATGGGGGATATACATGGTAGGACCACTACGCAAGTCCACACCAGGTGGATACTCACACTTGCTGGTCGCAGTTGACAAATTTACCAAATGGATCGAAGCCATGCCGGTAACATCGGCAAGCGCCCAATGCGCCGTCAAATTCCTCGACTCCATCGTATGCAGGTTTGGAGTACCACACGACATCATCAGACAATGGTACTAACTTCACGGCAAAAAAACACAGCAGTTCTGTGAAGAAAAGGGCATCAACTTCAAATTTGCCTCAGTTGCCCATCCGCAAACCAACGGCCAAGTCGAAAGATCCAACGGATTAATTTCGGCTGGCATCAAGAAGCGTCTACTCGATCGTCTACACCCAGTAGCAGGACATTGGGCAGAAGAGCTACCCTCCGTGCTATGGAGCCTCCGCACAACTCCAAACCGATCCACAAACTACACACCATTTTTTATGGTCTACGAGGCCGAAGCAGTCCTTCCCGAGGACGTTAGGTTCAGCGCCCCAAGGGTTGTTGCTTACAGCGAAGAAACCTCCAACAGGGCACTCGCGGATGACATGGACGCACTCGACGAAATACGCGATATTGCACTCGCAAGATCAGCAGTATACCAGCAGTCGCTGCGCAACTATCACAGTCGCCGCATACGCCACAGGGCCTTCGCAGTAGGAGATCTAGTGCTACGGCTCAAGCAGAAGGAAGGACACAAGCTCGATCCACCATGGGAAGGACGCTTCATCATATACGAAGTTATCCCAGGTGGCGCCTATCGACTGAAGAACCCGGCGACTGGAGGCGTCTATTCTAATCCTTGGAATATCGCACAAATCCGCAAATTCTATCCTTAGATTTATTTTACTCGCAATAATAAGGCTATACTAGCCATCTTGTAGATCGAAAGAAAAACACATGATTTCTCAGTCATTGCAATAAATACATGGTTTCTCAACCATAGATACTCGAAGATTCTTCATCCTTACATGCTAAAAGTAACAGGTATACACCCCGCAAAACATACGGGGGCTACGCCTACCTCAGCATTACAGGAAAATTTATATACACAAGGTTAAAACACCTTACAACAGTTTTTACAAACTATACAGCACAACAGGATACATACATCCTACATTTACACATGACGATGAGCATTTTCAGCCGCCAAAACCCGATCAACCTCATCCGAGGTCAATCGAATGATTTCCTCTGCTGCAGGTCGAACAGCCCTATAATGAGAAGACATATCGACGACTGGACCATCAGGAAGTCTAGCTATGGAGTTGAAATTCACCTCAGGATGCCACAACCGGACGAAAGAGAGAGCCACCACCGATCCGCAAGTCATCTGATTGCGAACACACTCGCGGATCTCTCCTTCTCGACCAAACACCTTCAGAAGATGGCTCCAATCTTCAGGACCCCTTTGCAGCGGATAGAAAGCGGCGTTCATTGCAATCAAAACCTCGTGAAAGGAACTCACGAGTATCTTCGCCTGGATGACTCGAAACTTCAAGGTGGCAAGCACAAAACCCCGACTACGATCGGACAAAAAATTATTCGCATAAGGCCTCGAGCTGCCAGCTTCTTGAAAGATGTGGTTCTCCACCCACTGTTTCTCATTCCTGTCATCCGGCCGAACAACTGAAAAGCAAAGATACATGATCAAAAAAGAGCACAGAATAAGAAAGACTTGGGGGCTGAACTACCTACAGAGAAAATCATTGGCAACAGACGCCAATTCATCCATTACAAACTGCTCGCGTTCAGTCGCCAGCTTTTGTTTGGACTTAGCCACATCGGCTATCCCACGCAACGCTTTTAGCTTGCGTTCACCATCAGTTACACGATCACGGAGACCAGCCAAGGTCCCAACAGCGGCAACAAGAGGATTTGCTGGAGTAGCGGGTCCACCTGAAGGCTCCGCAGCCACCCCGGATACCTGAAAAATACAAAGAAGTTTAAGGAATAAGATGCCCTATTCGAGATATATTAACCACCTATTCGACGGGTGCTCGGGGGCTACTCCCATCGGGAGTAAACACACAATCGCGGGAAGCATTTCAGCAGAACATCTCGATTAAAATATTGAAAATACGGGAGCACATCCCAAGGTTCATTACAATCGAAGCAGTGAAGTACAAACGAAATAAACTAAGGGGCTACAATTGTGCTACCGCTCGCGGCGGTGGTCCCTCCCCTAGCACGGGCAAACAACTCGGATAACTTCCGAGCAAGGACTCCGGCTGCATCACCAAAACGACGAAGCCCTACCTTTTTGCCCGTAGCAGGATCGACATGAAGCTCCGAGTAGGCCTCCTCCAAGCCAGTGACTCCGTGCGCCAGCGCGAACTGGATGGCGGTCTTCGCCCCAGATTCTGACTGAGCAACCGCGTAAGCTTCAAGGAGATTGCTCTCCGAGAAAATCTTCAGCAGATCGCTCAGCGCGGGTGGAGACACGGCGTTGACGAGAAGGCGGCCGTGCAGTTGCGTCAACACCCGAATGGCATCGCCAATCAAAGTGCAGACACCTTCGGCGTGTCTCCTGAGCTGGGCGCAAGAATCCGTCAGGGCATCCATCCGATGGACCCCAGGAAGTTCTAGTGGGACACCCAGAAGACCTACAAAGAAAAATGTTAAGATCCAAAGGACTCAAGACGGCAGAAGACAAATCATAGGACAAAGGTAGCTTACCCGCAAAGCGCTCGGCTAGGGGACGAAGGAAGTCGACAAGGTCGGTATCCGCCTTGGTGCCAGCTTCCTCCAGCTTCTTCAGAGCCTCCTGGGCAGCCGCAAGCTTTCCTTCAAGGTCAGCCGATGACATGCGGGAGGACTCGAGATCCCGTCGAACAGCCGCCAACTCAGCCTCTTGAGCGGTTGCCCGAGTGGAGGCATTCGCCTTCTCGGTCTTCATAAACTCAATTTTAGCTAAATAGCAGTAGTTGTTAGAACCGAAGCATTGTTGGAAAAATAAAGACAAAAGAAGATGGTGAACTTACTTCGAAGAAGCTCGTTCTCCGAGGCGAGTCGGTCACGGTCCGATCGAAGGATCCCGCATTCCGATTCA
Source organism: Alopecurus myosuroides (assembly GCA_028641055.1). Lineage (NCBI taxonomy): Eukaryota > Viridiplantae > Streptophyta > Magnoliopsida > Poales > Poaceae > Alopecurus > Alopecurus myosuroides. The sequence continues at coordinate 28,600,387 of CM054060.1, forward strand.
GCGAGAACAACACGGCGCCCAATCGCCGCAAGGGAGTCGATAAGTGACTGCAAAGAACATGAAGATATAAGAATCAGAAAAGTGAAATTTGAGCCTATACTCGATTGTAAACATTCGAGTATAGCCTCGGGGGCTACTCCCATCGGGAGCACTGCCGTGCACCCGATAAAAAGAAGAAGAAGGAAAAGACTATCTCTGAGCCTGTAGCCGATCGCATGCGATCGACTACAGCCTCGGGGGCTACTCCCATCGGGAGCACTGACGTGCACCCGATAACAAATCCTAGGACGAAAAAGCATTAAAAAGCAGGTAGCGGAGTTTACCTGGCCTTGAGCGAGGGAGAGGGGATCCGCCGAGCTTCCCGACACCTCCTTCGGAGCCGAAGCCCCAGCAGCAAAACTAGGAATTTTGTATTCCGTAGTCTCCACGTTGGGGGCTACACTCGGTGAATTTTGGACGGTGTCGGCGGTAGGAATCTCACCTGCAGCTCCCACTTTATTCCTCCTCTCGGGAGGAACGGAAGAGGCGTACCTGCGAGGGCTGATAGCTTGCAGGCTGCAATGAAGACAATGCGTCAACAAGATGCGAAAGGAAATGTTCGACTAAGAGCGAGAAGAGAAACTTACTCGTCATCATCCTCCTCCTCGTCCAGCATATCCGCATTCCAGGCGGTTTGGATTGCTGGGAATGAAGAGGAAGGGGCGAGCGAGTGCAGCGGAGTTACGATGAGGGGCCCCTTCCCGGGCGATTCCTCCAAGGAATTGTCCTTGGAAGTAGCCTCGTCACCCTCTACCCGACGGTGTTTTCACCGGAGGAGACCGTCACCCGAATCCTCCACGCTATCCGAGGAATCACTCTCGGAGCTCGAGGAGGCATCAGCAACACTGGTGTTGGCTGGGCCTTCCAAGTTGCTTGCCAGCAAGTCCGAGGCATCCTCCCCGGATATCGGCGGGTAGCAGGTAGTCACGGCTAAGCTCTATTGAAAAAGACAGAAGAAAAACAAGAGAAAAATTCAGTCGACAACATCTCAGAACAAGGAAAAGAAATTAAGACAGAGAAATTCAAAACTTACTTCAGCTGGCGGCGGCTTCGATGCCTCAAAAGAGCCTACCGGGCAGTCAGGGAAGGTATCACCTTCCTTCAAACTGGTGATAGCCGCGATCTTCTTCTCGAATTCAGCACTCGAGATTTCTTCATGGCTCACGTGACTAGGATCCCCAGCGCCCTGGTAGACCCACATCGCGGATGGCCTATCTTGCAGGGGCTGAACCCTGCGCTTGAGGAAGACACTCGCCAAGTGCAGGCCGTTCAGCGCAGTTCCTGCGGCTTGATCACGAAGAGTAGCCACCTTGGCGAGTAGGGTAGCGACGACTCGGTTTTCTTCAGCCGAAAGTTTGTGCGCCCAAGACTTCCGTTTCTTCAAAACAGTGAACGGGTGGAATTCGTTGACTCCACCCGCGCTGTTGTCGGTTACATAAAACCATTTCTTCCTCCATCCCTGGGCGGAGTCGATGAAGTGCATGGTGAAGTAGCCGTTCTCGGACTTCGCCTGGATCCCGAAGCCGCCGGTGCGCAACGGTTCCCCAAGCTCCGTCTCCACCCGCGATCTCTCGCGGAAGACACGCACCTTGAAGAGGTCCTTCCAGAGACCCCAGTGGGGACGAATGCCCAGAAAGCACTCGCAAAGAACAATGAAGCACGAGATGTGCTGCATTGCGTTTGGAGGCAGATCATGGAGCTGTATGCCGTAGACATACAGCAGAGCCATGAGGAAAGGATGGAGAGGGAGAAAAAGACCGTGCGACACGTGATCCGCGAAGATCACGCGTTCATTCGCGCGAGGATTGGGTACCTCCTCTTTATTGCCGAGGCGTACCCGTTTCTCCGCTTCCGGAGGCAGCAGTCCATCTCGCTGCATTCCCTTGATACTCTTGGCCGTGGTGTTGGGTGAACGCCAATCACCTGAGCGCGGCGCGGGTGGCGGAGGAGCGTCCCCTCAGGCCCTCGACGACGAGGCGACAACATGTTTCTTGCCGCCCTCCATTGCTGCTAGCACGAGCTTGGAGAGCGAGGGAAGGTGGAGCGCGAGGAGGAAGATGAGCAAAGAAGATGAAGGCTGGGAAGTTTTCACCGTTCCACCAAGTCCTTTATTTATACACAGGACCGCTCAATCCTGGCCACTCGATATGCCACGTGGCGTCCATCGCGGCCGCCGCGTGCGAAGGCGAAACGAGAGGGCGGCGGATGCTGTTTCGTGCCACGATCCTAACGGAGGATCGTGGGCATTTACTGCGCAGTTCGCGTAAAAACCGGGAACGACGTCTCGTTTCCGGTCAAAAAGCTGACAAAGTGGGTCAGCCCTTCTACTCTCACTCCGTCATGTCCCATCGGGAGGATAAAAGTGCGCCATGACGTCATAGAGTGCATCATCAAGCTGAAGAATCTTTCGGATGGAAAACCCAAACACGAAAATAACTTCGTATGGACAAATTCCTCCGAATAGAAAATTCAAACACGAAAATAACTTCGTATGGACAAATTATGACGTGAAATCTCTTTCACGGGAAAAATACCCTACACACGAAAAACTCTTTCGTATGGGCACAATACCCTGAAAACATGAAAACTCTTTCATATGGGCATAAAAATTCCTAAACAAGAAAACTCTTTCGTATGAAGAAGGAACTACAAACCAAAAACTACACGAGTAGGCAGATCCTGCCGCTCATTCACATGATGTTTGCACATCATAAACCTGGATAGTTCAGCCGACTAGGTACATCCGGATGCCATATTCTTTCGAATATGAAGGTAAGACCCAAAAGATCTCTCTTAAGGGCCTGGAATCGCACTCAAGCTGCGTCCTCCGGTATAATTCAGTGTCAACAACACGAAGAAAAATCCTAGCGGACGCGCTAGGTACCCCTATAGGTTAAGTTCGACTCGGTAAGACCACTACGGCCCAGTCGCAACAATTCACCTCATCGGGTTCGAGTCGGAGGTCTCGAATCTTTGTAGGCTAGATTTTTTTTTGCCCTAGTCATAATTAATTGGCCCCGATCTCTCGGGAGAGCCAAGCTACTGCGCCGTATCCTTCTGCGATAACAGCCATAAAAACAGGCACTTTCATTACTCGATACTCGAGTACACAAGCTCATCACACAGGGCACACACCCTCTAAAACAGGAAACAACCATACTGGTTATCCGAAGGAAGGTTGAACAATCTGACCGTCTACCTGACTGGAAATATCCCAATCGAGCAAACGCTTGGGGGCTACTGACGAAGGGATGGATCTTAGACCCCGCGGATAAGGACACTCCGTCTCAGGCCCAACGTTAAGGCCCACGAAGGGAAGCCCTTGAAGTGTTCCAGAAGGCCTACGTGAAGCCCACTCGCAATACCTTGCAGGCTAAGTTAGGAAACTTGTAACCGACATAGGGTTAGAGTTTGAGTCCTCCCCGGGTAGGGTTTGAGACCTGGCCACCTATATAAGGCTAGGAGAACCACCGGAAGAGGACCAAGCAATACCGCACCACCAAAGCCTTAAGCTCGAGATTGTACTCTCGACTTGAGCGATCATCTTTGTAACCGATCTATTCAATAATACAGATCGACAGAGGCAGGAGTAAGGGTTTTACCTCTACGAGGGCCCCGAACCTGGGTAAATTGTGCCTCCTGTCTAGCCGATGATCACCACCAGCGCTCATGGGTTCTCCTATTCGAAACCCTATAGGTTCAACTGAGGGATTTGCCGAGCAACAGATTCGACAGTCGCCATGGTTTTTGGGGCAATCGAGGAGTGCTCGTTGAGGACAGGGTCAGGGGTTAACCAACAGGTGGTGGTGGCCTTGTCAGGGAGAGGTGGGACGGAAGACGTAACGGCCCCGGCTGACTCTTGAGTTATCACGGAGGGACACGGAGCCATTTTTTTTGGAACCCAAATATGAGATGAGTTCCGTTTACTAAAACAGTTTCTCTCAATGTGGCCATAAGAAAAGCATTTACGACATCGAATATCATTATTGCAATTATCTTTATCGTGTTTCATAGAGAGGCATCTAGCACATTTCCAGAAACGATAAGCAATGTCATCAATGACAGATTTAAGGCCAAGCTGTCCCGTGTCTTCAGGAGGGGCAAGAATAACTTGATCCAAAGAATTAGAAGCTGACATATTGGGAGCTGAATCCTCAATAGCATTGAAAGAGCCAAAAGTGATACCCAATGAATTTGACGATGGATTTGAATACCATTTGCAAGCATCATAACTAAGAGAATCCGAGAAAACCAATTTCTTGCTCACTGAACTTGTGGATTTGATGCTAGACCTAGGAACAGGTAATTTCAAAGCATCCAAGCCAAGTTGAATCTTCTTTTTGGTTGGACTAACCAGAATCCACTCTTTGTCACACTCCGCTTGCCAAGATTTAAATTCACTTGTCCAATGAGGTCCCCCTCTACCCCAAAGGTTAAAGGAACATTTGAATTTGGCACAAGAGAAAGATTTGAGTTTATAAATATTTAGTAAATAAATTTTCATTGTTAATTCTTAGGCCAAAAAATATATTTAGAATTCTTATCTCAGTATGTGTTTCTTCCTCAGAGTTACTTAAGAAATTTTGAAATGTGAAGCCTTTTAGAAATTGACTCCGTCTTAGTCGTGAAAATTTGACCATTATTCTATATATTAACATCACGATCCCAAAATTAAGGTAGGTACAAATACCACTATTTTGTCAATTAATTTTATTTCCATTTCCATTACCGTGTTTATGTGTCTCTATTCAAAGTTTGACAAGTATGTTCGCAAGGTTTCTATAATGCAATCTTTTTTGATATATTATTTATATTCTATGTTTTAATCTTGATCTTAAATTATTTGTTTACACAAAATCGACATGTAATTTTTCATCCCGTAATATGAATACATCGCTAGTGTGACATAGTTCCAATATCTGAATGAATGTTTGGTCTTATTTAGTGATTGATTGATTTTTGCTCCTATATTGATTTCAGAGCATCATAGAAAATACATGAAAAATACTCTAAGGATGTCTAATTATACAACACAAAGAAGATCCACAAGAAAATGTTCTAATAAGTAAAGTGGATATTATTTACGTGTTCTAAATAAGTACTTAGTGACATGCTTTTTCATGTGGATGTCAAAGATGTGAAATCTTCTGTGATTCCAATAATACTTTATACTACGGAGGCTAGGGTTCTTTCGCAGATTATGAACTTCCAGATGGCTTGAATGGCTTTCAGTTACTTGGGTTTTCCAATGGGAACAACTAATACTTCCATCGAGGATTTTCACCCCTTTGGTTGATAGGATTGATACAATAAGTTGCTCTATCATTTTCCACTGATTCAATAGTTCTTTTAATATCAGCATAGCAGGAGAATATTTTGTATTTAGTAATGAATTTCTAGCCTCTTTAGCCACATCATCAAATTCCTTAAACAAAGTTTCCAGCACAAATGTTTTATTTTCACCATCCTCCATATCATGGAGTTTAAGAAACATTTGTTTCATAACAGGGTGGAGGTTAACAAACTTAGCTTCTGGCATGCGCACCAAAGAAGCTGTAGCAATTTCATAATTGTGGGCCGACAAACATCTATCTACAAAATCATCATGTCTCCTTGCAAAATTAAGGACTTGTTCAATATTACTTTTCCCAATAATAGATCCACTTTCTTACTTCATTTCATTGGTAGTGAATTTAGGCAGCAACATGATGACAAAACAAGAAACAAAACTAAAAATAAACTAAATGCAGGAATCTAATTTTTTTTTTGTATTTGGGTTTTAGAGCACACAAAGTAAAGCAAAAAATAAAACAAGCAATACAAAAACAATATAAAATGCTTGGGAGTGTGAGACTCCCCTATTTTGCAGATTCCAGTATCCCTAGCAAGGCGCCGGAAAGCTTGATTGCTTGGGGGCGTGTGGTTCGTTAGGTTACTCCAAGTGTAGAGTTTGGTGTAGAACAGTGTCAAGTTTTCTCTTGATATCAACCAAGGTTATCGAATCCAGGAGGACAAGGAGGTTCTTCAGAAGGTTGTCAGTGGCGCAACTGACATGGAACCTGCACACAAATAAACACACTACTTTGCCCCCAACGAGAAAGAGAGGTTGTGAATCCTCCGGTCTTGCTACACGTATGGTGCAGAAAACAGTGATGACTGCAGGAAACAGTTGCGAACAGTATGAATACATTAAGTGGTTTAACAGTATGAGGAAAATGGACCGTGGTCCACTGTTCACTTGTGGTATCTCTACATAAATATTTCTAGCATGTTAGGTAAATAAATTACAGCTAGGAAATTGACAAATAATGAAGACATGTCAATGCAATATATGACAAGATGTTCACTATGACATTTAACAGGGCATTACAACAAAATACATAGACTTGTTATCCAACGCATCTATGCCTAAATAATCGACCTTCAGGGTAGCATCCACATCTCTTCCAGTATTAAGTTGCAAAAAACAGATTATTGCATGAAGTATTGTATGTAATGTAAACAATGCATAATACACGTAGACTAAGCATCATTATTTTATCCCTAGTGGCAACAACACATCCACAGCCGTCCATGTTTCAGTCACTCGAACGCAGATTTTTAGAGGCATGAACCCACTATCGAGCATAAATTGTTCCTCTGAGATTTACAAGCATCTACTTGTCCAAAGAATATACTAGCAACAGAGAGCATGCAAGATATAAATATCATAGACATATGGATAAATAAACAACTTGCTCATATTATCAATATTCATCGGATCTCAGCAAACACAACATGTAGTATTAAAATGCGATGATCTTGATCATGTAGGGAATCTCACAAGATCTAAACATGATAGCACAAAGTGGAGATATTACCATCTAGCTACTCCTATGGACCCGTAGTCCAAGGATGAACTACTCACACATCACTCCGGAAGTAGGCATGGGGGTGTAGAGCCCTCCGGTGATGATTCCCCTCTCCGGCAGGGTATTGACAAGAGCTTAAGAGACCTCCCAAACTAGGGTTGACGATGGCGGTGGCTTCTGATGTTTCGTGGTTTCTCGATCTGGTATTTAGGTTTTTCGGACAGAAGGAATATATAGGCAAAAGGGCAGCATCGGTGGCCACCCGATGGGCCCACGCCACTGAAGAGTGTCGCCCTGGGGTGGGCCACGCCCTGGTGTGGCGTGGCCACCTCCTGGGTCGGTTGCTCATCCCCTTCGAGCTTCTGGAGTCTTCTGGCGTATTATGTGCGGACGCCAATTTTCGTCCAATTCCGAGAATATTTTGCAACTAGCTTAACCGAAAGAGAAAACTGCAGAAAACAGGAAACACTGTGGCATCTTGTTAACATGTTAGTTCCAGAAAATGTACAAAAATACTTTGAAATGTAAACAAAACATGTGGTAATTGATGTAATAACAACATGGATCATATAAAATTAAAGATATGTTTGAGACGTTTCACCTGACATCTAAGCTTAGATGACGAGGTGTCTCCTATGCCGGGGCTGCCGCGAGTGCTTCCATCCAAGGACGAATTCACCCTCACATACTAATCTTTGACACCAGTAATTTCTTTGTCAATCCACTCTTACCGGTTTCTTTTGCCTCGCAAGGTGCTAACTAGTGCTCAAACATGTAGGGAACTGGATGATCATGGAACCAACACTTTTGTCCTGCATCTCCCAGTGGCTCGCCTCTTTTACGTGGGATCACATCGATTCATGAAGAAGGTCCTTCTCCTGGACGTTCAGCGGGTGGGTCGCCAGCTGCTTCTCCTCCCCCGTGCCGGGCATCGCCTATTTTCACACTCCGTCTCACTCGTAGATTTATGGTCCATGCTTGTATGCACTTGACGATGATTGTATGCACATTTGGATGTTATGTATGCGAATTTGGGTGTCATGCATGCAAAGTTGGATGTTATATTAGTATTCCTACGTCTTTGAATTTATTCTACTCCCTCTGATTTTATATCCAAGACTACTATCTCAATTCCTAGATACCAAGAAAACAAAACCAACTATTAAATAGCACAAATAACTATATAAAAAATTTCTTGTGTTCCGTACTAATTAAACATATTGTTTGTGTTGCCTCTTTCTCTATGATTGCATGCAACATTCGTATTAATGAGCACCACTATACGAGGTAAAATTATAATCAATTCTTCTTGGGAAGAGACGGTGGCCTTGTATAGATAGAAATTGTATTTTTTATAGTGGCCTTGTATACAAAGATGGAGGGAGTATTTTTTCTAGAATTTTATGGTTCTGAAAAACGAAAAAATAATTCTGCACAAAGAGCTACGACGACGGCTTTGCCGTCGGCATAGCATCTGTGCTGACCAAATGGTTGATGCTATGCCGACAGTTTTGCCGTCGGCGTAGTTCCCCACCCCGACACAGCCAGGTGCCGCCACATGTCCCTCTCTAGGTCGAAGGCTAAGCCGTCGGTGTTGAGCATGCCCCTGCCAGTCTTGGGCTAGGCCCACACCCGTCTACCCCGACGGCATCTACGACGAGGGCTAGGCCAGGTTGTCAGTGTAGCCGTATACGCCAAGGGAAATTTGTACGCCGATATGTTTTCCGCCTGCGCCTACACGGCTATATGCCGAGGGATCTATAGCCTACGCTGACGGTCTTCGGCCCTATGCCTACGGCCGTTTTGTTGTCGGCGTAGCCCCTGTTTCCTGTGGTGGCCGCTTTCACTACCTCAAAGCGTGTTCCTGGTGGGATTCCCTATATATCGCGTTAAGCGAGTCCCATGCGTGGCTCGCCCGCGCTGGCTCCTCCTGATTTCCCCACCACCCCACACGTGGGCCGGCCCAATTAGCGCAGCAAGCAAGCGCACCCTCAGACTGTTTGGCAGCAAGCGCACGTTGGGACGAAGGCATCGCTGCCGAAAGCTGCAAGCGCTATTGCCTTGTCGGGGTGTTCCGTACGCAGTTTTTTTCTTGCTTGCCTATTATTTATCTATTTCTATATTTTTTTAAAAAAAACTTTTATATGTTCAAGTATGAAAAATATTTAGATTGAAAAAAAAATCAAATTTAAAATGGTGAACAAAATTTAAATCAAAACAATTTTTCGAATTTGAATAATTTATAAATTTGAACATTTTCCAGTTTGAACAATTTTCTTAAAACAAATCAGTGAACCTAAAATAATATTGAACAAAAAATACGGATGCACCAAAAATAATGGTGACCAAAATAACAGTAAACCCAAAATTCCGGTGAACGAAAAGTAATACCAAACAAAAAAAATTGGTGAACCAAAAATTTTGGTGAACGAAAACTAAGAGTGAACAAAAAAAATTTGGTGAACCAAAAATAAAGTGTACCAAAAAAGGCCAATTAACCAAAAAAATAGTGAAACAAAATTTTCGGTTAACCAAAATGGTTCCAAATATAAAAATGGTTTAATGTTTAAAAATGGTTTCTACATTTGAAAATAGTACGATAAAACAGAAAGAAAAAATAATTTGGATTTTTAAATATCAAAACGAATATTTTCAAATAAAGAAAAATAAAACTAAAATATAAATAATAAAACAGAAAAAGAAAGAATAAAAACGGAAAAGAAAAATAGAAAAAAAATAGAAAAAAAAAATAAAAAAACAGAATCAATTGACAATAAAAAGGTTTAAAAAAGTACATTGGACACAAACATCTCACAGCTCATTGGTTCTGCACGTATGTTCCTCATGCGGAGGTCCCTAGTTTGAATTCCCTCCCTTCCTTTAATTTTCTCATCATTTTCTGTTCAAAGAAAGACCAACGGGCCGGCCCATTTACAAATTGTATACGGGCGAGTTGTAGCTACGAGTCGCAGTGAGCGATATATAGGGTCTGCGTTCCTGGTAAGCCATTGACACAAGACGCAGACCATGGTTGCGATATAAATGGGCCTCGAGCCGTCTCTCTGTGCCGAGCAATAGAAGCCCAACACTTGTGTTCGTTCGTGCTGTATAATTTCCTGGCCGATTGAGCTGCGAATCGAGCGACGACGTCAACTCGTAGGTTGTCCAGCGATCACTCGACTGGCCGCTGGGGGTGGGGGGAGGAGGGCGAGTCATTGAAGGTCGCAAGTGAAATACTTCTATCGTTTATCAAGATACCAAGCCAAAAATAAAAAACAGCATTTCCATGTATTTGGCAAAATAATTACATGAATATATGTTATCTCTATCTCAAATCATATAACGGAGGTATTTAATAAAACAGACACAAAACTACCGTTAAGATTTCAGACATAGATCTACTGCTATTGTCAACACTGGGATATGAAATTTCAGCGGCACGTCAGATTGGAGGTTTAAACAATTGGTTTGAGAAACAATTTATTATATTCATCTTTTTAGCAACTAGTATATCCATTTTCTTCATTTGTTACTAAACTAAGTATTGGAAAAATTAAACAAGAGGGAATTGATCAGGTAAGCACGTACATGCGTGTATCCTCTCCGTACATAATTGATAATTCGGTGATGATTTCATGGGACGGACCCATGTCGCAAACGATACGGCGTCCGGGTAACGAAGATCACCGGCGTTGTCATATCCGCCGCTACTCGCCGGCCATGTGCCATCCAAGTTTGGCGGTTTTCGAGCGAGAGCAGCATTAGGGTAGTCAGATCGATTGTATTGTGATGTGTGAGAGGCGAGAGGAGACGGACGATTTCTGGCCTAGGAAGTCAGCTAGATGGGTTGTTGCCTGTTGATTGCTGGGTCTGGGTGCGTAAGATAGACTTCCGCTAGCTTTGGGCTTAAATACTACTCCCTCCGTATCAAAATATAAGATGTTTTAGCATTTTGTAGATATAATGTATCTAGACATGTTTTAGTGTGTAGATTCATATGCATATTACGTTAAAACATGTCTAGATACATATTGTTTAGGAAATGCTAAAACATCTTATATTTCAATACGGAGGGAGTAAGAGTAATACATAGTTATCAGCAGCTATTAGTATGTATATACCAGTATTATACGAGTAGTATCTGCTGCAATATGTGGGGGACGAACCATTGAGGGGGGTCTAGCCCCCTTGTCTCCGCCCCTGTAACGAATCAGCCTAGCATTATTAGCATAGTATACGCCGGCCGGCCATTATACCGGACGGTTAAGACAGTAGGTAAACGCGTTACTGCTCCATCCATGGATCAGCTGCATCGTCAACCTAATTTTGTCCGGCCATGCATACCGTAGTATAGAAAATTCCATTGACCACATCGATCAACCACCATGCGCTACATCGAAACGTTTCGCATCCACCAGCCAGCCCCTGTATGTCGTCTAGGTGTATATATGGTGGTTACCAAGCCACTTGGCGAGAACATGTATATATATATGGTCGACGCGCGCATGTGAGAAAATATCAGTGTAGTCTCTATACCCTCCCTCCGTTTTCCTAAATGAATCCTAGGATGTGTCTACATGTTTTCCAAATGTAACTTCGAAAAAATATAACGATACCACATTTGCATAACATATTGCTCATGCATAACTTTAAGGAAAAAAAGGATCGTCGTGTATTAATTGATTGCCATTGGTCATAGTTGAATATTGGGACATGTGCTCCTTGTTTTACGGGATTAATGAGTGGTGATTTTTGGCTCTCGAGAGCCGGTGATCCTAGTGCTTTAAAAAATTCAAACATCCAACTTATAAGTTTCAAAAAAACAGGAAAATCATCTAATCATTCCTAAAAAATCCGAGTTGCCGCTATTTGAAACAGTTCCCAATATAACCTCTAGGTTGACTGGGGCAGCATCGGAGCGTCGGTGGGCATTCAAATTAAGAAAAAAATGGATTGCGCTGCCATTGTTGGCATGCAAACGGATGTATTTATTGGTGTTTGAACTCAAATTCTGATCCGGACCGTTCCTTCCCAACAGTGCACTGCCTACCAATATTGCGAACGGGGTTCCTTCATATGAAGATTAGGGGGCATTTGGTAGTGAGGGTCCGCTAGTAGACATGGGCGCTTCCGCCAAGTAGACATGGGTTGCATGTTATTCGGTATAATCATTAAGAAGAATGATGCGTGCGAGACCAGGTGCGGAGACTAGAAGCTTATCATTCCCATTGGCCAAACAGGGCATGGCATGCTTGTGTCCATGTTTCCGTTTAGGGGAGCACACGTTGTGACTTCCGTCCCGTATATTAGGGATACGGAAGTGGGATCCCACATATCCCACCTATAGTTAATTTGAAGATTTTTCGCTTAAAATTTTGACAAGATTTTGAAATTTAAAAATCTCAAATGCGCTATAAGTGGGATACATAGGATCCCATTTTTGCATCTGTATACCGTAACAAACATTGATGGGGTGCTTTTTCTAGGGGCGGCCGTTCGATGTTGTTGTGGTGGGGAACAACCAATTGATGGTTGCGTGAGACAAGTTTATTTTTGTAATCTCTCCGTTCGCTTTTATAAGTCACGCTACTTAGCACTACAATTTTAACTATATATATATAATAAAATGATTGAATCTATATACAAAACTAGTCTAGATTCACTCAATTTACAATTTTTGTGACAAAAATTGGAATGATAAAGTGAAGTGAATGGAGGGAGTACAAGCTCTTAGTCCAGGTTCATATGAGGAGCTAGCATCAATATATCAACTCACGCTTTTGTATAGCACGTCTAGTTCACCCACTCTATACCGCTTGTTGGATCACGCGGTCTGCACCCTGAGCGCACAGTTCAACCGAGGTGTGCCTGATGTAGGGCTCGAGACCAATTTCTAGACCCAGCCCGGTCAGAACATGGGCATGCGATTCAACAATTATCCCGACTTAAAAGAGGGCTGATCGTGGATGAACGTGCGCGCGCATGGCCATGCCGGAGCCAGACAGTCAGGGAAAGCTCAGAGAAACCTACGTGAAAATTAGCCATGCATGATGCATCACCGACGTACATGCATGCGTGTGTACTTGTCCAACTACAGCTTATCTGGCCATGCAATCAGCCATCACCGACGCGTGCAGGGGTGACATGCCAATAATGGAGATCTGGGTCACAATCGCCATGCGTGCGTCGGACGGCTGGATGCGTCTGGGAACGGCACGAGACCAAATCCACTCTCTTTGTAATTTCTAAGAGCCAGACAGTCAGGGGATCGAAGCACAGAGAAACCTACGTGAAAATTAGCCATGCATGATGCATCACCGACGTACATATATTTGCCGGAACCAAGAGAACTCTTGAATCATGTAGCAGACCTCAAGAAAATTGATAAAATTGTCAATCTTCTAAGATGAAATCAAATATAAGAATATATCATGATTATATAATATAGTGTGCACAACTAATCAACTTTGGCAACATCAAAATTCCTACTACCGGATGCAACCCTAGTGCAGTGGTGAACTAACGAGCTGGGAACATGTCGAGTGGGAGATAACATGCGAGTACGTAGGTCCTAAGAATGGTCACTTCACATATTTTTTAGACAGGTTGCTTCATGTTTTGGGTTGGCCCTAAATACCCGACTAGAATGTTTGGGCATACAAGGTTACGCTAGCACAATGCAGTAAAAACGGAAAGTTCCATATTGCCGGAAACGGAATTTCCATTTCCGTGGCCGTTCCGCCGGAATATGCTGTTCCGTTTCCGTTTCCGTTTCCGCATAAAAGTTTCCGTTTCCGCTTCCGTTCCGCAAAATTCCGTTTTCGTTTCCGTATTCTCATTCCGTTTTTGTTTTTCCGCGGAAATTTCGGAAAGTTTCCGTATCGTTTTCATCCCTACATGCCAATAATGGAGATCTGGGTCACAATCGCCATGCGTGCGTCGGACGGCTGGATGCGTCTAGGAACGGCACGAGACCAAATCCACTCTCTTTGTAATTTTTTTTTAGACTAAAAGAGGTATACCCCCGGTTTCATTGAAACCAAAACGAAGCCAGCAGGCAGTTAAGTTTTACAGGCCACGAGCAACGCCTACTCGGCGAGCTAGTTTAAAAGGAGAGCACATGCTCACAAGGGGAGATAACGGTTTCAACAACTCCCACAAAATGAAACCCCTAACGGCAACTAAGGCAGAGATTTAGCCCAGAACTTGGCGAGGACCCGCTTGCATGTGGCTTCCTGGGCAGCATCCAGCTCTGGGAGAACCATCATCTCCAGGCAATCTGGAGGAGCTCCCCGCGGCATTTGTTCATCTTCAGGATGATCTCGTCCAGGATAGGTGCAGATGATGGAGGAGCCGGGACCTTCCATTGCTCCAGTTCTTCCACTGCTCTTCTCCAGACGTCCCGAACACCTGGCGAGACGAGCCCCTGAAAACACGTTGCATTTATTAGTTTCCATATAGCCCAAAGGACAGCAACACAAGTAGAATTGATATGTGAGTTCTTCTTCTCACTGATCCACTATCTTGCTACACTTTCAAAACAAGAACCAACAGGAACACCCAGGAAAGCAGAAACAACAGGCCAAACCAGGCGAGCCACAAAACAGTCAAAGAAGAGGTGGTGGCAGGTTTCCATTTCAGCACAGAACAAACAGGAACCGTCTGAAACTGGACGGCGTTTAGCCAGGTTGTCTCTAGTTAACAGGAGATTATTGGCAAGGAGCCAAAGGAACACATGCAACCGCGGCTGAACTCTAAGACCCCAGACAGCTGGAGTGTGCACAGGCACAATTCCCCTGTTGTTAACAAAGCCATAGAAGGATCTGACACTGTAAACACCTGAAGAATGGAACATCCACATGGGTACATCCTCTTCTTCAGTCAAGACCACTGTGTTAACAAGTTGGGAGAGCTCTAACCACAAAGCATAACCTTCAGGGGAAACATTTTTCCTGAAGGTGAGTTTCAGTTCACCATCTTGGTAAGCCTGAGCTACTGTAATATCTTGTTCATTAGAAATTTCAAACAATCTCCAGTAGTACACAGCAAGGCTGCAGTTACCAATCCACACATCACTCCAAAACTTTGTTTTCCAACCATTACCCACCTTCCATCTATAGCCACATTTGGCAGCTCTAGCAGCCCACATCACTCCCTTCCAGAAGGGAGAGCAAATATTGGGAACAAAGGAGAAAACATTTGGATCAGGATCATATTTGTAATCTACTATTTTTTTCCAGATCTTGTCTGAATCATTGTGGTATCTCTTAATCCAGGAGGCCATTAAGCACAAGTTAAAGTATCCTAAGTTCTGGACACCTAGCCCACCAAATTCTTTTTTCATGGAGACCAAGCCCCAATTAGCTAGGTTGTCGTGGTGGTATCACGGCAGATGCCATGTGATGGCTAAAGTGTTGGGGCCGATGGACGCTGGAGGTATCCGGGGAGGAATCACACGGCGAGTAGCCGCGTGTGGAGGTAACACCCCTACTCCTGCCTTTCTCTCTATATGTGTGTTCTCCGAGTAGCCACAGTACAAAGTATGCCTCTTGGCCGGGTAGTCACTCTCTGCTCTCTCTACTGCTAGCACTTGCTCGTGTAACAAATGATCTCTCACGTAACGTCCCTCGCGCAGGAGGAGGCAGGGCACCTTATATACTGGTGCCCAGCCGAATAGAAAAAGACTATAAGGTACGACTGATGGGACAGGCACACTGCAGAATAGAGCACGCCTCCGGCTTCTCGCTGACGCGGGTGCGGGAAGTCGTCGCGCCATTCGGAGATGGGACCTGTCCACCTTGTCAGTGAGATAGGGTAGGCTCCTAGACCTGTCCTGTCCCCTCTGTCAGTGACAGGACTTGACAGGCGCCTACCGCACTGTAGCCACGCCGTAGCGCGGATAATCACGCGCTCCGTAAGTCGAACCGCACGCCGGTACGGACGCAGGATACGCGGGATCCCTTGTCAGAACGGCTCCATTGACTTCTTGCCCGAGTAGGAACACAGTCCCTCTACTCGGACCAACTTCTTTACTCGGACGAATATAACTTGCTTGATATCTTCTCTTGGCCTTCGGTGGGCACGGCCGGATAAAAACCTACCGGGTAGCAAGTATCCGGGTAGCCATCTACCCGGTCGAACAGCATCTTGATCTTGCCTTTAGCACTTGCCTTACCCCTACTCGGGGGTAACCCCCCGACATAGGTGGTATTTCTTATTATTCTCAGAGTCACTCGAAGTGGGCCATCTGAGAATTAATGGCTTTAATAGCCCATTTTGGGAACTTAATAACTGACAGTAGGTACATAGGTATACTAGCCAGGCATGCTTTTAGAAGCACTAACCTACTTTGGTAGCTAAGAAGCTTACCCCTCCATCCAGCAAACCTTTTAAAGGTTTTATCAACAAGAGGTTGTAAATCCTCTTTTCTTAACTTGGTATAGTGGAGAGGCACACCAAGGTACTTACAGGGGAAATCTGCTGTTTTACAACAAAAAATCTTAGCAAAAAGGTTCTTTTGGTCCATATCCACATGAACAGACATAAGGTCAGACTTATGGTAGTTAATTCTCATGCCAGACATTTGTTGAAAATAGGTCAGGATCCATTTCAGGTTCCTAGCAAAATCTACATTAGCTTCAAGAAAAAGAATTGTGTCATCAGCATACTACAGGCTAATAATCCCACCAGGGATCACCTGAGGAAGGAGGCCTTGGATTAAGCCACCAGCAGCAGCTTTAGACAGCATTTTAGAAAACACACCCCCTACAAGATTAAACAAGATGGGGGAGTAGGGGTCACCTTGATTGAGACCTTTGCCTACTTTAAAGTAGGAGCTATTAGTGTCATTAATCCTAACACAAAGGGATCCCCCCACCAGAAGATTTTTAACCCAAGTCCTAAAAATAGGACCAAAACCTCTAGATGAAAGCATATCATCCAGGAAATCCCAATCAACTCTGTCATAGGCATTTTCATAGCCTAGTTTTAAGATAAGGGCAGGATCCCCCCTGGAATGGGATGCATGGATGAGCTCTTGAGCTGAAACCACACTTTCCAGAATGAATCTACCTTTAATGAAGACAGTTTGGTTGGGAGAGATTAATCTACTGCCAACCAACGAAAGCCTATTAGTAATTGCTTTTGAAATAATTTTCAAACTACAGATACCCAGGCTGATAGGTCTGGATTTTTTCATATCTCTAGCTTCAGGCTCCTTAGGAATCAAGGTCACAATGGCATAGTTAAGCCTGGCAACAGGAAAATTACCAAGCGCAAAGTCCTTAACTAAGGCCATGAAGTCATCTTTAATGGTTTCCCAAAACTTTTGATAAAAAAGGAAGGAGAACCCATCAGGGCCAGGAGCTCCATTGGCATAAGAGCCAAAAACAGCCTCCTTAATTTCTTCCTCAGAAAAAGGCTTCTGGAGCATAAGATTTTCATCAGAGGTAACCAAGTCCTCATGATCCCAAAATCCTTCTCCTAAGGCAAGGTTCATCCTAGCTTCAGCAGCAAACAGAGACTTATAAAAGTCCACTGCCACCTTAAGCATATCACTGGTTTGGTCAACAAGGCCATCAGGTCCATCAAGGATAACAAGTTGCTTCTTCCTTCTTCTTTGATTAGCCACAACATGGAAATAGGAAGTGTTCCTATCACCTTCCTTGATAAACTTGTCCCTAGATCTCTGCCAGGCTTTAGTTTCTTCTAATTTAAGCAATCTATCCAGGTCACACCTAATCTGCTTGAGTCTAGTCTTTTCTTGATCAGAACGGAGGTTGGATTCAGAGAAGGTATCCAAGATGTCAAACTCCTGGATAAGATCATTCCTCTCTTTTCTATTGGCAGCATCAATGTTAATGCTCCACCCCTTACAGTTTTTCCTGAGATTCCTCAGCTTAAACTGCCACCTATCAATAGGGGAGGATAGAGCACAGGGGAGAGTCCACAATCTTTTAACTAGGTCATGAAATTATGGATATTCTAGCCACCACTTCTCAAACCTGAATAGTCTAGGAGGTGGAGGGGCATCAGAGCCAGTGTCCAGCAAGAGTGGGGTATGATCACCGATAGGTTTAGGCAAAGCCCTAACAGTAGTGAGAGGGTATTTTGCATCCCATTCAGTGCTAGCTAGAACCCTGTCCAAGGTGGCCATAACGGGGTCATCTTGGTTATTGGACCAAGTATACCTCCTATTAGCTAGCTCATAGTTAATCAGGGCCTAGGAATTGATCCAGTCATTAAACAGATAGGTCCAAGTAGCATTAACTGTCCCATTGTTTTTCTCAGAGGCATTCCCAACAAGATTAAAATCTCCTCCTAGCAAGGTAGGGAGGGAGCTTTTTATCCATGATATCATGCAATTCAACAATGAATTGCACCTTAAAATCATAGTAAGGAATGCCATAAACTACAACTAGCTGCCAGGAAAAGTTATCCATAAGGTTCCTGACACTCAACAGAAACACATAATTCAAAACAAGTATGAGATAAAATTTCAAACATGTCTTTTCTGAATCCCACCAAGATACCACCAGCATTACCTTTAGCAGGAAGGGAAATCCAGGAAAACTCCCAAGGTCCAGAAATAAAATTCAGAAAATTGGGAGGGAAGGTCATCTTCTTAGTCTCCTGGATCCCCACAAAATCCAACTTATTTTTGAAAATAAAATCAGCTAAGCCTTGTTTTCGGCCAGGTCTCCCTGTGCCTCTACTGTTCCAAAGCCCTCCTATCATGGTAATTATGTTTGTTTTTTCTAGTGACAGTCGTCCACGGGTTGCTTTTAAGGCCAGACTCAGGATCAGCCAACTGATCAGAGCCCTGACAAGCAACATTGTTAGTCTTGGGTGATATAATAGCAGGGAAGTGTATATCACTATCAAGATCAATAGAATGAGGAAGGGATGAAATTGGATTATCTACAGCAAAGGTATGACTGAGAACAATCTCATCCTGAACCATTTTTTCATATTCAGTTGTTCTTCAGCCACACTTGATCCATAGGAGATATTTAAAACATCTAACATATCACCAAGGATATGAGGATCAAGGACAGCGAAGGAATTACCTTTAAATGTACGAGGAATTTCCAGGTTTTTCTTCATCTTGTACTTCTCTGCCTTCTCAACAATATTACCAGCACCATGGTTTCTGGCACTTCTTCGAGTAGCAATGGTGGGGCCCCACTTAGGCTTCTTGGATTCTTTGATTGGTTGAACTGTAGAGGAGGCCTCATCCAGAGAGGGTAGCAGAGTTCTCTTTGTACCACTGATGAGAGTAACCACTTCAGGATTAAGATGTTCTGAACAAGGATCTTCCTCAGGGGCATCCTCATCGGTATCCATACCAGCATCAAACAAGTCCTTGTAAAGGTCCAGATCAATAGTTGAATTTTCTAGCTGAAGGATACACCTAGGGGCAGCAAATTCAGGAGCAGGTGCAGGAATAACTTGCAAAGGTTGAGGATAAGGCCCTTCCCAATCCCACACATCATCATCAAGTTTTTCATATTGAAACTTATCACGGAGGGAGCCAGTAGCGTTGGAGCAATGTTCAACTGCAGTAAGTTCAGGACAGCTCATGGTGTCATCTTCCATGACACCCTTACCAGCTCTCAGACCAATAGCAGGGGCCTCAATTTCTCTCTCTTTGTAATTTCTAAGGGCCTAGTTGTTATTTTTACTGGTTTTACCGTCTCGAATGTAACTTTGTCGTCAAATTAGCCCCTGAGATTATATGTCGGCACTTATTTTGATACAACGCTTTATTAGCTTGACGCCGACATGCATAGATTTAGATCCATTTTCATTGAAACCGATATTAGAGAACACATTTGCAAATAGTTTAACAAAGAGGACGACATAAGACATTGGTTTGGAAAAAGAGAAAATTGCACACAACACTATGCTTTGGTGCCATAGTTGCATAGAACACAGAAATCAAAAAACTTTTTGCACCTTGCCCCACTTCTTTGTATAATAAGTTGTAAGTAGCTCCAAAAAATTGATTTAGGAGCTTAACATGTATCTGACATGTGGGTTTATGACCATTATACCATATTTCTATATTATATAATTTAATTATATGAAGATTTTATAAAATACAACACATCATAACAGTGGTCTATGGGACAAGTGTGGTATTTTGGAGACCAGACTATATATAGCCCGGTTTAAAAAAAAAAGTTGAATTTGTGTTTCAAAATATTTGGAAAAAGTCCTAAATGTAAATAATGTATATTCTTAAGTCCTATATATAACTGTATATATTTTTAAGTCAACATTCATATTCATATTATTCTACACTATACAAAAGGATAAATGTGGAAGGATTTTGATATTCTTTTATCCCGTGTGCGTTCATAGTTACAGATCCGTAAACTGTCTTTTTTGTCTAGACAAAAATCCAGAGAATATATTTGATTGAAATTTATCACCGGATATGAATTTATTTTGATTTTTTTTAAAACGAAAAAAATACATATTAAGTTTTCTTTTGTAGTAGGTATAGCTTGGCCCTGTCTTGACTTCCCAACTATGATACTCGCAGAATAATACTTATTAAGCTCCTAAATTAACGTTTTGGGCTAGCTGCAACTTATTAGATGAAAAACTGGGGCTAGCTGTAAAAGTTGTTTAATTTGTGTGTTTTGTGCAACTTTGTTACCATCAAAATATGGTGTTATGTGCGATTTTCTCTCGGGAAAAGCGATCGGCGAAAAATAGGCAGCCCGTGCAGCGCCGAAACTGTGAAGCGTCAGACGAGCTAGCTAGCTAGCTAGTCTAAGGTGCTCGTTCAGGCCGGCTGATCCGTACGTCCACAATAAGTTGAAGACGTACGCCCACCAAAAGCCTATGCGTGTAAGTTCCCAACTAGCATGCACCAACCAACTGACCAATAGTGTAACGCAGTACGCGTGCACAGTAAGTCCCTTGACAGAACACCGGTCACGGTTACGTACAAAAGGTGGCAGGCAGGCGTGGCATGTGATTCGGTACACCGCTCTTCACTTTTGACCTGGCTTTTGGCTCGTACGTGCCCCGTGTGCCTGGTTAATTAGACTCATGCATGCATGCATCTTTGCCCGCGGTGTCCAGCAGAAAACTGTCGTTGTAGATGTTTTATGTACTACTCCCTCCGTCCTCAAATAAGTGTACGTTTTTTCTTTTATGGAAGTCAATTGTTTTAACGTTTGACCAACTTTATTGGAAAACGTAACAACATTTATGATACTAAATTAGTATCGTTAGATCCGTTTTGAATTATACTTTTATAATACATAGTTTTTATATCGTATATATTGATGTTATTTTGTATAAAGTTGGTCAAAATTTAAAAAGTTTGATCAAGACTAATTTGAGAGATACACTTATTCGAGGACGGAGGGAGTATACGACATTGGAATCAAATCAGACTTCCACCGTATACGTATTTTATGGATGCCAGTAATTCTTAGAGACACTACAGGAGAGCATGAATACGCCGACGGCCCTATTCAACGCCGACGGGGAATAGTCGGGCACCGTCGGCGTACCGGTGAGTACGAAAATCTAGCCCTGGTGGCCGTCGGCGTACGAATCCCCGTCGGCGTATACGCTTGAGTCCCGACGGCCACCGTCGGCGTTTAACATACCGTCGGCGTATAACATACCGCTGGGCCCACTGGAACGGAATACCGTTACGTGTTTGCTTGCGTCCCGACGGCAACCGTCGGCGTATAACATGCCGTCGGCGTATAACATACCGCTGGGCCCACTGGAACTGAATACCGTTATGTGTTTACATTGTTTTTGATACGCCGACGGGGACAGTACAATAGCCGTCGGCGTATACACTTTTTTTTTTAGTTTGCGGCAGATTACAGTTATTAATTCTAAAATCAACAACAATTCGAAAACTGCTCCAATTTGAGAAATTCAAATTTCTATGGATTCACAATCTTGTGCTCTATCTGTTGGTATGAAAGTTGCTACATGTTTATGTAATAATTTTTGCACTAAATAATTGAATATAGAAATGGCTATTAAAATTGAAAACTTGCAAACTTCATAACTTGAACTCAGTTTTTTCAAATTGAGCAAACTTGGTCTCTAAAAATTTATCATAATAAACACTACACAATGGTATTTTATTTTGGCACAATTGAACTAAAAATTCCCAAGTTTCCTTCTATTTACTAAAAGGGTAGAAAAAAATAGGTTATTATAAGTTGCATCATAATTTCTATACTTGTCCAAAAATTATGTTTAAACCCTCAAAATATTAAGTGAACTAGTATGGCACCCCCTATGGGATACCCTAACACAACCAAGCAAGTGGTTCCACAATGCTACCCCCTTTCGACGCCGTTACCGCGTGTATCCGTATAAGTCCGGTATTTCTCCTGCGGGTCTAGGTTTTCACCGGAGGGGGGCTACGGAGCGTCCGGGTCCCCACACAAGCTAGGTTGTGGCATACCATGTTAGTATAGGTGTGTTGTGGTCTTTGGATGGCAAAGATTGCGCTCCGGGGTGTGACCCGCTTCACCTGCGTCCGTTTCTCCCTCGTGAGTTTACATGCGCTTATAGGGTGAAACTCCCGTATCGGACGAAACGTCGGGAATCTTCCGAAGAGGTGGGTTCTATCAACTTGTTTTATGTTCCTATGGGATACCCTAACACAACCAAGCAAGTGGTTCCACAATGCTACCCCCTTTCGACGCCGTTACCGCGTGTATCCGTATAAGTCCGGTATTTCTCCTGCGGGTCTAGGTTTTCACCGGAGGGGGGCTACGGAGCGTCCGGGTCCCCACACAAGCTAGGTTGTGGCATACCATGTTAGTATAGGTGTGTTGTGGTCTTTGGATGGCAAAGATTGCGCTCCGGGGTGTGACCCGCTTCACCTGCGTCCGTTTCTCCCTCGTGAGTTTACATGCGCTTATAGGGTGAAACTCCCGTATCGGACGAAACGTCGGGAATCTTCCGAAGAGGTGGGTTCTATCAACTTGTTTTATGTTCCTATGGGATACCCTAACACAACCAAGCAAGTGGTTCCACAATGCTACCCCCTTTCGACGCCGTTACCGCGTGTATCCGTATAAGTCCGGTATTTCTCCTGCGGGTCTAGGTTTTCACCGGAGGGGGGCTACGGAGCGTCCGGGTCCCCACACAAGCTAGGTTGTGGCATACCATGTTAGTATAGGTGTGTTGTGGTCTTTGGATGGCAAAGATTGCGCTCCGGGGTGTGACCCGCTTCACCTGCGTCCGTTTCTCCCTCGTGAGTTTACATGCGCTTATAGGGTGAAACTCCCGTATCGGACGAAACGTCGGGAATCTTCCGAAGAGGTGGGTTCTATCAACTTGTTTTATGTTCCTATGGGATACCCTAACACAACCAAGCAAGTGGTTCCACAATGCTACCCCCTTTCGACGCCGTTACCGCGTGTATCCGTATAAGTCCGGTATTTCTCCTGCGGGTCTAGGTTTTCACCGGAGGGGGGCTACGGAGCGTCCGGGTCCCCACACAAGCTAGGTTGTGGCATACCATGTTAGTATAGGTGTGTTGTGGTCTTTGGATGGCAAAGATTGCGCTCCGGGGTGTGACCCGCTTCACCTGCGTCCGTTTCTCCCTCGTGAGTTTACATGCGCTTATAGGGTGAAACTCCCGTATCGGACGAAACGTCGGGAATCTTCCGAAGAGGTGGGTTCTATCAACTTGTTTTATGTTCCTATGGGATACCCTAACACAACCAAGCAAGTGGTTCCACAATGCTACCCCCTTTCGACGCCGTTACCGCGTGTATCCGTATAAGTCCGGTATTTCTCCTGCGGGTCTAGGTTTTCACCGGAGGGGGGCTACGGAGCGTCCGGGTCCCCACACAAGCTAGGTTGTGGCATACCATGTTAGTATAGGTGTGTTGTGGTCTTTGGATGGCAAAGATTGCGCTCCGGGGTGTGACCCGCTTCACCTGCGTCCGTTTCTCCCTCGTGAGTTTACATGCGCTTATAGGGTGAAACTCCCGTATCGGACGAAACGTCGGGAATCTTCCGAAGAGGTGGGTTCTATCAACTTGTTTTATGTTCCTATGGGATACCCTAACACAACCAAGCAAGTGGTTCCACAATGCTACCCCCTTTCGACGCCGTTACCGCGTGTATCCGTATAAGTCCGGTATTTCTCCTGCGGGTCTAGGTTTTCACCGGAGGGGGGCTACGGAGCGTCCGGGTCCCCACACAAGCTAGTTTGTGGCATACCATGTTAGTATAGGTGTGTTGTGGTCTTTGGATGGCAAAGATTGCGCTCCGGGGTGTGACCCGCTTCACCTGCGTCCGTTTCTCCCTCGTGAGTTTACATGCGCTTATAGGGTGAAACTCCCGTATCGGACGAAACGTCGGGAATCTTCCGAAGAGGTGGGTTCTATCAACTTGTTTTATGTTCCTATTGGATACCCTAACACAACCAAGCAAGTGGTTCCACAATGCTACCCCCTTTCGACGCCGTTACCGCGTGTATCCGTATAAGTCCGGTATTTCTCCTGCGGGTCTAGGTTTTCACCGGAGGGGGGCTACGGAGCGTCCGGGTCCCCACACAAGCTAGGTTGTGGCATACCATGTTAGTATAGGTGTGTTGTGGTCTTTGGATGGCAAAGATTGCGCTCCGGGGTGTGACCCGCTTCACCTGCGTCCGTTTCTCCCTCGTGAGTTTACATGCGCTTATAGGGTGAAACTCCCGTATCGGACGAAACGTCGGGAATCTTCCGAAGAGGTGGGTTCTATCAACTTGTTTTATGTTCCTATGGGATACCCTAACACAACCAAGCAAGTGGTTCCACAATGCTACCCCCTTTCGACGCCGTTACCGCGTGTATCCGTATAAGTCCGGTATTTCTCCTGCGGGTCTAGGTTTTCACCGGAGGGGGGCTACGGAGCGTCCGGGTCCCCACACAAGCTAGTTTGTGGCATACCATGTTAGTATAGGTGTGTTGTGGTCTTTGGATGGCAAAGATTGCGCTCCGGGGTGTGACCCGCTTCACCTGCGTCCGTTTCTCCCTCGTGAGTTTACATGCGCTTATAGGGTGAAACTCCCGTATCGGACGAAACGTCGGGAATCTTCCGAAGAGGTGGGTTCTATCAACTTGTTTTATGTTCCTATGGGATACCCTAACACAACCAAGCAAGTGGTTCCACAATGCTACCCCCTTTCGACGCCGTTACCGCGTGTATCCGTATAAGTCCGGTATTTCTCCTGCGGGTCTAGGTTTTCACCGGAGGGGGGCTACGGAGCGTCCGGGTCCCCACACAAGCTAGGTTGTGGCATACCATGTTAGTATAGGTGTGTTGTGGTCTTTGGATGGCAAAGATTGCGCTCCGGGGTGTGACCCGCTTCACCTGCGTCCGTTTCTCCCTCGTGAGTTTACATGCGCTTATAGGGTGAAACTCCCGTATCGGACGAAACGTCGGGAATCTTCCGAAGAGGTGGGTTCTATCAACTTGTTTTATGTTCCTATGGGATACCCTAACACAACCAAGCAAGTGGTTCCACAATGCTACCCCCTTTCGACGCCGTTACCGCGTGTATCCGTATAAGTCCGGTATTTCTCCTGCGGGTCTAGGTTTTCACCGGAGGGGGGCTACGGAGCGTCCGGGTCCCCACACAAGCTAGGTTGTGGCATACCATGTTAGTATAGGTGTGTTGTGGTCTTTGGATGGCAAAGATTGCGCTCCGGGGTGTGACCCGCTTCACCTGCGTCCGTTTCTCCCTCGTGAGTTTACATGCGCTTATAGGGTGAAACTCCCGTATCGGACGAAACGTCGGGAATCTTCCGAAGAGGTGGGTTCTATCAACTTGTTTTATGTTCCTATGGGATACCCTAACACAACCAAGCAACTGGTTCCACAATGCTAACCCCTTTCGACGCCGTTACCGCGTGTATCCGTATAAGTCCGGTATTTCTCCTGCGGGTCTAGGTTTTCACCGGAGGGGGGCTACGGAGCGTCCGGGTACCCACACAAGCTAGGGGTTGACATACCATGTTAGTATAGGTGTGTTTTGGTCTTTGGATGGCAAAGATTGCGCTCCGGGGTGTGACCCGCTTCACCGGCGTCCGTTTCTCCCTCGTGAGTTTACATGCGCTTATAGGGTGAAACTCCCGTATCGGACGAAACGTCGGGAATCTTCCGAAGAGGTGGGTTCTATCAACTTGTTTTATGTTCCTATGGGATACCCTAACACAACCAAGCAACTGGTTCCACAATGCTACCCCCTTTCGACGCCGTTACCGCGTGTATCCGTATAAGTCCGGTATTTCTCCTACGGGTCTAGGTTTTCACCGGAGGGGGGCTACGGAGCGTACGTCTACCCAAACAAGCTAGGTTGTGGCATACCATGTTAGTATAGGTGTGTTTTGGTCTTTGGTTGGCAAATATTGCGCTCCGGGGTGTGACCCGCTTCACCGGCGTCCGTTTCTCCCTCGTGAGTTTACATGCGCTTATAGGGTGAAACTCCCGTATCGGACGAAACGTCGGGAATCTTCCGAAGAGGTGGGTTCTATCAACTTGTTTTATGTTCCTATGGGATACCCTAACACAACCAAGCAACTGGTTCCACAATGCTACCCCCTTTCGACGCCGTTACCGCGTGTATCCGTATAAGTCCGGTATTTCTCCTGCGGGTCTAGGTTTTCACCGGAGGGGGGCTACGGAGCGTACGTCTACCCAAACAAGCTAGGGGTTGACATACCATGTTAGTATAGGTGTGTTTTGGTCTTTGGTTGGCAAATATTGCGCTCCGGGGTGTGACCCGCTTCACCGGCGTCCGTTTCTCCCTCGTGAGTTTACATGCGCTTATAGGGTGAAACTCCCGTATCGGACGAAACGTCGGGAATCTTCCGAAGAGGTGGGTTCTATCAACTTGTTTTATGTTCCTATGGGATACCCTAACACAACCAAGCAACTGGTTCCACAATGCTACCCCCTTTCGACGCCGTTACCGCGTGTATCCGTATAAGTCCGGTATTTCTCCTGCGGGTCTAGGTTTTCACCGGAGGGGGGCTACGGAGCGTACGTGTACCCACACAAGCTAGGGGTTGACATACCATGTTAGTATAGGTGTGTTTTGGTCTTTGGATGGCAAAGATTGCGCTCCGGGGTGTGACCCGCTTCACCGGCGTCCGTTTCTCCCTCGTGAGTTTACATGCGCTTATAGGGTGAAACTCCCGTATCGGACGAAACGTCGGGAATCTTCCGAAGAGGTGGGTTCTATCAACTTGTTTTATGTTCCTATGGGATACCCTAACACAACCAAGCAACTGGTTCCACAATGCTACCCCCTTTCGACGCCGTTACCGCGTGTATCCGTATAAGTCCGGTATTTCTCCTGCGGGTCTAGGTTTTCACCGGAGGGGGGCTACGGAGCGTACGTGTACCCACACAAGCTAGGGGTTGACATACCATGTTAGTATAGGTGTGTTTTGGTCTTTGGATGGCAAAGATTGCGCTCCGGGGTGTGACCCGCTTCACCGGCGTCCGTTTCTCCCTCGTGAGTTTACATGCGCTTATAGGGTGAAACTCCCGTATCGGACGAAACGTCGGGAATCTTCCGAAGAGGTGGGTTCTATCAACTTGTTTTATGTTCCTATGGGATACCCTAACACAACCAAGCAACTGGTTCCACAATGCTACCCCCTTTCGACGCCGTTACCGCGTGTATCCGTATAAGTCCGGTATTTCTCCTGCGGGTCTAGGTTTTCACCGGAGGGGGGCTACGGAGCGTACGTGTACCCACACAAGCTAGGGGTTGACATACCATGTTAGTATAGGTGTGTTTTGGTCTTTGGATGGCAAAGATTGCGCTCCGGGGTGTGACCCGCTTCACCGGCGTCCGTTTCTCCCTCGTGAGTTTACATGCGCTTATAGGGTGAAACTCCCGTATCGGACGAAACGTCGGGAATCTTCCGAAGAGGTGGGTTCTATCAACTTGTTTTATGTTCCTATGGGATACCCTAACACAACCAAGCAACTGGTTCCACAATGCTACCCCCTTTCGACGCCGTTACCGCGTGTATCCGTATAAGTCCGGTATTTCTCCTGCGGGTCTAGGTTTTCACCGGAGGGGGGCTACGGAGCGTACGTCTACCCAAACAAGCTAGGGGTTGACATACCATGTTAGTATAGGTGTGTTTTGGTCTTTGGATGGCAAAGATTGCGCTCCGGGGTGTGACCCGCTTCACCGGCGTCCGTTTCTCCCTCGTGAGTTTACATGCGCTTATAGGGTGAAACTCCCGTATCGGACGAAACGTCGGGAATCTTCCGAAGAGGTGGGTTCTATCAACTTGTTTTATGTTCCTATGGGATACCCTAACACAACCAAGCAACTGGTTCCACAATGCTACCCCCTTTCGACGCCGTTACCGCGTGTATCCGTATAAGTCCGGTATTTCTCCTGCGGGTCTAGGTTTTCACCGGAGGGGGGCTACGGAGCGTACGTGTACCCACACAAGCTAGGGGTTGACATACCATGTTAGTATAGGTGTGTTTTGGTCTTTGGATGGCAAATATTGCGCTCCGGGGTGTGACCCGCTTCACCGGCGTCCGTTTCTCCCTCGTGAGTTTACATGCGCTTATAGGGTGAAACTCCCGTATCGGACGAAACGTCGGGAATCTTCCGAAGAGGTGGGTTCTATCAACTTGTTTTATGTTCCTATGGGATACCCTAACACAACCAAGCAACTGGTTCCACAATGCTACCCCCTTTCGACGCCGTTACCGCGTGTATCCGTATAAGTCCGGTATTTCTCCTGCGGGTCTAGGTTTTCACCGGAGGGGGGCTACGGAGCGTACGTGTACCCACACAAGCTAGGGGTTGACATACCATGTTAGTATAGGTGTGTTTTGGTCTTTGGATGGCAAATATTGCGCTCCGGGGTGTGACCCGCTTCACCGGCGTCCGTTTCTCCCTCGTGAGTTTACATGCGCTTATAGGGTGAAACTCCCGTATCGGACGAAACGTCGGGAATCTTCCGAAGAGGTGGGTTCTATCAACTTGTTTTATGTTCCTATGGGATACCCTAACACAACCAAGCAACTGGTTCCACAATGCTACCCCCTTTCGACGCCGTTACCGCGTGTATCCGTATAAGTCCGGTATTTCTCCTGCGGGTCTAGGTTTTCACCGGAGGGGGGCTACGGAGCGTACGTGTACCCACACAAGCTAGGGGTTGATATACCATGTTAGTATAGGTGTGTTTTGGTCTTTGGATGGCAAAGATTGCGCTCCGGGGTGTGACCCGCTTCACCGGCGTCCGTTTCTCCCTCGTGAGTTTACATGCGCTTATAGGGTGAAACTCCCGTATCGGACGAAACGTCGGGAATCTTCCGAAGAGGTGGGTTCTATCAACTTGTTTTATGTTCCTATGGGATACCCTAACACAACCAAGCAACTGGTTCCACAATGCTACCCCCTTTCGACGCCGTTACCGCGTGTATCCGTATAAGTCCGGTATTTCTCCTGCGGGTCTAGGTTTTCACCGGAGGGGGGCTACGGAGCGTACGTCTACCCAAACAAGCTAGGGGTTGACATACCATGTTAGTATAGGTGTGTTTTGGTCTTTGGTTGGCAAATATTGCGCTCCGGGGTGTGACCCGCTTCACCGGCGTCCGTTTCTCCCTCGTGAGTTTACATGCGCTTATAGGGTGAAACTCCCGTATCGGACGAAACGTCGGGAATCTTCCGAAGAGGTGGGTTCTATCAACTTGTTTTATGTTCCTATGGGATACCCTAACACAACCAAGCAACTGGTTCCACAATGCTACCCCCTTTCGACGCCGTTACCGCGTGTATCCGTATAAGTCCGGTATTTCTCCTGCGGGTCTAGGTTTTCACCGGAGGGGGGCTACGGAGCGTACGTCTACCCAAACAAGCTAGGGGTTGACATACCATGTTAGTATAGGTGTGTTTTGGTCTTTGGTTGGCAAATATTGCGCTCCGGGGTGTGACCCGCTTCACCGGCGTCCGTTTCTCCCTCGTGAGTTTACATGCGCTTATAGGGTGAAACTCCCGTATCGGACGAAACGTCGGGAATCTTCCGAAGAGGTGGGTTCTATCAACTTGTTTTATGTTCCTATGGGATACCCTAACACAACCAAGCAACTGGTTCCACAATGCTACCCCCTTTCGACGCCGTTACCGCGTGTATCCGTATAAGTCCGGTATTTCTCCTGCGGGTCTAGGTTTTCACCGGAGGGGGGCTACGGAGCGTACGTGTACCCACACAAGCTAGGGGTTGACATACCATGTTAGTATAGGTGTGTTTTGGTCTTTGGATGGCAAAGATTGCGCTCCGGGGTGTGACCCGCTTCACCGGCGTCCGTTTCTCCCTCGTGAGTTTACATGCGCTTATAGGGTGAAACTCCCGTATCGGACGAAACGTCGGGAATCTTCCGAAGAGGTGGGTTCTATCAACTTGTTTTATGTTCCTATGGGATACCCTAACACAACCAAGCAACTGGTTCCACAATGCTACCCCCTTTCGACGCCGTTACCGCGTGTATCCGTATAAGTCCGGTATTTCTCCTGCGGGTCTAGGTTTTCACCGGAGGGGGGCTACGGAGCGTACGTGTACCCACACAAGCTAGGGGTTGACATACCATGTTAGTATAGGTGTGTTTTGGTCTTTGGATGGCAAAGATTGCGCTCCGGGGTGTGACCCGCTTCACCGGCGTCCGTTTCTCCCTCGTGAGTTTACATGCGCTTATAGGGTGAAACTCCCGTATCGGACGAAACGTCGGGAATCTTCCGAAGAGGTGGGTTCTATCAACTTGTTTTATGTTCCTATGGGATACCCTAACACAACCAAGCAACTGGTTCCACAATGCTACCCCCTTTCGACGCCGTTACCGCGTGTATCCGTATAAGTCCGGTATTTCTCCTGCGGGTCTAGGTTTTCACCGGAGGGGGGCTACGGAGCGTACGTCTACCCACACAAGCTAGGGGTTGACATACCATGTTAGTATAGGTGTGTTTTGGTCTTTGGATGGCAAAGATTGCGCTCCGGGGTGTGACCCGCTTCACCGGCGTCCGTTTCTCCCTCGTGAGTTTACATGCGCTTATAGGGTGAAACTCCCGTATCGGACGAAACGTCGGGAATCTTCCGAAGAGGTGGGTTCTATCAACTTGTTTTATGTTCCTATGGGATACCCTAACACAACCAAGCAACTGGTTCCACAATGCTACCCCCTTTCGACGCCGTTACCGCGTGTATCCGTATAAGTCCGGTATTTCTCCTGCGGGTCTAGGTTTTCACCGGAGGGGGGCTACGGAGCGTACGTGTACCCACACAAGCTAGGGGTTGACATACCATGTTAGTATAGGTGTGTTTTGGTCTTTGGATGGCAAAGATTGCGCTCCGGGGTGTGACCCGCTTCACCGGCGTCCGTTTCTCCCTCGTGAGTTTACATGCGCTTATAGGGTGAAACTCCCGTATCGGACGAAACGTCGGGAATCTTCCGAATAGGTGGGTTCTATCAACTTGTTTTATGTTCCTATGGGATACCCTAACACAACCAAGCAACTGGTTCCACAATGCTACCCCCTTTCGACGCCGTTACCGCGTGTATCCGTATAAGTCCGGTATTTCTCCTGCGGGTCTAGGTTTTCACCGGAGGGGGGCTACGGAGCGTACGTGTACCCACACAAGCTAGGGGTTGACATACCATGTTAGTATAGGTGTGTTTTGGTCTTTGGATGGCAAATATTGCGCTCCGGGGTGTGACCCGCTTCACCGGCGTCCGTTTCTCCCTCGTGAGTTTACATGCGCTTATAGGGTGAAACTCCCGTATCGGACGAAACGTCGGGAATCTTCCGAAGAGGTGGGTTCTATCAACTTGTTTTATGTTCCTATGGGATACCCTAACACAACCAAGCAACTGGTTCCACAATGCTACCCCCTTTCGACGCCGTTACCGCGTGTATCCGTATAAGTCCGGTATTTCTCCTGCGGGTCTAGGTTTTCACCGGAGGGGGGCTACGGAGCGTACGTGTACCCACACAAGCTAGGGGTTGACATACCATGTTAGTATAGGTGTGTTTTGGTCTTTGGATGGCAAATATTGCGCTCCGGGGTGTGACCCGCTTCACCGGCGTCCGTTTCTCCCTCGTGAGTTTACATGCGCTTATAGGGTGAAACTCCCGTATCGGACGAAACGTCGGGAATCTTCCGAAGAGGTGGGTTCTATCAACTTGTTTTATGTTCCTATGGGATACCCTAACACAACCAAGCAACTGGTTCCACAATGCTACCCCCTTTCGACGCCGTTACCGCGTGTATCCGTATAAGTCCGGTATTTCTCCTGCGGGTCTAGGTTTTCACCGGAGGGGGGCTACGGAGCGTACGTGTACCCACACAAGCTAGGGGTTGACATACCATGTTAGTATAGGTGTGTTTTGGTCTTTGGATGGCAAAGATTGCGCTCCGGGGTGTGACCCGCTTCACCGGCGTCCGTTTCTCCCTCGTGAGTTTACATGCGCTTATAGGGTGAAACTCCCGTATCGGACGAAACGTCGGGAATCTTCCGAAGAGGTGGGTTCTATCAACTTGTTTTATGTTCCTATGGGATACCCTAACACAACCAAGCAACTGGTTCCACAATGCTACCCCCTTTCGACGCCGTTACCGCGTGTATCCGTATAAGTCCGGTATTTCTCCTGCGGGTCTAGGTTTTCACCGGAGGGGGGCTACGGAGCGTACGTGTACCCACACAAGCTAGGGGTTGACATACCATGTTAGTATAGGTGTGTTTTGGTCTTTGGATGGCAAAGATTGCGCTCCGGGGTGTGACCCGCTTCACCGGCGTCCGTTTCTCCCTCGTGAGTTTACATGCGCTTATAGGGTGAAACTCCCGTATCGGACGAAACGTCGGGAATCTTCCGAAGAGGTGGGTTCTATCAACTTGTTTTATGTTCCTATGGGATACCCTAACACAACCAAGCAACTGGTTCCACAATGCTACCCCCTTTCGACGCCGTTACCGCGTGTATCCGTATAAGTCCGGTATTTCTCCTGCGGGTCTAGGTTTTCACCGGAGGGGGGCTACGGAGCGTACGTCTACCCAAACAAGCTAGGGGTTGACATACCATGTTAGTATAGGTGTGTTTTGGTCTTTGGTTGGCAAATATTGCGCTCCGGGGTGTGACCCGCTTCACCGGCGTCCGTTTCTCCCTCGTGAGTTTACATGCGCTTATAGGGTGAAACTCCCGTATCGGACGAAACGTCGGGAATCTTCCGAAGAGGTGGGTTCTATCAACTTGTTTTATGTTCCTATGGGATACCCTAACACAACCAAGCAACTGGTTCCACAATGCTACCCCCTTTCGACGCCGTTACCGCGTGTATCCGTATAAGTCCGGTATTTCTCCTGCGGGTCTAGGTTTTCACCGGAGGGGGGCTACGGAGCGTACGTGTACCCACACAAGCTAGGGGTTGACATACTAGTTCACTGAATATTTTGAGGGGTTAAACATAATTTTTTGGACAAGTATAGAATTTATGATACAACTTCTAATAACCTAGTCTTTTCTGCCCCTTTTAGTAAATAGAAGAAAACTAGAGAAATTTTAGTTCAATCAGGCCCAAATAAAATAACATTGTGTAGTGTTTGTTATGATAAATTTTTAGAGACCAAGTTTGCCTAATTTGAAATAACAGAGCTCAAGTTATGAAGTTTGCAAGTTTCAAATTTTAATAGTCAATTCTATATTCAATTATTTAGTGCAAAAATTATTACAAAAATATGTTGCAAATTTGATACTAATATAAAGAGCACAAGATTATGAATCTGTAGAAATTTGAATTTCTCAAATTGGAGCATTTTTCGAATTATTGTTGATTTTAGAATTAATTACTCGAATCTGTCTTAAAATAAAAAAAAAAAACAAAAAAAATTCGCACACTCTGTGCTAGGAGGGGGATTCGAACCGCTTACCTCGCGGTGGGTTACACTGGGCGGAACCACTGCGCTAGCGAATCGATTGTATCCAATTAGGGCTGTTTGATATAAAATAGATTCCCCAGGCGCCTTTTTTTTTACACGTGTCCGTGCGTGTATGGCATGGCACGTAATACCACGCGGGGTCGGGGAGACGGCCAATCGCTCCGTGCGCGACAAAGATCCTCCCTCCGCATCTCGAGAGAGGATCGACCGGCGGCGCCCTCCACCTCCGCTCCCCTCCGACGCCACCTCCTCCACATCCGCGGCCGCCGCGCGCCCTCCCGCCGGCTACATCCCTCCCTCACCCCACGCCGCTCCCCTCCGCGCCCCCTCTGCCTCTCGCCGCCGTCCCCCCGCCCCGATCTCCTCACCGCCACGCCATCCATCACCGCCCCGCCGTCCACCGAGTCCCCCCGTCATCCATCACCGCCACGCCATCCATCACCGCCCCGCCGTCCCCCCGTTCCCTCCCTCACCCCACGCCGGCGCCGCCGCCCCTCCCCGGCCTCCCTCACCAAGGCCGGCGGCGCCCCTCCGCCGCCCTCTTCTCCCCTCTCCCCCAGGCCGCCCGCCCCCTTCCCAGCGCCCTCCTCCCTTCCGACGCCGACGAGGCCCTGCCGGCCATTGCCTGCACTGCCCGAGAGAAAATAAGGGTGAGCATTTTTTTTTTGTTTATTTTTCCTGTTTAGGTTAGATTAGTTAGATTAGTTAGTTGTTAGTTGCTGTTTAGATTAGAAACTTAGGTTTAGTTCTAGATTAGTTAGTTGTTAGTTGTTAGCTGTTAAGGAATTTTATGTTAGATTTTTTTTTTAGTTTAGGGAATTTTAGGTTAATTAATGATGTTAATATATTTAGGGAATTTGGGTTAGCAAATTTAGTTTGATGTTAATTTATTTGTTGCTTTTCTTTTACAGCAGATCGGAGCCGTCACACTGTCGACACCCTACCCCATCACGCCACACCATTGACGCTGTCACGCAACGACCTCTGCCCCGCTACGCCACGCCAACGGCCCGGTCGTCACGCCGTTGTTCGACTACTTCCTCTACCGCCGAGGGTGAGCTACAACTCTGTCTCCTCCCTCGCATTAATTTATGTCGCGTCACCTAGGTGTCATTTCCCGTCCGCGAGCGTTACGCGGATAAATATGCATTAGAGGTAGGCATATTTTGAACCGTAACGCTTGCGGCATTTACGGGACAGTCGGCGGATGCGTAGTTGGGTACGTTTTCCATGTTCTGCTCCGGTCTGGGTCAGGATTTCGGTAGCGCCTCCTCGTTGTTCTCCTTATGCACATCCTCTCGGCTTTTTGCGGAGACGTGTATCGGGAGAGCAGCGGGGAGGTGCTGCCGAAATTCTGTCTCGGATCGGGGTAGAGCATGGAGAACGTACTCAATCTACGGATCCGGCGGCTGCTAGGACCCTTACCTATTAGAGATGTAGGTTGATGCTTCATTTTGCACGGTAGAAGAAAAAAATTACTATGATGCAATTAATTTCATGTTATGTATGTTGTTTGGCTCCGAAATAAAACAGAGGATGGCTGATAATGGGTGGATATACAGTGGCCGAATTAGTGCGGTTGAAAGGTCTGATGAGTGGGTATGGAAGACGGATTTCTTAGTGAAGGAGTTAGCGCGTGGTTCAAAGGCAGGCATTCGTCCACTTTGCCCTTGCAGTCATTGCAGGAAGCGTCAGCGTAAGGGAAAAGAGGATATGATAAAACACCTTTGGTCTTATGGGTATATGCCGGGCTTCGTCACGATGGTCGACTTTGCTGAATACGAACGTGAGAGTGGCAGGGTGATGCGTCAACGGATCAATGGCAAGGAGGACGATGGGATTAGAAACTTTCTGAATGATCTCCGTGATTCCTACATGCCAGATTCGCCACCTTCACACGAGGAACCGGAGGAACCGTGTGAACAGGAGGAACCGTGTGAACCCGAGGAACCGGAGCCTACCGCGAAGGCCTACTTTCATATGATGGAAACGGCTGAGAAACCTCTGTACGAGGGCGCAAGTATTTCTCAGCTCGATGCCATCTCGCAAGTACTAGCCAAAAAGCTCGAGTATGGCAACACCCGTTCATGCTTTGAAGCTCATCTGCAAACATATGGTAACATGTTGCCCGAAGGACATTGTTTGCCTAAAAGCATGTACGAGACGAAGAAAATCTTGCGAGAGCTCAACATGGATTATGAAAAGATAGATTGTTGTCCTAAAGGTTGCATCTTGTTTCGGCAACAGTTTGCGGATGACAAGTACTGTACCCTGTGTGGAGCCTCTAGGTATCATGAGGTAAAGGGAGCAGATGGTCAGAAAAAGCAGACGAAAGTCGCCAAGAAGATTCTTCGTTATCTCCCATTCATAAAAAGAATCCAGCGGCTTTACATGAACAAGGAGTCTGCCACACAGATGACGTGGCACAAGATGGGGAAGAGATACGAGGACGAGCACGGACGGGTAAAGATGGGACATCCATCTGATGGTCAGGCATGGAAGAATTTCGATGCAAAATACCCCGAGGAGGCAGAAGAGGCTCGAAATGTCAGAATTGCGATAGCAACCGATGGATTCAATCCGTATGGTATGTCGACTGCCTCGTACAGTTGCTGGCCCGTGTTTGTTATTCCGCTCAATCTCCCTCCCGGAGTCCTAATGCAAAGAAAGACCATATTCCTGTCGCTGGTCATTCCAGGGCCTGAATATCCGGGAAAGAATTTGAGTGTCTATATGCAGCCGCTTGTGGATGATCTGTATCACTCTTGGCACCACGGGACTATGACATACGACCGTGCATCGAAGAGAAACTTCTTGATGAAAGTTTGGTTCCACTATTCCATGCACGACATGCCAGGGTACGCCCTATTCTGTGGATGGTGTACAGCTGGTAAGTGGCCATGCCCAGTGTGCAGGAACCGACTTGAGTTCATTTGGCTAAACGGGGGTAAGAAGTATTCTGCCTTCGACACGCATCGCAAGTTTCTCAAAAGAAGGCATCGGTTTAGAGAAGACGAAAAGAACTTCAAAAAGGGAAGAGTTGAGCGTGAAGAGAAAGAGATACCAACTTTCGATGGTGCAGCTGTTGATGCCGAGCTACGTGCTCTCGTGCCTGCTCCGGGAAATGGCCCACGATATGTGGGATACGGTGAAACACACAACTGGACTCACGTGGCAGGCTTGACGCAGCTCGAATATTACAAGGATCTCGAACTACCCCATAATATCGATGTGATGCACACCGAAAAGAATGTCGGAGAGTCTCTGTTTCACACAGTGTTGAACATTCCTGACAAGTCAAAGGATAATGTCAAAGCTAGAGTCGATGTTAAGAAGCTCTGTGATAGGGAGAGATTACACATGCAGCCTCCTAACAACCGTCGAAAAAATTGGTTCAAGCCGCATGCCGACTTTTGCCTTACTAGTCTTCAAAAGAAGGAGGCATTCATGTGGCTCAAATACGTCGTGATGTTCCCTGACGGTTATTGTTCGAACATAAGTAAGGGAGTCAATCTTGCAACGGGTAAAGTCAATGGGCTCAAGAGTCACGACTATCATATTTGGATTGAGCGGCTGATGCCGGTGATGGTTCGAGGGTATCTCCCCGACCGTGTGTGGCGAGTGCTCGCGGAGTTGAGCCATTTCTTCCGCACGCTCTGCGCTAAGCAGATATGTCCCCTGATTATTCAGAAGCTGCATGATCTAGTGCCGGAGTTGCTATGCAACTTAGAGACGATATTTCCGCCAGGCTTCTTTACTCCGATGGCACATCTTGTTGTGCATCTCGCGAACGAGGCTCTCTTGGGTGGACCGGTGCAGTTTCGGTGGCAGTTTTGTATTGAGAGAGAGTTTAAGTATATTCGAACCAAATGTGGAAACAAAAATCAGATTGAAGCATGCATAGCTGAGGCAACTATCCTCCAGGAGATGGCAGACGCTAGGCTAACGTACTTTCCCGATGATGTTCCCACTATGCATAACCAGGCCTCTCGATACAATGTCGACGAGCCTAAGAAAGACCCCAAGCTCCTCCTCTTCAAGTGTCCCGGTGGCAAGGCTGGTGGCGCAAAAAAGTATACTTTGACCAAGGAAGAGCTGGAGTGCGTAATGCTATATGTGCTCTTGAACATGGATGAAGTGGTTCGTGACGAGGGGGAAGCAGGAAGTTTCCTCAGGTAAAATGGTGAACCGAATTACTTTGCAACTAGTAACTCGGTTTCGCTCTAATACATATTTATTTTATTTTAGCCAATTCAAGGATGAAATGTGGCCGGGGACGGTGGATCTCGATGAAGCCGAGCTGGAAATTCTTCTGAAAGAGGGTGCCCCCGGAAAGAAAAAATTCACGGCTTGGTTCAGGGAAAAGGTAATTTCTAGCCTGCCCCCCTACCTTGCAATCCGTGTCTTCTCGTTTTCTATTACACATAACTAATACACTGAACTTGTAGGGAGCTAATCCCAACGTTGTGATGTCCGATGAGTTGAGATGTGTCTCCCAAGGATGTAACCGTAGAGTCGAGGCGTATGAGAAGTATGATGTGAATGGGTATCGCTTCCATACGGAGTTTCACCAGAACAGTCGGCCTAATGCAAAAACTGTGAATACCGGGGTCTTCACTAAAGGAGCCGGTGAGTTTGACTACTACGGAAGGTTACAAAACGTATATGAGCTGACGTACAATAATACGAACATAGAACTCAAGCTCGTTGTGTTCAAATGCCACTGGTTTGACCCAAAGCATGGACAGAAAAGTACCCCTTCCATTGGGTTAGTTGAAGTGAAGTCTTCAACCACCTACAGCGGATCCGATGTCTTCATTGTGGCCAACCAAGCCAAGCAAGTTTATTATTTGCCCTACCCATGTCAGAAAGAGGGACTCAAGGGCTGGGAAGTCGTGTTCCAGGTGTCGCCACATGGGAAGCTACCTATGCCCTCTGACGATGATTATAACAACATTAACCCCAAAACATACGAGGGAATTTTCTATCAAGAGCAAGAGAACTTTGGAGACTTTGACATACAAGGTCTCGAAAATCTCGAAGACGATGCACCGATGGGGGGTGAGGTAGTGGTGAATATAAAGGACATAGACATGCTCAACAAGTTGCAGGAGGAAAATGACAGCGATGATGAGCCTCCACCGTGCGAGGAGCCTCCAATTTACTACAACCGTGATAGTGATGTTGATAGTGACGATGAGAACCTAAGAACTAATTATGAGAGTGATGATTCGTGGTGAGGGTCTTTTTATGTCTTTATTATGCTTAGTATTTATCTTTATGCTTAGTATTTATTTCTGTCTTTATTATTCTTGGTATTTATTTTCTAACATGCTTCTTAATTGCATTACATCTATATGCTTACTGTTTACCCTTTCTCAATGCAGGTGATCCACCAATATGAGCCAAGGCAAGCAATCATCGGGCAGTTTGCTGAACTCGCTGCGCCAGAGGAAGCCTACCAAAAGTGGAAGGGAGCCTATTCCGAACCCTAGATACCCTACTGATGAGGGTGGGACCAGAGGTCGAGGACGAGGGGCAGCTGTTGCTCCACTCCCTCCGAGGGGAGGACGAGGGCGAGGTGGAGGACGAGGGCGAGGTGGCGGACGAGCACTACTAGAGGGTGGTGACATACCCTCCGCTTCTGGCGACGTGGCTTCACACTCCCGTGAGTTGGCGTCTCGAGACGAGGAGACGCAGGGGACGGTGTCTGGCGGCGAGGGGACGGTGTCTGGCGGCGAGGGGACGGTCTCTCGTGCCGGCGAGGGGTCCGTGAAGAAGCCACGTATTCGTGGGGAAACGACTGTCCCTGATGAGTCCAAGATGCCTAAAACCGAGGAGGAGAAAGTCCTCATTGTGCCTGACGACGTTGAGTAAGCTACTATACTAATTTTGAACACGCCATTTCATTTGTACCAAAACAATTTGACATGTACTAATGTTTGATTATTCTGCAGGAACTGGAAGAGGCCAACGGGGTCCCGTCCTCCGAACACTTTGCTTGGAGCTGCGATTAGGAAGTACTGGCCGGGCTTTTACACTGTGGTCCCCAACGGCGAGAAGAAGCTAGCTCGCCATTGGGTACACTATGAGGAGGCCGATTGCCCGGGCTTCGAGACAGCTGCTGACGCTGTGATCAGCACGTTCTGGGTAAGGCGAGGTTTTCCAATTACGTCCATAGTTGATGCCCCCACCATGCTAACTCTTTACTCTCACAATCTTTTTATGCATGTTTACAGAGATTCTATAGGGTTCTTCCGGAGCATCAGGCCTCGGCGAACAAGACTTTGTTGGGGGCATGTAAGAAGCTGACACGACAGCAGTTCTACAATGTAAGGAATACATGCATGAGTCAATTCAGTTCCGAGAAGTTCGGCAAGACGACGCCGAAGCATGAGACTGTGAGTGCAAAGCCTGCGATGACTATGGAAGATTACGTCGAGGTAAGTCAAAATTGTCAATGGTATCATATGTTGCTGCTAAACTGCAATTTGCATTATCTGTTCTTCAAAATGAGTCTTGAATTTTTCAGGTTATGCCCCAGTGGGCCGATGGTAAAGAGGACGCATGGAAGGCGATGGTGGCATCGATGTGGCTCGGGGAGGACGAGGCGTTCAAAGCCTTAAGCGAGCGGAACAAGGCAAACCGCGGCCACGAGGGGACACACTGTGCGGGAGCCCGCAACCATGCTAGCTTCAAGGAACATTTTGTATGTGCACACATCGAACAACATGCATTTTTGTCCCGTCATGTTTCTATCTGGTATGCATAACATTTCTTTGGCGATGCAGGAGTCCATCACGGGGAATGTCCCTATTACGGAGATGGAAGCATGGTCAAAGATGAGGATCAAGAAGGCCGATCCATCCAAGCCCCAGCCCTCGCTTCCAGAGTACTTCGGCAACGCCGAGGAGGACATAGCTGGTTACACGAAGGCGTTTCAGGGTTTTCATCCTCACGTGGAAAACCCTATTCAGGAGGAGACCGACGTGAGGGCTTTGGTCGTGGGCGGGCGCGGCAGGCAGCATGGACGTCTTAGCTGCCTTAACCAGGTGATCCCGCGTACTCCTGAGTTGAGCCTCACGTATGTCAAGGCCACCCTCACCGCCGACGGCCCCATTGTCCCTCCTCCTCGACGGACTTCCAAAGCTCGCGTCGAGGTAAGTTCTTCTCAATCTCATTCCCTTTTCGACATTTCTTCCTTAGTAGCTAACTTGACG
Organism: Alopecurus myosuroides; assembly: GCA_028641055.1. Taxonomy (NCBI): domain Eukaryota; kingdom Viridiplantae; phylum Streptophyta; class Magnoliopsida; order Poales; family Poaceae; genus Alopecurus; species Alopecurus myosuroides. Next base: position 28,641,461 of record CM054060.1, read on the forward strand.
AGATTCAACTTTCATCGAGATTCATTTTTCTTGAAATTGTAGTGTGCTATAGGCGATGCCTACGATGCAGCTATGGCGGAGTACAATCTTAGGTATGACGAGTGGGAGAAGATGCAAAGGGCCTATAAGGTCTGGGAACAAGCGCGCGATGAAGTAAGTTTCACCATTTTCTTTCTGCAAATGATGACAAGTCTTACTTCCCTCTACTTTGAACCTTTATTTCTTCAAAGTCTAACATCAAAAATATCTTTTAGGCGGACGACACGTTTTATACCACTGGAGTGCGGCCCACAATAGAAGTTAGGCGACCACCTATGCCTGATTTGCCGCCACGGTTTCCAACGAAGGAGGACTTCACTCGCGGAGCCTACGTGAGTACACCGGTAAGTTAGATGCCAAACCAATCGTTACCGCTGTCATGTGCCCGCCACGTTAGAGTTGCTAACTTCTGCTAAAAAATGTATGTAGGGATCGGGACACTCCGGGGCTACTCCCTTCGGCCGTGCTGCTGACTCGCCAAGTCGCACGATCACACCGTTTCATCACGCTCCCGGTGCTTCGCCGAGTCCGTCGCGCGAAGCCGATGCCCGTGCTACTCCCTCGCCGAGTTCGGGGCATGGTTCGACGGCGGCTATCCACCGTGGAGTGTCGCCTATTTTCACTCGGTCCGAGATGGGCACCTCGAGCTCCCGCGAGGTCTAGCTAGGATGATGATGTTTGTATTGCACTATCGATGATGTTCGGATGATTTTGTACCTTGTACGATGTTTGGATGATATGGATATGATGTTTGGATCTTCTTTGTATCATTTTTATCATGTTTTTAAATTTTCTGCAATTAAAATCGATTGAAACAGCACTGAAAAAAAAAAACAGCAACGGAAAAAAATATCCAAAACTGGCCAGAACGCAGCCTATAGGCCGACGGCAATGCCGTCGGCGTCTAAAACGCGGCCCAGCGGCTGGCCATTATGGCGGCCCATAGGCCGACGGCATTGCCGTCGGCGTCTTCTCCGCGCGTGCGCCCAGCAGCGGGCACGTGGCCCATAGGCCGACGGCAGTGCCGTCGGCGTCTTCGAGCGCGCGCGCGTCCAGCAGCGACACGTGGCCCATAGGCCGACGGGCCGGGCCGTCGGCGTCTGCTCGGGCCGCTCCGTATTTTTCTGACGCGTGGGCTCCACTGATTATAGGCCGACGGGCCGTGCCGTCGGCGTCTACGCGCGTCCGTTTCCGTCCGGGCGTTCCGTTCTGACGAGTGGGCCCCACCTATACGCTATACGCCGACGGGCTCTGAATACGCCGACGGTATTCTTGTTTCGCCGACGAGGAAGGACGCCGACGGCGATACGCCGACGGTCCCCGTCGGGCTTCCAGAACGCCGACGGCAACAGTCCTTTCGCCGACGGCTCTTCACCGTCGGCGCATCGCCAGTCTCCTGTAGTGAGATGGTGCTGAATCAAAGTCATGTTTTGTAACCGGCCGTGCTAGTATGGCAGTCTGCTAGCACGTCTAGTGAGTGAGCCTATACTCCGTTGCCGGCGTCAACCGTCACAGTTTTGCGTAAACTCAGCAGGAAAATTAAAACTCAAAATAGGGAACCGCAAGAAAACAGAGGAAGGAGTGCACAGTTTTCTTTTCGTAATTAAACCAAATACCATGCATTCAAAAGTCCAACGACCATCGACAAATTGCACTAGCTACATTCAGAGCGCTGGAGTATGTGTGGACGCATCCGTGGACCGTGGTGCTAATAAATTCACGTGTCCAACCAGCCACCATCAATCCATTCACTAGCCGCCTAGAATGAGCAATTGACTTACGGTTGGTTAGTCATGCATGGATCTAGAAAGGTGGCAGATCGAGCTAGCTAGCACTTGCATGCATATGGCACCATGGTCCTCCAATTTTCTCCATGGGAAATACGTGTCTTCTTTTGCTTTCGTGCATGCATCGCGCATGGCTCGTAAATATGTGTCACGACTCATGACTTTTACGACCGGTACCCGTACGTCTCGGCGGGGAGCAACAACATGCAATGCAATGCAATTAGCAGTTCATGTATCTGGCCTTGATTATACATGCATGTATCGCATCTAGTTGTCGATCCTTGTCAACTTTTGACCAAGCTGGTGGTATTCGGATCCTCCATACATACAATGGGCCGTGGCTGGATATATCATCTATGTGCTGCTAATTTCTTTGTCCTTAGAGACTCCACAGACCAAAGGTGTGCGCGCGTGCATGCCAGTCGCGATTGTGTGTATTCATAAAACGTGGCGGCGTCGTCTTCCTAAAGACCGAAACACACGCTGTAACAGCGACATCATAATTATTCCTACCGAAGCGTCGCTGTTTATTCCTCTCGGCACAAGAGCGGATACATATATCTCTCTCCTCTCCGTAGGCAAAATGTGCATTGCTGGTCTGATCACGCTTAATTAGGGATATTAAAACTGGGACAACAGGAAGCACTCTCACGCCCTCTATCGTTTCAACCGTCTCATCATGGCATCTACATTTTTCTTAAGGTTGACCTACAAATAAGGCTCATATACCTCGAATTATACCTGGGCATGGGCAGCCCGGCCTCAGTTTTTAGGCCCGATGCATGTCCGGGCCGGGCCTGGGATTTGATTTTTGGTGTTTTAACGAAGAGGCCCGGCCCGAGGCCCGAAAGCCCGCCGATTTTCCCTCCCATGGGCCGGGCCTGGGCACGGAAACTAGGCCCGACTGTCGGGCCTGGGCCTTGGGTTTGTGCTGTGGGCTGTTTTAGGCCCGGCCCGAAGCTCGGCCCAGCCCGAGATATGGCCAGGTATACCTCGAATCTCCAGTTTTTGATAGAAGTTTACGGTGTACCTAAAACAACTACACGGTTGGCGGGAATGAACTTCAAGTTCAGAGCCTCCCGTCCACTCCGCCACCACCCGAGGTCGATTCCAGTCATAACCACCACCGCCTCCTCCTCCGCTCCAATCTAGCATGGAGCCGCTCATTCCTTGAACAATTCATGCCTTCGGCCATCTAGGCCGAACCATGCCAGCGAGCTCTCTCTAAGACAACTCTGGCACTGTGCTGGCACTCACGGCACACGTACGTGTAGTGGAGTGCTGAAAGATCTGATGCGATGGTTTTCTGGCACATATGTATGGGCGTGGCAGCGACGGCAGCAAGGGTGCGTGCGGGCTGGGCGACACAAAGTTGGAGCACGAGGGGACACGGGGAAGTGGCGGTTGCTGGCCGGAGGCAGGGCCTGTCGTCGATTTTTTTTTGAACCAGGAGCGCTCCCGAAGGAGCAGGAAGCCTCATGTTAATCATACAGTGGGTGTACAAGAAAAACTACAAGGGACCCCATAAAATGGGAAACTGCACATAGGTCCCTAGAAAAAACAGCAAGGACCGAACTGAAAGAAACCGAATTACAAACAAGTCCTCCTCTTTCCCCACCGTCGAGCCAGAGGAAGGAATCCTGCCTGCCGTCGCCAGGCACCGCCGCGGGGATGAGACCACTTGCGTCGATGATGGCTCGCACCTCAGCATCAGCCGATTCCAAATAGGGCCTCCCTTCGGAGGTTGAAGATAGGCTGGAGCTCACCAGCCAGTACCCATGGCCATGAATGGCCACTAGATTGCTCGAGAAGACGAAAGCTTCAACGCTCCATGACTGCAGCAAGAACTCAGCAGAAACTCCCGATTGGCACCTCCCTTCAACCACCACGGCAGCAGATGAGGCACCTGCGGAAGCTTCAGCCAGAACTCGAGCAGCTCTCCGCCACCCCCCTTTGAAAACCGGTCCGTCAATCGAACACCAACGCCTGCCACAGATCGTCGGAGGAGACAGGAAGAGGATCTTGGGGTGACATCGAATCCAAAAACCAGCCTTATTGAAGGAGTAGCTCGAAGCAGCCAGCCATGGCGCATGCGCCTCCACCCCTTGGAGCACCACGCCCAGCAGCAACCGCGAGCAGACGCAGATCCAGCCGGAGGAGATCTGCCAGTTCCTCCCCGCCGAGCTTATTGAAGGGGAAGGCCCAAGAGTACAACCAAAACGAGGATGGAAGACCCACCTCGCAGACTGAAACTCCCCGAGCAAGCCTGCAGCGTAGCTCGAGTACGCCGGCGGCGAACCTCCCCACGGCACATGGCCGGAAACTGGCAAGAAGCCAACTACAAAGAAACCTAAACTACTCATAAATTGTACAAAGCCACGAGCTATCCCCCCATCGCATCTCCGACCAGCGGCGCCGACGGAGGAGCTCCGGGATCGGCCCGGGCGACTCGGAGGCTCGAGGACGACTCTCAAAACGGAGGCCTATCCACTCAGGAGGAAAAGTTCGACGCCTCGGCCTGTCGTCGATGAGTTTGGGAAAAAGAAGACCAAACTGGAAAAAAACAGAGTAAAGTAGAGAATGAAAAACAAATCACCACCAGGTGGGCCTATAGCGACATATTTAAATTTGCACTTCTGATTTTACTGGATCTATTATACCGGATCTTATGCGAGCATTTTACGATATACCTTAAACAGTTTTTGTGATACCAACTTTTAAGGCATATTCTAGAGATGCTCTAGTTACCATCTTTCCTTACGAATATATCTGTAATTATGTGAATATATTTGTATACAGCTAAATGTCGTGGTGTTTTCTATTTCGAAAACCAAAACGGTTGAGCATCACTTAGAGCATCTCCGCGGACACCCCTCAAATTTGTGTCCAGCAACCCCTCCCCACTACTCGGTAGCTATGATCGCCAGCGAGAGAAAACACCATAACAGGGTGGGGGACAAATGAGTACAGGATTATGCCGTTGTATTGATGACGAGCGGGCCCCGCCTGTCGGATGGGCTGCCCGGGCAATGTCCGACACCCCGAGCAGGCCTCCAAGTTTTGCGTACCTCCTGAGGGTGCCGAACAATTTGTATTCTCGAGCCAGACACTTCGGGATGCTACTGCGAGAACTTTTCGTGTTCAGAACCCAGTGGACCTTTGAATGGCCATTTTAGGGTGGTGGTGAAGGTGCTCTTAGAGCATCTCCACCGGCACACCCAAAGAAACTCCAAAGGCCCATTGGGGTGTCGGACACAAAATCGCGCCACACAATGGGTCTCCAACCTTGCTGTCGACTGGGCGATGCCGGGCAGCTCGTGGACAACACCACATGCAGAGAATGACAGGCGGCCCCGGTGTGTCATCCTCACATCAGTCACGTCATGGTTAATGGCGTTGTAGCCTTCCGTAGCGGTGCTGCTAGCTAGGCCAGTACGAGGAGACGTGTCGCGGCATTGAACCTCGGATCGCTTCCCGTGTGCGCCATAGAGCTTCCCGCCGCTTCCAGCCTCTTCCCGCCATAGTTTCCCTCTCGTTCGGCTGGCTATTTAAGAAGCCCGTCGTGTTGTCACCCTCGCCGATGACACCACCAGATCCTACGCAATGTCAACGCAATGTCATGAGTGGAGGAGGGTGCGCAGAGCTTGAAGGACAGCGAAGAGGTGGTCGGGCCAGCACACATGAACCCGTGCCAACCTGTTGCCATTGACCAAACCTGGCATGGCATGCTTGTGTCCATGTTTCCGTTTTGGAGAGCACGCGACGGACGATTTGCGCGCGGGCCGTAACGAACATGAATGTGGTGCTTTTTCTTGGGCGGCCGTTGGATGTTGTTGCGGGCCGGTGTAGGATCAGCCAATCGATGGTTGCGCGCGTAAGACTTGTTGGATCACGACCAGCTAGGTCCTTGAGCGCATCAAGGTGTGCCTGATGTAGTAGGGCTCGAGAGCAGTATCTAAACCCAGCCCGGCCGGCAAGAACATGCATGGGCACGCGATTCAACAATTATCGTGGATGAACGTGCATGCGCATGGCCATGCCGGAGCCAGACCAGAGAAAATTACGTGAAATTAGCCATCACCGACGTACGTACGTGCGTGTGTGTATTTGTGCAAATACAGCCTATCTGGCCATGCAGACATATTCAGCCTGTCTTTTTGCCGGATGCTTGAACTTTTTGGACGGTTAGAAATAAGATGGTGATAGAACGGATCTTTTTAGACGTGTGGTTGATTTGGTGTGGTTGATTTGATGTTTAAATGTCTCTTTTTTTGCAGCAGTGGCATCCGTTATGTAGACAGCGGGTCCAGGCTCAGCTAGATGACATTATCGATCGTTTGGTGGCGGCTGCCTTGCGGATCTCCATCCCCTCTACGAGCTGAGCCCCGCAGACGGATGGGCCTTCACTTCCTCGCGCCCCTTTCCGCACCCTCCTTTCCCGTTCCTTTTTCGTGTGTATTGGATCTTTGGGTTTTCCTGTGTTGTTGCTCCAGCGAGTTACTGTTTTTTTCTCTCCTTTATGTTATTGGTACTGTTGTATGAAATCGGATCGGTGGTTGATTTATAAAACAGGGCGATAAGCACTTTTCCGTAAAAAGGGTCAGATTTAGAAGAAAAAAAAGGCACCCTGTACATGCGCCGAAACTGTAAAATGCCACGATAGCTAGGTGATTCAGGCCCCCACAAAAACCTATGAGCGTCCAAGTTCCCAACTACCATGCACCAACCAACTGACCAATAGTGTGACGCAGTAGGCGTGCACGACTATGTACACCAGACCCTTGATCGAGAAACACCGGTCACGGTTAATCAATCGGAGTTTAATTACGTACTCCGTATAAAACAAGAAAATCGAAGAAAACTACCACTTAATTTACAATTTAAATTTGCTTATTTGATACCACTTTACACATATAGCATAGAAAATTATCACATTTTGCGTCTAAATTCCCATAAAAGACTAATCTGTCGTTGAGCACGAATTGAAACTGAAACTGACAACGAGGGCCCACCAGTCAGGGCTGGCGTGGCCTGGTAAAAAAAATTGGTTGAGATGGACATGGGTCCCACGGGTCAGTCTCACATCCCCTTTCCCTTCTCTCTTACTCGTTGACCACATGCCTTTGCCCGGCCTTCTCTCGCACATAGCTTGCTCCGGCTGGCTTCCGCAGTCCACGGTCGCCGCTACGTGGTCCCATAGTCGGCGTGGTCATGGGGCGCAAAACGCGCCTAAGGTCCATCAGTCGTGCAAGCCCCGCTTTTTCTCTCCACTTCGTGCCATGTATGACGACCAGAAGCCGCTTGCTGTGTCCGACCGTGAGGAGGACTATTCGGCAAGCTCCAGGATTTCCACGGTCATGTGCTTTGGCGACAATAGAGAGGACGGCGAGACGCGACTACAGGGCTAGCCGGCGTGTTTTCCGTCGACGCAGCGACGAGAGGAACATGTGGCGACGGTGTTGTTGTTTCGGTAGCCCGACCTGGTGTGGGAGGCCGGCCAGGTGGGGCCGAGGCCAGGGGAAGAGGGCCAAGGGACGGGGATGTGGAGTAGAGCGTGGCAGGGACGAGGCTAGGGAGGACCGGCCTGTGCTCACGACCAGGGGTGGAGGCCACGGGACGTGGTCCATGGCGTCGCTGTGAGCAGGGGCTCGGCGAAAGTCGGATGCGTAACTGAGCAAGAGGGGCGCCGTGGCCGTTGATGGGTGGCGAGGTGTGCTGGCGACCTGCGCTCCCCGTGGCGACGCGGGAGATGCGTTGACCACGCCCGTGGAAATGTACTCATTTTTTCTGACATGTGGGGCCAGGCCAATTCAACGAAATTGACCGTATATCTGCCACGTCAGCCTGGCAAATGGGTCCCACATGTCAGTTGCAGTGTCAATTCATCATCAATCCTAGATCAGTCTTTTCTACGACACAAAAATATTGTAGATTCATGTACCACATCGGTACCACACAGCAAATTTAAATTACAAAGTGACACCTGTATGCTTTTTTTCTCTATAAAAAGTGACTGAATAGACATGGCATGTGATTGGTACACCGCTCTTGGCTTTTGACCTGGTTTCTGGTTGGAAAGAACTAACTGCATGCTGGCTGTCGTCGATCGTGCCTCGTGCATGCGTACTTAGACCGCTGTTCACTTTTGACCGTGTTAATATCGCAGACGACAGCTTCTGATAGCACGTACAGTGAGCCTCTCCTTCAGATTTCAGAGCCAGCATATGCAGGGAATCGAAGGAACAACATCTCGACTCTTGAGTGGACTTACTCGGTAGGCAAATTACAAAGTGCACAGTTTTTCTTTTTGGAAACCAAACTTGCTATGCATTCAAAAGTCCATGGATAACATCTAAATTTTGAATCAAGTCAAAAGAAAAGTTAAATTTGGTCAGCTTAATAGATAAACTTCATTTCGAAAAGAATCGATTTTGACACCAATTTAACATCAAATTAAAATAAGTTTGATTTTAGTATACTAATCTAAATGTACATTTATTGGCGGACCGAGTGAGTGGAGTATACATACAAAGCGCTGGAGTATGTGTGGACGCGCGCAGCCGTGGACTGTGGTGCTAATAAATTTACGTGTCTAACCAGCCACCAAACACCAGATACTAGAATAAGCGTAAGAACACAAGTAATGACTTACGGTTGGTTAATCACGCATGGATCGAGAGAGGTGGGCTAGCAAGTGGGTGGATAAGACAACATCTATGTGCAGCTAATTTCTCATGCAAGTCACGACGCGGTGCATTGATAAAACGTGTCCGCGTCGTCTTCTTAGAGCGAAACACTCGCTTTCTATTCTTCTCGGCACAACGTGCATGGCTGGTCTGATCACGTTTAGTAAGATGTTAAGGTACCTACATTAGTATGACATGACATGCATGTAATTTGTCTCATATGCATATACAGTACATGTACTCGTGTATTCTTCCTAATGGTTACTATTCATTTCTTCTTCTGAACCCCTTTTATTTTTGTGATAACGACTCATTTGTTAACCTTATTGTTTTGTGGACTTAGGGTATAATGTGCCTCGTTAGAAAAAGTAATGGTGGTTACCTTTTTTTTCTCTATAACAGATTTCCTTGATCCTCATTGGGAATTTTCGGGATATTTCCATTAAGTAATTTATACGAGTACGTCATTGATCTTTATTGCACGGGCTCTGTATATTTTTAATACCATTCAAAACATACATAACTCTAAAAATGATTTAAACATAATAACTACACCAAATACTATTTTAACGCAAAGCTTTGTCACATCGGGTCTTTTAGCTGAATTTGTCTCAGTTGCATATGCATGAACATATGTAATTGCCTAATGGCTAGTTACTCTTTGAGACGTACACAATGATTTAACTTACGCGACATTATTAAGATATATATATTTCTACGCCGGATCGGTATTAATATGCCAACTAGTACACGAACACATTGAACCCCAAGAAACATCGGTACTCATGACTAACTCAAATACAAGGTAAATATTTTTGAATTTTCAAAGTTCTAACCTTATGGAAATTCTGGACTTCTCAATACTGATGTTTTATTTTGGAAATAATTTTATAAAAATCTTGACACTGAATTGCAATAAGGAAATTACTATTAAGAGGAACTTTTTTTTTCATTTTCCCTATGATTTGTCCATTCCGCGGTTTCTTGGCACTAAAGGAGGATGGGGACTGTCGGCGAGCGGTGACAAGACGGCTTCTTGGGTCGCTGCTGAACCTTGCTGGAGAGTTAGCGACGACAAGGGTGGCCACGAGGGTGCAAATTGTGACCTAGAGGAAATATAGCACGATGAGTGGGGGCCAAATTAGTATAGGCTTAGGACATCTCCTATGGGACTGCTCAAATCTGGACCAAATGTGTCCCGGATTTGTCCGTTTGAGCAGTACTCCGGGCCACTGTCCGTCCGTTTCTGGACAGTGCATGCTATGGGACTGCTCACTTCGGGACTGTCCTATTTTTTTTCTTTTTCTCAAAATTGCTATCTCTTTAAACAACTGGACTTGGCAATAAATAAATAAAAGCAAATTACATAGTTCAACAAATATGGAAAGGTCATAGTTTTACAACACGATCGGATGAATTCATATAAATAAATAAAATAAAAGTGCATAGTTCTACTGGCCTCCGACGAAGTTCTAGACATGCTGAACAAGGTCATTCTAAAGTTGGGTATGCACGTCGCGATCATGCAACTCAATGTGAAACTAGAGGAACTCCTGAAATGTTGACACTCTAGGTTGAGGCTTAACATTCTAACCCTGGAACTCCCAGTTTTCATCGTAAATACTGTCGTCACGCTCATCTTCTATGATCATGTTGTGCATGATCACACAAGTTGTCATCACAGCCCACAAAATCTCCGGTTTCCATGTTATAGCAGGGTGCCGAGCAATAGCCCATCGAGATTGAAGCGCACCAAAGACACGCTCCACATCTTTCCGAGCACTCTCCTGCTCTTTCGCGAACGTTTTTCTCATCTCCCCCTGAGGATTGAAGATAGTTTACACGAAAGTAGCCCATTGGGGATAGATACCATCAGCTAGGCAGTATCCCTTGGTGTATTCGTGGCCATTGATCTGATAGCTCACCTAAGGGGCGTTGCCAGCCACGAGTCGACCAAACACCGGAGAGCGCCGTAGCACGTTGATATCATTGTGAGAACCTGCCATGCCAAAAAAAGAGTGTCAAATCCAGAGATCATGTGATGCAACAGCTTCAAGAATGACATTGCACTCCCCTACATGTCCCTTGAACTACCCTGCGAACCATATGGGCAGTTCTTCCACTCCGAGGCATACAGTCTATGCTTCCTAGCATCCCATGGAAATATCTGCCCTTGTTGATCGACAACAGTCGTTGAGTGTCCTCAACAGTTGGTTCCCTCAAGTACTCTGGACCAAAGAGCTGAACAACGACTTCACAAAATTTGTACATTGAATCCAGGCATAAGGATTCACTCATGCACATTTACTCATCAACCAAGTCCCCAGCAACTCCATACTCAAGCACCCTAATTGCTGCTGTGCGTTTTTTATAAGAGGAGAAGCCAAGCTTACCACATGTATCCGGTTTGCACCTGAAGAAATCATCGTAGTCCATGACTCCAACTCGAATGCGGTTCAACAGGTCTCTTCTCATCCGGAAACGGCGCAGGAATAACTTGGCACTATAGACTAGATTGGTGAGATGGAAGTAGTCATTGTACAGCCGGATATGGCCAGCTTCTCTGTCCCTGTCCAAGGCAGACGTATGCCCGGAGATAGACTCTCTAAAAACTGGCTGCATCCTCGCAATGTGGTCATCGACCACAAGGGTGGCGATGAGGAAGTCGTTCTCGTCCTCGGAGTTGTCGGAGGAGGACGTTATTGAAGAAGAACTCGTCTCCACTGTCGGCCATTTCTTTGCCTGGAACGGTGCTGTACTCGGTCTAGGAAAATGGACGAGCACCTTGCGTACCGCCGCTCGGGTGTACTCGGCGGCACAGTGCGTCTAGCGGCGAGGGCGGCCAAGCGTGTGCAGGAATAGGGGTGGCCGGCGGCGGGGGTAGGGTGGGCGGTTTTTTGAGTCGGCGGGATGGGCGAACGGTGAGCGAGGGTGGCCAAATCGGGCCGACAACGGCGAGGAGGCGGCAAAGAGGTGGGACGAGGATGGGGAAACGTGAGGGGGTGGTATACTAGGGTGGGCCCGACACGTCCAAGAGAGGAGAAATCTGGACACGAGTGATGTCCCGGCGTGTCCGGACGGTGATCAAATCTGGATCCAATTTTGGCCGGATATTTGCGGTCCCGGATAAAAAAACGGGCCACGGTCTGTTTAGGCAGCGCCGTAGGGGCCTGTTTTTTGGCAGGGCTACTCAAATCGGCCCGGTCCGGACAAATTGAGCAGTCCCGTAGAAGATATTCATTGTGTATATAACTAGGTGCGTCTACTGGATGGGCTGCACGGACAATATTCGGCAACCTGAGCAGACCCCAAGTTTAACGTGTCTCCACATTGGACAAATTTTCCTCTAACCGGACAGTTAGAATCCCAATGTGAGAATTTTTTTGGAGGGCCATTGTGGGCGCCGATGGATTTCTGCCCCTATTCCAAACCCTTCCTACTGCTGGACCATAAGACAGCACAGTAAAAATAAATAATTGTTTACACCGATTGATTAGTACTTGTGCAGACTGTAGCAGCTCCGCCGTACTGTGCTTACTCCCCACATGGAGGTCGGCAGCAAAAATGTGGCATGATGACGAGTCAGGACGACGTAAAAGCCTCTCCGTCCTTGGCAAGCTCGGTCGGTGTGATGGTTCGACCGGTCTCACTTCACTGGCCAGCCAAGCTGTGGGCTGCGGCCGGCCTGCACGCCTCCGAGAGTTCTATAAATCCGAGCAGGTAATCCTCTGCCATTACACACCTCGGCTCGTTGCAAACCCTGCAACTGCCAGCTAGCCACACACAGACCCTCTCGCAGCCAGCTCAGTGAAGCGAGATAGATGGCGTCCAAGCCAGGCCCTCTCACCCGGTGGCCATGGCACGACCTCGGCAACTACAAGGTATGTTCATGCGTGCATCCATATGTCATCTATCAACCTTGCACATGCATGCAAGAACTTGTAATGATCGGTGGACTTTGTTTTGGGGTGGATGAAATGAAGTACGCGCTGGTGGCTCCGTGGGCGGCGTACAGCACGTACAGCTTCACGGCGGCGAAGCTGCGAGGCGAGGAGGGCGACCTGCTCAGCTTCTTCGTGCTCCCCACGGTGCTCCTCCGGCTGCTCTACACGCAGCTCTGGATCTCCATCTCCCGCCACCAGACCGTCCGGTCCAAACACCGCATCATCAACAAGAGCCTCGATTTCGACCAGGTCGACCGAGAGAGGAACTGGTAAATCATCCATATTTTATAATGACAACAGATGAAAATTACACTGCATGTTCATTTCCTTTTCAAATGGCAATGGCTGATGCATATCATCGGGACTCTGTGCATGCAGGGACGACCAGATCATCCTGACGGCGCTGCTGTACTACGGGTTCAACTCCGTGGTGCCGATGACGCAGGGCCTGCCATGGTGGAACCCCGGCGGCCTGCTGCTGACGGTGCTCCTCCACGTCGGCCCCGTGGAGTTCCTCTACTACTGGATCCACCGCGCGCTGCACCACCACTACCTCTACTCCCGGTACCACTCCCACCACCACGCCTCCATCGTCACCGAGCCCATCACCTCCGTCATCCACCCCTTCGCCGAGGAGGCCGTCTACTTCAGCCTCTTCGCCATCCCGCTCCTCTCGATGATGGCCACCGGCACGGGCTCCGTCGTCGTCGCCAACGGCTACCTCGTGTACATCGACTTCATGAACTACCTGGGGCACTGCAACTTCGAGCTCGTCCCCAAGGCCCTCTTCGACCTGTTCCCCCCACTCAAGCTCCTCATGTACACCCCATCGTAAGTCAAGTATCCTCCATGAAAATTAGTTAAATCTTCAATTTTCCATGATCATGAGTTTGCACGCGATGATTTTGATGGTTCTGTCGGTGGATTTTCGGTGTGTAGGTATCACTCGCTACACCACACGCAGTTCAGGACGAATTACTCGCTGTTCATGCCGTTCTACGACTACGTGTACGGGACGATGGACAAGTCGAGCGAGGAGCTGTACGAGCGCACGCTGCACGGGGCCAGGGAGGAGGCCCCCGACGTCGTCCACCTCACGCACCTCACCACCCCCGGCTCGCTCCTCCACCTCCGCCTCGGCTTCGCGTCTCTCGCCTCCGCGCCGCTCGGTAGCTCGGCGCTGGCGGCGGCGTCGGCGGTGCTGGAGCGTCCACTGGCCCTGCTGGCGTCGGTGTTCGGGAGGTCGGCGTTCAGGTCCGAGGCCAACCGGATGGGCAAGCTGAATGTCGAGACGTGGGTCGTGCCGAGGTACACCTCCCAGGTAACGGCAACAGACGAACAAACATTTACCAATGTCCATATCATCATTCCTTAATTTTTCAGATCGATTCTTGCTTGAAATTCTATTTTTGAAAGGTTTGATATACTATTTGTTTATGACAAGTGCATAACATTTTTATTGACGGGAGTGAACGGATGCATGCATGTGAGTCCTGAGAATTTAATCAATGCGTCATTGATGTGAGTGTTAATTTATGTGTGCAGTACACGTCGAAGAAAGATGGGCACGCGGTGAGCCGGGTGGTGGAGAAGGCGGTGCGTGACGCCGAGGCAAGTGGCGCCGCAGTCCTCACGCTGGGCCTCCTGAATCAGGCGAGCACATCCACCACCTTCTTCAATGTGCACTGCAGCGCATTCACTACATTTTTATTGCGAGAGAGGGGAATGCATGCACTGCATTGATTCACTACCGGCCGGCCGGGCTTCAATGGGAGATTCAGAGCGTAGGTGTGAGGTGCAGCACAGCAGCAGAGCCATGAATGTGTAGGGAATGATACTACTAAGATTGGAAAACAAGCTAGAACAATCTTCTGCTAAATACCGGAGTAGATACCCTAAGATTAATTAAGTTAAGGTAGTTGATCTAGTTGCTGACATGACGTTGGTGCGTGCGTGCAGAGTTACGAAATGAACCGGAACGGGGAGCTGTACGTGATCAGGAAGCCCGGCCTGAAGACGAAGATCGTCGACGGGACCAGCCTGGCCGTCGCCGCCGTGCTGCACATGATCCCTCGGGGCGCCAAGGACGTGCTCCTCCTGGGGAAGGAGAGCAAGGTCGTGGCCGTGCTGGCCCAGGCCCTGTGCGAGCGAGAGATCCAGGTACAGTATACTGCTCCTGATCTTATTCAGAAGGTTTGATGAGCCAACTGACAAAAAGAACGTAACAGCTGGATCTGTGTGGACTCATTTTAGTTGACTTCGAAAGGGGATGATTCACTCAAACTATGATTGATGTAATTGGCAGGTTCGGGTGGCGGACGAGAATCTGTACGAGGCCTTGAAGCAGCAGATAAGCCCGGAGCTGCGGAGTCAATTGGCTCTCTCCTGCAGCTATACCAGCAAGGTACGTACATGCAGGCTCCAAATTTTGCTGCCTTGCGATTGCAGTTTGCGTGCTCTGGGCCTGAGATGTGTTGTACACGCAGGTGTGGCTCGTCGGCGACGGCCTGACGGCGGAGGAGCAGGAAAGGGCGCAGCCGGGCGTCCACTTCGTGCCATACTCCCAGTTCCCTCCGAGCAAGACGCGCGGCGACTGCGTGTACCACAGCACCCCGGCGCTCGTCGTGCCGGACTCGTACGAGAACCTCCACGCCTGCGAGGTAACAGAATAATTTCCAGTGTCCTGCACGCGATCGACCGATCAAGTGGTCGCACGCACTTACTCAGATATCTATTCTGATGGTGTGGTTGCATGCAGAACTGGCTGCCGAGGCGGGTGATGAGCGCGTGGCGCGCGGCGGGGATCGTGCACGCGCTGGAGAAGTGGGCCGGCCACGAGTGCGGCGACGCGGTCACCGGCGTCGACAAGGCCTGGCGCGCCGCCCTCGCGCGCGGCTTCCGCCACTACGACGTCGTTCACCGCAACGCTGCTGCTGCCGCCACCATCGACGGGAAGCTGCAGGCAAACGCGCTGTGATGCCGCGACTGAAGAAATACTGAAATCATAAGTCGCGCGCACCGATCCACTCAGCGACCGGCTCCATCTAGTAAACTACTACGTATCACGTGTGTACCTAGTACGAAAATACTACTCGATCTCTCCGGCCGGCGCCGTTAGGCGTACGTCATCCTCTTGCGTCATCAGGGTATAATATTACACTACTGGTATATGTCTGTGTGGTTCGGGTAATGAACTTAGCTTGGAATGGTACGAAGAACATGTTGCAGTGCTGTGACTTCACGAATTGCTGCCTCAATTTCGTAAGTATTGCCGCGGTTATAAGACGGAGGGATCGAGTAATAAATATCTCCATGTCCCATCTTTTATGGCAAGACAATGAAAAAGTCAGGGTATTGCTCAACGATGCTAAGCATTACTCCTATAAAGGATGGAGGGGTTGTGTGTCTTCGCCAATCGTCCACGAGGCCTCGTTCGTTTGGCCTCAGCGCTGCCGAGCTGCCATGTGTTGGCCTCCTATTGGACGTAGGTGAGCTGAGCGGGACCTAGCAACGAGAGACCGGGTGTCATCGCCATCGCGTCCCTCCCCCAATCCCCTCCCACGCATCTTCCCCCAATCCCTCCCGCGGGGAAACCCTAGAACAACAAGGCGAGCGGCGCGACAAGACGGGATGGCGGCGGTAGATGACGGCGGCTGTCCGAAGGCTGCAGCCGGCCGTCGCCTCGGCAGGAGGAGGAGAGCAAAGTGCCGAGGACGCGCTGCTGTCCGGAGGCTGCATCCGGCCGTCGCCTCGAGTGCCGGACGGTGCTGCCTCTCGCGCCCTGGACTCCCGTCCTCTCAACCTCCTCTTCCGCGCCTTCTGCGGCAGGGATCTAGGAGCGGTGAAAATATCACAACCTCGCGCCCTCGACTCCGTCCTCCCAGTCGCCTCTCCTTGAAAATCGCCTCTCTCGCACCTTCTGCGGCGGGCGTCGGAGCCGAAATGGTCGGTTGCGGTGGGGGTGGCGGAGGCGCTACAGGAGGGCCTCCCGGAGGAGGGCGGTGGCGCGTACGGTGAGGTACGAGCGGACGGAGCCGGCCGGGGCGGCCGCGATGCCAGGTGACCGGAGATCTCGTCGCTGCTTCCAGAATGGCGACCCCCGCAAGCGGTCGAGGACGGTGGCTCGCTCAACGGGGGAGTGCCGGCGCCGGGCGACGGCCAGACTAGGCAAGTCCATTCCCTCCCCTATCCTCTCTCTCTCCTCTCTCTTGTTGTGAACTGCCCGTGCTGCAGTTTAGGTTCTTGGCGGCATGTGACCGTGGTGGGCGTGCGCGGCCACAGGCTGCAAAGCTCATGGTGGTGGGCTGTAACACGTCTGTAGCTTTAGATCTAGCTATCTACATCGATTAGGCTTTTTTTTCTTGGCAGCACCACAACACATCTGTCCCTAAAATTCCTCTTTTTTAAGGACTAGGTGATTGCAGATGATGTGACGATACAGGACATGTACAAAGTAACAGCTATATTTTGTTCTGTGCCCTGTGGTCGGCTCTCTCCAAGGATTAAACGGAATGGTATCCTTGTGCTCATTAAGAAACTACACTTTTGTTGTCATGGATAGCTTTGTCTTGCTTACTAATTTATATGGTGTGGGATAGCTTCCTTCATCTGTTGCTCTGTAGTTTTCCACTATATGTACCTTCAATGCTATATGTTCAGCTCTTGTCAGCTCATTATATAGGATGAGAAAATCTAGAGCATTTTTTGTTGGTTTGTGGTACTGGAAATGTTGCAGGGTGTGATGCAGATTTAGAGTTTCGCCTGAGCGTGTTCTAATTGGTTTGGTTTGATTCAAGTTTCTTATTGATGTAGATTTTTGGTATCTCTGTGAGCATTGGACGAAGGTGGGCAAGAAACAACAGGTGAAGAGGAGTTTTCCCATCTTTGTGCATTTCTAGCATTTTTTTAGCCATTAGTTTCCATTTCTATTTATTTTTAGAGAAGAACATGCAAATAAAACTTGGGTTCATTAAGAGGGAAATCAAAAACAGATACATGAGCACAGGCCAAAGCAGTTCACTCATCTCAGGAAGCTTGATGGCCTGCCTTTATTATTAGTAGGATGTGTATCAGTGTTTAACTTATGACAGAACATAAAAACTTTAGAAATTATCCCATGCTCTATGGTTTGTATAGAAATAATAGCTTCTCGGAACTAGAACCTCAATGTTAATACTGTCGTTACTTAAGATTTGAAAATTATCCCAACCAATATACATTTGTAAAATAGTAGTAGCTTACACAAATAAATTAATGTGCCCTTTTTTTATTACTTCGGGTCATGAACCATCTGGTATTGTAGTGTTAGATCTTCTTTTATGGCCGTTGGTAGAAAGACAAGTAGGATTACACCTTTATCGTATATGTCTTCTTTGATGTATGAAGTCCAAAATATATTACCCTGCCATGGTCAATACTCTCCTTTTGTTGTTTCTGATCACCGCATTTTAGTGTGGCTTCTAAAATGCCAATTACCAATTCTTCTCCGTATGTAGTCGTATACTTCTATGGTCTATATATTTGCTATCATTTGCTTGTTTCAAACATAAATGTTCAGAAAAATCGTTGTATATCTCAAAAATAAAATTCAACTTAATTAGGTTATATTTTGGTGTCCTTTTCGACCAGGCTGCCATGCCGCTTTTGGCTATTAGGTGAAGCTAAAATGAAGAACCATTAATTATATGTTTCTTCATGTGTTTATTACCGGTCTTTAATTTGTATGTTGTGCTCACATTTAAACTTCTCAGCTATACCGTTGTGTATACTAATACTAATAAATATCCTCTCTCTTTTATTCCTTCTTTTCTTCATGGCCAGTTTGGAGGCTAAAGTGATTTGCCGCCCAAGCATTGCCTAGAGAACTTTCTAGGAAGCCGTAGCCTGCAAGTACAAATAAAGATTTACTAATTGTCCAAAGATTCCTGTAGGAAGAGAAGATGGATTTATTAGAAGCCGAACACATGTGTATTCACTTTTTTTAATTTAATGTTACTTCAGTTCTTTTAGCTTGCACTATTTACTCTCGGTAAAATAGTGAAGGCAGAAAGATTGCTACTCTTGTTTTACAATGATGACCATTATTGCGGGAAAAAATAGAGGAAATATCGTGGGACTAATTTGTGTAATTTCGTTGTCCTTTTTGTTTAGATTTCTTGGTATATCTTTTGTTGTGCAGTGCATGCTTCCTTAAAACATGCAGAAATATTATGTTTTTTTGTTAAAGGTTTTTTTTATTTATTTACCGAAACTCTTCACGATGAGTTGCAGGTTTGCTAGCAATTGGATCATTGGTAGATTGCAGGCTGGCCACTTAATTCTCAAAAAACCATGCTTTTGCAGGTCCATCATATATGGATCAGTAACATGTTCCATATCCATGAGGTGAGACCCTTTCTGCAATTACTATTTCAAATCCTCTTTTGTGTGATATTTTCATTAACAATGGTAGTGTTGAATCTTAATGGTACTATGTGTCTAACTTTGAACACTCACCGGCTAATCATGTGTTTCCATCAACTGAATCATCAGTATACTAGAAGGTAGTATGCATCTTTTGTAAAAAGAGTTGCTTGCCTACTAATTGCATTGAAATATGTTAGTTTCAGGAAAATTTAAATTAAGGAGCTCACTGATGGAATTAAGGAATATTGGAAGAAGCTAATCTAAGTGAATTTAACCTGGACAGGAAATCAAGATCTTCACCTACATGTACTCACTGATTGTTTTGAACTGATGGCATGGCCATGGTATAGAGCATTCGCTCGGGGAGAGGCCTAGGGTGACGAAGTTGAGGAGGATATGCTCCCAGATGGATACACACGCACGAAGTCGGCAGCCTCCATGGCAGCGCAGGGCAAGGCGCATCTCTATATCCAAGTTCGCACCCAAATTCCCCTCCATCTCTCATCTGCTTGATTTCTGGCAAGATCAGAGGTGCTCATGTTTTTCTACTCGATTTCATTCATCTTTGTTCTTTTTTACAGGTCCTGGTTTTAGAGTAGATGAGAAATCTGTGGCAATGATGTGACGGCCATGGTGTAGAGCCTTTGCCTGGGAACTTCAAAATTGTGTGGGATTGATTGGTTATGCCCCCATTTCATGTGAATGAATGGCACCGAAATGGCGTGGCCTTGATTGGTTCTGTTCCCATTTCATGGGAATGAATGGCACCATTTCTTCCATTCCATTATCATTGAGGTGAATAATTCAACTAGCTATGTAATGTCAACTATAGACTGCTTAGCTCGGTTCATGACTTCTGCAGAAACTACACATTAGTTGTATAGAGCACGCGGGCGGAGAACCCATTCCAACATAGCCATATTTCTTAATGTTTCTCATTCCTGCTGAAAATGTGAAACTGCAGCAATCTTGCATGAAGGCATAGGCCTATTAGGCCCTCTTTGTATTGCAGGAATTTCACAAGATTTTTGTAGGATTACAATCCTTAGGATTTTTTCCTATGGATTGCCTTTGGATCAAAGAAATGTTGTTGAAAAAATTCCTACGGATTGGATTCCTGTGGTTCAATCCCATTGGAATTCAAACATTCACTCCGACCACTTTTTAAGACTCGGTTGCATAGGATCGAGGCAGTTTTCCTATGTTTTCCTTGTGTTCCATCCAAACGACTATACCTGCAGTTTCCCTATATTATATAGTACTCTGTTTTGCGCTGGCAAACCTGTGAGAATCCTGTGTTTTTTTGATTCCTATGTGTTTTCAATCCTGTGAACCAAAGAGTCCCTTATTGTTTTAGTACTTGGCTTAAAGTTAATTTTCAATGATAAGATAGTCGGAGTTCCTTATTTCCTCTTCTTATCATCTAAATGTTCGATGTTCCCCTACCAATCAGATTTGAATGTCAACCGTTCAGAACGGGGCATGTCTGGTTTTCCAAGCCTGCCACGCTCCAACTTGGCATCCGAGGACCTCAAAAGTAGTTCATCTGTTGGACGTCATGGCTCATCTAATATATATGATTATCTCACTGGAGCTGCATCAGTATATAAATACAACGACATAAGAGTTGCCTCATGCACAGGTGTTGAAAGCTCTATCTCAAGTAAATTGCATGGTTCGGACAAGGTACCAGCGAACAAAGGTGCACTTCAAGGATTAATGCTTTTAGATAAAAAGGTTAGTGGTGTAGTTTCTTGGTTATTGACAGAAATTTAATTATATGCACATCTTCACTAAAAACTGTATCTTGACATCCAACACAAAGCTTCTGATCCGATACTTTTTTCGAGTTATTCGGTTAATATATACTAAAAAAGTCCCAGTATTTTCCCTTGCTAAAATGGCTAAAATACTTTGCTTGATAACGAGTTACTGTCAAGTTTACATGTGCCTTATGGTTCGTAAATTACTATAGATGCATTCCTTGATTAGGAAAATTAACAGTTGCTCTCGAAAATAAGGTGGGATTACGTACTAACTCTGCTGAGACCTGATAATCTGCTCCAAGCTTTTGATGTCGGATGATGTCAATACAGTGCAGGATGATTCCAGTATAGAGCTTGAAAAGCCAAGGCTTGAACTGAGACATATACATGGGGCATACAAACTTATTCATGATGAGTCTGTCGAGATTCTTTCTTCTTTTTTGAGCAAGATGTGGTCGATCGACGTCGTTCTCGGAGAGGCCGACCAAATCGATAGGTCAATTTTCTCGTGAGTTTCTTCATTTTCCTTGCTGCATCCTGTCTCTCCTTCTCGGCCTGCATACCCCCTAATTTCCGTGGGTATTTAACTGTGAATGCTTGTGCGTTTGTGAAAAGGCTTGTGTACGGTGCATGTCTTCTGTATATACATGTCTGGCTAAGGTCCTGAGCAGTTTGTACCGTAAATATTGCAGGGTGTGGTGCAGATTTAGAGTTTTGATTATATAGTAGCAACTTATGGCGTAAATAATGTTTGGATTACATAGTAGCAACTTATGGTGCCCACTTGTATTCTTGGGAAACCAAACTGCTTTGTTGCCACATATATATTTCTATTCTTTGGAGATTAGCCGAACTGTTTGTATGCATTTTTTTGTTATTGCATGATGGTTACATAATTATATTTTGGAGTGTATTTTGTGCCCCTTCCATAGAAAGACTTACATTTAGGGAAAGCAGGTGACAATGCCAAAACCATAAAGAGATGTATCTTTTATCAGCTAATTTTAGCGTATCTATGTTCAATTTTTTTTCTGCCCTTTGCTAGGCAGAAAGAGTTACATCTAATCAGTTATTCCTTGGCTAGATTTGAGCTCTATTCAGTTATTCCTTGGCTAGATTTGAGCATTAGTTTTACTTGATGATTAGGTATTCCTTCCCCCGTATACATTTGTAGTGAAGGAACATTTAGGGCAACCAGGTACCTGAGCAAGATAATCATGGCCATGCTACTCACGGCCACGTGTGTCGTCTTGCTCATGGCCATACTACATGTGCTTTCTGTGATTCCAATGGTATCGCGTACTATCAGTTTGATTTTTTTTGTTAAACTTTATGATATTTTAATCAAGTATTTGTCTTTTGCATGCATAACAATAATGCATTTGGAACCTAGAGATGTCTACTTGTTTTCATAGTCGAACCAATGATAGTTTGATCTACGCATGACTGCTACCCATTAAAAATGCTAATTCCTTCAACAAGTGTGTGATATTTGAACATCAGATTTATTAAAGCAAAAACATTTTTTTTCATTAAGAACCATAAGAGTAGTGATCCTACGAAATAGCACCATACTAAAGTTTAGAGAGTATAAGGTGATTGGCAATTCCTTTGGTCATTAGTTGTATTCTGAAATGTTGTTTTCCTCGTCGAAGAAGGCTCGATATAGCCGCCGTCTCCATGTGGCAGTCAGTTCCTTTAACTATCAACCACTAATATGGTCAGTATTAAGGTGTGTCACCTCTCTAAAAATAATATACGAGAAAAAAAATTATTCATAGGTTTTCTATTTTATATAAACTTCATGCCCATCGTTTTCATTTGTATCTTTGCTGCTTAAGTGTGTTAAGTGTTTGTCATGTCCAGTTTATCTCATCTGTACCTTATTAAATGAAGCTGAACAATGTTTAGTGCTTATGGATAGTATTC
Organism: Alopecurus myosuroides; assembly: GCA_028641055.1. Classification (NCBI taxonomy): domain Eukaryota; kingdom Viridiplantae; phylum Streptophyta; class Magnoliopsida; order Poales; family Poaceae; genus Alopecurus; species Alopecurus myosuroides. The sequence goes on from CM054060.1 coordinate 28,664,017, forward strand.
AGTAAACCCCACTGTATGACCTCGCCTTCTTATTCCAGGAGACGGGGATATATCATTTCCCTGCAAGATATTATTTTAAAACATCATAGTTCCCTAGAAATGTCTGCCAGAATTATCCTCTCTTTGTGCGTGCAAAAATCTAGCTAAATCTGTATTGAGTATATTGAGAAGAGCATTGCCCACTATATGCACAAAGAATCTATTAGTTCTGAATAAATGCATCCGCCTTTATAGCATCATGTGGATGGACATGCTGGAAGTGTTAATTATCTCTACTATTTTGATATATCCGGTGCTTACTGTTATGAAAACTAAAAATCTCTATCTATATCACTGAAAGTTTAATATATGTAGCATGTATATACTAGGCAGTAAGAGAACAACTTTTGTTGTTGTGCTCTCTATGTCTGCCGTGATCTTGTGTGGATAGTTAATTTTTTAGCTCAAGCGAGTTGGCAAATTTATTTTGTAGAGAGGCCACCATTTTTACATTAGATATTAACAATGTGCTTTCCTTTCGCTATTAAATCTCCTACCAATTCCTGCATTTATCATTCTTTTTGTGTGATGACTGATTTTATTAGTTGTTTCTTTATGATTCCTTCCTTGTGCTATGTTTGGTAGATTGGGGCTTACGACAAGTCTGTGATGAACTATTGTGGGGAGGTGGTGACGAAGTGTGATGATCATGTATGGCGGTGAGCTCAGTTTGCAATATGAACTCCCTGGTGTAACGGAGAGCTCGGTTTGCAATATGAGCTCCCTGGTGTAATTGTAAAAGCTCAGCCTTGAGAGAAGAGTTTAGAGTGGAATTGTAAGGGAATTGATTTGTTTTTCACGCATCAGCTCATATGCTCACGTTATTGCTTGAGCTGTAATAGGTTTCTAGGAAATTATAAAGAGTAGTGTTTTTTTCGATGATTGGGATGAGACTGGAGTGCACTGTTTTTTGAGCATTGTTATTTCCACATCTTGCTCATAAACTGAATTTGTTCATTGTTCTAGATCCCTACAAGAATTGATAGCTGGGTATGATTGATGTGATTCCAGCTCCATAATAATGAACTAATGGTGACATAGCGTGGCCGTCCCCAGTCTACTTATCGTGAGTGTCAGTGTTTTTTTTTTTCGTTGCCTTTGAGTACTTGATGCAGGTATCTCGCTTCTTCTTCTGTTATTATCTCTACAAATAGGTTTGCTCTACCTAGAAATGTTGCTCAAATGTGCATTTTATCCATATATTTCAGTTTATGTATGTCTATCTAATTTGATCTCTCCTAAAGAAATGATATATTCCTTTCCGCATTTCAGTTATCCTTTTTTTCCTCGATTTTCATATTTTGTGCTCTTTCCTTGTGAATTTCTGGTTACATTTTTTACTTGCGTTTATTTGAGCTAGCGTTGCTTTCTAAATCCAATGCGTTGAAATTTAGCCCCAGAGTACTAGCAATATGGAGCAGGCGTTGCAATTTGGCCGCAGAGGACCAGTGAGTTGGAGCACCACAACAACCTCATGGAGGAGTGACACTAGGAAAAAGAATCTCCTCAACTAGGTGTAAGAGCTCAACGAGCAACCAAGTGTGTTGGCGGACAACAGTAAGAAATTGCATCCAAGATAGGGTGTTAAAGCAGGTGAAAGGATGTGAGCTGGTTGACTGGGCTAAACTGAATGTTGGACACCTAAGAAAGGATGGGGTCTTTTTCAATCAAGACACGCTTTTCCACAAAGCCAACTTCTCCAGTAATGAGATTATTGTTGTTTCTGATTATCGTTATTTGATGATGAAGACTAGGAGAATGATTACCATGTATATATGTGTTTAGTTTTCAAGTGTCACATTGTCTGTCAGTTTATGTTTCTATTAACTATATATGTAAACATGCGTTCTGTTCTGAACTTTAAACCTAAAATCCTCATGTGATTGGTGCTGCAAGAGTGATGCGGTACTCACTGGAATTACACCATTTTGCTGGAGCAGGTCTATTATTAATCAAGTTATTGTTTCTGTAATGTTCTTTGGCCAGTTTAAATGACACTCGTTAGATGGATAGTTGGATTATAATTTATAGATTTTCAAGTTAAATATACACATATATAATCGCGCTGATAGAGTGCACTAAACTGAGATGCTTATGTCATTTCTTTTCATTCTCTTTCTGTAACCGAGATAAAATGTTAAGACCGAGATTATAGAGCATATGTATGCCGAAGCTGACCTACCTATTCAAAATATGCATGCCAAAGCCGACCTGCCTCTTCAAAATATGCATGCCAAAGCCGACCTACCTCTATGCATGTTGCAACAATTCTACAAGAAGATCGGTAAGATCCTACAAGATGCTCGCGGACCTACCGGTCCCCCGCACCTTAGTGTAGAGGCCACTCGGGGGTTGATGGAGCTAAAGCCGGTAGGCTGGGCCTGCCGAGGGGGAATTTTGGTCCAAATGCATTCACGGGGGTGGTCGGTGATCTCCACCACCCACGTCCCCCATGCCCGTTGTTCGCCGAGGTACCTCATCTACAACGCTTGTAGTGATGGCAGGTCGGGCAACCGGGAGGAGGATGCGGCGACCGAAAAAATAACATGGAAAGATTCATCGCCACAAAACCCTTTCAATTAGCTCTGCATTACTTACAATTAATAACACTAATGTTACTAAATATATCTCAAACAATAGAAGACATACAAAGCACGTAATAGTTATGGCTACAATAATATATGCTTCTCTTAGGGAATAAAATTCAGGCATAAATCTATCATTTGCGCCAGTGGCGCAACGGGTCATCTAGTACGACAAATGTTGTCCGATTCTCGTACGACAACGTCCGTCGGTTGTTCAATTACTCATACATAGTAGAGTAATGCTACGTACGTCTACGGGGAAGTACTACGGAGAATTCTTACGGAATTACTTGAGCAAATCAGAGAGTGGGTCCACGGGTGAAATTCAGGGGGCAGTTTAAGGGTAGTGACTAATCAAGAGAGAACACGATATGTCCTTAAATCTTGTCCGTAAGATATGCATCCGTAGGTGTAGGATTACTGCTCATTTTTTTCCAACTGGGAACTACCCCTTTCCATTAACTTTTCATCAACGGAAATACAGGAGTTCAAAACACAAAACAGGAAGAAGAAGGGGGTAGATAACTGGTAGGAAAACCCGCTGAAACGATCTCGACTCGAGAATCGCACTACAGGGTAAAAAACCTACCACCTAAACTACCAAAATAACCAGGAGTCTTACAAACAAAACATCCAAACCACACACCCCTGATAGGGATACAGTACTAATCAAAATAAACCACCACACCAAAACAGGAAACTAAGCCAGGCTGATCAACTCTCCGAGCAATCAGTGATTCGAAGCAACGCCTGGTTCCTTCCTTCAGGCGTCCTGGAGATGCACTGCTCGGCCAGCATCGCCGCTTTGCGCATCAACTTCGCTGCTCCTTCCTTGATCTTCTCGCAATCACCTGTCTCGTACATACCTGCCCAGTAACACAAGAAAGCAGCCATATTGTAAACTGTAACCAAAGGAGATTTTACGATTTTGTTCTCAAAGGTTATCGCATTCCTAATATTCCAAATGGCCCAGCAGGTAGCAGCCAAAAGCAAGATGTGAAAATTTCTGTCATTCGGAAAAAATCTATGCAACCAAGCTAACCCCTGCCAATGGGATTTAGGACATGAAGTTGCTCCCACCACCGACCCAAGTGTCCCCCACACCACTTTAGCATGAGAACAAGTAAAAAAGAGATGATTCGATGACTCCATATTATTACAGAAAGAACAGGTAGGGTTCCCAAGCCACTTCCTCTTCTTCAGATTATCCCTAGTAAGAACAGCATTGCGGAATAACTGCCACAGGAAAAAATTTATCTTCAGTGGAATTCTAGCCTTCCAAATCCACTTATTGTTAGAGCCAGATATATTATTCTCCAGGAAACAATAAACCGATTTTGTTGAAAAAACTCCATTGGCATTCCAGGACCAGACCACCTGGTCACCTTGATCTTCACTTGGTCTTCCAAGCACACAATCCACAATATGCCCCCATTGTTCAGTCATTTCAGGTGTTAAACGTCGACGAAAGGGTATGTCACATTGTACCCTTAAAACTTTCTCAAATGTCCAATCTTGGGCCTGACTAATATCAAAAAGATTAGGGAAAGAAACACACATGGAGCACCCATTCAACCAGGGGTCTTTCGAAACGAACCAAGTTACCTTTATGCAAGATCACTTTTCTCCCGGCCATATATGTGTCTTTTACTTTCATCAAAGCCTTCCAACAAGGGGAATCAGAGACTCTTTTTTTAACCGACGCTACGGTTTTGTTTTTCAAATATTTGGTTGTGACAATTTTTTGCCAAAGCCCATCATGATTCTCTAATTTCCACCACCATTTACAGAGGAGACTAATATTTTGGCGATGTAAATCCTTAACACCCAGGCCACCTTTACTCTTAGACCGACAAATCCTATTCCACTTTACCATATAGTATTTTTTTCTTATTACTTTTACCAGCCCAAAAGAATCTCCTCCTATGTTTATCCAACTTCTCGATGAAAGATTTTCTAAAACGAAACATCGACAAATAGTACATAGGAATACCAGTTAAACTGGAATCAAGCAGGGTTAGCCTACCACCAGAGAAAGCCGAGTCACTCATCCAGGTGCCCAGTTTTTTCAACATCTTGCTGTCTAAAAACTCCCAATCAATAGATTTAAGATTGGAAAAAGTAATTGGTACTCCTAGGTATTTCAAAGGCAGCTGCCCCACCTTACAATTAAACATATCAGAGTAAAAGGAGGCAATACCATTATCACCCCCCCAATAAGATAAACCTCACTCTTCTCAAAATTTATGCTTAGGCCTGACATGAGCTCGAACAAGTGAAGTAAAATTTTCAGGTTAACGGCCTTTTCCTCATCATGAGATATGCATAAAACAGTGTCATCCACATACTGTAAAATTGCAATCCCTTTAGGAATTAAATCAGGTGCCATACCACACAACATACCATTCTGTTGAGCTTGTAACACCATCTTAGTTAAAACTTCTCCTACCATATTAAACAGAGTGGGAGATAAGGGGTCCCCTTGCCTCACACCTTGTGCACTCTGGAAATACGGCCCAACCTAATTATTAAGTTTCACGCTCACAGTACCATTGTGAAGAATCCATGGAAAAAAATAGCACGCTGTTTCGGCGCTAATAGCACGATATAGCATATCTGGAGGGTCCACGCTAAATTTTAACACTTTTGCTCGCTATTGCGCTATTCACGAAATATCATGCTATATCATGCTAAAACGGTGTAACGTTATAGCGCGCTATTATTTTTTCACGCTATTGGGCCAAATGCCCTAGTTTTCCACCTTAGTAAAATGAAAACGTTGCTTCATGTTTTTCGTGGCGATAAAAAACAATCGTCAAGATGAAATCGCTAGGTTTCAAATTCCGAATAAGTAATTTATATTGTGTTATTTTCCCGCGTGATGTTGATGTTAGGATCTAACAACCTATAGAACATTTTTTGTGTGATTATACATATATTTTTATGAAATTTTATACTACATCATTTATTCTTGTTGAAATCCTTCAAATTTTGAGATATATTTATTAATTATTTCAAAATGCTATTTTGATATAGCACGCTATTATCACGATATATCTTGCATAGCATCTGGAGGAGGCTGCCTCTATTTCTCATAGCACGCTATATTTTTCCTTGGAAGAATCTGACGAATCCAAGAACACCATAACTCGTTGAACCCTTTAGCTTTATGACAACACAATAAGAAATCCCAATTCACCTTGTCGTATGCCTTTTCAAAATCGAGTTTCAAAATAATACCCGTCTGTTTTTCACATGAGCATGATGCATAAGCTCGTGAAGGGAGCAGATACCATCCATAATGTTCCTATTTTTAATAAAGGCACTCTGATGCAAACTAAAAAGCTTAGGAGCTAGAGGTTCTAATTTCAAAGTAAGAGTTTTAGTAATTAATTTGTAAATACATCTCAGGAGACAAATTGGACGAAATTGTTGAATTTTGGTAGCCTCCTCAACTTTGGGGAGCAAAGTGATAATTCCATAATTCAACCTTTGAACATCCAATCGACCTCTGTGAAAATGCTCAAACAAACGCATAATATCCATTTTCACAACCTCCCAGCAATGTTGATAAAATTCGGTAGGAATATTATCCGGTCCAGGGGCCCTATTGATATCCATAGAGAATAAGGCCTTTTTAACCTCCTCCACAGAGAAGGGTTTGGTAAGTTCACCATTATCAGCATCAGATAAGATTTCCTCCTCAGACCACAGAGAAGGAGACAGGGTAAACAAGTTCCCATGAGCTGGTCCAAACAAGGTTTTATAATAATTTGTAGCAAGTACTAAGAGATTATCAGTTCCTTCCACCACCACCACGTTATCCTCAAGAGAGAGCACATTATTTTTTCTTTTGCGACCATTAGCTATTTTATGGAAATAAGATGTGTTAAGACCCCCCTGCAATAACCACCTAGCATGAGCCCTTTGGTACCAGTATGTTTCTTCCTCGGTATTCATATTAAGGAGCTCAGCCTGAATAAAGACTCTTCTACGAAAAGGATCAGGGGGTAGTTCATCATTCTCCTCCAGCTTCTCTAGCACATTCAGCTCCTCTTTCAACTCTTTCTTTTTTTTTTTTAAAAAATTGCCAAAAATATTGGACCCCTATCTCTTAAAATATTTCTTGATTCTTTTCAACTTAATGTTGATTATATCAATAGGATCAGAACTGTAAACAGGTTTATCCCAAATAGCAGCCACTTTAGGAAGAAACTCCTCATTATTTAACCAAGCAGTATCAAATTTAAACTCCCTGACATTATTTCTACAAGGACTATCTCCAGACTCCAGGAGCAGCAGGTTGTGGTCAGAATGGTCCCTCACCAATTTCCTCACACACACCAAAGGAAACAAACATTCCCAAGTAGGAGACATAAGGATTCTATCCAATTTTTTTGAGTGTAGGATTTTTTTGTTTGTTAGACCAAGTATATTTCCCTCCAATCATATCAAACTCCCTCAAACAAACGGAGTTTATCACCGCATTAAACAAATGAGAAGAATGAGGTAAAATGCAAGGCTTATTCTTCTGAGAGGCATCTCTCAGAATATTAAAGCCCCCCCCCCCCCCCCCGAGGATAAAGGGACAATCAATCAGATTACAGAAGGAGGCTAACTCAACCAGGAAATTAGCTTTTAATTCTTCATGAGCAGGTCCATAGACCACCCCACAGGCCCACCTACACTTTTTTTATTTTATCCCACAAATAGACAAGGATAATATGATCACCCAACTTCACATTCTGAACTTCTAAGGAATCATATTTAAAACCACATAAGATACCCCCAGACTTCCCCACAGAATGAATCCACTTCCAAAAGAATTTGTTAAAAGGGTCAATTTTATTGAAAAAAACAGGAGTGTATTTCCTCTTCATCGTCTCCAAAATCCCAATAAAATCCATCTTATTTTCAATAATAGTATCAAGGATGCAAGTTGTAACACCTTTTTCCCCACACCCCTGCTATTCCAAAAACCACCAATCATTTGAACTTGTTGGGTAATTTTCTCTGCCTGACAGGCCTACCAGGAGTCGTGGAGGCAATGTCACCTTTCTTCTGTCCCCTAGTAACAGGACGAGAAACAGCTATATTCGATTTTTTTGCGGCTCTTTTATCTTTTTTAGACTTTACAATGGTAAATGACTCGTCCAATTCTCCATCACTTAACCAAGTTAAACAGAGAGGTGTCCTCATACCATTATCATGGACAGTTACCAAAGGCACTTCAGAAATGAAATACTCTTTTCAACAAGATTATCTCTAGACTTCTCAAGTTCTCTAAGCAAACAAATAGACTCGAAATTATCAGAAGGAATGTCCACCCCCATCATAGCCGCACGGGACATAATTTCAAGATTAGACAGGACAGAAAATGAATTAGAATCTTGAGAACAGGAAGAAGACTCACAGTCTAAATTTCTTTTTCTCGATGCAGCAGCCGCTTTCTCTAGGATGTTCCCCATCTTCTCCTCATGATTACGTCTGCCCCCACCACCTACATCATGTTCAGGAACATTCTTGTCCTCCCCAGCCCCAATTTTGACCGAGGGGGAGACTTAAGAGAATAGGCAACAGTCGCCTGCTCCCCAATAGGACTACCACCCTCTACCCCAGTAACAATAGGGTCCACAGGCCACTTGTCCTCCCTCACAACAGCAGCATAGGATAATACCATTTCCCTATTTTGTACTACCTCTTCCACAAGAGTCGATTCTTTTTCAACAACAGGTGTTATAGGAGCCTGCACACTTTGTTCTTCTAAATTAGTCATCACTTTTTTACCAAGTGACACACCCACACAAGGAGACACATTCTCAATTTGCTGCACCATGTTGTTGCAAGGAGATTTATCTCCCCCAGGTGGATTTTGCACACCAAGACCCCTGTCTGACTTCTCTGTCATCTTTTCCCTATTTTCTTTAGCAATAATATCTATCAGGAGACCTTCATCATCCTTACTATCTTCCTCGGATTCTTGCTCAACCACCACAGGGAGAGACTGACAGTATGATTTTCCAAATCCTGTCCCAACATCACTCGCAGATGTGTTTTGCCCTTCGGAAGAAGTAGCAGTATTGTGCATGTAATGATCATTTCTGTTTCTTTTAGGGGAAGGAAACACAGATGAATCATTAACATGCACCATACTCTGAGTAACAGGGGGTCCTTGTTCCACAACATTTTCAATCTCATATAGGAAATCATAAAAATAGTCGCTAGGATCCCTTCTACAGATTTAAGAAGTTTAGAGATATCCCTGCACCCCAACAATATACGACATAATTCAGATTTGTGAACCGTAGCTTGATCAATCTCCAAAGCTACACCTACCAGTGACCCAGCGTAGGCTGTATTTGCCTCACACCTCTTGTCAACAGGGATATTCCTAATACTAATCCATGCCTTATGCAAGACTCCCTTAGCACCTACAGCAGCAGACCAGGGGGCAAGTTGCAGTACAACATCGCGGGTTTTCATTTCCATACGGCCACCAAAATAACATGTTCTCTCCACCTCTCCCTGGCTAGGAAATCGCATAGTGAACTGAGTGTTGTTAATCCTCCTCGCAGTGCACCTCCAACTCGACCGTAAATATTCAGTAAATTCTAACTCAACTCTCTGGTAGAAGGATTGCCCTCCACTACAGTGATAACAAGGCTAGAGGTTCTCTCTTTCTCCTGCCTAGCCGAGGATGCATCAGGAAAATAGAAGAAGCCATGTTCAGGAGACTGGAAAGCGCACATTGCAGCCACACATTCCCAAGGAAGCACTGCCTGACAAATCTGTGCCATATGCCCTAATTTTCCACATCTCTCACAACGAATCGTCGGGCATCTGGCATCTAGGTGACCACTTACATTGCAGTTGAGGCACGACGCTGTGGCCGTGGGAGGAGACCCCGCAGCCCGCGCAGGTGCTGGTGGTGGATTCTTCATCGATTGCTTGGCCTTGTCCTTGGATTGCATCTCCCGCGCCGCTGCAGCTTCCCACCGGTCGGATCCGGGCCTGGATTGGCCTCCGCTCGATCCACCCGGGAGATCTCGATGCCACACCAGGTTGCGCCCCTGATTGAGCTCCTGGTTGTTGTTGCCGCGTCCGCCCCCGCTTCCACCACCTCCTCCACCTCGCCGCCCCCCGAATCGCCCTCCACGGTCACCCATGTTCCTTGTGGTTGGGGCCTGACGAAGGGATGGTTTCTAGGCCTGTCGGGTGTGCCTACCCGGTCTCAGGCCCACGGCCCAAGCTCTAAAGGAGGCGTCATGGATTACTCTAGAAGGTCCAATTGAAGCCCACCCGCAAGGCCTTGCGGGTCAAGTTAGGAAACTTGTAACCGACTCTAGGTTAGGGTTCGAGTCCTCCCCGGGTACGGTTTGAGACCTGGCCACCTATATAAGGCCAGGAGAACCACCAGGGGAGGGGCCAAGCAAGACCGCACCACCAAGCCTTGAGATCGAGATCATACTCTCGACTTGAGAAATCCCCCATTGTAACCGATCTACTCGTTAATATAGATCGACAGAGGCAGGAGTAATGGTTTTACCTCTACGAAGGCCCCGAACCTGGGTAAATCGTGCCCCCTGTCTAGTCGACGATTGTCACCAGCGCCTACACGTTCTCCTAATCGAAACGCTATGGGTTCACCCGAGGGAGTTGTTGAGATGCAGATTCGACAGGCCCGAGGATTCTCGCGGCGCGGAGGTGATGCAGCGACCTAGGCGAATGACCTCGAATCTCCGTCTGCCTTCCCCTTCCACCACCCGAACGACTCCGTGGGAATCGCCTCCTGCGGAACCCTAGATGCGCTCCAGAAGTGGGAGAAGAGAGCAAGTAGGACGAATGGATTCCAGGGCGTCTCCGATCCCTTTTGACCCCCACTTGGTTGCGACTCGCGGCCTTTTGCTGTTGCGCCTGGGCTTGGGCTGTCACGAGCGACCTCCTCCCGGGTACAACTGACCGACTGCAACCCAATGGGCTCGAGCACGCTCGCCCTCGAATTTTCCGGCGCGGTTCGGACCGGGATGATCGCCTCCGATGACGGGAGCAGCGCCCGCAGTTGGACCACATGTGCCGGGAAGACGATCTCCTCACCGATCTCGACGCGTTCCGCCTCCCGGAGACAGCGAGCATCCAGCACCCTCTCCCTATCGTCGATGAGGACGAGCCTCTCGGCCTCGTGGCGGAGGATGAGCGTGCCGGGAAGACGCGCCTCCGGTGAAGTGGCCGGGCGTAGAAGCGAGGAATACGTCGCCTCCCACCGGGAGATCAACTCCGGGAACTCTCTCTCGCGGGAGGTCCGAAGCCAATCGCCTTTCACCTTCCCCATTCTCTTCGTGCGTCGAGTATGCTGATTTCGGATTACTGCTCATAGTATCGTCCGTCGGTCGTACGATTCCAAGTCGGACGGGATTCATACGCGTAACATCGTACGTAAAGTAGTTTCGTTGCTCAAAATTAACACAATTGTGATATTAAAGTATTGCTCAAACTGGATTAAAGCTAGCAAACGGCAACGAAGCTTAATCTGTTTTGTGCCAGAATACCCGCTTAGCAGATTCTCACGGTGTGCCAAATATAGTACTAAGAAGCTAAATGACTATAATAGTTTCTTTTTGATAAAAAGAGTTACAATTCGCAAAAAAAAAGGATAAAAAGAGTTATCTTAACACAAAAATCTCGTTGAGTCTATGCTGTTAAACGGAGTTCAGTAGCGGAGCAAGAATAAAAAATTAGGTGTGGCAGAATGAACAGGGATTACACAAATTAAACTAATCTATGCATGAATACACATACATATGCTATGCAAAATATATAATTTAGGTGTGGCATAAGCCAGAGCTTGCCACATAGCTAGCTCGGCCACTAACGGAGTTGGTTAGGACCGTCGAGGCTGCCCTCCATTGCTAATAACCAATCGTAATTAGATAGCTCTCTAGGCAGTTAGATGTACATAATATTAACAATCTTAATCAAGACCAAGACCCCAAGGATGAAGATTTGGAGCTGGAAAATGGGCAAGAGGAAGGCTCGGTCCATCAACTACTTGGAGATAGAGGATTGAATCCTTTGCGAGGCTTCAATATGTGCATAGGGCAAAATGCCATTTATGAAGCCGAGCAAAAGGCAAAGGTTAAAAATATTATGGTTTTGAAAACTAAATTCTTGCACTATTACAAAAATGATCAACATAATGTAAAGGAAAAAAAATGTAATGGAAATGGGGGAACCCAGTTGGAAAAAAACGTCAATACAAATATTTAATTTCATCATATATATATGCTAAGGCTATTACATAAGTTACTATTGTATATTTTTGGTAGTATGTTTTATTATTCTAGAAAGGTAACAAATATATATAGTGTCTTTGACAATTCAAATTGGCACAAAAAAGTGGAATTGGCGAATCATAGAGAAAACGAGAAAAGTGGGTAAGTTTCCTCTTAAATTTTGATTTCTTATTTCAAATGAGCATCGAGATTTTTTAATTATTTTCGAAATAAAAATCAGTATTGAGAAAACAACAAAATTCAGTAAGGCCAAAACTTTGGATGGTAGTAAAAAAGATTTACATCTTATTTGAATTAGTCATGACTAGGGATGTTTCACGGGTTTCAATAAGTCTCTGCTCATTTTAGCTAGGATGTGAACACGACTAGCCTGGTCAAGTTGACGACAGCCGGCCGGATGTATAATCATGTCGTTGCTCCCCCATTGAAAGGGCGACCGGTCGTAAAAGTCGTGACACGTATTTATGAGAGCAAACGCATGCATGCACGTATTTCCCTTGGAGAAATGGACCACGGTATCATGTGCGTGCAAGCACGTAAAGTGCTACTTCGTACCAACTTTTCCTTACCATCTGGCCGCAAGTTGTAGGTATGTTCTCACGCTTGTGCGACGGTGGTTGGACGCGTGAAATTTATTGGCATGAGAACTTTTCATGTTCGAACGTGCATGTACGTAGAATAGAAAGGTACTCCCTCCATCCACGAACAAGTGTACATCTACTTCTACACATAGTCAAAAATATTAAACTTTGACCAAACTTATAGAAAATTATAGCAATATATATGACATCAAAATGATATATTTTAAAACTTCATGTCAAGACAAATCTAATGATACTAATTTGGTGTCATAAATGCTAGTACTTTTCCCGATAAAGTTAGTCAAAGTTTAATAAATTTGACCACCACTAGTGGAAACAGGGCCTTTTGTCCCGGCACGTAAGGGCCAGTTGTCCCGGTTGTGCAACCGGGATGGGCTAGCCGGGACAAATGGCCCTCCCCCATTGGTCCCGGTTGTGCCAGGACCCGGGATGGTAAGGATAGGCCACGTGGCGAACCTGGGCCAGGGGTCGGCCAGGGAGTTCGTCCCGGTTCGTTCAAGGGACCGGGATGGATACTTTAAAAAAAAAAATATAGCCGTCAATTTTCCCCTGCCGCGGCAGGTTTTTTTCGTTTCGTTTTTTGGGCTTCTGTCCCGCAATCCCCAGCCGGCCTCCCCCTTCCCCAACCGCGTCCAGGCCCACGTCCTTTATTAAGCCCATTGGCCACATTTTTTGGTAAAAAAGGGCCCACTGGCCCGCGTCTTTTATTATGGCCGGTCAACGGTTCGAAGGGGCCACTGGCCAGCGGCCTAGTGGCTGGCTCGCCTGGTCCCTTAAATTAAGACCACAGGGGCGGTCAAAGGGCCCACTGTCGCCTCGTCTTCCCGCCCCGCCTCGGCTTCCCGCGCCCCCACTTCCCCACGCGCGCGTGCCACAGCTGCAACCGCCGCCACGCCTCGGCTCCCGCCCCGCATTCATGGCCGCCTGCAACCGCCGCCACGTTCAGGCCGCCGGTTGGCATGCCAGCCTCCCCCGGGTCCTTTATAAAGGGCCCCCGCCGCCCGTACAACCCATCCACCCCGGCCGCGCCCAAGGCAAAGCAACCCTAGCCACCATGTCCCGCTGGTTCTCGAGCGGCTCCGGCAAACGCCCCAGGAACGACCATGAAGGCTCCTCGAGCGGCGTCGGCCGCGTCCCACCCCCGCCGGTGGAGGCCTTCGGCTACGGCCCTGGAGGTGTCCGCATCGGCGGGACGCCGCGCGTCCCCGCGCCACCTCCGGCGGCACGCCCGCCGCGCCGCGCCGCGCCCAAGGGCAAGCGCTTCCGCCGGTACATCCGGGTGGTGGAGGCCGAGTGGCACTGGAACAACGCCACGCCGGTGTTCTGGCCAGACGTCCACCTCCCGGACGGCTGGCACCTGAACCCCCAGCGGATCCCTGTGCCGCCGGCCCCGACCGGCGAGGCGCTGCTCGAGGAGATCGACCGCCGGCGCCGCCTCCTGCCGGCCCCCCTCCTCAGGGACCGCGCGTACGCGCGCAGCTCCCCCTACTGGGCCACCTGGCTCCAGCAGGAGCACGAGCAGCGCCGGCGCTCCTTCATCCCCGTCCCCCATGAGGAGGTGAACGTGGCGGACTACCCCGCGACACCGCCCGGCCGGGAGAGGGAGCTGTGGTTCCTCGAGGACATCGAGGACTTCTCCGGGGAGGAGGACCCCGAGCTCCGGGCCAACATGGAGGAGGCCTGCGAGGCCTCCCGCCGCTCCCTCATCGACGACGAAATCAAGCGGTGGGAGCGGGTCGTGGCCGCCGCCGCCGCCGACGCCGCCACCATGCCGCCGCCGCCGCCCCCTACCGAGCCTACCCCCTGGTGGCACGCGCTGTACGCCGAGTGGGAGGCGTCCGAGGACCAGCCGCCGCCGCAGCCGCTCCCCCCAAGCCTGGAGTACGACATGTCTTGGGCCTGGACCGGCGGCGTTTGGTCGCCGGAGCAGGAGGAGCTTCCCCCACCACCGCCGCCGCAGGAGGTGCTGCCCCCGCCACCGTCGTACGCGCCCCCGATGCCTCCGCCCCCGCCGGGCCCGGCCCAGCCGCCTTCCCACCTATGGCAGCCACCCCCCTACCAGTGCATCTCCTCCGACGAGGAGGACGAGTAGATCGGCGCCGGTGCGCCCCCCTAGACTAAGCTACCCCCCAAGAAAACGGCCGGCCGCCTGTGGCCGCGCCGCCGCCCCCTTTATGCAAGTACGGCCGGCCGCCTGTGGCCGCGCCGCCCCCTATCTATGTAAGCAAGGCCCCTGGCATTTTTTTAATATAAGTTGTGTGCCCTAGTCTACAGTGTCCCTAGCCCATCCTCGCCGGCGGTCCGCCGGCGGGATCTGTCTACTCGTTCCCGCCGCCGGCAGGGCTTCGCCAAGCCATGTCCACTGTACTGGGGTGTTCCTTCGGCCTGGAGAGAGGGTCGCGCTTTTTATACACCTGGGCCTCTAGTCCCGGCCCGTGCCACCAACCGGGACTAGAGCCCCTTTGGTTCCGGTTAGTACCCCGGACCGGGACCAAAAACTAATTTCGAATTTCGGTGCCTCCCTGCGCGCCCAAAAAATTTTAGTGCCAAAATTTCAAAAGGGTTAAGTTTGCACATTAACAACTTGTATATACTTTCAAATTTGACAAAAATTCCAACATGAAAAATGCTAGAATTTGCAAAACTAATTTAAATCCATTTTTCGTTTAACTAAATAATTATTCTAACTATTGAAACTATTAATTATTTTACCATTTGTATATAATTTGAATATAAAAATGTTACAATTTTTGTTTTCTCTCGCGATCTTCCGAGTTAGTCCAGAGCATACAAGGCATCCCGGGTGATTTATATAAATTTCGACAAGTTCTGCTTCGAAGGTTTACTCTGCGCATAGTAACTTCCTTGTACGCGGCAAGCCGCAGCGGGAGCAGCAGACTTAAAGCAGAGACGGGCGGAACCTATTGTCTTTAGGTCAGGAATAAAGTCAGCACAGGAACCCAATGACCTCCTCTGTTCCATAGCCCTTCGAGATGCTTCCTTCATGCCTAGCACAGTTATGAACATATTTCTTCAAGACTCCCATGAACCTCTCAAAGGGGAACATATTGTGTAGAAATACTGGGCCAAGAATATGAATCTCTTCACATAGGTGAACCTGGAGATGAGTCATAATGTTGAAGAAGGACGGTGGGAACACCAACTCAAAACTAACAAGACACTGGACCACATCCCTCTGTAATCTTGTCAGACTTTCTGGATCGATTACCTTCTGAGATATTGCGTTCATGAATGCACATAGCTTCACAATGGGTACTCGAACATTTTCCGGTAGAAGCCCCCTCAATGCAATCGGAAGCAACTGCGTCATAATCACGTGGCAGTCATGAGACTTCAGGTTTTGGAATTTTTTCTCTGCCATGTTTATTATCCCCTTTATATTCGACGAGAAGCCAGACGGAACCTTGATACTATAAAGGACTTCAAAGAATATTTCCTTCTCTGCTTTAGTAAGAGCGTAGCTGCTTAAGTAATGGCGCCTATCTGTGTGCTTTTTGCTTGGGTCTTTCATACGTTGCTGGTCCTCCCGTGCTTCTGGCGTATCTTTGGACTTCCCATACACGCCCAGGAAGCATAGCAGATTGATACAAAGATTCTTTGTCACGTGCATCACGTCGATCGAAGACCGGACCTCTAAAACTTTCCAATAGGGTAGCTCCCAAAATATAGATTTCTTCTTCCACATTGGTGCGCGCTTATCAGGGCCGTACGGAACTGGTTGGCTGCCAGCAGCCTTACCAAAGATTACTTCTAGGTCCTTGACCATATCGAATATATCATTACCACTACGCAGCTCAGGCTTCTTTCGGTTATCTGCCTCACCTCTGAAATGCTTCCCTCCTTTTTTCCTTAAGGGATGCTTGATCGGAAGAAATCTACGATGCCCCAGGTATACAACCTTTTTACATTTATCCAAAAAAACACTGTCAGTCTTATCTAAACAGTGTGTGCATGCATTGTATCCCTTGTTTGTATGTCCGGAAATGTTACTAAGAGCAGGCCAATCATTGATGGTCACGAAAAGCAACGCCCGTAGGTCCAATGGCTTTTGTTCGTTCTCATCCCACACACGTACACCTGGTTTGCCCCACAGTTGTAAGAGTTCTTCCACTAATGGCCTTAGATACACATCAATGTCGTTGCCAGGTTGCCTCGGGTCTTGGATGAGAACTGGCATCATAATGAACTTGTGCTTCATGCACAACCAAGGAGGAAGGTTGTACATACATAGAGTTACAGGCCAAGTACTATGACTGGAGCTCTGCTCCCCAAAAGGATCAAAGCCATCTGTACTTAGGCCAAACCATAAGTTTCTCGCCTCTCCTGCAAAGTCTGGAAAGTCTCTCTCGATCTTTGTCCACTGCGATCCATCGGCGGGGTGCATCAACTTTCCGTCTTTCTTACGGTTTTCTTTGTGCCATCGCAACAACCTAGCATGCTCTTTGTTTCTAAACAGACGTTTCAGCCGTGGTATTATAGGAGCATACCACATCACCTTAGCAGGAACCCTCTTACGGGGGGGCTCGCCGTCAACATCACCAGGATCATCTGCTATGATCTTATACCGCAGTGCAGTGCATATCGGACATTCATCCAAATTCTCGTACTTCTCACCGCGGAAGAGAATGTAGTCATTAATGCATGCATGTATCTTCTGCACATCTAATCCTAGAGGGCAGAGAGCTTTCTTTGCTTCGTACGTACTCTCAGGCAATTCGTTATCCTTTGGAAGTTTTGGCTTCATTAGTTGAAGTAAACTCTCAAATGCCTTGTCAGTCACACCGTTTTGTGCCTTCCATTTCAGCAACTCCAGTGTGGTACCGAGCTTTGTGCTACCATCTTCGCAATTTGGGTACAACAATTTTTTGTGATCTTGTAACATGTTGTCCAGCTTCAACCTCTCCAATTTATTTTCACAGTCTTCCCTTGCATCAGCAATTACTCGGCCAAGATCATCATCGGGCTCTTCTGATGCCTGTTCTTGATCACCTCCTTCTTCTGCATTCTCTTCCATTGCAGTATCGTCGTATTCAGGGAACAAAGGATCTTCTTCTTCTTCATCGTCTTCCATCACAACCCCTCTTTCTCCATGCTTGGTCCAGCAATTATAGCTGGGCATGAAACCTCTCCGAAGTAGATGGCCGTGAAGGATTCTTTCGGAAGAATGTTCTCTGACGTTCCGACAATCAACACATGGGCAACACATGAAGCCATTATCTTTGTTCGCCTGAGGTACAGCAAGAAATGCATTCAGTCCTGCCATATACTCGGAAGTGCGTCGGTCACCGTACATCCATCGGTGCCGTGCATCCATCTGCATCATATAATTAAGTTTATCAAAATACATTACAATAACATATTAATACAGAGATGACCACAGTACATCGACAAATACTAATTTTTTATGTATAAGTTACAGATGAAAAAGATAATTTGTTAACCTCGGTCGAAGATACCATTTTCAGTGAGCTTGTGTGCGGGTCGGGAATTTCGTCGAACACCTCGTGTGTATAGTAAAATAAAACACACTAACACCACACTCTCTCACACCTCCAAGCAAAAAAAAACGATTGAAGGAGGGGAGGGCTGGGGCAGTATATATAGGGGAAGGGGACATTGGTCCCGGTTCGTGGACTGAACCGGGACAATAGGTCATGCGCGTGCCACGTGGCCTGTGGCTAGGCATTGGTCCCGGTCCGTGGCAAGAGCCGGGACCGATATGCCCCCACGAACCGGGACAAATGCCCCCAGGCGATTCCTGGTGCCCCGGGCGCACGAACCGGGACCAATGCATGGCATTTGTCCCGGATTTTGTTGCAACCGGGACAGCTGCCCCCTGGCCCCCTGGACGAGAGGGGTTGTTTCCACTAGTGCACCGAAAAAGGAAAACGTACACTTTATCGTGGACGGAGGGAGTACTGTATATAGGTTGTCGATGGTCGTTGGACGTATGAATACATAGCATTGGTCATTATTCACGGAAGGCAAAATTTTGCCCTCCTTCCTCCGGTGTTCGCGACTCCTAAATTATGGGTTAATTTGCATCCTGAGTTCACGCAAATCCGTCAACTTAAGAGTCAACACAGAGAGACGCTGAATCAGTGCATGTTGACTTTGACACTAGCGACAACGAAGACCACTCGTTGTACTACATGGTGCAGCCCATAAATTTCAGGATTTATCTAGACTACATGTTGACTTGACTTCCATTTGTACTACATGTTGATTTGACTTCCATTTGTCCAAATATTAATGCATCTAGACTAGCATTGGTTATTTATTCACGGAATGCAAATTTTGCCCTCCTTACACCGTTGTTCGCGAGTCCCAAATTTTTATGGGTTAATTTGCCTCCGAGTTCACGCAAATCCGTCAACTTAAGAGTAAACACAGAGAGACACTGATTCAGTGCATGTTGACTTTGACACTAGCCGACAACGAAGACCACTCGTTGTACTATCGGCCGGAAGCTGTCGTCTGCCGTACGACTTATGATCGAGTTTTGTGGAAGTAGTATACTGGACAGAAATTCACACAAAGACTTGCATGTGTACTCGTATAACATTTGTCATTTCACAGATTGAATTCCAAATATTATACGCACATGACAGTTTCTATTGGACACATCAAAGTTGCATGAATGACTCTAAGCACGCGCGACTCGTTCAAAAAAATCACGCACGATCGACAGCCTGCATGCAAGATGAAAGCACGACAGCGAGCGGTGTCCCGGCCAGCCGGATCACCTTTTGTACACTCCGATCAATTAACCGTACGTGTGACCCCGTCTTCTTCAAGGGAGTACGTACGTGCACGCGTGCTGCGTAACACTATATATCGGTCAGTTAATGGTTGGTGCATGCATGGTTGTTGGGAACTTGGACGCAGATGGATTTCTGTTGGGCGTCTTCAAGCCTGAATTCCGGCAGGGGATCGAGCACCTACTACTTATCTACCCAGCTAGTCTGGCATTTATCATTTTCCAAGGCGGATTTTTAAGTCTAATATGAAATATTTATATACCGTACATTATGGTCTAAACGATATGAATTAAAAAGAGCAGATTCAGCATTTCAAAGAAGTGAGGTAAGACTTGTTGCTTGAAAATTTTATGCATTTTGGACTGTTGCAATATAGTAGAAGGTTGCTCGAAAATTCTATGCAGAGTAAAGTGGTGCATCAGGGCGACTCGAACTCCACCTCCGCCCCTGAGGATGGCAACACTAACGGTGCCGTTCTACCTCTTGCGCACGTCGTTTTAAAACATGCAATGGGTGAATGGGCATTGTAGTTCAGCGGTGTTTCATCTACCACAGCGCAGTGCGATCTCGACAAAACAAGAATGATAACATGGTGACGCTATCTAGCGTCATGACGGCGTTGATATCAGTCCTGTATAGAGTGTTAACTTGAATCTACACCCTGAAAATGGATAGGCGAAACATGGCGGAAGCGACTTCCAGAATTTTAGGAGGTGCAACTTTGCTGAAATGCTATGTCGGATTTGGCCTACTGTCTTTCCAAGGGGCCGCTGTGCGGTCAGCAGATCTGGCCAGTGAGCTGATGGTAGAGGTGGCCACGAAACCAGCCCAGTAGGTGTCCTATCGTTGTGCTAGTTGGTGCTGCATTGTCACCTTGGTTTGCGGCTCCGATTTGTATGATCTTTTATATGTCTCTGGGCTGTCTTTGTTGAATAAATACAATAAATCAATGTTGTACATCGCTAGATGTAGAGTCTTGGGTTTTATTCCCCGTTTCGGAAAAAATTGGTACCATATAGTGGAATTCTGCGAAATTTGGTCTGGGCTTCTTCCCTCACCCCGGAAGATCGACTGTAGTGTCGTACTCCTCCATCCGTTTCGTAAAACAAGGTGTCCGCATGATTTAATTAGAATTTGTCCAAAAAAGTAGTCCATCAATAGTACCATCATTTATGTCATACAAAAGTGTTATCGTTGTGGAAATTGTAGAAACCCTAATATTTCGTTGTGTATTGCTTTGGACCCTCGTGGGGGTATATAAGAGGTACAAGACTTGAGAGGCAAGTAGCCTATGACTTGGAATACAAGACGGAGTCTAATTCCTAGTCTATCTCGTATTCTAACATCCCCCCTCAGTCGTAGCGGGAGTGAAGCGGACGCTTGCGAGTGGATTTGAAGATTTGCGCTTCCGTCGTTCCTCCTCCTCTCCATCATCATCATCTCTCCTCTCTTCCCTCCCGCAGTCACAGCGGGAGTGGCGTGGACGGAAGTGACGACGCGGACGCTGTTGACTGGAGTTGTTGCCGATGTGTTGCTATAGACGTAACCCATGATGTCGATGTCGAGGTAGCCGATCGTGATGTAGCCGTAGTCGAGGTAGTAGTGGTCGATGTAGTACTCGCCGTAGTCGTTGTAGCCGCAATGCCGGAGGCGCAAAAAATTGCGCGATATGTATGACGGTGCTGCAGTTGTGTTTTTTTACGACGTTTCGCACCTTGAGAGGTACCGTCGCGGGGGCGTCTTGAAAATGTCAGAGGACGCGGTCATTGGTCATAAGTGAGTCCACCAGTTTTGCCAGGACTGGGAGAAGCTCACCAAGCACACAACGGTTTTGCCAGAACCGTGCGCGCGGTTGTAGGGGCTTTCACAATAGTGATGCCGGGTTGTCGATGCAGTCTTAGCCGTCGGACGCGGTCAATGCCGTCGTCGGTGTCGTGGCGTCTTGCAGTTGTACTGTCAGAGGACGCGTGTCCAGCTTTGTGGACGTCGTAGTTGTAGCGGCGGCGGTGGTGTTGTTGACGAGGTTGTCGATGAAGACCACGTGATGTAGACCTTGGCTAAGAGAGGAGAGATGATCAGGCATGATGTATTCCGTCGCTTGGAGGCGTCCCTCGTGACGACGATGATGTAGATGTCGTGGTGTCGGAGAAGTCGACCAAATTCCACACCGGCCATCGTGTGGTTGTTGTCGCTTCTCGTAGATGTGCTCGACGAAGATATTGCAGCGTAGTCGTACAGCTCGATGTAGACGTTCGGCTTGATGCAGTGCAGATCGGTTGGCAGAACGGGAGGTCGATGTAGTCTGCTCGGAGGAGTTCATGTCCGTGCTCGGGAGGTTGATGTAGTCCGCTAGGAAGAGATCCCGTCTGTCGCGTGCTCGACGTGTGCGCCCTTCCGATATCCAGCGTTGCAACTTGCTACCTGCATGCTGTAGATCCAGATCTGATCAGATTTGATCAGCCGTGCGTGGCTTTTCATGACAGATGATCACATGCATGGATGGAACCACACACGTGATGCCCCTTTTTTTTCTTGCTGGCTCGCTGCATGAAGGTCGCGCGTGCACTGACAGTGCTTCTGGTCACGGAGATTTAAGGAAGCCGTGCGTGTGCAGGCCAATGCCGTCCGCATGTTGGAGCAGAGAGAGCGCCGCCACGATCTGCACGGGACTTCAACGCGGATCGAGGACGACCGCTCCGTCGTAACCTTGAACACCGATTTGCTTGTCGAAGAGGATCGTGACCAGGAATTTATTTGTGGCTAATAACTGGATCTAATCTACAGAATAGAAAATTTCAAAATTGATCTAAAGAATCTTCGATCTAGACCGGGTGCCGCGCCCCCGAGGAGGGATCTCCCCGGGGGCGGCGCGCTGCGGAAGTGGTTTAGAACCCTAGGATCGGCGCCGTGAGGCTAACCGCTCTGATACCATGTGGAAATTGTAGAAACCCTAATATTTTGTTGTGTATTGCTTTGGACCCTCGTGGGGGTATATAAGAGGTACAAGACTTGAGAGGCAAGTAGCCTATGACTTGGAATACAAGACGGAGTCTAATTCCTAGTCTATCTCGTATTCTAACAATCGTTAGATTCATTTATAAAGAAGTTTCAAACGATATAATTTCCATGACACGTATTCATCATACAATCTAATGATCAGATGTACCTTTAGTCAAAGTTAAAATTAAATTGCACCCCTGGTTGTTTTAAGAAACAGATGGAATAGGTAGTACATTACAGGGTTGAGACTACAATGCCGTTTTCTCACGGTATTCTAGAAAGAGGAAAGTGTTCTTTCACATGCGTCTATACATGTTCTTGGCGAGTCGATACACACCGTTTTTGCTGTAGTGCATGGCTGATTGGTCTGGTTAACGGAATTTTTTGTCCTTTTTTTTAACAAGGGTGGAGTCGGAGGACCCTGATGCTGCATTACTTCGAAACACGTGGCGGTTACAGATTACACAGAGGCCGAATTACATCTATCGCCCTGAGAAACCAAGAATTTGAAGATAAGGCCACCACACTTACAAAAAACACCCTAGGACTAAAAATGGAAAAGCAATCAGGTCCTTGAGCATCTCCACCACCGCTC
Organism: Alopecurus myosuroides; assembly: GCA_028641055.1. Lineage (NCBI taxonomy): Eukaryota > Viridiplantae > Streptophyta > Magnoliopsida > Poales > Poaceae > Alopecurus > Alopecurus myosuroides. The sequence goes on from CM054060.1 coordinate 28,686,910, forward strand.
GCCGGTGACCTCCAGGGAGTAGAAGCGCAGAGATCAGAGAGCAGGGCGCTCGGTTGCTCTCGTCCGACGAAGAACCACTGTGACCAGTAGACACACAACCGCCAGGGATAAACCACTTGGCAATTCCATGGCACCGAGCACCATCGCATGATTTGGAAGACCTCCGGAGAGGAGGAGAACGATGGGTTGCCATGTCGGCCGAAGATCATAGGGGCGCCATGTGCCCCCCGTGTGAGACGATCATAACAGTAGCGAGAACCACCACTCCACAGTCACAGGAGAGAAACAAGAGCTCCTCTTCCACCCCTCACCACCAGTCCACCACGGATGGCTTGGGGAAGAGAATGCACCCGCTTCAGCTTCGTCATGGAGCAGCAAGGGAACCAACCAAGCTTATTTAAGTTGCCACCCCCAACTCCACCAACCACCACCACCATCCTCCATGAACTGCGGCCAACCAAGGGGTGAGGAGCATCTCCGATGCCGCTCGATGACACCAAGAGCAAGTACCAGCCCGACATAACGCCAAGCACTACATAGGATAAACTCGAAAGCCAACTAAAACCTAACCCTACAGCTACTATATACAAGCAGAGCACACCACCAACCACCAGATCCATCCTCCCACCAAGCAGCAAATCCACCGGAGAGAGAAGGAGCGGGCGGCAGGAAAGAAGCACGGTGGACTCTCAATGCTGGCATGGGAGAGGGTTAATGGCCGACGAACGGGGTCTTGAATTTTTTGTCCTGATGTCGGTCCTTTAGATGGTTGATCTAATGGATCGTTGTCAATGTGCAGGTCAAGACAAAATTAAGTTCACCACTAGAGATTTCCGGTGCACTAGGCACTATATGCAACTGATCGATCGATCGAGCACTAGCAGTAATGCATATAGTCCTATACCTACCCGTGTTTACCGGTGAGTGTTATGGTCTGGCTGGCATGCTAGTCTCGCTCTCTGATGTTTTTTTTGTCGCATTATTGATAAGTAGTCGCTGAGGATGGGCCATGGCGCATGACACTACTCTAGCTAGCAAGCTTGATTGTGCAGATTTTCCACGGATCAGCTGATTCGCTAGCCAGCATGCAATCACGTACGGCCCTTAAGTGACGGTGTAAGTTGTGGTTAACATGCATCACATCCAGATCGTACACGGTCCCAAGTGGCCAGGATGACCATATATTGCTGCTGCCGTGCTAACTCGTTGTCTTTCGTTGGGCTAGCAGAATGTACGAATGTAACCAAACCGCCGTACTTTTTCGGTCAACGGATTAGTTTGTTGAACTTCGTTTTGTTTGGCAAGTTGACCTGTCAAAATTACAGTCACATAATCTAAAAGAAATATGTGACTCGAAGGAAATACGATAAGTTGCTTTCTCATCGTCTCAGGTAGCTAGTCATGGTCACAGCGCCATGGGGTATATGTGCGACGACCTCTACTGGCCAACTAAATACCCAATCGAGGGGAGGGGGGGAGGGGGGGGGGGGGACGAGTTCCTCGAGGCCTTTAGGTATTCCGTAATGCATCGTCTCTTAGCGCGGTATCCGACGTAGTAGACGATTATAAGATATGGCTAATGCACTGTTTCTTATATATTGTATCTAAACTAAGTTGCATTTAATTATTTTAGCCTAATACTTACTTGTGATTGGGCTACCATTTTTTCCTTATGTTATCGTGCAAGAGTTGTATCTTATAGTATAAGATACATCTACCCTCCCTTTCTTCATTAAATATAAGATGTTACATAAGCAAATTGCCTATGATACCGCGCTAAGATACCCCTGTTAGGGCATCTCCAACAGCTGTAAGATAGGTGTTGGTAAAATTTGCCAACTAGGACATGTGATGATGTGACATGCAATAATTAAGGAGAGAGAGAAAACTTGTATGTTAATTAACCAACACATGTGCACAAGATCCAAGGTGAAATAGAGAGTAATCACATTTATTCCTTCATATTCTATTGGACAACTTAGATATAAAACATTGGATAGGTTGTATGATAGCTTGTTGCTTGATGACATGACCACACTTTTACCAACAACTCAACCAACAAACTATAGGAGATGCCCTTACGGAAGACCTTACCTACCAAGCGCGTCTGGGGGGACCGGGGCCGTGGTGTTGGAACAATGTGTCGGAGTTTGCTTCTTTGTCCATAGGACGTAGGTGGGTCGCCGCTCAACCTACGACCGGTTTCCCCCTTGCAACTCCTCCACCTCTATGTGGGAATTAGGCCATCTCCAACACGCCGACCCGATTATGGTTCATTTTAGTCTCCTTAGATCTCGTTGTGGATACAAAAAAAATCCGGGAATGTCCGGTAGGCCTCGTAGTGTACACAACACACCATACCAGTTTAGAAGTTCTTGATGATAGATAAATTTTCTACATAGTAAAAGGATTAGACAAGAGGCATGCTATAATAGACTTGTTTACATAAATAAATAAAAGACATGCAGAAACCTAGATCTACGGTGGACGTCGGTGGTCGAGGGCGCCACATGCAGCTAGTCCTCGTCGCTGGCCTCACCATACAACTTGCGGCACCAAGTGTCGTCAAACATCTTGACGAGGACCTTGTCGTCCCTGTTGAATCAAAATTGTAGGATGAAACCGGCCTGCAATTCGTACGTGGTGGCGAGCTAACTCCATTGGTCCATGAGAAACATATGTCCATGATTGTCAAATGGCACCTCAACGGGAACGGCTCCATTGGGGCAGTTCGCCCTTTGCAGTAGGACCTCGCGGGGTTCCTGAACGGACAACGACGTCGCCTAGAGGGGGGGGTGAATAGGCGATTAAAACTTTTCCGGTTAAGGCTTGCTAAATGCGGAAATAAACTAGGTGTTTAAATTAACAAGCATACAACCTAAATATTCTATGGTCAACTAGATGAACCAACAAGTTATGCTAAGCAAGACAAGTAACAAGGTGATAGCAAGATATATAACTTCAAGCTCGAAGGCTATCACAATGTAAATTGCATAAGTAAAAAGCTCGGGTATAGAAATAACCGAGACACACGGAGACGATGATGTATTCCCGAGTTCCTCCCACAAAGGGGAGTACGTCTCGTTGGAGGGGTGTGAGCTCGCCACGAAGGCCTACTCAACGCCACAAAGGCCTCACCCTATTCTCCGATGAACCCCGCCACAAAGGCCTAGTTCACCTTTCACTATTGGCAACCTTCAAACCCGAGGCACGCATCCACAACTCAATTGGAGCCTCTCGGTGTCACCACAATCTTGGGGCACACATCCACAACTCAATTGGAGGCTCCCAAGAACACCACAAGTCGTCTAGGGTCCAAGACCCAAGAGTAACAAGCTCAGAAACTTTCACTTCCACGAATCCTCGTGGAGAGAGCAAACCGATGCAACCGATGCAAATGGCAAGAGCACAAGTGCTCAAATTCTTCACTCTCAAATTCCAACAAAGCAACAAATGCTTATGGGGGAATAAGAGAGGAAGAACAAAGGAGGAGAAACACCAAGAACTCCAAGATCAAGATCTACTAGGTTTCCCTCACTAAGAAGGAAGATGGATTGGTGGAAATGTAGATCTAGATCTCCTCTCTCTTTTCCCTCAAAGATATGAAAGAATCATGGGAGGAATTGAGAGAAGGGCAAGCTTTCCAAGGTCAACAATGGAGGAGAGAGAGGGGGAAAATTCGTGCTTGGAAGACCTAGCTCTTTGGGGAAGAAAGGGGGCCTATTTATAGGTCCCCAAGAAAAAGAGCCGTTGCAGGAAAACTTACACCGGAGACTCCGGTAAGTCTCCGGTCTGAAGATTTTCACACCGGAGACTCCGGTGTATCTCCGGTAAGTCTCCGGTCTGAAAAAATTTCGCAGACCACCGGACCGGAGACTCCGGTCTTGACTTGTCGTCTGAGCCTAGACGGTGTCTGTGGTCGAGCGGGACCAACAACCACTAGCCATACCGGAGACTCCGGACACTCTCCGGACCCTAAATAGCGAATGACACCAAGGGAGCAACCCCTGGGGAAGAATTTGGTCCGGAGACTCCGGAATGCACACCGGAGACTCCGGACTACCGGAGATTCCGGCCCTAAGTCCAGAGACTCCGGACTGACCCAAAACAGCAGAAACACCAATACTAAAACGACCATAACTTTTGCTTCCGGACTCCGTTTTCGATGATCTTTGGCTCGTTGAGTTCGTAATGAAAATATCTACAAGATCATGCAGAACATCACTGACCAACAATGGAAATTAAAACCAAATGTAGAAAGGTTTAACCTCTCTAAAAGGAACAACCGGTAAAACCTCCATCACCGAGACGAACATAACTTTTGCGGATGAACTCCGAAAGAGGTGAATCCAATTGGGTTGGAAAGATAACAGAAAGGAGTATCCAAACAAAAATGAATGGAGAAGTTACCACACATGGAAGGTGTGGAAACATTCTCAAAGCTGAACCGGATATTTTCTCCACCGAAAACGCAACAAGTTTTTCTTACGAAATCCGTTTTCGAGAAACCAAGGCTTGTCATGAAGATCACGACAAGCACTAAAACCCAAAGGATACAAAGAACAAATAAGAACCAAGAAAGATGATATGCAAAGTATGCAAAGGTTTGAGCTCTCCATAATGATTCGATCGAGTTACTCACTTGAGAGCCCCTCTTGATAGTACGACTATCTATCCTATAACCCGGTCTCTCAAAGACACAAGACCGGTAAAATAGAAAACCTATCAAGATTATACCTTTGCCTTGAGCATTCCACTTGAGCTAGATGATGAAGATCTTGACTCTCTCAAGTTGGATCTTCTTTCTTGATTGCGCTTGCTAGCACAAACTCCGTTTGAAGAAGACTTGCAAGTTGCTCCCCCATACACCATTATGGGAGAGACTAGCTCCCCCATACACCATTATGGGAGAGACCCTTCGGCAAATCTTCACAAGGCCACAATCTCCAAAAGGGTGGCAAGCATCAAACATAGGATATCTTCTGAATGCTTCACTTGAGCTTCCACGTCAAGCTAGATGACAAACACCGCTTGACGACGACATAGACCATGGGCTATATATGAAATCTTCCTTTTGGTTCATGCCCATGGAAAGATACCTAACCACACATAGAGATGCGACACACACATATCATGGGTTAGTTCACAATGCTATATTTGACAAATGCTTACCATACCATGGGATACACAATCCCACTTGGTACAACTTGTAGCTTCGTGTGTTGATCGCTTGCTTGATCAACCTTGTATCTTTGCTTCTCACTTCTAAAGATGATTTCTTGAAGATGATAATGACAGATCACCTAATCCTTTTCTTCAAGACATACTAGCAATAATCTCAACTCAAACCATGACCATTCTTCATATAAATCCTTGAATGTAACAATGGCCATCAAGGAAGCTAATAGAGTTCAACACATGAACTCCATTATTTCCTATGGACAAGATCTACAAAGATAACTCAATGCAAACATTAGTCCATAAGGATTTTCATTAATTACCAAAACCACATATGGGGGAACCATGCGCTTTCAATCTCCCCCATTTTGGTAATTGATGACAATCCCTTTTTACGAGGGTTTATATGATGAATAAAGCAAACATGCTAAACAAGAGCAAGGATGCAATAGCATGGAAAGGAAAATGCTTAAGAACGAAACTAAAGCATAAACCAAATTCCCTTAAACCCTCTAAACTTCTCCCCCATTGGCATCCATTGCCGAAATGGAAAAAAAGAATAGAAGGCCAATATAGTAAGAGCTCCCCCATATTGTATGCGTTCCTCATGATATGAGTGAAATCAAGTGCATATCTCCAACTATGAATAGATGGAAGGAGATCAAACTATATTGAGGATCCAAAGATTAACAAAGAAAATCAAATTGAATGATACTTTCACAAAGAAGCAACCAACCAAAGGATCCGGAAAAAAACGATTGACCAAACACAATATTATGATAGGATCAACCAAGTGTTCCAGAAAATCAAGAGGGAACTCCCCAAGGTACGTGCACAATGTTAGGTTTGAATTACTATATAATGTGCACAACATGGACTCATCACTCCATTCTAGATAATTTTGAACACAAACAAGAGGAAGAGAATAGATTGGAAATGAAGCAAAGCAACTTGCAAACAAACAAAAGTTGAGCAATGAAGATCAAAAAGTGACAAATAAAAACTTACTCAACCGAAATAGATGCGTGTGACCAGGAAAAACATTTTTAGGAGACTAATAGGATGATAGAATCATCAACATAGTCTTTCAATATATAAGGCACATAGTGCATATCATGTCTTTCACATACACACAAACCATCAAGTGATAAAACACATAGGTCCACAAGCTTATTAAGATGCAAAAGAGATACCAAAAGAAAAGCAAAGCTTGTGCCTTTTAGGAACCACCAAGGAATATAGAGCAATAAAATGTGGTCACTAAAGAAAAAGAATATCAATTAAAGATGTAACTATTATCGTGTGTATATGTTTCTAAGTGGACAACAATCACAAAGATATATATCCACAAAGAAACATGCACACACAAAATAGGTACAAAGGTGAAGAACATGATATTCAAGAGAGGTTCATAAATATACCAATAAGATTTTTGCTAGAAAGCAAAGCACTAAGCTTAATTTTGTCTTAAAGGATATATATGAACAAACAACAAACTCATCAAAGCATCACAAATATCACAAGGGAAAAGTGATAGTTGGAATGCTTTGAGAAAGGTAACACGTATCACAAAAAAAATCAAATGGTTTTTGAGAATCCATCAATATTGCATATGAGAGACTTCAAGTAGAAGTTGCTAGATTAATATACTTGGGATTGGTGAATCATGAAAATGATTATAAATATCCCCTTAGTATGTAATCATCCCGGCTTACTCATGGTTGCAATAAAGATGTTTTTTATAAGACATTTGCAAGAACCAAAAGAAATGCAACAAAGGGAAATCATGCAAAGAAGCAACCTACACAAGGTTGAAAGCTAGAAATGTATGCATGAGATAGATACTAGTTACCGAGACGACATTGGTGATGAAGAGGATGCGAGTTTGATAATCATCGTAGCTTGACTCTTCTAAAACCATGTTGAGAACACCTTCCTTATGAATGGAGCAAGCAACCAATGTATCTCCATTGTACCTAAAAACAAAATTCAAGTACAAAATGGTACCCAAACTCATTGGGTACGAAGTAGTTAGAACAACTACAATACATAGGACAAACTCCAAATAAATATGTGCATATCAATATGAATTTGAATTTCATGCACATCTTAGCCATTTAGGATTTGATGGAGTTTATCTTATATATTGGATCAACGAAAGTAAGCATGCCAAAAGATATACATAGTAAATATGCATGCACAAAACTTTCAAGAACCAAAACAAGATACAAATTGGACAAAGAACTAATTAAACCAAGAAGCCACTCACAAGAGTGAAAAGAAAGAGAATTGTCCAAAATATATCAAGACCCAAATCAACACATGATTGAGGAAACCAACATGGAGAGGATACCAAAAAAAACATAAAAGAGTGAACAAACCCTCTACACTTTTCATGATAGCACACAAAGTACCGAGACAAAAAGTGGTTGTCTTCCAAAGAGACAAGTCATTGGGATAACAAACAAATTTAAAGACAACAAGTGTTCAAATGCATATAGGATAGTTCTTCCAATAATAGTGCATTATTTATGATCTTGCATTTGAATACAAAATGCACACAATGGAATCATTACTCTCCATATATATTATTCAAACACTAGTCATGTTTAAATAAAATCAATTAGATGCAATACCAATTTAAGGAATGGTGATCTACTCAATGTAGGATAGCTTCCCCAAGAATAGTGCAACCCAAAGAAGTATGACTTTGAACACAAGTGCACAAGTATGGGATCATTGCTTTTCCTAACTCAAGAAAGCATAAAACAAATTTTTGAGTAGAGCAAGGAAGACACAAAGGAGTTTGAACCAAACAAAATCCTTGGCAAGAAACAAGGCAATATTAGAGCAATGGCCAAAGTAAATATGATCAATAAACTTACCACAAATTATTATAACTTGTCAAAGACAAGAGATGTATGGAGATATTTCTCGGTGGTAGATTTGTTCACAATCATATTCACAAAACATAAACATGTGGTAAAAGATAGGAACAATAAAAAAATGCTTAGGAAGAGATTCTTGAAGGCTACAAACAAAAGCCGAAAAGCAAGGCAACAAGAAACTCTCTAACAAACAAGATACCAAAGAAGAGAGACACAAGATATTTTAAGTAAATATGGAACTTGTTTGAGAAACATGCCACAAAGGGACAAGATAACTAACAATATCAACTCTAGGTGGCAATACCTCACATGTTCACATTTTCTAGGCTTGTAATATGCACATAGCTTATTACTCCCCCATAATGTGATAATCCATTTTTTTTAACAAGAGGCAAAGAAAATAAATCCAACTAGAGAAAGTTAATGGACATTAGAATTGAATTTCTCATGAGAATGACATACCACATAGAGACTAGATAATATTGATAAATCAACACTAAGTGGTATTCCTCATGTACACACATTTTAGGATAGTAAAGTGCAAAGCATATTACTCCCCCAAAATGGGATAGTCCATTAATCTCCCAAAGAGCCAACTAAGATAAGAAACAATAGCAATGAAGGCTCAACACAAAGAACACAAGTACATGGAGTGCAAACCAACAAACATAACTAGATTACTCAGGATAGGTAGGTAGGAAGCACTACATATACAAACACATGCTAGAAACAAAACTAACATATGCAAGGGAGCAAGCAACTTTCAATGTATATAGATTTAAATACAAGTTACCGCTTGGAGGAACATTGGGTAAGAGATATATATAATCCAAGTGACTTGGCATGAGGAAATATAATTGATGAAGATCCCTTAATTCTTCATGAAATAGCCAAGTCTCCAATGCCCTCCAACACCACCTATTGATCAAGTTTGAGCTTGTTGGTCCCCAACCAAGTTGGGTCCTAAGAGGTTAGTCACAATAGGTTTGGCAACCCAAATGGTTCTTTTCTTGACACCACTTGGAGTACCAACATACTTGGCAAACACATTGCCCACATTATCCTTCCTAATAGAATAAACATCATAAACAAGGATAGGGTTGGATAATGTACCATTAGTGCATGAAGAAGCAAAGTGTCCCTTCTTGCGACAAAGGTAGCAACATCGACTCTTTTCTTTCTTCTCAATAGGCTTCTCAACAAGAGGAGCATTGGCTTGAGTCTTCTTAGGAGGTGGCCGTTGTTCAACTCGTGGTTGAGCATGAGATTGAACAAGAGGCCTCTTCCCTAGTTGCTTCTCACTAAGAGGCTTCTTCTTCAAAGGGCAAGATCTAACATGGTGCCCTTCAATCTTTCACTTGAAGCAAATAATCTTGGCCGGATCTTTGACTTGTTCTTGGCCCTTCTTCTTGTCAATAATGGACTTGTTCTTGAGATGGGAGTTGAATCCAAGTCCACTCTTGTCATTTGGAAGTCTTCGCACTCTCAACATCTTGTCAAGTGTGGAACTCCCTTCATGACACTTTTCCAAGCCTTTCTTCAAAGAAGTGACTTGGGCCTTGAGCTCTTTAATTTCCTCTACATGGTTAGAATCAACACAAGAGCTAGAGAAAGTAGATGCTTCATTGTTAGAGCAACAAGGCAAGGAAAGCAATTCATCACAAGATGTAGAAACATTATGGGAGGATGAATTACTAATACGAGCACAAGTCAATATAGCATTATTAGAAGATATTGTGCTAGTAACCACATGAGGTTCACAAGATGTTACCTTTGTAGTGATAGCCTCAAGAGCTAATTTTAGCTTGGTATGGGATTCTAGAAGATCCTCATGAGAGCTATATAGCTTTTCATGACTTTCTTCCAATTTCCCATACTTGCTAGTCATTAGCTCAAGTTGAGCCCTTAGCTCAACATTCTCCTTCAAAATAGATGCTTCACAAGATGTGGAGTTAGTAGCACAAGCATCAATTGAAATAGAAGAAGATAACTTGGCAAGCTCATTATTTAACCTAGAGTTTTCTTCAATTAGATTAGCATTGCCAACAACAAATTCAACCTTTTCATTTTTAAGCACTTTATATTTAGCATGGGTATGGTCACGTGCTTTAGTGAGATAGGCTATTTGTTCATTATAGAGCTCCTCAATAGATTCAAGTTTCTCCTCAAGAGTAACTCGGAGCTCATACTCTTCCTCAAGAGACATAGTGAGGGATGCCTTTTCATTGGCATCACTTCTTTCAATCTCACCTTTCTTTTCAATGATTTTAGCGCTATAAATAGCAAAAGCCATTATTTCACTAAAAGGAGTGATAGCTTTACTACCTTTAGGGAGATCAAGAAGAACCAACTCACCCTTCTCCATTAAAGAGTCTTCGTCCTCAAACTCTCCATAAAATATATCCTCATCCTCATCATCACAAGATGTAGTGGGTTCCAAAGGTGGTGATACCTTTGAATCCCTAGCCATAAGGCACATATGAGAAATGGATGGCGATGATGAAGATATACTAGAAGAGCCATTACGGTCCATGTCTTGTTCCACAAAAAAATGGGATTCCTCTACATTGTTAGCCACACAAGTACTAGAGGAAATGGAAGCATTATTTTCATGAAAACAAGACATAGGAAGCATATCATCATGAGATTTAGTTAAACAACTATTACATGATATGCAAGGACTATCAACACTAGCATTTATGGAATTTTGAGTGCTAGAAGATATTAAGTCCAAAGATAGATCATTGCAATGGGATAGAGATGAAGTATAGTCAATAGCAAATTCACTATCCACAATGCAATTTCTATCACCAATCACCATATCATTACCTTGTGACAAATCACATGTTGGTGGAGTGGAGAAATATGTGAACTCATCACGGCCGGAAGTGGATGGAGAACAATCATCCTTAATAATATTGGACACATCATATATATCTTGAAGTTTTGTCCATAGCTCATGAGCGTTCCGAAAAGGCTTGATTGATTCAATGACTACATCGCTCAAAAAGCACAAGAGACCATTAGATACAAAAGTATCGAGATAAGAGTTTTCCTTATCCTCTAAAGATAAATCTTGAGAATCCTTTGGAGGAGGAAAATTCATATCTACAATTCTCTTAACATACTTTGGACCCATGTCCGTAAGAAATTTAAGAATGCGAATTTTCCAAACATCAAAGTTTCTACCATAGAATATAAAAGCGGAATCATGTTCTATTTCTCTAAACGACATCGTACTCTCTAGGATGTAAAGGCTAATAAAGAGAGACGAGGCTCTGATACCAATTGAACGGACAACGACGTCGCCTAGAGGGGGGGGGGTGAATAGGCGATTAAAACTTTTCCGGTTAAGGCTTGCTAAATGCGGAAATAAACTAGGTGTTTAAATTAACAAGCATACAACCTAAATATTCTATGGTCAACTAGATGAACCAACAAGTTATGCTAAGCAAGACAAGTAACAAGGTGATAGCAAGATATATAACTTCAAGCTCGAAGGCTATCACAATGTAAATTGCATAAGTAAAAAGCTCGGGTATAGAAATAACCGAGGCACACGGAGACGATGATGTATTCTCGAGTTCCTCCCACAAAGGGGAGTACGTCTCGTTGGAGGGGTGTGAGCTCGCCACGAAGGCCTACTCAACGCCACAAAGGCCTCACCCTATTCTCCGATGAACCCCGCCACAAAGGCCTAGTTCACCTTCCACTATTGGCAACCTTCAAACCCGAGGCACGCATCCACAACTCAATTGGAGGCTCTCGGTGTCACCACAATCTTGGGACACACATCCACAACTCAATTGGAGGCTCCCAAGAACACCACAAGTCGTCTAGGGTCCAAGACCCAAGAGTAACAAGCTCACAAACTTTCACTTCCACGAATCCTCGTGGAGAGAGCAAACCGATGCAACCGATGCAAATGGCAAGAGCACAAGTGCTCAAATCCTTCACTCTCAAATTACAACAAAGCAACAAATGCTTATGGGGGAATAAGAGAGGAAAAACAAAGGAGGAGAAACACCAAGAACTCCAAGATCAAGATCTACTAGGTTTCCCTCACTAAGAAGGAAGATGGATTGGTGGAAATGTAGATCTAGATCTCCTCTCTCTTTTCCCTCAAAGATATGAAAGAATCATGGGAGGAATTGAGAGAGGGGCAAGCTTTCCAAGGTCAACAATGGAGGAGAGAGAGGGGGAAAATTCGTGCTTGGAAGACCTAGCTCTTTGGGGAAGAAAGGGGGCCTATTTATAGGTCCCCAAGAAAAAGAGCCGTTGCAGGAAAACTTACACCGGAGACTCCGGTCACTACTAGAGATTTGCTTATAGCAGCATATCCTACCACAGGCGAACAAGAAAAACCATGCGCCTGGGCTAATTAGCGCAGGCGAACAGGTAAACGGTGCGCCTGGGGTAAGCCTGTTACCCCAGGCGAACCAAACTCAGCCGCGCCTGGGGTAAAGTGTGGCAGGGCCACCACCGCCGACCCCTGGCACTCTTCCTTTACCCGAGGCGAACAGAATACCAGTTCGCCTGCGGTATAACAAATACCCCAGGCGAACCCGAGCAGAAGCGCTTGGGGTAAAAAGTGGACTGGGGTAGCTCCCGTTAGCGCAGGCGTATTACATCTCTGTTCGCCTGGGATAAGGAAACGCCTGGGGTAGCACCCCTTAGCGCAGGCGCATCCCATGCCATATTCGCCTGGGGTAATCTTTGCCCTCAATATAAGTGCGGCCAGCCACCCACCTATCCACCCCACTCACTCACTCACTAGTCCAAACTCGAGCCATTAGTGCTCCTAGCTCAATCCCCCACACCCCTCCACCATTTTTAGCTAATTTAACCAATCATGTTTGTTATATTTTAGCTAGTATGCTACCCCACTTTCCCTCTTCCAAATCTCTCCACTAGATCTACTAACCGGACACTAGATCTCACCACAAATGCACCACTAGCTACTTCTAGATCTATCAATCTCTTATCGGTCGTCTCTTCGGTGATCTTCGACGTCGTCATCGCGTCTATATATTTTGCATTGTGTGTCATCTTAATAGGTGCGTGGGATTGGTCGGTGGATGAGAATTCGTTCTCTTTTTCATTTTATTGTGTTGCCATGAGGATGAGTTGCCAATGTTTTGCCGAAATGTTGATTCATTTCCTTTTCGGCAAATTTCTGGCGCTCCGCGTTACACCTTTTGTAGGAAGGTCATGCCGAATTTTTCCGTGAAAACCGGATCTAGTTAATGAAACCTCTCTCTCTTGCATTTTGTAGCAATGGTCATTGCGATGAGGACAAGCGTGGTGCATAGGTACGTGCGACGCGCGACGGCCGAGATGCATCGAAACAACCGCACCGAGATAGAGTGTCCGTGTCGGAAATGCAAGCTGGGGTCTTTGTTCAAACCAGATTCTGGTCATGTGGAGAAGCACCTGCTCAGGTATAGTTTCATGGAGGGCCACACTAAGTGAATGGATGACGATGAAGACGATGATAACGTCGAGACCAATTGGGCGGCGACATGTGAAGATGATCAGGAGGAGTCTGAACATGGCAATGGAGAGGACGAAGAGGCTGCTGTCCACGGAGACGACTATAATGAAGAAGAAGGGAGTCATGGTGATCAGCAACATGCAGACGAGGACATGAACACTCCGCTAACTTCAGTCGTGCGGGACCCTCATGTTCAAGATCTTCTTCTCAAGAACACGTCGACCGACGCCAGACGTAAATCTAAGATCACGCAACTAGAGATAGACTCTGCAACTCCGTTGTATGACGCAAGTCGCGGGGAGGAGGAGTCACGCTTGAGAGTAGCTCTGGATCTTCTTGAGATGAAGGCAAAACACGGATGGACCGACACAAGCATGGACGATCTTCTGCGATACCTGAAGACGCACTTACCTGAAGGGAACACATGTGCTAGTAGTCTACAGGAGGCCAAGAAAATCGTGTGCCCCCTCGATTTACCGCACACAAAATACCACGCTTGCGTCCGTGACTGCATAATTTACCGTAACGAGCACACGGACCAGATCAAATGTCCGGTGTGCGGTGTTGATCGTTACAAGAGGGGGACGAAGAAAGCTCCTAGGAAAGTTGTGTGGTACTTTCCACTCATTCCCCGTCTGCAGCGGTACTTCGTGGACCCCAAGGAAGCAAAGCTCATGCGCTGGCACGAGGACAGAAAGAAGGCGGTGCTGAGCGATCCAGAACGTGTTGAAAAACCAGTGCTAACACACCCTTCGGATGCACGTCAGTGGAAAGCGTTAGACGCATTCGATGAGGAATTCGGGAACGACCCAAGGAACATCAGGCTTGGTGCGAGCACCGACGGTCTGAATCCGTTTGGCAATCAGAGCAGCAAACATAGCACCTGGCCCGTGTTTGTATGGATGTACAACCTCCCCCCGTGGTTGTGTCTGAAGAGGAAGTACATACACATGAGTATGCTGATTCAAGGGCCGACCCAGCCAGGGAGCGATATCAACCTGTATCTCGAGTTATTGAAGGAGGAGCTAGACACGTTGTGGGAGGAAGGGGTGGAAACATGGGACGCCTTCAAAGAAGAAACTTTTCGTATGAGAGCCGCACTGATCACGACGGTGCAGGACTATCTCGGATACGGATATATTGCGTGTCAGGTGTGCCATGGACACAAGGCTTGTGTCAGGTGCATGGAATTTACCCCGTTTCTACAGCTACACAAGGATCCCGGATCTTCTAAAACCGTATACATGAGGCATCGAATGTGGCTACCACTGAACGACCCGTGGAGAAAGCGCGGATACCTGTTCAACGGTAAAGATGAGCTCGATCTACCTCCACGCAAGAGAAGAGGAGAAGAGATCGATACTCTATTGAAGAATTGGAAAACGTGTCCTCCGTCGGGAAAGGTACAAAAGCGGAAGCGAGGAGAGAAAAAGTGTCCTCCGCCAGAAGGACCGCTCTTGGGGGTATGGAAAAGGAGGTCCGTGTTTTGGGACTTGCGGTACTGGCCAATCCTCGGAGTGCCTCACTGCCTTGATGTCATGCATATCACGAAGAATGTGTGTGAGAGCTTGCTTGGCACCCTGTTCAACATGCCAGATAGGACCAAAGACGGGCCAAAATCAAGATACGACCTGATGGCCCTGAATATCAGGAGCGAGCTTCACTTACCGCCTTCTACGCGTGAACAGACGGAGGAGGACGAGGATGGGGTGGAGGAGATGGACGACCGCAAGCGGAAAACGGCTAAGAAACACCAAACTCACCGCCTTAAACCCTCTTGCTTCACTCTAAGCCCCGACGAGCTCGCGCAAATATTCACATGCCTCCTCGGAGTGAAATTTCCCTTAGGTTACGCGGGGCTGATAAGCAGATACCTAGACGCGGAGAAAAAAATCTTCAGCGGGATGAAGTCTCATGACTGTCACGTGATGATGACGCAGATACTTCCGGTTGCAATCAGAGGGATAATGGAACCGCACGTCCGTCAAACGCTCACTGGCCTTTTTAACTTTTTCGATGTCATCACTCGGAAGTCGATAAGCGTGAAGAAACTCGGAAGGCTGCAGGAAGAGATCGTCACCATCCTATGCGAGCTTGAGATGTATTTCCCACCTGCCTTCTTTGATATTATGGTACATCTCTTGGTCCATATCGTGGACGATATCACCAATCTTGGGCCGGCATTCTTGCACAACATGATGGCGTTAGAAAGAATGAACGGGATCATCAAATCATTCGTTCGTAATAGGGCACACCCGGATGGAAGCATTGTCCAGGGATTTCTCACCGAAGAATGCATCTCTTTCTGCAAGAATTTCCTAGGCGATGAGAAGCCAGCTGTTGGTTTGCCCGCGAACAAGCACCTTGACAGGTTCATGGGGGTAGGCCACAACACTGGCAAAAGGGTAATGGACGCGGACTCCTGTGGTCGGAGAGCCGACTTTGAAAGGGCCCACCTAGTAGTGTTACAACACATCGACGATGTCGACCCTTGGATAGAAGAGCACAAAACCGCGATAAAAAACAGTGCTCGCAGGCCGATGACGGAAGATGAGATATTTAGAGCACACAACTCCTCTTTCGCGACATGGTTCAAGAAGCAGATTGATGCCGATCCCCCGCCAATGACATGTGAGAAAGATAAACTTGTATTGGCCTTGTCATATGGCCCCGCGCCCAATCTGATGACTTATCAAGCATACGACATCAATGGGTACACATTCTACACGGAGGAAAGAGACAAAAGTAGCGACTATCAAAACTCGTCTATAACGATGGAATCTTACACGGGCGAAGAGGTTAGAAGATACTACGGAAAGATCGAGGAAATTTGGGAGCTTGACTACGTTGGGGTAAAGCTGCCGATGTTCCATGTCAGATGGGCTACAAACGTCACAAAAGAAGACGAATATTTCACCACTATGTCGATGTCTGAAGCCAACAAACCCAAGTCCAAGAACCCCACCGCGCAAAATGAGCCCTGGGTATTGGCTAAGCACGTGGAGCAATGCTTCTTCATAACCGACCCGGCAAAGCCTAGTCGTGTTGTCGTAAGGAGAGGAAAAAGGGCCCTCGTCGGAATGGATGGAGTCGCCGATGAGAAGGACTTCGACGGCTTAGTCGGAGACCCGATGATGGAAGAACCCGGTGAAGACGATGCACCATACACCACAAGAAGAAGCAGGACCACACTACCTAGGGCAGGTCTTCCATTCACAAGAAGAAGTCACAATATGGCGGTCACGTATTCAACATCGACCAAGAAAGGCAAGACTAATATTGGGACGAAAGGTTGAGAGAGGGAAATACTCGCGATATAACATGCTAATAGCTATATGTACAATGTGTTTTTAGAGAGAAACACTTGCGGTATCTCGCTAAACCAATCTATTTACGCTCGATGCGACATTAATTTTTTTTGCACATGTTAACTTTCATATGTATGTATTTTTTAAGTGAAAACCAACGTGGGGGAGCCACATATTATAGCATTCGTATTGCTCGATGTGTCCCAGGCCGCGGGGCTGGGTAATTTAGAAAATCTTAGCACAGGCGCATCGTCTAGAAAACGCGCCTGGGGTAATCTTTATCACAGGCGCTTTTGACAGGACATGCGCCTGGGGTAATGCCATGTGGGACCGCGCAAACCTAAATCCTACGAAACTTAGCGCAGGCGCATTATCTAGGTAACGCGCCTGCGGTAAGGATCTGTGGGGCCGCGCATAACAAGGCATCGAGCCAAGCACATTAGAACCGGCTTGTATCACAAAACGGTTCTAAAGGGTCTGTCCACTGGGCCCCCCTACCTGCAGCAAATGGCCGCAGGCCTTTAGGACCGGTTGGTATAACAAACCGGTCCTAAAGGCCATGAGGCCATTTGCGACAGGGTGTGGGGCCCAGTGGACAGATCCTTTTCGAACCGGTTTGTATTAGAAACCGGTGCCAATGTGCTTCTTTAGTATTCTAAGTGACCAGATCTCACCCGCACCCACACGAACCCACACGCCGCCGCCGTCTCCAGTGTCGAGAGGAGCAGAGCAGGTCGTCGCCCACTCCGTCGTCGCCCACTCCGTCGTCGTCGTCGTCGTTGATCCAGGTCAGCCCCTCTCCCTCCCATCCCCCCTCCAATAACGCCCGCGACTCGTTGATGCTCGCCGTGATAGCCGCTAGTCTCGCCTCCATCGTTGTTTCCGGTTTCACGTCATTGTGGGAAGACGTGCTTGAAGTCGGCATGAACTCCATCTGCCGCGCGACGGAATTCCCGCAGCGCCCCATGCCCTGCTGCACGACCTGCTCCGCGGGCGCCCAGGAAGCCTGCATATGCGAGCGATATGAGCCAAAGTCGCATCCGTGGACTTCGAGCGCTCTGCAATCTCCTGAATCGCTGCCATGGAGACCTCGATTGTCACACCCCGTGGCTGCCGTTGTGCATTTTTTTAGACTAAAAGGGGCTGCCCCCCGATTTCATTGAAATCACGAACAGCAAATAGTTTTAGCAGGTTCCTTACAAACGGCAACACCACTTGTAGTGCATTATATCTCCAGGATTCGTTTCGTTTGTACTGCTGTCAATTGCCTTATTATACTACTAGAGGTTCCATTTCGTTTGTACTGTTGGAAGTATCACCTAAACTCTCCGACAGGTTCCATTTCGTTTGTACTGTTGTCAATTGCCTTATTATACTACTAGAGGTAGGTGCTGCCATTTGTCTTTGTTTTGTGATAGCTATGCTCCTCTAACCTCTATGTGTGCACTTTCTTAATTTAATAGAACATGGCTTGCGGCGTATGTCGGTCCCGATGTGCCGAAGGACGATTCAGTGGGACTTCTTTTATGCTTCAGCTCCACGACGGTGACGTTGATTCGTTGGTAATTAACAATTCTTTTTATGTTAACTTGTTCTTTCGTTTTACTATCTAGCTTGAGACTTGTGTTTATTAACAAAATATTCTTTATATTTCTTTTTTAGATTCTACCATGCAATATTCGCGACGAATTCAACGAGTTAGTTGGCAGTAACGTGGATTTCAATGTTCACGGGACCACCTACATTCTTCGAGTGAAAAAAGAAAGAACGAAGACCTACTTCTGCGGGCAAGCATTGCAGGCTCTCATCGCCACGTACAATTTAAGCGGAGGTGATTACATTCACTTCTCTATGGAAGGACCGCAACCTCGCATCAAAATTGTGTATATGGGCGGGATTGCGAGCGAGGATGGAGGGAGTGAGGAGGAAACTGAGAACACCGAGGATATGGACACTGAGGATGATATGGACGAGGAGGACCTATGGAAACATGTGGTGGTTGCTCAAAGAGCGAATCTTAGCGAGATTGAGAAGGACCGTGTCCTTCAGAAACTTGCCGAGATAGATAGCTACATCGGCTTCCCTTTCGTGCATCGCATCACCAACACGAACATCTCCAATGGACATGTCATGGTATGTTTCTTAACACTTTCTTATTCCTGTAGTTGCTTATGTTATAATGTGGCCGGTATGTGACTTTGTGCTTTTATTCTATCTTGGAATTGTGTTCTAGAAAATACCTATGGCGGTAGCGGACAGTGCTGGCATGGAGCCCGGTACCATTGGAGTACGCCGTGGAGAATCCGGACATGTCACCACAGTTCCGATCACGCGGGATAATGCTGATGGTCGGGTCATCCTCAACTCTCAAGCATGGAGGCAGTTCCATTCCGCAAGAGGTGGTATGGAGGCTGGACGAGCTATTCTGATCACCATGAGGAATAGTGACGTCTCCAACTTGGACATGATGATGGTCATCCACTACATCACCCCGCTAGATCGATAGATGACGAGTTTGTTCAAATTAGAACAAATAATTATTTCCATCTCACTAGCTAACTCTTGGATTTATTAGTAGCATGGATCTTTTCGAGACTATGTAATTTTGTTAAACTATGTGTGGTGATGATCGAGACTATGTGTTGATGATCGAAAATATTTATGTTATATAACTTAATTGTGTCATTTTGCTGTTATTCTGTCAGCTTGATACTTATTTCTGTCATTTTCCTGTATTTCTGTTATTTTGGTTTTCTCTTATTTTTTGATACAGCAAAACCATAGCCCAGGCGAACAGTAGAAGGTACCCCAGGCGCATCTGTACCCCAGGCGCACAGCGCTTGTTCGCCGCAGGTAAGTGTTTTACCCCAGGCGCACGAGTAGTATTCGCCTGGGGTATGCGTACTTACCACAGGCGCATTGTTGTATTTGCCTGGGGTAAGCCATTACCGCTGGCGATACGGTCCCAGGCGAACCAAAATGCGCCTGTGGTAGGCATTTTCTGTTCGCCTGGGGTAAGCTTTTCCCTAGTAGTGGGTAAGTCTCCGGTAAGTCTCTGGTCTGAAGATTTTCACACCGGAGACTCCGGTGTATCTCCGGTCTGAAAAATTTTCGCAGAACACCGGACCGGAGACTCCGGTCTTGACTTGTCGTCTGAGCCCAGACGGTGTCTGTGGTCGAGCGGGACCAACAACCACTAGCCATACCGGAGACTCCGGACACTCTCCGGACCCTAAATAGCGAATGACACCAAGGGAGCAACCCCTGGGGAAGAATTTGGTCCGGAGACTCCGGAATGCACACCGGAGACTCCGGACTACCGGAGATTCCGGCCCTAAGTCCGGAGACTCCGGACTGACCCAAAACAGCAGAAACACCAATACTAAAACGACCATAACTTTTGCTTCCGGACTCCGTTTTCGATGATCTTTGGCTCGTTGAGTTCGTAATGAAAATCTCTACAAGATCATGCAGAGAAACATCACTGAACAACAATGGAAATTAAAACCAAATATAGAAAGGTTTAACCTCTCTAAAAGGAACAACCGGTAAAACCTCCATCACCGAGACGAACATAACTTTTGCGGATGAACTCCGAAAGAGGTGAATCCAATTGGGTTGGAAAGATAACAGCAAGGAGTATCCAAACAAAAATGAATGGAGAAGTTACCACACATGGAAGGTGTGGAAACATTCTCAAAGCTGAACCGGATATTTTCTCCACCGAAAACGTAACAAGTTTTTCTTACGAAATCCGTTTTCGAGAAACCAAGGCTTGTCATGAAGATCACGACAAGCACTAAAACCCAAAGGAGACAAAGACCAAATAAGAACCAAGAAAGATGATATGCAAAGTATGCAAAGGTTTGAGCTCTCCATAATGATTCGATCGAGTTACTCACTTGAGAGCCCCTCTTGATAGTACGACTATCTATCCTATAACCCGGTCTCTCAAAGACACGAGACCGGTAAAATAGAAAACCTATCAAGATTATACCTTTGCCTTGAGCATTCCACTTGAGCTAGATGATGACGATCTTGACTCTCTCAAGTTGGATCTTTTTTCTTGATTGCGCTTGCTAGCACAAACTCCGTTTGAAGAAGACTTGCAAGTTGCTCCCCCATACACCATTATGGGAGAGACTAGCTCCCCCATACACCATTATGGGAGAGACCCTTCGGCAAATCTTCACAAGGCCACAATCTCCAAAAGGGTGGCAAGCATCAAGCATAGGATATCTTCTAGATGCTTCACTTGAGCTTCCACGTCAAGCTAGATGACAAACACCGCTTGACGACGACATAGACCATGGGCTATATATGAAATCTTCCTTTTGGTTCATGCCCATGGAAAGATACCTAACCACACATAGAGATGCGACACACACATATCATGGGTTAGTTCACAACGCTATATTTGACAAATGCTTACCATACCATGGGATACACAATCCCACTTGGTACAACTTGTAGCTTCGTGTGTTGATCGCTTGCTTGATCAACCTTGTATCTTTGCTTCTCACTTCTAAAGATGATTTCTTGAAGATGATAATGAAAGATCACCTAATCATTTTCTTCAAGACATACTAGCAATAAGCTCAACTCAAACCATGACCATTCTTCATATAAATCCTTGAATGTAACAATGGCCATCAAGGAAGCTAATAGAGTTCAACACATGAACTCCATTATTTCCTATGGACAAGATCTACAAAGATAACTCAATGCAAACATTAGTCCATAAGGATTGTCATTAATTACCAAAACCACATATGGGGGAACCATGCGCTTTCAGTTCCTGCCTTCAAGATCATGCGCGGACTTCTCTAGGAGCCCCAGTCCCGGCTGTATGCCCTCGTAGAGGATTACCATGCACTCATAGCCATGAATTCTCATCAATGGAGGTCACGACGACCGATCCAAAACGGAAGATGAACAGGATGATGACGCATCTGAAGACGACGATGGCGGTTGCGATTGCGGTGAGTCAACACGACCACCGCGGCGGACCGCGAGGTAAGCTCGGAGTTCCACTAGAGGAGCTCAACTTCGAGGACATCGACAGTCTACAGGATACGGTGTTCGTCGGCCCACCGATAAGGAAGAAGATCGAGACCCAAATAGTGAGGCGCAAGCAGCGGGGGAACATTCGGGAGAGCGAAGAGGAGGCAATAGCGAGGTTTGCGCATGATAATCCCTAGTACTTGCAGTATGAGAAGGAGTTCTTCTGAAAGCGTGGCATGGAGAGGTAGAAGAAGTTTGATGAAGCTGGCCCCTCGATGTTGAGGGCCAAGAAGGAGGACGAGGATGGACCTTAGACGGTGATCAACTTGGACTCAGGTTCCTCCTCCTTCCAGTGGACCTAGGTGAGGAGTCCTATTCCTCCTACAATTTCGATTATCCGTGGGATGATCAAGTAGCATGGGAGGATTCTAGTTTATGAAATGTTTAGTATGTTGGTTAAAATATAATTTGAATTTTCGAATATAGTTTGAAATCATGAAGTTTTAGATTACGAAATACAATGTTTGGATGTTGGTTTAGATCAACTGTTGTCCTTGTCGTTCCCTAAAATGCATCACTTGTTAAGAGCTGGGTGTTTTCGTGCACTAAAAACCTACTCCCTCCATTACATTTTGTTTTACATAGGGCACCCCTAGAAAAGGGTCCGTGTTCAATTACTTGTATCAAATAAAGGAACAGCCATATCCTCACCACCAGCGTGTTTGAGTTCGCACACTCCACCACCCAACATATTACTCCGCTCCACATTACTTGACATCAAAATAGATGTATCTAGTAATAGAACAAAGGATCAAGTACGTTCTAGTGATAAAAAATGTACACCATGCAGTTTTTCGTGACCTATTTTGCAATCACCTCTTGGAGATGCTCTTGCTTGCGCTAAGACGAATAACAGAATATACAGCGTGTGCATTTCACTCTCCCAAGACAACACTGATATCGTGATGCGTATTATGAATACAGACGTACATAAGGGCATCTCCAGCCGTTGCGCCCCCCAGGGCCCAAAACGCCGCCGTTTTGGGGCCGCCGCGGCGCTAAACGGCGCTATTATGGAACCTGGGGGGGCGCGTTTCCCAGTCGTGTCCCGAGGCCAAGAACCGGCCCAAACAAACGCAAAATGAAAACAGGCGAGATTTTATTGAAATTCGGAAACTGCGTACATATTCGGCGCGAATTTAAGCTAGTACGAAAAATTTAAACTACATCTAAACTAGTTAAGCCCGAGGCTGGCGGCGATCGCCTGGCTGTAGTCGCCGCCGTCGTTGTCGTCGTCGCTGGGGGCGTCGCCGGGGCGCTTGCTTCCCCCCTGTCCCTCGTCGCCGCCGCCGCAATCCCACCTGCTCACCTCGAGCGCCTGCTGGATCACGTCGTCGTCGTCGGAGTCCTCGTCGAGAACGATGTAGACGTTCTCCTTCTGCGGTGGTGGGGGAGGGACGCGGAGGAGGGCCGCCGCCGCGGCGGCCTCGCGCTCGCGCGCCGCCTTGCGCTGCTCGGCTTCAGCCAGCAGGCGGCGCTGAAGGGCGAGCTCAGACTCGGTGGTGTCGCGCAGACTCCACCGAGCGGCGGCGTCGACGTCGAGCGGCTGCAGCGTGTCCGGAGACAGCTGCTCCGCGACCTTTTGGTCGGGCCACTCGGCCTCGTCTTCGTCGCCGGTGTCCTCCGTCTTCGGCCGAACCACGCGTTCGAAGCGTGGCTCGCCGATGCGGAGCGCGCCGCCGCTGCGCCTGCGTGCGGCCGGTCCGGCGTTTAGAAATGGGGGGAGGTGGAGACGGAGTGGCCGGCGGAGGAGCTCGACGTCGCAGACGAGGAGGATGCGCCGGTCCGCCGCGCCACCCACGGCTGGGTGGCCTCCGGCGGCGGCATCGCGAGGCGCGGCTGGTTGCCGGCGTGGATGTGCTGGAGGACCTCGTCGAGGGTCCTGCCAGGGGCACTCCACCAGCGGCGCCGCCCGTGCGAGTTGAAACGGCCCTCGACAGGGCCGTTGTCGTTCAGGGACTCCAGCTCCCGGGTGCGGCGCGCCGTCAGCCGCTCCCACCAGAACTGGTCCACGCCGGTCAGCGGGTAGTTCTCGGGGTTTTGCATTCCGGCGCGCATCTCGTGGATGGCGCGGCGGAACTCTGGGTCGGAGGTGGGAAGGGGAGGGACGGGGACACCGCCGGCGCTGAGTGCCCAGCGGCTCGCCCCCGCGGCGGAGCTAGGGAGACGCATGTCCGGCGGGCAAGGATAGCCCGCGCGGTACATCGCCATCGCCTGGCCCCGGCGCAGGTTATGGCGTGGGAACCCGTTCGCCGCCGCTCTGTCAGACATTTTCGTGGAGAAGAAGGGAGGAGGAGAGCGTCGAGGAGAAGAAGGGGACAGGAGAGCTCGCCGGTGTGAAGAATGGCGGGGCGAGGCGCGCGACGGGGGGGTTTTATAGCGCGGCGAGCGGCCGGGCATTTACTGCGCGTGCGTCCCCTCGGTGCCGCCCGCCACGCCATTACGCCGGCAGCCTTTGGGCGGGGCGCATGCACTGGGCGGCCGCCACGCCATAAACGCCGGCAGCCTTTGACCGCGCGGAAGCCGAGAAGACGATCACGGGCGGTTCTGTTCCCGCGCTTTCTCGTCGCGTCGCTGACCGAGCTGGCCCACGCGCGCAGCCGCGCAGTTTCGCCCCCCAGGCCGAACCCAGCGGGCTGGGTTTGGCCTGGGTGCCGCGGCGCTATTTAGCGCCGAAACGGCGCTATTTGGGCCGCTGGGGGGGGGGCGAGTGGTGAAGAAGCGGCGCTATTCGTCGCTTCCGCCGCGAAAAAAGCCCCCTGGGGGGACTCCGGGGGGGACGGCTGGAGATGCCCTAACTCACATGCGTGTGAAAAGACAATCGGCAGCGCGCATATATATCATCGAGCCAACGGACCGTTGCATTTTTAATTACGCATGTGTGGAGGGTACCTATACTACGTGTCTAGTGTGCCTCCTGAGTTAACGAGTAGACCACCGGATGATGTATAATGACGGTCAGATACATGCATGCACACGGCTAATCGCATTGCATAATAGTCGTGACACATATTTATGCGCGATGCATGCATGAAGCAGGAGAACGCACGTATTTTCCATGGAGAAAAATGGACCACACGGTGCCATATGCATGTAAGTACTAGCTAGCTCAGCCACCTTTCTCCATGCATGATTTGCTCTCACGCTTCTAGTGCAGGGATGATGGTGGTTGGACACGTGAATTTATTAGCATCACGGCCCACGACTACGTACACACATTGTACTACTTGGTGCACTCCCTTCTTTTTTTGCGAGTCCCTAATTTTGGTTTAATTTGCCCCACGAGTTAACGGAGTCTCTCCGTTCAAGAGGTCAGAGTGTATGGCTCTGACGCTGGCCGACAAAGGGACGGACTCATATTAATTCTACCACGTTTCCGATGCATAAAAATTGTCGCTCACTTCGGAGGGAGTAGTTCTATCACAAGCTGCCATGCGTGATATTAGCACGGTCACAATTAAACGAAGAATGTTTTTGACACATGAGTACCAGTGACGACATTACATTTTCTACAAATCGAAAAGATAATTTTAGGTCTTTAGAAATTCGTAAAGAAAAATGATAAATGTTGAGAGAAAAAGTGAGTTCTTGTTTGCCTTTTGAAACTCGGATGGAACGTAGACTAACAGTAACACTTTTTCACATGCGTCATATACACATGTTGGCACCTTTTTTGTTTTAGATAGCCACTCATACAACACGGACAGGGAAATTAAACTTGAACGTGCTGGCCTTCGGCTGCGGGAGGTACGCTCGAGGCCCACTTATATCGCCACCATGGCCCTTGGGCCATCGAGCTTCGTCACCATGGGCCTCGTGTAGCCAACTGCTGGGATTGATGGCCGTGGAGCAGACGATGGACAGCAATCTCGACCGCCTCACACTAATCCACGACATTCTGCTAGACGACGCGTGCCTTTTCATAACTTGATTGATCGTGTATGGGTAAGAACGGCATGCTTGTCTGTATTTGCCCTCCATACTTTCTGCTTCTTCTTACATGCTTTGTGTTGTGAGAGATGAGGAACATATACTCTTCTTAAATTAGTTTCATAAAGATAAACAACAGCTGATGTATTATACATCAGCTTTTGTCCATCTTTGTAAAAATTAATTTATGACGAAGGAAGTACTATGATGAGCTCAGATTTTTCGCAGTCCAGTCTTACCAACCAGTTACTTTCTGCATGTTTGTGCATATTGCAGGATGTGATTGAGAAACAACCTAAAATTAACTAAAAGCTAAAATTAGATAGAAGCTAGGAGCACAACCATCCATCGGCTCCGCGGGTGGCCGGCCGGCATCTACGACACTCTCCCATCTTGTATATGTAGTATATATATACTTATGGATGGAAATCTGCCTTGCATTCACCTCCACGGAACTAGCTAGAAGGCCTCTAGGCCAAGAAGAAAGCCGATGAGATCTCCAAGGAATTCATAACAAGCTCTAGAAGTTCATTGCTACCATTTATATATTCTTGTCGGCCGTGCTCTCCCAAACATGATGAAGATTTATAGTTGCACTCCATGCTTCATCTCGGGCACGGCCGACGAAAAGCATTGACAGGATCGCCATGAACTTCTCGGATTCAGTTGTTCCCCTTTGAAATCTCATCGACTTTCTTCTTGGGCCCTATGTTGCAGCAATTGCCACCACGTGCTTCACCATCACCCTGGCTAAGAAGTTGGGGTCAGATCCTTGAGTTTAGCCTACGCGTGTCAGCGTGGTAGGCCCCATCGAGGTTCGAGAGGTTGTATAATAAGGTCTCCAGGTAAGTCACGGCGACCCGCAGGTAGACATGCATGCATGGTTAACATGGTAATTAAAATACAGCCTACATTCTTCTTTTATAGTACAAATGGTGCAACCTGAGTTTTTTTCTTTCGAGGAAATACCACCCCTTGTTTTTAAGATGTTTAATTTACTTGAATTTTGTACGGCCGTGCATGGTTTTTTCCTTTTCTTCTATTTGTTGGCTTCGGACAAGCGTGCATGCATATATGACGAGGGACATTAGAGAAGAGGGCCAGTGGAGAAGGCGACATCCGCAACGGTTCGTTATGGATGATTACTTCTCCGGCTATATATCTCTTGGAGGTAAGCCATGGCATGCCGTGCGGCGCTCTTTCGTGCACAAGATCTGTACTTGCGTGGGGCTTCATGTTCCGTTGACTTGTCGTATATTTGTGGCGGGCGACATAAGCCAAAAGAGGGAGTGGTGCAGCGATGGTTTCATCCACATGAACAATCCCATGATTTGCTGTATATTTTATAAGTCATAGACAAGTATGGTTACTTAAATGCTAAAAATGTCTCACATTGGAAGGAACCAAAATGATCACTTGCGATCCTTGATAAGAGGATTTGTTTAATGATGTTATTTCCGTCACATTGTTGGTTTATAACTATATGACATTAAAGTACTTATATTTTCATCCGAATTTTCTCTTTCGTGTAGCCGATGTAGTGATGTAGTATACGCCAAAAAGTGGACTTTTCTTTTTGTCCCGGTAATCGGCAACATCCTCTTTATCCTTGAGTTATCAGAAGTCGTTATCCACATAC
Source organism: Alopecurus myosuroides (assembly GCA_028641055.1). Taxonomy (NCBI): domain Eukaryota; kingdom Viridiplantae; phylum Streptophyta; class Magnoliopsida; order Poales; family Poaceae; genus Alopecurus; species Alopecurus myosuroides. The sequence continues at coordinate 28,714,411 of CM054060.1, forward strand.
ATCCATAGTTTCCCGAGCAGTCAACAAGAAAATTCAGGTTCAAATTACATGGTAATTTTAGGAAGTTAGAAACATCGGAACCTCCTTCAGAACTATTAGCATGATTTTACCTTGAGGTACATGGCACTAAAAGAATGATAATGAATATGAACTATAGTTCAATGGCTGTTACTACTTTTTGAATGAAGTAGGTGTTGTTAGTTTCATAACCGAATAGAGGACACTTTCTAGAATGCAGTCACATATGTTGTATTTACTCCTAGAGAAACAAATGGGTTGGTCAGAAATAATATCACCAACCATGTGTGAATATAGTGGTTCAAACTAACATAATATAATGTTTCAATATAAATTGGTAAGATGGTGCATTTTTGTTCTACATGCTACTCTTAAACAGTTCTGGTTGTTTTCTTACGAAAGTTGTATTTGGCTCATTTGACAAAACAAATACATGAAGAAGTGAGATATTCGGGGAAAACAAACAAGAATTTCATTCATAGAGATCATGTAGGTCCTGGTGTGTACAACCCGAGGTCCGTAAAGTCGAGAATTAAAAGTTACAATCATTAGTAGGAAGTTGTGTAAGGTATTTTTAGAAAAACAATACAAAATTTTATGGTGGAGGAAAGTCAAAATGGAACAAGATGACAAGGCACCATCGGAAGCAGTGTGTAGGCCACATCGTTTGAGGCTATAATTGTACATGTACACTCCCTTCCTATCAAGTAAGAAATTGTTTTTTTTTTCTCACTGCTCTTGACCTTCTATGAAATATGTGTAGAAAAAAATTAATACCGGGAAGGAGTACATCTCCTAGCCCTGCAATTTGCACAAATGAATCAAGATTTTTGAAAAATTTGGGATTAAAGAGCACACTCATACTAACTTTAGAAAATGACGCTAGTACCCTAAACTTGGCAGTGTTGGGAGAAACCATGAGACACTAATTAATTGAGACACTGCCATTCATTGAAAAGTTTGTTTGGACGTTGATGTGTGCGTGTGTGCATCGGTTTGAACTGAACTGAACTGAACTGGGAGATGTACATGATTAGATGTTATTTTTGTGTGATCGAAATTTACTTATGCTGATAAAAGGCCGAACTTCTGACGAGTTGAGTGGAGCATCACGGAATTGGAGAAGTAGATATACAAGGACTAGCCAGAAGGGTTCATAGTACCTAGTAAGGAGGATCATGTTTGCAAGTTGAAAAGGTCCTTATATGGTTTGAAAAAATCTCCCCGTGAATGGTATAAAAGGTTTGATTCTATGTTATCACATGACTTTAAGAGGTATGGATTTGATAGTTGTGTGTAAATTAAGCTTATTGATGGATCAGCTATATACTTGCTATTATATGTGGATGATATATTTATTGCTACCAAGAGCAAGAAAGAAATCACTACATTGAAGAAATTGTTGAGTAGTGAGTTTGAGATGAAAAATCTTGATGCTCGAAGAAAATACTCGGTATGGAGATTACTAGAGATCCAAATTATGGTTTGTTATTTCATAGTCAGCAAAGTTACATTAAGAAAGTTCTTCATCGTTTTAACATGCATGATGCAAAGTCTGTTAGTACTCCCATTACTCCTCACGTTAAATTCGTAGCTTTACGATATCCTAGCAATGATGATGATTTTGAGTACATGTCTAGAGTTCCATATTCTGGTGTTGTTGGTTATTTGATGTATGCCATGGTTTGCTCTCGTCCTGATTTATCATATGCTATGATTTTGGTGAGTAGATATACGTCTAACCCTAGCAAACAACATTGGAAGGCTGTTAAGTGGATTTTCAGGTAACTTCGTGGCCCATCCAATGCTTGCTTGAATGTTGATGAGGAACTCAAAGGCTATATGGATTCAGATTATGATGCCGATTTGGATAAGAGGAGATCTCTCACATGTTACATTTTCAAGTTAGGTGGTTGTGTCGTGAGTTGGAGTGCGATGTTGCAGTCAGTTGCTGCCTAGTCTACCAGTAAAGCAGGCTATTGTTGAAGCGTGCAAAGAATTGTTTGGTTGAAAGGTTTATTTCTTAAGCTTTGTGAAGATGATACTTACATTAACCTGTTTTGAGACAGCCAGAGGGCTACTTACCTTACTAAGTATCAGATGTTCCATGCGAGAACAATTCACATTGATGTAAGTACCATTATGTGTGTGTGATGTTGTTGCATTAGGTAAGCTAAAGGTATGCAAGATATGTGCTGATGATAATCCTGCTGATATGATGACAAAGCCAGTTCATGTTACTAAGTTTGAGTTGGTATCACTGTTTAGCCCAAGAGCCTATTTTGGCACCGAAGATATTTTATTTGTTGTTTTAGGGTGAAGTTTTGTTTATGCTACATGAAGGAATTTGTCTCACGGTTGAGTGTTATTTTTGTGTGTGATCCAAATTCACTTATGATGATAAAAGGTCGAACTTCTAACGAGTAGAGCGGAGCATCACCGAGTCTGAAGTTGGCCCATCGCTCTTTCTCAACCAATGTGGCCCGCATTGAGGGGGGTGCGGGTGCGGCAGCCCGCTGCGGTACGATACGAGTTGGATACGAATTTTACCTTGTCTAGGGTTTACCCCTTTCATATATACCTCGTGTAAGCCACCGGTTGGGATAAGTCACAAGTTATAAATCCCCGACGTTTGTAACCGCACCCCATATAGTGAAGTTATGCTGGCTGGCGCCCGTGGTTTTTTCTCTTCCTCATAGGAAAGGTTTTCCACATTAAAAATCTCGTGTCCCCGTGTGACGATCTCTTTTGGTCATCACTATTTTATTGCTACCGTTTATAACATTAGAAGCACGGCTTTAAGGCAAAGATCGACCACAGGATGTGCTCCTACTTGGAAAAGAGAGCAAAGTCATGGGTGTACTGGCCCATGCCCAGTGCGAACGAAAATGCAGGTATAATCGACCATTCTTTGTTTTGACAGGAAGAATCTAGATTTTTTTATGCTTGTTAGTTGAGCTTGAAAGCGGCTAGTCATGGATGATTGGCTGATTGATTGCTGAATCCCAGAATCAACTACGTTCCTGTGATGGGGGAAAAGCTACATGAGCCTCTTTCGCAACATCTGTAACCGGAGACGCTCCATATCGTTTAGAATGTGCACTCAACATCTTGGATGTGTTGTTGGCCTAAATGCAGCTGTGGCCGACGGCCGGCAGGAGGCGGGCGTGCCATATATACTCCCAGTCAGGGAAAAAAATTGCGTCGAAATTTCGGAAGTTTGGTTGGTGTCCGAATTATTTGTGATTCGTGCAAATAAATTCGCTTGTGTATTTGTCCCAGCCTGCCCGATGGCCCCAAGTAGCCAAAATCCCAACTCTAAGCATAAGGTCAACGCTATATATAGCTGCAATGGGGATTTTTCCTACCCTAGCCGCCTCTTCATTCCTCTGTTTCCTGTACCTCTAAAATCAACCTAGCACTTGTGGTAGCAGCATGACGGCATCGCCACCAGGGGGTCTCCTCTGCTCATGGCTCCACAACGTTCTCCAAGTGACCCGCAAGGGGGGCCAGAAAGGAGGAACATGGCCAGCTCTTCCTCCATGGATAGGGGCGGCGCTACACCAGATGAAGCTGCACGGGCAACGGCAGCGGCCGGCACACAATCCTCCCCTGCTAGAAGAGGTCATCTCCTTCTTTATTCGGTTTATTCAGTTACCGTTTTGATAAATTTCGCATTGGAAACCAGAGTTCAATAGTTCAATAGTTCAATTGCTTTCCCATGGGTCTGTGTCTGTGCATATGAATTAGAAGATCCGAGTTCATAGTTCAATTGCTATTCTGATAAAGTAGACTAGATTGTGTGTACATTATCACCAACACCAGCTATGTTGGTGTACAACTGTACATGAAAAATTACCCTGGTTACGGTCCGAATATATTACTTGCAGCAATGGTTGTTTATTCACAGAAGTCTTACAAGTTACACCATGAACCGTACTTGTACACTCTGAAATATGAATCATATTTGTACATCCTTTTACATATTTATACAGACTTAAATTCTTTGACCACACAAGATTTTAATTTTCCCGGCAATTCACTCCCGAAGATTTAAATTTTTAATTGAGCAAACAAAAGTTATTTTGCCACACATATATTCTATCTATTTGTTAAGTTCTAAATAGTTAGAGCTTAGCTCATTGGTTCAGTTCAACCAAGAAGCTGTGTCTCGTGTCGGCTAATTGACATTTTTCAGTGTATATGTTCAGTATAATTTACAAGTTGTGGTTATTGTTGAAAAGATGTTTATATAAGATATCTTGATGTCTGAGAACCTGACATAGAGTATCTGAATTATTTATCCAAGTTTTTTCCACACATATATTGCATGCTTGTTCTGGTTTTCATTTTGTTCTTGTACATGCCAGCAAATTGAAAATTAGTTATATAGTGTTTGGATGATTTTGTTGGTATAATTGCACAAAATTTGTGGCGGGTGAATATTGTGTGGCGGCACAATATATATTGTTTTGGCTTGGATGATTTTATTGGTATATATTGCATGCTCATTTTATTCTCATACTTTCTTACATGCTGCCGCAAAGGCGCTAATGATAAGTAGAAATGATCTAATAACTCCATATTTTTTCATGCACAGGCTATATGTACACTGGGGATATTCACAATGTGTGGAATCATGGTGTCCGTCATGGAAGACAAGGATTTAAATATCTTTATTGTGAACGTGAGTATGAAAGTGGATTGGCAACCCGCTTGACAGATCATCTAGCAGCTTTGGGAAAGGATATCAAACCATGTGATAGAGTTCCTACGGAGGTGCGGGCTACATTGAGGAAGAAGCGTACCGAGAAGATAACAACAAAAAGGGAAGATGCAGAGCGCGATTTCAGAATGGAACAAGAACTTGTGCAAGAAATGCGAGGGGATGTGTATGAAGGTGATGATCATGATGTCCAAACACAGATACAAAATTGAAGAGCAATGAAAGATTTGCATCTTCGGCGTGAAGTGGAGAGGAATGGTGGTCACGCATCTGAGAGTCGCATTTCCACTCGTGGTAGAGGTGGCAAAAAAAACTTTTGTTGGCAGCCATAAAGTTACCTTCCAAACAAGGATTGATCATGCTTTTGACAAAACAAAAATAGATACGATTGGGGAAGCTTGGGCACGTTTTTTTTCATGCTAATGATATTCCTGGAGGTAAAGCAAATTGTTATTATTTTCGAGCAGCATTATTGCTTTCTATGGAGCTTGGTGTAGTGCAGCCTCTCCCTAAAGGCTCTGATATTGATGGGAAGTATCTAGATGCCAACCGTATGGAGTTGGAGACATTTGTAAATGAGTGTCGATCTGATTGGGAGCAATTTGGAGTCACATTAATGTGTGACTCCTGGACTGGCCCTACTTCAATGAGCATAATAAAGTTTATGGTATATTGCAATGATAAAATGATTTTTCACAAGTCTGTTAATGCAACCGGGAAAATGCAGAGTGCATGTATATTATAATTGAAAACTCCTAATGCATTTATAGTTTTATGCCTTTGTTCATTTTCAAGCTCTCTAATTTATATCCATTATCTGTTTTCTTGTATGAAGAAATCAAGAAAGTGGTTGTTGATGAGATTGGTCATAAGGTGGCTATGCAAATAGTCACCGACAATGGAGCTAATTATAAAAAAGCATGTGAACTTCTAATTTCAGAGTACCCTCATATATTTTGGCAGCCGTGTGCTGCTCACACGATCAATCTCATGTTGAAGGATATTGGTCGATTCCCTGAGGGTGAAGAAGTGGTCAATAGGGCCAAAAGGATATGTAGGTTTTTCTATAACAATAAGAGATTGCATCATAACAGGAAGACCAAAGTAGGTGGTGAGCTTATCAGACCAAATGCCACCAGGTTTGGCACCGTATTTATTTTCCTTCAAAGTTATTTTGACAAGAAAGATAAGTTTCGAGAGTGGATGGTGTCCGCGGATTGGAGAAATAGTGAGTGGAGTAAGAGCCAGACTTTGACTATGTAGAAAATTGTTTAACAAGTAGTCATTGGTGGTCTGATCTTAAGTCTGTGCTTGACTGTGTGGAGCCACTATATACAGTGCTATGATATGCTGATCAAGAAAAGAATGGTACTATTTCTGGATTCCAGCTGAGGGCAAATAATGCTATACATGCTATGAATGCTCATTTTGGTCAGGGGACAGATGTATTTAAAAAATACATGAGCAAGATTGTTCCTAGACTTAGCCATCTTTACACAGACACTCATAAATGCAGGTAATGTGCTAAATATAAATATTAATTGCCGGTTAGCTAATGTTCATTTGTTGTATTGTAAGTTGTAACACATCTAGTCTCTTATCTTGCAGCTGCTACTCTTGATCCTGAAAGCCACTACTCATGCAAGGCTGGTCATTCTCCCCAGGCTATGGATAAGTTAACACGTGTGATAGCACAGATAGCAGATTCTAGTAAAGAAGCAATGCTAGCAATGAAGCAATTTTTGGATTTCCGTGCTAATAAAGGAATGTTTGGTGGAACAATAGTTCGCATTGCAGGATTTAACATGAGCCCATGTAAGTTAACCATAATGCAATTTTGTACTGTTATTTTAATTTCCGCAGTGTATTTTACTTCTTGGCACTGTTAATAGAATGAACCTACGTACAATGATCTTTTCTGTTTTTGTTTGTTATAGCTGCCTGGTGGTTGTTGTATGGAGGAGAGGTGCCAATATTGCAAAAATATGCCCTGCGGTTGTGTCCCGGTGTGTGTCATCTAGCGGTTGTGAACGTAATTGGAGTACGTTCGCGTTGATCCATACAAAGATAAGGAACCGACTGAGTTTCGAGAAGTTGCATGATCTTGTCACACTGGGCTACAACTTGAGGTTGCGTATCCAACAAAGAGAGATTGAACGGGAGGAAACGGACCTTGATGCTATCTCCATAATTAATGATACAACATTGTTTCAGCAAGATAACCCAATAATGGATTGGCTGGATAATTCAATGAGTGAGTCTAACCCAATATTGGATGAATATGGCAGCCCATCTCCATTTGTCATTCAAGAAATACGTCGGCAAAACATAAAAAGGAAGATTGGCCGGGTAGGAAGAAAGGGAAAGAGGAAGACCAAGAAACTTTCTGTTCTTGGTAAAAATGTAAGTTTGAGAAAAGGAATGAATGTCGTGCAAACCGAAGATGATGATGACGAGGAGGCGGAAGAGGAGTATGAGGAGGATTGTGATGATGATGATGATGATGAGGAGGAGCAGGAGCAGGAGGAGGAGGATACCGGAGATGCGGAGATGTCCCCGCATGAAGAAGCAAGAGGTGGTGAGAAGCAGGAAGAAGAGACCGCCGCGACAGTACCACGGCGAGTTTCACAAAGACACAGTAAGGTGAAGAAGGACCCCAATAGCCACTACTATTAGCGGGTTAGTTACCAATTATTTTGCATCTTGACATATAAATTTTCTTGTTGTCTTGTGTATTTTTGCATTTTTGCAATAAGGAGAAGAAGGATCCCAAATTACTAGTTATCTTGTTTATCTTCACACGTACATTTTCTTGATGCTTGAGAAGGACTCCGATTACTTGTTGTCTTGTGTATATTGACATGTACATTTTCGTAATGCTGGAGCTATTATGGCACTGATGGTTTACATTTTTTATCTTAGGTGCTGCAGGAGATCTTCACCACTAGGAAGTTGACTGTCAAATGTGAAGCATCTATTGGAGAATCCACCTATGCCCTATGATGACCAGTCAAGCTTCTATATTAAACCCCTTTATTTTTTTAGGAGAAATAGTTGGTCTTTTTTGAACTACAGGAGAGTTATTTTGTTTTAAACGACTTTTGTGAACTATTGGAGAGATGTCAATTAGCACTTGCATTGTCAGGATGAAAATGTCAGAACTTGCCTCTTGGCGTTTTGATTCTACCAGCGTTGATTATATTTTGAAAATTATTGTTGTCGATTGTTCTGAAATTCTGTCCAAATGACGCGATTTTTTTAAAAAAAATTTGGTCGAATTTAAATTTGAATTTCATCTGTGTGCACGAAATATTTGTACGAAATTCACAAAATTTTGTAATTTCGTTAGTGCCCGAAATTTTTACCGAAACGAAAAAAATTTCCCTGCTCCCAGTTCCCGTCCCACTCCTAGCAGAAACACCCACAACGACTAGATGTATCACTCCAGGCAAAACTTTTAGCATGAGCTTACCATGAGGTACCTTGTTACTACTAGTTACTACTGACATTGCAACACAACTAAAGGAACTTTCTGAAACCAGACACGCATGATGTGTCTCCTCCCGAAAAACAAGGGTTTGGTAAGAAATAATATAGCACCAACTTTGTATGAATATAATGCTATGAACATAGTGTAATCTTTCAATATAAATTGGGGAGGTAGTGCATCTTTGTTATGCATGCTCATAGTTGGCATGATTGAAAACACCAATATGGTACGTTCTAAGATACTACCTCCGTTCCTATGAATAAGGAGCACACGCATTTTAAGACAAACTTTGACCGAAAGATTTAAGTAACAATATCTTGACTATATAGTGCAAATTTGACATTGTTAGATTCGCATTGAAAATACTTTCTAATGATATTGATTTTATATCAAATACTATTATATATATGGATTAATTCTTGGTTAAAGACAAATCTCGAAAAACGTGCACGCCTTATTCATCGGAACGGAGGGAGTATTGGGGAAGAACAAACAATTATTTTATTCATATATGCTCCACAGATGCGCTGTTGTCTGTAGCCTGAAGTCCATGCATGAAGCCTAGATAGAAAAGTGAAACCCATTATTAGGAAGCATGTAATTTTTTTTGAGAAAATAACAGAGAATTTTACCATGGAGAGAAGTCAGAATCGAACAAGAAACCAAAGCTCCATAAGAGTCCTGTCGGGGACACTTCGTTGGAGGCTCTACTTGTACAAAAATAACATCATTATTTACGTCATAGATGTTTGTTGCCAAATTATGATCTCCATCTCGTTGTTCAGAGCTAGAGTGGGCGCAAATAGAACTTAGCATTTGTTAGATTCTTTATCACTTCATGTCATGAATTAGTTATTGTGCTTGTAACGCTCTTGCTCTTCTACGAAGTATTTATCCCTAAAACTGGGTACATCAAATAGAGGTTTCCTAGCTGCTGGTCATTGTCGAGGGCATGGCATGGCGCGCAGCCCAGTCACTCAAAGCTTCTTGCCCTATGATGGTGTACACAAACACGAAGAAATTGTGGGCAGACCCAGGAAAAAACAGAACCAAGATTGGTTAAACATGGATGAATCTATCTGATCTGATATAGTGTCATGCTACTGTCGCTGGTGAACTGAAAGAGGTCTATTTCTATTCATATTATGTCGGTCCAATATCCATAGAAAATAAAAATAACCACCGCAACTTAGACTAGGGTATAAAATACCACGGGGATACATTTTGTAACAAAATCTTGCAAAAAACTGATAGGTTGGTTTGCACTCGCTCATATGGAGTATTTGACCAGTCGAAGCTGCTGAAAGTTATGATGTGGCACCAGATCTTCACAGGTTTTTTAGCCGTTAATATTACTAGGGCCCAAGAGTGGACGTGGTTCTCACGTGGAGGCTCTATGGTCCTTCTCTCAATCCAGCGCGTTTCTTATTTACCGGCCTTGGCAGCGTGATTTGGCCACACCGACTGCAGGAAGGCGCCCGATGGGCCGACCCATTTACGGGGTCCAGTCCATTTTCTATTTTTTTTAAATTTCTTTGTTCAACTTTTTTTTGTTTAAATTTAGTTTTGTTCAAAACCTTTTTTATTCAATTTTTCTTTCATTAGAACATTTTTTGTTCAAATTTCTTTTGTTTAATCTTTTTGTCTTAATTATTTATGTTTACTTTTATTTTTTTGTTTAAAATAGTTTTGTTCAATTTTTTTAGTGGAAAAGGGGGGAGGGGCTAAATGGGCTGGCCCATTTTCCGCGCCCCGCAGGCAGCGGGCGCGAAATGCCGCTGCGAGGCGGCAAATAGGAGCTCCCTCAATCCCGTGAATAACAGAAAGCAGCCGCCAAGGCCCAAATCGATGGGTATAATCCAAGGTTCTGGTAATTTCTGCAGTTACTCTTAACTATTTTTTCTTTCTTTGTTCAATAATCCATCCCTAGCTCCTTATACCGCCACACCGGGCACATCCTCCTGCCACATTTATTGACCACCGTGTGACCGCAGTGAGATGTGTACTCCGACCCGGCAAATGTTATCATGATTCGTTTAGAGCTCGTAATGCAATCATCCCCGAAAGAAATCGAACTGCCCACCACGAAGATTGATTCAAGCGTTGATCGCCCTCATCCTCTCCGTCTTGGGCACACGACAAAGATGTGCTATCCCATAGTGTTGAAACCAACACCAACCCTTCTCGATCGTACCCTGTAGATGAAATACGCTTTCGGCGTTCGGTGGAGCCAGCAACAAAGCCACATGAGCTATTACTTTATGCCCATGAAATGTATTGAATAGTTATTCAAACTCAGCTCAATATCAACGAATGATAATGTGACGAGCCCGCGTAGCCGCCTAGCCATGCCAAGCTGAAGCTCTGCCACTAGTTTGGTGCGCCCTCCGTTGGCTCCATCCATAGTTTTGTCAACGTAGACCTCCTAGATATCCCTAACTTTGTCATCAAGCCCCACCTCAACATGTTTGACTTCCCTGTAAAAAGGATTTCCTGCCCCCTCTCATTCTTGTACAATTGATTCGCTGTAACTGTTTCCTCTATCAATGAAATCCAATCTCTTGTGCGTTAGTTCAAAATTCAAATATCTCTTGTATAGAACTGGCTGCAGAGGTAGATGATGAGCGCCTGGAATCGTCCACACGCTCTGTGTGTGTGTGGGGGGGTGCACGAGTGCGGCAACGTGGTCACCGGCATCGGGCATCGACAAGGAAACACGCGTTGCCCTCGTGCACGGCTTCCTCCCATACGACAACGCTGCTGCTGCCAGCGGGAAGCTGCGGGGAAACGCGCTCTGGTGCGAACGGAATCAATCGCACAGTATGATCGACTGGCTCCATCTATACCACTATCACCCGTTCCAAGATTTCCCAATTTCAAAAAAAAAAAGTGTACATGCCAAGATTCTCTGTTGGGGCAAAATTATCCGGGCATGCCGTTAGGTTTGGTCAATATCCAAGAAGACAACAATAAAATTAATGTACAAAGTTCCATGGTGACTATGAATATTAGCATGGAGTTTTTTTTTTTTGAAGCATAAATATCAACTATATATAAAAAGCAAGCAAGCCGCCTCGTTAAAAACTTTCCGGTCCCCTCAGGTACCCCGGTAAGGAAAAGAGTATGAAAAAAACTTGCTGCTCAAAGTTTACACCACTGTTACATCATCTAAAAGAGGTTGCAAAATGAAACTAGGGGGTTCATCGACCCAATTACAATTTGACTCATTGGTAAACCCCTCTCTAGCAAGAATATGAGCCACCTGGTTGCATCTCCTTTTGCAGTGTTTAAATTCAACATTACCAATGGACGCTATGGTATCAAAATAGTTTGAATAAATAGTTGTAGCATCATTCCAAAGCTCAACATCCTCTGAACAGTAATTAATTACTTCCATGGAATCAGACTCTGCCTCAAGATAACAACACCCCAACTGATTAGCTAGGTCCAAGCCATGTTGCATAGCCATGCCTTCCGCAATAGAAGCAGCGGCAACATGAGGGATATAAGAGCATGTTGCTGCCATGAAAACTCCCCTGTGATTCCTGATTACAGCACCCGTAGCACCTGTGTGGGAATTTTCGTCAAAAGCTGCATCAACATTCAGTTTCAGAAACTTTGATTTCGGTCTGGTCCATGTCTCTTTGTCAGGAGCACAATTGGTGTAAGATTTAGCCATGCCATTAGCCACCATCGCCCTGATAGAGGTTGCACAAAATCTTATCGGAGGGGTCTTATCACCATGCGAAGAAGCCCTGCGTAACCACCAAATGTACCAGGCCGTGGTAGCCACAGTCTCTGCAATTTTAATGTTTGGGAATTCCGGGCTAAGCGCAGAGCCGATTGCAAGAAGTTTTCCGAAGACCTCCTGCCCATGGCCAGACCCAATGCTTGCAGTATCAATGTGATCATCAAGTTGTAAGAGGTTCCATAGATGAGCCGACCTAGTACACCTGAAGACCATGTGCATAACATCCTCAGGGTGTGAGTTGCAGATAGGACAAGTATCTGTATCGCTGATATGACGCGCAACCAGCACTGATTTTATTGGAACAATCCCATTCAATAATCTCCAGCAAAAGATTTTAATTTTTGCTGGAACATTAAGCTTCCAAAGCAATTTCCAGGTCGGATTATTGATGGATGTCCCTTGTATAAGATTTCTACATGTCTGGCCATTAAATTGGTGTCTCCATTCTATATGATATGCAGACCGGACTGAAAAAATCCATTCTTATTCCCTTGCCAAGCAATAAAATCATCAAAATTATTTAGATTTAGCGGAATTTCCAATATCCTCATTGTATCATCATGATTAAAAATGCTTCTAATAAGGTCCGAATCCCAGTAGCCTGTATTAGGATCAATGAGCTCACTAACCCGAGATAGCACACAGTTACCTCTTTGAGTGACCACTCTCCTCGTGACACTTGTAGGTATCCATGGATCTTTCCAGATATTTATAGAATCACCAGTACCCACTCGCCAGATGTATCCCCGCTTAAAAGTTTGGATACCTGCAACAATGCTCTGCCAAGTAAAAGAAGAACCTGCCTTTGGTCCAGCTTTTAGGATATCCCCTGATGAGTAGTATTTAGCTCTCAGAATTTGTGCACAAAGAGAATCCGGGTTAGAAATTAATCTCCACACTTGTTTTGCCAGCATTGCCAAATTAAAGGAGTGGAGATCACGAAATCCCATACCACCTTCCCCTTTAGGGAAACAAAGCTTCCACCATGCATACCAATGCATTTTTTCCCTTGATCATCATCACCCCACCAGAATTGAGCAATAACATCGGTGATTTTCTTACATACCTTCCTTGGAATTAAAAAGACAGACATAGCATAAATTGGGATTGATTGGGCCACTGCTTTAAGAAGAATTTATTTACCTCCAATTGATAGAAATTTCTCCTTCCATTCCTTAATCCTCTCCATGACCCTCTCCACAAAATGCATGAAACAATCACTTCGGTCTGCACCAACCAGAGCTGGAAGACCCAAATATTTGTCAGATAGTGCTTCATTATTAATATGAAGGATAGAACAAACCTCTTCCCTTTGTGAAATACCAGTGTTTGGACTGAAAAAAATGCTAGATTTGGCAACACTAATAAGTTGTCCCGAATTTGCACAATAATTATCAAGAACCTGTTGCAATGAGGTTGCATTACTCGAGTCTGCTTTCAAGAGAATTAAAGAATCATCAACGAATAATAGGTGTGAAACTGATGGTGCATTCCTGCACACTTTAATCCCTTCGATGCCACCAACCTCCTCAGCTTGCAATAAACAACTTGATAACCCTTCTGCACAAATGAGAAATAAATATGGGGATAGGGGATCCCCTTGTCTGATGCCTCTAGTCGGAATAAAAGATTCGTTCATCTGGGAATTATATCTAATTTGATAAGAGACCGTGGAAACGCAGGACATGATCAAATCAACCCAATGATGATGAAAATCAAATCTTAATAGCATTCGCTCCAAAAAATTCCATTCAACTCTGTCATAAGCTTTGTGCATGTCAAGTTTCACCGCACAATACGCATATTTTCCCTTTTTTGTATTCTTTATTTTATGAATACACTCATATGCCACTAGCACATTATCAGTAATAAGTCTTCCAGGAACGAAAGCACTTTGAGTAGGCGAAATAATGTCGGGGAGAATTTGTTTGAGTCTAGCAGCCAACATCTTAGAAATAATTTTATAAACCACATTGCAAAGGGAGATAGGACGAAATTGGGATACCTCTTCCGGGGACTCAGTTTTGGGAATTAGAACAATAACAATGTCATTCCATCCTTGCGGTATTTCTCTGTTGTTGATAGCAAGCAAGACTGACGAGGTAATATCATCCCCAATTAGGTGCCAATTTTTTTTAAATATGGCATGGAGACCATCCGGGCTCGGAGCTTTGAAGTCTCCAATACTCAAAACCGCATGCTTCACATCTTCCACGGTATATTGTTTTAGAAGATTAGCATTCATATCTGGTGTTACTTTTGGTTGGATCTTTTCCAAGAATTCCGGGTCTGTATTCATAATCTCAGCCGAAAACAAGTTAGAGAAATAAGAAAGAATTAAATGGTTAAGCCCCACAGTACCTTCAATAAAATCCCCCGTATTATCTTTCAATTTTTTGATCTGGTTTCTCCTTCTTCTAGCGGACGCAAATTTGTGGAAGAATGAGGTATTTCTGTCACCATTTTTAATCCAGTTCACCCGAGACCTCTGACTCAAGTGAATTTCTTCTTGCTCAAGGAGATTTTCAATAAGTTTAGCCAGAGAATGCTTCTCCTGTTCATTGTCATCAGTTATTGGGCCTCTCATTAATCTGTCAAGCTCTCGTTGGGCCGCACGAAGCCGCTGCTTGGGCTTCTTCAACACCCCCCGATCCCAAGCATGGAGCCCAGAGTGCATGGATTTTAGTTTTTGAAGAACATCCAGAGTATTGCCGTTGATTTGCTTTCAGCCATTCGGATTTGACAACATCCATGAAACCCTCTTCCTTGAACCATTTAGCTTCGAAAATAACTTGTTTAGGCCCCTGAGACCCAGGATCAGCCGCCCAGTAATTTGTATCCATCATAATCGGCCTATGATCAGAATGATTGTACTCCAAGTGAATAAGTGCTGCCTCCGAAAAATCTATTTTCCAAGCAGTATTAAAAATTGCTCTATCCAATCTCTCCCGAATCGCACCCCTGTGCTAGGTAAACACATCTCCAATGTAACCCAGGTCAGACAACTCGCAATCCTCCAGAGTCTTGTGGAAAGCTTCCATGTATTTGTTGGGTCTTTGTCTACCCCCTTCCTTCTCATAGGAATATAGAATCTCATATAGATCCCCCATAATTAGCCAAGGAAGACTGTTCTGTTGATGAATAGATCGAATTCAATCCAAAGTTTTGTATTTCTCCGTCCATTTAGATTCTCCATACATGCCAGTGAATCTCCACACCTTATTATTGTGTTCCTCCACCTCCACATCAATATAATTGGGATGTGAAAAAACCTGTGATATCTTAACCTCCTTTTTCCAAAAAAGAATAATACCTCCTCTTCTACCACTAACATGCTGAACTATTTTGAAATCCATATGAATTCTTCTCCTTAAACACTCTGCCGGGAAAATTTCAAGGTGGGTCTCCGACAAAAACACCACCTCGGGGTTATAACGCCTCAGGACGTCCTGAAGCGCACGAATTGTCGCGACATTACCCAAGCCGCGACAATTCCAAGCTATGATTTTCATTGCGGCCGGACAGGTCTCTCTCTGGAGCCCGCCGATCCTTGTGAGTGTTTTGAGGAAACTCCCTCCTTTTTTGATCTTTTAACCCTGTCCGTTGCCAGAGCTTTCCCTGTTTCAACCACTGCATCGCCCAAAGAAAATTCAGCAGTTTGATTACCTTCTGTAGCTTTCGGAATTAAGCATGATTTTTCGGTCCTTTGTTCAACTGGTAGCTGATCCATAGCCAGTCTCCTTTTTGCAGTATTCTCTAATTGATCCTGATCTTGCATGGGGACATCATCGATTTTAATTGGGCTAGACGTTGTATCCTTAATTTCCTCATCTTCAGTTTCTTCAACAGGTTTCCTGGCAAGTGCATTGTGTCTCCAGCTGATTGAGTTATCTTGGTGAATCTCTCTACCACGACCCAATGGGTTTCTTCCTCGGCCAGCAACAGTTCCACCTCGTGATCCCGAGAAACCCCTTCTCCACCATGTACTAAAATCAGCCTTTAGGAATTCGCCCCACTTGAGTTGATTCTCATCGTTCTCACCTGTCCCACACTCCGTGTGGTTATGACCGAAGATCCCACAAGCACCACAGAATTTAGGAATTTTTTCATACTTGATCGAATAAAACTCCCGCTGTCCAGCACGCGAGATTGTGACGAAACGGACTAGTGGTTTTTTGACATTCAACCGAACCCTAACCCTCACAAAATTGCCCATGCCTTGAACATCGGTTTCCACCTCAACAACCTGCCCAATTTTCTTCTCTGTTAGGTTTGTGATCAGCGCCTTCTTCCTATATCCTATAGGTAATTTATGTATCTGAATCCAGACTTCAATATGATCAAGATTAATCGACTCAATAGGGGATAACCCATCATATGCTTCGATTGATACTGCGTTCTGTCGAAAAAGCCATGGACCACCCTTCTCGACCTTTAGCCAATCTCCGAGGCAGAAGCACTGAATTGAGAATATGTTTCCTTCCAATGATGTGAATTCTATCTCCTTTGCCGGGCTCCAAGCAACCCTCATATGCTACTCAAAAGTTTGCTTGCTAAAGTAATTTTCTGTGTCTACTTTGGCTAGAACTGTCCACTTCATGCCCTCCTGCGATACATCTGGTTCGTCCTCAAGAACTAGGTCGTCAATCTCATCATCCTCAATCCCCAGCCGAAGCGGCAAATCGTCCAGGGTTTCGTTCCTCTTCCCACCAGAACGGGTTGACATGGCTTGATTCCGCCGAGCTCGACATGGCAGACTGGATGGTTTCACGTCCTCCCCAACCTGTCTTGCGCGAGGTCTAGCCGAGAGAGACAGCAGACTACTCCCGTCGAGAAAAAGCGGCAGGCTGCGCTAGTCCAGAGAGAAGCAGGGTCGCGCGATCAAGCAGAAAGAGAAAACTGCAGGCTGCGTGATCGAAAGACTCTTCACCCGCCGAGAAGATATCCCCGCGGCGCCCTCCTCCGGATCGAAGACAAAGAAACTCCCCCTCCCGATCGGAATCGGAGGCGGAGGGAAGAAACCCTAGATCGCCCTAGGCGCTAGGTCTAGTTCAGTCGTTCTCATATTAGCATGAAGTTAGAAACTTCATCAGCTTCGTTTAATACTATTGTCATGAGCTTATCCAGAGGTACTTGAACACAAGAATGACACTACTAGGTACAAACGGTTACCACTTTTTGACTGAAGTAGGCATTAGAACCCAGGAATGCATGTTGTGTCTCCTCCCGAGAAGCATTGGTAAGAAATAATATCACCAAATATGTATGAAGGGATTTAGTGCTACATACATATAACCTTTCATTATAAATTGGCGAGGCAGAGCATTTTTGTTATGCATGCTACTCTGCAAGCTATTCTTAGTTCTGTTTCTAATGGAAGTTGATACGTCGCACCACTGGAAAAACCAACATGCGATGAGGTGAGATATTGGGGAATAACAAAGAAGCCTTTTACTCATCCATTGCGCGTATGTGGTGGTGTATACTTGTATATAACCTGATGCCAATGAAATCGAGATTGAAAAGTCACAACCATTAGTAGAAATCTGTGCAAGTTTTTTTGAGAAAAACAATAGAGCATCTTAGTGGGGAGAGACGTTGGAATGCAACAAGAGAAGAAGCACCATGAGAGCCCTTTCCTAGACCACGTCATTTAAGGCTCTACTTGTACAAATGTAAGATCAATGTCTAGGTCGTATGCTGTTTTTTATCTCCTCCTTAGTTTTCCGAGCCTGAATGTGCACAAATGGAATTTCACACTTGTTGGGTTCCTTATCGCTTCATATGATGTTTGTAATTGTCGTGCTATTAACCGCTCTTGCTCTTTCACACTTTTACGGCTCGACATCGCCTCGATAACAATTTATAAAAATCTTGATGGCGGTACATATGTCGTTGTACGTATTGATAGAAGCGTGCATTGGTCCTAGTATGTGCTATGGCTCGTCGTTGCCTCGTGCTACCGCTCGGCTTCGTCTCGAACAAACCGCCTACGCGCTTCACCTAAAAAGTACACACATGGTGTATCTAAAAGTATATAAAAGTTGATGCTGAAAGTATACACACGATGTACATGAAAGTATAAATGCGGTGTACCTGAAAGTACACGCACGTTTCTATACACCGATACTAGTACTGTATATACACCAACATGTTACTTCTGGGTGTACACCCACGCTGCTACTGAAAGTACACGGTGTACAAGCATGCTGCTACTGGATGTACACAATGTACATTGTGTAGACCACGCGTCTGCTACGGGATATACACCAACGTTGCTACCGGAAGTATAAATTGCTACTGAAAGTATAAAGCGTATAGAACACGGGAGTACAAACGTCAAAAAACAGATTTCTCGAAACGTATCAATATGGGATCTAATTTTGAATATCTCGACGAGAGGATCTCAAATATAAAAACGGATCGTAATTCCGAAAAACGGTTCTCGAGATATTTCATTTGTAAAAAACGAATACCAGAAATTAATGCGTTCACAACCCTTATTGGGATGGAGAAAACACACCAAAATTCTCTCGTGTTGACACTTATCACACATGCAAGCACCTGTGGGGCCGCGAGAAAGGAGAAGGCGAAACTTGTCGCGACAGGAGTGCACGAGAAGGAAAACGCAACACTTGTCGCAAGCACAATGCGCGAGGGTGAACTTTCCGAAGATTTCCGTTTTTCTAGCGATTTACGCATGCCTTCTGTTGCGGGAGGTAAGCTGGGCACATAAGCGATGGCTTGAGGCCCACTTTATATCGCCACGATTGACCTTGGGCCGTCGAGCTTCGTCAGCATGGGCCTCCTGTAGCTAGCTGCTCGGATTGATGGCCGTGGAGAAAACGACGGACAATAATATCGTCCGCCTCACACTAATCCACTGCAAGAGCACAATCGGGCTCTTACATGGTCGGATGATCCTCTCTAGCACCGGCTAGTAATGCAAGAGCGCAATCTGGCTCTTACTTCATCGAGTACGAGTGAACGGTAGGTGGTTTGCATGCTTTCTGCTTCTTCTTAGCTTGGGAGCTACATGCCTTGTATTATGCCTTTTGTTTTCAGAGATGAGAAATCTATACCTATACTACGATTGAGCACAAATTTTTCGGGGTCTAGTCGGAACAAATGTGAGTATTGCTGGATGTGAGCGAGAAACAGGCTAAAATTAACTGGAAGCTAAAATTGGCTACCTAGCTAGGAGCACAACCATCCATCGACGTCGCGGGTGTCTGGGAGGAATCTGCGGCGCTCGCCCATGTTATGTATCTATTATATACACGCATGGATAGAAATCTGGCTTGCATTCACCTCCACAGACCTAGCTAGGAGGCCCCTAGCCCAAGAAGAAAGCCGATGATATTTCCAAGGGAAGCATAGCAAAATCCATAAGTTCGTTTCTACAATGCGTATTTTCTTGTTGGCCATGCTCTCGCCAAATATGGTGAAGATTTATAGCTGCACTCCATGCTTCGACTGCGGCACGGCCGATGACCTTCTTGGATTCAGTTGTTGCCCTTTGAAATTTCATCGACTTTCTTCTTGGGCCCTATGTTGCTGCAATTGTCACCACGTGCTTCGTCGTCACCCTGGCTAAGAAGTTGGTGTCACATCCGTGAGCTTGGCATGCACGTGTCGACGTGGTAGGTTCCGTCGAGGTTCGAGAGGTTGGATAAACAGGTAAGTCACGACGACCCACCAGTAGACATGCATGCATGGTTAACACGATAACTAAAGTAAAGGATACATTTTTCCTTTATTGGAAAATGGTGTTATCTGAGTGTTTTTTCTTGAGAAAATACTACTCCCTTGTTTTTAAGATGTTTAATTTCCTTAAATTTTGTACGGCCGTGCATGGTTTATCCCTTTCTTCTATGCGTGCATGCATATATGACAAGGGACATCATCACAACAGAAAAGAGGGCCCGTGGAGAAGGACACATCGCCAACGATTCGTTATGGATGATCACTTATCTGGCTATATATTTCTTGGAGGTAAGTAATAGCATGCCACGTGGCACTGTTTCGTGCAAAAGATCTGCACTTGCATGATGTTCATATTCCGTCCAATTGTCATATATTTGTGGTGGGCGATATAAACAACAAGAGGGAGGGATGCAACGACGGTTTCATCTACAGGAATAGGCTTATGAGTTGTTGTATATTATTTCATAAGTCATAGACAAGTATGTTTACTTAAATGTTGAAAGTGCCTTGCACCGGAAGGCACCAAAACGATCACTTGCGATCCTTGATAAGAGGATTTGTTTAATGATGTTATTTTCTGTCACATTGTTGGTTTATAACTGTATGACAATGAAGTACTTACATTTCATCTGAGCTTTTTTCTTTCCCGTAGCTGATGTAGTGATGTACTATACGCCAAAAAGCGGACTTGTTTTTTCCCGGTCATCGGCAGCATCCTCTTTATCCCCGGTTATACATAAGTTGTTGTCCACATGCATCCGTACTTCCTAGCAGACAATAAGAAAATTCAAGTTCAAAGTTACATGGTCATTATAGGAAGTTAGAAACATCACAAGATCCATTTAAAACTATTAACATGAGCTTAATATGAGTTACATGGCACTAACAGAATGATAATGAATAAGAACTATATTCCAACGGCTGTTAATACTTTTTGAATGAAGTATGTGCTCTTAGGTGCATAACCTAATAGATTAAACTTTCTAGAATACAGACACACATGTAGTGTTTCCTCCCGGAAAAACAATGATTTGGAAAGAAATTACATAGCCAACCATGTGTGAATGTATTGTTCAACCATAATTTCGTCTTTCACTATAAATTGGTGATATGGCACATTTTCTTCTACATGCTACTCTTTAACTGTTCTATCTGCTTTGCGAATGGAAGTTGTTAATTGGCACGTTTGACAAAATCAATACGCGAAGAAGTGAGATATTGGGTAAGAAAAAACAAGACTTGCATGCAAAGGTGCTATGGATGTGCTGGTGTCTACATCCAGAGGTCCATGAAGCACAGATAGAAAAGTAACGGCCATTCGTAGGAATCCGTGCAAGTTCTTTTGAGAAAAAACAATAGGAAAGTTTATTACCGAGGGAAGTGGAAATGGAGCAAGAGGACTAAGCACCATTGGAAGCCGCCTGTAGACCACACCGTTTGAGGCTATAATTTTTCATGCACACACCTGCGTATCAAGTTTAAAATTGTTATATTTTTAGTGCTCCTGATCTTCTATGATGTACGTGATCTGAAAAACCTTAGTACCGGTACATAGAATAGAAGTTTATTTGTGATTAGATGCAAATTTTCTTGCCCGACTATGCCTTAACAAAGCCCCAAGGTATCATAGAGTACAACGGCAAACACAACACGCTGATAAACAGCTTTACAATCACCGGTTACAATCGCCGGGCACCATAAGCAAACATAAGATAAAAAAAAAGTTACTTGAGGTGCTTATGCTAGAACTCAACTATTCTACAAAGAACAGAAAGGCAACCCTGGCAAAGGGGGAGGTACCCCGAAAGCCAGACGACGTCTTCAACACCTAAATGCTTAGACCCACAATCTGCCGTCCTTGCCTCTGGAAGGGCCCCCACGTCCCTTGTGCAAGATTAAAATGTTGCTCCGTACCGCCAGGAGGCGAGGAATGTGCACCCGAAAACACAGGGGGTGAGAAAAACAAGGTTGGCGGAACATAAGGGCATCTCCAACAATGTACATGAACTCAGCTAAAATCCTACATGGCATAGTAATAATGAGGTGAGAGAATATAGGTTGTATGAGGGTATCTCCAACAATGTCCATGTCACTGTAAGATAGCATGCCAACTTAGTTAAAATCCTACATGGCATAGTAATAATGAGGTGAGAGACTATGAGTTGTATGATATGCAACCAACAAGGTAGCACGGATGCCAAGACACTTTTTTCTTTGGTCCCACTAAATTAACTATTTGATTGGATAGATTGTACTAGTTTACCAACAACTCTACCAACAAACCATTGAGATAGTTGTATGATACGTTGTTAGTTGATGAGTTGGACTACTATCATACGGATTTATCTTACAACCCATTAAAGATGCCCTGATATGCAACCAACAAGGTAGCACGTATGCCAAGATACTTTTTCCTTTGGTCCCACTAAATGGACTATATGATTGGATAGATTGTACTACTTTACCAACAACTCTACCAACAACCGTTAAGATAGTTGTATGATAACTTGTTGGTTGATGAGTTGGACAACTATCATACGGTCTTATCTTACAACCCATTAAAGATGCCCTAAGTGAGCAGACATGCTTCGAGAGCTCCACCAATCGACCAACACCTCCAAAATTTCTGACAGCGACATTGGACCCAAGCTGTCAGACGACGACGCAGAGAAGAAGAAACATCAAGGTATGACACCGGCACCATCGCGGCAGAGCATGACCATCGAAGCTCGAACGCGCTCGCCACCCAAATATGCCACTACTGCCGTAGAGGGGAACCCTTTCCCCTGGTGGGCTCGAGGGCGCTGATCCATCGGTGAACAGAGGCAACATGGTTGTGAGAGACCAAACTGGGCACCCGCCATTCAACACGGTGATATGTCGCACTGAACTTGTCTCCTTCTTCACGCACTGCTCGACCATCACTCCATTGACGCCGGAACAACAACATCACCCCACACCACCACCTCGAATGGACCACTCACCCAAGCCCACAGCCTCCTTGGATGGCATCTTTAAGGTGAACGTGACGCACACATAGACAATGCTGCCCAATCCAGAGCAGATTTCACTCAGGATGGGGTACGGGTTGCAGGAAGGGTCCATAGCTACGCCTCCAAGAAGGAAAGTGGCACCTTGGGCGTTACCGCCGTCGTGACCTGACCAGCCGACCAGAGGTTTACCTGGGACCCTCACCTGCACCACCAGCACAACGCCAGCGCGGGAAACAACGACCAATGCCGCTCGAAGGACGGGGAGGAATGATCCCAAACGGAGGGGCAAAGAACATATCCTCCAGATCTAGGGCCGGAGCAGGGTCATAAGAAAGCGCCATGACCTCTGACTGCCGACGCCTCGTCACCTGAGCAACCAAGCACGTCAGACAGCAGCGCCCACGACCAGCTCCTACACCCATACGCCACGCCCACCAGCCAGGGCCGCCGCCCCGGAGCCCGCATCCCACCGCACTAGTCATGGGAGAACATGCAGGCTTACGTGGCGGCCTTCTCGGGTGGCGACGAGATAGGGGAGGGGAGGACTGGAGGACGGCGGCGCATGGAACTCTAATCGCAGCCCAAGTCGCCCAAGCAAAAGACGCATGGGCCTATCCTCTCACGTGGTCGTTCAAATAGAGGTTCCTAGTCTGCAATTTGCACAAATATAGATCAAGATTTTTTTTTGATTTTTTTCAGATTTAGCGCACATGCATACTCACTTGAGGAAACGATGCTAGTACCGTAAACTCGGAAGTGTTTGGAGAAATTAATTGACACTAATTTATTGACCACTGACATTCGCATCGACTTTGCTTGTTTGGACATTGATGCGTGCATCAGTGCAGCACTCCTTGAAGACGAATATCGTCGACGGGGGGCGTGCTCCTGCTCGGAAAGGAGAAATGCATGTATACGTGGCAGACTGTTCATTGTTCTGACAGGAACATAAGAATCTAGATTTTGTTGATGCATGTTTGCTGATCTTGAAAATGGCTAGTCACGGATGACTGACTGATTGATCGGTGAATTTAACAGGCTCGTGTGGTGGAGGAAAATCTGGACGAGGCTCTGAAGCAGCGGTTGCACATTGCACAATAAGGATGTTTTTTTGTGGTTATCCCTCTAGGATTAGGATAGCCGGTTCTTTTTGATGCAGGAAAACAACCCAAAGCTCTCTTTCTCACCCATGCAAACTACACAAACGCTAACAGACCTAATAAACAAAACTCCCGTATCCTTGAGTACATTCCGATTTGGATGTAGATTAATGAGGTCCAGCATATCTTGCTCTCTAAAGTAGATTTTGGACAGCAAACCATCTTGAGGGAAGAGGTTGAAACAATTGTGGCCATTGGCCCCTTTGCAAGAAAACCAAAAGAACGGAGGCGCATCTCCTCTTTCCAATGCCGGTTCACCAAGAGGTGGATCTTCGTGCTGTTCGTGATAGTGCATCTCCGGCGGTGAACGACTTTGCCGTCTCCACCCTCGCGGCATTACTCGAGGTGGTTCACACCGTCTCCGTCCTACACGGAACTGCTCGAGGTGGACAAGAAGAAAACGTAATAGGAGAAAGGAAATAGAGCAATCACTCGTTTTTTCCTGGATTGTTTTCCAAATTTTCCTTTGTCTTCCTAACTGTCACACGCGGAAGGAGCAAGAGCAAAATTCTTCTCTCCCATGGACTGAAGTGCAAAAAGCGACATTGCTCTATGCCGTACCATTCGGACTAGAATGACTAATTAATCCCGGAATCGCAGATTAGATACTAACAACATCCAATTATGATTTTGTACTTGTGTATGCTACTTCATCTGATACAATAAAAAATTTAATATTTAAAAGTCCTAACTATTTTAATTTAATCTTTTAATACAGAGGAAGCACCCAAACTCGGGAGAAAAACTTACTTTCAGGCTCTGTAGTCTGCACCGTGCAGCAGCAGCAGCGAGCAGAAAATACTAGACGAGATGTAAAGCTAAGCCAGGTCCCAGACCCTGGCGCCTTTTTCTTTTGAGGTTTTCTGATACGGCACAGGCCGGAGATTAAACTTGAACAGGCTGGCCCACTTATACGCGGGAGATACCCTGGGCACAGAAGCGATGGCTTGAGGCCCACTTATATCGCCACCATGGCTCTTGGGCCGTCCACGCTTTCTGCCTCTTCTTATCTTATCTTGTGAGCTACTCCCTCCGTTTCGAAATAGATGAATTCTATTTATTTATACATGCATGTATATATACATGTTTTAGTGTCTAGATACATGTATGAAAAAATAGAAGTCATCTAGTTTAGAACGGAGGGAGTACATGCCTTGTGTTATGACACATGGGGAATATATACTAGGACGAGCTCATATTTTTGGGGCCCAGTCTGACAAATAAGTTTACCTATTTTCGGCATGTACCTGAGCAATGTTGGATGTGATCGTGAAACAAGCTAAAATTAACTAGAAGCTAAGATTGGCTAGCTAGCTAGTAGCACAAATCGCGGGTGGTCAGCATCTGCGGCCCTCGCCCATGTTGTGTTCACCTCCACGCTAAGAGTCCCCAAGGCCAAGAAGAAAGCCGATGAGATCTCCAAAGGAAGCATAACAAAATCTAGAAGTTTATTGCTACCATTTCTTTTTTCTTGTTAGCCCTGCTCCCCCAAACACGACGAAGATTTATAGTTGCACTCCATGCTTCATCCCGGGCAGGGTCGATGACGAGCATTGATAGGACCGCCATGAACTTCTCGGATTCAGTTGTTCCCATTTGAAATCT
The DNA here is from genome assembly GCA_028641055.1 of Alopecurus myosuroides. Lineage (NCBI taxonomy): Eukaryota > Viridiplantae > Streptophyta > Magnoliopsida > Poales > Poaceae > Alopecurus > Alopecurus myosuroides. Next base: position 28,739,861 of record CM054060.1, read on the forward strand.
CATCGACTTTCTTCTTGGGACCTATGTTGCAGCAATTGCCACCACGTGCTTTGCCGTCACCCTGGCTAAGAAGTTGGGGTCACATCCATGAGTTTGGCATGCGCGTGTCAGCGTGGTAGGCCCCGTCGAGGTTCGAGAGGTTGTATTAGAAGGTCTCCAGGTAAGTCATGACGACCCGCCAGTAGACATGCATGCATGGTTAATACGGTAATTAAAATACAGTCTACATTCTTCTTTTATAATATAAATGGTGCAACCTGAGTTTTTTTTTCTTGAGGAAATACTACCCCTTATTTTTTAAGATGTTTAATTTACTTGAATTTTGTACGGCCATGCATGGTTTTTCCCTTTCTTCTATTTGTTGGCTTCGGACAAGCATGCATGCATATATGACGAGGGATGTCAGAGAAGAGGGCCCGCGGAGAAGGCGGCATCCGCAACGGTTCGTTATGGATGATTACTTCTCTGGCTATATATCTCTTGGAGGTAAGCCATGGCATGTTGTGTGGCGCTCTTTCATGGACAAGATCTGTACTTACGTGGGGCTTCATGTTCCGTCGACTTGTCGTATATTTGTGGCGGGCGAAATAATCCAAAAGAGGGAGTGGTGCAGCGATGGTTTCATCCAGCTGAACAATCCCATGCGTTGCTGAAATTTCACAAGTCATGGACAAGTATGGTTACGTAAATGCTAAAAGTGTCTCGCATTGGAAGGCACCAAAACGATCACTTGCGATCCTTGATAAGAGAATTTGTTTAATGATGTTATTTCCGTCACATTGTTGGTTTATAATTATATGACATTAAAGTACTTATATTTTCATCGAGTTTTCTCTTTTGTGTAGCCGATGTAGCGATGTAGCATACGCCAAAAAGTGGCCTTGTTTTGTCCCGGTCATCGGCATCATCCTCTTTATCCTTGAGTTATACAAAAGTCGTTGTCCACATGCATCCATAGTTTCCCGAGCAGACAACAAGAAAATTCTGGTTCAAATTACATGGTAATTGTAGGAATTAGAAACATCGGAAGCTCCTTCAGAACTATTAGCATGATTTTACCTTGAGGTACATGGCACTAAAAGAATGATAATGAATATGAACCATAGTCCAACGGCTGTTACTACTTTCTGAATGAAGTAGGTGTTGTTAGTTTCATAACCGAATAGATGACACTTTCTAGAATGCAGTCACATATGTTGTGTTTACTCCCAGAGAAACGAATGGGTTGGTCAGAAATAATATCAATAACCATGTGTGAATATTCCCAACATTGTCAGCAGGCTCCACCTCAACGTGTTGCACTACCGTGTAAGAACAAATTAATCTGCTATTCTATGTTTTATGGCATGGACTTCATCTTGCATCCCCGGCGTTTTTCATCGTTAGGACGATCTCCTCCTCCGGAGAGCTTCCGACCGTGCGCCTAGGACCTATGACTTTTCTTGCTGGTCATGTTTGGTTCCTCATGTGATCCCTCTTTGCCTTAGCATCGTCGTGCTCTCCTTTACTACAATTTATCTTCTTTTAATTACTCAGGTGTCCAGCGAGGCATCGTATTAGACCACATATGGTGTGTGTTTGGTGGTTGGTCTCGCCCTAGCATGAATACTCTCTCAAGGGACATGTTGGCTATAAGTGCAAAAAATTATGTTGTGTTTGGTAGCTTGTACCTGTTGAGAACTAGTGTGTTACAATATTTTTCGGTAGAATTTATAAGTTAAAGATGTGTTAAACTGGAATGTTATTTGGTAGACATTATCTATGAGACATACTTACATTTATTACCTCGTACCAAGGAGGGGTACCAACCTAGCGAGCATATATGGTAGTAACTGCGTACTAGCAAAAGGTGTCCGAGTACCATTTCAACATATTAACCAACTATTACACATATAACATTTCCAACAATATAAATTGACCTTGTCCATTTCGAAAAATAAAATTTGACCTTGTAAATAGCGCATAACCTCACACGAATAATTCAATGAATTGTCGTATATTTCTCAATCGACAACTAGCCGGAAATACCTTGTGTCGGACGGCACCAAAATGATCTCTTGTGATTCTTGATAAGAGGACTTGTTGAATGATGTTTTTTTGCCACGTTACTGATTTGTAATTATATGTCAGTAAAGTAGCTAAATTTTGTTGGAGCTTTATCTTCTATGTAGCCAATGTAGTAATGTACTACGCCCAAGGAAATGAACTTGTTTTAGCCAAGGTTATCATCGTCATCACCTTCTTATCCAGTCTCTAGATTTTACGAAAGTTGGTGTACACATGCATACATAAGTATCCCGAGTATACAACAAGAAAATTAAGGTTTGAAGTTCCATGTTGACCATATGAAGTTAGAAATATCATAAAGCTCCGCTAAAACTATTAGTATGAACTTACCATGAGGTAGTTGACACTAGAAAAAATTACACTTATATTCCGACAAGCGTTGCTACTTTTTGAATGAAGTAGATGTTAGTTATTGCATACATTGCATAATTGAATGAAGGAAACTTTCTAGAATGGAGACACTAATGTTATGTTTTATGTAGGAAATCCTTGTTTGGTTCGAAATAAGACCACCAACATTGTGTGAATGTACATCAATACATGTAGGATGGAAATGCCAAATTGAATGAACTAGCTAGTGCCTCGAACATAGCAGCATCTTTCAATATAAATTGAAGGCAATGCATATTTGTTCTACATTTTACTCTTAACCATTCCAAGTTTTTTTTATTATGGAAGTTTATTATTGGCACGGTTGAAAAAATCAGTGTGGAACAAAGTGAGATATCGAGGAAGAACGAAAAATTATTTTGGCCATTCATGTGGTTTATGTCCTTGTGTTTGTAACGTGATGTCCACCAGGTTGAGAAAGAAAAGTTACAACCATTAGTAGAAATTAGTGTAGGTATTTTGGAGAAAAACAATTAAGCATGTTACAACAGAGGCAAGTCGAAACGGAACGAGAGAACTGCTCAGAGAGTCCTTGACGATGGAGGCTCTACTTGTTAAAATACGAGATCATTACTTAGGTTCTGTAATGTTGTACGCCAAAATTTTGATCACCATCTTAATTTTAGACCCTTAGCGTGCACTAAATGTAACTTAGCTTTTGTTGGGTTCATTGTCCTATCATGATCACAATTATTGTGTTTTACATCTCGGACTCTCTGATGACGTATGTGTTGTGAAAAAAATTAGTACATGGTATATAAGACAGAGGTTCCGAGTCCTACGGTAAGAAAGAGCAAAACTTTTCGGCGTGTGTAGGAGAGGAGTTAGTGTGGCGGTTTCATAAAAACACGAAGTAGATTAGAGCAAAATCAACAAACATAAATATTGAAAGAAAAAGTATTTTCGAAATATACGCATGATAACACATAACTGACTAAAATATTTTTATTATTTCAGCATCGTCTTACACCACATGTACGCATGATAACACATAACTAGCATACATATTGGAAGACATTTTTAAAAAAAATACCATGGAATGCCGACCGGGCTACATTTGTGTTCGTTATGCGATGCACGTAAGGCACCCCGACATACCTTTGACTCGGGGGTAGACTCTGACGGAGATGCTGCTTCTCATGGGTTGTCGGGTTTGCTCCTCGGGGATGACCATAGAGTTCATATGCTCATCCACATTCTCGCTCGTATCATCGTCACTCTTGTCATCCACATGCTCACTCGTATCCTCGTTATCCTCATGCTCGCCCATCTCGACATCCTCAGAATCGTTTTCGTCAATATTTTTCGTGCACGAAACGCTGATCCGGGGTTGTGTTCATGATTCCATAGAAAAGTGGAGCATATCACCTCCTCTTAAACAAGACACAGAGTTGGCCATCAATTTGGACAGTTATTTCCCATATAAAGTTGTCTTGTTTCTTCCCTTCTTCACCCAGTATGTGGTCCTGTGAACATCGAAATCCACGATATTCCCGATCAAATCGTTGAAATCCTCACGAACATTGCATGGTATAATCTATATATGCAATAAAAAATAAAAATAAAAACAGGTTAAAGATAGATGATAAAATAAACATTCAAGATACAATAGTGTATGAACAAAAAATCATTTAAAATTACCGATGAATTCATTGCACCCTCTCGTAGTTGAATCCAGAACGAGGCTCCAATTGCTTGTCGATTTCCGCACTTTCCATTGCATACTTCACATTGCAATATATCCTATATATTCCGTTAAATAGATACATACATAAACGAATACACCGAAACCTTTTATAGGAAAGTCATGCCATAATCCATAGAAATTTTTGGCTGAACCATTTTAAAAAATAGAATATTTTCTATATCGAAAATTTACCGCAACGGAAGTGAATCGACATCCCGGTAAATATAGCAATAGTTATTTTCTTTCATAGTAAAACCAACAATTAATCAATATCACGTATACCTAGCTATATATGGAGAGTGCGGCAGGGGAATGTGAGTGGATGCATCGCTCATCGAGGAAGACTGAGGAAGCCGAGAGTTCGCGAGAACTCGTGGCAGAGAGGTCGCGGGCAGGGGTGCGCCGGCGTCACTGAGCAGAGCGATAGACTCGCAGGGAGATAGAGAGAATATTGTATAGATCGGTAACTTCTCGAACGTGTGTTGATGTTATATGGCTATCAGGAAATACTAGAAGCGATTGGGCAGCTGACCACATTTTTACTAGGACAACACCTATGTTGTGCAATGCGCTGGGAACGGACCCATTAACTAGAGGCGTGTCCAGAAAATACACGCTTCTGGTAAGTCCCATACCCGCAGCGTGTTCTCGCAGGGACATGCTACCAGTAGTACCTAGAACCCCGAAGTTCACCCACTGAGTTACGTGTAGCGCGTATCCTTAGTGCATACGCTTCTGTTAAGATATACTGGAAGCGTCTTCTTTCGGCAACCGCTGCTAGTAATTATTTGAAGCATATGTATGCGCACGAATGCTGCTAGTAAATTTTCCCCTATAGCCTTTTTCTACTAGTGGCCTCTTCTTGGAGCTCCTGCTGCAGCCCTTGGTGTTGTTGTAGGATGAGAAGAACCTCCTAGAGCCACTAGTGGAAACAACCCCTCTCGTCCAGGGGGCCGGGGGGCAGCTGTCCCGGTTGCAACCAAATCCGGGACAAATGCCATGCATTGGTCCCGGTTCGTGCGCCCTGGGCAACAGGAATCGCCTGGGCGCATTGGTCCCGGTTCGTGGGGGGCATATCGGTCCCGGCTCGTGCCACGGACCGGGACCAATGCCTAGCCACAGGCCACGTGGCACGCGCATGACCTGTTGTCCCGGTTCAGTCCACGAACCGGGACCAATGCCCCCTTCCCCTATATATACTGCCCCAGCCCCCCCTCCTTCCATCTTTTTTTTTCCTTGGAGGTGTGAGAGAGTGTGTTGTTATAGTGTGTTTTTTTTACTATGCACACTAGGTGTTCGACGAAATTCCCGAGACGCACACAAGCTCACTGAAAATGGTATCTTCGACCGAGGTTAACAAATTACCTTTTTCATCTGTAACTGATACATAAAAAAGTATTATTTGTCGATGTACTGTGGTCATCTCTGTATTAATATGTATTTTGATAAACTTAATTATATGATGCAGATGGATGCACGGCAGCGATGGATGTACGGTGACCGACGCACTTCCGAGTATATGGCAGGCCTGAATGCATTTCTTGCTGTAGCTCAGGCGAACAAAGATAATGTCTTCATGTGTTGCCCATGTGTTGATTGTCGGAACGTCAGAGAACATTCTTCCGAAAGAATCCTTCACGGCCATCTACTTCGGAGAGGTTTCATGCCCAGCTATAATTGCTGGACCAAGCATGGAGAAAGAGGGGTTGTGATGGAAGACGATGAAGAAGAAGAAGAAGATCCTTTGTTCCCTGAATACGACGATACTGCAATGGAAGAGAATGCAGAAGAAGGAGGTGATCAAGAACAGGCATCAGAAGAGCCCGATGATGATCTTGGCCGAGTTATTGCTGATGCAAGGGAAGACTGTGAAAATAAATTGGAGAGGTTGAAGCTGGACAACATGTTACAGGATCACAAAAAATAATTGTACCCAAATTGCGAAGATGGTAGCACAAAGCTCGGTACCACACTGGAGTTGCTGAAATGGAAGGCACAAAACGGTGTGACTGACAAGGCATTTGAGAGTTTACTTCAACTAATGAAGCCAAAACTTCCAAAGGATAACGAATTGCCTGAGAGTACGTACGAAGCAAAGAAAGCTCTCTGCCCTCTAGGATTAGATGTGCAGAAGATACATGCATGCATTAATGACTGCATTCTCTTCCGCGGTGAGAAGTACGAGAATTTGGATGAATGTCCGATATGCACTGCACTGCGGTATAAGATCAGAGCAGATGATCCTGGTGATGTTGACGGCGAGCCTCCCCGTAAGAGGGTTCCTGCTAAGGTGATGTGGTATGCTCCTATAATACCACGGCTGAAACGTCTGTTTAGAAACAAAGAGCATGCTAGGTTGTTGCGATGGCACAAAGAAGACCGTAAGAAAGATGGAAAGTTGAGGCACCCCGCCGATGGATCGCAGTGGAGAAAGATCGAGAGAGACTTTCCAGACTTTGCAGGAGAGGCGAGAAACTTATGGTTTGGTCTAAGTACAGATGGCTTTAATCCTTTTGGGGAGCAGAGCTCCAGTCATAGCACTTGGCCTGTAACTCTATGTATGTACAAACTTCCTCCTTGGTTGTGCATGAAGCGCAAGTTCATTATGATGCCAGTTCTCATCCAAGGCCCGAGGCAACCTGGCAACGACATTGATGTGTATCTAAGGCCATTAGTGGAAGAACTCTTAGAACTGTGGGGCAAACCAGGTGTACGTGTGTGGGATGAGAACGAACAAAAGCCATTTGACCTACGGGCGTTGCTTTTCGTGACCATCAATGATTGGCCAGCTCTTAGTAACATTTCCGGTCATACAAACAAGGGATACAATGCATGCACACACTGTTTAGATAAGACTGACAGTGTTTTTTTTGGATAAATGTAAAAAGGTTGTATACCTGGGGCATCGTAGATTTCTTCCGATCAAGCATCCCTTAAGGAAAAAAGGAGGGAAGCATTTCAGAGGTGAGGCAGATAACCGAAAGAAGCCTGAGCTCCGTAGTGGTAATGATATATTCGATATGGTCAAGGACCTAGAAGTAATCTTTGGTAAGGCTGCTGGCAGCCAACCAGTTCCGTACGGCCCTGATAAGCGGGCACCCATGTGGAAGAAGAAATCTATATTTTGGGAGCTACCCTATTGGAAAGTTTTAGATGTCCGGTCTTCGATCGACGTGATGCACGTGACAAAGAATCTATGTGTCAATCTGCTATGCTTCCTGGGCGTGTATGGGAAGTCAAAAGATACGCCTGAAGCACGGGAGGACCAGCAACGTATGAAAGACCCAAGCAACAAGCACACAGATACAGGGCGCCATTCCTTAAGCAGCTACGCTCTTACTAAAGCAGAGAAGGAAATATTCTTTGAAGTCCTTTACAGTATCAAGGTTCTGTCTGGCTTCTTGTCGAATATAAAGGGGATAATAAACATGGCAGAGAAAAAATTCCAAAACCTGAAGTCTCATGACTGCCACGTGATTATGACGCAATTGCTTCCGATTGCATTGAGGGGGCTTCTACCGGAAAATGTTCGAGTACCCATTGTGAAGCTATGTGCATTCATGAACGCAATATCTCAGAAGGTAATCGATCCAGAAATTCTGACAAGATTACAGAGGGATGTGGTCCAGTGTCTTGTTAGTTTTGAGTTGGTGTTCCCACCATCCTTCTTCAACATTATGACTCATCTCCTTGTTCACCTATGTGAAGAGATTCATATTCTCGGTCCGGTATTTCTACACAATATGTTCCCCTTTGAGAGGTTCATGGGAGTCTTGAAGAAATATGTTCATAACCGTGCTAGGCCAGAAGGAAGCATCTCGAAGGGCTATGGAACAGAGGAGGTCATTGGGTTCTGTGTTGACTTTATTCCTGACCTTAAGACAATTGGTGTTTCTGAATCGCGGCATGAGGGGAGACCGAGGGGAAAAGGAACGCTGGGAAAGAAAACAATGATACCTAGGGACGGGCATTCTTTGACCAAAGCACACTACACAGTTCTACAAAATTCTATGTTCATGGCTACGTATGTCGAGGAACACAAGAATATTGTACGGTCTGCAAACCCGGGGAAGGATGACTCATGGATTAAACGCGAACACATGGAGACTTTCGGAAGTTGGTTGCAAACACGTCTTATAAATGACACCACTGTTGAAGATCAGCTATACATGTTGGCAGGGTCACCATCTTCGACTATTGGGAGTTTTCAAGGGTACGAGATAAATGGGAATACATTTTACACGAGCTCCCAAGATAAGAAGAGCACCAACCAAAACAGTGGTGTCCGCTTTGATACAACAAACGAGAATGGAAAAACTGACACATACTATGGTTACATAGAGGAGATATGGGAACTTGACTATGGACCTTCTCTTAAGGTCCCTTTGTACAAGTGCAAATGGGTCAACCTGAATGGAGAAGGGGTATCGAGGAAAAGAAACATCGTGGGAATCGAGGACACGACAGACATGTCAGAAGATTATAATAAGTTTGTTGAAATTCCACCCTTCACAGTGAAAGCTGACCCCACCATCCCGTTAAATAATGAAGATGCTCCATGGTTACGGCCGAAGCGATCATAAGCAAGGGACACGAAGAAAATTCAGAAGACTAGATAGGGATGTTGTTGGTGATGTGTAATAATAAACGTGGAATACATGATCATAGTTCTTATAACGTAGTATGAACGAGATTTTGTTAGCCAAAATGATATTTATACATATTATGTGATTATGAATGGAGTAGGTGCAAGTTTGACCAATAATTTGTATTGATCGGTCAAAAGCTGGCAAGCATTGAGTGCTTGACAACTATGACCAGTCTGACTTCATTATTATTCCAACCAGCGACTCGAAGTGATAGTACGGATACCATCCTGACAGATATTGCAGGATTATAACTACTTTCGAGATGTAGTATGTGTTGACACACGGTATAGAACAAGTGATTATGGCAGGCCTCTATTGTTATTCATTGGAGTTAACCACCATAAACAACCCAAACTAGGCAGAGGAGAAATAGAATCAGATAGAGAAACATTAGAGCCGATGAGAAGTACAAATAGCATATGGAGAGAAACAAGGTTTAAAAGATATTGCTAGGTGCTTCCGGCCAAAAGATTATGAAATCAAAGTTTTGAAATTCTCAAATCAAACCATAAGTTCACAAAGCATACGCAAACATGGACCGTTACCAACCTGAGCCGCAAGGAGCAGTAGAGCAGAGCAGAGCAGACTCTAGAGGATGGACAAGCAGCCAGGACTGACATCGACTCTAGAGGATGAACAAGCCACCCTACTTCTACTATGAAAATGAGGCCCTAGCTCCAAAAAGTGTATGGGTGGAAATTTCCAGAAATTTGTATGACATAGAGCCGGAGTTTGTGGATTCTAAGCACTTCCGTGCAGCTGCTCAAGAAAGAGGCTACATCCATAATTTGTCAATTGAGAATAACAAGGTTGCCCCTCTAGAGCCAGATGAGATGGAATTTTTACTCGGTCTCCCAAGAAACCACACAAGGGGAGTCGCGAAGAGAGAGAGGTACAAATCTCTTGGCAATTCATTCCAAATTGATACTGTGGGTTGCCACTTGTCGGTGTTGAAGAACATGTTTCCCAATGGTGTTAATGTGGTGTCCTTATTCTCCGGTATTGGAGGAGGAGAGATAGCTTTGCATAGGCTTGGCATCCACATGAAGACAGTGATTTCAGTTGAGATAGGTGAAGTTAATAGGAGGATTTTGAGGGGTTGGTGGGATCACACAAACTGGCACTTTAATTGAGATTGCCGACGTGAAGTCTCTCACTAATGATAGCGTACACGGAAGGCAATTCATTCCAAATTGATACTGTGGGTTGCCACTTGTCGGTGTTGAAGAACATGTTTCCCAATGGTGTTAATGTGGTGTCCTTATTCTCCGGTATTGGAGGAGGAGAGATAGCTTTGCACAGGCTTGGCATCCACATGAAGACAGTGATTTCAGTTGAGAAAGGTGAAGTTAATAGGAGGATTTTGAGGGGTTGGTGGGATCAGACACAAACTGGCACTTTAATTGAGATTGCCGACGTGAAGTCTCTCACTAATGATAGCGTACACGGAAGGCAATTCATTCCAAATTGATACTGTGGGTTGCCACTTGTCGGTGTTGAAGAACATGTTTCCCAATGGTGTTAATGTGGTGTCCTTATTCTCCGGTATTGGAGGAGGAGAGATAACTTTGCACAGGCTTGGCATCCACATGAAGACAGTGATTTTAGTTGAGATAGGTGAAGTTAATAGGGGGATTTTGAGGGGTTGGTGGGATCAGACACAAACTGGCACTTTAATTGAGATTGCCGACGTGAAGTCTCTCACTAATGATAGCGTACACGGAAGGCAATTCATTCCAAATTGATACTGTGGGTTGCCACTTGTCGGTGTTGAAGAACATGTTTCCCAATGGTGTTAATGTGGTGTCCTTATTCTCCGGTATTGGAGGAGGAGAGATAGCTTTGCACAGGCTTGGCATCCACATGAAGACAGTGATTTCAGTTGAGATAGGTGAAGTTAATAGGAGGATTTTGTGGGGTTGGTGGGATCGGACACAAACTGGCACTTTAATTGAGATTGCCGACGTGAAGTCTCTCACTAATGATAGCGTACACGGAAGGCAATTCATTCCAAATTGATACTGTGGGTTGCCACTTGTCGGTGTTGAAGAACATGTTTCCCAATGGTGTTAATGTGGTGTCCTTATTCTCCGGTATTGGAGGAGGAGAGATAGCTTTGCACAGGCTTGGCATCCACATGAAGACAGTGATTTCAGTTGAGATAGGTGAAGTTAATAGGAGGATTTTGAGGGGTTGGTGGGATTAGACACAAACTGGCACTTTAATTGAGATTGCCGACGTGAAGTCTCTCACTAATGATAGCGTACACAGAAGGCAATTCATACCAAATTGATACTGTGGGTTGCCACTTGTCGGTGTTGAAGAACATGTTTCCCAATGGTGTTAATGTGGTGTCCTTATTCTCCGGTATTGGAGGAGGAGAGATAGCTTTGCACAGGCTTGGCATCCACATGAAGACAGTGATTTCAGTTGAGATAGGTGAAGTTAATAGGAGGATTTTGAGGGGTTGGTGGGATCAGACACAAACTGGCACTTTAATTGAGATTGCCGACGTGAAGTCTCTCACTAATGATAGCGTACACGGAAGTTACTATGTTTTCAAGCGGGGGTCGGGATAAAGGGAAAATACGTGTGGATGCGCAGAGTAAAACTTCGAAGGAAAACTATGGTTTTTCTGTTGTAGACGAAGATCTCAAATTCACCGTGTCAATAAGGTACAACTCGCTTTGAATTAGGAAGATCACGAGAGAAATCAAAAATTGTAACATTTTTATATTCAAATTATATACAAATGAAAAAATAATTAATAGTTTCAATAGTTAGAATAATTATTTAGTTAAACGAAAAATGGATTTAAATTAGTTTTGCAAATTCTAGCATTTTTCATGTTGGAATTTTTGTCAAATTTGAAAGTATATAGAAGTTGTTAATGTGCAAACTTAACCCTTTTCAAATTTCGGCGCTAAAATTTTTTGGGCGCGCAGGGGTGCCACCGAAATTCGAAATTTGTTTTTGGTCCCGGGCCGTGGTACCAACCGGGACCAAAGGGGCTCTAGTCCCGGTTGGTTGCACAGGCCGGGACTAGAGGCCCAGGTGTATAAAAATCGCGGCCCTCTCTCCAGGCCGAACGAACACCCCAGGGACAGGTACGAGTGGACATGGCTGGGCGAAGCCCTGCCGGCGGCGGGAACGAGTAGACAGATCCCGCCGGCGGACCGCCGGCGGGTATGTGCTAGGGACACGGTAGACTAGGGGGGCACACAACTTATATTAAAAAAAGGCCAGGGGCCTTGCTTACATAGATAGGGGGCGGCGCGGCCACAGGCGGCCGGCCGTACTTGCATAAAGGGGCGGCGGCGCGGCCACAGGCGGCCGGCCGTTTTCTTGGGGGGTAGCTAGGGGCCTTGCTTACATAGAATAGGGGGCGGCGGCGCGGCCACAGGCGACCAGCCGATCTAGTTGTCCTCCTCGTCGGAGGAGATTTCTTGGTAGGGGGGTGGCTGCCACAGGTGGGCAGGCGGCTGGGCCGGGGGTGCAGGCATCGGGGGCATCGGAGGCGCGTACGGCGGTGGCGGGGGCAGCGGTGGTGGCGGGGGCAGCACCTCCTGCGGCGGCGGCGGCGGAGGGGGCAGCTCCTCCTGCTCCGGCGACTCCGGCGCCCAAACGCCGCCGGTCCAGGCCCAGGACATGCCGTACTCCAGCGGCGGCTGGTCCTCGGACGCCTCATACTCGGCGTAGAGCGCGTGCCACCAGGGGGTAGGCTCGGGGGGCGGCGGCGTCGGCGCGGGCGGCGGCCACGACCCGCTCCCACCGCTTGATTTCGTCCTCGACGAGTGAGCGGCGGGAGGCCTCGCAGGCATCCTCCATGGCGGCCCGGAGCACGGGGTCCTCCTCCCCGGAGAAGTCCTCCGGGATGTCCTCGAGGAGCCACAGCTCCCTCTCCCGGCCGGGCGGTGGCGGCGGGTAGTCCGCGACGTCCACCTTGTGGGGGGCTGGGATGTAGGAGCGCCGGCGCTGCTCGTGCTCCTGCTCGAGCCAGGCGCCCCAGTAGGGGGAGCCGCGCGCGTACGCGCGCTCCCTGCGGACGGGGCCGGCAGGAGCTCGCGCCGGCGGTCGATCTCCTCGAGCAGCGCCTGCCCGGTCGGGACCGGCGGCACAGGGATCCGCTGGGGGTTCAGGTGCCAGCCGTCTGGGAGGTGGACGTCAGCATAGAACACCGGCGTGGTGTTGTTCCAGTGCCACTCGGCCTCGTCCACCCGGACGTACCGGCGGAACCTCTTGCCCTTGGGCGCGGCGTTGGGCGGCGGGCGTGCAGCCGGAGGGGGCGCGGGGACGCGCGGCGTCCCGCCGAGGCGGACACCTCCAGGGCCGTAGCCGAAGGCCTCCGCCGGCGGTGGTGGGACGCGGCCGGCGCCGCTCGAGTAGCCTTCGTTCCTGGGGCGCTTGCCGGAGCCGCTGCCGGAGCCGCTGCCGAACCAGCGGGACATGGTGGCTATGGTTGGTCTGCCTTGGGCGCGGCCGGGGTGGATGGGTTGTACGGGCGGCGGGGGGCCTTTAAAAAGGACCCGGGGGTGGGCTGGCATGCCAACCGGCGGCCTGGACGTGGCGGCGGTTGCAGGCGGCCATGAATGCGGGCAGGAGCCGAGGCGTGGCGGCGGTTGCAGCCGTGGCACGCGTGCGTGGGGAAGTGGGGGCGCGGGAAGCCGAGGCGGGACGGGTAGACGAGGCGACAGTGGCCCTTTGACCGTCCTGTAGTCTTAATTTAAGGGACCAGGCGAGCCAGCCAACGGCCGCTGGCCAGTGGCCCCTTCGAACCATTGACTGACCATAATAAAAGACGCTGGCCAGTGGGCCCTTCGAACCGTTGACTGACCATAATAAAACACGCGGGCCCTTTTGACAAAAAATGTGACCAGTGGGCTTAATAAAAGACGTGGGCTAGACGCGGTTGGGGAAGGGGAGGCCGGCTCGGGATTGGGAGACAGGAGCCCAAAAGACGTGGGCCTGGACGCGGAAACTGAACGATTATATATATTTTTTTGTCAAAAAAGTATCCATCCCGGTCCCTTGAACGAACCGGGACGAACTCCCTGGCCCAGGTTCGCCACGTGGCCTATCCTTACCATCCCGGGTCCTGGCACAACCGGAACCAATGGGACGGACCATTTGTCCCGGCCAGCCCATCCCGGTTGCACAACCGGGACAACTGGCCCTTACGACCCGGGACAAAAGGCCCTGTTTCCACTAGTGAGCCCTTGGTGTTGTTGCAGGATGAGAAGAACCTGCTGGAGCTCTTGGTGTTGTAGCAGGATGAGAAGAACTTGCTGGAGCTCTTGGTGCTCGAGCAGGATGAGGACCACCTGTTGGAGTAGTTGCAACTTTGTTCCTTCGAGGTTTAAACTACTTCTGCTGGACCTCTTGGTGCTGGAGCATTAGAGCTAGATGGTGGAGCACCTTCAGGAACATTTGCAGATGAAGTGGTGTCATGTTGAATAATATACAAGGAATTTCAATATAAAATGAGATGTAATTACTCTGAAGCCTATAAAATCATCTAGTTCTCATTACTAAGCATCTAAAATCATATTTAATTACTGTGAAATAAAATCATATACAATAATAATTGAGCATCTAAAATCATATTTAATTAATATGAAGCATGTAAAATCATGTATAATAATCACTAAGCATCTAAAATCATATGTATTCACGGTGAAGCATGAAAAATCATTTATAATAATCATTGAGCATATAAACAGAAACATATCACTACCTTGCGCTATTCGTACCACACAAGCACAAAAATCGAGTCCGAATCTAACCAAAACCCTTCTTTTCAATCAGCAAAAATTGCAACTTTCCCGTCTAAAAACCCTAACCCTACTGCTACGGAGAGAGGTCTAATGTTGGTGCCAAGAGGAGAATGTCGGGCACCCTTAGCCTGTTGCTCGCCATCGCTCCTCTTTCCGACCGTCGCCACTACGGTCGATTACCTGCATGTCGCCATTGCCGTATTGGGAGCAGAGAGGACGCCTCCTTGACTACTGCGGTGGATGGGCTCTTCCTCGACTACTACGGTTTATGGGAGAGAGCAAGTGGCAGAGCCAACAGGTTGGAAGCTAACATTTGGCCAAACCCATACATAACCTATACAAATTGGAAATAAAAGGAAAAAAAAAGCCCAGCCCAATATAAGTCTGCCCCACCCTAAGAAAATGGGCTAGATTCACCACTGGGAGAGAGTACATGGGCTATCCCAGTGGGCTGGGCCAGGTTCTACGCAACGAACCAACAATCCATTTTCCTCCGTGTAAAAAAAATATCAATCATGGGCACGTCGACAATCCTTGTTTGGGAACGGTTTCGGGTTCAACTTAGAACGGGATCAGAGAGTTGAGATTGCATTTCAGAAATTTGGAGGTTGGGGTTCGATTTAGCTTTCGTCTAGGGTTCATTTTGGACATTTTGGAGGTTTTCCCGCTGTAAAGCTAAAGCCTCCTCGTTTTTGAATCACTTCGCCGTCTCCAACAAATTCGCGAACAATCACGAGCCGTCACGCCTGACCGACGGACCCGAACGCACGCAACCGCCAACCAACCAACCACGTATCGGATTCAACTCGAGCCCGACCCGCTCCCCCACAGCCTCCTTCTAGACGATCCCCGTCCCGTCGCGACAAGCTCGAGAACCTTCCACGAAAGCCTCCCATCCGCCGGCCCACGTCGCCCCAGTGACCGATCGGACGGCCCAGAAAGACCGCACGCCTCCGTCACGGAACGGCTCCAGAAGCTTCCGCCATTACGACTCCGGGTCTAATTTAATTCTAGCTGTTGTTTATTTATTTATCGCTCGCGCCTCCACGAGTTCCCGGTCTCTGTCTCTCCCCTGTTTCACCACCGGCTCCCAGATCCGCGCGTGCTCTGTTCCTGTCCGGCGTCTTCTTCCTCCAGATTCGACCGGTTGTTCAGATTCGACTGCGCGTGTCGTCGATTTCTCGCGCGATAATGGCGGAGGTAAAGCTTCTTCGATCTCCCCCCTTTCGATTTGTCGTCGTTCCATTCGAATAGGGCGCTACTCGCGATCGATCGAATTGGTTTGGTTCCGGATCTGACGCTGCTCGTTGTTGTTGTTGTCGCTAATGGCTGCAGGAGGGGCACAAGGTGTCGCTGAACGTGTACGACCTCAGCAATGGCCTCGCGCGCCAGCTCTCCACCTCCTTCCTCGGCAAGCCCATCGAGGCAATCTGGTCAGTCCCCCCCCCTCTCCCTCTCAATCCAATCCGATTAGATTCGGTTTCGACTCGGTCTAACGCGCCGCTCGAATCCCGCCAGGCACACGGGCGTGGTGGTGTACGGGAAGGAGTATTTCTTCGGGGGCGGGATCCAGGCGACGGCGGCGGGCGCGACACAGTATGGCCGCCCCGTCCGCGTCGTCGACCTGGGCGTCACGCACCTGCCCGTGGAGGTCTTCGAGGACTACCTCCGCGACATTGCGCCGCGCTACACCGCCGAGACCTACCGCCTCATGACCCACAACTGCAACAACTTCAGCAACGAGGTGGCGCAGTTCCTCGTCGGCGCCGGTATCCCCGACTACATACTCAGCCTCCCCAACGAGGTCATGTCCAGCCCCGGGGGCGCCATGATCATGCCCATGATCCAGAACCTCGAGGCCACGCTCCGGAACAACACCGCGCCGCAGACCACACAGTTTGTGCCAACGCCGGTGGTGGCGGCGGCGCCACCTAGCAAGGCTCCTGCTACAGCTGCTGCAACTACTGCGGTGGCTGCGGGCTCTTCATCCAAGCAAGAAGAGAAGAAGGTCGAGAAGGAGACCCCCACTGCTGCTGACCCTCTCGGGAACGCTAGGGGGAAGGTGCAGGAGGAGGTGATGAAGGAGTTCGCCGCGATCATGGCGAGCGGGACGTTCCGGGCAAGCGAGGCGGCGGCGCTGGCCATGCGCCGGGTTATGGAGCGCCACGGTGACACCACCAGTATGCAGCAGGCCTAGCAAGTTAGCATGAAATAGATTATCTCTGATGCAATTACAAATTGATATGAATTGAGGATGAGCTGAATGCTTGCTGGCTTAGATTTATTGCAACACGCTGAATTGTCTCTTACCTAATTTGATTTCTGTGATTGTTGTGGCGGTAATTGTGACTAAATGATGAATGCCTCATGAAAATTTTGTTGTTGTAGGATCTTTCATTGTTTTGGCTGAATAACTCATATCTGCGTTCACTGCTAGAGTTGAGCTGACGTTCTCAAGTGTACATCCTCTAGCTAGATCCGATGATTGTTTGGATTTGGTAATCGTGATCGACTGAACTGCTGATCCGAAGATTGATTTGATGGTCATTTTGACCGAATGAACTGCTGATCCGAAGATTGTTTTGATAGTCAATGTGACCGAATGAACTGCTGATCTGATGAATACCGAATGAACGCAAGAGTTCGCCGCGATCATGGCGAGCGGGACTTTCCGGGCAAGCGGACGTTCCGGGCAAGCGAGGCGGCGGCGCTGGCCATGCGCCGGGTCATGGAGCGCCACGGTGACACCACCAGTATGCAGCAAGCCTAGCTAGTTAGCATGAAACAGATTAGGGCCTCTTTGGATCAAAGGAATTTTGGAGGATTTCAAACCATACGAATTTTTCCTATGGAATGCTTTTGGATTGTAGAATTGACACCACCAAATTCCTAAGGAATCTATCCTTTTACCCTCCATTCCATAGGAATCTCAACATGAGGTCCAACCTCTTTTTATTTTTTTCTTTGAGAAGTCCAATGCACTCGTACTCTATCTCTCTCTACTCTCTTCTCATTCCTGCAAAATTCATGTGTTTGTTTTCCTGCGCGCCATCCAAACACATCTCTTACAAAATTCGGGCCTCTTTGGATCAAAGGAATTTCATAGGAATTCCGGAGGATTTGAAACCATAGGAATTTTTCCTATGGAATGCCTTTGGTTTGTACTATTGACATCACCAAATTCCTAAGGAATCTATTCCTTTGCCCTCCATTCCATAGGAATTTCAACATGAGGTCCAACCTCTTTTTATTTTTTCCTTTGAGAAGTCCAATGCACTCATACTCTATCTCTCTCTACTCTCTCTCTCCATTTCTCCAAAATTCTTGTGTTTGTTTCCTGCGCGTCATCCAAACACATCTCTTACAAAACTCCTATGTTTTAAAATCCTGTAGGAATTGAAGTGCATGACATTGCAATCCTTTGTTTTCCCTATTTCTATGTTTTGAAAATCCTTTAAACCAAAGAGGCCTTCCTATGTTTTAAAATCCTGTAGGAATTGAAGTGCATGACATTGCAATCATTTGTTTTTCCTATTCCTATGTTTTAAAAATCCTTTAAACCAAAGAGGCCCTTATCTCTGATGCAATTACAAATTGGTAAGAATTGAGGATGAACTCAATGCTTGCTGCCTTAGATTTATTGCAACACGGTGAATTGTCCCTACCTAATCTTATTTCTTGATTGTTGTTGTGGTAATTGTGACTGAATGATGGGCACTTCATGAAATTTTGTTGTTATAGGATCTTTCGTTGTTTTGGCTGAACAACTCATATCTGCGTTCACCGCCAGAGTTGTGCTGACGTTCGCCAAGTGGCCATCTTCTAGCTAGTCGCATGAAACACTCTGCAATTGTTTTGACCGTAATGGTAATTGTGACCGAATGAACTGCTGATCAGGTGAATACCCAGTGAAATTTTTGTTGTTACAGGATCTATCATGGCTTGGGCTGAACTCTTGCGTCTCGTTCCCTGCTAGAGTGGAGTTGAGTTGAGCATTAGGGCATCTCCAGCCAGGTTTCAGTTCGGCATTTTTTAGCGATAACGCCGACCCGCACCAAAACCTGAGGGGGGGGGGCGATTTTACCAGCCGTTCGGCGACCCAGAAAAGAGAACGGCGATATCATTTGAAACTTCCACTTCCCGTCCCAAAAAATAGAGCCCGAGTTCGGCGATCACGGCAGCCATAGTTTGGCCAATCATATTACAAAAAACGCCACAGGTGGGTGATCAAATAGTTTAGATCGAATCACAGACGGGCGCGCGCGGTGTGGGCAAACGTAGGCAATCAGGCAGAGGCGTTGGCCGGCGTCGGAGCAGGCGGCGAGCTCGGCGCAACATCGTCCAGGTCGATGACGGGCGATGCATCCTCCAGGTCGACGGCGGGCGTGACATCCTTGTCGACGACGGGCGCGTCATCCTCCAGATCGACGACGGGCTCGGCATCCTTGTCGACGACGGGCGCGGCATCCTCCAGGTCGACGTGTGTGCTCGTCGGCGCGGTGGTGTAGCTGGTGCCACCAGACGACGTAGTCGGGGCCGGGGCCGGGGCCGGGCTGATGTCGCTCAGGATGAGGGTGCACTGCGCTAGGAACCAAGCTCTCACCTCGGGGGTCATCGCGGCCGGGTAGCCCCCCGTGAGGAAGGCGATGTCATTGTTCCTCTTCTTCGCCGCGGTGCAAGTCCTGAGGAGGTCGATCTTCACCTGCGAGTTGGCCATGAGCGCCGCCCATCTCTGTTTGGCGACCTCCTCCCTCTTGTCGGCCTGGGCCTGGGCGTCGGCGATGCAGGTCACGATGGACGCCTGGAGCTTTGCCGCTGCCGGCGCGCCGTCCCTTGCCATGGCTTTCTTGTGGCCCATCGGCGGACGACCTTCGGACGCACACGCAGCCACCGCGTCGGGAACGCACTCTTTGCCATTGCCGATCGACCGGCGCACCTCCGCCCACTTCTCGCACCCCTCGATGACGACGAAGACGTGGAGAAACTTGAAGTCGGAGCCCTCGTCGTTCTTGTACGCCTCGAGCATCCGGACGATCTCCATCTCGCGGTTGGCGCCGCTCTGTGGCGTCATCGAGATCTCCTCCTGGATGCCGTGCCACTTGTTGCAGGAGGCCTGGATGTTCGCCCAATGGTTCGCCATGGCCTTCTGGCCGCGGTCGGTGATGCATGAGGCGAAGTAGGGGTCGATCATCCGGCGCTCGTCGTACGCAGTCTTCACCCGCTTCCAGTAGTTGTCGACGTGCTGGTTGGCGCCGACGATCGGGTCCATGCTGATCGTCTTCCACGCCTCGGTGAGGAGGACATCCTCCCTGTTCGCCCACTTGATGTGAGGCTCGACGGGGGGCGGGGGTGCCTTGGGTTCCTTGCGGGGACGGCCAGGACCACGGCGCTTTCGGCCTTCGCCGGCGGGATCTGGCCCCTCTGGCACTACCGGCGTCTCGTCCACCTCGTTGTCGTCGCCCTGCGCCTCCGTCGCCTGCGTGCCGGCAGAGCACCCTTCGCCGTAGTCGCCACCTCCCTGCGTGAAGAACTCCCCGCTGTGCTCGAGGAAGCCCGGGCTCGCCGCCGCCGCCATCGAGCCAGCCACTATGATCGCCTCCATGTAGCTGCTATCCTGGGTCTGAAGTCCGGCCATGATCGCACGGCGGTGGGACGGGGAAGCTGCGTAGCCCGGCGAGGCGCCATACATCATCGGCGGATGGTAGGGGAAGGTGAGGTTGGGGTTGAAACCGCCCAGGGGGTCGCCTTCGACGAACCACGCAGGCGTCGGGTGCGGTGACGGGCGTGGTGACGGCGACTTCTTCCATCTGGCGAAGATGGGGCCGAAGGCGGTCTTCCGCTTGACGAGCGGCGCTCTGGCTGCGACCGGAGTAGACGGCTCATCCGGCGCGACCTCACATCCTCCAACTCCTCTTCCTCGGCGGCGGCCTGCTCCTCCGCCTGCAGCTGCGCCATCAACTACCTCTGCCGCTGCGCCGCCTCCCTCCCCCGGCGCTTGACGTTGGCTGTTGCCAGGCGCTCTCTCTCGGCGATCCACTCTTTGTTGGTCATGCCGGGCGGCTTCTCCTTCGGCGCTGTTGCTTGCGCGGTTTCTTGCCGAGATCGGAGGCCGCGGGAATGGATACGGCGGCGGCGGCGCGGGGTCCTGTGAATCGGGCGGGAGCCATGGCGTCTAGATCTCGGGGTGGGTGGCAAATGGCGGGAATGGAGTGGGGGGAGAGGTACATGAGGGGGGAATATGGAGGGAAACGCCGAAAAAAGGGAGGGAAATCGTCTTCCGTCGCCGATAGTTGTGGCCCACGCATGTATTTCGCACCCCCAGGCCGAACCCAGCGCGCTGGGTTCGGCGGCGCGAAACGGCGCAAAAACGGCAAAAAGCGGCGCTAAATCGGATCCTGGGGGGCGACTGGTGCGTTTTCGGCGCGAAAAACGCCGTTTGGGGGGGGCTCGGGGGGGGGGGGGACGGCTGGAGATGCCCTTAGGCTCTATCTTAGTCTAAGATTATTTGCTGAGTGATGCGACTTTTTTTTGTACGATGTCCAAACGACAGCCCGTCCCACGTGAATCTCTCCCGCGTAGCTAGTTTTGGTGGGCCCAGCCCAAGAGTACTTAGGATAAAGCCACGTAGAGTCGTACAGAGTTCGTACGTAAATCATCGTACGCAAAGCATTTTCGTTATTTGCTGACAGACGGGATGTTGTGACTAGTTTTTAGAACGAACATATAAGATTAGCACCACAAGCTCATATGCCCCTCTATTAACAGCCACTCTCGAGAATGCGAGAGGAAAGGTGCAGGGGGAGGTGACGAAGCGGTTCGCTGTAATCATGGCAAGTGGTACGCTGCGCTAGAGTTGAGTTAAGCGTTGCGCTAGTTCTAAGAATAGTTGGTCAGAACTGAGTGCTAGCTCAGCAGAGGCAGCGAGTGCGCGTCCCAGTGAAGACCAACTTAAATGGAAAATCGCTACTGAAGAGTCTCATCTTCTACCTAACAACGGATAGCCAAGGGAGAGATCCGTCCCCTTTGGTCAATGTTTTAAAAATAGTTATTGACAATGGTCGTTGGAGGTACTATATATCATAACAACAGACACAATACATGAGTCCACAAGAGCTTGTGCATGACAAGATTGCAAAACTGTGAGCCGGCTAGTACAAAACTATATAAACTAGGAGGTGGTCTAAGCAAGGGGGACCTATTTATCATATATAGTTGTAATGTGTCAAAACTAGTATGGAGGTTTTTTGAGATATAAACTAGTATGGAATTTTGTGAGATATTGGGGAGAAACAAATAAGCATGCCACATCCACATATTAAGACTACTTAGAAAACAAATCACTGTGGCACCACAAAACCTTGGACCCTAAGAGCACGGACGTAGTGCAAATGGATCCACTGCTCGGATGTCGCTATTGAATGTGCTAGTGATCATATGTGCTCCACTAATGTTAAGATCCGCATATCATACTGTATTATGTATATACATGCACTACTGTTAAGAAGGTGAGTTGGATCGGATCGCGGAGACTAGGTTGCTTTCTTTGCAAGAGATTGAACTTAAAAGTCAATCTAATGCAAAAGTAGCACAAATGTTGCGAGAGGGGAAACTCAAATGGTATCAGAGAGCTAAGGCTCAATTTATTCTAGAAGGAGACTCGAATATTCGTTATTTCCATAATGTTGCCAACGGAACGCATAGGAAAACACAGATTCATTCTCTTCATCAGGATGAAGGTCTGATTGAGGGACAAGAGTGTCTCATTGCTTATATCACAAAGTTCTATAAAGATCTGTTTGGGCCTCTCAAGTCTCCAACGAGGAAAACATTTTTTTTCTTAATGCTCCCTTCTCGGAAGAGGAGATAAAGAAGACGATATTTCAAATGGAGCATAATAAGGCACCTGGCCCAGATGGTTGTCCGGCAGAGTTTTACTAGCATTTTTGGAAGGTCATTAAGGATGACCTCATTGAGATGTTTGGTTGCTTACATAGTGGACACCTAGAGCTATATCGTCTTAATTTTGGGGGAATCATTTTGTTACCTAAGGTTTTGGATGCATAAAGGATACAACAGTATCGACCAATCTGCCTTCTCAATGTTAGTTTCAAAATCTTTACAAAGGTTGCAACTATTAGGCTGAATTCGGTGGCAGATCATGTGGTAAAACCTACGCAAACTGCATTTATGCAGGGTAGGAATATCCTTGATGGGGTCGTGACTTTACACAAAACCGTATATGAGATGCATTTGAAAAAGCTAAATGGTGTAATTCTTAAAATAGACTTTGAAAAGGCCTATGATAAGGTGAACTGAGAGTTTCTCCAACAAACTCTGAGAATGAAAGCATTTTCAGAAGAGTGGTGTGTTCTAGTTCACAATTTTGTGGTTGGAGGTAGTGTAGCTATCAAAGTCAATGATGATGTTGGACGATACTTCCAAACCAAGAAAGGCTTAAGACAAGGTGATCCGCTTTCGCCCATATTGTTCAATATTGTGGCAGACATGTTAGCGATCATGATTGAAAGAACTAAGGAAAATGGCCAAATTGAGGGAGTAATTCCACATCTTGTCGATGAGGGATTGTCTATTCTTTAGTATGCAGACGATGCGATTCTTTTCATGAAACATGATTTGGAGAAAGCGTCGAACCTGAAACTAATCCTTTCGGTATTCGAGCAACTATCCGGATTAAAAATTAATTTCCATAAAAGTGAATTGTTCAGCTTTGGCGAGGCCCAGGCTGCTGCTGCACAGTATGCCGAGTTATTCGGATGCGAGCAAGGTCAATTTCCTATAAAGTATTTGGAAATACCAATACATTACAGGAGGTTGACTAATGTAGAAGGGTGCCAAGTGGAAGAACGTTTGCACAAAAGGCTTGATAGTTGGAAAGGGAAATTGTTGTCACTTGGCGGAAGACTGGTACTCATTAACTCGGTACTATCTAATATGTATTGTATATGATGTCATTCTTTCAGTTATCTAAAGGAGTATTGAAAAAATTGCATTATTTCCGATCAAGATTCTTTTGGCAGGGTGACAGCGAGAAAAAGAAATATCGTCTAGCCAGATGGGATGTAGTTTGTCGCGGGGGAGCTAGGTATTCATGACTTACAAGTCAAGAACTTAGCTCTACTTGGTAAATGACTATTTAAGATTAAGGATGGATCACAGATACGGTTCTGAGAGGACAAGTGGTTAGGTAATACCACACTCAGAGAACAGTATCCGGTATTATACACTATAGCGCGACATAAGGATGATACATTGGCTACGGTCATGCAAACATCAACTCCTAATATTACGTTCAGACGAGATTTAATCAGGCCACGAATTTCTTGGGAGGCTCTAGTTAATAGGTTAACTACGGTTACCCTAACACCAGGCACGGATGAGTTTCGTTGGAAAATCACTAAGAACGGGAAGTTCTCGGTGGATTCCATGTATAGGGATATGATCCAATCAGACATGTCGGTCGATATTTAAAAAAATATATGGAATATGAAGGTACCGCTAAATATTAAGATCTTTGCGTGGTATCTTCGTAAAGGGGTCATACTCACCAAGGATAATCTTGTCAAACGTAATTGGCATGGGAGTTCTAAGTGTGTTTCTTGTTCTCACGATGAGATGATTAAGCACTTATTCTTTGATTGCACATTTGCGCGTTCTATATGGTCCGCTATCCAAATGGCTTCGAACCTTTATCAGCCCACATCCATTGCGAATATATTCGGTAACTGGTTAAATGGGGTGGATAAATGAT
Organism: Alopecurus myosuroides; assembly: GCA_028641055.1. Lineage (NCBI taxonomy): Eukaryota > Viridiplantae > Streptophyta > Magnoliopsida > Poales > Poaceae > Alopecurus > Alopecurus myosuroides. Next base: position 28,764,197 of record CM054060.1, read on the forward strand.
TCAATACTATTTTTAAGATAGGAGCGCTAGCCGTTATTTGGTCCACTAGTGCAGAACATGGCATTAGCCCCGGTTGGGAATGGCCTAATGCCCCGGCTTCCGAACCAGGTTTCCCACACCCGGGCTAAAGGACCCCCTTATGCCCCGGTGGGGTTACCAACCGGGGTAAAAGGCGTGCCCCACGTGGGCTCTGCACAGCGAGCAGGCATAAGTACGTAAGCATAGCTCGACATAAGTACGTAAGCATAGCTAGACTCGCCGGAGTCAGACTCGGAGGCGGAGCTGCTGTCAGACGAGCTATCCTGGCAGCAAAGGGGGCGGACTAAGGTGCCGTCGAAGATCTTCACCTCCAGCATGTCCACCTCCTCGTCCTTGAAGTACCTGAATGTGAGCATGTTGCCCGCATTTAGCTTGTGCATGCGCGCGAACTGCCCCCACCCATAGCGCAGGTAGAGGTCATCGCCACGTCGCTGCAGGACAACACGCACGGGCCCGTTGTCACAGCCCTCCAACCGGAGTGTGAAACTATAGGGCCCCTTGCGCTCGAGGAGGATCGCGGATATCTTCTCCGGAAGACGGAGTCTGTTCTCCTCTGGGTGGAACAGGTGGACGTAGAACTCCGGTAGCCGGAGACCGTCCTCCTCCTCCTCCTCCTCCGCCGCAGCCTCCTCCTCCTCCTCTGCAGCAACAGCGCCGCGCCGTTTACGGCGTATTGACCCCTTTACACCGCAGTTTGCCCCCTTGTAGCGCTTGATGCCCCCTGTGCTCCGCGTCCGCGTCCACGTCCACGTCCGCGAGTAGGAGGCGTCGCTTCCTCCTCTTTAATGACTATGGCGCCACCACCACATGCATTCGATGCACGCGATCCACGTGGACGTCCACCACGTACAGGGGTTTCTTCGACGGGGACGACGCCGCGCCCACCGCCGGTTACACGCGAACCACAGGACGTCTCGCCACGTCTAAAAAAAATAGCAAATAGTATCAATTTCATCAGTTCGCAACAATTGCATATAATCTAATAAAAATATAGCTAATAACATCCATTTCATCAAAATTTCTTATAGATAACAGCTAATGGTACTAATAGCTAACAAGTCCGAAAAGAGAGTAACTATATGTTCGAGATCCTCATTTCAATTATAAATGCAACGTTGATGAAATATTTAAACGTATGAATACACACCGAGAGTTACATAGCTCGGGCTCATTTTATTTAACCCTAATACATCACGATGTAATAATATCACTTATACATATTCATGAAACATCTCTCAAAGTAATTAACTCCGACCGGGTCCTAAGCCGCGGGGTGCTGAGTCGCGGGTGCTACGGGCCCATAGGTAAGGAACCCTCACATGGTCCTAGCTCACGTGGTAAGGAACCCTCCGAATAATCGACCAACTGCTGCTATACTCCCTATCGAACAAGTACATGTAGCGACGGACATGCTCGTCCGCCTCCCTGATACGCTGTTGTACCACCTCCTCAGGGGCCGCCTCTCTCCGCACCGACCGTGGCCCACGAGATGGCCACCAAAGAATATCTGGGTCGACCACGTCACCCGGATTTCTCACCAAGCCGCGTACCCTGGTACTAAGGACCTCCCAGTGTCAGCTGGGCGGGGCCCAATCCCGGACATCGCCCGGCGGGTCCAACAGAGACATCGTCGCCAAGGAAAATAAACTAAAAACACATGCATGATATATGGACTAAGAAAATATTCCTAATTAAGTAAAAATTCACTAAGTAAAAATTCCACTAATTATAAACATTCACTAAGTAAATTTCTAAACTAAAATTCCTATATTATAAAATTCATCTAATGGTACTAAGAAAAACTTAATTCACTTCTAAACTAAACATTCACTAAGAAAAATATAGGTAAGTCCAAAACCTAAATTTTTTCTAAGTCTCCAAAACCTAAATTTTGGTAAGTCTCCAATATCTAAATTTTTTCTAAGTGTCCAAGACCTAAATTTTTTCTAAATCTCCAATACCAATATTTTTTCTAAGTTTCCAATACCTAAATATTTTCCAAGTCTCCAATACCTAATACTAATCTAAAACTAATACTAAATCTAACACTAATCTAACACTAATACTAATCTAACACTAATACTAAATCTAACACTAATCTAATACTAAATCTAAAAGTAATCTAATACTAAATCTATCACACACTAAATCTAACACTAATCTAATTAATACTAAATCTAACACTAATCTAACACTAATACTAATTAATCTAACACTAACTAATACATGCAGTGAGGAGGATGAGGGCGCGGAGGCGATCTCACCTGAGGAGTAGGGCACGGCGGCGAGGAGGAGGGCGGCGCGGGCGAGGAGGGCAGAGGGCGATCTCTCGGGCGGCACGAGGACGGGAGGCGCGGGGACGTGCGGCGCGAGGACAGGCGCGCGGCGTAGAGGCGCGAGGAAATGCGGCGTCGAGGAGCGGCGGCGTGAGGATCTCCGACGGCGAGAATCGGGCAGCCTAACGGCGTCGTTCTAGTTCTCGTCGCCTGGGACTTAGAAATTCGGGCAGCCTAACGGCCCTCGCTTGCCCGCCCACCTCCCCCCTTTTTCCCAGGTTGGTAACACGAACCGGGGCAAAGGGCCCAAAATTTCAGTTTTGTTTTTCTGGCGCCAATTGTTTCCTTTCGAACATTTAAAATACTATTAAAATACGTTTCAAATATATTTCAAATGGTTTAGAATTTGGAGAAACTTTCAATATGAAAAGTGTTTAAAATTGCGTAAACATTTCAAATACATTTTCTGTTTTATAAAATAATTATTCTAACTAATTAAACTAGTAACAATTTTTTAACTTTTAATCATTTTAAAAAACCTATTTTATGAATGGTTTAGAATTTGGAGAAACTTTGTATATGAAAAGTGTTTAAAATTCTGTAAACATTTGAAATACATTTTTTGTTTTATAAAATAATTATTCTAACTATTTAAACTAGTAACAATGTTTGAAAATTAAAACATTAAAAAAACTAGTTTATGAATGGTTTAATCTGCAATGTTTGATACATTATTACAAAATAGTCTAACAATATTACATGAACCATGAAGGTTTAATACGTTATCACCAACTATTGCCGCCATTGTTTACTTCTCTATCGTAGCCATGGAGCATCTTCCTTATTTAACGCGATGCTTGGGTCAGTTTTCACTCTAAAGGGTGGAATTTCTTCAAAGTTATTATAATCTTCTGACATGTATGTCCCGTCCTCCACTCACCCAATGTTTCTTTTTTCCTGAAAGAACTATGTGCCGCTTCGGCTCACCGTATGATGTATTAGAATTCTTATTATTTCTTTTCCTCGGTTGGGTAGACATGTCTTTCACATCTTTGGCTAGGACGAATGGTTTGCTTCTGTACCCAAAATTATTGAGATCCACTGTTGTCATTCCATACTGCTGGTCATCTTGACCCATTGGCACCGAAATAGAGGGACCTTAAAATTAGGTCCATAGTCAAGTTCCATATATCCGCTATGTAACCATAATATGTGTCCTTTGTCCCAATGTATCCGGTTGCATCGAAACGGACACCACTATTCTGGTTGGTGCTCTTTTTATCTTGTGAGATCGTGTAAAATGTATTCCCATTTATCTCGTACCCTTGGAAAGTCAGTACAGTCAAAGATGGTGACCTGCCCAACAAGTAGAGCTCATCTCCAACAATGTTGTTATTCATGAGTTCTGCCTGCAACCAGGCGCCGAAACTATCAATGTGTTCATCATTAATCGAGGATTCAGACAGTCCCGGGATTTTAGACCGTATAATATTCTTGTGTTCCTGGATATAAGGAGCCACAAGGTGGACATTTGTAGAACTGTGTAGTGTGCTTTAGTGAAAGAATGTCCGTCCATAAATATCTTTACTTTTCTTCCTAGCGTGCCTTTTCCACTCATTCTTCCCTCATGCCGCGATTCGGGAACACCAATCGACTTAAGGTCTGGAAGAAAGTCAACACAAAACTCAATTACCTCCTCTGTTCCATAACCCTTGGAGATGCTTCCTTCTGAGCTAGCACGGTTGTGAACATATTTCTTTAAGACTCACATGAACCTCTCCAAGGGGAACATATTGTGTAGAAACACATGACCGAGAATGGTAATCTCTTTGACTAGGTGAACTAGGAGGTGTGTCATAATATTGAAGAAGGATGGTGGGTACACCAACTTGAAACTGACAAGACAGTGGACCACATATGTCTATAACGCTGATAGACTTTCTGGATTGATTACCTTCTGAGAAATTGCATTGAGGAATGCACATAACTTCACAATGGGTAGTCGAACATTTTCTGGTAGAATCCCCCTCAATGCAATCGGAAGCAATTGTGTCATCAACACGTGGCAGTCGTGAGACTTCAGGTTTTGAAATTTTTTCTCCGCCACATTTATTATTCCCTTTATATTCGACGAGAAGAAGGACGGGACCTTGATACTGTTTAGTGCTTCAATAAAGATTTCATTCTCTTCCTTGGTAAGAGCGTAGTTGGCAGGACCACCTTGAAACCGCTCAGGATTCTTGTTGTCTCGTCTTTTCGTGTGTTGCTGGTCCTGCCGTGCTTCAGATGTATCTTTTGACTTCCCATACAAGCGAAAGAAACCTAGCAGATTCACGCAGAGATTCTTCGTCAGGTGCATCACGTCGATCGCAGAGCGGACATCTAGAATTTGCCAATAGGGTAGTTCCCAAAATATAGATTTCTTCTTTCACATGGGTGCGTGTCCGTCAGCGTCATTCGGAACATCTTGTCTACCCGGACCCTTTCCAAACATTACTTTCAAATCCTGCACCATATCAAATACATCATCACCAGGTCGGAGGATAGGCGTCTCCCGGGTATCTGCCTCACCATTGAAATGTTTGCCAGCTTTTCTTAAGGGGTGCCTGCGCGGAAGAAAACGACGATAACTGAGGTACACAACCTTTTTACATTTATCCAGATATACACTTTTGGTGTCATCTAAACAGTGCATGCATGCATTGTATCCCTTGTTTGTATGTCCAGAAATGTTACTAAGAGCAGGCCAATCGTTGATGGTTACGAGCAACAACGATCGTAGGTTAAATTCTTTTTGTACTTGCTCGTCCCACACAGGTACACATTCTTCACACCACAACTGTAAAAGTTCATCGACTAATGGCCTTAGGTAAACACCAATGTCGTTGCCCGGTTGTCTCGGGCCTTGGATCAGCACTGGCATCATAATGAACTTCCTCTTCATGCACAACCAAGGAGGAAGGTTATAGATACGTAGAGTTACAGGCCAGGTGCTATGGTTGCAGCTCTCCTCACTAAATGGATTAAATCCATCTGTACTTAGACTAAACCATAAGTTCCTTGCCTCACCTGCAAAGCGCGGGAACTTTCTCTCGATTTTTCTCCACTACGACCCATCAGCGGGGTGTCTCAACATCTCATCTTTCTTACAATCTTCCATGTGCCATCGCAAAAGTTTGGCATACTCTTTGTTTATGAACAAACGTTTCAACCGTGGTATTATAGGAGCATACCACATCACCTTTGCAGGAACCCTCTTCCTGGGTCGCTCACCCTCAACATCGTCAGGGTCGTTTGGTCTGATCTTATACCGCAATGCAGTGCATATCGGGCATTGTTCCAAATTCTCGTACTTCTCACCGCGATAGAGGATGCAGTCATTAATGTAGGCATGCATCTTCTCCACGTCTAATCCTAGGGGGGCATACAAGCTTCTTTGCTTGGTATGTACTGTCGGGCAATTCATTGTTTTAGGAAGCTGCTTCTTCACTATTTCCAGCAATTTTGTAAATTCGCTGTCAGTCACACCATTCTCGGCATTCCATTGGAGCAATTCTAGTGCGCTGCCCAGCTTTTTCTGCCCGTCTTCGCAAGTTGGATACAACAATGTTTTGTGATCCTTTAACAACTGGTTGAACTTCATCCTCACCTTTTCAATATCGCTTTTGGTCTTTGCATCCGTAATAGCCTGGCCAAGATCACATCTGGTGCCTGCAACTCTGATTCCACTTCATTGTTATCTTCCATTCCAGTACCGGCACCGTATTCAGGGAACATGTCATGATAGTTGTCATCATTCTTTTCTTCTTCGTTGTCTTCCATCATAACCCCTCTTTCTCCGTGCTTGGTCCAACAATTATAGCCGGGCATGAAACCGGATTGAAACAAGTGAAAGTGGATGACTCTGTGAGAAGAGTGTTCCTTCTGATTCCGACATACAGCACATGGACAACAGATAAAATTATTCCGGTTATTTGCCAGGGCCACCTCGAGAAAATAACCCACGCCTTTCATGAACGTGGCAGAGCGTCGGTCAGCGTACATCCATTGCCGGTTCATCTGCATTATATGATTATTAATTAAGAACTGTTACAGAACACCATGAATAAAGAAATGACCAATGTTACATCGACAGATGAAAGGTTAAAGTTGGTACCTCGACCGAGAAGGAAAGAAGGATGAGAAAGCTTATTTAATTAAGTGTGGCTCGGACAAATTAAATCGTGCTTGTTTTCTACGAGCTGAGATGGCGTTATTCTCCCGGGCATTTCATCAAACACCTCTTGTGCATAGGAGGGAAAAAAAATGAGCACAGACCACACAACTAGAAATATGTCCTCCAAACTCCAAAGTGAGTGGCATAAGGAGAAGAGAGGGCTGGCAGGGTTTATATATAGTGTGTGTGTGTGGGGGGGGGGGGGGTCATTTTCCCTGGTTGGTTGCTCCAACCGGGGCAAAAGACCCCCCACACCACGCGCCTGAACGGGCTCTGCTCGTCGAGGGTCTTTACCTCGGTTGGAGCCACCAACCGGGGCAAATAACCCCCACACCACGCGCCCTGCTCGCCCCGGCCCCACCTTGCAGTCTTTTGCACCGGGTGGTGGCCGAGCCGGGGCGAAAGGGGTGCTCGCGAGTGAGCAAAAGCCCCATTTTCCACTAGTGGTCGCTATGTCTATGTAGAAATGACTAGATTTTCAATGATAAAAACTTTTCTCCTATGCAGTTCTATTCAGATGCACAGATATTCTCCGTTCGTGGCCCATATTACAGCGGGGGAGTTTTGAGGCATTTTTACGGAGGCGTGTGCATGGCTGGAGCAGGTGGCGACGGATATTTTTATCCCACATGGATGACCGTTTGATATACGGATTACAGCTCCATAGCATCGACAATCTACATCCGATGGATTTGTTTAGATTTCTCGTATTTTTTCCTTTCAGATTTGGATTTCGGCTGTGTGCATTATTATGATGCAGAGGCCGGGTGTAATGCTTAAACCTTTTAAATAATAAAAGCCCTTTATAAAAAAATCATACTGTATTATGCATATGCAAGAACCCTCAATTTCTTCCAAATGTACAAGTATCTCTTGTCTGTATTTCCTTGGTTCTAATATTGATGTATGTCTTATTACCCGCAAAACCTAATTTATCACGATCTCTTTCTCTTTGAGATAGGAATATAAGATTTATAGATTTTCCCTTATTTTTAAGTATTACTACTTTATTTCCGGACCGTAAGTTCCCACGGGCCTGTTTCGTAGTGCACATGTAATACGGGTGGAAAAATTCCGGCCCTCCACAGGTCCGTATTGTTTACGGCCGGAAACGCGGCAAAATCGGATTGGGCCGGAAAACTATACAACGAACCAAGCAGTCAAATTGGGCTCCGTCGGAAAATAGCTCGGGTCCGCAAATTACCTGGGTTTTGGGCTAAGATACAGTAATCCAAGCGGGGCCTGAGTGATTTTATAAACCCTTGCCGGGTAATATGTGAGTGTCCTGGTATTTTATACTACCTTGTAAGAACGACTCAAAACAATAGATAACTTGAAGGATATATTACTTCTTCTTGCAGCTTTTTTTTTTCTTCAATCTTCTATGTTTTTTTGTTGATATTTATTCCAGCTGTTAGCTGAGCTCCAACATAAAAAAAAAATCTTCCTGAGGATCTTCTTCTCTGGCCATTCATTGTTGTAGGCAGCGTTAGGGCATCTCCACTCGCCCCCTCCCCCCAGAGTCCCCCCAGGCGGCCTTTTTAGCGCCGAAAGCGGCGAATAGCGCTGTTTTCGCACCAGCTGCCCCCTAGAACCCCAAATAGCGCCGAAACGGCGCTAGTTCGCGCCGCGGCACCCAGACGAAACCCAGCCCGCTGGGTTTGGCTTGGGGGGGGGAGGGGCAAAAAGGCGATGCAGCCCACGCGGGCCAGCTCTGTCAGTGACGCGTCGGAAAACAGCGGGAATAGAAACCCCCGCCCGTGATTTTCTTCTCGGCGCCCGCGCCGATCAAAGGCTGCCGGAGTAATGGCGTGGCGGACGGTCAGTGCATGCGCCCCAGTCAAATGCTGCCGGAGTAATGGCGTTGGCGGCAGCGGAGGCACGCGCGGCGCAATAAATGCCCCGTCAGGCTACAAAAAGGCCCCCTCGCCGCTCTCCCATTCTCGACGTCCACCTCCTCGCCCTCACCGCGCTCGCTCTCGCCACCCTCGCCGCACCCCACCTAGACACGATGACTCGCCGGTTCCGTGCCTGCCGCAACTCGCCGTTGTACTGCCGGCCCGCAGCCGCGACGCGTGGCCACAACGACGGCGACAACGACGGCGAGTTCCACTACGAGGAGAACGATAAGCCGGCGCAGAAGGAGGCGGCACCCGAGCAGCAACCGACGCAGGAGGCGGCGCCCGAGTAGCAGCCGGGACAGGAAGAGGTGGCGCCCGAGCAGCAACCGGCGCAGGAAGAAGCACGACGCAGGAGGATGCACAGGCGGCACGCGGCGTGCCACTCGTTCAAAACCTGGCGGAACGAGGAGGCGTTCCACCGGGTCCGCGCTGGCCTCGAGTAGGCATCAGCGGTGGCCGAGGCTGCCGCCGTTCGGGCATCCTTGGAGACCCACTAGAGGGAGGAGGCGGAGCGCCAGGCCTACCGGCAGCTCACCGCAAACGCGGCGTCGGGCGAGCAGTAGGCGCTCGTCGCGCGGTATGAGAGCGACCGGCGCAAGGTGGTGCTGCAGAGCGAGCGGCCCAACCGCCATCTCTCCGAGCAGGCGCAACTGCACCGGCTGTGGATGCAAGGTAGGGCGGAGCGGCGCTGGCTCGCCACGGTGGCGAACCCGTCGACGAGCGCCCCACCGCCCTTTGCCGAGAACGACCACGAGGCTGGCCCCTCCAACCGGTCGGCCTACGATGACTGCGAGGAGGACGACGAGGACGAGGATGACGCCTAGGAGGAGGGCGGCGTCCAGGCCGGGCGATCGCGGCGAGGCTCGGCTTGCCGTAGTTTTTAAGTTTTTTTCCCAATGTTTTTAGTTAAATTTCTGTCGAAATCTATGAAAATTGCGTCGAATCAATAAAATTGCGTCGAATTTATTTTTTCGAATTATTTTGGGCCGAGTGTTGGCCTGGGGGGCGACTGGGAACCCTGCCCCCCCAGGTTCCAGATTAGCGCCGTTTGCCGCCGCGGCGGCCAAAAACGGCGGCGTTTTGGGCCCTGGGGAGGCGACACGGCTAGAGATGCCCTTAGAACTCGTCCATATTTGCACTTTTAAACAAGAGTACAGAACCAATTGTCCTAAAAAGTAAACAATGAATGTTAATGCGTATTCTAGAAAATGATTACTAATTTAGATTACTTATTTTTTTTTCTGTTCATAATGTTTGTGAGTGTCATATGGAAACCCAAACTTTGCCAAATGTCCACACTCAGCAAATGTGAGCGCTTCTTCGTACCACCTGCTCGCCTCATTTGTGGGTTGGTGGGGGGGGGGGGGGGGGGAACCACCTGCCGTGGGAGGTGTACAAAAGTTACGTCCACGCCACCACGCCGCACTATACTACGAGACCTACCACCTTTTCGCCACAAATGCAACAACTTCAACAATGATGTGGCACAGTTCCTTGTCGGTGTGCGTACCGAGCTCTAATGAATCAGAAAGAGCATCTTGCTCGAGATGAAGGGTCGGCTACAGAGTCCTCAGAGTCAAAAGAACAATTGTGGACTTCGCTTTGGAAACTCAAGGTTGTGCCGAAAGTGAGAGTATTTTGGTGGCGGGTTCTTTGTGGAATTTTGCCGGTCGAAGTTACTCTTAAGAACAGACACATCAAGGAATCGGGTCGATGTAATGTTTGCATGGCTGAAGATGAAGATCTTATGCATGCTTTGGTTAATTGCTCTCATGCGAAACGCTTCTGGACGGAGGCACAAAGCTGCTTGGACATCAGTCTGCCAAGACTCCATCCAGCAACCTGGGATCGTGATATTCTTTGTGACCCTCGTTTCAGTACAGAGGACAGGGCCAAGACCATCACGGTTATGTGGGCTATTTGGCATTCCCGGAACAAATGGACACACGAGGAGGCGAAAATGGATCCTGTTACATCCATGAAACTGACTCGTGAAACGCTACAGTTGCTGGAGCTTCCTGCTCAGCACGCTTTTATCCTCCCGGGCTATGGTTGGAGACCTCCCGAGGAGGGATGGGTCAAAATTAACACCGATGGAGCTATATCCTTTACTGATGGTAATGCAGGAGCTGGAGGGGTTGTGCGCACATCGACTGGTTTTACTGCGGCGTGGAGCAAACCACTTCCTAGCATTACCGATCCTCTGGTGGCAGAAGCTTTGTCAGTTTGGGAGGGAGCCTTTTTTTGCAAAACTAAGGGGATACCCGAATGTGATAGTGGAAATAGACTGCCTGGAGTTTGTGAACCTTTGGGAATCTCGTCACAACTCAAGATCAGTTGTGGCACCGGTGCTTATAGATATTGGAGAGTTAGTTTCAAATTTCAATAGTTTTCGTATTCAGCATGCAATAAGATCAGCTAACAATGCTGCCCACCTTTGTGCAAAGCATGCAAGCACGCTGGTGGTGACAGAGTGTTGGTTTGATTCATATCCTAGCTTCTTGGTATCGACTCTGCTTGCAGATCGAGCCTTGAGCTCCTCTATTGAATAAAGCTCTCTGAATTGCCTCAAAAAAAAAAGTTCCTTGTCGGTGCCGGTATCCCCGGTTACATACTCAAAACCTCCCCAACAAGGTCATGTCCATCCCCATGGGGCCCTTGATTATGCCAATGATACAAAACATCGAGGCCAAGCTGCGGAACAACACTGCTCCTGACAACATAGTTTGCGCCCACGCCCATGTCGGTGTCCGTGACGCTCCTGCTAGTACTGCTACAACCGCAAGTAGTGCGGTGGTCGCGGCTCATCTTCGAATCAGGAAGCACATAAGAAGGTTGAACACTGGAGAAAGCGAGGGGTAAGGTGAAGGTGATGAAGCAGTTTCCGCGATCATGGGGAGCGGGACGCTGCGGGCGAAGAGGCAGCGGTGCTGGCTATGCAACACCACTAGTATGCAGCAGACCTAGCCATGAAACAGAGATTGTATTTGTTTATTCCATCTTAGATAAATGCAATTACAAACCGGTAAGAACTGGGAACTGAGATTTTACCTCAAGGCGTGTGTTACCCTGTTGGGGGCCGCCCTCAGTATTATATAGGCCGGTTAACCTAAACACCGGAAAGGGATATACATGAGTGGTTACAACCCTAGTATCTAAACCAAATACCGTAAGTCTTATCAAAACGACTTCGGTGTACAACTTGTGAGAAAAGCTAAACAGCTACCTAACTTTATTCGGTTAACAGGAACACTATATGCTTGCTTGCTTAGATTTCTTGCGGCACATTGAAACTTCTCTGCCTAATTTTATTTATGTGATTGTTTTGATAGTAATTGTGACCGAATGAACTCTGATCCGATAAAATACCCTGCGATTTTAATCTTCTATTATAGGATCTATGTAGTTGAAGTTGAGCTGCGATTTTAATTCGGGTGGGGAATTTGGGGAATATTTGGGCATGCGTCGGTGGTTAATCTTAATCGTGAGCCAGAGAGAGTGAGGTGAGAAATAGAATAAGTCCACTAGGACAAATTTACATTACTAAAAAATAAAAAAAAAACTGAGTACTTTTAAGTACCTCTGGGTACCTCTAATCTAGTACCTCTGGGTACCTCTTATTTTTTAATCATTGGATTAAGTTTGATAAACGGTTGTAAAAAATGCCAATCATTCTAAAACTTGTAGTTGGAAGTACTATACAAGATTTTGTTGAACATCTAGATTAGCAGCACAAGCTCATATGCGGGTTTATCAACATCCATCAGAGGTTTAGTCACTACTGGATTCCTGCACTTCGCCGAGTATCAGAAAGACTCGGCGAAGGGCGAAAAACACTCGGCGAACTCTTTGCCGAGTGCCACACTCGGCACACAGCACTCGGCGTCTTACATCTCGGCAATCGAAACTTCGCCGAGTGTCAGACCACGGGGTGCTCGGCGAAATCTTTGCCGAGTATTTTTTGTGAACACTCGGCAACGTTTCCTGGAACAGGTTCCGTCCTTAGCCACGTAACGGAACGGTGCTCGACGGTTTGCCGAGTGCAACACTCGGCAAAGTTCCTGGGCCCAGGCGTCCATGGTAGCGCCACGTGTCAGGCTTTGCCGAGTGTAACACTCGGCAAAGAGCCTGACACAAGGCGTCTATGGTGGCGCCACGTGGCCTGTACGCCGAGTGTCACGACACTCGGCAAGGAGGCAGGCCCTGTTCGCCGAGCGGCCTACACGCCGAGTGTCGTGGCACTCGGCAAAGCTGGCAACCTCTTCGCCGAGTGCGTGCGTTTGCCGAGTGTCGCTTCGCCGAGCGGGCTCACTCCACCGAGTGAGGCCTACGCCGAGTGTCGTGACACTCGGCATATTCCCCTCCGTGTACGCCGAGCAAGAGTTTGCCGAGTGTCGCACTCGGCAAAGATGTTGCCCAGGCGACCAAATGGCACCTGGGAGCAAACTTTGCCGAGTGTTTTGGGGCCACTCGGCAAAGACTTGCTCCCAGGTGCCATTTGGTCGCCTGGGCAACCTCTTTGCCGAGTGTAACACTCGGCATAGTGACCATTTGGGTCTTTGCCGAGTGTAACACTCGGCAAAGACGTTGCAAATTTTACAGCAGCTTGCTGCATTTGCTTCAATCCCTGCAAACAGATCAAAAATTGTATTGGTTTCACAATATTCAGTACCAGAACACTCCAACCATACATCTTTCAACAAAATAGCAACAAATGCATAACATCAAACACATATTTGCACCAAAATAGCTACAAATGCACCAAATATCTCCATAAGCATATAATACATGTCACAAATGTTTAAGCATCATCGTAGAAACATCCTAAGTAGTTCAAAAGTCGACAAGTTCATGTTTGTTGCCACAAGAACGACGGGATCCTAAGTGAACTATGACGGAGGTCTACGGAGCCGACTCGTCACCGCCAGCTCGATCGCCGTCCTGGTCCATGTTCTGGGTTCCCGATGATGAAGCATTTCCCTATAAAGATCCATATTAGCCGACTAAGCTGGAAAAATGAATCAGTTAACAAGCTGCAAGCCAACTTACCAAGTTGATGTTGAACGGCGGTAGAGGAGGTAGAGGAGGAGCTGATGGATCCCGTGGAAGAGCGCTGACCATCTGCAAAGATGAAAAGAGTTAGACCGGTGAGTTTACACGCATATAATGATGAATGGAACTAAAATAGTGAAAATAATACCTGCATCATTGCCTGCATCCATGCATGCTGGCTACTCATCTGCTCCGCCATTCTTTGGACCTGTTCTTGGGACTCCCTCGCGATCCGCTTGTTTTCATCAACTTCATCCTACGGGATGTTTAATGTCAACAATTGCGCAACGGAAACAAGATATACGGGTGCTGAAGAATGATTGTACCTGCATAGCGGCGATGGCATCTAGTCCTGGCCGTGGGCGGCGCTCGATAGAGGGCGATGAGCTGACCGACCTCGCACGGATCTGGGAGAGTGTGGGTGTACCTGTGGTATCGAAGGCGCCATTGGCGAAGGCAAATCTGCCGTTCCTTCGACCCTCTCCCGCAACCATAGCAACCTGTGGATCATAGGGGGCCGTGAAGGGGTCACACTCAGGGCCGTGCTTCTCCTTCATCTTCTCGACGTACTTCTCCCACTTCTTGCCGGTTTGCGAGTTGATCCACTGCTGATCAGCCGGTACATCAGGTTTCAGCACCTTGGGGGTCCGGGTCCTACGGAAGGCCTGCATGCGAGTGATCTCATTGCCCTTCTCGGCCTACAATTGAAAGCAGAATTATATTAGCAAAAACCTATAAAGTTACAAAGAACATTGCATTGAAACGGTTATTTACCTCTCTCTGGACGATGCCGGTGAGGGTGAGGCCGCCCTGACGGTGTCCCTCGCCTAGCAGAAGACGTCGGGCCCGGCACGCGGCGTGTTCCGCCTTGTACCCGTCGCTCACCCACTTCGCGACCATCACCTTATAGCAAGGCAGCTTGTTGGCCAGCCACTGAGGCACCACCTGTTTGAAAAAATTAGACCCACGTGAGACCACCCGGCGGCCATATACGAATAACTTTAAAGACTATGTCCATACCTTCAAGTATTGGACCTCCGACATGTGAATCTGTCGGGCGTCCTTCTTGGACAACGTGGTGTTCAAGTATTTGGCGTAGAACTTAACCACGCACAGCACACGCGCCTCGTAGTGCATGTCACGGATAAGCTTCTTGGCCATCTTGATCAGCACAGCCGTGGCCCTACCCTCTTCCCCCTCGACGCAGGTGAAGTAGTCCTACAACCATTGCAGAAATTGAATACATTAGCACGATATATATATATATTTCACGAAAGATATTGCCCTTAAACCATTTAGCATTGGAAAATATACTAACCCAGAAATCCGTAATCACCCGGGTGCCTAAGTGGTCGTACACCCGGCCCCACTTGTCCGCCACATCGGGCACCTGCTCGTAGTGCTTCCAGGAAGCAGCTGGCTCCTCCTTGCCATCCAGGGTGACCAAGCCTGGGAAATGCTTCTTGCAAAGAAGCCCAAGGATGCCGCTCATGGGCCGTGGTGGCCTGGGCCCCACATACGCCAAGGACCTGCACGTGCACAAAAGAAAAACAAGCTAGTTAGTTATGTTTTGATGAAAAATTAATATAGCAAAAATGTAGCAACAATGATTAACAATCACTTACGTGTCGCCGTCCGGTCTGACCAAGTGGTGCCGGTGGGGGTATGGCGGCTCAGGTAGCCGCGTGGGCCCGCGCAGAAAAGGTTTCTTGTCCGCGGGCCACACTTTCCCTAGCTGGGGGAGCGGGTGTGCGAACAAGTCCTCGTCCTCCTCGGACTCCGGGTCCGAGGGCTGCTGCTCCTCCTCCTCGTCCCGGTCAGACCCGTCCTCGGCGTCTGATCCCTCCTGCTCGTGCTCCTCCTCCTCCTGCTGCTCCTCATCCTCCTGCTCCTCCTCCGAGTCAGAAGAAGTAACCGAGGGCAAGGGGCTCTGTGAGCGAGCAGCCCGGTGCGAACCACGCCCCCCTGGGCGACGGGCCGGGGCTCTCCGTGAGCTAGAGGTCTCCTCCGTGCCCGCAACCCGTCGTCGCCCTATCAGTTTGCGCGCGCCATCCTCAGATCTGGCGTACAAGCCCGTCACATGGGCCTTCTTGGCGGTGCGCTTCACCCCCTTGGGGGCCTTGGAACCTGCCATGTTTCACCTGTTATGACACAAGAGGGAACCCGATTAGTACAGGTGATAACAAATGTTAAAAAGTTAAATAAACAAAGAGTAATTCATACAAAGCATATTATGTACATGCAAAAATAAATTAAAGCGCAATTAAAATAGTAAAGTGTCACAATTTCACCTTTTCTGTACTTAAATCCTGACATTTGTCATGTGCACGATTTTCTGCTGAAAATCTCCTCCCATGAGCTTGAAGAACCTGATCTTGTTCACGGCCATGTGCTCCCAGAAGTAGTGCTCTTGCCACTCCCTGCACCGATATTTTGGTGACCAAAATAACAGCGTAGGGAGTGGCAAGAGCACTACTACTGGGAGCACATGGATGTGAGCAAGATCAGATTCTTCCAGCTCATATGGGAGGAGATTTTGAGCACAAAATCGTAAGTGCTTGGAGACTCTAAGAACCATGACAAACGTCAGGATTTTAAGCGCAAGTAATGTAATAGCAATAAGAAGTTCGGAATAGAAAAATAAATCCTGACATTTGTCATGTGCACGATTTTCTGCTGAAAATCTCCTCCCATGAGCTTGAAGAACCTGATCTTGTTCACGGCCATGTGCTCCCAGAAGTAGTGCTCTTGCCACTCCCTGCACCGATATTTTGGTGACCAAAATAACAGCGTAGGGAGTGGCAAGAGCACTACTACTGGGAGCACATGGATGTGAGCAAGATCAGATTCTTCCAGCTCATATGGGAGGAGATTTTGAGCACAAAATCGTAAGTGCTTGGAGACTCTAAGAACCATGACAAACGTCAGGATTTTAAGCGCAAGTAATGTAATAGCAATAAGAAGTTCGGAATAGAAAAATAAATCCTGACATTTGTCATGTGCACGATTTTCTGCTGAAAATCTCCTCCCATGAGCTTGAAGAACCTGATCTTGTTCACGGCCATGTGCTCCCAGAAGTAGTGCTCTTGCCACTCCCTGCACCGATATTTTGGTGACCAAAATAACAGCGTAGGGAGTGGCAAGAGCACTACTACTGGGAGCACATGGATGTGAGCAAGATCAGATTCTTCCAGCTCATATGGGAGGAGATTTTGAGCACAAAATCGTAAGTGCTTGGAGACTCTAAGAACCATGACAAACGTCAGGATTTTAAGCGCAAGTAATGTAATAGCAATAAGAAGTTCGGAATAGAAAAATATTACAAGCTATAAGTTTCGAAGTGACACACAAATAGTGAAAACTAAATGCTAATTATACATTGACGGTTACATAGTTGGAACACAAATGGTTCAGAACCCATTGTCTACATCCTTGGGATCATAACTTGGACCGGGATCATCATCGTCGTCGCTATCACGGGTG
This sequence comes from Alopecurus myosuroides, assembly GCA_028641055.1. Lineage (NCBI taxonomy): Eukaryota > Viridiplantae > Streptophyta > Magnoliopsida > Poales > Poaceae > Alopecurus > Alopecurus myosuroides. Next base: position 28,781,164 of record CM054060.1, read on the forward strand.
TACCACCACTCTTCCATGTAGTTCGATGGTGGACCGCTCGGCTCCTCAACATCGGGTATGTGGAGACGTTCAAGTAGTTCCACGTCCTTAGAGTTAAGAACAGCTGGATCGTCGTCTTGCTCACTCTCGGCGCCCATGCCATCATCACCGTCGTCTTCTACCATTTCGTCAATTGTAGGCAAGTCGATGCTGAACCGGCCGGTGAGCCCATCGGCGTCCTCTTGATAGAACTCTCCCTCATAGGTGATGGGGTTTATGCGCTGGTGGTAATCTTCATCGTTTGGAGGAGGTGGTCTATTACGCGGTGGCACCGTGATCACCACATCCCACCCCTGGAGACGTTTCATAGTTTTGCATGGGTAGGGGAGATAGAATACTTGGGTGGCATGTTGTGCAATGATGTAGACATCATCTCCCCCATAGACAGATGCTCGTTCAATTTCGATCAATCCAATTTCAGGATTTCGTCTCACTCTAGTTGGATCGAACCAATGGCATTTGAATACAACCGGGTTCTTCTTGCCGAAATGGAAATCGAGCTCATAAATTCCCTCGACGATGCCGAAGTAATCACCACCGGCATTCGTGAAGACCCCGAAATTATTTGTCTTCCGGTTCGGCCGTTTCTCATCGTAAGAACGGGTATGGAAGCGATACCCATTCACATCGTAAGATGTGAATGTCTTGAGGGAGTAGGTGAACCCGCGGGCAAGTTGCCGCAACTCGGGACTCATTTCCTTGTCGGTTAAAGCCTACAAGGTCAATAGGAGTGTTACTTAAAGCTAAGATCGGCGTAAAATATGTCTCACTAGAAACCATGTAAGATAGAGTGTTACTTTTGTGGCGAACCAACTAATGAAACCGCCGCCTCCTTTGCCACCCTTCTTAAAAATAGTAGTCTTCTCCTCGTAGGTAGGTTCTCGGGAATGATGTTTCCAGGTTTCTTTCTCAAATAACCTAGGTGCGGAATGACAAAAATCGGAGTTAGACACAAACTATGGGAATGAAAGCTTGTGAAAAGAAGGTGTTGAGCACTTACTCAATGTAGGGCTTTACTTCCGCCGTGTTCTTCAGGACACACGAGAGAATAGCCGTCCATTGTTCATGTGAGTCTACTTGCTCTTGCTTCGCGCCACTTGATCTGCCACCAAGCCCTGCAAGTATGCTAAGCTCGGGTGCATCCGCGGAGTTGGGGTCATTATTGTACCGAGAAACTGGATTATGACGAGTGGGAAGACTTTCATGATAGTACTTTGTCGTAAAGTTTGCCACCTCCTCGTTGAGGGTTGCCTCACATATGGATGCTTCGATGCGACATTTGTTCGTGCTTTTCTCTCTAAGTTTCTTCTGCTCTCTCTCGGTTGAAAACATCCAGCGGTACTGCACAGGGCCACCCAATCGTGCCTCTTCAGCGAGATGCAAGAGCAAGTGTTGCATCGGATTAAAGAAGCCGGGGGGAAAGATCGCCTCTAGGTCCACCAGTAAGCCGGCAACCTGTTCCTCCAACTTAGCAACCACAGCTCGGTCTAATTCCTTGGCACAAAGCTGGCGAAAGAAAAAACTCAACTTGGCTAGCACTAGCCAAATTTCCTCATCAACGTATCCTCGAATCATGACAGGCATGATCCGCTCAATCCATACGTGGTAGTCATGACTCTTGAGCCCTGTTATCCGAAGCCCTGCAAGATTCACTCCCCTCATTATATTAGCTGCGTACCCATCAGGGAAGAAGAGACAGTCCAAGATCCACTGGAGAACTTCTTTCCTTTGGGCCCTAGTCAGGCAGAAAGGGGCCGGTGGCTTCGTCCAGGTTTTTTTGGTTTTGGTGGGAGGCTTCATGTTTAAATGTTTCCTGTCACATAGCTCCTCTTGATCGACTCTTGCCTTAACGTTATCCTTCGTCTTCTCAAGATCCATAAGTGTTGCCCAAAGGGCCTCGGCGATATTTTTTTCCGTGTGCATGACATCAATGTTATGTGGAAGAAGAAGATCCTGCATGTAAGGGAGCTTCCACAGGCATGAGATGTGAGTCCACTGGTGCCACTCTCCATATCCCAGAAAGCCAGTCCCGTCGGCATTGAGCTCCAGACTTTCTAGCTGAGCCTTCACGTCTACACCGGTCATCAAAGTTGGTCGTGGAGCATCGACAGCTACATCTTTCGTCCACTTCTTTTTATTTCGCCGGTATTTGTGACCAAGACGAAGGAACTGACGATGTTGGTCAAAGCATGAGTATTTTCCACCCTTTTTGAGCCAAAGGAAAGTCACAGCCTGGTAGCACACCGGACAAGGCCACTTCCCATGAGTGCACCAGCCGCAGAATATCGCGCGAGCCGGAAGGTCATGCAGGGAAGTGAAGTACCAAACATACATATCAAAGTGCTTCTTTTCTGCGGCGTCGTATGTCCGTACCCCGGTGTTCCAAGCAATGAGGAGATCATCTACCAGCGGCTCCATGAACACGGACATATTCTTCCCTGGATACTCAGGCCCTGGAATTATCAGCGACAGGAACATGTTCTGCCGTTGCATGCACACGCCGGGGGGGAGGTTCATCGGGATAACAAACATCGGCCAACAACTGTATGAGGCAGACGTCATACCATATGGGTTGAAACCATCGGTTGATAACGCAACGGCTACACTCCTGGGGTCACCCGCTTTCTTCTTATGTTTGCCAACGAAGTCCTTCCATGCTTCACCATCAGACGGATGTATCATCTTATGAGGACGGTACCTCTTCCCGTCTGACGGCCATCTCATCTGTTTCGCAGATTCCTCGGTCATAAAAAGCCTTTGGATCCGCGGTATGAATGGAAGATATCGAAGGATCTTTTTGGCGACCGTTAGCTGCGTCTTCTGACCATTACCGGAGTCCACCTCCAGAAACCTAGAGGCCCCGCATTTGACACAGTACTTTGTCTTCTCATGCTCTTTCCTGAACAACATGCAACTCTTCGGACAACAATCTATCTTTTCATACGGCATCTTAAGGGAACCGAGGATTTTTTTCGACTCGTACATGTTCTTTGGAAGAAGGTGTTCCGCCGGCAAGAGGGTGGCAATAACGGTCAGAAATGCATCAAAGGCGGCTATGCTTACATTGTGCTGGCTTTTGACCGCCATAAGCCGGCCGATGGCATCAAGTTGAGAAACTCGTGTATGCTCGTGCAATGGTTTTTGTGTCTCAAACAATGTGTCATAGAACTCTTTCGTGCTCTCCTCCGCATACTCGGGGGCATCTCCCTCACCGGTTGGATTTTCAGGTGCATGTGCAGTAGTGAAATCATCTAACATCCTGTCAAAACCGGTATCAAAATCGGTCGATGCATCCTCAGTGCTAGGTGCCACCTTCTTCTTCTTCTTTCTACGGCGTACGGGATCGGCAGACTCGCCATGGTACACCCAACGGTAATAGTTTGGCATAAACCCGTACTTCCCAAGGTGATCAGAAATGACTATCCTCGGTTTCTCTGTCATGTTACGACAACGACTACAGGGGCACCATACATCAGACGAATCGTCAACTCTAGCAAATGCAAAATCCAAGAACTGGTTGGTCTTTGTAACCCAATCCATTGTCATATCCTTCACACTCGGTCGGCCACTGTACATCCACTCGCGTTCCTCCATTTCCACGCTGATGAATGCTCAGACATATTAACATGTGTTTAAAATTTAACAAGTTTGTTTAAATTGTCTACAACATACTGCAAGTTTTACGCTTTGAATGCAATCCTACATGCCTACTAGGTAAAGATAGGTCCTAATCCCACCCGTGGATGTGTAGCTTGTGTTTGTTTTCCATGTCTACTCCTATCCGAGACAAATTTCGGCAGCACCTCCCCGCTGTTCTCCTAATACACGTCTCGACCACGGGGGTCGAGAGAATGTGTACTCGGAGAACAACAGAGAGGCGCCACCGAAATCTGTCTCAGATAGGAGTAGAACATGGAAAACAAACACAGCTACACATCCACGAGCTGTCCAAAAAACGTGGACAATTCGAAACAGTCGCGGTTATAAAAATATAGATCTTTGTATATAAATATATACAAAGAGTTCTATTTTTATAACTACAACTCTTCCGAACGGGAGACGCCTAGGGTAACGCGACTAGTTTGGTGATCTACAAAAAACAACTATAAAGAAAATCTAAAGATCGACCGAGGGGGAGGGTTTTACCCTCAAAGCGTGGCCGGCTGTCGACGAAGATGATCGCAGACGCTGCCGGCCTGCGACGACCCTCCTCAGCAAATCCCCACCTGCTCCGACGCTCCTGGCCTCAACCTCGATCCATGTCCTGCAAAAGGGAAGATGTAGTGTTAATAAACAACATATATACTACTAATTTAGTCATGGCTAATGAGCTGAAAAATTCCAAAGCTAAGACATGCAAACGATATAAAAATACGCACATAATACTACCCACTCATTGAACAGTCGATCAAGTAACATCTCAGCTATTTACATGATTGTGCGCCATGACTACAGAGGGCTGCTATTTACATGATTGACCACATCGACGCGATAGTCGCCATGCGTGGCTTGGTGGTTGCGGAGTATGAAGGCCGCCGCGGGCCGCGCCATTGCCGGACTACCATATCCAAAATAAAGGATTATCAGGTTTAAACTTGATTTAAATTTGCTTTATACCCTCCTTGGTATTTTTGCAACTGATTCGGTGCAACGGAGTAGTAAGATAAGAACCAACGGCAGACAAGTAGCGACGTGATGCTACCATGGACGGCCCTTGCGATGTACTGCTGCATGCATTGCAGCCAACTCCGGACGACAAGAGGCAGAACCCTGATCCTGCCGCAGCGGCAGTCGAAAAAGCAAAGCGAAAAGGATGACGTTGGCACAGACGCGAGCCAGCTAGCTGCGTCCAACGTGCTGCGTGTTTATGGGAACGAGTTTACAGAGAATTTCTAGCTAAACCAGTTCTAATTTTTTCGTTACTAAATGGTGCTAAAAATAAGAATGCGTTTCACTAATCTATAAAAAAGCATAATGGCCATTTTTTTCTTAAAAAATAATCGTTTTTCATGATCCGCACGGAAGCCAAGTCTTCTTTATCCTACAGTAGTTAGCCAAACAGATTTGCCCTCAGCCCGATCGGGGTTTTCTCCGTCGAAGCCACTCAAGGACCACCTGGACTACATAACTCGCCCTGGGTGAAGCCTAGTCATGGGCGGCATTCAGCTCACGAATCCCGCAATTACAACATAAAAACTGCATATCGATCATCCATTACACAAGCAAAATTCAGCACGAAAACCACAACTCACATATTGTAGCTCAAACAAATCCTCACAAATTCGGTGCTAGAATCCGCACAAATAAGTAATATCACTAGGGGCAAGAAGGTACGAATTAATCCTATGTTGCTCAATAGTGGAGCACAACTGTTGTGCTGATTGACAATAGCTGATTTCCTGATATTTAAAATGGTGTCTATCCATGAAGCACTGCACAAGCTGAACCTCATCGTAACGGGGATCTGATAAAATTCTAGGCTATTACCCTCATGTTTCCAGGACCAGGAGATTCCAAACAACGATACCGTAGAAACAGTGGTACTACAAATTATTTTACCTGCATATATACACTGGATATGCCGTTAGGGCGAGCTAAGCTAATTAGCTGAATCTGGTAAACTGAATCCAAGTTCTAATCGAGCAGCTAACTACTGTTCTGCTGGCCACTGATTCTAGTAAATCATGTCTCAATCTAGTACACTGAATCAAGGAAGCAACATATGCTAGAGGGCCGGAGGTTGCTACAGAATTTGGAGTTGCACAGGGATGCATCAGCTACAACCTACGGACATGGACAGAGGAGTTGGCAGAGAAGCTCTTCGGGCGCCGGGGAATCAAAGCGGCTGTGCCGTCGGGTAGCGTAGGAGCTTGCCGGAGGTCCGGAGAAGTAGTACGGTGGCGAGGTCGCCGGTGAACGGACTGGCGCTTTCTCTCTCGCGGGGCAGCAGCAGTGCAGATCAGAGGAGGGGGCGGGGAGGAGGGGAGGCTTACCGATGGTCGACGCCGTCGTCCACGCTGCAGACTGCGGGCGAGCAGCCCGGGCGGCGGCAGATCGAGGAGGGCCTAGCGGCGGCTCGGTGGGGGGAGGGAGGAGGAGGGGGCGGCGGCTCGGTGGGGGGAGGGAGAGAGGAGGGGGCGGGGAGGAGGGGAGGCTTGCCGGGAGGAGGAAGGTGGCCGGCGGCGGCTGGGTGGGCGGCGGCGTCGGAGAGAGGGAGTACGGCGTGGCGGCGGCTCGGACGGGGTGGGAGAGGTGGGGATCGATGGAGAGAAAAGAAGAAAGGATAGGGTTGCGGCCGGCCCGCCATATTTTTGTTCCCGGTACACGTCTTTGCCGAGTGTCAAATGTCGGGACACTCGGCAAAGTACGTGGATGCGACTGCCAGTGCATTGTTTGCCGAGTGTCAAATGTCGTGACACTCGGCAAAATACGTGCATGCGATTGCCGGTACATTGTTTGCCGAGTGTCATTTGTCGGGACACTCGGCAAAGTACAAACATTAAAGGCTTTTACCTTGGTCTTTGTTTAAGTATACAAATAATCACATAATAATTAATATTAATTCTTATACCAACTTTAATTACTTTCACTATTGAATAATCCGTCTTTTTCTACACCGGGGCTAGTGTATCTCCGGAGAGGGGATCCGGAGCGTCGGGATCCCACCTAAACCAATGTTTTGCCATGCCATGTGTGTTAGAGTGTATCATGGGTGTTGGGTGCCAAAGATACCATCACTCTCTATGGTGGGGCCTCACCGACGTCGGATTCTCTCTCGCGGGTTCCCGGACTGCTCACACCCCGAAACTCCCGGATCTGACGTAACGGGGGGAATCTTGCAAGGAGGTGGGCCCTACCATTGTCAAGGGTGTTCCTTGGGCCTAACATGACACAACCAAGCAACTAGTTCCACTTTGCTACCCACTTCCGGCTCACGCAGAGGGGGCTAGACGCCGGTTCCGTCTTTATCTACACCGGGGCTAGTGTATCTCCGGAGAGGGGATCCGGAGCGTCGGGATCCCACCTAAACCAATGTTTTGCCATGCCATGTGTGTTAGAGTGTATCATGGGTGTTGGGTGCCAAAGATACCATCACTCTCTATGGTGGGGCCTCACCGACGTCGGATTCTCTCTCGCGGGTTCCCGGACTGCTCACACCCCGAAACTCCCGGATCTGACGTAACGGGGGGAATCTTGCAAGGAGGTGGGCCCTACCATTGTCAAGGGTGTTCCTTGGGCCTAACATGACACAACCAAGCAACTAGTTCCACTTTGCTACCCACTTCCGGCTCACGCAGAGGGGGCTAGACGCCGGTTCCGTCTTTATCTACACCGGGGCTAGTGTATCTCCGGAGAGGGGACCCGGAGCGTCGGGATCCCACCTAAACCAATGTTTTGCCATGCCATGTGTGTTAGAGTGTATCATGGGTGTTGGGTGCCAAAGATACCATCACTCTCTGTGCTGGGGCCTCACCGACGTCGGATTCTCTCTCGCGGGTTCCAGGACTGCTCACACCCCAAAACTCCCGGATCTGACGTAACGGGGGGAATCTTGCAAGTAGGTGGGCCCTACCATTGTCAAGGGTGTTCCTTGGGCCTAACATGACACAACCAAGCAACTAGTTCCACTTTGCTACCCACTTCCGGCTCACGCAGAGGGGGCTAGACGTCGGTTCCGTCTTTTTCTACACCGGGGCTAGTGTATCTCCGGTGCGGGGACCCGGAGCGTCGGGATCCCACCTAAACCAATGTTTTGCCATGCCATGTGTGTTAGAGTGTATCATGGGTGTTGGGTGCCAAAGATACCATCACTCTCTGTGTTGGGGCCTCACCGACGTCGGATTCTCTCTCGCGGGTTCCCGGACTGCTCACACCCCGAAACTCCCGGATCTGACTAAACGGGGGGAATCTTGCAAGGAGGTGGGCCCTACCATTGTCAAGGGTGTTCCTTGGGCCTAACATGACACAACCAAGCAACTAGTTCCACTTTGCTACCCACTTCCGGCTCACGCAGAGGGGGCTAGACGCCGGTTCCGTCTTTTTCTACACCGGGGCTAGTGTATCTCCGGAGAGGGGACCCGGAGCGTCGGGATCCCACCTAAACCAATGTTTTGCCATGCCATGTGTGCTAGATTGTATCAAGTGTGTTGTGTTCCAAAGATAGCATCACTCTCTGTGCCGGGGCCTCACCGACGTCGGATTCTCTCTCTCGGGTTCCAGGACTGCTCACACCCCGAAACTCCCGGATCTGACGTAACGGGGGGAATCTTGCAAGTAGGTGGGCCCTACCATTGTCAAGGGTGTCCCTTGGGACTAACATGACACAACCAAGCAACTAGTTCCACTTTGCTACCCACTTCCGGCTCACGCAGAGGGGGCTAGACGCCGGTTCCGTCTTTTTCTACACCGGGGCTAGTGTATCTCCGGAGAGGGGACCCGGAGCGTCGGGATCCCACCTAAACCAATGTTTTGCCATTCCATGTGTGCTAGATTGTATCATGGGTGTTGTGTTCCAAAGATAGCATCACTCTCTGTGCCGGGGCCTCACCGACGTCGGATTCTCTCTCTCGGGTTCCAGGACTGCTCACACCCCGAAACTCCCGGATCTGACGTAACGGGGGGAATCTTGCAAGTAGGTGGGCCCTACCATTGTCAAGGGTGTCCCTTGGGACTAACATGACACAACCAAGCAACTAGTTCCACTTTGCTACCCACTTCCGGCTCACGCAGAGGGGGCTAGACGCCGGTTCCGTCTTTTTCTACACCGGGGCTAGTGTATCTCCGGAGAGGGGACCCGGAGCGTCGGGATCCCACCTAAACCAATGTTTTGCCATGCCATGTGTGTTAGATTGTATCATGGGAGTTGTGTGCCAAAGATAGCATCACTCTCTGTGCCGGGGCCTCACCGACGTCGGATTCTCTCTCGCGGGTTCCAGGACTGCTCACACCCCGAAACTCCCGGATCTGACGTAACGGGGGGAATCTTGCATGTAGGTGGGCCCTACCATTGTCAAGTGTGTTCCTTGGGCCTAACATGACACAACCAAGCAACTAGTTCCACTTTGCTACCCACTTCCGGCTCACGCAGAGGGGGCTAGACGCCGGTTCCGTCTTTTTCTACACCGGGGCTAGTGTATCTCCGGAGAGGGGACCCGGAGCGTCGGGATCCCACCTAAACCAATGTTTTGCCATGCCATGTGTGCTAGATTGTATCAAGTGTGTTGTGTTCCAAAGATAGCATCACTCTCTGTGCCGGGGCCTCACCGACGTCGGATTCTCTCTCTCGGGTTCCAGGACTGCTCACACCCCGAAACTCCCGGATCTGACGTAACGGGGGGAATCTTGCAAGTAGGTGGGCCCTACCATTGTCAAGGGTGTCCCTTGGGACTAACATGACACAACCAAGCAACTAGTTCCACTTTGCTACCCACTTCCGGCTCACGCAGAGGGGGCTAGACGCCGGTTCCGTCTTTTTCTACACCGGGGCTAGTGTATCTCCGGAGAGGGGACCCGGAGCGTCGGGATCCCACCTAAACCAATGTTTTGCCATGCCATGTGTGCTAGATTGTATCATGGGTGTTGGGTGCCAAATATACCATCACTCTCTGTGCCGGGGCCTCACCGACGTCGGATTCTCTCTCGCGGGTTCCAGGACTGCTCACACCCCGAAACTCCCGGATCTGACGTAACGGGGGGAATCTTGCATGTAGGTGGGCCCTACCATTGTCAAGTGTGTTCCTTGGGCCTAACATGACACAACCAAGCAACTAGTTCCACTTTGCTACCCACTTCCGGCTCACGCAGAGGGGGCTGGACGCCGGTTCCGTCTTTTTCTACACCGGGGCTAGTGTATCTCCGGAGAGGGGACCCGGAGCGTCGGGATACCACCTAAACCAATGTTTTGCCATGCCATGTGTGTTAGATTGTATCATGGGAGTTGTGTGCCAAAGATACCATCACTCTCTGTGCTGGGGCCTCACCGACGTCGGATTCTCTCTCGCGGGTTCCAGGACTGCTCACACCCCAAAACTCCCGGATCTGACGTAACGGGGGGAATCTTGCAAGTAGGTGGGCCCTACCATTGTCAAGGGTGTTCCTTGGGCCTAACATGACACAACCAAGCAACTAGTTCCACTTTGCTACCCACTTCCGGCTCACGCAGAGGGGGCTAGACGTCGGTTCCGTCTTTTTCTACACCGGGGCTAGTGTATCTCCGGTGCGGGGACCCGGAGCGTCGGGATCCCACCTAAACCAATGTTTTGCCATGCCATGTGTGTTAGAGTGTATCATGGGTGTTGGGTGCCAAAGATACCATCACTCTCTGTGTTGGGGCCTCACCGACGTCGGATTCTCTCTCGCGGGTTCCCGGACTGCTCACACCCCGAAACTCCCGGATCTGACTAAACGGGGGGAATCTTGCAAGGAGGTGGGCCCTACCATTGTCAAGGGTGTTCCTTGGGCCTAACATGACACAACCAAGCAACTAGTTCCACTTTGCTACCCACTTCCGGCTCACGCAGAGGGGGCTAGACGCCGGTTCCGTCTTTTTCTACACCGGGGCTAGTGTATCTCCGGAGAGGGGACCCGGAGCGTCGGGATCCCACCTAAACCAATGTTTTGCCATGCCATGTGTGCTAGATTGTATCAAGTGTGTTGTGTTCCAAAGATAGCATCACTCTCTGTGCCGGGGCCTCACCGACGTCGGATTCTCTCTCTCGGGTTCCAGGACTGCTCACACCCCGAAACTCCCGGATCTGACGTAACGGGGGGAATCTTGCAAGTAGGTGGGCCCTACCATTGTCAAGGGTGTCCCTTGGGACTAACATGACACAACCAAGCAACTAGTTCCACTTTGCTACCCACTTCCGGCTCACGCAGAGGGGGCTAGACGCCGGTTCCGTCTTTTTCTACACCGGGGCTAGTGTATCTCCGGAGAGGGGACCCGGAGCGTCGGGATCCCACCTAAACCAATGTTTTGCCATTCCATGTGTGCTAGATTGTATCATGGGTGTTGTGTTCCAAAGATAGCATCACTCTCTGTGCCGGGGCCTCACCGACGTCGGATTCTCTCTCTCGGGTTCCAGGACTGCTCACACCCCGAAACTCCCGGATCTGACGTAACGGGGGGAATCTTGCAAGTAGGTGGGCCCTACCATTGTCAAGGGTGTCCCTTGGGACTAACATGACACAACCAAGCAACTAGTTCCACTTTGCTACCCACTTCCGGCTCACGCAGAGGGGGCTAGACGCCGGTTCCGTCTTTATCTACACCGGGGCTAGTGTATCTCCGGAGAGGGGACCCGGAGCGTCGGGATCCCACCTAAACCAATGTTTTTCCATGCCATGTGTGTTAGATTGTATCATGGGTGTTGGTTGCCAAAGATAGCATCACTCTCTGTGCCGGGGCCTCACCGACGTCGGTTTCTCTCTCGCGGGTTCCAGGACTGCTCACACCCCGAAACTCCCGGATCTGACGTAACGGGGGGAATCTTGCATGTAGGTGGGCCCTACCATTGTCAAGTGTGTTCCTTGGGCCTAACATGACACAACCAAGCAACTAGTTCCACTTTGCTACCCACTTCCGGCTCACGCAGAGGGGGCTAGACGCCGGTTCCGTCTTTTTCTACACCGGGGCTAGTGTATCTCCGGAGAGGGGACCCGGAGCGTCGGGATCCCACCTAAACCAATGTTTTGCCATGCCATGTGTGCTAGATTGTATCAAGTGTGTTGTGTTCCAAAGATAGCATCACTCTCTGTGCCGGGGCCTCACCGACGTCGGATTCTCTCTCTCGGGTTCCAGGACTGCTCACACCCCGAAACTCCCGGATCTGACGTAACGGGGGGAATCTTGCAAGTAGGTGGGCCCTACCATTGTCAAGGGTGTCCCTTGGGACTAACATGACACAACCAAGCAACTAGTTCCACTTTGCTACCCACTTCCGGCTCACGCAGAGGGGGCTAGACGCCGGTTCCGTCTTTTTCTACACCGGGGATAGTGTATCTCCGGAGAGGGGACCCGGAGCGTCGGGATCCCACCTAAACCAATGTTTTGCCATGCCATGTGTGTTAGATTGTATCATGGGTGTTGGGTGCCAAATATACCATCACTCTCTGTGCCGGGGCCTCACCGACGTCGGATTCTCTCTCGCGGGTTCCAGGACTGCTCACACCCCGAAACTCCCGGATCTGACGTAACGGGGGGAATCTTGCATGTAGGTGGGCCCTACCATTGTCAAGTGTGTTCCTTGGGCCTAACATGACACAACCAAGCAACTAGTTCCACTTTGCTACCCACTTCCGGCTCACGCAGAGGGGGCTGGACGCCGGTTCCGTCTTTTTCTACACCGGGGCTAGTGTATCTCCGGAGAGGGGACCCGGAGCGTCGGGATACCACCTAAACCAATGTTTTGCCATGCCATGTGTGTTAGATTGTATCATGGGAGTTGTGTGCCAAAGATACCATCACTCTCTGTGCTGGGGCCTCACCGACGTCGGATTCTCTCTCGCGGGTTCCAGGACTGCTCACACCCCAAAACTCCCGGATCTGACGTAACGGGGGGAATCTTGCAAGGAGGTGGGCCCTACCATTGTCAAGGGTGTCCCTTGGGCCTAACATGACACAACCAAGCAACTAGTTCCACTTTGCTACCCACTTCCGGCTCACGCAGAGGGGGCTAGACGCCGGTTCCGTCTTTTTCTACACCGGGGCTAGTGTATCTCCGGAGAGGGGACCCGGAGCGTCGGGATCCCACCTAAACCAATGTTTTGCCATGCCATGTGTGCTAGATTGTATCAAGTGTGTTGTGTTCCAAAGATAGCATCACTCTCTGTGCCGGGGCCTCACCGACGTCGGATTCTCTCTCTCGGGTTCCAGGACTGCTCACACCCCGAAACTCCCGGATCTGACGTAACGGGGGGAATCTTGCAAGTAGGTGGGCCCTACCATTGTCAAGGGTGTCCCTTGGGACTAACATGACACAACCAAGCAACTAGTTCCACTTTGCTACCCACTTCCGGCTCACGCAGAGGGGGCTAGACGCCGGTTCCGTCTTTATCTACACCGGGGCTAGTGTATCTCCGGAGAGGGGACCCGGAGCGTCGGGATCCCACCTAAACCAATGTTTTGCCATGCCATGTGTGCTAGATTGTATCAAGTGTGTTGTGTTCCAAAGATAGCATCACTCTCTGTGCCGGGGCCTCACCGACGTCGGATTCTCTCTCTCGGGTTCCAGGACTGCTCACACCCCGAAACTCCCGGATCTGACGTAACGGGGGGAATCTTGCAAGTAGGTGGGCCCTACCATTGTCAAGGGTGTCCCTTGGGACTAACATGACACAACCAAGCAACTAGTTCCACTTTGCTACCCACTTCCGGCTCACGCAGAGGGGGCTAGACGCCGGTTCCGTCTTTTTCTACACCGGGGCTAGTGTATCTCCGGAGAGGGGACCCGGAGCGTCGGGATCCCACCTAAACCAATGTTTTGCCATTCCATGTGTGCTAGATTGTATCATGGGTGTTGTGTTCCAAAGATAGCATCACTCTCTGTGCCGGGGCCTCACCGACGTCGGATTCTCTCTCTCGGGTTCCAGGACTGCTCACACCCCGAAACTCCCGGATCTGACGTAACGGGGGGAATCTTGCAAGTAGGTGGGCCCTACCATTGTCAAGGGTGTCCCTTGGGACTAAGCGGCCCAAACAAACGCAAAATGAAAACAGGCGAAATTTTATTGAAATTCGGAAAGTGCGTACATATTCGGCGCGAATTTAAGCTAGTACGAAAAATTTCAACTAAAAACATAGGAGATTTAAACTACTCGATGACTGCCCCTACGCCTACGCATCGTCGTCTTCATCAGCGACGTCGTCGTGGCGGTGCTGGTTGGAGGGGCCGGCTTCGTCCTGGCTCGCCGCGGCGAGACGGCGTTGCTCCGCCCGCTCCGCTCGGGCCTGCAGGCGCAGCCGGTGCAGTTGCGCCTGCTCGGAGGGCGGGCGGTTGCGCCGCCGCTCACTCTGCAGCGCAGCCTGCCGGTCGGCCTCGTAGAGGGCAGCGCGCTGGGCCATCTGGCGGCGCACCGCTCGCGCCGCCTCCTCCCGCTGGTGCGTCTCCAGGGAGGCACGAACGGCGGCCGCCTCCGCCGCCGCCGCGGCCTGCTCGAGGACGCCGCGCACCTCGCGGTACGCTTCCTCGTTCTGCGAGGTCTCGAACGAGTGCAGCCCGGCGTGCTGCTCGGGCCACACTGGCTGCCTCCTCACCTCGCGTCTCCATTGGCGGGCGGCTCGCCGCGCTTCTCGCGCCTCGTCGTACTCGGGTGGCTGCTCCGGCGCCACCGGCTCCGGCGCCACCACATGCGGCTCCAGCGCCGCTTGCTGCGCTGGCGGCAGCTCGACGTCGTCGTTCTCGGGCCACGCGTCCCAGAGGTTCTCCATTGCGGCGAGGTTCGAGGGTGGGGAAAGAACGGCGAGGAGAGAGTCGAGACTGTGCGTACGGGGAGGGGGCGGGCACCATTTTTATAGCCTGGCCGGCCAATCGTCGCGCCGCGCGTGTCGCCGCTGCCGCCCCCGCCATGACACAACCAACCAAATAGTTCCACTTTGCTACCCACTTCCGGCTCACGCAGAGGGGGCTAGACGCCGGTTCCGTCTTTTTCTACACCGGGGCTAGGGTATCTCCGGAGAGGGGACCCGGAGCGTCGGGATCCCACCTAAACCAATGTTTTGCCATGCCATGTGTCAAGGGTGTCCTTGGGACTAACATGACACTTGAACACACACCACTACGATTATTTTTGAATTTTACGACTAGATTGAAATTCGAAGGAAGCGGGATACACGACAGTACGTGGATCTAAACATTCTAGGATACATGGACAAACCATTTGTCCCAGCCATCTTCTGGCTCAGGTCTAGTCATACTCCTGCCTAGGCGTATAATACATGTACTCGTAGTCGTCGAAGTCGCCGCCGCCGTCGTCGCTGTCGTCAGATGGGGGAGCACGCCTGGACTGCGGGTAGCGCAGGCGGGGGTTATCGCCGTTCCTTATGTAGTTCATGACGCCCTGGAGAGTCCGGCCGCGCCACCACAGCCGACGACCAGCCTCGTTGAAGTTCGAAGGAGGCGGGCCTTCTTCCTCGTACCTGGCGAGCGCCCTCTCACGCCGATTGAAGAAGAAGACGTCCCAACCTGCGCGGTAGTTGGGATTCCATTGGGGATACGTCCGCTGCTCCGGTGTCAGCTCGAAGTAGTAGTGGTTCGTGATGGCCGCCCGGCGCGCCAGACCTCGAGGGACAGGAGGGACCGGCACGCCTCCGACGCTCAGCATCCACCCGGCGGGGACGCCGTACCCGGGAGGGCAGGGGTAGTTTGAGGCGCAGAGCTCCTCCGCCTCCGAGTAGGTTAAAGTGGGTACGGTGGAAGACATGGAAGAGTTGGCGCGAAGAAATGGAAGAGTGTGCTGGGTTGTAGATATGTGCTAACGAGCTAGATGCATGTGTTTATATAGTGAGAAGAAGCACACGGATCGTGTGTTT
The DNA here is from genome assembly GCA_028641055.1 of Alopecurus myosuroides. Lineage (NCBI taxonomy): Eukaryota > Viridiplantae > Streptophyta > Magnoliopsida > Poales > Poaceae > Alopecurus > Alopecurus myosuroides. Next base: position 28,796,732 of record CM054060.1, read on the forward strand.
TCTTCGAGGTCTTCGGAGCCGTTGGATCTTTCAGGTGATTGTGAGCCGGTGGATCAAAGGTAGGCACACGGATTGTGTGCTTGTTTCACTTCTTTGCCGAGTGTCATATCACGGGACACTCGGCAAAGCTATAAACTGCGCGGGAGGAGTTGGCGCGAAGTGAAAATCTTTCGAGGGAGCATTTGTTTGCCGAGTACCACACTAGATACTCGGCAAAGATTCAAAAAACCACGCGGGAAGAGTTGGCGCGAAGCCACGAAATTTTCATAGCCAAGTTTGCCGAGTGGTGCATCACGGCACTCGGCAAAGATGCCTAGTTTGCCGAGTCACCGTTACGAAAACACTCGGCGAACCCCCGCCACCGTTCCATCACGGTCGGAACGGAAGGTTCGCCACGTGTCCAGGATGTGTGCCGAGTGTCTCGTTTTTGCCGAGTGTTTGCTTCTGATTCGCCGTCGTATATGTTTACGCCGAGTATTCTCTGCACGGGACACTCGGCACAAACGTTATACGCCGAGTGTTTACTCTACGCCGAGTGTTGCGTGCAGGGCACACTCGGCATAGTCTTGGTTCGCCGAGTGTCCCTTGTTGCCGAGTGTGTTTTGGGCAGGTGTCGGCGTACAGGGCGGTGTGCCGAGTGCCCCGTGATTTGGCACTCGGCAAAGCCTATGTGACTCGGCGATAATCAATTTTCCAGTAGTGAGTAAGGACAATGTCATGAACTAGATGTGAATGCTCATTAACTTATCCATGACAGCAATGCAAAATTGAATGAGCCCGCTAGTACAAGCCTATATAAATTGGCGAGGTGGTCAGGCAGATGTACACAAGCCAATATAAATTTGCGAGGTGGTCATGCAGATGCATGTGTATTTATCACAGTTAATATTTCTCATAGGTGTCAAATGTAATATGGAGATGATGTGAAATATTGGGGAAAAACAAGCATGCCACGGCTACATGTCAAGACTCCACACGGTTCATAATTGGCCTCTTACTACTGGGCGTTTACATATCCAATGCTTAGATCTGGCTCGACATACCCAATCGTGCTACTGTCGCTAAAAAGTTTTGGGATACTAAACAGACGTCCCAGATGGTAATTTTAAAGTTAATGGTTTACCCTTTTTTTGCAATAAGTCTACAACACCGACTGCTCTAACTAATTGCCCACCACTTTCAAGTGTGTTTTCTAAGTTATGTATGGGATATGTATCGGTATGTATATGACGATCTCTGTATATATATATGGATTGGCTTTATAGATGTACTAGTTAAATGCCCGTGCGTTGCTACGGGTACGAGTTAGTACATACCTCTTCGTCACTTCAATGAGAAACTTTTTACTTTTTCATGGACACACATGGGTACTCAAATTTCTTCCATTCGTCAGTGAGTTAGTACATACCTCTTCGTCACTTGAATGAGAAACATTTTTACTTTCTCATGGACACACATCTCACGTTGTAATGTACCTAGCCATTTTTCCAAAATGATTTTGCAAGTTTTGAAGGCCCCAATGGAAGCACTATTTTGAACTCCTTTCTTTCTTGTAAGCATATTGTGAGAGATGGAAGTTCAACTCATAAGGGCCCTTTCCATGCATTTCGTGCGCTCCACCCCGCTCGATGCGAAGAGCGCTCTCCTAGTTGGTATGAGGGGGGCCATGACAGAGCATAGGCAGACAACGTATTACAAGGAGCTGAGGCCCGTGGATGCAAGAAATATATAGATAGGTAAAATTCGGTAAGTAGTTGAACCACAACCATGAGCCTCACCGTGTAGCGAAGGAAACCTTGTACGGCAAAGCGGGACCTCGAGGTGGCGGCAAGCTCATGAAGATGGCCTCTTGCGGCTTTAGCTAGGATCAGCTTGTTTTAATTAGGGATTTGAGAGCTAGAGCATTTCGGCCCTAAAAAACATTCTAACATTGGATTTAAACCAACCCATAAAAATAATAATATACATATTTTATTATCTTTTTTCTTTTCTTTTGTGATAACCCTCTATACATTCAAATATCAATCCAGATAACTTTGATATAAAATAACTTTATTATGTCAAATAACTTTAGAAGTCACAGACAAACAAAAGCAAAATAAGGAGGTAGAAAAAAGGCAAATCACACATAGAAACAGAATCGTCGTATCTTTACTTCCTTAGCAATCAATCTTGCACCCGGGATCACAATATAAGCTACCACTAAAGCATTTCATAGGAAACTTGGAGGGGCGAATATGAAGTCCATCAAATGGTAGCGTGATGAAGAATGTGTCATGACGACATAGTGCAAAATACTTCATCTCCTTGACATCCTCATATTGTAATGGACAGACAACCCCCTCGGCACCAAGCTAAGGAAAGTAGTCTGATTTGTACGGACAATGGCAAGGATGAACTCCGGAGTTTCCCGTCTCGCAGGCGGTCAGTGGCGGAGCTAGAGTAGGTAGCACCAGGGTGCCTACCCGTGCACCAAGAAGAAGAAAAACATCTTTTAGGGGTGCATCTATGGTGAAAATTGCTATTTTACCAAGAAATTATTTGCTAGCCGGTGTTCTGTGCACCCTCTTGGCTACATGTAGCTCTGCAGTGAGACAGTGCCTACATATGATATATGTATCCAAAAAAACATGGCAAAGTCCGAAACAATACAGGATTTAGTTTCAATAATGATCCTGTCAAAATAATAACAGGACTCATGATTCGTACAGGAAATATAGTGTTAAGTTTTTAGTGTATAAAACTGATGTTGGAAAGTGCTAGATTCAACAAAGATGCTTCCTGGTATGATTTTTAACCACATAGTACTTCCACAGATCATAGTACCAAATTACTCACTGAGAGGCCTATGGCATAATTCCAACCCAAATTGGACCCGGTTCCAACTCGAATTGTTAAAATATGCTGAATCGACACAGTCGAATAGAGGCAACTGTGGAAAACTCGTACCTGAAGTTGCCTATCCTAAACATATCCTCTTAGAGACCTATATTTAAATATTACCCCCAACCAGTATGAATCCAAGATTTCAACCAACCAAATCTCCAACGAAAAAAGAAAAAACAGGTTGAGAGAAAGATTATGTACCTAACTACAGAACAGTTGGTCTGTGTCGCTGTTTTCGGGATCATGTACCGCTCGCGAATCAATAAAAGAACCAAGGAAAATAACTGAACGGACTTTAATTACCACATGATTTTCATATACTTTCTGTCGATTTGGCCTTGCTGGCATGGTCCGCCAGCTTGTCATTGCGACTGCAATCTGTACACATCAAAGCACAACAAATCCATAGGAAAAAAATATACCACACATTATATCCGAACTAACAAGGGAATGCCAAGCATAAACATACATCTTGAAGATTTATATGCATAGATATGTTGCTAAATAAGTATGCTTTTCCATAGTATTAAAGTAAATCATTTTGAATAAAGATCGTTCTAATTCAAACATATAGTAGAGATTGAGTGTATCCTTGCACCAACCACATCACAGCCAACATCAACATCTTCATGCCACTTAACCCTCCTAGTAAGACAATCAACATGCATGGAGAATACTCATGGTGAAAGCCACAGTGACCACATGACGTCGAGACACTTCTGCTCCAAGAAAATAAGTAGTACTCGGTATGCAGGAAATGTGAGGAAATATATGTACTAAAACAATAGAAAATTGATGGAAAAGTCCCTAGGCTGATTCTCACAACCAGCTGGAGGTGGCCATCCAAACTGAGATACATTTTGTGGATGCAGCAACCACCTGGATTATCCAGGAGCTCGTCCACCACCAGGTTGGCGATGAAGATGCATTACCCAGGATCTTGTACAATGCACATCGGAGTGGACTACCCGGAAAATTGGGTGGAGGTCGCTAAACGCCAGGTGGAGTTGGATGCCGGCGGATGTCGGGACGGAGGAAGAGATCGAGATAAACGAGTGGAGGCTAGCGGCATCTGAAGTTCAATGTCGATTCAGGCATCACATCGGCAGTAAGCTGGAGGGCGAATCAATCTGGAGTCGGCGACACTCCTGGCAGTGGTAGGTCAGCACGAGGATCTACATAGACATATCCATTCACAAAACAATCAGTAAATTGCATTGGCAACGCGTGACCAATCAATTGGAGAAGAAGATATCAGAGACACCTACTCCTCAAGCCGATGTTGCTCGTGTGGCCGATGAAGTTAAGATCGCACGACATCTTGGAGAAGACATGGTTCAGATCTGGAGCAGGAAATGTTAGATGCTAGTCTGGCCGATGAGGTTCAGAACATGGGTGAAAATAGATCGACGGTACCATCCTGCGTCAGGAGTGTGTACTCGAAGGTGGAGAGTTGATGAACCAGTCCCAGTCGGACCGACATCCCCGACGTGGCCCTAAGGAGGAAGGCGGCGGCGTGGAGGATGCTGACTACCATGGTCAGCCCACGGTAAGTTACGATGTTGTCCCGCTCGACAACGCACACTGTCCCCATGGCGGTGATGACCGTATGCACGGCAAACCCCTTGGCAAGGACCCTGCGGTCAAAGTCCGGCACCTCCGCATCCAGGTTCACGACGTAGATGTTCCTGGGGTTCTTCAGTGCAGGCACACGCAGCAGAGCGCGGAGGCTTCCTTCATGGATCCGCAGATTATGTAGGCGACTCGGGGAAGAGATTCGCTGGCGGCGGGTTGCAGGGTCGGGGCGAGGTTGTGCTCGACGAAGAGGACCCGGAAGGGCGAGGCAACGGGGAAGGCCAGAGACAAGGTGGACGAGCTCGGTGGCATAGATCTTGAGCGGAGCGCTTGGTATCGTCGGCGGTATTGTTCTGTGACCAGGTAAAGAGGCGACGAACAATAAGGGCCGGATCTTGGGTAGGGATTAAGCGGCCTACGGTTCTGTTTCTCCATAGGAAGGCGACACCATAGGAGCTCAACCGGGTGGCAGCAGGGAAGAATGAACCCTAGACGTGGCTGCTCCCAGGAACGAGCTTTGTTCGGGGAGAGGCATAGACGTGTGCGTTGTGTGGAGGTCCAACGATTTCTTTCAGTGGGCTTGGCCCATATGCGGGTGGAGAGCGATCGTCTGGCGATGGGTGTTGACGAAGCGGGCGACGTATCGCAATACGGGGCGAAGACGGAACACTTCGAATCTTTTAAGTAGTAGAGACTAGTTGGATGCCGTTCAAATTGCTATGGTCATCTTATAAACTTTTAGATAAATAATTTTGATCCATTTCACATGTTCCAAAGCACACGAATGACATTCTGATGGCGTCCTCTTGCAAGTATGTCTTCTTCCATCCTATCCCCGCAAGAATACAATGTGTTTCTCCCTCTTACCTTGTCCACTATCCTATTTTGGCGATGCCTTAGTGCATCACCCAATATAGATAGCTTGAGCGACATGCAAAATTAACAATCTAGTTATGATCTTCTATATGCCGCGACGGACTGGATATGCTGACAGTATTCCAGAGGCTCTAGGCATTTCGCCTGGTATGTCGACGGCCACATAAAAAGCACTCGGCATACAGAAAGCCGTCGGCAACTAGCAGTTTTATGTAGTGATGGCGAATTTCATGGGGAGGTGAGTATAGTTGACTTTTCCAAAAAAAAAATATTTATATAAAAAACATATTGATTAGACGGAAGTTTCGAAAAGAGATAGCCGAGACATCAGTGGTGCATACATGAAAAAAGAAGAAGGAAAATAAGACATTAGTGGTGCCAACTGCTTGCAACTTTTCCGGTAAATAGCTAGCCCTACTGTGCTCTCCCAACAAACCACGTTGGAGAAACAGGACAGCCGTACTCGTTAAGACGCAAGCACACACATGCTATGCTTTCTTCCAGGAAAGTTATGGTTGGTAACTAAACACAATGTCAAGAACCATACCATACATGCATGACGGCAGGGCGAAATAGGATGAAAAGATACCTTCCTATATAAATTGGCGAGGCGGCATATATGAGAGTCAGTTATGCTTTGTTCTGCATATTGCTCTTGAGTAGTTTGTAATTTTGTGTTGATTTCTTACCACAGCTGATAACACTGCCACTCTCACTGTGGAGGCCGTGGGTTGTTTGTGCAGGCAAGAAGAGAAGTGGTGTGCACCGCGGAATATTTCTCATACCATTTAATGAAGTGAACATTTTTTCTTTCACAGTTCCAGAACTGGTTATACTAAGCAATGTACACCTGCGAGCATCTGAAAATTGATCCTGCACAATAGAACCAAACATCAATGTCAACTTGAGACGGAATTTCTATTTGTTCAACTGAGCGAAAGAACCAATCTGAATAGCAATTGATTCAGCTCAACTGTGTGTTATATCTGAAAATATATTCTAGATCACATACCACTAGAGACGGAGCAGGAAATCCCGGGCTGACAGACCTGGAACTGTCGGACCCGATGCTGTCGGGCGTGGCCACAGATGATCTTGTGGCCGTGCGTGGTGAAGTAGAGCTGGCCGCAGAGGACACCCCTGTGCTGGTTACAGACGGGGAAACGCGTCGGGCGCATCTCCCTGCTCTGGTGCTACTCCACGCATGCGGACACTGTACCGTGTCCGTGTGGCTCCGGGTCACGCCGGGCATATTTTCCGATTTCCGAACCTGAAATCGGAATTACCCGTTCCCGAACCCGAATAACCCGTTCCCAAAAATGCCGAGAAGCTTCTCGGGTAGGTGTTCTGAAAACCCGAAAAAACTATAGGTAATTCGGAATTGGAGTTATGTAACCCGATCAACCCGAATATCCCGAAAAATGGGAGGCCCAGCGAATTAGCTGGGAGGCCCAGCCCAGCAACCAACATTGAGAACCCTAAATCCCTAATTCTCACGAAACAGGCTTTCGCCCCGCTTTATAAATAAAGCCCAACGGCCGAACAGATACAAGGTGGTGGGGAAACCGCTTACAAGCAGAACAAAAAAAGAAAAAAGAAAAGCACAAAGGAGATCCAAACTTGCCACCGAGAACCGGACCGAACCCGACGAACGAAGCTCCACAACGACGCCCCCAAGAGGGTAATGACGTAATCCGACACCGCCGTCGAGACCGAGAAGGTCAAGGGTTTTCACCCGGAGCACTAGCATGGCGAAGGTACCCTCAATAGCGTCCCCAAGAGGGTAACGATACCCGCAGGCATCGCCGCTATTGGCGCCAGGGCGCAGAGCTTTCGCTCGGGAACCGCTTCACACACACTGGTCTCGAGAAAGGTCTCCCGAACACGTTCTGGGAGAAGCTGCCACCAACTCCAGGTCCCCCGCTGCTCTCTCCACGCCACCCACATGACCGAAGATCGAGACCACCACCACTGCCACGTCGCTTGCCATATAAGCGCCCGTGCAGTCCACCTTCCAGGGCCGCCGCCCCGGCGTCCACAACCTTGCGCCACAGTGTCGGCATCCGCACACCGCGGGAACAACATGTCGGGTGAGATGGATCGGCGACACCAACAGGCCCGCGAAGTCGGCATCCGCAACCAATAGAAGGAGAACATCCTTTGCCGCCATAGGCAGCCACCGACCGGACGCAGCAGCAGGCCTGTCAGTCCCGGATCAGCCCGACTAGCTCAGTAAGGCCTGTCAGGCCCAGATCAGGCCCGACGAGCACCGCCGCCGCGTTGCAGTGTCGAGGTCACAGTTGCCAACCTGCAGATCTCCAACCACCGCTGCTCCTCCGCCTCCGCACCGCCACCGTTCAACCGCCGCCGGCCCCGTCGACACACGCCACGCCAAGGTCAAACACCTCCGGCAGGCCGAGCACCCGCAGCCCAAATCTTGACGACCTCCGGCGTGGTCAGGGAGCCAACGCACAGTTGCTGTCACCTGACAGCTACCGTACAGGCCGGCCTACCAACCCAGATCCGGCCCCCGCAGGACCCAGATCCAGCCCGCCGCGCCTGCCCCATGGACGCCCGTGGCCGTCCCTCCACGGCGCTCCCCGCCACCCGGACGCACCACCGACTGGCACAGCACCACGGGCACCGCCTCCATGGCCCTCGGAAGACGCGCGGCCGCTGCCTCCCGTCGCTGCCTCGGATCGTCGCCCAGAGAAGCTCCGCCGCCTCCACCGCCGCTCGGGCTGCAGGTCACCCGCCGGTCCACGCCGCCCACTGCGACCCCCTCCTTTCGTCGCCTGTCGCCGCCGCCGTGCGCCGCCCGTCGAAGCCCGCCTCCGCGCGAAGACGGCGCTCGCCTTTGACGGCCGGGGGGCCGCCACCACAGCCAGGGCTGGCGGCGGCAGCGGCCAGTGGGGCTCGGGGCGGCGGACTGCTAGCTAGGGTTTCGGCCCTCCGGAGTCGCCCGCGCGAGCGACCCGGGAGGGGATTTTTTCCTCGAACCTTTGTATGTTTTTTTACGGATAAGCCCTCTAAATCCCTAATTCTCCCAGTCCCCACTTCCCCATTCCCAATCCCACGCTCCTCGGCGACTCCCCGCACCAGGCGACCACAACCGCCGACCCACACCCACACGCCGCACCTCACTCCCGCAGTCCCGACGGGCGCCGGCCGCCATGGCCCGCCCTCAACCCCTCACGATACCTCACCAGCTCACCTCGTCGTGGCCCTCAACCCTCACCACGCCACCACGGCACGCCCTCACCCACCGGCCACCGCAAGCCCGTGACCGGCCAGGACGACGACGACCGGCCACCACAAGCCAGTGACCGGCCAGGACGACGACGACCGGCAACCGCAAGCCCCTCAGCCGCCCCTCAGCACGGCACGCTGACGCCGACAAGCTGCATCCGCCTGCAATTCACGCCGACAGGGGTGCCACTCACGCCGACAGGTGCAGTGCTTGTCCCCGACGTCGACGAGCTGCCTCGATGGCCATGTTCCTCTTTCCAGTTTTCCTCATAGGAGCTGTCAAGATTCAGTGCTGCTTGCCTTCGTTGTTTTCCAGTGCTGCACACAAGCGCAGGCAGAGGCAGGTGCTCCGAAAGAAACTCAAATTAGCTTAGTGCTTGCGTGCTTATGGTTTGACACCGATAGCAAGTTGACACCTACAGTAGAGTATTCTCCCCCATGCCCATGGACTTAATGCCTTATATTTATGTGTGTTCTGAATGTAAGCATGCCAATTTATGTAACTAGATTGTGCTATTGGAACATGCATGAGAACTGAGAAGCATTTTGTTTATTTTCCATCGAGATAAATTGTCAGGAAAATCATTGTAAAAGGTATACATCCGTTGCAATTCTTTACCAAATCCTATAAAATTAGTTAGACACTTGATGTGCAAAGACTGATTATATCGTTGTCATGAGTAAAAGTCAGTGTATCTGATATTTGGCATGATTATTACCACAACGAATAATATTTATAATGTGCTGCAGCCGAGTTACTGTCTTTTCTATTTTTTTTGTCCAATCGATGGATCAATCCCATATACAGCTTGCTCAGCTACACTTACTGTCATTTCTATTTAAATCTGAATTGTTAGTTGGCTGTTACACAAATCACTTTTCTATTTAAATGTCTACTGACTTTTCTATTTAAACCTAAACTCTACTGACTTTTCTATTTAAATGTCTATTGGCTGTTACACAAATCACTTCACTTACAGAAGTTATACATAACAGTACAAGTAGTATATAGATGCAATATTCTGCATGAGGTGCTGCAGCTAAAGATTATTAAGAATTAATATGTCTGTATGTAAATCTCTTTGTATATATGTTTGTAAATAACAGTGCTTGCAATATAAACCTTCTTAGATTCTTGTATATCTGTTTGTAATTAACAGTGCTTGGCTGCTTGCAATGTAAACATTTTTGGCTTCTTGTATATATGTGACTTGTAAATATTAAGAATTAAGAAATCTGTTTGACAAGCTTTTGTGTGATTTTTCTTGTAGATGGTTGAAACTGACAATCAGATGGATATGGAGAGGTGAGTAATGATGATACAAGCGTGGAAATGGATGCTGAATTGTCGTAGCCGTCACAAGATTTTTGCTCTGGATCACAGTCACAGCCATCACAAGCTTCACGAGCAGGATCAGCACCATCGAAGGCTGAAAATGATGTCAATGATGTGGACAAGGAACCTACCAAAGAAAAGGGAAGGAAGGAGATGCAATCAAGATCAGAGTGGTGGGAGCACTTTATCAAGATCAAGGATGCAAATGATGTGGTGCAGTTTGCTAAATGCAAATACTGCTCACGTCAAGTGAAGGCTGAATCGAAGAAAGATGGTACATCAGCCTTGAAGAGTCATTTTGGTGTTTGCAAGCGCAATCCTCACAAGTTCAACAAAGATCCCAAGCAAGGTACTATTCAAGCAACTCATGGAGAAGGAGTTGGGACTTGGAAGTTTGATGTTGAAGCCTTAAGAATAACTTACGTTGCGATGATCATTGAAGATGAGCTGCCATTTGCATTTGGTGAGAAGTCGGGCGTTAGGAAGTTTATGTCCAAAGCTTTCCCACGATTTAGTTGTCCATCTAGAAGAACAACAACTCGAGATATTGTCCGTCAGTATTTTCAAGAGAAGGCCAAGTTGAAGAAGTTTTGCAAGGATTCTTGTCAACGAGTTTGTCTAACAACAGATTGTTGGACATCTCAACAGCAAGATGGTTATATGACTGTGGCAGCAAGCTTTATTGATGATAATTGGGATATGCACAAGAAGGTTATCAATTTTTTCTTGATTAAGGGGCACAAGGGGGATGACATTGGGAAAAACTTGGTGTGATGCATGGCTGAATGGGGTATGGAGAGTGTGATGACTGTTACAGTTGATAATGCAAGTAGTAATAACACCTGTATTGGGTACTTGAGGAAGCATCTGAACAAAACACCCTTCAACATTGTGAGTGGCAAGTATATTCATATGAGGTGTGCAGCCCACATTGTCAATCTCATTGTGCAAGATGGTCTAAAGGAAGTTGATATCAGTATCCACACCTGAATCATCCGAAATCAAAAAATCATATGTCTCCTGCACAAATGACTCGGCAGCTGGATCATTACTAGGATTAGCATCAACATTAGTTCGTAAATCGTGACCCCCAAACATAGGATACAAATTTAGTGGAAGAAGCGAGATTTCATCACACAATTGGACACCGACATTGGGATGAAGAGAGGCAAAAGGGAAAATCGACTCATAAAAAACAATATCGCGCGAAATATAAACACGGCCGGTTGATATATCAAGACACTTGTATCCCTTATGAAGACCACTATAACCAAGGAAGGTGCATTGTTTAGACCGGAATTGTAATTTGCGAGAATTATATGGGCGGAGATTAGGCCAACAAGCACAATCAAAAATCCGTAGAAAGGAATAATCCACCTTATTTTTAAAAAGGCGCTCAATTGGCGTTTGATTAGAAATAACTTTGCTAGGAAGGAGATTAATCAAATAAACCAGCGTGAGAAACGCCTCATCCCAAAATTTGAGAAGCATCGAAGCCTGTGCTAGAAGAGATAATCCAACCTCAACAATGTTCCTATGTATGCGATCGGCCGAGCTGTTTTGCTGATGTGCATGAGGACAAGAAATATGATGAGAAATTCCTACTTGCTAGAAAAAGGGGTTGAAATTTTGGTACACTCCACCCCAATCGGTTTGAATAGTGAGGATTTTCTTGTCAAAGAGTCGTTCTACATGATGCTGAAAGTCTTGAAATTTTTTGAACACATCAGATTTGTTCTTTAAACAGGATTATCCAAGCGAGTCTGCTATAATCATCAATAAAACTGACATAATATTTATTTCTTCCAACTGATGCTGGAGCAGGACTCCATACATCTGAAAACACAAGTTCTAAAGGAACAGAGGATACACTTCAAGACTTCAGATAGGGTAATCGATGACCCTTTCCTTTTTGACAGGCATCACTAACTGACTCTTTATTGGACACACTAAACGGAAATTTATTATATCTAAGAATTTGCTGAATGACAATGGAAGAGGGATATCCTAAATGGCGATGCCAATGCGACGAGGATTTGACACCAAAAGCTTGTTTTCTGGACGAAGAGAGTATGACGTCAGGAACAGGAAGAATATTATTAAGTCATAAATTATGATCGGGGGTACGATATAACGAATGACCAATGTGATGTATATCCATACCCGAACCATTAGCTGCATGAATTTGTTCGTGACCATCATATAGTTCCTTCATAGTTAGTTTATCCTGATCAGTTGCTACAGTATGGGAGTACAAGTTCGTGTCCACTCCATAGGAGCCCGTCGCCGCACCGGCTGATCTCTCCGGACCCTGAAAATTTCTATTGAACCGTTTCCAGCACTTGAATGCCGGGTGTCCTTCTTTGCAACAAATCTGACAGATTTTCCTTGGTCCTTGGTCATCATTTTAGGGACGACCACCACCTCTTGACGCTGCTGATAGTTGCCGCCACCGCTGCGTCGGTAGCTGGTGTCGCCTCCTAGATAGTTGTTGCCGCCTCCCTAGCGAATATGGGCAGGGAGAAGTCAGCTTTTCTCGTTTCCTGGAGGCTTACGAAGTTCAAACGCTCCCTACCGATGAACTCACGGATCTGCTTGGGCCGTCCGGGTCTCCGTAAGCCTCTAATGTTATGAAAACTATCCCGCATTAAGTGCACAGGGTTGGTCTCCGTCCTCGGCGGGTGGACAGTCGGGGGCAGCGGAGGTAACCTTCCTCGAAGGGTCCCTCTTCCCCGATCGCTGCAGAGGTGAGTGCACCTCGCCTCTCCTCCCCTAGAGCCATCGCAGTCTCCACTTCACCTGGCCGGGAGGGAACCTTTTTTTTTCAAGGATATGCCCTGGGAGGCATATCAGAAACATAGGAGAAAAAGCCAAGAGGCCAAAGTTACATCGCGGGCTGGCACAGACGCCGAGCGCGCACCCACGCTGCCTAACAGCTAAAACTCAACGCCAACTACTCTCAACACTGCCATCGCTCCGCCTCAGAGAGGCAACCCCGAAATAAGCCAGCCGCTCGCCATATGACGGCCTAAGCCTGGATGGCTTGAAGAACCAGCGCCGAAGACGGGCTGGCATTGTTGAAAACAATGTCATTCCGATGACACCACAGGGTCCAGCAGACGAGCGTCAACGCCGTCCAGAAATCCCGGCCGTCTCGCCCCCCTGCCTCGTATCCACCCACTCAGTCAGTGACGCAGCTAGGTCTGGAATCCAACCCTCCCTACCCCAGGTACGAAGGCAGCCTACCCACACCGTCTGTGCTAGCACGCAGTGCAACATGAGGTGATCTATGGACTCATCATGCTGGTCGCAGAAGGGGCAAGAGTCCGGACGTGGTAGCCCACGCCTAGCCAGCCGGTCCGCGGTCCAGCAGCGGTTCCGGAGGGCAAGCCAGAGGAACATGCGGCACCTAAGCGGAGCCCTAGATCTCCAAGCCTGCTGGGCGCCCGGCAACCACACCCGTCCCGCAAACAGCGCAGCGTAACAAGAACTCGATGAGTACACACCACGCGCATCCCAGCACCACCTGAACACGTCGTCGATCCCCGGTCTGAGCTGTACAATCGTAATGCGATCCAGAAGGCCCAGGAACTCAACTAGGTCCGGGGCTGTCATGTCAGGCGAAACATCCTCCAGCCAGCCACCCGCCAAACCATCACGCACAGTGCGGCTTTTAGCTGCTCCCGGGAGACCGCCCTGAAAAGGTTAGGGGCAGTATCCCTAATATGACCACCAGGTAACCAGCAATCAGTCCAGAACAAGGTAGAGGCGCCATCGCCGATCACGGAGCGAGTGGTCGCCTCGAAGATCTGATGTACTAGTTTGGGAACTTGGATGTTGAGATCCCTCCACGGTTTGTCTTGGTCCACCCTGGCAAGCCACAACCATCTGGCACGCAAGGCGTGATTCATCAGTCTCAGGTTGAGGATGCCAAGGCCCCCAAACTATCGCGGCACGCATACCTGGTCCCACGCGACAAGGCAATGGCCACCTTGGACGTTCTCACGCCCTTTCCACAGAAAACCCCGAAGAACCTTCTCAATGGCAGTGAAGGTCTTCACCGGCAAATCAAGGGACATCATCGCGAAGATCGTTACCGCCGTAAGGGTGGAGCGGATCAACGAAAGGCGCCCCCCCGGTTAATTAGCGGAGCTCCCCAGCTAGGGAGTCGTCCAGCCACGTGGTCAACCAGATAGCGGAGTTGCGCCGCTGAGGGCTTCCGTAGCGCTAGAGGAAGGCCAAGATAGCGCATAGGGAAGGCCTCCACAGCGCATCCGAGTCCCAGGGCAACCTGTTGTGCCATCTCCTCAGTCCCACGGATGAGGTGCGCCGAGCTTTTGCCAAAATTGGTGTGAAGCCCGGACGCAGCGCCAAAGTCCTCCAGGAGTGCCGCAAAGACACGAAAATCCCCAAGCGACGGCTTGAGGAACGTGACCACATCATCGGCATACATGGAGGTGCGGTGACGCAGTTCCCACGCCGCTAGCCGTGAAAGAAGAACCACCTCAGATTCCTTCTCAATAAGCCGGTAAAGCACCTCCATAACCAGTATGAAGAGTAAGGGGGATAGAGGGTCCCCCTAGCGAAGTCCACGCATGTTGGCAATCCAATCACCTGGAATGCCGTTGGTCAACACCCTGGTAGAGGCAGTAGAGAGGAGCGCGCATATCCATGCGATCCAGCGCTCGCCAAACCCCATCCTGCGAAGGACCTCGAACAGGAAAGCCCAGTCTACGGTGTCGAAGGCCTTCCTGATGTGAAGCTTGAGAAGTACGGCCGGTGTGGCCGAGCTGTGGAATTTTCTGGCCAGGCCCTGAACCATCATAAAGTTGTCATGGAGGCATCGACCTCGGATGAACGCGCTTTGATGAGCACCAACCAGTTGGGGAACAAAAGGTGCCACCCGCGTAGCAAGGACCTTAGCCACAAGTTTCGCAAATCCGTGGATCAAGCTAATGGGGCGAAAGTCCCCGACCTGCGTCGCATCCGGTTTCTTGGGTAGGAGTGTGATGAAGGCCTGGTTTACCGCTCCAAGACCACGATGGTCGAGACGAGAAAGCGAACCAAACGCATCAAGCACGTCCCCTTTGATGATATCCCAACAGGCCACGTAGAAGCGAGTCGTGAATCCGGTCCGGGAGGGAACCTGTGGCCGAAGCTTTAGCCGCAGCCACATCCTTACAGAATTGGGCCATGGCTAGCGCTGTCTGAGCTTGCTCTTTTGCTCTGATGAGCGAGAGTACTTCGGAAGGTGCCGCATTCGATTCAATCGCAAAAGCCAACCCCACATCATGGATAACGGACTCTAAGTGTGAACCGGGAACATCTTCCAGAGACTTGGCCGCAGCCCGAGCCTTATCACGCTGCGCCACCGGGATCGACGCCGAAGGCCCAAGCAGGCGCGCACTCTTGCGTGGGGGACCCACGCACACCGTCTTGGTGGGACTGCTCGGCGGGATGTGCTCCGGAGCGTCCACCTGCACGTCCTACGAGATCTCCTCGGCATCCCAGCAACGACGTCTCCGAGACCGAGTCCAGCTCCAGGCACGCCGCGGCTGTGTTCTTGGAGGGCGAACCGGAATCGTATCCAGAGTCCAGATTGAGTAGCGTCGAGGAGTCCACCGGCGGTGATTGGGCCGCCACATAATGCGACCCCAACTGGGCGGGCGTCCCCGCGTCCGTCTCCTATGGATTATGATGCTTCAGCATCACTAGAGGCAGCAGCCAGGCCCTAGACAACGGCAGGTTCGAGCCGTACTGGTCCAACACAGGGAGTGGCGCCGCTAGCACGGTCACTGCGATCGCAGAGCCTCCCGTCGTCACCGCACCAAGTTGTAGGGTCTCCACAGAGGTGGCCGCAGCCGCCTGCTGCATTGAGGGAGCGGACCCGCCCCCGGCCGGAGCCTGAGGGCTACCACCCGTTGCAGAGCCCGCCCGCTGCATGTCCTTGGCCTGGTCCCACTGGCCGAGAGACTCCCATTCCGCCTGCGTTGGGCTGAGATCGTCCATGTCGTCGTCGTCGAAGTCATCATGGGGGGAGGAGGCTGTGGAAGTGGAGGTGCCGCAATGCGAGGCGGGTCGAGGTGGACTCCGATGTTCAAGACGGATTTCCTGTGAAAGATCTGGACCACCCCCTTCAGCTTGCTAGGCGCACGACAGGCCACCTTCACGCGGACGGGACGAGGCTCACGGATGGAGGTCTCGTCGATCTCCACGGTGTGTCCCAACATGCCCAATCCCGTCTGGAGCCGGTCTGCCCTGCGAAAGCGGCAATGGAGCCCGGTGAGCCGGACCCATGTCTCCTTGAGCACCACGGACGACTTCGAGTCCGTGTCGGCAAGACGGATCTCGGCGTCCACACCCCTCAGCGGAAGGTACAGTCACCCACTACGAGTGCACATTCGGAGAGTCTCCCTGGAGGGGAACACAGAGAACTCCCGAGGTTTAGGAGAGGCCACCTGTCAATCCCAGTTTGCATCCACCATGTTGTGTAGCTCCCGGTCAAGGTCTGCCACAGAGAGGAGGGCATCATTCAGAGTGATGATAGTGCTATTGGTCTCGTCCTCCTCCACCACGTCATCTTTCAAATCAAGGTCGAAGAAATCCTCGCCCCTATGGCGAAACCCAGCGTGGGCAAGGTTGGTTTTTTTACCTTTGGAGACACACTCATAAAAATGGTGGCCCTCGATCCCACACAACACGCAGATCGGTGGATTGGGGCAGGACGTCTGAAAATGCCCCGACCTCCCGCACTTGAAGCACTCGACCTTTGAGGCTGCGGAAGGGGCGGCAGGTTCATGGCGCGCCCCCAAGGACGGTTGTCCCTCGGCAGTGTGACGCTTGTCGGCTCTCTGCTCTGGGGCACGATGCTCCACCAGCTCCCTGCCACTCGGGGGCGCGTCGGAAGCTTCTTGGGCTGTCCTCTTTGCGGATAAAGTGATGAAAACAATGAAGACGATGCCTTCAACAAGGTAACTACAAGCGACGCCATCATCATCCGCCAAGACCGGAGTCGAGGCTCGGTTTTCACCGGCTGCGCGGCCACCTCGATCTTGTAACTAGTTGGACCACCGCCGGACCTTGGTGCGGGATCCCAAGATCCCCCACTCCACGACAAACCAGCCGACACCCTCCGGCAGGAGGAGGCCGCCGTCTCGGCCCCCATGTGATGTAGACAGGACCCCCGGAATCCACCGCACGCAGGATCCAAGGGCGCCGCAGTAAGGATTCATGATCCCCGCCGCCGCAGCCCTTCTCCGGCGCCCACGGATCGCCGACCACCGCATCCTCATGAGAGATAACAATTCTGTGAGGACTGAGGTGAGTTGTAAAATCAAAAAGGGTTGAGTGCGGGGCAATTCACAAGCCAGATGTGAGTGTGTACATCAAAACATGCGTGATCGCATGAAAAAAATGGATGAGTTACAGCTCGTAGGAAGCAAAGACATCGATATAAATTAGTGAGGAGGAAAGGAAGCAAATCAGTCGTCATAGGTGCCAAAACTAAAAATGCCATTGATGTGACATATTGGAAGAAAACAAGCAAGCATGCCACTGCTAGACGTTTCAACTATATGTAATTAACCCTGTACTTTGAGGTCTGAGAACAAGTCGGAGGTAGGCTCTCAGCGTGAAAAGTAAATTGTTGCTGAAGAAATTTTTTGTGTGGCACTGCTGAGGGTTCTCAGGATGAAAGAATCATGTACCATGCGAGAGAGAGGAAGCATCGGCTATGAGACTTAACGGTTTCTACACCATATAAACATCTTGTGCCAACTTGAATAGTTATACGATCAATTAAACCATTAACCATGATATGTAAATTTATTTTTCGAGTTGGAATGAGGTAAGGGATGAAGTAACCGAAGAACATGGCCGTGCTGAAGGAGATGGCCGCATCGACAACCCAGAGGCCGGCTTCATCATTGCCTCGATCGTGTGCCTTTCGCAGGCAGCTGCCGGTGGCCTACGTGTTCGGTCTGCTCCTCTACGCCCTCAAGGACAGGCTTACCCGGTTCACGAGCTGGATGCCCGGTTCACGAGCGCCGCCCATGTGGTGAGACAGTGGGCCCACACAGAAGCAAAATTCTCCAAGGTGGGAAACAATTGGGTAGCCACAAGAGAATCTACGTTTGCAAAAGTAAATTATCATCAAGGACGTCTCTCCACTACGACTTGGATCGATCAAGCACACACACCGTTGGAACCTGGAAGACACTCGCTCCCTAGTAAGTTGCTGCCACGACGGACCTGAGCAGCGCGAAGTCGGGGGCGCTTACTGAGCAGAGATGTAGAGCAGGTGTTTGAAAAAATTCCTAGGAGAGAGAATCTTGGTCAAGGTAATGACAGATGGGCCCTAGGTGCCACGTCATCCTGTTGGGAGACCAAGTGTTTATTTTTTTATTAGGCTAAAAATCCACGTCAGCCTAACAGATGGGCCCCATACTACATAAATATGTGTCAATTCGCGATTAGTTCTTGACTAGCTGGATTTGAAAAAGATTAGAGCTGAGGTGGTGGTTTTTTGCGATTCAAACGTAAAGTGCTGGTTTTTTGAAATCTCCGCGCTAAATTGGTGGTTTTGTGCTAAATACTCGATAGAAATTTACCTCGCCCGTGATGGGATTCTACGATAGGGAGGGTTCGAAGGGGCGAGTACGCTAAAGAGACACGAGGAGAGGTGGAGGAAGGCCCGGTTTCTCAAGAACGATCGACGGATCCAAGCACGAGCACATCATGGCCCCGCGAGGAACTCAACAACGGATCCATGGTGGGTGGCTCAAAAAAGCTCGGGCGAAAGGAGGGGAAGTGTCTTAAGGTTCAAATCGAGAGTGAGAGGTGGCAACAGTCGGGTTGCTCTTGAAATTTCTGTGGCACAAAACATTTTCCTCTCCGAGGGAAACACCAAACTTTACCCCGCGTGCCGGGGATAAGAAGTTCTTTGGATAAAATTTGGGGTACCTCGTAATAAATATGCGGCATCAGGCGGAAAATTGCACAAAATTGTGAGGCCATGCATGCATCTATGTTCTAATTGTTACTTTTAAGGCATTGTTAGGTCTTGTTCTTATGAAAGTCAATACTTAGCACACTTGGCCAAAAATATGTGCATTGAGGTGAGATATTGGGGCTGAACAAACAAGCCTACCATTCATTCACATTTGAAATGCCTTAGTATCAATACCCGTAGCTAGCAGTTGGAAAGACATGTACGTTGTGTCAAAGGAACGCCACGTTGGCACTTGCTTGGCATTGGAACGGAGAAGGGGATAAACTAGCAGGACAACATGGTCGATCTTGCCGTGCTGGAGCACCTGGCTGCAACGGCAACCTGGACGGCCGCTTCATCATCGACTCTGCTCTTGCAAGGAAATAATTTAGACTACTCTTGCCTATTCCCGCAAAATAAAATTAACTTGATTAAGCCCGACAGCGTAGGCTATGATTATTGCCATGTTTCTCCAAAAAAAATTATAAGGGAAATATATTAATATCAAATGATACTAAATACACCCTATCTGTGCGACAACATGATGACAAAAGCAATTCGAGTCAATAAGGATACACACAGCTAAAAATAATAAAAAGAAAAATAGAGAAAAAAACCTAAGCCATATTTTTTTTTTGAAAAGGGAACGGCCCAGCCTCTGCATCGGAGCGATGCACACGGCTTTTATATTAAAATTAAATCATTCAGTTTACAAACCCAAGCAGAGACAATCCAGAACTCTCAAACACAAAAGCAAAGTGGCTACTAAATAACCACCTAAAATCCATAATCATTAAACAACTATTCATTGTAACCGTCTAGCATGTAACCATCTAGCCGTGCTGAAGATAGCCCGAACGACTGCCATCAATCGAGAGCAGCCTGCATCCAAACGTCCACGTTGGTCTTCGGGCAGCAGCAGAGACCACATATGTATCCAGTGAAGAGCTTGATGAACAACCTGCAAAAAATGACCCGCTTCCAAGTTGTTAAAAATAACATCATTTCTGCAATTCCAAATAGCCCACAAAAAAGCACATACACCAACGCGTATACTAGCTTTTGTGGCCTTATCAATTCCGTTGAGCCAATTACCAAACAAATTAGTAACACTAGACGGAAGGGAAATGCTAAAGGTAAAATGCACTAGTCTCCAAATTTTACGAGCAAATTCACATGAGATAAACAAGTGTTGCACCGTTTCATTCCTATCACAGAATACACAACGTGGGCAGCCAGTCCACTTACGCTTTGCTAGATTATCTTTAGTTAACAACTCTTTACGGGACAAGAACCACATGAAGATCTTAATCTTAAGTGGAACCTTTAGCTTCCACAGATGTTTACGCAAAAACATTGTGTTACCATTTATAAGCTCCACATAAAGAGATTTAACAGTAAAAGTTCCAGATTCGGTAAGTTTCCAAGTGAAAGAATCCGACTCTTGGGACAGAGAAACCTCCATGAGTTTCTCAACTAAATTCAGCCATGCTTCCCATTTGGCACCCGTTAAAGACCGTCTAAACTGAATGTTAAGATGACCTTGCTGAAAAACATTTGCAACAAAAACATTTTTCTGGCGCACAATGTTGAAAAGAGTCGGAAATTGTGAGGACAACGGCAATTCCCCTAACCACGGGTCCTCCCAAAACCGAATGCCCTCCCCATTACCCACAGTGAACTCGATATGCTTAAAGAAAGTGTCCTTCACCCCCATAATCCCTTTCCAAAATGGAGAATCCGTTGGTTTAGCTTCAACCATAGATAAAGGTCTACCTCTAATATACTTATTATGGAGCAGCTCATGCCACACTCCTTCCTCTGTTAACAATTTAAATAGCCATTTGTAAGCAAACATTTGTTTTTAACCTCTAATACCTCTATCCCAAGACCACCTTGGTCTTTTGGACGACCAACAAATATTCCATTTTGACAACCGGTATTTCTTTTTAGATTGACAACTTTGCCAGAAAAAGCGAGACCTGTAGAAATCTAATCTCTTTCTGTCTCCCACTGGAATCTCAAAGAAAGATAGAAGGAACATTGGTAGACTCGATAAAACTGAATTGATTAGAACTAGACGATATCCATAAGAAAGCAACTTCCTAATCCAAGAACTCAGTTTTTGTTCAAATCTATCTTCCACAGGTTTCCACTCTTTGTTAAGCAATTTCCTATAGTGAATTGGAATACCCAAATACTTAAATCGTAACTTTCCAATCTCACATCCAAAGATTTTCCTATAATCAGACTGACACTCTACAGCCTTTCCAAAACAGAAAATCTCACTTTTATAAAAGTTTATCTTAAGCCCAGACAGTTGCTCGAAAATAGACAGAATTAGTTTCATATTCACGGCCTTATCAAGATCATGCTCTAGAAACATAATTGTGTCATCAGCATATTGAAGAATAGAAACCCCACCCTCAACTTGGTGCGAATTTAATCCTCCTACTTGCCCCTCTTCCTTTGCCCTGGCAATCAGGACTGCAAGCATATCGGCAACCAAATTGAAAAGGATTGGAGATAAAGGATCTCCCTGACTTAATCCTTCCAATGTCTGGAAAAAATGTCCAATATCGTCATTCACCCTAATACCAACACTACTGATGAGGGGATAGTAACCCGGTATGCCGACTCCCAGGTGAGATCCGGCCCAAACGACGGATGGATCAAATCCGGCTAAGGACAAAGAAGCTTCTAGAAGGCCCAGGACTTGTAAGGATCGTAACCCGGATTGTGGGTTACGGTAAAGAAAGTTAGGGTTCGTATGAAGAGTTCGAATAGGACTCGAGAAGCGCTTTGTAAGGCAAGTCAAGGGGGATATGAGTACTATATGAACCAACCCCTGGGCTTCGCCTAAGAGAGATTCAAGTCATAACTGTAACACCTATTATCGAGTATCTAGTATAATCATATCGAGATCCGGCGAGTTGTTTTCCGGCTCTTAGATCGCTTTTCGCCATGTCTTCCTTCGAGCTAAACCCTCTCCCAAATACCTGTGTCGACTTGCCCCTAGATCAGTTACCCCCGGTAACATCTGCCGTGATTATCCCACGACAGTTGGCGCCCACCGTGGGGCCTGCGTCCAAAGGTGTTTACATCACGGGAGAAGCTCGGAAGAACATGAGGAACCTCGTCGTCGGAGAAATCTACGTCAACAACCAAGGAGAGAAGATGGTAGACGATTCCGGCTGGGGGCCAGAGTCGGATCACCTCGAAACCGGATCCGTCGTGACAGTCGGCCGCATCAACGTCTTCATCGGTATGGTATGTGCTTCCAATTCGAGCCGTGATAATCTTGAATCTGATTCTGTGTCAGGGGAGGACACGCGTGTTCAATCGGAAAAAGAAGAATCGATCGGAACAACGGGTCCGACAGAGAGGGAGGAAGGCACCGAGTCTATACGGGATTTATCGGAGGACCGATACGAGAAGGAAAATAGCGAAGAGGAAGAACGGTACGGATCTACGCCAAGTATTATGCGCCGGGTTGCAGTTTATGCGGCCCCCGCAATCAATACCAATCAAGGAAACGCAGCCGCGGCGCCAGTCGGGGCGGCGCAGGTGCTGGCTCAGCAACAAGGTACGGCTGGCCCGATCTTGGCCCAGGTCGATGGAGAATCGGCATCAGTCACCAGTCGCCCAGCGGAGGAGGAGCGACACGCAAATATGTTCGGGTTCCAAGCAAACCGGACACCGGGGGCGGGCCCCTCGAATCCTCGTCACCCAGCTCTGTTTAATAATAATTTGATCTTGGATCCCACAGTCCTAGCTACAGTTATCACCCCAGAAAACGCAGCAGAGCGTGTAAGAGATCTGGACGTGGCTCGTCGTGCATTGGAGCAGCAAAGAAGGCAGGTAGAAGCAGAAAGGCAGGGGATGGCCGCGCGGCAGCAGGAACTGGATGACCTAGAGACCCGGCTTCGGGAGGAGACGACGAGGATTCACCAAAGGCACCGAACTATGTTACCGGCAACAGGAGGGGTTATCAACCCGACTGCCCTGGTGTTCACGCCTCAAGATCAGCCAATCCCACCGGCGAACCAAGGGACCATACCGCAACCAGCAACGGGAGTGCAGCCGGTAAACGCGCCAGCCGGATTACCCTTGCCTCGGGCGGGGGCGACAGCCGGCAACACCATGCCGCCTCCACCATCGCGATTCCGTACCCCAGCAGGTCACTACAACAACCCCATGGACAACGTGTATGCAGCAACACTCGCATTAAACCAGATTCCTGTAAGAGACTCGCCGCACGCAGAAGAAACCCGGCGAGCGATAGATCTGCTGCACACCGCGGTAGCACAGCAAGTCAATTATCCAGATCACAGAAGTGGGATGCATGGGACGCCATACGTGAGTCAACAACAGGGCAACGTCCAAACAAGCGCGGTACGACGAAGGGAAGAGCAACAGCAGATGCCACCCCCGCCGCGCGTCCAGACAGTACCGGCAGTATCAACAGCACAGGCAGTAGTGGACAGCTCCAGGGCCAGAAGAGCCGGGGCCGGGTCTGCAGCACACGATCCACCGGTGGCTCCTCACCCCGTGGCACCCCCGGCCGGGTCACGCATTTCCCGGGCGAGACCAGCCCCAACCACCCTTGCGGGACCAAAGTGCCTTTCGGACGATATCAGAGCAGAACCTTACCCGGAGAAGTTCAAAGAACCGGGGAAAGTAGTAAATTATGAGCCAACAATGGATCCAGAAACGTGGCTGAGCAGCTATGAGATGGCAATGTCAATTCGCAACGCCTCCGAGAATCTCCAAGCCAAATTCATGTACTTAATGATGTCAGAGGGAGCAGCAAAGTTATGGTTCACCAACCTACCGGAAAAATCGATCAAATCGTGGGAGGAGCTAAAGACCGCATTCATCAAGCACTTTCATGGGACATGCAGAAAGTTATTTACTATTGATGATTTAGAAAGATGCGTTCAGAAGAAAGGAGAATCGGCACGCAGCTGGGTACGCCGGGTTATGGAGATACTCCACTCGTCTACGGATATCCAGCCTAAGGACGCGCTACAAGCTATGGCAAAAACATGTAAGTACGTTCCTTTAGTACAAAAGCTAACTCGCATGAAATCTAGTAGGAATGCAGCGGAGGTTACAATGGGAGAGTTAATGGATGCGTGCAACAAACACGCTGCAACGGATACCACAGAGGAGGAAGTTGACGACAAGAAAGCAAAAGCAAACGCAAGTAGCAGCGGGAAAACCGGCAATGGGTCGGCGCCAAACAATAATGGAAGTAGCCAAAACAAGCGCCCGTTCGACGGGAATTCCGAGTTTGTAGCCAACACGGAGGCCGGGTCTTCAAGACCTAGATCCGAAGGGAATTTTAATACTGGGAATCACAATGGGGGACACTACCAAGGACCTCCGAGACCAAGCAACAGTTGGGACATATTTAGGATGGCGTGCCCGAAGCATAGCAGGAATGGCAAGCCGGCCAATCATTCACTAGAGCAATGTGCCGACTTACAAAGGTGGAAGAACGAAGAAGTGAACAGAGCTATGCGAGGTGCGGGCCGGGGAGGAGGTCCGGGTCTAGGTGGAAACTTGGGTAATGGGCCGCCCCCAGCCGGCAATCCGCCACCTGGAAATCAAGGTAACAATCAAAATGGAGCAGGAGGTTTTCAAGCTAACCCCAAACAGCTGGGGCAATATCATGTGCACACTACAGGAGGCTCTAACAAGGATAAGAAGATACTGAAACAAGCAGTTAATTCGGTCTCTTCCGCTGTTCCAAGGTATTTGAGGTGGTCAGAACAAGAGGTAACATGGAGCAGGAAGGATCACCCGGATAGAGTTGATCACCCGGGAGTCTTAGCTTTGGTAGTGGCACCACAGGTCAACGGCTACGAGCTGAAAAAAGTCCTGATGGATGGGGGAAGTAGTATCAATATCCTGTACTGGGAAACTTTTCTGCGAATGGGCTTAAAGGAATCGCAGCTGCAAAAGAGTACAACAGTTTTTCACGGGATAGTGCCGGGTCACTCAGCATGTCCTGAAGGAAAGGTGGCACTGGAAGTAGCTTTTGGAGAGTCAAAGGATAATTATCGAGTCGAGTGGCTTACCTTTGAGGTAGTAAAGTTGCGCAGTCCTTATCATGCATTGTTTGGAAGGCCGGCTTATGCCAAGTTCATGGCAAGACCGTGTTATGTGTACCTACAACTGAAAATCCCGGGTCCCAAGAAGACCATTACAATATACGGAAACCGGGATATAGCAGCTGAGTGCGATGAGGGAGACGCGGCAATGGCCGAGCAAGCCTGCAGGAAGGAAGAGCTCAAACATTACCGTTCTCAGGTAGACCTAGAAGAGAGGACAACGTCAAAAAAGCCAACCCCTGAGGGGGACAAAGCAAAAGTTAGGGCAGAACAAAACCCTAAGATGGTAGGCTTCATCAGGAGCAATACTTTCAAAACTCTCAGCAGGGAAGAAGAAGGCGTACCACCGTCCGCAGCTGATCACGTTCCAAGGAAGATATACCCGGACTGGCTAGCAAATCCGGTACTCATTACGAAAGGGCATAGCAAGTGGAGAATGTGCATCGGCCGTATCAACGCGAGGCCGATTCTCGAGAATAACTAAAGCAGTGTAATGGGCGGCAGGTTTCATACGCACTCTTTTCCTATCCAGGGTACCTAAGGGGACTGGAAGGTTTTTAATGAGGCGGCCTGCTGAATCAAAAAAGAAATTTTTATCAATAAAAGAAGATGGTTTCGAGTCTTATCATGGTCTTTGCTTCAGTTACAAGTAAGTAACATTGTTACTATCAATACATCAGTATCATCGAAATACATTACATGAATATAGGTCTCCGGGGGGTGATCTGCTTCAATAAGTAATCACAAGACCCGGAGACCCGGCCATGATGCCTATGAGTTATGGGGGCTGATTACTCGAAAAAACGGGTACAGCTGCAATCCTATAACTGGACAAAGGAGCCAAATTTCTTGGTTATTCTTACTTAAGCTCGATGTGACTCGCACTAAAGTGGCATGATCTGTTCGCGTACGATCACAATCAAATTATGCAGCCCAGTGTGGCTTGCTTGATCTTGTTTTTCGTATAGACGCAACGACATGGTATCCACGCGAAAGCCGGCTTATAGTACAAGATAATCAAAAGGGTCATCTAAACCACAAGTCCATGCAGAGTATAAGGCTAAAAAAGCCGGAAACTCAACAAATATTAAGCATGACTTCAGTATTTATGAGAACAGCTATTGGTCTTCAGCTTGGTAAACAGCAGTATGTCATCTGAGAAAGCCCACGCCCCCATAGCTCGTACTTTGGGTCATGGGGACTGGGAACTTCGAAACAGAAACAAACTATTTAACTACCAAGGTCTGTAAACCTTAGTTGCCGAGTATTGGGGACTTAAAGAAAAGTCCATCTATCAAAACCTACGATACTCGGTTAACCGAGTCTCAAAAGGAAATTGAAAGCAAGAGTTCAAAGTATCGAGAATAAGCTTATACGTAACACAAGTATCGAGATTATCAAAAGCCAGGGAAGGCAAAGAGTTATCATAAATTAACAAGCGTACAGGCGTAGTATCAGCATCAGTGGCGCACAGGAGCACCACAAAAATCATATCAGTCTTAAGAAAACGAAAAGCACTAGTAGCATCCTACTTGGCATCCTGAGAGCGATCTTCCGGGTCTAGATCTTGGACTTGCTCCTTGGCCTTGCCAGCAGTCTTGCTCGGGCTCTTCACTTCTGGACGAACAGGCGGAGGCACGGCTGGGGTAGAGGTAGACGGCTTTACGCCCAGTTCTGCTTCCCTCTTTGCAGCCTCTTCCTTCCTCCTAGCCAGATCAGTCGACCATTTGTCCAACATATCAATAGGGGGAGGCGCCTCCACCAGGATAACCTTGCCCTCAGAATCATACGAGCTCATAATTGTGTTTAGATCCATCTTGTCGGCCAAAGCTGTGGCTGAAGGACGTACCGCAGATTGTATAGCTTTGAAATCCTGGGGCTTGAATTTGGACCCGTCAGCTTTAAATTCTGGGAACCCGGATACTATCTTTGCCGGGTCAAGCTTTGGAAAATAAGCCTTCGCCAGCGTTAAAGCCCGGGTCACCCCAATTCGGCAGGACGAACGCTTCAGTATTTCAATCCATCCAGGTGCTGTGGAAAAGGCCTGTATAAGGGTCTCCTCGCCCGGGTATACCTCAGAAGGCCACTTGATAGCATCCAGCAAAAGTTTCGTGCCGGCAAAAAACGTCCGGAGCACAGTTTTCAGAGTTTTTACTTGAGTAATGGCATTCTCCTCCGGAGCAGCAAGGTTAGCACCTGCAATCCAAACATGTGAAAGCATATCAGTCATGTTGGTTATTACAGCGGCAAGATAGAGGTACGCAAATTAATCGCAAATAGCAAACTTACTTAGCAAGATACGGTAAGTGTCCGTAAGCTGAGCCGACAGGTTATTCAGCGAGGACTGGGCAGCATGGTACTTCTTCTTGTATGAGGAGACATCTTTTTTCAAAGTCTTTATCTCCGCTTCAAGGGCCTCCCTACGCTTAACTTCAGCCAGCAAGAGCTGCTCAGCCTTAAGTAACGCTTCATCTGACTGAGTAATCTCTGCCTGCAAAGGCCGGGTGAAGCTGTAAGCCGGATATCGCGAGAGTATTTTATCTGAGGAAATGATTGCCGGCAAGTACTATGCGAAGTACCGAGGATAATTAAAAAAAAAAAAAATTATACTCGGGACTTGGGGACTGGATGTATAATAAGGAGTATCAAGTAAAAATTACCTGATGTGCTGCAGCCATACGTTCTAAGACAGTCCCTTCTGAAGCTTTCATGGCAAGAAGAGCGCTCATCAGCTGGTTAAAGTCAGCGTTATCCGAATTAGATGGCTCGGGTACCTGGAAAGTGGGAAAAGGAGCATTTCTTGTAACAGGAGGTGGCACCCGGGTCATCCGAATGTCGGAGTCTGGTCCCCCTCCCGCGCTTGAAGCTGCCCCCTTCTCCTTCTCGCTCGTGTGCGAAGCGATTGGATACTCGGCGTCATGCCTAGCTGGCTCCGGTGGCGACATTTGCTCGTCGCCAGCCGTAGTGAAGGCATCATCAGCCGACTCGCCCTCGACCCGGACTTTAGCTTCGGTGTCCTCCTGGTCGCTACTAATAACCGTGGCTCTGAAGAAGGTGCAAAGGCGTAATTAATCTTTGGTTATGGAAAGAAAGGGGATGAAAGTTCGGTATAATATCCGAAAAAGGCGTTTACCCGGTGTTTACTGGGAAGTCCGAGGGGAAGCCGTCATTAGACCCGGAAGAGACTGAGAAATGGCAAGAGAGGTCTGGGATTACGTTACAAAGGAATGACTGGAAAGAAGTTTTGTTTACAACAAATACCAGGGTGTTGAACCGGGGGCGGCGAAGCAACCGGGTTAGGGGTCTCGTTGCCCGGATGATTCCGGGTTACTCGGCGCCTAGTCATGGGTGGCTCCTTCAGTTATGATCAAAAGGGGTGAAGATGGGGTTAGCCCCGGAGTGACGTTATGGGAGCAAAAAACCAAAGTGTAAGGGGATGAAGTAAAAACCTGGAGGGCTATCCTCTGGGATTTCCTCTTTGTTCCGGTTCTGGTGGCTG
Source organism: Alopecurus myosuroides (assembly GCA_028641055.1). Classification (NCBI taxonomy): domain Eukaryota; kingdom Viridiplantae; phylum Streptophyta; class Magnoliopsida; order Poales; family Poaceae; genus Alopecurus; species Alopecurus myosuroides. Next base: position 28,825,261 of record CM054060.1, read on the forward strand.
GCTCCGGCTCTTCCTCCTCGCTGGTGGACCCGCCCCTGCTGTCCGTTTCTTCTTCTTCGCTTTGGCCCTCTCGCTCTGAGAAATGTCCGAGTTACAGCATAAAGAAGAAGAAAAGGCAGGATATAACGTGTGCAAAGGAATCAAGTAGGTACCTTCATTCGAGTCAACGACATCGTCTTCCTCCTCCCCGTCTTCGGAATTAGGAGTGGAGTCGACCGTCCAAAAGTCATCATCGGCCTGAGGAGAAGATGCCAGGATAGTGATTAATATCGAGTCAAGAGAAGCGAATAAAAGTAAGTGTTAGAAGTCAAAATCAAAAGGCAGAAAACTTACTCCAGGGGTTGGATTCTCGAGGGTAAAAGGTTCTAATCCGGCTATGCTCCGGATTACTTCGAGCTTCTCTGTCAGGAAACCCTTAATTGTTTTGTTAATGTCACCCGGAGCAAGGGTGCGGGTAGAGAATCGGATTGGGTCCGTGGTTTGACCCGAGTATTCGCACATCAGCTTCTCACGAATGGAGTTTGGCTGAATGCGGAAGCTAACCCAGGTCTTCACCAGGTTTAGCCCGATGAGGCCTCGGGCGGACAAGATGGAGATCCTAGCTAATAAAGGCAAGATCGCCTCCCTGTCCGGTTCAGACGCGAAGGCGTTGAATTTCTCGGAGATATCAAGTTGACCCTCCGAGTAACCCGGCAACTTCTTTTCGCCGGGTGGAGAGGTATCCTGGCAGTAGAAGTACGAAAGCTGCCAGTGCTTTACGTGGGAATTGAGAGAAATAGGAGGCATCAGGGAGTTCTTGCGGCGCTGGATAGAGACCCCGCCGCAAGTGAGAAGTGCGCCGTCGCCGCTTTCGCGACACGGCTTGCACTGAAAAAGTTCGACGAAGAGGGCTAGACTTGGCGGTGTGCACAAGTAAGATTCGGAAAGAACAATAAAATGGGAGATGTTCAAAATGGAGTTTGGACCTATATCGAAGATACGGAGGTTGTAATGGTCTAGGACGTCACGGAAGAAGGGGTGACCCGGAGGCCTAAAGCCCCGGGTCACATGTTCAACGAAGCATATTACCTCATTCGTCGCTGGAGAAGGCCGGGTTTCATTGCCTGGCACTCGCCAGTGGATAGACTCCTGTGGAGGTAGGGTTCCAAGCTCGACCAACTCCTCCAGCTTGGCCTTGGTGACGGAGGACTTCCCCCAATTGGCCGATATGGAGCTTGTGGATTTAGCCTTATTCGGCTGTTTCCCCTGCCTCTTGGGTGCCATGGGATTGACCTGGTAAAACATCGAAGGAAAAGACGTAAGGAATAAAAACTTGGAAGTTAGCAGGCAAGCAATTACCCGCAATTTGAACATAACCCGGCTATTGCCTCGCTGGGTCAAGAATGATTTATCCGGGTATCAAGTGACCTTACAAAATACATGGAGCTTTCCGTAAAAGCAAGTGTTTGGAGGAGTTAGGGGGATGCTTATATGCTTACCATCTGCGAATGAGTCGGAGAAGTAAGATTTTCTGAGGAAGGAGAACAAGGGCGGAAATTTCAGATGGCCCGAGCTTAGATTGGGAATCCTATTTCTAAAATTGTGACCAGATTAACGATTACTGGAGTTAGGGGAGTAATATAAGCTATGAATCCTATCCATAGGAATGTTTATGGTAAGTATCAGTGAGTTAATCCGGCGCAGCCCGAGAAATTGCGGACCGCTCGATTCAGATCTAATTAGAGGAAGAACTAAGAAATTGCGGGGGTAAGTTGGAGGATGTAAGGGACTTACTGAAGGAGATTGGAGTAAGGCCTTGCGGAGACAGATGGCGCAAGATTCGTGTCCTTTCGTGGTCGTTGGCCGGCGAATCGGAGGCTTGATGGTGGATTCGGGAGCTGGTGCGGCTCGCGCGGCGGCGGAGCGCAAACGAAGGCGGAGGGGCTCCGGCGAGATGCGTGGGGTTCCCGTGGTGGCGCTCTGCGAGCTTGAACTTGGGGAGAAGAGAAATGGGGAAAGTGAGCCGTTAAGGGTTGAGTTTGCCTCCTGGGGCTTATTTATAATAAACCGGGTGGAAAAGCTTATCCTAACGGGCGAAACCCGGAGGTTGCGGAGTAATAGTTGGACATTTTGAAATTTGAAGACGTGCTTTATGTGCATTTAGATATGGTCCCGAGAAAAGAGAAGGGGGGAATCTCTTTCCTGGTATTAGCAATAATTATCGAAGAAGGTGCGAAGTCATGGAGTTCCTTACTAAAGCTCGAGTCTGGAAGATTAAAGGAGAACCCTTGAGGGAGAGCCGGGCTTTTGCTTGGTTTCCTTGGTACCAGTCACGGCTATTCATCAGCGCGCTGCGTCCTGATTTTCATATGTTTGTGTCTTATATTTCTGTAGGGAATAGCCGGCGCTTCGAAGAGTAAATCTTGGAAGCCCAGGCTATTCTGGGGACTACTGATGAGGGGATAGTAACCCGGTATGCCGACTCCCAGGTGAGATCCGGCCCAAACGACGGATGGATCAAATCCGGCTAAGGACAAAGAAGCTTCTAGAAGGCCCAGGACTTGTAAGGATCGTAACCCGGATTGTGGGTTACGGTAAAGAAAGTTAGGGTTCGTATGAAGAGTTCGAATAGGACTCGAGAAGCGCTTTGTAAGGCAAGTCAAGGGGGATATGAGTACTATATGAACCAACCCCTGGGCTTCGCCTAAGAGAGATTCAAGTCATAACTGTAACACCTATTATCGAGTATCTAGTATAATCATATCGAGATCCGGCGAGTTGTTTTCCGGCTCTTAGATCGCTTTTCGCCATGTCTTCCTTCGAGCTAAACCCTCTCCCAAATACCTGTGTCGACTTGCCCCTAGATCAGTTACCCCCGGTAACATCTGCCGTGATTATCCCACGACAACTACCCCCTTGCACAAATCTCGCCACCCACTCACACCATTGTGAAGTGAAACCCTTCATGCGCAATGTTTGTTGCAGAAAAGACCAATTCACTTTGTCATAAGCCTTTTCAAAATCTATTTTAAACAGAACACCATCAAGGTCGTTCCTTTTAATATCATGTAAAGTTTCATGCAACACTACTACTCCCTCTAAAATATTCCTACCCGGTAGGAATGCAGATTGGGATGGTCTAATAACTTTTTGCGCAATGGAGGTGACTCTGTTTGTTCCTACCTTAGTAAAGACCTTAAAGCTGACATTCAGCAAACATATTGGCCTGTACTGCTCAATTCTACTCGCATCCTCCTTTTTCGGCAAGAGAGTAATGACCCCAAAGTTTAATTTAAACAATTGCAAATCACCAGAATGCAACTGATCAAATAATGGCATTAAGTCATCCTTAATAACATGCCAAAATTTCTGATAAAATTCAGCCGGAAATCCATCCGGACCCGGAGCCTTATTAATCTCCATTTGAGAAATCGCCTCCCACACTTCCTCTTCCGAGAACGGTGCCGTTAAGAGATTATTCTCATCATCAGAAACCTGGGGTAAGTCATGAATCCTAGATTCAATCATCGAGAAAGATGAGAAACCTGGGGTAAGTCATGAAACCTAAGCCATCTGTGGCACGCAACAACGACAACCATCAAAACCACCGCCATTGTCAACACGAAAACCATGAGAAGGTTATCCAAAAATGACGCCTTCCGACGCAAGAGCGCCGCCGCCACTCAATCCAACTGCTGAGGCCAGATTGAGACTTTTTACAACGCAAGTCTCCATGTGCATCCATAAGTTACAAAAAAAAGTCTCCATGTGCATCCATAAGTTACCCGAGTAGACAAGCAACACAGAATCTAGGGTCCAAAAAGGAAATGTAAAATGATATTTTCAAATGGTTGTTACTATTTAGGCTACACGATGTCGATGCAAACAACGTGAAGAAACATGCACACCAATGATGTGCTTCCTTCCAGAAAATAATGAATTCAAAAGAAACGATATCACGAATCATGTGTGGGCACACATCAATACAGTTGTGTCCATCGGGCAAAATATGATGAACTTACTAATTCTTTTCGACAAGGGTCAATTTTTAGTATAAAATTGTGAGGCCATGCATCATTGTTCTACATGTTACACTTAATAAGCCATTCTTACTTCTTGATCTCATGAGATATTGGGGAAGAACAAACAAGTCTACCATTCATATACTTTCCAAATATGTTTGTGTCAATACCCGTAGCTAGAAGTTGCAATAACATGTACGTTCTGTCAAAGAGACGCCGTGTAGATGGAGAATTGGCGTTAGAATGGGAGAAGGCGATGAAGTAACGGGACAATATGGTCTATCTTGCCGTGCTGGAGCACCCGGCCGCAGCAGCAACCTGGAGGCCGGTTTCATCATCGTTCTCATGCCTGTCAATGCGCAGGATCTTGCGTGCGTCGATCAAGCGGCAGCCGGATGCCACATTGTGGTGCCTACGTACTCGGCCTGCTCCTCTACACCTTCAATGGGTGAGACTTGGTGAAGCTGTATAGCAGCCGCGAACGCCCTTCGAGAGGACGTTAAAGGGGATGAAATGCGGGCAGTTAGGCTGGATGCTGGTGCTGGACACAGGTGCACGACCGCCAGCTGAGGCAGTGCCAAGTGGGTTGGGCGGACTAGGAGTCCTCAGTGCGGATTAGGATGGGTATATGAGTCATCAGTAGTGCCAATAGTTTGCCGCTTTTCCAGTTGCCAAACGCTGAAGTGCTCCGCGCCAAACCACTTCGCAGAAACAGGACGGTCGTACTCTTAAGACGCAGGCACGCACTTGTTGTGCTCCCTTCCAGGAAAACTAAGATTGGTAACTAAATACAATGTTAGGGCACGTACAACAACGCAAGCGCTTAGGCTGGACGCTTACATTAAGTCCCAGCAGTAGGTGTAGAACTCCGGCCCTTCTTTTTTTCTCTATCCCGGCTGAGCCTAGGAAGTAGGCTTGCGTTGCATCACCTTGTGCCGGACGCTAAGCCTTTTTTTTTTGGTCCGCTCTAAGAATAAATAGGGCGTCGTACAAGCGTTGTAGGCTTCGGCGCTAACGCAGCTGCTACGGCATTTTCTTATTTTTTTTCTTACCTTAATCGTTTGCTAAAGAGGTTGTGCGCTGCACATGCCCTTATGAACCATACCATACATGCATGAGCATGCAGCATGACGGCAGGTAAAAATAAGATGAAAAGGCATGAACTGTCTAGTACTTCAAATGCAAAGATACCTTTCTATATAAACTGGTTAGCTGGCATGTGAGAGTCAAATAAGCTTTGTTCTGCATATTGTCTTGAGCAGTTCGTAATTTTGTGTTTGCTCCTTACCAGAGGTGACATAGTGTGGTTTGAGATATTGGAGTAGAACAAACAATAGGACATTAGATGTGCTTTAGCAATATAGTGGTGGAGACGAAGGCATAAATATTTGTTCAAGAAAAAGAATTAAGTATGCCACAGCGGAAAGGTCACAAAACTGGAGCATAGAACTTACTGTTGCGGGAGACCGACCCTAGACAAGTTCGTTTAGGCTCCTATTCCAAAACTACTTTCTGCTCCTGCTGCAACAACTGCTAATGCTGCCACTCTGACTAGGAAGGCCGTGGGTTCTTTATCCAGACAAGATGAGTTAAACAGTAAACTAGGAGATTCAGTCCGCCATAGCGGTTGACCCACTCGGCGGTACGAGGGGGAAACCTCAAGCATGAACCGTTGAGAATGTTTTCAGCCACCACCGAGAGTCGAGCGCTACCGACGAGTGAGGGATGGTGCTGGGGAAGCCACACATCAAGGAGGACCATAGATCCCTGAACTATGGGACATGTCACATGGATGAATAATACCTTTCGTACGAGAATGTAAACCAATAAATTTGACGAATTTTCCTGCTTGTATTTTATTATATTTCCATTAATTTATTGCTTTATTGCAATTCTGGTCGACGAGTGCTATGGACACCGCTAGAATTCACCATCGGAGTTATGTGTGGCTAAGGGCATCTCCAGCCGTTCGCCCCCCCCCTCCCCCCTCCAAGGACGCAAAAACTGTCTTTTTTTTTCCGCCGCAGCGCGAAACGGCGCAAATCAGGAAACTGGGGGGACGCGTTTCCCAGCCGTGAAACCCAGGCCGCCGCCCCAGCCGGCGATTCGCCCATATTTGGGCAGGTAGAGTTTTGGCACACAAATAATTGAAGTTTTGCCACACAAATAAATAGAGTTTTGCCACACAAATAAATAGTTCAACAATTTAAACAAAATAAATAAATTACACTAGTCATCGTCATCGTCCTCAACATTGCCATTCCCCTTTCGCGCCCACAAATGCTGCACCAGGTCATTCTGCAGAGCATGGTGTGTTCCAACGTGTCGAATCTCCTGCCGCTTGGTGAGGAAGTCTGTCCATGATGTCGGCAGCTGGTGATCAATAGTTGCAAGAGGGCCCTGCCGGTAGTATGGTGTGCTTGCCTCACTGTCAGGCACCGGGTCATCCCGCTCACTCTCAATGATCATGTTGTGCAAGATCACACAACACTGCATCACCTCCCACATGTTGGACTTCGACCAAGTCATAGCTGGGCACCGGACAACAGCGAATCAAGATTGCAGCGCACCAAATGCCCGCTCAACATCCTTCCTGCAAGCCTCCTGGCACTTGGAAAACCAAGCTTTTGCGCTTCCTGGGAAAGGGTTGGAGATACTCTTCACAAATGTTGCGCACTTCGGATAGATGCCATCTGCAATATAATACCCATTTGTATACTGTTGTCCATTGATCTCATAGTTCACATGGGGCATGGCCTTCGACAAGCTCGGCAAAGACATTCGAGCACTGCAAGACATTGATGTCATTGTGACTTTCAGGCATACCAAAGAATGAATGCCAAATCCATAGATCGTACGAAGCCACGGCCTCGAGAACCATCGAGCACTCTCCTTCATTTCCCTTGTATATCCCCTGCCAATCAAATGGATAGTTCTTCCATGCCCAATGCATACAGTCGATACTGCCAAGCATCCCAGGAAAGCCTCTTGCTTCATTCTCTGCGAGGAGACGAGCAGTGTCTTGCGCATTGGGTGATCGCAGGTATGTTGGGCCAAAAACTGCAACCACTGCCCGGCAGAACTTGTTCAAGCACTCAAGGGCCATGGACTCGCTCATGCACAGATAGTCATCTTGTGCATCTGCATGAGCACCGTATGCAAGCAACCTCATGGCTATCGTGCACTTCTGAATAGAGGTAAAGCCTACCGTGCCGGTGCAGTCCTTCTTCAACTTGAATTAGGTGTCGAACTCCCGAATGGCATGTATGATCTTGAGGAAGAGCGTGCGTTTCATCCTGAAACGACGCCGGAACACCTTCTCGTCGTTGGTGGGATCCTCGGCGAAGTAGTCGGAGTAGAGGATGCAGTAGCCCTTGTACCGCTGCCTCGGCTTGCTCTTGCGGCGACCGGGCCTCGATCCAGCACGCCGCGGCTGGGCGGCCTGGGTCTGCAAGCCGGCAAATCTGCTCAGGATCAGCAAGTGTTCCTCGTCGTCGATGGCGGCCTGATCTTCCTCGTCGAAGAGCTCGGCGAGCATCTCCTCGGCGTCGGAGTCCATGGCTCGGACAGAACGTCGAACACCTTGCGGGTGGTCGACGCGGTTCGCCGGGCACAACCTCCCCCGCGGCGGAGGCGCGATTAAACGGCGGCGACGGTGTGGTGGAGCTAGATGGCGGTGGTTTGCCTCGCCGCTCGTGTGTGAAGGCGGCCGACGGAGGCGACGTGGGGGGTGGCCGACGGGATGGCGACGGCGAGCCGAGCGAGAGTAAAAGCCGAGTCGGGGTGGGGAAAGTGGGGCAAATGGTGTTCCCTCGCCGACAGCGCTGGCCCACGCGCGCTTTTCCTTCCGCCACCCCCAAGCCAAACCCAATGGGCTGGGTTCCGCCTGGGTGCGACGGCGCTAATTTCCGCCGAAACGGCGCTATTTCGGGTTCTGGGGGGCCGGCTGGTAGAAAAACAGCGCTTTTCGAGAAAAACGACGCTAATTCGCGTCTTGGGGGCGCTGGGGGGACAGCTCGATATGCCCTAACATTATTATTTAGATAAGTGAGTAAGTAAAAAAGCACAAGGGAGGGGGGTTGGGGGGCCAGTTTAATCATTGCGAATTCACCCTAGTCCAGTCGATCACAACATTGGTTGACTAAATTATTCTGCACCTTCACAGAAATATATTTGCTTTATAGTTTGAACACCCAAAAAACTATTATAGACTCATTTTGCATTACCAAAGTGTGTTAGTTTTGCATCAAAAATACTCAAGTGTTAATTATTTTGCTGTGGTATTCCCTCCCCTGTTATTACATGTTGAATACACGCTTCTTAGTGAATATGTTTAATGGTTCATGTTGGATACCCGCCATAATTTCCTCGACGTGAAACCCCCTACTCATGAAGAGGCTCGAGCACGGATTTTGTGCTTCCTTCTTGATAAATAATGATTTTTTTTCACATGAATTGTCATAAACATAATATCCACGGGTAAGAACCATGACTTGTTTTTGAGATATTTGGGTTTTAACTATAGTGTACTCTTAGAAAAAAAAACAAGGAGTTAGGCATGGAGAGGTCCATGCACGGGAGGGTTCCTTTCCCTTAACAAAGTCAATCAATGATATCTCCAGTAGCGGAGGACTAAAAATTTTGGGAAACGGTGAAATTAAGAAATTGATGCAAAGATCTAGTTTTTCGGTTCGGAATCGATTGTGCGCAATATTTCACCAAAACATGCATAACTTTCTCATATGTAGTCCGTTTTAACGTCCAATCACTTAAATTATTCAGGAAAAACATGTGCATCCAAAAATGAAGGTAGGATGGCCGCCCGACCTTTCCCTAAGCATAGCTCCGCCCCTTGATATCTCAAAAGTCTTCTACCTATGAAAAAGCATTCCTCGTGATTCATGGAAAAATGGAAAAGATGAAGGTTTTGTTGGAGATAAAGTCGGTGAGTGCAAAACAATATATGCATAACAACAATGCAAAATCGTGCAAAATAGTTTAGTTTCCAATGAGACAAGAAATTTAAACCTTTTGCAGTTTATTCGCAAGACTTGAAACCTGAGTCAAACTTGGTATTTCCTTTTCCTACCGGAGCAGCGTGAACCTAAGGATTCTAGAAGCAGCCATTTGGAGACGCTCGCATGGGCGATTTACACCCACGATGGCTGGCGTGTTACTAATAGGCAACATGCTACATAAGTGGCACATTTATTGTATCTCTCACAATTTGTAGCCACCTATTATGCAATATATTGTAAATCTGAACTATGAACGTCATAATAAAACGATTGTGTATATATATTGATGCGAAGCCCGGGACTTGGCTCCCCATTACCAAAAAAAAAAATGCAAAATCAGATGATTCTTGCTAGTAAGTGTTGGATATTAAAACACACTAGGGCACAAGATCATGTTGGACCAGTGGACGGTTTCTGCAGTGGAGCGTTTTGCATATGCATCGTCGGCGATGTCGAATTTAGGCGGCGTGGCGCTGCGGAGTATCAACGATGGATTGTGTTGGTGGGCGTGCGTAGGAACGTGATGATGTCTGCCGTTGTAGTGGCGTCTACGACAGGCCTGACAAGGTCAATGCGACAATAACTATTTTGAAGATGGATGAGTGAATGATGGTGGCCACGGCTTCTGGATCATGTATAGTGGTGCCTCCTTAGAGTCCCCAGGGCAATTTTGGGCTCCCGACCCATCGTTGAGTGGATTTGTTGAGGTTTTCAGTTTATGTGATGTGCGTTGGTGTGAGGTGAAAGAGCATGGTTCCCCCATGTGTGGTTTTGGTAATTGATGACAATCACTATGGACTAATGGTTGCATTGAGCAATACTTGTAGATTTTGTCCATAGTCAATGTTTGATGTCCATGTGTTGGATTCAAGATAATCAAGTGGTGACCAATGTGCTATTCATGTGAATATCCCAAGTTTGGTCATAAGAGAGTTGAGCATATTTCAAGTATGTCTTGAAGAAGAATATTGTGTGAACATTCATATTTACCTTCAAGACATCATTATTATGAAGAGAGAAGAAAAGATAAAAGGTTGATCAAGGCAAAGTGTTAAGCGATGGTTAATATTGATCAACTCACAAAGCAAGAAGATGTACCATGTGGTATCACGGTATCGTAAGTAATTGTTCATATAGCTTTGTGTTCTAACCCATTATATGCGTGTGTGGTATATCTATGTGGGGTTAGGTATATTTCCATGGGCTTGCATCAAAAGAAAGATTTCATATAGTCCATGGTGGATGACGTCAAGTTGTGGTCGTCATCAAGTTCGAGAAGTGCAAGTTCAAGGGGAGCATATCAAAGAGATCACATTCTTGAAGCTTGCCACTCTTTTGGAGATAATGTTCAAGTAAAGATGTACTTAAAAGAGGCTCTCCCGTAGTTGCATATGGGGGAGCAATCTTTGTGTCTTCACCAAGCAAAGCGAAATCAAGAAAGGTGTTCCATCTTGAGGAGGTCAAGATCTTCATCATCTAGCTCAAGTGGAATGCTCAAGGAAAAGTTCTCGTTCTTGCGATTTCAACGAGCCCAAGATCATCGAAAACGAAGTCCGGATGCAAAAGATATCGCGTTTTTAGTGAAGGAGATTTTCTGGAAACTCGGAGGCCGGCCTCAGGCCGGCCGGGGTGGGCTCCCTAGGCCGGACACCCAACAGAACAGGCCGGCCTGGAGGCCGGGATGGCACAGAATGCCCCCTAACGGGCTGATTTTGGGGGCCTATAAAAGGGGTCTTCCTCCCCATTGGTTCCCTACCTTTTTAGCAAGTTTTTCCCCACCATTGTTGAACTTTTGGAGGTTGCTCTCTCTGTATTCCTCCATGATTCTTGCCTCCAATTAGTGGGAAAAGAGAGAGGGGATCTAGATCTACCATTCCACCAATCCATCTCTCCTCTTAGTGAGGGGAAAGTCTTTGGATCTAGATCTTGTGGATTCATTTGTTGAGTACTTCCTTGTTCTTCATCTTTTCTCCCCCCATAGCATTTGTTGCTTTGGTCGGATTTGAGAGTGAAGGATTTGAGCACTTCTTGTGTTCTTGCCATTGCATAGGTTGCATCTGTTTGAGTTCTCTACGAGGATTCGTTCGAGTGAAAGGTTGAGAAGCTTGTTACTCTTGGGTTCTTGGAGTGCCCTTGAGCTTGTCCTCTTGGGTACTTGGAGTGCCCTAGATGGTTGTTGTCGTCTCGGAGTTTTGGTAGCTCCGGACCTTGTTGTCCCGGAGTTTTGGTGGTTCGGGACCTTGTTGCTATCTCGGAGTTTTGGTGGCTCGCGGATATTGTTGGGAGCCTCCAATTGAGTTGTGGAGATTGCCCCAACCTTGTACGTGATCAGTGACCACCCTCAAAGGTCCCATAGTGGATCGTGGCACTCCGCATTGGTGGAGGCACAAAGAGAATAAGGTGAGCCATTGGGCGCTTGGAGTCATTGTGACTCCACACCTCTCCAACGGAGATTAGCTTCCATTGGGAAGTGAACTTCGGGATAAATCATCGTCTCCTCGTCTCTCGGTTATTCTTATACCCGATCTCTTTACTTATGCAATTTACTTTGTGATAGCCATCGAGCTTGAAGTAACATATCTTGCTATCACATAGTTGCTTGAATTGGTTAGCATAAATTGTTGGTGCAGATAGGTGAACCTAGTTTGTTTAGGTTTTGACTTGATAAATTAAACTCTAGTTTTATTCCGCATTTATTCAAGCCTTAACCGTAATTAGTTTTAAACGGCTATTCACCCCCCTCTAGGCGACATCCGTGTCCTTTCAATTGGTATTAGAGCCGAGTCTCTCTTCATAGGGTTTCACAACCTAGAGAGTAAAGATGTCGGTTAGGGGATTAGTGCATAATAACACTTTTATATTCGATGGCACAAATTATAATTCTTGGAAAATTAGTATGCTTAATATTTTGAAGGACATGGGTCCAAATATAGAGAAAATTGTAGATATGGGTTTTTCTACTCCAACGGGTATTGATTGCTCTTTAGAGGATGAGAAAAACTTATATCTCAATACTCAAGCTACTAATGTGTTTTTCAAATATTTGAGCATTGTAGTTCTTGAGTCAATTAGGCCATCTTGGAAAGCTCATGAGATATGGACCAAGCTTCAAGATAAATATGATGTGTCCAAAAGTTGTGGGGATGATTATTCTCCCTCCACCTCCGGGCGTGATGAGTTCTCAACTTCTTCTACTTCACCAACATGTGGCAAGGCACAACATAATGATGTGGTGAGTAGTGACAAAAATTGCAATCTTGATAGTAAGCTTATTGTTGACGATTCATCATCTCTATCTTATTGCAATACTTTGTCTATGGACTTAAACACATCGAGCACCCAAAATGATTTACATGCTTGTGTTGATAGTCCATGCATATCATGTAGAAATTCCTTTACTAAATCTTATAATGATATGCTTGATACATCTTGTCATAGTAAAAATGGTTGTATTTCCTGTAGTACTTGTGTTACTAACCATGTAGAAGAAACTCAACATTCCATGGAACAAGATGTGGATTTAAGTGGCACTTCAAGTAATGGTTCATCATCATCTACCATATCTCACTTTTGCCTTATGGATAAAGGTTTTCAAAGGTAATTCCTACTTTGAACACCAATGTATCTAGTGATGATGATGATGATTATGATGGTGGTGATGATGATGATGATGACGACGATGATAATGACAATGATTCGTTAATGGAGAAAGGTAAAATGATTCACAATATCCTTTATGAGGATAAAGATGCTTGTGCCAATTTCCTAGAAATCATTAGAGCATTTGATAGGCGCAATATCACCATTAAGGATTTGGAAGCATGTATTGACGCGTGTTATAGCCGCGAGCGTGAGTATTCCAATGAAATTGCAAAACTACAGAAAGCTCTTGTAGAAGAAAAAACCACCAATGAATCTCTTGAAGAGACTTTTACTCTAGAGTTATCAAAATTAAAGGACTCTCATGATAGAAATCTTGAGGTGGTTAATTGTCTTAAAACTAAAAATGATGAGCTAAAAGTCGAACATACTCAACTTAAAGCTTCATATTCAAAAGGGCTTGCCAATTTGCCTTCTCATATTTCTATTAATAATGATACTTGTGCTATTAACTCTATTTCTTGTGAAGCATCTACATTGAAGGATAATGTTGAGCTAAGGGCTCAACTTGAGTTGCTAACTAGCAATTATGGGAAATTGGAAGAAAGTCATGAAAAGCTCTTAGTCTCTCATGAGGATCTTTTAGTCTCACATGATAAGCTAAAGTTAGCTCATGAGGCTATTACTACCAAGGTGATATCTTGTGAGCCTCATGTGTACATTAGCAAAAACTCTACTCAAAATTCTATTTTGTCTCGTGCTAGTCCTATTAATTCATTCACTCATAATATCGCTATATCTTGTGATGAATTGCTTTCCATGCCTTGTTGCTCTAACAATGAATCATCTACTTCCTCTATTACTTGTGTTGCTACTAACCATGTAGAGGAAATAAAAGAGCTCAAGGTCCAAGTCGCTTCTTTGAAGAAAGACTTGAAAAAACGTCATGGGAAGTCCGCACTTGACAACATGTTGAGTGTGCAAAGATTACCCAATGACAAGAGTGGACTTGGATTCAACTCCAATAATAACAAGAAGTCCAATATAAAGAAGAATCATACAATCAACAAGAACAAGGGCCAAGAACAAGTCAATAATTCGTCCAAGATTGTTTGCTTCAAGTGCAATGTTGAAGGGAACCATGTTAGGTCTTGCCCATTAAAGAAGAAGCCTCTTAGTGAGAAGCAACAAGGAAAGCGGCCACAAGTTCAATCTCATGCTCAACCTCAAGATGAAGAAAGGCTTCTTCCCAAGAAGAATCAAGTTAGAACTCCTCAAGTTGAAAAATCAACTAAAAAGAAAGGAGGAAGCCGATGTTGCTACTTATGCCGTGAAAAGGGCCACTTCGCTTCCTCATGCACTAATGGTACCTTATCCAACCCTATCATTATTGATGACGTTTATTCCATTCGGAAGGATACGGTTGGCAATATGTTTGCCAAATATGTTGGCACTCAAAGTGGTGTGAAGAAACGAACCATTTGGGTTGCAAAGCCTATTGTGACTAACCTCTTAGGAGCCAACTTGGTTGGGGACCAACAAGCTAAAACTTGATCAATAGGTGTTGTTGGAGGGCATTGGAGACTTGGCTATCTTATGAAGAATTAAGGGCTCTTCATCAATTATATTTACTCAAGCAAAGTCATTTGTATCATCATATATCTATCTCATATCCAATGTGTCTCCTTGCGGTAACTTGTATTTAAATTATATACATTAAAAGTTGCTTGCCCCTTGCATGTGTTAGTTTTGTATCTATCATGTGTTTGTATATGGTGTGCTTACTAATTACCTATCTTGAGTAATCTAGTATGTGTTTGTTGATTTGCACTCCATGTACTTGTTTGTTTTGTGTTGAGCCTTTATTGCAATTTATGATTAATTTAGTTGCCTCTTTTGAGAGATTAATAAAGTATCTCATTTTGGGGGAGTGGTGTGCTTTGCCACCTCACAATCCTACAATATGTGTATATGAGGTATATCACTTATTATTAATGTGACAAGATTATATAGTCTCCATATGGTATTTCATTCTCATGAGAAATTCAAATTTTACAATGTTCATTAATTATCTCTTATTTAATTTCACTTGCCTCTTGTTGAAAAAAAATGGATTATCACATTATGGGGGAGTAATAAGCTATGTGCATATTACAATCCTAGAAAATGTGAACATGTGAGGTAATGCCACTTAGAATTGATATTCTAAATTATCTTGTTACTACGTGGCATGATTAGCTCAAACAAATTCCATACTTGCTTAAATGAGTTTTTGTATCTCATATTTTGGTTTCTTGAATTTGAGAGAGTTTCTTCGTGAGGTGTTCCTCAAATGTGAACTATTATGTATTATTTGGGAAACCGGTTGCTTCAAGATATATTAAGCATTGCTTTGCATGATAATTTGACTAGTTGAAGCCACCAAGAATCTCTATGTAAGCATGGTAATTAACTCATATCCTTTTGCATAAACTTTTGTGTTTGAACATGATCATGAATAATTTTTGCAATATACCACCGAAAATTAACACCACACCCTCCTTGTCCTTGGACAAGTGACAACCATATTTGTGGTAGAATTTATTGATCATATTTACATTGCTCTTTGCTTCCTGTCGAGACATCGTAGTAGTTTTCATAGACGGGGGTGCCATGAGACTACGGTAGAGACGTGGGGTAACGGGATCGCGTGGTGGACAGTGAACACAGGATTTACCCAGGTTCGGTACGTCGCGACAGTACGACGTGCCTACTCCTGCACTTCTCACTAATCAGGACTAAAGCCTGGAAACAGGATTACAATGTGAGGTTTAGATCTAGCTACTCGCAGAGGATCAACTTCTCGGCGAGTTAGCCTACAACTTCTCTGTTATTCGTTCCTTCAATCTATCTCCCGTCCGGCTTTATATAATAGCCGGATTAGGGCTTACAGAATAGGAAACCTAGAAGACTACGGTAACTATAATTTGGAAAGTAAGGAATCCGTCTTCTCCTCCAAGCCAGATCACGTGGGCCGTGATCCGGGTCCTTCTAGAATCCGGCTTCTCTGCGTCGAGTTACTGGGCCGCCCAGTGGACCTTAGCCCACTACCACTTGGGCCACCCTGGTAATCCGGCAATTTGACTACCATCTGATATACCCCTATTTGGTATATATCCGACAGTAGCCCCCAAGAAGGATTAAAACTCTGATTCTCCGTATTTCGCCAAGTGTGCTTTGTCCGAGAAATTGCAATCAACAGTCTTGATTCTTCTTATTCTTCTTTTTGAAAAAGATGGTAATGTGAAACACGGAATCCTGAAAATCCGGCTTTTCTCTCGCGATCCTTCGCGGAGAAGGAACTTCCTACGTCAGTGCTTGAAACGTGCTGACGTAAGGGACGCTTGGGTTTCACGCGGGAAACCCAGTAACGTATCTCTGACAGATTCTCACGGGAAACGAGGAGATAGCTATCATTACCCTGTCGTTTCATTTCCCGGATTTTCCGGCGAGTGACACGCGTTGATCATCCAATGGTCAAAATAGCCGTTGGTACGTATCTTGACGGATTTCCGGCTATAAGTAGCCGTCTTCGTCCTCGCTGAAATCCTTCCGCACTCTCACTCTCACGCCATTGCTGCGCACGAGCCCCCGAGTGAAGAAACCATCCCGAGCGCACCTCACACCCAGAGCACCACCGGAGACGAAAACGCATCGCCACCAAATGGCATCCTCGCCGTCGTCCCCTACTCGCTCCGCCGCGCACGCCATCGACGACATCATCAGTGACCTAGATCCGCAGCTAGGATCTCCAAAGCACGCCGGCGACGAGCAGGAAAAGACCGCGGCCTCTGCGGCGGGTGGAGAAGATCTTTCCGCCGCCGCGAACGTTGCGGGCTCAAGCTCCGTGCCTTCCCCGCCGTTCGTTCCCGAGACGGCGGAGAAAAAGATCCAGCTTCTCGGCGACGAGCTCGCCGCCGCGGAAGCCGCCGCATCCGCCGCCGCCGGAGCGGACGAAGAGGTAGAGACTGCAGGCAACTGGATTGCCTGCAGCATTCCGCCAGCCCTCCTTCCAAACCTGGAAAAGGAGGGACTGATCCTGAAAGGGAAATGGCGGATCCCTGAGGACGAGAACGAACCTATGCCGAACGATGGCGAAAGGGTTCTTCTCTCCTCCCATCTCTTAAGAGGTATGGGACTACCACCTTCCGCTTTCTTCCTCCAAATCCTCTCCCACTATAACATCCAACCTCATAACCTGCCATCCAACTCCATTCTTTATATGGTCGGGTTCCAGGCCCTATTTGAGGGTTACTTAGGCTTATAACCTAGGTTAGATTTTTGGATGTATTGTTTCGGGGTTAAGCGGAACTCCTCGGAGGGCGCACTCCCGACTTGCGGAACCATCTCCTTTACTCTTCGGAGGTTTAGGGAAGATTGGTTCCCCAAGATCAAGACATCAGAATCCGTCAAATTTTGGACGGGTTCTTTCTTTTACCATCCCGATGTGCCTTTCCCAAAAAAGGCCATCGGGGTTCCACCTTTTTCAAACACTGCTGCTGTTCCCCAAGACAATTGGGGAACAGAAGCCGTCCAGGTTCTGCCGCCTGCTCTTCTAAGGATCAAGCGGCGCATCGCCAAGCTCACTTCCTCCGATCCACCTCTAACTGGCATGGACACTGTCCTTTGCTGGTTAGATAGGCGGATCCAGCCGTTGGCCAATCATGGTGGCCGCCTTCTTTGCGACTACACGGGTGCCAACGACCCAATGCGGACAACCAGCAAAGACTGGTCCGCGAGGGATCTTCGACGGCGCGTGAACCAGTTGGTCGCATCTCGCGATCAATATGAAGCGAGTCGGCTGATGTATACGGCCGACAATCCGGCTCCCAAGGTATTTTTTCCGTCATTTGGGTAGAGTTTTAACATTCTTTCTCGGATTTTTTCGCTTCTAACTCTGATTTTTCTTTCCAACAGTTCGCTGAACTTCCAGACTCGGATCTAGCGTCCGAAGCTGAGCTGGATGCGTTGCGTACCGCCTCAACAGGTGGGCGCAAGCACAAGAAGATTTCTTCCTCTGAGGAAGTTATCGACCTTGACGGAATTCCCGTCGCCTCCTCCAGGTTAGATCATCCGGGTTATTTTCTTTCATCGAAGTTTTTTCTTCCGTCTTTGTAGTTTTAACTTTTCCGGGTTTTTGTTTTTAGCCTACCTCCCTCCAACCTAAAGCCGAAGAAGCTGAAGAAACACAAAGTTGTGTCCAACCGAGGCGCTCAACCTTCTCCCGTCATCGCCCCGGACACACCGTCCACGATGGCGGAAGAGCACGCTGCAGCCCCCACCACCAGGCCACTAGAGCCCAGCCAGCCCTTTGTGCCGAACACGAACACGAGGGAAAGGGCGGCTCCAGAGGTGGGAGAATCTTCTCGGACTTTCGACGAGGAGATTCCCACCTTTGACAAGGACTTCAAGATTATCAATGACGGCTTAAGCGCAGCCGGAAATCTTTTTGCGGAATACGCAAAAGGGTTCAAAGAAAACTTGGCGGGTTTGCAACGAATGAGCCAGGTATGTAACTCTAGCCCCCAAGCATTAAACAAATTGCATGCTTTTTTCCTTGATGCTTTTATAATCATTCTTTCCCTTGCTATGTTCCAGCAAACCGCCGAAGCCATTAACATGGAAGTTTTCAACAAACTCTCCATCAAGAATAAGGAAGTCAGAAGCCTTCTTTCTATTCTTGAGGAGAGAGAGGCGGAGCTGGCATCGTCTCAGCTCGCGTTGTCGGAAACAACAGGTAAACATTTTTCCTCTGAAGTTTTCGATTTAACTTTTTGTCTAAGTACTTTTCCCGGGAGTGTTCTAGACTCGGAATTTTCCTTGCTTTTCAGCTGCTTTGGCCGAGGCCAAGCAAATAGCAGAAGATGCCGGCAATGCCGAGAATCTCCGAAAGGAGAATTTGGATCTTCACAAGAATCTTGTGAAGACTCAAAAAGATCTGGAGGCCAGCAATTTGGCTCTTGGAATTGCCAATTCCAAGGCCTCCGAACAGGCGGAGAAGGACAAATCCACCATTCAGGATTTGGAAAACGCTCTAAACCTTCGCCTGGAGGAAATATCCGAGATTGACAAGCTTATCGGTAAGTTACTGATACTTTTACCATTCTTCCATGTCTTGCTTTATCTGTTTTTTCACCTAACCCTTTTGGTTGTTTAGTCGGAAAAAACAGGAGATACCCCAGATAGCACTCGGATTGAAGGAATCCGGGCCTTTGGGAAGACATGGACTTCGATCAGAGCTGCTGGCATGCAGCTGGTCAATAAGTTCCTTCCCGCAAGGACTGGGGAGTTCTCGGAAGTTGAAAAACTTCCGGGTGCTATCATGGAGGTGGCGGAGTCCAGGGAATCCATCCTTCGCTCCGCTGCATGGGGTGGTGCACGCATGGCTCTCAGCCTTATGCGTATGCACTACCCTGGTGCAAAATCTTGGCGCGTGGCGTCCGGTGTCCCTCAAGGATACACGGAAACTCAGCGAAATACAATCTTTGATGAAATCAAAGGCCACGCCACCCAGATTGCTTCCATGGTGAATATCTCCGTCACTTATCCAGAAGAGGAGGTCCCTGCAGCCCCCGAGGATGACAGCAGCGAGGAGGAGTCGGATGCTTGAAGGGCTTTCCTTAAACCTGGATAGCGAAAATAGACAATAGGAGCATTACTGTTCTTTCACAATGTAATTCTAATTGTAATGCTTCTATTTGTATGAATGAGAACTCCGCCTTTTGCAGTCTTTAATTATGAAATTCTTTGCAAGGTTTTCGGATTTTACTATTCCTTTATCTTCCAAGTTCTCTGGCGTATACGTTTTAACTGTCCTTAGTGTTTGAAATGGCTCAGATAGCAATATGAATCGTCATGCCGAGTAACTGGGTGTAACCAATCAGTTTAAACTCGGAAACATGGATCATGCTAAAGGCATTTTTACTAACTAGCTCCGGTAACCCAACACATACACAATCAGATAATGCTTAGAGAAACAAGAAATCTTTTAACTGAGACTTGGGCACGCAGACAATTCAAGTTTCCTATAGCCGTTCTAGCAGGCTGAAAATCATTCAGTTTTTTAACTCCGAGTACGCAGGCACAATTCGGGTTAACATTGAGTGTTTTGTAAGATCATTGGGAAATAGATAAGGTGGAAACATGCTTTGTACTGTAATAAACTTGTAAAAACATGGATACCAGAATTCCGACAACTTTATTTCATGATCTCAAAAGATGTTTACATAGAGATTGAAGTAACTACGGAAGGGACATATCTGCTAGATACTCCAAGGCTTTCGCTGTCCACTTGACTTTGTCGGATTTCTTCAGCAACTTGTAGAGTGGTAAGGCTTTATCCTCCAGCCGACTAATAAATCTGCTGACGGCAGCAGCGCGGAACCCGTCAATCTTTGGACATCTTTCACGCACGTAGGCTTTGAGATGTTCAAGATGGCTTTGATCTTTTCCGGGTTAACTTCTATTCCTCTGTGAGAAATGATGAAACCCAGAAGTTTTCCTGAGGGAACCCCGAATACACACTTGGACGGATTTAACTTCATCTTGTAAGTGCGCAAGTTTTCGAAAGTTTCTCGCAAATCCTCAAGGAGTGTATCTTTTTCCTTGGTTACGACAGCAATGTCGTCCACGTAAACATGGACGTTTTTGCCAATCTGACTATGCAAACAACGTTGCATGCAACGCTGGTAGGTTGCACCTGCGTTCTTCAGGCCAAATGGCATGGTTACGTAATAGTACGTCCCGTACGGGGTTATGAAAGAAGTCTTAATTTGATCTTCCTTTTTCATGCGTATTTGGTGGTACCCGGAGTATGCATCCAAAAAGCATAAAAGCTCAGAGCCTACAGTGGCATCTATTATTTGATCGATTCGCGGTAACGCGAACCTATCTTTCGGACACAATTTGTTCAAGCGTGTGTAATCTATACACATTCTAAGAGCAGTAGTGTCTTTCTTCGGTACTAATACCGGATTTGCGGACCAATCAGTGTGGATTACTTCCTTGATGAAATCCGCTGCGAGAAGCCGGATAATTTCCTTGCTGATAGCCTTCCGTCTTCTTCCGTCAAATCGACAGAGACCTTGTTTGACGGGTTTTGATCCTGGAATCACCTTGAGTTGGTGCTCAGCAAGTTCCCTGGGTACGCCTGGCATGTCAGCTGGACACCAGGCAAACATGTCCCAGTTCTCACGGAGGAACTTGATGAGCTCGCCTTCCTATTTGTCAGTCATCCCAGTCCCTACGACGACAAATTTTGTCGGATCTTTGGGATCTAGAATTACCTGTCTTGTATTCTCGGATGCCTTGAAGCTGTCTGTCGGCTTCCGGGTTTCTTTTCCTGCCGGCATTTCTGTCGGCGACACCTCCTTGGCCAATTCCTTTAGTTCTTCCTTTGCTATAACTCTCTGAGCGCAAAGGGCATTTTCTTTCTCCAACTCGTTTGCCAGCTTGAAGTCACCAACTATGGTGATTACTCCTCCTCTGGGTCCTGGCATCTTCAGCTTGTTATAGATGTAACATGATCTTGCCATGAACTTGGCGAAAGCTGGACGTCCGAGTATTACGTGATACACGCTTTCGAACGGCACTACTTCGAAGGATACTTTTTCCTGCCGGAAGTGATATTTATCTCCGAAGGTGACATCTAGGGAAATTTCTCCTAGGGATCGTGCTTGTCTGCCGGGAACAATACCATGGAAGCATATGTTGCTGTAATTGAGCTGGGACTCGGAAATCTTCAGATGCTTCAGTGTATCCAGGTACATTATGTTAATGCTGGATCCTCCATCCATCAACACTCTTCTTAGCCTAGTGTTCTGGACAATAGGGCTTACAACAAGAGCCTGTGTGCCGGGTTCAGGGATATTCCCGGGATGATCAGACTGATCCCAGGTTATTGGTGTGTTGGAGTACTTCAAGAATTTCGGGGTTGCCGGAACAACCGCGTTTATTTCTCGAAGTGTTCTTTTGGCCACCTTTGCTGATGGAGTTGATAAGAATGTTAGCATTGCTTCTCCATCAACTCTCGGAAATTTGGGTTCGCCCTTTCGCTGTTGTTCCTGGATTTTTTCATCAGTGTTCGATTCACTGTCTTCTTTGTCAGCTTCTGGCTTTTGTTTAGCGGGCTTCCTTTTGGAACCTTCCCCTTATTTCCGGATCCTGCACTGCCTTTCATGTGCTTATTCAGCCGGCATTGCGCGTTTGTATGGGTGGGTTTCTCAAATTGTGAATGGTGGACACAGGGTTCCGACTTAATCCTCTCCCACTCTTCTGGAGTGTAGTTGATTGGATCTGGACTGCGTCCTTTCCACTTATTCCCTTTCTCACTTCCCAAGGCTATATTGACCTCTTTGGGTTTTGTCGTTGTTTCTGGAGTTCCTTTTTTGTCAGAACGAGGAGTTTTCTTGGCAAGTATCAATGATTCGATATTGCCACCTCTTGCTCTGATATCGTCTTCGGCTGCAGCATGTTCGTTGGCGGTTGTAAGCATAGATCCGAGATCTTTGTGCTGTTTGGAACCAACCATGAACGGTACGAGTCCGGGTTTTAGGCCATTGACGAAAGCATGCATTGCTTGTACGTCAGTTACTCCAGAACAACTATTCTTCATTGCCGTCCATCTGGAGATGAAATCCACGTATGGTTCATCCTCAAATTGGGTGCAACGGTTCAGCTGGTTGATGCTGTTCGGGCGTTTGTACGTTCCCCGGAAATGCTGAGTGAATACTCTAGCCATATCATCCCAGCTGTCGACAGTTCTTGATGGTAATCCATTGATCCAATCTCTGGCTCCATCCAGTAACATTAGGGGAAGAAACTTGACAGCTTCCAGGTCTATCCCATTGTTGATCTGGACGGCTGTATAGTAGTCTGAGAGCCAGGTATCCGGGTTTGTGCTGCCGGTGTATTTCTTATACGTTGGACCAACCTTGGCAAAGCCAGAGTGCAGGGTTATCCTTCGGATTCTGTCGGTGAAACACTTAGGTCCAAAGTATAAATCATCCTTTTCTGCTCTATCAATGTGTGCAGAATATCTTCCGGCTGAATGGACATAAGGGGATCTACTCCTTTCTTTTCCATTGTTGCGCGGACGCTCTTTTCTGGGATTATTTCTATCTCTTCCGTGATCACGCCCTTTTGGATTAGGCGGAGTTCTGCTCCTGTGCCTTTCTTTATCCTTGGGAGGTCTCCGGGATCTCTCACGTCTGTGAGGTATATCATATCTTCCGGCTTTTTCAGCTGGGTTTCTCGGAGGTGGCATTGTTTTGCCGTCATTCCGGTATTTACTCCCGATCGTGGGGTTTGAGTCCACCTTTCGGGGGATGGGATCCGGTTCGGGACGCTTCGTCCCTGTTGTCGGGATTTTTCTTGTCCTTTCTCGGATCCTCTTTTTTATCCTTTGAATTGTCTGAATCTCCAGGTTCTTCTGGTCCAGGTGCTCCAGCAGCGCAAGTAGCTGTTTTGCATAGGGATGAGTTATCGTGCAGTCTTCCTGATCGCTCTTGGCCCCGCTGTTGTTGTTGCAATGCTTTTCCTAGGAAAGCATACACCCCTTGAAGTTTTTCACCATTGGAGTACATGTCATTGTTTAGGATGGCGAACGCTGCTTCCGCGTTTTCTGCTGCGGTTTTGTATATTGGTTCGCCTCTGGCATCTTTGCCGTTTACCTGCTTTTGCCAAGATGGGTTGTGGAACCTTTCTTTTGGCGGCAGTACTTCCGGTCTTGCGATTTTGGGTAACCTTGTAGGTTTTATGGCAGATCTATTCTTTCTCTTGTATTCCTCTATTTCTTCCTTCATGACCTTGATGTCATTCTGGGTTTGTTGGAGGTGTTGCCGAGATCTGAGTAGATGTTGTTGTTGCCTTTGGAAAGCTCGTCTCCTGGATTCCAGCATCTCAGGGGGTTCATCTGATCCCACTGGCATTTGCAACAGATCATGTTCTTCTTGTTCTGTCATTATTGGAACAAGGATTTCCTTTCTTTTCTTCTCCGCGGGCTTTACTCCGCTTGCATCTCCTACTTCCGGGTTTTCTTTGGCTGCATCAGCCAATTTTTTCTTCCGGAGCTTGTATTCGAGCTTTTTGGTGGTTTTATGCTTTTTCTTGGAAGAGGG
The DNA here is from genome assembly GCA_028641055.1 of Alopecurus myosuroides. Classification (NCBI taxonomy): domain Eukaryota; kingdom Viridiplantae; phylum Streptophyta; class Magnoliopsida; order Poales; family Poaceae; genus Alopecurus; species Alopecurus myosuroides. The sequence goes on from CM054060.1 coordinate 28,849,036, forward strand.
AGGCTTTTTGATAGTCTCGTCTTCCGTCAATTCCTTGACATTAGGAAATACCGGAGAAGTTTCTCCGTCTTCTCTCTCTTCCTCTGGCGGAGGGGTTTTAGGGCTTTCCTGGCTGCCGGCGTCCGTGGTATCAGCCGGTTTTGCCATTAGTACTTCATGGAATCCCTCTTGAAAGGATTTAACTTTTCTTTCGAAGGCGTCCTCATCTTCGGAATCGAAGTCATCCGATCCGGTTTCCGACTCTAATCTCGCCTCAATGGCGGCTAATACTGAGTCGGCTTCCGAGTTCATCGTCATGTTGACGGATGTCGGATCTTCCACCTCCGTGGTGGGTGTGGGATCTTCCGTCTCTGTGACGGGTGTGTTGTTATCTGCCTCTTGCACGGGATTTCCATCATCCGTGTTTTCGGCGACTTCGGATTGCACCATGCCGATAAAGTGCGTATCACTTCTATGTCGGCGATCTGAGAAGAATCCGGGATCATAGTCATCTTCGACTGGGTACAGGGCGGGTGGGATAAATTTGCTTCCACCGCAAAACCCCATTGCTTCTGCAGTTAGTCCGATAAAGATGTTAGCAGATCCGATCGGCAACACGCAGGCACTTACCAGGTGGTTTTGCGCCGGTATGTAGGATCCGTTGTCGAGGAAGCGTCCGACGCCGGCATCGAACTCCAGGCTTCCGACAGTGATTGATCTTCCGATTCCGCCGAGTATCCCAGATCGGAACTTCACGCCTGACGTCGTTTGCCCCACGGTGGGCGCCAACTGTCGAGACATTGTAGTAGTTTTCATAGACGGGGGTGCCATGAGACTACGGTAGAGACGTGGGGTAACGGGATCGCGTCACTACTAGGGAAAAGCTTACCCCAGGCGAACGGAAAATGCCTACCACAGGCGCATCCTGGTTCGCCTGGGACCGTATCGCCAGCGGTAATGGCTTACCCCAGGCGAATACAACAATGCGCCTGTGGTAAGTACGCATACCCCAGGCGAATAGTACTCGTGCGCCTGGGGTAAAACACTTACCTGAGGCGAACAAGAGCTGTGCGCCTGGGGTACAGATGCGCCTGGGGTACCTTCTACTGTTCGCCTGGGCTATAGTTTTGCTGTATCAAAAAATAAGAGAAAACCAAAATAACAGAATTACAGGAAAATGACAGAAAAAGTATCAAGCTGACAGAATAACAGCAAAATGACACAATTAAGTTATATAACATAAATATTTTCGATCATCAACACATAGTCTCGATCATCACCACACATAGTTTGACAAAATTACATAGTCTCGAAAAGATCCATGCTACTAATAAATCCAAGAGTTAGCTAGTGAGATGGAAATAATTATTTGTTCTAATTTGAACAAACTCGTCATCTATCGATCTAGCGGGGTGATGTAGTGGATGACCATCATCATGTCCAAGTTGGAGACGTCACTATTCCTCATGGTGATCAGAATAGCTCGTCCAGCCTCCATACCACCTCTTGCGGAATGGAACCGCCTCCATGCTTGAGAGTTGAGGATGACCCGACCATCAGCATTATCCCGCGTGATCGGAACTACGGTGACAGGTCCTGATTCTCCACGGCGTACTCTAATGGTACCCATATGCTCCATGCCAGCACTGTCCGCTACCGCCAAAGGTATTTTCTACAACACACAATTCCAAGAAAGAATAAAAGCACAATGTCAAATACCGGATAAGAAAGTGTTAAGAACATAAGCAACTATACGAATAAGAAAGTGTTAAGAAACATACCATGACATGTCCATTGGAGATGTTCGTGTTGGTGATGCGATGCACGAAAGGGAAGCCGATGTAGCTATCTATCTCGGCAAGTTTCTGAAGGACACGGTCCTTCTCAATCTCGCTAAGATTCGCTCTTTGAGCAACAACCACATGTTTCCATGGGTCCTCCTCGTCCATATCATCCTCAGTGTCCATATCCTCGGTGTTCTCAGTTTCCTCCTCACTCCCGCCATCCTCGTTCGCAATCCCGCCCATATACACAATTTTGATGCGAGGTTGCGGTCCTTCCATAGAGAAGTGAATGTAATCACCTCCGCTTAAATTGTACGTGGCGATGAGAGCCTGCAATGCTTGCCCGCAGAAGTAGGTCTTCGTTCTTTCTTTTTTCACTCGAAGAATGTAGGTGGTCCCGTGAACATTGAAATTCACCTCACGACTGTCAACTAACTCGTTGAATTCGTCGCGAATATTGCATGGTAGAATCTAAAAAAGAAATATAAAGAATATTTTGTTAATAAACACAAGTCTCAAGCTAGATAGTAAAACGAAAGAACAAGTTAACATAAAAAGAATTGTTTATTACCAACGAATCAACGTCACCGTCGTGGAGCTGAAGCATAAAAGAACTCCCACTGAATCGTCCTTCGGCACATCGGGACCGACATACGCCGCAAGCCATGTTCTTTTAAATTAAGAAAGTGCACACATAGAGGTTAGAGGAGCATAGCTATCACAAAACAAAGACAAATGGCAGCACCTACCTCTAGTACTATAATAAGGCAATATATTGACAGCAGTACAAACGAAATGGAACCTGTCGGAGAGTTTAGGTGATACTTCCAACAGTACAAACGAAATGGAACCTCTAGTAGTATAATAAGGCAATTGACAGCAGTACAAACGAAACGAATCCTAGAGATATAATGCACTACAAGTGGTGTTGCCGTTTGTAAGGAACCTGCTAAAACTATTTGCTGTTCGTGATTTCAGGGGGCAGCCCCTTTTAGTCTAAAAAAATGCACAACGGCAGCCACGGGGTGTGACAATTTGGTATCAGATCAAGCCAACGATTCCTTCAAAAATTGCAGAGCGCTCCATGGCAATCGAGGTCATATCGCTCGCATGCAGGCTCCCGCGGAGCAGGTCGTGCAGCAGGGCATTGGGCGCTGCGGGGATTCCGTGGCGCGGCAGATGGAGTTCATGCGGCTATCACGGCGAGCATCAACGAGTCGCGGGCGTTATTGGAGGGGGGATGGGAGGGAGAGGGGCTGACCTGGATCAACGACGACGACGACGACGGAGTGGGCGACGACCTGCTCTGCTCCTCTCGACACTGGCGACGGCGGCGGCGTGTGGGTTCGTGTGGGTGCGGGTGAGATCCGGTCACTTAGAATACTAAAGAAGAACATTGGCACCGGTTTCTAATACAAACCGGTTCGAAAAGGAGCTGTCCACTGGGCCCCACACCCTGTCGCAAATGGCCTCATGGCCTTTAGGACCGGTTTGTGCTACCAACCGGTCCTAAAGGCCTGCGGCCATTTGCTGCAGGTGGGGGGGCCCAGGGGACAGACCCTTTTGAACCGGTTTGTGATACAAACCGGTTCTAATGTGCTTGGCTCGATGCCTTGTTATGCGCGGCCCCTCAGATCCTTACCGCAGGCGCGTTACGTAGACAATGCGCCTCCGCTAAGTTTCGTAGGATTTAGGTTTGCGCGGTCCCACATGGCATTACCCCAGGCGCATGTCATGTGAAAAGCGCCTGTGGTAAAGTTTACCCCAGGCGCGTTTTCTAGATGATGCGCCTGGGCTAAGATTTTCTAAATTACCCAGCCCCGCGGCCTGGACACATCGAGCAATACGAATGCTATAATATGTGGCTCCCCCACGTTGGTTTTCACTTAAAAAATACATACATATGAAAGTTAACATGTGCAAACAAAATTAATGTCGCATCGAGCGTAAATAGATTGGTTTAGCGAGATACCGCAAGTGTTTCTCTCTAAAAACACATTGTACATATAGCTATTAGCATGTTATATCGCGAGTATTTCCCTCTCTCAACCTTTCGTCACAATATTAGTCTTGCCTTTCTTGGTCGATGTTGAATACGTGACCGCCATATTGTGACTTCTTCTTGTGAATGGAAGACCTGCCCTAGGTAGTGTGGTCCTGCTTCTTCTTGTGGTGTATGGTGCATCGTCTTCACCGTGTTCTTCCATCATCGGGTCTCCGACTAAGCCGTCGAAGTCCTTCTCATCGGCGACTCCATCCATTCCGACGAGGGCCCTTTTTCCTCTCCTTACGACAACACGACTAGGCTTTGTCGGGTCGGTTATGAAGAAGCATTGCTCCACGTGCTTAGCCAATACCCAGGGCTCATTTTGCGCGGTGGGGTTCTTGGACTTGGGTTTGTTGGCTTCAGACATCGACATAGTGGTGAAATATTCGTCTTCTTTTGTGACGTTTGTAGCCCATCTGACATGGAACATCGGCACCTTTACCCCAACGTAGTCAAGCTCCCAAATTTCCTCGATCTTTCCGTAGTACCTTCTAACCTCTTCGCCCGTGTAAGATTCCATCGTTATAGACGAGTTTTGATAGTCGCTACTTTTGTCTCTTTCCTCCATGTAGAATGTGTACCCATTGATGTCGTATGCTTGATAAGTCATCAGATTGGGCGCGGGGCCATATGACAAGGCCAATACAATTTTATCTTTCTCACATGTCATTGGCGGGGGATCGGCATCAATCTGCTTCTTGAACCATGTCGCGAAAGAGGAGTTGTGTGCTCTAAATATCTCATCTTCCGTCATCGGCCTGCGAGCACTGTTTTTTATCGCGGTTTTGTGCTCTTCTATCCAAGGGTCGACATCGTCGATGTGTTGTAACACTACTAGGTGGGCCCTTTCAAAGTCGGCTCTCCGACCACAGGAGTCCGCGTCCATTACCCTTTTGCCAGTGTTGTGGCCTACCCCCATGAACCTGTCAAGGTGCTTGTTTGCGGGCAAACCAACAGCTGGCTTCTCATCGCCTAGGAAATTCTTGCAGAAAGAGATGCATTCTTCGGTGAGAAATCCCTGAACGATGCTTCCATCCGGGTGTGCCCTATTACGAACGAATGATTTTATGATCCCGTTCATTCTTTCTAACGCCATCATGTTGTGCAAGAATGCCGGCCCAAGATTGGTGATATCGTCCACGATATGGACCAAGAGATGTACCATAATATCAAAGAAGGCAGGTGGGAAATACATCTCAAGCTCGCATAGGATGGTGACGATCTCTTCCTGCAGCCTTCCGAGTTTCTTCACGCTTATCGACTTCCGAGTGATGACATCAAAAAAGTTACAAAGGCCAGTGAGCGTTTGACGGACGTGCGGTTCCATTATCCCTCTGATTGCAACCGGAAGTATCTGCGTCATCATCACGTGACAGTCATGAGACTTCATCCCGCTGAAGATTTTTTTCTCCGCGTCTAGGTATCTGCTTATCAGCCCCGCGTAACCTAAGGGAAATTTCACTCCGAGGAGGCATGTGAATACTTGCGCGAGCTCGTCGGGGCTTAGAGTGAAGCAAGAGGGTTTCAGGCGGTGAGTTTGGTGTTTCTTAGCCGTTTTCCGCTTGCGGTCGTCCATCTCCTCCACCCCATCCTCGTCCTCCTCCGTCTGTTCACGCGTAGAAGGCGGTAAGTGAAGCTCGCTCCTGATATTCAGGGCCATCAGGTCGTATCTTGATTTTGGCCCGTCTTTGGTCCTATCTGGCATGTTGAACAGGGTGCCAAGCAAGCTCTCACACACATTCTTCGTGATATGCATGACATCAAGGCAGTGAGGCACTCCGAGGATTGGCCAGTACCGCAAGTCCCAAAACACGGACCTCCTTTTCCATACCCCCAAGAGCGGTCCTTCTGGCGGAGGACAATTTTTCTCTCCTCGCTTCCGCTTTTGTACCTTTCCCGACGGAGGACACGTTTTCCAATTCTTCAATAGAGTATCGATCTCTTCTCCTCTTCTCTTGCGTGGAGGTAGACCGAGCTCATCTTTACCGTTGAACAGGTCTCCGCGCTTTCTCCACGGGTCGTTTAGTGGTAGCCACATTCGATGCCTCATGTATACGGTTTTAGAAGATCCGGGATCCTTGTGTAGCTGTAGAAACGGGGTAAATTCCATGCACCTAACACAAGCCTTGTGTCCATGGCACACCTGACACACAATATATCCGTATCCGAGATAGTCCTGCACCGTCGTGATCAGTGCGGCTCTCATACGAAAAGTTTCTTCTTTGAAGGCGTCCCATGTTTCTACCCCTTCCTCCCACAACGTGTCTAGCTCCTCCTTCAATAACTCGAGATACAGGTTGATATCGCTCCCTGGCTGGGTCGGCCCTTGAATAAGCATACTCATGTGTATGTACTTCCTCTTCAGACACAACCACGGGGGGAGGTTGTACATCCATACAAACACGGGCCAGGTGCTATGTTTGCTGCTCTGATTGCCAAACGGATTGAGACCGTCGGTGCTCGCACCAAGCCTGATGTTCCTTGGGTCGTTCCCGAATTCCTCATCGAATGCGTCTAATGCTTTCCACTGACGTGCATCCGAAGGGTGTGTTAGCACTGGTTTTTCAACACGTTCTGGATCGCTCAGCACCGCCTTCTTTCTGTCCTCGTGCCAGCGCATGAGCTTTGCTTCCTTGGGGTCCACGAAGTACCGCTGCAGACGGGGAATGAGTGGAAAGTACCACACAACTTTCCTAGGAGCTTTCTTCGTCCCCCTCTTGTAACGATCAGCACCGCACACCGGACATTTGATCTGGTCCGCGTGCTCGTTACGGTAAATTATGCAGTCACGGACGCAAGTGTGGTATTTTGTGTGCGGTAAATCGAGGGGGCACACAATTTTCTTGGCCTCCTGTAGACTACTAGCACATGTGTTCCCTTCAGGTAAGTGCGTCTTCAGGTATCGCAGAAGATCGTCCATGCTTGTGTCGGTCCATCCGTGTTTTGCCTTCATCTCAAGAAGATCCAGAGCTACTCTCAAGCGTGACTCCTCCGTCCCGCGACTTGCGTCATACAACGGAGTTGCAGAGTCTATCTCTAGTTGCGTGATCTTAGATTTACGTCTAGCGTCGGTCGACGTGTTCTTGAGAAGAAGATCTTGAACATGAGGGTCCCGCACGACTGAAGTTAGCGGAGTGTTCATGTCCTCGTCTGCATGTTGCTGATCACCATGACTCCCTTCTTCTTCATTATAGTCGTCTCCGTCGACAGCCGCCTCTTCGTCCTCTCCATTGCCATGTTCAGACTCCTCCTGATCATCTTCACATGTCGCCGCCCAATTGGTCTCGACGTTATCATCGTCTTCATCGTCATCCATCCACTTAGTGTGGCCCTCCATGAAACTATACCTGAGCAGGTGCTTCTCCACATTACCAGAATCTGGTTTGAACAAAGACCCCAGCTTGCATTTCCGACACGGACACTCTATCTCGGTGCGGTTGTTTCGATGCATCTCGGCCGTCGCGCGTCGCACGTACCTATGCACCACGCTTGTCCTCATCGCAATGACCATTGCTACAAAATGCAAGAGAGAGAGGTTTCATTAACTAGATCCGGTTTTCACGGAAAAATTCGGCATGACCTTCCTACAAAAGGTGTAACGCGGAGCGCCAGAAATTTGCCGAAAAGGAAATGAATCAACATTTCGGCAAAACATTGGCAACTCATCCTCATGGCAACACAATAAAATGAAAAAGAGAACGAATTCTCATCCACCGACCAATCCCACACACCTATTAAGATGACACACAATGCAAAATATATAGACGCGATGACGACGTCGAAGATCACCGAAGAGACTCCCGATAAGAGATTGATAGATCTAGAATTAGCTAATGGTGCATTTGTGGTGAGATCTAGTGTCCGGTTAGTAGATCTAGTGGAGAAATTTGGAAGAGGGAAAGTGGGGTAGCATACTAGCTAAAATATAGCAAACATGATTGGTTAAATTAGCTAAAAATGGTGGAGGGGTGTGGGGGATTGAGCTAGGAGCACTAATGGCTCGAGTTTGGATAGTGAGTGAGTGAGTGGGGTGGATAGGGGTGGTGGTGGGTGGCTGGCCGCACTTATATTGGGGACAAATATTACCCCAGGCGAATATGCTACGGGAAGCGCCTGCGCTAAGTGGTGCTACCCCAGGCTATTCTTTGTCCCAGGCGAACAACGTTCCTGTGCGTCTGCGCTAAAGGGAGCTACCCCAGTCCACTTTTTACCCCAGGCGCTTCGGTAATTACTCGCCTGTGGTATCAGTTATACCGCAGGCGAACAAGGAAACTATTCGCCTGCGGTAAAGGAAGCGTGCCAGGGTCGGCCGTGGTTGGCCCTGCCACACTTTACCCCAGGCGCTTCCGGTTTCTGTTCGCCTGGGGTAACAGGCTTACCCCAGGCGCACAGGCCAGCTATTCGCCTGCGCTAATTAACCCAGGCGCACAGGTTTTCCTGTTCGCCTGTGGTAGAATATGCTGCTATAAGCTAATCTCTACTAGTGCGTGGTGGACAGTGAACATAGGATTTACCCAGGTTCGGTACGTCGCGACAGTACGACGTGCCTACTCCTGCACTTCTCACTAATCAGGACTAAAACCTGGAAACAGGATTACAATGTGAGGTTTAGATCTAGCTACTCGCAGAGGATCAACTTCTCGGCGAGTTAGCCTACAGCTTCTCTGTTATTCGTTCCTTCAATCTATCTCCCGTCCGGCTTTATATAATAGCCGGATTAGGGCTTACAGAATAGGAAACCTAGAAGACTACGGTAACTATAACTTGGAAAGTAAGGAATACGTCTTCTCCTCCAAGCCAGATCACGTGGGCCGTGATCCGGGTCCTTCTAGAATCCGGCTTCTGTGCGTCGAGTTACTGGGCCGCCCAGTGGACCTTAGCCCACTACCACTTGGGCCACCCTGGTAATCCGGCAATTTGACTACCATCTGATATACCCCTATTTGGTATATATCCGACACTTCCATTAGTGTTATCGACGAGAAATTGTTTTGTATGAACTCATATTGTCTTCCTTGACTCTTGAATATCTATGTGTTATAATCAAACAAAATTCTAGTGCTTTTGTATTAAAATGCAAACATCTAGATAATGCACAAGTCATGTGAGATCTATATTACTTCCTTTAGAACACTATATTTTCAATTGGGTCTCTTGCCACTTAATGAAAGTTGTGTATGCGTGTGGAAGTGATGATCCCATTTGTGTGAAAAATTCAAAAATCATGCATATATCATGGGGGAGCTATCATAGATTCTTTTTGAACACTAGTTATCATCAATTGATATTAGATCCTTTTAAATTGGTATTTTAATCAATATCTTGTGTATTTGTGGAAGGCACAACTTTTCTTTTTTATTACTTTGTGCCATCTTAAAAAGTGTAGAGGGCTTGGTTATCTCATTCCTTGTTTTGCATTCTATTGTTTTGAATGAGATAAGTCTTTGAGCATATTTTATATATAATCTTCTATGCTCATTTGTTTTGCTTTGATGCCCTCAATTTGTATTAATTGGAGTTTGATATCTCACTCATAGATATTTGCTTCAATTGACATCTCTTGGAATTTGACATGGTTCATTTGATGTCTATTGGAATCTCAATATTTTACTCCTTGATGCATTTTTATTTAGTATCCCCTAAGTATTTCCTTTGGTATTTTATTTTTACATGGTATATTTTCTAATTGGTATCTTATCAATCATGAGTTGATTGACATGTTCCTAAATCTTGATTTTGGTGTTTGATCACAACATGTGGAAGGTCTAATGGTTTCCCTAAGTTTACTCAGAGCCTATCATGGATAAAATGCAATCATATATCTCCTTGGACACTAATACGATGGATAGCAAAAATGGAGAAAAGATTAGGAGAAAGGAGGAAAAGAGACAAGAAGAAAAGAGGAGAAAACAGGAGGCCGGCCTCCCTGGCCGGCCTGGTCGGGCTGTGCCCCGGCACCAGCTCCCCTCCACGCCGGCCCTAGGCCGGACAGCTCGGGCGGGTACCCGGCCCCAGCCTCTCTTCCACGCCGGCCTGGCCGGGCTCCCAGGCCGGGCTAGGCGCTGCCCCGGCCTCCCTATTCGCCCACGCCGGCCCCAGGCCGGGCCAACCCAGGCCGGGGTGGGAAGGGGCTCCTGGCCCCTGTCCGGCTGCCATGCCGGCCCCACCTGGCCCCTAGGCCGGGGTGGGATTTGGACCACGGCTGGATGCCCCAGGCCGGCCTGGCCGGCCCCTTAGGCCTGGATTTTTCTTGTCCTTTCTCGGATCCTCTTTTTTATCCTTTGAATTGTCTGAATCTCCAGGTTCTTCTGGTCCAGGTGCTCCAGCAGCGCAAGTAGCTGTTTTGCATAGGGCTGAGTTATCGTGCAGTCTTCCTGATCGCTCTTGGCCCCGCTGTTGTTGTTGCAATGCTTTTCCTAGGAAAGCATACACCCCTTGAAGTTTTTCACCATTGGAGTACATGTCATTGTTTAGGATGGCGAACGCTGCTTCCGCGTTTTCTGCTGCGGTTTTGTATATTGGTTCGCCTCTGGCATCTTTGTCGTTTACCTGCTTTTGCCAAGATGGGTTGTGGAACCTTTCTTTTGGCGGCAGTACTTCCGGTCTTGCGATTTTGGGTAACCTTGTAGGTTTTATGGCAGATCTATTCTTTCTCTCGTATTCCTCTATTTCTTCCTTCATGACCTTGATGTCATTCTGGGTTTGTTGGAGGTGTTGCCGAGATCTGAGTAGATGTTGTTGTTGCCTTTGGAAAGCTCGTCTCCTGGATTCTAGCATCTCAGGGGGTTCATCTGATCCCACTGGCGTTTGCAACAGATCATGTTCTTCTTGTTCTGTCATTATTGGAACAAGGATTTCCTTTCTTTTCTTCTCCGCGGGCTTTACTCCGCTTGCATCTCCTACTTCCGGGTTTTCTTTGGCTGCATCAGCCAATTTTTTCTTCCGGAGCTTGTATTCGAGCTTTTTGGTGGTTTTATGCTTTTTCTTGGAAGAGGGAGGCTTTTTGATAGGCTCGTATTCCGTCAATTCCTTGACATTAGGAAATACCGGAGAAGTTTCTCCGTCTTCTCTCTCTTCCTCTGGCGGAGGGGTTTTAGGGCTTTCCTGGCTGCCGGCGTCCGTGGTATCAGCCGGTTTTGCCATTAGTACTTCATGGAATCCCTCTTGAAAGGATTTAACTTTTCTTTCGAAGGCGTCCTCATCTTCGGAATTGAAGTCATCCGATCCGGTTTCCGACTCTAATCTCGCCTCAATGGCGGCTAATACTGAGTCGGCTTCCGAGTTCATCGTCATGTTGACGGATGTCGGATCTTCCACCTCCGTGGTGGGTGTGGGATCTTCCGTCTCTGTGACGGGTGTGTTGTTATCTGCCTCTTGCACGGGATTTCCATCATCCGTGTTTTCGGCGACTTCGGATTGCACCATCCCGATAAAGTACGTATCACTTCTATGTCGGCGATCTGAGCAGAATCCGGGATCATAGTCATCTTCGACTGGGTACAGGGCGGGTGGGATAAATTTGCTTCCACCGCAAAACCCCATTGCTTCTGCAGTTAGTCCGATAAAGATGTTAGCAGATCCGATCGGCAACACGCAGGCACTTACCAGGTGGTTTTGCGCCGGTATGTAGGATCCGTTGTCGAGGAAGCGTCCGACGCCGGCGTCGAACTCCAGGCTTCCGACAGTGATTGATCTTCCGATTCCGCCGAGTATCCCAGATCGGAACTTCACGCCTGACGTCGTTTGCCCCACGGTGGGCGCCAACTGTCGAGACATCGTAGTAGTTTTCATAGACGGGGGTGCCATGAGACTACGGTAGAGACGTGGGGTAATGGGATCGCGTGGTGGACAGTGAACACAGGATTTACCCAGGTTCGGTACGTCGCGACAGTACGACGTGCCTACTCCTGCACTTCTCACTAATCAGGACTAAAGCCTGGAAACAGGATTACAATGTGAGGTTTAGATCTAGCTACTCGCAGAGGATCAACTTCTCGGCGAGTTAGCCTACAGCTTCTCTGTTATTCGTTCCTTCAATCTATCTCCCGTCCGGCTTTATATAATAGCCGGATTAGGGCTTACAGAATAGGAAACCTAGAAGACTACGGTAACTATAACTTGGAAAGTAAGGAATCCGTCTTCTCCTCCAAGCCAGATCACGTGGGCCGTGATCCGGGTCCTTCTAGAATCCGGCTTCTGTGCGTCGAGTTACTGGGCCGCCCAGTGGACCTTAGCCCACTACCACTTGGGCCACCCTGGTAATCCGGCAATTTAACTACCATCTGATATACCCCTATTTGGTATATATCCGACACTTCCATTAGTGTTATCGACGAGAAATTGTTTTGTATGAACTCATATTGTCTTCCTTGACTCTTGAATATCTATGTGTTATAATCAAACAAAATTCTAGTGCTTTTGTATTAAAATGCAAACATCTAGATAATGCACAAGTCATGTGAGATCTATATTACTTCCTTTAGAACACTATATTTTCAATTGGGTCTCTTGCCACTTAATGAAAGTTGTGTATGCGTGTGGAAGTGATGATCCCATTTGTGTGCAAAATTCAAAAATCATGCATATATCATGGGGGAGCTATCATAGATTCTTTTTGAACACTAGTTATCATCAATTGATATTAGATCCTTTTAAATTGGTATTTTAATCAATATCTTGTGTATTTGTGGAAGGCACAACTTTTCTTTTTTATTACTTTGTGCCATCTTAAAAAGTGTAGAGGGCTTGGTTATCTCATTCCTTGTTTTGCATTCTATTGTTTTGAATGAGATAAGTCTTTGAGCATATTTTATATATAATCTTCTATGCTCATTTGTTTTGCTTTGATGCCCTCAATTTGTATTAATTGGAGTTTGATATCTCACTCATAGATATTTGCTTCAATTGACATCTCTTGGAATTTGACATGGTTCATTTGATGTCTATTGGAATCTCAATATTTTACTCCTTGATGCATTTTTATTTAGTATCCCCTAAGTATTTCCTTTGGTATTTTATTTTTACCTGGTATATTTTCTAATTGGTATCTTATCAATCATGAGTTGATTGACATGTTCCTAAATCTTGATTTTGGTGTTTGATCACAACATGTGGAAGGTCTAATGGTTTCCCTAAGTTTACTCAGAGCCTATCATGGATAAAATGCAATCATATATCTCCTTGGACACTAATACGATGGATAGCAAAAATGGAGAAAAGATTAGGAGAAAGGAGGAAAAGAGACAAGAAGAAAAGAGGAGAAAACAGGGGGCCGGCCTCCCTGGCCGGCCTGGTCGGGCTGTGCCCCGGCACCAGCTCCCCTCCACGCCGGCCCTAGGCCGGACAGCTCGGGCGGGTACCCGGCCCCAGCCTCTCTTCCACGCCGGCCTGGCCGGGCTCCCAGGCCGGGCTAGGCGCTGCCCCGGCCTCCCTATTCGCCCACGCCGGCCCCAGGCCGGGCCAACCCAGGCCGGGGTGGGAAGGGGCTCCTGGCCCCTGTCCGGCTGCCATGCCGGCCCCACCTGGCCCCTAGGCCGGGGTGGGATTTGGACCACGGCTGGATGCCCCAGGCCGGCCTGGCCGGCCCCTTAGGCCGGGGTGGGCTGTAGAGTGGGGGGATTCCCCCAACGACCGACCTTTGATATATTTTGGACATCCTTTGTATCGTGTCATACCTTTGTGTGCATATCTTGGTTTACTAGGTGATTTGTCCAAATTACATCGCTTTTGGTTCTTGAAAGTGATTGCATGCATAATTAGTAATGTATATGTTATGGCATGTTTATCTTCCTTGATCCAATATTTATATAGAATAATATCCATAAATCCTAAATTGCCTAAGATCTTCATGATATTCAATTTCATATCTTTATGCCTATATTCATGTGGACTGAATCCTATATCTTGTAGTTTGTCTAACTACTTTGGACCCAATGAGTTTGGGGACCATTTTTGTACTTAAATATGTTTTAGGTACATTTTATATGCATTGGGTGCTTGCCTCATTCACAAAGAAGGTGTTATCACTACATGCTTATTGGAGTCAAGCTATGATGATGGATGAATTCTTATATAGTACAACATCACCAATGCTACCTCGGTAACAAGTATCTAGCTCATGCATATACTCTAACATTTCAACCTTTTGTAGGTTGTATCATGGCATGAAACATATTTACTCCTTGTGATACTTGTTGCTCTTATCAAAACGTCCCAACTATCTCTTTTTCCTTATTGATGTTTGTGACGTCTTTGATGTGTTTTTGTTGGAAGGTCATTCATATCCTCTAAGATAAAAAAAAATAAAGCTATGTGTTATGCTTTCAAGCAAAGATCTTATTGTCGTATTTATATCTTCAAACTGGATATCTTGCTCTTTCTCTTTGTAACTATATTGTGTGTACATGTTTCTTTATGGATGTACATCATCATGATTGTGGTCTATTTAGAAACTTATACACATGGTAAAAATTACATGTCTTATTGGTATCCTAATGGTTCGGTATCAATCCTTTTATTGGTAACTTCTCTTATGGCTCAACCACCACTTGCTCCAAGTGATATGCCTTGTTTTCTTTTATGACCACTTGCACTTGCTTTGAGTTTTGAACAACAATGGGGGAGTTATGATTCCATTTTTATGCACTTTGCATTCAAAATGCAATATTTCTAAATCATGCACAAATATTGGGGAGCTCCTCTATTTTCTTTAAAAACACTCATTTTCTCAAACCACAATATACCTTGTTCGTTTGGTTTGTTGGATCTTTTTAATTGCTTGCTTCTCTTTACGAGAATATTATATTTGTATACCATCTTATTTGCAATCTTTGAATCCTCGGTATAGTTCCTCGCATTATTCATCATTGGATAAGTGTATTTTATTTCACTCATATTATGAGAAGTGCATATCTTACGGAGGAACCCTTACTATATTAGCCATATAAAATTTCTATGATCTCATTTTGGAAATGGATGCCAATGGGGGAGAAAGTTTAGAGGGTTTAAGGAATTCTCGTTTTATACTTTGGTTTTGTTCTTAAGCATTTGCCTTTCATGCTCATGCATCCTTTCTTGTTTATTTGCATGGTTGGTAAAATTCATTATATAAACCCTCGTAAAAAGAGTTTGTCATCAATTACCAAAATGGGGGAGATTGAAAGATCATGGTTCCCCCATGTGTGGTTTTGGTAATTGATGACAATCACTATGGACTAATGGTTGCATTGAGCTATACTTGTAGAGTTTCTCCATAGGCAATGTTTGATGTTCATGTGTTGGATTCAAGATAATCAAGTGGTGACCAAGGTGCTATTCATGTGAATATCCCAAGTTTGGTCATGAGAGAGTTGAGCATATTTCAAGTATGTCTTGAAGAAGAATATTGTGTGAGCATTCATATTTACCTTCAAGACATCATTATTATGAAGAGAGAAGAAAAGATAAAAGGTTGATCAAGGCAAAGTGTTAAGCGATGGTTAATATTGATCAACTCACAAGGCAAGAAGATGTACCATGTGGTATCACGGTATCGTAAGTAATTGTTCATATAGCTTTGTGTTCTAACCCATTATATGTGTGTGTGGTATATCTATGTGGGGTTAGGTATCTTTCCATGGGCTTGCATCAAAAGAAAGATTTCATATAGTCCATGGTGGATGACGTCAAGTTGTGGTCGTCATCAAGTTCGAGAAGTGCAAGTTCAAGGGGAGCATATCGAAGAGATCACATTCTTGAAGCTTGCCACTCTTTTGGAGATAATGTTCAAGTAAAGATGTACTTAAAAGAGCCTCTCCCGTAGTTGCATATGGGGGAGCAATCTTTTTGTCTTCACCAAGCAAAGCGAAATCAAGAAAGGTGTTCCATCTTGAGGAGGTCAAGATCTTCATCATCTAGCTCAAGTGGAATGCTCAAGGAAAAGTTCTCGTTCTTGCGATTTCAACGAGCCCAAGATCATCGAAAACGGAGTCCGGATGCAAAAGATATCGCGTTTTTAGTGAAGGAGATTATATGGAAACTCGGAGGCCGGCCTCAGGCCGGCCGGGGTGGGCTCCCTAGGTCGGACAGCCAACAGAACATGCCGGCCTGGAGGCCGGGATGGCACAGAATGCCCCCTAACGGGCTGATTTTTGGGGCCTATAAAAGGGGTCTTCCTCCCCATTGGTTCCCTACCTTTTTAGCAAGTTTCCCCCCCACCATTGTTGAACTGTTGGAGGTTGCTCTCTCCGTATTCCTCCATGATTCTTGCCTCCAATTAGTGGGAAAAGAGAGAGGGGATCTAGATCTACCATTCCACCAATCCATCTCTCCTCTTAGCGAGGGGAAAGTCTTTGGATCTAGATCTTGTGGATTCATTTGTTGAGTACTTCCTTGTTCTTCCTCTCTTCTCCCCCCATAGCATTTGTTGCTTTGGTCGGATTTGAGAGTGAAGGATTTGAGCACTTCTTGTGTTCTTGCCATTTCATAGGCTGCATCGGTTTGAGTTCTCTACGAGGATTTGTTCGAGTGAAAGGTTGAGAAGCTTGTTACTCTTGGGTTCTTGGAGTGCCCTTGAGCTTGTCCTCTTGGGTACTTGGAGTGCCCTAGACGGTTGTTGTCGTCTCGGAGTTTTGGTAGCTCCGGACCTTGTTGTCCCGGAGTTTTGGTGGTTTGGGACCTTGTTGCTATCTCGGAGTTTTGGTGGCTCGCGGGATATTGTTGGGAGCCTCCAATTGAGTTGTGGAGATTGCCCCAACCTTGTACGTGATCGGTGACCACCCTCAAAGGTCCCATAGTGGATCGTGGCACTCCGCATTGGTGGAGGCACGAGGAGAATAAGGTGAGCCATTGGGCGCTTGGAGTCATTGTGACTCCACACCTCTCCAACGGAGATTAGCTTCTATTGGGAAGTGAACTTCGGTATAAATCATCGTCTCCTCGTCTCTCGGTTATTCTTATACCCGTATCTTGCTATCACATAGTTGCTTGAATTGTTTAGCATAAGTTGTTGGTGCACATAGGTGAATCTAGTTTGTTTAGGTTTTGACTTGATAAATTAAACGCTGGTTTTATTCCGCATTTATTCAAGCCTTAACCGTAATTATTTTTAAACGCCTATTCACCCCCCTCTAGGCGACATCCGTGTCCTTTCATGAGGTCTAGGTAGACGACCACGGTCAAGGCGAACCTCTTCATCAAGTTGGTAGGAGCAGCGACATATATTGCCAGAAAGTATATTTCTGACTTATTGATGTATTACTCTATAACTCTCTGCTGAATAATTTATAAATAAAAGAGTTTTGTGCATCGATTCGATGCAATGAAGATGTTGGGGGTTCAACCTACATTTGAAAAAAGGAAAGCACGATCATGTATAGACAACCATACATAATACAAAATTAAATCATATAGAGTGTTTTTTGATCATTTCTTGACATATGATTTGATGACATCATCTCTTTCTCGATGCAGGTGAGATTCAGTGGGGGGTAGACGAAGTAGTGGTTGCAGGTGGCTACAATTCTAGACATCCAAAATGTGGGATTTGAGGAAAAATACCCCGGGTTTTCGGTACTGATGACTCACAAGTGTAGAGGACAGCAATAGTCTTCGATGGTAAATGTAGCCCAATTTATTGATTCGGCACAAGGAGGGACAAAAAAATACCTATAAGTCTTAACAACTGAGTTGCCAATTCAGCTGCACCTTGAAAATAACTTGCTTTAACAATTTATTAGTAGTAACGATGATGTGATAGCAGAAATAGATTGATAGTAAAATTAACAGTAAAGTAACAGTAGTAGTAGTAACAACGAATGTAAACGGAATGGACAATAGTGCTAAAAACACCAGAGGCAACATGATGGATGTAAAGGGTGTTTCATGGATGAGATCAACCATGTAATAGACTTAACATAGGTCAACACAAATATATAAGAGATCATCCAAGTCACTAACCATCGTAGTCTTGTATCCCTAAAATAGTTGTGCATGATAGCAATAAGAACTTGCCCAACATCTTTTGTCTAACCATCCCGCTGTTGCAGGGTCAATTTGGAACTAATGGTAATTAAGTTACTTGTTTCACCAAGTACCGGCAATGGGTACATATAATCCTCAAACTAAAATCTATCCCCTCTGGTATTCCAACCGAACACCTGGTCTAGTGCATAGCGAACATGAAGGTAAGTGGGACGCTCCTTTTACTTGAATCGGCACATATCTAAGTAGCTCACCGCCGTCGCCACCCAAGTCGCTCACCGCCATCGCCACCCAGGTTGTCAACGCGGCGCCCTTAGCACCTCCGCCATACCGCGCCAGTGCCGTGGAAGACAGGTTTGGGTCGAGCTCTGTTTCGTTGTTCGCTAGCGGACTCGAGCTAGGTCGGGCTCACTAACTGCGGCCCAAGCTTTGTGCAGGCTCAGTTCGAGCCGGGCCGAGTTGGCTCGTGTCCAGCATGATGTCGCGGTGTGCAAAGACGTGCAAGATCAAGCTGCCTAGCATCGGCTTCAGGAACAGCTCGAGCCTCCTGGCGTCCTATTCGGCTTCCAATTTTACCAGCCTTTGGTGCTATATGCTGGTTCATGAGACCGTGGTGTTGTTGTTGCCATAGGGAAGTTCGGAATATTTAGACAATTTTTTTTTTTGGATAAAGAGTAATATATTGATATCAAGCTGATAGAATATTTAGATAGTTGGAAGGAAGAGCATGAATGGTTAACAACATGATCTTCATCTACTGTTTATAGATACATGTGTGGATTAATTTTGGATGGCTTGCTTGTCACTCCGGCGTAGTCGCGTACTCAATTTGACTTCACCAACCATAAGTTATTTCATATAACGTCTATGTATTATTATCTTTTATGTCATCTGCGAGTCTGCATACTTCTATGTACAATGTATATTATGCACCTGTAGAGTTCAAGAACGGAGTATGCAGTCTAGTAACTGGCCTAACAATCTTCATCAGCACGTCAAAGCAGCATATATAAAACATGCTATTAGAAAGATTAATATCCTCATATACAAGCATCGTCACTTATGAGCAGCGTTACACTAGCTGATGCCCATGGATGAAAAACAAGAAGAAAGTAAGGAAGACAGAAGGCGAGCAAGCAGCATAGAGCACATTTTTTTTTAGGCATGGAAGTGGACAGTCCGCTGGACTTCGTGTACAGCCCGCTCCACTTTTTTTTTTTTGATGCTGTCACCGGGGGGGAAGGCTCCCCACCTGAATTTTGCTCAAAGTTGCCTATGAGGTTTTGCAACCTCTACAAGATGGGTTCAAGTGAACCAGAGTACACGGGGAGTACAAGAGGAAAGAAATAACTGGAAAACACGCACACAAACACACCATACTACAAGTAGAACCACCGCAAGGACCCAGGAGACAAACCAACGACAGGCACATTGCACAAGAAGCACCAACATATCAGACGAAGAGCTCGATCAGCCGAGTTCATCAGCGGGGTCGAAGGGCAACACATACCGAGCCTACGCCGCAACACCAAGTGAGCCATGGTCATGGTCGAAGGGCGAAAAACGGCCGAGACAAAGTCGAAGGGCCACCCTGCCGATAAGGATGGCAATTTTAACCGTGGGTACGGGTATTCGCGGGTATTCGACCCGTATGGGTAGGGTATGGGCACACTTTTGTACCCATGGGTAGTACCTGTACCTTACCCGTCAACTCGTGGGTAGGGCATGGATATCGTCGTGTACCCGTGGGTATACCCGTACCCTACCCATTTATGCTGACACGTGAGCCTGTGGAGTTCCACGTATGACTATGACTTGAGGCGAAGGGTCGGTCAAAGCTCAAAGCATCTGCAGACTGCATCCCGTAATCCCCTCCTCTCCAAAAATCTTTCCCAATTTGCAATTGCTCCGTAATCTGCTCCTCTTCCAAATCTTCAAATTAAGGACATAAATTCCCAGCGATGAGGCATAATCGATTCTCTCCCATGCGGCCAGTCTGCTCGTCTCCTTCCCGTATTCCCATCGCATCTAAAATCTGGATCGCAGTCATCTGGCATCTCCTACTCTGGTTTTCTCACCTAGGCGGCCAGCGGCCGGCAGGCGGTGAGCAGGAGCACGGGGATGGTCTGACTGCAGGCAAAACTTCTCCGGCCGTCCGATCCCCTGGTAACTGGCGAGGCTCTGTACATATTGCTTATTTATTTTCGATTGAAAGAAATCAGTGATGCTTCGGCTAGGCTGAAGCAACGCTACTGTTAATTCTAAGCAAGAATCGACCAGGAAGGTAATAAACTAATAGATTTATGCGGTCATGCCATGGTAATGAATAAGGAGGCTAGAGAACATCCATAGTTAGATGTTTATTTTCGATAGCAAGAACGCTACTGTTTATTTCTAAGCAGATAGGAGTCATGCGTAAGGACCAGTATAGCTACGCAAGACTCCTCTAAATAATATACAGCCATAGTTAGTTGTGCTCTCTGGTTTAGGTTTTTATTACCAGGAGGTTGTACGAGTTGATTCCATGGAATACTATGTTTATATATTGGACATAATTATGTTTATGTATTTGACTCAATGAAATGCATTTTTATTCCATATTGAACATATTCTTTTTATGAATTATGATAGGCACTGTCATCTTTTCTTTTTGCACTTCTGAAACTTATTTCTTATGCATCATGTACAGATCCATGGCGTCTCAAGGAGCAGAAGGCTCGGCTGTTTCTGGTGCGAGCAATGCAAACTCAACTAATCCTGTTTCGCAGGGTGCTACACCAACATCCGAAGCTACCCCAACATCTCAAGTTTCTACTACAACATCTGAACCTACATCTAGCCGAGCAGGTTGTAGGAGGAAGCGGACATCGGCAGTTTGGGATGAGATGACAGAGAAATTTGAAAATGGAGTATGGAAAGCCGACTGCAATTATTGTCACAAGAAGTTTGCTGCAGGACCTAGATCTGGCACAACTCACTTGCGTTTACATTTGGAATCTTGTCCTGCTAGGCATGCTCCCATGGGACCAAAGCAACAGAAATTAAGGTTGACTAAAGGTGAAGGTGGCAAAGTGAATTTGGAAAATGTCATTTTTGATCAAGAGAAGGCTAGGAGAGATCTTGGATTGATGATATGTGAACATGAGTATCCATTATCTATTGTGGAACATAGTGGTTTTCGTAGATTTTGTTCTTCTTTGCAGCCGTTGTTTAAGATGGTGAGCAGAAATACTATTAGGAATGATATTGTGGCTATGCATTCTGCTCAAAAGGAAAAGATGGTAAACCTTTTTGCAACATTTAAACACCGAGTGGCTATCACGACAGATTTGTGGCCAGCAAGCCATCAAAAGAGAGGTTACATGGCTGTTACCGCACACTATTATAGATGATTCCTGGAATCTAAAGAGCTTTCTTATGAGGTATAAAATTTGTACATGTCACAGTAGTAATTATTATCAATTACCATTCTATGCTTATGCAATTCTCATGCCTTTTTTTATATTTTATCGTGTTAAACAGGTTTGCCTATGTGCCATGTCCACATTCAGCTGAGGTTATATGTGAAGCATTGTACGAGTGTCTTGTTGAGTGGCACCTTGAGAGGAAGATCTCCACCGTCACTTTGGACAACTGCACATCAAATGACAAGGCTATGGTTATATTGCCAGATAAGTTGGACACAAGCTCTCTTATGTTGGATGGTCAATTTATGCATATGCGTTGTGCCGCTCACATATTAAACTTGATTGTGAAAGATGGAATGAGTGTCTTAGAGCAAGGTATAGAGAGGTTGCGTGATAGTGTTGCATTTTGGTCAGCCACACCTAAAAGGCATGAGAAGTTTGAAAAGATGGCAAAAACTTTAAACATAGAGTATAACGAAAGGTTAACTCTTGATTGTAAGACTAGATGGAATTCAACTTATATCATGATAAGCATTTCACTACAATACATAGAGGTATTTGAAACATTAAAGCCACGTGAAAAGAAATTTAAGTGTTGCCCAACCAAAGATGATTGGAAGTTTGCAAAAGAAATATGTGATAGGCTGAAGCTCTTCTTTGATATCACCGAGTCATTCTCGGGAACCAAGTATGTCACGACAAATCTTTTTTTCCCTAAAGTGATTACCATTCGCTTAGCTATAAGGAAATGGGGCAAGAGTGACATTGAGCTTATACAAAAAATGTCCGAGGAAATGAAGGATAAGTTTGAGAAGTATTGGAAAGATATCCATGGTCTTATGTCTGTCGCAACAGTTCTTGATCCAAGGTATAAACTTCATATTCTCAATGCTCTTTATGGTCCCCTCTATGGAAGAGAGCATGCAGCCACAGAAATAGAGAAGGTGAAGAAGTTATTGATTCGGTTGGTGAAGCAATATAAAGATGAAGTTGATGCTGAGGATACATGGGATGCTTCTATGGCTGATCCAATTGGAGAAGAAGATGAAGCCATGAAACTTTATGATCTGTATTTATCTAGTCGCCCCACTGTCCCTTCTTCATCAATCCATACAGAACTGGACTTGTATTTGCAAATAACTTGTGATTTACATACTAATGTTGTTTATTTTATCAGGTGGTTGGAATTCTACACTCTTTGCTAAATTTCAGAGTGTTCTTGAAGATGAAGAAGAGGAGATGGTAAATTACTTGAATGATTTAATATTTATATTTTTGGATTGTAGATGACTAGTTTACTCATGTGTCGTATTATTATTCATGTGAAGGATGAATCAACTTCGATAATCACCCAAGAGTGAAGATACGGTTGAAGTGCTTGGTTTGGAAGCTGGTTTGCTGGTGGCTCGTGCCTACTATCTGCCATAGCTGCTGGCTGCTATGCGTCGTAGCTCATGTTAGTGCTAGATATTGGCTGCTAGCTGCCGGTTTGTGACTTTGTGTTGGCCGATTGGTGCCATGGATGTTTATTATTTCTTACTTGTCGGATTCTATTTTGTCGTGTGTCAGTGAGCTTCTGAAGCTATGTTATTTATTTTTCATGTGACTTGACTACTACAGGTGGTTTATCAATTACGAGTATGAGATTATGATTTCTAATTTTGATAATGGTCATGTACGGTGTAGGAATCTATTTTGTAATTATCTAGTCGAGATAAATGATACTTTCTCAAATGTGCTATGAGTGAATGTGTACTTGTGAAGAAAAATTGTACCCATTGGGTACCTGATGGGTATGGGTATCCGGCGGGTATGGGTGTGGGTAGAGTTTTATACCCGTGGGTACGGGTATGGGTAGACTTTTCTACCCGTTGACTATACATGTATGGATATGGTATTGCTCTATCCGCCCCATACCCTACCCATTGCCATCCTTACCTGCCGAGATCACAGCCCCAAAGATCAAGTGTGCCACCAACGTAGCCGAAGGGCCACACGTTGCCGGGGCCACGACGTGAGATCGAAAGGCATCACAGAGCCGAGTTGACACCGCAGAGAACTTCATGAAGCACGCGCACAAACCGCGTGTGGAGCCATGAGCAAATCGAAGGGCAGAGCATCACCGAGGTCGCACCGTCCGCCGGCACCACCGAAGAGCAACACAAGCCGAGATCACACCGCAGACACCACACCCGACAAGTTCAAAGATGCCAATGGTGGAAATCACTCGCAGCAGGAACACTGAAAAGACGAGAACAACCTACCCGCAGAGGGACCACCGGGGGTGGCATTGCAGAGAGGGGGGTGGCGACCTCCTTTGGAGGCAGGTCGCAGGCGCGGCCGGCGGCGGCCAGCAGCGCTGCCTCCGACGATAGAAGTGGGGGTTGTGTGGTCTGGTCCGGGAGGGCCGGGCGCCTCCGGAGGTGCACATGAAGGCGAGAGGAGTCATTCGCCGCCGGAAGCGCGCTGCGCCATGGGCACGGGACAGTAGTGTCCCGCCATCACCAAGTCTGCAACCGCCCAACGCGACAAAACCGCGCATGGCCGTCGACGGCCCGCGGCATCACCATCCCGAACAGGAGCGGCGCTGCCGCGCACAAAACGGCGACCTCGGGGTCCCGCCGCCGCCGCGCCGACCAGGCTTTGCCCGGCGGCGGCGAGAGGAAAGGGGAGGCGCAGGGCCTCGCACGCGTCCGCCGGTGCGCCCCGGTTCGGCTAGGCGCTGCCGCACGGGAGCGGGAGAGGAGGAGGGGCCCGGCCGGAAGGGGAGAGGCTGCCGGCGGCGGGGCATAGGCCGGAGGGGAGGAAGGGGGTGGAGGACCGTGCGGTGGCGAGCCTGGTGGCGGCGGCGGCGGCGCGGAAGCTTCTCGCGCGGGGGAGAGGCTACCGGTAGCGTGGGCGCAAGCCGGTTAGGAGGGAGGGGGGCGGCGTGGGCGCAAGCCGGTGAGGAGGGAGGGGGCGGCGGGGGCGCGTGCGGCGGCGAGCCTGGCGGCGGCGGCGGCGCGGGGGCGGAACCCTAGCCTACTACTTTTCTTTTTTTGGCTAATTAGAAATGATGGCGGACGGATTGGGTATGTTTGGGAGATGTCTGCTGCATCCCGAGTTGATCTTTAAGCTTCTTCCTTAGTTCTCTAGAGGAAGTCACGCTGGTGGTATACGAGAAATCGTTGTGTTGTTCGCCCCCGCCTCCTTTTTTGCCAGCAGCTAGCCTCCCTAGGCTATGTTGCTGGAATATTTATTCAACATATGTCGCCCCAAAAAACCGTATGAAAGCGTGTCGACCCAGAACGAAAATGCACACACGCACACACACACACACACATGTTATGCTTTACTCATGAGAGATAACAATTCTGTGAGGACCGAGGAGAGTTGTAAAAACTAAATTGGTTCAGTGCGCGGCAACTCACAAGCCAGATGTGAGTGCGTACATCAAAACATGCATGACTGCACGGAAAAAATGAATGAGTTAGAGCTCGTAGGAAGCAAAGACATCTATAAATTGGTGAGGCGGATATAGGAAGCAAAGCAGTAGTCGTCATAGGTGCCAAAACTAATAGTGCTATTGCTGTGACATATTGGAAGAAAACAAACAAGCATGCCACTGCTAGACGTTACAACTATATGTAACCCTCTACTTCGATGTCTGAGAACAAGTCGGAGTACGGTCCTCTGGGTGGAAAGTTAGCAACACATATTTGTTACTGAAGAAAAACTTTGTGTGGCACTACGGAGGGTTCTCAGGATGAAAGGAGAGAATCATGTACCGTGCAGGAGCGGGGAAGCCATCGGATAGTGAACTTAACGGTTTCTACACCATATAAGCATCTTGTGCCAACTTCAATAGTTATACGATAAATTAATCCGTTAACCATGATATGTAAATTTATTTTTATTGTCTGTACACACTTGTGGGAGCTTGGGCGGGGATGCCTGCTTGCCAAAACCTGGACGATGTTTTATCCACAACTCATGAAGCTGCGGGAATCATTTCTTGTGATTCTTTTAGAAAAATACAATTTGGTCAGGAACAATGTGATAAACCATATGTTAATGTACGTACAAACGGCTGTTGGACGGAGTTTGGATGGAGTAATATTAAGTAGGTAGTACCTGAAATGGGAGTTAAATATTACTTGAAACTAGTTGAATGCCCGTGCGTTGCTACGGGGACAAAAAGAATTCTAGGGGTTCAACTTTAATCTTGTCAAACACGAAAATGTAGAATTCACATTATTATACAGGACATGGCAAAACATAATTCAAATCAAACTGTATTTACATATACGTTAAAAAATATCGCAAAAATTTATAAGTCAATTTGTGACTAACGAATAAAAGGCACAAAAATCTGCCCTCCGAGAACTAATAGTGTGCAACTACTGTTTGAAAGCACGCAAACAATTTTGTTAAATTTATTTCACATCCTAACTATAATAGGTATAGACAATACTCTGTAAAAAGAGAATCATGTACCTAGTAGATCATATTTAGTCCTTGCTTATGTAGCACAACATGAGTTTAGAAAAGCTTAGGGCATGGAAGATCTAGAGCATTTGTGACGGATCCCCGCACTGTCGACCTCCATCCCATGCGCCAGCTCCTCGGATGCCTCTGCCACTGCCACCCGCAGCATCTCCATCCCATGTCAAGACTTCAACATGAGCTCGTCACTTGTTAGTGTGTGTGCTGCAATGGGACATGGGATTGGGAGACGAAAACAAATCGTTTCAAAACCAGAGCATCTCGTCACCAAAACCGAAATCAATAGTATGTTTATATATAGATACTAAAATAGCAATGAGAACAAATTACAGCGGCAACTCAAAGTGAAGTTTGTAGTTGTTCAAAGAGAGAATTTCGCATGTCCATCAGGAGAGATGGCTAAATATAATACTATGGTGTATGTTCTCCCATGTGTCAAGCTACAAATAGAGAAAATGGACACAATTAATAAAAACGAGAAAAGTTATGGTATACCTGAGCTGTTTAATAATCTCACTGCATACTTTTGACATTGTTTGATACCGCCATACAATTATCTGATTCTGTGAGTACCCCTCCGTGCTAACGAGCTTATTAACATTCTTGGGTCACACAAGATTGCAGACTTGATAAGACATTCAACAACATCAGCACATGTAAGAAAAACATCACTGGTAGAAAATAGGCCTATAGTCCCGGTTCGCAATGGCCATTAATCCCGGCCGCGCAACCGGGACTAAATAGGCGCGACTAAAGGCCCCCCTTTAGTCGCCCCCTCTTACGAACCGCGGCTAAAGGCCCGTCCACGTGGGCGGGTGGCGTGCGCCGGGGGCGGGGGACCTTTAGTCCCGGTTGGCCACACGAACCGGCACTACATGCTTTTTCATTATTCCTTTAATTCATTTGGGGTTTCTAATTATTTTTCACTCCCTTTTTTTCACTCCAATTTTTCACTACCTTTTTTCCAGAATTTTTATTATTTGCTTAGTGTCTAACTATAATTATCTCTAATCAAATTTCTTACTCGTGGTCAAACTTCCCGCTCGGTCACCCATCCTCCCACTACTCTAGCACTAGCACGCTTAACTTCCGAGTTCCATCCCGTCCCGCATCCAAATGTTTCGCACGCATGTATGTGATACTAATATCATAGCAATCCTATTAACATGTTGGTCGATGTCACATTTCTTTATTGTATGAATTTCAAATAAATCTTTTAATAAACAAAAGTAATGATGTAATTAATAATTTTGAATAAATAAATAAACATTAACTTTTTAATTTGTATTATTTCTAAAAAATATTCAGAAAAATAAAACTAATTCATTTTAAAATCTTAAAAATACTATTAATATATCAAAATATTCAGAAAAATAAAACTAATTCATTTTAAAATCTAAAAAATACAAATAATATATCAAAATATTCAGAAAAATAAAACTAATACATTTTAAAATCTTAAAAATACAAATAATATATCAAAATATTCAGAAAAATAAAACTAATACATTTTAAAATCTTAAAAATACAAATAATATATCATAAAATTCAGAAAAATAAAACTAATTCATTTTCTCGTTTCCTAAATGCAAATAAAATCTGATAAAATTCATGAACCAAACCATATGAAATCTAAACCATATAAAATTTGCAAATCCAAGTTCAACAACCAAATGAAAATACCATCCTTTTTAATAAAAGACCAGTAGGCTCTTCTATTATTTTTAGAATGAGTTCAAAAATGTATTTGAAGTAAATCCAACTGGATGAGTTTGGTATTGACTAGATCTATGTTTTCCCGGCTTAGATTAATTTAGAAACGGTAGTTTTTCTGTTTTATTTTCTTGATGTGTTATTGTTTGTTTGTTTTGAAATGTGTGTTTGACATAATATAGAAATAATATAGCTACGAATTAATATAGAAATAATATCCATTACATAATAATATATATCCATTACATACTAATATATCCATTACATGCATATATCGAACGCAAGATGCGGTACACAAACACCATCTACTCGAGCTCCGTCGAGTAGATGCGGAACAACTCGTAGGAAACGTATGCATCTATGGCTTAGATTAATTTAGAAACGGTAGTTTTCCTGTTTTATTTTCTTGATGCGTTATTGTTTGTTTTCTTGATGTGTTTTTGTTTGTTTGTTCTGAAATGTGTGTTTGACATAATATAGAAATAATATAACTACTAATTAATATAGAAATAATATCCCTTACATAATAATATATATCCATTACATACTAATATATCCATTACATGCATATATCGAACGCAAGATGCGGTACAAACACCATCTACTCGAGCTCCGTCGAGTAGATGCGGAACAACTCGTAGGAAACGTATGCATCTATGGCTGCATAGTTGAGGTTGATCCGGTCCAGTGGGTTCTTCCCCCAATGCATGTGATTCTTGGAGGGGAAACCAGACTTCATGGTTTTGTAGTCGGCGTGGATGAAGACGGTTGCCATCGGAGCCATCCCGGTCTTGTGACCGTACAACTCATCAAAATGGATAAGATCCTGAAGATCAATGTAGTGATCTTCAGGTATCACAATACCCAAGCGCATCAACTTCTGTCGGTCTTGAGTGATGTCAACACTGCAGAAGTCGTACCCCTTGTTGACAAGAAAATCAACAAGGGCCGGAGAATCCTTTGAACGACTGCAACAACAAAAATAGAACCTGTTAGATATGTTGCAACACATGTATTCTTCCAATGCAACAAACAAATCGAAAATGCAACACTATCCTACAAGAGAGATCGATTGTACGTGTGCGTTACCTTGCCCATTGGAAGACCAACACGATCTCCTTGAAGGAAATTTGGATGACGGCAACATCCCGTTGATTCGCCATATACTCTAAATCAAGCCCGAAGAACCTATGGTGTTCATCGGCTTCTTCATAGAGATTGCTCAAATGCGTAAGAAGATCGGGGAGCCTCTCGCACATATTGGTGTACGCCACGTCGAGACTCTTGCGGCATGGTGTGGCCACACGTAGAGCGTTCCAAACTTGAGCCATGGGTGCTTGGTGGAGGAAGATCGAAGATAGGAGAAGAAACAGAGAAGAGAGAAGAAGAAACAGAGACTCTCGGGTGCGCGCACTGTAGCAATGGCCTCTGCCTCTCGCTCGCGAAATAAAACCGCCGCGCGGGAGGTGAGCAGTTTGTATCTTTAGTCCCGGGTGGCCAGGCCAACCGGGACTAAAGGCAGGGAGGCCAGCAGACTGGATCATTAGTCGCGGGTGGCCAGGCCAACCGGAATTAAAGCCCTCCACGCGTCTCCACGCGCTTCCCAACCCACGACGCATGACCTTCTGTCGCGGATCTCCTCCCGACTCGGGACTAAAACCCTTTTAGTCACGGTGCGCAAAGTTTGGGGACTGATGGGGGCGTATGGAAGGCCTTTTTTCTACCAGTGCATGTTTAGCACTAACACTTCCGCAACTCTATATAAACAATTTTGTGCCTTCACAACACTTAAATGTCTAATGGTCTGAACCGTGGACAATTAAAGCATCAAATTTCTCCGCACTTATAGAAACAATGCAATTAAAGCCCACTTTCTTTTCCTAAAGAGTTCATGGAACCTACTTTTGTATACTGCCAAGGTCAGCCAGTCTAGATCTTCACTCATTTTATTTTCCAGGAAAAAAATGCATTTGTAAGTTATATATTGTAATATAGAATAGCCCTCGTACTATAACAAAGTATTAATGCAACAACTATTTCAACCGTCCACTTTTTCCTGATAAATTAAATCTGTGATGATGCTAGCCGTGTTTAAGGTTGTAGACTTCAAGTATCGCGTGTGAATGATTCATAGTTAAAGTTGGACCATGTAGCTATGTACTCTTCATGTGGCGTACCTTAGTTAGAGCACCTTTCACCAATCTGTACATATACGGTGAGTATACCTATGCAAGCCTTTGAACTGAACAACAAGAGGCGCTTAAAATCTGAGATACGTAAATTCCAATATTATATGAAAAGAAATAACAGGTTCAGCAGATAGTATTACTGGATGCATCAAGAAACAGACAATTAAATTTGCTCTGCCATAGTTATGCAACGATATGGATTGTGCATCTTATTCTTGGTAGATACGCAACGTCAGCTATGTTGTGTATCCAACATTCAAAATATTCAAGGAAAAGAAAGGATTATCTAGCCATCAGTCATTCGCTGACTGACCTCACTACAACAAAATCATCACGTGGAGACGTTCCTCATGCGACGCATTAGTTTTCGTCTTTAGAATAGTAGCGCATCTAATTGTAAGGACGCTTCTTGAGACGTTCCACATGTCGTCGTGACTTTTTTTTATTTGAGATGTAACCGAATAAATCTTTTTGCTAATTTCTAGCTCTGTAGAGTCGAATTATGAGACGTTGTCAAATGGCGTCTCCGAAGTAGAAAATTTTATGCACGTGAAATACGAAATTCCATCACACAAAAATTGGACTTGGCGCTAACTATTTACTTTTACCGCTCCGTGCTTTCTGTTTTCCCAAAAAGAAACCTAATAAATAATATGATCCACCTTTTCCCCTTGCCTCCATAACTTCAGCCGCCACCACACTTCTTCAATAGTTCATCCTAGATTGAATCTGGAGTCCAGGTTTGCGCTCCTCAAAACCATCTCCTGT
The DNA here is from genome assembly GCA_028641055.1 of Alopecurus myosuroides. Lineage (NCBI taxonomy): Eukaryota > Viridiplantae > Streptophyta > Magnoliopsida > Poales > Poaceae > Alopecurus > Alopecurus myosuroides. The sequence continues at coordinate 28,879,367 of CM054060.1, forward strand.
AGATATGCACGTTCCAATGTTAAACCAATCTAGGTCTGCCTACTTCAACACACATTTCCAATTGATACTGCTTTTTTTTTTCAGATTTTGTGTTCATCACGATTTCCTCTTCGCCATGGATGTTGGAGAGTCGAGTTGCCACCGTACATCACCGTCGTGAATGAAGACAAGGGAAGCACTGGTAGATCTCAATTGGACCCCTCCTCCCTCTCCCTATTTTCTCCCGGTTCCGATCAGGCAGGGTCCATCCTCTTACCCGCCTGAACGCTCTGATTGATCCATCCCACGCTCACGAGATTAAGGGAATTGAACGATCCCTTGATTGATTTATGGCTCGTGGCTTTGGGAACTTTTTAGTGTCTCATTGCATGGAAAACTAGTTTTAGGATGTTTTCATGCTATCCGATTCTTCTTAATGTAGGTGTTGGTTCGGATTGCAATGTTGACTGTCCGCCACAACCGGATGCTACCGACCAATTTCTGCAACCGGATTGCGGCGTGGAATCTGAGTGAAGTCCAATCTGTTAGTACCGTGTCTCCTTTTTCCTGCTTGGTATATTCTCATCTGTATTTTTGACATGTGAAAATTAGCAGTCCACTTTGGGGATCTATTTATCGTAGATGGGTGAAAACTATTTTTTTTTCAATTGGGCAGTTCTATTTCTGATCAATCTATCATGTTATTCGCCCATGTGCGAAACCAATATTTCTTCTTATGGCAGTGGGTGCCGAATTGGACCGCAAAGCAGAGCATCTCCAAAATTAAGACTGATCCTGATTTCCTCTAGTCGGGCTGCTGGACTGCCGAGAATTTCTCAAGTGCGTACACTTTGGCATCCCTCTCATCAGATTGCTTTTTTTTTTAAGTATAGCTCAACTGATCTGTGGCTGTAGAAAGTGAGTATTGCATACTTCACCAAAGCTAATTAGGTTTGTGCTGAATCATCTTTGCCATGTTTCATACTAATTGTAACATTTATCTTCAGACCTTCTTCTTGTTAAACTTATGTCTCTCACATGAACATAGTTGATCCTATTATGCATGGTATTCAGATTTTTCTAAATATATTCCACGTAAGTTCATAACTTGCATACGTTGTATATCTGGAAATATGTGTGAAGTCTATTTATTCCATGTGTGTTGTCCTGGGAAGTGTACTAGAATAAAATAGGTTTATTCAAATTCAACCTTATCACGTGAGGACATAATTACTAAAGTATGTTCACGACATTTAGACAGTTTTGAAACCATGCCTAATTGTTTTTTAGCATGTACTGAACTAGGCTTCTACTTTAGGAAGCACACCTGGATATTTATGCTAAAGAACATCATGGTTCTGTACCACGTGACCAGGTTACTAGGAAGGTATATGCTATTGTGGTTGTGCATTTGGCTTCAGTGTGGTTGTATTTGTTTTCTACAATTATTATCATTGATTATGTTTGTTCATTCACAATGTAGCGATCGTGTGCTGAAAATTATGGCAAAGAGAATTCTGCCAATTCATCTTTAGGATGTCGGCACATAATTGCTATGGTGCAACAGAACTTCCACTCAGTCGTCAGACCATATCGAATTTTTAATTTTTTATGTAGCTCATATGATCTTTGGCTGCAGAAATCAAATATTGGAAACTCCATTGAAGCCAATCAAGGTTGCGATGTATTATCTTTGCCGTTCACCTGGGTGCACATGTAGATAGGACATTTTTAAATACATATTATGATCTTGAAGATTTTGCCAATACACGGAAGCGAGGCAACATCAGCTTCTAGACGTTTGAAGTCGTTGGTACAATAAAGCAAGCTGTAGCTGAGTATAGCATGCTTAAACCTTTTAAGTAATAAAAACCCTTTATAAAAAAAAACTGAGTATAGCATATCTTTGTCATTCATGATTTACTTATTTCAGGGAATTCTCACTTTGGCTGTGACTTGCTTTTCAGGTTAATTTGAACTAAGTGGAATGAAATGAATAAAGATGGAGGGGGCTAAAACATGATTTTCTCCTTGGAAAATCTGAGGGATTTTTATGTTATGTTCGGGAGATAATTGATGCTATATAGGACTTTTATGTATTTTTTTTTGTTTTCACGGTCTTTCCTGGGGGTATTTGCTGAGATATCTCCGAATTATTGATATGGATATTCGATTCAATTTCAATTTTGTTTTCTCTCCATGAATTTCTTCTCGGTGGCCCTATAATGGTCCTGCATTTTACGATAAGTACGCGCATGAACCTAAATCGGAAAGAAAATTCACTTAAATTTCCAATTGAAAAAATATTGTTCTGTCACCACATCAGAGACGCTATATTCAAATACAAGTAAAAAAAACGCATATCCAAAATACAAGTAAAATTGACATACGTATATACATACTGTGTACAAGGTGAGTGTACTCCATGAACACATAATGTGTACGAACTCACGACGCGAAATTGGTGTGCTTACATTAGTAGAGACGTTACAAACGTGATCTACTAAAACGTCTCCACGTGAGTAGACATGTCTTTGATCGTCTCTATGAAGCATCCTTATGTATTTAGACACGCTTAGCAAACGTCTTCACACTACTTGAGACGATGCATACGGAGACGTTTTAATGACGCTTTATGAAAGCGACTGTACAAGCCTCTAAAGATGAAATATCACGTCTCTAGCCCTTAAACTTAGCGTCTTTACATGCCTAGCGTGTTGTAGTGCCTTTGAGATTTCCCAGATGCTGAAGTGCATGATGTACTCCTCGTCGTCCCAGTTGCGCACTTACAGCATGTCGGGATCTGCACCAGACACATCATCATACATTAGCGTTCGAAACAAGTTAAGATCATACGAACCAGTCCAGCACCTGGTTTTTATTTCGTGGACTGACATGTCAGCCGTTGGGGTGAGCGTACTCAGCCCACATCTTGTTCTGGTCTGCCCTCAATGTCATAATGAAAAACCAAAACGAGTGTCAGTTGCTCGCCAGTGGTTCTCCAGATGTTGCCATACGCGATACGCCACACTCCACTACGTTGGGTTCATGTCGCTTCTGCTCAGTCACTGGCAAAGACACAAGAAATTAACTTAATGACACAAGAAATTGACTTATCAGGATCACAGTCACTCATGGTTCATACAATGAAAAGACTAAAGAACCGGAAATTAAACGTTTCCAGGTAGTATGACATGAAAGAGATAGTTTACATGCATGTCAATGTTGAAAACTAAATACTCTAGACATTTTATAGGAGAAAAGAATATACCCGAAAAAATGCAGCCAGCTTTACTTTGTTTTCTTCTATTTCTGAACTGTCTTGTGTAACAAAAAAGGTACACATGTTGCACTATAGCTCAAGGTTTAAAATAGTGGGCTAAGCCCTTCAGCAGCTTCCCTCTCTGGACTCTATAGCGGCGGCCCAGGTGATGCATGCACATTACACATGTATTATCAAAAGAGAAACATACCACAAAGAAATGAACAAATGGATTTTCTTTGCTCCCAAACTCATGAGAAGTTGAGGACGTGTCCATTATTGGTGCTAGAAATACATACTAATCAAGTAAAAGCTCTTACCCAGATGCCAATCATCAAGCATAAGAATATAAGATCAAGATTGCAGTGGAAGCAATAAGCAGTAGAACCTTTACTACTGGTCTCACTATTCTGGCTCTGCCTTCAAGAAAAAGAGGACACATAATATGAGTATTTCGACAAGGTATTACTGTGAGTGAGTGCTGAGAGTGAAACAACAGGATACACACACTATATACCTGATAAGTGCTATAGTGCAGTAGTATGTCTACATCAGATGCATAGGCCATAGCGCAAGAAGTAGTGCATATATTCCAATTGTTATAGTAAGGCATGTCCAAGGGCATTTCAGAACACAAAGCAGCGCGCCTGCTGTTCTCGTAAAAAAGAACACATGTTAAGAGAAAAAAAAAATACGAATTGAGGATACACGAAAAAATATTTAATCTTTTCAAGAAGTACAAACACAAATTGAAGTATTTAAGCTCACAATAGTAAACAGAGAATTGGAGAAGTACCGAAAGCGCAAAATCAGAGAAACTAATGCCATGCCGACTAAGATTAAGAGCATAAAGCTTTGAAACAATAATGACAATTTCCTTCTCCACATCACTACAAATATATAAATTGATCATTCTATAATTCAATGGTTAGAATAAGAAAATAAGGAGCTCCGAAATTTAGTCTAAAGCGACACCTACAGTTCTTAGAACATCTGAATATATCTTACCGAATTATAGTTATGCAGGCTTCAGAGCTTAAGACCACTGTTTACAGAAGATATTCTTCTATAAAATGCATATATGCAGCCTTCAAGGCTTAAACCAGTGTTTAACATGAACTGCAAGTGCAAAACTGCAGACTCATGTTTAAATGCCTGAAGTTAGCTATATATAATTGTTTACAGAAGAAAGAACCAACAGCCAGGTCTCTGAACAATGCAAAAAAGGAGGACGCCGGTTACCTTATCAGCGGATAGGAGGCAAATTAGGTACTTGAGGTGGTAGTGCGGCATCCCCGTAAAGTATTTCTATTATACGTATATTCATAAACACATGACACCTTAGGCGCACACTTTATTCGGACAGTGGGGCACGATGCTCAGGCTAGAACTTATTTAGGGGTGTGGCTGCGCGACGGTACTGGAGGTGTCAGCTTGGTCCCAGAAGAGGATGGGGAGTGTTTCACCGGAAATCTTGGCGGCATGCCCAGTCGTGGACAAGAGCTCCTTCCCCACGTCCAGCGAAACCAGCATCGACTACGCCCTGGCCCTGGCCGTGCTGGTGGGCGCGCCCACCGCGTTAAGCCCGGCCCGTCGCCCACTACCCAACGTGGAGCCCTGCCGCCTCATGCTCGACGAGGAGTTGTCTCATGCGCTGCATCATTCTTTTTTTTTTTTGCGATAAAAGGTTCCGATCTATTCATCAACTGTCAAGGCAGTACACAGAACACCTGAAATAATATAAATTACATCTAGATCCGTAAACCACCTAGCGACGACTACAATCACTGGAGCGAGTCGAATGCGCGCCGCTGTCATCGCCCCTCCGTTGCCGGAGCTGGGCAAACCTTGTTGAAGTAGACAGTCGGGAAGTCGTCGTGCTACGGCCACATAGGACCAGCGCACCAGACCAGCAACCGTCGCTGATGAAGAGAAGTGTAGATCGGAAGGATCCAAACTGTAGACACACGAACACAGACGAACGAAGACTAGATCCAAGTGGACGCAGCAAAGACAAACGCCGACCGGATCCCGCGAGATCCGCCAGAGACACACCTCCACACGCCCTCCGATGACGCTAGACGCACCATCGAAACGGGGGCTAGGGCGGGAGATCCTTATTCCAACTCCAGGTAGCCGCCGCCTCACTGTCCTGGGTAGAAGGCAAACCCTAAAAAAGCAGAAGAAAACACATAGAAACGGAGCCCTCCCGCCAGCAAGTACCGAGATCCACCCAGTCTCCATGGCCCTGAGGCCACAGGAGACTAGGCAGATCGCGGCCGCCGCCGGCAGGAGGCGAGAAACCCTAGTCGCCTTTTCCCTGGGAGATACGAAGGGGTACGTGGTCTGATGATTCTAGCCGAGGAGGATCCCGAGGAACGCGGAGGTGTTGGTGATGGCGAGAATCCGGTGAGAGCGGCGGCCCTCCTAGGGCAACACGCCATGGGAGAGACCGAGAAAAAAGAGTCGAGCGGGGGAGGCGTGGTCGTGTGTTGGACAATCATTCTGTGTTTGGGCTTTGGGTAATTTTTTTGCTGGGCCAGGCCAAGTGGTGCGAAGGGGCGAGCGACGGTGCGAGGGGCGATCAAGCGAGCGGACGATGGTCGACCTTGACGTACCAATGTACGTCCAACTGCCATTTCATAGTAAAGAAATGACCTTCCATACAAAACTCCCAAATGCAGAGGCTGGGGCTATGCTCCTATTTCTATATATAAAAAAAACTGACATGCAAGATATATTCCAGCATTAACCGATGAGGATAGGCACAGAAACATGTGTGCAAGTTCGTAGTGTCATTCAAAGTTGACAGTCGGCTCAATTATTGATATGAGATGTTGCAGCAGCACAAACTAGCCTGCCAAGTGTTGATTACTAAGGGCATCTCCAGCCGTTGCGCCCCCCCAGGACGCGAAAACCCTCGCTTTTTTTGCGCCGCGGCGCTAAACGGCGCTATTCTGGGAACTGGGGGGGGGGGCGCGTTTCCCAGTCGTGAACCCAGGCCGCCCCCCCAGCGGCGACTCGGCCCAATTTGGGCAATAGAAAAATTGCACACCAAATAAATAGAGTTTTGCCACACAAATAAATTATTCAACAAATAAAAGGAAAAAAATTGACTAGTCATCCTCCTCAACATTGCCATTCCCCTTTCGCGCCCACAAATGCTGCACCAGGTCATCCTGCAGAGCATGGTGTGTTGCAGCGTGTCGAATCTCCTGTCGCTTGGTGAGGAAGTCTGCCCATGATGCCGGCACCTGGTGATCAACATCTGCAAGAGGGCCCTGCCGGTAGTATGGTGTGTTTGCCTCACTGTCAGGCACCGGGTCATCCCGCTCACTCTCAATGATCATGTTGTGCAAGATCACACAACACTGCATCACCTCCCACATGTTGGACTTCGACCAAGTCATAGCTGGGTACCGGACAACAGCGAATCGAGATTGCAGCGCACCAAATGCCCTCTCAACATCCTTCCTGCAAGCCTCCTGGCATTTGGAAAACCAAGCTTTTGCGCTTCCTGGGATAGGGATGGAGATGCTCTTCACAAATGTTGCCCACTTGGGGTAGATGCCATCTGCAAGATAGTACCCCTTTGTATACTGGTGTCCATTGATCTCATAGTTCACAGGGGGGCATGGCCTTCGACAATATCGGCAAAGACATTCGAGCACTGCAAGACATTGATGTCGTTGTGACTTCCTGGCATACCAAAGAATGAATGCCAAATCCATAGATCGTACGAAGCCACGGCCTCGAGAACCACAGAGCACTCTCCTTCCTTTCCCTTGTACATCCCCTGCCAGTCAAATGGGCAGTTCTTCCATGCCCAGTGCATACAGTCGATGCTGCCAAGCATCCCAGGAAACCCTCTTGCTTCATTCTCAGCGAGGAGACGAGCAGTGTCTTGCGCATTGGGTGATCGCAGGTATATTGGGCCAAAAACTGCAACCACTGCCCGGCAGAACTTGTTCAAGCACTCGATGGCCGTGGACTCGCTCATGCGCAGGTAGTCATCTTGTGCATCTGCGGGAGCACCATATGCAAGCAACCTCATGGCCATCATGCACTTCTGGATAGAGGTAAACCCTACCGTGCCGGTGCAGTCCTTCTTCAACTTGAAGTAGGTGTCGAACTCCCGGATGGCATGCATGATCTTGAGGAAGAGCGTGCGTTTCATCCTGAAACGACGCCGGAACACCTTCTCGTCGTTGGTAGGATCCTCGGCGAAGTAGTCGGAGTAGAGGATGCAGTAGCCCTCGTACCGCTGCCTCGGCCTGCTCTTCCGGCGACCGGGCTTCGATCCAGCGCGGCGTGGCGCGGCGTCCTGTGCCAGCAACGCGGCCAGGCAGCTCAGGACGACCAGGTGATCCTCGTCGTCGATGGAGGCCTGGTCTTCCTCGTCGAATAGCTCGGCGAGCATTTCCTCGGCGTCGGAGTCCATGGCTCTGACAGAGCGTCGAACACCTTGCGGGCGGTGGACGCGGCTCACTGGGGCGCAGCCTCCTCCGCGACGGAGACGTGCTCGAACGGCGACGACGACGTGGTGGACCAGCCGGCGGTGGTTTGTCTCTTCGCTGTCGTACGCTGGCGGCGACGGTGGTTGCGGGGGTGGGGCGGCGACGGCGAGGGCGAGCGAGTGGGAAAGACGATTCGGGGGTGGAGAAAGTGGAAAAAGAGCTCTCCCTCGCCGACAGCGCTGGCCCACGCGCGCTTTTCCTCTCGCCGCCCCCCCCCCAGGCCGAACCCAGCAGGCTGGGTTCCGCCTGGGGGCGGCGGCGCTAATTTCCGCCGAAACGGCGCTTTTTCAGGTCCTGGGGGGGTCGACTGGTGGAAAAACGGCGCTTTTCGCCAAAAACGGCGCTAATTTGCGTCCTGGGGGGCTCTGGGGGGGACGACTGGAGATGCCCTAAGAAATAGTTATGTTGATGACTACTGTGGAGGGATCCGCATATTAGAGGACACCATAGTTGAAGTCACATCCCAGCTAAGTAGGTCTAATCATAGTTTAAATAGCCGTCTATAGCCCCGATGTCGCTCACAAATAGTTTCAATTTTCTGTCAAAACTTTTGAACTATACACTCACAAATATAACTGGAATCTCACCTGGGCATCCCTAGTGTGGCTGAAGCTATCGCACGCGTGCCTTGAATGCGGTGGTGGCTTCGCTTTAGCACGGTGGCAGTGGAGCGCCGTTGTGTACCTGCAGTCACATCTAGCGGCAGCAGCGGGGAGCTGTCCGTCGGGCGGTGCACCGTGCACGTGCCACCGCATTGTTGGCCTAGAGCTATGCCTGAGTCGGCTAGCTGGCTGGAGCCTTTCCGCGACGATGAGTTGTACTAGTAGCTCGCGATGCTGGCAGAAAGAGAGGTACAATGTACTACATACAGATCCAACGGTTAATATTATTTGGGCCCCTACCTAGGCCCAATAATAACATGGTAATTCCCTTCTTCATCATAATTAATCTGTTATTCATTAAATCATCAAACAGAGAAAAAGAGGAGATCGAACGCTCCATAAAATCTTCTCAGCGCGTGTGTTCCTTCCTCGTGTTCTCGTTTGAGTTTGTAGAATACACGATGTGGAAGATCCGAGTGATATCCGTGCAGCAACAACTTGCAAGCACGTATAACTTGTTAACTTCTCAATCAGCCTCGGCCTGTACAGCCGTCGGTCGCCGATGTGCCAGATGAACATGCCCAGGTCTCTCGTGATCGACACCAATGAGTACTCACACAACGCCAATAACGACTCCTATTTAATAGTAAAAATTGATTGATTTTTTGTTTACCAGGGGCCTCGTGGGCATGGTTAACGACGATTACAGTAAATGTTATTCATTAGCCGCACGAGAAATTTAAATGGATCTTGATTGAAAAATGAAGTCAATATTTCCTACCCAACTAAACTAACTACCCGCAAAAAAAAAAGTATTTTTGTGCAATGATGTTCCCAAATCCCAAGAGTTGGTGTTGTGTGCAATTAGCAACAATTTCATACAAGTAGAGCGGCAAGAGAAAAAAAAATCATGGCCAACAAGAAGTATATATTTTTGAAAAACACAAAGTTAAAATAAGAAGAGCCGTATGGCTACAATAATAACAAAGTGATGACAGCATCAACACATGGAAATTTGACTCTTGTCGTCTCATCTACTCGGCTTGCTAGTATTTTCCATGCCAGATTGACACTAGGCTTGGAACGTAGGAGAGCACGTCGTAGCCATAGACAACTTGTCCGGAGTAGTCAATGAGTGTGCCTGTGTTGGGATAGCGATACCTCAAATGATCCATCCTTGCTAGGCGTATAGCACCTTTTCCGACTGGGCTATCAAAGTATTTGAGAATGTTTGATCTCTCCTGGAACACTACACCTTGGTTGTCGTCATTAGATGTGCGTATCAGGCGAATGTGGTTTGCTTCCTCGATGACGTGGCGTAGAACCCAGTGTGGCGGTTCCACGCCGTCACACGCCCACATATAAACTTTCTGATCTCTATGATGGGCAAGGCACAACTCCCCGCGGATCTCAGCCAAGTTGGACGTCGAGTGGTTGAGCTGCAGGCAACCAGGAGGCCCTGGCATGGTGCTGAAAGACTCATCCTCTAAGCTGAAGCGGAGGAAACCTCGGACAGCCCTATCGGGAGGTGTTAGATCCTCATCGATCTTCCAGAGCAAGGATCCACCGAATAAGGTGGCCGTTTGGCCTCCGACGACAGGGTACGGCGGTGGTACTTGGGTCTCGCGCCATTGGCGGTCTCTCCCGATATTGAGCACATCCATCCCGAGGGCAAAGCCATAAAGTACCGTCGCGAGCTTGTCGTCCGCATTGCGGTAAAAGATGCGTGCAACCTTATAGGTGTCGGAGCGACGGTCAGGCCCGAAACCGAAGGCCCCTAGAAAAAGCCAAGACTGGCGAGCCATGACGAGATGGGATTCCTCGGTTGGGGGCAGCGTGAGGACTCGGCGCATGGCTGGGTTGAGCAAGCGCACCGGTCCGACGTCTGTCGGCAAGAGCACGAGACCGTGGCAGTGTGCAAGTGTGTGCCTCCCCGCCTCCTGCTCGGATAGGAAAGGCTCAAGGTCTTGAACGAGGGTCGCGGTGTCCGGCTGGCTCTTCGCCTCCCACCGGTATAAGCAGGTCGTCATGGTGCGGAGAGTAGCGCCGCCGCCGCTGTTTCTGATCTTCGGTGCGACGAGCAGAGACGGCTCCTGCAGGCGGTGGTGCTCGCTCCGAAAACACCGGTCGTTGGTGATGGTGTCGTACCATATCGTTGAGACGCACGCAAACCGTACGAGCGACTCGACAGGGAGGTGAAGCAGGATCTTGATGACGACGTCATGCGGCACGTGTTGTTGTGTGGTCTCTGCCGCCGGCGCCGGCGCCATCGTCTCGTCATCCATGGTACGTCGACGAGGATAGATTACTTCCTCCGGCGAGCTTAGGCACGTCCTTGCGTCCGTGCTTTATGTATCCAACACGTGCGTACATAGATACTGGAGTTGGACTCGACTTCGTTTTCATATCTACCTCGGTATGAAATCTGGCACACGTATGGGGAGCGGAAGTACGAATCCGGTGCTGAAGTCTATCCTCGCACAAGTTCTCAGACAGGTCGTTTATCCTACATGGGCCTGGCCCATCGCGCGGACTACATTCACACGTCTCCTACATCGGCTATGTTCAGTAAGGGCACCAGTAATGGGGTTCCCCTATGTAGCGCCTGTAGCACTACGTTGTAGTACTCGCCCATAGGAGCGCTCTATTGGGCCGGCCCATTAGTGGCTCTTTTTCCAGAGAAAATAGAAACAAATAGGAGGGAGGCCAGGATTCGAGCTCGGTATCTCCGAGACGGACATACAGAGCAAAGCCACTGGGCTGAACAACGGTTCGTGTATTGCATTTGTGCTGATATATTTTTACTGTCTTTTTTTTCGTTTTTTATCTGTTTTCCATTTTTCTTTTCTGTTTTCTGTTTTTTTTTTACCAAATTTGTTGGTTCAGAATATTTTTTTTGTTCAAACTGAAAAAGTATAAAATTTAAAATGTTCATATTTATATTTTTGTTCAAATTCGAAATTTGTTCAAATTCGAAATTTGTTCAAATTCGAAATTTGTTCAAATTGGAAAATTGTTCAAATTCGTAAAGTGTTCAAATTCGAAATTTGTTCAAAACTAAAGGAAAAAGAAAAATTCATCCGAACAAAATTTGAATTTAAACATTTTCAATTTTGAATATTTTTTGTTTTGAACATATTTCAAAACGAAAAATTTCCGAATAGAAAGGAAAAAAAAAAGAAAAGAAATAAATAAAACGGAAATAAGAAAACAGAAATGGAAAAGAAAATGGAAAAAGCGAAAGTATAAAAAGCTAAAGAAACGAACGTAAGCATAAGCCGTGGCGTACCGCAGTGGTTGCGCCTCTCGCTTCGTGTCTTGAGGTGCGTGGTTCGAATCCTCTCTGCGACCCCTTTAATTCTTTTCCCTCTGAATTTAGTTAATGGGCCGGCCCATCTAAAAACATGTGTGCGGGCGAGTCGTATTATGTAGTGCTATAGGCGCTATATAGTGTTTCCGCTAGTAATGCGTCCAAACAGGCTGTGCTGGGGAGCTCGGAATCCCCAGGGAGTCTAGAAATGAGCGTTACCTCGGGTTGCCGGTTCATTTGGGAGCATCAAAGAAAACAAAGTTTGAATATCTGAAGGAGCGTATTTGGCAGCGGATACAAGGTTGGAAAGAAAGGCTGCTCTCCAAAGCAGGGAAGGAGATCCTGATCAAGGCTATAGCTCAAGCCATCCCCACGTACGCGATGTCCTGCTTTGATCTTACTAAAGCGCTGTGTGATGAAATTAGCAAAATGATTTGCCGATATTGGTGGAATACTCAAGAGGATAAAAATAAATGCCACTGGGTTAGCTGGGACAAGATTTCCCTACCCAAGGAGGAGGGGGGATGGGTTTTAAGGATCTGCATATATTCAATATGGCGATGTTGGCACGCCAAGGATGGCGTCTTCTCCAAAACCCTGATTCCTTATGTTGTATTGTGCTGAAGGCTATGTACTACCCAGATTGTTCGATCTTGGAGGCAGTCCCAAAACCCGGAAGTTCCTATTCATGGAGGAGCATCCTCCGGGGTGTCGAGCTACTCAAGAATGGAATCGTTTGGCGGGTCGGTTCGGGGGAAAATATTGATGTGTTTACTGATCCGTGGATCCCCCGTGGCACGACCAGGAGACCCTGTACACCACAGCCGAACAATATAACTGTGAAGGTGGCGGACCTGATCGACCAAGACACAACTACCTGGAAAGTGGAGCTGATTCGAGAGATCTTTCACCCAGATGATGTGAAGGAGATTCTATCTATTCCACTTCGTGCAGACATGGAGGATTGGCTAGCCTGGCAATTTGATTCTAAGGGAGTCTTTTCGGTCAAGTCTGCTTACCGCTTGGGGATTACTTTACGAGAAGAGAAAGCAAATCGGACTACTAGTAGTTCAGCATCACCCACAACTGCAAACCCCATTTGGGAAAAGATATGGATCCTTAAGCTCCCTGGAAAGATTAAGGTGTTTTTGTGGCGTTTGAGCCACAACAGCTTACCCACCCGCATGAATATCAAAAGGAAGTGCATTGATTTGGATACCAGATGCCCGATGTGTAATCGAGCTGACGAAAATGGCGGTCACCTGTTCTTGAAGTGCAAACTTGTCAAACAGGTGTGGCGTAGCCTGCTGGTCGAGGATATCCGAACTATGCTTCTTAATGCCCAGGATGCAATGGGCGTCCTTGAGATAATCATGGGACTTACGGCAAATAAGAGAGATTTGTTTCCGATCTTGCTGTGGGACCGGTGGTCTGCACGAAATAGGAAAAATGCTGAGGAGAAAACATACAACACTGATGTGGTGTGCCATCGAATACAGAGGCATGTCCTCGATTTTGGCCAGAGTGTACTTTCTAGCATGCCCAGCAAACCAGCCCATTCAAACTCCTATCGGTGGAATAAGCCACCGTTCGATAGGGTGAAGATTAATTGCGATGCTGCTTTTCATCATGATACAGGGATTGGTGGATGGGGTTTTGTGGTTCGATCTGATACAGGCCAATTCGTTGCTGCAGCGGCGGGGAAGCTCAGCAATGTCAAGGATGCACTGACAGCCGAATCTGAAGCTTGTGTCGCAGCTGTTGAAGGTGCTGCTGAGCTCGGGTTACACCGGGTGATATTTGAGTCAGATTGCTGGAATCTGTTCATGGCCATTCAGTCCAAGAGCCACGATCTGGCATTGATCGGCGTTCTACTGAAGGAAGCCAGAAGTATATGCATCGGTTCTTTTGAACGTCTTCCTTTCAGTTTGCCCCAAGGAGCTGCAATGAGGTGGCACATCGCCTTGCTCAACATGGTCTGCGTGCCGATGCAGCTTGTGTGGGCTGGGAAGATGAGGCTCCATATTTCCTTGTTGATTTGGTGGCCAGCGAGGCGGCTGTGCACCATGAGTAATGGGTTACTCCATTTAAATGTCAAAAAAAAAGAAGCAAGTCACCTCGTTTCTCAAAATTTCGTAATGGCTGTTTTTTTTTTTGAGCTAAGCCCTAATCACTACAAGAAAAAGGTTAGACGCCGACGGGTTTTTGTCGGGGCCGTCGGCATACAAGGAGGTATGCCAACGGCCAAAATAAAACCGCCGGCGTACCTTTGGCCATCGGCATATAGGACCTATGCCCACGGCTTTTTTTTTGGCCGTCGGCATATAACATATATGCCTACATCATTTCCATGTGATCGTCGGCATACCTTTGGCCGTCGGCTTACCTAACTGCCAGCATGTCCAGTCTGGGTCCACCAAAAGCTATGCCTATGATCTTTCTATGTGGCCATCGGCATACCTTTGGCCACCAGCTTACCTAACTTTTAGGAAAAAATCAAGACGGCGGGAATAACCGTTCGTAGCTAGAGGTTGAATATTAATAAACTTTTGGTGTATCTCTGAAGAAATAGGTACTTGTGTATTTAAAAATGATTTTTACAAAAATATCATGAGCAAACTATGAGGCACCTGTAGTTCAAATTTGGCACCGTTTCAGCGGAATCGGCAGAAATTTTTCTATTTCAAAAGAGGTGTATTTTCAGCTATTGAGCGGTAGTAAATTTGTTATTTGTAGATCAAATATGACATAATATATTTAGAATTTTACTTTGTACAATTTTGTAACATATTTTTGGTAGGTGCTTCACAAAAAAACCTTTTTTGACACCCCGAGAATTGAAAATGGTGTTTTTATTCAATGAAAAATAAAAGTTTCTTCGTGAACATTGTTAGTTGTTCCATTATGCATGTTTGTGTAGAATATGGGCACATTTAAACAAACTATGCCATGAGTGTGGCCATAACATCCGTCATTTGGCCCGAAACCCAAGAATCTTCGGAGGAGATAGCTCATTTCTATGCTCACCTTTTCAACCCAGTTGTCGTATTCCAAGTTTATTATTTTTGGTGGATACTAGGACATATATAATGACACCACGCGAAGGCCTTGCATCATTTCAACATTTTTTAATTTTTCTGGAATTTTCTAAGCCGGTTTTAGGAAAAAGTCAAGACGGCGGGCATTGACTGTTCGTAGCTAGAGGTTGAATATTGATAAAGTTTTGATGTATCTCTGAAGAAATAGGTACTTGTGTATCTAAAAATGATTTTTACAAAAAATCATGAGCAAACTATGAGGCAAATGTAGTTCAAATTTGGCCCGGTTTCAACGGAATCGGCAGAAATTTGTCTATTTTAAAAGAGGTGTATTTTGAGCTATTGAGAGGTAGTAAATTTGTTATTTGTAGATCAAATATGACATAATATTTTGGTTGGTGCTTCACAAAAAAAACCTTTTTTGACACTCCGAAAATGGAAAATGGTGTTCAATGAAAAATAAAAGTTTCTTCGTGAACATTGTTAGTTGTTCCATTATGCATGCTTGTGTATAATATGGGCACATTTAAACAAACTATGCCATGAGTGTGGCCATAACATCCGTCATTTGGCCCGAAACCCAAGAATCTTCGGAGGAGATAGCTCATCTCTATGCTCCCCTTTTCAACCCAGTTGTCGTATTCCAAGTTTATTATTTTTGGTGGATACTAGGACATATACAATGACACCACGCGAAGGCCTTGCATCATTTCAAGATTTTTTGAATTTTCTGGAATTTTCTAAGCCGGTTTTAGGAAAGAGTCAAGACGGCGGGCATGACCGTTCGTAGCTAGAGGTTGAATATTGATAAACTTTTGGTGTATCTCTGAAGAAATAGGTACTTGTGTATCTAAAAATGAGTTTTACAAAAAATCATGAGCAAACTATGAGGCACCTGTAGTTCAAATTTGGCCCGGTTTCAACGGAATCGGCAGAAATTTGTCTATTTCAAAAGAGGTGTATTTTGAGCTATTGAGAGGTAGTAAATTTGTTATTTGTAGATAAAATATGACATAATATATTTAGAATTTTACTTTGTACAATTTTGTAACATATTTTTGGTAGGTGCTTCACAAAAAAAACCTTTTTTGACACTCCGAAAATGGAAAATGGTGTTTTTATTCAATGAAAAATAAAAGTTTCTTCATGAACATTGTTAGTTGTTCCATTATGCATGCTTATGTAGAATATGGGCACATTTAAACAAACTATGCCATGAGTGTGGCCATAACATCCGTCATTTGGCCCGAAACCCAAGAATCTTCGGAGGAGAACGGCAGTTACGTCTTTTTCTCCAGTGGGCCTAGGGTTTCTCCGGAGAGGGGCTCCGGAGAGAATGAATCCCACCCAAGCCTAGGTTATGCCATAACACGTGTGTTAGAGG
Source organism: Alopecurus myosuroides (assembly GCA_028641055.1). NCBI lineage: Eukaryota > Viridiplantae > Streptophyta > Magnoliopsida > Poales > Poaceae > Alopecurus > Alopecurus myosuroides. The sequence continues at coordinate 28,895,459 of CM054060.1, forward strand.
TTTTCTCCAATGGGCCTAGGGTTTCTCCGGAGAGGTTCCTAGGTCCTAACCAAACACAACCAGTTAAGCAGTTCCACTTTTCTACCCCTTCTGACTCACGTGTAGGGGATAGATTGATAAGTTGGTATTTTCTCCATCGGGTCTAGGGTTTCTCCAGAGAGGGGCCCTAGAGTGTCTGAGTACCACCAAATGCTAGAGTTATGATACCATGTGGTTACAAGTGTTAATTGGATTGTAGATGCCCAATATTCCCTCACTCTTTGTGTTAGGGCCTCACCGACATCGGCTTCTCTCTAGCTAGTTTCAGGACTACTTAGAGCCCGAAACTCCAGGATCTGACAAACCGGGGGAATCTTGTCAAGTGTGTGGGTAGAACATTGTCTTGGGGTGTACCTAGAGCCTAACCAAACACAACCAAGCAATTAATTCTACTTTTCTACCCCTTCCAACTCACGTATAGGGGATAGACCGATAAGTCGGACTTTTCTCCCGCGGGTCTAGGATTTCACCGGAGAGGAGATCTAGAGCGTCTCAGTCTCAACATATTCTAGTGGTTGCCATACCATGTGTGTAGAACTGTGATTTGATTTTTTGATTCCCGATATTCCCTCACAGTTTGTGATAGGGCTTTACCGACATCGGCTTCTCTCTGGCTAGTTTCAGGACTACTTTGAGCCCAAAACTTCTGGATCTGACAAACCGGGTGGAATACTCATAAGATTGTCGGTAGACCATTGTGGCTCCTAAGAGTATGAGTCCCACAAAATGCTAGTGGTTGCCATACTATGTGTGTACAAGTGTGATTTGGGTTGTAGATTCCCAAGATTCTCTCACTATTTGTGTTAGTCCTTCACCGACATCGCCTTTTTTCTCTAGTTGGTTTCAGGACTACTTACAGCCCAAAACTCCCAGATCTGACGAACAAGGGGGAATTTTATCAATAAGATGGGTAGAGCATTGTCTTGGATGTTCTTAGGTACTAAACAAACACAACCAACCAATTAGTTCCAGTTTTCTAACCAAGCTGGAATCATCGGTGTCACCCCCGTTTCTGATGGTAGAATCCTATCGGTTTCACCGTAAACACCTGAAGTTCCAGCATCACCCCGATTTGTACCATCTTGCCACCCGCATGAAACGTGCATCGAGCACCCGCTCCTTCTTGCTAAGCAGCTCCAAGCGCGCCATTCGCAAGACACGACAACAGGGTGCCCTCCTCCGTCGGCGAGGATCGCTCTCCTGCACAAACTCCGCCACCTACCGGGAGATGGAATCGGCCGTGTTGCTTGAGCTCCAGAGCCAATCGCCAGAAGGCCTCTTCATTTACCCTTACCAAGCAGCTATTTTTATTCCAAAACATGAATGAGCTAACATCATATTTTATATCAAGCACCTACACGTCCTTACATTCGGTGTAGTACATGCAATTGGGAAGAAATGGAGTGTAAGTTCACAATGGTTTTCCCTTGTTCGCATACCAGGACACAATGTCATTTAGTCTCAAAATAAATAAAAGGACACAATGTCATTTTCTCCAGCCAATACGGATCCAAGAAACCGTCTCCGACGGATCAAGCTTGCCCAGACAGCGGAGCAGCTCATCTCGACCGTCCACTTCATCTGGAGAAGCACACCAAAGTACCAAACAAACACGTACAATACGCACACACCGCGGCGGCAGGCCTAGCTAAGGTCGCACTCAACGCGAAGGATACCCGGGAAAAGTTTTCCTAACCTAGCCGCCGCCAGGAGCTTGGCGACTAGGGAGAGGACCTTCTACCCCCGATCTCCACCGGACACGGCGTTGGTCCCCTCTCTCTCCGATTGCCGCTCCGGTGGCAGGAGGGAGGGGGACCTCGTTCCTCCGTTCTATAGCTAGGGTTTGGTTTTGTAGGCTGTGGAGCGTCGTTGGGGTGGTGGGAGCGGCGCTTCGACAAATAAATATGTCTCAACTCTACTCCCACACCGGCGTCGTCCTTCTAGACGGCGTCTCGGAGTTGATGGCATCGTGTGTTCGCCGATCTTTCAGATCGGTGGCGTTAGGGTTCATGGATGGTATCGGCGAGGCGGTGGCGGCGATCCCATCGGGTGTGTCTCTCCTTCTGTTCTGTCCCCGTTGCTGCGGCGTTGTCTCCGGCGTCATAGTGGAGCAGGGAGGATTTGTCATCCGGAGTACGCGCAGACGGCTGCCTGCGCAGTTAATAGCTGGAAAATGGTGCATCTTGTGCTGGGTTTGTGGATGGAAGCTGGCAGTTCTGGATTTTTCCTTCGACGTTGTAGTCGTGCGGGGATGTCAGTTCTGGAGTTCGATGGCGTGTCCGGGGACACGTTGCCCCGGTCTGATTCGTTCAACGATAATGGTTTTGCTTCTGGCAAACTATTTTGGAGGTCCGTAAAGCTGCAGATCAGCGATGGAGCCGCGTCGAGCTCGGATGAAGAGGTGATTTGTCTTGTCTCTCTTGGTGGTCACTTTGGTGGTGCCGAAGGAGATGGACAGGCGCTGGTCTTTTGCATAGGATTATACTATCCTTTCAGTACTGTAATGTCGGTGTCTACGTGTCTTGTAACCGGATATTTATCTTATGAATGAGAACGTATTATCTTGCAAAAAAAAAGGTCGCACTCGCAGGCTGGCAAAAAAAAATAAAGAAACAGATGACCTCCAGAGCCCCTTTCTCCCACTCCCGAAACCCTCGATCCCCTTTATCCCATCCCGCGCCGCCGCTATCCACAGCCCCGAATCCAGCCGCCGCAACTCCTCTTGCTGGCCGCCCTCGTCCAATACTCCGGCCAGGCCGCTGCTCCAGGTCGTCCCCGACCCCACCATGGACGGCTTCAGAGCCGAGGAGGGCACACCATGTAGATCGACGGAGCCGCTACACACGACACCGATTTGGAGCCGCAGTACGTAGGTCGCCGCCATCTCCGTCCCTTCCACACCCGCGAGAAGATCGACCGGCGGCGCGACATGACCTGGTCGCCGGCGCGCGCGTCCGTGTGTTATAGCCCACGAACGCGGCTCCGTCGATCTCGTCCACTCGCGTCGTTTGCGGTGGTGGAGGCTTGGGTCCGCCTAGCTGCTGCAGCTCCAGGTCGACGTCCTTGTTCTCCACCGACGGAAACAAAGCAGGGGAAGGCGGTGTGCTACTGCTGCACCAGGGGCAAGCTCAGGGAACAGCCTCCATGGTGACCTCTTCCATGGCGATCTCGCCTCCATCAGCCCGCAGGTGAGGACCCCCGACCCCGGTTTCTTTCTGAAGAACTTGGTTTATGGAACGACTAGGGTTGTCTAGATTTATTCCCTAGATGTAAATGCACATAGGCTGGATGCACACGGTCCTCAAACCTAAGTAGTCACATGGTATGCAAAATTCGGTTGCTCCAGTTGTATGAATCCACCCTGCTATTGCTATCAATTGAAGGTTCAGAGACTAGTCCTTGTGGAAAATGATACATGCATGTCTATATGCTTTCAGATTTGATGTTATATTCTGTGCATTGTCTATGTATGTATGTGTAGTGCCTAGTGTATCTATCCACCGTGAATTTGGTTTCACTCCTGGCTGAGTTAATTACCTTGATCATCTGTATCAAGTTGTTTTGAATAATGTGTGGAGTTTAGAAATGAGCTAAACCATACTGTCTAAGATCAGAGAGCATGCAATTCTTTTTTTTTGAAATTTCAGTTAGAGTAGTATATTTACTGTCCATGTGGTGAACCATATTTTTAAGAAGTTATTAAATGAAATATGTCTTGTAGAAGATGGCCAGGTTGCAACGAGACACAGTTCGCGAACATTATCCGTTTATGTTTCTTTTCACAATGTTCACTAACCTTGCAATTTAAATCTGAATTTCAGGGTGAGCTGTATCATATGATGCTAGTGATATTTGCTGGAACCTTCTTACCTTATCTTCAGTGCCTTGATTCCTGCTATATGATCACATTCTTGATGACCCTTATGAAGAGGTATCAAGTAACATCTTTTGTACCTATTTCGGAGAGATGATTCATAACAACAAAGATTGCGCAAATATGTATGTTTGTCAAATACTAAAACGCTTCCATAAGAATGATCTGAATTTTTGGTTGATCTTAGATACTTTCATTCCTCGATATTGAACTTAAAGTAAGGAGTGCCATTGCTAATATGATATCCTATATTTATTTACTTTCCCTTATTTGTTTCGGTTGAAGTGTCTAGGGTCCTGACCCGAAACTGTAGGTCACCCTGATTGATTCTCATATGAATATTACCTTTATATATGGTTATGCATAGGCCTGTTTAATTTTGAAACCATAGAAACTGGTAAGAAGTAGCATTGCCGACCCTCCCACCACGTTAATACATATGATTAGCTGGTATTTATGGTTTTGACTCAAACCGTTTTAATACCCTACTTGGGTGCATCCCAAATCAATATCCCCATTCCTTGTAGTATGAGGATAGTTTTGTTGTTGCTGTGAAATGTTACTTTTTGTCGACCTAGTGTTTATGTTTCGTAAGTATCATATACCCATTTTAAAAATGTCCGCTGGAAGGTTACAATGTTAGTGCCTTGATAGAAGATTTTTCTGCTTGGTGGTGGGAGCTATGCATGGCTTCATATAGTTTTCTGCTTAATTATGTCAGTGCCTTGATTAAGGTTTTGTTTTTTTTTTGTTTTGGTCGGAGTGTATGCCGACGGCAATTGCCGTCGGCATAGCTCCATCCCACGAGCAATATGGGGCCGCCACGTGTCAAGCGAGGCCGTAGGCATATGTTAAAATACCGTCGGCATAGCTCCATCCGCGAATGATGCGAGGGTGCCACGTGGCACAGTTTAGCCGTCCGCATAGCTCCGTTTGGCCGTCGGCATAGAGCTATTGGAGCTATGCCTATGAAGAAGTTGCCGACGACGTTTTGCCGTAGGCATAGCTATATGCCTACGGCTTTTGGGGCTACGCCGATGGTACCTGGCCGTCGGCATGTAGACTTTCCTGTAGTGAATGGCTGATTTGGAGGCGTTTGCTTTCAGGCATGGCCTTGGCTATTCGGGATAGTCAGAGCCCAATATCCCGAATATCTTTGTTTGGTTGCGCTAGGCATTCCGCCGTCATAATCGGGCTCAATATGGAGCCAGCTGCACTAAGGCAAAACTCATCCTAGGCTCCTAGCGCAATCCTGAGCTCCACACCTCGACATTGCTCTGTATTCGCGAGCGAGCGGTCTCTCGTACCCCTTTGCGAGCGAGAAGACGCGGCAATACTCCCTCAGAACAAAAGACGCACTGAGACTCCTAGGACGACGGCGGCACGGGTCAGCCCTTGCTCCCTCCCGCCACCCTCCCTTCCCGCCGCTAGATGTCTTTCCCTCTCCCCACCATATCTGCTCTCTCCCTCCACTCTTGTCTCTTTCTCATCCAGCCCAGGCCGGGAAAACATGGAGGTAGCCCCGGTGGCCGGAGCACCTGCATGCTGCATCCCAAGCTGGTCTTGTCTCCCTCTCCTCCATCCTGACGCCCTCTCCTCCTGCCATCTCTCCCTCTCCTCTAATATCTCTCTTTCCCATGCAGGTTGTGGAGAGATTGGATTGCATCTGCTTCGGCGGCCCACAGCCGGTGCACCTCATTTGATCGCCCCAGTAAAAGAACATTTTTAGAAAAAAACTGGAGTTGTCCCTTGTGCTGCTGGATATCTACAATGCTATGCACTTTGCCGAGTTGAAGATGAGTATCCAAGAGCTGCAACTAGTCCGCAAAAGATGAGATCATGCTACTGTCAACCTCAAAATCAAGTCTTTTTTCTGTTCAGCGAAGAATATGTGAAAGCTCAAAATTTAGTTGGAAACCTTGTATAAATCCGTGATAGAATACAATAGAATTTAACATTATAGTCGATATGTATTGTTCTTTATTTTCTCGTTGTGGCTAATACCAAAATGTAGTGGCTGTTGCATACAATGTTTGCAAGTACATATAACATTATAATATATGATCAAAATCTCAATTCATCGGTTATATCATCCAAACAACATTTGGCATTCAACCTCAATATCTAGTTTGGATTCGAATATCCAACACATCCAAACAAATATATTGGTATTCACACTCAATATCAATATCATGGGTATTGGACATTCAACTCAATACAATGTCTCGTCTCCCCATGCAAACATCCAAACGAAGCATAAAAAACAGCCGACTCTAAGAAAAAAAGACAACATCCACTCGCAATTAATAATACATTCTTCACTCTTGAGTTTGTTCATAATCTATATCTATACCTAATAATAAAATAATTAAGCTTTCTTCCTCCAAAATTTGGTACATTTTTCATCCGTATATTTCCTTTGTTTGGTTAGTTGGTTTGGTACGTTCTCCACCGCCCATACGGTCCCCACTCTGTTTCCCTTTGCATTTCTTTCCACGTGCACAAAACAAAGATCGAAGGAGTTAGAAACGGACACTAGTGGAGACGTGACCTTTTGTCCTGGCCCATGAGGGCATTAGTCATGGTTGGCCAACCGGGACAGGCCATGCGGGACTAAAGGCCCAACCTTTAGTCCCGGACCTGCTACCCGCCACTAGTAGAAAACGGGCCTCTAGTCCCGGATATCAATCCGGGACTACTCATCCGGGACTTGGGGCCCCCCTTTTGTCCCGCCGGCCCACGAACCGCGACTAGAGGGCAGCTCAAGGGGGAGCTCTCGGGGCATGACTTTTAATCCCGGGTGGTAATACAACCTGGGACTCAATTTTTTTTTTTGTTTTTCTTTTTTATTTCCGATTATCCTTTTCATTTATATTATTTCTATATCTCTAATCATTCTCTCTTAATCTCAATTATTTTTAACTCTAATCACTCTGCTTTTACTTTGAACTGACACTTCCCAGTAGGTCACCCATCCTCAGACTACTCCACTCTTAGCATGCTTAATTTCTGGATTCCTTCACTCTCAGCTTCCAACAAAGAAATCATGTTTTACTAAAAATAGTATGGTGTCAATCATGTTAACCTTTGAACTATGATGTCGCACGTCTTTATTTTGTGAATCCAAAATTATTTAGTTAAACATAAATAAATAAGTAATAATAATCTTCAATTCAAATAATAATCTTCAATTCAAATAATAATTATTTAATTTAAATAATAATTAATTTTGTTGCTTTATTTATATTGAATATCCGGAAAATCGAAAATTGGTAAATGATATTGTCTAAGTAGATTAAAAAAATTACAGAAGTTCAAATATATATGATCGACACCTTTCATATCAAATGACTAATAATTTGGAGTAAATTTTGTACATACATACATACATACATATATATATATATATATATATATATATATATATATATATATATAAGTAAATTAACAGATGCTCCATGGTGCCCATGCTCCTGTACAAAATACTGTTCAATTTGTACAGCTGTACATTATGGATACCTTGAATACCTGAAATGTCCGGTATTTGATACCGGTGCCCATGCTCCTAGGTGCCCCATTTGGGCTTCCTAGGTAAACTAACAGATGCTCCATGGTGCCCATGCTCCTGTACAAAATACTGTTCAATTTGTACAGCTGTACATTATGGATACCTTGAATACCTAGAACTTGGCTTTGTATGACGTATATATACACTTGGGTATACATACCCAAGGTATCTACACACCTTACATACGTAGAATACGTATACACAAGTGTACGCATACCTGTCAGGTATGTATATATACGTACAAGTATATAAATATACTTTTTATGTATGTATACCCGACTATGTGCATACCTAGGAGAATATATACGTACTACATATCCAAGGTTTATATACCCGAGGTATTCATGATGTCTACATACCTGAAATGTACGGTATTTGATACCGGTGCCCATGCTCCTAGGTGCCCCATTTGGGCTTTTCTACTCCCGAGTGTAGCTACACCCACGTCTCATATACTGCCGTAGGAAGGTATGTGTCATACTTTTTCGGTCCGAGTATGTTCATATATTATATCTAAGATACTCCAAAACAAGTTTCATGAAAATTATAAAATTGAGCATGTAGTTTGCGCTATATATTCAAAATACTGGTATATATGTTTGTATAAAAAGGAGTATGTAGGAAAATTACATATACTACATAAAAATTAGTATATATACTGCCGAAATAGTAATATATATTGCATACTACCTTTATATACTCTCCAGTATGATAGATACTACATACATCATACTAAACACATATGGGTGTAGCTACACCCGGGAGTAGCCTGAATTTGTCCAGATCGATATTTTTTCTCTTATATTTTTTCATATTTGTGCCGAATATTCTGTTATGGATCAATCATGAACATAAATAATTGCATACGTAACATAATTTTTTTACTTGTGAACATAAAATAAATTGTGGGTGCAAAATAAGTTTTCTGCACTCAGGGTGCCAAATAGGGTGTCTATATATATAGGAAAATGGTTTAGTACTCCTGGGTGTACGTACTCTCACGTCCAAATATACCACATAAATAAACCATTTATACCTCATTATTATTTTTAATATACTTAATTATTTAATACTAGATACCCCAAAATAATTTTTCTAAAAAAATTCATTAAATTCTACATATTTTATATTATGTGTACATATACTGATTTTACGTACATACAAATGGTATATTGAAATAACCGAGGACTCTGATGACATTTTTTCCATACAAATTGTATTGAGGTATCTTAGAATAATTAATGAGATATATAAAAATAATAAAGGCGTATAATACCCTCATATATGTGGTATATTGAGTATAGGAGTATGTACACCCAGGAGTATGTACACCCTCATACATGAGCACCATGGAGCATCTATTAATTTATCTATATATATATATCTTTACTATTAAGGTTACTGTGGCGGTGGTGTCACACTTCTAAAAAATTACAAAAAATGCCACCGCACTGATTTTTTTTTTCAACTACGCATGCAGCGGTTGTTAGACTTGTACTACATGCATGTGTTCACGGCGCCAGCAACTACCAAAAGCAACAGACTCCTTATTTTACTCAGCGATTAACAGAACTCAACTTATCTCTATCTCTACTATCTTTTCTCCAAATTTGGTTCCTCTTTCTGCCATCGAATCATTTTGCTCTGTCTCGTCCGACTCCCCGTCGTACCTTCTCACACACCAATTTTTTCCGTCCGTTTAATTCCCCAAATTTCGCCATCAGTTACTGATCAACAGCGATCAATCGGCGGTTCCTTCCATCTCTGCCATATGAGGTGTTGTGTCCCCGCCTCTTATCCCACCAGCCGGCCACCGCGTAGCTACCCGCAGCCTCCACCTGCGCCACAGGTTCCATTCCCCATAGCCTTCAGGTCGCCATCCGCCGCAGCCATCTCCACATCAAGACGCCGGTCGACGAGCTGCTGCACATGGAGTTCGACCAAGGCTCCTACCATTTTGTGCGCTTGGGCTCTACCAAAATCCCTAGGAGCCGATGCATGTCTGGAGCTTGAATTCCCCACTAACCGAGATCCGGTACGACCTGCAGCTCGCCGTCGGCCAGAAGCCAGGACACCTCCCCGCCGATCCAACAAGGTAAAGTTTCCCTCCTCCGTCGAACTCCGGCACGCCTCTCCTCTGTCCAGCGCGCAACTCTGCTCGTTGTGTATTGAGCATCGCATGGTATTCTCCTCATGTCCACGAGTTCAGAATCCAGATTACTGGTGCGCATAGCATGATTTATTTCTTTGATTTTTTATTGAAAATAAAACAATTTGATCTAATGCGGTTGTTTTTATAATCATATGCGTGTCCCATTATCCTGATTTTACTGCAGAAACAAAGTGATTTTAGTTCTTGCCACGGGTCATTCCATCAGAGAAAGAAACACTGTATCCGTTGGTGACAACTGACAACATCTGTGTCGTTGTGCACCACTTGTTTGCTGCTTTTCTGGGTGCAAGCTTGATCCCACATCTGGTAAGCAATATCCCTATTTTTCCCTGCACATGAGATACGGATGCTTGAAAAATACATCGATCTGATTAATTTACTAGCGTTTTACATTCTAATAACTAATTTAATTGACATCTTACACTCTGCAAATTTATGCTGCATATGTTGGTTCAAGCTTTGTTGATTTCCGCACGGTTGTTTGATGAAATTTCTGTTATCTATAATATTTCAGAGACTTGATCCCTATATCCTTTATCCGTCCAATTATATTGATGCAATGATTGGCCTTCTATAATAGAAAATTGCATTTGCGAATTAGAGAAATAAAAAGAAAGTTCAAAAGTTAATTCCCTCTATTTCATACCAATTATATTCAGCCCTTGCCTGCAAATTGAAGACATATCAAGTGCAAAAATCTCATTGATCTTAATTGCAGAGTACATCCCTTCGCATGCCCTCTTTGATTAAATGTTTAAATTTTTAATGATTTTGTCATACTATTGACAGGATGAAGAGGATCAATTAAAGGATGCCTAGCCCTCACCGGTTCTCAATCGCGCTGTGCTCCATGTCAGCACGGACGCGCCACCTCCGAGGAGGACGTCGGAGCTGTGTGTCCTTTGCTTTTCTATCCATTGGGGAGGTATTTGGCAAAGCCCAGTACATTATCATGATCTGCAAATAGAATGATAGTTTTGTTACTTTTTTGTTCCTGGAAAGTGCTTGCGAAAATACCTATGATGAATTGCATAGACAGACGGAGCGGGAAGAAGGAAAGACATGTGATTCTCTTGGGAAAAGGCAAAAGAAATAGGAAATATGCCCGTCGTTTCATTAAACAAAGTGGACATGCAGATTGAGTAAGCATAGAGTGGGTTATTATTTGTTTGCTTAAACATCATCATTCTCTTCAGGTAAGCACTTCGTTTCATTCATCAAGTTGGACTCTGCAGGGATATATTTAAATTTCATTCAACATTTTATTTTGTAAGTCAAAACCAGAGTGGACATGCAGATGCTAGAGTTTCCATAGCTCGCTGAGGGATGATGAGAGGTGAAGGAGACACTTAATTTTTTTAGGTCTGATTAAATGCCAAGAATCCTATTCATCTACTGACCTGTACAAATTATGTCAATATGATATACTTGCCGTGAGAAGTAGCTTTATATTATCTATAGGATGCAGACTTCTTATCATTCCTATGGACATAGATAAAGTGAGAGCACGCCATTGCACCCCAGAAGCATTTGCATCATTTTGGCCCTCCGGCTCCATCCTATACAGAAGATATTTTCGCAGTATATTACATATTCATACTCGCCAATGAACAATTAATCCCAAGTGAGCTTTACCTTTGCTTGACATTCAGGCTAATAGTGTATTTTTGTGTTCGAGATTAGTTCGGAATCTTATGTTATCTGAAATGCCTTTGTTTAAGTTTTGGTTTTAGTGAAACCTTCAGGATCCCAAGTTATATCAATAAAAGGCTTATTGGAAAATTGAACTAGCGTGAGTTGTAGCATGCACAGATTAACCGTATTGTAGGACTGAAACAAAATCATGTTCTTATCTATATGTGAGAAGTCCTGCATGTTCCAATGGTAAACTACTCTGAACTCAGCTAATGACGTGGGATGCTCATATCCTGACCTCCTGATGTTCTTTTCCATACTTGGGTCATGGTATTATGAATTTGAAAGAACCAAGGTACAAAATTGCCTCAACGAGAGTTTTACTACAACTGATATTTTCAGTTTGTCTTTTTAAACTACTAGCATCTTGGTTATACAACTCGATTTGCTCATGTGTAGGATACTGCAGTATATACTAATCTTTGTTAGTTATCTATGATGTCTGTAAATACCAAGTTGTGCACATATAATGTCTCGATCTAATCCAATAAACATATAGCTCATCCGTGAACTAATTAGGATGGCGATGTCCTAGATAAACAACCTGATATTACGATGGTGAACAGGCTAAGAAGGTTCCCGTGAAGGTATTCATGATATGAACTGAAGCTCTTTATTTATTTTGTTGGAAGTCCTGTCTGCATTAACTAATAAATCTCCGTACTTCTATTATATTCAGACTTTTGCAGAGATCTTGCCCGACTAATTAAGTCACTGTGGTTTAGGGACAATTATAAGCGTGGGACAAATAATATTGAGGAAATAAGGGCTGGTTTGCAAAAGGTTGGTACCAAATTATATGAAAATAAATAACGGTTGATGGACCTGGTAGGCTTACCCGGTGGTGACATATAAACATTGTCTTCTTTTTGTATCTGCATACTTTCTGGGTAGCATGCTTCTATATAGATGTTTGAATCCTCAAATTTCTAGCTTTAACTTAACAGTGAAAATGATTTTTGTATGGGAGGAGCACCGTGTATTATTTTGAACATAGAAACTGCAGTACGCCATCTGGAGTCAGTTCTGTCTAGCGTGTTATGGATACAAGGAACAAAACACATATGTATTTCACCAAGGAATACTACGCGGACGCGAATTGCATGGCAATAAAGAATTTATTTCATCATTTTGAATAATGGAGACTGTTTGTTTTGTACTTCTTTATGCGAATTTAAATGTAACGTGGTAATCGTGGCAACCGCGGTTATAATCTGTATGAGATGCAGAAGAATTACAAATATTTGATCAATGTGTCTAGATATAACTTCGTTGACCATGGAAATGCATGGGCATACTTACTATACACTTTAATATTTGTGTGCTACGCTTAATCATCAATGTTCTGTAGATTCAATCTAGCCTCGTTTTTTATATGAATTTATTTAGGGGAATATTCTTAGTATATTACTTGTTCCATCCGAGCCTTGTCTATGTCTTTGATGGTAGTAATCTACTTTAGTATATTCTTTGATGGCAGTAACCATTTTTTTAAAGGTAGTAATCTACCTTTTTATGATCATGATCTGCGTTCTTGCCGGTGTCAATATAGGGGAAGGGTAATTAAAAAATTCAATATAAAAAATGCTTGGAAATGCAAGCTTTCAAAAGGATAACTGAATGAGGCGAAAACATAATCAAAATATACATTGCATTACAACATTTTTTTCTCACCCGTTGCAACGCACGGGCATATTTGCTAGTATATATATAAAATATATTATATATATATACACACAGAGAGAGAGACCGTGTCCGATCTCATGGTCATGGACGTCACAAGCAGGTTCTACTCAGCGTAAGTCCGGCGAGGATGTACGCCGCCAAGTTGTCGTCGTCCATCTTCTTCCTGGCGGACACGTCATGGCGTCGCCGAGACCACTCATTCGCACCACATATTTCGCAGCGCGCATGTCACTACTTCTGTGTGCTCCGAAGTTGCATGCGGATCTGCATCACCTGCGCTAAAGATTGCGACGAGTACATCGCGGAGTGATACCCAAACATCAGCGGCGTGCTCCAAAGAGGACACCTGCATGAGAACTGTTATTTTATGGTGATCCAAATTCATATGAAGATATAGGAAAGTTCGAGTGGAGGCCCGTTGCCGGAGGCTTAGGGCCGAAGCGTAGCGGAGCCAAACTTTCCCGTCCTGGTTCGCACCTGTCGCGTGGAGTGCACTACAGGGGGTGCGGGGGGCTGCGCCCCCCCCCCCCCCCCCCGCGGTACGGTACGAGTTGATACCGAGTCGGAGTTGGATACACAGTTACAGACCTAGTTAGGTAAGGACCACCTTTATATACCTCTTGTAAGCCGCCGCACAGTATAAACCACATATTGTAAATCCCGACGCGTTTGTAACCTCACCCAAAAATAGTGAAGTATTCCTGGCTGGCGCCCGTGGTTTTTTCTCTTCCTTGTTGGAAGGGTTTTCCACGTTAAAATCTCGTGTCCCTATTGGTTCGATCTTGCTTAATATCATCGTTGTTTTGCTATTGCGTGTAGCAAGTGGTATCGGAGCCCTGTTTCAGATTAGAGATTCGCGATGGCATCGATGAAGTTTGATCTACCGTTGCTGGACTACAAGACGAGGTTTTCTCTGTGGCAAGTAAAGATGCGTGCGGTTCTGTCGCAAGCATCGGATCTTGATGAGGCGTTGGATTCTTTCGGGAATAAGGAAGCGCGGGAGTGGACTGCTGAGGAGAAGCGCAAAGATCGTAAGGCTTTGTCGTTGATTCAGCATCATCTGTCTAATGATATATTGCAAGAGGTGCTGTTGGAGAAATCCGCGGCTGTGTTGTGGCTCAAGCTGGAATCGATCTGCATGTCAAACGATCTAACCAGCAAGATGCATGTTAAGATGAAGTTATTCTCGCTCAAGATGCAAGATGGTGGTTCTGTCATGAGCCACTTGTCGATCTTTAAGGAGATCGTGTCCGACCTAGTGTCGATGGAGATAAAATATGATGATGAAGACTTAGCTCTTCTGTTGTTATGTTAGCTGCCTAGCTCTTTTACAAACCTGCGGGATACCATACTGTTAAGCTGCGATGAACTAACCCTCGCGGAAGTATGTGAGGCCCTGCAGACCAGGGAAAAGATGAAAGTTATGGTGCAGTCTAACACATCGTCCTCCAAAGGCGATGCATTGCAGGTACGAGGTAGACCTGATGTAACATCCCAGTGTTTGGGAAGTTATAAGGATCTAAATTTAATATGTGCATTTGCAAAGCATGCATCTAAAAGTACAGGAAATTTTGGCGCGAAAGTTTAAACAAATCAAAGTGACCAAAGTTTCACTTGACTTGATGAAATAGGTCTAGTTCATCTAGTTGAGAATACATTTGGAGTGATCTTTATAACAGGTATCTTAAGAACCAATCACCTGATAACACAAACCATGATTGGTTGTGACCAACACAAACTCTCAACAACCTTAACCACAAGTCTATATGTGACTTGGGATGATTTACTATATATCTAGAACTCAAAGAGGGGTGAGTATCCAGATCTCATAATTAATGACCACACTTCCACAATTTAGTAATGCTTGGTGGACATCAACAAATATTTTAGACTCTCTAAAAATGAACTACTTAAGTCATCAATAAATCTACATAACATCTTTATAAATCATATCATAACCACTAAGTGAACCTTCACAAGTAAATAACAAAGATTCAACAGAACACAAGTGATACAAACAAGTGTTAACCCAAGTCCCACAAGTGGGAAATAACTTAATTATCATTAATAACATATTTATCGAATATGTACATATCTCCTCAACCATAAAAGAAGTACCCAAAAGAAGAAATAAATCTTCTTAACCTAATGTTAAACCTTGATCATTACCTATGATCTTTCGAAAACTATATGTCTTCATCATGAATACAAATGAAGAATATAAAGTTACAACATGACACCTGAGAAAACAAATAACAACTATGACATAAATCATTAAACCCCAATCATCTTCTCATGATCATTGTCTCAATCATCCTATACAAGTGCGTATCTGGAATCTCAACACATCAATGAACCATTTGATCAACTTACTACTAAGTCATCATTCCATAAGCATTCCATACTTTTATTCAAATCTACCTTCAACAAATAAATTATCTTCGGATACAAGTATTGAGTAACAACAAGTTATAACCTTTATTAGAGGAACTGGATTGAAAGCTAAATAAAACCAATCATGTATGAACAAGTATCTATCTTTTGGGAAATAAAATAAGAAATATATGGAAGGATAATAAAAGCATGAACTAACTCTTAATCTAGATCTTGTTATGTTGCTAGAACAATTATCTTGTTTTCCAATCTTCTCTGAATCATTCTGCAAGAGAAGAAACCACGAGAAAGGAGGAACTACCACATGAAGATCTTCAAGAAGATTATTTAGAGTGTTCTAGAAGTGTTATTCCAATCTATCATAAGAGTACTTGGAAACTCTTATAGATTGATCTGATCTTATTAACACTCTTGAAACAGTGTGATACTCCAATGTTAGTGTATATAGAAGTAGTTTGGTAACAAGTTTCTAGACCTTGTTATCAGATCACTTTTGTATATTCAAACACTTGAGTGTCTTACACAAACAAACAGAAGATTGAATAACCTGGTACATCTCTGCCTATTGTATATGAGTAGTAATTTGGAGGCAAGTCTGGCCCACTTGTTAACAAATTATTCTTATATGCATATGGTAACTTGATGTCATAAAACAAACCTACATACTTTATAATCATCTAAGTAAAATCTTTGCTTGGAACAACTGGTTGTTTCCACCACAAGGGTGAACCTACCTGCAATGGACAAAGGTGATAACAGAAGACTAGTGGCAACTAGAGAGAAGAACATCAAGAAACAGAAGTCAACAAGGAGCAACACTGTCTTAGGAAGAAATTATTCAGTAAAGCATTAGGTAATATTAGAAGATCTATAACTTCTATGCCTTGTCAAGCCCACCAGAAATGAGGAACTCATAGTCATATCTTAAATGGAAACAATTATCAAGTATGAAATAATAACAAGCCATTGCATCCACATGTCTTGATATGTGGAGGTAGATGAAAACAAGCTTAATACCTTGTTTTCCAAATCCTTTTCATACACAAGACTAACAGAATAATAATAAAGATTCATATACACATAACCATGTAAATGATTGCATGTTCTAAAACAACATGAGATAATACCCACATTTGGAAACTGGTGAAAAACAAATAAATAGGTTCCAAAGAGACACATGTTTTCCACTTGGTAAAGAACCTAATTTATCAAATAAAGCTTATACACCCCTAAGTAAAATGTCAACCAGAATTACTAAGAGTTGCATTATAAAGAAATTGCCAAGTTTTATAAAAGGAAAACAAGTTCATTATCTAATAAAAATAATTTAGTATGTCATGGGATACAATTTTCTAATAAATAAATTTCATTTCCATACATAGAAACAATACCAAGTAATGTTATCAAATTATTTTCTAAAATAATTTGTATCTAAAATATTCCAATGTGAACACATCACTTGGTGAATCTTATGTGTGTGGTGTGAAGATAATATTCATGCCTAAAATAGATTTTAAGACATTTAATAAACAGAATTTAGTAAAAAGCAATAAAATCACTTAATCTGGCACCCTAAATAAAAAATACAAATATTTTTCAAATTCACCAAAACAAAACATGGTGAGATGTGAAATTTGATAAGGAATTCAAATATGATTTTTAATAATTTTTATCTTCACAAAAAGGCTCTAAAAACATTGATTTACTCGCAGTTTTAAGTAAAGAAGGACCAAAATGTAATTACTGGAAATTATAGGGGGTTATCGAAATATGGCTTTTCTTTTTCTTTCTTCAACCTCTGGCCAGAAGGCCAGAGGCGTGCGACCGCCTCCGACATCGCCGTGCCACCTCCTCTCCTACCGCTTCCGGGGAAGGATAAGTACCCGACCCCGAAGACGTGGTCCTCTTCTTCTCTCTCCCTCGCTCACTCTCTGTCTCTCCCTCTAAACACGAAGAAAACCCTAACCCTAGCCCGTACGGCCTCCGCTCGTCGCCGTCGTCTCCGTCCACGGCAAGCCTCCCCGAGACCATCATCGGATGCGCCTGGATCCCCTCTACCTCCACGCTGAGTCTCGCAAGTTGCGACGATCGGAGTATGGAGAATTTCTCCGTTCCCTTTCCTCTCTATTCCGGCCGCCGCGGAAGCGCACTTTCGCGGTGGAGCTCCTCTTGCGCAATCATCTACACCAGCACACTCCTGGTGAGCTGCTACACCTCTGGGTGCATTCGCTTTCGAGATTCATGCATGAAATCGGTCAATCGCCGAGCACCGCCGGTCGCCGCCATGTTCATGCTCGCCGGCACCGTTCCGGTGACAATTCGGTCATACCGCGGTCACCCACACACTCCCCTTGATCTCCTTTATCTCCTAGTACCAACCTCGGGGTCTAATTTGAATCCAAAATCCCGACTGGAATCCAAAAGAGAAGAAATCCTCTAGGATGATGCGGTCATGACGTCAGCATGACGTCATGGATGAATTTCTTTTTCTTTTTCTTTAATTTTTTATTTAAAATTAGAACTGACAGGTGGGTCCCACCTGTCAATTTAAATAGTGGCAGAAAAAGAATAAATCTTATTAATTCAATAACTTTTAATCTAATAATCAGAAAAATATAAACAAAATATGGAATTGCTTAGAAAAATATAATATAAATGATTACAACTTTTAAAAAATATTTGATAAATTTTAAAAATTAATATTTTCTTTAATTAAATTAAATCATTTAAATTGAGAAAAATTGGAAATAATTCATAAAATCAGAAAAATACAAGTTATATACCAAAATGCTCCAATTGACAAATGAAACTCATCTATGATGTTTTCATAGCCATTTGACCATGTTTTCATGTGTACAATATTTTGCCTAATCATTTAATTCATTTAAAATTAATAAATTAATTTCTTATTCAAATATTTTCAGAATACTTCAAATGAGTTACCAAATTAAATAGAAAAGAATTTTTAAATCAATTATGTCAAACACAAAATATTTTGTATAACTTATAAACTTGTTTCTAATGGTATAATGGAACTCTATAATATTCCATTATAACCGGCAATAACTATCTTAATATCATTTTCCTTATTAATAAAACCCACATGTTTTCGCACCTACAAAACCTATCATCACAAGTAATTAGCAAGTATTATGATGATAGAGTTTACTGTACTAGTTTATCATTTTAAGCTAAACTCTTTTTCAACAGCTTTACACTTTTAACATAAAATCAAACATGTGTATTATCTTGTCAACAATTGTTTTCCACATGTTATTGTTTTCTCGTTTAAATCATGTGATAACTATTTATAACCTAAACATAATAACAATTGTGTGATAAGTAAAAGTAAAACCCATGTGAGTCTAAAACCAGTAATAACAACATCACCACAAGCAGCAAAACAACTCACCTAAAACCTAGGTGATTAACTTATCGTATCGATCATAGCTTACACTTGTAAGCTGGGGTGTTTTCCAGGGTATTTCACGAGGCATCTCATTACTATGCATGTATCATCCTTGCCATTGTTTTCTGTAGTCCTTATCGGGACTACTTTGCTATCTTTCAGAAGTCGGGATTTTCTACGAGACCCTTGAACCCGAAGACCTGGATTATTATTGTTATTTCAATCACAGGCAAGTTCATCACTTGCTCATATCCTTTGCAGTATCTCATAACAAACTATTTGCGAAAACCCTATCGTATTATCACCTATTCTCAAAAGAATGCATGATCCTATTTTTATAATAATATGACTACTTGAATGACTACCCGAGTGGTAGTGTTCTATTTGGTGGGCGGATGGGACCATGGTAAGATGAATAGGTCAAAGGAAGGTTCCATCTGCATGGGAACGTATTACCTAGGATCTAATCACAAATGTCGTCAGAACTCGGTACGCCGTAAATACCGCGTTAACCATGGGTCTTCTATGGGGGGAGTAAGTCAGCCGCGATACTTTTCTCGTTCGCATGTCAACGGGCTGCCAGAGACGTACGCTGTACTCTCGCGTAGGTAGTGCGAGACCAAATGCACATGGGTGGGATCCCTTAATTCCCACGGACTTTGCGTGTCTATGATGGTCTGCCAGGGGCGCGTGGATATCCATCGTGAGGGGAGGAATCAGGCGTTCAACCTGCTGGCAGAAATGGGTGGGCATGCGTTGTGCGGAGAAGCACGGTTTGGCTTGGACCAACAACCGGGGCCCACACCTGAGTGGGAGTGGACATGAATGTACACCTGGTTGTGCAACATGGTCTTGGTCGTCCATGGGTAAAGTGACGCACCTCTGCAGAGTGTAAAAGGATGTGGCATGTTACCCCGTGTTCTGGGAAGGAACTGCGAACGTACAGGAAAGGCAACTCCATGAAGTTCTAGTCCTGTGATGGTCTGGCGGGCATAGTTTTGAGAATTAAAAGCAACCTCTTGAAGAAAGTTTTACAAAACCTTGCATTAGCTTATGACTCTTTCGAGTCTAAAGTTGTAGTTAGTGCATCAAACTACCCACTATATAACATGAACTTGCTGAGTAACGCTCGTTACTCATTCATTCCCATTTGACCCCCTGCTTAGAGTTGAAGCCTTTGGAAGTCATCATCGTGAAGCCATCACTACCTCATAAAGCTAGGTGGGGTGATCTACTACTTAGTCGGTAAAGCATCGTCATCAACAACGCTGGTGGAGGAGAAGCTATCAAGATGTAGGTAGAGACCATTCTTAGACTTAGCATTTACAAGCCATAGATTAGGGATGACATCAGCCGTAGTGGATTAGTTCTAGGCTAGAGTTAATATCCATCCTGGAGCTTCGCATTGCTTCTTCTGATGTTTCATTTGCAGGAGATCTTCTTGATTCATCAAGGAGATTCTCAAGATTTTGTAATGAAGTTTGTATCCTATAGCTTTGCTTGGACCCGCTGTGTTTCTGTTGTACCACTCTAAGAGATGTAATATTCACGGATAAGTTCTTCTGTGAGTATTATGTCACCGACTTGCGCACTACACATGCAGTGGTGTGCTGGGTCACCACACCTGAGCAGCGAGATACAACTACAACAACAAGAACAGAGATAAGAGCAGGGACCGTTCAAAGTCCAAAGGACGAGACAAGTTCTGCAGGTACTGTAAGAAAACCAATCACACCATTGATGATTGCTGGAATTTACAGAACAAGGAGAAAAGGAACGGCACATACCAACCAAAAAATAAATCTGACGGTAATGGTAATGGTACTGGTAAGGCTGCTGTTGTTGCTGCTGAAAATAGTTCGGATGGTGAATGCTTAGCTGTTTTTGCTGCATGTGTTACCCGTGATGATGAGTGGATTCTTGATACTGCTTGTTCGTTTCATATTTTCTGTAACAAATATTGGTTCAGTTCTTATGAAGCTGTGCAGACTGGAGATTTTGTGCGTGTAGGGAACGACAACAAATGTCACATTGTTGGCGTTGGATCTGTTCAGATCAAGACCCATGGAGGGATGAAACGTACATTGACGGGAGTGAAACACATACCATCTATGGCGCGAAATTTGATCTCGCTGAGTACCCTTGATTGTGATGGGTACAAATATGCCGGAGGGGATAAATGCCTGAAGGTATCAAAAGGTTCTCTCATTGTCATTATTGGTGATATGAATTCTACCAAGTTATGTATCCTTAGTGGTAGCAATTTGTCTGGTACTGCTGCTATTATTACTAATGATGATCCAAATACAACTAACCTCTGGCATAAGCAACTCGGACACATGAGTGAACATGGTATGGCAGAAATGGTGAAGAGAGAACTTCTGAAGAACTGCAATATGAGTAAGTTGTCGTTCTGTGAACACTGCGTGTTTGGTAATCATAAGAGAGTTAAATTCAATGCTTTTGTTCATACCACTAAAGGTACATTGGATTATGTACATGTTGATTTATGGGTGTCTGACCCCGGACCCAGAGATATACATACTGTTATGTGCTCCTAGCCATGGACTCACAAGGGCTTCAGGGTTACCAGCCCCGGCCGCAACAAACAATGGCAGGCAGACCGGATTCATCGGCACGTAGTCCGGATCCCCGGTCTACTACTCCTTATATCCATGCTAGTCATAACCAATTATGCATACCCAAGCGTCCACGAGTCGGATGAAACTGAAGGAACGGGACCAAAGTTATACAGAGATGCTATGTGTCCAGAAAGTGCAACAACAATCGAGGGTTACTGGGGTTACCTCGCCCCAGGTCGATCACATCGACAGGCGGGCTCGGACATGGATCATCGGCTCCACAACCCCTCGACTGCGACAACTATGCAGGCATAGCCAAAACTGTATAACAATGAGCTCGAAACCAACAACCGATCAAAGCAGTACTCTAAATATGAAACTTTACTAAACAGGTGTTACTAGAGTATAGCTTACAAGCAGAGGTCACACGACCCAACATTACAACAGACAACGGAAGGCAACTTATGTTGCTAATCAACAAGATCCAAAAAGGCCTAAGAGGCCGCAACATAAGGCGACGTCCCAGCCCATAGATTCCAGGCTGCTACCTGGGAACCCCGAACTACTCGTCGATGTCCACGTTGAATCACCACCGATGAGAGGAACTCCACCTGAACCAAGTTGAAGCAAACATGAGTACGGAAGGTACTCAACAAGACTTAGTTAACCTATTATATATCTGCTTCTTTTAGAAAGAGTTATGAAGGTTATTTTGCGTAAAGCCATCTTTGTTTTCCAAGTTGAGGAAGGAATAGCACGTCTCATGGAGTATTTTGAAAACAGATAAGAAAGCTACTCAACTACTGAAATCATCATCTTTTTAATCCACCAAATCATATCAGCACCTCGTGCTTCAAAGATCACCACCTCCAGTTGTTCCGGTAACTCATGCTACAAGGTAACCCCTCTCGGCATCTCCGAGGAGGCATCCTTCATTCGTTATCAGCAAGTTTTAATCATTCCGTTTAAGTTATCTATGATCACAGAATCCGTCACCAAGTCGTCCTTAACCGCGGACACGGCTTTTCGAAAAGATCTAACCCTGCAGGGGTGTACAACTTTAACCACACGTATCAACCAACTCTTAATGCCAGAACGTTGGCACTATTCCGGGAAGTGCCGGCAGATGGAGGTCGACCACGACCTTTCCCTTGCTTCGCCTATTCCATGAGTCGCTCCGAGTAGAGATGGACCGCCAATAGGGAGTGGCCATCTCCTGCCGGGTCTCTATCGTTGTGCGCAATGCTCGACGGTTACCTACCCGCAGAGCGCCGATACATCGCCACGTCCTAGTTTTGAAAAGGTTTTAATATCCCCGCAAATCCAAATGGAAAGCCCGAACTAGGCAACTCATGGAACAAACTAGGCAAGTTGAGACCGAGGGGAATCCAATCCCCCGTGTGGATGCACGCTCAGTCTTGGCTCGAAGACGAGAACTCGCTCCTAGGGGCATGAACGAGACAACCACCACAGACCCTCTGTGGTCTCGTCATCCACACCTTTAATTCATGTTAATCAAATACTCTTAAATTCCACAACATCCTACCATACTAGATTCATTCGCAACTCTGATACATCAACCGGATGGAGCAGAGATCAACAGACATGTATGACTAAGCATGACATATTTGAGGCTCTGGCGATACACACAAACAAATCCTATGTCTGCTAGGAGCATTGAATCATGATATCTGGGTTATGCAAATAAATAGGATAACTCTATCTATTGACTCAAGATACATTGGAACCGGATGCATTTGTACGAGAATGAAAAGTCTTTCGAAATCATATATGGGCAGATAAGAGGTTATGCTTGCCTTGCTTCAAGAAAACCAGAGAGAGTCTTCAGGAATAAGTGCTTGACTTGTCGGTTAGGATCAAGTATTCGTCATTGGATTGTTGGCCTTCTCTTCGGAGTCACGTTCTACCGAGAGGGAAACAACACCGAAAGAGAAATAACAATCAACACATGGCATCGATGCAATGCGCAATATGTATGCATGAGCAAGTTAGTGCACTGAAATAAAGCCCTAAACATGCTCGATGAGTTGTTAGGGTTTGTATGTCAGTTAGGCATTTTTACTGAAATTAGCCCGAAATAGACCCCGGAGGGGGTTTCGGGCAGTTATGAAAGTGAGTGCAATTTTAAAAGCCCAAATGGGTTTGAAAACATCATAAATAGGTTCCAAATGTCATTTTGAGAAACTTGACATATAACTTTTAATTTTCTAATTTTCTTGAATAAAAACTTATTTTTCTATTATAAAAGATTAAACAACATTAAAATAATGCTTATTTTTGGACTTTCTCAAACATGAATGAAAATGGTATAGTTGGGTAGAGAATAATTTTCTGAACATTTTAATACCTCACTTTCATTTTTCTGAAGTATAAAACAATAGTTATTAATTATTCAACATTTAGTTATTTTTTCTGGAAATGAGGAAAATTGTATTTGTGACATCACCATGACGCAGACATGACGTCATCTGTCTCTGTTCTTCACAGGAGCCTTCAAATTCGATGGAAACCGCGCGCAATTCACGGAACAAAGGGTACCAGCACGTAGAGAACACCGAGGCGAACCTAACGGTTGTCGCGCCGCTTGCTGGAGGTCGCCGGAGCGACGCCGGCGTGCGAGCGCGGCGGCGGCGCCACGGTTGCTCACGGCTAGCACGATTCCGGCCAAGGGAATTCAAACGGAGAGCACCCAGAGGTAGCTCAGCTCACCGGGAGTGCTGTGGTGGTGGTCGGGGAGGCCGAAGACGGCTCGACGGCGCCGGAATCGAGCGCGGCAGCCGCGGCCGGAGTTGGAGAAGAACCCGTGCGATTCGGTGGCGCCCGGCCATCCCGGGAAGCGGCGCTCGCCTGGGAGGTAGAGGGGAGGACGGGGAGCTCGGGGATGGCCTCGGTTTGCTCCGGGGTGGGCTAGAGGGCCGGCGGCGAGAGATTCCGGTGAGGCTAGGGTTTGGTTCACAGGGAGGTTCACAGGGATAGAGGGAGAGAGTGAAGCGAGGAGGAGAAGGGAGAGGGGACACGGCCCTTGGCGGCCTTATCTCCGCGAACAAAAGCACAACCAGGAGGTGGCAGTCGACGACAAGGGGAAGGCCACGCAGCTCCTGCTGCTTTCTGTCCAGAGCTAGAAGAAACACAGAAAGAAAACGGAATTACAATAACCCCCTGAAACTTTCAGAAATTACAGAGAGGTCCTTTCCTCTTGAAAACAGAACCGAAAACATGGGTTTTGGGGGCCTTTTTGTAAACAGAAAAATTGGCAAAAATAGTTTTTGAAAACCTTATGAAATTTGCAAGCTCACCATCTCTTTGCTTTCCAAAATTGAAATTGTTTTTAAAACAAAAATTGGGTGATCACTTTAAGTGATTTTTGGTCATTTCATTTGTTATTTTCAAATGAAAAATTGTAACCAAAGTTTTCATGCATGTATGAGATGCCAAAACACACCAACACCCTAATGTAGCAAAAACAGGGATGTTACAAATCTACCCCCCTTACAAGAATCTCGTCCCGAGATTCCCGAAGGAGAAGAAAGAAGAACACAGGTTTTGAATGATCTTCTCGAACCTTATGGTTTTCTTCTTGAAGAGGTTGATCCGTAGCACTTGCGAAGATATCCATCGGCTACACCTTAGGTGAGAGGGAAAACTCTTAGGAACTGATCTTTTTGAAGATCGAGTATCTCATGGCTAACTCATGACAAGAATGTCCGTAAAGAACTGTTGAGTTAACGTGCATGAAACACATCGAAGTAACGGAGGGAATATAAGAAGGTTTCAAGTTTATGGACGATGGTTCTTGAAAGGATTTAGAATATGAGCTTCGCACAAGACTTTAAATCCTTTGTGGAAAAGAAAGGTTGAGTAACTTGTGACAAAAAGTTTCTTCAAACAGAATACCAATATGGAGAGGATGGTCTTGAATATCACAATGTAATATCCGTAGACGGGGGAGAACACGAGAAAACACTGTAATTTGTGCGTGAGAGAGAGTTTGATACATGATCATGTTCACTCTCCGGAATGGACACGGAAGATAAAGGAACTTTCATTCCGTCAAGTTTTGTCGAGATCTTTGTCGAAGATCATAATGTTACTTTAATACAGAGGATGAGTAACCAAAAGATGTGGGAACACCGTAATGGAGAAGGGATTCTTGGTCACACCATAAAGATGGTTAACCAACGGGGATTAGAATACCGGAAGGAGTAAGGAATCTCTTTCCTATCGTGGTTTGGATGTAACCATACATCCACCACCTGGTTGAGATCCCATGGCTGAAGTAACTGACAAAGTCACATAATGTGTGAGAAAAACAGAACTTCAAGTACCAACAACTTGAAAAAGGAAACTGATCAAAGGAGATTACCAAGCACCACGAGATGTTTTTCACAATGAATTTGTTTCCACTGGAACAAAGATCTTGGAGGTTCAACGGAGAGGTATTGGAAAGATCGGCTTCCAAGTTATCCTTGATGTTCTAGATACAGACAACAGGCTCACGACAAGCCTTCTGTAGGTCATCAAGTGAAAGTGAAACTCCGGTTTTAAAAGAACGATGAAGAAAACTTGTTAGAATAAGCAACACAAGATTCCTCGCGGGGAGTGGTTGTTCTTACAGATGCAAAGGGATATGACATAAGGCCTTCCGGCTAGTTGTGTAAACCACTACATCAACCATGTCGGATTTTGAAAAGGCTTGATTCCATACCCTTGAGGAAACACCAACCATCGTTACTGCTTGAGATTCAGCTCTGGTTAGCGGGTTGATAACTCAGACTCGGTAGGTTTGAGCGAAGAGATTGCACCGGCTACCGACGAGATACATATGCTGGATTATCAAGATATGGACTACGATGCCACGCTCAAGAAGGTAAGCGAGGTTGTAGAACTCATGTATTAGCAACTTGCGAAAGACGGTTGCACCTACATGACTTACTTATAAAGAACACATCAGAGTCCTTGGTTGGGAGATGATAACAAAGATCACCAAGATCTTGGACTTCTTCTTTCAAGGAAAATCAGTCAGTGGCTTAGCGTGGATGCAAACTTCTTTAAGTGAATGGAGGTAAAAACCAACCTACCATCTCAAGAATAGTCCACACGAGCATGACTGACTTAAGATTATTCCCGAGGGAACAAAAACTATTCTCCGATCCATGACGACAACTTTCACCAAAAGCACACGAACCCGAGAAAAATCACTTCAAATATCCAGAACACAACTTCGCGATAACACAAAGTTGGTTCTCAAAAGTTTCCAACCTTGTTGCCAATGTTCAACATGAGCCTCTCGCAACTTGGAGGAAATAGGAATGTCATCGATGGGCTCGAAAACACACTTATCAAGACACTCCAATAAGAGAGATTTAATATGATATATGAACAAGGCAGAACATTGGTCAGACCAAAGGACATGAGGTGTACTCGGGCCAAACACCATGAGTGAAAACACCATCAGGATAGTCCTTGGATCTGGACTTGATCTGACGATAGCCCAAATCAAATCAAGGTAGAATGATAGCATGTCCATTAAAGAGATACTATCATGCTTCAACACGAGGAAAACTAGATATCCCTTATCCAAGGAACAAGTTGGCGGAGCTTTTGCCTTTCAACTCTCCAAGTTGTTGTTTAAGCTCAACCACTAGTCCAGGATATCCAGCACAGTTTTCTTGGAGAAAGGAGTAGTTCAAATTACCCCTTACTTAGACATTGCGGTCAGGTGATAAACCTGGTGATACTTCTTGGAAGACAACCAGAATATCACAACCTACCGATATGTCTTGGAGTTCGAAAGGAGGCTTGCTTTTCAAAGCAACTGTTATGATCTTGAGAGCTTCGGCGTGAACCTAACTCTTTGACCAAGAATATGCATCCGAATGAACGGATTTGATAACACAACCAACTTTAAAAAGAGGCTGGGTGACCAGTAGTGCTAAGAAGGATACAGATGTTTCTTAGAATTTTCAAAGCAATCAGAATTGCTAGGGATATCTAGTACACACCTCAAAGCACAAACCCATCATACTCAAGCATTCAGCTTGGAGGAAGGGTGAGTGGAGATGTGTAGGAGCATCACTTCATCAAGCAGGACATGAAACTCAACACGACCTCTTGATATAAAATAGTGTGATACTCGAGGGTAGAACAGAACATAAGCTATTGAAACTTCTTTATTCTGTGGATTACAAAACTTTTGACCTGATTCTAGAGATGAACAAGGTACTGGAGTTTGTTTCTCCGTACATTCCAAGGAGGAATGTTTTAACGGAACAAAAGAGCAGATGCATTGGAAGAATCCAACACACACATGCCACTTGGTTTCAAAACAACGGATGGAGATTTGAGAGCAACTGGAAGATAGGAACATGCTCCGGAAAATCCAGAGGCCATGGGGAGTGCACAGGTGATACTCTTTTGTAAAACCCATGCTAGATGATCGGTATAGCTAAAGTAAGAACGAAGATGTGGATTTCTGGATGATCACTCTTGTTGTGATCCCTTCTTGATTACAAGGGAAAACCTATGGCTATTTGAGTTGAAACTACCTAGCCATCCCGAGGTAGAAGATATTCCTCAGGACCTAAAGAATCAGAACTTGGGTTAAAGGTCAGCATCTTGTACTGATGGCATGAGCATCACATGGTTATGACCACATGATTCAACCCACCACAATTCAGCACATTCCGGGACCTTCGGTTCAAGTCCAAGGGTTAAAAACACAGAGGAAGGAATAACTACTATCTTAGTGCCTTGAAGGACACTATGAATAGCAATCACGAAATATCTTTCAGGAGACGGCGTAACTCCGGAAGAATTTGAACAGAGGAGGAATACATTCGAGATGAAAGGCAGATCTCGAGGTTCAGGATTTTGAAACTTAGAACATGTAGAAATGTGGAATCCACACAACTCTGAGAGATTATGATTGGAAGAGAATCTCCCAGTTTGAGTCGAGAGATAACAGAACACGGAACACACACGACTCTAGAAACTTTAACACCAGGTCAACTTGGGTAAAGACGTCCTTGCCGGAGAAGGCACCTAGGTTTTGAATGACTAGAAGAGATAGCAAAACCTTTTCAAATCAAAACAGGTAAGGAGACCCAGAGTTAGAGCGATACCAGATACGGAGTAAAAAGAATCCTAAGAAGATTTTTTCACAATCCATTTTGGAGTTTCAAAGTAGTTTTCACAAACTCTAGACTCGACATCGACCAAGCAATAAGGTTTTCCTACAAGCAGTCCTGCTCTGATACCAACTTTTGTCAGACCCCGGACCCAGAGATATACATACTGTTATGTGCTCCTAGCCATGGACTCACAAGGGCTTCAGGGTTACCAGCCCCGGCCGCAACAAACAACGGCAGGCAGACCGGATTCATCGGCACGTAGTCCGGATCCCCGGTCTACTACTCCTTGTATCCATGCTAGTCATAACCAATTATGCATACCCAAGCGTCCACGAGTCGGATGAAACTGAAGGAACGGGACCAAAGTTATACAGAGATGCTATGTGTCCAGAAAGTGCAACAACAATCGAGGGTTACTGGGGTTACCTCGCCCCAGGCCGATCACATCGACAGGCGGGCTCGGACATGGATCATCGGCTCCACAACCCCTCGACTGCGACAACTATGCAGGCATAGCCAAAACTGTATAACAATGAGCTCGAAACCAACAACCGATCAAAGCAGTACTCTAAATATGAAACTTTACTAAACAGGTGTTACTAGAGTATAGCTTACAAGTAGAGGTCACACGACCCAACATTACAACAGACAACGGAAGGCAACTTATGTTGCTAATCAACAAGATCCAAAAAGGCCTAAGAGGCCGCAACATAAGGCGACGTCCCAGCCCATAGATTCCAGGCTGCTACCTGGGAACCCCGAACTACTCGTCGATGTCCACGTTGAATCACCACCGATGAGAGGAACTCCACCTGAACCAAGTTGAAGCAAACATGAGTACGGAAGGTACTCAACAAGACTTAGTTAACCTATTATATATCTGCTTCTTTTAGAAAGAGTTATGAAGGTTATTTTGCGTAAAGCCATCTTTGTTTTCCAAGTTGAGGAAGGAATAGCACGTCTCATGGAGTATTTTGAAAACAGATAAGAAAGCTACTCAACTACTGAAATCATCATCTTTTTAATCCACCAAATCATATCAGCACCTCGTGCTTCAAAGATCACCACCTCCAGTTGTTCCGGTAACTCATGCTACAAGGTAACCCCTCTCGGCATCTCCGAGGAGGCATCCTTCATTCGTTATCAGCAAGTTTTAATCATTCCGTTTAAGTTATCTATGATCACAGAATCCGTCACCAAGTCGTCCTTAACCGCGGACACGGCTTTTCGAAAAGATCTAACCCTGCAGGGGTGTACAACTTTAACCACACGTATCAACCAACTCTTAATGCCAGAACGTTGGCACTATTCCGGGAAGTGCCGGCAGATGGAGGTCGACCACGACCTTTCCCTTGCTTCGCCTATTCCATGAGTCGCTCCGAGTAGAGATGGACCGCCAATAGGGAGTGGCCATCTCCTGCCGGGTCTCTATCGTTGTGCGCAATGCTCGACGGTTACCTACCCGCAGAGCGCCGATACATCGCCACGTCCTAGTTTTGAAAAGGTTTTAATATCCCCGCAAATCCAAATGGAAAGCCCGAACTAGGCAACTCATGGAACAAACTAGGAAAGTTGAGACCGAGGGGAATCCAATCCCCCGTGTGGATGCACGCTCAGTCTTGGCTCGAAGACGAGAACTCGCTCCTAGGGGCATGAACGAGACAACCACCACAGACCCTCTGTGGTCTCGTCATCCACACCTTTAATTCATGTTAATCAAATACTCTTAAATTCCACAACATCCTACCATACTAGATTCATTCGCAACTCTGATACATCAACCGGATGGAGCAGAGATCAACAGACATGTATGACTAAGCATGACATATTTGAGGCTCTGGCGATACACACAAACAAATCCTATGTCTGCTAGGAGCATTGAATCATGATATCTGGGTTATGCAAATAAATAGGATAACTCTATCTATTGACTCAAGATACATTGGAACCGGATGCATTTGTACGAGAATGAAAAGTCTTTCGAAATCATATATGGGCAGATAAGAGGTTATGCTTGCCTTGCTTCAAGAAAACCAGAGAGAGTCTTCAGGAATAAGTGCTTGACTTGTCGGTTAGGATCAAGTATTCGTCATTGGATTGTTGGCCTTCTCTTCGGAGTCACGTTCTACCGAGAGGGAAACAACACCGAAAGAGAAATAACAATCAACACATGGCATTAATGCAATGCGCAATATGTATGCATGAGCAAGTTAGTGCACTGAAATAAAGCCCTAAACATGCTCGATGAGTTGTTAGGGTTTGTATGTCAGTTAGGCATTTTTACTGAAATTAGCCCGAAATAGACCCCGGAGGGGGTTTCAGGCATTTATGAAAGTGAGTGCAATTTTAAAAGCCCAAATGGGTTTGAAAACATCATAAATAGGTTCCAAATGTCATTTTGAGCAACTTGACATATAACTTTTAATTTTCTAATTTTCTTGAATAAAAACTTATTTTTCTATTATAAAAGATTAAACAACATTAAAATAATGCTTATTTTTGGACTTTCTCAAACATGAATGAAAATGGTATAGTTGGGTAGAGAATAATTTTCTGAACATTTTAATACCTCACTTTCATTTTTCTGAAGTATAAAACAATAGTTATTAATTATTCAACATTTAGTTATTTTCTGGAAATGAGGAAAATTGTATTTGTGACATCACCATGACGCAGACATGACGTCATCTGTCTCTGTTCTTCACAGGAGCCTTCAAATTCGACGGAAACCGCGCGCAATTCACGGAACAAAGGGTACCAGCACGTAGAGAACACCGAGGCGAACCTAACGGTTGTCGCGCCGCTTGCTGGAGGTCGCCGGAGCGACGCCGGCGTGCGAGCGCGGCGGCGGTGCCACGGTTGCTCACGGCTAGCACGATTCCGGCCAAGGGAATTCAAACGGAGAGCACCCAGAGGTAGCTCAGCTCACCGGGAGTGCTGTGGTGGTGGTCGGGGAGGCCGAAGACGGCTCGACGGCGCCGGAATCGAGCGCGGCAGCCGCGGCCGGAGTTGGAGAAGAACCCGTGCGATTCGGTGGCGCCCGGCCATCCCGGGAAGCGGCGCTCGCCTGGGAGGTAGAGGGGAGGACGGGGAGCTCAGGGATGGCCTCGGTTTGCTCCGGGGTGGGCTAGAGGGCCGGCGGCGAGAGATTCCGGTGAGGCTAGGGTTTGGTTCACAGGGAGGTTCACAGGGATAGAGGGAGAGAGTGAAGCGAGGAGGAGAAGGGAGAGGGGACACGGCCCTTGGCGGCCTTATCTCCGCGAACAAAAGCACAACCAGGAGGTGGCAGTCGACGACGAGAGGAAGGCCACGCAGCTCCTGCTGCTTTCTGTCCAGAGCTAGAAGAAACACAGAAAGAAAACGGAATTACAATAACCCCCTGAAACTTTCAGAAATTACAGAGATGTCCTTTTCTCTTGAAAACATAACCGAAAACATGGGTTTTGGGGGCCTTTTTGTAAACAGAAAAATTGGCAAAAATTGAAATTGTTTTTAAAACAAAAATTGGGTGATCACTTTAAGTGATTTTTGGTCATTTCATTTGTTATTTTCAAATGAAAAATTGTAACCAAAGTTTTCATGCATGTATGAGATGCCAAAACACACCAACACCCTAATGTAGCAAAAACAGGGATGTTACAATGGGGGCCTTCACGTAAGCCCTCTTATGGTGGTGCTCGTTATATGCTTACTATCATTTTATGAAAACTAAGGATGATACTTTTGTTGCTTTTAAAGAGTGGAAAGTTATGATTCAAAAGAAAACTGAGAGAAAGGTGAAGGTACTTCGTACTGACAATGGTGGCGAATTTTGTTCGCATGATTTTGATGATTATTGTGTGCAGGAAGGCATTGTCAGGCATCACACCATCCCATAGACACCTCAGCAGAATGGTGTAGCTGAGCGGATGAACAGGACGATCATCTCCAAAGCTCGCTGCATGTTGTCTAACGCCCGTATGAACAGGCGTTTTTGGGCTAAGGCTGCCAACACTGCCTGCTACTTGATCAACAGGTCACCATCCATCCCTCTTGACAAGAAAACTCCTATTGAGGTATGGTCTGGTGAGTCAGCTGATTATTCACAACTGAAAGTTTTTGGTTGCACTGCCTATGCTCATGTTGATAATGGAAAGTTAGAGCCTAGAGCTGTTAAGTGCTTATTTCTTGGTTATGGTTCTGGAGTAAAAGGATATAAGTTGTGGAACCCGCAAACCAAAAAGACTTTCTTTAGCAGGAGTGTTGTGTTTAATGAATCTGTTATGTATGAGGACAGTTTGTCTACTGATGTTGTGCTAGATTCTTCTGATGAGGACGAACCACAAGTTCGTTTGCAGGTGGAGCTAGACCATATGGATGAGGAGGAAACTGAAATTGATGGGGAGGATATTGTGCCACCCTCACCTCCTATTGTGCAGCAAGAAAATTTTTCTATTGCAGAGCGCAGAGAAAAGAGGAATAAAGGACCTCGTACTCGTTTAATTGAGGAATGTGATGTTGTTTATTTTGCTCTAAGTTGTGCAGAACAGGTGGAGAATGATGTCGAACCTGCTACATATAATGAAGCTATTGTTTCGGTTGATCGTGACAAGTGGGTTGGTGCAATGCACGAGGAGATGCAATCACTTGAGAAAAATGGCACGTGGGATGTCGTGCGCTTGCCTAAACAAAATAAGACCGTACGCTGTAAGTGGATCTTCAAAAGAAAGGAGGGTTTATCTCCAAGTGAGCCTCCAAGATTTAAGGCAAGGTTAGTAGCAAAAGGTTTCAGCCAGATTCCAGGAGTGGATCATAATGATGTGTTCTCACCTGTTGTCAAGCATAGTTCTATTCGTACTTTCTTTAGTATTGTTGCTATGCATGATCTTGAGCTTGAGCAGTTAGATGTGAAGACTGTGTTTTTGCATGGAGAATTTGAGGAGGAAATATACATGGACCAACCTGATGGGTTCATAGTGCCGGGTAAAGAGGATTTCGTGTGCAAGCTAAAGAAGTCTCTTTACGGTTTGAAACAGTCTCCTCGACAATGGTATAAAAGGTTTGATTCTTTTATGATGTCACATGGATTTATGAGGTCTGAATATGATAGCTGTGTGTACATTAAATTTGTTGATGAATCACCTATATACTTGCTGCTATATGTTGATGATATGTTAATTGCTGCCAAGAGCATGAAAGAAATCACTACATTGAAGAAACAGTTGAGTAGTGAGTTTGAGATGAAGGATCTTGGTCCTGCTAAGAAAATTCTAGGTATGGAAATTTCAAGAGACAGAAAATCTAGATTGCTATTTCTTAGTCAGGAGAATTACATTAAGAAAGTCCTTCATCGTTACAATATGCATGATGCAAAGTCTGTTAGTATTCCTATTGCTTCACACTTCAAGTTGTCAGCATTACAATGTCCTACTACTGACAAAGATATTGAGTACATGTCACGAGTTCCCTATGCTAGTGCAGTTGGTTCCTTAATGTATGCCATGGTGTGTTCTTGGCCTGATTTATTTTATGCTTTGAATTTGGTCAGTCGATACATGGCTAATCCTGGTAAAGAACATTGGAAAGCTGTTCAGTGGATTTTCAGGTACCTTCACGGCACATCCAAAGCTTGCGTGAAGTTTGGCAAGACTGGTGAGGGACTCGCAGGCTATGTGGATTCAGATTATGCTGCCGACTTGGATAAGAGGAGATTCCTCACAGGTTATGTGTTTACAATTAGTGGATGTGTTGTTAGCTGGAAGGCTACCTTGTAGGGTGTACTTGCATAATCTACTACTGAGGCTGAGTATATGGCTATTGCTGAAGCATGCAAAGAGGCAGTTTGGTTGAAAGGTCTGTTTGCTGAGCTTTGTGGTGATGATACTTGCATTAACCTATTTTGTGACAGTCAGAGTGCAATTTACCTTACTAAGGATCAGATGTTCCATGATAGAACAAAGCACATTGATGTCAAGTACCATTATGTGCGTGATGTTGTTGCACAAGGTAAGCTGAAGGTATGCAAGATTAGTACTCATGATAATCCTGCTGATATGATGACAAAGCCAGTTCCTATTGCTAAGTTTGAGCTTTGCTCAAGTTTAGTTGGTATCACTGCTTAGCCCAAGAGGCTATTGGGCGCCGAAGGTGTTTTTTCTTTATGTGTTTCAGGTGAAGGTTCTCATTTATGCTACAAGAGGGAATTTGTCTCAAGGTGGAGTGTTATTTTATGGTGATCCAAATTCATATGAAGATAAAGGAAAGTTCGAGTGGAGGCCCGTCGCTGGAGGCTTAGGGCCGAAGCGTAGCGGAGCCGAACTTTCCCATCCTGGTTCGCACCTGTCGCGTGGAGTGCACGGCAGGGGGTGCGGGGGGTGGCAGCCCCCGCGGTACGGTACGAGTTGATACCGAGCCGGAGTTGGATACACAGTTACCGACCTAGTTAGGTCAGGACCACGTTTATATACCTCTTGTAAGCCGCCGCACGGTATAAGCCACATATTGTAAATCCCGGCGCGTTTGTAACCTCACCCGAAAATAGTGAAGTATTCCTGGCTGGCGCCCGTGGTTTTTTCTCTTCCTTGTTGGAAGGGTTTTCCACGTTAAAATCTCGTGTCCCCGTTGGTTCGATCTTGCTTAATTTCATCGTTGTTTTGCTATTGCGTGTAACAAGCACCACCTCCCCCCGATAGGGAGGAGAACATGAAGCCAAGGACTTGCTAGTCTTGAACTACCCACTCAGCATACGTCGGGTTGGGGACGGTCTGCTTGACCTTCTTGCCCTCAGGCTCCGCTCCGGCTTCCGGAATTGCGGCCGCCGTGCCGTCGAGGAAGCCCACCAGTTGGCGTTCCCGCATGGGCGGCATCACCTGCGCCCTCCAGAGTTGGAAGTTGTCCCCCCCCCCCCCCCGCAAGCCTCTCCATCACCCCGCCGGCCTGCGGCGCTGAGGTTGCAGCCGAGAACGAGGAAGCGGTCGACATGATGGAAATAAGGGGCTCTGATGCCATATCAAATGATGGAAGGTGCATTGGTTTCGATGTACCTCTAGGGTCACCGGCGTGTGCTTTATATAACCTCTAGGGCAAGCCTCAATGGCGTGTTATGGATTACAACAACCAACCTTAATCTCTAACGGTTTGATGTTTAATCTCTCCAATACAACTTGAGGTACAAGCTAAGTTAAACGCACACGCCTATCAACATATCTGTACAACTCATTTAACAATCCCTATCCACTAAGAACTTGCAGGCCTAACCCCTCCACTGAAAAAAGCAAACATAACACCTCGGATCATTGTGTCTTTGAACCGCACGAAAAATAGCAGTTTCATCTCTGTTCTAATTGCGTGATTTTCCATAACTGTAGAGGCCCTTGGCTTTGGTGGCCCGAGGCGGCCGCTCTTCTCGCCCTCCTCCAGGGCCAAAGGCCGGCCCTAGCCACAACAGATCTTAGCTTCAATCCCAAATTATTTTGATGGTGTCACAATCTATTACTTTTTCCCGTGGCTTCGCATACAGGTCACCACAAACTCTACATCGATCTGGTCACCACAAACACATCGTTCCGGGAGACACGTATTGGCTGATCTTATATTTGTTCTACCCCAATATCTCATATGATCGAATTACCGAATAGTAACATGCGGAAGAAACAAAGCATGCATGCCTCTCCCAAGCCTCACCTATATATTTATATACTTTTGGATTATATGTACTAACCACTTCATCCAGTTTTTTCCTACGGTCATGCATGTGTCTACATACATTCTTATATAGTTTAAAACATATTTCCTCACGAAAACATCATTTTGTTAGGAGCAAGCACATTATATGTGTGTCTGCCACTTCATGAGTTCTGGATCAGTACTATGGCGGTTAGAAGACCGGCACAAACCATTCCATGTGGAAATGAGGAGGATATATATTAGATGGAAAAGGATTACAGAATAGTAAAATGCAATGGAGATTCCAAAAATGTTCAAGTAGTATCAAGTCTAAACCAGAAGAGAAACCGTAGAAACCCTCAAAAAATATCTGCTGGAAAATAAGAAAGTCGTGTTGCTGGAGCTAAATTGGGCTAGCCCATTTGCGGGGTGTACGCGAGGCTTTCTAAGAAATGGAGAGAACCGGGTGCCATTTCGAAAGGTTTCGGTAATCACTAAAAAAAAAGGTTTCCCTCTCGGAAGCGCATCCCCCGCGTGCTGTGGACGCGACAAGTGTCGCGCTCTACTTCCTCCTAGCCTTCACAGGGTGCCCGTATGCGTGACAAGTGTCACCACCACAGAGTTTTGGTGGGTTTTCCCTTTCCCACGCCCGAACGGAGGATAGATTGATAAACATTTATTCCGAGATCCGTTTCTTCAAAATGAAGTATCTCGCAAACCGTTTTTCGAAACTACGAACCGTTTTCACATTTTAGATCCTCGCAGCGAGATCTTCAAAATTAGATCCCATGTTGATAGGTTTTGAGAAACTTTTTTTTGTACATCCAGAATCAACACGGATGTACGCCCAGTTACACACAGATGTACGCCATGTGCAGTGAACGAAGTACGTCCCAAGTGCATATGCTGACATACACCCATGTGCATCATGGGTGTATGTCCAGACGGTTGTACACCCAGTTGCAGGCGGATGTACACCCATGCGGATGTATACCCAGACGATTGGACAACCAGACGCTTGTACACCTAGTGAAGGGCCGACGTACACCCAGACGGTTGTACACCCAGTGTAGGGCCGGCGTACACCCAGACGGATGTACGCCCAAACGGATGTACACCCAGTTACACCGTGTGTACACTTTCCAGAACAGTTTTTGTATACTTTCAGTAGATTTTTTTTTATACTTTCACATGTAACATGTGTCGCACCCAAGGTTTCTAGAGGATACTCATCGCACGAACTGGAAGTCAGGTGCTTGGATTATGGGGCATAACTGCTCCCACGTCCCAGCTTCCTGGTAGGCCTGCGCTTATGCGCGACAACACAAGCCCTGCTTCCACCGTCGAAGTAAACTATCCGCTAGGAACCTAAGGCACTACTGTCGACGTACTTCATATTCAAACACGCACTGTACGTCAACAGCTTTGAACGAAATGATAACACAAACTGTCTCTAAGACACAAAAGAATGAAATAAGTGCAACTGGCCTTCACTAAGGCAGAAATATCGAATACAGTCATCCAGAGGACACATGTCCCAACATATCATTCATTACAACAGCGGAAGCAATCAAAGGGGTCTGAGTACAGACAAATCCATGGCTTAAGAAGCCGGAGAAAATAAAGAAAAGCGAAGCCCATCCACGTAGGTCCTGGATCCTGCCCTGGTCCAGCTAACTACTCGTCTGCAGCCTCGTCGAACTCCACAAAGTAGCCATCCTGGGAAGCATCGTAGTCGTAGTCGTACTCTGCGTAAACCACAGCCCCAACGGGGTCAGTACATCCAAGTACTGGCAAGCAAGACTCACAGTTCATCAAAGAGTTACCCGTCAACACAAGCATTGATGCTTGGGATCAACGGAAGGAGGGGTGATATGAAAGTTGCTGCTGGCTGCTCTAACCAACTACAGAAGATAACTACAAATTCCGGCTAACAGAAAAGATAAGATCGAGGATTGTAACCAACTGAAAGATAACTTCAACCAAACCCATCCTGGATCTCGCCCCTTATCCAAAGAAGCAATCCGAGGATAACTCACACGGTTGTGATAAGGTGAATCAAGTTATTGTGTGAATAACCTATTACTAGTCAGGTTATTAATCATTGGGTGAAACATGATTGATCATTATGTTGAAGTTGTCCTGAGTACTTGTTAGCCAGTACTTTCACCAAGTAATCCATAACCGCGGAAAACACGGCTTCTCGAGAAGATTATCCCTGCAGGGTTGCACCAATTTGGCCGTACACTCATGAATATCCCGCCAGATGGGATGCCTCCCACCAAGCGGGGCACTCAACACAACCAACCATTCTTCGCATCAAGCCCAAAGAACCTTGGGCGCACGGCTAATCAAGCCCAGAAGAAAATGGACCATCATAGCACTCTAAGACCGTGTCCCCCTATATGCCGACTACGAAAGTTCCACCCTGCGCTGGGCTCGCAAAAACATGCATGCGGCAAATGGAAAACACGAACTAAATGAGGCGATTTGGACGAGATGCGAATCAGGTCAAGTTGAGGGGGGCGCCCATACTCGCTTCCCAAATGCGGGTAGTGCGCTCATCATGGATCAGTAGACAAGACCCTTTTCCTATTAGGGTCGACACTAGCAGGCTCCAAAACCTCTCATGGGCCTCCTGCCGGTGCCTTATCATCAAATTATTATTGTTACCATTAGCAATTGACAGGATTAATTGATTAACAACGAGCCCCCGATACAAATAATAAGATAGTAAGAGTAGTAACCGACAACAGACTCGAGTAAAAGCAACCCTAAGCATGCTAGATAATACTAAGGCACAGACAAAGGCTGTAGGTATGGAGGTGAGGCAATATCATTGGTTCAGGGTATCATGTGATAGGTTCGGAGAACAAGCAACGATACATAGGGCTAGCAATAGTAGACAAAAGGATAGTATCGACAACAAGTGTGGAAAGGAACTCGATGATTCATGTGAGTGATAACTTGCCTGGCAGCTCAGTAGCCGGGTACTGGGCTAGGTCCTGAGTAGTGGTGTCGTAAGGATCGTCGGTCTCAACGTAGTCGTCGTCTAACCGATAAGAAGCAAACAGACAAAACAGGAATGTAAACAATCATGTTCATGGCATTGTGCACAGTCAATATGATGCATGACAATTTAATAGGTGCATCTAGATAAACTGACTAACATGATAGCACAAATTAAATGGACCCATATGCAAGGGTTGCATATGGAAAAGGATCCATTGAAACAATTGGAACAAATGATTTACAACTATTTATTAGGTGTTGGTTGTTATCATGATGCATGCATGATGAATAACAATAACACAACAATTTAAATGCAATTGGAATGATAGTTAACAATTTAGAAAAGCATTTATTAAGTTTGGAATTTTTGTTACTTAAACATGGTACACAAACAAGTATTGTTTTCATCAAGTTAGGGTGTGCAACACAATTTACAAATTTTATATTTGAAAAGGTTATCAAATTTTTGTTGAGTTACATGTTTCACATTTTGAAATTGGACTTTGGATTATTTAGTTATGAATTAAACAATATTAAACAAGTTTTAATTGAATTAAACAAGATTTAAATAGTTTGGGCAATTTAAATTATTCAAACCAGAAAACAAAATTTATATTTGAATAGAGTATTCAAAATGGTGTGAAAAACATATTTTATTTGAATTATTTGAAAACAATATGAATTAGTTATGAATTATTTCAATTTGCATTTGAATTATTCAAATTTGAAATTTAAAAGTATTTTAGAATTTCAAAACAGAACACAAGTTGAATATTTGGAAAGATTATGAAATTTGGATAGGAATACATATAAAGTTTGTGTTTATTGGATTTATAAAATAAAAGTTATGGAATTTAGAAGTTTATGGTTTATTCTGCCACTTTAAAAAAGAATTAGGAATTAACAGATTTACTTTAAACTTTTGTTACCGCACGGGTTCTACACCCCAGCAACTGCCCGGTGGGCCACGGGAGCGCACTGTGCACACGTGGCTCCCAGAGAGGCTTACAGGTGGGCCTCGCTGCGCTGCGCGAAAACTTGCAAAAAAGGGGGCGGTTGCGCCCGCGGGGGTTCGACCCCGGGCCGCTTGGCTTGCTCGGATGGAACAGACCAATGCGGCTAGTCGTGTGGCTGTGATTGGATAGAAAACTGACGAAAGATATGTTTCAACTATGCACGGTAACTGAAACTCGACAGCTGACGGAAACCTTCAGCGCTCGATGGTCAGGAAACGGAGCGGAACGCCGGCCGGATGCTGGATCACGATGGTGCGGTACCTCGCTGAGTGGGCGTGCGGCTGTGGGGTGCCGTGCGTGAACGGTGAACGGCGAGGAGACGTAAGGAGGGAAAAGGAGAGGGGGATTCTCACCGCGGTTGGTCGCAGACGATGGAAGAGGTGGCCGTCGGTGTCCGGCGACAGGGAAGGTAACGCCGATGGCGCCGTCGACTCGTGCAATATCCCGTCCTCGAGCCTTCAACAAAAACGATGAGGAGCACGCCCCAGCTCCATTCCCGATGTCCGTTCCACCTCGAGGTGAACGTGGCAGCGCGTTTGACGGCGGCGATCTCGGTGGTTGGCACAGCTTCAGAGTTTCAGAAGGGGGAATAGCAGGGAGGAGGGAGATGGCAGAGGGAAGATGGCGGCGGTGGGCTGGTGAGTTAGGGCCTAGGGTTAGGGCACCGGAGGTAGGTAGTTTATAGGGGGAGAGGGCTTGTACGGCGGCAATCGGAGCGAGGGAGGAGGAATCGTGTGGTGTTCCCTCTGTTCGTACAGAGGTGACATCACTGGAGGTTGAAGACAGCGACAGCTGAAGGGGGTATTGGGCCAAGAAGAGGGAAACGGGCTGGGCTGCTGTGCTCCCTCTCCTCTCCTCTGGCAGTTTTATTTTTTTCTGCTTTATTATTTTTTTTGTAACTTTTCTTTTGGAAGGAAAAGTTAGGGTTTTGTCTATAGAAAAATTTGAAAAAAATT
Source organism: Alopecurus myosuroides (assembly GCA_028641055.1). Taxonomy (NCBI): domain Eukaryota; kingdom Viridiplantae; phylum Streptophyta; class Magnoliopsida; order Poales; family Poaceae; genus Alopecurus; species Alopecurus myosuroides. The sequence continues at coordinate 28,936,658 of CM054060.1, forward strand.
AGTTAAGCCTTTTAGGTAATTAGGAACCACATTGCATGCTTGGATTTCAAAAATTGTAATTTAAAGTGGGGTTTTGTATTTGAAACCAAATTAGAGGGATTTTTATTTATTATCTCATTAATAAAAACATGTATTTGAATAGGGTTACCCCTAGATTAAAATTGACTTTTAGGATCACAAACATGTGGTGAATTGTTATGTTTTCAAAAGAGTGCTGATTTGAAACTTGGTTTGAAATGGAAAATGATTTAGGAGTTAATGATTTAATTAATTGATTTGATAATTGGTTTGATTAAAGCAACAATTTGAGAAGTGAAAAACAAGGAATAAAAGGGTTGTTTTTATTTGTTATTTTGGTTCCAATAGTTGTAACAGAGCAAGTATGAAACCATGTTTGAATAAGGTTTAAGTTTGAGTTGTGAAAACAGGATAAAACAGACAGAAAACAAATGCAGACAATAAGTAAACATGATGACATGATGCATTGCTTGAAATAAAACAAAGAACAAAGCATTCTAGGGGTATTTTCATACTTGGGATGTTACAAAACGCCCCCCCTTGAAGGAATGGCGCCCCGAGATTCCCTACTGAGAAATGAACAGGTCCGGATACTTCTTGCGAAGATCCTCTTCGGTATCCCATGTTGCCTCTTTATCAGAATGATGTGACCATTGCACTTTCAAGAACTTGGTGCTCTTGTTGCGAGTCTTACGAACGGTCTCATCGAGAATTTTGATAGGGTGCTCCTCATAAGAGAGATCATCTTGCAGTTCAATATCATCATGATCAACTGCACGATCAGGGTCCTTGAAGCACTTCTTGAGTTGTGACACGTGGAACACATCGTGCACTTTGGATAGTTTTTCTGGAAGTTCGAGACGATAGGCATTTTCTGCACGTCTTGAGAGGATGTTGAAAGTACCAATGTACCTTGGTGCCAGCTTTCCTTTCACACCAAAACGATGAGTGCCTCTGAGGGGAGTTACACGGAGATATGCCTTATCACCAGGTGCATAGACCATATCCCTGTGCTTGCTATCATAATAGCTCTTCTGACGAGACTGAGCAATCCTGAGATTGTCACGAATGATACGAACTTTCTCCTCGGCTTCCTTAACAATGTCAGGGCCTAAAAGTGAACGTTCACCAGCTCCAGACCAATTGATTGGACTCCTGCATCTGCGACCATACAGTGCCTCAAATGGTGCCATGCCTAGGCTTGCCTGGTAGCTGTTGTTGTAGGAGAATTCAGCATATGGAAGGCAATCCTCCCATTTCATGCCAAAGGAGAGACCACATGCTCTGAGCATATCCTCGAGAATCTGATTGACTCTTTCGACTTGCCCTTGAGACTGAGGGTGATAAGCTGTGCTGAACAGAAGTTTGGTGCCCAGTGCTTCTTGAAAGCTTTTCCAGAAATGAGAAGTGAAGATACTTCCACGGTCTGAGCTTATTTCCAATGGAACACCATGAAGGGGAACAACCTTTGCTGTGTAGAGCTCTGCTAACTGGCTAGCTGAGATAGTTTCCTTTACAGCATAGAAGTGAGCAACCTTAGTGAGACGATCAATAACAACGAAGATTGCATCGTTGCCCTTTTTGGACTTTGGAAACCCAGTAACGAAGTCCATTTCAATCATGTCCCACTTCCACTCAGGAATTTTCAGAGGTTGGAGTAGACCTGCTGTCTTCTGATGGACTGCCTTAACACGTTGACAAACGTCGCATTCAGAAACGTATTGAGCAATTTCACGTTTCATGCCAGGCCACCAATACAGAGTCTTGAGATCCTGGTACATCTTTGTACTTCCAGGGTGAATGGATAGAGGAGTTTCATGAGCCTCCTTGAGAATGATATCCTTGAGACTTTGAATCTGAGGGACTGCAATGCGTCCTTCGAAGAACACAGTTCCCTTGTCATCAATTGAGAAGGACTTGAACTTATCATTGCCTTCCTTGATTTGCTCTACCATCTTCTTGATTTCATTATCACGAAGTTGTTCAGAACGAATCTTGTCCTCGAGAGTTGGGCTGGCTGTCAAGCTAGCAAGGTATCCTTCAGGGACAAGACCAAGGTTCAGCTTCTGGAATTCTTCATGAAGTGGAGGTTGGCTTTCCATGATCATGAGATTATTGCAATAGGATTTGCGACTGAGAGCATCGGCCATAACATTAGCCTTGCCTGGAGTGTAAGAAATGGTGAGATCAAAGTCTTTTATCTTCTCAATCCATCTCCTTTGCCTGAGGTTCAGATCTGGCTGAGTGAAGATGTATTTCAGACTCTTATGATCGGAAAAGATTTCAGTTTTGTTACCCAACAAGTATTGTCTCCATTTCTTGAGGGCAAACACAACTGCTGCAAGTTCAAGATCATGAGTGGGATAGTTTTGCTCATGTGGGTTCAACTGACGTGAAGCATAAGCCACAACTTGACGTTCTTGCATAAGAACTGCTCCTAGGCCTTGGAGAGATGCATCACAGAATATCTGGAAAGGTTTGGTAGTGTCGGGGCCAACTAGAACAGGTGTGGAAGTGAGTTTAGTCTTCAGGAGGTTGAAACTCTCATCACATTGTGGAGTCCAAACGAACTTTTTGTCCTTCTTGGTGAGATCAGTGAGAGGTTTGGCAATCTTGGAAAAGTTTTGGACGAAACGACGGCAATAGCTAGCCAAGCCAAGAAAACTTCTGACTTGCTTCACCGTCTTAGGGGGTTTCCAATCAACAATTGCCTTAACCTTTTCCGGGTCAATGGCTATGCCTTTGGCAGAGATGATATGACCAAGATATGCAACTTCTGGAATCCAGAACTCACATTTGGAAAACTTGGCATATAGACGATGCTCGCGAAGTTTCATGAGAGTGAGACGAAGGTGTTCTCCATGCTCTTCCTCGGATTTGGAATAGACTAGAATGTCATCAAGATATACCACAACGAACTTGTCGAGGTATTCATGGAAGACAGAATTCATGAGTCTTGAGAAGGTCGCCGGTGCATTGGTGAGACCAAAGGACATGACGGTGTATTCATATAGACCGTAACGAGTGGTGAAAGCTGTCTTAGGAATATCTTCCTTTCTGATCTTTATCTGATGGTAACCCATCCTCAAGTCCAACTTTGAGAATATTGAGGCTCCAGCAAGTTGATCAAAAAGATCATCGATACGAGGAAGTGGATACTTGTTCTTGATGGTTTTCTCGTTGAGAGGACGATAGTCAACCACGAGTCTTTTTGTTTGATCCTTCTTGGCAACAAACAGAGTTGGGCAACCCCAAGCGGAGGAACTAGGCTGAATGAAACCTTTGTCCATATACATATCGATTTGCTCCTTCAACAATTTCAGTTCAGGAGGAGCTATCTTGTATGGATGCTTAGAGATTGGAGCAGTACCTGGCTCAAGCTCGATCACGAACTCAACTGCTCTGTCCGGAGGCATCCCTGGCAACTCTTCTGGAAAGACGTCAGGGAATTCACAAACCACCGGAACATTTTCAATTGCAGGAAGGGGTTTGGCATCGAGGCTGAACAGCTGAACAGAACTTGATCCATATGGAGAATAGACTATCTGGCCTGAAGTGTGGGAGAGAGTTATTGACTTTTGAGCATAGTCAATTTTAGCTTTGTGGGTCTTCAACCAATCCATACCCAGAATGACATCAATGTCAGAATTTCCCAGCAACATGAGTGAAGCAAGGAATACACGACCTCCAATTAGGATCTGATTGTCCATGCTTATCTTGGAAGTAATCATTTTAGTTCCCGGAGAGTGCACATAGATTTGATTGCTTAGTGGAACCAGAGCTAAATTGTACGTTGTAGCAAAGATCTTTGACACAAACGAATGCGATGCTCCAGTATCAAACAACACTTTAGCTGGAATAGAGTTTACGGGTAATATACCGAGAACGACGTCAGCAGCTTCCTCGGCTTTGTCGGCCTTGATATGGTTCACCCTCGCGTTCCTCCCGACAGGCCTATTGTTGGAGTTGAAGGCTTTAGCCGGGGGAGCACGAACCATAGCCTGGTTGGTGTTGGGGCGAGGAGGTAGGGGTAGCTGCTTCTGAGTGCACTTATCAGCATAATGTCCAGTATCCTTGCACTTGTAGCAAGTGACGACACGAGAAGGACCTGGCCTTGGCTGCCCCATCGGAAACCTCTGACCCTGCATCTGAGATGGGTTGGGTGGGCGGGGACCAAAGCCTGGAGAAGCTTGGGCATTTGGAGCCCGAGTGACAGCACCATTTGGCACCCAGATGCGGCGCTTCTGCGGAGGGGTGGTCATGTTGGAGGAGGAACCACCCTCACGCGAGTGCTTGCGCGACTCTTCGAACGCCTTGCGCCCATTCTCCTCATTGAGCGCGGTGTTCACAAGCTCCACGAAGTCCTTGCACTTGATGTTGGTGAGAGCGTACTTCAGTTCCGGGTTAAAACCTCGGCGGAACCTTGCCATCTTCTTGGCTTCGGTGGACACTTCGTCACCAGCGTACCGAGCGAGACGATTGAACTCGTTCTGGTAGCCGAGAACGTCCAGTTTGCCCTGTCTGAGAGAGCAGAATTCCTCACGCATCTTTTCCATGAGACCATCCGGGATGTGGTGCTTCAGGAAGGCATCCCTGAAACATCCCCAGGTGATAGGATAGCCAGCTCTCATGGTCTGGTAGTTCTCCCACCAAGTAGCTGCCTGACCCTTCAGTAGGTAGGTGGCGTACTTGACCTTATCCTCTTCAGCAACATGAGCTATCTCCAGAGCTCTTGCTACGTCACGGATCCAGTCATCAGCATCCAGGGGCTCACGTGTTGCCACGAAAGCTTTTGGGCCCAAGCTGAGGAAGTCCTTGATGGTGACCCTTGGAGCATTCTGGTTGTGTTGCTGGTTAGCCTGGATCTGGGCCATCTGTGTCACCACTTGGGTCATCTGAGCCAACAGTTCCCCCATTGGTGGTGGCGGAGGCGGGTTGTTCCTGGTTGGAGGCATCCTGAACAGAAATTCGTTTTAGCACAACAACAGAAAAGGATAGACTTGGTAACCGAAAGATAGATTATTCCGACGCATGAATAGATAACCAACAGGTACATCATCACATGTTCAAATACATCAGAATATCCAACAGACCAACACATGGTTCGAAAACGAAAGGATAAACTAGACATAGCTAGTAATGGATACAACGGTACTCCCATGCTCATCACGCAGGACGGCGGTGAGTAGTACGACGAGAGATACGGTGAGGAGGAATCCCACGGAAGTAGGTATCACGACGATCCATGTAAATAGGAACTGCTCTGAGAGCAACTCTCGGTGTGGTGAAGTAGAAAGCGTCCTCTCCCTGTGCTCCATAGCGGGGAAACCCTGTGTAACCAGCTCCGAGGTCGAGAAGTGGGCCTCTGATCGGCTCGTAACCTCCAGCATCTGGCAACGGAAGACCAGCTGGCTGAACGACACGTGCGAAGCGCTCGTCTCCAACAAAGTCTGTGGTGTACGTCGCCAGACGAGTGAGAGCAAGGTGGAGCTGCTCCCTGACTGAGGCTAACTCCTGAGAAAGTGCGGAAGCAACGGCGTCACTGTGACTAGCGAACTGGGCAGTGGTCTGGAGCCTGGAGCTATCAGTCTCGTAGGTATCCAGGTCGCGGTGGACAGTGAAGTGAACTCCCGCTGCCGTGATGTAACCACGGGGGATGTGACGAAAACTGGACTTATCAAACCCCCAGTAGTCAGCACGGAGAACGGTGATACTCACGTACGCTGCCTGCTGCACTGCCATATCCACTGTGGACCCTACTGCCTCGTACTGGTGTGCAATGCTCCTGCCATCATCCGACAGAATGTAGACGATAGCCCGGTAGCAAGTCTGGTCAAACTCTCGCTGGTGCTCGTAGACCTGGTACTCTGGTGCCCAACGGAACCCCAGATAGGTAACCATGTCTCTCAGCAACTCCGGAAAACCGGCGGTGCTCTCACAGCGAGTCATGCGAACCACCTGCGGGTAGTAGCTGAGACCCATCTGCAGATTATTTGGAAGGTTTTGATTAGACTCCGGTAGAAGAAAAAAGGATGTGGAAAACAACAACAAGGTTCAACGGGCGATAATGATGTTGAAAAGAACATGATATCGAAGCAACATCGGGAAAACGAGACCAAAAATCCTGAGGTACTACAGAGAACCCAAAACACGTGAAATCCTAACTTGAAAGTTTTAGGTGAGAACGGAAAACAACGTTGCACTTCCTTACCAGAAAAGGGTGGGTGGGTGGGGAAAGAAGAAAAATGGCAGAATTCCTACTCTCACGTTTCATTTTTCCTATATAGCTACAAAATAGTTTCTAGACTCAACTGCGACCAGTAAAAAGGGATCCTACAGGCAGACAGGCTCTGATACCATTTGTCGCACCCAAGGTTTCTAGAGGATACTCATCGCACGAACTGGAAGTCAGGTGCTTGGATTATGGGGCATAACTGCTCCCACGTCCCAGCTTCCTGGTAGGCCTGCGCTTATGCGCGACAACACAAGCCCTGCTTCCACCGTCGAAGTAAACTATCCGCTAGGAACCTAAGGCACTACTGTCGACGTACTTCATATTCAAACACGCACTGTACGTCAACAGCTTTGAACGAAATGATAACACAAACTGTCTCTAAGACACAAAAGAATGAAATAAGTGCAACTGGCCTTCACTAAGGCAGAAATATCGAATACAGTCATCCAGAGGACACATGTCCCAACATATCATTCATTACAACAGCGGAAGCAATCAAAGGGGTCTGAGTACAGACAAATCCATGGCTTAAGAAGCCGGAGAAAATAAAGAAAAGCGAAGCCCATCCACGTAGGTCCTGGATCCTGCCCTGGTCCAGCTAACTACTCGTCTGCAGCCTCGTCGAACTCCACAAAGTAGCCATCCTGGGAAGCATCGTAGTCGTAGTCGTACTCTGCGTAAACCACAGCCCCAACGGGGTCAGTACATCCAAGTACTGGCAAGCAAGACTCACAGTTCATCAAAGAGTTACCCGTCAACACAAGCATTGATGCTTGGGATCAACGGAAGGAGGGGTGATATGAAAGTTGCTGCTGGCTGCTCGAACCAACTACAGAAGATAACTACAAATTCCGGCTAACAGAAAAGATAAGATCGAGGATTGTAACCAACTGAAAGATAACTTCAACCAAACCCATCCTGGATCTCGCCCCTTATCCAAAGAAGCAATCCGAGGATAACTCACACGGTTGTGATAAGGTGAATCAAGTTATTGTGTGAATAACCTATTACTAGTCAGGTTATTAATCATTGGGTGAAACATGATTGATCATTATGTTGAAGTTGTCCTGAGTACTTGTTAGCCAGTACTTTCACCAAGTAATCCATAACCGCGGAAAACACGGCTTCTCGAGAAGATTATCCCTGCAGGGTTGCACCAATTTGGCCGTACACTCATGAATATCCCGCCAGATGGGATGCCTCCCACCAAGCGGGGCACTCAACACAACCAACCATTCTTCGCATCAAGCCCAAAGAACCTTGGGCGCACGGCTAATCAAGCCCAGAAGAAAATGGACCATCATAGCACTCTAAGACCGTGTCCCCCTATATGCCGACTACGAAAGTTCCACCCTGCGCTGGGCTCGCAAAAACATGCATGCGGCAAATGGAAAACACGAACTAAATGAGGCGATTTGGACGAGATGCGAATCAGGTCAAGTTGAGGGGGGCGCCCATACTCGCTTCCCAAATGCGGGTAGTGCGCTCATCATGGATCAGTAGACAAGACCCTTTTCCTATTAGGGTCGACACTAGCAGGCTCCAAAACCTCTCATGGGCCTCCTGCCGGTGCCTTATCATCAAATTATTATTGTTACCATTAGCAATTGACAGGATTAATTGATTAACAACGAGCCCCCGATACAAATAATAAGATAGTAACAGTAGTAACCGACAACAGACTCGAGTAAAAGCAACCCTAAGCATGCTAGATAATACTAAGGCACAGACAAAGGCTGTAGGTATGGAGGTGAGGCAATATCATTGGTTCAGGGTATCATGTGATAGGTTCGGAGAACAAGCAACGATACATAGGGCTAGCAATAGTAGACAAAAGGATAGTATCGACAACAAGTGTGGAAAGGAACTCGATGATTCATGTGAGTGATAACTTGCCTGGCAGCTCAGTAGCCGGGTACTGGGCTAGGTCCTGAGTAGTGGTGTCGTAAGGATCGTCGGTCTCAACGTAGTCGTCGTCTAACCGATAAGAAGCAAACAGACAAAACAGGAATGTAAACAATCATGTTCATGGCATTGTGCACAGTCAATATGATGCATGACAATTTAATAGGTGCATCTAGATAAACTGACTAACATGATAGCACAAATTAAATGGACCCATATGCAAGGGTTGCATATGGAAAAGGATCCATTGAAACAATTGGAACAAATGATTTACAACTATTTATTAGGTGTTGGTTGTTATCATGATGCATGCATGATGAATAACAATAACACAACAATTTAAATGCAATTGGAATGATAGTTAACAATTTAGAAAAGCATTTATTAAGTTTGGAATTTTTGTTACTTAAACATGGTACACAAACAAGTATTGTTTTCATCAAGTTAGGGTGTGCAACACAATTTACAAATTTTATATTTGAAAAGGTTATCAAATTTTTGTTGAGTTACATGTTTCACATTTTGAAATTGGACTTTGGATTATTTAGTTATGAATTAAACAATATTAAACAAGTTTTAATTGAATTAAACAAGATTTAAATAGTTTGGGAAATTTAAATTATTCAAACCAGAAAACAAAATTTATATTTGAATAGAGTATTCAAAATGGTGTGAAAAACATATTTTATTTGAATTATTTGAAAACAGTATGAATTAGTTATGAATTATTTCAATTTGCATTTGAATTATTCAAATTTGAAATTTAAAAGTATTTTAGAATTTCAAAACAGAACACAAGTTGAATATTTGGAAAGATTATGAAATTTGGATAGGAATACATATAAAGTTTGTGTTTATTGGATTTATAAAATAAAAGATATGGAATTTAGAAGTTTATGGTTTATTCTGCCACTTTAAAAAAGAATTAGGAATTAACAGATTTACTTTAAACTTTTGTTACCGCACGGGTTCTACACCCCAGCAACTGCCCGGTGGGCCACGGGAGCGCACTGTGCACACGTGGCTCCCAGAGAGGCTTACAGGTGGGCCTCGCTGCGCTGCGCGAAAACTTGCAAAAAAGGGGGCGGTTGCGCCCGCGGGGGTTCGACCCCGGGCCGCTTGGCTTGCTCGGATGGAACAGACCAATGCGGCTAGTCGTGTGGCTGTGATTGGATAGAAAACTGACGAAAGATATGTTTCAACTACGCACGGTAACTGAAACTCGACAGCTGACGGAAACCTTCAGCGCTCGATGGTCAGGAAACGGAGCGGAACGCCGGCCGGATGCTGGATCACGATGGTGCGGTACCTCGCTGAGTGGGCGTGCGGCTGTGGGGTGCCGTGCGTGAACGGTGAACGGCGAGGAGACGTAAGGAGGGAAAAGGAGAGGGGGATTCTCACCGCGGTTGGTCGCAGACGATGGAAGAGGTGGCCGTCGGTGTCCGGCGACAGGGAAGGTAACGCCGATGGCGCCGTCGACTCGTGCAATATCCCGTCCTCGAGCCTTCAACAAAAACGATGAGGAGCACGCCCCAGCTCCATTCCCGATGTCCGTTCCACCTCGAGGTGAACGTGGCAGCGCGTTTGACGGCGGCGATCTCGGTGGTTGGCACAGCTTCAGAGTTTCAGAAGGGGGAATAGCAGGGAGGAGGGAGATGGCAGAGGGAAGATGGCGGCGGTGGGCTGGTGAGTTAGGGCCTAGGGTTAGGGCACCGGAGGTAGGTAGTTTATAGGGGGAGAGGGCTTGTACGGCGGCAATCGGAGCGAGGGAGGAGGAATCGTGTGGTGTTCCCTCTGTTCGTACAGAGGTGACATCACTGGAGGTTGAAGACAGCGACAGCTGAAGGGGGTATTGGGCCAAGAAGAGGGAAACGGGCTGGGCTGCTGTGCTCCCTCTCCTCTCCTCTGGCAGTTTTATTTTTTTCTGCTTTATTATTTTTTTTGTAACTTTGCTTTTGGAAGGAAAAGTTAGGGTTTTGTCTATAGAAAAATTTGAAAAAAATTAGTTAAGCCTTTTAGGTAATTAGGAACCACATTGCATGCTTGGATTTCAAAAATTGTAATTTAAAGTGGGGTTTTGTATTTGAAACCAAATTAGAGGGATTTTTATTTATTATCTCATTAATAAAAACATGTATTTGAATAGGGTTACCCCTAGATTAAAATTGACTTTTAGGATCACAAACATGTGGTGAATTGTTATGTTTTCAAAAGAGTGCTGATTTGAAACTTGGTTTGAAATGGAAAATGATTTAGGAGTTAATGATTTAATTAATTGATTTGATAATTGGTTTGATTAAAGCAACAATTTGAGAAGTGAAAAACAAGGAATAAAAGGGTTGTTTTTATTTGTTATTTTGGTTCCAATAGTTGTAACAGAGCAAGTATGAAACCATGTTTGAATAAGGTTTAAGTTTGAGTTGTGAAAACAGGATAAAACAGACAGAAAACAAATGCAGACAATAAGTAAACATGATGACATGATGCATTGCTTGAAATAAAACAAAGAACAAAGCATTCTAGGGGTATTTTCATACTTGGGATGTTACAACATGTATACTTTCAGTAGCAATTTTTATGATTCAAATGTTCTATCAATGCACTATAATTCAACAAAGTTGTATAAATGTAATTTAATTCAACAATATACTCTCCCATAAATATTATACAAATGATGCAAAAATAGGATCAATGCAGTAAAATTCAACAATTCAACTTCCAAATTTAACTGCATTAGTTCCAACAGAAGCACACATTGTTCAACACAACATAGTTCTTAACATCTACCATGGTCATGCTTGTTTGTCCTACTCCAATATCTCACATCAGCTCCAGATCTGTTTTTAATACCTATGGACAATATCAACTATGCTCAAGAATTTCGACTACAGATGTCTTTGAGAGTAGTAGGCAGAAAAAACTCATGTCTCATCCTCGCTCCCTCCTATTTATATTGGTAGCAGATATTTTTTGCACTGTAGGCCCTCTGTATACAAAATATATTCAACAAAATAATATTAGCCTCGATAAAGTAGGGGTTCAACTCCAGCTATATAGGAATGTAGATCATCTTGTGACGTACGGTGTTCATCCAGAACCATAAATACCGTATTTCGACAATTTCAGAACAAAACCCCATTTGTGCTGACCCAACTCCCGTTTGTTGCTTTCACGTCTCCATCTTACATTCTTACGGACTTGTCTGCTTCACCGACCATCGGAACATATTTCTCGAGTCGATACCGGACGGCCATACTGCGTCGCGCCCGCCGCCGTCAACTAAATCCCACCCCCGAAGAAGTACTCCTTACCAAAGACGACGACAGAGAAAGTAGATATATCTCTACTATCTAAAAGAACAATTTCGTTCCTTCAACCGTCAAACAAGCCCATCCTGTCGTCAACCATCCCATCCTATAGCTCAACCGTCCCACGTCCAACATTCATCATCCACATAATTAATTATGTATAAAAAAAGAATCCACGGAATTAATTACAAAATCAATCACCTAAAGTCAAATCCCGGAAATCAATCCTAGCGCCGATCCACTTTTCCCGGATGGTCTTAGAAGATCCGTCGGTGCCCAGATGCGCAGCCGCCCGAGCTTCCACTGGATGACGATGACTCCATTGGTCCTGCGCTTCTCATCCCCGTCTCCTTCTCAAGGCTTATTCCCCGCCAGCGCCGTTCTTGACTGTGAGGATGGAGATGGGGCGTTCCCTGGCAGCAACTTGGCCGGTTCAGCCTCTGCGAGCTCTTCGTCGGCGTGGCGTGTTCGGGTCTGCGCGGCACCGATGCCACATGGACAAAGACTCCATGAGGCTGTCCTGGCCAGCAGTTGCGTCCGATGGAAAAGGAGCAGGAGCCGCTGTCATGGTCACAATTGTTGCGTTCTCCTCGACCCCTCTCTCAGGGATAGCAGAGGCATGGGCCCACCGGAGCTCGATTCCATGGCAGCTGCACGTCCCCTGACCACGATGGCAAGCGACCGCATCTGTCCTGCTTCGACGGAACACAGGTGTCTGCTTTTTTCTCACCCACGGAGCACAGTTCACTCAGAGAACCAACTTCACTGGCACCGCATCAGCCAGATGATTCCCCAACTCATCTCCTAGAACAACTTTCGATCTCCCTATTTTTTCCGTTTGGGCGCTTGATCTGTTTTACTTTTGTTTTCCATAATCTGATCTCTGCATCGTTTCAGGAGGTTCAGGAGTTTATTCTACTTGAAATGGAGGTGCAGAGCGTTTAGAGTATCCAGGTAAGACAACACTAGTAGAAAACAGGACATTGAGCCAAGCACATTGGAACCGGATTGGATATAAACCGGTTCTAAAGGGTCTGTCTGTTGGGCCCCCTCCCTGCAGCAAATGGCCGCAAAGCCTTTAGGACCGGTTTGTGTTACAAACCGGTCCTAAAGGCCTTGCGGCCATTTGCTGCAGGGAGGGGGGCCCAGGGGTCAGACCCTTTAGAACCGGTTTGTATCACAAACCGGTTAAATGTTTTTTCGTTTTTTGCAGCAACTGCGAGCCCGCTGTCAGACCCTTTAGCACCGGTTTGTAACACAAACCGGTCCTAAAGCCCTCCCCTAAACCCTATATTCCACCCCTAGCTCAGCTCCATTTTTTCCAGCTCGAGCTCAACTCCATTTTTGCTCTCTCCTTCCTCTTGTGAGCTCTAATCCATCCCCATTTTTCTCCACCATTTGTCAAGATTGTTGGTACCCATCGGTTCTACGGTTAGCATTAACATTCCCTCTTCCGGCATTGCAAGTTCTGCTCGTTTTCTTGCTCATTTCATTTTTGTTGTGCTAGCTAGGTGTTTGATGAAATGCCTAAGCTAGAGAGAGTTCATCATTTGTTATATATACATATGCAATTTGAGCTCAAATTTAATTATGATTTGTGGTTTTTTTTAGTGTCGCGCGCCTTGTCCCCTTCCTCACCGCCGTCGATCGCCCCGTCACCGACACAACCTTGGTGAGCCTATTGTTTTTATTTACCAAAACAAATTTTGATTTGTATGATTTACATATCTACTTGTATATAATTTTTTTTTATATATATAGCGCCATGGTTTTGATATCCGTCCCCGTTGGCCCTCGTCCAGTCTATGATTCGGATATGGTATATTATCTTTTATAACTACATATTTTCATTTCCTGATTATATGACAATTTATTACGCCGACCAACTTGACATAGATATTTTTATCTAGGAGGTAGTGGAACCGGAAATGCCAATCGACCCTATTGTTGAGAAGTTACACTTAGTTGAACAAGAAAATGTTGGCTTGAAATAAAGATTGAAAAACCTGAAGAAAGGTTGGAAAAAACTGAAAGAGAGAAGATGACCTTGGAAAAGGTTCTTGCCGGTGTCGTCGATGGTCACAAGAGCGAGATGGACGCAATGCGCCTGAAGATTAGAAAGATTAGAAAATATGCAATTAGTAAAGAGGCTTGGTATCATTATGCCGTCGGGTCAATTGTTACCTTTGTTGCGATTTTGATCGCATTTGTTGTTGTTTTTAAATACATTAATTAGAGAGAGTTTTTATGTATGGTCACTACGCTACTTTGGTTTTAACGTGTGATGAACTTTTTGTATTAATTAATTAATTTAGTCATGATGATTTAGCATAATGGTTGTTGATAAATTTATATAATGCAGATGAACCGGCAATGGATGTACAGTTATCGACGTCGTCCCGAATTCCTTAATAGCATGCATAGTTTTCTCAATGTGGCTGAGAAAAACAGGCAGAATGGATTTATTTTTTGTCCATGTAAAAAATGCCAGAATAAGAGGAATTTCCCTAGCTCAAGAACCATACACACCCACCTGTTGCAAGAAGGCTTCATGCCCAGTTATTTTTGTTGGACCAAGCACGGAGAAAGAGGGGTTGTAATGGAAGACAATGAAGAAGAAGAGGATAATGATAATTATCCTATGTTCGGTGAACACGGTGATACTGAAATGGGGGAAGAAGAGCCTGAACTTGAGGACATTGTTGATGAGTCTGATGATGATCTTCGTCAGGTCATTCGTGAAGCACAAATAAACTGCGCAAGTGAAAACGAGAGGTTGAAGTTGGAGCGCATGTTAGAAGACCACAAAAAATTGTTGTACCCAAATTGCGAAGATGGCCAGAAAAAGCTGGGCACCACCCTGGAATTGCTGCAATGGAAGGCAGAGAATGGATTATCTGACAAGGGATTTGAAAATCTGCTGAAAATAATGAAGAAGATGCTTCCAAGAGATAACGTGCTGCCCTGCAGTACATATGAAGCAAAGAAGGTTGTCTGCCCTCTAGGATTGGAAGTGCATAAGATACATGCATGCATCAATGACTGCATCCTCTACCGCGGTCAGCGCGAGAATTTAACTGTCTGCCCGGTATGCGGTGCATTTCGGTATAAGATCAGGCGAGATGACCCTGGTGATGTTGAGGGCGACGATCGCCCCAGGAAGAGGGTTCCTGCCAAGGTGATGTGGCATGCTCCTATAATACCACGGTTGAAACGTTTGTTCCGAAACAAAGAGCATGCCAAGTTGCTGCGATGGCACAAAGAAGACCGTAAGGAAGACGATATGCTGAGACACCCCGCTGATGGGTCGCAGTGGAGAAACATCGATGATAAGTACGAGGACTTTGCACGTGACGCAAGAAACTTAAGGTTTGGTCTGAGTACAGATGGCCTGAATCCGTTTGGGGAGCAGAGTAGCAGTCATAGCACCTGGACCGTGACTCTATGTATCTATAACCTTCCTCCTTGGTTATGCATGAAGCGTAAGTTCATTATGATGCCAGTGCTTATCCCAGGCCCGTCGCAACCTGGCAACAACATTGATGTGTACATGAGGCCACTGGTTGATGAAATTTTAGAGTTGTGGGCTGACGAAGGTGTACGTGTGTGGGACGAGTACAAACAAGAGGAATTTGACCTACGAGGGTTGCTGTTTGTAACCATCAATGATTGGCCCGCTCTTAGTAACATCTCAGGACAGTCAAACAAGGGATACAGCGCATGCACACACTGTTTAGGCGAGACTGAAAGTATACATATAGGCAAGAATGTGTACCCGGGGCATCATCGATTTCTTCCAGACATGCATCCCGTAAGAAAGAAAGCAAAGCATTTCAAAGGCGAGGCAGATACATGGAGGAAGCCAACCCTCCCTAAAGGTACTGATATATATGACATGGTCAAATATATAAAAATAATCTTTGGTAAGGGTCCTGGCGCACAATCTGTTCCGAATGACGCCGACAACCACGTAGCCATGTGGAAGAAGAAATCTATATTCTGGGAACTACCCTATTGGAAATTCCTAGAGGTTCGCTCTGCGATCGACGTGATGCACGTGACGAAAAATATTTGCGTGAACCTGCTAAACTTATTGGGCGTGCATGGGAAGAAGTCGAGAGATACACCAAAAACACGGCTGCACCACCAACGTATGCACGAACGAGACGACCTGGTGAATCCAGAGAATTTCAAAGATCCTGCCAGCTACGCTCTTACCAAGGAAGAGAAGGAGATCTTTTTCCAAGTCCTGAGCAGTATCAAGGTCCCGTCTGGCTACTCGTCGAACATAAAAGGAATACTAAACCTGGAAGAGAAAAAGTTCCAAAACCTAAAGTCTCATGACTGCCACGTGATCATGACCCAGTTACTTCCGATTGCATTGAGGGGGCTTCTGCCAGAAAACGTGCGAGTACCCATTGTGAAGCTATGTGCATTCCTCAACGCAATTTCTCAGAAGGCAATCGATCCAGAAACTCTACCAAGTTTACAGAAGGACGTGGTCCAATGTCACTACTGCAGAATGGCCTATCAGTGACAGGCTGAAATGGCCCATTAGTGACTGACAAAGCGCCTGTCACTGATGACTAGTCACTGGTATGAGGTTACTAGTGACTGGCAAGTGTCTGTCACTAGTACGTGTACCAGTGACAGTCATTTGCGCGTGCCTGTCACTAGCATGTGTAAACTAGTGACATGCAAAAGAAATGCAAGTCACTAGTTGGAATCGAAGGTAGCAGCCTGTGGGTTTGTAGTGACAGGTCCATTATTTTGCCCGTCACTGGTTTGAATTTTGGTATTAAAAAAAATTAAATCCAACTATTTGATCGCGAATTTGCTCACAAAATATTAAATTAACATAGCATCCAACACAACACTTCTCCATATTTGGACAATCCAAAAGACATACTAATTGATTCCTGACAAAAGAGAAGTCAAATGCACAATAATTTACAATAACCACTATGTTAATGACATTCCAAAATAAGCTTCAGTTGCATTGGCGCCAGCACATCCAAATGGTTAGTAGGTGCGAGTTCTCCAGCTTTTGAGAGAAGCAACAACAGAGTATTACCAGATTGCGGGACTTCAGTTCGATCACCTAAAATATGAAAATGGTACAAGTATAAAGTATATGAATATATATGCTAGCAGAAATACCAACTTGCTGGACTTCAGTTCAGTCACCAAAAATATGAAAATGGTACAAGTATGAAAATCACAAAGGACAATGTATCCATCGAGATCAGGGGCGCGATGAACATCTTGGATTGCCAGCGTCGCTCGGTAAAAGCATCGTGTTGGTCTGCAATTTGTAGTTTGATTTATCATAAAACATGCATGACTATCATATATGTACATCAAACTACACAACTGCAGTAAAAAGATATTAATATGCGATTCAACTCACTACTTTAGCCAGGAGACTAAAGGCATGGATACAGTGCTCGCAGTCTTTAGCATGGCAGCCTATAGGAGCAGCAAAGCATTTCAATTATTAAATGTTTGGGGGAAAATGGATTTACCGCACACTAGATGTCTCTCTTAATCCGATCTGTAGCAACAAAAAAAAAAGCTAAATGAGCATATTGCCAAAATATTGCAGGTTGCATATCTATGAAAGAAGTCGAGCATACATAATATCTTTAAGCATGCAGTGAACAATGCTCACAAATGAGTGAATGCAGAGACGTTACAGTATTCAGATTTTCTATCAAAGAATACATGTACATCCATGGAGAACTTACTGTTAGAATATAAGATTTATTCCGAGCAAAAACGGATCTTGAAGCAGGGGCCTAATACTGCTCATACTGCTCAAAGCTACAAGATTAAAGAGAGTGTTGTATTAAAACGGTACTGATCAATTTCAAGATGATAAACTAGAGACAAAGATAACAAATCAATGGCCACGTTTTGCCCTTTTAAACAAAGTGGTGAAAATTGAATTGATTCAAGAAGCAAGTATCAAATGAAAGCCAACTGTTTGGAATGAATGTAGTAAAGAGCCACAAGTCAGTAGGGCACAAGTTGAATGGAGCCCTCTAAGGTGTTGTATACCTGTGTATTACAATGAGAACCGAGAAGTGTGGAACTCAACGGAAGCTATAAGATCTACAGATCATAGAAAAAAAAAGGTAACTAACCGAAAACTATAATGCAACAGATTGCAACCCCAGAAAGTCAACGGACATATTAAAGAAAATGGCAATTAGATAGACCGATAAAACCTACCATGGCATGCATTAAGTTGTTCAATCGAGTACTACAGGTTAAAAAATAAGACGAGTTGAGTATGTAAATTTCTCTGTTCTCAGCTATAGGAATTAAACCTTTAGTAAGCACATCTAAGCGTATACATATTTGGAAGTTAATACCTGAAATCCTCCATGTCTGCTGGTTAAACATGAACAAAACTGAAATTTCGAGTACAAATTTCCAACTTCGAACTCCACAAATCATATGCATATAAATGCCTCGCCATCACTGCTAACAAAAGAACAGGAGATTATAAATATCACTATCCAAAGATGGTCAGGTTTGCCTTCATAGATATAATAAAACTAGTTCCAACGTGAGTGGTCAGGTAGGCTTCCAACGTGAGTGGTCAGGTATGTTGAAGATGTACAATAAATCTTGATCAAAGATAACCTCGTAGAACCAATTGCCTTCGAGAGCCCACTAAAGCCTGTGTAATCTAGTGTTTCCGAACCGGTCTCCCATGCCCGAGAGCAGGAAACAAAGGATGAAGTTTTGGCAAAAGAAGTGGAATCACCTGCTCTTAGTTATGGCGGCGCTGCTGCTCGAAGTCCTTCCTCTGTCCGTCGGGGCCGTTGGTCCTGCTGTTCCTCTGCCACCACGGCTCCACATACGATGGCATCTCAAATCTGGGCGGGATCCCCTGATCTACACGCCGTTTCCCCTTACCTGAGCGGGAAGGGAGGTTGTACTAGATCTACAGGGGACGTACGTCGAGCTCGGCATGATATGGAGGAGCCGACAAGGAGAAGGTCGAGGATGTTGGACGGGGGAGGTAGGCGGAGCCGCGATCTCCGATGGGTTCGTGGAGGAGATGGGGCGATTGGATCTTGGAGGAAATTTTCACCAACGAGCGGCGGAACAATTCCGCCAATAAATTGCACAGCCGTTGGTGGAAATCATGGACTAGAGCCAGGCGTGCGACGGGATGTGGCCGTATGAGAATAATTTGTTCTTCTCGCAGTTGGCAACGCACCGCTTCCTCGTTTTCTAGTACTAGTATTTCTTAGGCTAGCCATAGTGGGGAGTATCATATATTGGTATCATGCATATGATACTAGTGTATGATACCACCCCTCTAATGCATAGTATCATATAGTAGTATCATATACACATCTCATTTATTGTTTTGTAGTATCCCAATATAAATATGTGTACAAGATTTACTTGTTATTAAAATATCTTGTTTTATGTGCTATGATACCGTAACATAGGTAGATACCACTACCATCTCTTTCTTCATTAATTGTTGTGCCACATCAGATTTTTGCCAACATGGCATGCATGATACTACCTATGATACCCCCACTACGGGTAGTCTTAGCACTGTTTCTCGTTTCTTTAAATAAAAAGACCGATGCTGCTCGTGGTGCTGGGTTGCGTGATTCCTACTCCTTCCATTGACCGTGCGACTGCATCCATTTTTTTCTTCCTATATTGCTATAAATAAACTAAGAGATTAACCATACAAAAAATCTAAAAAAAACACAGAGATTGATACAAGATGTTGTCACGATGCCTTTTTTTTTACTTCAGAACTAGATAAATAACTCAAGAAACAAAATGATCAAACTATGAGTAGTGCACGCATGTACTCTAGTTGATGGAGATTGAGACACATGGTAAATCCCCACATGATCTCTTAGTAATAAACGCCAAAAACAACTCTAAAAAAATAAACGCCAAAACCGATGGGTCATTATCATCCGTACACATATTGTTGTTTGGTGTCTATGGGTAGTATATAGTATGGTTTCAGTCTCTCCTTTAATTATTTAATCAGCAATTTGGTAACTCTGAACATATGGTTATCGGTGACATGCATTTATAGATGCCTGTCACTAAATAATTTTCTCTTACTGCCGACTCCCACAAAAAATACTAGTGACGGCCACTTTTATGATCCTGTCAGTGGTGTTTCGTACTAGTGACAGACTTATTATTTCCTGTCACTAGTATAACTTGCTAGTGACAGGCATGGTTTTGCCTGTCACTAACCACTTCGCGGCTATAAGCCTTTCTGCCGTAGTGTGTCTTGTCAGCTTCGAGTTGGTGTTCCCACCAACCTTCTTCAATATTATGACGCACCTCATAGTTCATCTAGTCCAAGAGATTTCCGTTCTCGGTCCTGTATTCTTACACAATATGTTCCCCTTTGAGAGGTTCATGGGAGTCTTGATGAATTATGTTAAAAACCGTGCTAGGCCAGAAGGAAACATGGTCAAGGGCTATGGACCAGAGGAGGTCATTGAGTTTTGTGTTGACTTTATTCCTGACCTGAATCCGATCGTTGTTCCTCAGTCGCGCCATGAGGGGAGACTGCGTGGAAAAGGCACGCTAGGAAAGAAATCAACAACATGTATGGACGAGCAATCTTTCACTCAAGCACACTACACAGTTCTAGTTAATTCCAGCTTGGCGGCTCCATATATCCAGGAACACAAGGATATTTTACGCTCGGAATATCCGGAGCAACCTGAAGATTTCATTGCTAAAGAACACGCGAAGACTTTCAGCGGTTGGTTGCAAAGACGTCTCATTAATGACAACATTGTTGAAGATGAGCTATACTTGTTGGCCAAGCAACCATCTTCGACTGTATTGACCTTTAAAGGGTACGAGATAAATGGTAACATATTTTACACGGCAGACCAAGATGAAAAGAGCACCAACCAAAACAGTGGCGTCCGGTTTGATGCAAAAGACGACAACGGGCAAAGGGTCACATACTATGGTTACATAGAGCAGATATGGGAACTTGACTACGGACCTTCCTTTAAGGTCCCTTTGTTCTGGTGCAAATGGTTCAACCTGTCAGGCGTGAAGGTAGACCCGAAGTACGAAATGACAACAGTGGATCAGAAGAATCTTGGGTACGACAATGATCAATTCGTCCTAGCAAATGATGTGGCTCAGGTTTTCTATGTGAAGGACATGTCTAGCAGACCGAGAAAAAGAAAAGATAAGGAAGCGAATACATCAGATGATGAGCCAAGGCGCCACATAGTTCTTTCAGGGAAAAGAAACATCGTGGGAGTCGAGGACAAGATAGACATGTCAGAAGATTACAATAAATTTGATGAAATTCCTCCCTTCAAAGTCAAAGATGATCCAAGCATTCAGTTAAATGATGAAGATGTTCCATGGTTATTACGGCGCAATCAGAAGAAAGGCAAGAAGAAAAATAGAAACGGATCATCCCTTTAGTCCCGGTTGGGGACACCAACCGGGACTAAATGGGTTAGGCTTTCGTTTGGACCAATCAGATAGAATCACACGGATCGTGTGTTTTTTTCAAGCGCTTGTGAGTCGTTGGATCCGGGGTGTGTTTCTTTCGAGCTGTTGTGAGCCGTTCGATCAGGGCTATGGTGTGTTTCTTTCGAGCTGTTGTGAGCCGGTGGATGAGGGTGTTTCTTAACCGTTGGATCAAAACCCTAGCTCAACACTTTGTGAGCCAGAGGACCCTATATATAGCCCACCTTCATACACCGGTCAGTTCATCGAGCAAATACAAAACATCCGGATTCGCCATCATACGTCCTGCCGTGCATTTGGTATGCATATATGCACCCAGTAGACACGGTGGGTCTGTATGATGGCGATACCGTTTGTTTTGTTCTACACCCCCCCTTTAAGGTTTGATACATCATATATTCAGTTCATCGAGCAAATACAAAACATCCGGATTCGCCATCGTACGTCCTGCCGTGCATTTGGTATGCATATATGCACCCAGTAGCCACGGTAGGGCTCTACGATGGCGATACCGATTGTTTTGTTCTACACCCCCCCTTTAAGGTTTGATACATCATATATTCAGTTCATCGAGCAAATACAAAACATCTGGATTCCCCATCATACGTCCTGCCGTGCATTTGGTATGCATATTGCACCCAGTAGCCACAGTGGGGCTGTATGATGGCGATACCGATTGTTGTGTTAGGGTGGAGCGTGGCGCGGGAGTTGACGCATGGCGCGGGAGTTGTGACGCGTGGCCAGGAGGGCGCGGTATAAACTGTCGCGCCTCGAGCGTGTCTTCTCCTCTCCACGCGCCCACTCCTCTCCACGCACCGTCGTGCTTCCACCATGCCTCCGAGGAGGAAAAGCACCACCGGCTTCCGCGGCGTCCGAGCACGGCAGAACGGAATGTTCAGCGCAGATATCCGCTGGGGGACGACCGCATCCCCCTCGGCTCCTTTGCGACGACGGCGGAGGCCGCCCGCGCCTGGGACGCGGCGGCCTGGCGCCTCAACCGCCCGCGGTCGCTGATGAACTTCAACGACTGCCACACCGTCTGGGAAGCGGAGGCCAGGGCGTCAAAGCCGCAGATCGTCACTGCCCTCGCCACCTCCACCTCCGCCACCGCGCAGTTCAGGGCCTAGTCGACGCCATGGAAGACTGCGTCATCCGCGAGTATTACCGGAACAACCCGGGGGAGGAGAGCGCCGACGAGGAGCTCTGGCAGACCCGTGCGGCTGAGCGGGCGGAGCGCCGCCTCGAACGCCACCTCGTGTTAGATGCCGCTCGGGAGGCGAGGACGAATGCGCTGCAAGAGCTTCGTCGGGCTGACCACGCCGGCGAAGTCTGGGCCTCCGACGATCCGAGGTGGGGGCCTATCTCGGACATACCATCATGCACCTCCGACGACGACGAGGAGGTCACCGACGAGTTCGACGACGACGATGACCCGGAGGAGGTCACCGACGAGTTCCCCGACGACGACGACGAGGAGTAGTGTTCGTCTGTTTTCTCTTTTTTAATAAATGAATTTGTATTCCGGCGACACTGCGAGGCGCTAGCGCGTCTGTTTTCTGTTTTTAATAAAAGTTATGAAATTAGATATTTTATCTCACAAGGTTTTGAGACATTTAAGTAACCTTCTGTTTTCCATGTTTTCCACTCGTTTTCTCAAATATTTGATTTTACAATTTTTTGAGTCTACTTTGATTTTATAAATCAATGTAAAAGAAAACAGAAAAGGGAAACAAAAAAGAAAAATAAAAGAAGAAAAATAAAAGAAGAAATAGGAAAAAGAAAAAGGAAACATAAAAATTTCTTTATATTTTCAAATTAATTTGATAAATACCTTATTTTTTATTTTTTTTATTGTTTTAAAAGACATTTTGACAATTTTTACACAAAATATGAGAAAATATAAATATGTTTTTATAAATATTTGATTGTACAATTTTTTGAGTCTAATTTGATTTTATAAATAAATGTAAAAGAAAATAAAAGAAGAAACAGGAAATAAGTGTAAAAGAAAAACAGAAAAAGGAAATAAAAGAAGAAAAATAAAAGAAGAAACAGAAAAGGAAAACAGAAAAAAGAAAAAAAAGAAAAAGTGACCCCTGTACATACCTTTAGCACCGGTTTGTGTTAACAGCCGGTGCTAAAGCCCCTTTCGCAACGGTTGTTAACACAAACCGGTGCTAAAGGTCTATACAGGGGGCACGCAGTCTGAAAGTGGCCCATGTACAGACCCTTTAACACCGGTTTGTGTTAACAACCGGTGCGAAAGAGGCTTTAGCACCGGTTGTTAACACAAACCGGTGCTAAAGGTCTGTACAGGGGAAGTTATCAACACTTAGCGAAATTTTTGCAACCATTTCGTTCACGCGCGTCCTCTCTGCTTTCTACGGCGAAGCCCTGCTCCGGCCGCGCGTCCCCGTCCGCCTCGCCGTCATCTGCTCGTCGCCGTCCCTGTGCCCCGACGCCACGCCGCCTCCCTGTGCCTCCCACCGCCGACCCGAGGCCGCGCGCGCGCCTCCCTCTGCCTCCCCACTGCGGCCACGCCTCCGCCGCCGTGTTGCCGTCCGCCTCCGCCGTCCCGCCTCCGTCCCGTAGCCGCCCAGACGCGGCCACGACGCCGCCGCGGCCTCTGCCTCCCCACCTCTCGCCTCCCTCTGCCCCCACCGCGCGCCGCCCCGTCTCCGGCCGCCCCAAGTGCAGTGACGTACACGTGACGTCACCCCCCCACAGTGAGTTTTTTCTGTTAATTTCTAATTAGAATTAGAATTTTATTTTTTAGTTAGAATTAGAATTATAATTACATTTAGAATTAGAATTAGAATTAGATTTAGAATTAGAATTAGCTAGAATTAGAATTTTTAAAATTAGAAAAATATTTGGAAATATATTAGCTAGAATTAGAATTTTTAGTAATTATAATTAGCTAAACTTAGAGAATTTTTTCTGTTTAAATTTAAAATATACCACATTCTCTATATAAATAACCGATGAAATAATTTCTCTAAGTGTCCGATGAAATAATTTCGCTAAATGTCCGATGAAATAATTTCGCTAAGTGTCCGATTAAATAATTTCGCTAAGTGTTCTTGATTTTATTAATTTTACTAGCAAGTGTTGAGCTATGGATCCCCAAGAACCTGCACGTGATCCGCACGCCGATCAGCTCGCGGGAATGGGTGAGGCGGAGAAGGAAAGATACATGTGCCAGATGATTTTTTAAGATGCAACGGCCATATATCATGATCACGGCGGTGGATAGGCGTTTAGCAATCAATTTTTGAACGACTCCGGTGACGAAGCTGAGAATATAGAAGATGTAGTAGATGATGACGACGACAACGTCGAGGATGCAGAAGTGCCCTCCTGAAAAACAAACTCTGCCAATGTATATCTCAAGTCATTGTTGACGCAACAATTAATTTGTATTGCACTTACTAACGAATCATTATTTTTCCGTTTAGGCGCCCTCCAGAACAGCTAGCGCAAGTACTGAGTCAAAGTCGAAACGAGGCCCGGCCGCAAGGTTGAAAGATACCGCAAGGTTCCCGATCGATACAGTTGCTGCTGATGGAAAACCACTGGAGCCCCCAGAAACTTATCGCAAATACGTAAATCAGTGCGGAGTTGTTGTAAGAGACCTGGTGCCGATCAACTTAATAGAATGGAATAAGCCGAAGACCGGCGCCAAACTTGGAGCTACTTATGTCGATGACAGATTGAAAAAAATTCTTTGCGACACGGTATGGCTAAATTTCAGCGTAGCGAAAGATAAGAAGAAGAAAGTCGAGGAGTGGGTTTTGAAGAAGATGGCCACACAATTCCAGAGGTGGAAGAAAGACCTGTGGAAGAAATATAAGGACGAAGATCCAGTTTTCACTGGGCACCTACTGAAGATAAGAGACGATTGGGATGATTTTAAGGCGTACAAGAAATCGGGTGTCTTTGCATCCCGATCAGCCACAAATAAGGAGAATGTGAAGAAGAAGAAATATCACCATATTTTGGGGTCAGGTGGCTACATGACTGCCCTGCCTAGGTGGCGACGCTATGAAGATGCGCTTCTGAAAAGAGGTATCATTCCACAGACACATGACTTGCCCGATAGGTCCAAGTTCTGGTTGTTCGCACATGGGGCAACGTTGGACGCTGAGACTGGGATGATTGTTGCTCAGGGACCATGGTCGGAAAAAATAACAAAAGTCGTAGCAGAACTAGAGAAGGCAATAGAAGCTGTTCGAAAAGGAACTTTTGTTCCCGATAGAGAGAACGACGAGCTGACGAGGGCACTCGGGAACCCCGAAAAGTGGGGACGAACACGAGGCTTTGGAGCCACTACCCCGTGGAGCCAAGGGTTTCCAGTGGACCTTGGCACTTACAGAAGCCGTGGTAGAAGCAAGAAGAAGGCGCTGGAACGGATATCGACATTAGAAGAGAAGGTGGCGTTTCTCTTGGAGAAAGGGGGACACCCTGTACCTGACACTGAAGAGGAGGTAGAACATCGTCCTGCACCTGATCAGCTGCAAATAGAAGACGATCCTGTAGCAGATGCCGTCCCATCTCAGCATAGAAGCAGCATGGGTTCCACGCAGCTGCAGCTAGAAGACGGTCGTGCAGTCGAACCGTCGGCGCCTCACTACCCCGTGGATGATATCACGGAGAAGACAAACTGTGAGGTACATATGCCAATGGGGAACATATCCTTTAGGGTGGCGTCAGGCTATGCTTTACCGAATCAACCTGGAGCAACCTACCATGGTGGTCAGATTCCAACATCCCATGCTCGTGTCGGGTTGTCAACAATTACGCCGGGATGCCATTCAATTGAGCTCCATATTCCTGGAGGTGAAGGCGAGAAGACACTAGGAGAAATGGAGCTTGGTATCATCTTGTGGAATAAGAAACACATCGTGTTTCCTAACGCGGCGCCAAGGCCACCGACTCCTCCAGGTACAAATGCACCACCTCCATCAATTACTGAATGTTGCACCACATATAAGACTATTTTTAATAGTTTTTTCCCTTTCGTACAGAGAATGCACGACCTCCAAGTCCACCCCCCAACGCACCTCCAAGTCCACCCCACAACGAAGATTGGGAGCCCGAAGCCGAGGGTCCATCGCCCGTGCACTCCCGTGAGCCGACGGATGCGCCCACTACGGGTGCGGCAAAGCGGAAGCTGCAGTTCAAAAGAAACGGGACTCCTCCCAAGAAGAGACCAAGGAAACACAAGAAAGTCGAGACTCCCCCGAAGTTACTAGGCCTGATGACTCCGGAGGAACTAGATGAGGCCGTGAAAGCCAAAAACAAAGCATGGTTCGCACGGTTTCCCCTGAAGCCCCCTCCAGACGTCTGGAAGGAAACTCTGAAGAACATCCCAAAGTGGCAAATTGAGCGCACCATCGACAACTTATATTATCCTGCACCGCCGCCACCGCCGCCCCTTTCAGACTATGAACGGTACATTGAAAAGATGCACACCGCACAGATGAAGCAGGCGGAGCAGACGAAATGCGGGAAACAAGTTCCCTAGCTCGGACAACAAGAAGCACGGTCAATTGCCCCGCTCAAGGTGTTATCTGACCAGGCTTCAGTGTCCGGTCCACGCATGGGCGACTCCGGTTACGCTATTGCTGATGTGGTATATAAATACAAGCCCGAGCACCCTCTGGCCGAAAATCCTACTGCTCTAACAACCCAACTACGGAATTTACATGATTGATACTTGGAAGCCGCAAGGCAAAAGAGAGATTGTATCATGGCGGCAGTTCAGGATCAACACTACTTCGGAGAGTACGGTGTGGAGCTTGGGTTCGATGAATTTTTCCAAATGTACAATCAACGTGCCCTTGACAAGTCTATCCTCAGCTTCTACTGTTTGTAAGTGATTTATTTGTGTAATTTAATTATATAGTTAAGCTCGCGTTCATTGCCCGTATAATTATCAGTCACGACATTCTTTTTGTACTATGCAGAATGAAGATTCGTGAATGCAGGCTGGCAGGAATCTGGGACTTTGGGTTCATTGACCTGTATTCGTATCATCAAGACACAATAGAAAAGTTCAACAAGGATACACCGGATGATTTGCTAAGGTTTTTGAAGCGACAAAGTACCAAAAAAGAAATACTTTGGCCCTACAGATTCAAGTGAGTGTTACTGTCTTGTAGACATTCCATTTTGCTTACCTGATGTTAAGTGTAATTGATGAGTATGCATGACTGCGTGTGTACACGTGCGCAGGTCCCACTTCATAATGTTCATCATTAGAATCGATCAAGGACAAGTTGAAGTCTGGGACTCGTTAACCTGGGACGCCGACACATGGAAGAGCGCGCGTCAGATGCTTCAAAGGTATATATATATCGGCCTCTTTCGTTCATCGGCCTCTTTTTCGTTCATTTCCTGATATCAAGTAAGTAATAATTAACTCTTGTATTCATTTTTCTTTTGTCGGCCAGGGTTTGGCAAATGTTCATCAAGGAAGAACCCGGTACATGGGCAGACAAGCTCCACTTTCAGATAAACAAAGTAAGTAGTACTACATACGCTGGTTTCAATACCATTACCATTCTCTTGATTATTATTAATTTGACTGAATTATGTTCTCGTATATAGAAAGTCCCGCAACAACCACGGGGAACTGATTATTGTGGATACTACGTTTGCGAGTTCATTCACAGGATTATCAATGAGAAATCCCGTACTTCCAGAAATCTAGAGGCACGTAACCGGATCTTCACAACTTTATTTATGTTGCCATCAATTATGTTTAGTTTTGTTCATAACTTAATTGTTTTCATCTACTTCTTTTAAAGATGCAACGAAAGCGGGCGATGCTCAAACCAATCCAACGTTGCAAGGCAGTTGCAGAGGAATTGACAGGATTTCTCCTCACACAAGTCATAGATGAAGGCGGAGAATTTTCCATCCTATGAACCAATAGCCAGCTCACTTCTCTATGCAAGTATACAACTATTGAAAACGAACTTCAGATTATGTAATGCTCGGTCGAGTACTTCGTGTTACATGTATATATATATGTACTTTTATTTGGTGCATCAATATTTAACCGCAAACACGGAATCGGAAACACTTAGCCGCAAACATGGAATCGGTGTTTCCGGATACGTATTTCCGATTACGTGTTTCCGATTCCGTGTTCGTAAAAAACGAAACACGGACACATGGATCGGAAAGACTAAACGGAAACACGTAAACGGAAACCCTGAAAATAAGGAACACGCCCTAAACCCTAAACCCTAAATACGGAATCGGAAACCCTGAAAAGTAAAGGAAAAAAAAAAGAAAAAAAAAGCTTTAGGACCGGTTGGTGTTACCAACCGGTTCTAAAGGTCCTCCGCCTGCGCGCGCTCTTCGGCACCCACGTGGAGGCCTTTAGCACCGGTTGGTGATAGACCGGTTCTAAAGGGGGGGGGCTTTAGTCCCGGATACGTAGCACCGGATTTGTATCCGGGTCCGAAGACCCTTACAAACCGGTGCTAATGCCCTGTTCTCCACCAGTGCAACAAGTGAAAGGTAATCAGTTGGCACCAATTTCATTCTCCCATGTCGGTGCACTGATAAGCATGGATATATTGTGATTTAATCTCTGCGTACAGGGCACAATGTGTACAATAAATTCAAATCTATTTTTGGATGCAATCATGCAAAAAATCTTGAACATATACAATGTGTTTTAATGCCCTCTACATGTTTCTTACACAGCATAAACTATTTGTTTTCAGATTAGGTGACTGCACACACATGCTGATCGATGAGCATGTGGTGGCCGCCCCCATGGGTGCCATTGGGTGGTCATTGTGGTGACTTCTCTGTCTCTCCCTCTTCTTCAGTTTTCTGTAGTGCCATACCTTAAGCGACATTTAGCTCCTATTTTATTAGAATTTTGCGATGGACCCATGGCATCGTCAAAGCGGTTGTGGCCCTAACGCTAAAATTAGGCATACTAAATAATCACTCCATTTAATTTGTCGCTTATTATGTCGGCGAAACTTTGTATTTGGTTAACCGGACAAATCAATAATCTTAATCCGTTCTATCTAATTGTTTATCCGCTTTAAAATAATTTAATGTACACTTTGTAGGTTGTCTGTAGAGCATCAGTTAAGTATAAATTTTACAGAAACGACCGCAGATAATGAGCTACCTTTGAATGCAAAAATCTGCTGAAAAGAAATATTTGAGCTCGAAGAAACTAATAGGAATGACCGGTTGGAACTGAATACTGGTAAGCTGATAAATTAATTTTCTTTTATGTTTGATGCCAAAAAAATTGAACGATTCAGGATAAACCTTTGATTTCATGGCTCATTCAGCATATCATCTTGATATGTAAATCTTCGTGTTTTATCATTATCCTTTATATTATGGGCTGCAAATGTTTCATTATGGGCTCCACCAATTCCAAATCTTTGTGTTTGATCATTATACTTTACATCTAAATTTTGATAATATAATCTACTCATTTGGTATTAGGTAGGCTTATGTCCAACGCCATGGGAAGGCCGGCGGTGTATACCGGCTCCGCCGACATGGTGGTCGTCGATGCTCCGGACATGGTCCACGCCGACGAGAACTCGGTTCCACACCCTAACAAGGTACATAGTTGTCATACGGTCTCGGCACAGTTTGTTGTGTCGACGTGTTGCTTCATGCAAGTGTTCCGGTGAGTGTGATCATTGCTTTGTTTTTGTACGGATGCAGTTCAGCAATTGAGTTAAAATGATCTGACGAGGGAAGGCAGAGATGATGGTACTCCGTGTGGATGGGTATGATGGGATTCACATGTAGGTGATGGGCCTTGCAATTTGTTCAGGCCAGACCATTCAAGCCCGGTGAGGTTTGTTGCGCATTTGCAAGATCTCCCTAGGCAAGGTATTCAAAGTTGTCGCTTTCTCGTTCATGTTTTACTTATAAAGACACTAAATATTTCACGAGGTGTTTCTGTATTGTTATGATTAATTATCAAGTGTAGTTACCGGTGCATAGATGAAATACGACTTATATGTAGCACCAAGTCTGGTGTGGCTAGAAATGTTTTACATGTAAAACTACAATTCCATTGGCACTTGTGTGGTAACAATACAATTTAATAGAAGAACCTAGGCATGGCTCGTGCTATACAATTTTATCTTTCATATGTTGGTCAGGTCAGTAGTGCTTCCAGATCTCTAAATCCTAGAAATAATTTAGCTGAAAACGAGTTGGTTCTCTAGCGTAACAGAGATTACAATAGTTAGCCGAAATTAATCACTTCCACGGTTGTAATAATTCATCATTGAAAGTTTTGTTGGGCGTTTGGGAAGAGAAGCATGGTGTCGGAACGTTCACAAAACGCGTGTGGTTCTAAACCCAACGATCTCAATTAAAGTCACCGCAGTTCGTTAAATTATTTTGCCCAATTCCGCATCTTTGTCCAAGTACATAAAATCCTTTTGGTTCTAAACCTGGATGGTCTCAGTTGATGTCTCTGGCATTCATTAAATTATTTTCTAACCAATTAATGTTTTATTTTGTAAAGGGAATGGTGAATCAAAATTCTATATTCTTCTCTTGCTCTTGTAATTTTTTCCAACTCACCCTCCATAAATCTCTTGACAATTGGTTAGCTTGTACGTCACCGTCACTCCTCCATGCTCTAAGAAATATAAGGCCAATGCATCAGTTCTTACCAAGAAATAAGTTTATATGCAGTCTATAGCTTACAAAATGAAATGTTCTGTATTAGACTTTGAAGCTAGATAATTCATGGCGCCACCATGCATTAGCATGTGAAGTTGTGAACATAATTCTGAAGTAAATATAGATAAGTAATGGTGCTACCACGCATTACCATGTGAACAATACTTGGAAGTAAATCATGTTTTTGTGTTAATCATTTATTTTGTGTTATCTGTTTTCGTGGACTGTCCTGGCGTGTTAACACACTGGCTGGAATATAAAATAACTATTGTACATTGCTTGCTCCTGTCATTATATATTGACACGCAGATCTCCTGCGGTGTCCTCGCAAAAGACAATAACTTTCCAGCCAAACATATTGTTAGTTATCAGCTCATGTTTTTGGGAAGGGCAAACAGATTGTTAGTTATCAGCTCATGTTTTTGGAAGGTCAACAGTCAACACTAAAGAAAATTCAGTTTTAAATCCCAGCTATGAGGGTGGACACATTTTCTTCATCAATTTGGCTTATTATAGCAAATCAGAATTGTCTTGGAATATCTATTAGCTCCAACAGGTTGTGAAATCATTTTTGGCTTCTACAAACGCTGCAGATTATGTAGTTCACAACTTACTAGAGCTTTCTTGGTTCAATGCATCAGGATGCCCGATTTGTGTTTGGGCTCTGAGCTAAGAGATCGGTGGGACCTCTATACCATAGAGGAGCAAGGTTGTGAGCAAGTTCTTAGTCAAATTCGAGAACATATAGTCAGGTCACATTATGTTTGCCAGATTATCAGGGGATAAAGATTATGAATGGACATGGAAGTTGTGCTTGAATAATTTTTTATGTATAGCTCTTAATCAAAATTTACTAAATTTTGTTATTGTCGATGCATTCTCTCTCGAAGACATTGTATTTGAATGGACATGTAGGTTATGCTCACTTTTATAAGATATGTAAAGTGATTTTTTTATTGATGTGTTGATACATCTATTTGTTGCTGAAATCTTAGGTCTCTTATAAGTTGTTATAAACTCTTGGATCCCATGCTATACATAAAAGAAGGAAATAAGAGGTAAACAGAGCCTCCTTTCTCACTTCTGCACCTTGCAAAATTATTTTGGAAAAAATGCTAGATATTTCTAAGCTGTGAAGCGGGAATGGAAATCACCATGGTTAGTATTGTTGAAAGTGGGACGATGATTGCTGCAAACTTGCTATCTCTCGGGAAGTTATGGATTATGGTGATTTGCTAGAGCTGATTATCGGTGCATAATGACGGTGTCGTTGTATTGAGGTCATTATGAAGCAAAGTTCAGAGGCTGGTGCGAAAGGGGAAAGAACAATATGGGAAGCAGTGATAAAAACATGATTGTATCTTGAAAACTGCATGCTCCTTCTAAAATTTGATGCATCGTGGCAACGCACGGGCATTCAACTAGTACGATAAAAAAAAGAGAAACTAAACGAGCGCGCTGAGTTGGAAAAAAAAGCAAGACTCTTATACTAGGTGACCTAAGGGTATCTCCAGCCGTTGCACCCCCAGGGCCCAAAACGCCGCCGTTTTGGGGCCGCCGCGGCGCCAAATGGCGCTAATCTGGAACCTGGGGGGGCAGGCTTCCCAGTCGCTCCACGAGCCCAAGTTTCGGCCCAAAAAAACTCGATTTGAAAACTCGGCACATTTTATTGATTTCAGGCAAAGTTCGTACAAATTCGACGGAAATTTAAACTAAAACTGAATTTAAACCTAACTACTTAAGGCCCAGGCGCGCAGCGATGGCCTGGCTGTAGTCGACGTCGTCGTCGTCGTCGTCGGGGCGCCTGCTCGTCCCCTGTCCGGGGTCGCCGCAGCCGGAGTTGCCCCACCTGCTCGCCGCGAGGGCTCGCTGTATCTCGTCCTCCTCGTCAGAGTCGGGGACGAGGACGACGTAGACGGGGCCTTCGTCGGCGGTGGGGGAGGGACGCGGCAGCGCGCCGCATTGGCGGCAGCCTCCTGGTCGCGCGCCGCCTTGCGCTGTTCCGCCTCAGCGAGCAGGCGGCGCTGGAGCTCCTGCTCCTGGGCGGTGCTCTCCCGCAAGCTCCAGTCCGCGGCGACGTCGGCGGCGAGGGGCTGGAGCGTGTTGAGGGACAGCTGCTCCGTGGCCTTCTGGCCGGGCCACTCCTCGTCGTCGGCGGCGTCCTCGGTCTGCTCCGTCTTCGGACGGACCACGCGCTCGCCAATGCGCAGGGCGCCGCCGCTGCGCCTGCGGGCTGGCGCGCCGGAGTTCAGAAAGGGGGGAGACAGAGAGAGACTGGGCGCCGGATGAGCTCGAGGTGGCCGACGAGGAGCCGGCGCCCGTCCGGCGCGCACCCCACGTGGGGTTCTGACCGGGTGGCATCTCCAGGCGCGGCGTGTTGCCGGCGTGGATGTAGTCCACAACTCACTCGAGCGTGCGGTTGTGGCCTCCCCACCAGCGGCGGCACCCTTGGCCATTGGCGCGGCCCTCGACGGGGCCGTTGTCGCCCAAGGAGCCGAGCTCCCTGTCGCGGCGTCGCGTGATCTCCTGCCACCAGAACTCGTCGTAGTCGCCCAAGGGCCTCGCTTCCGCCCGCCACGCCATTACGCCGGCAGCCTTTGAACGGGCGCATGCACTGGGCGGCCGCCACGCCATAAACGCCGGCAGCCTTTGACCGACGCGCGAGCCGAGAAGACGATTCTGTTCTGTTCCCGCGCTTTTTCGCCGCGTCACTAACAGAGCTGGCCCGCGCGCGCTGTCGCGCGGTTTCGCCCCCCCCCCCCCCCCCCCGCCCCGGCCGAACCCAGCGGACTGGGTTTGGCCTGGTGCCGCGGCGCGAAATAGCACCGAAACGGCGCTATTTGGGCTTCTGGGGGGTCGACTGGTGAGGAAACGGCGCTATTCGCCGCTTCCAGTGCGAAAAAGGCCGCCTGGGGGGCTCGGGGGGGGGGGAGCGACTGGAGATGCCCTAAGGCGCGTTCGCGCAGGTAGCTCTCCTCCGTCAGGCGCGTAGTTAGGATTAGGTGGGTTGGTGTGCTTTGGGCCTCTTCCTCATGCGCATTACTGGGATTAGCTGGGCTGCTCGCATTTTTCATCCCAATTGTACGTTATGTTTTAGTTGATTTTGACATGTTACGTGAGCCCAACAGCCTAGGTGGCTGGATAGAATTGTTTGCTAATTTTTTCCGGATTTTTTAATATTACATACATGCGATAATTTTGTAACAGTATGTACGATATTGTTGTGGTAGCACAAGCAAGATTGTTTTTCAAGTTTTTTCGGGGCAGTTGCCACAAGTTTGTGCTCACTCAATTTTTCCAAATGTTGTAAGCATATATTTATCATGTTATCATTGCCTGTGTTTTTTGTTGACATACCGAGAGTGACATATGTTGAATATGAATCTTCGACACAAATTGCTTCTTATCCACTTCTTAATTATTCTAAATATATAATTTTTGTAATAAGTGTTTGTGATTTTTCTGTGAAATGTGTGGTGATTTCTGTTGTCAATGAATCTGAAGTCATAAAATTTTTGCTTACTGATGCATGTAAAATGCATACATGAACTTTGCATGTTATTACTTGTTTTTCCTACATATTAGTGATGCATGTAAAATGCATAGATGAATTTTGCATATTTTCACATGGTTTTCTATTAAATATTGCATCATATAAGGGTATAATTCAATGTTTTATAGTATTTTGGGGTTAAATTACAAAGTCCCCCAACTTTTATGGAATTAGCCCTGCCTGTCAGAAACCCCGTTTTCAATATTTTTGACGTTTCAGGGGGCAAACTTCCGCGAAATCACCTGAAAATCTGCGGGGGTCATTTTCTTGGAAGGAGAAGACTTGCGGGCGAAGGATCCACGAGAATTGGGTAAGGAGGCCCAAAAGAGGACCCTCCACGCGGCCAGATTCCTTGGCCGTGTGAGAGGCCCCCTTTTGGCCCCTGTGGCCCCAATTCCTTCCATCTTCGACTTACCGACTCCGTTTTGACCTAAAACCGACTATAAAAAGGGTCCCTCGTACCCTTACGGAGGAGAGCGCCGCCGAAACACCGAAACACCAAAACAGAGACCAGAAGTTCCAGATTGGAGGGGGAAAATTCTGGCGGGGCGCCGCCGGTGTGATCTCCTACCCCTCCAACGTCATCTCCATCGACATCTCCATGAAGAGGGAGTAGTCCACCCCAGGGCTATGGGTTTGTGGAAGTAGCACTTGTATCTCTCTCTCTATGTGCTTCACTAATTAGATCCGTATGAGCTGCCTCACATGATTACGGGCACCGTTGTAATTCCTGTGTGGTGGATCTTTTCTATGAGTTATTGAATCCGAGATTGCAATTGTTTCTCTTGAGTTATTTGAGTAGATGTATCTTATGTACCCCGTTCTTATTTGCTAGCTTTGATCAATCTAGTTCTTGAGAGCGTGTGTGGGGTGATGGGTGCATTAGTTGGAGTAACGGGGGGTGGCTAGTGCTGTGAAAGTGACAGAAGTTCAACGATCCACTTAGGTTTTGTTAAACCTTTCTTAGTTACCTCACTAGGGATAAAAAGGAGTACCTTGTTACCGGGGATTTGAAGTGACACTAATCAATCTCCATGACTAGATCTAGCAAGTTCTTACTTCAACTTCATGTCACATTGCTTAAAGCTATACTCTGGTTTTTCCTTAATTATCGAGGTGTTATGATTTATTTCGCATCTTGGTGGAGTATAAGAGGGATCAATATGACCGTAGAGATCTATATGCTAGGACGTGATGCCCATATGAAAGTACTCAATGTTAAACATGTTATTGTAATATCACATGTAATTCTTTATGTCCACCGTCTACCACTTTATTTGAGAGAATGCAAGTGTGAAACCATGAACCCCGGTCCTATTTTAATTATAAGAAAACACTCTAGTTAATTTGCTGCAATTTACTTTACTTGCATCTCCAATTCGAATTTACATTATCTCCATCACCACTTGCATCACAAAAATACAAAAACAATCCATTGCATATTTATTTTCTCATTTGCATTTAGTAGTAGATTTAATTATTGCACATTTACTTTCAGTTTTGCATTGAAATTTAGAAGTCTCACACCTTGTGCTTGACAACCACTTGGTGAGGTTGAGGGCACAAAACTCTCTATTTGTTTGCAGGATCCTGGAGGAAGCTTGGAAGAAAACTGCTGAAATACTGGCTCCCCAAGAGTTCGATATAAACCCTCGAGTCACCCTCGTGGGGAAGAAGGCTTGCCACTAGCTACACACTCTGCATTTGGAGTCTCAACCTAGCCATCAAGCGTTTTTCTGGCGCCGTTGCCGGGGAGCCATAGGTGAAGGAGTTGTCCAAGGGAGCTCACAAGAAGTCTTCATCACCAACAAGGTGTGCAAACACCTAAGCTTGGGGAGGTTGCACCTACGTGAGTACTGTCCTTTCTATCTCCACCTTCTTTCAAGTAGATTGTTTTGTTTCTTGTCTTGTTTTTTTTTTGTTTTTTTTTTGTTCTTGTTTTTGTTTTATCTTGCATATTTTATTTTAGTTTGCATTTTACTTTTGCATTTAGTTATCTAGTTTATTTTAGTATTTCGAATTTGCCTAGTTACTTTACTTTTCAGTTTTGCATAAAAAATTAAAAACTACATAAAAACTGTTAAAATGGGTGATAGAACTAAATTAAGTGACTACACAAAT
Organism: Alopecurus myosuroides; assembly: GCA_028641055.1. Classification (NCBI taxonomy): domain Eukaryota; kingdom Viridiplantae; phylum Streptophyta; class Magnoliopsida; order Poales; family Poaceae; genus Alopecurus; species Alopecurus myosuroides. The sequence goes on from CM054060.1 coordinate 28,973,010, forward strand.
ACACCCAATGACCAATTCATTGCTAGGCCAATTACTACACCTGAAATACAAGCTGAAAGCTATGAAGTAAGTCCTAGTTTATTGAATTTAATTACTAGAGAGCAATTTGGTGGTAGTGCTATGGAGGATGCCTCTATGCATCTTCATGATTTCATGGAAATATGTGATATGCAAAAATTTAAAAATGTGGAAAGTAGTGTTTTAAAACTGAAATTATTTCCTTTTTCACTTAGAGGAAAGGCTAAAGAATGGTTACTTTCACTACCTACATCTAGTATAAAGTCTTGGGATGATTTAAAAGAAGCTTTCATTAAGAAATATTATCCTCCCGTTAAAATTTTGCAAAATAGGAATAATATCCTCTTATTTAGGCAAAATGATAATGAACATGTAGCCATGGCATGGGATAGAATTAAATTAATGATTAGAACATGCCCATCACATGGAGTAAATGAATGGACCATACTACACTCTTTTTATAATGGTCTAAACTACATGTTTAGAAATATACTTGATTCTGCTGCTGGAGGTGTCTTTATGAGTAAAACTGTAGGAGAGGCTAAGAGCATATTAGAAAGCATATTGCAAAATTATAGTCAATGGAATACTGAAAGAGCACCCAATCCCACTAAGAAAATAAACTCAATTGAAGAAACCAATGATTTGTCTTCTAAAATGGACACTATTCTTGCTTTTATTAATAAACAAAATATGGAGAATGTGCCTTTGCAGGAGCTAGTTGGTAGTAATTCTGAAAGTGTGGATGTTAATTTTGTTAGGAATTATGGTAGCAATGGTTTTGGTAATTCTTACAATTCATATAGTAAACCTCCTTATGTGCCAAATAAACCTTTTGTTCCATATCCTAATGCTAATGAAAATAAGTGGAAGCCTTCTAGTGAAATTTCTAAATCTAATAAATTGCTTATGGAACAAGTTGCTAGTCACAAGTCTATGATACATGAGTTAAATAAGTCTATTGCATCCATTAGTAGTGATATTAAAGGATTGCAACTTCAATCTTCGAATTTAGATAAAGCATTGTCAAAATCAGCTGATAATCAAGCAACTCTATTAAGCATGTCAGCAGGAAAGCCACAAGCACAACCTAGTGTAGGAATGAATTCTATTACTATTGCTGCTCCTATTATTCAAAATATTGATCATATTGCTGAGAATACAAGTGAGCATATCCCTACTATCTTAGAAGAAACTTTGAATGAAATAGTGAAGTACCCTGAATATTTACTTCCATATATGTCTTATCTTGCTAGCAAAGATGAAATTAGTCCTCATGAATCAAGCATTCTAGCTAAATTAGAGAGTAAAGTAGAGGAAATTATGATGCTTACTGAAATTAAGGATCCATTGCTTGATTTATAAAAAAGTATCTTGCAAGAACTTATTGCTACTCTACAAAAATTTGCTAGTGATCCCACTATAAATGTTAATCAACCTGGATTTGGATCTTATATTGCTAATCATGTCTTGCAAGAAAAAATTGCTAGGTACAAGAATGAGGCCATGATACCTAATAAGCTTGCGGATGCATGGATCCCCAAGGTGCTAGTTTCAATTGGAAAAGAAATGCACCATGCTATGTTAGATCTAGGTTCTAGTGTATCGGTACTCTCTAAAGAATTGTATGAATTGCTAGAACTAGAAAATTTAGAAAAGTGCTCAAGTGAATTTGTCCTTGCTGATAACTCTACTAAATATGCTATAGGACAAGTAAAAGCTGTTATGATTGAATTGCACATGACTTTTGTACCCGTTGATTTCATTATTATGGATATGGGGGATAAATCCCCTAGTTCTATTATTTTGGGTAGACCTTTTCTTCGTACTACAGGTGCAATCATAGACTCCAAGGAAGGGAATGTCAAGTTTCAGTTCCCTCACAAGAAAAGCATGGAGCACTTCCCAAGGAAGAGGGGCACGCTGAAGAACAAGCTCCCTCACGAGCTTTATCCCTCTTGATTATCAAGTAAGTAAAGCCTAGCTATATGGCTATAAAGAAAGCGCTTTACGGGAGGCAACCCGGTTGTTTTTGTTTGGATTTTCCTAGTGTCCTCTTGATGTATCAAGAGATTAGTTTTTTGTTTTAATTCTGGAGTTTTCAATAAAGAGTCAAGTCAAACCCATTTGGACTTATAAGTTGCTATCCTAGTGCATGAAATTTCTGTTTCAGCACAAGTCTGCTCACCGTATGATTTTACGTTTTTTATTGGTATGTCGGATTGAGCTAATTTTTTAGTATGTTCTGAAACTTTTCGTCCTCTCTAAGCACACAAATTGTCTTACTTTTTTTATGAGTCTAGATTAGGGAAAAACGTTCGTTTTGCTGCTGTTGCTTTTCTGGACAGATTCGCGTTCTTTTGTTTTATGCACTCTTTGGCCTTGGGAATCGAATTTCCATGATTCTTTCAAGCAAGAGAGTGAACATGCAACATAATGAACCTTATTTTCTATCTACTGGAGCATTTCATTTGGAATTTTGCACAGAAAGCATGTGATTTGTTTGTCCTTGCTAATCTCACCCCACAGAAAAAGAATGGGAGAAACATGTTTTGTGAAGCTTTTTTCACAGGGAATAGAGGAGCTGCGCCTCAAGACATCCAAGAATGGTGAAAGCCATAAGCTTGGGGATGTGATGAACACCCCACTAGAGCTATACTCTTTTGGTTAGCACACGTCTACTTTCTGTTTTTCTAAGCAAATCATTTATCGTAGAGACTTGAAGCGTCTAGTTTTTGTTTTTATTTTTGTTTTGATAAGACCACCACCATCATTTTATATGAGATTGAGCTACTGGAGTTTGTGGTTGGAATGTATTGGATGCTAGTATTATGACTTGGAATAGGGATGCCATGGTTGATTTGAAGAGCTACATATGTTTGCATGATTTGTAGGCTTTTTATGTGTAGAAATTTGCAATAATGTTGTCTTGACCTATCTCTTATTCATGTCCTTGATGTTAATTGCTGGTTTATTTAGTTTTTCATGAAATGAGTAGTTCTATGTACATATGAATGCATAGTAGCTGGTCAACTATCTCCCTCTTGCTAGCCCAAAAATTTAAAAATTCCAACAAGTAAAAACTTGTTTCCAACACTCCTTAGCCAAGTATTTCCAGTGGGTCCACCATATCTTCCCATTAGCTTCATTGCTATTCCGAGTATGTTCACCATGTTATTGTTTTATTTATGTTCTAAATTAAGATATTCACTTTATTAATTGTCATGGGTTGAACTTGGGATAGGACTCTCACGAACTTTTGAAGGCACACTTTACTTTTTATGCATCTAATAAACATGACCCAATAATGGGAGCCACAAGTTTTGCGTTTCACAAGTGTGTGGTTGGGAGCTAGCTATAAACGTGTATCACCGGAAAGCTTTCAACATTGCACAAATTTTTTTTACATTTGGTTGATATCATGTACTTTTGATTTTGGACTCCTGCCATGCCGAAATGAAATAGAGGAATAGTAAGTTTTGATGAGTAAGTATCTATATGACTAGAGAAACGCATTGGGCCGCCAACCCAAGCCATGCTTTATCATGGTGGAAATTTACTTACAGCTTGAGTGACTCTACAACACATCCTATAATAAAATATGAAGCTATGCATAATAGTGAATGAAAATAAAAAGGATGATGAGTCTACTCCGTTTGTTCATCTTGTCATTGTAACATGGGCTTGTTTCCATGTAATGGGGCAAGAGGTACCTCTTTGCGGTTCTCTATGATGTCATTAATACTTATTATGATTGTACAAAGCTTATTAGGAATCTTAAGTTGAGTAATCATGGAGTAGGTTTTCACACTCACGGGGCATGAGGCTTTCAACCACCTTGTCATTCTCATTACTTCAATACTCACAATTTTAAGATGCTAGTGATAAAGGGGAAATTAGAGTCCTAGATCAATGGATACCACATTTCAATTATTAATTTTAGTTGAATAATTTAGAGGCTAAATAAGACTTGATCATGTTTTTCCTCTACTCAATTTTCTCCAAAGTGTCCACCATATTTCTATTTTCCATTATGCTATTCTTTGACCAATATAGGATTTTATTTTTCATTTTGTGTATGCATTTGGTCCATAGTGCTTTTATTTCATTATACACTTTGTGAACTTTCATGAAGCATCTTTGCTTGCATATTGATATTTCTTACAACATGAATTGTATATTGCTACTCATTTCTAGTATTAATCATTTGATTATATGTAGCATGAATAATCCTCCTTGATATCCCATGATTGTTTCAATATGCAAAGTCCATCTTAGTTTTATCACCTTCATACTCGAGGACGAGCATGGGTTAAGCTTGGGGATGTTGATGCATGTAAAATGCATACATGAACTTTGAATGTTATTACTTGTTTTTCCTACATATTAGCAACTTATATTCATGTTTTATAATGATTTGGGGGATTTTCTAAACAATCCCCCTTCTTTTGGTTCTAACCCTGTTTTTCCAGAAAACGTACTTTTTAGTGTTTCAGACTTTCCGGGAGCTTCGGGACTCCAAAAAGGGCAAGGCCAAAGAGCACGGTTCAGAATTTTCGAGACGAAGACCATGGGACAAAGTAGAGGGCCAAAAGGCCAACCAGGTGGAAAAGAGGACCCTCCATGCGGCCAGATTCCTTGGCCGCGTGTGGGGGCCCCCTTTTTGTCCCCGTGGCTCCGATGCCGTCGATCTTTCTTCTCCCGAGTGTCTCGTGACCTAAAAACGACTATATAAAGGGTCCCCTGGCCTTTTCGAGAAGGGGGCAGCGCCGAGAGACGAAACTACGAAACAGAGAGACAGAAGGCTGTCGCCGGAGAATATCGGAGGGGGGAAACGCCACCGGGATCACCCCCGGAGGGCTCCACCCCCTCCGGCGTGTTCATCATCAACATCTATAGCAAGATCAGCTCCATCTCTCCACTGTAATATCTTGAAAAACACGATGTATGATGCAATACTATATTCCCTTGATGTATTGTGTCTCCCCGTCTATGTTTGAGTAGTGAATTGTTCTTGGCAATGGTGAAATAGTTCGTTGATTGGTTGCATACAAGTTTGTTGTCTGCTATGATTGTCTTTATGTACAATATATGAGTGCACACATATGTTGGGGAATGCATGTAAGGTGATCACCGGTAGCATAATGGAGTGGTGGTGACTTGGGAGTGACAGTAACCTGAGACCGAGCCACAAAGTTAAGTTATTGGGGGATATATATAGGGGACCTTAGAACGTAAGGCTATGGTGGGACTTTGTGTCTTAATCAATCTTGTGCAGTCATTTACTTGGCCACATGATCCATCATAAGGGGCTGTAGATCATTTACTTGACTATACCTATTCATGGCTCCTTCCTAGAAGAAACAACTAAGACTAAAACATGTGCTTCACTAATTGTGACAACCACACGAACGAAACACCTATTGCTAGAACACTTGCTCCCTTGAGATACTTGAGATATTTGCTGCTTGCTACTTGTGAAACTTGCTTAGAAACTTGCTTTAGGATTACTTGCATTTTAAACTTGCTTCACTAGTTACTAGACAAACCACACTCCACGTCACTTGCTTTTAATTAGTTAGTTCCTTTTAGTCAAACTTATTGCTTTGCATAAACAGCCATATAAGAGGGTTATAGGGCTTTAGAGAATAGATAGCTTACCTTCAGCTCCTCGTGGGTTCGACACTCAAATACTTATCGAAAGGTACTACAATTGATCTCCTGCACTTGGGAGTCATCACTTTCCACTTTTTAATTGCTAAAACACATGGTTTTTTGTTGTAATTATGTGTGTTTTTTGTTAAGATTGTTGGCGAGTTTTGTTGCAAAGAAAGGAACATTAAAAAATGTTATATTATTATTTACTTGTTTTCGTAAATGTTGCAACAATTTGTTGCAATATTATAATTTTTTCGTACACGGGATACCTTTTTGTTGCAATACTCAGGTTAAATCACCAAGATATTATTTTTGCTGTAAATATAGTTAAAGTGGGGCACCATGCACTGCTAGAAAAGGGGCCAACCATCCCGATTTGTAAGGCCCATGCATCCCGGTTGTGCAACAGGGATGGGGCAGCCGTGAAAAATGGCCCAAACTTATTCGTCCCGGTTGTACCAGCACCAGGGATGCCTGGGGGTGGCCCATGTGACAGGGTGCGCAGGAGATGGCCAGGGACTATTCGTCCCGTTTCTTCCCACGAACCGGGATGAATGGCCCTTCTGCCGCGGCAGAGTTTTTATTTTTTCTCTTTATTGTTTTCCTTTTTATTTTGCGATCCCCATAGACCTCCCGGTAGCCCCTCCCTGGACCCCCCGGGATCCCATGAGAAGAGAGGAGCCCCGGTGGCCCCTCCCCGGATCCCAGGAGAAGAGAGGAGCCCGGTGGCCTTTCCCCGGACATCCCGGATCCCACGAGAAGAGAGGAGCCCCGGTGGCCCCTCCCCGGACCTCCCGGATCCAACGAGAAGAGAGGAGCCTCGGTGGCCCTTCCCCGGACCTCCCGGATCACACGAGTGAATAAGTAATGCATATATGTAGCAAAAGAAGGAACACTTATATTACAGAATCAAAGTATGTCGGGCATATTACATGACCGATGAATGAATTACAAAATCAAGTTCATCCCCAAGCGCGATAGTATTCTCCATCTACATTTAGGACCTCTGCATCTAAGAAGCCCGCAATTTCCTCCTGAATTGCTCGTATGCGGTCCCTTTGTAGAAGACCGTCCCGGAGCCGTTCGATCTAATATAAAGAAGAGTGGTCAATATATATTAATGAAACTAAGTAACTAAAATAGATGGTAATAGGAAAAATTGACAACTGACGTACATGAAGTTTGTTTAAATCTCCGCCCTTGTCACAGGTCGTCTGACGAATGAACTCGCAGACGTAATATCCACAGAAGTTATTCCCGTCTCCCTGTTGCAAGCACTTTACGAGAACATGGTTCCAATGAAAATAGTAATCAACCAACCATGATCATGGTATCGAAACTAGAATCAAGGAGATGTGCGGATCTAAATAGTAGTACTTACTTGCACAATTTCAAATGTAAGCTCCCATTTCCATTCACCCCTGGCCTTTCTTGTGAACCTCTTCCAAGCGCTGCCCGGGAAGGAAAAAGAGTTATTAATTACTTGATATCAGAAAATGAAACAAAGTAGTCGATATAGTGCCATATATAAAGATTGAAATTACCGCCGGATCATTTCCTTCATGTCCGCCCAGACCTCAAGGGGTTTACGTTTTAGGTCCATTACTAGTACTTTTCCTTTGTCAAGTTGGAAGATTAGCAGAATAAAGTGGAAGCTGCGCACGTATAACTCATTAATTATACACTGAATTGTGTCCACCATACATACCTACATGTGGTATTGAACTGCCACTCCAAGTAATTTGCTCATTTGTTACCTTTAAAACCTTCAAAAATTACTCCTGATTTGTGTTCGTGTTTTTGCTCATGAGGACGTAAATAGAGAATCTTTATCTCACTTGTTGATTGGATTTTTCACCCTGGACTAGTGGCTTCATCCGCTTATCCAATTGATAGAAGAGCTGGCAGCGGGGTGCCCAGCCCCAAATTAATACACACAAAATCTCTTCACTATTTTTTCCCCTGATTTATCAGTCAAAACATAATTGTGTAAACAAAAGAGAAAGAGGGATGACCTTCTATACCAGTTGCGTCCTTCATATGGGAGCCGCTCTTGTGAAATCTAGTTGGCTTGTGACGTACTGTATTTTCTGTTTACCATTCGTTGACATTAGCATACATCTCCCAAAATATAGACACTCAGTGTCAAACTTTTAATACCTCTGTTTAAATAAATAAAATCTCTAGCACATGAGTGATTCTTGCTTCCCTCTGCGAAGGGCCTTTATTTTACTTTTATGTTGAGTCTTCATCTTCTAACTTTATGCACAGTTGAGAGAGCATTTTTGCCATTCTGATTTTTTATATGCATTTGTCCCAGAAACATTATTAATTGATTCATGATGTATTATTGCTTGTTCTCAAATTATTTGTTCTAGTCTTCCTCATGAACTTTGAAGGTGTCCTGGCATTTATGTTTTGCTCCACTCTTAAGGACTAGCGAAATACCACTTTGCCATGCTTTCTCTATACTTGAAACAAACATATATCTTTCTTTGCATTGTTATTCATGATCTTTTATTTGAGTTACTTCTCATGATGCAAAGTGATTGCTATGCTTTATTATTAAAGTTCTATTTGTCATGTTTGTGTTAAAGTTCTATGATCTCAGCTTACATATGCTTTTACATTTTTATGATCAAGTTTTGTGCGGTAGCATGTCACCTCAGAAAATATTTTGTTTTATCGTTTACCTACTCGAGGAAGAGTAGGAACTAAGCTAGGGGATGCTTGATACGTCATAAACGTATCCCTAATTTATGATGTTCCATGTTGTTTTCATGTTATTTCCCACATGTTTGCTATACACTTTATGCCATTTTTATCGATTTTCCGGACTAACCTATTGACAAGATGCCACAGAGACAGTTCCTTGTTTTCTCCTGTTTAAGTTTCAGAAAAGTTGTTCTAGAAATATTCTCGGAATTGGAAAATTCGAAGCCCGGAAGTCTTAGAAATCCCGGAGGGTCCAGGAAGTCCCGAAGAGCCCCGGAGGGGGCCACGCCATGGGGTGCGCACGGGTCCCCCTGGTGGCGCCATCTGGTGGTGTGGCCCCCCTGGCCACCCCCCGGTATCGCCCTTTCGCCAATATATACTCCCCCGAGGGAAAACCCTAAAGGAATCGACCTTTTCCACAAAATACATCCGTAGCTCCGCCGCCTCCGCCGACAAGTTTCGGGGGATAGATCTCTGTTCTGGCACCCTGGCGGGACGGGGAGGTGCCCTCGGAACCCATCTCCATCAACTGCACCGCCATCTCCATCGTCGTTGCTGTCTCCTATGATGAGGAGGGAGTAGTTCTCCCACGAGGCTGAGGGCTCTACGGTAGCTATGTGGTTCATCTCTCTCTCCCATGGTGTGATCTATCAGTGATCGTGAGCTTTGTAATCTAGTTGAATAAGTAGAGGTTACTCTTCATCTTGTGCTACTCAAGTGTTTTATTAATATGAACTTTGGAGTCACCTTGTCCCGTGGTGTGAAGGTGACAGTGTGCACATCGTGTGTGTCTCCTCTATGAATTGTGGTGTTTGTCTAGTACCTTCTAGGGCGCTCATAGTGACAGCGTGGGGTTAACTAGACATGGAAATGCTTACTTTAAGGAATGCTTTTTGCAGCCCTATGCAATGATTAATGTTCGTTATCCAACCGGAGAGGGTTAAGAGTAGCATAGTGAAGAGAAGATATTTAGTTATTCAATTATGTGATCTTTGTTGAGAGTGTCCACTAGTGAAAGTAGGATCCCTAGGCCTTGTTTCCAAGCATTGAAACACCGTTTTCCACCTGTCGTGCTACATGTTTGCTTGCTGCCATATTTATTTCAGATTGCTATTATTACTTATAACCATCCATATTACTCGCATTTCACTATCTCTTCGCCGAACTAGTGCAGCTATATACCTGACAAGTATATTGGGTGTGTTGGGGACACAAGAGACTTCTCGTATCTTAATTGCAGTGTTGCTTGAGAGGGATATCTTTGACCTCTACCTCCCTGAGTTTGATAAACCTTGGGTGATCCACTTAAGGGAAACTTACTGTTGTTCTACAAACCTCTGCACTTGGAGGCCCAACACTGTCTATAAGAATAGAAGCGTGCGTAGACATCACTTCCCTCTACGAAGGGCCTTTATTTTACTTTTATCGTGAGTCTTCATCTTCTTACTTTATGAACCAGCTAAGAGAGCATAGTTTCCATTCTGAGTATAATGGGCATAGTCCCAAAATTTATTATTGATTGATTCATGATTTGTGGTATTGCTTGCTCTCAAATTATCTATATATAGTCACCATTTAAAATTTGAAGGTGTATTGGCATTTATGTTTTCTACCACACGAAGGGCTAGCTGGATACCACTTTATTATGTTTTTCGTTATGATTGAAACAAACGTATCACTTTCAATGTTTCATTTTTCATTTTCTTTTCTTTGTGTTACTTTTCATGTGCAACATGGTTGCTTAGTTTACATTAGTTAAAATAATATTTATAATGCCTTTGTTAAAGTACTTTGATCTCAGCCTTGTAATTCTTTTACATAACGTTGTTCAAGATTTATGTTAGCTCCATGTCATCTCAAAAATTATTTTGCTATCACTTACCTACTCGAGGACGAGCAAGAGTTAAGCTTGGGGATGTTGATATGTTGCAAACGTATCTATAATTTTTGACGCTCCATGCTTGTTTTCTATCCAATACCCCTATGTTATTTATATGTTTTCACATTTTCCCCTTCATTTTTCACATGTTTTCACCGACTAACCTATTAACAAGATGCCCCATGCATGTTGATGTTTTTGCTATTTTTCTATTTCAGAAAAGTTATGGCGAAAATATTCTTAGAAAGGGCTGAAAATCCACGGAGATCAATTTTTACCTGGAACAAAGACAGAGTCAAAAGGAGAGACTGAGGGGGTGCCAGGGGGCCTCCAGGAGGGCACCAGTCCAGGCCTCTCTCTTGTCCACGCCTGGTAGGCTCCTCAGGGCCTTGGCCACCGCCTCACGTCCTGCCTTCACTTATAAATTGCCCTTAACCCTAAAAATCATAGGGACAGAGTTATTTTCCATGAAACACACAAAGAGGCGCCGTCACCTCCAAAGTCCAATCTATGACTTCTACGGGGGTCGTAGGCCTCTACATCACCATGATTGCCTTCAGACAGATGTGTGAGTAGTTCATATCGGGACTACGGGTCCATAGCAGTAGCTAGATGGTTGTTCTCTATGTTATTCCTCCATTTTTAGTGTCTTGTGAGCTTCCTCACATGATCGTGAACACCATTATGTAATTTTGTATGTTGTGTTTGCTAGGATCCGACGAACCATGAGATTATGATTATTTTGTTCATGTCAATCTGAGATGTTTCACTTATATTTGTAGAGAGTTTTAATCTTGTCTTGCAATGCTCTCCGGTGTTTATGATTACCTTGGCCATGTAGTTGTTTTCACCTTGAAGAGAGGGTTTATATGCTAGATAGTGGGTTCATGCCTCATTGTTTCCTGCGCTCGAGTGACAAAAATGTGCGGGGCAAGGATGTGTTGTTGCCACTAGGGAGAAAACAGCGGTGCTCTTGTCTACGGATGAGAACCAATGCTTACATTACGTATTGATCTTAACGCATTTGTCAGTTGCACACATAGGCATCGCTTCGTTGCCGCAACTTAATACCGAGTGATTTGTTGGATAACTTTCTTGAGGTGGAATTTTAGATAAGGATGCACGCTTGATAGCGGTCCACATGTCTTGACGTAATGCCTACAATGTTAGCACCCGTGCACTTTATCTCTTCATAATAGTATAGTTATTTGTTCATGATTTGTCAATTGCCCAGCTGTAATTTGTTCGCCCAACCTGTTTGTTTCCTTCGGAGAGACACCACTAGTGAACCTATGGTCACCGGTCCTATTTTTCTCATATTTCAAACCTTCTTTTAAGCACTTTCATTCTTGTTTCCATAATGTTCCTTTCTTTACTTTTATTACTATATAAGACTCTATAGTTTAATTCTACTTTTTCAGCAAGACCGGAAGATTGACAACCTTCGGGAAAGTTGGGGCAAGAGAGAGTTTGTGTTTGTGTGCAGGTTCCATGCTCCCGTGAACTACACACCAGTACTTTTCTAGCGCCCTTGATAAAGCAACCTTATTCAAGACTATGAAGTCCTACTGGTTCAATATCTCTGGTTCTTTATTAGGGAAAACTTACTCTAGAGTACAACATACCTTCTGCTTGGGTTCTCCCAACGAGCGTGTGATCACATCCTCGTCACGCACATTTGGACATGGTGTCACGTGAGTTTTTCAGTCATTCGGGTGGCAGCTAAATTTTAGGATAGAAATTTAGTAGCTTTTTCAGATGGGTGACACATGTCGCAACCATGTAGACCTATGATTTGTAATAAGATACTGAATTGAATACTTAAATAAAGTAATAAAAATGTGTATGCATCATTTTGATGGAGAGGCGGGGGCTTTCCCATCTCTAAAAAAAGACAGTTGACAACATAATGTTAGGCCATCGATTGTTTGTTCCTGTGCATTGGGAGAGGGCAAAATCTGTTTGCATAAGTCGGCAAGTGAACTGAGAATTCAACCTACTTTCGCAGAACACAACGCCTGGTTGCTAGCCTCGTCACGCCATGCTCCATCAGTGAGAAAGATGTCACACATTGTTGTTTGTGAAATCTTGAATGTGTCGGGCACTCCTTTAGTATTCTATGGACAACATGGTGATGTTTTCCATCTAGTGTTGTTTTTCTGATTGCTACATTGGTGCTTCAAATCTTATCTTCATACTTCTGCATTTTTTTCATAAACACTTGTATTTTTTAATTCAAAGGGTTGTTGCCCAATTTTTCTTGCTGTTTTTCCATCATTTTCCTCCCGAAACTCTTGACGAGGTGGGAACACGCATAATATGTGTCCTTGATGGTGCAGGACTTGCACTCGTTGGGAGACCCCAAGAGGAAGATTTGATGAGCACATCAGCAAGTTTCCCTAACAAAAGAAACCAAAGTTGAATCGACCAGCAGGAGAAAGAAGCAACTTCCGAAGGTTGATGCAGCTGAGGTGGCAGGGCGCACTACTGATTCAGCATCAACGTGGAACCTACACAACAGAGTCAATTCACTTTGTCCCAACGAAGCAGTGAGGTTGTTAATCTCACCGGTTTTGCTGAACACAAAGAGGTTAAACGTATGGTGTGGAAAACATTATGAGAACAATATGAAAATAGTAGTAGCAGTGTGAAAATAGTGGAAATAGTGGTTGTATTATCAGTATGAGAAAATGGACCGGGGTCCACAGTTCACTAGAGGTGTCTCTCCATAAAAGATAGCTAACATACGTGGCGAACAAATTACAGCCGGGCAATTGATAGATAAATAAACATGCATGACATGATGATTACTATGAGATTCATGCGGGCATTACAACAAGATACATAGACCGTCATCCAATTGCGTCTATGACTAATAATCCACCCTCCGAATATCATCCGGACGAACGTTGGGTATTAAGTTGTAAGGAACAGATAATCACAGTAAGCAAAGTGTGTAATGTAAACAATGTAAAAATCGTTGTTTTCTCCCTAATGGAAACAACACATCCTCCATCCATCACGTTTCTGTCACTCAAGCACAGATGCAAACGAGGCATGAACCCACTATCAAGCATAAATACTCCCTCTTGGAGTCACTAGCATCTACTTGGCCAGAGCATCTACTAACAACGGAGAGCATGCAAGATCATAAATAACATACACATGAAGATAACATGATAGATTGATAATCAAGAGACATAGCATTCAATAATCATCGGATCCTAGCAAACACAACATGTAGCATTACAATAAGATGATCTCGGTCATGTGAGACAGGTCACGAGATCTAAACATGAGGCATACAGAGGAGAGGACAACCATCTAGCTACTGCTATGAACCCGTAGTCCAAGGATGAAGTACTCGCACATCACTCCGGAGGCGGGCATGGTGGTGTACAGCCCTCCGGTGACGAATTTCCCTCCCGACAGGGTGCCGGGGAGAACTCCAGAGCCCTCCCGATCTCGGGTTGACGATGATGGTGGCCTCGGGTGTTTTTCGTGGAAAAGTCGTATATTTTTAGGGTTAACTATCCGAGGGGGTAATATAGGCAGAAGGGCGATGGCGGTGGGCGCCCTAGGGGCCCACACCACCCCCAGGCGAGGCCAGGGGACGCGCCGCCCTATGGTGTGGCCCCCCTCCGGGCCTCTTCGGGACTCCATGGTACCTTTCGGAATTCTAAGACTTCTGGGCTTGTAATTTTCCAATTCCGATAGTATTTCCAGAACAACTTTTCAGAAAACAGGAACTGGCTCTGTGGCATCTTGTCAATAGGTTAGTACCGGGAAATCGATAAAAATGACATAAAGTGTAAGGAAAACATGTAGCATATAGGATGAAAACAACATGGAACATTAAAAATTAAGGATATGTTTATGACGTATCAGTCCTCCTAAAGTGTATAATGAATTTGATAAAAGAAACTGGCATAATTATGCCTCTGCGGTAGGTTAGCCAAGGTTTTGGTTCACGGTGGGAAAATTTTACCAACGGTTGTTGTGATTTCCGGGTACCACAGTTAGTGAAAAATCCCGACCGATTATGGAACAAAGTAGAAAATCAAAATTCAAAAAAATTCAAAATTTGGTCCCCAAAAGGAAAATTTATCGGGGGTTCTAAAATTCAAAAGTTTCTAAAATCTTAGACTTTTTTGCACAGTATGACCATTTCAGGGGTGTTTGGGATATCCAATTATAGGCGGATTTCCCAACCGGTAACCAAAACGTTGAGGCAAACACATGCATGATCAAAGAGGAAAAGTGGATGAAGTACCCACTGTTGTGTTTCCACATTTATATTAATTGGTGAGACTTGGGGACACATGAATGCTTTGTTCTACATATTACCCTTAGTTAATTTTTATGAGACAATGGAGCAAAACAAACAAGTGTATGGCTTACCAATATTCATAATATTTTAATCTTTATGCTCTTGGGTCTCAGAAGTACGGAGGAATACGATGGATTATAATGGTGGCCATCAATCTCGAGATAGAATCGCAAGTGTATCCGTAGTTTTATGTACAATAAGCCATGCAGTAAGCCAAGCCTTTTGTATGTAATTTATGTACATGCTTTGGGGCATTCAATTTCCATTTGAATATGTATAAGTTCTTTCAAGATCGAGCCATATATGAATTTCCCCATTCACTTTGCAACACTTTTATTGCCAAATTGTGTGGATACTACGACTGAATGAGGTCCGATGAATACACGTGAAGTTTATGATACTTATAAATGAGCTTAGGATTTTATATATTGCTTAGTGTTTTTGGGTGTAACACTGCACACAAGTTCATACTCAAACACCTAAATAAAGAGCAATATCATGTTCTCCTTTTCTGAACTTTATTTTATGGGAAAATGAACTTTGTTACCCTAGGCTCAACACAAAACTAAGGGTTCACACAAACAATGAAATACAAATACAAAGAAGAATTTTTTGGATAAATGCGTTAAGAAAAGTGGCAAGTTACATACTCCCTCCATCGCTGAAAATAAGGAGTATGTTTTTAGTCAAATTTCAGAGTATAATAAGTTTGACTTAGAAACTTCCACATCACTACTAGAGAAAAGCCTATAGGAGGAAATAAGGGCTCGAGGCGCATATTTTCATAATGCGCCTCCTATATATTATGCGAGGCGCATTTCCAAGATATGCCTCCTATAATACATATATAGGAGGCGCATTTCCAAGATGCGCCTCCTATAATGTAAGTATAGGAGGCGCACTTCTATAATATGCGCCTCCTATATTTCGTGTGGGCCCGGGTGGCTTCTGAGACGCGCTAGTTATAAGAGGCGCACTCTAAAATGCGCCTCGGGTAATCTATAGGAGGCGCAGTTATGCTATATGCGCCTCGTGTTCACCAAATTAGACACGCACCGTGCCCTTTCCCCAATCCCCATTCTTCCCCAATTCGATCTCTCCCACACCCACTGCAGACACGACGGACCGCCGCGCTCTCCCGCTTCGCGCAGGGCCACCCGTCCCTCGCCGTCTCCCACAACACCGCGCCCGTCCTCCTCACCGCCGCCGCGCCAAGGACCCTGCACGCGCCTGCGCCGCCCGCCACTTCCTCCGTCGCGTCCTCATTGCTGCCGCCCCCCACGCCGCTCCCTCGCCACCAGCCGCTCCCGCAGCGGCAGCACCAGCACCAGCAGCAGACGCAGCCTCCCCCTGCCGCTACTGCTGCTTCGGTCAGGGTCGACAACAGGGATCCCAGGATGCGCCGCCTCAAGGTCACGCACATCCTGTCGGACTCCAGCGTCGCCAGCCCGGCGCAGTCGTCCTTCCGGAATTACCAGTGTTTGTCTCATCTTCCCGTGGTTCGAGAGGCCCAGCATCTACGACGTCCGCGCCCGACCCAACCTCGTCGAGAGCACCTCCGGGAGCAGGGATCTCCAGAAGGTAACCTTTTCTTCTCCGGATACTTCGACTCTAGTGTGCAGATTTGATGCCTGGCGTGTGGGTATACTTCTAAATCTGCACGCCATCGATCTTTTTGGGACCCCAAGGAAGGTGTCTGCTCTTGGTAGCACACATACTGGTCTGTTATTGTAGATTGTACGAGGATTGGGCCCTTGTGTAGTGGTCAGGAATTTGGACATATGGATAGGAACTTGGTACAGTTTCATTTCTTAGTACATTCTGTAGTTCTAGCATGCAAGGGGATTGGATAGTTCTGAATGTTCAGCAATTTGAACATGGCTATGGCTTACCTGCCATTGAATGATTCATTAGGCCAAGTCATTTCGATTTAATGCACCTGTGATATCATACATCATTCATGTCTACTGCTCTGTGAACACGTTTTAACTTATTATCTTTTAATCAGTCGGCAGTAGTCGCAAGTAATATTCATGCTTCATCATTATATGTTTCCATCATCATCTAAGAGGATCCACTTATACTTTAATCAAGTTAAATCTTGCCGCCCATGTGAATTTATTGTGGTCTTGTGTGTAGAAATGTAAATGCAGCTGTCTTGTTTTGCACTTCTGATTGAAAGTAATATTTGCAAAACTAATCCTTTCATATAATCTAATGCCCACTTGATAACTTGTACAGGTGAAAATTGGTCTCCGTGTCCTTACACGCCCCATGCCAGAGAAGCTACCAACCATGTACAGGACCCTGGGGGAGAACTATAGTGAGAGAGTTCTGCCTTCAATCATTCATGAAACACTCAAAGCTGTGGTTGCACAATACAATGCCAGTCAGCTCATCACACAGAGAGAGGTACCATTTCATCATGTTTGTAGTGTGCACATGTATTTTCATGATACAGTAGAAAATAGCGCTTCTTGCTTTGTGGATACTGGAATAACTTCTCCTTTATCTATTGGCAGGCTGTGAGCAGGGAGATCAGGAAGATTCTGACAGAGAGGGCCCGGAATTTCAACATTGCTCTCGATGATGTGTCCATTACCAGCCTCAGCTTAGGCAGGGAGTTCACTCATGCCATTGAAGCCAAGCAGGTTGCTGCGCAGGAAGCTGAGCGTGCCAAGTTCATTGTTGAGAAGGCTGAGCAAGACAAGAAAAGTGCAATTATCAGGGCACAGGTAAGCTAAACAGAAAACTAGATGGATGTTTTTTCGTATGGCTTGACGTACTATTTCTGCTCACAGTTCAGTGATATTTACTAGAGGCAGAGTTCCTTATGTCTATAGCTTTATGTATCTCATTACACTTCTGGAGTTTAACAAATCTTTAGCCTATTGCTAGCGGCTAGTCTAGTTGTTTTTTTCATTTCATTTGTTGAGTTTATGATTGGATAATTTGTGACCACATATGTCTTATGTTCATAGATTCACGCTTCCAGTGGTATGTTGTTCGTATGAGTTAAAATAGTTTCAGAATTAACCTATTTGGTATGTTTCTGTTTCAGACTTTCAGTGTGTTGTTCATAACACTGAACATAGTTTCATACTTTCATTGGTATGTTAGTTTCAGAGGACCATAGTTTCGGACTTCACCTATTTGCTAAGTCGTAGTTTTAAACTTTCAGACCTCACCTGCTTGCTATGTTCGTAATGTCAGACTCACAGTAGCTTACTAGAGTTAATTTACTAGTGGGTGTCTTCATAGCTTCATATATTTCACTGCATTTGTTGAGTTTGGGAGCACTTTAGCCTCACACGGGGGAGGTTTATATGTTCCATTTGTTGATTTTGTAAGCACTTCAGCCTAACACTGGTACTTTTTATATGTTCCGTTTGTTTAGTTTGGTAGCACTTTAGCCTAAAACTGTCAGTTTTATATGTTCCCTTTGTTTAGTTTGGGAGCTCCTGAGCCTTACAATGAACCAAACACTGGTAGTTCTATACATTTCGTTTTTTTTAAGTTTGTGATCACCTGATCCAAACAATGTTTGTTTTACATGTTTCATCTGTGTAGTTCAAGAGCACCTGATCCAAACGCTGGTAGCTTAATACTACGTTTCATCTGTTCAGTTTAAGAGCAGCTGAGCCAAACACTGGTAGTTCTTATACATTTCATTTGTTTAGTTTGTGATCACCTAAGCCAGACACTGTTTGTTTTACATGTTTTATCTGTTCTAGTTCAAAAGCACCTGATCCAAATACTGGCAGTTTTAATTCCATGTTTCATTTGTTTAGTTTAAGAGCACCTTTGAGACAAACACCGGCAATTTTGTACATTTTGTTTGAACTGCGCATGATAATGTTCAGGTAAGTGGCAGTCCCCCACTGTGCAAGTTAGCTTTCCAAGATGTTTATAAACATTGTACCCATACTCTGAAAGTTAGCTTTCTAAGATGTTAAGAAACATTATACTCATGACCCGATTGCGTCGTGGCATGTTCATAATAACAGTCTTTTTTCTTCACAAGGTTTGGGAGTAGAGGAAGACATCCTTGATATATCCTGGCACCATGACATGCTGGCATCTACCACAAATGGAACATCATGCTGAAGAGGTGTTGGGAAAACTACCGAAGAAATGATTTGAACTCCCCGGTAGAATTAGTACGAGAATGATGTATTTGATAGTTTACTCCACATTGGGATGCTTTCATCGATTGTTTTATAGTTTGTACTAGGTTAAGATTTGTCAAAATTTCCGGGTTGCATGTTGTACTATTGACTGATATTAACAAGAATTTCTCCTCGGAGACATATCAGACAAGTATCTTGGAGATGTATATATGACCGCGATGAAGAAATTCGATTGTTTGACGTGATTTATGTTGAATCAATAAAATATTTACACCCCCGTTGCAACGCAAGGACATTTTGCTAGTGCAAGAAACAAAATCATGAAAAAAAAATCGCAAATTTTAAATTCGAAAATGTTATAGGAGGCGCATATTGAGAACTATAGGAGGCGCATATGAGGATATATAGGAGGCGCATTTTGGTGCATATTCGAGGCGCATTTCAGAATGCGCCTCCTATAAGTTATAGGAGGCGCATTTTGAAATGCGCCTCCTATAAGTTATAGGAGGCGCATTTTGAAATGCGCCTCCTATACTTGCAAGTATAGGAGGCGCATTTCAAAATGCGCCTCCTATAAGCCAAAATATGCGAGGCTTGGCGTTCGAGGCTCATTCCATATGCGCCTCGAATAACAAAAAAACGAGCCTCCAATAATCTTTTCTCTAGTAGTGCATATGACATAACTTCTATTCTTCGATTTATCTATACATAAGTTCCCATAAGTTGCAGGTTTCAAATTTTCAGAATGTGTATGATTCAGTTAAAAAAGAATGACAGTGTTTGGCTCATGAAGAAACTAGCCCTCAAAGCGGGCAGAAGTTGGATTGACAATTATGTGGCCAAGTAATCCTCACTTTCCCAATTATTTCACATAAATCTGTAAGCAGGAGCAGGTGGAAATGTATATGAAACAAAAAGTTTGGCAAGGAAATCTGTTGCACCAAACAATGACACCTTAATTTTTACCACGGAATCTATAACCAGTAAATAACAATTTCGAATATAGGAGAACAACTTATAACCAGCAAATAAACATTAAAACTTATTTTCTAATTATTTATTTTCTATCACATCGTTATTTATAATTGTCGGTCAATAAAGGCAAGTACTCCATACTCATCAGCGTCTCAAAGAAGTCAATTTTTTCTGACTGGTTATTACAGTCAATGACTCTCACAGAAGAAATGTCCATGCTTTGCCATCAGGGAGTTAGGAGGCAATGTCTTGTGTCACTGTCAACGTCGGAAAAAAATAATGGTTAACGATGTCTAGTCAGAATGGAAACACAGAACATACAAGTTATGATAGTTCCAGAAAAATAATAGCTTGGTGCTAGAAAACTCATAGACAATATGTGACTGTGCAACAACACATGCATGACAGGTCTCAGGTCTAGAAAACAATGCATGACCAAACTGATGAATTTGTTAGTACAATGCAGAGACATCTTTACCCAATATAAATTGGTGAGCCGGCTAGGCAGAGACTTGGCATGGTTTATTTCTTGTATTACTCTTATTAATTTGTTCTTAGTTTGCTACCTTTATTATCATTCTTAATATTTGTTATAGATTTCAAAACTTAAAAAGAGTTTATGTGAGATATTCGAGAGGACCAAACATACATGCCACCGATAGACGTTAACAATATGGGAATGTACAGGGGCGGAGCTAGGGCGTGGATTTTTTATATACAAGTTGTTGGTGGGTTCTCTAAAAACATTTGAAGTAGACGAAAGGAGTTCCCATATTTGTTATTATTTTGTTTATCGCCTTTTGAAATGAAAATTGAGAGTTGGTTTTTGGCGATGAAACCCGCGGAAATTTATTTGTGCAATTGCAACAATAATCTCAGTTATAATGTAATTTGGTATGTGGAGAAAGAAGAAATAAAGAAGTTCAATAACACTCAATTCGTTTTTGATTCATGAAAATAGAAGAGTATAAACACTAAATACAACACTGTAACTAAAAATAATTACATTTTATTTCACTGAATTTCTCTGGTTGATTTTATAGGTTATGCAAAATAGGAGGTTTGATGATCAATTTCTTTGGTAATTCATATATCATTTCGGTAATTACTTGGTCGTCTCATTTTGTTATCATATTGTGTCATTCGTTCCTTAATATGTTTCATGGAGAAACGAATTTTTTGGCCCGTGGAAAAAAGACAAAGTATCTCATGGTTTGTGTGAGCCACCGAAAATTTCTCCTTATGCGGGGCAATATAAAAAATAGATTTAAGAAAATTTCGTGTCGCGCACATGCTTTTGTATGATCTATGCGTGGAATTTTGTTTCAGATTTTTTTTACATTTACTAAGGGGTTTAATGCATTTTCGAAAAGTGGGTGCATATGCCACTGTGTTCAACCTATCCACCCTCTGGTTGGTTACTTTTTTTTCTAGCTCTACCCCTTGGCGTCTATGCTAAGATCCCATAAGGGCAAGTACATTGGGGGTCGCTTATATGGGCGCTTACAAGAATAAAAATAAAGATCACAAAATTATATTATGGGCTAAGAGTCTGAGCCCACAACGCATAGCCCTTTGTTTGGTTGCTACCCACCACTTCCATCGCTAAGAGAACTGCATCACACGGGCAAAGAGGAGTCTTAGCGCCTGGCGCTCTATTTCGCGTCGACGCTTGAGTGAATCCCAGAATTGGATGGGATTTAGGCCTGTCTTTGTGTGGAAAGCATATAGGCACTTGCAAAAAATTTGTATGTTCAAATATCAATCAAGCCATAACCAAACTAAAGAGTGACATTTGATTTTTTTTTTCTGTGTGTGTGTGTGTGTTTCTTAACAAGTTAATCGTTACGTGCAATGGTGATATACTGATATTTGCATTTTTGGTTTCCCCGCGAACCACATGGCAGGTCATGGAGCGCCAGCCGGCCTTGCCCCCACCATGCAGCAGAAAACTAGAAACCACTTGAAAGAAACATGCGACATGGTACGGTGGGAGTCCAGCTTGAGAGAAATTGGGAACAATTTGCTCTTGCTTGTGCTGCATCGCGTTGCAACGGTTACAACCGGGGTAATATGATTTTGCTGTGAAGTCTGGCTGAACAAGTGGATCTTTGATGTTGTCGCGACGTGCCGTGTGATTCTGGGACTATTATGGTTTGTAACAAGCTGAGGGAAAATAATTATACGAGACCTGGTCTACAAATTCAGCCTCGTGGAGCTGAGCAGTTGTAACACTCCAATTTGCCTCCTATAGGAGGTAAGACTAGTATTCGATCAGACACGTGGTATTTTTCGCAACGAAAAATTACACATTTATATAGTAGTAAGACCTTTGTAACAAGAAAAGAAATATTTAACAGATTACTTCGCTTAAATCATCCTATACAATACACGAAACGATGCCACATTTCTAGCCATTCTTGGACGAGAAGAAGCGGTGTAGCTTGGCCGACATCTCTGGGAAGACGCGAGTCGGGCGGTAGTCCTTGGTAAGGCAGACGATGGTAGCAGTTGCATCCAGGACGAGCTGTGCGCATGATCACGAATCATGAAGTTAAGCAAGAACCATCTGAAGACATCGGTCGACAATACGAATCCAGGACGCGGAGTAATATTTATGTGGTGATTGACCGTACGTACGTACCTTCCGTTCCGGCAGTGTCTCTATCCGGTGCTCGGCAAAGATCCTTACACCCTTGATCCGCGCCAGCCTCACCTTGACAAGGAACTTGTCGCCACGCTGCAGGTATTAACCACACATGTGTATATCAATCACACACAGAGGGTGATAACGAAATTCGTATGGTGCTACGTGCCGCTAGCTTACCCTTAGAGGCGTGTAGTACTTGAGGTTGAGCTCCGAGAGCGCCATCGCCTTGCCGGTGGATATGACCCAGCCCTGGCTGATGCCAAGGATCACAAGCAGCTCCTCTCGAGCTGTATACATATTAAATATTTATATTTAGAAACTCATTATATTTGTAGTGACAATATAGATAGAGATATAGTGAATTGACCTTTTTCGAGGTAACTGGCGTAGATGGCATTGTTGACAACTCCATACTTGTCAAGCTCGCTGTCTTGGACTGTCATCTCTGCTTCGAAGTATTTGTCGGCCCTATTTGATCATTATTGAACACTATTAACTAATTGTAACGTCATATATATATGTGGTTATGTGCTCTCAAACTACCCCCAAAAAAAGTAGTCAGGCAATGGTTTAGGGGCTGGCCCGGCTGTAACCTGAGTTTGGCATCCAGCTGCTGGTTATCAGTACAGATGAATTCACCAAGGGCAGTGTGGGTGGAGGCAGCGAGCAGAGGCCAACTGAGATGGTGGCGCTCTCCGGGAAGTGAGGGCCGCCGACGGAGGAGCACACCGGAGAGAGGCTGAGTTCTAGCTCCAGCACTTGCTGCCAGGGGCAGTAATGGTGGGTGGGTGGTTTGAGATGAGGGAACAGTCCCAGCTGATGGGTGCAACATGGTGAAGATGCTTGCTTGCTGGCTACTGGGCGCTACACGTACTGGATCTTATATAGGGAACTTCCGGTTGTTGGCCGGCTGCCCACGTCCACGTCCGAAATATTCTTCCCAACGGCTAACATTAATCGCTCATACTGCCAACCAAAAAAGGCTAATGTTCCGGGACGTGGCATTGCTGTCAACTGCCTACCACATTTATGTTCATTCTCGATCGTTCTATCTATCTGTCACAATTCCCTTTTCCTGTGCGACTTCAATTCAATTTCTTTCCATAAAATGCTTTTATTAAACTCAGCTGGTTCTTTTATTTGGGGTAAATATATCACTGACCAGTGACCACCTGCTCTGATGATGTACACAGACTCTCGCAAATAGGTTTCAGTGCTCCAAAGGCTAAAGAGTAGACCATAAGCGGAGCCAATGCTACACTGGTAAACAATCTTATAAGGAGAGGAATTGCACAATTAAATACCATACCATTTCTACATACCTATCGTGACAATATTAAGGCTACCACTCCCACCAAAATATATTTATAAATCTAAGTGGTGCATAATAGCTAGTTCGGAACCAGTTGGATGACTGGCCTTATAGAATGCCAATTTCCACCGAAAGAATATGTGTTTAACAGTGTCATCATCACGACAGAAAACAACACTTTAAACCTCCTTGCTAGTTGTAATTTGTGAGGTTATCCTTGGTAATAAGGATGCACTGCGAAAATTACACGTAATATTTTCTGATTTTGAGAAGTACCTTTATTTTTCAAATGTATATGTTATTGTTAACTGGTACATCTGAATGTATAAGCGCTCTGTACATGGAATCTACCGAGAATTTCCATTCTCATGTAGGACTTGGCAGCATTTGCCGCTCTGTTGCGACAATAGGACCATTGCTACCGCCCTTCATGGGCACTCCATGCCGCAAGACGAGGCCCGATAAATCCCACATGAATGCCACATTAGGTGGGGATGTTCCTACCACCTCAGGAATAGTATCTCTTTTGTGACGAGCAATATGGTATAGATCTATAAACTGTTCCGAGAGCACTATAAGAAATATGACCTTCAACCACATCTTGCCCCAATAACACAAGTAGAAAAACCCCTATAGGTTTTTACCTCTAGTCCCCAATAGCTATCGAACCGGGACCAGAGGGGGAGGGGAAACCGTTCGCCTCACCTCGAACCCTTTTAGTATCGGGTCCTAAGACGGACCGGACTAAAAGTGGTCAGGCAACCGTTCGACTGGCCCGAGACCTTTTAATCCCGGGTCGTAATATTTTTGAGGAAAACAACGGAGGGCGAACAGCCCACCTGAAATTTTTTATATTTAAAATCAAGCGACAGCAATTTTACAAGGGGGGGTTTACAAGCCATAAATTAGGCGGGGAGCGACGAGCACCAGGCCGAGAGGGGGGTACAATCTAGGCGGCGAGGCGCCCTAACAACCCACAAACGGAGGTGTTCGCGTACAGCGTCGAAGAAACCAGGGGTAGTCGTATCTAGTCCATCGAACACACGACGGTTTCTGGTCTTCCAGCTGATCCAGAGAAGCAGAGCGATGGCGGTCATGCGCAGGGGGGTGGGCCAGCTGGGGTGCTCCATAGAGAAGGCGTCCACCAAGCCTGGGAGGGACGGAACGGCGGCCCGGGGGACACAGGCCCGCCAGACAGGGTGCATGCGCGGGCATGACAAGAACAGGTGGTGGATGTCTTCCGCTATCCCGGGGCAAAAGGGGCAGTCCGACGTCCCCAGCATGCCCAAACGGTGGAGCCGGGCGCGCGTCCTGGTGCGTTGGTGGCGAAGGATCCAGATGAAGATTTTTTACTTTTACAGGGCAGAAGTTTTCCCAGTTAAGATCGTGAAGCGCAGGGCCGCACCCAGAGGAGCGGAGGATGCGATACGCGTCTCTCACCCTGAAGCGGCAGGCGGCGGTGCTGAGCAACGACCGCCTGTCCGGGATGGCGCGACTGGTATAGAGGCCTAGGACTAAATGCCCAAACCGTTTGCCTCCCGCGCTTTGGAAGTTGTTCCATCGCCGCGAGAGGCTTAAAACAGAGAATTGTTAATTGTTGCAGTAACACGTGCCACTCTTCTTCTTCCTCTTGCTCGCCTCTCTTCTTCCCCATTCTCCACCATGGCTCGGCATGAAATTGAGTTGTTGAATGTGCCCACACATGGCAGGATTCTTGAAGTCGCCTACACGAACGAGAGCTCCCGGGTCTTCTTGACCTCTTGAAGCAATGGCTTCGCGAGGATGGTGGGGGTTTTCTTGGCCTTGATCTCGAGTACACGGCCAATCAATAAGATGTGGCCGTCATCCAAATTGCTCACAAGAGACGTGTCCTTTTCTTCCAATGGGCAAGGTAACAAACTTCTCCGATCGATCTTGCTCTCCTCTCTTTCTTTTGAATCCATGTGAATTGATATAGCAATGTATACATTTGAATCCCATATAGCAAATTGCATAGGATAGCAACATGTGTATCCATGTGTATTCATATAACAATGTATCCATTTGAATCCCATATGTATATCCATTTGAATCTCATTTTGTTCCCATGAATCCATATATGTGTATTCGTATAGCAAAATTTCCATTTTGTTCCCATTTGAATCCTATATGTGCATTGGAAAGAATAAACATGTTGCAACGGTGTTTAACATTTGTTCCATTTGTTGTTGCATTGAAACAATAATCTTGTTGCAGCGGTATTAATATTTGTTCCATTTGTTGTTGCATTGAAACAACATACTTGTTGCAGCGGTATTAACATTGAAACAAATTTGTTCCATTTTTTTGTTGCAGTAGTGACAAAGATTGTACATAACTCCTGGATTTCCTTGTCAACAGCGGCATACGTTTTGCTATCGTTGATACAAGGAATGACAAGTTGAAGATGAGAACACCTAGGGTATTGAGATACCATCTCAGTGCCATATTGATCTCCAGGACCTGTTCCAGCTTAAGTATGAAAGGACTTTCATGGCTGATATGGCAGCCGTATTGATCGACGAGGCATACCTTGACATGAGGAAAGATTTCCCCAGTTGGCAGCACAATTTTTGGGAGAACATCCCACTTTACAAGATCAACATAGATTATGCAGCCATCGATGGATACATTTCCTACGAGTTGTACCATATTATCAATATCTTCGGCTATGGGCAGCGTCACCTAGTGCCCCGGTCTCCTACTGTTCGGGATTTGGAGGATGAGGAGCTCGAGTAGATGGGAACCTCTCGTGACGCTGTGTCACCCTCCTAGTTCCGTTATTATTAGTTTCGTGTGTGTCGTCACTATAGAAGACCTTATGTAGTACTATATATCTATTCATTATGTCCATGTTTAATTATATATGATGTGAGCAAGCTTAATGAAGCAATTGATGTATATATGATGAAATTTCAAAAATTTAATTTGACACCTATATTGAAATGTGGAGTAAGAGAAAAAATATCCATCTGAAAATATGTTGAACTGACTAACCATTTGAAGTAAAAAATTTACATCGATCTATATATAATGATGGAAAATATGATATGGAAGTCGATCATATATATTTGAACTTCTCTCATTTTTTCTAATCTATTTAGGCAATATCATTTGCCAATTTTTGATTTTACGGATTTTTACATACGAATTATTCAATATTAAAAAGGAACAAAATTAATCAATGATTATTTGAATTCAAGATTATTATTACTTATTTATTTTTGTTTAACTAAATATTTTTTTGGATTCACAATATAAAGACGTGCGACATCATAGTTCAAAGTTTAACATGATTAACATCATAGTATTGTTAGTAAAACATGATTTTTTCTTGGAAGCTGAGCGGGAAGGAACCTAGAAGTTAAGTGTGGTGAGCGTCGAGTAGTCTGAGGATGGGTGACCTATTGGGAAGTGTCAGTTTAGAGTTAAAGAAGAGTGATTAGAGTTAAAAATAATTGAAACTAAGGGAGAATGATTAGAGTTAGAAATAATAGAGACTAAATCAAAAGAAAATCAGAAAATAAAAAATTTATTTAGTCTCGGGTTGTATTACCACCCGGCACTAAAAGTCGTCCAACCGGAGTGGCTCCGTGGGTGGCCTCTAGTTCCGGTTCGTGGTGCACCAGGGCAAAAGGGGGGCCTCTAGTTCCGATTGAGCAGTCCTGGATAGAAATCTGGGACTATAGCACATTACGACCCGGGACTAGAGGCATTTTTCTACTAGTGTAAACATAAACTTTTCGTGGTACATGTGATCCATGGTTTTTTTCTCGTGGTAGATCATATGACAGTTTCAGCGACCTCCGATTATACCAAGGATTTTGGTAAATCCGGTAGATATGCGGCCTAATCCGTCTTAGATGTGAAGTGGGGAATGGACGAAATCTGACCATGGTACTAGAGTTTGAATTTGATCGATATTGACTCTTCAATCTAGTAGGTCCACAATGTAGTGTATTTATACAAGGAACATGTGTGGTGTTGGATTATTTGATATGTTGATCGATTTTCCCTAGGACCCTCCCCCCGCCTCTTGTTGTTAGTGTTTTTTTATTTTTCTCGTTGCTTCTAGTTGGGCTTATATATGTTTTTGCCCCAGAAGACTTGCTTCTGTGTGGCAGTGTTGTATCTCATACCTTGTATAACTCTGCGGTTTGCTTTCTTTATAAAGCGGGGCAAAGCCTATTTCGAGAGATTATTTGATATGTTGTGAATGTTGCTACTGAACTTTTTCGGTGGCATGACTGAATTTGAATCGGATCAACATGCACGGTGACTAATCGGGACGGTGTATCCACAATGCCACTATATCCATACAAAAAAACTTGTGATATGTTGGAATTTTTGTATACCCGTGTTTGTTGCTAGTGGAATTTTTCTGTGCCGCTAAATTGACCTTGTTAAGGTTGGCTGATGCACTGGTTATGGTGGGTCTTGATCGAGATGGTGGGTCTTGATGTCGTTCTCTCCAATACAAGGTTACATTGTTGCCTCTAACTAGTGGGATCGGGATGTTAGGCTCGGCCTGCTAGGTTTCCTCTTAAAAAATCTAGATGGAAAGATTCAAACCCGAGACCAACCATGTTTGATTCAATTTTACTATGTGCATCGCCACAGTGGTTGGGCATCTCATTGCGTCACATATTGCTAAGATGGTTATGTATTGCCCATCTATTATTTCCTTTTGCCTCATAATTTTTTTCTAAATACGTAATAGTTTGTCAAAAACACTGGGTGCTGTGAATTTGAAACGAAGACCTCAAGTGAGAAAAGCCAAAAAAAATTGTGTGACTATAATTAGTATTCGTCTATTCTCAAGGGGTGTTTGGATGGCAAGCACTCATCCCTCCCAAATCCTAATGACAACACGAAAAATGACTCTATATTGATACTATGTAGGAAGATGATCAAACCTAGATCCACCCAATCATGGTTAGTTGACTAATTGTATAGCCTCAGAAATGATATATTGATCATTTGACATGTATGTTCATGCCAAATTGTTCATATTTACTTTTGTAGATGAGTCGGTGTTTCTCCGATGCCAACCAAAAGGTGACCATCACATCATTGCATGTTGTAGTGCACAAATCGGTCATATAAGACTCATGGAACACCGCTCCACAAATATTATATACCTCATAGTGGTAAATCAGATAAACTGACGATCAAAATGTTCAAAGACTTCGAGATCCTTCTAGGTCTAATAATGATTCTCTAGTAATTGGTATAGAGAAAGAACTAACTGAATGAAAATACGAATTACTAAACTTACTACCATATGAGCTCAACAACTTAAATAAGATTAAAATGATGCTCGACTTGGATTCTAGTACTAATCATGTCTACTCTATGAGCCTCTTGTCATTGGTTTCAAATCCACAATAGATGATGTATTCTACGCCTTTGACTCCTTCAGGTAGATCGAACACTTAATAGTAGACCTCCTTTTCATATCGAGATGCTCTTGCTTTCTCATTTTCAATGAACTCTTAGGTTGAAAAAGGAACGAGTGAATACAACGTACTCAATAAGTTCGAAAAGGACATGTTTAACTGCCCTAACTACTACCATCAGGGACGAAGACAGGGGGGACGAGCAGGGGCTAGCCCCCTTATGCTAATTATTTTCTTAAGAAAATTAACCATCTATTTGATTAATTAGTTTAATTTCACTTTCTTAGCCCCCTCAAACGGATCACCCACACTAATAGGCTATCCTTTGCCCCCTTGACCTTAGTTCCTGGCTCCGACTCTAACTACCATGACAATAGGTTATCACCAAAAGGCATATTTTTTAATCATTAGTTTTAGAGTCAAGTTTTATATTGATAAACAACGTCCATCGGCCTTCACGGGTTATTGGAACATCATGGGATTCATTTCCCGCCATGATGGTAGTACCCGATTGGAACAACAAGGAATTACTTGGAACAATTTTTACACTCCTAAATGGTTCGTTACATTTCCCAAGAGTTTCCTTACCATTAATTATTTCACTTTCCAAACATCCATGTCCTGGTTTGGACGAATCTAAGGTTTCCAAGCTATGTTGAGTTCCCCTACAATACCTCACAAATTCGCCCAATAGTAATGCGGCATATCCACAACCGTCCACCCATTACCCCCACACGTGACATTAGTACCAACATCTTGCAAGATAGGGAACATTAGGAAGGTTGTTAATGATGACATTGCAGAGAACAAGCCTCCCTCCGGAGGAGTGAAGCATTGCACTCTAACCAGCGTGGCGACGGTCAAAGGAGGAGATGAGGAAGGAGTAAGCCCAGAGGGGACGTTTTGTGGGAGAGAGAGGAAGGCCGAGGTAGGGGTGAGGGAACGAGGATATGGGGCAAACTAGGATGGCCGCAATGTTGTTTGTGAGGTCAGTTGATGGCAAGGCCAGTTGCGAAGGCGAAGTCATCGAGGACGTGTCCGAGGCTCGTGGCATTTCTGTCATCTCCTTTGTAGAGAATAAGAGTGTCAACCGCGTATGGGAGGACCAGGGCAGGGAGGGAGACGTCAATGGGGTGGCTAAGGAGACCGTCGGCACTAGCAGACCTAATCATCTTTTGAAGGAGGTCAGCTACAATGATGAAGAGGTATGGGGGGAGGGCATTGATGGCATGTGGACACATGTTCGTTGGGAGACCCCAAGAGGAAGGTATGATGAGTACAACAGCAAGATTTTCCCTCAGAAAGAAACCAAGGTTTAATCGGACCGGTAGGAGAAAGAAATCACTTCTGAAGGATGTTGGCAACTGATGTTGGCAGGGCGCACTACCAGGCTCAGCAGCAACGTGGAATCTGCACACAACACAACCGAGATACTTTGCCCCAACGAACAGTGAGGTTTTCAATCTCACCGGTCTTGCTGAAAACAAAGGATTAGACGTACAGTGTGGAAAATGATGTTTGTTTGTATTAAATGAAATGAGAATAGTGTTTGAAGTGGAAAAAGAACAATGTTTGCAGTAGGTTGTATTATCATTGTAAAAGAATGGACCAGGGTCCACGATTAACTAGTGGTGTCTCTCCATAACAGATAAATAACATGCTGGGTGAACAAATTACAGCTGGGCAATTGACGAATAGAGAATGCATAACAATGCATAACATCATGGTGATTACTATGAGATTCATTTGGGCATTACAACATGATACATAGATCGTCATCCAACTGCATCTATGCCTAATAATCCACCCTCGGGACGTCATCCGAGCAAAGTTTGGTTATTAAGTTGCAAGCAACAGATTATTTCATTAAGTAAAGTGCGTAATGTAAACAATACAATTATTCTTAGACAAAGCATTGTTGTTTTATCCCTAGTGGAAACATCACATCCACAATCTTAGAAGTTATTGTCACTCTCCCAGATTACTAGAGGCATGAACCCACTATCTAGCATAAATACTCCCTCTTGGAGTCACAAGCATCTAATTTGCCAGAGCATCTACTAGTAACGGAGAGCATGCAAGATCACAAATAACATATATGATAGATCTATAAAAAACCTGACATAGTATTCAATATTCATCGGATCCCAGCAAACACAACATGTAGCATTACAATAAGATGATCTTGATCATGTTACGCAGCTCACAAGATCTAAACATGATGGCACAAAATAGGAGAAGACAATCATCTAGTTACTGATATGGACCTGTAGTCCAATGATGAACTACTCACGCATCACTCCGGAGGCACACATGGTGATGAAGAGCCCTCCGGTGATGATTCCACTCTCCGGCAGGGTGCCGAGAAGAGCTTCAGAACCCTTCCGAACTAGGATTCACGATGGTGGCGGCTACGGAACTTTTAGTGGATGGAGGCTCGGGTATTTAGGGTTTTCCCGAGGAAAACATTATATAGGCGGAAGGACAATGTCGGTGGGTGCCCAGGGGGCCCACACCACGTGGTGGCGCGGCCAGGGGGCGCGCCCCCATATGGTGTGGCCACCTCCCTGGGCCCCCTTCGGATCTCCTTCGGACTCCATGTACGTGGCAGCAAAATAGGGATTTGGATTTGTTTCATCGAATTCCGAAACTATTTCCAGAACAACTTTTCTGAAATTAAAAACAACACAAAACAAGAACTAGCGTTGTGGCATATTGTCAGTAGGTTAGTCCCAGAGAATGCATAAAAATGCTATGAAGGGTATAGAAAACATTTAGCAATTGGCATAATATCAACATGGAACATCAGAAATTACAGATACGTTGGAGACGTATCAAGCATCCCCAAGCTTAGTTATACTCGTCCTCGAGTAGGTAAAATGATAACAACAAAATAATTTCTGAGGTGACATGCTACCAACACAATCTTGATCAACATTATTGTAAAAACATTGCAAGCTGGGAGCAAAGTACTCTAAACATAGTCATGATATATATAATTTCAACAATGTAACTCAGGAACTACGTGGCAACATGAAAATTAACACAAACAAAAGATCATGAATAATAATGCACTGAAAGTTATATGTTTGTTTCGATCATAGAAAAAACATAACAAAGTGGTATTCAGCTTTTCCTTGAAGGGATAGCAAAACATAAATGCCAGGACACCTTCAAAGTTCAAGTATGCACATTATACTCAGAATGACAACTATGCTCTCTTAATTGGTGCATAAAGTTAGAAGATGAAGACTCAACATAAAAGTAAAAGAAAGACCCTTCGCAGAGGGAAGCAGGGATTACTCATGTGCTAGATCTTTTTATTTGAATAAAATAGAGGTATTGAAAACAATTTTGAGAGAGGTGTATGTCTATGTCAACGAATGGTAATGAAAAACTTATCATAACTCATGCCAAGCAAAGTGTTTAGACATTTGAGAGTGGTTTCCTTTGTTTTATTAGGTTTGGCACTTCCTCCCACCATGCCTTTCACAAACCAGGGCTAGTCTTGTTGACGGGTACCCACCAGCTTTCATCAAACCATGGGGAAGTGCCTTTTTGGTTATATTAATTGGCACCAGCTCTCTGTAAATTTAGATGAGCATAGATTCCATACTCATCGGGTGAAAGAGGAATAAGAACTTTGATTGACATAAGACACAATCAACTTAAACTACTTCCTCATGAGCTAAAACAGAAGCACAAAACAAGTTAATTTTGAAGGTTTTAAAGGTAGCAGACGAGAAATTTACTTCAAGTGGCGATTAAATACTACATATAGGTAGGTATGGTGGACACATTTGGCAAAGTTTGGTTTTTGGAAGTTGGATGCACGAGTAGAGCTCATAGTCAGTGCAGGTGAAGGCTTAGCAAGAGACTGGGAGCGACCAACTAAGAGAGCAAACCAACTAAGAGAGCAATAACAGTCATAATCATGCATAGCGATAAAACTTTATTAATCAAAGCATAAATGATATTACAAGTCAAAAACTAAATGATCATAGAGGCTAGAGGTGACTAGTTTATAGTCATAACATGGTGCGAGCATGCGCCAAGTCAACCCAAATAAAGCATTCGAAGGAAATACCACAATATTATGCTTCGATATAGTAAAAACAACTCATGATTTCTTTCAATGGCACATTACACACTCTCAGATATTTGAGACAAGTCATGCTACATCAATAACTACTAAGCATATAATTAAAATAATATCTAACATGACATGTTAAAGTCTAAGCCATAGTCTAAACAAGCTTCTCATTGCACCATTATAAACATGAAACATTTTATCCTTCTCCAACACCAATCACTTTATTTCAACAAAACACTCTCCAAATAATTTATCAATGAAACAAGAGAGTACTACTCTACAAGAACTAACAGCTCTGAATAAGAGATGCATGAAACACATGAGCTAAGAAAGTTGCAGCAGCTAGACAATAAATAAAGAATACGAGTATTCATATGAAAAAATGGAGTGTGTCTCTCTCCCACACAAGAATGCTAGGATCCAACCAAATTTATTACAGAAAATAAAAGAAAATAAAAAAAACAGACGCTCCAGGTAAAGTACATAAGATGTGACCAAATAAAAATATAATTTCCAAGCTTAGACGCTTGAGTCTTCTTGAAATTTGCTGGGATGATCCACGGGGGCATCCCCAAGCTTAGGATTTTCACTCTTATTGGTCATATTATATCATCCTCTTCTCTTGACCCTTTAAAACTTTCTTCACACCAAACTCAAAGTAATTCTCATTAGAGAGTTAGTGCATAATAAAAAAACTCACATTATCTGCATGGACACAAGCATTACCGATACTTCCTAAACATTAGCTACAGACACTGATGTTTTGTGGAGCAAAGAAATCCACTCAACATAGTAAAAGAGAGAATACAAAGTAAAAAGGCAGAATCTTCCAAAACCAAAACAATCCGTAAAGACAAATTTTTTTGAGGCACTTACGTTGCTCAAATCATAAAACTCAGAACTAAGAAAAGTGGTGTACATATCTAAGGATCAGGCACAAAAGAATTCAGGATGTTTCGACTTTCCTGGAATTTATTATGAATTAAACAGTGTACAACAAAAATCTGTTTTTGCACAGAAATCCAAATCTGGCATCAACTTTCCACTAGAGACTTTACTTGGCACAACAGTTCGAAAAAGTGAAGATACAAAGGAGTTGTTACAGAAATAAACAACACCTTGACTCAAACAAAAGAAAAAATACAGAAATAAAACATGGATTATCTCCCAAGAGTGATTTGCTTTAACGCCTTTCAGCTAGGCACAGAAAGCAAGAAGACGCTCACATAAGAAATATGAATTAAGAAAAAGAGAGCATCAAGAAGAAAGTATAAAACAATTTTAAGTCTAACCCACTTCCTGTGCATAGGAATCTTGTAAACAAATAGATTAAAGAAGCTCAAACTAGAAATCATGGGAAGGTAGAACAAGAGCAATTTCAAAAATTTCAACAAAAGAGAGGTGTTTTAGTAAGATGAAAATTCCTACAACCATATTTTCCTCTGTCATAATAATTTTCAGTAGCATCATGAACAAACTCAACAACATAATTATCACATAAAAACATGTTTGTCATGGTCTAAAAGCACACAATTCATACCAAGCTCAAAAATAGTGGGATCAAAATTAAAAATAATGACCTCTTCTTTCTCACTTTTAGCAATTGCAAAAAAACATGATTGGTCACTTTTAAAAGATATGGGACACATTATAGCAATCCTATTTTCAGTAGCATTATAATTTATAACATCAAGTAACATAGGACCATAATCTAGAGCATAATCATATAAATTTTCTAAACAAACTTCCTCATTGTCATGCATATCAACAGTTGGAATAAATAGAGGATTATCATACGATTTATCAAATTATCATGGATTATCATAAATAACAGTAGCAATATCATTCTCACAAGTTTCATTCATAGTAGTATCAAGGTCACAAGTATAGTAAGTATCAATTTCATCAAAATGGATATTTCAAAAGAATCAATATATAGGATCATAACAATTATCAATATAACACTCATCCTCCTTTGGTAAGCATGGAGGGAAATCAAACAAGGTATGAGTTAAAGAGTTACTCTCATTGGGAGGTATACATGGATAGCTACTCCATTCTTCCTCCTCTTGAAAATCACTCTCCTCTTCTTTTTCATCCAATGAGCTTCCAGATTCAGCAATTTCTTCTTCCATGGGCTCCTGCAAGGCATTAGTCTTTTCCTTTGGTGGAGAGCATCCATAAAGATATTTAAGAATATAGTAATTTGCTTCCTTATAATTATCAAAGAAAAATTCAAGTATATCATAAATCTCATATTTATGAGGTGCATCATCAATATTTTCAAGAAAATAAGCAATTTCGAATGCACCCTTCAAAGCAATAAATTCTTCAATTTGTTCCACATCATAAAAGTCATAATTTCCCTTTAGCACAAGAAGATATGGTAACATTTTCATTATACCCACATTGAAAAGGGAGGTGTTTATACCTCATGCAGCAACAAGATTTATCAAAGCAATAAGTGACATTATAAGTAGATCACAAGTTTTTAGCAGAGTTATTCAATTTATTAATATGTTCCCATAAGTGTATCCCTTTTTGTGACAAGCGGTGTTCCTTATAATATTTTTATTGTTCTTCCGTGAACCCACCTTGCCAATAAGATCTAATTTCAAAGAAATCAACTATTGATAGCAAGCATGATAAAGCAAGTAAAAAAGCAAGACAATAACAAAGCAAAAAAAATGGACGTGAGAGACTCCCCTTGTAGAAATCCTCTTCCTCCCTGGCAACGGCGCCAGAAAAGAGCTTGATGGCGTGTGGACACACATTCGTTGGGAGACCCCAAGAGGAAGGTATGATCAGTACAGCAGCAAGATTTTCCCTCAGAAAGAAACCAAGGTTTAATCAGACCAGTAGGAGAAAGAAATCACTTCTGAAGGTTGTTGACAGCTGATATTGGCAGGGCACACTACCAGGCTCAGCAGCAACGTGGAATCTACACACAACACAACCAAGATACTTTGCCCCGAATGAAACAGTGAGGTTGTCAATCTCATCGGTCTTGCTGAAAACAAAGGATTAGACGTATAGTGTGGAAAATGATGTTTTTTTGCAGTAAATGAAATGAGAACAATGTTTGGAGTGAAAAAAGAACAATCACTGGTGGAGAACAGGCCAGTAGCACCGGTTTGTAAGGGCCTTTGGACTCGGATACAAAACCGGTGCTACGTATCCGGGACTAAAGCCCCCCCCCCCCTTTAGAACCGGTCAGTCACCAACCGGTTCTAAAGGCCTCCACGTGGGCGCCGAAGAGAGCGCGCAGGCGGAGGACCTTTAGAACCGGTTGGTAATACCAACCGGTCCTAAAGTTTTTTTTTTCTTTTTTTTCTTTTCTTTCAGGGTTTCCAATTCCGTATTTAGGGTTTAGGGTTTAGGGCGTGTTCCGTATCTTCAGGGTTTCCGTTTACGTGTTTCCGTTTCTGTTTGCGGTTAAATGTTGATGCACCAAATAGTAGTACATATATATATACATGTAACACGAAGTAATCGACCGATAATTACATAATCTGAGGTTCGTTTTGAATAGTTGTATACTTGCATAGAGAAGGGAGCTGGCTATAATTGGTTCATAGGATGGAAAAATTCTCCGTCTTCTGCTATGACTTGCGTGAGAAGAAATCCTGCCAATTCCTCTGCAATAGCCTTGCAACGGTCGATTGGTTTGAGCTGCGCCCGCTTTCGTGCCATCTTGAAAAGAAGTAGATGAAAACAATTAAGTTATGAACAAAACTAAACATAATTAATGGCAACATAAATAAAGTTGTGAAGATCCGGTTACGTACCTCTAGAGTTCTGGTAGTACGGGATTTCTCATTGATCCTCCTGTGAATGAACTCGCAGACGTAGTATCCACAATAATCAGTTCCCTGTGGTTGTTGCGGGACTTTCTATATACGAGAAACATAATTCAGTCAAATTAATAATAATCAAGAGAATGGTAATGGTATTTAAATCAGGGTACGTAGTACTACTTACTGTGTTAATCTGAAAGTTGAGCTTGTCTGCCCATGTACCGGGTTCTTCCTTGATGAACATTTGCCAAACCCTGGGCGACAAAAGAAAAATGAATAGAAGAGTTAATTATTACTTACTTGATATCAGGGAATGAACGAAAAAGAGGCCGATGAACGAAAGAGGCTGATATATATATACTTTTGAAGCATCTGACGCGCGCTCTTCCATCTGTCAGCGCCCCAGTTTAACGAGTCCCAGACTTCAACTTGTCCTCTATCGATTCTAATGATGAACAATATGAAGTGGCCGCTGCGCACGTGTACACACGCAGTCATGCATACTCATCAATTACACTTAACATCAGGTAAGCAAAATGGAATGTCTACAAGACAGTAACACTCACCTGAATCCGTAGGGCCAAAGTATTTCTTTTTTGGTATTTTGTCGCTTCAAAAACCTTAGCAAATCATCCGGTGTAGTCTTGTTGAACTTTTCTACTGTGGTTTGATGATACGAATACGGGTCAATGAACCCAAAGTCCCAGATTCCTGCCAGTCTGCATTCACGAATCTTCATTCTGCATAGTAGCGTACAAAAAGAATGTCGTCAGTGATAATTATACGGGCAACGAACGCGAGCTTAACTAAATAATTAAATTACACAAATAAATCACTTACAAACAGTAGCAGCTGAGGATAGACTTGTCGAGGGCACGTTGATTGTACATCTGGAAGAAATCATCGAACCCAAGCTCCACACCGTAATCTCCGAAGTAGTGTTGATCCTGAATTTGAGCTATGATACAGTCTCTCTCCTGCCTTGCGGCCTCCAAGTACCAATCATGTAAACTCCGTAATTGGGTTGTTAGAGCAGTAGGATCTTCGACCAGAGGGTGCCCGGGCTTGTATTTATATACCACATCAGCAATAGCGTAACCCACGTCGCCCATGCGTGGACAGGACACTGAAGCCGCGTCAGATAAGACCTTGAGCGGGCCAACTGACTGTGCTTCTTGTTGTCCGAGCTGGGGAACTTGTTTCCCGCATTTCGTCTGCTCCGCCTGCTTCATCTGTGCGGCGTGCTTCTTTTCAATATACCGTTCATAGTCTGAAAGGGGCGGCGGTGGCGGCGGTGCAGGATAATATAAGTTGTCGATGGTCCGCTCAATTTTCCACTTTGGGATGTCCTTCAGAGTTTCCTTCCAGACGTCTGGAGGGGGCTTCTGGGGAAACTGTGCGAACCATGCCTTGGTTTTGGATGCCACTGCATTGGTTAGTTCCTCCTCAGTCATCAAGCCTGGTAACTTCGGGAGACTCTTGACTTTCTTGGATTTCCTTGGTCTCTTCTTGGGAGGAGTCCCGTTTCTTCTGAACTGCAGCTTCCGCTTTGTCGTACCCGTAGTGGGCGCATCCGTCGGCTCACGGGAGTGCACGGGCGATGGACCCTCGGCCTCGGGCTCCGGCCAATCTTCGTTGTGGGGTGGACTTGGAGGTTCGTTGGGGGGTGGACTTGGAGGTCGTGCATTCTCTGTACGAATGTGAAAAAACTATTAAAAATAAGATAACATGTGGTGCAACATTCAGTAATGGATGGAGGTATGGTGCATTCGTACCTGGAGGAGTCGGTGGCCTTGGCGCCGAGTTAGGGAACACGATGTGTTTCTTATTCCACAAGATGATACCAAGCTCCATTTCTCCCAGTGTCTTCTCGCCCTCACCTCCAGGAATACTGAGCTCAATTGAATGGCATCCCGGCGTAATTGTTGACAACCCGACACGGGCATGGGATGCTGGAATCTGACCACCATGGTAGGTTGCTCCAGGTTGATTCGGTAAAGCATAGCCTGACGCCACCCTGAAGGATATGTTCCCCATTGGCATATGTATCTCACAGTTTGTCTTCTCCGTGATATCATCCACGGGGTAGTGAGGCGCCGACGGTTCGACTGCACGACCGTCTTCTAGCTGCAGGTGCGTGGAACCCACGCTGCTTCTATGCTGAGATGGGACGGCATGATCGTCTTCTATTTGCAGATCAGGTGCAGGACGATGTTCTACCTCCTCTTCAGTGTCAGGTAGAGGGTGTCCCCCTTTCTTCAAGAGAAAATCCACCTTTTCTTCTAATGTCGATATCCGTTCACTCGTCTTTTTCTTGCTTCTATCACGGCTTCTGTAAGTGGCAATTCCGCTGCAAACCCCTGGCTCCACGGGGTATCCGCTCCAAAGCCTCGTGTTCGTCCCCACTTTTCGGGGTTCCCGAGTGCCCTCGTCAGCTCGTCGTTCTCTCTATCGGGAACAAAAGTTCCTTTTCGAACAGCTTCTATTGCCTTCTCTAGTTCTGCTACGACTGTTGTTATTTTTTCCGACCATGGTCCCTGAGCAACAATCATCCCAGTCTCAGCGTCCAACGTTGCCCCATGCGCGAACAACCAGAACTTGGACCTATCGGGCCAGTCATGTGTCTGTGGAATGATACCTCTTTTCACAAGCGCATTTTCATAGCTTCGCCACCTAGGCAGGGCAGTCATGTAGCCACCTGACCCCAAAATATGGTGATATTTCTTCTTCTTCGCATTCTCCGAATTTTTGGCCGATCGGGATGCAAAGACACCCGATTTCTTGTACGCCTTAAAATCATCCCAAGCGTCTCTTATCTTCACTAGGTTCCCAGTGAAAACTGGATCTTCTTTCTGATATTTCTTCCACAGTTCTTTCTTCCACCTCTGGAATTGTGTGGCCATCTTCTTCAAAGCCCACTTCTCGACTTTCTTCTTCTTATCTTCCGCTACGCTGAAATTTTGCCATAGCGTTTCGCAAAGAATTTTTTTCAATCTTTCATCGACCTAACTAGCTCCAACGTTGGCCCCGGTCTTCGGCTTATTCCATTCTATTAAGTTGATCGGGACCAGGTCTCTTACAACAACTCCGCACTGATTTACGAATTTGCGATAAGTTTCTGGGGGCTGCAGTGGTTTGCCATCAGCAGCAACTGTATCAATCGAGAACCTTACGGTATCTTTCAACCTTGCGGCCGGGCCTCGTTTGGACTTTGTCTCAGTACTTGCGCTAGCTGTTCCGGAGGGCGCCTAAACGGGAAAATAATGATTCGTTAGTAAGTGCAAAACAAATTAATTGTTGCGTGAACAGTGACTTGAGATATACATTGGCAGAGTTTGTTCTGGAGGGCACTTCTTCATCCTCGACGTTGTCGTCGTCATCATCTACTACATCTTCTATATTCTGATCTCCGTCGCCGGAGTCGTTCAAAAATTGATTGCTAAACGCCTGTCCATCATCGTCATCACGATATATGGCCGTTGCATTATCAAAAATCATCTGGCACACGTATCTTTCCTTCTCCGCCTCACCCATTCCGGCGAGCTGATCGGCGTGCTGATCATGTACAGGTTCTTGGGAATCCATAGCTCAACACCTGCTAGTAAAATTTATAAAATGAAGAACACTTAGCGAAATTTTCATCGGGCACTTGGCGAAATTATTTCATCGGACAGTAATAAAATAATAGTTCTGGACATATTAATGAAATAATAGTTCTGGACACACCAAGAGTTATACATAGCTCGGGTTGATTTTTTTAACCCTAATATATCACGATCGAATAATATCACTTATACATAGTCTCGTGACATCTCTCAAAATAATTAACTCCGACCGGGTCCTAAGCCGCGGGGTGCTGAGTCACGGGTGCTACGCATCCATAGATAAGGAACCCTCCTAGGGTCATAGCTCACGTGGTAAGGAACCCTCCTAATAATCGACCAACTGCTGCTATACTGCCTATACTGCCTATCGAGCAAGTACATGTAGCGACGGACGTGCTCGTCCTCCTCCCTGATACGCTGTTGTACCACCTCCTCAGGGGCCGGCTCTCTCCGCACCGAGCGTGGCCCACGCGATGGCCACCAAAGAATATCCGGGTCGACCACGTCACCCGGATTTCTCACCAAGCCGCGTGCCCCGGTACTAAGGAGCTCCCAATGCCAGCCTGGCGGGGCCCAGTCCCGGACATCCCCCGGCGGGTCCAACAAAGACATGAACTAAAAACCTGCCCGGACTAAGTAAATATTCCATAACTTAGTAAAAAATAGTAAATTGAGAAATATAACAGAAATAAGATGAAAGTTAAACAGGAACAATATGGTAACTTAGTGAAAAATTTTAACTTACTGAAATTATATAGTTATTCTAACTTTCTGAAATTTTCTAACACTAACTTAGTGAAATTTTCTAACACAACATTCTAACAGAAAAATTCTAACACTAAACAAAATTGTAAAAACAAAATAAAGCACTAAAAAAAATCTAACACTAACTCTAAAAATTTCTAACACTAAATTCTAACACTAACACTAATAACTCTAAAAAAATCTAACACTAATTAAATCTAAAAATTTCTAACACTAACACTAACTCTAAAAACAATCTAACACTAAACAATCTAACTAATAACTCTAAAAAAACTCTAACACTAAAACAAAATTGAAAAAAAA
Organism: Alopecurus myosuroides; assembly: GCA_028641055.1. Lineage (NCBI taxonomy): Eukaryota > Viridiplantae > Streptophyta > Magnoliopsida > Poales > Poaceae > Alopecurus > Alopecurus myosuroides. Next base: position 29,014,657 of record CM054060.1, read on the forward strand.
AGAAATTAAAACTTAATTACCGTACGTGGCCGGCGACGGGGCGACGGCGATCGAGGGGCGAGAGGCGGGGCGGCGGAGGCGGAGGCGAGACGGACGCGCGACGGAGGCGGACGGCGCGACGGCGCGACGGAGAGGCGGACGGACGGCGACCGCGGAGGCGACGGACGCGGGGCCGCGCGGGGGATCGACGGCGACGGCGATGGACGCGGGGTCGCGCGGAGGCAGACGACGACGGAGGCGCGGCGGACCGAGGACGCGGAGGCAGACGGCGACGGCGACGAGGCGGACGGACGGCGACGAGGCGGACCGCGCAGGGCTTCGCCGTAGCTAGGTAGAGAAGAAGACGCGCGAAAGAAATGAGGCCAAAATTTCACAAGTCCTGGAGATATCGCCCCACTACAGGCCTTTAGCACCGGTTTGTGTTAGCAACCGGTGCGAAAGGGTCTTTAGCACCGGTTGCTAACACAAACCGGTGCTAAAGGCCTGTAGTTGGGGCCACACCCAGACTGCGCGCCCACTACAGGCCTTTAGCACCGGTTTGTGTTAGCAACCGGTGCTAAAGGTCTTAATACAAACTGCTCGCCTCCCGCGCGCGGCGGTTTTATTGCTACAGTGCGCACCGGCCCGATCGCGAGTCTCTGTTTCTTCTCTTCTTCCTCTGTCTCTTCTTCTTCCTCTCTTGATCTTCCTCCACTAAGCACCATGGCTGAAGTTTCTAAGAGATATGATGTGCCCACACCATGCGGCAAAAGTCTCGACGTGTTCTACACCAACAACTGCGAGGAGCTCCCCGGTGCTATTGGGTATTTGACCAATCTGTATTTCTCCTCTCCCGAAGAACACCGGTTTTTCGGGCTTGATTTAGAGTATACGGCGGATAAACGGAATGTTGCAGTCATCCAGATTGCGTTCAAGGAGGCCGTTTTGGTCTTCCAATGGTCAAGGTAACGCACACGTACAATCTTGCATCTTCGATTTGTTTGTTGCATGTGAAGAATACATGTGTTGCCATATATCTAACACGTACACGTATCAAATTTTTGTTGTTGCAGTAGTTCAAAGCATTCTCCGGCACTTGTTGATTTTCTTGTCAACAAGGGGTATGACTTTTGCAGCGTTGACAACACGCAAGACCGTCCGAAGTTGATGCGCTTGGGTATTGTGATACCTGAAGATCACTACATTGATATTCAGGGTCTTATCCATTTGAACGGGCCAAAGACCGGTATGGCTCGCATGGCAAGTGCCTTCATCCACGAGGGCTACGGAACCATGAAGACTGATTTCCCCTCGAAGAATCACTGGTTGTGGGAGAAGAACCCACTGGACTGGACCAACATCACGTATGCAGCCATAGATGCATACGTCTCCTACGAGTTGTTCCGCTTCTACTCGACGGATCCATAGATGTTGTTTGTGTACCGCATCTTGTGTTCGATATATGCATGTAATGGATATATTAGTATGTAATGGATATATTATCATGTAATGTATATATTATTATGTAATGGATATTATTTCTATATTAATTCCTAGCTAAACTATTTCTATATTATGTCAAACACACATTTCAAAACAGACAAACAAAAACACATCAAGAAAACAAAACAGAAAAACTACTGTTTCTGTATATGTGATCACTTACCCCAGGCGCACTTTACACAAAATGCGCCTGCGGTAAATCTCTTATCCCAGGCGCATTTCCTTACTGTGCGCCTGCGGTAAAGTTACCCTAGGCGCATTTTGCTGTTTATGCGCCTGTGGTAAGTTAGGGTGGGTAATGAGTAAGGCAACGAGAAGTGAGAGCGCAAGTGATACATCGAGCATATATATCGTGGATACATATATATAGATTGATTTAGCGAGATACCATACAGATTGATTTAGCGATTGCCGCAGTGTCGCCGGAATACAAATTCTTTTATTAAAAAGAGAAAACAGACGAACACTACTCCTCGCCATCGTCGTCGGGGAACTCGTCGGTGACCTCCTCCGGGTCATCATCGTCGCCGAACTCGTCGGTGACCTCCTCGTCATCATCGGAGGTGCATGATGGTATGTCCGAGATAGGCCCCCACCTCGGATCGTCGGAGGCCCAGACTTCGCCGGCGCGGTCGGCCCGACGAAGCTCTTGCAGCGCCCTCGTCCTCACCTCCCGAGCCGCATCTAACGCGAGGTGGCGTTCGAGGCGGCGCTCCGCCCGCTGACCCGCGTGTGTCTGCCAGAGCTCCTCGTCGGCGCTCTCCTCCCCCGGGTTGTTCCGGTAATAATCGCGGACGACGCGGTCTTCCCTGGCGTCGACTAGGCCCTGAAACGCGCGGTGGCGGAGGTGGAGGTGGTCGGCGGCAGTGATGATCTGTGGCTTCGTCGCCCTGGCCTCCGCTTCCCAGACTGTGTGGCAGTCGTTGAAGTTCATCAGCGACCGCGGGCGGTTGAGGCGCCAGGCCGCCGCGTCCCAGGCGCGGGCTGCCTCTGCCGCCGTCGCAAAGGTGCCGAGGGGGATGCGGTCGTCCCCCCAGCGGATATCTGCGCTGAACATTCCGTTCTGCCGTGCTCGGACGCCGCGGAAACCGGTGGTGCTGTTCCTCCTCGGAGGCATGGTGGAAGCGCGACGGTGCAGAGGGATGGAGAAGAAGCGCTCGAGGAGCGACAGTGGCTACTGGGTGCATATATAGGGTCCTCTGGCTCACAAAGTGTTGAGCTAGGGTTTTGATCCAACGGTTAAGAAACATCCCAACGGCTCACAACAGCTCGAAAGAAACACACCGTAGCCCTGATCGAACGGCTCACAACAGCTGGAAAGAAACACACCCCGGATCCAACGACTCACAAGCGGTTGAAACAAACACACGATCCGTGTGATTCTATCTGATTGGTCCAAACGAAACCCTAACCCATTTAGTCCCGGTTGGTGTCCCCAACCGGTACTAAAGGGACGATCCGTTTCTATTTGTCTTCTTGTCTTTCTTCTGATTGCGCCGTAACCATGGAACATCTTCATCATTTAACTGAATGCTAGGATCATCTTTGACTTTGAAGGGAGGAATTTCATCAAATTTAATGTAATCTGATCAATTACCCCAGGCGCACATTGCACACCATGCGCCTGTGGTATAGCTCTTAGCCCAGGCGCATATTCTGTCTATGCGCCTGCGGTAATGTTACCCCAGGCGCATATTGTAGTCTATGCGCCTGTGGTAAGTTAGGGTGGGTAATGAGTAAGGCAACGAGAAGTGAGAGCGCAAGTGATACATCGAGCATATATATCGTGGATACATATATATAGATTGATTTAGCGAGATACCATACATGTAGATTGATTTAGCGCGATTGGTATACTAGCCCGCTGGTACTTTGTTTCTCACTTTTAAAAAGTACATACATATATTGCGAGTATTTTCCTCTGTCAACCTTTCATCACAATCTTACGCTTGCCTTTCTTGGTTGATGTTGAATACGTGACTGCCATACCGTGACTTCTTCTGTCTGCCTCTGTGACAACCGGTCGTCACAATCTTACTCTTGCCTTTCTTGGTACCGGTTGCGGTTAACAACCGGTGCTAAAGAGTCTTTAGCACCGGTTGTTAACGGCAAACCGGTTGTTAACGGCAACCGGTGCGAAAGGGTCTTTAGCACCGGTTGTTAACGGCAACCGGTCCTAAAGGCCTGTACAGGGGGGCGCACATTTCTTTTTCTTCTTCTTTCTGTTTCCAAAGGGGGGTGTAGAACAAAACAAACGGTATCGCCATCATACAGCCCAACCGTGGCTACTGGGTGCATATATATATGCATACCAAATGCACGGCTGGACGTATGACGGCGAATCCGGATGTTTTGTATTTGCTCGATGAACTGAGTATATGATGTATCAAACCTTAAGGGGGCTGTGGAACAAAACAGACGGTATCGCCATCATACAGCCCGACCGTGGCTACTGGGTGCATATATGCATACCAAATGCACGGCCGGACGTATGATGGCGAATCCGGATGTTTTGTATTTGCTCGATGAACTGAGTATATGATGTATCAAACCTTAAAGGAGGGTGTAGAACAAAACAAACGGTATCGCCAGTATACAACCCCGCAGTGGCTACTGAGTGCATATATGCATACCAAATGCACCGCGGGGCGTATGCTGGCGAATCCGGATGTTTTGTATTTGGGAGATGAACTGAACGGTGTATGAAGCTGGGCTATATATAGGGTCCTCTGGCTCACAAAGTGTTGAGCTAGGGTTTTGATCCAACGGTTAAGAAACATCTCATCCAACAGCTCGAAAGAAACACACCGTAGCCCTGATCGAACGGCTCACAACAGCTGGAAAGAAACACACCCCGGATCCAACGACTCACAAGCGGTTGAAACAAACACACGATCCGTGTGATTCTATCTGATTGGTCCAAACGAAACCCTAACCCATTTAGTCCCGGTTGGTGTCCCCAACCGGTACTAAAGGGACGATCCGTTTCTATTTTTCTTCTTGCCTTTCTTCTGATTGCGCCGTAACCATGGAACATCTTCATCATTTAACTGAATGCTAGGATCATCTTTGACTTTGAAGGGAGGAATTTCATCAAATTTAATGTAATCTTCTGACATGTCTGTCTTGTCCTCGACTCCCACGATGTTTCTTTTCCCTGAAAGAACTATGTGGCGCCTTGGCTCATCGTCTGATGTATTCGTTTCTTTATCTTTTGTTTTTCTCGGTCTGCTAGACATGTCCTTCACATAGAAAACCTGAGCCACATCATTGGCTAGGACGAATTGATCATTGTCGTACCCAAGATTCTTCTGATCCACTGTTGTCATTCCGTACTTCGGGTCTACCTTCACGCCTGACAGGTTGAACCATTTGCACCAGAACAAAGGGACCTTAAAGGAAGGTCCGTAGTCAAGTTCCCATATCTGCTCTATGTAACCATAGTATGTGACCCTTTGCCCGTTGTCGTCTTTTGCATCAAACCGGACGCCACTGTTTTGGTTGGTGCTCTTTTTATCTTGTTCTGCCGTGTAAAATATGTTACCATTTATCTCGTACCCTTTAAAAGTCAATACAGTCGAAGATGGTTGCTTGGCCAACAAGTATAGCTCATCTTCAACAATGTTGTCATTAATCAGACGTCTTTGCAACCAACCTCCGAAAGTCTTCGCGTGTTCTTTAGCAATGAAATCTTCAGGTTGCTCCGGATATTCCGAGCGTAAAATATCCGTGTGTTCCTGGATATATGGAGCCGCCAAGCTGGAATTAACTAGAACTGTGTAGTGTGCTTGACTGAAAGATTGCTCGTCCATACATGTTGTTGATTTCTTTCCTAGCGTGCCTTTTCCACGCAGTCTCCCCTCATGGCGCGACTGAGGAACCCCGATCGGGTTCAGGTCAGGAATAAAGTCAACACAAAACTCAATGACCTCCTCTGTTCCATAGCCCTTGACCATGCTTCCTTCTGGTCTAGCACGGTTTCTAACATAATTCTTCAAGACTCCCATGAACCTCTCAAAGGGGAACATATTGTGTAAGAATACAGGACCGAGAACGGAAATCTCTTGGACTAGGTGAACTATGAGGTGCGTCATAATATTGAAAAAGGTTGGTGGGAACACCAACTCGAAGCTGACAAGACATTGGACCACGTCCTTCTGTAAACTTGGTATAGTTGCTGGATCGATTGCCTTCTGAGAAATTGCGTTGAGGAATGCACATAGCTTCACAATGGGTACTCGCACGTTTTCTGGTAGAAGCCCCCTCAATGCAATCGGAAGTAACTGGGTCATGATCACGTGGCAGTCATGAGACTTAAGGTTTTGGAACTTTTTCTCTTCCAGGTTTAGTATTCCTTTTATGTTCGACGAGTAGCCAGACGGGACCTTGATACTACTCAGGACTTGGAAAAAGATCTCCTTCTCTTCCTTGGTAAGAGCGTAGCTGGCAGGACCTTTGAAATTCTCTGGATTCATCAGGTCGTCTCGTTCGTGCATACGTTGGTGGTGCAGCCGTGCTTTTGGTGTATCTCTTGACTTCTTCCCATGCACGCCCAATAAGTTTAGCAGGTTCACGCAAATATTTTTCGTCACGTGCATCACGTCGATCGCAGAGCGAACCTCTAGGAATTTCCAATAGGGTAGTTCCCAGAATATAGATTTCTTCTTCCACATGGCTACGTGGTTGTCGGCGTCATTTGGAACAGATTGTGCGCCAGGACCCTTTCCAAAGATTACTTTTATATCTTTGACCATGTCATATATATCAGTACCTTTAGGGAGGGTTGGCTTCCTCCGTGTATCTGCCTCGCCTTTGAAATGCTTTCCTTTCTTTCTTACGGGATGCCTGTCTGGAAGAAATCGACGATGCCCCGGGTACACATTCTTGCCTATATGTATACTTTCTGTCTCGCCTTAACAGTGTGTGCATGCGCTGTATCCCTTGTTTGACTGTCCTGAGATGTTACTAAGAGCGGGCCAATCATTGATGGTAACAAACAGCAACCCTCGTAGGTCAAATTCCTCTTGTTTGTACTCGTCCCACACACGTACACCTTCGTCAGCCCACAACTCTAAAAGTTCATCAACCAGTGGCCTCAGGTACACATCAATGTTGTTGCCGGGTTGCGACGGGCCTGGGATAAGCACTGGCATCATAATGAACTTACGCTTCATGCATAACCAAGGAGGAAGGTTATAGATACATAGAGTCACGGGCCAGGTGCTATGACTGCTACTCTGCTCCCCAAATGGATTCAGGCCATCTGTACTCAGACCAAACCTTAAGTTTCTTGCGTCACGTGCAAAGTCCTCGTACTTATCGTCGATGTTTCTCCACTGCGACCCATCAGCGGGGTGTCTCAGCATATCGTCTTCCTTACGGTCTTCTTTGTGCCATCGCAACAACTTGGCATGCTCTTTGTTTCGGAACAAACGTTTCAACCGTGGTATTATAGGAGCATGCCACATCACCTTGGCAGGAACCCTCTTCCTGGGGCGATCGTCGCCCTCAACATCACCAGGGTCATCTCGCCTGATCTTATACCGAAATGCACCGCATACCGGGCAGGCATTTAAATTCTCGTGCTGGCCGCGGTAGAGGATGCAGTCATTGATGCATGCATGTATCTTATGCACTTCCAATCCTAGAGGGCAGACAACCTTCTTTGCTTCGTATGTACTGCAGGGCAGCACGTTATTTCTTGGAAGCATCTTCTTCATTATTTTCAGCAGGTTTTCAAATCCCTTGTCAGATAATCCATTCTCTGCCTTCCATTGCAGCAATTCAAGGGTGGTGCCCAGTTTTTTCTGGCCATCTTCGCAAGTTGGGTACAACAATTTTTTGTGGTCTTCTAACATGCGCTCCAACTTCAACCTCTCGTTTTCACTTGCGCAGTTTATCTGTTCTTCACGAATGACCTGACGAAGATCATCATCAGACTCATCAACAATGTCCTCAAGTTCAGGCTCATCTTCCCCCATTTCAGTATCACCGTGTTCATCGAACATAGGATACTCATCATTATCCTCTTCTTCTTCATTGTCTTCCATTATAACCCCTCTTTCTCCGTGCTTGGTCCAACAAAAATAACTGGGCATGAAGCCTTCTTGCAACAGGTGGGTGTGTATGGTTCTTGAGCTAGGGAAATTCCTCTTATTCTGGCATTTTTTACATGGACAAAAAATAAATCCATTCTGCCTGTTTTTCTCAGCCACATTGAGAAAACTATGCATGCCATTAAGGAATTCGGGACGACGTCGATCACTGTACATCCATTGCCGGTTCATCTGCATTATATAAATTTATCAACAACCATTATGCTAAATCATCATGACTAAATTAGTTAATTAATACAAAAAGTTCATCACACGTTAATACCAAACTAGCGTATAGTGACCATATATACATATATAGTTCTCAGAAAAATACACACTGAAACCATCCATAAAAATTCTCTCTAATTAATGCATTTAAAAACAACAACAAATGCGATCAAAATCGCAACAAAGGTAACAATTGACCCGACGACATAATGATACCAAGCCTCTTTACTAATTGCATATTTCCTAATCTTTCTAATCTTCAGGCGCATTGCGTCCATCTCGCTCTTGTGACTATCGATGACACCGGCAAGAACCTTTTCCAAGGTCATCTTCTCTCTTTCAGTTTTTTCCAACCTTTCTTCAGTTTTTTTCAATCTTTCTTTCAAGCCAATATTTTCTTGTTCAACTAAGTATAACTTCTCAACAATAGGGTCGACTGGCATTTCCGGTTCCACTACCTCCTATATAAAAATATCTATGTCAAGTTGGTCGGCGTAAGTAATTGTCGTATAATCAGGAAATGAAAATATGTAGTGAAAAAAGATAATATACCACATCCGAATCATAGACTGGACGAGGGCCAACGGGGACGGATATCAAAACCATGGCTCTAGAAAATTATATACAAGTAAATACGTAAATCATACAAATCAAAATTTGTTTTGGTAAATAAAAACAATAGGCTCACCAAGGTTGTGTCGGTGATGGGGCGATTGACGGTAGTGAGTAAGGGGACAAGGCGCGCGACACTAAAAAAAGCACAAATCATAATTAATTTTGAGCTCAAATTGCATCAATTTGTATACATAACAAAATGAATAACAAATTCTAGCTTAGCTAGGAATTTCATCAAACACCTAGCTAGCACAACAAAAATGAAATGAGCAAGAAAACGAGCAAAACCTGCAATGCCGGAAGAGGGAACGTTGATGCTAACCGTAGAACCGATGGGTACCAACAATCTTGACAAATGGTGGAGAAAATGGGGATGGATTAGACCTCACAAGAGGAAGAAGAGAGCAAAAATGGAGTTGAGCTCGAGCTGGAAAAAATGAGCTGAGCTCGGGGTGGTATGTAGGGTTTAGGGGAGGGATTTAGGACCGGTTTGTGTTACAAACCGGTTCTAAAGGTTATGACAGCGGGACCCGCAGTGGCTGCAAAAAATGAGAAAACCTGTAGAACCGGTTTGTGATACAACCCGGTTCTAAAGGTTCTGCCCCTGGGCCCCCCTCCCTGCAGCAAATGGCCCGCAAGTCCTTTAGGACCGGTTTGTGTTACAAACCGGTCCTAAAGGCCTTGCGGGCATTTTGCTGCATGGGTGGGGCCCAGGGACAGACCCTTCTGAACCGGTTTGTATCACATCCGGTTCCATTGGGCTTGGCTCAATGCCCTGTTTTCTACTAGTGAATGTTTTCATTAGGTTTTATTATTAGTGTAAAAGAATGGACCGGATTCCACATTTCACTAGTGGTGTCTCTCCATAACAGATAAATAACATGTTGGGTGAACAAATTACAGCTGGGCAATTGACAAATAGAGAATGCATAACAATGCATTTACATGACATGATGATTACTATGAGATTCATTTAGCCATTACAACATGATACATAGTCCATCATCCAACGGCATCTATGACTAATTATCCACCCTCAGTACGTCATCCGAGCAAACTTTGGGTATTAAGTTGCAAGCACCAGATTATTGCATTAAGTGGCGTAATGTAAATAATATAATTATCCTTAGACAAAGGATTGCTTTTTTATCCCTAGCGGAAATAGCACATCCACAATATTAGAAGTTATTGTCACTCCCCAGAATTACTGGAGGCATGCACCCACTGTCTAGCATAAATACTCCCTCTTGGAGTCACAAGCATCTACTTGGCCAGAGCATCTACTACTAACAGAGAGCATGCAAGATCACAAATAGCATATATGTTAGATCTATAATCAACTTGACATAGTATTCAATATTCATCGGATCCCAGCAAACACAGTGTGTAGCATTACAATAAGATGATCTTGATCATGTTAGGCAGCTCACAAGATCTAAACATGATTGCACAAAATACGAGAAGACAACTATCTAGTTACTTCTATGGACTCGTAGTCTAAGGATGAACTACTCACGCATCACTCTGCAAGCAGGCATGGTGATGAAGAGCCCTCCGGTGATGATTCCCCTCTCCGGCTGGATGCCGAGAAGAGCTTCAGAACCCTCTTGAACTAGGGTTGATGATGGTGGCGGCTACGGAACTTTTCATGAATGGAGGCTCGGGTATTTCGGTTTTCCCCGAAGAAGAAATTATATAGGCGGAAGGGCGATGTCGGTGGGCGGCCATGGGGCCCACACCACGTGGTGGCGCGGCCAGTGGGCGCGTCGCCATATGGTGTGGCCGTGTTCCTGGCCCCGTTCGGGTCTCCTTCGGACACCGTGTACGTGACAGCAAAATAGGGACTTTGGTTTTGTTTCGTCCAATTCCGAGAATATTTCCAGAACAACTTTTCTAAAATAAAAAACAATAAAAAACAGGAATTGGCGCTGTGGCATCTTGTCAATAGGTTAGTCCCAGAAAATGCATGAAATGCTATTAAGTGTATAGACAATATGTAGCAATTGGCATAATATCAACATGTAACATCAGAAATTATAGATACGTTGGAGACGTATCAAGCGTCACCCTGCCGCAGACCATTTTTGCATCTAATCGAGGAATCGGGACTCCGTTAAGGAAAACAACAATGTACCATGTGTCAAGGATCTCACGTATCCAAGTGCACCACTTCTCGTCGAAACCGCAGGAACGAAGGATGCTGAGAAGGCCGCACCGGTTCAAGGAGTCAAAGGCTTTGCGAAAATCGATCTTAAAGACGATGGTGGTTTTATTTTTGATGTTACAACATCGAACAAGGTCGGCGGCGAAGATGATATTCTCGGAGATGCGATGCCCAGAGAGGAACCCGGTTTGGTCAGGGTCGACAACGGTGTGGATTAAAGACTGCAGACGAGTGGTGAGAACTTTCATAATCATCTTAACAATACAGTAGTGGAGCGAGATAGGCTGAAAGTGAGAAGGGCATCTCGCGGTCTCAATTTTTGGGAGCAGGACCAGAAAGGCTCTGTTGATTCGAGTGAGGTCAATCGAGTGATTGAAAAGGTCGTCAAAAACGGCTTGAACGTCCGGAACGACCATATCCCGGAACTTCATGTAGAAGCTCGAGCCAAAGCCACTGGGCCCAGGGCTGGCGTTTTTTGTTCATGGCGAAGAGCATTGTGGTGATCTCAGAGCGAGTGAAGGGGGTGGTGAGGGTAGATGGGAAGGCATTCAAGTGACGGTGATGGGGAAATTCCAGGTGCAAGTGTGAGAAGTACCGAGGAGATCCCTGTAGAAAGAGGTCAAGATATCGAACTTCGAGTCGTGGTACGAGAACAACAAACCATGGTAGTCAAGAATAGGGATACTGTTCCTTCACCGTCGGCAGGACGCGAGACCGTGGAAGAATCCTGTGTTTTCGTCACCATCAATAGTGTAACGAATTTTAGACCGAAGTCTCCAGTAGATACACCTTTCTTGGACAGCTAGGTTCAAAGCGTCAAAAGTGAGAGAACAAAGCGCCGATTCATCAGGGTATAGAGGATGAATATCTTTCAAGTGCTCAAGGAATTAAAGAAGGATGCGGGTGTTAGTTTCCCGTTGAGGAGCGGTGCTAGTTTGCTTGGTCGATTTTTTGCACGCATCCTGGCAGACTTTGAGCCTTGCCATGAGTCTAGCGCATGAATCACTTATGAAGGAAGAGGTCCAGGCAGCACAAATCGATTGTCAGAACCTAGCATGGATGGTCCAAGCGTGATCAAATCGAAATATTTTAGTTTGGGGATTGTGGTGGAAACTGAAGAAATAAGAGGGACGTGGTTGCTGGTGCGACGAGAGTCGGCAAAAAGGGAGGAGGAAGGGAACAGTGCATTCCAGGCATTGTTGATAAGCACACGGTCAAGGCGAACAAAGGTAGGGTTTACACGCTGATTGGACCAAGTGTCGTCGAACAGGGCTGCGTCATGATTGTTGAAGTTACCGTTGTTACGGTCTGAAGCATCACGGCAGAGGTTGAAGTCACCGCAAATCATCCAGGGCATCAAGTCCCCCGGATCATGATCAGCTAGGCTTAGGAGAAAAACTTCTTTCGGGATGTGTGTACAGGGAGTGTACATGTTGGTAACTCTAATCGTTTTGTTGTTGGAAGCGCAAGATAGGTCCATGGAGAGGGCGTGAAAGTAAGAGGCTAAAAGGGAGAAGAAAGAGGAATACCACAACAGATAATACCTCTGGTGGAGCCGATGGCATCGATGTGGACGAAAGATTGAATGTTAGGGAGGGGATGAACTTGGAAGCTTTAGGGAGAGGAAGGTTTGATAGCTTGGACTCTTGGACAACAAGAAAATGGGGTCGGATGTGTTAGCGTTAACCACGATACACTTATCGTTGTCGCCCAGCCCATGGAGGTTCCAGGAGGAAAAATGCAGCACGGAGCTAATAATAAACACAAGGAGGCATCGATCGCATACCAAAAGCAGACTGTGTGTTTCATAGAGCAAGTTACAAGCCTAAATTCCATTACAGGGGTAAACAAAGCAAGGAGCAAAAAGAAGACACATAAGCTTATCTCTGAAGATCGACAGAGAGATCACTGGGAACTTGAAGTCGCCGAGGCCAGCGCGGCGGTGGATTGAGGCTACCAGTCTCCAAGCTAAGGGATGGGACACATGGACATGAGCCTCATTGGAGCGGCAGGGACTCATGCCGCAAGGGAGGGTACCGAGGTCGTGCCATCGGGAGCTGCGGTGTCAATGCTGCAAGGCGCTCCCAACACCTTCAAATTGCGAGCGGAATGGGGGCTTCAGCGCAGGTGTCGATGTCGATGTCCGCAACCGCCGCACGGAGATGCGGCGAGCCCTTGAAGCTGTCGAGGCGGGATGCCTTGGCGTTTTTGGCCTTGCTCAAAATGTCGGTGAAGAGAGGGTTCTCCTTTGAGTTAAGGCAGGTGCTCCTCCTGGCCTTGAAGGCCGATTCCGTGGCCTACTTGCACTGGGCCCTACGCTTGCGTGTGTCAGCCTCGTGCTCCTCCACGAGCACAGAGAAGAAGAGAGCCTCCATAGCACCAGCAGTAGTGGATGTGTTGGCGTCTAGGCCAGCACCGTCGGTAGGAAGGGAGGCAACAAGCACAGCGGGGTCGGTGGGGACAAACGGTGTCGGAGGAATGGAGAAATTGTCGTACTACTTGAGGCAGAGAATAGGGGTGCGAAAGGGGATGAGAAAGAAATAGACGGAGATAAGATGGGGATTGGGTTGGGAAAAACCTAATCTGCGTCCAGGCCGTCTTCGGGAAACTGGGCTGCCATACGATGGCCCAGGATTCTGTTCCAGAGGTCCATTGGGGTGGAGGGTGAGCTTGGGGTGGGCTGGTCCTAGGCCCTCCTAGACAGGATGCGGGACCAGAGGTCGAGCACCCCAGAGCCAGAGGGCGGCAGGCCCGATTGGGCTGAGGACCCAACCCTGCCATCGGGCTGCTGTCGGGCTAGCCCATGGATCTTTCGTCGATGTTGTCTACGCACGCAGCACGGGGGCGAGGTGTGTCCTCGCCGCCTCCCAAGAAGTGGTCGTTTTGGGATAATTCTCCCGGCAGTGAGGTCCAGGAGCGGACGACACGGAAAAATACCTCGGTCGAGGTCTCGCCTTCAAAATCTCGTGGAACCAGAGCATGGGGGATGTCTACCTCATCGTCAAGGTAGAGAACGAGTCTGGCGATGGTGTAGTCCAGCTCGTTTAGACAGAGGGGGTCAACGCAACACACGCTTTCAATGGGGCGGAAAGCGGTGTGGATTCCCCCTCCGTCCAGTTCTCGTGCGGGAATCCGGAGGCGGAGATTTGAGCAAAGGCAAGAGTTTTGCCAGTCGAACCTGTTTTTGGCGTGCTCGGAGCATTCCAGCTAGATGGTGTGGCAACATAAGGAGGCAGGCAACCGCGCCATGGTGGCCTCGTGAATCTCCTCTGAGTGGAAGAGAATCATCATTGCCCCGTAGTACGAGGCGGCGAGGCCGAGGGCCTGGTTCCCTCCCACCTCCTCGAGAGCCTGCCCAAGAAGGTTCTCGAGGCTAGCTGACGGCGGAGCAACGAGGGCGAAGGCGAACTTGCGTGCCCGCGAGTCGTCCCCAACTAGAGGCATGAAGCATTCCACGAACTCAGGGCGATGAGGGAGGGTTGCAGGAAGGGGTGCAGCGGCCGCACGGTCGGCGGGGGAACTGTCGCCACCAGGACTATGGAGCTAAGGGCACAAGACGGTGTGGCTACAGAGTTGAGGCAGAAGAAGGTCGGAGCTCACCTAGTGGCCTCCTCATCTTGGAAGTATCGAGCGAGCAACCTCCCCCGTGGCAAGATGGTGGGGAGGCCGTCCGGCTATCGGTCGGAGAGGTGGAGGAGGAGCTCCTAATGTGTATGATGACCTCCTTGGCAACAGAGTTTTGACTGGGAGATGGCGAGGCGGTGGACTAAGATGAGATGGAGTAGGGGTGTGTTACGTCAAAAACTTATCTCCTTTTTCGAACACTTTTCTTATTGTTTTCCTTTAAACTTGTGTGTTTTGAATGCAACTAACACAGACTAACACTATTTTCAGCAGAATTACCTTGGTGTCTCATTTTTGTGCAGAAAAATCAACTTCAGACCCCATTGGTCTTAAAACACCGGAAGACCCCAGGAGCCAGAAGGGGGCCGGGAGAGGGGCCATAGGGGGGCCACACCACCCCATGGTGCGCCCCCTTAGACCGCGCCACCTGGGTGTGTGGGCCACCCAGGGACCCCCTCGGGATCCCCTTTCGACTACATATTTCCTTCAACCCTAAAACCCGAGGGGGTTCGTCATACTCCACGGAAACACAACAGAGCGCCGCCGCCACCCTGAACCTCGATTCGGGGATCAGAAGTTCCTGTTGTGGCACCCTGCCGGGACGGGGAATTGGAGGAGATCATCGCCATCGTCATCACCAATGCCTCTTCATCGACCATCCATGTTTCCCCCATCTATGTCTGAGTAATTCCCCCGTTGTAGGCTGAAGGGGATGGTAGGTATTGGATGAGATTGTTCATGTAATAATGTCGTTATTGTTCGGGCATAGTGCCTAGTATCCTCTATTAGTGCTATTGACATTGTTGCAACTTGATATACTTAATGCTTGTCACTTTGGGACCGAGTTTCTGAACATGTTATTGAATCACGATGATAATCATTGTTTCTTGATCATACCTGCAAGTTTTTTACACATATCGTTGTCCGGAACCTGAGGCCCCAAAGTGACAGAAATTGGGACAACCGGAGGGGATGGCTGTGATGTGAGGATCACATGTGTTCACGAAGTGTTAATGCTTTGCTCCGGTGTTCTATTAAAAAGAACACCTTAATTACCAGTAGTTCCCTTGAGGCCCGCTGAAAACGGGCTGGTAGGACAAAAGATGTTGTCCAAGTTCTCATTGCGAGCACGTACGACTATTTACGGAACACATGCCTATGGTTACTTAGTGCTTGGATGCTTTATCTTATTTATCTGCAATGCCCATGTCTTGATTATTATATGAATTGTCTTATCCATGCAACGCCCGTTCATCTATCCATATCCCTAAAGTATTTAATCTCGATGTTAACTTCAAACACTACTTCTGTTGTTTTCATTTCACTGCTGCTATTATTTCACTACTGCTGCTACTATAAAACTGTTACTACTGATAAACCACTACGAACAAGTCCACTTTCAGGTGCAGATGAATTAACAACTGACTTGTAAAGGCTCACAAATATTCTTTGGCTCCCCTTATGTGAATCAATAAATTTGGGTTTTACTTCCCTCGAAGACTGTTGCGATCCCCTATACTTGTGGGTCATCAAGACTATTTTCTGGCGCCGTTGCCGGGGAGCATAGCTTTATTTGCAAGCTCGCCGGAGAGTACTATTATCTACTGCCAATCATTCATCATGGGTAAGACTCGTGATGGAAAGTTTCCTATATTACCATCCACTACAAGAAGAGGTACAACTCTGAACACCTCTGTTGCTCTTGATTCACCGCAGTTATGAGTAAGCTTCTTACACCACCACATACACATGCTACACGTGCTACTTCTGCTGAATCTGAAAATACTTCTGATACTTTTGATCATGCTTAGACTGTTCTTGATGAGACTGGTTATCCCGGTCCTTTCTTAGATGTTACTATTGCTAAAACTAAAAATATTGCAAACACTGAAACTCCTGATAAAAATCCTTTTACTCCTGTTGTTTCACCTGAGCTTAGAGAAAATCCTAGTGATGATTTTGATGATTCCTGTATTGAACTTAATAATGATCTTATTGATGAAATACATGCTATCAAGGATAGAGATGTTGCTATAAGTCTTATTGAAAGTCGTGATGTTAAATATAAATTATCTCCTGATGCTAAGTTTGCCACTTTTCCCGTTAATATTAGGGATAAGTATTATGATTTCTCTCTTGATTTATCTTATATATCTATTGTTGAGAAAGAACCTTTTTGTGGTACTAAAAATGAAAGTGCTATGTAACATATGAATGAGCTCTCCTCTTTGAGTAGTTTATTCTCCGATGATCTTAAGAAACGTAGCTACTTTGTTGCTAAAATATTCCCTTTCTCATTAAAATATGAAGCTAAGACTTGGTTTAATAATTTGTCTCCGGAATCTATTGATAGTCCTATTGGTTTGGTTAATGTTTTCTTTCATAAATATTTTCCTACTAGTGCTCAACATGCTGCTTTACAAAATATATTTAATTTCAAGCAATTGGAAGGAGAGAAATTGCCTGTATCTTGGGCAAGGTTCTGTCCTTTAGTTATAGCTACACCTGGGCATAAGCTAGAAAATAATGAACTTCTTGATATATTCTATAATGGACTAACTGTTGAATCTAGGACATACCTGGATAGTTGTGCTGGTTGTGTTTTCAGGCAAAGAACTCCAGACGAAGCTGAGGAATTAAAGGCTAAAGTAAGCCAAAATCATGATGATTGGACTATGGTTGAGCCTGAGCCGACCCCTACTCCAGTATCAAAACCAACACCAACACCCAAGAAGAGAGGAATGATTGAATTAAATGATGAGCGAAGCCAAGAATTTTTTTAAAGAGAGGGGTATTAAATCTGAAGATGTGAAGAATCTTCCACCTATAGAAGAATTATGTAAGCCAATCCCTAACTTATCCACCATTGAGGTACACTCTTTCCAACATTTTTATAGTAGAGATATTCCCTATAAAACCTCCTGATCAATGTTTAGATGAATTTGATAATTATGTTATTAAGTAAGATAATTTTAATATGAGAGTGCAAAATCACCTAATGGAAAACTCTAGAGCTATTGATAATTTGCATGGTATTATAGAAAGAACCTCTAATGGTGTTAAAATGCTTGTTAAACATTTTCAAATGGTTCAAACTCAAATTGATCAACTTGCTAAAGTGCAAAAAGATTTGCTAGTTAATGCTTCTAAAGAAAAACATGCTTATGAAATAAGAACTAGAAGTGGTATTGCTACACAAGATCCTTTATATCCTGAGGGACATCCTAAAATAATTGAACAAGATTCTCAGCAAACTAATAATAATGTTTTTAATACTAAGAAGAAAAAGAAGAAGAAACATAAAACTGCTGAAGGATCCTCTGAACTTGCTAAAGATCCTAATAGTATATCTATCTCTGATTCTGAAACTGAAAGTGGTAATGATAAAAGTGAAGCTTCTGATAAAGAAGAACTTGTAGCTGAACCTGAAAAGAAAACTAAAACCGCAAAGTATACCAAGGAAGATTTATTGCTAATAAACATGGTAATGAGAGAGAACTTTGGGTACAAAAACCAATGCCTTTTCCTAATAAGAAACACAAATCTAAGGAAGAAGAACATTATAACAAGTTTTGTGAATGGATGAAACCTTTGTTCTTGCAAATTCCTTTAACTGATGCTATTAAATTGCCTCCTTATGAAAAATATATGAAAGATATTGTCTCTAACAAAAGGAAGATTCCTAATGAGGAAATCTCCACTAAGCTTGCTAATTACTCTTTTAATGGCAATGTTCCTGAGAAGCTTGGAGATCCTGGTATACCAAATATTCAATGTTCTATTAAAAATAATTATGTTAGGGCTGCTTTGTGTGATTTGGGAGCTGGAGTTAGTGTCATGACTTTTACTCTCTATAAAAGACTCCTCCTAGAAAAATTGATACCAACTGATATATATTTTCAAATGGCTGATAATTCTACTTCTATTCCTGTGGGTATATGTGAGGATGTTCATGTTCAAGTTGCTAATAATTGTCTGATATTAATTGACTTTGTTGTGTTGGAAATGCCTGAAGATGATAATATGTCTATTATTCTTGGAAGACCTTTTCTTAATATTGCAGGGGATGTTATTGATTTCAATCAAGGAAAAGTTACTTTTAATGTTAATGATAAAGAGCACACTTTTTATTTTCCCAAGAAGATTGATAGAAGAGATGGTTTAAATTTCATTGAACATATTGAGACCATCAAGATTGGAGAATTTTATTGTCCTATTCCAAAGCCACACAAAGAATATGAAATTATTATGATTGGGACTATGTCTATCAAGGTTGAGGTAACATAAGCATTTAGTGATTAGCAAAGTTTTTCTTCATATGAAAATTGTTCTGGTAACAAGACTTGATCACCCTTGTTAACAAAATGATTTTAAATGAAGTGGGCAATGTTTTCATTATGTTTTCATCTTACCCATTATGTTTTCACCATGTTTACTTCTGTTACCATTGCTACTTGAGTACAATCATGTTTTCCACCATCCTCATGCATGTTTTCCTGATGTTTTCACCCTGATTACTGTGGTTATGCATGTTTTCACCACCCATACTTTTGTTTTCACCACTACCACCTTTGTTTTCTTTGGATATTTTTCCATTAGATTGTCATAGAACCTCTATAGTTCTTGTTTTGCTCTTGTTTTCCATCTTTTCACTTTCGTTTTCCTGGTTTTTTTTTAATTATTGAAATTCTGGAAATACCTCAAAAATAAAGTTTCTCGAAAAATTCCAGAAAAAATTATAATAAATTTTTACGTCAAAAATGAGTTAGAGAGCCACTTGGGAGACCCCAGGGGGGCCCACCAGTTAGGAACACCATGGGGTGGCACGGCCAGCCCCTGGTGGCGCCAGCACATGGTGTGGGGCCCCCTGGCCCCCCACTAATTCTCTCCCCTGCCAAAGTCTTCTCTCTCACCTCCCAAACTGAAAACATTTCTGGAACTCGTGTTCTTGTTGTTCTTCCTATGGATTTTCGATCTCTTTCTTCAGCCTATCATTTGTGCCGAGATTTAGTTTGTTTGGTCTCCGGTATGTGACTCCTCCGATGATCCAAGTAGAATTTTGTTTAGTGAAGTATTTATTGAGTATTTTGGTACTATAGGTGACAGCTTATGTGAGTTTGCATGCTTGATTTGAGTAGAAATAATGTAGTTTTGATGTATGTTTAGCTCTCATATAAGTCCCTATGGTAGTTTCCACCTTATAGTTGTTTGAAATTAATTTTTGTGATGATTGTTGAAAACTTTCAGAGATGGAGCACAATGTTCATCAACTAAACCAACATGAGCTGGAGTTGCATGAGGTCATGCTCGTGCATCGCGATGAGAGAGTGTTCCCAACAATTTATCCATGTCAAGAATTCATGAGGATTACAGAAATTTTGCAGGATTTCAACACTCTTATACATAATGCAGGCTTGGACCGTTTCATTGAGGATGAACCTATCCAACATGTGAAACTAACTATGTATGTGGTGCAGGATTTTTGTTTTAAATGGTCCTCAACTAACCCAATGGTCCACTATAAAATTTACAATAAAGCTGTAAACTTGCCTTTCAGTGATTTTTGTGTAGCTATCAAAGTACCAGAGTGGGGTTCTTGTGACAAGATAAGAGGGCAGCCTAAACCACTGTTGGAATTATATGAGGAGATTTGCCAAGGCAGAAGCTTCATAGGGGATAAAGGTAAAATTCGAGAAATTCAACTCCCTAGCATTTGATACTTTGCCTATTTTATTTCTAAATGTGTGTTAGCTAGAAAAACTGCCAACAGGCTATCTGTCTATGATTTGGTGTTTATTGCAGCTGCCTTAAGATGTGATACGTCTTATAATTTTGGTGCTTTAATTTCTTACCGTATCTCTCTTAACCGTGAGAAGGGCGGAATTTGTGGAGGTCTTATTGCCTCGCGCTTGCTAGCTTTGCATGGTTTGGAGCCACACCCTCTAGACCTGCAGTTTCCTATAGAGAGGCTTGATCTTGTTTTCATGGTTCAACATAAGTTTCTTTCTACCCATGCTCACTTGCACAACTTATCTTTTGAAATAACTTTCTCCAAACAATCCAGGTGGAGAGTTACTAAAACTGTTAGAAAAGTACTTTGCCTCCACCTCTTTTGTTTAATCTTAATAGCAGGAAAGGATGGATGCTTTCTGAGAGCGAGCTGGACACATACCTTGCGCATTACCCCCAGCAAGGGGAGGATGCCGACAAGGGGGGCGATGGTGATTTCGTCCAGCCCTATGACACCACGGGGATCCCATACCAGCACCCAGGTTATGACTATGTGCCTGCTGCTTCATCTTCCTCTTGGGCGCTCGAGTACGACCATGCGAGGGACGACCTACCTCAGTGGGGATATTTCCCGCGCCATGATTGGTCTCCAGTTAGGCCAAAAGCCTAAGCTTGGGGGGAGGTAAACCGACATCACACTCATTTCTATATCATGTTCGATCGGTTCTTTGTATATCCATGTTTTCATTTCTTTCGTTTGTTTTTGTTTTCTTTTACTTTCTTCGTTTCTCTTTGTTTTATTGTTCTGTTCTTGTTTTCCAAAACACAAAAGACCAAAAATATTTCTGTTGTTTCTCTTTGTTTGCTTCTTTAGTTTCTTTATTTGGTTTGATTTCTTCTCTTGTTTTGGTTTAGTATTCAAAAATCCAAAAATATTTTGCTTTGTTTGGTTGCTTCTTTCTATTCTTGTTTTAATTGAAAAACCAAAAAATATTTGTTGCTCTTCTTTGGTTTTGTAAAGTTTGCTGCAGAGTTCAACAGTCGTCCGTGATTCTATTGGAGATTGGTTTTCATTATATATTATTCGAGCCACATGTGAAGAGAAATAATGATGATCTATGACAACTCAAGTTGTGTTGAGAGGCTGGTATGAACTCTATTTGTTTTCATTTTTGTACATATATCCATCTATGTGAGCATCTTAGTTTGTTCATATAAGATATATGTGATTTATTGGCTGCTTAATAGTTTGTGATCTCTCATGTTTTGTTCCAATTTATTAATAGTAAATGACCAGTCGTGTAAATATTTGTTCGCATTGTTCTATTCGTAGAAGGGTATGACATTATGGTAGCCTCCTCTGACTGTTTCATTTGAATCGACTTGGCACATGCTCATACATGCAAAGACTGAAAAAAAAAGTCAATAAGCCTCGATGATTTATTTGTCCTTAGAGTTCTAGTATCAATTTTATGCCTCGGTTAATTTTATTTTGTCGCAAGCATGATTATGATAGTTGTTGCTCTCTTGATTGTCGATCACTCACTACTAGAGATTTGCTTATAGCAGCATATCCTACCACAGGCGAACAAGGAAAACTGTGCGCCTGGGTTAATTAGCGCAGGCGAAGCGCAAGTTGGTGCGCCTGGGGTAGGCCAGTTACCCCAGGCGAACAGAAACCGGAAGCGCCTGGGGTAAAGTGTGGCAGAGCCAACCACGGCCGACCCTGGCACGCTTCCTTTACCGCAGGCGAATGGCTTCTCGGTTCGCCTGCGGTATAACAGATACCACAGGCGAGTAAGTACAGAAGCGCCTGGGGTAAAAAGTGGACTGGGTAGCTCCCTTTAGCGCAGGCGCACAGGTACGTTGTTCGCCTGGGACAAAGAATAGCCTGGGGTAGCACCACTTAGCGCAGGCGCTTCCCAGAACATATATATTCGCGTGGTAATATTATTTGTCCCCAATATAAGTGCGGCCAGCCACCCACCACCACCCCTATCCACCACACTGCATAATTTACCGTAACGAGCACGCGGACCAGATCAAATGTCCGGTGTGCGGTGCTGATCGTTACAAGAGGGGGACGAAGAAAGCTCCTACGAAAGTTGTGTGGTACTTTCCACTCATTGATCCCGGCCGTCTGCAGCGGTACTTCGTGGACCCCAAGGAAGCAAAGCTCATGCGCTGGCACGAGGACAGAAAGAAGGCGGTGCTGAGCGATCCAGAACGTGTTGAAAAACCAGTGCTAAGTACACACCCTTCGGATGCACGTCAGTGGAAAGCATTAGACGCATTCGATGAGGAATTCGGGAACGACCCAAGGAACATCAGGCTTGGTGCGAGCACCGACGGTCTCAATCCGTTTGGAAATCAGAGCAGCAAACATAGCACCTGGCCCGTGTTTGTATGGATGTACAACCTCCCCCCGTGGCTGTGTCTGAAGCTCCTCTTTCGCGACATGGTTCAAGAAGCAGATTGATGCCGATCCCCCGCCAATGACATGTGAGAAAGATAAAATTGTATTGGCCTTGTCATATGGCCCCTATCCATACGACATCAATGGGTACACATTCTACACGGAGGAAAGAGACAAAAGTAGCGACTATCAAAACTCGTCTATAACGCTGGAATCTTACACGGGCGAAGAGGTTAGAAGATACTACAGAAAGATCGGGGAGCTTGACTACGTTGGGGTAAAGCTGCCGATGTTCCATGTCAGATGGGCTACAAACGTCACGAAAGAAGACGAATATTTCACCACTATGTCGATGTCTGAAGCCAACAAACCCAAGTCCAAGAACCCCACCGCGCAAAATGAGCCCTGGGTATTGGCTAAGCACGTGGAGCAATGCTTCTTCATAACCGACCTGGCAAAGCCTAGTCGTGTTGTCGTAAGGAGAGGAAAAAGGGCCCTCGTCGGAATGGATGGAGTCGCCGATGAGAAGGACTTCGACGGCTTAGTCGGAGACCCGATGATGGAAGAACCCGGTGAAGACGATACACCCCAAGAAGAAGCAGGACCACACTACCTAGGGCAGGTCTTCCATTCACAAGAAGAAGTCACAATATGGCGGTCACGTATTCAACATCGACCAAGAAAGGCAAGACTAATATTGTGACGAAAGGTTGAGAGAGGGAAATACTCACGATATAACATGCTAATAGCTACTATATGCATACAATGTGTTTTTAGAGAGAAACACTTGCGGTATCTCGCTAAACCAATCTATTTACGCTCGATGCGACATTAAATATTTTTGCACATGTTAACTTTCATATGTATGTATTTTTTAAGTGAAAACCAACGTGGGGGAGCCACATATTATAGCATTCGTATTGCTCGATGTGTCCCAAGCCGGGTACGTGGGGCTGTGTTAGAATATCTAAGCACAGGCGCATCATCTGGAAAACGCGCCTGGGGTAATACATATCACAGGCGCTTTTGATAGGACATGCGCCTGGGGTAATGCCATGTGGGACCGCGCAAACCAAAATCCTACGAAATTTAGCGCAGGCGCATTACCTAGATAATTCGCCTGCGGTAAGGATCTGTGGGGCCGCGCATAACAGGGCATCGAGCCAAGCACATTAGAACCGGTTTGTATCACAAACCGGTTCTAAAGGGTCTGTCCCCTGGGCCCCCTACCTACAGGCAGCAAATGGCCGCAGGCCTTTAGGACCGGTTTGTTATACAAACCGGTCCTAAAGGCCTGCGGCCATTTGTGCGGGTATCTAGGTGGGCCCAGGGGACATACCTTTAGAACCGGTTTGTGATACAAACCGGTTCTAATGCTTAGCGCAGGCGCATTTTCCAGTCTGTGCGCCTGGGGTATACCTCTGTGGGCCCGCGCACAACGAATCGCTAAGAACATTAGCGCAGGCGCACTTCTCTTTGTTCGCCTGGGGTAAGGGATAGCGCAGGCGCATTTCACTCGTTGTGCGCCTGTAAGTCCTCGATCTGCTAACTCACAACCCGCATAATCACTCTGTTTCATATCGAGCCCTAACCGCACGCCGTCGTCGCCTCTCTCATCGCACGACGCCGTCGCCTCTCTCATCGCACGCCGCCGTCGTCGTTGTCGAGCAGGAGGAGGAGGAGGAGCGGGAGCAGCAGCAGGAGGAGGAGCAGGAGCAGCAGCAGGAGGAGGAGCAGGAGCAGCAACGGAGGAGGAGCGGGATCGAGCAGCAGGGGAGGAGGAGCGGGAGCACGCCGCGCGCGCGCGCCGTCCCTCTCATCGTCGTCGTCCACGCCGGTCGTCGTCACCCACGCCGCCGTCGCCCACGCCCACGACGAACCCAGGTCAGCCAACCCCCCCCCCTCTTCCAACGCCCTCATACTACTGCTGCTACATGCTTTAGCTAGAACTGGATCTGATCATGTACCATTATTTCTGGATTCTGGTAGTTCAGCTCATAGTATAAAATTAAGTGCAGTATTTTACTTTGATCTGATCATGTACCTACTAATTACATGTGAATAGAACACTGAAGCCTTGGACACTGCTAGAATTCTCCGTGATTTGTTATTAATTAAGTGCAGTATTTTACTTTGATCAATATATATGAAGGTTTTTTTGGCATGATATATGAATTTCCTGAGAGTTTTTGTGCCATGTGATGACAGCAATGCAAGGAACTGTTTTTGTGGCCATGCATGTGTGCATTCAATTTCTGTTGTAGGTACATTGAGTGCCAATGTTTTGTCGGAACGTTGATTCATTTCCGTTCCGGCGAATTTCTGGCACTCCTGCATGACCATTTATATATAGCCGAGGTCACGCCGAATTTTTCCGGTGACTAACAGTATACGTTTTGTCTACTGCTAGCTAGGGCATGTCTTCTTCTACTACGGATCCGGCTTTATTGGACCACTACATCCTTATGGCCCGAGAGTCGCAAGAGGAAGATCGGACAGAAACTGACCATGATGTCGAGCCCCACAATGATGACGGGCTCACCGGTGGCGAGGAGGAAACCACTGATAGTGGCGCGGGGGGTCCCTCAGGGAGCAGCACGACGGGAAACAAGCATCGAAAGCGAGCTCCGAACAAGGTCGGCACCGTTCGAGAGAAATTCGCGGAGGTGGACCCTTCCAGTGGCACGCCTCTAATGCCATTGGACCTTGTGAAGGGGTACTTCCTCCAACTTGGCGCGATACTTCGAGACGTCGTCAATGTCAACGAGCCGACTCTCAAGAAGAAACTAACTCTGCGCGCCCAACTCATCTCGAGGCTGCACGCGCGGTACGAGTTCCCTCCCCCCTACAACAACGAGAATCTGAAGGGCAACCTCGTGAACAAACTCGCCCTCACTAGATTCACCAAAGCCCTGAGCAATTACAAGACTATGGTGAGGGCGATGATTGAGGAATCGACACCATTCGAAGAGATCCATCGCCACTTCCCGCGGATTACGCCCGATGACTTCAAGACTTTCCTAGATAACGAGTCGCTTGATGTCACTAAGAAGCAAACGGGATGGGGGAAGGATCTAGCGTCGAAGAACATCGGTCACCACAATCTCGGCTGTCGTGGCTACGACGGGAAGGAGCCAGTTTGGGCGAAAGAGGACCAGGCCTACATTGAAAAAGGATTGAGAACCCTTACGCCAAGTATGCCCATGACCCGCAATTCCAGAAATTCATGAGGTCGAGGTACAGAAAAGTAACTCCGACCGGGGAACTTGTCTCGGACCCGAAGATGGTGGAGGGTGTTATTTTGGTCACGGACGATAGCGTGAAGAATGTTGAGAAGCTAGTGGTAAGAAATTTACCATTTCATGCAACTCATCATCATCAAGTCCATGATTTCATTCTAGTACGAAACCAATTCTAAACCGTTTATATGTTGCTTCTGCAGCTAGAAGAACAACAACTTGAATCTTCCTCGTCGCAGACGTCGATGGCCAAAGTCGCGTGGGATAAGCCTTTCATCAGGGGGTACAACAAGGCAAAGAGCCAGGACCCTCTGAAAAGGCCGCACTTAGGCCGTATCACCGGCGGCGGACTTAATAAGAAGCACGCCAACTATGGCTTGGCTGAGCCCAGCACTAAGGAGTCGCGGGCGGCGAAGAAGAGCGAGGAGACGGAGGAGCTGAAGAAGAAGGTCCATGACTTGGAAACAAACATGGAGAAGAAGATTGAGAAAACGGTGGGGGAAAAGATGAATGCGCTCATCCCAGCCGTATTTGAAAAAATATGTGGCTACATCGTCGGCGGCTCACAGGGGCCGTTACCGATGTTCAACATACCGTCGATGTTGGTCGTGCCCGCCGCGGCCGCCGCCGTTGGTCCGTCGACGTCGGCCGTGCCCGACGCGCCTGCCCCCGATGGACCGTCGGCCGTGCCCGACGCGCCTGCCCCCGATGGACCGTCGGCCGTGCCCGACGCGCCTGCCCCCGATGGACCGTCGGCCGTGTCCGGCGCGGCCACCACCCCGTTGCTCGACGAGCCCACCATCACCTGTGGTCCGTCGACGTTAGCCGAGCTCAATGCCCTCACGGTAAATTATTGACCGTCTCAAAAGCTGTAGCCAGTTCAATATAACCCTACTCTCTGACCTATCCATGCATGTTATCGCAGGCTGACGCGACGGGATGCACCTTCCTGCTAAAAGTGGCCAGCGAGTTGAAGGATGTTGCAAAGGGGAGCATCTTGCAGCCACTATCCCGCAAGTACCATTGCAGAGATATACCGGACAACGAGCTTCGGGTTCGCGTCGATCTGGTGCTACCGGGATTCGAGAACTTGTATCCTCCTAATCAACCCGCCGATGCCGACAGCGAGCTGAATCTCGGCCAACTGGACAATCAAATCTTGCTATGGCCGAAAGCCCTTATTCGGCTGAACACGACGTTAGGGTCGGCGCCAAGCCAAGCCATGACCGTCACCACTACACCGGTTGCGCCCGCGGCAAGCCAACAAGACAAGGTCCAACATGGCAATGTCCTCTCTCCACCTCCGGTGGATCCTCCTCCTCCCGAGCACGAGACGTCCAATGACGAGCAACATCACGAGCATGAGACCCATGACGAGTACATGGATATTGAACTTGCTCCCATTGACGATTTCATAAATCAGTTGGATGGCGAGAAGCCGGTTCCTCCGAAGTTACCCGCCAGAACTCTTGATATCCAGAAGAAGGTAGATGGCGGAGAGGGCGGTTCTTCTGAGTTACCCACCAGAAAACCGGATATACAGAAGAAGCTAACCTATTCCCAAGAAACTCCCGAGGAGCAGACGGCCTTTACGGCTCCACAGCCTACGCTGGTTACCCCGAATACACTCCGTGCTACGGCCGCGGAGGCGGTAAAACAAAGCGGCACTCCCATCTGCTTGAGGCCGAAGAAGAATCGGAAGAGGACGGTAGCCAAGAAGAAGAAATGTGGTGCCTCCTCTAGTAGCCAGCCAGCGGCCGCCCAAGTCCTGGACCGTTTGCCGCCCGCCGTCCCGTGGAGGAAGGTGCATGAGATAGGTGAGCCGATGCTGCCGCCAGAGGTTGTCGCTGTCATGGGTGGTGACATGAGGACCATCCACGACGGGATTTTGTTCAAAGAGAATGAACTTCTACGTGAGAAACATCCCTCCTACCCGCTATACGTGGTCAAGGTGCCCCGATCCTTGGGCTTTGTGGATTCAAATCCCGCAGAGGTGTTCTTCATCAGATACGAAGACATATTCAGGGTCTTCCACTTGGGTAAGCTCGACCGATGCATTGTCCGCCTGGTATCGCTCAGCATGGCGCATGATATGGTCATGGAGAATACCCCGCACATGGCGATTATGGACCCGTACTACATGAATGAGGACTACTTGCGGTCACATGCGGACCGAGTTCTTATCACGACTTACATAACGGGGTTTTTGATAGATAACAAGGATAAGAACGCCATTCTCATGCCATACTTTCCCAAGTAAGTAGTCCTCTCCGCTTCACGTCGTTACATTCTTTCTAGAATCTCCTTAGTATTCCGATTGATGATATTGATGGCTCTTGTTCGAAATGTTCTGCGCAGAAACGGAGGATGCGTACTCATCGTCATGGAACCGCATTGGTCACAATGCACTTATCTTGATGCGGGTAGGGCGGTGCAGAAGGACTACACCGACATAAGAGCTGTTCTTAATAGTGCCCTCAACGGCTTCGCCGCCGATTTAGGCAAGCCCCTAAAAAAGGAGAAAATAGTCCGAGGCGCCTACGTGTGCACCCACGTAACAAACTTCCCCTGCCTCAAGCAATCGGAGCAAGAATCTGAGTTGGAAGCTTGGTATGTCATCTTTCAGATGAGGGAGTACTTAAAGGATGCCCAACAGGCCCATCTACCAAGTGATCTCCGAGACCTGACCACAAAAATGGCCAACACCGCCGATGAATATGTGCGGGCTGAGTTCCGTCGCATCCAGCGGAGGATCTGCACGATACTCTCGTCGGATGTCATCACTCGGGGTGGCTTGTTCTTCCACGGCCACGCACCACCGAGCAACCGTGACAAAGAAGCACACCTACGAGAGCAACGTGACATCCGGACATTCAACACGCTACAAGGCGTTCGTCCGTTCCCGCCGAGAATATAGGATTGACAAAATGTTAGTATACACTTGCATCATATAACTTTTAGACCTTTATTTGTCGTGTTTTATTCGTAAACCTTGATGCTTCTATTTTTTGATAGTTATTTGCGGTCTATTATCACTTTCGATGCTAAACTCGTATTTTTGTCCTATGCACAGATGACATGGTATGTTGTGTATGTCGGTAGGGTTCCCGGAGTCTACGACGACTGGGACCAATGCCGAAGACAGGTGCACGGTTTCAGCGGCAACAGCTACAAGGGGTACAAGACCATGGTGGAGGCGGAAGCTCGATACGCCACTTACCTAGCGAGAGAGAAGACGGAGAAGACGAGGGCCCGGATGACCACATTCGCCATCGCCGTGCTTATACTCCTTGTACTCCTAGTGTTGATGCTACTTGTTGTTTTGCTTGTCTAGATAACTAAACTATCGATTTGTTTGGACTATGTACTCCTAGTGTTTGAACTATGCTTGTAACTAAACTATTCGTTTCGAGACTATTTGGTGATGATCGAGACTATTTGGTGATGATCGAAATATTTCTGTTATTTTGCTGTCATTTTCATATTTATTACTGTCAATTTGCTGTAATTCTGTTATTTTCGTTTCTTTTATTTATTGACACAGCAAAACCATACCCCAGGCGAATAGGGAAGCATACCCCAGGCGAACATGTACCCCAGGCGCACAACGCTTGTTCGCCTCAGGTAAGAGGCTTACCCCAGGCGCACAAGGCTTGTTCGCCTAGGGTATGTCAAGATACCCCAGGCGCATTTGGTTGTTCGGCTGCGGTAAGTCATTACCGCTGGCGAGGTGGTCCCAGGCGAACAAACATTCGCCTGCGGTAGGCTAAATTGGTTCGCCTGCGGTAGCCTTTTCCCTACTAGTGCCTGTCTATTGCTATCCTTCACTTGTACTGAGTATGAGCTCTACTCGTGGATCAAACTCCCAAAAACCAAAGTTTGCCAAATGTGTCCACCATACCTACCTATATGTGGTATTTAACCGCAACTCCAAGTAAATTGCTAATGTGCTACCTTTAAAACCTTCTAAAAATTATTCTTGTTTTGTGCCCCTCTTTTAACTCATGATGACGTAAATAGAGAATCTTTATCTCACTTGTTGATTGGATTTTACACCCTGGACTAGTGGCTTCATCCACTTATCCAATTGATAGAAGAGCTGGCAGCGGGGTGCCCAACCCCAAATTAATACACACAAAATCTCTTCACTATTTTTGCCCCTGATTTAACAGTCAAAGCATAATCGTGTAAACAAAAGAGAAAGCGGGATGACCTTCTACACCAGTTGCGTCCTTAAAATGGGAGCCGCTCTTGTGAAATCTAGTTGGCTTGTGACGTACTGTATTTTCTGTTTACCATTCGTTGACATAAGCATACACCTTTCAATACATCTGTTTAATAAAATAAAAGCTCTAGCACATGAGTGATCCATGCTTCCCTCTGCGAAGGGCCTTTCTTTTACTTTTATGTTGAGTCTTCACGTTCTCACTTTATGCACCTTCTTGAGAGCAATGGATGTTATTCTTAGTGTAATGTGCTTGTCCCAGAACACGGTTAATTATAGTACAACTTTGATACTTGTATCTTTGATATCTTTACTTCTAGTCTTCCCTTGAACTTCAGAGGTGCCCTGGCTTTTATCTTTTGCCCCACACATAAGGGCAAGCGAGATACCACTTTATCAGATCCTATTATGAATATTACAATCTTGCAAATGGTTATGCTTCATGTTGCTTAATATTAATATGTTGTTATCTCTCCATGGTTTGCATCGCTATTAAGTGGCATATCTTGCATGTATCTTATCATGAGCATAATTAAGTATTTTATCATATAGTGAATTTAAATCATATGAAACAAATGTGTTCGTAAAAGTCTATTATCACACTCAGTTGTCACTGAAGTGCTTGAGGACAAGCAATAAGCTAAGCTTGGGGGAGTAGATACGTCGAAAACGTATCTCCTTTTCCGAACACTTTTCTTATTGTTTTCCTCTAAACTTGTGTATTTTGAATGCAACTAACACGGACTAACGTTGTTTTCAGCAGAATTACCTTGGAACTCGTTTTTATGCTGAAAAATCAACTTTCGGGAAATTGCCCAGAAAAGACCCCATTGGTCTTAAAACACCGGAAGACCCAGGGAGCCAGAAGAGGGATAGGAAAGAGGCAAGAGGGGGGCCACACCACCCCCTGGCGCCCCCTAGTCCGCGCCACCTGGTGGTGTGGGTCACCCAGAGACCCCCTCGGGCTCCCCTTTCGACTACATATTGCCTTCAACCCTAAAACCCGAGGGGGTTTGTCATATTCCACAGAAACACAATAGAGCGCCGCCGCCACCCCGAACCTCGATTAGGGGATCATAAGTTCGTGTTCTGGCACCCTGCCGGGACGGGGAATTGGAGGAGATCATCGCCATCATCATCACCAACACCTCTCCATCGACCATCCATGTTTCCCTCCATCCATGTGTGGGTAATTCCCCCGCTGTAGTCTGAAGGGGATGGTAGGGATTGGATGATATTGTTCATGTAGTAATGTCGTGATTGTTAGGGCATAGTGCCTAGTATCCTCTATTAGTGCTATTGACATTGTTGCAACCCGTTATGCTTAATCTTGTCACTTTGGGCCCGAGTGCCATGATCTCATATCTGAACATGTTATTGAATCACGATGATAATTATTGTTTCTTGATCATACCTGCAAGTTGTTTACACATATCGTTGTCTGGAACCCGAGGCCCCGAAGTGACGGAAATTGGGACAACCGGAGGGGATATCTGTGATGTGAGGATCACATGTGTTCACAGAGTGTTAATGCTTTGCTCCGGTGTTCTATTAAAAGGAACACCTTAATTACCAGTAGTTCCCTTGAGGCCCCGCTAAAAACGGGCTGGTAGGACAAAAGATGTTGTGCAAGTTCTCATTGCGAGCACGTACGACTATTTACGGAACACATGCCTATGGTTACTTAGTTCTTGGATAGTTTATCTTATTTATGTTCAATGCCCATGTCTTGACTATTATAAGAATTATCTTATCCATGCAACGCCCATTCATCTATCCCTATGCCTACGGTATTTAATCTCGTTGTTTAGTTCAAACACTACTGCTGCTATTGTCATTTCACCGCTGCTATTATTTCACTACTGCTGCTACTATAAAACTGTTACTACTGATAAACCACTGCGAACAAGTCCACTTTCAGGTGCAGGTGAACTGACAACTAACTTGTTAAGGATCACAAATATTCTTTGGCTCCCCTTGTGTCGAATCAATAAATTTGGGTTTTACTTCCCTCGAAGACTGTTACGATCCCCTATACTTGTGGGGCATCAGGGTGGCAGCGAGCAGGAGATGCTACGGTGGCTGGACATGCCACACTTGTAGCGGACAAGGTTTTTGCAGTCCTTAATGGGATGCTCAGCGCACACACAGCAAAAACAGAGGTGTCGGTTGGCAGAGGCGACAGTTTCCGTTTCCACATTTTGTGGTGCTCCTTGTTTTCCTTGATGCTTCCCAGTGTCGCTATTGTTGCATCAACGATTTTTTTGCATCTAGTTGTGAACATAGTGGATTGGCGCGGGTATTAGTGCTCTTCCACCATAACCCTTGTTTCTCCAATGTTACATCGTTATTCTTATCGTCGGAGCGCATCACCTGCCCTCCCATGCCGTAAGGATTGCAATTCCCATGGATCCTTTGGTATGTTTCTCACCTTCCTCGTCTCTTTCTCTCCTCCGTGATGCTCTCATGTCTTTGATGTGGTGCATGTGTTTTTCCATTTCTTGTATTGTTGATGATGTTCATGTTTAACTGATGCATTTGGCTAGCTCTAGGAATATTTTCTAGTTGCTTAATTCCACCTCAATGCTATATTGTTCTAGATGTTATTGCATATCTATTTTTATCCAGAGTAGATTGATCCATGTTTTGTTGTGGTGCTATAGGTGATCATATTTTTATCATAAATTCCTAGTATTTTTCTACAAGTTGATTATCTAGTGGATATGGGCTTAATTCCTTTTCATGTTGAGATTTGTACCTAATATCGTCTTGTTGTGATTTAGTGTATGTCGAATTCCCTTTTGGTCATGTGGCTCGATCTTGATGATCATGTCATCACGACATCATGTGCACACATGATTTTTTTGTGTGTGTGTGCCCGCGCACGTATTAAATTGCAAACTTTAGTTTTGTCCAATTTATGGGCAGAACTGGTCGCGTATATAGTGGTAATAGCACTATTTAATATCCTTCCCTTGATCTAGGCATATGAAATGATAGTACCATATACTATAGATCTTGTCTAGATCCTAATATGGTTTCTACATGCTGACTTTGTTAGCTTGTGTTTCTGGCGATCCGGATAACCTGCTTTTTGGAGTTTTCATACACCTCCTTAAAGCTTGTTACTTCATATGATCTGGTTGTATTTTGTGGAATTTTGCAGCGTTCAACAGCGTGGTAATGATGTCAGTGATGTGCGGGTGGTGTGCTCCTATTTAATTCTTGTAGTAGTTTTGTGTCTTTGTCTCCTCCGGTTCTTGCATTGTGGATAGCTTCAGCTGGTTGATATTATCCATTATTAGATTTTTTCTTTTCCGCCAAGTGTGAGTTAGTGTGGGCAACTATCTATTGAACTTTATTCCAATATGTGGGGTTTTCTTGTACTTAAGCATTTTTCTTAATTAATTATATATTGGATTCAATTTGAGTGGGATTTCTAGGGTCGGTTTAGCCATATTATGTCAATCTTGACTCAAATGAAAATATGTGACTTTGTCAATGGTTGCTAGTCTGATTAGAGGGAAGTATAGTTTCCTATGCTTGCTATATGAAGTGGATCAAAATATGTTTCCATTTCCCTTGATATGGACTGTATAATTGTTGTATTGCCTCTGGTTGCCTCTATGCTTAATTCCTCATGATGCACTTGTCCCTTTTGATGATTCACTTGTCCCTTTGATCATTCACTAGTCCCTTTTCCATTTAATCAACTTTTTCGGGATCAAAACTAGTTTTCTTATCTCCATTGACTAGTTTTCAAACATAAAAACTGGCTCGGCTTTGGTGATACAACCGTTTTACCATAAACCCAAAATATAGATTATCTTTGGTGTTTATTTTGCATGTACAAGGAAAATGAAGATCAAGTTGAAGTGTAGTACTTAGGATTTTTTTTCCATTTTTGTAATTTTATTCTAATTTTTTAGCACTAAAAAAATTATGCAATAAATGGTGTAAAACTATATTTGAGATCAATGAAATATTCCATTTTTACTTATTTATTACTCTAAATAATTAAAAAGTATTTATATAATTGGTAATTTTGGATATGAAATAAATGAACAATCCCCATTTGTATTAAATTGAAGTGTAAGAAATTATGTTTTTTTCATAGATTATTCTAAGTTTTAATATTCGCAATTGTATCCAAAATCCAATGTGCAACAAAGATTTTTTTCAAATTTATCGTAGCCTCATCGATGACAAAT
The DNA here is from genome assembly GCA_028641055.1 of Alopecurus myosuroides. Lineage (NCBI taxonomy): Eukaryota > Viridiplantae > Streptophyta > Magnoliopsida > Poales > Poaceae > Alopecurus > Alopecurus myosuroides. Next base: position 29,048,686 of record CM054060.1, read on the forward strand.
GGATGCTCGATAGAACCTAGGCCCATCTTTCCTTGTTTTGGGTGCCAACAGATGTTGAGGGTGCTTCTGGTCCGAACAGATGTCCCCTTGACTGCTTCTAGTTCTAGTCTTTCTTATTTCTGATAAATACTTTCCCGTAATTTTTCCCAGCATTGTTCGTGTGAGAAGTTACAAGTTAAAATATAAGTGAAAGAGTTCCTCTGCCTTTCAGAATCACATACAAAATAATTGAGATTTTCTATAAAAGCTCAATAATTATGGGTAAAACGAGCATTATAATCATGGCAAATATTTAAATAAATGATAAACTTTAAAGGCATAGATACGTTATAGACGCATCACCAGGAAATATGTTCTCGTGATCATACTTAGAGATAGACCTGCCTCAGCGGAATGCAACACCTGGTTACCTGATTTGCCATGCTCTGTCGCTATAAAACACTTCATGCATTGTGGATTTGTAAATGTTAAAAGGTGCCGCAGATCCCTGTAGTATTCCAGGAAGTGATGTTATCCATCCATTATCAGTACCTCTACCTCTTATCCCCATTTTCTTCTATTCGTTGTAAATATTGATCATTTCTAATGAAAATTGTCCATGTCCGCTTTTGCGTACCATAGCTATCCATCTATTACTCATGAAAAGGTAGGAACACACATGGTGTGCTTCCTCTTGAAAATTATTAGTGTATGGTAGGAGAAACATACATAAAACATCTGTGGGTGCAGGCCAACACATGCATGATCACAGGGAAAAATAGGATGAACAACCCACCAACAACAATTCACATCGATATAAATAGGTCAGACTTGGGAGAGACATGGATGCATGCGTTGTACTACATATTATTACTCCCAAACAAATCAAACTCGTTTATATGAGTGCACATAGGTGGAAGGGGTTGATCTCCTACATGTACCGTATTGTTGTTAACTTGTTATTACTCGTCCTTGGAGTATGAGATATTGGAAGAAAACAAACTACTGTATTGTCGACAGGTGTTAAGAGCCCTGGTGTCTCAATCAGACCCGCTTGCAGCGGCCAATTTGTTTCCCTATCACACCTCATCCGCCTTTGCTTCTTTTCGTCGCCGCGCTCCGGCCTCCTCTGGTGTCGGGAAGAGTTGGACTCGCTTCACCTCAACATTCCTATGAGTATATCCCCGTCGATTGGATCATCTTTTCAAAAATACTTCATGCATTGTGGATTTGTAAATGCCGGAAGGTGCTGTAGACCCCTTTTAGTATTCCATAGAGTGATGTTTCCCATCCAGCATTTACATTTTTAAACTTATTTTTGGTACCACTTCCTCTTATCTCCATTTTTTACTATTCGTTGTAAATACTCACCATTTTTAATGAAAATAATCCATGCCTACAACTCATGAAGATGTAGGAACACACATTTTGTGCTTCCTTCTGAAACTTATAATTGTATGGTAAGACAAACATGCATAAACCATCTGTGGTGCAGGCCAACACATGCTCGATCGCAGGAAAACATTGGACGAACGACCCACTAACAAGAATTCACATTGATACAAATAGGTGAGACTTGCGAGATACATGTATGCATGCGTTGTGCTACATATTATCACTCCCAAACAATTCATATTCGTTGATGAGTGCAACCTTCTATCATAAACCCAAAATATCTATTGTTTTTAATCGTTTATTTTGCATGTAAAAAGAAAATGAAGATCAAGTTGAAGTGTAGTACTTAGGGAATTTTTTCCATTTATGTAATTTTATTCTAATTCTTTTGTACTAAAAATGTGCAATAAATGCTATAAATTTACATTTAAAAACAATGAAATATTATTATTATTTATTACTTTGAATAATTGTCAATATTTTTTTAATTGGTTTTTGGATATCAAATAAATGGATAGCTCCATTTGTATGAAATTTAAATTCATTTTTGAATTTAAATGTAAGAAATGATCATAATGGTCTTTTTTCTTTGATCATTCTAAAGTTTCATATTTCAGTTGTATCCAAAATCCAATGTTCCGCAAAGATCTTGTAAGATTTTATCGTAGCCCTGATAACAAATGGATGATAGATAGGACCAGGCCCACCTTGCCATAGTTTAGGTGCCAACCATATCGAGGGGGCTCCTGGTCCAAACAGATGTCCCCTCAAATACTTCTAGCGCCAGTCTTCTTTGTTTCTGATAAACACGTTCGTGTGATATTTTTCCCGAGTTGTTCGTCTCAGAAGGTTCCTAAAAGTTAAAATATACGCGAAAGGAGTTTCTCTTCCTTCCAGAATCACATAGAAGATAATTTATATTGGCTAGAAAATCTCAATAATTATGGGTAAAAACAAGCACTATAATCATTGCAACTGTTTAAAAAATATATGACAAACTTTAAAGGCGTCGATATATAACGGGTCACCAACAAATCTGTTCTCGTGGCCATTTTAAGAAGTTGAACTGCCTTAGCGTAACGCAACGCCTGGTTACCAGACCTGCCATGCTCTGTCACTATAAAACACTTCATGCATTCTGGATTTGTAAATGCTGGAAGGTGCCGCAGATCCATTTTCCATTTAGCATCATATTTATTTAACTTAGGTACATATACCTCTTATCTCCATTTTCTCCTATTCGTTGTAAATATTCACCATCTTTAATGAAACCAGTCCATGTCTAGTTTTGCCTACCCTAGCTGCCCATCTATTACTCATGAAAAGGTAGGAACACACATGTTGTGCTACCTCCTGAAACTTATAAAGGTATGATATGAGAAACAGGCATAAACCATCTGCGGGCGCATGCCAACACATGAATGATCACAGGGCAATATTGGATGAACTACCCATTAACAAGAATTCACATTGATATAAATAGGTGAGACTTGGGAGTGACATGCATGCATGCTTAATTTGTACTACATATTATTACTCGCGGACAATTGATACTCGTTGATGAGTGCACACAGGTGGAAGTGGTTGATTTCCTAATACATGTATCGTGTTTTCGTGACCTTGTGATTGCTTGTCCTTCGAGTATGAGATATTGGAAGAAGACAAACTAGTGTATTGTCCACAGGTTTTGATGTCGCTCAGGTATCAGAATCAAACAGATAATGTAGTGTTATGCATCCGTTGGGCTTTCATATACAAGTGGGGTTCAGATGATCGCGAGAGTTTGATCTGTAGACTGTATGTGCAGACAGTGCAACATGTTAATTCATGTCGGTGCTTCCCCTTCCAATAAAAAAAATCATGTAAGAAATCATGTAAGTGCTCTGCCACATCTGTCGACTTATTTAACCACGGTTGATCAATAAGAAGCATATGTTTTTTCTCTGTTTGTTTTGCAAGAATTTAAAGTCAAATCGTGTTGTCATATTCGGTTCCATAGTGTGCGCCAAGGCAGACTTGGGTTTTTGTTTGGTCGATTACTCGATTACAATAGTAGCACGACTATTTTCGTGTGCTGTCAAAGAAAAGCATGGTTGTTTCCGTGTGTTCAGCCGCAGTGATCTTCTCGGGAAATTGTTTGACTTCAATTTCACGGGAGAGTATTGTTCGTCAGACTACAAAAAAAACAACGATGTGCATGAATCCGTCCACTGGACGGTATAGGAGACTATATCAGAGCAGCGTCTCAACAAGTGCTCCGGTCGTAGTACAAAGATTCGCTGGGGAGATCAAAACTGCAGTGAATGCGTTGCAGATGGTCTTCGAAGAAAGACAGCCTTTGGTCACTGCCCGGTTCTACCTCTCCCTTCCGGTTCCCTCTCAGTTCAGCCCGTGAAATACGTACCCGTCACAAACACGACATCCTCCGCGTGGACAACAGCGTACTCCTTCCTTTTTTTGCGTAATTAATTATTACTTCTTGTTAAACTTAAACATATAAAATCTGACCAAGCATATACAGAAAAAATACAGTAATAATTACCTCGCTAAACGTATATAGTATGAAAACATGTTTTCCGGTCAATTTTATATTGTAGATAATTATATGTTTTCTATATTATTGGTCAAAATTTTGTAAAGTTGACTTTGATCGAAAAATAATACAGTAGACATTATGTTTTAGTAAGGAGGGGGCTTGTACATAATCTCTTCCTCTTAATGTTGATAAATATACATTTTTTTTTAATGGTCGACAAAATATGCTTTGTTGTGCTCCTTCTAGCCGCGTATCCACCACGCCCACGATCTGTTCCACTGTGGAATACGGAGGCGTGTTCCCGCCGCTCTCGTGATGGCGCTCGCGGCCGCTGACATGTCTATGAGAAACGGTAAAAACAAGGTCTCCCATGTTGAGATTGTTCTTCGCGACGAAGTCTTCCCATACTTCGTCGTGCAACCGGGTTCTCCTTCATCCTTTTGACACAACAATGTTGTATGTGCTCCCAAGCGAACGAAACAACACAGTCTCGCCTACTACCTCATTGAAGGAATGGCGAATATTGCATGGTATAAACCGTGTATGTAACAGAGAAACAAGTAAAAAAGAATAGAATTCTAAACACGCTATTTCGTATAAAATACAGTAAACAAATTTGTTTTCTTACCGATGACTTATGTTGAGAGTCTTGTAGACAGTCTCTAAAACTGGATCGAATAAAGTTCGTAGTTGTGCAATTATTTTTCCATATCGGGCATGCCATCTCCTGTTATATAACTTGAAAATTAGGAAACAAAAATTAACACAAATTACTCATGTGGTTGAAAAGGTAGCAAACATATCCTATATTAACATGACATCTTTTGTTAAATAATTTTAAAATGAAGCATGCATACACAAAATATATATCCTAATTAACATGCTAATAACACTACAAAGTATACATTACAAAATGTTGTCAGTGCAGGTACCGAAATATCCTAACAGACTAGCAAGACTCTAAAATCAACAAATTATACACGAGATCTATTCACACTTTGAATCGTACAAAATCCTATGAACCAAAGGAGGCCGAAATCCATATGGTTGTCTCCTAAGGGCCTGTTTGTTTTGACTTTTATTGGCTTTCCACAGAAAGAAAGCGGGGAAATGAAACAAACGGGTTAGCTTTGCTATGGGCTTTTCCGAAGCCAACTCGCAGAATACACACGCGAGGGAAAGCACGTCGGGAGGTGCTTCCCCCGGCTTCCCGCATCCTTTGACTTGAAAATGAATCGGTATAGCATGCTACCGTTGTTCACGCTCCAATTTCCATCCTCTGATTCCTTGTCTGTTTCTCTGCACATGACGCTGCCGAACGGAACGACCTGAGCGTGCTAGCTTACGTGATGTACGCCTGCTTTTTTTTTTTGGTGTATCTGTTCTGGCTGGGGCGTGGGGGCATGCTCGTGATGTTTAATTACTCCTGATTACCATACTCTACTACTCGTAGCGAGTACTCGTGTAGTCGTGTTATTAAGTTACGGGTGTCTAAATATAAGAGATCCATGAGATTTGCATAAGCTGTGTGCGTGTGTGCTATTTGAACTAGACCAATTATCAAATGCAGGATGGGATGATGCATACATAATGTGCTAAAAATCGATTTAACAATGCTCGAAAAAACACAATCAATCCTTACTTAAAAAGATTATAGAAGAATTCCGCTACTACTTAGTCATTATGGTTAGATTAACACTGAATTCATATTTTATTTATTGCAAATCAGCAACAATAAACGTGTTCTGGACTCCAAGGGTCGTTCCGCCAACTCCAAAAATTACAGTCATACAGCCAGCTCGTTGCCAAACACTAAAACTCAGAACAACGGTTTTCCCTGCACAACAGCTTTCCCCTGGACAGCAACATAGCCAGTCGCAGCCAGCCCAAACAAACCCCCCTAAATTCATGTGGACGATAGAGAAAGAAATACCTCACTGGATGGGGCATAGAACGAAGATGTGAGTCTTGGAGATACGGTGTCGACCATGAACGGCCACCAGCGGATGGGAGGAGATTCGGCGAGGAAAGAAGGCGGCGAAGGCGCGGCGAGACACAGGGGATGATGGCGGCACATAGAATGAGAGGATCTGACGAGGAAGAAGGCGAGGCGGCGGCGGTGAGGGCGCGTTTATTTGTAGGCGAGCGGGCGTGGCCAAGAGATGGGGATTTGTCGATAGATAAATGGGAGGGGGGGGGGGAATCCCCTTCTCCTCTACAAAATTTTGAGCAAGGAAACTTTTGTTTTCCCGCCAAAGAACAAATGTGCGGACGGTTCGGTAGATGCCATGATAGAAAAATAAAAAAAAATTGAAACAAAAAATGAAAATAAAAGGAACATGCAATCTTGTGAAAGCCAGATGAAACTTTAATAACATGTATTTCGTGCTAAAAACGTACAAATTACATAAAGTTACCGCAAAGGAATAGTTTGATTGAAGTGCGTGGTAAGATGCTAGACGCTTTTGCGACGGTGCATTTTGTCCAATCATAACTTAAACGCCAAAAATCCTGGAATCGTCTAATGTAATTACCATGACATTGTGTTGTCAGTTAGTGACCAAATTTTTTTTTTACAATTTAAAGTTATTATTTTCGTGTAAAAAAAATCCGCAGCAGACCCGGACCCCATGGATATTTGTTTTGACACTCTACCATCGAGACTATACAGCCACTGACGGGTGGGTCCACCCGGTCCACTTTGACCAGCGCAAACTCAGAGCGTATCCGGATCCCATGGATATTTGTTTTTGATACTCTACCACCGATGCTATATAGCCGCTGACCTATGGGTCCACCCGGTCCATTTTGACCGGCACGAACTCAGAGCGTACCCGGACAATCTAGACAAATCTGTCTCTGCGCGACAGCAAGGCGGCCGGACCTGACCGCCCGTCAAATCATCGCGTCCCATCGCGGCTTTATTATAGCGACTCCTTCCCTCGCCGCGGCGCATCCCCACACACGATGTCTCGCTCACCGCTCTTCCTCTCCCCAAAAAAACCCAACTCTCGCGAGCACGCAGAACGTCGGCGACATGGTGCGCGAGAGGTAGACGACGTGGACCAAGATGACCTCTGCGCGTTACGTGGAGATGTGGGCGGAGTTCCAGGCTGGAGAAAGCCTCGGAACCGGTGGCCACCAGTAATGGCCCAGCGGGGGAAGCGACCGAGGACGTCGCGATGGCGGCCCGGACGTCGCGATGACGGAGGAGAAGGAGCGCGTCTAGGTGATTGCGCCCAAGGAGGAGGATGGCGGACGGCGCCAGAGGAGGAGGGTGGCGTCCAGGCGGCCAGAGGGGAAGAGCAGCCAGGCGCAGGCCGTGATGCAGGAGGGGCCGGCGGGACCGGCGTTAATCTTTAGGAGGCCGTAATCGGGGAGATGCTCCAGGACGCCGACCTCATTTGGGAGAACCGCGCCATCCTAGAGAGCTTAGAGGAGGCGTGGCTTCGCGACGACAAGGAGAAGGAGGATGCCTACTCCGATTGGGAGTTCTCGACGGACGAGGACGAGGTGGACGCGGGTGGGGATCAGTTCCCCGCCGACGAGGACGCCTCCGCAGTCGAGGACGTGGAGATTGCGGACGCCTCCGCCGCCATCTTGGATGTGGAGATGCTCGCCATCTTCAACATCTCACCGGAGGTGGATGCCTCGGAGGCCTTCTACATTCTCATCTCCTCCTACAAGGATAACTAGTTCGCCAGCCGCGCGCCAGCAGTAGTAGTGTAGTACTAGTTCCGCCACCAAAGAAGGCTGGCCGACGATGAGATATTATACGTAATTAACTATATATATAATATTAGGGAAAATGGTTCCTACCCCTGGATGTAACTACACACACGTCTTATATACTTCCATAAGGAAATATGTTGAATATTTTGTCGTTTTGAGTATGCTCATATATTATATCTAAGATACTCCAAAACAAGTTATGTGAAAAAAAAATTGAAATGAACATGTTGTTTGCACTATATATGTAAAATACCGTCATAGTTATCATGTAATGTGTAAATTAAAAATATGCATACATACGTTATGTTGATAAATCATAATAATGTCTCTAAATTAAGCTCGGGTTGTAGTAATTATTTTGCAAATTGATTTACCTACGTGTGTTCAAATTTGCGATCAAGAGTGTGTGTGTTGCTTGTCAAATGGCGCTAAATCAAAATTAGAGTCGGTATGTACTAACAGTCGTCCGTAAACTTCAATATTAGAAGACGGTAGTTAAAATTGGTCATCTAACAAATAATTTGAGATGGTCGAAAATAATACCCGACTCTAATGTCGTATTATTGGAGACGGTCAGTAATAACGATGGACTCTAATAGTTGTAGAGACCAAAATGGGTTTTTAACTATCTGAGATATAGAAGATATAGAATTAGAGGTGGTTCTATTTTTTTCTGCTCCAGCTGGCTCTAGTAAACGTTTTGGATACTAGGATATGTACTAGTGGACCGTGGCCTCGGTCACCCGTAAGCTAGCATGCACATCCCCATATTAGAGCACATACAACCACTATGATCTGAGTCTTGGATTTTTTTTTTTTCGGTTTCTCTCAACCAATCACAAAACAAATTTGTAAGTATTTTTTTGAGTTATATTAAAAGTTTCATCCACCAAACGCCATATATACAGGACTTGCAAATGGGCAGGAGAAGAAAAGTTGCTAGTCTTATCTCATCAGCATCGATTATAAATAAGATAATAATATTTAGATGATTGATTTGGTATTGATTATTTGATTATCGTTGCATGAATGGACTAATCTCTAGATGTTTCTTTCTTTTATCAATATAAAACAGTTGTGTGCATCATTTCTATGCAGAGGCCGGGCTAAGCTCCCATTTCTAAAAACAAAATATGAAACGTTGGTGATGCGTGGTTATCGTTGGGGCTGACTGTTGCCGTTTATGTTCAGTTGCTAGATTTCTACGCGGAGATGTTTTTTAGAAGGGGTATATCTTAATACCGCAAATATACTAATTACACTCAGCCTCTGCACCAATTGAACACCCTAATGGCATTATGGACGCACACAACCGAAAAAAGAAGAAAACTAAAAAGAGAAGTCCCGTTACAGAGTTCCAGTCCTTGGAGCAGCAGCACAACCACCATCAAGACAATATCTGATGTCCAGTTTCTCCAAAAGCAATACCTACAAGAAGTAAAGATTGCACAAGTGTCGTCGTTGCCCCATCGAAGATCTTGAGTTTTCACCCTGTAGATAGCTCCCGCTCTTCAAACAATGCCTGCAACAAGACTATTGCCAGGCATAACCAATTAAGATGGACCTTAGATTTTCACGCTGAAAGGTAAGACCTTGCTGAGCCCCACTGTCGTGTTCTCTCACCGAAAACCATCATGCGAAACTCTGCCGAACGTGCTCAATAAGGCTGAGCCACGCGCATGATGTGATTATTGTTGGGAAAATTATGGTTGGCAATGTCATAAACCATACTTGCATGATGGCGGAGAAAAATCGAATGAACTGGCTTGTACTTGAGTCTAAAGACATCCTTCTATATAAATCGGTGAGCCAAATTTTCTGCATATTGTTTGTTCTTCAGCATGTTGCAATATTTATACTTCCTTACCACAATTGATATTTATGGTGTGATATGAGATATTGGAGTAGAACAAACAATAGTACATTTCATAGGATGGGGAAACATAGTCTTGGAGGGGAAGATGTACATATTTGTGAAAGAAAAACAATCAAATGTGCCAGTACACTAAGATCCCTGAACTTGGGCATAGAACTAAACGTTGCGAGAGAGCTACCGTTTGGTTCCTTGTTCAGGCAAGACACAAAGGAGATCAACAAAGAGATTCAAAAGGAGGAGGAATGGTCCAGGAGGATTCGTTGAGGTGAATTATATGGGGGGGGGGGGTTCGTGTGCTATCAATGAAAATCGTCGCTATTTTTGTGTGTTGTCAATGAACTAGCCTCAATATTTTTAGTCCGTCAGACTCAAAGCAAAAAAACAATGTGCAATATAATATGTCCAAAAAATGAGTAGGCTCTTTTATCGGGTGTCCCTAGGCTGGAAGCTGTCTAAATCTATCTCTCACCCATCGGATTCCATGCGTACACCACCCTAGTATAAGTACTTCCAGTAGAAAAACCGATAATCACAGAGACAATGGAGGAGCCGATGGAGGTGATAGATTTGCAACCGGAGGTGAATTTGTGGGCGTTTCACCCTCCAATATTATTCCGATGGTTGATTTACTCTTATCTTTTTTGTGCTATCTCGTACCGTGGCTCTATTGTGTGAGAACATACGAATGGATATATTGAGGGGTATTTAGGGACATGATGTTTTGGCTCATGGGTGCATATGAACCCGTTCTGCAAAATGCAGTTTTAACGTATTTCAAAATGTCAAAAATATCAAACGAAAATGTCGGGTGGTCATATGAAAAATGTATAATCACCAAAGAAAGTTTCACATCGAAAATACATTTTGTGTGACCGATATAATAAAGAGAAAAAATGTTACATGCAAAGTCATTTTGAATCCCGGGGATTTGCCTTTTTTACATCGGCCACGCAAAATGTTCTTTCTCCGCGAATGTTTTTGTACGAACATAGAATGTTCATATGAACACCTGAAATTTTTTTTTGAATTTTTTTGAGATAGTAAAATTTGGTTTTGAGGGTAGGGCTTCATCTGCACCCATGAGCCAAAAGGCTATTTCCAGTATTTAGCTCAAGACGGAGTTCTCGATCAAAGGAAGACACAAATGGACTCTTGATGAAACCTAGACCCACCTAGGCGTGGGTTGGTCTTCAAACTGTGTCCATCTTTGTAACTGCCGCATTGGTGCCGCTCCCTCTTATCTCCATTTTCTAGTATGCCCTGCAAATACTCACGATTGTTAAATGAAATTGTCCATGTCGACTTTTTCCCACAGTCAGTTGTCCATCCAGAATTATATTTAGTCTTACCAATTTGGATATTTTAAAATATCATTCTGGCCAAAGTTGTTTTCTTGACTATTATAATTTTGGATGATGTTTACTAAAGAATAATATAGTATTTTAATTATTCATCAACGTGATTTTTAGAAATTAAAAAAGAGGTGTGCTAAGCAGAATGGTTTACAAAGTATCTTGTCAAACCTTTTTTTTTCTTGTATGGTAGTAGTATTTGATTTTTTTTCTTTGCATAGACATTTATGTTTTTCTATAATGGGTATGTGAATGTTTAAATAATTGTATGAATTATAGCATATATGGTGTGTTGCTACTTTCCTAGTGTTGATACCTTGTAGGCATGGACTTGATATATTTCTTGACTCAATACATATTGATTATTTGGTTATTTGATACAGCTATGGCAAGAGAATGGAATATTCTCGGTAGACTCCATGTGTAGGGAAATACTTCATCAAGATGTGTTGGTCGCTAACAATAAAAATATTTGGAAAATAAAGATACCGCTAAAATTAAAGTATTTGGATGGTATCTTTACAAAGGATTAATCCTCACAACAGATAACCTTGTAAAGCGTAAATGGCAAGGTATGAAATAAAAATTATTTTGTCATCATGATGACACCACCCTAGTTTAAGAAATATCGTAAGAAACATTGACAATCATGAAGACAACAGAAGAGTCGAACGAGGCGATAGAGACGTAGTCATAGGCGAGATTCTGTTAGCGTCACCCTGGTGGTTGATTTCTTCTTCTTTTATTTTATGATATCTCGTATCGTAGGCCTGGTTGCGAGAAAGGTCCAAATGGGTATATGTAGAGGTGTTTATATCAAGATTGAGTCCGCCGCCGGATGATGACACAAATAGACACTCGAGGGAACCTAGCCCCACCTCGGCGGTTGGGTGGTAGCCAGTGCCGACAGCGCTCCTGGTCCCACTAGGTGTCCCCTTGGGTGATTCTTGTGTAACTAACGTTGTTTTTACATCTAGAACTCATGAAGATGTACCATAACACATTTTGTGGTTCCTCCTCGAATGTTATGGTAAGGGAAAATGGCATAAACCATCTGTGATTGCAGGCCAACACATGCATGATCACAGGGCCAGATTGGATGAACTACCCAGTAAAAAGAATTCACATTGATATAAATAAGTGAGACTTGGGAGAAACATGCATGCATGATTTGTCATACTTATTAGTCTCCTAAACAATTCATACTCATTGATGAGCGAACAAAGGGCTGGTGTTCCTAGTGCATGTATCGTGTTGTTGTGATTAATTGCTTGCTGTCAGGCTATGAGATATTGGAGGAAAACAAACGACTGTATTATCGATAGCTATCATCTGTACAAGGAGCTCTACACCGTCGATCCTGAAAATCACACACGAGAATAGCGTAGCATAATTTCCATGTAGAAGTGGGGGATAAATGCCCGTGAAGCTCTAGTTTGTATGTGGAGGTTGGGCGTTTAATTCCGTAGGTACTTGTGCCATATCTGAGATCAATCAACAAGCAGTAGTTGTTGTCTTTTGCTAGAGAGATATTCCCTCTGTTCTGTAGCTTGTTTTCATGTTTTGGTTGTACTCTGGGTATTAGTGGCATTAGGTTTTCATCCCATAGTGGACACTTCGAGGCGAAGGGTTCATAGCGGGTTTCCTAATGCTGGTCCAACTCAATTTTCTTTCCCGTCTCCTTGTATTGTAAGAGCATATATTTCCGTTTTAGTAATGGAAAGGGGTGTGAAGCCCGGTTCGAAAAACAAGCGGTAGTAGCATCACCTTTTTTTTCTTTAACTAGCATCACTATTTTCATGCACTGTCGATGAAAAGTATGATTGTTTTCGTTGATTCGATCTCTGCGGGGTTTTCTTAAGAAATCGTGTTCTTCGTCATACTAAGAAACAAGAACGATGTGCCTGAATCCATCCACAAGAAGGGTAGGAGGCTCCGACCCATGGTCAGGGCAGCTGCTTAACAAGTTTTTTTTGTTTTTGTTTTTGAGGGAAAGCTGCTAAACCCTGTATATTAATTTTTCCCTGGCTCTGGTACAAAGATTCGCAGGACTGGGCCAAAGTTGTAGTGTATGATGCGTTGCAGATGGGCTGCGAAGAGAGACGGATGGCCTTTCCTCAACTCGTCTGACCCGGCCCAGCAAGTTCTACCCTTTCCTTCCTTCCGAATCCCGTGAATACGTGCCCACTACGAACACGGTAGCTGGAGCGTGGACTCGGAGTCGACGCTGTCTCTGCTTTGCTCGTGCCGCTCCGGCATCAACTCTCGATAAATACACTCTGCCGTGCCGGTGCTCCGTCACGCCGAACGACCACGAGCCTGGACCCCAATGGCGCGCGCTCGCTGCTCTCGCGACATGGGCGACTTGTCCACCAGGAACGGTAGGTCATGCTCTATTGATCAACAATCGTCTGGAGTACCTGTCGTTTGTAACTGCAGTAATCAGGATTGAAATTTGTGCAGAATTTGGAGATGATTCCGGAACGAGCGAGCTGGACGTGGTCGACAAGTGCATCAACAACCTCCACGAGAAGAGCCGCGCCAAGCGCGAGGCCGGCCTGGAGGGGCTCATCGCCGTCCTAGAGGGCTTCGTGCCGATGGACAGGGTGGACTACCGGTACATGACCATATTCTTCCGCTGCAGAGCCTCCCTCAATGCCGGGTCCGCCAGGGAGGCCCTGCTCGCGTACCGCACCATCGGCCTCCTCGCGCTCACCGTCGGCGCCAGCGACGACTGCTCCAGGGAGATCTTCCTGAACACGCTCCACCTCACCGTCCTCAACAAGACGCTGCGGACGTCGTCCGACGATGCCAAAGTGGTCGCCGCTCTCGACTGCCTCGCGGCCGCCACTTTCGCCGCCGCACGAGGTCGCCCGTTTGACGTGGACTCGCTCATGATTATCTGGAGTTTGATCCAGAATACGGGAGCCGGTAGTGTGGTCTCGGCCGCCGCCCTGTCCTTATGGGCGCTGTTGCTCACCACCCTCGGGGACTTGGTGACGTACGACATCCCGTTCCGCGGCCTCGCCGAGCTCCTCGACACCGATGACACGGCCCTCCTGACCGCCGCTGGCGAGGCCCTGGCCGTGTGCGCCGAGCTCAGGTTGACGCGGCATGCCTCGCCCGAGGACATGGAGGCGCTGGAGATCAAAGTGTCGGACCTCGCAAACGGCACCGATGGGGATGACAAGAAGCTCAAGAAACATAGGTTCCTGTTCCAGGAGATCGCCGCCATCATGAAAAAAGGCAAGACTTCGGATGAGGAATTGATCCAGACCTCGTCCAGCCAGCAGCAATATGTGCTCAAGGTTTCGAAGTGGGCAAGGCTGGTCCAGCTCAACTTCCTGAAGCGGTTCCTCGACAAGGGCTTCGACAAGCACCTGCGGGACAACCCACTCTTCCGGGAGAACTTCGACAACACCGTGGCCAATGACCTACCAACCGGGAAGAACAAACAACGCAGATTTGGACGAGAGAAGCAGTGGACGGTCGACCTGAGGAGAGATCGCATGATTAGCTGGGAAAACAAGAATGCAGTGCACCTTAGTTAAGCCACAAGACCGTACTACCTCTGTCCCGTTTTAACTGTCCTGAGCTCTAGACAATATCTGTGCTACTCTTGTTCAATGTCAACGGGACGGAGGGAGTGGTACACTAGTACATTGCTACTCCCTCCGGTTCCATATTAGATATGAGAGTCATCTAATATGGAACGGAGGGAGTAGAAGAACCGTGCGCGCTTTGCCGCACCGTTTTTGCTGGTTGCGCTTTTTTCAACCTTAACATACATAATGGGTATGATTCTTCTATAAAAGACTCGAGGTGCGCGATGTATTTGGCAAAGTCCCAGTCGTTTTATGTGTGAAGTTTATGTGTTCATAAAGTGTCAGTTTAGAAGTTGCCTGGAGCACGTTGTTTATACATGTCGTGGATGTGCTCACCTTGCTGTCGATGGATGTCGCCATGTTTGGTCAGTTCATAAATACCGCATTCTGTATGTATTATGCTCCATAGATAATACTCCATCGATTCCAAACACTCATTTTATTATTATTATTAATTTCACTTAAATACTTAGCTACTAATAAAGTGGCATTCAGGTCATGACTCCAAGCTAACATGTCTAAGAGCAGCACCTTATTGACAAGTTTCTGAAAAAGTTAGCAGGCTGGAAGGCAAAATGGATCACTATGGCCGGGAGGCTTACGCTCACCACTGCGCTCCCTGCATACCAACTTATGGCTATCCTCCATCCCTAGTGGCTCCAGAAGCAGCTCGATAAGCTCAGACGATCCTTCCTTTGGGATGTCGATAATACGGTCTCGGGAGGTAAATGTCTGATGAATTAGTTCACTGTGTGCATGCCGAAGGAGCTAGATGGTCTGGGAGTTCCTGATTTGCACATTCAGAGCACTGCCCTCCGGTATCGTTCGTTGTGGCAACAGGCCACGGATCCTTCCAAACCTTGGTAAGGTCTTCCCCTACAAGTGGATGGCGAAGTCAGATCACTGTTCCAGGCCTCGACTTCTATCTCGATTCACAGCGGGCGTTCCATCTCCTTCTGTCGTAGCCATTGCCTGCAGGGACAGCCGTTGGACAAGCGGTTCCCCATCTGTACAAGCACTCAAGATTACGGAATATATCCGTCCGAGAAGCTTTGCTCAACAGACACTGGGTCTTTCTGATCAACTAGCTCCTCCCCTTCAAGTCCTGACAGACTACATCAGACTTTGGGAGCTGCTGGCTGCTAGTCCCCCTATTCAGTTTGATGAGCTTCAGGACAACTATTGCTAGAAGTGGACGGCAAATGGCGATTACTCTGTGACCTCCGCATACCACGCTCAGTTCATTGGGCGTATTGCCTCGGATATATTCCCTAAGGTTTGGCAACCAAAAGCAATACCCAAGTGCAAGCTCCATGCCTGGATTCTCCTTTACAATAGGTGTCTCACTGCTGACAACTTGGCTAAGCGAGGCAGGCATGCTACATATTGTGTTTGTTGTGATCCGATGAATATTGTATGTTATGTCAAGTTGATTATCAATCTATCATGTCTATATTATTTATGATCTTACATGCTCTACGTTACTAGTAGATGCTCTGGTCAAGTTGATCTTTGTAACTCCAAGAGAGAGTATTTATGCTCGATAGTGGGTTCATGCCTTATTTTTATCTGTGCTCGAGTGACAGAAACATGACGGATAGGGGATTTGTTGTTCCCATTAGGGAGAAAACAACAATGCTTAATTTCATTGTTTACATTACGCACTTTACTTACTGTAATAATCTGTTACTTGCAACTTTTAATACCCGAAGTCTGCTTGGATTACGTTCTGAGGGTGGATTATTAGTCATAGATGCAGTTGGATTACGGTTTATGAATTATGTTGTAATACCCACATGAATCACATTGTAATCATCATGTCTTGCATATGCACTACGGTGCAGTCTTTATATGTATCCATTGCCCAGCTATAATTTGTTTACCCAGCATGTTATTTATCTTTTATGAGAGACACCATAGTGAACTTTTGACCCCAGTCCATTCTTTTACACTGATAATACAACCACTGTAAACACTGTTTTTCCTTTCATTCACTGCAATCATATATCATTTTCCATATTATACTTCTAATCTTTTGTGTTAGCGAAACCGGTGAGATTGGCAAGCTCGCTGTTTTGTTGAGGCAAAGTACTTTGATTGTGTTGTGTGTGGATTCCATGTTGCTGCTGAGCTTGGTAGTGCGTTCTGCCAACATCAGTTGTCAACAACATTCAGAAGTGATTTTTTTTCTCCTACTGGTCGATTCAACCTTGATTTCTTTCTGAGGGAAAACTTTCCGCTGCACCCTTCATACCTTCCTCTTGGGGTCTCCCAATGAACGGGTGTCCTCACGTCATCAAGGGTGTGCGCGGGGAAGAAGAGGTTGAGATGAATGAACTAAGAAGTCGGGGATTGGATTTATTTGATCATTTCGGTCGGTTCCTATTTCGAAATTATGAGCCGCATTCACGTCTAGGACTTTGAAATCACGCGGTTACAACTGCTTTTCAGTTCTCGAGATCGTGTGCATGTCAAGGTCGCACGTCGTTTTCAGTTATTACAGCTTCCCAGACGAAAACTCCGCATTTAGTTGGACGGCCCAATCATTGCATTGTACCAAAAATGGTAGCGCGTGAGAGATCGCGTTCAAAACCAGGCTATCGCTCAAAGTTTTTCTAAATAAACCCTCTCTGAAAATATACATGTATGAGCCGGACGGTTTTGTAGGCCGACGCACGAAAATTCCGAGGTTGTCCATAATACAGGTCGGCTCCGATTATGTACGAAGTTGTGTCAGTTATAGTTCGCAGCCGTATCAGTGCTAAGGGTTGCTTTTTTCGAGTCCATTCATTTTGAAGGGTAAAAATGTCTCTAGTAACAATAATCTAATACTCCGTTTTCTATGAGTCAAGAGCTCTTTCCTTGAGAGAGGATCCGTTGTCCCTTTTGTGGTCCTGTTTTCTCCGATCCCCATTGGACCGGGAATAGTCACGTTTTGGGGCAGTCAGCACGAAACTTTGTTGTCGGAACTTGGGCACATTGTCGACGCGACGATTTTTCCATCCCGCGCCGCGCGCATAAGTACCGAACATAAAGCAATCTCAGTGCGCCTCGGGACTAGTCGTGTCCAAAAAATAAACTCTTTTTACGATGATATAATTATTTTATAAAAGGTCCTTAATTTTTTTCAACTAAAGAAGGTAGATGACATCTTAGTCGTGGGTTTGGCTTTCACAGGAAGTAACCGTGAAAAAGCCAATCCCTGCATCATTCCACAACGCCTTCGTTGCCCAGGACATGATATACAGTCCGTAAACACGAAAACATAACCAGTGTTCGTACTGCTACTCGCGTTGCGGCCACGTCGTGCCGTTTCTTAACCACCCCAAAGTAACAGAAACGGTATGTCAAAAAAAAAACTAACCACGAACTGAACACATATCGAAGCGGATGTGCGGCTCTCCCTCGGGCGAACCCTAGCCGCCGCAGCCCTCCTCCTTCCTCAAGTTGCCGCCGCCGCCACCAGCCGTCCGTGTCCCCTCCCCTCCTCCCCCCGTTAGGCTCGAGCCACCCCCGTGCAGGCGGCCGGACCGAACCTCCGCTCTCCGCCCCCGCAGTCCCTCCTCCTGCCGCCCCCTCCCGGCCGCTGCCGGTGTGCGCCGCCGGGCTAGCCCCGTGCGGTGCCCGTGGCAGCCGGCCCTCCTCTACCCGGCGCGTGGGAGCCCGAGCACGGCGGCTACTCCCCTGGCGGCAGTGCTCCTTGGTCGACTGCGTGTGGTCTTCGTGGCGGTGGCGCCGCCAGTTGGTGGCGGGGAGCCGTGGCGGCCTGGGCCCGAGCGGCTGGTCGCCGGCGTGCGGCCAGTTGGATTCTCAAGCTCAGATCTGGGCCAGATGGGCCCGATCTGGGCTTGGTGAATGATCGAGAGGTTAACTAGAGGGAGGTGAATAGGTTAACTACAAATTTTAGCTTCTTTTTCAAGTTAACAAGGTAATGCTCAAATATAGATTATCTAGATTATCACTTTGCCATGCTTTCTCTATACCTAAAACAAACGTTTATCTTTCTTTGCATTATTACTCATGATCTTTTATTTGAGATACTCTTCATGATGAAAAGTGATTGCTATGCTTTATTATTAAAGTTCTATTTATCATGTTTGTGTTTGAAGTTCTATGATCTCAGTTTACATATTCTTTTACATATTATGATCAAGTTTATGTTAGTAGCATGTCACCTTAGAAATTATTGTTTTATCGTTTACCTACTCGAGGACGAGTAGAAACTAAGCTTGGGGGTGCTTGATACGTCATAAACGTATCCTTAATTTCTGATGTTCCATGTTGTTTTCATGTTGTTCCCCACATGTTTTTCTTACACTTTATGTCATTTTTATCGATTTCCCGAGACTAGCCTATTGACAAGATGCCATAGAGCCAGTTCCCTGTTTTCTGCTGTTTTTAGTTTCAGAAAAGTTGTTATGGAAATATTCTCGGAATTGGACGATTTGAAAGCCAGAAGTCTTAGAAGTCCCCGCAGCATCAAGAAGTCCTGAAGAGCCCCGGAGGGGGGCCACAGGGTGGCCACACCATAGGGTGGCGCCACCACCCCCTGGTAACGCCACCAGGTGGTGTGGGCCCCTTGGCCACCCCCTGGCATCGCCCTTTCGCCTATATATACTCCCTGATGCATAAACCCTAGAAGAATCGACCTTTTCCACAAAATACATCCGTAGCTCCGCTGCCACCGCCGACAAGTTTCGGGGGACATATCTCTATTCTGGCACCCTGCCGGGACGGGGAAGTGGCCCCGAAAGCCATCTCCATCGACTCTACCGCCATCTCCATCGCCGTTGCTGTCTCCTATGATGAGGAGGGAGTAGTTCTCCCCCAGGCTGAGGGCTCTACCGGTAGCTATGTGGTTCATCTCTCTCTCCCATGTGTGATCTATATGTGATCATTAGCTTTGTAATCTATTTGAATTCGTAAATGTTACTCTTCATCTTTTGCTACTCAAGTACTTTATTAATATGAACTTTGGAGTCACCTTGTCCCGCGGTGTGAAGGTGACAGTATGCACATCGTGTGTGTCTCCTCTATGAATTGTGGTGTTTGTCTAGTACCTTCTAGGGCGCTCATAGTGATAGCGTGGGGTTAACTAGACATGGGAATGCTTAATTTAAGGAATGCTTTTTGCAGCCCCACGCAATGATTAGTGTTGATTATTTGTTATGAGATCTCCGTAAACGCTTTGATCACGGTGTAAAGGTGACCGTGTGTGCACCGTGTGGTTTAGCATTATATTTATATTTTGTGTTGGATAACCCTATGAAATTATGGTGTTTGCGTGGAACCATCTGGGTCCCATGGTGATAGCATGGGAGTTACTTGGTTGGCAAAGTGCTTACTCTGAGGAGTGCTGTTAAAGCCCTACGCTTGGATTGGTGTTGTTATTCGACCGAAGAGTGGTTAAGAGTAGCATAGTGAAGAGAAGATATTTAGTTATTCAATTATGTGATCATTGTTGAGAGTGTCCACTAGTGAAAGTAGGATCCCTAGGCCTTATTTCCAAGCATTGAAACGCCGTTTTCCGCCTGTTCTGCTACATGTTTGCTTGCTGCTATTTTTATTTCAGATTGCTATTATCACTTATTAACATCCATATTACTTGCATTTTACTCTCCCTTCGCCGAACTAGTGCACCTATACAACTGACAATTGTATTAGGTGTGTTGGGAACACAAGAGACTTCTTGTATCTTAATTGAAGGGTTGCTTGAGAAGGATATCTTTGACCTCTACCTCGCTGAGTTCGATAAACCTTGGTGATCCACTTAAGGAAAACTTGTTGCTGTTCTACAAACCTCTGCACTTGGTGGCCCAACACTATCTAAGAGAATAGAATCGTGCGTAGACATCACGCGCGCGCGCGTATTATATTGAAAACTTTAGTTTTGTCCAATTTATGGGAAGAATTGGTCGCGTATATAGTGGTACTAGCATTATTTAATATCTTTCCCTTGATCTGGGCATATGAAATGATAGTACCATATACTATAGATCTTGTCTAGATCCTAATATGGTTTCTACATGCTGACTTTGGTACCTTGTGTTTCTGGTGATCCGGATAACCCGCTTTTTGGAGTTTCCGTACTCCTCCTTAAAGCTTGTTACTTCATATGATCTAGTTGTATTTTGTGGAATTTTGTGGTGTTCAACAGCGTGGTAATGATGCCAGTGATGTGCGGGTGGTGTGCTCATATTTAACTCCTGTAGTACTTTTGTGTCTTTGTCGCCTCCAGTTCTTGCATTGTGGATAGCTTCGGATGGTAGATATTATCCATTGTTAGATTTTTTTTCTTGTATGTCAAGTGTGAATTAGTGTGGGAAACTATCTATTGACCTTTATTCCAATATGTGTGGTTTTCTTGTACTTAAGCATTTTTCTAAATTAATTATATATTGGATTCAATTTGAGTGGGATTTCTAGGGTCGGTTTAGCCATATTATGTCAATCTTGACTCAAATTAAAATATGTGACTTTGTCGATGGTTGCTAGATTAGAGGGAAGTATAGTTTCCTCTTCTTGCTATATGAAGTGGATCGAAATATGTTTCCATTGTCCCTTGATATGGACTGTATAATTGTTGCGTTTCCTCTGGTTGCCTCTATGCTTAATTCCTCATGATGCACTTGTCCCTTTTGATGATTCACTAGTCCCTTTGATGATTCACTAGTCCCTTTTGTTGCCTAAGAATCTATTTTCCATTTAATCAACTTTTTCGGGATCAAAACTAGTTTTCTTATCTCCATTGACTAGTTTTCAAACATAAAAACTGGCTCACCTTTGGTGATACAACCATTTTACCATAAACCCGAAATATCTATTGTCTTTGGTGTTTATTTTTCATGTACAAGGAAAATGAAGATCAAGTTAAAGTGTAGTACTTAGGATTTTTTTTCCATTTTTGTAATTTTATTCTAATTTTTTGGCACTAAAAAAATTATGCAATAAATGGTGCAAAACTTTATATGAGATCAATGAAATATTCCATTTTTATTTATTACTCTAAATAATTAAAAAAATATTTATATAATTGGTACTTTTGGATATGAAATAAATGAACAATCCCCATTTGTATTAAATTGAAATGTAAGAAATTATCTTTTTTCATAGATTATTCTAAGTTTTATTATTCACAATTGTATCCAAAATCCAATGTTCAACAAAGAATTTTTTTTTCGAATTTATCGTAGCCTCATCGATGAAAAATGGATGCTCGATAGAACCTAGGCCCATCTTTCCTTGTTTTGGGTGCCAACTGATGTTGAGGGTGCTCCTGGTCTAAACAGATGTCCCATGACTGCTTCTAGTTCTAGTCTTTTTTATTTCTGATAATACTTTGGCGTAATTTTTCCTAGAATTGTTCGTGTGAGAAGTTACAAGTTAAAATATAAGTGAAAGATTTTCTCTGCCTTTCAGAATCACATACAAAATAATTGAGATTTTCTATAAAAGCTCAATAATTATGGGTAAAACGAGCATTATAATCATGGCAAATATTTAAATAAATGATAAACTTTAAAGGCATAGATACGTTATAGACGCATCACCAGGAAATATGTTTTCGTGAGCATACTTAGAGATAGACCTGCCTCAGCGGAATGCAACACCTGGTTACCTGTTATGGTTGCTAGGGTTTGAGCGGGAGAGAGAGCTGCGAGGGCGCGAGAGAGCCGGCGGTGGGGTACTTTCCCACGGTCGGGCAAGAGGGAAGGGTTTTCCTTCTTAATTCTTGTCTGATTAGATTGATACATCTCCTCTCCATATATAGAGAGGTTTACTTGACTCCCAAGCAAAGCTTACTTGACCCCTAAGCAAACCCTAAGACTAACGGGCCCAGGCCCATCACGTACTCTGACACTACATCCCACCTGGACATGCAGCTCGTCCTCGAGCTGCAACCTAACGACGATTCGACCCCACACAAACCTAACGCCTAAAAAAAACAAGCCTTTTACATCTCGGCCTATTGTATTGACCTGAAATAAGCTAATCCGAATAAGACTCCGACTCTTTATTTTTTACTCCGAACGATAAGAGAATCCTCCACGCGCCGAACTTGTGCGTTTGCAGCCCCCTGGATCCCAAGGACACCATCGGGACCAAGGAAGCCCTCGTGGGGGCCAGCGGCGGAATGCACTGGTGCTATGCAGTGCGCTCCTGTCAGTGACACCATGTCTTCTCCCCGCCGGCTGATCGTCGATGTCACAGATATGGAGGTCGCCGCCCGTGGGGAAAACAGCATGCCTGCCGCCCGTGGGGCAAACCGCATGCCCAATATCCCCCACGCAGCGGACGAGATCGAGGTCCGTTGCACCGCGAAGCACAACTTGGAGGAGATGCAGCTGATAATCACGCATCTCCCGCACATGCCGACGCTCTAGGAGGCCGCGCAGCAGCCTACAGCCTCACCGCCGCCGACACGTGGTCGGTAGCGATCCAAGCCGGACGCGGTGACGACGACGGCTGGAACTTGATCGGTTGGATGGGATTGTCATGGGATGGCGGTGGCGCTGCTGGGAACGAGGTCGTTGCAGTCCCGTCGTAGGGCATCCCATGCTGGAACGTGATGACCGGCGCCGTGGTCGCGAACGAGGGCGGCGGCGGCGGCCGTGTGGGGTTCGGCGCCGCTGCTGTCACCATGGAGGACCCCCCGTGGAATGGCGCACCGTCGGGACCGGCGTAAAGACCGGCGAAGCGGGAGGGCCCGTCGTACTGTTGGGGTGGCGCCGGTGGTGACTGGATGTGCGGCGGCGCCCAGGCCGCCGTATAGATCGGCCCGGAGATGGACGGCGGCAGCGTTGGCTGCAGCAGCCTGGCGTCGAGCAGCAGCGTCGGCTGCCGCGGCCCGGCAATCGCGGCGGAGGCTGCCTGGTGCGGCGGCTGCCACGGCAGCCGCGCCGGCCCATAGGCGGCGACTTATGGCGCGGGCGGCGGCGGTCCGTACGGACCGGACAGGAAGAGGCAGATCTCTTGGACGGCGATGGTGAGATCACGGATTGCTCCGGCGATCTGCTCGGGGGTGTAGACGACGGCTGCGGGCGCGGGGAAGGACGCCGCCATGGTAGCGGTGGCCGCAGTGGAGGCCAGCGGCACAGTCGGTTGGGGCGGCGGCATGGTGGTGGTGGTCGGCGATGAAGATATGATCGAACAAGGGTAATCTGATACCAAATGTTATGGTTGCTAGGGTTTTAGCGGGAGAGAGAGCTGCGAGGGCGCGAGAGAGCCGGCCGTGGGGTCCTTTCCCACGGCCGGGCAAGAGGGAAGGGTTTTCCTTCTTAATTCTTGCCTGATTAGATTGATACATCTCCTCTCCATATATAGAGAGGTTTACTTGACTCCCAAGCAAGCCTTACTTGACCCCTAAGCAAACCCTAAGACTAATGGGCCCAGGCCCATCACGTACTCTGACATTACCTGACTTGCCATGCTCTATCGCTATAAAACACTTCATGCATTGTGGATTTGTAAATGCTAGAAGGTGCCGCAGATCCCTGTAGTATTCCAGGAAGTGATGTTATCCATCCATTATCATCTTTTTTAACTTCTACTTTTGTACCTCTACCTCTTATCCCCATTTTCTTCTATTCCTTGTAAATATTCATCATTTCTAATGAAAACTGTCCATGTCCGCTTTTGCGTACCCTACTATCCATCTATTACTCATGAAAAGGTAGGAACACACATGGTGTGCTTCCTCCTGAAAATTATAATGGTATGGTAGGAGAAACATACATAAAACATTTGTGGCTGCAGGCCAACACATGGATGATCACAGGGAAAAATTGGATTAACAACCCACCTACAAGAATTCACATCGATATAAATAGGTCAGACTTGGGAGAGACATGGATGCATGCGTTGTACTACATATTATTACTCCCAAACAAGTCAAACTCGTTGATTAGTGCACATAGGTGGAAGGGGTTGATCTCCTAGGAGATATTGTTGTGAACTTGTGATTGCTCATCCTTGGAGTATGAGATATTGGAAGAAAACAAACTATTGTATTGTCGGCAGGTGTTAAGAGCCCTGGTGTCTCAACCCGACCCGCTCGCAACAGCTAATTTGTTTCCCTCTCTCACCTCATCCGCCTTTGCTTCTTTCTGTCGCCGCGCTCCGGCCTCCTTTGGTGTCGGGAAGAGTTGGACTCGCTTCACCTCAACATTCTTATGAATATATCCCCGTCGATTGGATCATCTTTTCAAAAATACTTCATGCATTGTGGATTTCTAAATGCCGGAAGGTGCCGTAGATCCCTTTTGGTATTCCATATAGTGATGTTTTCCATCCAGCATTGACATTTTTAAACTTATTTTTGGTACCACTTCCTCTTATCTCCATTTTCTACTATTCGTTGTAAATACTCACCATTTTTAATGAAAATAGTCCATGCCTACTTTTTCCTATTGTTGTTCTCCATCTATAACTCATGAAGATGTAGGAACACACATTTTGTGCTTCCTTCTGAAACTTATAATGGTATGGTAAGAGAAACATGCATGAACCATCTGCGGTGCAGGCCAACACATGCTCGATCGCAGGAAAACATTGGACGAACGACCCACTAACAAGAATTCACATTGATACAAATAGGTGAGACTTGCGAGATACATGTATGCATGCGTTGTGCTACATATTATCACTCCCAAACAATTCATATTCGTTGATGAGTGCAACCTTCTATCATAAACCCAAAATATCTATTGTTTTTTATCATTTATTTTGCATGTACAAAGAAAATGAAGATCAAGTTGAAGTGTAGTACTTAGGGAACTTTTTCCATTTTTG
This sequence comes from Alopecurus myosuroides, assembly GCA_028641055.1. NCBI lineage: Eukaryota > Viridiplantae > Streptophyta > Magnoliopsida > Poales > Poaceae > Alopecurus > Alopecurus myosuroides. Next base: position 29,073,952 of record CM054060.1, read on the forward strand.
TAATTTTATTCCAATTCTTTTGTACTAAAAAATGTGCAATAAATGTTGTAAATTTACATTTAAGAACAATGAAATATTATTATTATTTATTACTTTGAATAATTGTCAATATTTGTATAATTGGTGATTTTGGATATCAAATAAATGAATAGCTCCATTTGTATGAAATTTAAATTCATTTTTGAATTTAAATGTAAGAAATGATCATAATGGTGTTTTTTCTTTGATCATTCTAAAGTTTCATATTTGAGTTGTATCCAAAATCCAATGTTCCGCAAAGATCTTGTAAGATTTTATCGTAGCCCTAATAACAAATGGATATTAGATAGGACCAGGCCCACCTTGCCATAGTTTAGGTGCCAACCATATCGAGGGGGCTCCTGGTCCAAACAGATGTCCCCTCAAATACTTCTAGCGCCAGTCTTCTTTGTTTCTGATAAACACGTTCGCGTGATATTTTTCCCGAGTTGTTCATCTCAGAAGGTTTCTAAAAGTTAAAGAAAGAGTTTCTCTTCCTTCCAGAATCACATAGAAGATAATTTATATTGGCTCAATAATTATGGGTAAAAACAAGCACTATAATCATTGCAACTGTTTAATAAATATATGATAAACTTTAAAGGCGTCGATAGATAACGGGTTAGCAACAAATCTGTTCTCGTGGCCATTTTAAGAAGTTGAACTGCCTTAGCGTAACGCAACTCCTGGTTACCAGACCTGCCATGCTCTGTCACTATAAAACACTTCATGCATTCTGGATTTGTAAATGCTGGAAGGTGCCGCAGATCCATTTTCCATTTAGCATCATATTTATTTAACTTAGGTACATATACCTCTTATCTCTATTTTCTCCTATTCGTTGTGTAAATATTTACCATTTTTAATGAAAAGTCCATGTCGAGTTTTGCCTACCCTAGCTGCCCATCTATTACTCATGAAAAGGTAGGAACACACATGTTGTGCTTCCTCCTGAAACTTATAAAGGTATGATATGAGAAACATGCATAAACCATCTGCGGGAGCATGCCAACACATGAATGATCACAGGGCAATATTGGATGAACTACCCATTAACAAGAATTCACATTGATATAAATAGGTGAGACTTGGGAGTGACATGTATGCATGCTTAATTTGTACTACATATTATTACTCACGAACAATTGATACTCGTTGATGGGTCCACAGAGGTGGAAGTGGTTGATTTCCTAATACATGTATCGTGTTTTCGTGACCTTGTGATTGCTTGTCCTCCGAGTATGAGATATTGGAAGAAGACAAACTAGTGTATTGTCCACAGGTTTTGATGTCGCTCAGGTATCAAAATCAAACAGATAATGTAGTGGTATGCATCCGTTGGGCTTTCGTATACAAGTGGGGTTCAGATGATCGCGAGAGTTTGATCTGTAGACTGTATGTGCAGACAGTGCAACATGTTAATTCATGTCGGTGCTTCCCCTTCCAATAAAAAAATCATGTAAGAAATCATGTAAGTGCTCTGCCACATCTGTCGACTGATTTAACCACGGTTGATCAATAAGAAGCATATGTTTTTTCTCTGTTTGTTTTGCAAGAATTTAAAGTCAAATCGTGTTGTCATATTCGGTTCCATAGTGTGCGCCAAGGCAGACTTGGGTTTTTGTTTGGTCGATTACTCGATTACAATAGTAGCACGACTATTTTCGTGTGCTGTCAAAGAAAAGCATGGTTGTTTCCGTGTGTTCAGCTGCAGTGATCTTCTCGGGAAATTGTTTGACTTCAATTTCACGGGAAAGTATTGTTCGCCAGACTACAAAAAAAACAACGATGTGCATGAATCCGTCCACTGGACGGTATAGGAGACTATATCAGAGCAGCGTCTCAACAAGTGCTCTAGTCGTAGTACAAAGATTCGCTGGGGAGATCAAAACTGCAGTGAATGCGTTGCAGATGGTCTTCGAAGAAAGACAGCCTTTTGTCACTGCCCGGTTCTACCTCTCCCTTCCGGTCCCTCTCAGTTCAGCCCGTGAAATACGTACCCGTCACGAACACGACATCCTCCGTATGGACAACAACCTACTCCTTCCTTTTTTGCGTAATTAATTATTATTTCTTGTTAAACTTATAAACGTATAAAATCTGACCAAGCATATATAGAAAAAATACAGTAATAATGTCGGGGGGTTACCCCCGAGTAGGGTAAAGGCAAGTGATAAAGGCTACAATCAGAAGAGAAGTTTGGTCGAGTAGCCGCCTACCCGGTACTTGCTACTCGGTCGACTGCTACTCGGTCTTACAAAAAGATGACCAAAAGGAGATATCAAGCAAGTTACATATGTTCGAGTAGAAGAGTTGGTCCGAGTAAGTTTGGCGGGAACCTACTCGGGCCAGAAGTCAAAGGAGCCGTTCTGACAACAGATCCCGCGTATCCCGGGTCCGTACGTGGCACTGTTCACAGCACTGTTCATCTGGGGACGGCGTGCCTGACAGCGACAGTGTGTCAGCAGGGCGTCGCAGGACAGGGGGGACCTACTCTGTGTTCGTACAGTGATAACAGACTGGTTATTTGGTTTTGCCCAACGACTTTCTGCATCAGGACAAGCTTAGAAGCCAAAGCTGTCAGCGGGAACTCGGAAGAAGGACGATGTGCACACAATGTCGACACTTGTTTGTATTTGGCTGTATCCGGCTGGGCACCGGGTATATAAGGTGTCCCGCCGCCTCCTGCGCGAGGGACGATGCACAACAACACTTCACACGTAGAGATTCTTGACCTAATTCTACCCGAAGAGAGAAGAGTGGCTACTCGGTAGCAAGAACCATTGTACTGTGGCTACTCGGTGAGACACCAGAATACATAGAGAAAGGCAGGAGTAGGGGTTTTACCTCCTCACGAGGGCCCTGAACCTGGGTAGATCGTGTTGTTTGCAGTGTTTGATCTTCACCTCACGCGTCTACTCGTCGCGTGATCCCTCCCCGAGCGCCTCCAGCGTCCTTCGTCCCCACATCTTTAGCCATCCTATGGCATCTACCGTGACACCACCACGACAGTTGGCGCCGACCGTGGGGCAACCAGCGGCGCTGGCTGGAGTTTCCGTTCGGACGGGATCGATTTCTGCTACCGGAGAGCGCGTGGTCTGTGGCCTTGTCCACAGATTCGGCTCCTTCGACTTCGTCACCGACAACGCCGGCGATTTCGGCGGCAGGGCCATGCCGGAGGGCGGCTCGGTGATCTCCTTCGGCGCGCACCTCGTCTACATCGCCACCGTCGTCGACTGCGAGTACCCCGAGCTGGTGCATGACGCGGAGGATCCGCCTGCCATTATCGCCGCGCGCGGGAGGCCGCTGGGCCGTTCCGCGGACGTCGCGGAGGTGATGGTAGCCGGCCTGGCTGCAGACGCCGGGAAGGGCGCGGCTGCTACCGCTGCGGCCGTTGTCGAGGATCTCGCTGGCTCTAGTGCTGGCGGGAAGACGCACAAGCCTTACGAGAAAGAGTGCAACCTCCCGCTCTCCACTACTCCGACAATCCCTGCGCCTGCTGGGCGGAATGGCATGCCGCCTCCCACCGACCTCGAGCTCCTGACCATGAAGGCGCAGCTCGACCGGCAGCGCCAAGACCTGCTCGTGGAGCAGGCAGAGTTGGACAAGATCAGGCTAGAGCTTAGCTTAGACCAGCTAGAGTACAACAAGGCTCACGGCTTCATGCCAGTCACTAGGAGAGCTAGCAAGGTAGGCGCTACGCGTCGCAACCTAGGTGCCGAGATGGCAACTGTTGTAGAGGCTCCCAGTCAGTCCGCCACCGCAAACACCTCCACCCGACCCAGATATAGCACACCCGCCAAGACACTTAGAGCTGCTGAGGCTGTAGCCGCCGAGTTGCCACATCTAGTTGACGACGCGCACGTTAGGCAGCAGGAGAGGCTGAACGAGTTGGTGCTAGAGGCGGCTAGGCAGAACGAGGAGTTCCGGAAAGCCAACCCGGGTGCTGGAGCTTCTCAGGTGGTGCACTCGCATGTGGCCAGATCTAACGATTAGGCCTCATCTCCGCATCCCAGCCGCGAGAAGAGCCGTAGTGGGCGTTCAGGCAAGGACAGGCAAATGCAGGTGTACGACCCGGCTGCTGCCGCGAAACAGCTCGCTGTGCCGCAGCAGCCCGGTCAGAAACACAACGCTGCAGGAGCAGGCTCTCAAGCCCATAAAGCTCAAAGCCAGGTCCGAGCTGGAGAGCGCCCAGGTCCTTCTCAGCACCCCGTCGCTAAGCCTACTCGGCAGAGGCAGCAGCCGCATGCGGTGGCGCCAGTCGACAACCCGGTGGAGCAGCCTGCAGCTATGCAGGTGGATAGATATGATGACGGCTACTCGGCCATGGAGATGGCTGGCTACGACATTCTGGATCGTGTGGGCGAGCGCGTGTTGGCGCCTGGAGATGCAAGGCACCAGCTGGACCGAATCAGCTTGTCAGCCCGGCTAGAGAACACGGGTCCTCCTGGCCCCGAGTGCTTTGGCCCGCGCATCATGAACGAGCCGTCCGTGAAGGGTTTCCAGCTCGCAAGGGGCACCAAGAGCTACAATGGTAGTACCAAGCCGGAAGATTGGCTTAATGACTATGTCACCGCGGTCCATATCGCGGGCGGCAACCGGAGATGGGCGGTGCGGTACGTCCCGCAGATGCTAGAGGGTCCAGCTCGCACTTGGCTCAACAACTTGCCCAAGAACAGCATCAATTGCTGGCTGGACTTCTCAGATGCCTTCGTCAGCAACTTCACCAGCACGTACAAGAGGCCGAATAGGCCGCAGCAGCTGTCCGCCTGCAGGCAGCGAGAAGACGAGACGGACCGCGAGTAACTTACCCGGTGGAGCACATTGAGGAACACCTGTGAAGGTGTGAACGAAGCCCAGGCCATTACGTGGTTCGTGCAGGGTTGCAGACATGGCAGTATGCTATGGCAAAGGTTGCAGAGGGAGATGCCGAACACTCTGGCAGAGACCATCAAGATTGCGGATCAGTACGCACTCGGTGACCCTACCCAGCCTCTGATGGATTCATCTGAGCCGAGAAGAAACTTCAGCAACAGCAAGCGCAACAAGTTCCGCAACAAGCGCAGGGGTGACCGAATAGATACTCGGTATGACCCTGAAGAGGTGAATGCAGTGGTTGTTGGAGCTGGGGGTAGCCAAAGGCAGAAACCTGCTGGAGCCTACGAGCAGAACCAGAACCAGGGCCAAGGCAACAAGAAACCATTCCGCGCTCCTCAGTCGGGTAGCGGCAACTCCGAGCAGCCGAGGAAGTTCGTCTTTGACGACATGAAGGATGGCCCATGCAGTTTTCACACTCATCACCCCTCAAGGCCTGTTAACCACACTACTCGGCAGTGCGAGTGGTGGGATGTGATCAAGAATGATGTCTTGCCTCCTCCTCCTCCTCTGCCAGCGGCCAATGCTAATGTGCAGCCTGCTCGTGCACCCGCAGCTCGGCCGCCAGTGTTTCCGAGAAGGGAAAATGTAAACCAAGTGGCTTTAGGAGCCAACCGTCACTTCAACAACGAGGGCTATCGCAACAACAACAACAAGTACAACCGCAACAACAACAGAGGCAACAACAACTACCAGGGCAACAACAACAACGGCAACAATGAGGGCGGAGGCCGCAACCAGTACCAAGAGCACCATGAGAGCTACATGATCTTCACTTCTGAGCCAGTCGACAAGCAATCACAGCACAGGCGTGCCATGGAGGTCAATGCTGTGATTCCTGCTGTCCCTCACTACATGTATTGGTGTGACCAAGAGATCAGGTGGTCCCGAGTAGATCATCCCAAGGTGATGTCCAACCCGGGTAGCTACGCCTTGGTGTTGGATCCTACTTTCCTGGGTCCCGAGAAGAATGTGAGGTTCAGCAAGGTGCTAATCGACAACGGCAGCAGCATCAACATCGTGTACAAAGACACACTCGAGAAGCTTGGGCTGGCCGAGAATATGCTGCTGCCCAGCAAGACCACCTTCCATGGCATTGTGCCCGGGATTTCATGCAATCCGATTGGCCGAGTATGGATAGATGTGCTATTCGGCACCAGGAAGAACTGTCGCACAGAGAGCCTGCAGTTTGAGGTGGTTGATCACAAGAGCCCTTACCATGCTCTACTCGGCAGGCCGGCTCTGAGCAAGTTCATGGCTTCTACACACACTGCATATCTGAAGATGAAGATCCCTGGTCCCAATGGAGTGATTACCATCGCTGGTGATTACAAGAAGTCCATGGAGTGTGCCTCTGCTGGTTCCCAGTTGGCGGAGTCAATGGTGATTGCTGCCGAGAAGAAGAAGATGTATGAGGTGGTGGCTATGGCGCAATCCGCGCAGGCTGGTGCGCAAGGCGTGCCGAGTACCCAACACGGGACCGCGTTCCAGGCATCTCAGGAAACCAAGAAGGTCCAGATCGACCCCGAGTTCCCCGACCGCGTAGCCATCACTGGCTCCGGGTTGGCGGAGAAATAGGAAAGCGAGCTCATCCACTTCCTCCGTGAGAATCGGGACGTGTTCGCTTGGTCCAATGAAGATCTACCAGGAGTCCCGAGGGAGTTGGTTGAGCACTCATTACATGTGCGTCCTGACGCCAAGCCAGTGAAGCAGGCTATGCGCCGCTTCGGAGATGAGAGAAGGAAGGCCATTGGTGACCAGATCACCAAGCTGCTGATAAGCAACTTCATCATGGAGGTGCTGCATCCGGATTGGTTAGCCAACCCGGTCATGGTCGAGAAGAAGAAGGAGGATCCCAAGGCCGCTACTGCATGGCGCATGTGTGTCGACTACACCGACTTGAACAAGGCGTGCCCCAAGGATCCCTTCCCGCTACCTCGCATCGATCAGGTGATCGATTCCACTGCTGGTTGTGAACTGTTGTCTCTCATAGATGCCTACTCTGGTTTCCACCAGATTGCACTCAATCCTGCTGATCAAATAAAGACTGCTTTCATTACCCCGTACGGGGCTTATTGCTATCGTGTCATGTGTTTTGGCTTGAGGAATGCGGGTGCAACCTATCAGAGATGCATGCAGAAATGCTTGCACGACCAGCTCGGAAAGAATGTGCAGGTGTACGTAGATGACATTGTCATCAAAACGAATAAAACACATACTCTGCTTGCCGACCTGGAGGAAACCTTTGCTAACCTACGCAAGTACAAAATGAAGTTGAATCCGAGTAAATGCACCTTTGGTGTCCCGGCTGGCAAGCTACTCGGCTTCCTGGTGTCTAGTCGGGGCATTGAAGCCAATCCTTCAAAGATAAAAGCTATTGAGAGCATGTCTTTGCCGAGATCCCTGAAAGACGTGCAGAAATTCACTGGTTGCTTGGCATCTCTGAGCCGTTTCCTGGGCCGAATGGGCGAGAAGGCCCTGCCCCTATACCAGCTGATGAAGAAAAGTGAAAAGTTTGTCTGGACTCCGCAAGCGGATGTAGCATTCAACGAGCTGAAGGCAATGTTGGCTAGCGCTCCCATCTTGGCTAGTCCGCTACCCAAGGAGCCGATGCTATTATACATTGCTGCCACTAACCGAGTAGTCAGTGTGGTGATTGTGGTGGAGCGAGAAGAAGAAGGCAAGAGTGTGCAACGCCCAGCGTATTATCTTAGCGAGGTGCTGTCCAGCTCCAAGCAAAACTACCCGCATTACCAGAAGATGACCTACGGCGTGTACCTGGGCGCCAAGAAGCTAAAGCATTATTTCCAAGAGCATCCTATCACGGTTGTGAGTTCTGCTCCCATCTCGGACATCATGGGCAACAAGGAGGCGAGTGGAGGAGTAGCCAAGTGGGCAATCGAGCTGGCCGCGTATGCACCCGCGTATGCGAGAAGAGAAGCTATCAAGTCTCAGATTCTGGCGGAGTTTCTGGTGGATTGGGCCGAGGTGCAGTATGAACCTCCTGCTTCAGTTTCTAATTACTGGAAGATGCACTTTGATGGCTCGAAGGTGAAGGAAGGCCTTGGTGCTGGCGTAGTGCTTACGTCACCCAAGCAAGATCAACTCAAGTATGTGCTGCAGATTCATTTCAAGGCGTCCAACAATGTGGCAAAGTACGAGGCAGTGGCGCATGGCTTGCGAGTAGCCAAGGAGGTTGGCGTGCAGCGTATCATATGCTATGGCGATTCAGATCTGGTGGTGCAGCAAGTCTCTGGCACTTGGGATGCTCTAGATGCCAACATGGCATCATATCGCTTCCTGGTACAGTCTATGACTGGATTCTTCGAAGGCTGCGAGTTCCAGCACATTCACCGAGCAGAGAACGAAGCGGCAGACTAGCTGTCCAAGTTGGGATCTTCTCGGCAATACATCGCGGCGGGGGTTGCCATGGAGCACTTGAGGAAGCCATCCATCAAGCCCTCTCCCAACTCGAAATCCATATTTGTCCCTTCTCTGCCAAGTGAGGAATCTGATCCCATGGAGATTGACTGGGAGAATGCTACAGGAAACCCGGGGACTGCTGCTCCCAACTCGGGGACTGCCGTTCTCTACGCGGGGACTGCCACTCCCTACTCGGGGACTGCCACTCCCTACTCGGGGACTACCACTCCCTACTCGGGGACTGCCACTACTTACTCGGGGACTGCCACTCCATACTCGGGGACTGTCGCATTCATTGAGGAGGTCCTCGCCAATCGATCAGGGCTCCAGAGAAGTGCTCCCAACCCTAAAGAGCAACCAGAGGTGCCCGTTCCAATGGAAGTGGACGAACCAGTGTTTCCCACACGGGGGACACCGAGTTGGGCCATGCCCATATTATCCTTTCTAAGGGACGGTACTCTACCAGAGGATGAGGTGGTCGCAAGACAGATTAATAGAAGGTCCAAGGGCTACACTATACTCCGAGATGTGCTGCACAAAAGAAGTGCCACCGGCGTGCTGCAACGTTGTGTGGACCCAGAAGAAGGAGGAGAAATTCTGTTGGAAATACACCAAGGAGAATGCGGGCACCACGCCTCTTCTCGGGCATTGGTCAAGAAAGCTTTTCGGCATGGCTTCTACTGGCTCACAGCTCTGTAGCAAGCCGAAGACATCGTGAGGAAGTGCAATGGCTGCCAGATGTTCGCGAGTAAGATTCACATGCCTGCTTTCGAGCTGAAGACAATTCCTATCACATGGCCGTTTGCCGTATGGTGCCTGGATATGGTTGGCCCCTTCAAGACGGCTAAAGGCAACATGACACACATCTTGGTCATGGTGGACAAGTTCACCAAGTGGATCGAAGTGAAGCCTATTCGGAAGTGCGATGGGGCCACAGCTGTGAAATTCTTGAAGGATGTGATCCTGAGATATGGCTACCCGCACAGCATAATCACCGACAACGGCACAAATTTCGCAGAGGGGGCAATGGTGCGGTTCTGCAGAGATAAGCACATCCGACTAGACGTTGCGTCAGTCGTGCATCCCGCCTCCAATGGGCAAGTTGAGAGAGCAAATGGCATGGTGCTAGCCGGCATAAAGCCAAGGCTGATTGAGCCACTGCTGAAAACACCTGGGTGTTGGTTAGACGAGTTGCCAGCGGTGTTGTGGAGTCTAAGGACTACCCCTAACCGGTCAACCGGCTACACGCCATTCTTCTTGGTATACGGGGCTGAGGCCGTGTTGCCAATAGACTTAGAGCATGACTCCCCCCGAGTAACCCTCTACACTGAGGTGGAGGCGAGAGAAGCTCGAGAAGACGACGTTGACCTGCTTGAAGAAGCAAGAGAGCTGACTCTGTCACGTTCGGCTATCTACCAGCAAAACCTGCGGCGTTATCATAGCCGAAAGGTGAACCCAAGGGTTTTCCGGGAAGGAGACATGGTCCTTAGGCTTGTGCAGCGCACAGCCGGGATGCACAAATTGTCTCCTCCATGGGAAGGCCTTTTATTGTGAGCAAAGCGCTGCACAATGATGTGTACTATCTTGTAGATGCGCGTCCCTCACAGGAGAACAGGGCAGATAAAGCTGGAGAGGAATCTAAGCGTCCCTGGAATGTAGCCCTACTCCGTCGTTTTCATTCGTGAGCAAAAATGTGTATGTACTCTCATTTCTACTCCGTAATCTGAAATTGAACTCGGGGACTGCCCTCGTCCAAAATTGATCTAAGTGTTTCTACTCGGCTTTACTTTTTTGCCTATTCGGTTGCTCTACTTCAAAATTCAAAAGTACATTGAGTATTGTGTTAAAACCTACATGCCAACTCTTCGACTCTGCTGCTGTCCGAAACCCGGCTTCATGGCAAGCAAGAGAACAAGCAAAAGGTCAATGGGCACGAGAAAAATTGCTAAGGAAGAAAAGAGTGCAGGAACCGAGTAGGGTGCATTTACTACTGTTCTTTGTCTTGTCTTTTCGGCTAAGTGGTGGGCTGCGTTACTATGATTGTTTCTAAGCGGCTAAGTATTTGCAGCTCTACTCTTTGACTCTTGTGACTCGAATAGCAAAAAAGCAACAAGTTGCGGGTAGAGCTGAGACAAAAAGAGAGAGTGAATAAGAAATGCAACTCGGGGACTCGCATGATAACGCAACCCGGCATCGAACCAAGGCTGAACGAATTGATTAAGCTGAAGATAACAAGTGTGAATAAAAATGAGTAGCAAACGGCATAAGTAGTCTGATACATTTGCACCCGGCATCCCGGGGATCTGATAAGAGTTTGAGGAATGAGCTGCAGGACAGATTCAGGTCGAGGCGGCGTTCTCGGTGCTGGCCTTGGTTGCTTCATCTTCAGTAGTGGCCTTGGTCGCGTCCGCTTCCAGGTTGACGGGGACGGTCTTCGTTAGCTCGGCGTCGGGCTCGGTGGCTTGGGCGCGAAGGCTGACGGTGTCGTCGAGGGCAGCTCCTGACGAGGTGCCGAACTCGAGCGCGGAGGTGTCAATCGACATCTTCTCGTTCTCGTCCTCCTCATCGCTACCCGCGACGACCGCGGCCTTCCCCTTCCCGTCCTTGCCAGCAGGAGACTCGAAGCAGCTCAGGTCCAGCTCCTCTGTGTCCGTCTCTTCGTCTTCATCCTCCTCCTCGCCTTCGTCCACCTCGGTGTCGGGCTCGGTGAGGCCGTCGATGAAGGTCGCAGTATCAGCATACTGAGCGACCTCGTGAGCAACCAGCTGGCGAATAGCCACGCAGTCGGGGTTCTTCTCCCACTTGGAGTCCTGGCGCATCTTGCGGATAATCTGCAAGTTGAGATTTTCGTACCAGCTAGTGATGAATAGAAGCACCATGTCCGCGCCGGCCCGAGCTCCCGATGCGCGCCACTTCTTCAGCTCAGCTTTCACGCGTTGCAGCTTCAAGGCAAGTCCGCAGATTGTCGTTGGTGCAGAGTCATCAGGCCAGAAAAGGCTGTGGATCTGGAAGGCGACGCGCACCAGCTCGGTGCCCACGCCCGCTAGTCGCTGGAACTGCCCTTGCATAATCAGGATGCTTTCCTCGATTTCTGCTCTGGTGTCCAAAGGCTCGCCTTTCTCAGCGCGAGCTGCTCGGACCTTCGCCAGGGCAGGCACGCAAGAAGATTCAAGGTCGGGGAAGACTCCTGCAAGAGCTATCGAGAAGATCAGAAACAATAACAGAGTAGAAACGTGAAACGAGTAGCAGAGGAACAAGAGGAAGCAGTGATGCAGAGAAAAAAGAGCACTTACTGTTCAAGTCATAGCGCAGCCCTTGTAGCTGGTTCTTCCACGATTCCTCGTCGGCTGAGTGCTTTTCTTCGATCCGGCGGAGCCCGTCCAGCTGAGCAAAGAGGCCAGCATTGCTTTTCTTCAGTACCTCGCACTCCTGCTCAAGGGCTTTCTGCTTGGCCTTGGCTGCTGTTTCGCTCTTGGCCTTCTCGGCGATTACTCTATCCCTTTCGGCAGCAATGTTGATAGCATCCTGGAGCGCAGTGCGCAGCTGGACTTGGAGCTTCTCCATCTCGGTAGCGTGTTCTTTCTGCAGCTCGACAGCCTGGCTGGACAATTGCTGCTGCACCTCAGCAGGCTTGAGGCAGTCTTGATGTTCCTCGACAAATTTCTTATGGTCTTTTGAGAAGAGCAAAGCACGGTCAGCAGAGTAGCGAAGAAAAAAAAACACAAAGACAAGCCGAGAAGACGGCAACGTACCTTCTAGTCTCTTGATTGTGGCTTGGCCACTCTCGACAAAGGCACGGCAGGTTGAGTGCTCCTCCGCCAGGGCCTTTAACTTCCCTGCAGAGTAGAAGTGGTTAGCGCAAAAAGCAGAAGCGGGCGTAAACACCAAACGCACGAACCGCGTAGCTAGAAGCGTACCTTCCACTTCAGAAAGTTTCAATGTGCTGTTCATCACATCCTTCTCGGCTGCCTCGCCGTCTGCGCGCTCTCTTTCCAGGGCCTCAATGCGCCTCTTGGCAATGGCATGGTTCCAGAGTAGCTGACGGTGCAGGCCAGTCCGCTTCAGTAAGCTATTCTGAGAAGCAAAAGGAAGAAGAATCAGGCAAAGTAATAAAGATTCAACCCGAGAAGGCGGCAACTCGGGAGTGTATCCGCCTACTCGGCCAGAATCTCGGGGACTGGGTGATGGATAAGGAAAAGAAGAAGAGTAGAAGAAAAGTGAAACGCAACTCGGGGAGGAAGAGTAGAAGCTTACCGCGTAAGATTGCTCAAGGTCCTCTGCGTTCTTGCGGTGGACGAACATCTTGGCAGCAAGCGTGCTGGAGTTGGATGAGATAGTCATGGGTTTGTAACCCAAGTCTGCCTTGTTCCAATCGACACGCATATGGTCCAAGTCGCCCAAATCCGTGACGTCCCAGTTCGAGTTGCCAAGGACCTTGCTGTCCCACTTGGCATCGATGAAGCCAACCAAATCAAGCACTTGCTCAAGGCCCTGGGACGTCACCGCCTTGTCCTGAACCCCGCGCGAAGAAATGGAGAGGGATTTGTCTTGATTTGGGGCCGGGGGCCTGGAGTCCACTGCTACGGTCTTCTTCCCTTTCCGAAGAGCAAGCTTCCTCTCCGCGGGGGTTAAGCCAACCTGGTGCTGCTGGCTGACCTTCACCATGTAAGGTGGGAAGCTGGGCGGATCTACGACGCTGGATGCGCCAACGGCGTCAGCAGCCGCGCCAGGCTCGCGGATAGCTAGCTGAGTGGACGTTGGCGGCGACATCACGGCTGCATCTTGACCGGCGCCACGCGCCGGGTTCCTGCGAACAGTGCCTTCTGCCGGGCCTGCTGACTTCTCGGCAGCTCGCTTCTTCGAGGTCTCCTTCTGGGCAGTTGGCTTCTCGGTGGTCTTCTTCTCGGTGGCTCTCTTGGCCTTCTCCTCGGCGGCCTTCTTCTCTGCAGTTTCCTGAGCGTTCTTCCTTGTAATCGGCTTGGCCGGAGGGCTGGCTGCGGCCTTGCTTTTCTGCACCAAGGAGGAGTCTGGTGCAGTGGAGGAGGTGCCTTGCTAAGTAGGCGGCGCCAGGGGCGCGCTACTCGGCGCGGCGTCTGGCTGAGCGCTACCCTGTGCGGCGCCCGGTTGCGCGTCGCTCAGAGGGTATTGGTCCGCCTCGTTGACTACTTCTACCCGCTGCCCGGCAGCGGGATCTGGCTGTGAGGCATCCGGTTCTTCTACCCGCGGCTGGACCGCGGGGTCTTCTTGTTCAGCAGCCCCTGTTGCTGGCTGCTCTTCTTCTTCTTCCTGCCGCTCAAGGGCGGCGTCGTCATGCATCTCGTGGTCTGGATCTTGGTTCTCTTCAGCCCTGGTGGCTGGAGGGGAAGGTGGCAACTCGTGGTGAGCAGCATCCTGCGCCTCCTGCTCAGCGCGGGACTGTTGCTCCTGCTCGACGTCGTGGGCGTCGGTATCCCTGTACGGAGCCTCGTCGGAGTCCTCTCCTTGCGCATTGGCGGCGTCGTTTTCGTCGCCGTCGAGGTTGATAAGCTTATCAACGTCAATGGCGGCTGTCTTCTTGGTCTTCGTGGGCGCACGAGCGGCATCCGCGTCCAAGGGGGCTCTAAAGAGAAAATTCCATTCAGAAGTAAGAAGAGGGCAGAGGAAACTGAGAGGAAACGGCGAACTAAAAGGATTGGGAGTCAATCGAGAAGGAACTTACCCCTTGCGGGTAGGGATTGTTGGTCGTTTCCTCTTCACGACCTTCTTGGCCGTCTTCTCGGTCGGCTTTTTCTTCTTGGCGGGGGGCTCTTGGGCGCCGCTACCCGTGCGCTTGCGGGTAACAGGAGCGGCAACTGCAAGAGGATCGACGACCAGGGCGGGCTCGTCCTCGTCCTCATCCTCGCCGTCATCCTCAGCATCAGCACCATCTGAGAAATTGGAAGGAAGAAAAGCAATTCAGAAGCAGAAAGCAATTAGTTTGCGCTGCTCGTGACTAGAGGGGATAAATTCAGTTACCTTCATCTTCATCCTCGGACCAGTCACGAAGAGACGAGTCCACGTGATGCTTACTCGTCTGGGTGGTTTCAGGAGGATCGAGCTTGTCCGCGGTCTCGAAGGAGACCTCATCGTCTTCCTCCCGGTCCTCGAACCAGTTGCCCTCGAAGCGTTCGCTGCTCTCAGCGAGCTGGCGGTCAAGAACCTGAAGGATAGAGAGACATCGCAAGTTAGCCGAGTAGCATGAAGGCACTCTACTCGACTAGGCGTGCAAACATCAAGCACATTAAGCCTAAGTGTTTCTCCTAAGTGTCCTACTCGGAAAGGCATGCAAACATCAAGCACATTAAGCCTAAGTGTTTCTCCTAAGTGTGCTACCCGACAAGGCGTGCAAACAACAAGCACACTAAGCCTGAGCAGTTCTGCTAAACGCCCTACTCGGCGCAGAATGCGAATGCTAGTCGCAGCAAGGGGAGGAAGCCATCTACTCGGATTGCATGTACAAGGAGCAGATTAAGAAGAACATACCCGTGGAATCGGCTTCGTGCGGCTGTATGGGATGAAACCATACTGCCAGTTGTCTCGAAGGCCAGTGGTCAGGATGGACCGAGCGTAAGCGGCGACATCCGCATTGCTGAGCTCGAAGGTAGTCGTCCGAGTGCAGTCGCGGGGGCCGCCCATGTAGCACATGGGGTGGAGGCGTCGTTGCAGAGGCAGCACGCGGTTGCGAATCCAGCAGGCGACTGGATCGTCGCTTTTGAGCCCTTCTCCGATCAGATGGGCGAGCCGCTCCTCCATCTGTATCAGATTCCTGTTGTTGGATGGCTTGCTCTTCCAATTCTGCCCGGTAGGAGCTCGGTTGCTCCACGGGGGCAGATTGATGCGGTCTTCAATCTTGGCCTCCTTCGTGGCGGGGATGTTCTTCACGTACAAGAAGGATTTCTGCCACTTGCGGACAGAATCCAGGCCTTTGATGCGAGGATGGTTGGTGCCCGGGCGCTGCACCATCATGGCGCTGCCGGTCTCGGTTACCCGGCTGCTGGTGTCCGCGCCATCCTTCTTGCCCTTGCTCTGCTGGCGGAAGAAGAAATACTTTGACCACGTCTCCGTCGTGGGGCGAACGCCGAGGAAGGCTTCGCACACCACGGCGTGGTAGGAGAGGAAGACGACCGCGTTGGGAGGCAAATGGTGCATCTGGAGACCATAGTGATCCAGGAAAGAGCGGAGGAAATTGGAGGCAGGAAGGCCGAATCCCCGTGCGAAGTGCGCGAGGAAGACGACATGTTCGCCTTCCTGCGGTGACGGAACAAGCTCGCCGTCGGACGGCCGGCAGCGAACACCGGGAGGAACCCTCCGGGTGTTCACGAGCCACTGGCAGTCCTAGGCGGTGACGTCGGAGCCAGCCCAGCCGGCGCGAGCACTGTCACCGCGAGCCATGGCGGCGAATAGGAAGATTGGAGAAGTTTGGAAGAAATTGGTGGAGTGGACAAGCCCGCGGCGGCGCAAAGAATCGCACGGCGGCGGAGAGCGCTGCGGCGGCGGAGAAGCGAGGAGGCAGAAATGGAAAGTGAAGCGGAAGGAGAAGAGGAAGTTACCGTGGGGGTATTTATACCGCACCCCCAGTTACCGTTACGAATTGGAGTAGTGGGATCGATCGTGGCAATAAATCGTGCGGCGTAGGGTCTGTGGCCGGTTGGAAACGCACATAGCGCGGAACGCGCGCGTAACGGCCGCATTAGATCCCACGACGAGATCGTGGGCAATTACTGCGCGTGATGGGACATTACGAGCCAGTGGGCCCACTCCGTGAAAACTGGGCGCGTGGCCTGTCAGGTCCTGGGCAGCGAGGTGTCGCGGTCCTGGATGCGTGACACGTGCCCAGTTGTAGCACGGAAAGCCGGATTGTGCTCTGCGCTGCAGAGATTCGATAGAAGAAATTCCCTAAGTCTTTTTACTCGGTTACAGAGAAGGAAGCTAGCTCTATTCGGAAGAGAGGAAACTCAAAGTATTCTTCAAAGTGCTACTCGGAGGTTTTACTCGGCATATTGAGGTTCAAGGGCAAGTTTGCCAAGCTTGGTTTTAAAGCTGGCAGGGCCCAGTGAACGAGTTCGCAGGCCTCTACCAGCTTCGGGGACTGCTGTCGGGGGGTTACCCCCGAGTAGGGTAAAGGCAAGTGATAAAGGCTACAATCAGAAGAGAAGTTTGGTCGAGTAGCTGCCTACCCGGTACTTGCTACCCGGTCGACTGCTACTCGGTCTTACAAAAAGATGACCAGAAGGAGATATCAAGCAAGTTACATCTGTTCGAGTAGAAGAGTTGGTCCGAGTAAGTTTGGCGGGAACCTACTCGGGCCAGAAGTCAAAGGAGCCGTTCTGACAACAGATCCCGCGTATCCCGGGTCCGTACGTGGCACTGTTCACAACACTGTTCATCTGGGGACGGCGTGCCTGACAGCGACAGTGTGTCAGCAGGGCGTCGCAGGACAGGGGGACCTACTCTGTGTTCGCACAGTGATAACAGACTGGTTACTTGGTTTTGCCCAACGACTTTCTGCATCAGGACAAGCTTAGAAGCCAAAGCTGTCAGCGGGAACTCGGAAGAAGGACTATGTGCACACAATGTCGATACTTGTTTGTATTTGGCTGTATCCGGCTGGGCACCGGGTATATAAGGTGCCCCGCCGCCTCCTGCGCGAGGGACGATGCACAACAACACTTCACACGTAGAGATTCTTGACCTAATTCTACCCGAAGAGAGAAGAGTGGCTACTCGGTAGCAAGAACCATTGTACTGTGGCTACTCGGTGAGACACCAGAATACATAGAGAAAGGCAGGAGTAGGGGTTTTACCTCCTCACGAGGGTCCTGAACCTGGGTAGATCGTGTTGTTTGCAGTGTTTGGTCTTCACCTCACGCGTCTACTCGTCGCGTGATCCCTCCCCGAGCGCCTCCAGCGTCCTTCGTCCCCACATCTTTAGTCATCCTATGGCATCTGCCGTGATACCACCACGACAAATAATAACCTCGCTAAACGTATATAGTATGAAAACATGTTTTGCGATCAATTTTACATTGTAGATGATATATGTTTTCTATATTATTGGTCAAATTTTGTAAAGTTGACTTTGATCGAAAAATAATATAGTAGACATTATGTTTTATAAGAAGGGGGCTTGTACATAATCTCCTCCTCTTAATGTTGATAAATATACATTTTTTTTGAAATGGTCGACAGAATATGCCATGTTGTGCTCCTTCTAGCCGTGTATCCACCACGCCCACGATCTGTTCCACTGTGGAATACGGTGGCGTGTTCCCGCTGCTCTCGTGATGGCGCTCGCGGCTGCTGACATGTCTACGACAAACGGTACACCATGCTCTCTTGCTTAGGATAAGGTCCTGACATAATAAAAACAAGGTCTCCCATGTCGAGATTGTTCTTCGCGACGAAGTCTTTCCATACTTCACCGTGCATCCAGGTTCTTCTCCGTCTTTTTGACACAACAGTGTTGTATGTGCTCCCAAGCGAACGAAACAACACAGTCTTGCCTACTACCTCGTTGAAGGAATGACGAATATTGCATGGTACAAACTGTGTATGCAACAGAGAAACAAGTAAAAATAATAGAATTCTAAACACGTTATTTCGTATAAAATACAGTAAACAGATTTGTTTTCTTACCGGTGACTTATGTTGAGAGTCTTGTAGATAGTCACTAAAACTGGATCGAATAAAGTTCGTAGTTGTGCAATTATTTTTGCATACTGGGCATGGAATCTCCTATTATATAATTTGAAAATTAGGAAACAAAAATGAATACAAGTTACTCATGTGGTTGAAAAGGTAGCAAACATATCCTATATTAACATGACATCTCTTGTTAAATAATTTGAAAATGAAGCATGCATACACAAAATATATATCCTAATTAACATGCTAATAACACTACAAAGTTTACATTGAAATTTCTGTTGTCAGTGCAGGTACCGAATATCCTAATAGGCTAGCAAAACTCTAAAATCAAAAGATTATACACGAGATCTATTCACACTTTGAGTCGTACCAAATCCTATGAATCAAAGGAGGCCGAAATCCATATGGTTGTCTCCTAAGGGCATGTTTGTTTCGGCTTTTATTGGCTTTCCACAGAAAAAAACGGGGGAAATGAAACAAACGGGTTGGCTTTGCTATGCGCCTTTCCGAAGCCAACTCGCAGAATACACACGCGAGGGAAAGCACGTCGGGAGGTGCTTCCCCCGGCTTCCCGCATCTTTTGACTTGAAAATGAATCGGTACAACATGCTACCCCTAAAGTTCACGCTATTCACGCTCCAATTGCCATCATCTGATTCCTTGTCTATTTCTCTACACGTGACGCTGCTGAACGGAACGACATGAGCGTGCTAGCTTACGTGATGTACGTCTTCATCTTTGTTTTTTGGTGTATCTGTTCCGGCTGGGGCGTGGGGGCATGCTCGTGATGTTTAATTACTCCTGATTACCATACTCTATTACTCGTATTATTAAGTTATGGATGTCTAAATATAAGAGATCCATGAGATTTGGATGAGTTGTGTGCGTGTGTGCTATTTGAACTAGATCAATTATCAAAGGCAGGATGGGATGATGCATACGTAATGTGCTAAAAATCAATTTAACAATGCTCAAAAAACACAATCGATCAATACTTTAAAAGATTATAGAAGAATTTTTCTACTACTTAATCATTATGGTTAGATCAACACTGGATTCATATTTTATTTATTGCAAATCAGCAACAATAAACGTGTTCTGGACTCTAAGGGTACTTCGGCCAACTCCAAAAATTACAGTCATACAACCAGCTCGTTGCCAAACACTAAAACTCAGAACAACGGCTTTCCCTGCACAACAGGTTTCCCTAGACAGCAACACAGTCAGCCACAGCCAGCCGCAGCCAACCCAAACAAACACCCCCGAAATTCATGTGGACGATAGAGAAAGAAATACCTCACCGGATGGGGCGTAGAACGAAGATGTGAGTCTTGGAGATACAGTGTCAACCATGAACGACCACCAATGGATGGGAGGAGATTCGGCGAGGAAAGAAGGCGGCAAAGGCGTGGCGCGATGCAGGGGATGACAACGGCACGTAGAATGAGAGGATCTGGCAAGGTAGAAGGTGAGGCGGCGGAGGTGAGGGCGCGTTTACATGTAGGCGAGCACGGGGGACAAGAGATGGGGATTTATCGATAGACAAATGGGGGGATCCCCCTCTCCGTTACCAAAATTTGAGCAACGAAATCTTTGTTTTCCATCAAACAAAAAATGTGCGGACGGTCCGGTAGATGCCATGATTTAAAAATAAAAAAATTGAAACAAAAAATGAAAATAAAAGGAACATGCAATCTTGTGAAAGCCAGATAAAGCTTTATTACATGTATTTTGCGCAAAAAAACGTACAAATTACATAAAGTTACCGCAAAGGAATAGTTTAATTGAAGTGTGTGGTAAAATGTCAGACGCTTTTGCGACGGTGCATTTTGTTCAATCATAACTTAAACGCAAAAAATTCTGGAACTGTCTAATGTAATTACCATGACATCGTGCTGTCATTTAGTGACCAAAATGTAATTTTTTTGACAATTTAAAGTTATTGTTTTCGTGCAAATAAAAATCCGCAGCAGACCCGGACCCCACGGATATTTGTTTTGACACTCTACCATCGAGGCTATACAACCGCTGATGGGTGGGTCCACCCGGTCCACTTTGACCAGTGCGAACTCAGAGCGTACCCGGATCACATGGATATTTGTTTTTGATACTCTAACACCGATGCTATATAGCTGCTGACCTATCGGTCCACCCGGTCCATTTTGACCGGCGCGAACTCAGAGCGTACTCGGACCCTCTAGGCGAATCCGTCTCTGCGCGACAGCAAGGCCGCCGGACGCGACCGCCCGTCAAATCATCGCATCCCATCGCGGCTTTATTATAGTGACTCCTTTCCCTCGCCGCGCCGCATCCCCACACACACGATGTCTCACTCGCCGCTCTTCCTCTCTTCAAAAAACCCCAACTCTCGCGAGCACGCAGAACGTCGGAGACATGGTGCGCGAGAGGTAGACGGTGTGGACCAAGATGACCTCCGTGCGTTACGTGGAGATGTGGGCGGAGTTCCAGGCTAAAGAAAGCCTCAGAACCGGCGGCCACCAGCAATGGCCCAGCGGGGGAGGCGGCCGAGGACGTCGCGATGGCAGAGACCGGTGGCGATGGCGGCCCGGACGTCGCGATGGCGGAGGAGGAGGAGCGCGTCTAGGTGATTGCTCCTAAGGAGGAGGATGGCAGACGGTGCCAGAGGAGGAGGATGGCGTCCAGGCGGCCAGAGGGGAAGAGTAGCCAGGCGCAGGCCGTGATGCAGGAGGGACCGGCGGCGGCAGCCGGCGTTAATGTTTAGGAAGCCGTAATCGGGGAGATGCTCCAGGACGCCGACCTCATCTGGGAGAACCGCACCATCCTAGAGAGCTTCGAGGAGGCGTGGCTTCGTGGCGACGAGGAGGAGGAGGAGGAGGATGCCTACTCTGATTGGGAGTTCTCGGAGGACGGGGACGAGGAGGACGCGGGTTGGGATCAGTTCCCCGCCGACGAGTACGCCGCCGGAGTCGAGGACGTGGAGATTGCGGACGCCTCCGCCGCCATCTCGGATGTGGAGATGCCCGCCATTTCCGACATCTCACCGGAGGTGGCCTCAGATGCCTTCTACATTCTCATCTCCTCCTACAAGGATAACTAGTTCGCCAGCCGCGCGCCAGCAGTAGTAGTAGTAGTACTAGTTCCGCCACCGGAGAAGGCCGGCCAACAATGAGAGATTATTCGTAATTAACTATATATATATAATATATAGAGAAAATGGTTCCTACCCTAGGGTGTAACTACACCCACGTCTTATATACTTCCATAAGGAATTATGTTGAATATTTTGTCGGTTTGAGTATGCTCATATATTATATCTAAGATACTCCAAAACAAGTTGTGTGAAAAAAATGAAAATGAACATGTAGTTTTCACTATATATGTAAAATACCGTCATAGTTATCATGTAATGTGCAAATTAAAAATGTACATTACGTACGTTACATTGATCGATCATAATAATGTCTCTAAATTAAGCTCGGTTTGTAGTAATTATTTTGCGAATTGATTTACCTACGTGTGTTGAAATTTGCGATCAAGAGTGTGTGTGTTGCTTGTCAAATGGCGCTAAATCAAAATTAGAGTCGGTCTGTACTAACAGTCGTCTGTAAACTTCAATATTAGGGGACGGTCGTTAAAATTGGTCATCTAACAAATAATTTGAGATGGTCGAAAATAATACCCGACTCTAATGTCCTATTATTGGAGACGGTCAATAATATCGATGGACTCTAATAGTTATAGAGACGAAAATGGATTTTTAACCGTCTGAGATATAGAAGATATAAAATTAGAGGCGGTTCTATTTTTCCTGCTCCATCCGGCTCTAGTAAACGTTTTTGATACTAGGATCTGTACTAGTGGACCGTGGCCTTGGTCACCCGTAAGCTAGCACATCACCATATTAGAGCACATACAATCACTCTGATCTTAGTCTTAGATTTTTATCGGTTTCTCTCAACCAATCACAAAAAAAAATTGTAAGTATTTGTTTGAGTTATATTAAAAGTTTCATCCATCACACGCCGTATGTACAGTACTTGCAAATGGGCAGGAGAAGAAAAGTTGTTAGTATTATCTCATCAGCATCGATTATAAATAAGATAATAATATTTGGTGATTGATTTGGTATTGATTATTTGATTCTCGCTGAATGAATGGACTAATCTCTAGATGTTCCTTTCCTTTATCAATATAAAACAGTTGTGTGCAACCTTTCTATGCAGAGGCCAGGCTAAGCTCCCATTTGTAAAAACAAAATATGAAACGTTGGTGATGCGTGACTATGGTTGCGGCTGACTGTTGCCGTTATGTTTAGTTGCTAGATTTCTATGTGGAGATGTTTTTTCGGAAGGGGTATATCTTAATATCGCAAATATACAAATTACACTCAGCCTCTGCACCAACTGAACACCCTAATGGCATTACGGATGCACACAACCGAAAAAAGAAGAAAACTAAAAAGAGAAGTCCCATTACAGAGTTCCAGTCCTTGGAGCAGCAGCACAACCACCATCAAGACAATATCTGATGTCCAATTTCTCCAAAAGCAATGCCTACAAGAAGTAAAGATTGCACAAGTGTCGTCGTTGCCCCATCGAAGATCTTGAGTTTTCACCCTGTAGATAGTTCCTGCTCTTCAAACAATGCCTGCAGCAAGACTATTGCCAGGCACAACCAATTAAACCGGACCTTAGATTTTCACGCTGAAAGGTAAGACCTTGCTGACCCCCACTGCCGTGTTCTCTCACCATTATGTGAAACTCTGTCGGACGTGCTCAATAAGGGTGAGCCACGCGCATGATGTGCTTATTGTTGGGAAAATTATGGTTGGCAATGTCATAAACCATACTTGCATGATGGCGGAGAAAAATCGAATGAACTGGCTTGTACTTGAGTCTAAAGACATCTTTCTATATAAATCGGTGAACCAAATTTTCTGCGTATTGTTTGTTCTTCACCATGTTGCAATATTTATACTTCCTTACCACAATTGATATTTATGGTGTGATATGAGATATTGGAGTAGAACAACCAATAGTACATTTGATAGGATGGGGAAACACAGTCTTGGAGGGGAATATGTACATATTTGTGAAAGAAAAACAATCAAATGTGCTAGTACACTAAAATCCCTGAACTTGGGCATAGAACTAAACGTTGTGAGAGAGATACCGTTTGGTTCCTTGTTCAGGCAAGACACAAAGGAGATTCAAAAGGAGGAGGAATGGTCCAGGAGGATTCGTTGAGGTGAATTATATGGGGGGGTTTTCGTGTGCTCTCAATGAAAATCACCGCTATTTTTGTGTGCTTTCAATGAACTAGCCTCAATATTTTTAGTCCGTCAGAATCAAAACAAAAACGATGTGCAATATAATATGTCCAAAAATGAGTAGACTCTCTTATCGGGTCTCCCTAGGCTGGAAGCTGTCTAAATCTATCTCTCACCCATCGGATTCCATGTGTACACCACCCTAGTATAAGTACTTCCAGTAGAAAAACCGATAATCACAGAGATAATGGAGGAGCCGATGGAGGCGATAGATTTGCAACCGGAGGTGATTTTGTGGGCGTTTCACCCTCCAATCTTATTTTGATGGCTGATTTACTCTTATCTTTTTTGTGCTATCTCGTATCGCGGCTCTATTGTGTGAGAAAATATATGGAGGGGTATTTAGGGACATGATGTTTTGGCTCACGGGTGCATATGAACCCATTCTGCAAAATGCAGTTTTAACGTATTTCAAAATGTCAAAAATACCGAACGAAAATGTCGGGTGGTCATATGAAAAATGTATATCCACGCAAGAAAGTTTCGCGTTGAAAAAATATTTTGTGTGGCCGATATAAAAAATAGAAGAAAAAAACGTTACATGTAGAGTCATTTTGAATCCCGGGGATTTGCCTTTTTTACATCGGACGCACAAAATGTTCTTTCTCCGCGAATGTTTTTGTGCGAACATAGAATGTTCATATGAACACCCGAATTTTTTGTTTGAATTTTTTTGACATAGTAAAATTTGGTTTTGAGGGTAAGGCTTCATCTGCACCCATGAGCCAAAAGGCTATTTCCAGTATTTAGCTCAAGACGGAGTCCTCGATTAAAGGAAGACACAAATGGACTCTTGATGAAACCTAGACCCACCTAGGCGTGGGTTGGTTGCCAAACTGTGTCCATCTTTGTAACTGCCACATTGGTGCCGCTCCCTCTTAGGCTAACCCCAGTGGGAGTAACTTCACTAGTAATATAGATGCCATGTAGGACAAAAAACTGATGTGGCAAGTATTTAATAAGGAGAGAGAGAGTTGTGGTAACTTAGCTAGTTACCGTAACATCACATATCCCAAGGAAATATGAGTCTATAAGCTAATTAATAGAGCTTTACATGACACCACATGTTGGTTACTACCCATTGTGGAGGTGGTAACATAGCCTACGATAACGTGTATGTTACTAGTCTATGTTACTCCCCATTGTGACTAGCCTTATCTCCATTTTTCTAGTATGCCCTGCAAATACTCACGATTGTTAAATGAAATTGTCCATGTTGACTTTTGCCCACAGTCAGTTGTTCATCAAGAATTATATTTAGTCTTACCAATTTGGATATTTTAAAATATCCTGCTGGCCAAAGTTGTTTTCTTGACTATTATCATTTGGCGATGATGTTTACTGAAGAATAGTATAGTATTTTAATTATTCATCAACGTGATTTTTAGAAATTAAGAAAAGAGGTGTGCTAAGCAGAATGGTTTACAAAGTATCTTCTCAAACCCTTTTTTTTCTTGTATGGTAGTAGTATTTGATTTTTTTTATTTGCATAGACATTTATGTTTTTCCATAATGGGTATGTGGATGTTTAAATAATTATATAATTTACAGCATATGGTGTGTTGCTACTTTCCTAGTGTTGATACCTTGTAGGCATGGACTTAATATATTTCTTGACCCAATACATCGTGCTTATTTGGTTATTTGATACAGCTATGGCAAGAGAATGGAATATTCTCGGTAGACTCCATGTGTAGGGAAATACTTCATCAAGATGTGTCGGTCGCTAACAATAAAATATTTGGAAAACAAAGATTCGCAGGACTGGGCCAAAGTTGTAGTGTATGATGCGTTGCAGATGGGCTGCGAAGAGAGACGGATGGCCTTTCCTCCACTCGTCTGATCCGGCCCAGCAAGTTCTACCCTTTCCTTCCGAATCCCGTGAATACGTGCCCACTACGAACACGGTAGCTGGAGCGTGGACTCGGAGTCGACGCTGTCTCCGCTCCGGCATCAACTCTCGATAAATACACTCTTCCGTGCCGGTGCTCCTTCACGCCGAACGACCACGAGCTTGGACTCCGATGGCGCGCGCCCGCTGCTCTCGCGACCTTTCCGACTTGTCCACCAGGAACGGTAGGTCATGCTCTATTGATCAACAATCATCTACCTGTCGTTTGTAACTACAATAATTAGGATTGAAATTTGTGCAGAATTTGGAGATGATTCCGGAACGAGCGAGCTGGACGTGGTCGACAAGTGCATCAACAACCTCCACGAGAAGAGCCGCGCCAAGCGCGAGGCCGGCCTGGAGGGGCTCATCGCCGTCCTAGAGGGCTTCGTGCCCATGGACAGGGTGGACTACCGGTACATGACCATATTCTTCCGCTGCAGAGCCTCGCTCAATGCCGGGTCCGCCAGGGAGGCCCTGCTCGCGTACCGCACCATCGGCCTCCTCGCGCTCACCGTCGGCGCCAGCGACGACTGCTCCAGGGAGATCTTCCTAAACACGCTCCACCTCACCGTCCTCAACAAGACGCTGCGGACGTCGTCGGACTCCGCCAAAGTGGTCGCCGCTCTCGACTGCCTCGCGGCCGCCACTTTCGCCGCCGCACGAGGTCGCCCGTTTGACGTGGATTCTCTCATGATTATCTGGAGTTTCATCCAGAATACGGGAGCCGGTAGTGTGGTCTCGGCCGCTGCCCTGTCCGTGTGGGCGCTGTTGCTCACCACCCTCGGGGACTTGGTGACGTACGACATCCCGTTCCGCGGCCTCGCCGAGCTTCTCGACACCGATGACCCGGCCCTCTTGATGGCCGCTGGCGAGGCCCTGGCCGTGTGCGCCGAGCTCAGGTTGACGCGGCATGCCTCGCCCGAGGACATGGAGGCTCTCGAGATCAAAGTGTCTGACCTCGCAAACGGCACAAACGGGGATAACAAGAAGCTCAAGAAACATAAGTTGCTTTTCCAGGAGATCGCCGCCATCATGAAAAAAGGCAAGACTTCGGATGAGGAATTGATCCAGACCTCGTCGAGCCAGCAGCAATGTGTGCTCAAGGTTTCCAAGTGGGCAAGGCTGGTCCAGCTCAACTTCCTGAAGCGGTTCCTCGACAAGGGCTTCGACAAGCACCTCCAGGACAACCCACTCTTCCGGGAGAACTTCGACAACACCGTCGCCATTGACCTGCCAACCGGGAAGAACAAACAACGCAGATTTGGACGAGAGAAGCAGTGGACGGTCGACCTAAGGAGAGATCGCATGATTAGCTGGGAAAACAAGAATGCAGTGCACCTTAGTTAAGCCACAAGACTGTATTACCTCTGTCCCGTTTTAATTGTCGTGAGTTCTATACAATATTTGTACTACTCCCCAGGAATTTGTCGCTTCCGCCACTCTCTATCGCCTTCGCCGACATGCCCCTCGTGCTCCGAGGTCGAGGATGTCGACCACCTGCTTCTCAGGTGCCATAGAGCGCAAGAAGTTTGGGACGCCATTCCTGCCTGCGTCCCCCTGCCGCTACCTCCTTCAATTGAAGACGTCTGGCGTTCAATCCCTCAAAACAGCGCCCTCCTCACCATCGTCTCGGCCGCTCTATGGAACATTTGGAAACGACGGAACACGCTCATCTTCGATGCAAAGGATATCCCGCCCGGAACCGCTGCCAGGAACTGCGTCGAAGACGTCCGTCTTTGGACTAACCGCTGCCGCAACCTTACCACTAGAAATTTCCTTCTTTCTTGGTGTAATAGTTTTGAGCCACCGTGAAGCTGTCGTCTTTCTTTTCTCTAAACTTCGGTTCCCCCTCTGTAATCTCACTTGTCATATGCTGACTGTTCATATATAAAAGTTCAGGCTGGCCGTGGCCCGCCGTAGTTACAGTCAAAAAAAAAAGAAAATTTGTCGAAGCCTGGGGGCGCCCCAAGGCAACTACCTTTTTTTTGGACAAACATAAGCATTATAGAGAGCAAATGATGTCTTCACAAATCACAATAGTTTTAGTACGGAAACATGAATATATACTATATCAGATGTTCACAACACATTCAAATGTTAACAAGTTCACAACGCATTCGAATGATTCATAAGTTCATAACACATTTCAAAAGCTCATATGCACTAATATTAGATATGGTAGACAAAGGCTAATGAAACTTCGACAGTCGACGCCACATTTGAAAGAGACTCTACAAGATAAGAAAGAAATATGGATTAGTAAATCAAATGAGCATACATTCAAAATATAATCATATTATTCATGAGGTCACGAACTATACCTAGATAGTTCCAATGATGTGCTAATTATCCCTAGGCTTACAAGGTAAATGTTTCCTCCTCTTCTTCATGGCTTCAAACCGTTGAGCAATAACCCCACTATCAAGTTGCTTAAATATCTCCCACTCGGTGTAACATATCATCAAGTCATTGAACCATCTATTCTTGATTTTGTTTCGCAATTTGGACTTGATGATCTTCATTGCCGAAAAAGCCCTCTCAACCGATGCGGTTGACACCGGTAATATTAAGGCCAACTCAATAAGCTTACAGACCAATGGGAAAACCAAATGCTTGCCCGTTTCAACCATCTTTGTAGCCAAACTTTCAAGATTTGTACAAGTAGAAAAGGAGGAATGCATTTTCACATGGTGAATGTAATTATCAAGTTGTGTGTAACATCCAAGTATGAAAACCCTTAGTTGTTTTACTTGTTGTTTTTATTTAAGCAATGCATCATATCATCATCCTCATATTTATTTCTGTTTGCATTGTTTTCATATGAAATTTAAACTTGTTATCAACTTCTGTTTTCACACTTGTCTGTTACAACCTTTCAAATAAAGAAGTGCAAACTAAAAACCTCTTTTGTTTTCAAGCAACTCATTATAATTCATCTTTTAAGTTGTTGCTAAAATCAATTGCTCAATTTAATCAATTATTTCCAAGTCTTTCCCAAACTCAAAACAATTCTCAAATCATCAATCCTTTGAATCCATGAAGTTATCACAACTTGGTATTCTTCAAAAACATACTAAACCCTAGGGGAAACCCTATTGAAAACACCCTATTTTCTAAATATTAATCACTATGGCAATTATCACTTAAATTGGTTCAATTTTGAAACAGCAATCAAACATTTGAAATTTTGAAAACCAAAAATACCAAATGGTTTCTTTTCACCTAAGAAGCTTACCCAAATTTTTCCAAAATTTTATCTAAGTTAAAACCTATTTATTTCATCCAAAAGCATTTGCTACAAAAAAAAACAGCACATCTCATAATACAAAAAAAAAAAAAGAGCAAAACGTTTCAACCAGGTGGGGGAGAAGGCCCAGCCCACCTGTGTTGGCCCGATACCCCCCTCTTCTACCTCCGTACAGGAGGTGACGCCATGGAGGAAAGCGACAGGCTCCTCCTCCTGAACCACTCGATGCTCCTCCCCCTCCTATTTATCTCCTCCTCTCCCCTCCCGAGCTAAACCCTAACCCTAGGTCGTATCTCCTCCCTCCTATTCCCCAGCCGCCGCCACCATCGAGGGAGAACTCCCTCCTCTGCTGGTGCCACGGCCACCGGCCGCCGGCGCACGGCGCCGCCGTCTCCGCCACCCATCGGCCGCGCCGAGCCCGCCCCTGCGTAGAGGGTGAGGCAACCCTTCCATTCCCGCTCATCCCCTCTCTTTTCTCCTGCGGATTGCTCATCAATTTCTTGCCCGAAGATCGCCTTACTGCTCTGTTCGTTCATGACAGTAACGCTGCTGTATGGTACGTGCTTGCAGGTGCAGTTAACACAGCGTTTGCAGCCTCAAAACCAACCAGCACCTGAACCATCAACAACCGCAGCGAAGCCCCACTGGTTTGATGCGCGCGCAGTGAAGCCATAGGTTGCGGGTTCGATTCCCAGCCCCACTCTTTTCCTGCTCTTTTCTGTTTTAATTCGGTACAGCCGCACCCAACTCCTTAACCTGTTCAGAGGTGCAATTCCACCAACACAGCACATCTAGCCTAGTGGTTGTGTCCCTTTGCATCAACCAGGAGGTGTAGGGATCAAGTCCCCTCTCTCCCAATTAAAACAAGTTTTATTTTTTACAATGTTTTGGTACTGGAATATTTAGCAAATCACCACTAAGCCCCTGGCCCTTATTTCTAGCCCCTGGAAAATTTTTTCCTAAGTCCCTAGAGGCATTAAAATGGCAGATTGCACCCTATACTTCTAAAATGCATAACAAATTCATTTTAACTCCAAAATTAACTTTTTAAATATGTTTTCAATACCAAATTAAATGTTCTATCCAAATATAAAATTTGTTTACTGTTTTGAATATTTTAAATTGGTGCAAAATTTGAAAACTTGTCAAATTCCCTTAAACTTGCAAAATTCATAACTTGTTCATAAAAATTCCAAATTTCACAAACCAAATATGTTTTTCAATCAACTTTTCATGTACTTTCCAAATATAAATTTTGTTTTCTGGTTTGAATAATTTAAATTGCCTAAACAATTTAAATCTTGTTTAATTCAATTAAAAATTGTTTAATATTGTTTAATTCATAATTAATTAATCCAAAGTCCAATTTCAAAATGTGAAACATGTAATCCAACTAAAATTTGATAACCTTTTCAAATATCAACCTTGTTATTTGTTTTGCACCCTTTAACTTGATGAAAACAACAATTACTTGTTCAACACCATTAAGTAACAATATTTTTCCAAACTTATTAATGTTTTCTAAAATGGTTAACTATCATTCCAATTGCATTTAAATTGTTATCTTCTTGTTATTCATCATGCATGCATCATGCTAACTCACCAACACCTGATGCTTAGTGTTAGAACAATTAATTCAACTCTAAGGCATGGGTTTGCCATATGCAATCTTTGCATATGGAATCCATTTAAACTTGTGTATCATATCCACTAGCTTATTTTGGTGCATCTATTAAAACATGACATGCATCATCCCAATGTTTGTGCCCATATGCCATGTATTGATTGCCGTCTTCCTTCGTTGTTGTTTTTGCTTCTTCTCGCTTAGACGACGACGTTGGTACCGACGAGCCTTACGACACCACTACTCAGGACCTAGCCCAGTACGAGACTGAGCTGCCAGGCAAGTTATCACTCACATGAATCATCGAGTTCTCTTCCACACTTGTTGTCGATACTATCCTTTTGTCTACTATTGCTAGCCCTATGTATCGTTGCTATTCTCCGAACCCATCACATGACTCCCTGAACCAATGATATTGCCTCACCTCCATACCCACAACCTTTGTTTGTGCCTGTTCTTATCTAGCATGCTTAGGGTTGCTTTTGCTCGAGCCTGTTGTCGGTTACTTCTTTTATTATCGTGCTAACATTATCTGTTACCGTTCCGAGGGCTCGAATGTTAATCAATCAATCCTGTTAATGCTGCTGTTAATAATAATTTGATGATAAGGCACCGGCAGGAGGCCCTTTGTGGTTTTGAGGCCTGCTAGTGTCGACCCTAATAGGAAAAGGGTCTTGTCTACTGATCCATGATGAGCGCACTACCCGCATGTGGGAAGCGAGTATGGGCGCCCCCCTCAACTTGACTCGATTCGCATCTCGTCCAAATCGCCGTACTAGTTCGGGCTTTCCATTTGCTGCATCATATGCAGGTACGAACCCGAGGCCAGGGTGGAACTTTTGTAGTCGGCATTTAGGGCGGCGTGGTCTTCCAGTGCTATGAGGGTCCTCCTTTTCTTCGGGGGGCTCGATTAGCCGCGCACGCACAGCACGCGGTGCTTTGGGCTTGATGCGAAGAACAGTTGGTTGTGTAGAGTGTCTCGCTTGGTGGGTTTGATTCCCATCTGGCGGGATATTCTTACGTGTACGGTTACTATGGTGCACCCCTGCAGGGATAAATCTTCTCGAGAAGCCGTGTTTTCCGCGGTTATGGATTACTTGGTGAAAGTACTGGCTAACAAGTACTCAGGACAACTCCAACATAATGATCAATCATGTTCACCCAATGACTAATAACTTGACTAGTAATAGGTTATTCACACAATAACTTGATTCACCTTATTACAACGGTGTGAGTTATCCTCGGATTGCTTCTTCGGATAAGGGGCGAGATCCAGGATGGGTTTGTTTTGAGGTTATCTTTCAGTTGGTTACAATTCCTCGATCTTATCTTGTCTATTAGCCGGACACAAGTAGTTATCTCTGTAGTTGGTTAGAGCAGCCCGCTGCAGCTTTTATAATACCTATCTCCTTCCGTTGATCCCAAGCATCAATGCTTGTGTTGACGGGTAACTCCTTGATGAAGTGTGAGTCTTGCTTGCCAGTACTTGGATGTACTGACCCCGTTGGGGCTGTGGTTTACGCAGAGTACGACTACGGCTACGATGATCACCAGGATGGCTACTTTGTGGAGTTCGACGACACTGCAGACGAGTAGTTGGCTGGACCCCGGGCAGGATCCAGGACCTACGTGGATGGGCCTCGTTTTTCGTTATTTTTCTCCGGCTTCTTAAGCCTTGGATTTGTCTGTACTCAGACCCATTTGATTGCTTCCGCTGATGTAATGGATGATATGTTGGGACATGTGTCCTCTGGATGAGTGTTTTGCTATCTCTGCCTTAGTGAAGGCTATTTGCAAACTTATTTCATTCTTTTGTGTCTTAGAGACAGTTTGTGCTATCATTTCGTTCAAAGCTGTTGACGTACAGTGCGTGCTTGAATATGAAGTACGTCGACAGTAGTGCCTTAGGTTCCTAGCGGATAGTTTACTTCGACGGTGGGAGCAGGGCTTGTGTTGTCGCGCATAAGCGCAGGCCTACCAGGAAGCTGGGACGTGGGAGCAGGTATGCCCCATAATCCAAGCACCTGACTTCCAGTTCGTGCGATGAGTATCCTCTAGAAACCGGGGTGCGACAAATGGTATCAGAGCCTGTCTGCCTGTAGGATCCTTTTTTTTACTGGTCGCAGTTGAGTCTAGAAACTATTTTGTAGCTATATAGGAAAAATGAAACGTGAGAGTAGGAATTCTGCCATTTTTCTTCTTTCCCCACCCACCCACCCTTTTCTGGTAAGGAAGTGCAACGTTGTTTTCTGTTCTCACCTAAACTTTCAAGTTAGGATTTCACGTGTTTTGGGTTCTCCTTAGTACCTCAGGACTGTTGGTCTCGTTTTCCCGATGTTGCTTCGATATCATGTTCTTTTCAACATCCTTTTCGTCCGTTGAACCTTGTTGTTGTTTTCCACATCCTTTTTCATCTACCGGAGTCTAATCAAAACCTTTCCCAATCATCTGCAGATGGGTCTCAGCTACTACCCGCAGGTGGTTCGCATGACTCGCTGTGAGAGCACCGCCGGTTTTCCGGAGATGCTGAGAGACATGGTTACCTATCTGGGGTTCCGTTGGGCACCAGAGTACCAGGTCTACGAGCACCAGCGAGAGTTTGACCAGACCTTCTACCGGGCTATCGTCTACATTCTGTCGGATGATGGCAGGAGCATTGCACACCAGTACGAGGCAGTAGGGTCCACAGTGGATATGGCAGTGCAGCAGGCAGCGTATGTGAGCCTCACCGTCCTCCGTGCTGACTACTGGGGCTTTGATAAGTCCAGTTTTCGTCACATCCCCCGTGGTTACATCACGGCAGCGGGAGTTCACTTCACTGTCCACCGCGACCTGGATACCTACGAGACTGATAGCTCCAGGCTGCAGACCACTGCACAGTTCGCTAGTCACAGTGATGCCGTTGCTTCCACACTTGCTCAGGAGTTAGCCTCAGTCAGGGAGCAGCTCTGTCTGGCTTTGACTCGTCTGGCGACGTACACCACAGACTTCGTTGGAGACGAGCGCTTTGCACGTTTCCAGCAGACACTGGGTTTTCCTCTGCCAGATGCTGGAGGTTACGAGCCGATCAGAGGCCCACTTCTCGACCTCGGAGCTGGTTACGCAGGGATTCCCCGCTATGGAGCACAGGGAGAGGACGCTTTCTACTTCACCACACCGAGAGTTGCTCTCAGAGCAGTTCCTATCTACATGGATCGTCGTGATACCTACTTCCGTGGGGTTCCTCCTCACCGTATCTCTCGTCGTACTACTCACCGCCGTCCTGCGTGATGAGCATGGGAGTACCGATGTATCCGTTACTAGCTGTGTCTAGTTTATCCTTTCGTTTTCGAACCATGTATTGGTCTGTTGGATATTCTGATGTATTTGAACTCATGATGTACCTGTTGGTTATCTAGTCATGCGTCGGAATAATCTCTCTTTCGGTTGCTAAGTTTATTGCTTCCTATTGTTGTGCTAAAATGCATTTCTGTTCAGGATGCCTCCAACAAGGAACACGCCTGAGCCACCGCCGATCGCTGAGCTCTTGACTCAGATGACTCAGGTCATGGCTCAGATGGTCCAGGTTCAGAACCACCAGAACAACCACCACCAGACTGCTCCAAGGGTCACCATCAAGGACTTCCTCAGTGTGGGTCCTAAGGCTTTCGTGGCAACACGCGAGCCTCTGGATGCTGATGACTGGATCCGTGACGTAGCAAGAGCCCTGGAGATTGCTCATGTTGCGGAAGAGGACAAGGTCAACTATGCTGCTTACCTGCTGAAGGGTCAGGCAGCCTCGTGGTGGGAGAACTACCAGGCCATGAGAGCTGGCTATCCTATCACTTGGGGTTGCTTCAAGGATGCCTTCCTGAAGTACCACATTCCCGATGGTCTCATGGAGAGGATGCGTGAAGAGTTTTGCTCGCTGAAGCAGGGCAAGCT
Source organism: Alopecurus myosuroides (assembly GCA_028641055.1). NCBI lineage: Eukaryota > Viridiplantae > Streptophyta > Magnoliopsida > Poales > Poaceae > Alopecurus > Alopecurus myosuroides. Next base: position 29,107,934 of record CM054060.1, read on the forward strand.
CGACGTCATCGGCTACCAGAACGAGTTCAATCGCCTCGCTCGGTATGCTGGAGACGAGGTGTCTACTGAGACCAAGAAGATGGCAAGGTTCCGCCGAGGTTTTAACCCGGAACTGAAGTACGCTCTCACAAACATCAAGTGCAAGGACTTCGTCGAGCTCGTGAACACCGCGCTCAATGAGGAGAATGGGCGCAAGGCGTTCGAAGAGTCGCGCAAGCACTCGCGTGAGGGTGGTTCCTCCTCCAACATGACCACCCCTCCGCAGAAGCGCCGCATCTGGGTGCCAAACAGTGCTGTCACTAGGGCTCCAAATGCCCAAGCTTCTCCAGGATTTGGTCCCCGCCCACCCAACCCAGCTCAGATGCATGGGCAGAGGTTTGCAATGGCGCAGCCAAGGCCAGATCCTCCGCGTGTCGTCACTTGCTTCAAGTGCAAGGAGACTGGGCACTACGCAGATAAGTGCACTCAGAGGATGCTGCCTCCTCCACCACCTCGCCCCAACACCAACCAGGCGATGGTCCGCGCTCCTCCGCATAAGGCCTTCAACACCAACAACAGGCCTGTTGGGAGGACCGCAAGGGTGAACCACGTCAAGGTTGACACAGCTGAGGAATCTGCCGACGTTGTTCTCGGTACATTACCCGTAAACTCTAACCCAGCTAAAGTGTTGTTTGATACCGGAGCATCGCATTCGTTCGTGTCAAAGATCTTTGCTACAGCAGTTAAACTACCTTTTGTTGGTTTGGGTTCCCCGCTAGTAGTAAACTCCCCTGGAGCAACTATGCAAACTTCCAAGATCAGTCATGAGAATCAGATCTTAATTGGAGGTCACATATTCCTTGCTTCCCTCATCCTGCTTGGAAATTCTGACATTGATGTCATCCTTGGCATGGATTGGTTGAAGGCCAATAAAGCTACGATTGACTGTGCTCAAAAGTCAATAACTCTGTTCCACCCTTCCGGCCAGATAGTCTATTCTCCGAAGGAATCAAGTTCTGTTCAGCTGTACACCCTGGATGCTAAACCTCTACCTCTGCTTGAGAATGTTCCGGTGGTTTGTGAATTCCCTGACGTCTTTCCAGAAGAGTTGCCAGGGATGCCTCCGGACAGAGCAGTTGAGTTCGTGATCGAGCTTGAGCCAGGTACTGCTCCAATCTCTAAGCATCCATATAAGATAGCTCCTCCTGAACTGAAATTGTTGAAGGAGCAAATCGATATGTACATGGACAAAGGTTTCATTCAGCCTAGTTCCTCCGCTTGGGGTTGCCCAACTCTGTTTGTTGCCAAGAAGGATCAAACAAAAAGACTCGTGGTGGACTATCGTCCTCTCAACGAGAAAACCATCAAGAACAAGTATCCACTTCCTCGTATCGATGATCTTTTTGATCAACTTGCTGGAGCCTCAATATTCTCAAAGTTGGACTTGAGGATGGGTTACCATCAAATAAAGATCAGAAAGGAAGATATTCCTAAGACAGCTTTCACCACTCGCTACGGTCTATATGAATACACCGTCATGTCCTTTGGTCTCACCAATGCACCGGCGACCTTCTCTCGACTGATGAATTCTGTCTTCCACGAATACCTCGACAAGTTCGTTGTGGTATATCTTGACGACATTCTAGTCTACTCCAAATCCGAGGAGGAGCATGGAGAACATCTTCGTCTCACTCTCATGAAACTCCGCGAGCATCGTCTATATGCCAAATACTCCAAATGTGAGTTCTGGATTCCAGAAGTTGCATATCTTGGTCATATCATCTCTGCCAAAGGCATTGCCATTGATCCTGAAAAGGTTAAGGCAATTGTTGATTGGAAACCCCCTAAGACGGTGAAGCAAGTTAGAAGCTTTCTTGGCTTGGCTAGCTATTGCCGTCGTTTCGTCCAAAACTTTTCCAAGATTGCTAAACCTCTCACTGATCTCACAAAGAAGGACAAAAAGTTCGTTTGGACTCCACAATGTGATGAGAGTTTCAACCTCCTGAAGACTAAACTCACTTCCACACCTGTTCTAGTTGGCCCCGACACTACCAAACCTTTCCAGATATTCTGCGATGCATCTCTTCAAGGTCTAGGAGCAGTTCTTATGCAAGAACGTCAAGTTGTGGCTTATGCTTCACGTCAGTTGAACCCACATGAGCAAAACTATCCCACACATGATCTTGAACTTGCAGCAGTTGTGTTTGCCCTCAAGAAATGGAGACAATACTTGTTGGGTAACAAAACTGAGATCTTTTCCGATCATAAGAGTCTGAAATACATCTTCACTCAGCCAGATCTGAACCTCAGGCAAAGGAGATGGATTGAGAAGATTAAAGACTTTGATCTCACCATTTCTTACACTCCAGGCAAGGCTAATGTTATGGCCGATGCTCTCAGTCGCAAATCCTATTGCAATAATCTCATGATCATGGAAAGCCAACCTCCACTTCATGAAGAATTCCAGAAGCTGAACCTTGGTCTTGTTCCTCAAGGCTATCTTGCTAGCTTGACAGCCAGTCCAACTCTCGAGGACAAGATTCGTTCTGAACAACTTCGTGATAATGAAATCAAGAAGATGGTAGAGCAAATCAAAGAGGGCAATGATAAGTTCAAGTCCTTCTCTATTGATGACAAAGGAACTGTGTTCTTTGAAGGACGCATTGCAGTTCCTCAGGTTCAAAGTCTCAAGGATATCATTCTCAAGGAGGCTCATGAAACTCCCCTATCCATTCACCCTGGAAGTACAAAGATGTACCAGGATCTCAAGACTCTGTATTGGTGGTCTGGCATGAAACGTGAAATTGCTCAATACGTTTCTGAATGCGACGTTTGTCAACGTGTTAAGGCAGTCCATCAGAAGACAGCAGGTCTACTCCAACCTCTGAAAATTCCTGAGTGGAAGTGGGACATGATTGAAATGGACTTCGTTACTGGGTTTCCAAAGTCCAAGAAGGGCAACGATGCAATCTTCGTTGTTATTGATCGTCTCACTAAGGTTGCTCACTTCTATGCTGTAAAGGAAACTATCTCAGCTAGCCAGTTAGCAGAGCTCTACACAGCAAAGATTGTTCCCCTTCATGGTGTTCCATTGGAAATAAGCTCAGACCGTGGAAGTATCTTCACTTCTCATTTCTGAAAGAGCTTTCAAGAAGCATTGGGCACCAAACTTCTGTTCAGCACAGCTTACCACCCTCAGTCTCAGGGGCAAGTCGAAAGAGTCAATCAGATTCTCGAGGATATGCTCAGAGCATGTGGTCTCTCCTTTGGCATGAAATGGGAGGATTGCCTTCCATATGCTGAATTCTCCTACAACAACAGCTACCAGGCAAGCCTAGGCATGGCACCATTTGAGGCACTGTATGGTCGCAGATGCAGGAGTCCAATCAATTGGTCTGGAGCTGGTGAACGTTCACTTTTAGGCCCTGACATTGTTAAGGAAGCCGAGGAGAAAGTTCGTATCATTCGTGACAATCTCAGGATTGCTCAATCTCGTCAGAAGAGCTATTATGATAGCAAGCACAGGGATATGGTCTATGCACCTGGTGACAAGGCATATCTCCGTGTAACTCCCCTCAGAGGTACTCATCGTTTCGGTGTGAAAGGAAAGCTTGCACCAAGATACATTGGCCCTTTCAACATCCTCTCAAGACGTGCAGAGAATGCTTATCGTCTTGAACTTCCAGAAAAACTATCCAAAGTGCACGATGTGTTCCACGTGTCACAACTCAAGAAGTGTTTCAAAGATCCAGATCGTGCAGTTGATCATGATTCTATCGAACTGCAAGATGATCTATCTTATGAGGAGCACCCTATTCGTATTCTCGATGAGACCGAGCGTAAGACTCGCAACAAGAGCACCAAGTTCTTGAAAGTCCAATGGTCGCATCATTCTGATAAAGAGGCAACGTGGGAGACCGAAGAGGATCTTCGCAAGAAGTATCCGGACCTGTTCATTTCTCAGTAGGGAATCTCGGGGCGCGATTCCTTCAAGGGGGGGCGTTTTGTAACATCCAAGTATGAAAACCCTTAGTTGTTTTACTTGTTGTTTTTATTTAAGCAATGCATCATATCATCATCCTCATATTTATTTCTGTTTGCATTGTTTTCATATGAAATTTAAACTTGTTATCAACTTCTGTTTTCACACTTGTCTGTTACAACCTTTCAAATAAAGAAGTGCAAACTAAAAACCTCTTTTGTTTTCAAGCAACTCATTATAATTCATCTTTTAAGTTGTTGCTAAAATCAATTGCTCAATTTAATCAATTATTTCCAAGTCTTTCCCAAACTCAAAACAATTCTCAAATCATCAATCCTTTGAATCCATGAAGTTATCACAACTTGGTATTCTTCAAAAACATACTAAACCCTAGGGGAAACCCTATTGAAAACACCCTATTTTCTAAATATTAATCACTATGGCAATTATCACTTAAATTGGTTCAATTTTGAAACAGCAATCAAACATTTGAAATTTTGAAAACCAAAAATACCAAATGGTTTCTTTTCACCTAAGAAGCTTACCCAAATTTTTCCAAAATTTTATCTAAGTTAAAACCTATTTATTTCATCCAAAAGCATTTGCTACAAAAAAAAACAGCACATCTCATAATACAAAAAAAAAAGAAGAGCAAAACGTTTCAACCAGGTGGGGGAGAAGGCCCAGCCCACCTGTGTTGGCCCGATACCCCCCTCTTCTACCTCCGTACAGGAGGTGACGCCATGGAGGAAAGCGACAGGCTCCTCCTCCTGAACCACTCGATGCTCCTCCCCCTCCTATTTATCTCCTCCTCTCCCCTCCCGAGCTAAACCCTAACCCTAGGTCGTATCTCCTCCCTCCTATTCCCCAGCCGCCGCCACCATCGAGGGAGAACTCCCTCCTCTGCTGGTGCCACGGCCACCGGCCGCCGGCGCACGGCGCCGCCGTCTCCGCCACCCATCGGCCGCGCCGAGCCCGCCCCTGCGTAGAGGGTGAGGCAACCCTTCCATTCCCGCTCATCCCCTCTCTTTTCTCCTGCGGATTGCTCATCAATTTCTTGCCCGAAGATCGCCTTACTGCTCTGTTCGTTCATGACAGTAACGCTGCTGTATGGTACGTGCTTGCAGGTGCAGTTAACACAGCGTTTGCAGCCTCAAAACCAACCAGCACCTGAACCATCAACAACCGCAGCGAAGCCCCACTGGTTTGATGCGCGCGCAGTGAAGCCATAGGTTGCGGGTTCGATTCCCAGCCCCACTCTTTTCCTGCTCTTTTCTGTTTTAATTCGGTACAGCCGCACCCAACTCCTTAACCTGTTCAGAGGTGCAATTCCACCAACACAGCACATCTAGCCTAGTGGTTGTGTCCCTTTGCATCAACCAGGAGGTGTAGGGATCAAGTCCCCTCTCTCCCAATTAAAACAAGTTTTATTTTTTACAATGTTTTGGTACTGGAATATTTAGCAAATCACCACTAAGCCCCTGGCCCTTATTTCTAGCCCCTGGAAAATTTTTTCCTAAGTCCCTAGAGGCATTAAAATGGCAGATTGCACCCTATACTTCTAAAATGCATAACAAATTCATTTTAACTCCAAAATTAACTTTTTAAATATGTTTTCAATACCAAATTAAATGTTCTATCCAAATATAAAATTTGTTTACTGTTTTGAATATTTTAAATTGGTGCAAAATTTGAAAACTTGTCAAATTCCCTTAAACTTGCAAAATTCATAACTTGTTCATAAAAATTCCAAATTTCACAAACCAAATATGTTTTTCAATCAACTTTTCATGTACTTTCCAAATATAAATTTTGTTTTCTGGTTTGAATAATTTAAATTGCCTAAACAATTTAAATCTTGTTTAATTCAATTAAAAATTGTTTAATATTGTTTAATTCATAATTAATTAATCCAAAGTCCAATTTCAAAATGTGAAACATGTAATCCAACTAAAATTTGATAACCTTTTCAAATATCAACCTTGTTATTTGTTTTGCACCCTTTAACTTGATGAAAACAACAATTACTTGTTCAACACCATTAAGTAACAATATTTTCCAAACTTATTAATGTTTTCTAAAATGGTTAACTATCATTCCAATTGCATTTAAATTGTTATCTTCTTGTTATTCATCATGCATGCATCATGCTAACTCACCAACACCTGATGCTTAGTGTTAGAACAATTAATTCAACTCTAAGGCATGGGTTTGCCATATGCAATCTTTGCATATGGAATCCATTTAAACTTGTGTATCATATCCACTAGCTTATTTTGGTGCATCTATTAAAACATGACATGCATCATCCCAATGTTTGTGCCCATATGCCATGTATTGATTGCCGTCTTCCTTCGTTGTTGTTTTTGCTTCTTCTCGCTTAGACGACGACGTTGGTACCGACGAGCCTTACGACACCACTACTCAGGACCTAGCCCAGTACGAGACTGAGCTGCCAGGCAAGTTATCACTCACATGAATCATCGAGTTCTCTTCCACACTTGTTGTCGATACTATCCTTTTGTCTACTATTGCTAGCCCTATGTATCGTTGCTATTCTCCGAACCCATCACATGACTCCCTGAACCAATGATATTGCCTCACCTCCATACCCACAGCCTTTGTTTGTGCCTATTCTTATCTAGCATGCTTAGGGTTGCTTTTGCTCGAGCCTGTTGTCGGTTACTTCTTTTATTATCGTGCTAACATTATCTGTTACCGTTCCGAGGGCTCGAATGTTAATCAATCAATCCTGTTAATGCTGCTGTTAATAATAATTTGATGATAAGGCACCGGCAGGAGGCCCTTTGTGGTTTTGAGGCCTGCTAGTGTCGACCCTAATAGGAAAAGGGTCTTGTCTACTGATCCATGATGAGCGCACTACCCGCATGTGGGAAGCGAGTATGGGCGCCCCCCTCAACTTGACTCGATTCGCATCTCGTCCAAATCGCCGTACTAGTTCGGGCTTTCCATTTGCTGCATCATATGCAGGTACGAACCCGAGGCCAGGGTGGAACTTTTGTAGTCGGCATTTAGGGCGGCGTGGTCTTCCAGTGCTATGAGGGTCCTCCTTTTCTTCGGGGGGCTCGATTAGCCGCGCACGCACAGCACGCGGTGCTTTGGGCTTGATGCGAAGAACAGTTGGTTGTGTAGAGTGTCTCGCTTGGTGGGTTTGATTCCCATCTGGCGGGATATTCTTACGTGTACGGTTACTATGGTGCACCCCTGCAGGGATAAATCTTCTCGAGAAGCCGTGTTTTCCGCGGTTATGGATTACTTGGTGAAAGTACTGGCTAACAAGTACTCAGGACAACTCCAACATAATGATCAATCATGTTCACCCAATGACTAATAACTTGACTAGTAATAGGTTATTCACACAATAACTTGATTCACCTTATTACAACGGTGTGAGTTATCCTCGGATTGCTTCTTCGGATAAGGGGCGAGATCCAGGATGGGTTTGTTTTGAGGTTATCTTTCAGTTGGTTACAATTCCTCGATCTTATCTTGTCTATTAGCCGGACACAAGTAGTTATCTCTGTAGTTGGTTAGAGCAGCCCGCTGCAGCTTTTATAATACCTATCTCCTTCCGTTGATCCCAAGCATCAATGCTTGTGTTGACGGGTAACTCCTTGATGAAGTGTGAGTCTTGCTTGCCAGTACTTGGATGTACTGACCCCGTTGGGGCTGTGGTTTACGCAGAGTACGACTACGGCTACGATGATCACCAGGATGGCTACTTTGTGGAGTTCGACGACACTGCAGACGAGTAGTTGGCTGGACCCCGGGCAGGATCCAGGACCTACGTGGATGGGCCTCGTTTTTCGTTATTTTTCTCCGGCTTCTTAAGCCTTGGATTTGTCTGTACTCAGACCCATTTGATTGCTTCCGCTGATGTAATGGATGATATGTTGGGACATGTGTCCTCTGGATGAGTGTTTTGCTATCTCTGCCTTAGTGAAGGCTATTTGCAAACTTATTTCATTCTTTTGTGTCTTAGAGACAGTTTGTGCTATCATTTCGTTCAAAGCTGTTGACGTACAGTGCGTGCTTGAATATGAAGTACGTCGACAGTAGTGCCTTAGGTTCCTAGCGGATAGTTTACTTCGACGGTGGGAGCAGGGCTTGTGTTGTCGCGCATAAGCGCAGGCCTACCAGGAAGCTGGGACGTGGGAGCAGGTATGCCCCATAATCCAAGCACCTGACTTCCAGTTCGTGCGATGAGTATCCTCTAGAAACCGGGGTGCGACATTGTGCTCTTATGGTTGCACGGTCATCATTAGAGAAATCCGCAAGATAGATTGAAGATAAGCGGGCAACCTTGTCCACATCAAACATCGAGAAAGAGTTATTTGGACTAAGGCATGAGAAGCTCTCTAGTATCTACATAGATGCTTCACAAAAGCGATGATCCATCTCAACACATATCTTGTCAATGGCAACATAGAAGATCTCAACTTTGTAGAAATGAAGGTTATTGTAGGTCATACCATCAAGCCTTGAACGACCCCGAACCGGTAGTTGTTCATCCATATTCGGAATAGGAATACCCTTCTTCATGCAAAAGTATTGGACCTCCTCAAACAAGTCATCCCAACCACCTTCTCTTATAGAGGCCAACCGATATTTCACATCACTAACTAATTCCATTGCATGCACAATATTTAGATCTTTCTTTTGCAAAACATGTGAAAGCTCATCCGTGATGGCAAGCAACTTTATTATAAGCTTTAAAATGAAAACAAATTTGTAGTCCTCCATTTTCTCTATCCAACCCGCCGCTTGGGTCAATCCACGGCTCTCATCATTGACCTCACGGAAATCAAACAATGCTCCCAACCACATTTGTTGCACACGAAGCAAAGTTTTATAATGTGAACCCCATCTAGTGTCTCTGGGCCTAGTGAGAGTAGTTTCTTGATTCAAGCCTCTTCCACTAAATATCTCACCCCTCTCAAGCATATCCAAAATATCTTGATGATGTTTTTGAATAAGCACATCTCTTCTTTTACAAGATGCACTTGATGTGTTCACAATCCCGGATATGCTTTCAAAGAAGTTATAAATGGATGAACAAGAGCTAGCAACAGACACAACTACCAATTGCAACCGATGGGCAAAGCAATGAACATAGAAGGCATAAGGATTTTTATCTAAGACCTTTTTTTGCAAGCCATTGAATTCACCTCTCGTATTGGAAGCCCCATCATAACCTTGTCCTCGTAGCCTATGAATAGATAGCTTGTAACGATCGAGAATGTGAATAAGAGCATCCTTTAGTGCCTCCGATGTAGTCTCGCGGACATGATATAGAGAAAGAAACCGCTCCACAACCTTGCCTTCATTATTCACATACCTACAACAAAACATTTATAAGAAGGTTACATAAAAGTATGGAACAATAAGAATGGATATCACGTGATTCATAACAAGACAACACTACTCACCTTAACATTACCGCCGTTTGCTCTTTCACGGATATGTCACGTGATTCATCAATAAGGATGGAGAAGTTCTTATCACCAATTTCTCTCATAATCACCTTGGTCACTTCTTGTGCACAACACTTGAAAAGACCCTTTTGGATTTTTTGAGAGATCATCTTACAATTTTCACCATGATCATAAGAATTCTTCACCTTTTCATCCTTCTCTTTATACCATTCTAACATCTCACGGAAATTGCCCATGTTTAATGAACTAAGAGTTTCATTATGGCCACGAAATGCCAAGCCTTGACCAATGAGAAATCTTACACAATGCAAGGAACATGTCAAACGGATCTTATATAGTTCTTCGGATTCCTTGGATGCACGAGCAAGGTTACTAGACACACTTTGTCTTTGATTGCGAAATGAATCACAATTCAACCTTGCATTATTGTGGTCACCATTTACACCACCAATATGTTCCGACAAAGCCTTGTAACCATGTTTTCAATCACTAAACCCGGTTTTGGTGAATACTTCACTAGCAAAACGGTGTACACTACCAAGTGGCTTAAATAGATAGCAATGAAAACAATAAGCCTTATCATGAGACTCACTATATTCTATCCAATCATACTTGTCATACCATGATTTTGAAAACCCTCTAGATCCACTTCCCGTCCTAGGAAAGTTTACAATTGGTTGAGTTGGACCCTTCAAAAGATATGCTCTTTTCACTTAGTCTTGCACATCCGGATGATATTCATTGATTTGTTTCCTAAGAGCCGGATCACACAATAGCTCATCCAGATTGAACACGTCATGACCCTCTTCCTCCTTGTTTGCAACATTTGGTTGTGGTGGAGGTTGTGGTAAGTTTCTTGTGTCAACCAAGAACTTCCCAATTCCTAAAATATGAATAAAATAATGATTACTCAAGAATTCAGGTTTGCAAACCAATTTAAAGTAATTCCTGGTCTATGTCCTAAATTTCGAATTCTAAAGACAAAACCGAAATTCACCTAAATATGAACAATGTCAAATTCCTATAAATCACCTATCTGTCTTCTGCTTGTAGAAGTTGTTCCCGACGAGCCTACTGCTGGAGTTGAAGGCCCCAGCCCCAGGTCGCCTCGTCGGCGCTTGCAGCCTCCCGAGCCCGGCGGATCTGCGGCGGATCCTCCGCCTCCCGGATCTCCCTCGTTCATGGTCTGCGGCCGTCGGACTGCGGATGGGAAGGAGGCGAGGAGCAGAGGGATCAAGTCGAGGAAGGGTTTCCTGCGTACGTGGAAGGGATCGAGCCCGACGGGAAGGAGGCGAGGAGCAGAGGGATCGAATCGAGCCAGCGAATCGAGGCGTCGTGCGTGCGCGGTGCACGCCTTCGCTCACGTGGCGCGTGGCCGTTTCCAGTGCGAGGCACAAAAGCCCTTGAGCCCATCGCGTGGCCGTTTCCAGTACTTGAGCCCAATAGTTTTTGTCCAACTCATGCGAGACTTTTGTCGCCAAAATACATCTCGCGTACGAAGTAAGAGCCGGCCAAGCCCGGGCGAGCGCCGGGAGACAGGGGCGATGCGTCCGCCGATGGTACTACTCTAGTTCAATGTCTACGACATCTAAAACGGGACGGAGGGAGTAATACAGTAGTACATTACTAGAAGAACTCTGCGCGCTTTGCCGCGCCGTTTTTGCTGGTTGCGCTTTTTCAACCTTAACATACATAATGAGTATGATTCTTCTATAAAAGACTCTGAGGCGTGCGATGCATTTGGAAAAGTGCCAGCCGTTTTATGTGTGAAGTTTATGTGTTCATAAAGTGTCAGTTTAGAAGTTGCCTGGAACACGTTGTTTATACATGTTGTGGATGTGCTCACCTTGCTGTCGATGGATGTCGCCATGTTTGGTCGGTTCATAAATACCCCATTCTGTACGTATTATGCTCCATAGATAATACTCCATCGATTCCAAACACTCATTTTATTATTATTATTAATAATAATTTCACTTAAATACTTAGCTACTAATAAAGTGGCATTCAGGTCATGACTGCATGCTAACATGTCTAAGGGCAGTATCATGCCTATTGCTTGTCAGGCAGAGGACCTTATGTTCATTTCTACGGTCACAGCTTGCAAGGTGTCTCGGTTCCCTTGTCAATATTTAGGGCTACCCCTTCAGACAAGAGGGTCAAGCGTGTTGACTTCCAGCACCTTATTGATAAGTTTCTAAAAAAGTTAGCAGAATGGATCACTATGGTCGGGAGGCTTACACTCAGTACTGTGGTGCTCTCTGCGCTCCCCGCGTACCAACTTATGGCTATCCTCCATCCCAAGTGGCTCCACAAGAAGCTCGATAAGCTCAGACGAGCCTTCCTTTGGGCTGCCGATAATACGTTCTCGGGAGGTAAATGTCTGATGAATTGGTCCACTATGTGCATGCCGAATGATCTGGGTGGTCTGTGAGTTCCTGATTTGCACATTCAGAGCACTGCCCTCCGAGTTCGTTGGTTGTGGCAACTTGCCACGAATGCTTCCAAACCTTGCTAAGGTCTTCCCTTACCAGTGGATGACGAGGTCAGATCACTGGCCTCGACTTGTATCTCGATTCACAGCGGGCGTTCCATCTCCTTCTGTCGTAGCCACTGGCTGCAGGGACAGCCGTTGGACAATCGGTTCCCCCATCTGTACAAGCACTCAAGAATATGGAATATATCCGTACGAGGAGCTTTGCTCAATAGACACTGGGTCTTTCTGATCAAACCAGCTCCTCCCCTTTAGGTCATGACAGACTACATCATAATTTGGAAGCTGTTGGCTGCTAGTCCCCCTATTCAGTTTGATGAGCTTCAGGACAACTATTGCTGGAAGTGGACGACAAATGGCGATTACTCTGCGACCTCCGCATACCACGCTCAGTTCATTGGGCGTATTGCCTCGGATATCTTCCCTAAGGTTTGGCAATCAAAAGCAATCCCCAAGTGCAAGCTCCATTTTTTTGATAATGGGCTTAAGTGCAAGCTCCATGCCTGGATTCTCCTTCACAATAGGTGTCTCATTGCTGACAACTTGGCAAAGCGAAGCTGGCATGCTACATGTTGTGTTTGCTGGGATCCGATGAATATTGAATGCTATGTCAAGTTGATTATCAATCTATCATGTCTATAATATGTCTTTTCAATGAATTGGCGATTGCAATTAGAAGTTGAAATATGACTAATGATTTCTTTGGGTTCCAAAGCTATATAAGACTTTACGAACTAACGCCCAATCGGGCAGAGATCCATGGGCAAAGATGGTGCTAGAATGGTGAAAATGGTCAAATGGTGAGGCCATTGCTTCCATCATTCTTCTTATCTGATGGAAGTGTGAAACACGAGGAACACTATACTCCCGTTTTCATAGTGTCACCACAGACGTCACACCTTCCACATAGTCTCGAAGAGCATTTGGGGGAGTGCAAATAGTGAGGCTATTGCTTCCGCCATTCTTCTTATATCATAGAAGTGTGAAACACGAGGAACACTCCCATTTCCCGCGACGTCACCACAAACTTCACACCTTCCATCAGAGTCTCGAAGATCAGGAATGCCGGCCATAGTTCAATCGGTGGATCAGACGGGATAAGCATTCAAGCGCAATTATGTCGAGGGTGAGAGAGAGAGTAGCTTGGTTGTAATGCACCCGCGGCCTTTCTTCCTCGACCGTTTCCGCAGTACACTTTCCAGTTAATGAGACAGGATAAGTTTAAATTAATATTTAATATAGTTTTTTATGCATGCCTCCATATTGGTAATAGCAATATATTATTTGAACTTACATACAAACTCACACCACACACATGAGCTCTACACCACTCACATCACTAGTACGAAAGCAAAGATCTACAAGCTACAAATAATCACGCGTCTTGAGATTACTATCGATGTGGCACGAACACGCGCCGACAAATGCAACAAAGATTTTATTCCGTGAGACACCCAAATATGCGCCCCGTCAGATAGTGGAACTGTACGTGGGCAGGCTGGCCACCTCCAAGCCTTACTTCTAAGCTACACTATCAGCGTGATTTTACTTCTAATTTATATTAAACATCATTACTTACAGTAGTATCTCACAAAACTTAAATAATGTTTTTAATTAATGCAACGTTTATCCTATAGTTTGAACCACACTTTCACTATTGTATCCATCTATAATAATTTGTCACATGTAATATTGTAACTTGAAGCTCATTGTATACAATTCAATAGTTTGTCAGTACAAATACAACAATGTTAAGGAGCTATGTTATTTTTAAAAAATTTATTTCTCGACATGAATTGAGATCACATATAACCAAAGAAATGATAAATAATAAAAAATCACATATATCTTGGGCGTAAATTGTTCCATCTAGATTGACTATAGGGTGTTTGTGTTTATTTTAGTGTTTTAAACATCTTAATAGAGTATATGAGTGTGTGAAAATTTTCTTTATATATTTTTCATAAATTATGGTGTCTAGCATAGTGTAACTAACAAGGAGTTCTAGAGGAATATGAGGTGCCGACAAGTCACTTGTATTTCAAGTACACTTTCGCATTTTCTAGTTGATACTATTGCTTTTTCTTTTTTCATGGTAAAATAAACTTTCAATAATTCCCTTTTGGGGTTATAAATGCCGAGCCAATATGTGTGGTCCACTACCGGAAACGTCCAAGACGCCGACGGCCTTCGGCCCTCGGGTAGGTCAGATCCCCCTCGGCGTAGGTATACGCCGACGGCCCCCCTCGGCGTACACCCCTGTCGGCGTAGGCACTTTGGCCGTTGGCGTAGAGTTCCCCGTCGGCGTATGCTTCGGTGGGGCCCACTGCTGTTAGAACGGAATCCGTTCGACGGATTACTAAGGCCGACGGCCAAGATTCCCCCCTCAACGTATTGAGGGCCACGTCGAGGCCCCTGCGGGCCTGGCCAGAGGCTACGCCGACGGCATCCCCTCGGCGTAGGCACGAGGATTTTTGAATTTGTTTTTTAAATTTTTTTTTCGAATTTTTTTCTTAATTTTTTCTGCACTTTTTTTTCACTTATTTAACCACTTAATCACACTATAGTCACAATTATTTTTATATTTAACCATTTTTTATTTTAATCTAAATTAGTCGTTTCTACTAACACTTCCCGATCGGTCACCCATCATGAGATTGCTCCAGCCCCAGCACGCTTAACTTCATAGTTCCTTCCCTGTGAGCTACCTAGAAACAACGGATGTGTTGTTGATAATACTATCAAATCTATTCTGTTAACCTTAACCTTTGGACCATCAATGTCACACTCTTTTATTTTGTGAATTCAAACAATTATTTAAGTAAAAAATAATAGCTAGTAATAAATTTGAATTCAAATAATCTTTAATTTAAATAATAATTAACATTTTTGTCTTTTCTATTTAATATTGAAAAATTCATATCTATAAATCCGTAAATCGAAATTTGACAAATAATATGTCTATATCGATTAGAAAAATAAGAGAAATTCAAATATGACATCCATATAATATTTTCCATCATATATAAGACTTTTTTTATGTTCATTGAAGAAAAAAAACCATTTTCCATTTCCCGAGTGTAAAAAATGGGATTTTTTGTGAAGGACCTACCACAAATATGTTGCAAAACTTGAGAGCTATAATTTTTTAAATACTAGACCATGTTATATGCAAAAATAACCAATTTGTTTCATATGAAAAGGTTTCCATCCACCTCTTTTGAAAAACACAAGTTTCTGTCGATTCCGCTTGAAACTGGTCAAATTTGAAATACAGGTACCTTATAGTTTGCTCATGATTTTTTGGCAAAAATCATTTTTAGCTACACAACTACCTATTTCATCATAGATACGGCAAGAGTTTCTCAATATTCAACCCCTAGATACGAACGGTAATGCCCCACGCCTTGACTTTTTCCTTAAACCAGCTTAGAAAATTCCTAAAAATTCAAAACAACCCAAAATGATGTAAGGCCTTCGCGTGGTGTCATCATATAGGTACTAGTAGACACTAAAAATAATAAACTTGGAATACGACAGTTGTGTTGAAAATGTGTTCACAAAAATGAGCTATCTCCTACGAACATTCCTGGGTTTCGGGCCAAATGACGGGTGTTATGGTCATATCCATGGCATAGTTTATTCAAATATTCTCATATTCCACACAAACATGCATCTTGGAAGCACGGACAATGTTGATGAAGGAAGTTTTCCTTTTCATTGAAGAAAAAACCATTTTCCATTTCCCGAGTGTAAAAATGGGTTTTTTTGTGAAGGACCTACCGCAAATATGTTGCAAAACGTGAGAGCTATAATTTTTGAAAATAATAGACCATGTTATATGCACAAATAACCAATTTGTTTCATATGAAAAGTTTTCCATCCACCTCTTTTGAAAAACACAAGTTTCTGCCGATTCCGCTAGAAACTGGTCAAATTTGAACTACAGGTACCTCATAGTTTGCTCATGATTTTTGGCAAAAATCAATTTTAGCTACACAACTACCTATTTCATCATAGATACACTCAATATTCAAACCCTAGATACGAACGGTCATGCCCGCCGCCTTGACTTTTTCCTTAAACCGGATTAGAAAATTCCAAAAAATTCAAAACAACCCAAAATGATGCAAGGCCTTCGCGTGGTGTCATTATATAGTTCCTAGTATACAACAAAAATAATAAACTTGGAATACGACAGTTGTGTTGAAAATGTGTTCACAAAAATTAGCTATCTCCTACGAACATTCCTGGGTTTCGGGCCAAATGACGAGTGTTATGGTCATATCCATGGCATAGTTTTTTCAAATGTTCCCATATTACACACAAACATGCATCTTGGAAGCACGGACAATGTTGACGGAGGAAGTATTCCTTTTCATTGAAGCAAAAAACCATTTTCTGTGTTCCGAGTGTAAAAAAAGGGTTTTTTTGTGAAGGACCTACCGCAAATATGTTGAAAAACTTGAGAGATATAATTTTTGAAAATACTAGACCATGTTATATGCACAAATAACCAATTTGTTTCATATGAAAAGGTTTCCATCCACCTCTTTTGAAGAACAGAAGTTTCTGCCGATTCCGCTGGAAACTGGTCAAATTTGAACTACAGGTACCTCATAGTTTGCTCATGATTTTTGGGAAAAATCATTTTTAGGTACAAAAGTACCTATTACAACATAGATACACCAAGAGTTTCTCAATATTCAACCCCTAGCTACGAACAGTCATGCCCGCCGCCTTGACTTTTTCCTCAAACGGGGTCTTTCGTATGTTGCTGGCCCTCCCGTGCTTCTGGCGTATCTTTTGACTTCCCATACAGGCCCAGGAAGCATAGCAGGTTGACGCAGAGATTTTTTCGTCACGTGCATCACATCGATTGAAGAGCGGACCTCTAGGACTTTCCAATAGGGTAGCTCCCAAAATATAGATTTCTTCTTCCACATGGGTGCGCGCTAATCAGGGCCGTTCGGAACAGGTTGGCTGCCATCACCCTTCCCAAAGATTACTTCTAGGTCCTTGACCATATAGAATACATAATTACCACTACGGAGATCAGGCTTCTTCCGGGTATCTGCCTCACCTCTGAAATGCTTGTCTCCTTTCTTTCTTACGGGATAATTGATCGGAAGAAATCTACGATGCCCCAGTTATACAACCTTCTTACGTTTATCAAAATATACACTATCAGTCTTATCTAAACAGTGTGTGCATGCATTGTATCCCTTATTTGTATATCCGGAAATATTACTAAGAACATGCCAATCAATGATGGTTACGAAAAGAAACGCCCGTAGATCAAATGGCTTTTGTTCGTTCTCATCCCACACACGTACACCTAGTTTTCCCCACAACTGTAGGAGTTCTTCCACTAATGGCCTTAGGTACACATCAATCTCGTTGTCGGGCTACCTCGGACCCTGGATGAGAATTGGCATCATAATGAATTTGCACTTCATGCACAACCAAGGAGGAAGATTGTAGATACATAGAGTCACATGCCAGGTGCTATGACTGGAGCTCTGCTTCCCGAAAGGATTAAACCATTTGTATTTAGACTAAACCATAAGTTGCTTGCCTCTCATGTAAACTCCGGGAAGTCTCTCTCAATTTTTCTCCACTTCGACCCATCAGCGGGGTGTCTCAACTTTCTGTCTTTCTTACGATATTCTTTGTTCCATCGCAACAACCTGGCATGCTCTTTGTTTCTAAACAGACATTTCAACCGTGGTATTATAGTGCATACCACATCACCTTTGCAGGAACCCTCTTACGGGGGGCTCGCCGTCAACATCACCATGGTCATCTGGTCTGATCTTATACCGCAGTCCAGTGCATACCGGACATTCATCCAAATTCTCGTACTTCTCACCGCGGTAGAGAATGCAGTCATTAATGCATGCATGTATCTTATGAACATCTAATCCTAGAGGGCAGAGAGCTTTCTTTTCTTCATAAGTACTGTCAGGCAATTCGTTATCCTTTGGAATCTTCGGCTTCATTATTTTAAGTAAACTCTCAAATGCCTTGTCAGTCACACCGTTCTGTGCATTCCATTTCAGCTACTCCAGTGTGGTATCGAGCTTTGTGCTGCAATCTTCGCAATTTGGGTACAACAACTTTTTGTGATCCTGTAACATGTCGTCCAACTTCAACCTCTCCAATTCATTTTCACAGTCTTCCCTTGCATTAGCAATAACTTGGCCAAGATCATCATCGGGCTCATCTGATGCCCGTTCTTGATCACCTCCTTCTTCTGCATTGTCCTCCATTGCAGTATCACCGTATTCAGGGAACATAGGATCATCTTCTTCTTCATTGTCTTCCATCACAATCCCTATTTCTCCAGCTTGGTCCAGCAATTATAGCTGGGCATGAAACCTCTCCGAAGCAGGTGGCCGTGAAGGACTCTCGAGGAAGAGTGCTCCCTGACGTTCCGATAGTCAACACATGGGCAACACATAAAGCCATTCTCTTTGTTCGCCTGAGCTACACCGAGAAATTCATTGAGGCATTCCCTATACTCGGAAGTGCGTTGGTCACCGTACATCTATCATTGTCGTGCATCCATCTGCATCGTACAATTAAGTTTATCAAAAACTATGCGAAATGGCCACCGTACATCGACAAATATAATATTTGTGTATCAATTACAGATGAAAATGATAAGCATGCTAACCTCGATCAAGGATATCATTTTGTGTGAACTTAAGTGTGGCTCGGATATTTCGTCGAACACCCCGTGTGCATAGCAAACATACACAAAGACTAGAACCATCTCTCACACCCTCCTAGCAGAAAAAAAAATAAGACAAGGGGCAGGGTGGCCGGTATATATAGGGACTGGGCCATTCGTCCAGGTTCGTGGCTAGAACCGGGATTTTGTCCCGGTTCTAGCCACGAACCGGGACGAATGCTCCCTCCCCAACCGGGATCCATACTCTACGGGACCTATACACAACCCTGTCCGACCGAACCGGGACGAATGCATAGCATTCGTCCGGGTTCGTAACAAAACCGGGATGAATGCCCTTTTGTGCACTGGATGAAAGGTGTTGTTTCTACTAGTGTTTATAAATAAAAAATAGGCATTCTCCTTTAGTAAAGAGCGAGGTAACATATACATAATCTCCGTTTGGGTCAGGAATCGGATGGCCATCCGGCCCATGTCCGGCCTGCCCACGCCAGTGAACCCAACGCGCCGAACCCTTTGGTCCGCCCGCGCCAGGTTATTTTTATTATTACCCAACTGCATCAAAATACGGATCAAATAGACGAAATTGATGCAACATTTCCATAGTACCAAAAGAATAGAATACCACTGATATTCTACAAAGTTCCCAAAAGAATTGTACAGTGCAAGGCCCAGTGGTGTGGCACGGCCAATGTTCATGCACAACACAAAATAGGACCGAGGAGATGATCAAAGCATCACTCGCCATGTAGTACCTCTGCTTCTTCTCGACCCAGGCCCTCCTCTTTGGGGTCAAGGTCATCAAGGCGGTGGTCATGATTGCGACCTCAACCTCTTGTTCCTTGAGCTCGGCCTCGGCTGCCCTCGTCTTGGCGTTGGTCAGTTCCACCTCCACCTTCTTCGCATCGAGCTCGGCCTTCTTCTTTTGGAGCTCGTGGAAGTTCTTGTCCCTCTCCTCCCTTTTTGGGTGCTTCTCTTTCTCCCTTCATTCCCTCTTCTCGGTGCTCTTCTCCTTTTGGGTGATGAACACTTTCAAGGTGTATTGCAAGGAAATCGCTGAAGCATCTCGCTTCATCTCCATCTTGGTGTTCATGTTCCCGCTTGGCCTCTTCTCCAATGAGGGATCAACATAGACCACCTCGGTCCCACCTTTTTGGAGTAGGATTACAAGGTCCTTCCACTTTTGATTTTCTTGAGTTCTTTCCAACAACGGGTCATGGTAAATTCCTTCTCAACATGTTGGGCCTTGAAGGTCTCAAGTGCTTGAAGTACCTACATTCTCCATTATCAAAAAGCAAGAAATGTGCATATTGGGAACTAGACTTGTGCATACGATAAGGGTTAATAGATCATACCATGTCCTTCACCCCAATGCCACTCTCGGGCCGAGCACAAACTTGATCATAGGAGCCACAAAATTTTGGAACCTCCGATTGAATTAAACTCCACCTTTTGGATATAGAGATTTCATTTCGGTCACTTTGAAATGGCTTCTCGCAAATGAGTCGTTCTTCTTGGACGTATGCGTGGCAACTCTTCCAAAAGAAGGTCCCTTTCTGCTCGGCCCCGGTTATTGGACATGTGCCCAATTCCTTCCAAGCTTTGCATAGGACGACGTCCTCAACCTTGGTGAATCCCCTGGTTCTCTGGGAGAATCCCTTGGTGGCAGCAGCAACGGCACCACGCTTGCACCTCCTCTATGCAGATGCTTGACGATTGAGCTCCTCCTCGAACAATGGATCGGTCTCGATGCCCAGGACATCTTGGGTCTCCTCTAAATCTTCGGCGTACCCTGGTTCAATGGCCACTTCAGAGTGGACAGTGGGACTCCGACGCCCTCTCCGCGGCGGTGAGCTGTTTTTCGGCTTCTTTTTTTAATGCGGCGGGGCCATCGTCCAACATATCGGACGCGCCGGGAGGGGTGGGGACCCGATAGGCCGCACCGGCTTCGGCGGCGACGACGGCGGCAGCGAGGGCGTCTATGGGGTGTTTCGAGCTGATGAATGGACTAATCCGATTAATGAAATGAATACTATGTGAAACGCTGGTGATGCGTGATTATGGTTAGGGCTAACTGCGGCCGTTATGTTCACTTGCTAGAGTTCAGCGTGGAGATGTATATGAGGCACCTAAGATTACTTTGTCGAACATATATATGCTTTTAAAAGCTAGTCTGGTCGTGCTCCATCCTGGCTAATGTCCAGCTCTGGCTTCTTGCTGACCCCCACTGCCGGGCTCTCTCATCGGAAACCATCATGCGAAACTTGGCCGGCCGTACTCAATAAGACACACCCGCGCGCATGTTATGCTTATTTCTCGGAAACTTATTGTTGGCAGTGTCAAGAACCATACTTGCATGACGGTGGAGAAATATCGAATGAACTGGTTTGTACTTGAGTACAAAGAGATCCTTCTATATAAATTGGTGAGCCATATTTTCTGCATATTGTTCTTCAGCATGTTGGAATACTTATGCTCAATTACCACGGTTGATATATTTTGTGTGATTTGAGATATTGGAGTAGAACAACCAATAGGACATTTGATAAGACGGTGAAAATATAGTCTTGGATTGGAGTATGTACATATTTTTTAAAGAAAAATAATCAAATGTGTCAGTGTAGCAAGATCCCTCAGCTTGTACATAGAACTAAATGTTGCGAGAGAGCTACCGTTTGATTCCTTGTTCAGGCAAGACGCAAAGAAGGTCAATAGAGAAATTCAAAACCATGAGGAATGGTCCAGAAGGAGCTGCCGCAAGAGTTGTCTGCATTCACGGAGAGCACGACCTTGCGGGTGAGCGAAATAGCAGTGATGATAAATCCTCGCATCATGGTACACCAATGGCTATTGGCCCAAAGACATGTAGCTATTTAAATCTAGCTTATACACAATTTTAGAGCAATAAGAATATGGAACAAATAGGGATACTTGTATGTTTATTTTTTATTATTTCAATGTTTTGGTGTTGTTGTGACCCAAACGAACTACTGATTCATGGAATACTCAAGAATCTAAATGGTAGGTTAATGGTTTTGACCGAATCCTGGACATCAGAATGGTCTATGGTCATTGAATTGATGCTGGGTTCACTGAGGCTAAGATTATTCGGTTGGATGTATGATGCATCAGTGTTACAATATCTTGGCAAAATTGTTAGATGAGTCGACAAAGTACCAAAAATCTCGGACGTATTCGTCTATTTGGGGTGTTGGTGTAATCTATGCTTGTGAATTAATGAAGTCTTTCAGAATAAACCAACTCCAGTGGATCATCGTATCTGGTTGCCTTAATGTGCTCTATCGAGGGAATATACTTCATATATAGACTAAAAGTCAAAAGAAAAAGTGTCGTAAACTCACTTTTGTTTGTCTGGGTGTGATGCTTTTGCATCTAGCATGTTCGGTTAATTGTTGTGCTATGGTCTTGTTTCCCCTCTTCTCTATATTTCGTTTATACCATAATATACACTTTTGATTTTTTTATGATACTAGAACGGTTGTACTCGCAAATGTAGTGCATAATCTTTCTATGTCGAAAGTGATTGACAAATAAATAAATTATAATGTGGAGATTCATATTATGTGATCAGAAATAATATGGACCAATAGACACGTAAGTGTTATGCTCTTCAAACCGATTACCCTTTTCTGATCAAGTATCTTATAGGTATGTTAATCTAAAGGTTTTTATCTATCTAGGTACGTTTCTAGCATCTAACAAGTTTGGACTTATAGTAAAAAAATATGGCCCATTAAATTAACAAGATGGTTCTTTATATTATCGCAAAAATATTTATTTTATCGCCTCCTTGTTTACCATATTGTGTATTTAGTTGATGAGGAAATTTATATTTTTTGTTTGGTTAATTCATTAATATTAAGTTACTTTATCTAGGAATAGTCAATGTGATGTTTATGTGATCATATGGACCACACCCTTAATCTAATATAAATTGACAATTCCTTTTTCATTTACCTCTTGTTTAGAAAACTATCAATATTTGCAATGTCTCATGGGTCTTCTAAAACTTGGAAGGATAGCCCAACTTTTCCAATAATTAATTTTTAAGGTCGGAGCCATACAGGAACATGAGGGTTTGGTGGGAGAGCTTAGATACATTAAATTCGACTTTAATAGGAGTCCTTTGTGTTCTATGTTTGTTGTGGTTTTGTCAGGGCAAGTGTCCTCAAACGAGAACTAGATTGCGAGGCCATTGCTTCTAAGCGAAACTTTGAAAGGGTTAAGGTGGAAAAACGAGATGCGAGTTTACCCAGCTTTGGCCCCTCTATTGAGGGTAAACCTACCCCTGCCTTTTTACTATCAGGGAACAATGTCTCGATTACAAAGGGCGAATCTGGGTCTCGATGTCTCGAGCTATTAGCTATCAACTTAGAACTTGTCTTTCTACGCCCCGGGGTCTCGCCTTATATAATGTACAAGACCTCCGGGTTACAAGGGAGTCCGGGTCTCACCCGTCCTCGGAGTCTTAATTCCCTCGGCTCTCAGCTACCTCGTTCCGGTTCTCATCATGACCCGGCTACTCCTTGCCGGCCTTGACTTGCCCTCCGGGTTCCCGGGCTTCCATGTCTTCTTTCCCGGGCCTTGGGCCGGTTCCTTTATCCAGTCCGGGTTATGCTCACCATAATCCGATTCTCTTGATGTAACCCGGCTCCATTAGTCATAACCCAGATTATGTAACCTCCATTCTCCTGGACGATCTCCGGCTTATATTGGTGGCTGGTAAGGCTCCCCCTTACCTGTTCCCCCAACATTAGCCCCCAGGTTAACATGAACGCTTAAGTTTGAACTTCAGAAGTTCACGTTAAGCTTTTCCCACGCCATCTTAAATAATATTAAGTCTAAGAAAAATAACCTCCCAAAAATATTTGTCCCGGATTATTCGGGAACCGTCATTTATTATTAGGATCATATCTTTCTAGTTTTCAGAAAGATAACTCCGCATCTTATCACCAAGATCCTGATAACCAAAAAGGTTTTGACCTATCCCGGATTCTTCTCGGCGTAGTTTCCTAGGAAAAGATCTCAGTGCCCAGATCCAATCTCATCGTACATTTCCTTCAAAAATGTTAATCTGGAGGGGCCTTTGTGTAAAATTACCGCCTAACCCTGGGATTTTAGCCCCGCCTATAAATAGTGGAGGCACGGCCCCCCCTGGGTTCATTCGCCCCCGCTCTCTCCACTTCATCTTCCACCTCCAGCTCTAAGCTTACGAGCTCTATTTTCTCTCCTGCGCCCCCGCGGCCGGAGCATCGCCGGCGTTTACCTCAGAGGAAAATGGTGAAAGATAAAAGTTTGGCGTCCAAGGCCGGCGCTAAGGGGAAGAAGAAAGCTGGAGGAACGTCCGGTTCTTGAGCTGCCGGCCTAGGGAGAGGCAAACTCCAAATGAACTGGTGTAAGTCGGACATGACCCAAGGCCGGCTTACGGAGATGGAGGAGTCCGGGTTATTGCCCAAGAACTTGTCTTCGCGCACTCCTGGGAATGAGATCCGGCCCGAACTAGGGCCGGACAAGGTAATAATTTCCGAAGCCCATATTCTCCGCGGGTTCCGTCCACCCGGGTCTCTCTTTTTCCGCCGGCTTCTTAACTACTATGGCCTCCATCCTCAAGACCTCCCCCAAATTCCATTCTTATTGTTAGCAACTTCGTAGTCTTTTGTGAGGACTACCTCCAAATAGAGCCAAATCTAGATCTCTTTCTCGAGTATTTTTATTGCAACAAACATCCAGAGGTCGCTGGGGTCGAACTTACGCACTACGGGGGGTCTCATTTCAGAGGCGGAAAGATATCGCCTATTCGGGCATCCCTTTGGCTAGCCACCCTAAACTGTGGAAAAAAATCCTACTTTTACATCAAAAACACTTGTCCTGAAGGTGAACCGGCTTTGCCGGGTTACCTCTCTGAACGCTTGACCTACACCAGCACCATGAACTCTTACGCCAAGCCCTCTGATAGAGTCAAGATCCGGCCTTTGCTGAAACGCGTAAGCTCGCTTATAGTTCACGGGCTTACGAGTTTAGATCTAACCAAAACTTGGGTAGATTGGCGTATCCGGCCCCTCAGTGTCAGGGACCGGCTGTTCCATGAATACTCCGGTTCACTGGACCCCATGCGATTTTCAGAGTCCATTGTGTCTAGGTCAGAGATGATAAACTCTCTAAAACTGTTAGTTGGAGTTAAGCAAGATAAATTCTTCGACATTGGCCTGGCACCATATAAATCCACCAATCCGGCTCCTCCTGTAAGTTCCTTTTGTTTGGGTAACCTTTGCTTTTCATAACTGTGCATAGTCTAACCCTGATTTTGTCCGGTTTACAGCTATCAGATCCCTTCTGGGTTACCACAGAGGACCCTGCCACTCCTGAAGAAGAAGACTCGGAGGAATCGAGTGACGACGAGGATGAGGTTTCTGAATTTGATTCCCTCGGTCACTTGCACAATCAGTTAGCTGACGCTGGTTACTCGCAGGGTGAGCAGGTTGAGCAAGAGTGCGCCGGGTTAGCAGAGGGTCAAGCAACTGAAGATGTGTCGGGTCATGTAACTGAAGATGCGCCGGGTCATGGCTCGCCGGCTCACAGCCCACCGGGTCTTGATCCTTCCACTCCCATCATCGGATCCAATGTGGTGATTGAGAAGGATTCCCCCGTAGGCCACAAGAGGACCCGGCAAGCAGTTGCAAAGGTGCCTATCTCTAGATTGTCCAAAAATCCCTGAAACCATCCTCTCATGTAAAGCAAACACAGGATGATGAGGAGGGGAGGAAGAGAAGAAGGACCCGGAGCTCCGGCTCTAGTGAGTTAGAACCAGGTTTCCCTGAGAAAACTCCGCTTCGCCGGGTCTCCCAAGCTCAAGTTTCGCCCACTGCATCTCATCCTTTAGCTGGAGAATTAAGGACCAAGCTGAGTCAAACTTTTCATTCAGATTCTCCTATCTCAGACTCGTCCCATTTTAGCGGGGCCAGTGAATTCTCCATTAACTCTGGGTAAGTTAGCTTTTCCATCTCATCCTTTATTTCTGCTAACTCTTTGCTTGTATAACCTAACTTCTGGTTTTTTCTTCACCATAGAGCTCAAGCCGTGCTGAAGGTAAACCCTGTCTCATCTGCTGCCCCAGCCGTGGACCTGAGAGGAGAGACCCGGAGGAAGAAAAAGATGAACCGGCTACTCCATCGCCGGATCACATGGATGTGACCATTGGAGAACAAGAAGAGGTGAACCATGTTGATAACACTACTAGAGATTTGCTTATAGCAGCATATCCTACCACAGGCGAACACGCAAGTCGATGCGCCTGGGCTACTTAGCGCAGGCGAACAGGAGCACTATGCGCCTGGGGTAAGTCTGTTACCCCAGGCGAACCAATTCCGGAAGCGCCTGGGGTAAAGTGTGGCAGGGCCACCCATCACCACCCCTGGCACTCTTCCTTTACCCCAGGCGAATAACGTACCTGTTCGCCTCCGGTTTAACACATACCCCAGGCGAATTTTTGCAGAAATGCCTGGGGTAAGCCCTCGCTGTGCTAATACACCCGCACCCTTTCTTTCTCTCTCTTGCGCGCAGAACAGACCGAACACCAAACGCCGCCGTCACCTTGGCAGGAACCCTCTTCCTGGGGCGATCGTCGCCCTAACACGTTAAAAAATAAATCCATTCTGCCTGTTTTTCTCAGCCACATTGAGAAAACTATGCATGCCATTAAGGAATTCGGGACGACGTCGATCACTTTACATCCATTGTCGGTTCATCTGCATTATATAAATTTATCAACAACCATTATGCTAAATCATCATGACTAAATTAATTAATTAAATACAAATAGTTCATCACACGTTAAAACCAAAGTAGCGTAGTGACCATACACGTTAAAACTCTCTCTAATTAATGTATTTAAAAACAACAACAAATGCGATCAAAATTGCAACAAAGGTAACAATTGACCCGACGGCATAATGATACCAAGCCTCTTTACTAATTGCATATTTTCTAATCTTTCTAATCTTCAGGCGCATTGCGTCCATCTCGCTCTTGTGACCATCGACGACACCGGCAAGAATCTTTTCCAAGGTCATCTTCTCTCTTTCAGTTTTTTCCAACCTTTCTTCAGTTTTTTTCAATCTTTCTTTCAAGCCAACATTTTCTTGTTCAACTAAGTGTAACTTCTCAACAATAGGGTCGATTGGCATTTCCGGTTCCACTACCTCCTAGATAAAAATATCTATGTCAAGTTGGTCGGCGTAATTAATTGTCATATAATCACGAAATGAAAATATGTAGTTATAAAAGATAATATACCACATCCGAATCATTGACTGGACGAGGTCCAACGGGGACGGATATCAAAACCATTGCGCTATATATATATAAAAAAAATCTTACACAATAAAAAAATTATATACAAGTAAATATGTAAATCATACAAATCAAAATTTATTTTGGTAAATAAAAACAATAGGCTCACCAAGGTTGTGTCGGTGACGGGGCGATCGACGGCGGTGAGGAAGGGGACAAGGCGCGCGACACTAAAAAAAACCACAAATCATAATTAAATTTGAGCTCAAATTGCATATGTATACATAACAAATGATTAACTCTCTCTAGCTTAGGCATTTCATCAAACACCTAGCTATCACAACAAAAATGAAATGAGCAAGAAAACGAGCAAAGGATGGGTACCAACAATCTTGACAAATGGTGGAGAAAAATGGGGATGGATTAGAGCTCACGAGAGGAAGGAGAGAGCAAAAAAGGAGTTGAGCTCGAGCTGGAAAAAATGGAGCTGGTCTCGGGGTGGAATATAGGGTTTAGGGGAGGGCTTTAGGACCGGTTTGTGTTACAAACCGGTGCTAAAGGGTCAGACAGCGGGTCCCGCAGTTGCTGCAAAAAATGAGAAAACCTTTAGAACCGGTTTGTGATACAAACCGGTTCTAAAGGGTCTGTCCCCTGGGCCCCCCTCCCTGCAGCAAATGGCCGCAAGGCCTTTAGGACCGGTTTGTGTTCAGCGGACAGACCCTTTAAAACCGGTTTATATCACAAACCAGTTCCAATGTGCTTGGCTCAATGCCCTGTTTTCTACTACTGGGTCACCAGAACTTCATCACCCGCACTCGCACCCACACGCCGCCGTCGTCTCCCATCCCCACGCCCACGGCCACGCCCGTGTCGAGGAGCAGCCCACGCCCACGCCAGTGTCGAGGAGGAGCAGAGCAGGTCGTCGAGCAGCAGATCGCCCACTCCGTCGTCGCCCACTCCGTCGTTGTGGATCCAGGTCAGCCCCCCTCCCTCCCATCCCCCCTCCATCCCAGCCCCCTCCCTCCCATCCCCCTCCCTACCATCCACGCTGTCGTCGCCCACTCCCCTATCTCCCCTTTCACCTTTGACCCGCGACGTCGCTGTCGGGGAGTGTGGCCTGGAAGAGTACTCTTCCTGGACGGCGCGCTCGCCGCCTGGCAGCACTATCGCCCTTCTGGACGGCGTTCTCACCGCCCTGGAGGAGCTCGTCGACGTCTCTACCCAAAGGTTGAATTTTTTTCTTTGGTCGTGCTCGAATGGGCTGCTGCCATGATTTCTAGTACTGTTTTGCATCGCGCTCTAGGTAGTGGCTTTCGTGACATGTTAGCGTGTTGTGGTAGACAAGCACTATTCTTCTTTTCTTACGTGGTCTGTCATTGACGAATTTTTGTTTTGTAAAGATGATGTATTTTTAAGAAGATCATCATCATCAGTGTGTTAAGTAGCAACACACAAGCTCAATTTTTTACTCGGGGATCTTGTAACATCACCATTTATTATTAGGAGTGTACAGTAGGATTGTATTGTACCCGATCGACAACAATTTGTATTTTACCTGCCTTTTCTGGATAAATCATGCATATGACAACTCTGAGTTGGGAATAAACTCTTTTTGACATATTCAAATAGTCGGGGTGATTGAGATTCTGTTATATGATGTTGTACTTTGTGATTTGAGATGGTTTGAGAAACATGTTATGTTTTACCACTTCTAGCTAGCGAAATTGGGTATGTTTTTGGCTTTTTGCTGAATTGTTTGAGATAAACAGAATTTTTTTTGGATTGTTTTGCTCGAGGCAAACTCTGAACTCGTTGGCGTCATCCTTTTGCACTTTTAATTTCTAAAGCTTTGCTCCATTTAATTTTGTGCTTACGTGGGAGACAAATCGAACTATCTACGGGAGTAAATACCTAGGGTGGCTCATCATCTTCTCCTACTGCGTTTTTACTTAGACATGTTGTAAATAAGACATACAAGCAGGCAAAGCCTAGTCTCTAAACAGGGCACCAAATGTCACATCGAGCTTAGCAATTTTAGATAAGTGGCAGCGTAGTTATGTAATTCTAAATGAGTTTTCATCAGAATTCAACGATGGTTTTTAAATTGAAAGATCACATTTTCTATGAACTGATTAAAAGGTGTCTTTTTATGTGTATGCAAGCCAACCATTCATTACTTTGAATACTTGTATCTTTAAAAAATATACGGTATATCATTAAAATTATAGGAATACATTTATCTAGAAAATGTTTTCACAGTATGCAGCCTTGTTGTGTTTCTATAAGCATCTTGTAGAAAATAGTGATCAGCATTTACATTCATTCAAGATAGGTTTTGTTAGCATTTTATAGGTTTTGTTGTAAGTTTTTTTTGCATAATGAGTTGTTTGCATGCTCTGTTTTTCCAAGGTAGGTCACTTGCATGAGCAGGATTTTTATGCAAAGAAGTGGTAATCTGAATCCAAGAAATAAATCTGTATTCAGGATTTGTGTAATATTCTACACTTGAATTATTTTTTAGTACCAAGAGTAGAACATGATATGTGCATTGCACTCTAAGAGAAGAGAGAAAGGGGTTAACATCATAATTATATTGCTAAGTTGCTCTTACAGGATGTGTACAATAGTACCGAATGTATTTTAATCTAGCAAATTCAATGAGTAGAGAGAAATAGCTATGCTCCTCTAACCTCTATGTCTACTTTCTTAATTTAATAGAACATGGCTTGCAAAGTATGTCGGTCCCTATGTGCCCAAGGACAATTCACCGGGTCTTCTTTTATGCTTCAGCTCCACGACGGTCACCTTGATTCTTTGGTAATTAACAAACGATTCTTTTTATGATAACTTGCAACTTGTGTTCTTTCGTTTTACTATCCAGCTTAGATTGGTATGTTTCTTAACAAAAGATTCTTTTATATATTTTTTTAGATTGTACCATGCAATATTCGGGAAGAGTTCAACGAGTTAGTAGGCAATAACGTGGATTTCGATGTTCACGGGACCATTTACATTCTTCGAGTGAAGAAAGAAAGAAGACCTACTTCTACGGGGAACAATTGCGGTCTATCATCGCCACCTATAATTTAAGCGGAGGTGATCTCACTTCTCAATGGCAGGACCGCAACCTCGTATCGTACTTCTGTATATGGGCGAGATTGCGAGCGAGGATGGCGGTAGTGAGGAGGAAATTGGGAACAATGAGGATGATATGGACGAGGAGGGCCCATGGAAACATGTGGTGGTTTCTCAAAGAGCCAATCTTAGCGAGCTTGAGAAGGACCGTGTCCTTCAGAAACTAGCCCAGATAGATAGCTACATCGGGATCCCTTTCGTGCATCGCATCACCAACACTAATACCTCCAATGGACATGTCATGGTATGTTTCTTAACACTTTCTTATTACTATAGTTGCTTATGTTATAATGTGGCCGTTATGTGACATTGTGCTTTTATTCTTTCTTGGAATTGTGTGTTCTAGAAAATACCTATGGCGGTAGCGGACAGTGCTGGCATGGAGCATAAAGGTACCATTGGAGTACGCCGTGGAGAATCAGGAAATGTCACCGCAGTTCCGATCACCAGGGATAATGCTGATGGTCGCGTCATCCTCAACTCTCAAGCATGGAGGCAGTTCCATTCCGCAAGAGTTGGTATGGAGGCTGGCCGAGCTATTCTGATCACCATGAGGAATAGTGACATCCCCAACTTGGACATGATGATGGTCATCAACTACATCAGCCCGCTAGATAGATGACGAGTTTGTTGACATTAGAACAAAAAATCATTTCCATCTGACTAACTCCTGGATTTATTAGTAGTATGGTTGTTTTCGAGACTATGTAATATTTGTTGAACTATCTGGTGATGATCGAGACTATTGTTCGAGACTATGTGTTGATGATCGAGAATATTTCTGTTATGAAACTTTATTCTGTCATTTTGCTGTCATTTTCATACTTATTTCTGTCAATTTGTTGTGATTCTGTTATTTTCGTTTCTTTTATTTTTTGACACAGCAAAACCATACCCCAGGCGAATAGGAAATGATACCCCAGGCGAATTTGTACCCCAGGCGCACAGTGCCTGTTCGCCTCAGGTAAAAGGCTTACCCCAGGCGCACAAGGCCAGTTCGCCTGGGGTATGCAAGTTACCCCAGGCGCATTTTGATGTTCGCCTGCGGTAATTCATTACCGCTGGCGATGTGGTCCCAGGCGAACCAAAATTCGCCTGCGGTAGCATAATTTGGTGCGCCTGCGGTAGCCTTTTCCCTAGTAGTGTAATATCCCGGGTAATGATCCTCCTGTTGAAAAAGAAGCTTCTCAAGACCCAGATGTGGTAATCACCAGGTCTCAGGTCACCCAAGTTATTGGGACCTCTACAGTGCTCTCCAAGGTTACTGAAGACCTAAAGGTGAAGCCAGAAGAGAAGAGAACTCCTCCTATCCTGAACATTGAAGGTCAAGGTTTTGATGCGCTGACTCAAGGACTTACTGAAAGGCGCCGTCGCACCGATGATATCATAGAATTTTGTGACGCCCCGAGATCGGGCACTATGCAGATTTCAGCATTTCCGCCAAAATCCACATAATAACTGATTCCAGGTTGCCACTTGTGATAACATTACAACAATTCACGAATATTCCGCAACAACAACAGAAAAGATATATACAAGACGACTCAAACGAGTCAAGGATACAACTGATACAATACAAAGATCCAAATAACAGCGGAAGAAACAACATAGTGTCCGACTACGGACAAGATACAAATTGGACTAAGAGTCCTGAAGATAACCGCTGGCGTCCAATCCCTGCCCAGGCCAAGCCGGAGGGATTCCCAAGCTAACGTCGTCAGACTTCAAACCTGTTGACTGCAATGTGGAATATGCAGCCACGAAAAGGATTCGTGGGTTAGTACTATTATGTACTGGCAAGTGGATAAACCATACTCACAAGATACCAGCGTAACCAATCATCACAAGATACAAATACTTTGGGTACAACGGAAAAGAAGGGATTATTGCAAAGAAGCGGCAACGGGCTGCACTAACTAACTACAGAGACGCGCTACAACATCCGGCTAATAGAAAGGGATAAGATAGCGCGACAAAACCAACTATAATTACTCACCAAACAATACCCATCCAGTGTTACCCCCTACTAAGGAAGCAACCCAAGGAAACTCACACTGTTGATTAAAGTGACATTCATTTTTATGGTGGAGGTAATCTATATTACTAGTCAAGTTATCATCGTTAAGTGTAAGTTGTCTGAGTACTTGTTAGCCAGCACTTTCACCAAGTCATCCATAACCGCGGACAACACGGCTTCTCGAGAAGATTAACCCTGCAGGGATGCACCATTTGGCCGTACACGTAAGAATGACCCGCCAGATTGAAAGGCCCTTCCACCAAGCGAGCCACTCAACACAACCCAACTCTTCTTCGCATCAAGCCCAAAGAACCCCGTGCAATTGAGCGCACGACTAATCAAGCCTCACGAAGAAAAGGGGACCCTCATAGCACTCTAAGAACGTGTCTCCCTAAATGCCGACTATAAAAGTTCCACCCTGGCGCCAAGGGTTCGCACCTGCATATGCATGCGGCAAATGGAAAACCCGAACTAAATGAGGCGATTTGGACGAGATGCGAATCGAATCAAAGTTGCGGGGGGCGCCCATACTCGCTTCCCACATGCGGTTAGCGCGCTCATCATGGATCGGAGGACAAGACCCTTTTCCTAATTAAGTTCGACACTAGCAGGCCTCAAAACCACGCCGGGCCTCCTGCCGGTGCCTTATCATCAAACTATTATTACCCGAAGCATTAACATGTTGTTGATTAAGTTGAAACCCAACTATCAAACTAAACAGGTGATAAGACGGACAACAAGACTTGAGCGCAAACAACACTAAGCATGCAACTACGACACGAGGGCCAACAAGGTAAACAAACAACAGTTAATAGGAAGTAGAATGAAGGCTATATCATGGATGCAAGGTAAACATATGATAGGATCGAGACAGAAGCATCGAATCATAAGGCTAGCATAAGGACAACGTAAAGAATCGGTAACAAGTGATGAAAGGCAGCCATAGGTAGCAAGTGAGTATACTTGCCTGAGATCCAGCAAGTAGAGAAAGCAGAACCCGTCGTTGCTCACATCGTCTCAACGTCCTATCCGAGAAGAAGCAAGTGCTAGAATAAACATCGGATGCAACAATTACTACTACGGCAAAGATCCAGCATGGTCCTAATATATATGCATGACATGCGAGATGCAACGCAAAATGCAATTAAATCAATTTAAATTGAGCCGGAAGCCCAACATTTAATTTAGGAGGTTCACGTTATTTATCTACCCATCAAGATTAAATGTTGTTTAACATGGAGAGACAAGGATATAGATGAGATACACAATTTAAATGGAACTGGGGCAATATTTAATTATCCCATCTCATTCCATATTTAATTATTAGATGATATTACTATTACCCGCACCCACAAGATGCAATGCAACACAGGATGCAACATAAGCAATTTAATCCGGGCACCGGAAGCCGGACAAATAAGTATTGGTTCAAGTTGTTTAGCTAACCATCAATATTAAGTGTTGATTAACAGGTTTAAACAAGGTAGAGGTGATCTATTCAATATTAAATGGAATAGGGCAATATATAAATTAATTACCCCAACACATTCCATGTTTAGTTATTAGGTGGCATGCATAACACTACTACAAATACAATATACAAGATGCAAACATGAGCATGGATGGCATATTAATATTCCTTGCATTTTTCTGGTTGGAAAACATATTTTATTTGTTCAATTTGGATTTAAAATGAGCAAGTTATGAATTTGGCAATTTAAATAAATAATTTTAATGAATTGAATTAGTGCAGCAATTTTAAATGTCCAAAACAGGGAACAAAGTGGATATTTGGAAAGATCATGAAATTTGGGATGGAATACATATAAAATTTGAATTATTTGGAGTTGTGGTTTGAAAGATAGGGCCAAAAGAAGTTTAGGGGTGTTTCTGCAAAAGACAGGGACCTATTTGTGAAGGAAAACATTGCGGGAGGGGCTCCGGTGCAAAAATGGGAAAAGACAGGGGGCTCGGTGCAAAACTTTCAGATCCAGATCTGGATCTGAAGTTTCTCACCGGGGTGGAACCCAGCCACAGCGGCTGGCAGGTGGGTCGTGCGCCACATGGCATCTCACGAGGCGCGGCTGGGCCAGCGTGGCATCCAGGGCCACTGACGGGTGGGCCTGGGGCTCGCGCGCGGAAAAAGAAGAAAAGGGGAGGCGTTGCCTCGGAGGGGATTTGATCCCGTGATCTCGCGGCGCGCGGATGGAGCTGCTGGGCTGACCAACTGGGCTGCTACGCTGTTGTGATTTCAGAGGGGGTTTGGACAGGATGAGGTGATCGGCGCGGCTGTTTCGCTGACGAATCTGAAGAACGGAAGCTGCACTGGACGGACTGGGAGACGGGAGACGGTGGCTGCGACCTGCAGCGAAGACGGGCGAGGAACTGGCGCTCGACGGCGGCCCACAGAGCAAGGGGGGAGGACGGGGAAGAGGCCGGAAGGCCGGGGCTCACCGTGGGGGCTCGAGGCGAGTTGGCCGTGCGGGAGACGAAGCCGGTGCCGCCGTGCGTCGCGGACGAACGGGTGGACGCCGGCCGGGAATCGGTGATGCCGCCGGTGCTCCAGGGCACCTATTCCCCCAGCAAGGAGTCGAGGACGGAGAGGAACCTACCGGGGTTCCATTCCCGCGGCTAGTGCATCCCAGTGGCGACCAGGATGATGGCGCCACGACCTCCAAGTCACGGACATGGAGGCGTCTACTCGGGTTCAGAAATTTTCAGAGATTTAGGTATGGAAATAGAGGAAGAGATGAGGGAGGGAAAGAGCGGCGGCGGAGAGGGAAAGAGAGGGAGCAGGTAGGGTTTGGGGCTTGGAGGAGGAGGTACATAAGGAGGGGGAGCAGCTGGAGGAGGGGACCCTGGCTGTGGTGGAGCAGCGCGTCTTCCCCCCTGCTGTCGTCACCGTACGGAGAAGAAGGGTGGGAAGGGCCATGTGGGCTGGGCCTTAAGGCCTGTGGGTCGTAGGTGGGCTCAGGCCTGCCTCCCCACTGTGCTTTTGTTTTTTTTCTTTTGTTTTTTTTTTTGTAGAAATAGAAAGGAGAAGAATTTAGAGAAGAAAACTTTAGGGTTTTATTCCCAAATTTTTTTTAGTGGGTTAAACAAATCAAAAGCCCAGTTGCATGACCTTTTGTTTTTCCAGAATTTTCAAATTGCACACTTGTTTGAATTTTTTGAAATTTGAATTCAAAATTGGGTTTCATTTAATACCAATTTGAAAACCAACCCATTTTTATTATTTCCAACTCCCAAAATGATTTGTTTGCAATTTTAATTGGAACCATTTGAGCATGTTGGAAAGTTTAAATTTGTTTGAATTTTCCAAAAAATGGTTTGAAGCAAAGTGCAATGCAAATGATGCATGATGCAATGCAATGCCAAATGGAAAACAAGCAATTCTATCTGAGGGAAATCCCCCGGGTGTTACAAATTTCTGAAACAAAGATACGAGGTAACCTTGATGTACATGTCTTGTAGCCCCCAATCTTCTAGTTTATATTCTGTAATATATAGTTCAAGATTTTGCGACATAACTTATCTGAAAACTGAATGCATGTAGCCCCCAAGTGCCAGTTTATAATTTTATTGTAAACCGGAACTTGTTCTCCATTTGTGCTTAATATTTAGAATTTGCGCTCAAATTGTGTAGCCCCCAAGGTCCGGATTGCTAGCTTGTTGCTTCCCGGGTCTTAGACCGCACTTATAATAGTTAAAACTGAAACTGTGTAGCCCCCAAGGGCCGGGTTGCAAGCCTGCTGCTGCCCGGGACTTATCATAATCCTGAAAAATGTTGAATTTGTAATGACCTCGCCATTGTCCGGGTTATAATCTGTCAAGTTATAATTCCCTTTATCTTATAATTGAAACTTTTATGGTAAATTGTTCTAATGTAACTAATAATTGTGCAGAGTCTTGAATCCTCCTCGCAGAAAGAGGTTTCCAGTCTGAAGAACCTGCTTGCCCAAGAGGCAAATAAAACTGAAGAGGCCAGGACCCGGCAGAGGGAGCTTGAAGATCAAAACACTGAGGCAGTTAAGACTTGGTCTGTGCTGCAACCGGACTTTGAAATCCGGGAAAAGGCCCTTAATATAAGGGCTGAAAAAGATCTGGAGGAAACCCGTACCAGTTTTACCACTGTCAAGAATCTGCTGAGAGACATCACTAGCAGTGTTTTTGGTAAGTTAACTCGGATTCTGTCTCCTGACTTAATGTTTTGCCTTTCTGCTTCATAGTATGATTTTCTAAGTTATCCATAACTAGGTTCTTATCAAAAATATTACTGCAACTTGCAGGCGGGATGCACGGCAATACCCTCCAACTCCCTGACATGAAATTAAAAGCTCTGTTCACCCTGATCTGGCAGTTATATGTTGGGGGTGGGGAGTGTATTAAAGTTGTCCGGAACTGGGATAACCCTCCCCAGAGGCTCAGTGATATGCTTGTGGAACTATCTCATGTCCCTCAATGAATAGAAGAGCACAAGTTATCATCATGTCGCCGTTGAGCTATCAAGGTGATGTCCCTGGCGAAAGCCTATCACCCAGAACTGGATCCGGGTCTTCTTGCCAAAGGTTTCCCAGAATATAAAGCTGATATGTCCAAGTATGAGAAGAAAGACTTCGCCAAGATAGAGAGGGAGTGTCGGTTTCAAGCTTGTACTATTGCTGAGAAGGTCAAGCTGAAGGAGATGTGTCCGAGCTATACATCATCAGGTGAGCGTAAGATGACCTTTTGTCCCCAGACAATAGCTGCTGTCCGCCAAGTCCCGCAGAAGAGTCGGCTTTCAGTAGCATCTTCGTCTGGCGTGCCTCTGATGGCTAGGTTGAGACTCCAAGTGCAGAGTGTGTAGCTAGTGGCAATCCTTCTTCCCCACGAGGGTGACTCGATGGTTTATATCAAACTCTTGGGGAGCCAGTATTTCAGCAGTTGTCTTCCAAGCTTCCTCCAGGATCCTGCAAACAAGTAGAGAATTTTGTGCCCTCAACCTCACCAAGTGGTTGTGAAGCACAAGGTGTGAGACTTCTAAATTGCAATGAAAAACTGAAAGTAAATGTGCAATAATTAAATCTACTACTAAATGCAAATGAGAAAATAAATATGCAATGGATTGTTTTTGTATTTTTGTGATGCAAGTGGTGATGGAGATAATGTAAATTCGAATTGGAGATGCAAGTAAAGTAAATTGCAGAAAAGTAACTAGAGTGTTTTCTTATATTTAAAAAAGGACCGGGGTTCATGGTTTCACACTTGCATTCTCTCAAATAAAGTGGTAGAGGGTGGACATAAAGAATTACATGTGAGATTACACTAACATGTTTAACATTGAGTACTTTCATATGGGCATCACGTCCTAGCATAGACATCTCTACGGTCATATTGATCCCTCTTATACTCCACCAAGATGCGAAATAAATCATAACACCTCGATAATTAAGGAAAAACCAGAGTATAGCTTTAAGCAATGTGACATGAAGTTGAAGTAAGAACTTGCTAGATCTAGTCATGGAGATTGATTAGTGTCACTTCAAATCCCCGGTAACAAGGTACTCCTTTTTATCCCTAGTGAGGTAACTAAGAAAGGTTTAACAAAACCTAAGTGGATCGGTGAACTTCTGTCACTTTCACAGCACTAGCCACCCCCCGTTACTCCAACTAATGCACCCATCACCCCACACACGCTCTCAAGAACTAGATTGATCAAAACTAGCAAATAAGAAAGGGGTACATAAGATACATCTACTCAAATAACTCAAGAGAAACAATTGCAATCTCAGATTCAATAACTCATAGAAAAGATCCACCACATAGGAATTACAACGGTGCCAGTAATCATGTGAGGCAGCTCATACGGATCTAATTAGTGAAGCACATAGAGAGAGAGATACAAGTACTACTTCCACAAACCCATAGCCCTGGGGTGGACTACTCCCTCTTCATGGAGATGTCGATGGAGATGACGTTGTAGGGGTAGGAGATCACACCGGCGGCGCCCCGCTGGAGTTTTCCCCCTCCAATCCGGAACTTCTGGTATCTGTTTCGGTGTTTAGGCGGCGCTCTTCTCCGTAAGGGTACGGGGGACCCTTTTTATAGTCGGTTTTAGGTCAAGACGGAGTCGGTAAGTCGAAGATGGAAGGAATTGGGGCCACAGGGGCCAAAATGGGGCCTCTCACGCGGCCAAGGAATCTGGCCGCGTGGAGGGTCCTCTTTTGGGCCTCCTTTCCCAATTCTCGCGGATCCTTCGCCCGCAAGTCTTCTCCTTCCAAGAAAATGACCCCCGCAGATTTTCAGGCGACAGTTGAGCCGGAGACCCAAGACCCGGCGCTTCAAGACCCGGCAGCTGAAGACCCAGCCCAGCAGAAAGGAAAAACTGCTGCGGAGTAATCATTGAATTTTGGAGAAACAATAATTTGGCCCTGATGGGTCTGTAATAGGCTAGATAAACTGCTTTATTTCTAGTCTTATTTTTGGAAGTGCACATGTGCGCTTAAGATACAATTTGGTTTGTGATAACCTAGTTTCCTGCAAGGTTATGCGAAGTTTATTTTCGGGTTACAAACTTTTGCAGTACCCTTAATTTGTTATTTGAATTTTTCCTTGGTTTGTTTTTCTTTGCTATCTAGCTCAGCCGGTTTTTCGCATGACATAGTCTAGTGTTCTAACTCTGATGAGTTCAGGGTCATAGTAACCCGGTTTTGCCGGGTTATAGCATGATTGACTCATCCAGGTTTAAACATCTAGGTCATAAATTTGCGTGTAACCACTGATTGGAAGGCAAGTATAACCAATATATTTTTGGTGTATGCCAGATTCACGAGATATGGACTGTGCTCTATCATCAGCCCCCAAGTAATCATGCGTAAAAAAATGTTTTACTATAATGATAAATTTATGAGACAAATGCCAGTAACTTAGATTTTGTCTAAGTCTGCCTTTTATTGCCAACCATAACATAGTGATTACAATGATCCTATGTATAATATGGCCTCAACTGGGCTATGTTCCATGGTCTTCTAGTTTCATCCTCAGATGTTCCTGATTTATCAACATCACACATATCAATGAGGTAATATGGCCCATTGTGTAATTTCTTACTTATTATGAATGGTCCCTCCCATGGGGGACTTAGCTTGTGCATCCCATCCTTCTTTTGGATCAAACGTAACACTAAGTCCCCTTCTTGAAAACTTCGAGTTCTAACTCTGCGGCTATGATAGCGACCCAGATCCTACTGATATATGGCTGACCTGGATGCTGCGAGATCGCGTGCTTCTTCTAAAGCATAAAGCTAGTCTTGACGAGCTAACTCGTTCTGAGTCTCCACGTAAGCGGCCACTCGTGGTGAATCATGACAAATATCACTTGGCAAAACTGGTTCAGCTCCATAGACCAGAAAAAACAGTGTATAACCTGTTGATCTGTTTGGAGTAGTTTGTATGCTCCATAAGACAGCTGGTAACTCGTCAACCCAGCACCCTGTAGTTTTTTCCAGTGGTACCTGAAGTCTAGGTTTGATACCTTTGAGCAATTCCTGGTTAACTCGTTCTGCCTGTCCATTGGACTGTGGATGTGCTACTGAAGCAAGGTCAAGTCGTATATGGTTTTGTTCACAAAACTGCTGCATTTCCCCCTCTGAAAAATTTGTTCCATTGTTTGTTATAATGCTGTGTGGGTAACCAAATCCGAAAATCAGCTTTTTTAAGAACTTGACTGATGTAACCGCGTCATATTTTCTGATTGGTTCTGCTTCTACCCACTTTGTAAACTTATCCACTGCCACCAGAAGATGAGTCTTTTTATCCGATGACCTTTTGAAAGGTCCTACCATATCTAGTCCCCAGACTGCAAAAGGCCAAGTTATGGGAATCATACGTAAATCCTGAGCTGGTACGTGATCCTGCCTTGCATATCTTTGACATCCTCCACAAGTTTTCACTATTTTTTCGCGTCAGCATTTGCGGTAAGCCAGAAAAAACCATGTCTAAAGGCTTTTTTAACCAAAGATCTTGAACTTGCGTGATGGCCACAATCTCTTGAATAAATTTCCCTCAAGATCAGACATCCTTCTTCTGGAGAAACGCACCTCTGGAAGATTCCAATTACACTTCTCTTATATAACTCACCATTTATAACTGTATATGATTTTGACTTTCTAATAACATGTCGAGCCATAACCTCGTCCTCCGGGAGTTCGCCTCTCGTAAGGTATGCTAGGTATGGTTCATTACACTCTGGCCTTTTATGCAACACTGCTATCAATTCTGATTCCGGGTCTGGGTTTGCTAGGTCTTCCTCCATTGGAATCTTGACCGACGGACTATGAAGTTCGTCCAGGAAAACATTGGGTGGAACTTGTTTCTTCTAGGAACCCAAACGAGCTAGTGCATCAGCTGCCTCATTAATACGTCGATCAATGTGATCAACCTGATATCCCTGAAAATATCCGGCTAGCTGGGTAACTGCTCGCATGTAAATAACTGGGTCTTTAGAATCCCAGGTTCCTGTAACTTGTTGAGAAACAAGGTCTGAATCACCCAAACATCGAATCCGGGTTACGCTCATCTCCTTTGCAATTCGAAGTCCATGAAGTAAAGCTTCATACTCTGCTGCATTATTAGTGCACTTGAATGAAATTTGTAAGATGTAGAGAAATTTATCACCTCTTGGGGATGTTAACACCACACCAGCTCCTGAACCTTCCAGTTGTCGAGACCCGTCAAAATGCATAGTC
Organism: Alopecurus myosuroides; assembly: GCA_028641055.1. Taxonomy (NCBI): domain Eukaryota; kingdom Viridiplantae; phylum Streptophyta; class Magnoliopsida; order Poales; family Poaceae; genus Alopecurus; species Alopecurus myosuroides. The sequence goes on from CM054060.1 coordinate 29,148,726, forward strand.
CAGTATTTTGTATCAGGCTTATCCGGTGGAACCTGTAATTGTGTCCAGTCATTTATAAATTCGATCAAGGCTTGAGACTTTATTGTGGTCCTGGGCTCACATTTGATGTGATATGGCCCCATCTCAATAGCCCATTTTGCAACTCTCTCTGTTGCTTCTCTGTTCTGAATAATGTCTGACAAGGGCGCTGAACTAACCACAGTAATGGGATGTTCCTGAAAGTAATGTTTCAGCTTGCAACTGGCCATGAATACCCCAAAAACTAACTTCTGCCAATGCGGGTAACGTTGCTTGGACTCTGTCAAGACCTCGCTGACATAGTAAACCGGGCGCTGGACAAGACCCTCCTTTCCTTCCATCTTACGTTCCACAACTATGACCGCATTGACTGCCCTGTTATTGGCTGCTATGTATAATAACATGGGTTCCTTTTTCTCAGGCGCAACCGAGATTGGTGAATTAGATAATTGTTTTTTCAAAGCCTCCAAGGCCTCGTCCGCCTCTTGATTCCATACGAAGGTGTTAGTTTTCTTCAAGAGTCGATACAAAGGTATAGCTTTTTCGCCTAACCTGCTTATAAACCGGGTTAAGGCAGCAACACAACCTGTAAGCTTCTAAACGTCCTTCAGGCCAGCCGGCTTCTTCAGGTTATGTATAGCCTGAATTTTTTCCGGGTTTGCTTCAATACCTCTCTCCGAAATAATGAAACCCAGTAACTTCCTAGCTGGCACTCCAAAAACGCATTTTGTTGGGTACTTGCGTAAGCTGGCAAACGTCTCTTCTAGGTCTGAGATCAAAGTGTCACCTTTCTGGGATTTACCACTATGTCATCCACATAAGTGTGCACGTTTTGCCCAATCTGACTTTCCAAACAATTTTGAATACATCTCTGATAAGTTGCTCCTGCATTTTTTTAACCCAAAAGGCATTGACGTGTAACAGAAAGCTCCGAACGGAGTAATGAATGACGTCTTCTCTTGATCCTCTTCCTTCATTTTGATTTGGTGATAACCTGAGTATGCATCTAGGAAACATAGCAATTCGCAACCAGCCGTAGAGTCTATAATCTGATCGATACGGGGTAAAGCGAACGGGTCCTTAGGGCATGCTTTGTTCAGGTCTGTGTATTCGATGCACATCCTCCAAGTTCCGTTTTTCTTGAGAACCAGGACTAGATTGGCTAACCACTTTGGGTGTAACACCTCAACTATGAACCCGGCAGCAAGTAACCTTGCCATCTCCTCTCCAATTTCCTTTCTTCTCTCATCATTAAAACGACGAAGGAATTGACGAATAGGTTTCAGGTTAGGATCCACACTTAGACTGTGCTCAGCAAGTTCCCTTGGGACACCTGGCATGTCAGAAGGTTTCCATGAAAAGATGTCCCAATTCTCATGGAGGAATTTGATGAGCGTGCTTTCCTATTTTTCTGTCATATGAGCCCCCACGCTGAACTGCTTGGACGAGTCCCCGGGGGTAAAGTCCACCAACATGGTGTCTTGAGCAGATTGGAATTTTACTCAGACTCGGCTGATAGATTTTTGAGCGAGGTCATATCTTCTGGATCAACTTGCGACTTATACAGTTTCAACTCTTCTTCTGCACATGCAGTCTCTGCATATGTTGCATCACCTTCCTCGCATTCCAAGGCTATGTCTCTGTCTCCATTGACAGTTATGTTTCTGTTAGGTCCTGAAATCTTTAGCTTGAGGTAGACGTAGCAAGGCCTTGCCATGAATTTCGCATAAGCCGGTCGTCCAAACAAAGCATGATATGGACTTTTGAATTTTACCACCTCAAACGCTAGCATCTCCGTCCTGTAATTTTCAAATACTCCAAAAGCAACCTCAAGGTATATTTTCCCAATAGGTTGTGCGGACTTACCAGGTACAATCCCATGGAAAACAGTTGATGATGGCTGGAGTTGTTTCTCTTGCAGGTCCATCCTTTTGAACGCGTCGTAATAGAGTATGTTTATACTGCTTCCTCCATCCATCAATACTTTGTCCAACTTATAACCTCCGACTTGCGGAGCCACAACGAGAGCCATGCTTCCCGGACTATCAACTCTAGGAGGATGATCTGCCCGACTCCAGGTTATGGGCTGCTCTGACCAATTGAGCCATCTAAGGACAGCAGGAGCTACCGTATTGGCTGCACGTTTCTACACCTTGCGTTCCCTCCTGCATTAATTTGTAGTAAACACATGGTATTCGCCTGAGCTTAACTGTTTCGGCTTTGTTTGAAAACCGTAATTTCCTCCTTGGTGACCGCCGCCTTGAGTGTTTCCCAGGTTACCCTGACCAGGGTGACCCGGATTCTGATTTCCGGGTACTGGATTGCCAGGCCCCGAGTGCCCAGCTCCCATGTTGCCGGAACTATCTCCTCCATTGTTTCCTGGTCCATAGTTATTGTTACCACTAGGCCTAAAACCCTGCATAATGAAGCAATTTTCCCAGGAATGATTTGCTAACTTTCCGTTTTCGCTATGTCTGGGGCATGGTCCTTTCAGAGCCTGCTGAGCCTGAGCAAAATTGTTAGGTCGAAAATTTTGATTTCCTCTGAAGTTATTCCCATGACGCTGATATATGTAACCTGTATTTGTGTTAGCCACTAAATCTGAAGTACCTTCCCCATTTTTGCGCTTGTTATTATTCAAGTTCTGGGGGTTGCTGCTACTCTGATTCGGGTTCTAGCTACCCTTGTTTCCAGCTTTCTTCACTTTTGCAGACTTCTCATCGTCTGAGTCTGCATCCTTTGTTTTGTCAGACTCTGCATACTTGGTCATTGCATCCATTAATTCGCTCATATCATTTACGTGTCGCTTGATGCGCCCCAGCTTGTGCTTTAACGGATCAAAACTGCAATTCCGCTCCAATGCTATGACTGCTTGCTGAACGGTGAGTCCGACCGATGAATGTATGATTTATGCGACATGTCGAGACCAGTGCTGAGCAGACTCCCCTTCCTTCTGGACACAGATTTCTAGGTCAGTGATGGTTGCCGGCCGCTTGAAGGTCCCTTGAAATTTTTTGATGAACCGGTCCTTCAACTCCTGCCAGCTATTGATCGAGTTTGCGGGTAAGTTTTTCATCCAAGAATTCGAAGGCCCTTCCAGCATCACGCTTAAGTATCGCGCGCACACCGCATCGCTTACTTCCAGTATCTCCATGGCCATCTCATATCCCTCTATCCAGTCTGCAGGCTCCATGTCAGGCGTATAATTCACAACTCTGTGAGGTCCTTTAAATCGGTTGGTATTCTCTTGTTCCTGATTGCGGGATCGAGGCATTGAATTCCAATCCTCCGAGACCCGGCCTGAGCTGGGTTTGAGACCGTGATTTGAACCGGGTTTTGAATATGACCTAGATTCCTGTTTTCTGGTTCTGCAATTCTATGTCCTGTATTTAGGACTCCGGGCGCATAAGATACTTCTTGCCTGGGTGGGTTATGCTGCTGTCGGTTAGCGTTGCTGGATCCTTCTGGGGCTGAAGAATTTCCATGGTGACTCCTTGGCAAAGTTGTCCTACTGTGATAGGGGGTCGAGTGTATCCTGTCCTGGTTACTGTAATTCAACTGCTGAACCACCGTTGTTTGCAACATCTCAATAGCCCTCTGGGCCTCAACGGCCATAGGGTTATTGAGGTCAACTGGGATCTGTGCCAGACTAGTGGTTGCTGCCCAAATGTTATCCATCAGATTATTGAAGTGACCCGGTGGCGTATGAAACCTTTCCTGCAGGGGCTGTGCTGGAGTTGGCACTGGATTCGGGCTGCCATGCAGTTGGACGGGTGGCTGGAAACGTGCTGGATGAACCGGAACGGGAATAGCCGGAGGGTTCATGTGGTGACCTGGGCCAGCTGGGTTACGAGCTGCGGGGTTCCCAGCGGGGGTGTAAATAAATTCCGGAGATTAGTGGGCTCGAGCCCTATCCCGAACTCGTTGTTCAGACGAGTACTATGACGTCTATTCTATATTGAGTCTAGCTCCCTTTACCTGAAAGTGAGGCGAATTCCTTCCCTCTCCAAACGTGTAGCCTCCTCCAGAACTTCTAACCGAGCTTTGTTTATGCAGGTCGCGTCTGTCTCGATCTCTCGACGGGCATGAGTTATTTCCTGTCGGAATCTTCTATCTCTGCTTTGCGTTGCGCCAAGTTTTTCGGGGTGATCGGCGTTGCCATAATCTCATTTAATGAATCCATCACGGTCATCAACTCAGGCCTTGGGTTATATGACGCAGGCCCGGTTAGGTCGATCACCGCTTCCCCTGGCCTGGAGCTGGTTGCCCCGCGTCCTGTTGAGGGTGTCACCGTTGGTCCTCCCGGGGCTACCATTGGCCCGGTTGGTGTTGTGCTCGTAATGCCTTGCGCTCCGAGAACCGGATTTGAGGTTGAAGCCTCGTTTGTAATCAGGTTTCCTCCCGAGTCATATCTGGGCTCGGTTAGTCGCGTGGGACCAGCCATGTAGACAGCGGCGTGATAAGTTACCTCAGCAAAACCTTGTGTATCCAATTCTGGGTCTCCTCCTAACCGGTCTGCAAAGAGCTGGTGGATCGAGACTGTTTCATCGTGATCATCATTGTTCCCAATTGAGAACTCCCCATCGGAATCCACTGCCACGGTCTTCTCAGACACCGAATCTGATAGTTGGTCCGGTTTTGAAGTTGCTGTCCCGACGTACCCAATGAAGTTATGGATCTCCCCAAAGGGGACGTGAAGTCCTGACTCCACAGAGGCGAACTCAGGGCCCCACGTGTCATGGTTGTAATAGTTCCCACACCGGCTCCTCCTGAGCCGGCCTATTGCGAGCTTCACGATCCCACGTAATGCTCCTTTCGAAAAGACGACGCTTCCGCGAGCAGGCCCCACGGTGGGCGCCAACTGTCGTGGTTTTGTCACGGCAAGTGTCCTCATACGAGAACTAGATTGCGAGGCCATTGCTTCTAAGTGAAACTTCGAAGGGGTTAAGGTGGAAATGAGAGACGCGAGTTTACCCAGGTTCGGCCCCTCCCCTCTATTGAGGGTAAACCTACTCCTGACTTTTTACTATCAGGGAAAAAGGTCTCGATTACAAAGGGCGAATCTGGGTCTCGATGTCTCGAGCTATTCGCTATCAACTTAGAACTTGTCTTTCTACGCCCCGGGGTCTCGCCTTATATAATGGACAAGACCTCCGGGTTACAAGGGAGTCCGGGTATCACCTCGGAGTCTTAATTCCCTCTGGCTCTCAGCTACCTTGTTCCGGTTCTCATCATGACCCGGCTACTCCTTGCCGGCCTTGACTTGCCCTCCGGGTTCCCGGGCTTCCATGTCTTCTTTCCCGGGCCTTGGGCCGATTCCTTTATCCAGTCCAGGTTATGCTCAGCATAATCCGGTTCTCCTTGATGTAACCCGGCTCCATCAGTTATAACCCAGATTATGTAACCTCCATTCGCCTGGACGATCTCCGGCTTATATTGGTGGCTGGTAAGGCTCCCCTTACCTGTTCCCCCAACAATGTTCATTTATTTTTCTTTGATCATAAATATATGTCACTTCACACGCAATTATGTATGTCGGTAAAATCTTGAGCTTCGGGGATGCAAATATTTTTATGACATAAATATACCTTTACTTAATTACCATTTTCGATATTTTGAAAATCCCACTGGTCAAAGTTTTTTTTTAAAACTTTTACCATGCTATTGTTTAATTAGTCATCTGCGTGATTTAAAAAAATGAAAGAAAGAGGTGCATATATGCTAAGAAGAATGTTCCAACAGCTAGCTTCTAAAACGTTTTGTCGTGTATGGTAGTAGTATTTGATTTTTTTATTTGTATAAAAATTTATGTTTTTCTATAATGGGTATGTGGATGTTTAAATAATTCTATGATTTATAGCATATCGTGTGTTGCTACTTTCCTAGTGTTTGATACCTTGGAGGCTTGGACTTAATGTATTTCCTGACACAATACATCTTGCTTATTTGATCCAGCTACCGTAAGGAGCCGACGTATTTTGTTGGAATTTGCATGCGAGCCGAAAATTCTAGGTAGACTCCATGTATAGGAAAATGCTTCATTAAGATGTGTCATTCGATAACAATTTTATTAAGAATAAAATATTTGGATGGTACCTTCGCAAAGGAGTAATCCTCATAAAATATAGCCTTATAAACCGTAAATGGCAAGGTAGGAAAATGTGTATTTTGTCATCATAACAGGGACATTTTTTCTTTCAGTGTTCGTTTATGTGTTTTATATGGTCAGTAATCCAAGTGGCCTCAAACTTGTATCCCCACGTAGTGTTGCTAATATTTTTGTTAAGTGGCTACATGGTATCATTCACAAGTTTAGAGTTCATCTTAGGGTGTAAGCGCTTGCCATAATATGGTATTTCTAGCTATGTCGAAATGAAAATGTTTTTAATGAAAGAATTCCTCTCTTATGTAGGTCAATTACCATTGTGCACACGTCCTTCGTTCATGGTCGTCGCTACGATGCGTGGAATTTCACGACCTATTTTCAACTAAAGAGGGTAGATGACATCCTAGTCGGGGGTTTGGCTTTCACATAAAGTAACCGTGGAAAAGCCAACCCATGCATCATTCCACGACGCCTTCGTTGCCGAGGACGTGATATACAGTCCGTAAACACGAAAACAAAACCAGTATCGCTACTGCTACTCGCGTTGCGGCAGCTGCTCCCGTCTCCACCCCAAGGCCATGTGATAATATGCGGAAAGCTGTACCTTGTTCTCGGTACGCTGTACGTGTTAAATAGCCAAAGGCATAATCGGTACAAAGTTGTTTTGAAAAGAGAGAGAATACAAAGGGAAGTTTAGATACTACTTGATCTACAAGAAAGAGAGGAAGAGACCCAAGAGGAACACGTCCTCCGGTTTACAATATAACAAGCTCTAACACCCTCCCTTAATCAAAACTTCTACAAGTTTAGATTATGCTTGAATGCTTCTAACTCTCTTGTTGATAAAGGCTTTGTGAATCCATCTGCAACTTGATCTTTGGAAGATATGAATTTAATATCAAGCAATTTTTGAGCCACTCTTTCTCGAACAAAATGGAAGTCAATCTCTATATGCTTTGTTCTTGCATGAAATACAGGATTTGCAGAAAGATAAGTAGCACCCATATTATCACACCACAAGCATGGATTCTCTTTGAGCTTAATACCAAGTTCCTTGAGAATGGTTTCTATCCATATTACCTCAGCTGTTGCATTTGCCAAAGATTTATATTCTGCTTCTGTACTTGATCTGGAAACTGTGGCTTGTTTTCTGGCACTCCAAGAAATTAAATTAGGTCCAAAGAATACTGCAAACCCTCCTGTGGACCTTCTGTCATCAATGCACCATGTCCAGTCTGCATCAGAAAATGCACTAACCAAAGTAGACATGGATTTTCTGAATGTAATACCAGTGGTGATAGTATCCTTAATTTACCGAAGAATTCTTTTTACTGATGTCCAATGTACTGTAATGGGAGCATGAAGGAATTGGCAAACCTTATTAACTGAGAAACAAATATCAGGTCTTGTTAATGTCAAGTATTGTAAGCCACCTACAATACTTCTATATCTGGTACTGTCCTCGGGTCCAAGAGGATCCCCTGCATGGAGAGACAGTGGTTCCAAAGCATAAAGTGGTGTAGAGAATGCCTTACACTGATTCATGTCAATCTTAGCCAACAGCTCGGTTGCATATTTTTCTTGAGTAAGTACAATGCCTTCTGCAATTTTCCTGACCTCAATACCCAAGAAGAAATGCAATTCACCTAGATCCTTAATAGCAAAGTGTTTATTAAGATCTTGTATCAAAGTGGAAATAGCATGAGATGATGATCCAGTGACTATGATATCATCCACATAAATCAAAATATAGATGGTGACTGCTGACTGATTATAGATAAATAATGATGTATCTCCTTGAGATGGAAAAAATCCCAGCTCTTGAAGTTTGGAACTCAACCTGGAATACCATGCTCTTGGTGCTTGCTTGAGGCCATACAGAGTTTTGTCAAGTTTGCATACGTAGTGGGGCTTGTGAACATCTTCATACCCAGGAGACTGTTTCATATAAACTTCCTCTTCCAGAACACCATGTAAGAACGCGTTCTTGACATCGAGTTGACGAAGATTCAAACCTTGAGAAACAGAAATAGACAAAACCAGGCGTATAGTGGCAGCTTTAACAACTGGACTGAAAGTGTCCTCATAATCTATGCCAAATCTTTGTCTAAACCCCTTTGCTACAAGACGAGCTTTGTATGTTTCAATACTACCATCTGGATTTTTCTTAATGCGAAATACCCACTTGCAATCAATGATGTTTTTGTTACCAAGAGATGGAGAAACTGAGTGCCATGTTTTGTTTTTCATGAGGGCATCATATTCCTCATTCATTGCCTGACGCCACTCTGGAGTTCCCAATGCCTCAGTCAGATTTACTGGTTCACCTGCAGCACAGACAGAAAAATTATACCGAATAGTTCCATCCTTCCATATTTTAGGGCGTGTAATTCCCTTTTGTAATCTTGTCCTGTGTGTAGGTGGTGATGCAGCAGGATGTGCCGCAGAAGATCCCTGCGGAGCTGCAGGAGCAGAAGGCGCAGCCGATCCGTGTAGCTCTCGATGTGGAGCCTGAGATGCTGGCGCGGCCGTAGAAGATCCTGGAGGCACAGAGACCCAGGTGGATGCTGTCGGGGTGTCGGGGACGCTGTGCAGCATGCGGGGGCGCGTGTCAGTTCGCTGTTCGTCAGGCGCATCAGGCGCGGGCGGGGAGGAGCGCTGACGCTGCGTGGGGCCCGCCGAATCTGCGCCAGACGAATCTACGCGGGGATCCGCAGGGGCAGGCTGATCCGCCTCGGATCGCGAGACTAACGCGATATCAACTCCGGGATCAGCGCTGGTCGCATTGTCACGTAGTGACATACGATCAGAAGCCATTTTTGCTTCGTCTAAGCCCGTTTCTTCACTGTTTTCTGCCAGATTGTCTCCTGTAGCCTGCAAATCGTTAGAGGAATCCATAGATGCTGCATGATTAGTCAGATGATCATTCATATTAATACCCTCTTGATAGGAGATGAGGTGTTTGGGGAGTAGAAGAATTTCTTTCCGCAAAAGAGCACCGGCATTAGGATGTAGAGAGGCAAAAGGAAAAAATGCTCTCATCAAAAACTACATCACGGGAAATATAAATTCTGCCAGTAGGGATATCTAGACATTTTACTCCTTTATGCCGTATGCTATATCCAAGAAATACACATTGTTTTGAACGATATGAGAGCTTGTGGGAGTTGTAGGGACGCAAATTGGGCCAACATGCACACCCAAAAACACGAAGAGATGTGTAATCAGGTGAGTAACCTAGAAGACGTTCAGCAGGTGTGGAGTTGTCAATAACTTTGCTAGGCAGAAGATTTATAAGATATGTGGCTGTGAGGAATGCTTCATCCCAAAACTTTAGAGGCATTGATGCATGAGCAAGTAAAGACAACTCAACCTCAACTATATGACGATGCTTGCGTTCTGCTGAACCATTTTGTTGGTGTGCATGAGGGCATGAAACATGATGTGCAATTCCAAGTTTCTGAAAGAAATGGTGGAGTTTTTCATATTCACCTCCCCAGTCTGTTTGCATAGTAATGATTTTCCTATCAAACTTTCTTTCAACAAAATGCATGAAATTTTGGAAGACATCAAACACATCAGATCTCTTTTTAAGGAGATAGATCCATGTGAATTTGCTATAATCATCTATGAAGCTCACATAATAATTATGACGTCCTACAGATGTGGAGGCAGGACCCCAAACATCATAAAACACTTGTTGTAAAGGAAAAATCGAAACACTTGTAGATATTGGATATGGAAGCTGATGGCTCTTGGCCCTTTGACAAGAATCACAAATAGTCTCAATTCTAGAAGACTTCTCATAAGGAAGACAAAACTTATTTATTATTTGTTGAACCACTAAATTGGATGGATGTCCTAATCGATGATGCCACCTTTCTGTTGAAGGCTTGGTAGCAACACAAACTTGCTTGGGGAAGGAAGATGATGATGACACAATTGGATAAAGTCCTCCTTCACATTTTCCTGTAAGAAGAGTTTTCCCGGTTGCGCGATCCTTTATAAAGAAATGCCAAGAGTGAAATTCAAGGAAGGCATCATTATTAAGAGCAAGTTTGTGAACGGAAAGAATATTTTTGGTTGTGCTTGGAACATGTAGAATGTTTTGTAGATGAAGATCACAACTAGGGGTTTTAATATATGAATGACCAACATGACTAATATGCATACCTTCACCATTAGCAGTTTGAATGGTGTCCTTGCCGGGGTATTTGTTCTGGATCATCGGGTTCTGAAGATTGTCGGTGATGTGGTCGGTGGCGCCGCTGTCGGGGTACCAATTAGTGTCTATGCCATAGGCATAGGCAGTGTTGGTACTTCTCTCTGGTGCACGCTCAGGTGCACGCTCGGGTGCATGCTCGGGGGCTCGGTCACGCTCGGGTGCACGGTCGCGTTTGTCGACAGCATACCTCCAGTAGCACTGATTTGCCGGATGACCCATCTTCTTGCAGATTTGACATTGGATGTCCTTTTGGGGTGGGCGATCACCGCCCCCTTGCCAGCGCTGGTCACCGCCCCCTTGCCAGCCACGATCACCATCGTGGCCTTGTCGCCAGGGTTCTTGCATGAGCGGGGGATGGTCGTAGCCGCCACCATAGTTCGGTTGATTCTGTTGTAGGCGACCGCAACCGCCACCGTAGTACTGAGGAGGGCCACCGTAACCCCCTCCATACGGCTAAGGAGGACCGCCGTAGCCACTGCCCCCTCCATGAAACTGAGGAGGCCCACCGTAGCCGCCGCCACCGTAATGCTGAGGTGATCCACCATAGGCGCCTCCATCACGCCCATCTTCCTTTCCCTTTTTCTTCTTGTAGTCACCGCCGCCACGGTTGGCTATATTAGCAGAGGATTGAAACCCCTTGGTGTCGCCGCCAGATAGCATCTCTTGACGAACGTCATGTGCAGCCAGTAGGCCATGAAGATCCGTCACGGTGCAACTGTCCATGGCATTAACCGCAGACACGAGACCATTGTAGTCCTCATCAAGCCCATTGAGAATAAATTCAACAAGTTCTTCATCGTCGATGTCCCGGCCGGCGGCAATGAGTTCAATGGTGAACCCACGCATCTTGGAGACGTACTGATCCGCCGTCATGTCCCCTTTTTTGTGTTGGAAAGACCTCCACGTAGGCTTGTCCTGTGGGCCTTGGATCTGGATGCAAACATCGAGTTGATGAGTGCCCAGACCTCTGCGGCATGATCCATGCCGATTGTCTGTGCGAGTATATCTGTCGAGAGGGAGGAGAGCAGATAGCTCAGAACTCTCTGATCTCTCTCAATCGAGCTCTCAAAAGCAGGATTATCCACCGTTTCCGCCTTCCCGTCCTTGGTGACGACGATCGTCTCCGACGGTTTGATCTCCTTTCCATCTAACAGGCCGAGCATCCGTGCGCCCCGGAGCGCCGGTATGACCTGGGCCTTCCACAGCGGATGATTTTCCCTCGTGAGCTTCTCCGATGGAGCCTGTCCGAGACCTTGCGGTGTCGAGTTGGAGGATGCCATAGCTGGGTTTCGGTGGTGATGATTCTAGGGTTTGTAGATTGGTTTTCGATGTCAGGAAAGAGGTAGCTCTGATACTATGTGATAATATGCGGAAAGTTGTACCTTGTTCTTGGTACGTTGTACGTGTTAAATAGCCGAAGGCATAATCGGTACAAAGTTGTTTTGGAAAGAGAGATAATACAAAGGGAAGTTTAGATACTACTTGATCTACAAGAAAGAGAGGAAGAGACCCAAGAGGAACACGTCCTCCGGTTTACAATATAACAAGCTCTAACACCCTCCCTTAATCAAAACTTCTACAAGTTTAGATTATGCTTGAATGCTTCTAACTCTCTTGTTGATAAAGGCTTTGTGAATCCATCTGCAACTTGATCTTTGGAAGATATGAATTTAATATCAAGCAATTTTTGAGCCACTCTTTCTCGAACAAAATGGAAGTCAATCTCTATATGCTTTGTTCTTGCATGAAATACAGGATTTGCAGAAAGATAAGTAGCACCCATATTATCACACCACAAGCATGGATTCTCTTTGAGCTTAATACCAAGTTCCTTGAGAATGGTTTCTATCCATATTACCTCAGCTGTTGCATTTGCCAAAGATTTATATTCTGCTTCTGTACTTGATCTAGAAACTGTGGCTTGTTTTCTGGCACTCCAAGAAATTAAATTAGGTCCAAAGAATACTGCAAACCCTCCTGTGGACCTTCTGTCATCAATGCACCCTGTCCAGTCTGCATTAGAAAATGCACTAACCAAAGTAGACATGGATTTTCTGAATGTAATACCAGTGGTGATAGTATCCTTAATTTACCGAAGAATTCTTTTTACTGCTGTCCAATGTACTGTAATGGGAGCATGAAGGAATTGGCAAACCTTATTAACCGAGAAACAAATATCAAGTCTTGTTAATGTCAAGTATTGTAAGCCACCTACAATACTTCTATATCTGGTACTGTCCTCGGGTCCAAGAGGATCCCCTGCATGGAGAGACAGTGGTTCCAAAGCATAAAGTGGTGTAGAGAATGCCTTACACTGATTCATGTCAATCTTAGCCAACAGCTCGGTTGCATATTTTTCTTGAGTAAGTACAATGCCTTCTGCAATTTTCCTGACCTCAATACCCAAGAAGAAATGCAATTCACCTAGATCCTTAATAGCAAAGTGTTTATTAAGATCTTGTATCAAAGTGGAAATAGCATGAGATGATGATCCAGTGACTATGATATCATCCACATAAATCAAAATATAGATGGTGACTGCTGACTGATTATAGATAAATAATGATGTATCTCCTTGAGATGGAAAAAATCCCAGCTCTTGAAGTTTGGAACTCAACCTGGAATACCATGCTCTTGGTGCTTGCTTGAGGCCATACAGAGTTTTGTCAAGTTTGCATACGTAGTGGGGCTTGCGAACATCTTCATACCCAGGAGACTGTTTCATATAAACTTCCTCTTCCAGATACCATGTAAGAACGCGTTCTTGACATCGAGTTGACGAAGATTCAAACCTTGAGAAACAGAAATAGACAAAACCAGGCGTATAGTGGCAGCTTTAACAACTGGACTGAAAGTGTCCTCATAATCTATGCCAAATCTTTGTCTAAACCCCTTTGCTACAAGACGAGCTTTGTATGTTTCAATACTACCATCTGGATTTTTCTTAATGCGAAATACCCACTTGCAATCAATGATGTTTTTGTTACCAAGAGATGGAGAAACTGAGTGCCATGTTTTGTTTTTCATGAGGGCATCATATTCCTCATTCATTGCCTGACGCCACTCTGGAGTTCCCAATGCCTCAGTCAGATTTACTGGTTCACCTGCAGCACAGACAGAAAAAATATACCGAATAGTTCCATCCTTCCATATTTTAGGGCGTGTAATTCCCTTTTGTAATCTTGTCCTGTGTGTAGGTGGTGATGCAGCAGGATGTGCCGCAGAAGATCCCTGCGGAGCTGCAGGAGCAGAAGGCGCAGCCGATCCGTGTAGCTCTCGATGTGGAGCCTGAGATGCTGGCGCGGCCGTAGAAGATCCTGGAGGCACAGAGACCCAGGTGGATGCTGTCGGGGTGTCGGGGACGCTGTGCAGCATGCGGGGGCGCGTGTCAGTTCGCTGTTCGTCAGGCGCATCAGGCGCGGGCGGGGAGGAGCGCTGACGCTGCGTGGGGCCCGCCGAATCTGCGCCAGACGAATCTACGCGGGGATCCGCAGGGGCAGGCTGATCCGCCTCGGATCGCGAGACTAACGCGATATCAACTCCGGGATCAGCGCTGGTCGCATTGTCACGTAGTGACATACGATCAGAAGCCATTTTTGCTTCGTCTAAGCCCGTTTCTTCACTGTTTTCTGCCAGATTGTCTCCTGTAGCCTGCAAATCGTTAGAGGAATCCATAGATGCTGCATGATTAGTCAGATGATCATTCATATTAATACCCTCTTGATAGGAGATGAGGTGTTTGGGGAGTAGAAGAATTTCTTTCCGCAAAAGAGCACCGGCATTAGGATGTAGAGAGGCAAAAGGAAAAATGCTCTCACCAAAAACTACATCACGGGAAATATAAATTCTGCCAGTAGGGATATCTAGACATTTTACTCCTTTATGCCGTATGCTATATCCAAGAAATACACATTGTTTTGAACGATATGAGAGCTTGTGGGAGTTGTAGGGACGCAAATTGGGCCAACATGCACACCCAAAAACACGAAGAGATGTGTAATCAGGTGAGTAACCTAGAAGACGTTCAGCAGGTGTGGAGTTGTCAATAACTTTGCTAGGCAGAAGATTTATAAGATATGTGGCTGTGAGGAATGCTTCATCCCAAAACTTTAGAGGCATTGATGCATGAGCAAGTAAAGACAACTCAACCTCAACTATATGACGATGCTTGCGTTCTGCTGAACCATTTTGTTGATGTGCATGAGGGCATGAAACATGATGTGCAATTCCAAGTTTTTGAAAGAAATGGCGGAGTTTTTCATATTCACCTCCCCAGTCTGTTTGCATAGTTTGTGGCAGCTCTTGTGGCGGGGTTTGGCTGAATACTATGGACTGTGGCGCAAGTTTTTTTTATCGGGGATTGTGATTCATCTTGGTGACATGTGATTCTCAAAGAGCACCTTTTTTTGGGCAAACGAAATAGCACTTCGTCAGACGCATTGTCTAATCGGAAACACAAATTGTACGTCACCTTTGGATTTCACTACACTCGAACAAGCCTATTACTACACTTGATAAATCTTGAAAGACTATATAAGGTGAAGATCAGGCACGCTAGTCTCGGATCTGAGCATATATATAGTTGGAATGGTCAGCACTAGGCCTGTAAGTGACCACTTAGCCCACATAACCATATCTTTACTACTATTAAATTGAAGTTCAACATATGTACATTAATTTCAGACCATCTCTTCCATCGTAACCTCGCTCGATAGTCTCCTTAGCACTCGGGGCTCTTTTCTCTTTCCTTATTAGCGCTATAAAATCACGTTGCAGATGGATACCTCCATTATTTCCGGGATTTTACCATCAGCCTTTCCTATTTCTGTAGCCTTTCTATCCCGCTCCGATCTCACCTTGATGGATACGCGCGACGGGGGTCGAGGCACACGGACCGCTCGTCTCCTCTGTCTCGATCTCTCCTATGGTGATGCCGCCACCGTCACTGTTCTCCTACCCGTCCCCGGTCGTCCTTACTTCCAGGACTGTACCGCCCTCCGGCCGCCACCAAAACCACGCCTAGAGCAGTGTAGGTAGCCTCGTCCCCCGGTGATACGTCGAAAACGTATCTCCTTTTCCGAACACTTTTGTTATTGTTTTCTTCTAAACTTGTGAGTTTTGGATGTAACTAGCACAGACTAACGCTGTTTTCAGCAGAATTACCCTGATTTCTTGTTTTTGTGCAGAAAAATAAACTTTCAGAAAATTGCCCAGAAAAGATCCCAATGACCTTATATCACCCGAAGACCCCCGGAGCCAGAAGGAGACCCGGAGGGGGGCAAGGAGGGCCCCACACCACCCCTGCGCCCCCTAGGCCACGCCACTAGGTGGTGTGGGGGCCCTAGGCACCCCCTCGGGCTCCCCTTTCTACTACATATTGATGGCTCCCAAGTGCAGGAGATCAATCGTAGTCTTCGATGGGAAGTATTACCCAAATTTGTAGTTCGACTTAGTGGGAACACAAGAGTACCGGTGAGACTTTAGCAATTGGGACGTCACTCCCAACCACACCTGTGTATCAACAAACTTGCAGCGACAGTGGTGAGTGTAATAATGCAGTGAAAGTAAACAAACAAAAAGTAAATGGAGAGCAAGTGTTTTCCCAGTTTTCACCGGAAAAGAGTGAAAGTAAACCAGAGACTAAAACGCAGGCATGAGGTGACAGCGGGGTGTTGCACGGATAAGATTGATCATGTAATAATGTTTTGCTAGCAGCGGGGCCTTTCTCTATCTCGTTTTATGTAGGTGTGTGTTCCGTAAATTATTGTGCGTACTAACCAAGAGAATTTGCACAAAGCCTATTGTCCTACCTGCCCATTTCACCGGGGCCAATTTGGAACTACAGGTAATTAAGGTCTACCCTTTCGAATAGCCCGGACCAACGCATTAACACTCCATGAACACACATAATCCTCAAACTAGAACATATCCCCCTTGTTTTCCCTAGCTGTCACTTTAGGGTTCGCAGGTTCAACATAATAGCAGGTAATCCACATTGCAGATAGATACCAAACTCAAATATATGATGTAGCAATGTAAGTTCAGTACTGAAATCATGCCACTTGGGCCCTAGTAACAAGCATTAAGCCTAGCAATAGTGCATCAACATAAGACATAAGAATTCTCAAGACAAACCCCTAGATCCCGCATACCGGGTAGCAATTACATGATCAATCTCATCCAAAACCCCTCACACCTCACATGCCTACAGCAACTACTCACGCATGGAGGGGGGTGATGGAGCTCATGGTTGATGGAGATGATGGTGGTGATGATGATGGTGACGAAGCCCCTCGAATTCCACCTCCGGGGGTGAAATCCCGGATCAATCTGACTCCGAAATCGAAGATCGTGGTGGCGGCGGCGCTCCGTTTCGCGAACAGCCCTCTCCTTCGAAACCCGTCAGTTTCTCGTATATATGGAGGGGTACGTCGAAGACCTAGCCGGAGTGGGCCATCTGGGCCGAAAAGGGGTGACCCCACGCGGCCAAGGAATCTGGCCGCGTGTGGGGCCCCCTTTTGGCCCTCGGGTGGCCCCCCGGCCCCATCTGGTGCTCATTCCCCTTCTTTTCCATAAAAAGTTACGTGGTTTTCGTCCCCTGTGAAAAGTCCTGCGAAAATAGACGGAAAGAAGACTTTTGCTAAGAACTGCGTCAGATTCTGCAGATTTATTCAATTATGGGGGGACTCCGGAGAGAAATACGATGAAAAGTGCTTGGAAAAGTAGATGCATTTTGGGTGCATCGACTCCCCCAAGCTTAGCTCGTTGTTTGTCCTCGAACAACTCAAACGCAGTGCAGAAGCGATAAAAACTTTGGCAAGAACTTTGCATTGCATATGCATCATCAATTAAGACTAGCAAATACTCAAGACATGATTCCTGTAACAAGTAGCAAAATACTAGCAAGTGTGCATCTACTCAGTGTTGAAGCATATATACTCGTTGCAATAGAAATAACATGAAGTGTTAATACTTGAATGAGTTTGCTCAATTGTAGACATAAACAAAGGCTTGTGCATCGTTGATGATTGAATCATATCAAGATTTTTGAGATCTCTGATTCTTTCATATGTTGACAAGTAAAATCATTGTGCTTACTACCTTGCTCTCAGTTTTGCTAAAGCATTAATTTTTCATTTTGATTTTTATGCTTGACAAACTACAAGTTGAAAGCCTCATGCCCCTTAAAAGCGAAGTCCCGCACCATGATTACTCAACTCTAGATTCCTAATAAGCCTTGTACAATCATTGTAAGTATTAATGACATCATAGAGAGCATCAATTGGGGTACCTCTTGCCCCATGACATGGAAACCAGCCCATGTCAAAATGGCAAGACAAACAAATGGAATGGACTCATTATCCTTTTTTATTTCATTCACTATATGCATAGCTTCTTATTTTATTATAGGATATGTTGCGGAGTCCATTCTAGCTATAAGTAAATTTCCACCATGATATCGCATGGCTTGGGTTAGCGGCCCAATGCGTCTCTCTAATCATATATACTTACTCATCAAGACTTACTATTCCTCTACCTCATTTCGGCATGACAGGCATCCACAGTTAAAATAACATGATATCAACTTGAACATAGAATTCTTAGTGCAGCGTTGAAAGTTTTCCATGTGATACACATTTAGACTAACCCCCAACCATAAGTTCGTCAAGCATAAGACTCCACTTTTATCATTCATAAAATTTTCTCTTTTAATTATTTCCTTGGTTTGCAAGTTCAGTAAGCACAATGGGATGCGTAAACCTTTAATTAAGGCTACAATTATTCGATCCATCAGCCAAGTAATGACACTAAACAATATTTCAGTTGCATCAGAATATATTCTACTAAACCACGGAGAAGATAAACAATGGCTATAATGTCACTAAGTGTTAAGGAAATCATAAGGTGTGCACTTGCTGTTATTAAAAAGCATACATAAGCACGGCAAAGGTGTCATACCTTTCATCACTTCAAGCACATTATCATATCATTGTTGTTCTCCTCTCCCCACTTGAACTGCTCAATAAAAACTTAAATCTTGCTATAAAAAGTTACTGCATTCAGCAATTTGTTTACCTACCTAAACACCTCAAAAGTTTCTCATGTTTTACAGAGGTGAAGGCCATAAAAAGTTGCAGTAGTGATTAAATTTTCAGCTAAAACGGAGTCACAAGTAAAGATTAAAGCATATAACAGTGAACATATTTCAGCAATTCCTGCAGCTCCGTATTTATACTAAACTCAAGAAAACAAAAATCTTTTTGTGGTTTTTGATTTTTAGAAACATAACGTAAATAATCAGAAGTAAACTAGCTAACAAATAACAAAAATATTTTTGTGTTTTTCAGATTTAAAGAACATAAAACAACAAATAACTTGCAAGTGATATAACACAACGAATGAAGAGGGAGAGAAATACTCCCCCAAGCTTGTGATCGAGCTAGTATCCTGGGTGGTAATCATGTCCACCACTCAACGAACCTCCCTGGAAGAAGGATGGATCCTGCCATGCCTGTGCTCCAAGGTGTGGTTCAGGGAAGCCCCAGGGATATGCCATAGGCGCCTGATATTGGGGCTCCTCCTGTTGTTGCTCTTCTTGTTGTGGCTCTTCTTGCACAGTCCACTTTGTCTCCCTGTCAAACAAGTCAGCACAAGGGAGCCTAACAGACACAATGTGCCCATTAGAATCCTTATAGCAATATGAAAAATATTCTTTCTCAGCCCTGCTCATATCCATGCGAAAAACTAAACCAAAATCCAGCAGTCGAGACTCATTTACCATGGTACCCAAGTTATCATTAAAACCTCGCTCTGCCATAATGTATTCATGGATTAAAGTGGCAATGGCACCAACATATAAAGGAGTTTTATCCGTGCCATTCGTACTCACAGCTAAATGCAAAGTTCTAGCAAGTATGGTTCCCAGGTTATATATAGGTGTTGTATTTTCAATTGCACATTTTAATAAATAGATCATAGGACCAGTGCAAGCAGAAGTGTTATCCCTAGCAAGGAATCCTCTAGCAAGAAACAATGCAAAATATCTAAGGCCCGGGTGTTGGATGCATGTGAGCTTGCCTCTATTCATTCTTTCAGGAATATTTTTAGCAATGCTACGCCAGAATGTGACAAGTTCTTCTCTAGAATCAGCATATGTTTCATCCCATAATCCCATAGTTGGTACACGTATAGCCTTACAGAATTCCTCTAATGACATGACTAAACGCTGCCCCTCATTGTAAATTTAATGACAAAAGTAGCTGGAGGAGGGTTCTTAGACTTACTTTTCCGGTGCACCACCGGTCCCTCAAACCTGAATGTAGAGAGGAATTCCCTCGAGAGTTCCACATATGTGTTGCGTGGATGGCGTGAGAACTCAAGCAGCCCCGTAGTTGCAGCAAAGGCTTGGAAATCTTCAGCAATCCCCCAATGTTCAAGAACTTCGGGGTCTTGCCATCTTGTGGTATGGACACGCAGATTTTCACCTGCAAAAACCAATTCATCCTCCCATAACTGATTATCATCATGATTGTTGGACACCCTTGATTCTCGTCTCCTTGTCCTTGAGGACATCCCAAGCAATGCCTTTCCCTTGTTCAACATGTTACCTTGCTGTACCAAAATAAAATTCAACAAAAATTAAATTGTATCACTCTAAAACATTGCTAAGGCATCCATAACTAGTCCTCTAATCAATATCATGCATCCATATCAACTAGAAAACTTAAATTCATGGAGTTCTTAGACATAATAGGTGACAACTAGTGCAGCAAAATACTTCATACACAAAGCATCGGAGCAAAAAGTAATTGGATGAGTGAAGGAGTTACATACCAAGGAGTGATTCCATCAAACAGATTTGAAAAATCTGCCTCAAATGTGGAGATCGAGGATTGACGGAGAAAGAGAGCACGGGAAAAATGGAGGAGATGAACTGGGGTTGGTTTTCGGTCGAAAGGGAGCAGATGAGCATTGGATGGGCCCCAACATCCACTTGTGGCCAAAAATGGGGTATCCCACGCGGCCAAGGAATCTGGCCGCATGGAGGTACCCATTTTGGCCCCTGGTGGCCTGCTGGTGCTCCCCCACTGGCTGTTGGTCCCTTCGGGCAAAAAACTGACCCCCTAATTTTTCTGGAATTTTACGTGAAACTTTTCTACAGAGAATTTCTAAAACTTCATATTCTGTGATTTCTGATTCTAAAATTTTTAATACTATGTCTATGTCTCACAATTTTAAAGCAAATAACATAAAAAAATACAATTTAAATGTTTGTGAATCATGCCTTTATCATTTCCACGTTAGTAATGAGGTTGATCAGGTCTCATTAGCAACATGTAAAGAATATAGCTCATGATTCTTATTATTACTTATTATAAAAGAATAAATCAAGTTACCTCATATTTGATTGGAATGGTCCCAATCATCAATATTTCATACCTTGGTGCTGGAGGTGGTATAGGTATTTCAATGCTACCAATCTTAATGGAATTTATTTGTATAGCATTCACACTTGTGCTCATACTTGTAACATGTTTCTTCTTGGGAAAATAAATAGTGTGGTCTTTGCCTTTAACATTAAATGTCACTTTGCTCTCAGTGCAATTTATCACAGCTCCTGCAGTATTCAAAAAAGGTCTACCAAGAATAATAGATAGATTATCATCTTCAGGCATTTCTAATATAACAAAATCAGTAGCTCATTAGCAATAGAGATGGGAACATCCTCACATATTCCTATAGGTACAGCAGTTGTTTTATCAGCCATTTGTAAAGATATTTCTGTTGGAACTAGTTTGTTCAAATTAAGCTTCTTATATAGTGAGAAAGGCATAAAACTAACACCAGCTCCTAAATCACATAATGCATATTTCACATAGGCTTCTTTAATTTTGCAAGGAATAGTAGGAATACCAGGATCTCCACGTTTTTCAGGCAATTTTCCTTTAAATGAATAATCAGCAAGCATAGCAGTAATAGCATCAATAGGTATCTTTCTTTTATTAGTGACAATATCTTTCATCTATTTTTAATATGGAGGATTCTTAATAGCATCAATAAGTGGAATCTCTAATTTCATATTCTCAATCATATCATAAAATTGCCCATACATCTCTTCATCTTTTGTTTTTGATACCTCTTGGGGATATGGAATGGGTCTTTGTACCCATGGATCCCTTTCTTTACCTTTATATTTATCTTTATTTGGTTTCTTCTTCTTCTTGGTCTTCTCAATAGGAGGCTTAGGATCCTCCTTACCAGCAGCTTCTTCATTATTATCATCATGTTGTTCAATATCAGGTGGAGATGATTCTTCTTCTTCATTATTATCATCCTCGGTTTCAGCATCAAAAATAGAAATATCCTTGTCTTGCTCGTTGGAGTCATCATCGTGCTCATTTTCATTGGGAGATTTTCCTGCAAAAGATTTATCTTTAAGAGCAACTTGCTCTTTTCTTTTAGGATGATCATCAGGATAATCAGGATCCTGGGTGCTTGCACCTCCCCTTGTATTAACTCCACATAATTGTTTTTGTTTATTCAGATTTTCATACAATTGATTTTGTAAAGAAATCATTTGCTCAACTTGATTGTTCATCATTTCACAATGTTTAACAATTCTTTTAACTTCCCCTACACTAGCATTTAAATTTACACGGAGGAAATTAATTTTATGATGGTTTTCCATGATAGTCATTCTAATTTTACGCTCCTCAGGATTATCATGATAAGCAAAATTGTTAACATAAGAGACATCAACAGGAGGTGTTACCTCCTCATTACCTTCCATAGGGAGTATAGAGTTCACTTGAATTGGAAAGCATGGTTCATCAGTAGGAAGTTTAATACCCATTTCAGATAATTCCTTGAGATGAGAGGTTTTAATTCCCTTCTCTTTAATATCCTTGGAAGCTTCAGCCATTGTTTCTTGGTTCAATTCGAGTATACCTCCTTTCTTCTCTGGGAGTGTCTCATTTTTATCTATCTCCTCAATGTTCCAATCAGCTTCATTCTCGAGAATAGACTCCAGTAATTCAATTGCTTCATCAACACTTCTGTCCCTAAAGATATTCCCTGCAATACTATCAAGGTAGTCTCTTGTTTCCCCCATTAGTCCATTATAGAATATATCAAGCAATTCATGAGGTTTAAAACCATGACCAGGACATTTCTTACACATTTTACCAAATCTCCCCCAAGCTTGGGGTAGACTCTCTTTCTTATCTTGTTTAAAATTACCAATTTCAACAGTTAATGCATGTATCCTTTCAGCAGGAAAATATTTATTGAAAAACAATTGCAAGCATTCTTCCTTACTAGTAATACATGCAGGTCCTAAACGATTATACCAAACTCTAGCATCTTCACCCAAAGAAAAAGGAAACAATTTTAAGAATAAATAATGTTGACGGATTTCATCATTTCCAAATGTAGTAGATAAAGCATGCAATTCAGCAATATGATCAAGAGGAGACTCCTCATCCTTTCCACATAATCTAGACTTCTCAATTATCTCAGGATTAAAATTGAATTCATAATCTTTATCTCTAATTCTAATAGTTGGGCCGCACAAATTCCTAGTAGCAGCAAAACAGTTTCCAAGAGATGCATCATCATAAATAGAGAGTTTATCAAGTTTTGTATAATCAGGTGATATAAAGGCCTCAATAAATGCTTCTTCTTCTTCAGAAGAGGCCCGATATTCATACTCTCTACGAGTCTCATTTCTTTCTAGCTCAAGTTCTACATTTTCATCTACACAAGATTCAGGAATTTCAGTTGTTTCAGGTGTTTCATTTGCCTCAGGTGTTTCAATAGTTTCAGGAATTTCAGAAGCTAGTTCTTTGTCTACATTATCAAGTGTTTGATCATTACATGTAGTAGTAGACATTTTTGATAATGGTGATTTACCAGCTATTCCTTTCTTTTTCTTAGCAGCCACGGTAGAAACAATATTAGGTGAAAATTTTGGTCTACTAGGCAAATCATTACCAGAACGAGTAGTCGAAGGCATTACCTCCTTCGAAGTGTCCTTTCCCTTTCCCATTGTAGGGAACAAGAAAGTGCAGCAAGTAGACAATAACAAGTCTTACCAATAAAGCTAGGCTCCCCGGCAACGGCGCCAGAAAACAGTCTTGATGGCTCCCAAGTGCAGGAGATCAATCGTAGTCTTCGATGGGAAGTATTACCCAAATTTGTAGTTCGACTCAGTGGGAACACAAGAATACCGGTGAGACTTTAGCAATTGGGACGTCACTCCCAACCACACCTGCGTATCAACAAACTTGCAGCGAGAGTGGTGAGTGTAATAATGCAGTGAAAGTAAACAAACAAAAAGTAAATGGAGAGCAAGTGTTTTCCCAGTTTTCACCGGAAAAGAGTGAAAGTAAACCAGAGACTAAAACGCAGGCATGAGGTGACAGCGGGGTGTTGCACGGATAAGATTGATCATGTAATAATGTTTTGCTAGCAGCGGGGCCTTTCTCTATCTCAGTTTTATGTAGGTGTGTGTTCCGTAAATTATTGTGCGTACTAACCAAGATAATTTGCACAAAGCCTATTGTCCTACCTGCCCATTTCACCGGGTCCAATTTGGAACTACAGGTAATTAAGGTCTACCCTTTCAAATAGCCCGGACCAACGCATTAACACTCCATGAACACACATAATCCTCAAACTAGAACATATCCCCCTTGTTTTCCCTAGCTGTCACTTTAGGGTTCGCAGGTTCAACATAATAGCAGGTAATACACATCGCAGATAGATACCAAACTCAAATATATGATGTAGCAATGTAAGTTCAGTACTGAAATCATGCCACTTGGGCCCTAGTAACAAGCTTTAAGCCTAGCAATAGTGCATCAACATAAGACATAAGAATTCTCAAGACAAACCCCTAGATCCCGCATACCGGGTGCAATTACATGATCAATCTCATCCAAAACCCCTCACACCTCACATGCCTACAACAACTACTCACACATGGAGGGGGTGATGGAGCTCATGGTTGATGGAGATGATGGTGGTGATGATGATGGTGACGAAACCCCTCGAATTCCACCTCCGGGGTGAAATCCCGGATCAATCTGACTCCAAAATCGAAGATCGTGGTGGCGGCGGCGCTCCGTTTCGCGAACAGCCCTCTCCTTCGAAACCCGTCAGTTTCTCGTATATATGGAGGGTTACGTCAAAGACCTAGCCGGAGTGGGCCATCTGGGCCGAAAAGGGGTGACCCCACGCGGCCAAGGAATCTGGCCGCGTGTGGGGCCCCCTTTTGGCCCTCGGGTGGCCCCCCGGCCCCGTATGGTGCTCATTCCCCTTCTTTTCCATAAAAAGTTACGTGGTTTTCGTCCCCTGTGGAAAGTCCTGCGAAAATAGACGGAAAGAAGACTTTTGCTAAAAACAGCGTCAGGTTCTGCAGATTTATTCAATTATGGGGGGACTCCGGAGAGAAATACGATGCAAAGTGCTTGGAAAAGTAGATGCATTTTGGGTGCATCACATATGTCCCATAACCCTAAAACAACATGGGGTTTCGTCATATCCTAGAGAAACACACCCGAGCGCCGACGATGCCTCGAAACCCAATTCGGGATCAGAAGTTCCTATTTTGGCACCCTGCCGGGACGGGGATTCGAAGGAGATCATCACCGTCGTCACCACCACCACTTCTCCATCAACCATCCATGATTCCTCCGTCCATATGTGAGTAATCCCCGCTGTAGGCTGAGAGGGATGGAAGGGATTGGATGATATTGTTCATGTAATAATGCCAGATTGTTAGGGCATAGTGCCTAGTGTCCGTTGTTAGTGCTTTATACCGTTGTTGCAACTTCTTATTCTTAATGCATGTCACTAGGGCCCGAGTGCCATGATCTCAGATCTGAACATGTTATTGTTTCATGAGTATAATTATGTTTCTTGATCATATATGCAAGTTGTTTACACGTGTCGTTGTCCGGAACCCGATGCCCCAAAGTGACAATAATTGGGACAACAGGAGGGGATGGCTGCGATGTGAGAATCACATGTGTTCATGGAGTGTTAATGCTTTGCTCCGATGCTTTATTATAAAGAGCACCTTAATTACCAGTAGTTTCCCTTGAGGCCTCGCTGCAAAAGGACTGGTAGGGCAAAACATGTGCAAGTTTCTCATTGCGAGCACGTATGACTATATTGGAGCACATGCTTATGGTTTTCCTAGAACTTGGATGCTTTATTATTATCTATCTGCAATGCCCATGTTATTATTATATGAACCATCTTATCCATGCAACGCCCGTTCATCCATTCCCTATGCATACGGTAGTTTCATCCTGCTGTTTTCATGATTGCTACTGCTGTTTTCACGATTGCTACTGTTGTTACTATTTTACTAATGTTGTTATTTCACGACTGCTGCTATAAAACTGTTACCACTGATAAATTGTCGCGATTAAGTCTACTTTCAGGTGCAGGTGAATTAAAAACTCATATGTTAAGGTTTATAAATATTCTTTGGCTCCCCTTGTGTCGAATCAATAAATTTGGGTTTTACTTCCCTCGAAGATTGTTGCGATCCCCTATACTTGTGGGTTATCAAGACTATTTTCTAGCGCTGTTGCGAGGGAGCATAGATTTATTTATTTGCTCACTTGATTGTGATATTGTTCACTGCAAGCTCTTCGTCATGGGAAAAACTCGTGATGGGAAGGTCCCCATATTACCATCCACTATAAGGAGAGGTACAACTCTGAACACCTCTGTTGCTTTCGATTCACCATCTGTTATGAGTAAGCTTCTTACACCACCAAATGCTACACACATTGTTACTTCTGCTGAGTCTGAAAATGCTTCTGATACTTTTGATGATATGCTTCTACTGTGTTTGATGATACTCGTTCACTAGGTCCTTTCCTAGATGCTACAATTGCTCAATTCAAACAAATTGAAATGCTGAAATTCCTGTTGAAAATGCTAGTTCACCTGTTAATTCACCTGAGTTTATTGATGATCTTGATGAAACCTATATTGAACTTAATGATGACTTTATTGAAGAAGTTCCAGCTACTACTAGTGCAAGTGCTCTTAAGAGTATTCTTGCAATACATGTTGTTAAACGTAAATCTCCTCCTGATGCTAGATTTGCTACATATCCTATATACATTAAGGATAAGGATTATGATTTCTCTCTAGATTTATCTTACATATCTATTGTTGAGAAAGCACCTTTTTGTGGTACTGAAAATGAAAGTGCTATGGAACATATGAATGAGCTCTCATCTTTGAGTAGTTTATGTTCTGATGATATTAAGAAACACACTTATTTTGTTGCTAAGATTTTTCCTTTCTCATTGAAAGATGAAGCTAAATTTTGGTTTAACAATTTGACACCTGGATCTATTAATACTCCTATTGGTTTAGCTAATGCTTTCTATCATAAATATTTTCTTGCTAGTGCTCAACATGCTGTTGTGCAAAGAATCTTTAATTTTAAATCAATTGAAGAAAAAAAATTGCCCGAATCTTGGTCAAGGTTTTGTTCTTTAATAAGAGCTAATCCTGGAAATCCATTACCTAAAAATGAGCTCTTATATATATTTTATAATGGACTAACTGTTTTGAATCTAGGACATACCTGGATAGTTGTGCTGGTTGTGTTTTCAGGAAAAGAACTCCAAAAGAAGCGGAGGAATTACTTGCTAATATAAGCAAGAACCATGATGATTGGACTATACCTGAGCCTACACTAACACCCAAGAAGAGGGGAATAATTGAACTAAAATCTGAAGTGATGAAGGAAGCCAAGAAATCTCTTAAAGAGAGGGGTATTAATCTGAAGATGTGAAGAATTTACCTCCTTTAGAAGAATTATGTAAGCCAATTCCTCACCCATCCACAGTTGAGGTACACTCCCTCCAGTATTTTGATAATAGAGATATTCCTTATTCTAAACCACCTGATCAATGCCTAGATGAATTTGATAATTATGTTGTTAAGCAAGATAATTTTATTATGAGAATGCAGAATCATCTAATGGAAAACTCTAGAGCTATTGATAATTTGCATGGTATTATTGAGAGAACCTCTAATGATATAAAAATGCTTGTTAAACATTTTCATATGGTTCAAACTCAAATTGATCAACTTACTAAAGTGCATAAAGATTTACTAGCTAATGCTTCTAGAGAGAAACATGTTTATGAAATAATTACTAGAAGTGGTGTTTCTACTCAGGATCCCTTGTATCATGATGGTCATCCTAAAAGAATTGAACAAGATTCTCAACAACCTAAAAACAATAGTACTTCTTCTAAGAAAAATAAGAAGAAACATAAAACTTTTGTAGAATCTCATGAACCCGCTAAAGACCCTAATAGTATATTTATTTATGATGCTGAAAATGAAAGTGGTAATGATAAAAGTGATGCTTCTGATAAAGAAGAACCTGAAGTTGAACTTGATAACCAAACTAAAACTGCAAAGTACACTAAGGAGGATTTCATTGCTAATAAACATGGTAAAGAAAGAATACCTTGGGTACAATAACCAATGTCTTTTTCTAATAAGAAACTTAAATCAAAGGAAGAAGAACATTATAATAAAATCTGTGAGTGCATGAAACCTTTGTTTTTGCAAATTCCTTTGTCTGATGCTATTAAACAAGCTCCTTATTCAAAATATATGAAAGATATTGTCTCTAATAAAAGGAAAATTCCTAATGAGGAAATTTCCACTATGCTTGCTAATTACTCTTTTAGTGTTAAGGTTCCAAAGAAGCTTGGATATCCTAGTATATATACTCACTATTCCATGTTCCATTATAAATAATTATGTTAGAACTGTTCTATGTGATTTGGGAGCAGGAGTTAGTGTTATGCCTTTTTCTCATTATAAGAGTCTCTCTTTGGAAAAATTGATACACACTGATATATCTTTGCAAATGGCTGATAAATCTACTGCTATTCCATTTGGTATATGTGAGAATGTTCATGTCCAAGTGGCTAATAATTGCTTGATATTAATTGACTTTGTTGTGATGGAAATACCTAAAGATGATAATGTATCTATTATTCTCGGGAGACCTTTTCTTAGCACTGCAGGGGCTGTTGTTGATTGCAACCAAGGAAAAGTAACTTTCAATGTTAATGATAAAGAGCACACTGTTTATTTTCCCTGGAAGATTGATAGAAGATAAGGTCTAAATTCAATTGAAAATATTGAGACCATCAAGATTGGAGAATTCTATTGTCCTATTCCAGTGCCACCAAAAGAATATGAAATTATTATGATTGATACTATGTCTATCAAAGTTGAGGTAACATAATCATTTAAGTGATATACAAAGTTTTTTTCTTTATAAAAAATGTTTTGATAACAAGACTTGATCAACCTTGTTAACAAAGTGATTTGAAATGAAGGAAACAATGTTTTCACTTTGTTTTCACCACACCCACCTTTGTTTTCACCATCCCACACATGTTTTCATAATCCATACCTTTGTTTTCACAATCCATACTTTTGTTTTCACCATGTTATGTTTGTTTTCACCACCCATAACTTTGTTTTCACCACTTCCACCTTTGTTTTAACTGGGTATTTACACATTAGAATGTCTTAGAACCTATGTAGAAATTGTTTTGGTTCTGTTTTCCAACATTCCATAATTGTTTTCCAGGTTTATAATTAATTATTAAATTCTGAAAAAACCTCGATAATAAAGTTTCTCGAAAAATTCCAGAAAAATTATAATAAATTTTTATGTCAAAAATGAGGCACGGAGGCACCTGGGACACCCCAGGGGGCCTACCATGAAGGCACACCACAGGGTGGTGCGGCCAGCCCCTGGTGGCGCCAGCACATGGTGTGGGGCCCCTGGCCCTCCACTAGCTCTCTCCATTGCCAAAGATTCCTTTCTCTCACCTTTAACTCAAAACATTTCCTGGAACCCGAGTTCTTGTTGTTCTTTCTCGAGATTTTTCGATCTCTTTGCTCAACTCACATTTGTTGATGAAATTCGGTGCATTTGCTCTCCGGTATGTGACTCCTCCGACCAAGTAGAATTTTGTTTAGTGGAGTATTTCTCGAGTATTTTGGTATTGTAGGTGACAACTTATGTGAGTTTGCATGCTTGATTTAAGTTGAAATAATATAGTTTTGATGCATGTTTAGCTCTCCTACAAGTCTCTATAGTAGTTTCCACCATATAGTTGCTTGAAATCAATTTTTGTGATGATTGTTGAAAATTTCAGAAATGGACAACTACAACTTTGGAGAAATATTTAGGAGTGATGAACCTATAAGAACAAGACCCTCACATTCATCTACTCTATTGAGGCCATCCTACAATGAGGACCTCATTGCACCAAGTATCGATAAGTCGGGGGACGATGTAATTGCTAACCCATCTAGTTTCCCTTGCTATACATTTTTTTGGAGTGCATGTATACTTGATGACTTCTTGATGCTGATTGAAAGGGTTGGTTTAACCAAATACATGAATGATGAAAGTCCCCAATATGCTATTCTGACCAAAAATTTTGTTGAGAGTTTTAAATTCCAGAACTCACAATATAATCCAACTATTGCATTTAAGATCTATGGTAGCCCTTTTTCCCTGTCTTTGGAGAATTTTTGCAGCATTATAGGTATCAACTCCTCTGGGACAGTGTGTAAGACCCAGGAGAGACCCGCTGATTTGATGTGATGCCTCTAGGGAAATATCATGACAATTCTGATAAGCATAATCGATACTATTTCATTGAGGAAGACAATATGTGGTTTCCCCTGAGCCCGACTTATATGTTAGGTTGCTTCACACATGCGATGGTAGGAGGGGCCAAAAGATATTAGATGAGAGTTGAGGTGGCCAACTTAAATTTTTGGGTGTTTTGTATGGTAAAAAAATTGTAGATATCAACTAGCATAGTGCAAATTGTATTATAGTTGGGGGGCATGGCCCCTTTTGGCCTCCACTAAGGTCCGCCAATGACCACATGCATGTGTGCAACACTGCTCACAACGCTAGTACACAAGCTAAGATCTAAAAACTACAAATACTCACGCGTATTTAGACTATTATCGATGTGGCACGAACATGAACAGGCGAAGGAAACGAAAGTTTTGTTCTGTGAGACACCCAAATATTCGCTCTATCAGAGAGTCAACCCGTGGGTGGACAGGCTGGCCACCGCCAAGCCTTGCCTCTAAGATACAATTCTTCCTTGAGTTATTTCTAATTTATATTAAAAATTATTACTTATAATAGTATCTCGCAAAACTTAAATAGTGTTTTTAATTAATGCAATGTTTATCTTATAATTCGAACTACACTTTCACTATTGTACTGAATAATAATAATTTGTCAAGTGTAATATTGTAACTTGAAGCTCATTGTACACAATTCAATAGTCTATCGGTACAATACAACAATTTTAAGGAGCTATGTTATTTTTGTAAAAAAATAGTTTATGGACATGAATTGAGTTGTATTACATCTAAATCAAAGAAATAATAGATAATTAAAAAGCACATATATCTTGGGCATACTTTGTGCCATCTAAATTAACAACTAGATCATGATGGCGCGCGTTGCCGCGCTCGTCTATTACAGTAATAGATCGCTAGGAATTGACGAAAATATATTTATATTTGAACTCACAGCTTTGTTACCATTCTTCTATGTCACATGAGCTTCGGAAAATCAAACAATATACATAGATGCGGGGAATGAATAATAATACATGGACAATGATTCGAAATATCATGTACCAAAAAATCAACACTCCCTCCGTTTTATATTAGGTTTGTTGAAAGTCCAATTTTGCAGGTATTATGAATTTCAACTTTGGCCAAACATGTTGTGTGGAGTAATATGAAACATGCCATGTAGGTTGCATGTCGTGGAACCTATCATTGCAAAATTGAACCCTTCCCTCATATTTAGACAATTTATACACTAATTTTTTCCCCACACATGGATGTTCAAAGAAAAATCGAGAAACAAGCACTAATAACTAAATAAAATAAGGGTATGTCTCACTTGAATATAGGAAACAAAAGACAAGAAAATTTAGCCTCAGATTTACAATAGAAAAAAATAAGCATGTGAAATGAAACTATATTAAACTGGAAACAGAAAAGTCGGGAGTATGTGTAATACCATCTATTGCGGTGCCATTAACGAACAACCTTCATGTGAGGTAAATCCCAATAAGAATAGTCCCATGGCAAGGATTTGAATAATTAAATTCGAAGGCCCTCGATAACAATCATGCAAAAACACAACATGCTCTTGTTGCCAGATTTGCTTAAGCACTAAACCATACTTGAGACCCAATGCCTTTACAAAAACATCTCTGGAAATTTTTGTTTCGTTGTGCACATGCCAAACTCTGCCACGTGAAAAGGAGTACAGGAAAATAGCTCAACTGAGAGTTTATCCGGAATTATTATTAGGATCCATTCGGAATAGAATACAACAGAACTGGTGGTAATTCTCAGTCTCTAAGCATGTCCATCCTCAAGTCAGCTGCATGTTGTCACCAAATGATAACGTCATGCACATTCTCATTCTAATATTCCAAACCAATCTTCTTACGGCATGTACAATGGGGAGGCAAAGTATTTTTCTTAAACTTCTAAATAAGGGACCGCGTGTTGTACATGATCTTAGCTAAGCCATTATAAACAAGCAGTTCTGAACGCTCACCCTCCAGATTGAAGTCCAAAATAAGGTAATATGCCATGCAAAAACAGTATACAAACTTTCCGACAACATCCTCTCAAGATGTCCATTAGGCACCACCAGATCAACACAACAAATCAGCAAAGCCATCTTCCTGCAGGCAGGGGCGGAGACAAGGGGCGCTAGCAGGGGTCAGACCCCCTAATGGCTCGTACCCCCCAACTTTTTATATCACGTAATACCAGTACACAGTATGAGTGCACGTCCTAACCAGTTTTTAAGGCCGAAGCCCAAATGAGCAACAAAGCAAAACATCCCATGACCGGTACTGTCTAGCAATTGATCATTTGATGGCATATTTTATGCCCGTCCGTCTAACCTCCCTCCTTGATCGATCTAGTACCAAGATCGCTGGGATACCTGCCACCTCCCAGCTTCTCCTGATTGGGAGCCACCGTCCATGGATGACTTTTCTATCCAGCTGATTTGCCGCGAATGCGCCGACTGTGGTGCTAGATCGCCGCTTGTCGCGGATCTCCATCCCCTCTTTTGCGCAACCGGTTTTTTTTGTCTAACAAGATACATAGTATATTTACACTTACAACTAGTCAAATCTAAGCCCCTTTTGTTTGAGTTTGACCATTATCCAGTAATTAGATAGAGCGAGAATAATACTATACTCATTACTTCTTCATGCCAATTGCTTAGATTTTGAATCTTACCTAGCGCCATATTTGAATCAAATAATTGGTAATAGTGGAACTTTATCTGCATATACCTTCGATCTGAATCTAACCGAGTGCCTAATTTTGATCAATTTGTTGGCAATATTAGAACCGACATCTACAACTTTGGAAAATTAGCTTTCTTTTGTAAAAAAATCAACTTATTTATCAATGAAAAGGTTGATGATTTTTTAAATATTAGTATAAGCCAAATTTGTGATAATATGGTGTTATTTTTTCAGATGATATTTTCATACATTGTACTTCCCGGACGATCATCAACGTTTCGCACCCCCCATGTCTAAATCCTGGCTCCGCCCCTGCCTGCAGGTTATTAATCCGATATAAATGATTAAACCAATAATATTAGGTATATTAAAAACCGCTTCCCTTACCTTCACTCGTCTTGATCCACCAGAGACCAAATTTTATTGGCGTCGCAGCACGGGATAGAGGTCGAGGAATAGGCAGCGCCTCCGCCCAAAATAGAAACGAAGAGAGAGAGGCTGCAACACGGGATGGAGTTCGGGGGCAAAGGCGCCGCCGCAAGACGCATCGCCTGGATCATATTTTCGCCTGCCCGCCTTGTCTACCAACCGAATGACTTGCCTTTTCTTATCGATTATGAATCCTATCGATCTGAAACGGAGCGACAGCAGAATAGGCAATTTCATGTCGGTCCACTAATGAGCTTTAGCGCGTTCAAATAGGCCCAATACACCAGAGTGGGCTGATTTGATGCCAAGAGTAGCATCGCTAGGGATTTGCCCAGTTCGGGGTCTAACAAGAATCGTATGACTGAAAACATATGGAGAACGAAATCCGACGGCAAAAAGTTCCTAATTCGTGAGAGAGCTCAGATTTGGCTCAGTTTTAATATCGTTAATAGGGTGTTTATGTCTATTTTAGTATTTTAAACATCTTAACAGAGTATATGAGTGTGTGACAATTGTCTTAATATAGTTCCATAAATTATGGTGTCTAGCATAGTGTAACTAACAAGGAGTTCTAGAGGAATATGAGGTGTCAACAAGCCATTTGTCTTTCAAGTACACTTTCGCATTTTCTAGTTGATATTATTGCTTTTCTTTTCTCGTGGTAAAATAAACTTTCATTAATTCCCTTTTGGGGTTATAAATGTTGAGCAAACATGTGTGGTCCATCAATCATCATGTAAGGTAGTATATGTAACATGTGCACATCGAGTTATTTTCCTCATCAAGTTGAAAAATGCTTACTTCAATACTAAACCGCTTGATACATGTCCGTTGGTTGCACAAAAGAGTCACCCAAATATTATATGATCTCATAAATCAAGCGTACACTTGTTAACATAAGATTAAAGTGACTAAAACAATATATTTCTTGCATACCTAATTAAGGAAGTTTGGATATATCACAACGTCTAGATGTCTACATTTGAAAGTTGTGTGAGTTTGAATGAAATTACTTATGTATGAAGCAAATGGCGGTTCTAGTTTGCACACATATTTTGTTGTTGGTGAATGTGAACTATTCGAGGAATAACAATGTAATTTTTGGATCAACTAGTGGGAAACGACCCTGTTCCATCTTCCACTAAAAATGAGACGACCTGTTCGCAGTAAAGATGATATCTTCCAAGCTCTTTGCTCTTTTTAGAGTACAACTACTAGGCTATCTAAAACTAGCCAAAATACGCAAAATGGGTTTCACAACCCAGCTTAATTTGCAACATCTCCATTTAGTCAGAGATGCAACAATAATACTCGTGTTTTCATTGAATTGTCGGTTTCACAATTAGAACTCGGAATATGAGTAATGATTTCCTTGGGTCCCAAACCTATATAATACTTTACGAACTAATGCTCAACCGAGCAGAGATCCATGGGCAAAGATGGTGCTAGAATGGTGAACAATGGTCAAATGGTGAAGCCATTGCTTCCATCATTCTTCTTACCTGATGGAAGTGTGAAACACGAGGAACACTATACTCCCGTTTTCATAGTGTCACCACAAACGTCACACCTTCCACATAGCCCCGAAGAGCATTTGGGGGAGTGCAAATAGTGAGGCAATGGCCCCAGGGGAGAAAATTCTTCGAGCGCAAATCAGGGGAGAAATCCCGGCCGAATCGAGGTTTGCTGGTTGAATACGACGATGACGTCAACGATGATGTCATCATTTTTCTTTTCTATTTCCGATTTTCTTATATAATACTTCTCTTTTGTTTATATGTCCAAATGACCTCATACAAGTTTCTAAGTTTTGTAAAAATCATATATGTCAAGTAATAGTATTTTTTTGCTTTTTCAACACATTTCAAAATTTGAAATTTGAAAATATGAATAATTTCATAAATAGCTCTTAGTGCCCTTTTAAATAGAAAATTCAAATAAATAGAAAATTGGCTTCATAAAATTCAGTTCCACATGCCACAATATGAGTTTTCAAAGTCTTTTAACACATTTTCATATTAAAATAATTATGAAAATCATTTTATGGTTTTAAAACTTGATATAACATTTGAAATTCCACCCAATTAATTTTGGGCTTATAAAATAATTATTCAACACAAAATATTATGAAGAATGATAAATCTCGTGATTTGAGTGATAAACATTTTGTACTCTTATTAATTTAATCAAAATCATTCTATGAAATAGTGTTTGCTATAAGATATTCTGCAAAGTATTTGTTTACCAACCATCTTCAAAATTTGAAAGTAGATGCTTACTTGGATTTTGGTGACATGGAAAAGTTCTAATATTTATATTCTATATGAATTTTTTTGTGACTTTCTCTTAACAATAAACAAAAGTTTTAATTTTTTGTGATTTTTGATTTTTTCCAAAAATGGGGATGTTATAGAAGGTTGGTCACCAGAAATCCTTGCCTCTAAGCTACAGTTCATGCTTGAGTTTACTTCTAATTTATATTGAACAGTATTACTTATAATAGTATCTGACAAAACTTAAATAGTGTTTTTAATTAATGCAACATTTATCCTATAATTCTAACTACACTTTCACTATTGTATGCAACTATAATAATTTGTCACATGTAATATTGTAACTTGAAGCTCATTGTATATAATTAAATAGTCTATCGGTACAAATACAACAATTTTAAGGAGTTATGTTAGTTTAAAAATAAATTAGTTTGGGGGCATGAATTGAGTTGAATTACATCTAAATCGAAGAAATGATAAGCAATGAAAAACCACATAGATCTTGGGCATAATTTGTGCCATCTAGATTTACCATAGGGTGTTTGTGTATATTTTAGTATTTTAAACATCTTAATAGAGTATATGAGTGTGTGACAATTATCTTAATATAGTTTCATAATAAATTATGGTGTCTAGCATAGTGTAACTAAAAACGAGTTCTAGAGGAATATGAGGTGTCAACAAGTCATTTGTCTTTCAAGTACACTTTCACATTTTCTAGTTGATATTATTGCTTTTCTTTTTTCGTGGTAAAATAAACTTTCATTAATTCCATTTTGGGGTTATATATGTCGATCAAACATGTGTGGTCCATCAATCATCATGTAACGGTAGTTTATGTAACATATGCATATCGAGTTATTTTCCTCATCAAGTGGAAAAATGCTTAGATCAATACTCAATGGTACGATACATGTCCGCTGGTTGCACAAAAGAGTCATCCAAACCGTATATGATCTCTTAAATCAAGAGTATACCTGTTAACATAAGATTAAGTGACCAAGACATGTATTTATTGCGAAAGCAAGTGTACAGTAGTAGTGCCTTTCTCTTGGATTTGTTTCTATTTGTCTTATCGGAAATCGAGTCTTTTTGGATATAGAAAAAACGGTAAAGAGCGAATCCAGGTGACGAAGGGATGAACCCTGGACCTATCGGGTAAGGATACCTGGTCCAAGGCCCAAGATCTAAGCCCAAGAGGAGATGGCGTATATTATCCTAGAAGGCCCAGTTGAAGCCCACCCGCAAGGTCTTGCGGGTCAAGTTAGGAAACTTGTAACCGACTCTAGGTTAGGGTTTGAGTCCCTCCCCCCGGGTACGGTTTGAGACCTGGCCACCTATATAAGGCCAGGAGAACCACCAGGAGGGGGACAAGCAATACCGCACCACCAAGTCTTGAGATCGAGATCATACTCTCGACTTGAGCAACCCCCCATTGTAACCGATCTACTCGTGAATACAGATCGAAAGAAGCAGGAGTAAGAGTTTTACCTCTACGAGGGCCCCGAACCTGGATAAATCGTGCCCCCTGTTTAGCCAACGATTGTCACCAGTGCCCACATGTTCTCCTAATCGAAACCGTATGGGTTCACCCGAGGGACTTGTTGAGATGCAGATTCGACACCAGGGTAGAAGTTACGGCTACTGTTCTCTCATACAAAACAAGGACTCGGGAGAAGCACCTAATTAAGGAAGTTTGGATATCGCAATGTCTAGATATCTACATTTGAAAATTGCTTGAGTTTGAATGACATTATTTATGTATGAAGAAATGGCGGTTCTAGCTCACACACATATTTTGTTCTTACACTACAAGAAATATGTTGATACATGACTCTCAATTTTTGTCTCTAGAAGGTCACGTAGTTTCATTCATGACCCATTTTTGACCAAAAATGAAAAGTCATATACCGAGCGTCTTATTTGATCGTCAATGACTAATTTAATGAAATTTTCATAGACTCTATGACCCAATCAGAGGGGTCATAGCCCTATGACCAATTGATTTGGTCACGTGATATCCTGCTATAGCCACGTCAGATCCTACGTGGCCAATCCTACGTGGCAAAATTATGACCAACTAAGTAGGTCATGGAAGTGATTCAGCCCAATCCATAGCTGCCCTCCATAAGGGCCAGGCCCAACAATTAAGCCCTTTTGCGATTTTTTCCTGCCTAATTGGACCAAGCCGAATTCTATCCTAGGCCTTTTTTCTTATCACGATATGTTAGTTCTGATTTTTGTTTATTTGGACCATGGCATTCTCAGCCTGGTACATTTTGGGCCATGGCCTTTCAATAGTTCAATAGAGCTGGGCCAACTTTCATAGTAGAAACATTTCAGATATTCAGCAGTTATTAAATCAATATGTTCACAGGAAACAACACGTGACAGAAGCACATACAACTTCACTCCCATTCGAGATCGTCTCATTTCATCATACAATAGTTGGCACTTCATCATAACCAGTAAATATCACTTATTATTACATTTCTAGTCTACGGATACAACACACTGGCAAAAACAAAACTGATACATCACAATGGAAAAAAACAAGACTGACTAAGCAGAACACAATGAACTCTCAATCAAGAGATGGCGACGCAGCACATCTCGCACCAGGTACGGCTCCGCAGCCTCCGATTGCAGACATAAATTGGCAAACTGTCAAAGAACAAAGAAAGCTTTATTACAAGAGGATTATCTATGATGTTGAAATGGACCAGTGAAATGCTTCTGGAACAACCTGAGAGCCTGACCCTGCTAGTTTCAAGGTTCTGCACATAAGCCTGAGAAATGGACCAGGCTCTCTGGAGGTCTTGCTCCATCTGTTGGAGCCTGAGCCTGCTAGTTTCGAGGTTCTGCACATAAGCCTGTGAAAAAAGGAAACGACACTCAAAAGGCGGTCTTACAAAGCAGTGATTGAGATAATAATCACTTAATCAGAGTCAAGTTTTTGGATGTGTCTTTCAGGCACCTTTTTCCTCAGCCTGCTCTTCTTTGCAGCCTCCCTGTTCTGCGCTGATCGCCTCTCGGTCTGCAAAACCACATTGTTAGATATTGTTGTCCAGATCAATTAGAAGGGAACAGTAGGCACATTGAACAATAAAACTATGCACCACATCCAGGAACAGTAGGCACAACCATAACTTTGACTGAATTTTAACCAAAGTGTCCAGATCAGTTAGAAGGGAGGTTAAGTGAGGACTTACCTTCAAATTTATAGCAAACAAGACGAGTGACTACGCCTCCTACCAAAGGCTTGGAGAATTGTGCGCCCATCAAAGAGACCATTTTCTGCATTAAAAACGAAAAGGGAACACAGTCCACTGTAAGTCGATATATATAACTAGTGAACCACAAAAATCAAAAAACTGAACTACATTTCTACATCTCAAGTACCACTAAAAATTCCACACAAAATTACGGGTGCTCGGGCATCAGCATAATGACAAGTGAACAGATTATTATCAGGTCTACATATATGATACCATGTGATAGGTACAAAACAAATAGGGACTATCTGCTGCAGAGAAGAAGTAAAGTGAAGTCGTAGGTTTGTACGCTTGGCCAGATGAATTCAACACCAGCAAAAAAAATCACCATCTAAAGCAATCAATCAACTCCTTGAATGCTAGAAATCAGATTGATAACATGTGGATTACATCAGGCTACTGTATTACTGTTCTATAATTAAGTGTGACATGGTTCTTTGGGATTGAGCTGACCCAACAAGAAAGCAAAGAGGAGAAATTTGCACTCACTTCTGAAACATATGTGCTCAGTGTTACATGCTGTAGTAACTTTAACTTAAAGTTGGATACATCACAAATGTGACCAAAACAGGACATGTAAAAGCAATGGCCTCCTTCAACAGATGTGAGGTTCATGAGCACACATGGTTCTAGGGCTAGAGAAGGGAAAGAATCAATCGTCTCCGCATGGCCGTGATCTGCAGAATCAATCGCTTATGAGCAAGATGCATGAATCGAGGATGAGCAGGGAGATATCCATGAATCGAGGATGAGCAGGGAGATATCCATGAATCAAAGAGGAGCAGGGAGAGATCCATGAATCACATACCATTGTGGCGTCGGAGACGTTGCCAGCGGCAGCGCGAAACCCTCCGTGCCGTCCTCCTTGTAAGCCCCTTCCTGTTGTCGGGTAAGGACGAGGTACAATCGATGGAAAAATCCCTGAAGCTGGCAAACTGTAGCAGGAACATACCATCTTAGCATTGGAAGCATCTAGTCATAACTATGCATCTATGAATCAACTCACTTATCAAGAACCATAAAAGGTAAAATAAGAAATTGGTGTAAAAGGCCACTCAACCACATTCACAGCAGTGCAAGCTAGAACACTTTGCTGGGTGCATTCTGTCAATACTTTCTTCATCCTCGAGCTTAAGTACATAACAATACAGATGAGTATAACATGAATCAACAATAATATGAAACTCACATGATTGTCATAGTACAAGAGATGCATAACTACAAACTATGAGTCCCAAATGTAAATCCAGGTGTGTCATCGAGTTCAGAGGTACATGTCGGCCCAATAGAAGTGAACAAAGTAGGGTTACATCGAGTTCAGTGATACATGTTCAGACAGACAGTTGTGTCATACCTAGCATGGTTCCCACACACACAGGTTCAGCCGTACCGGATACAGCGACCGAGAAATAGGAAAAATAATTGGGGCTCCCTGTGCTAATAATCCTAATTCAAGTTGGTTCATTGCTAACATGCTAAAGACATAACAGGTTAGTGCAGCAAAAAAAACCTAGAACATCTTGCGATGGTGGGGATCTCCTACATACTACAGCCATGTGCAACTTGGATTGCCTCGTATGTAAAAAAAAATTGGATTGCCTACAGACTACAGCCATGTGCAACTTGGATTCTGGAACGGTGCCGTCGTGACGGTGAGCTGTGTGTAGACAAACCAAGAGACAGAGAGGGGGAATATGCATGCATGATTTGTAGGTCGTTAGCACCGTGCGTCGCTGTTTCTTGATCGCTAACAGGTATACTCAGGTTAATTAACTCCACAGGAAGAGCAACGATGGGTGTACAGGTTCGATTGCGAGGTGGTACCTATCATGATCTGCTCCCCGCGGATGCAGATCTCCCCGGGTAGGTTCCGGCCGAGGGACGCGCCGGTATCGGGGTCGACGATCTTCAGCCCCGCGTTGCGCACCACCGTGCCGCACGACCCGGGCTTGACCTTGAACGGCTCCTTGGCGAACGCCAGGCCATCGCCAGCACCGGCCCGGCCTCAGTCTCCTGCCACCACGCCCAGCGCTGCAGCAACCTCGGCCGTCCTGGACGGCCGCGTCGTCTTCATCGTCATAGAGGGCCGCGGCCTCGTCGTCGTCATCGCTGTAGTGGATTGATGGGATGATAGGCGGCGGCGCCTCTCTCTCCGATGAGGCTTAGGCAAGATGGCGAGGGAGGCGGCGGTCTTCAGCGTTGTCGATACGGGGGAGCTCGTCGTCGGAGCTTGCCTTCAGCCCGGCCGCAAGCGAGATGGCGAGGAAGGCAGAGGTCTTCGGCGTTGACGGATAGGCCCGGAACCGGGAAGAGGTGTGGTTTGCGACGGAGGCGAGGGCTTGTTCGTGGGGGAGAAGGCGACGATGGACACGATAGGCGTACATGGGGTGGAGCGGCGGCTCGGGGGAACGAGATCTGGGAAGAAAAAAAGGGAGAGGAGCGGCTCAGGGAAGAGGGGATCGAGATCTGGGGGGAGGAGAGGAGCGGCGGCTTGGGTTTCGGAAATATCTGGCGGCCCGAGCTGGTAATTTTAGGTTTGGGCGGGCCACCGAAAATTTCACCTAAAAACTAGAGGGAAAGTGGGTTGCACCCTCTAAAATATAGTTGGATGCCTCTAAATTTTTTGAGTGTGTGATTTAGCCCTAAAACTCCCGTGTCATGCGGTGACAAATGGTTTTTTTTGGAGATGAAATTTCATGCTGGTCACAGATAAAATTGGCGGCCTCACGACCACATCGTGGTGGGAGACGAAGGGAGGGGCTAAGTGGGAGTGGTATTATCGGAGGGCCACGAGCTGGTAACGCTACACAAATGGTTTTTTTTGTGAAGCACATACACAAAATATGACATAAAATTGTACAAATTAAAATTAAAAATCTATTATACCATATTTGGTCTACATATAACCAAATTTCATCCTCTAAAAAGATTCATATACACCTCTTCTGAAAAAGACAAATTTCTGCCGATTCCGCTGAAACCGGGCCAAATTTGAACTACAGTTGACTTGTAGTTTTCTCTTTATTTTTTGAAAAAATCATTTTTAGGTAGCCAAGTACCTATTTCAACATAGATACACCAAGAGTTCATCAAGATTCAACCCCTAGGTACTAACGGCCATGTCCCCCATTTTGACCGTTTCCCAAAACCGGCTTAGAAAATTCCAGAATATTCAGAAAAACTCGAAACGATGCAAGATCTTCGCATGGTGTTATTATATATGTCCTATTATCCACCAAAAATAATAAACTTGGAATACGACAATTTCTTTGAAAATGTGTTCACATAAATGAGCTATCTCCTACGAAGATTCATGGCTTTCGGGCGAAATGACGGATGTTTTGGCCACATCCATGGCATAGTTTGTTTAAATGTGACCATATTCCACACAAAGATACATATTGGTACAACTAACAATGTTCACGAAGAAAGTTTTATTTTTCGTTGAATAAAAATACCATTTTCCCTTTCCGAGGTGTCAAAACCGGGTTTTTTTTGTGAAGCACATACACAAAATATGTTGCAAAAATGTACAAAGTAAAATTCTAAATATTTTATGTCATATTTGATCTACAAATAACAAACTTACTACCTCTCACTAGCTCAAAATACACCTTCTTTGAAAAAGACAAATTTCTACCGATTCAGCTGAAACCGGACCAAATTTGAACTACTCATAGTTTGCTCATGATTTTTTGTAAAAATCATTTTTAGGTACCCAAGTACCTATTTCAACAGAGATACACCAAGAGTTCATCAAGATTCAGCACCTAGGTACTAACGGTCATGCCCCTCGTTTTGACCGTTTCCCGAAACCGGCTTAGAAAATTCCAGAAAACTCAAAAAAACTCGACACGATGCAAGACCTTCGCGTGGTGTTGTTATATATGTCCTAGTATCCACCAAAAATAATAAACTTGGAATACAACAATTTGGTGGAAAATGTGTTCACAGAAATGAGCTATCTCGTACGAAGATTCATGGCTTTCGGGCCAAATGACGGATGTTTTGGCCACATCCATGGCATAGTTTGTTTAAATGTGATCATATTCCACATAAAGATGCATATTGGTACAACTAACAATGTTCACGAAGAAAGTTTTATTTTTCGTTGAATAAAAATACCATTTTCCCTTTCCGGAGTGTCAAAACCGGGTTTTTTTGTGAAGCACATACACAAAATATGTTGCAAAAATGTACAAAGTAAAATTCTAAATATATTATGTCATATTTGATCTACAAATAACAAACTTACTACCTCTCAATAGCTCAAAATACACCTCCTTTGAAAAAGACAAATTTCTGCCGATTCAGGTGAAACCGGGCCAAATTTGAACTACAGGTGCCTCATAGTTTGCTCATGATTTTTTGTAAAAATCATTTTTAGATACCCAAGTACCTATTTCAATAGAGATACACCAAGAGTTCATCAAGATTCAGCACCTAGGTACTAACGGTCATGCCCCCCGTTTTGACCATTTCCTGAAATCGGCTTAGAAAATTCCAGAAAATTCAAAAAAACTCGAAACGATGCAAGACCTTCGTGTGGTGTTATTATATATGTCCTAGTGTCCACCAAAAATCATAAACTTGGAATACGACAATTTGGTTGAAAAAGTGTTCACGGAAATGAGCTATCTCGTACGAAGATTCATGGCTTTCGGGCCAAATGACGGATGTTATGGCCACATCCATGGCATAGTTTGTTTAAACATGTACATATTCCACACAAAGCTGCATGTTGGAACAACTAACAAAGTTCACGAAGAAAGTTTTATTTTTCGTTGAATAAAAACACCATTTTCCATTCCCGGAGTGTCAAAACCGGGTTTTTCTGTGAAGCACATACACAAAATATGTTGCAAAAATATACAAAGTAAAATTCTAAATATATTATGTCATATTTGATCTACAAATAAAAAATTTACTACCTCTCAATAGCTCAAAATACACCTCTTTCGAAAAAGACAAATTTTAGCCGATTTCGGTGAAACCGGGCCAAATTTGAACTACAGGTGCCTCGTCGTTTTCTCTTTATTTTTTGAAAAAATCATTTTTAGGTACCCAAGTACCTATTTCAACATAGATATACCAATAGTTCATCAAGATTCAACCCCTAGGTACTAACGGTCATGTCCCCCATTTTGACCGTATTTTGAAACCGGCTTAGAAAATTCCAGAAAATTCAAAAAAACTCGAAACTATGGAAGACCTTCGCGTGGTGTTATTGTATATGTAATAGTATCCACCAAAAATAATAAACTTGGAATACGAAAATTGGGTTGAAAAAGTGTTCACAAAAATGAGCTATCTCCTACGAAGATTCATGGCTTTCGGGCCAAATGACGGATGTTATGGCCACATCCATGACATAGTTTGTTTAAACATGTCCATATTCCACACAAATATGCATGTTGGAACAACTAACAAAGTTCACGAAGAAAGTTTTATTTTTCGTTGAATAAAAACACCATTTTCCATTCCCAGAGTGTGCAACTGGTTTTTTTTTGTGAAGCACATACACAAAATATGTTGCAAAAATGTACAAAGTAAAATTCTAAATATATTATGTCATATTTGATCTACAAATAACAAATTTACTACCTCTCAATAGCTCAAAATACACCTCTTTCGAAAAAGACAAATTTCAGCCGATTTCGCTGAAACCGGGCCAAATTTGAACTACAGGTGCCTCGTAGTTTTCTCTTTATTTTTTGAAAAAATAATTTTTAGGTACCCAAGTACCTATTTCAACATAGATACACCAAGAGTTCATCAAGATTCAACCCCTAGGTACTAACGGTCATGTCCCCCATTTTGACCGTATTTTGAAATCGACACACGAAATTGAAAACTTTTGTACGCACCGATGCAGTGCAAACCATGTATGTACTTTTATCGTGTTCATAGAAGTAGAGCCCTCAAATATGGTTAATTTTTTTTAAGAGGAGAAGTTGCAATTCTAAGTATCGTTGGAAAATAAATCAAATTTTTATAATGGCTTAGTTCATTCGTCTAAACATTCTGAATTTAAATTATTCAAATATATATTAGTTTATTGAAAATTAGTAGATTACATTTTTATGAACATTTTGACATATTATTT
Source organism: Alopecurus myosuroides (assembly GCA_028641055.1). Classification (NCBI taxonomy): domain Eukaryota; kingdom Viridiplantae; phylum Streptophyta; class Magnoliopsida; order Poales; family Poaceae; genus Alopecurus; species Alopecurus myosuroides. The sequence goes on from CM054060.1 coordinate 29,193,558, forward strand.
ATAATTTTTCGAGTTACAAGGAATATTGTATGAATTTCCAAATTTTTAATCAATTTCTGCCATTTTCTGTAATTTCTGCCATATTATTTAAACCTTTTTTCACATGGGCCACCTTAGCCATACCCACTGACTGGGTGGGCCAGCAGGGACACAGGACATCCAGACAGCTATATGGACCGTTGGCCCATTCGGCGTAAAAAACGAGACAGAGGCCTCACAGATTCGTGGCCCAAGCCAATCGAAGGAAATTATGATTATAAACGCAAAGCGCGGTTCCATATCAGCAACCGTGTGGTGGCCCGGTGGTAATGCCATCGCTGGGTGTGGGCGAGGTTGTGGGTTCAAGCCCCCATCGCCTCCTTATTATGCAGTTTTCTGCTTATATTTCTCATAGGCATAGGGGAACATGTGTATAAATTGCGTTGCTCTCAATATGTATCATGAATGGATCTTGGACTTGGTGGTTACGGAGTGCGCTGCTCTCGTGGGAGAGCAGGGTTCGATCCCTGGGTGTCCCCCTATTTTATTTATTTTCCACATTATTTCATCCGGATGGACAGTGCCTCCCTGACAGGTGTGGAGCCTACCTGGTCACTTGTGGGTCCCGCACGAGGTTGAAATTAACAAATGTGCATGACACATAGTCAAAATTGACACGTGAACATGACACGTAGACAAAAAATGACACGTGAACATGACACGTAGGCAAAATTGACACGTGGATATGACATGTTGGCAAAAATCACAATCAACAAACGCATGACCAATTAATTTGGTCTTAGTTAAGAAAAAAATGGGTCATACACCAAGTATCATGTGCTATGACCATCTTGTTAAAGAAAATCATGACTTTTTTGGCAAAAAAGTCATGTGTTTAGTCCCTCCCAAACATGTCATGACCAACAGATTAAAAATGGTCATGGATCTATGACTAATTCATCCACAGTCATTAAAAAAGGGTCATGTATCAACATATTTCTTGTAGTGTTAGTGAATGTGAACTATTTGAGGAATAACAATGTTATTTGTAGAGCAACAGGTGGGAAACGACCCCGTTCCATCTTCCACTAAAAATGAGACGATCTGTTCGGAGCAACGACAATATCTTCCAAGCTCTTTGCTCTTTTTATAGTATAGCTAGTAGGCTCTCTAAAACTAGCCGAAATATGCAAAATGGGTTTCACAACCCAGCTTAATTTGCAACATCTCCATTTAGTCAGAGATGTAAATAATACTCGTGTTTTCATTGAATTGTCGGTTTCACAATTATAACATGGAATATGAGTAATGATTTCCTTGGGTTCCAAACCTATATAAGACTTTAAGAACTATTGCCCAATCGGGCAGAGATTCATGGGCAAAGATGGTGCTAGAATGGTGAACAATGGTCAAATGGTAAGGCCATTGCTTCCATCATTCTTCTTATCTGATGGAAGTGTGAGACACGAGGAACACTAAGGTCCGCCAATGACCACACTCATGTGTGCTACACAACGCTAGTACACAAGCTAAGATCTACAAGCTACAAATACTCACACATTTTTAGACTATTATAGATGTGGCACGAACATGCACAGACAAAGTAAACTGAAGTTTTATTCTGTGAGACACCCAAATATTCGCTCCATCAGAGAGTCAACCCGTGGGTGGGAAGGCTAGCCACCGCCAAGCCTCGCCTCTAAGATACAATTCTGCCTTGAGTTACTTCTAATTTATATTAAACCTTATTACTTATAATAGTATCTCACAAAACTTAAATAGTGTTTTTAATTAATGCAACACTTATCTTATAATTCGAACTACACTTTCACTATTGTATCGAACAATAATAATTTGTCATGTGTAATATTGTAACTTGAAGCTCATTGTACACAATTCAATAGTCTATCGGTACAATACAACAATTTTAAGGAGCTATGTTATTTTTGTAAAAAAATAGTTTATGGACATGGTTTGAGATCTATTACATCTAAATCAAAGAAATAATAGATAATGAAAAAGCACATATATCTTGGGCATACTTTGTGCCATCTAGATTAACTATAGGGTGCTTCTGTCTATTTTAGTATTTTAAACATCTTAATATAGTATATGAGTGTGTGACAATTGCCTTAATATAGTTCCATAAATTATGGTGTCTAGCATAGTGTAACTAACAAGGAGTTCTAGAGGAATATGAGGTGTCAACAAGTCATTTGTCTTTCAAGTACACTTTCGCATTTTCTAGTTGATATTATTGCTTTTCTTTTTCGTGGTAAAATAAATTTTCATTAATTCCCTTTTGGGATTATAAATGCTGAGAAAACATGTGTGCTCCATCAATCATCAGGTAAGGTAGTATATGTAACATGTGCACATCGAGTTATTTTCCTCATCAAGTGGAAAAATGCTTACGTCAATACTAAACCCGTTTGATACATGTCCGTTGGTTGCGCAAAAGAGTCACCCAAACATTATATGATCTCATAAATCAAGCGTACACTTGTTAACATAAGATTAAAGTGACTAAAACAATATATTTCTTGCATACCTAATCAAAGAAGTTTGGATATATCACAACGTCTAGATGTCTACATTTGAAAATTGTGCGAGTTTGAATGAAATTATTTATGTATGAAGCAAATAGCGGTTCTAGTTTGCACACATATTTTATTGTTGGTCAATGTGAACTATTCGAGGAATAACAATGTTATTTTTAGAGCAACCGGTGGGAAACGACCCCGTTCCATCTTCCACTAAAAATGAGACGATCTGCTCGCAGTAACGACAATGTCTTCCAAGCTCTTTGCCCTTTTTAGAGTATAGCTACTAGGGTCTCTAAAACTAGCCAAAAAACGCAAAATGGGTTTCACAACCCAGCTTAATTTGCAACATCTCCACTTAGTTAGAGATGTAATAATAATACTCGTGTTTTCATTGAATTGCGGTTCCACAATTAGAACTCGGAATATGAGTAATGATTTCCTTGGGTTCCAAACCTATATAAGACTTTACGAAGTAATGCTCAACCGACCGGAGATCCATGGGCAAAGATGGTGCTAGAATGGTGAAAAGTGTTCAAATTGTGAGGCCATTTCTTCCATCATTCTTCTTATCTCATGGAAGTGTGAAACACGAGGAACACTATACTCCCGTTTTCATAGTGTCACCACAAACGTCACACCGTCCACACAGTCTCGAAGAGCAGTTGGGGGTAAGCATTTGAGTGCAAATAGTGAGGCCATCGCTTCGTTCATTCTTCTTATCTCATCGAACCGTGAAACACGAGGAGCACTCCCATTTCCCGCGGCGTCACCAGAAACGTCACACCTTCCATCGGAGTCTCGAAGACCACGAGTGGCGGCCATAATTCAATCGGTGGATCAGATGGGATAAGCATTCAAGCGCAATTATGTCTTTGAAGAGAGTACCTCGGTCGTAACGGACCCACGGCCTTCCTCAACCGTTTCCGCAAAAACATACTTTCCAATTAATGAGATGAGATAAGTTTCGCGCCGACGCGCTTGAAGACGCAACATTTTCACTATGTATATAACAACGTATAAACATGTCCTAGACAAAGGTAAAATTATACACACACGTAGGCACGCAAAAAATAAATAAATCCTAAGCTAGCTAGGAGGCATCAACCATGTGTGCACATATTATAGGAGCTAGGACCACGGAGCTCCCGCAAATAGCAATCCCCGTTCCCGTAGTAGCCTAGACATCTGACATCCTGTATCTATACTTGTTCTAGGTAGATACCCTTTTTGTACCGCACACCGCCTACCATATACATTTTCTGTGTGGTAGGTGAGCTTTAAACAAACAGAGGAACTTTACGGCCGCATGCGTATGCGTATGCCATCACCGGCACACAAACGCGGACCTTTTTTTATACTGTACTTGAGCAAGAGTACTTTAATTCAGAATAATAATAATACGTACACGAAATCGTAAAACGTGATCCTGCTAGTACGAGGCCAAAAAAGTCCAGGCAGCATTCATGGCTGCCCCTGCCTGCTCTGGCGTGGACGCAAGCACAAACAAAACCGACCGAGAAAAAACCCGAAGCCGTCAGTGGAGACGCAGCGGGGGCGACAGCGGGGCGGGCCGCAGAGGAACCCGGACGGACATCGTCACTGCGAAAGCTCACCACCCCTCACCGCGTCCGTCCGTCCTTTCGCGGATCCCCCGGCGCGCAGCGGACACCGCGCGGCTCCAGTGGCTCGCCTCGCGCCATCATTTCCTCGCGCCGGATTGGCGGGACGCCGTGGCTGGTGTTCGGGCGGGCGCACGGGAAGGACCATGGTAATCCGGACCTCATCGAGTGCTCCAATCCCCACGCCTCATACCCGACCCTGCCGCTCCGGGTCCGAGCCTACGCGGACGGAATCGCCTCGCCGTCCTTGTTTTATCCGCTTATTATTGTGAACGCACGCCTGTGGAGCGGCTTGAGTGGAAATGATTTTTTAGACTCTTAATGAAAGAATAGTCCTGTCGCAATACGTAAATTGATTCAATAGTAAACAAAAGGCATATTCTATCATGTCAAACATTGCAGCTTGTGATCGCAATATCGAGTTTCGCATGGCAATCATTTTGGAGTAATACTACCTCTGATAGTATAAAAGTATTTTGGCAGGCCAGGACTAGTCTACCAAAACATTTTCATATTTTAGAGCAGGGCAATATCTTTTAGAGCATGTCTAACAGGACCCTTAAAATTTCGCCCCCTAAATCGCGTGTAGGGGGCCCTGTACAGGAAATCTAGGAAATCCGTGCTAAGATTTAGAAGTTCGTCTAGCAGTCCCCCTATCTCCGCCCCGTATGTTTGAATTCGAACTACGCGGGAGAGAAGATAAACTCGATTTCATTCATCAGAAGATCACCATTGCTACATGAACTGCTCGAACATGAACTCCTAACCTAATCTAGTCTAGGAAGACGACGGGGCCCTCCGCCTCCATCGCCTTGAACTGCTCGACGTCGGCGACGGCCTTCGCCTCCTCCTCCGCTTCCGCCCGCGCCGCGGCCTCTGCTCCCTGCAACGGAATGTTTGCAGTGGAGCCGCCACGCCTCCTCGAGCGTCTCCGGCTCGCGGCGGCGCTTGGAGCGGGCGGTGGAGGAGCCGGAAGCGTCGGGGGAGCTCATCGCGGTGGAGGCGGATGGAATGCGGCGGCGGCGCGCGCGTAATTTCTCGCCGGAGCTGCGGCGGCGCGCGGCGGAGCTAGGGTTGCGGGTGGGGGGTTGGACCCCGACCCCAACCCTCACCCACTATAAGTACGGGGCGGAGGGGGCGGTGGAGCAGGCCCCGTATAATTTTTGTAAGGGCCAGGCCGCATATGGGGCGTGCTAGAAGGCCGTTTTGGCCCGCACCCCGTATGCCGCCGGAATTTTACGGGGCGCTCGCGTGATACGGGGCCTGTTAGACATGCTCTTAGCATCCCACTTGCATTCTACTAATATACTAGAGAATTTACATTTGCCCACAGGTACCTCTTGAAAAAAATAAATATAGTTTCCTTAGTGTGCATTATTATAAAATTATTATTGGTGCACACATCGGTTTGGTGCCTTTCAAATTAGCCTTGACCTGTATTGTCATATTCAACTACGCACTTCCTCCACTAGCAGCAGAGTTGTTAAAATAGTGGTTTCCTGCGGCGCGGGTGTGCAAAAAATTCCGGCGGCCTGCCTGTCATCCGAACCTTCCTGAACCGGCGCCCGGCTCACGATTCCGAGCCAGACGCAAACCCCCACCCCACCACACCTCATCCCTCCGCCTGCTCCCTCCCCCTCCCCTCCCCTCCCCTCCCGCTGTCCCATCACCTCTTCTCTTCTCTCGAGGCGGTGCTAGCTGCAGCCAGCCACGAGCTACAGCTCGCTCGCTCGCACTGGGGGCAAGCACCCACGCCCGCGCCTACGCACCGCCCGCCCGCCCCAATTCGGCGCGCCTCCCAGCACGCCGCTGCCGCGCGCGGCCGATCGAGCATTGGATCCCTCCCCGGCTCGCCGGCACTTCCCGGTGACACCCCCTCCGCGGGACTCTCGCACCCCCGAGCCGCGGGATCGCCCCCAACCGGTAATGTGGCCCCTGATCCCTCCGCTCCCCGCGAATTCGACCTCGATTCGCCCCGTTCCGCCGCTAATTTCTGCTGTCTTTTTTTGCTTGCGTGGCTGCAGAATGGCGCAGAGCAATTGGGAAGCGGATAAGATGTGAGCTGCGCGCTACCCTCGATGTGTTTTTCAGGATGGTGTTGTTTTTGTGTGATTTTTTGTTGCTCTGTTTCGGCTAATTCTCCGGTGGGGGTGCAGGCTCGATGTGTATATCTACGACTACTTGCTCAAGAGGAACCTGCAGACCACCGCCAAGGCGTTCATGGCGGAGGGGAAGGTCGCCGCCGATCCAGTTGGTGAGTGTCCCTCTCCCCGCTGCCCCGTCTCTGTCTGATTCCTTTCCAACGCTCCAGTTGGTTTCAGAGGAGTGAGTGCATTAGGTAGGGAGGGGCGGGAATTCGCAGTGTGAAGTGGTTGGCAGTGTTGGGGAGCTTAGGTTGCTCTCAGAAGTCGATTATTGCGCTCAATGGATGGTTCACGCTAATTAGGGCTGGGAACTCGTAACCCTAATCGACCTTGCTGGCGGTTTTCACGCCAAATCGGAGCAGAGACTCCAAGCCTTGAAGACGATTTCGTGGAAATTCGGGCAAAATTCCGCACATATGTTGGGGGTTCCGAGTGGATTATGACAGTTCAAGCTAAAGTAAGGTGGAAATTTTCAAATTCGAAGTGGGGTTTAAGAGGTTCATGGTTAAGTTGGGCGCGTAGCTTCCGCTGGAGCCATCCTCCAAACTATGAGCGTGATATTGAAGGCGCGTTCGTGCTTTGGACTGTTCATATTCATGCTTGTACTCATCTTATTTTACCAGGGCTTCAATTTATTATACCCACGTTCCATGGCGTTACTTACTTATTTATGTCAATCTGGTTTGTAGTTTGTTTGTAGTATTTCAGTTAAACCTTAATAAATTTTGTGTTCTCAAATGAAATGTTACCTTGACTGTTACTGTTAGCGTCTTTAGTTGTCAAGCACTTGGTGATATTATATAAGTGTGTCGCGGAAATAAATCACAAGGGCAGTAAGTTCGTCGTTGTTTGAGCAGTAATAATAAAAGTTTTCCTAAAGGAGCCGATCTACCATAACATGGCTACTGGCACATACACCCATTTGGAAAGAAAACTAGAGCGGAAAACGGTGCCAATTTAATTTTGTGCGTTGCCTCATGCATGGTAAAATTAGTAACATGAGCAAACTGGACAGGCACACATATGCCATACATGGGTGTTAAATCATATCCTTACAAAATGGTGTGAAACAGAACAATTGCCATTCTAGTTCCAAATAAACTACTTCCTTACTACATTTATATATATGTTATAAAGGGCTAACTAGTAGTACCTTGTGCGCCCTCCCCAACACCTATGCAAGTGCTTTTGTTGGAATCGACTCTTGTCTAAAATCTGAACTGGCCGAATTGCCTGATGAATTGAACATATGGATTCGAAGAACATACATGTGTATTAGCTCTATCTGTTATACAATTGTAAATTTATAGTAGTATCCGATAAGTATAAAGTATACATATATAATCTGGCCCCACCAAAATAAGCAGTGGCTGGCATTTTTCCAGTTCAATAAATTGGTGAATCTTTTTTTTCCCTGTTGGATTATTTTGATAACTTTAAGTCTCATAAAGAGATAAAATTCAAGACTAATAGCACCTAAAGCAGGTGGCATTGTGTGTTAAGACTTAGTTGAAGGAATTAACAAGAGATGGCAGGACAGACAGTATGCTAGATTCCAGGTATCATCATGTGTTAAGATCGTTAGGCTTTGACAGCAAGGTCGTCGCAGTAGACAAAAGTTGGTGATGAGCAGATATGTAGATTGCCCCCATGTTATTGCACGGTGTGGTCTATTATAACACATAGAAATTTCTGTTCATCTATTGTTGGCAACTGTATATTATTATAAATTTACAGTAGGCGCATAGAAGATTCACCCAAGTATCACCATGGTAAAATTTGACTTGTCATGCAGCAATTGATGCTCCTGGTGGGTTTCTCTTTGAGTGGTGGTCTGTCTTTTGGGACATATTTATTGCAAGGACCAATGAGAAGCATTCTGAGGTTGCAGCAGCGTACCTAGAGGTAGATTGGAATCTCTGAATCACTTAGTCGTTCACCATTTATGTGCTTAACTATTCATATTTTGATAGCACATTCTGGCCCAATCTATATTTCTTTGCATACAGGCACAGCAAATAAAAGCAAGAGAGCACCAGCAGCAGATGCAGATGCAACAATTGCAACTCATCCAACAAAGGCATGTTCAAATGCAGCGGACTAATTCAGGCCACCTTAACGGACCAATAAATGGCTTAAACTCCGATGGAATTCTGGGGCCATCGACAGCTAGTGTTCTGGCTGCCAAGATGTACGAAGAGCGCTTTAAGCACCCTCATTCAATGGACTCCGAGGGATCACAGCTTATTGATGCCAGCAGGATGGCTCTTCTTAAGTCAGCAGCAACAAACCATACAGGGTGATCCTCCAGATCTCAACCCCACATTTTGATAGATTTTTGAAAAGGAGAAGTTGGATTAAATATCAGAGTGTTACTGCTATTCTCACAAATAATTTTGTTGTCAAAATAGGCAATTAGGTCCTGGAACTCCTGGAAATGTATCTACTACACTGCAACAGATTCAGGCTCGGAATCAGCAATCAATTGTGGGTTATAGCATCCCTTGTCGTGTTATTTCAGTTCACAGCTTCTTCCAGTCCATTTACTAAATGAATACACTGATTCCTAACAGGATATTAAGAGTGAAGGTAACATGGGTGTAGCCCAAAGATCTATGCCCATGGATCCATCGTCCTTATATGGACAAGGAATAATGCAGCAAAAACCTGGATTAGGTGGTGCAGGTAGCTTTCCTCTATGTTCTAATTTCCATTTTAGTGTCAAAACAATTGGCAAGAAATGCATCACCGTGTCGAACTTCCTGTCATAGAAACCGAAGTTCTGGATGACATCTTGTGCATTTTTTATGCTTCAAAGGTGTATTAATTGCATTGCTTGATAGTGGATGGATTTCCAATTATTCTCTTAACTTATGTTTGATCTTTGTATAGCTTATGACTAATTAAAGTTGTGCAATAGCAGTATAATGTTGGAAGCTAATGAACTGGAAGCCATGCCAAATTTGTCTTTCTGTTTTTTTTTGTTTGGTTGTAATGGGACCATCTCTTTGGATATAAGATGAGATATTCATAATCAAATTCAGGAGGAAAATTATCCTTCTCTTGTTTTGTTCATCCTTCTTTCGTGGTGAAATGTTTTTTCTTGTCAACAGGGCTGAACCAAGGAGTGAGTGGTCTTCCTTTGAAGGGCTGGCCATTAACTGTAAGCTCCACATTTATGTATTGCGGTGCCATATTTGTTCTGTTCTGGAATCTAATAACCATCTTACAGGGAATAGACCAACTTCGACCAAATTTAGGTGCTCAAATGCAGAAGCCATTTCTTTCAACACAGTCACAGTTCCAACTTATGTCACCCCAACAGCAACAGCAACTCTTAGCACAGGCTCAAGTACAAGGGGGCCTTAACAACTCAACTCATTATGGGGATATGGATCCCCGCAGATTTACAAATCTAACCAGGGGTGGCGTGAATGGTAAAGACGGACAACCTGGCGGGACTGATGGCTGCATTAGTTCTCCAATGCAATCCAGTTCACCAAAAATTAGATCTGACCAAGAATATCTAATGAAGGTTCGTTTATTTTGGAAGTGTGCATCCCTTGCATGGAGTTTGATCTTAAGATCTTTTTTATTTTCCTCGAGATTGTTGGAATCTAACTGTAGCTGAAAGTTATCCAGATGCAGCAAACATCTTCTCAGCAACCACAGGAACAACTTCAGCAGCAGCAACAGCAGCAGCAGAACCAGCAACAGCAGCAGCAGCAGCAAATGCAACAGGTATTGGCAGTTCGCCCAGTCTCTGGGATTTATCTTCTATTCTTGAAAGAAATTCACAAGCAAATTTGCATGTACAAAGTTCAAAATTTACATCAGGGATATATATCTTCTATATTTTTTGAATGTATTCGTGTGCTAATTTACTCCTACGTAGTTAAAACTGTATACCTGTCTAGAAAAACAAAGCCTTTCTCCTCTACTGTTCTGTCAACAATTGTATGAGTTTATCTGAAATAGAGTACACAATATGAATTATGATGTTTAGCAGTAAAAGCCAGAAAAAGACACCATGGTACAGTATTTGTTTCATTCCATTCGTTTCTTTGGGAACATTTTCTTGAACTGATGCCCGGAGGGGGTAGAACCACAAAAGAATCTATTGACTTGGTTATTCTATTTAGACAATTCCATGTATCCAACCCCATGACATTAACGGTTTCAAATGTCATGTTTACTTTTTTTTTTCCTGTTTTTTTGCACACGTTTGTGATGGTGCGGGAGATGGTTTAGTGACAAGTTATCTTTTTTATTTTTTTCCTCTTTTATCAAACTATTTAAAATTAATTGGTGACTAGTCGACAACCCAAGTGTCCAACTCCATATCTTTACATGTACCTGTCAACAAGTTGTTGACCTCTGATTTATTTTCCATTTTTGGTTCTATTTCATTTGTTTGAACTAATTTATGCAGACTAATGGACTGATTTTCCAGAAAAAGTATTTGTAAATGTATGCTTAACTTGAAAATCGCTTCTTTGTGATCTACTTGTGGTTATCTTATATCTGCTCGTTGTATTTCTAACTATATGTAATTGCTGGTCTCCAGAACAACAGAAAAAGAAAGCAAGCTACATCTTCAGGCCCAGCAAATAGTACTGGAACAGGAAATACGGTGGGCCCTTCAGCCAACTCTCCACCATCAACTCCATCAACACATACACCTGAAGGACTTGGAATGGCTGGCAATATGCGCCTTCCAAAAAATGTAATGATGTATGGTGCGGATGGAGCTGGACTCGCATCCTCTTCAAATCAAATGGTAGCTCATTTACCTTTTCCATCTAATATGTTTTTCTGGATATATCTAATGATTATCCTATGTCAGAAAAATATGTAAGGTCTTTGTTGTTTCTAACAGGATGATCTTGAACCTTTTGGTGATGTTGGCTCATTGGATGATAATGTGGAATCTTTTTTGTCCAATGATGATGGAGATGCAAGGGATATTTTTGCTGCACTTAAAAGAAGCCCCACAGAGCCTAACCCGGCAGCTTCAAAAGGTTATATTTCTGATGTTTTAAGGCTCTGTTTGAAGGCTTGGTTTTCGTACGACCAAAGTATTCTAAAACCATGGTAGAACCAAAGTATTCTGAAACCATGGTAGAACCAAAGTATTCTGAAACCATGGTAAAACCAAAGTATTCTGAAATCATGGTATTTCAGCTCCGGGAATGGAATACTACAGTTTTGGAAAAAAGAGGTCCATACCTCTGTTTTTGGAATACCACGGCTTCAAAACTGTGGTATTAAATTGTAGCCAAACAACTCGAAGTATTTCAAACCATATCATTCTCAGAAAACGTCGGATCTTACACATGCATAGAAAAAACACTGTTGCCAAACTGGTTCAAGTATTTTTTTTCTAACATTGTATGGCACACCCTTTTTATGTAGGCTTTACCTTCAGTGAGGTTAATTGTTGGCGAACAAGCAACAGCAAGATAGTCTGCTGCAACTTCTCTTATGAAGGCAAGATCTTGGCTAGTGCTGGACATGAAAAGAAGGTACACGTAATTGCCGTACTATGATGAACCTTTTCCTATTAAGACTGGAACGCTTTCGCACCTTTGGTATTTATGAGCATGGTCCCTTGATTTTTGTTCCTCCCAGGCTGTACTTTGGAACATGGACACTTTCCAGACACAGTATTTACCAGAAGAGCATGCCGCTATCATCACTGATGTCCGTTTCAGACCTGTCTCTTCACAGCTGGCAACATCATCTTTTGACAGAACAATTAAACTATGGAATGCTGCAGATGTAAGTTATGCTTGTCAGTTTATGTCTGCCAGTAAAAACAATATCTGTTAAAAATAAGACTGAGATTTCTAGAAGTTCAGAAAATTTTGTTGGAATTTTGGGATTCCAACTTGAATGGTTTTCTGATTATTTTGGTATATGAATGGAACTGAACCACATTGGTATCTATTGAATGCATCTAGCCTAGTGGCAAGACCCCACACACACAACCAGCAGATGCCGTGTTCGACTCCCATGCAAGGCATTTCTGTTTTCACGCTCTTAAACTGTGAGATAACAAGTTCAATAAAAAAAAATACTCCCTCCGTCCACTTTTATAAGGCACACTTCTTACTATTAAATTGTTAAGAAGTGTGCCTTATAAAAGTGGACGGAGGGAGAAAAACTTGCTGGGAAAATACAGGAAACAAGCTTTGCCACCAGGCTAGCTCATGTGTTGGCGTAGTTCATATTTTACTTATTTAGCAACCATTCAAGAAACTGGAAAAAGTTCTTACTGCTGAAATCTGATTTCCAGTGAGTTTAGCCAAAATTTGCCCCCTCCAGGCTAGCTCATGTGTTGGCAATGGCATAGTTCATATTTTTTCTATTTTAGCAACCATTGAAAAACCTGGGAAAAGTGTTTTCCAGTTTAACTTTCTTACTGCTGAAACCTGATTTGCAGTGAGTTTAGCCAAAATTTGCCAAATATGGTACAAACTGGTATGTGCTACTAGTGACAAACTATTGCGGAGGGGGCGATTTTGTTGTGCTTCACTGCCTCCTATAGCAACATATGCTCACGCTCTTCGTGTCACAGTACATGTTAACATTTATCCATATTATTCATGACTCAGATTATAATATGATGGCTGATCATTGTAAAAATAAATTAGAGGCAAATATAGATGTTCTATTAGGAATATCAGAGTTAGCATGTCCACTCTGTTGTGATTGTTTAATTGTACCACCATGAGATACCTGAGTTCAGAACTGGCTGTATGTGTGCTTTGCACTGCCTGCATTTTGAATATAGCTTGACACCTAATTTTCTTGTTTGGCAGCCTGGATACTCTCAGCATACATTCGCTGGGCATAATTTCCAGGTCACATCACTAGATTTTCATCCAAAGAAGACAGACCTTTTGTGCTCTTGCGATAGCAATGGCGAAATCCGATACTGGAATGTGACTCAACTTACCTGTGTGCGTGTTATAAAGGTTAGTACTCTTCTTCATGGCCCCTTCATATCTTCTTAATAACTTACCTAATGAACAGAAAATTATATGATTGAATAATATGTCATTTCTTTATCCTGACTACTTTTCTCGGACAGGGCGGTACTGCTCAAGTTCGTTTTCAACCCAACACCGGACAGTATCTCGCAGCTGCTTCTGAAAATGTCGTTTCTATATTTGATGTTGAGACACACACCAAAAAGTATACCCTGCAGGTTTGTTGTTATTTCTGGTTTCATTTCTTTCATGGATAAGTTATTTTGGAATCTTTTCTTCTGTTATTGTCTCTGCACATGTTGAGAGATTTTTGTACCGCAGTTGTGCTTGTAATCAGTCTGATTGGGCATTGAAACTGAAGCATTTGATTTTAATCTCAGGGCCATAATGCTGACGTGCAGTCAGTGTGCTGGGACAACACTGGGGAGTACATTGCGTCCGTAAGCCAGGATCTAGTTAAAGTCTGGTCAGTGTCTTCAGGAGAGTGTATTCATGAGGTCAGCTCAAATGGAAATAAGTTCCATTCTTGTGTATTCCACCCAAGTTATACCAATCTCTTGGTGATTGGAGGCTACCAGGTACTACTTGCTCTTCCATTGAGTTTTAAAGGCCTTAAACTCATCTTTGTTTAGTAACTTTTGTTTCTCTGCTGACAAGAAATTATTTCTAATTTGTAAACATACATATAATTAAGAATTTCCTATTTAACTATCATATGCTAGCAGAGGCTATCTTTGATATGTTTTGTAATGTCCGGGTCTTAGACTCCCCTGTTTACAGCAACTCTGACACGACTGTTGTGTGTTGCCTACTTGCTATAAATTTCTCATTGACATTTCCACCTTTCCAGTCTTTGGAGCTATGGAACATGGTAAAGAACCAGAGCATGACGGTACAGGCTCACGAAGGTCTTATTGCGGCGTTGGCACAATCACCTGCAACCGGGATGGTGGCTTCCGCGAGCCATGACAATTCTGTCAAGTTGTGGAAGTAACGGTAACAATAAGCAGCGATGCTGCCTAGATAGTTTCTTTTTTCTTCTCCAGATAATTGACGTTTCTCCAGCCGGGACATAGAATGAGTTGAGCTCGGCATTGTGTTGTACTCCCAAGGCAAATAAGGAAGAGTGTAGCTGGTGGTTGCCGCCTGTTGCGGCTGAGCTGTTTAGTGCAGATTGCGGTGAGTTTGCGGAAGGAACTGTACTTTATCTACATAGGCGTGTGTAGCCCGAAAGGAACAAAGAAAAAAAAAAGGCCTAAAGTTGCCTCCCCTATTCCATCTTAGTAGTACTTTTCAGATGTAAAATGTAACATTTCGGTGCAGTTGGCACTGACGGTTGTGTAATCGCCGAGACCTGCGAGCGACATATAGAGTAAGTTAGTTCTAAATTGTTCCTGTTGACTTCGTATTTGATCTGGGTAAGTGGGTACCTCTGATGTTAGCAACACTTGCAGTGCATACTTCGAACTTTCATTTAGGTTTTGCTGTCTCGAGATCCATCATAGTACAGTAGCACACAGCTCTGAAATGTCATGTTGATCATCAATCTAGTTTGGATGCTTCGTGAGCCTCGCATAGGGCAGCAAAGTGGAATTTTGTGTTTGACAATAACTCGTTCAAATAAAATGCATCTTCAACCAATCTCAATGCTAATTGATGACGAGTTTAATATGGTTAAAGGCTGTTGGACCTAACCAAGTCAAAATCTTCCTACTTAATTACAAAAATGTCGTTGCACAAAGAGCCAACAGAACATTAAGCCGGCCCACAGATAGATGTGATTACAGGGATCAATGTATGTAAAACCATTGGCATTCGACCCCTAGATCTGTGAGATCATGTAGGTGTACTATGAGTGCACGTTAACTAAACAATACAAATACACGCACTGCAGATTGTTTTTTTTTTTTTGTATTATACAGTACTCCCTCTGTCTCAAATTAACCGTCACAAAGTTAGACAACAGTAAATGTATCTAATATTAAATTATGTCTAGATACATCCATTTTGTCCATCTTGGTGACACTTAATTTGAGATGGAGCGAGTAAGGGCTTCTTTGATTTAAAGGATTTGTATAGGATTTTTGGAGGATTACATCCTACGGGAAATTTTCCTATCTTGACCATTTGATTTGTAGGATTGAATCCTATAGGATTTTTTCCCATAGGAATTTTGTACTACTTCCCATAGGAATTCTAACATCCACTCCAACCTCTTTTTACAATTCCTTTGATGGAATCAAACAAACTTTAGGCCTCATTTGATTCAAAGGATTTCTATAGGATCTGGCTCCTGTGGATTTTTCCCTTTAAAACACGTTTGATTCATAGGATTCTAACCTATAGGAAAAAATCCTGTAGGAGTTTGATAGTGTGTTTTCTTAGGAAAAACAACATGAACTCCAACCTCATGGAAAAATCCTTTGATAAGTTCCTATGTTCATAGGATTGGAATGGCCAGGACATTCTATTCCTTTGTATTTCCTATTCCTTTGGCTTTCCAACCCTATGAATCAAAGGAGGCCTTAGTGTAAACCAAATCCTATAGGATTGAAGTGGACATGGCAATGCAATCCTATGTTTTTGCTATTCCTATGTTTTCCTATCCTATGAATCAAAGAAGCCCTAATTGATTTCAAACTCGCCTGGCCAGCCGGGGTTCATGGGGTTCATAAAGAGCAACCCTCCTGCACACAAAAACGTACAGCAAACCGCCGCTTCGCTTGTCAACCAAGCAGCAACGTCACTACAAAAATCAACAAGCCATAGCCATGAATCCCGTTGTGGAAAAGATAGGCATAAACCTGGTGACGGGCGTCATGGGTTCCCTGCTTCCCAAGCTGGCCGAGCTCCTCAAGGAGGAGTACAAGCTGAAGAAGAGTGTGAAGGAAGGCGTCGAGTCCCTCCAGAAGGAGATGAAGATCATGCACGCCGCCCTCCGCGAGGTCGCCGAGGTACCACAGGATCAGCTCGACGAGCAGGTCAAGCTCTGGGCAGGGGAGGTGAGGGAGCTCTCCTTCGACATGGAGGATATCGTCGACAAGTTCCTGGTGCGTGTCGATGATGGCTCTGAGCCTGCTGCCAACTCGAACAAGCTCAAGCGGCTCACGGAGAAGATGGCCGGCTTGTTCACTAAAGGGAAGGCTCGCCATGAGATCGCCGACGCCATCAAGCAAATCAATAAGCAACTCCAGGAAGTCGCTAACAGGCGTGGAAGGTACACTGTCGATAGTATTGTCGCTAGGCCTGCAGCCATGGTGACCGTTGATCCTCGCCTTCGGGCTCTGTACACGGAAGTAAGAGAGCTTGTGGGCGTCGCTGGGAAAAGAGATCAAGAGCTAATAAAGTTGCTCTCTGATGGAGATAGTGTGTCCAAGCAAAAGCTAAAAATTGTCTCTGTTCTTGGGTTTGGAGGATTGGGCAAGACCACTCTTGTCAAAATAGTTTATGAAAAAATCAAAAGAGATTTTGATTGCAGAGCTTTTGTTCCTGTCGGTCAAAATGCTGACTCTAAAAAGATTCTCATGGACATCTTTCTTGATCTTGGCATGTACGAAATTCAGCTCACCATGTTGGATGAAAGACAGCTCATCGATAAGCTCCGTGAATGTCTCGAGGACAAGAGGTACATACAACATATGACTTGTCACTCAATAATGGCTATTGTCTTATGTTAAAAATCCCCAATCTATTTTAGTTGCAGAATAATGTGTAAATTATGAAGCTACAAAATATTCAATACTTTGGATTAATTTTAACTTTCTACCTCATTGTCCTAGCTTTTAAAAATAACGTCACATTTGACAATTTTTATTCTAAGGTTTTGACAAAATTCACCTCATGTTATTATTTGTCCGCGACTGAAAAACTAGATCCACTTGTTAGGATGATGTTACAGCTCACATGGAAGATAAATCGGACAAAAATTAATCAGTGGTGTACCATATTATGTAAAAAACCCTCAAATTTGGTGATCTTTTGATAAGTGGGCAACTCAAGTCCATCATCTTGGACACAAAAATTGAGCCTACGAGGAACGATATCGGGCTTCGGCATCCATCCCGTGGCCTTCACATCACCTCGGATCTGCTCCTCTTCCCCGACCAGCTCCGGCGCCTCCTCTCCCAGATTTCCTAGCGAGTCGAACCTGTGTAGCAGTGTTCACACGTCCGGACCGCGCTAGGTACGGCCGGAACCTGAGGAGGAGCGATGGCGTTGGCGATCTCGCCGTTTCCGCCATGGCGGTTCTATGCCGACTGGACCGCCGCTCCGGGAGGAGTTGCACCCCCTGCGGTGTCGCCACCGCGCTGCCGTCGAGCTCTCTGCGCTCCTTCCTCACCACCGATTTCTCGTCCCCGTCTCGGTTTGCTCCTGATCCAGATGTTGAGCCACCTGGTGTTCTCGAGGCAGCTTCCTGTGCTTCGACGGCATCGGTCGGGAGCTCGCCAGGCCGCGATTCCGTCGGCGCTGCCTCGCCGCAGCGTGAGGTGCTGAGGTTCCCTTCACCGTCAGGTCCTTCCGCGGCGGCGCCATCGCGCTCCTCAGTGAGGGTAGGGGCTGTGCAGGTGAATCTCCGCCTTCCTCCGAACCCAGCACCGCCGTGGCCTGGGGATCGAGCTTCCTTTCCTGAGCTCAGCAATGGCGGGAGGCCCAGTGTGCGGGATGCGGGTCCACGGGTTCCTACCAGCATGGCCCCACTTGGCAGCGACTCGTGTGTTGAGGTTGAGGAGATTGTGTCGATTGACGACCAAACATGGGCAATTCGTCATTTCGGCGCGGAGGAGATAAAGCCACCAGGCTCCTGGTCTGGATCCCAAAGGGGATCGGAGACGACAAGGTCTCGATCGCCGACTGCTACCCCGCCACCACCTCTGCCCTCCTCCCCCACCGCGTTCGTACCCTCCAGCGATCTTCCGCATCGTCTCCAGGTTCCTTTGCCGAGGTGCTGTGCCGAAAGATGCAAGGGACTCGCCCTGCTCCTGGAAGGGGGCGTGGTAGATCTGGCGGCCCCTCAACTTCACCGACGCCGGCTGCGGCCGGAGGGGCGGATCCTGTTGCGCGTCTGCCACCTGCCCAAAATCAGAACCAGAGATACAACCGCCCTCCGCAGCGGTACTACCCCAAGAAGAATCAACCTCAAAATACTCAAGGTCAGTCAGCGAGCGTTCCTATTCAGCAAGGGTCATCAGATAGGTCAGTTTCTTCGCAGTATGCCTCTTCTGAGATTCCGGTTCAGCTAGAGCAAGTCCTTGACCCAAGATACAGCAAGCTGATCTGCTACAACTGTGGGGATCCTGGACATTTTGTCGGTAACTGCGTCAAACCTAGGGTATGCTTTATCTGCAATCTTCCTGGCCATTCTGTCAACTCTTGCCCCGAGTGGCTCAAAGAACATCCAGCGGCCGTGTACTTTGGGAGTGGCAACCCAGGATTGGGGTTTTTCCATATTGATGTTCCTTCTGCTGAGTCCACCAAATGGCTCAATTTCTCTAACTATGGTGTTGTCTCTGTGAAGAAAGGCGATCTGTCACTGGCTGAATTGGAAGCAAATTTTAATTCCATGTTCTGTAAGGAGAAGAGGTGGCCGTGGCAGATGCGCGAGCTCGATGCCTGCTCTTTCTTGGTCAGGTTTCCCCCTTGGAAGAAGGTATCGGATCTGAGCGAATTCCCTGCTTTTGACCTGGAGAAGGAAGGAGTTACTATCAAAATCACCTCCTCGGATGGTGATGTCAAAGAATATGGCTTCCTGGATGAACTGTGGGTCAAGATCAGGGGAATTCCTCCAAAATGGTGCGCCTAGAAAACCTTTGCCCAGGTTGCTTCTATTTTGGGAGTCTTGATAGACATAGACTGGAACTTGCTCTTTAAATCAATGTATTCTGAGGTGAGAATGCTAGTGGCTGTCAAAGATAGATCTAAAATCCCTCCCCAACGTGTAGTTGAGATGAATCAGACTCTGTTCCTGTTACTTATTGAGGTGGAGAATGAGATTAATGGTACTGCTTCTCCTGATGAAGGACCTGATGATCCTGTCTCTCAAATTGTTGCCATGGATTCTGATGCCCCTCCTGCTGGTGTCAATACTACAGCTGCTGCTCCTTCTGGTGCGGCTCCTTCTATTGGTCAGAGAGCTGGCAAAGGTATCATGGAGGATGACACTGTGAGCTGCCCTGAAACCACTGCTATAGAGCACTACTCCAGTCCTACAGGTTCATTGCCGGACAAGCTGCAATATGATAAAGTTGATGATGATGTATGGGATTGGGAGGGCCCATTTCCTAAACCTCTACAAGTTATCCCTGCTCCTACTCCTGATCCTGCTGCCCCAAGATGCATTCTGCAATTGGAAAATGCTACTATTGACTTGGACCTCTACAAAGACTTGTTTGATGCTGGAATGGATACAGATGAGGATGCACCAATGGATGATCCCTGCACAGAACACCTGGATCCTGATGTGGTTACTCTTATCAGTGGTACCAAGAGGACACTGCTGCCTGCTTTGGATGAAGCCTCCTCTGTCATTCAGCCTGTCAAGGAATTCAAGAAGCAAAAATGGGGGCCTACTGTTGCAACCAGGAGGAGTGCCAGGAACCATGGTGCTGCTAACATTGTGAAGAAGGCTGAAAAATACAAAATGAAGAAGAATCTGGAAATCCCTCGTACCTTTAAAGGTAAATCTTTTGCTGTCTTAGATCCTCACATCCTTGGTGATATGATGGATGTTTTAAACATTTCATGTGGTGCTAGTGTAGTTGAGGAACAAAAAAATATTAATCAAATGATTGAGGATGAGATTGTTCTCAATCATGCTTTTGCTGTTGATAATCCTATTACTTCTCTCCCTACAAGCATTGATCTTGATAGTGATACTCAATTCCCTGCTATCAGTCTGCCTAAATCTAGTAAGGATGCTTGCCCGAATTCTGATCAGTTGGCTGATCCTGAATCAGGCCGTAAAAGTAATCCATGGGGGACTGTCAGTAGAAAAAAACATAACTCTCATGATAGGAGGTCTATGGAATAGTAGAGGCACAGGGAGACCTAGCCATAAACAAGCATTAGACCCCCTATTATGATTTTAAGGTGCAGTTTATTGCTGAACTGCACGATATCATGGATAAGAGCTCACTTCCTACTTTGATAGGAGGTGACTTTAATCTTGTTAGGGATGCATCTGAGAAGAATAATGGGACAGTTAATGTTAACTGGACCTTTTTGTTTAATGACTGGATTAATTCCTGGGCATTAATTAACTATGAGTTATCTAATAGGAGGTACACTTGGTCCAACAACCAAGACAACCCCATTATGGCCACCTTGGATAGGATCCTTGCTAGTACTGATTGGGATGCAAGGTACCCTCTCACTACTGTCAGGGCCTTGCCTAAACCTATCAGTGATCATACTCCTCTCTTGCTAGATACTGGCTCTGATATTGCTCCACCTCCCAAACTATTTAGATTTGAGAAGTGGTGGCTTGAATATCCAGATTTCCATGATCTTGTTAAAAGAGTGTGGGCTTCCCCCTGTACCTTGACTTCCCCTATTGATAGGTGGCAGTTCAAGTTGATAAATCTAAGGAAAAACTGCAAGGGTTGGAGCATCAATATTGATGCTGCTAACAGGAAAGAAAGAAATGACCTTATCCAGGAATTTGATATCCTAGACACCTTCTCTGAGTCCAACCTCCTGTCTGAGCAGGAAAAAAGAAGACTCAAACAAATTAAATGTGACCTGGATAGGTTGCTCAAAATAGAAGAAACTAAGGCTTGGCAGAGATCTAGAGATAAATTCATCAAGGATGGTGACAGAAATACTTCCTATTTTCATGCAATAGCCAATCAAAGAAGGAGGAAGAAACAACTTGCCATTCTTGATGGACCTAATGGGCCTGTTGATCAAACAGGTGATATGCTACAAGTGGCTGTGGACTTCTATAAGTCATTATTTGCTGCTGAACCTAGGATGGACCTTGGTTTAGGTGAGGTGTTTTGGGAGCAGGGGGGCTTAGTTACCTCTGAGGAGAACCTCCTGCTTCAGAAACCTTTTTCTGAGGAGGAAATTAAGGAAGCTGCCTTTGGATCTTATGCCAATGGATCTCCTGGCCCAGATGGGTTTTCCTTCCTTTTCTATCAAAATTTTTGGGAGACTATTAAGGATGACCTTATGGCATTAGTTAAGGATTTTGTACTTGGTAGGTTGCCAGTAGCTAGGCTTAACTATGCTATAGTGACTTTGATCCCAAAAGAACCTGATGCTAGAGAGATGAAGAAGTTTAGGCCTATTAGCCTAGGTAATTGCAGTTTGAAAATAATTTCAAAAGCAATTACTAATAGACTCTCTATGGTTGCGAGTAGATTGATCTCTCCCAACCAAACTGCATTTATCAAAGGTAGGTTTATCCTAGAGAGTGTGGTCTCTGCTCAAGAACTAATTCATGCAGCCCACTCCAGGGGAGAGCCTGCCCTTGTGCTTAAATTGGATTATGAAAAGGCTTATGATCGAGTGGACTGGGATTTCCTAGATGAAATGCTTGCTACCTGGGGTTTTGGTCCTATTTTTAGGACTTGGATTAGAAATATTTTAGTAGGGGGATCTCTTTGTGTCAGGATCAATGACACCAATAGCTCTTACTTTAAAGTAGGTAAAGGTCTTAAACAAGGAGATCCCTGCCCCCCTATCCTATTTAACCTGGTAGGGGATGTGTTTTCCAAAATGCTATCCAAGGCAGCTGCTGGTGGCTTAATCCAAGGCCTTCTTCCTCAAGTGATTCCTGGAGGGATTATTAGCCTTCAATATGCTGATGATACAATTCTTTTCCTGGAGGCTAAAGTAGAATTTGCTAGGAATTTGAAGTGGATTTTAGCTTGCTATCAACAAATGTCTGGCATAAGGATAAATTATCATAAATCTGATTTAATGTCTGTACATGTTGATGAGGATCAAAAAATTCTTTTTGCTCAGATTTTTTGTTGTAAAAAAGTTGAGTTCCCCTGTAAGTACCTTGGTGTGCCTCTGCATTATTCTAAACTAAAAAAAGAAGACCTACAACCTCTTGTTGACAAAACCTTTAAGAGGTTTGCAGGTTGGAGGGGGTAAGCTTCTCAATTATCAAAGTAGGTTAGTGCTTTTGAAAGCATGTTTGGCTAGTATACCTATGTATCTTCTGTCAGTCATCAAATTCCCTAAATGGGTTATTAAAGCTATTAATTCACAGATGGCTCACTTCCTATGGAGTGATTCTGAGAACAACAAAAAGTATCATCTAGCCAATTGGAACTTAGTGTCCATGAAAAAGGAATTTGGTGGATTAGGTGTCCAGAATTTAGGAGACTTTAACTTGTGCTTATTAGCCTCCTGGATTAAAAGATACCACAGTGATTCTGGCAAAATTTGGAAGCAAATTGTTGATTTCAAGTATGATCCTGACCCCAATGTTTTCTCCTCTGCCCCCAATGTCTGTTCCCCTTTTTTGGAAAGGAGTAATGTGGGCAGCAAGAGCTGCTAAATGTGGATATAAATGGAGGGTGGGTAATGGTAGAAAAAAAAATTCTGGAGTGACATTTGGATTGGGAATTGTAGTCTTGCCGTGTATTATTGGAGTCTATTTGAAATTTCAAATGAACCAGAGATTACAGTGGCCCAGGCTTTCCAAAACGGTGAATTACACTCACCTTTAGGAGGAATGTCTCTCCTGAAGGTTATGCCCTGTGGCTTGAACTCGTCAGTTAGTTAATACAGTGACGTTGACGGATACTGAAGATGTTCCTGTATGGATGTTTCATTCATCAGGCGTCTCAAGTGTGCGATCTTTTTATGGATTCGTGAACAACAGAGGGATTGTTCCCATCCATACCCCAGCTGTCTGGGGACTCAAAGTTCAACCTCGCCTGCATGTCTTTCTCTGGCTGCTCGCCAATAATCGACTACTAACTAGAGATAATTTGGCTAAACGCCGGACAGTTTTAGATGGGTCCTGTCTGTTCTGTTCTGAAACAGAAACTTGCTGCCACTTATTCTTTGAATGTTTCGTGGCAAAACAGGTCTGGCCTGTTATCTCTGAGTTGCTAGGGGTGGATGTGGGTGCTGACTTTGAAAGCATTGCCAGATGGTGGATTAGTGAAAAAAAGAACTCGCATATCAATTCCACCTGTGCTGCAGTATTGTGGGCGTTATGGAAACTAAGAAATGTTGTATGTTTTCAGGGACTCGTTTGGCCAGGTGTACGGGACGTTTGGCGAAGAAACGTAGAGGAGCTGGAGCAGTGGAAGGTCTTGGCGCCTCCATCGTCTACGACCATCCTGGACGAGATCATCCTGGAGCTGAACAGACGCCGGGGGGAGCTGCTGCGAATAGCCTGGAAGTGATGGTGCTGTCGGAAGCGAAAACTGCTCAGGAAGCGACGTGCAAGAGGGTCCTGGCCAAGTTCTGGGCCAAGTCGTTGCATTAGCATTGCGTGCGTTGTTTCCGTTTTCCTTGTTCCTGTTGGGAGGTGTGCTGCCTGTTTGAAACCTTTGTCCCCTTCCTGTTGAGCTTTTGCTCTCTAGACTACCAGCTCGCCGTGTGGGCGATTGCTCGTGTGCTGTAATGAACATCGTAAACACAGCCGTTGGCTGCGTTTTTGGTTTCAATGAAGCCGGGGGACACCCTTTTAGTCTAAAAAAAAACCCTCAAATTTGATCAAACATAGTCAATTTTACCGGCAAAGACACCAGGGTCTCGTGACGCATGGGTCTCCATTATATTAGTTTGTGAGGAATACTATAATCAGACAAAAGCCACCACAATAATCACAACTAAGTTGCAAAATATGGTAAGATTTTCTAAATGGGTTAGAATAGTGCTGAGCTAGTTTCCGGGTGACCGGTGGCCCGGTTAATATTCGGACATGCCATCCTAGTGTCTCCGATGCATCGCTGAGCTGTAGCCCTAGCGCGCTGTCAGGTCTAACCGTGGGCACGGTCACCCGGTTAGGAGCCTTCCTTACGATATTACAGTTTCCCCCGGAATATAAGAAAGAGATCATGTGTCGTTACTCCTTCTGATTCCATCCCTGCACTTACAAGACACATCAAGAGAGGAGAATCTCTGCATTTAACATGCGAATCACATGCAGATCATCAAACCCAGGCAACAAATTATACCCGCCTACATATAGCTGCGACATCCACCTAGATGAATGGCACTCAAGCGATCACGATCTACTCCCATCACATCGTCCGTACGTCCACACAAAATGGCCAGTCCCATCACGGCGTTCCTCCGGCCGGCTGCTCTTGTCCTCCTCCTCACCGCCGCCCTCCTGGTCTCGTCCTGCCTCGCGTCTCCACACCCCACTGCCGCCGGCGAGAAGGCAGCCACCATGGGGCGGATCGTGGACCCCAAGTGCTCGGAGATGACGCGGTGCAGCCCCTCGATGTGCACGGAGTACTGCAACCTCATAGGGCTGGTGAACCAGAAGGGGTTCTGCACCTTTCACGGACTGCTGTTCTACTGCTGCTGCCCCGTCCCGTTCCAACGCGACGCCGCCCCAGCCATCTCCTCCTAGTTTTGTCGACGCGTGTAGAGATTGCCACCGACAGGTCTGATAGTTTGTCCGAAGCAGGACTTGTATGGAGTTTCTTCTCAAGTTCCAGAGCATTTTTTTTACCGCGTTTTAGTTCCAGAAAAAAATTACTCCCTCCGTCCACTTTTATAAGGCCCACTTCTTAGCATTTCAATAGTAAGAAGTGAGCCTTATAAAAGTGGGCGGAGGGAGTATATAATATTCGCGATATTAATATATCCCCTTTATCAACAAAATGTGTGGCCTGTAGAAACTGAAAGTGAAATCACATCTCTTTTACATTATATCTCTTTTTCCACATCCTCGTCACAAATTTGGTATCACACCGGGCTCTACAAATAACTTAGCGTCCCACCCAAATGGCTCGTTCCACTACTCCAGCTACTATTACGTGACTCAGGTGCACACGTTCCTGTTATTACCTATATTTCCATCTATGTATTCAGTCGGATCGCCCTGCAGAAAGTAAACTAAGGTAACCGGGCCCGAAACAAAAAGGTGATCTGATCCCGGAAGTGCCTCGCGTACGATAATATGCGTCCCGGGAGAGCAAATCATTCATGCTCACGTATGTATTCGTCCTAGGCTTGTCCTGATCGACACACAAGCATATTGTCGTCGACTCGGATGGCCACCGGCGGTGCCCTCTGCCCCCATTTCCCATGGCATGGGACCGGCCACCATCTCAACGCTAGGTCGCTAGCCAAGTGGCCTTTTTTTTTGAAATGGTAAAACCAGACTCTGCATCACAACGATGCACACAACTTTTAAATTAATAAAAATTAGCCAGACGATCTCCTAGGCACTGTCTACTCCAGGCTCGCCGCCCCCTTTGACCGGGTCCGCTTTGCCGCCGTATGCAGGAGTGCATGACCTGGTGAGCCACGGCCATCGTGTCGCGACACCTTGCGCCGCCTTCCCTCTCGTGGTTCTTCTAGACTACTACTACACGAAGAAGCACCGCGTGTACTGCCCGGGGTACCGCTCAGTCTTGACCATCCCGCTTCTGACCAAGGTGTCAGGCGCGGATTTCGTGGGATATCAAAATGGTGACTCGGTCACCACGACGACCGGACATAATCAGTAGATCAAGATTGTGAACTTATCCTCCGGCACGGAGATGGCGCTCTCCGCATAACAAAAGGGAATAGCTTTTTGCGAAACCAACTTTAACCCCCCATGTGTCATCCGGAAGATCATCTTCTCTGAGCCCCCATCCTCGGGCAAATGCATCCTCGCTGCGGGGACTAGCTCGTGAGGCCTTGCACTCTGCGTGGTTGGCTGTCCAAACGGCGGATGGACAACAAAAAGCCTCCATGGGACACCTTTCCTAGACATTGCCTTCTCCAATAATGGGGAGCTCGGTGGCCACATGCCCAACAAGGTGCTTGTCAGGTTTGAAATTGGTACAAACAAAGATGGGTCGCCGGTTGTCATTGGCGACGCCCAATGGCTGACACCCCAAGTTCACCAAGACCCCTTGCCAATTACTGTAAGAGCTAGGCGGAGATCCGGGTGTGTGGAGATCACACCTTCAATGGAGTAGGTGGCCCACCTAGTTATCTGCGCCCTGTCCAACGTCTGTTTTTGGATGGTTGGGGGCCAAGAAGTTTGAGATTATGACCAGGGCCTGGCGGTTTCACAAATAGGTTCTATGTGGCATGCTGGGGGATCATCAAGATGGATGTCATGGCCGCTTTTCACTCCCTGGGACGGCGAGATTCACGTGGTTTTGGTGCGGTGAACCAAGCCCTAGTCACCTTGCTTCCCAAAAAGGACGGGACGGAGGAGATAAAGGACTTCAGGCCTATTAGTATGATCCATAGCTTGGCTAAGCTGGTGGCCAAGGTGGTGTCAGTCAGGATAACCACAGTCCTACCACAGCTTGTGGGACAACATCAGAGTACATTCGTGCGTGGACGATGTCTTCATGACAACTTCATGACTGTCCAAGGCACGGCCCGCAAACTACATAGTGTGGGGACGGCGGCAGTACTTCTTAAGCTCGATATCACCAAAGCGTTTGATACGGTGAACTGGGCCTTCCTGCTGGAGGTGTTGAGGAGGCTCGGGTTCGGAGACCGACTGCTATCCACTATCTGTGGGCTGCTGGCTACGGCGTCCACTAGAATCCTCCTGAACGGACGGCCGGGGTCCAAGATTTTCAACAGGCGGGGTCTGCGACAGGGAGACCCCCTTTCCCCCCAACTCTTCATCATGGTAATGGTAATGTAGGTACTCCACCTTCTTATTGAGTGGGCTACGGCTCGTGGATTGCTGGACCGGTTGGCCAGGACAGGCCTCCACCATCGCACGGTCATGTATGCGGACGACGTCGTGACTTTCCTTCGCCCCACTGTTCGGGATCTAAAGGTATTCGCCATACTTTTGGAGGATCTTGGAGCGGCTTCCGGACTGTTTACGAATCTGGGGAAGTGTTCAGCGCACCTAATCCGTTGCAGTGCTGAAGAAGAGGAGATGGTCTCGCGTGAGCTGCAGTGTCAGATATTGCCTTTTCCCCTACGCTACCTAGGCCTCCCCCTAGCTCTCAGGAAACCCTCTGCGGAGCAGCTCCGGTACCTGGTAGACGCGATTGCAAGGTTCCTACCCGGTTGGCAGGTGGGCCTCCTGAATCGGGGGTGGGGGGGCGACTGGAGTTGATCAAAACAACCTTATCAGCGGTTTCCATATTCTGGATGATGTCACTCGATCTGCCTATGAAGACACTCGCAGAGATAGACAAGATCCTCAGAGGATTCCTATGGAAGGGACGCAAAGACGTTCGTGGAGGTCACTGCCTCGTCGCTTGGGACAGAGTCTGCATGCCTAAGTCCCTAGGGGGACTTGGTGTACCAAACCTGAGGAAGATGAATCTGGCTTTAAGAGCAAGGTGGCTCTGGCTCAGCCGTACTGACACTTCCAAGCCTTGGAAGGAATTCAACATCCAAGTTCCTCAAGATGCTAAAACTTTGTTTGAAGCTGCGACCAGGTCGGTACTAGGAGATGGCGCCTCCACGCTCTTCTGGACGGATAGGTGGCTGGATGGTGGACGTATCAAGGACTTGGCCCCCAACCTCCTGTCCAAAGTGTCGAGGAGGGCCCGCACTACTAGGATGGTTCGTGAGGGCCTCACAGGTGGTTGGTTGGAGGATGTACCCACAGACCTCGACACTCCTGAGATCCGTGAGCTACTTGGGCTTGCAGAGCTAGTAGCAGGCGTCACCCTCACGGTAGGAAGGGAAGACGTTCTTAGGTGGAACTGGGAAGCCAATCTCTCTTATTCGGCTCGATCGGCCTATAGGGCGTTGTTTCAGGGATCAACAAGGCTTGCAGGAGCCCAGCAGGTCTGGCTCTCCAGGGCACCAAACAAATGCAAGGTCTTCCTTTGGCTTGCGTTGAGAAACAGGTGCTGGACGGCGGATAGGCTTGGCCGTCGGGGTTTGCCGCACCCCGCAGCGTGTCCTTTCTGCGACCAACACCCAGAAGACATCGACCACCTCCTTCTGGGATGCACGTTCGCACGGGAGATCTGGCATACTTTCTTCTCCAGATGGGAGGGACCAGACTGGTCCCCCGTCGCAGGAGACACGCTAGTGGATTGGCTGCCCGCAAGGCTGGGTGGCGTAGAAGGGCCTGAAAAGAAAGACTGGTGGACGGCCATCAACTTAGTCTGCTGGTGCCTTTGGAGACACCGCAATGGGGTAGTGTTCGATGGGCTTCGACCATCAACCCAGAGAGCCTCAGGGCTGTTCCGTGGTAGCCTTCGGCTAGTGGATAGGTGGAGGGGGCGTGAGTAGTCTACTTTTTGTTTGGGGTGGTGTTGCGTTTCTGCACCTTGGTGCCAAACGCGTTGTAATCGGCCTCTTGGCCCTTCTTCTATGAAACTGATACGTCTCCCAGGACGTATCCTTGAAAAAAGATTATGACCGGCCGTGTTTTCTCTGGACTGTTTTATACCTTTAGTTTTATTTTTGGCTTAGGCCTCGGATGTTTTCTTCTTATATATATCAATATAAAAGGCAAACATTTTGCCTTTGTTTCAAAAATAATATCTATTTGTCAATATAAAAGGCAAATCTTTTGCCCCGTTGTTTAAAAGAAAAAAACTTAGTGCTGGCATGTTGCATGCATGTATGCATGATTCCTGTTTGCAAATAAATCACTAGGTGTTGTAAGGTAATATTTCTTTCTCTTCGATCGACTGTAATGTTTTTCTGTTTCGAGATCCATCATAGCTAGTAGGACACAGATTTGAAATGTCCTGGTGATCACCTGATCACTACGAGAGATGGTGCTTTTTAGATCCAATGGAAAAGTAACGAAGGAATGCACCATGATTTGCTCGTTACATTCATTTCGCTAGAACTGCTGCGGGTAGGGTCACTCATTTTTGGTTGCATTATTTGTCTGCCTGCGTTTGGCAACTTATTATATATACCCACTAATTATCCATAAATTTACATGCTGAGCATTAGAGATATATAATGCTCCCGTAGGAATATAAGAAAGAGATCATGTGTGGTTACTCCTTCCGATTCCATCCTTGCACTTAGAGAATGATCAAGAGATCGCAGAATTAATCCCTGCATTTACCGAGGAATCACATGCAGATCATCAACGACCCATGCACCCGCCTATGTATAACTGCGGCATCCACCCAATGGATGACACTCAAGCGATCACGATCTACACACAATCCACTCCCATCCCATCGTCCGTTCGTCCACGCAAAATGGCCAGTCCTAGGACTACGGCGTTTCTCCGGCCGGCTACTGCTGCCCTGCTCGTCGTCGCGGGAGTCTTTAGCATAAAACCACCACTTTAGAGCTTAAATTCCGGAAAACCACCACTTTAAGTTTTGATTGCAAAAAACCACCAGTCTAGAACTAAGATTTTTCAAATCGATTCTAATACCGATTGGACAAGGATTGACTCTGTTTCCGACAGCAGTGGCCCACCACTTACGCTGACGTGGCACACTCCCGTTACCTGCCGTTAACGCGCGTGTCTGAGAAGCGTTAGGTTTCATTCCCCACTCCCGTCGCGCGTTGCTCCACCTCCCCCTGACCCATGGCGGCGTCCACGCCCGGTGGCGGTGACTTTGGCGGCGCAGTATCCGGTGGCGACCCGGGCGGCGCAATAGAATTTGAAGGCGCGGGCGACGGTGGGGTCGTCTTTTCTGGGCCGCATCGAGGCAGCAGCAGCAGCACGCACACTCCTCCGCGCTCCGGCGGACTGTCTCCGGAGTATTTAGATGCGGCGGCGTCGTCTATGCAGCTGACTCCACGACAGTCGACGGCGAGCATGTGGTCATCCCCGTATAGCAGCATCGAGTAAGCCCCCTGTCTCACTGATTCTCTCTGGTTCTTGTATCATCTCTTACCTCTGTCAATATGTGAACTGAATTCGTGTATAAACGGTAGTATTGTTGTATTGTTCAGTGGATTTTGTACTGTTGTATTGTTCACTGGATTCGTGTAGGAGTGGTGCTGAATTTTGTACTGTTAAATTGTTCACTGGATTTTGGTTTTGGTAACTGAATTTTGTTACTGTTGACTGCATTTTTATAGTGGTAACTGTATTTTAAAGTGTTGTATTGTTCTCTGAATGTTGTTCACTGAATTATAGTGGTAAATACATTTTTATTGTGTTAACTGATGTTTATTTTGTTAACTGAATTTTGTTCACTGAATTTTAGTTCTGTTAACTGAATATTGCTTGTGCTAAATGAATTTTGTTCTTGTTAACTGAATATTGCTTGTGCTAACTAGTGTAAACTGAATAATGGTAGTGTTAACTGAATTTAGCTTCTGTTAACTGAATTTTGTAGTGTTCTCTTGTTAACTGAATTTAGCTTCTGTTAACTGAATTTTTTAGCTTCTGTTAACTGAATTTAGCTTCTGTTAACTGCATTTTAGTAGTGTTATCTGAATAATGTTTCTTGTAACTGAATTAGGTTGTGTTAACTGAATATTTTAGTGTGTTCACTGCATTTTAGTAGTGTTAACTGAATAATGCTTTTGTTCACTGAATTTTAGTACTGTTAACTTAATATTGCTTGTGCTAACTGAATAATGCCTCTGTCTTTGTTTTTTCAGCTTGGATGATGACATTTGGGATATTTCTTTCAGTTTAATTGATGGACAGTCTGTTGATGTCAGTATGTGCAAGAGTGATATAACTATAAGCAGTTTGATGGCACACATTGAAGAGCATGGGTATGATTATCTAGACTCATTGTATTTTGTCAGTGAGAAGGGAAAAGGGCTACAAGGACTGGAGGCTCTATATAGCTTGTCTAAGGTGGAAAAGATGTTAGATTTGTACAAAGATGAGAAGAAGGTCACATTGATAGTGAGGAAATATAGGGCACCATTGCCTCCAGGGCTGAACATTGATGAAGTAGTGACAGATGTGCTTGATGATATATACCCTGTTGCTGTTGACTACTCAGAGGCCATCTTGCATGGAACACAACAAAGCTGTAATCTTGATAAAGGGAAAACTGTTGTTTCAGGCATACCCATTGAAGTACACTCTGTAGCATCTTCTGATGATGATGCAGGTGAGCCAGCCAGAACTGTTCTTGAGGGGAAAATGAAGGGGAAAAGGAAAGTGTGTACTGAAGATGATGTTCTTTTGGAGCAACTCAGAGAAATGAAGAAGAAAAGAGCAGATCCTGACCTGCACATTGAAGGTGATACTGATGTGGAAGAGCTATATTCAGAGGAGGATGAGTCAGAGCCAGAGGAGTTGGCTGAAGAGGATTTCATTACAGGCCAGGTGGCAGGGAGACAGGGTCCAACTAGCAGGTGCCATCATGAAGCAAAGGATGAAGTGGGTTTCTATTATGTGCCCTCTTGTGATGACTACAGCAGCAGTGATGTGGGTGACACAGATGATGATGGCTATGTCCAGCCTTATGTTCTGCCAAGTGGAGTGAAGAGGAGGTGTAAGCCACTGAAGAAGAGGTTGTGGTATGATCCTAGCAGGGCAGATGCAGACCAACAGTTAAGCTTACAAATGTGCTTCAAAGATGTGTATGAATTTAGAGTTGCACTTAGGAATTTCCATATTGCTCAGCTAAGAAATTTCCAGTATCATAGGAACTGTAGTGATAGGATAATTGTCCATTGTGTTCAACCACATTGTCCTTTTTTCATGACAGCCTCCATAATTGCAAATGAGAAAACTTTTTGCATAAGAAAAATGGAAGGCATGCACACTTGCATTTCCCTTGGAGAAAACACCAAGGTTAGTGTTGACTGGTTGGCATTTCAATCTGAGCAAGCTATGAGAGCAAATCCAAACACTACAGTTGACACCTTGATTGACAATGCCAAGCAGCAGTTTGGAGTGGAGGTCCCTAGGACAAAGGCATATAGAGCTAGGAAAAAGGCTTTTCAGGTAGTCATTGGTGATCACAAGAAACAATACACCAGACTCGGAGATTATTTGCAAGCAATACTTGACACAAATCCAGGCAGTAGATGCATTGTTACCACCACTGAGCTGTTGAGTGACCCAAGTCCTAACCCCAGATTTCATGGGCTATTTATCTGTCTAAATGCTTCTAAAGAAGGGTTTCTTAATGGTTGCAGGCCATTCATAGGTCAGTTTACATTATTGTGTTTGACTTATGCTGTCCTTATTACATTTATTTTGTGCCTTATTATGTTTACTAATTTTTGTAGGGCTTGATGGTTGTTTTATAAAATTAGCAACAGGCCAACAAATCTTAGCTGCAACTGGAAGAGATGGGAATAACAACATTTTCCCCATAGCATTTGGTATAGTACATAGGGAAGATACAGCTAGCTGGCTCTGGTTTCTCACACAACTGAGATATTGCATTGGTCAGGCTAGCAAATTTGGTAATTATACCATTATATCTGATAGGCAAAAGGTGGGTACTTTAGGACTTGATAATATATGCTATCTTGTTCACTGAAATATCTATTTGTTTGAACTTACATATCTATTTGTTGATATAGGGTCTGCTTAAAGCCATATCAAAGGTGTTTCCAAATTCACCAAGTAGATACTGTGTCAGGCATATCTATGCTAATTTTCAGAGGGCTGGTTTTAAGGGAGAAGAACTTAAGAAGCACCTGTTTGGAGCCAGCTATGCATACAGCAAGAGTGGCTTTGAGAAATCAATGGATGCTCTAAAAAATGATTGTGAACAAGCTTACAACTGGGTTATGCAGATACCTGTGGAAGCATGGGCTAGACATGCATTTGACACTACTTCCAAGACTGATTTGGTTGTGAACAACCTGAGTGAAGTGTTCAACAAAATGATTCTTGATGTGAGAAACAAGCCCATACAAACAATGATTGATGGTATAAAAGATAAGCTTATGGTCAAATACAGTGCAACTAGAGAGAAAGCTGAGTCCACAAGATGGGAAATCACACCCTTTTATTCAGAGAAATTAGAAGAGGCCAAGAAATTTTCTAGATCATGCAAGGCAAAGAATGCAGAGCTAGGGCTGTGGCAGGTTAGCACCAATGGGCCTGCCAAACATGCAGTTGATTTGAGAGCTAGAACATGTGGATGCAGAGTATGGGACCTCACTGGCATTCCTTGCAATCATGCTATCTCTGTGATAAGCAAAATCAAGCAACAACCAGAGGATTATGTACATGACTTCTTCAAAAAGCCAATGTACAAGGAGGCTTTCAAATATGTGGTATATCCTGTCCCTGGTCCTGAAGATTGGCCCAAAACCAATACTAGAGATATAGATCCACCTGTTTTTAAAGATGGACCTGGGAGAAAACAGACAGTCAGAAGGAGAGGTGAATTTGAGCCTCCTAAACCTAGGGACAGTTCAAGGATGGCCAGCATAACTTGTGGTAATTGCAAAAAAGTAGGGCATAGATATGACTACTGCACAGAAAAGTTGAAGCCAGAACTAGAACTTAGGAAAAACAAGCACCAGGTAGTGTTCTCACATATTTCAATTCAGTACTGCTTCTATTTCTATGCCTGAACCTTTCACAACTAATCTATCTTGTTCTTAACAGCCAAGAATGCAAAGCTGCACAGCTGAAAGTAGTGCTGCCCAGAATGCCTCCACAGTGAGCCAAAATCCATCTCAACCTGCTGCCCAGAATGCTTCACAGTGAGGCAAACTACATCTCAACCTGCTGTCCAGAATGCTTCCACAGTGAGGCAAACTGCATCTCAACCTGCTGTCCAGAATGCTTCAAGCACAGGGACTGCATCTGCACCACAAAGACAACAAGGGCCAAGGCCATTTAGTGCACCCAGGAGTGCTGCTGCTTCACAGGCTGATACTGCAACTAGGAGGATGAGTTCAAGGACCAGCAAGAAAACTGGGAGGATGCAGAGCTACCTCAGTGCAGGTAAAGCTAATTCATACAGAAAGTCAGGAACAGACCCACTTGGTCCAGGCTGTGGTTCATGAACTGGTGCTTTCTGTCAAGATGACTAAGGGATTACTGTAATATTTTGAGCAAACTGTGATGCTATCTAAGAGAAGTATGGTATTTCTGTAATATTTTGAGTAAAATTGTGATGCTATCTGAGATAACTATGCTGTCTGAGCAAATATGTTTAAGACTATGTGAGTGATCCTTTTGGAGTGATCCTTTTGGAGTGATGATTTTAGGAGTGATGATTTTGATCAGTTAGCAGTGATTCATTTAAGAGTGAAATTTTTGACCATTTAGCAGTGATTCATTCAGGAGTGAAATTTTTGATCATTTAGGAGAGATTCATTTAGGAGTGATCATTCTGATAATTTAGGACAGATTCATTTTGTAGTGCTCATTTTGATCATTTAGGATCATTTTCTTCATTTACTTCATTTTAGAGTTATCAACTAGGGTTGTCGAGGACCCCCGAGGATCCTCGACAACCATTTACTTCATTTAGGAGTTATCAACTAGGGTTGTCGAGGACCCCCGAGGATCCTCGACAACCATTTACTTCATTTTAGAGTTATCAACTAGGGTTGTCGAGGACCCTCGAGGATCCTCGACAACCATTTACTTCATTTAGGAGTTATCAACTAGGGTTGTCGAGGACCCTCGAGGATCCTCGACAACCATTTACTTCATTTTAGAGTTATCAACTAGGGTTGTCGAGGACCCCCGAGGATCCTCGACAACCATTTACTTCATTTAGGAGTTATCAACTAGGGTTGTCGAGGACCCCCGAGGATCCTCGACAACCATTTACTTCATTTAGGAGTTATCAACTAGGGTTGTCGAGGACCCCCGAGGATCCTCGACAACCATTTACTTCATTTTTGAGTTATCAACTAGGGTTGTCGAGGACCCCCGAGGATCCTCGACAACCATTTACTTCATTTTTGAGTTATCAACTAGGGTTGTCGAGGACCCCCGAGGATCCTCGACAACCATTTACTTCATTTTAGAGTTATCAATTTATAAATTCTTCATAAATACTCTAAAAAATAATACTACATCCCTACCAATTTATAAATACTCCACTAATCCTTCAAAAATTACAAATACATCACCACCAATTTATAAATGCTTCATAAATACTCTAAAAAATTATACTACATCCCTACCAATTTATAAATACTCCACTAATCCTTCAAAAATTACAAATACATCACCACCAATCTATAAATGCTCCATAAATACTCCAAAAATTAATACTACATCCCTACCAATTTATAAATACTCCACTAATCCTTCAAAAATTACAAATACATCACCACCAATTTATAAATGCTTCATAAATACTCTAAAAAATTATACTACATCCCTACCAATTTATAAATACTCCACTAATCCTTCAAAAATTACAAATACATCACCACCAATCTATAAATGCTCCATAAATACTCCAAAAATTAATACTACATCCCTACCAATTTATAAATACTACATAAGTACCAAATTATAATTCTTCAAATCACAAGGTACAATTACATAATACTAGTTCAAATATCCAGTACAACATAGCACTCATAAGTTCAATACTACACCACTGCTAATACCAAACTAACATTACAGCCACACTACTTCAAATTTCACTCCTCACATATTTCCTTGATTCTTTTGAACTTCTCCTTGCTGCTCTCCTTCACTTTGAGCATATCAAATATCATATACTCCAGCTTTTTCTTCTCTTCCTTCAGAGCATCATTTTCTTCAACCCATGTCTTATCCTTTGCCTTCATCACATCTGCCTGGCTTCTCTGAACATTCTTCAACTCCACTATTTCTTTCTTCAGCTCCACTATTTCTTTCTTGAACACTTCCACTTCATTCAGCACTCCCTTACCTGCATCCTCCTCACTATCTGCAATTATCTGTTTGTAATTCTCCCTAAGAACCCTCCTAGTATGTTCATCCAGGTGCTTGTTCACATCAGCTATCAGTGATTTGTAGTCCTTCTCAACCCTTTTCTTCTCATCAGCCACCTTCTTCAGCATCTCACCATTCAGAATCTTCTCATCTATCCTAGCACTGTTGGTATCATCATACATGCTCCAGAGCCTACCAAGAGAATTCTTCATTGATGTTGGCCACTCCTCTACATCTACCCAGGCCACAAATCCACAGTTCTCCACTTGCTACAAAAAAATTATGTAGGAAAATTACCTTGACAGTAAGAAAATACAAACTATTGCACCTACCAACTACCAACTCCACAGTCTCTTTACTCTACTCTCTCACAATGACAGTACACTGCACCTAACTATTGCACACACTACACTGCAATTTACTGAACATTTCCCATTGTATTTCAGATAACATAATTAAAAGAAAATCACAGTGCACAGCACTGACATGAACATTAACCACTAAACTGTACATTTACCAGAAAAATGTACTGAAATCTCACTATAACATGCAGTACCCAAGTACCCAGTACACTACAAGTACACAATTAGCAGAAATGGACACAACAATATGAAACTGAAGAAAAACACTCACATTAGGCACTGAGCACATGTAAAAACGTCTTCCGGTGTCACTGCTGCCGAATGCAACACACTTCTGCGGCAAAAGGTTGTGCACGCGGCACACAACTGAAGAATCCACAGCCAGCCCGTGGAAATCTGGGTCATCACACGTTTCTGGAGCATAATCCATGTCCACGGAGTCCTGGGCAATCAGAAATTTCGAACCATTCCGAAGATTTGAGAGGAAATCGAGGCAAATCGAAAAAATCCCAAAATTTCTGATGAACCCTAACCCTAGAATTTGAGGAACTTACCCCTAGCAGAGATGCGGACGAGTACTCGTCGTACCAGCTGGGCATTGAGATGGAGAAAGAGGAAGCCAGGCAGCGCCAATGTATCTCCGGCGAGTCCTTGCTCGGCGGCGCCTATGTCGCTACGGCGGAGACAGCAGAGGCGCGAGTGCTTGGGGAAGAATGGAGTCCGCGCGCCCGCCTCGTCCAGTCAACGGGCCTTCTCAGACACGCGCGTTAACGGCAGGTAACGGGAGTGTGCCACGTCAGCGTAAGTGGTGGGCCACTGCTGTCGGAAACAGAGTCAATCCTTGTCCAATCGGTATTAGAATCGATTTGAAAAATCTTAGTTCTAGACTGGTGGTTTTTTGCAATCAAAACTTAAAGTGGTGGTTTTCCGGAATTTAAGCTCTAAAGTGGTGGTTTTATGCTAAAGACTCTCGTCGCGGCCGCCCTCATCGTCTCGTCCTGCCCCGCGTTTCCACACGCCGATGCAGGTACGTCCACCGTACCTCTGGACCTCTGTTTTCTCTGGGCTGCCACTGATTTCTCTCTCGGATGGTATGCTCGATCTTGACGTGCAATTGATCTGTGCAGTGCCTGCAGGCGGGGAGAAGGCGGCGACCAATGGGCGGATCATGGACCCCAAGTGCTCGGAGATGTTTCGGTGCACCCCCGACCGGTGCACGGACTACTGCAACCTCATCGGGCTGGTGAAGCAGAAGGGCTTCTGCACCTTCCGTGGCCTGCAGTTCTACTGCTGCTGCCCCGTGCCATTCAGACGCGATGCCGCCCCAGCCATTTCCTCATAGCTTCTTTTATTTACGCATGTAGAAAGCACACACGTAGTATCTATATATCCGCAATAAAAAGAATGTTCTTTCTTTTCGAGCAGATCATATACGGAGTACATATGTCGGCTGGGTGAACTATAATTATTTTTCATAAGCAGTACATTTTTCTAACCACACTTTAGTGAACGTATATATAATTATATATGCATGTAGGTCAACTTGAGCATAACTACATTAGAGCATGTCTAACAGACCCCTTATGTTTTCGCCCCCTAAAACGCGTGTAGAGGGCCCTGTATGCACTTTTCGCCGGCCGAAAACTCGTGCGAGCTAGCAGACCCCGTACCCCCACCCCGTAAAACAGAATATTCTGCTAGCTCGCACTAGTTTTCGGCCCCTCAAAAACAGGGTTTTGCAGGGTTTTGCACAACTAGACAAACATATCAAACATGGCAGATTCAAGATATGCGATGCATAATCCATAGTTCTACATCACAAATAGATCAACAAGTTCATAGGTCATGTTCTAGGCATGGAGGTTCCCAAAAATACTGCCACCACCAACGCGATACACATCAATCAAGGAGCCCACCGTCGGCACCACCACTCACCGGAGTTGAACCACCAAGGTTGGTTGCCTCGCGAGCTTGACGCGCCTGCAACTTCCTCGCCATGATCTCGGCCTTGCTCTCTTTCCACCACAGCAGCTGATCGTCGTCCATGTCCTTGGTGTTCATCATCATGATCTCCTTCTCCTCGGCCAAGAGCTCCTTCATGGCTTTGGTTTTTTTGAGGGCCAACATCTGGGCATCCAACTCGGCCTTGCGCATTGCCTCCTCCCGTTTTGCTGCCACCTTGGCAAGCTTGACCTCCTTCTTCTTCTCGGTGATGAGGACCTTGGTCTCCAATGTCTTGAATGCTATTTCCTCCTTTGCCCTAATGTGCTGATCCATCTTGTCCTTGAAGCTAGCTGGCTCGGCTTCTAGCCTCTGCCTCTCCTTCGCCTTCTTGTTGCCCTCGGGCTTGCCTATGTTTCGACCACTCATGTCTTCCTCTTCATCATCCATGTTGAGCATTGCCTCCTTCTTGCACTTTGGTTCTTCGTCCCTCAACTTCCACTTGGGAAGGTGTTGGAGCAACTTGAAGCAATGTTCAAACTGAAATTCCTTATTCTTGGAGGCGGCCATGTCTTTGTACCGCAATTGAGCATACTTGGGCTGCACATCAACAATGTAGTGTGATGTTTACACAAGAACACATAGTTTGCACAAGAAATATGTTACAAAACTTACGTAGTCCGATGCCACACATCCACTTGGTGGATTATCCGCCACTTGGTCCATGGCAGCGCTCCAACGAGAACAAGCTGGCTTGATCGTGTTCCACCGGCCTTCAAGGGAGCGGTAGGATCGATCCGCCAAACTCTTCGTGCGAGGCTTGAGCTTGTGGTAAAGATCCTCAATGCGTTGCCAATAGCGCTTGCCGGTTTGATCAGTGCCGGTGGAAGCATCCATACACACTTTGCCCCACGCACGGACCAATGTCACATCTTCAATCTCGGTGTAGTTAGATTGTTTCCCCGGTTTGCTCCGCCGCGCAGCAGCCGCCTCGACCTCAACCACGTCGTCGTCCGCCTCTTCGTCGGCCTCTTCATCCTCGGCATAATCAGCATAGTCGTCGTCGAACGCACCAATGCCCGCCTCCAAATCCACCGCTGAATCATTGAGCATGGCCATGTAGGTTTTTGCAACGGGCGGCGCGGGAACTTCGTCGAGCACCTCGCGGGCGTCAGCAGAGGAAGGCGTGGGCGCAGGCGGAACGGGCGGCGCGGGAACTTCGTCGAGCACCTGCGTGGGCGGAACGGCCGCTGCAGGCGTCGCGGCCTTCTTCGCCTTTGGCGGCGGCCCCCTCATCGCAGACTTCTTCACCCGGCCCCCTTTGGCGGGAGCAGTAGTGGTCGCCGCCGCTGCCGCTACCGCCGCTGGTGTGTCGAAGAAGATCTTCGGGGTCCTCTTCCTCTTCATCGGCATGGTGGCGGAGATGACGGCCACGACTTCGGCGGAGGCCGGCTGACCACTCACGATGTCGACGGGGACATTATTCACCACCTTAGACATGGGTGGTGCATCGACGGTGGTCGGAGGGGCTTGTGAGAGGTCCATGCCGGCGAGATCTGGCCACGCGGTGGCCGGGGAGGGCGAGGCGGCGGAGATCCGGCGGCGGCGGTTGGGAGGGCTGAAACGGGTTCGCGCGCAGTTGGGGAAATGGTGAGGGGTTGGCCCTCTACATCTCCTCCCGACCCGCACATGTAGGGGTCGACGGGCCGCCCCCTACCGAAACTTGTAAAAATTCGTCCGGGGTGGTCGATTTAGGGGGTCTGCTAGATGGCCGGGTAGAGCCCAAACCCGTATATCAGAGGTTATTATACGGGTTTGGACCATTTAGGGGGTCTGTTAGACATGCTCTTAGTGCAAGACTGTCAAAAAAAAACTACATTAGTGCAACCTGACGGCAGGCGAGTAAGTTGTCGTGGAGATGACAGCGCTGGTGCGATCAAATCCCCCCTCCAAAAAGGAAAAAAAGGAAATTCAACCTACCTAGCATGCAAGGGAAGCGTTAAAAAAAATTAACGCCCAAAGCACCTCCGAAAAAGATAAAATAAAAATAAAATTGTCATGTGACCGTTTCATATTGCATCCTATCATGTATGTATACTAGTATTACATTCTTTATAGTCGAAAACGCGTATTTGCAGCTGACGGGAGAAGCCAAAAACTCCAATAACCTCGGCAACGTTTGGTTCTATGGCTCGCCTAGCCTAGCCAAGCTATAGCCCGTGAAAAATCTTGCCGTCGAGAGGGAGCCAAATTACCCAGCGAGGCGTTTTCTTCACCCATAGAGGCTAGCTTGCCCTTGAAAGCCATGTTAATTATTTCAACTCTACCAAACGCTTAGGATGGCCCAGCGAGGCTAGGTGGGCGATAGCTCAGTATATTTTTTAGATAAAAGGATTTACGCCCTAACTTTAAATTAACAAATCCAAACAATCTTTTCATAGGACATTACACATGCCGGGCAAACAGGTTAGCCGAAACTAGGAATAAAAGAGGGCAACAAGAACTAGTTGGGCATACAGCTAAGCCAAACATGAATGAAATAGGATAAGTCATGCGCGTAGGAACGGAGCTGAAGACTGGAGCTGTGGATCGACTTTAGCTCGGCAGACAGGCGTCTAGCGTCCTCGTGGTCCTCCCCCCCCCCCCCCCCGAAGCGTGGGTGCCCAAAGCTGTAAGAATAAGAGAGTTTTGAAAACAATGTCAGCCGGATGACGGATAATCTTCCCTTCTATCACATGTTTATTTCTAATGTTCCACGGCGCCCAAGATTGTGCTAGAAACGGCATCCATCCGCGTCTAGCCTCCCTAGGCTGAGTTGGATTAACCAGAGTCAACCAGTGCTCGCGAGAGTTTGGGTTCCAGGCCCTCCCTAGAGCCTGTCTCGCGACACTTCAAGCAAAAATGGCTAAAGAGCAAGCGAAGAAGATGTGGTCCGCGGTTTCAGAGACCCCACAGACTTTGCACAAGCCATTGGAGGGGCCCTGACGAAGGTCAATTTGTTCGCCGGATGGGAGCTTGTCTAACATGAGCCGTGACACGTCTCCAACGTATCTATAATTTCTGATGCTCCATGATCATATTATGCCAATTGCTACATGTTTTCTCCCTTATTTATAACATTTTTATACGTTTTCCGGGACTAACCTATTAACAAGATGCCAAGTGCCAGTTCCAGAACACCGAAGAGGAGTCGAATACGGGCATCAGGGCGGCCACACCATAGGGTGGCGCGGCCTCCCCCTGGCTGCGCCAGCTATACGTGTGGGGCCCCCTGGCCTCCACCGCCTTTGCCCTTTCGCCTATTTATTTCCCCTGGATGGAAAACGCTAAACACCTGATAAAAAATCCCCGAAAAGTTCCGCAGCCGCCGTCGTCATCAACCCTAGATCAGGGGGTTCTGGAGCTGTCTCCCGGCACCATGCCGGAGAGGAAATCATCACCGGAGGCTTCTACATCACCATGCCTGCCTCCGGAGTGATGCGTGAGTAGTTCATCCCTGGACTACGGGTCCATAGCAGTAGCTAGATGGTTGTCTCCTCCTCATATGCCTCCATGTTTAGATCTCGTGAGCTGCCTATCATGATCGAGATTGATCTTATGTAATTCTATATGCTGTGTTTGCTGGGATCCGATGAATATTGACCTTATGCCAAGTTGATTATAGTCTTTCTTGCATATGCTATTTGTAATCTTGCATGCTTTCCGTTGCTAGTGGTTGCTCTGGCCAAGTAGTTGCTAGTGACTCCAAGAGGGAGTATTTATGCTAGATAGTGGATTCATGCCTCCTTTTCGCCTGTGCTCGAGTGACAGAAACGTGACAGGGGAGGATGTGTTGTTGCTACTAGGGAGAAAACAGCGGTGAGAGTGCCCGCGTGTATAATCATTGCTTACATTGCACACATTGTTTAATGCAGTTATCTGTTGCTTGCAACTTAATACCTAAGGGGGTTCAGATGATAACCTGAGGATGGATTATTAGACATAGATGCAGATGGATTTCGGTCTATGTATTTTATTGTAATGCCCGCACTAAATATCATAGTAGTCATCATGTTATATTGTGCGTTACGGTGCAACCTCTATTTATCAATTGCCCAGCTGTAATTTGTTGACCCAACATGTTATTTTTCTGGAGAGACACCACTAGTGAACCTATGAACCCCAGTCCATTTTCCACACTGTTAAACAAACCACAACAATTTCCTGCTCTCTTTACTTTCTGCAAGCATACACTGTTTTCCACACTATACGTCTAATCTTTGTTTTCAGCAAGACCTGTGAGATTGACAATCTCACTGTACCGTTGGGGAAAAGTATTTTGGTTGTGTTGTGTGTAGGTTCCACGTTGTTGCTGACACCGGTGAAGCGCCAGCACCACCATCAGTGGCATCAACCTTCCGAAGGTCCTGTTTCTCCTACTGGATTGATAACTCTGGTTCTTAACTAAGTGGAAAACTCCTACCGCTGTGCTCATCACACCCTCCTCTTGGGGTTCCTAACACGCATCAAGGATTTTTCTGGCGCCGTTGCTGGGGACCAAACAAACATATATAAGAAGACTTCCTCCCGCCACGGTCGCCATCACAAGCAGCAAGGATTTTTCTGGCGCCGTTGCCAGGGAGAAGGAAGTCTTTTGGCAAGGGGAGTCTTTATTTTGTTTATTGTCTTGTTTTTATTTTCTATATTAAAAACACAAAAAAAAAATAGTTTACTTTATAGCTATTATTTATCTGCTTGCTATTATTCTGCTAAAATGAGTTACTCTGAGAATACTAAGTTGTGTGACTTCACTAGCACAAACAACAATGATTTTATTTGCACACCTATTGCTCTACCTGCTCCTACTGCTGCTTTCTATGAGATTAAACCTCCTTTATTAAATCTTGTGATGAAAGAGCAATTTTCTGGTATTAGTACTGAGGATGTTGCTGCCCACCTTAATAATTTTGTTGAACTATGTGAGATGCAAAAATATAAAGATGTGGATGGGGATATTATTAAACTAAAATTATTTACATTCTCTTTGAGAGGAAGAGCTAAAAAATGGTTGCTATCTTTGCCTAAAAATAGTATTGATTCATGGACTAAGTGTAAAGATGCTTTTATTGGAAAATATTATCCTCCTGCTAAGATTATATCCCCGAGAAGTGACATAATGAATTTTAAACAATTTGATAATGAACATGTTGCTAAAGCTTGGGAAAGAATGAAAACTATGGTGAAGAATTGTCCCACTCACGGAATGACTACTTGGATGATTATACAAACTTTTTTTGCAG
The DNA here is from genome assembly GCA_028641055.1 of Alopecurus myosuroides. Lineage (NCBI taxonomy): Eukaryota > Viridiplantae > Streptophyta > Magnoliopsida > Poales > Poaceae > Alopecurus > Alopecurus myosuroides. The sequence continues at coordinate 29,237,308 of CM054060.1, forward strand.
GGCTGAATTTATTCTCAAGGAATCTATTGGATTCAGCTGCTGGAGGTACCTTTATGTCCATCACTTTGGGCAATGCAACAAAGCTTCTTGATGATATGATGATAAATTATTCAGAGTGGCACACTGAGAGAGCTCCACAAGGTAAGAAGGTAAATTCTGTTGAGGAAACCTCCTCTTTGAGTGAAAGGCTTGATGCTATTATGTCTATGCTTGTTAATGATAAAGCTCAAGTTGATCCAGATAATGTTCCTTTATCCTCTTTGGTTGCTCAAGAAGAGCATGTTGATGTAAATTTTATTGGAAATAATAATTTTAACAACAGTGCTTATAGAAATAATTTTGGTGGAAACAATTATAAGCCCTATCCTCCTATTAATGGTTATGGTTATTCTTATGGAAACTCCTACAATAGCAATAAAATCTCTACCTCTGATCTTGAAAACATTCTTAGAGAATTTATTAGCACACAAACTGCTTTTAATAGATCTGTTGAGGAAAAGCTTGGTAAAATAGATGTTGTTGCCTCAAAAGTTGACAGCCTTGCTATTGATGTTGATTTTCTAAAACTGAAGGTTTTACCACAAGATGTTAAACAAAGTAAAACATTGAATTCCATCCAAGTTCAAATAGATAATAATGTTAGGTTGATGGCTGAATTACATGCTAGGTGGAAAAGAGAAGAGAATTGGCTACAAAGACTAATATTGCTAGAGTTTGTACTATCACAACCACTAGTAAAACTAAACCTTCAAGTTCTACTAAACCTCCTACTATCAATGGTAAAGTAGTTGGTGTTAAAAAAAGTCCCTACTCCTTCCGTGAAACGGGCTAAATTGTCTCAAATGGCTGAAACTAGTTCTAATAAAAATGCTGAAATTTTAGAGATGTAGGAGATAATGGTCCTATTAGTTTTGATGATAATAATTTTGATTTTGATGATTGCAATATCTCTGAAGTTATCATGTTTCTAAAAAAATCTTGCTAGAGGTCCCAATGCTAGTGCCATGAATATGGACTTTACTAAACATATTACCAATGCTCTGATGAAAGTTAGGGAAGAAAAGTTGAAATTTGAAACATCTATCCCTAGGAAATTAGATGATGGTTGGGAGCCTATCATTAAGATAAAAGTAAATTATTTTGATTGCAATGATTTGTGCGATCTTGGTGCTAGTATCTCTGTTATGCCTCAAAATCTTTATGATATGCTTGATCTACCACCGTTGGAATACTGTTATTTGGATGTTCATCTTGCTGATAATGCTAAGAAGAAACCTCTTGGTAGAATTAATGATGTTATTATTATGGTTAACAATAACCTTTTCCCTTTTGATTTTGTTGTTATGAATATTGAATTCAATTCTTCTTGTCCTATTGGTTTGGGAAGACCTTTTCTTAGAACTGTTGGTGCTATTATTGATATGAAAGAGGGGAGTATTAAATATCAATTCCCCTCAAGAAAGGTATGGAACACTTTCCTAGAAAGAGGATAAAGCTACCTTTTGACTCTATTATTAGAGCAAGTTATGATGTTGATGCTTCTTCACTTGAAAATACTTGAGTTGATTTTCTATGCCTAGCTGAAAGGTGTTAAAGAAAAGCGCTACTGGGAGACAACCCGTATTATTTATCTGTTTTCATTCAGTTTTCCTTTGTTTTCTTTTGTGTGCTTTGCACTTGGGTGTTTTATATTTCCTTAGCAACCCCGTTGTATATTTTCTTTTGTGTTTTTTTTTGAGCCAAGTAAAGGCTCTAGTGGAAAGTTGAGACTATGTTTCGGATTTCTACGCAGGAAACAAATTTCTTCTGTCCACTGTTAATTACGTATAAAATCACAAAAAATTCAAATGAACCTGAGTTTTTTTGTGCTTAATCCTTGGCTATATATGCAACTTTTCTTAGTTGACCACTTTTTGATTTGAGCAACATAAGATTTTCTAAAATATCAAGCTCTACCTCCTGTTCTGTTTTGAAAGATTTCTGCCAATTATTGCATTTGCATCTTAATCTCTTTCTTTTGGTGTTCTTTTGAGAAAAAGAGTTTCAAAAAAAAGTTTTGACAGTAGCTAATGTGTTTTTGAATGCTAGGCTTGTGTTGAAACTGAACCATGTGAATTTATTATTTCGATTGCACTAACGTTGCTAATGAAGATTGTGAGAATTTTGGTGTGAAGGAAGTTTTCAAGGGTCAAGAGAAGAGGATAATACAATATGATCAAGAAGAGTGAAAAGCCTAAGTTTGGGCATGCCCCGGTGGTACATCCCAGCAAATTCCAAGAAGACTCAAGCGTCTAAGCTTGAGGATGCCCAATGCATCCCCTTCTTCATCAACAAATTACCAGGTCACTTCTAGTGAAACTATATTTTTATTCGGTCACACCTTATATGCTTTACTTGGAGCGTCTTTTATTTTTGTTTTCAGTTTGTTTTTATTTTCATAATAGGCTTGATTGGACCCCCAACATTATTTTATTGGAGAGCGACACGCTCCGCTTTTTCATGAGAATACGTTGTATTCTTAGTCTCTGTCTGGCTGCTGCATTTAATTAGCTCCTGTTTTACATGCATCTCTTATCAGAGTTGTTAGTTTTAGTAGTATTATTTGAGTACTCTCATGTTTTCTTGCTGTATTATAAAGAGTATTTTTGTTAAAACATATCTTGTATGGTGCTTGTTGGGAAAAGAAAACTGCTGCTTGATGTAGAATCTATAACAATACTAGTAGAAGCTTGTATAGACTGTGGCTAGAACATTTTCATGCCATGCTAAATGTTATTTTAGTTTTAAATCCTTGTTGTTATTGAGTAGAATAAAAATACTTAAATAGCTGACAGCGTTTTATATGTCTTGAAAGATTCATGAGTTGTTCTTGTCATAGTAAAGCATCAATATATGGTATTCTCTTTCGAATGTTTTATTTGGTTGACTTGGCGCATGCTCACACCATGTTTATGACTACAAACCAGTCACGAATAGCCTCCATGACCACTTAGTTTTTAAACTTGTGATACTGCTTATGCTTTAATTAATGATGCTTATGTCGTTGTGCATGATTATGGCTCTTATGCTCTCTTGATTTGTCGCTCCTAGTTTTTTACTAGCTTCCACCAGTACTGAGTATGGAATTATACTCGTGCATCCAAACTCCTTAAACCAAAGTTTTCCCATTGTGTACACCATACCTACCTACATGTGGTATTTAACTGCCACTTTAAGTAAATTGCTCATGTGTTACCTTTAAAACCTTCAAAATTACTCCTGTTGTGTGTTCTTGTTTTTGCTCATGAGGACGTCAATAGAGAATATTTATCTCATTAATTGTTGATTGGATTTCACACCCTGGACTAGTGGCTTTATCCGCTTATCCAAATAATAGAAGAGCTGACAGCGGGGTGCCCAGCCCCAAATTAATACAAAAAAATTATCTTCACTATTTTCCCCTGATTTATCAGTCAAAACATAATTGTGTAAACAAAAGAGAAAGAGGGATGACCTTCTACACCAGTTGTGTCCTTCACCATGGGAGCCGCTCTTGTGAATCCAGTTGTCTTGTGACGTACTGTATTGTATGTTTACCATTCGTTGACATAAGCATACACCTCTCCTAAAAAAATAGACACTCCTCCATGGTGTCAAACTTTTAACACCTCTTCTTAATAAAATAAAAAGCTCTAGCACATGAGTGATCCCTGCTTCCCTCTGCGAAGAGTCTTACTTTTACTTTTATGTTGAGTCTCCATCTTCTAACTTTATGCACAGTTGAGAGATCATTTTTGCCATTCTGAATTCTATGTTCATTTGTCCCATAAACATCAATAATTACTTCATAATGTGATATTATTTGTTCTTAAACTATTTGTTCTAGTCTTCCTCATGAACTTTGAAAGTGTCATGACATTTATGTTTTGTCCTAATCTTAAGGACTAGCGAAATACCACTTTACCATGCTTTATGTATACGTGAAACAATCGTTTATCTTTTCTTCCATTATTATCCATGATCCTTTATATAAGATACGTACTCTTCATGGTGCAAAGTGATTGCTATGCTTTATTATTAAAGTTTTATTTATCATGTTTGTGTTTAAAGTTCTATGATCTCAGCATACATATGCTTTTACATTATAATGATCAAGTTTATGATAGTAGCGTGTCACCTCAGAAATTATTGTTTTATCGTTTACTTACTCCAGGACGAGTAGGAACTAAGCTTGGGGATGCTTGATTCGTCTCCAACGTATCTAAAATTTCTGATGCTCCATGATCATATTATGCCAATTGCTACATGTTTTCTCCCTTATTTATAGCATTTTTATACATTTTCCGGGACTAGCCTATTAACAAGATGCCAAGTGCCAGTTCCCTGTTTTCAGAAAAGTTGTTTTGGAAACATTCTCGGAATTGGACCCCACAAAGCCCGAAGTCCCTATTTTCCCCGGAAGCATCCAGAACACCGAAGAGAAGTCGAAGACGGGCATCAGAGGGGCCACACCATAGGGTGGCGCGGCCTCCCCCTGGCCGCGCCAACTATAGGTGTGGCCCCCTGGCCTCCACCGCCTTTGCCCTTTCGCCTATTTATTCCCCCCGGATGGAAAACCCTAAACACCTGATAAAAAAATCCCCGAAAAGTTCCGCAGCCGCCGTGGTCGTCAACCCTAGATCAGGGGGGTTCTAGAGCTGTCTCCCGGCACCCTGCCGGAGAGGAAATCATCACCGAAAGCTTCTACATCACCATGCCTGCTTTCGAAGTGATGCGTGAGTAGTTCATCCCTGGACTACGGGTCCATAGCAGTAGCTAGATGGTTGTATCCTCCTCATATGTCTCCATGTTTAGATCTCGTGAGCTGCCTATCATGATCGAGATTGATCTTATGTAATTCTATATGCTGTGTTTGCTAGGGTCCGATGAATATTGCCCTTCTGCCAAGTTGATTATAGTCTTTTTTGCATATGTTATTTGTGATCTTGCATGCTTTCCTTGCTAGTGGTTGCTCTGGCCAAGTAGTTGCTAGTGACTCCAAGTGGGAGTATTTATGCTAGATAGTGGGTTCATGCCTCCTTTTCGCCTGTGCTCGAGTGACAGAAACGTGACGGAGGAGGATGTGCTGTTGCTACTAGGGAGAAAACAGCGGTGAGAGTGTCGGCGTGTATAATCATTGATTACATTACACACATTGGTTAATGCAGTTATCTGTTGCTCGCAACTTAATACCTAAGGAGGTTCGGATGATAACCTGAGGGTGGACTATTATTCATAGATGCAGATGGATTTCGGTCTATGTATTTTGTTGTAATGCCCGCACTAAATATCATAGTAGTCATCATGTTATATTATGCACTACGGTGAAACCTCTATTTGTCAATTCCCCAGCTGTAATTTGTTCACTCAGCATGTTATTTTTATGGAGAGACACCACTATTGAACCTATGAACCCCGGTCCATTTTCCACACTATTAAACAAACCACAACAATTTTCTGCTCTCTTTACTTTCTGGAACTATACACTGTTTTCCACATTATACGTCTAATCTTTGTTTTCAGCAAGACCGGTGAGATTGATAACCTCACTGTACCGTTGGGGCAAAGTATTTTGGTTGTGTTGTGTGCAGGTTCCACGTTGTTGCTGACACCGGTGAAGCGCCAGAACCACCGTCAGTGGCATCAACCTTCTGAAGGTCCTCTTTCTCCTACTGGATTGATAAGCCTGGTTCTTAACTAAGGGGAAAACTCCTACCGCTGTGCTCATCACACCCTCCTCTTGGGGTTCTCAACACGCATCAAGGATTTTTCTGGTGCCGTTGCCGGGGACCAAACAAACATATATAAGAAGACTTCCTCCCGCCAAGGTCGCCATCACAAGCAGCAAGCTGCCATGCGAACACTTTGAGTTTTAGCGGTAGGTTGGCCTCCCAGATTTCTTTGTGGAAGGAGATCATAGTGCCTGGTTGTCGCAAACATTGAACATGTGAGGGAACTTACGGCACAGAGGACCCTCCTTGCACCACCAGTCTGTCCAAAAAAGGGTGTGGCGGCCATTGTTGACGTGATGTCTAGCGCTGGCCTTGAAGAGGTGTTTAATTTTTTGGAGACTTCTCCAAAACTGGGACCCCCCCCCCCCCGTACGGAGAAGATGTCCCCTTCCAGAGAATACTTGTTACAGATGACCACCGCCCAAATGGCGTCATCAGCCTCATAGACCTTCCAAATCCGCTTTAGCATCCGAGATTTGTTCATGTTTGGTGAGATTATTAGCCCCAGCACACCGAACTCGTTGGGGCGGCACACCGCTGGCCAATTGAGCATATGGTATTTCCTATTGGGCCCCGCTCCTTCCCAGAAGAACCTCGCCCGGTGGGAGTCCAGCTTCTCGTGGACCCCTTTTTGAAGCAAAAAACAACCCCATCGCGTAGGTAATTAGGTTATCTAGGAAAGAGTTGGAAATAACTAGCCTTCCACCCGAGGAAAGGAACCTCCGATCCCAATCCACGGTTTGACCCTACTGGCCAGTTTTTGGACTAGGAATGCCCATTGTTCCTTAGTCAACTTTCTATCAGCATTCGGAAGTCCAAGTACGCCATTGTGAATTTTCCAAGTTTGCAGTTCAGTTGCCTAGCCACCTTATTCTGCACCGCCACCGGTTTATTCAACACTATGACCTCGCTTTTGTGGTAGTTGATTTTTAGGCCTGACATATTATCGAAGCACATAAGCAGAAACTTTAAGGTTGGCGATATATTGGTCAATGCATTGAATCATGATAATGGTGTCATCGGTGTATTGAACGTGGGGTAAACCCCTCCCCCGCCCCCGGCGTAAAGATGAGGGACCACCCCATGGATGTGACCTGCCAGGTTTGCTTTGTGGAGAATCACCGAGAGCCCCTTGGCGACAAAATTAAAAAAGCAGAGGGGAGAGGGGCTCGCCCTGGCGAACACCCCCCTTTTATTCTGGAAGAACTGTCCCATTTCCCCATTCATGGAGATCGCCGTTTGCCCCCGTTTGACTAATTGGAAGATCATGTGTAAGTAGCCCGCATCAAAACCCTTTCAACGGAGCACTTCTAGAAGGAAATCCCAGTTCACCCGGTCGTAAGCTTTTTCAAAGTCCGGTTTTAACAAGACACCCCCTAGTTTCTTGGAGCTTAGCGCATGAATGATCTCGTGGAGGGCGAGTGCACCATCGAGGATGAACCGCCCTTTGATGAACACAGTCTGGTTATGACTAATAACCTTATTGGCAACCAGGTCTAGCTTAGACGCGTAAGCTTTTGCAATGATCTTGAAAATCACATTGATGAGGGCAATGGGGCGAAACTGAGTGATGCAGTCAGCGCCCGGGCATTTCGGGATGAGAGACAACACTTCAAAGTTGAGTCTCGAAATGTCAATTCTACCCAGCATGAAGTCGTTTAAAATATGGAGTACCCCGTTCTTCACCAGTGGCCAAAATTTCTTGAAGAAGATGATCTGGAACCCATCCGGGCCGGGGGCCGAGTCTGTTTTCATCTCCTTCACAAGCACCTCCAGTTCCGATTCCGAGAAGGTGCGGCATAGGGACTCATTGTACAGGTCACTAACCAGCTGGGCCCCAGCCCAAACATTAGTGGCGAGTCCGCAATATCTAGGGGCAGAGGTCCCAAGGAGCTCCCGGTAGAAGCCGTATATGTGCTGTTCTAGGGCTAGTTTCTCCGAGATCACCTCGTTTCCCGAGACGAGGGAGGAGATAATGCACTTACGTGTTTTATCATTAGCAATCGCGTGGAAATGCGCAGTGTTGGCATCTCCCTGAAGAGCCCACCTGATTCTACCACGTTGCCTCCAATATCCCTCCTCGGCCCTGAGGAGTTGCATAAGCTGGTCCTCTTGGTGGAAGCGGAAGGCCCATTCCTCGCCGTCTAACCCCAGCGAGTCAGCTTTGAGATCAAGCTCTTTAATGGAGTTGAGGAGTGCATCTTTTTTTGACCTGCTATCCCTACCCAGGTTACGACTCCACCCTCAGAGCCATTGTCTAGGGCCGCCGCTCATAAAGCTCCACCAGTCGATTATGTCCCTGCCACGGACCTTCCGAGACAGGGTCTCCCAAGGGGAGGAAATTAGCTCTGAGAAGCCTTGGAGTTCCAACCATCCGATTTCAAAGAAGAAGCGGTTGCTCCTGACTGGCGCGCCCTCGCCCGAGTCCAAAATAAGAGGGGTATGGTCAGAACACAGATTGGTTTCGGCAACCAAGGAGAGAAGAGGAAAAGATCCATCAAGGGACGGTGAGACGAAAACCCTATCTAGGACACATCTGACCGGGTTGATGCGTTTGTTGACCCAGTATCCAAACATGCTAACTGAATCCCGGCTCTAGAGAAAGACATGACAAAGACAACGTTTGCTAAACATTGGTGGGGCCGCCCACCAATTTGCCGACGCATGGCCTGACGCTACCACTTCAAAAGAGTCTACACGACGACTTTGGGACAACCATCTATACTTATATACTACTATTAGCCCACCTTTTCTTTTCTAATTCCACACCGTAAAATGTACTCAGTCAGGTTAGTACCATCAGATTATCCCACCAAATCACATTTAACAACCAGGATTAATATAATCTAGTACCACGTGTACTTAGCCGTTAACATTGGCAGACGAAACTCTGGCGGACGACAATTCCGCACCCCACACTCCGCCCCGATTTAGTGAAAAGGAAAAATAATCCCTATCCCGTAAATTTTGGCAAGCGACTCATCCTTTCTTTCCAAATCACCTTATTCTTTCCCGTCAAGACGCTGTGTTTTGGGATCGTTAAATATGTGGGCGGCTGGTCCACACTTTTTCTTTTCTTTATACAAAGCATTTTATATTGATATTTTGCAACATCATTGGCTACATTAGGCTATTTTTAGAAAATCTTAGCACATCCATTATAATTGAACAATCGTGACGTTTGCACATACACAGATTACTATCATGCAAAACCAGCAAAAAAAAAAAGGTCCAGCGTCATGATGAACAAGATCTTTACTATTAAGGTTACAGTGGCGGTGAGGCGGTGTCACACTTCACACTAATTACACAACAAATGCCACCGCACTCTATCCCTTTAAAATATAACCACCTTTTCTGGTTAACGCGTAATGAATCCCTACTCCTATTTTTTAGCTCGTAGCACCAAAATCTCATCAGTTTCCGGAAAGTTGTTAGACTCTACACTCAAAGCTTTTTTTCCGCACAAGCAGTTTGCATGGGAAGAGGCACTACAGTTGTTTGCATGCATGGGGTTGAACGCCAGCAACATTCAAGGGGAGAATCTGAGACCATTTGTCTATATTATAAATCTTGTAGCAGCCCCAAATATGCACTCACATTGTTTGTTTGGTGGTTGAGAAATTTTAGCATGAGTTCGTTGATCAGTTCGCACTTTGAGAATATGAGCGACTACATAACTAAATATATAAATGAACAACAAACCCCGCATCCGATTTTGTTGGCTTAGAAGTGGCCAGAGCATAGACGACCTGGCTATACAATGTGCAGACGTGCAGGCTTTAGTCGAACCTATGTATATATCAATCATGTACGTACTGCAGGAGAGAAGACCCACTTTACCCATGCCGGCACGTCATGATCGAATCACGGGTGCTCGTCGTGGGCGATATTTGTCCTTGTTCATCGATCCGGTAAGCAGACCTCATGGCGCCGCACTGCTGCGCGGTCATCGACTCCGTCTCTGGCCTCGAGGGAGGCAACCATGGTCACCAGCTCACTCTAGACGACCCGGTCTTCAACGTCACCGTCTGCGTACGTTACTACTAGGGGCTTTCTCCACCGAGACTACGTCGCACCGGGCTTGGTCGTGGATGTGTTCTAAGACGGCGTCCCGCTCACCGCCGGGTGCGGCGGTTATGCACCAGGCTGTGGACTTGCAGCGGCAACACGTCGTAGCCTAAGACATGCCCGGCAGCCTTGCGGCGGACGTGACATGTGGGACACCGGTGTTTCACGTTGCGGTCTGGATTCCATCCATGTACGACAATGACCATGAGGGGAAGCTGATTTGTGCATCGGCCTGCGTGCCGTGGACGCCACCGCCTTGTGGTATATGTGCGCCTTGTCCAACGCCGACACCAACATGCTGCCGGTATCCGTCAACGTCCATGGTGGCGCGCGGCGCAAACTAAATAGCTTCATCTCGAGATGACGATCAGCTGAATGGGTTTTTTTCTTGTCAAAGATACAGATTCTGAACGTAAGTTGATCGACAATAGTACGTACCATGTTGACAGGTTTGCATGTATATTGGCAGTCTCTTGACAATAGTACGTATCATGTGAATTTACTCCAACGGTGAAGGATTGAGTGTTTAGACTTTATATCTTATGCTATTTATAGGGGGTGACATGAACAATGGAGCATATTTATCAGACTAGCAATGTTGTAGAGATGACAAATGAAGCAATACATAATGAGAAAATCGAACAGGTAGAGACAAAGATGTAGCATCTCTAAATCTCAAAAAGAAAAATATTAGGAGTTGCAGAAAAGATGTAAGATAAACATGAAAAGAGTCACATAAAAAACTAAAACTAAATATTTCGGTTAATAATTTGTATTTCATATATTGATTTGTTGTTCCGTGGCAACGCACGGGCATTCAGCTAGTCTGACATAACTGTCGGTCCTGGCAACAAATTCATCACACCTCCACCGGCCAATTAAGTACTATTTTTGTCGAGAAAACCCATGGAAAAAAGGTTATTTGGACTATCGCCTACATGTACATGTACACACCTAAGTATCGAATAGAACTAGACATAAGCATACTCCTGACACGTTAACTCATAGATCGATTTGCGCAGATCCATGGATCTAGATCTCAAAATCCTACAGCCAACATCAAAGTGTTACTAAATAGGTTCTTCATAGGCTTATTTCATCACGTCGATTCCCCCGCCACCTCAATATAACCGCTAGGATACACAAACAAAGATCTACACGAAAGAGAGTACACATTGGACAAAGAACCAAGTTTCCCTCCATCTTTCTACGCCTAGAAGACAGAGGGAAACTAAGTCCTTGTAGGAGAAAAAAAACATAGCAATCTTTCTTTTTTGTTTGGGTAGAACACAAAATCGTACCCTTTTTAGTAACACATAATTGCGCACAAGATTTGATCTCATGTTTTTTTTTGTCTTTGGGAAGTTTACTAGGGTGATGAAATGACACAACTACAATGGTGCATATGTTTCGTTGCACCTCAATTTTTTCCAGAAAAAAACCCAAAGAAATGTGTCTTTCAAGGATCTCGTAGTTATTATGTAATATCTTGCTGGTTTTCGACACTGCGAACAAGATCATTCCACGTCACATGAAATTCAAATTAGTTACTCTAGAAGATTCCTTTGAAGGCACAGAAAGAAAAAAAATCCCCGCATTAATATATCGAGCAAATGCAAATCAGATTTATCAAGCGAATCACAAGCAGAAATCAAGCCACAACCTAATTTTATCCGTCTATATATAACAGAGAAATACACCCAAATGGCAATGCAGATGATTACCAACTAAACATAGGACCGTCACGGAGCGAAAATACATTCGCGTGCCATTTGTCCGATTTCGTCCACCCAAAATGGCCCCAAATCCCAAGGCTGCTCTTCTCGTCATTGCGGCTGCTCTGCTGGTCTCGTGCTGCTACGCATCGCGATCGCCACTGGTCACAGGCATGTTCATAGCTCCGGATCCTCTGTCCATATCACCCTCTGTTAGCTGCGTAAACATTTTTTTCTTTCTTGTGCGGTCGATCCTGAAGTGTGCGATTATGGCCGGTGTGTGTGCGTGCAGGTGGTAAGATGGCAGAGGAGAAGGCGGTGGTAACCGTGCCGATCATGTCGGTGGACCCGTCCAAGTGCGAATGGATGGAGATGTGCAGCGTGGATAAGTGCACGGAGCATTGCGTCCGCATCGGGCTGGGCAACGAGAGGGGCTTCTGCAACTTCCACAACATGCAGTTCCAGTGCTGCTGCCCCATCACCTTCCCACCCGCCGCAACAATCCCCTCGTCCGTCAAACAAGTTTAACTTGGCTAGCTAGCTTGGCATTTCGTGTGTACGGCTCGCCAATTTATAATACACCTGATACTTGCAAACACACGGAGTAAATTAAGAGCGATCTGAAGGCGACGTCCGTCAGCAAATAATAAAGATTTTTGTTTGTCAGATCATTTATACAATTTTTATAAAGGTATCTCTGAAAGGCTGAACCCGTGCCCTTAAACTGCTCAACCTCGTTTTGTTGGATGTATGCCCAAAAGGTAATAATATTTGTACATATGTTTTCATAATTGTGATTCATATTATTATACTATAACTAATGTGGCTGCTGAATATGAGATTGAGAGGAGAACTCACGTGTAACATGAACAAAATATCAAAACCTTGTCTTGCCTTTTACGACAGATTCATTGGATACTTGATGGCTTTGTTTTCCTGACCATGGACATTGTTTATGTCAGTATCAATGAATTGCATATTTTTGGAAGGGGACAATATGCCTGGGTATACCCCAGTAGTTGATATGCTAAGAGACTGCATTAAGAACGACATATCACAGAGCGGTTATATTACAACATATCGTTTGACCATGAGGTTACCGGGTTTGTATATTCTAAGTCCATTTTGGCGACGAAGAACTGCACGAAAGATTTGATCTCATCGGTTCTTTTTTTGCCGGAAAGTACGGTGCATATCTTTTGCATCTTGTTTATTTTTAACAAAATCCCAGATAAAGGGGTGCATTAACTCGTCGTTAGTATGTAAAGATCTCGCTATAGTGGAATAAGATCATTCCATGACACTTATAATTCAAATTAATTAGAAGATGTCACTTGAGCGGAGAGAGAAAATGCCTGCATTAATATACATACGGAGCAAATTAACCCCAAGCAGATTTACCCGCACGGCAAGTTTTATCCGCCGATATATGATAATATTGTAAGATACATACCCACATATCAAAATAAATGTTACGTAATTAGGGAAGCAATTCAGTGACGAACCCATGCAGACTTGACTTTACGTTCCCTATATATATAATAACGCCGGCCGGAGACGTACGATCACCAAGTACAAGCACATACACTCGGCAAGACATTGCATAGGGTAGCATGGCGTCTTCAAGATCAGCGCCGTTGTTCCTCCTCCGCACAAGCCTCGGCTCTGGACTCTCCTGAAGGTGCGTATCCGGATTGCATGCATGTCCTATATATACGTAGATTCGTACAAATCGGATCATAGACTGATTTTGTGTGGTGATGTATATGTATGTATATTTAGAGGACCCCAAGTGCGAGGCGATGACGGATATGTGCACCGTGGACTCATGCACGAAGCTGTGCCTCAACAGCGGGCTGGGCGCCTACCAGGGATTCTGCTCCTTCCGCGCCAATGTGATGCAGATGTTCTGTTGCTGCCCCATGCCTGCCGAGACACCGGCCCCAAGACACTGACTCTGATTTCGAGACTGTTTGTTTTGGGCAAGTAACATATTTTGTGTCGATCGATCTGCAGTGTAAGCATGGGGCATCTGTTGCTGTCAATAAACTTGTATGATTAATTATCTTCTGGTTACATAAGTGATAAGTCCACAAAAAACATGAACCAAGAGCGTGTCTCGCACATGGAATGCAGATCTCAGGACATGATGCCATGCGTGGGCCGTCGTCGCAGGCCGGCGTTTGGTGCCCGTCGTGCGACGACGGTGCAGACAACTCCCTGCGTAGGACCACAATCTCGCCTCCTATTTAATCTCTCCTCCCACCGCATACATCATCTGTGACATTCTTTGTGTTGGCTCTTGAGACCAATAGATGGGATCACTTGGGAAATTATTACTCCCTCCGATCCATATTAATAGGTGCTGAAGTGGATGTATTTAGACATGTTTTATTGCTAGATACATCCACTTTAGCACCTATTAATATGGATCGGAGGGAGTATTCTCAACGGCTTTTTGCTTCTGTCACTTCAGCCGTGTCGTCAGATGAGAAGCGATCGTGTGGCCCTGCTGCATGCCGCGCTTCCACACCATCACATCGCGAAATGTTGCAAATGTATTCACTGCCGCTTTCCCGTCCATTTTGCAAATGACTCTAAACGACTGTCCTCCCCAGCGACATTCTGTTGTCTGAATACCTCATTTAATGTGCGGGGCTGAGGGCGCAACGAACCTCAGCGAGTATACACACGGAGGAGGAGGATGGCGACGACAGCTGCGACCACGATTCATACTATTAATTCCTCTTCTCCGGCAAGGCAACATGTTCGTATTTCCACATCCTTTAACCTATAGTATTAGTTGTAATTAGGATTGAGACTATTTCTAGGGTTTTAGCTTCTAGTTGTGTAGGCTGATTTCCAAGGGTTTCTTACAATTTTGGGGCATGTAGGTTGTTGGATGTATGCCAACAGACCAGAAAATATATCAGTTTCTATGCTATACTTGTTATAGTCACTAAATATGGGATTCCGAGAAAAAATCATACACACGTGTAGAAACATAAACACAACATTATAAACCTTTATTATGTCTCATAGAAAAACTCGTTAATATTAGATGACCATGTTTTTCTGGTCACGGACATTTGTTATGTCAATATTAAATGAAGCACATTATAGCTTTAACATGGTGGCTGACAAGACCCAAGTAGTTGAGATACTACGAGATTTGCTATTATCATTACTATAAATGGTATCATCGGAGTATGATTAATTTGTTTGTTACATTTGACCATGAGAATATAAGGCGGTGTTTTTTGGAAAGATTACTTTGGTGTAGTCAAGTATCACACAAACTGGCTGATAAATAAGACTATTACCGGGTATTTTTGAAGGACTGCATTTCAACGTGATAGTTCAAGACTGAGAAATACTCATCTAGATAATAGAGAGATACATCCAGGATCCACTCGGTATGATAGTATCCATTAAATAAGTTTGCGCTGATAATCGCATGATATAAATCATGGGGATACTATAACACGGCAACGAGTAAAATGAATCATACTGGATATCGAGGATAATATGAAATGGTGATTAAAGAGTTTAATCATGGTTGTCTCACTTATTTCTCCTCAAAGTATTGATTGGTATTGCGAACTAATGGGAACATACTTAATAACCAATAGGTTCAACATAGTTTCTTCGTATAACTTGTAGGAATAAATATGGACATACATGCTTGTTGCCTTGATCACACACCCGTTGGGAAACCCCAAGAGGAAGGTATGATGTCGTCCGCAGCAAATTCCTCCTAGTTAAGGAACCAAGGTGAACAATCCAATAGGACTTCAAAGTCTCTCGGTAGGTTTATTGTTGTCGGGAGCTTCAACTGCGTGGACCTGCACACAAATACAAACCCTCTCTTACTCCCAACTTTCTGAGAAGGTTTTCATTCACCCCGTATTACTGAAAATTAGAGAATTAATTGTATCGAATGGTTGGTGAATATTAAAGGAAAACGAAACAACGAGCAAGTGATGTTAAAAAGCAAGTGAAGGAGATTGTATACAAAGCGAAGATGTGGAACACCTGGCGTATTGAGATACCATCTCAGTGCCATATTGATATCCAAGACCTGTTCCAGCTTCGGTTTGATAGGACTTCCATGGCTGATATGGTAGCCGCATTGATCGACGAGAAATACAGTAGCATAAAAAAATAATTCGGCAGTTCGAGGCACAATCATTGTGAGAAGTGCCGACTTGACCAGATCAACATTAAGTACGCAATTCTCGATGGGTACCTTTGCTACGAGCTGTACCGTATCATCAGTGTATTCAGCTACGGGCAGCGTCACCTTGCCCCCCGGTCTCCTACTGTTTGTGACGATTCGGGGGACGAGCAGTCCATGTAGATGGGAGTCCTCTCTCGTGACGTCCTATATATGCATATTATGTATTGCTTAGTGTGTGATGTTTATATATATATATTCGATCCCTAGAAGACATATGTATGTGTCCTTGTTTAATTATATATATCTATTTTAAATGTCCTTGCTTAATTATATATATATATATATACATGATCAATCTGAGCGCGCTTAATTAAGCAATTGATGTATATGTGATGAAATTTCAGAGTAAGAGAAAAATATATCTATGTGAACATAATATACTATGTTGAAATGACTAACAATTTGGAGTAAATAATTATTATTTAAAATAATTAATTATTATTTAAATTAGTTAATTATTATTTTAATTCAAGACTATATATTATTACTTATTTATTTATGTTTAACTAAATAATTTTTGGATTCAGAAAATAAAGATGTGCAACATTATATCTCAAAGTTAACATGATTGACACCATACTATTGTCAGTAGAACATAATTTGTTTCTTGGAAGCTGAGAGTGAAGGAACCCATAAGTTAAGCTGAGAGTGGAGTAGTCTGAGGATGGGCGACCTCCTGGGAAGTGTCAGTTGAGAGTGATCAGAGTTAAAAAGAATTGAGATGAAGGGAGAATGGTTATAGATAGAAATAATAGAGGCTAAATGAAAAGGAAAATCGGAAAAAAAAAAGTCGAGTCTCGGGTGGTATCATCACCCGGGACTAAAGGTCCTGCCCCGAGAGCGCCCCGGGAGCTCCCCATGGACTGCCCTCTAGTCACGGCTCGTGGGCCGGCGGGACAAAAGGGGGGCCTCTAGTCCCGGATAAGTAGTCCCGGATGGCCATCCGGGACTATAGCACCTTACGGCCCGGGACTAGAGGCCCGTTTTCTACTAGTGCCGGCTCCCGATGGCGCTGCACAGTTGCGTGGATACCTGGATCTCCTGCCTATTGTTGTCACTGTGTAACCTCCCCCCTCACTCCTAGCGCAATATATTCAGGTGGGGAACCACCCCCCCCCCCCCCCCGAAAATTCAGAAAAGAAATACCTGTAAAAAAGATTGTTTTTTGGTACAAAGGGCCCTAAGTGGATCACACATCCTCCACATACCCTGAAATGAATAGTTGATACCCTGAAAAACGTTGTTGCCAGATCTTCTGTAATGAGTATGTGGGAAATTAATCTCTTACGTTTGAAGGTATATCTGAATCAATGATTCTGGAGAGATTGACGTGCACAGAAGCATTAGCACTAGCAGCTGACCTGCATCTTCACCGCATAAAAATAGCCACATATTGTCTGGAAGTGGCTATGTGTCTTTGTTCCCATGAGACTGATAGAGGAGCTTTGAGCTACATTGTTCGGGAGTGTCAGGAGTGGGCAAAAGAATTTGAAGAAGCTACCTTCCATTATGAAAGTCGAGTCGCCAATGGTGAAGCAGATAGATTATGTCGTTATGCTACGTCCTTAGATGCTGGTAGAACGATTTGGTCCGGAAACCAACCAATAAACTTATGCATTCCTATGTTCTTGGCTGAATGAATAAAATGAGGGATGATTCTCAAAAACAAAAGAATAAGTTTGCTACCAACACATTCATCACATCTTCACTGATCAACGAAGTAATCCCTCCGTCCATATTAAGTTTCGCCAAAACGGATATATCTAGCACAGAGATATATCAAGAGTTCTAGATACATCCATTTTCGTGACACTTAATGTGAGACGTAGTACTAATTTGCCCAGAAATTTCATGGAAAAAAAGATTATTTGGACCGCCGCTTGCGCTATATGTACCGACCGAAGTGTCGGATAGAATCAGGCATAACCATACTCTAACATGTTTCCTAATAGATCCACTACAAGAAATATGTTGATAAATGATGCTCTATTTTCGTCATCATATTTCATCCATGACGATCCTATGACGAAAAACAAATCGTTGAAAACCGAGCGTCAGTAATTAACCACAACGACGTTTTTTTGGAAACGTCATGGATATCCACGACGATTTAGGAACGTCATGAATCTATGACGATCCAAAATCGTCGTGAGCAGTCCGGGTAGGACACATCAGCTCCGACGTGGCTAGTCCTACGTGGAAAAAATTATGACGAAATCAAATCGTCGTGATCAAAATAAGCCCAGTCCGTTTGCTGGTCTATATGGGCCAAGCCCACCAATTCAGCCCATTGATGATTTTTTTCTCAGTCAATTATTGTCACTACATGGGCCAAGCCTAGTGATTCTGTCCTTCTATTTTTTTTGGGCCTTGAGCATTTACTGCCTATTTATTCTTTAATTTCGATATTTTTTTTACCAAGGCTTTGCCTTATGGTATAACATTTTTCACTTCTGGGCTTTGGCCTTTTATGATCAATATTGAGTAGGCCAAGGCCCTTTTGAAGTCCATGAAATATTTGATCCAATCCAATAACATTAAATTCACCAGAAAAAATAACTATTAACCATACAGAGTCAAAACTAGTGACTACCAGAAACATTTACATGAAACAGAATTTGATGTAACCAAACAGAATTCACTCAATTACACATTCACATCACATCAAGCAAATATATTGCACAGTTACATCACAACAAGTAGTATTTGCATAGAAGACCTAACAATATAGTCAACTAGGCTTCGACCTCCCCGAGCTGTGTTCTTGCAGAATGACGATGCCGCTAGACTTGGCAAACAACAAGACAACAAAAATGTCAGCCACTTCAAACTTGTATCGTACATGTGAGTGAACGGAAATCATGTGATATGGATCCAATAAAAATTGACAGAAGCTACCATATTCATTTTCAAAATGGCATGTCATATGGTTGCAATTTGGTACCAGAAATTGAAGCATAGCACGTCTTACTAATTCAGTTCAACATAGAACCAGCAAACCAGGTTAGCGAGGAAAAAAGAGAGGATGGAAGGTGCTTACTGTAACACCCGGGGGATTCCCCCCCAAATAGAAATCTGGTTGTTTTTCTTTTTGCATAGCATTGCATCATATGCATTGCACTTGTTTTCAAACCAACCTGAAAATTCAAACCAATTTTAACTTCTCAAACAAAGCACCTTGTTATCAACTCAAATTTTTTTCATTAAGAATTTGATTTTGGAATTAAAATTTGCTTGGTTAATAAAATCCCCTTTCATTAAAACCCTAAGTCCCATTCAAATTCAAACTCAAATTCAAATGCAAACACATGAGCACAATTTGAATTTTGAAAACAAAATAGCATGCAACTGGGCTTTAGTGCTGGTTAACCCACTAAAAATAATTGTGGGATAAAAATCCCAAATCTTGATCTCCTTTCCTCTTCTTTTTCTTTTCTACCAAAAAAAAAGAGAACAAAAAAAAAAGGGAATAAAACCGAGCTGGGGGAGGCAGGCCATTGGCCCACCTACAACCCCAGCCCGTTAGCCACCGAGCCCACCTCCCACAAGGCAGCCTAGCTCCACTGCTTCTTCTCCGTACAGACGAGGAGGAGAACGTGATCCCCCTGTCCCTGTCTACTCCATGGTCCCCCTCTCCCCTCCTTTAACTACCCCCAAGCCGCACCCCCTTCCCTCTCCTAACCCTAGCCCCTCTCCCTACCCATCTTCCTCTCCGCCGCCACCCCTCTCTCCACTCCCTTTCTTCCATGTTTTCTCCACCACGTCCACCTCCATGGCCGGAGAAGCAAGCTCACGGAGGCGGGGATAGGCTGGTTGCAACGAGCCACCGATGGCGAGAATCAAACCGTGGGAGTCATCTTCATCATCTACAAGGAAGAACAGGCGCTGGAGCGTCCTGGAACGACGCCCCCATCAAGCTACGTCGACTACGTACGTCCATGGCTACCTCCTGTTCATCGAGACCAGAGGTCCTCTCCGAGCAGTTCGCGTCCTTCCCCGACTTCCCCAAGGTTAGCCACGGCTCTAGGACCTCTTACCGACCCTCCTCAGCCTCTGGTAGCGGTGCCTCCAAGCGCAGCCCGCATCAGATCGTCGTCGGCAGCGTTTGGTATGTCTCCGTCGTGCTGCTCCCTGTCCACCGAAGAGGCATGTTCAGTTTCGTCAGTTTACACCGCACCGTTACACTTCACCTAGTTTCAGAACTGTAACATATCACACGAGCGCACAGCAGCCCATTGGCTTGGCGCCCTGTCCCGCACCCTGGAGGCCCCGAGTTCGAATCCCCCCCCCCCCCCAGGCGCAAAGCCACCCCTTTTTCCTCTATTTTTCTTTTATTTCCCGAATCCAGAAAAACAGATCTGAGCCTTTATTTGTAAAATCCATAACAAATTGAAAAATGCTCCAATTTCAATGATTCAAGTTTCTGTGGATTCAGAATCTTGTGCTCTTTCTATTAGTCACAAAGTTGCAACATGTTCCTGTAATAAATTTTGTACTAAATAATTAAATACAGAAAATGCAATAAAAATTTGAAACTTTGGGAATTCATAACTTGAGTTCTGTTCATCCAATTTGAGCAAACTTGGGCTCTAAAAATTTGTCTTAACAAACTCTACACAGTGGTATTTTACTTGGTCACAATTGAGTTAAATTTGAACATGTTTCCTTCTGTTTACTAAAAAGGGCAGAATAAAAATGGTTATGGAAAAATGCATAATAAATTCAATAATGATCCAAAAATTATGTTTAATATCTCAAAATGTCCAGTGAAACATTTTATACATGTTTTCAACCTTTTCAATACAATTTGTTTACTGTTTTTCCTAATTAAAAGTGGTGCAATAATTCAATGCTTTAATTACACCTTTTTAATTGCAAAATTCATAACTTGGGCAATTCAAATTCAATTCCAACATGTAAAATATGTTTTCCATGCAAAATTAAATAAGCTTTCCAAATATAAACTTTGTTTTCTATTTTGAATAAATTAAATTGCTGAAAACAACTATTTCTTAATTAATGCATTTAAAATTGTCAATTTAATAACTTGCTCATCTAAAATCCAAATTCAACAAATGAAATATGTATTCCATCTAAAATTTTGTGTTCTTTCCAAATATAAATTTTGTTATCTGTTTTGAACATTTAAAATTGGTGAAAACAACAAATGTTTGTTTAAACCATTTAAAAAGCCAAAGTCCATAACTTAATAAATAAAATTCCAAACTTGGTAAACAACATATCAAACTGAAGCTATTGTTGTTTTCTTATTGTTTTCATCATCCATGCATCATTCTAACCAACTTCCACATGATGGTTATTTGTAGATCATTTAATTCAACATTAATTCATGGGCTTTTCCATATGCAATCCAAATTGCATATGGGCCCATTTAAATATGTTTACCATGTCAACTAGTTTATCTTTGATGCATCCTTAAACTTGTTATGCATCCATATATTGATCATGCTGGATATTTTGCCGTAGTAGTAATTGTTGCATCCGGTGTTTGTTCTAGTTCGTTGCTTCTTCGCGGATAGGACGTTGAGATGATGTGAGCAACGACAAGTTCTGCGGATGTATCTCTACTTGCTGGATCCCAGGCAAGTATACTCACTTGCTGCCTATGGCTGTCTTTCATCACCTGCTACCGATTCTTTTCGTTGCCTTTATTCTAGCCTTATGATTCGATGCTTGTGTCTCGATCCTATCATATGTTTACCTTGCAACCATGATATAGCCTTTCTTCCACTTCCTATTAACTGTTGTTTGTTTACCTTGTCGGCCCTCGTGTCGTAGTTGCATGCTTAGGTTTGTTTGCGCTCTAGTCCTGTTGTCCTTTGTTCTATCACATGTTAGTTGATAGTTGGGCTTATCTTAATCAACAACATCTTAATGTTTGGGGTAATAAAAATTTGATGATAAGGCACCGGCAGGAGGCCCGGCGTGGTTTTGAGGCCTGCTAGTGTCGACCTTAATTAGGAAAAGGGTCTTGTCCTCCGATCCATGATGAGCGCACTAACCGCATGTGGGAAGCGAGTATGGGCGCCCCCCGCAATTCTGATTCGATTCGCATCTCGTTCAAATCGCCTCATTTGGTTCGGGATTTCCATTTGCCGCATGCATATGCAGGTGCGAACCCTTGGCGCCAGGGTGGAACTTTTGTAGTCGGCATTTAGGGAGACACGTTCTTAGAGTGCTATGAGGGTCCCCTTTTCTTCGTGCGGCTTGATTAGCCGTGCGCTCAATTGCACGGGGTTCTTTGGGCTTGATGCGAAGAAGAGTTGGGTTGTGTTGAGTGCCTCGCTTGGTGGAAGTGCATTTCCATCTGGCGGGTCATTCTTACGTGTACGGCCAAATTGGTGCATCCCTGCAGGGTTAAATCTTCTCGAGAAGCCGTGTCGTCCGCGATTATGGATGACTTGGTGAAAGTACTGGCTAACAAGTACTCAGACAACTTACACTTAACGATGATAACTTGACTAGTAATATAGATTACCTCCACCATAAAAATGAATTTCACCTTAATCAACCGTGTGAGTTTCCTTGGGTTGCTTCCTTAGTAGGGGGTAACATTGGATGGGTATTGTTTGGTGAGTAGTTATAGTTGGTTTTGTCGCGCTATCTTATCCCTTTCTTTTAGTCGGATGTTGTAGCGAGTCTCTGTAGTTAGTTAGTGCAGCCCGCTGCCGCTTCTTTGCAATAATCCCTTCCTCCCGTTGTACCCAAAGTATTTGTATCTTGTGATGATTGGTTATGCTGGTATCTTGTGAATATGGTTTATCCACTTGCCAATACTTAACCGTACTGACCCACGAATCCATTTCGTGGCTGCATATTCCACATTGCAGTCAACAGGTTTGAAGTCTGACGACGTTAGCTTGGGAATCCCTCCGGCTTGGCCTGGGCAGGGATTGAACACCATCGGTTATCTTCAGGACTCTTAGTCCAATTTTGTATCTTGTCCGTAGTCAGACGCCATGTTGTTTCTTCCGCTGTTATTTAGATCTTTGTATTGTATCAGTTGTATCCTTGACTCGTTTGAGTCGTCTTGTATATATCTTTTCTGTTGTTGTTGTGGATTATTCGTGAACTGTTGTAATGTTATCACAAGTGGCAACCTGGAATCGGTTATTATGTGGATTTTGGCGGGAATGCTGGAATCTGCATAGTGCCCGATCTCGGGGCGTCACACTTACTTTAGTGGGTAGTGCCCAGCTTCATGCACTCCACGCCCAGCTGCATCAACACTAGAGCTGGAATAGCCGGGCAACGCCTAGCAGCAGGAGCAGCAGCATCAGCGGCCATGAGAGGTGAGGCTGCATCCGGCCTAGGAGCAGGAACATCACCGCCATAGCTGGAACATCAGGGTCACACCTGACCAAACGAACACAAGATTTCATTAATGAGCACATTGACAGAATATGTAAGCTAATTGCATAATGCAAAGGATCTGTCCGATCATATGTTAGGTAGAAACACCCAAAAATGCATTGACAACCATTAAATCAGCATGCTTGTAACAAATTTGTTTTCATCATAATATCTTTACAAAATTTGACTTGTACAACTTATGCAGATAGATGAACAAACTTTAAGAAATATAAACCTCTAAAG
This sequence comes from Alopecurus myosuroides, assembly GCA_028641055.1. NCBI lineage: Eukaryota > Viridiplantae > Streptophyta > Magnoliopsida > Poales > Poaceae > Alopecurus > Alopecurus myosuroides. The sequence goes on from CM054060.1 coordinate 29,260,701, forward strand.
AAAGCGATAAACTGGAAAAGCGCTTCAATGATTAATTATTCATGGCAACACATCTAGAAAAAGGTCCAAGATCAGTGTCCCCAACTCTCGATACAATGTACAATGCCATGAAAATACTAGCTGTAATCTCCATACCATTATTAAATCGACATTATTAGACCATGCGGGAAACTATGTGTTCTCTCCTGACAATTCATACACCAAGAGTAGTGCCTGACAAATGGGAAGGCAGACTGATCACGTACTTGAGTAGAGACATATAAGCTATGAACTAAACTTCATGGCATGAAAATTCCAGAATGTTCAAACAAGATTCAGTTACAGGTACAAATTGGAGAGCTAAATAACTGCAACAGTTATCCTAATTAGCACAGCAAAAATACAGTGCCATTGCTAGTAGATGATAGTCAGAGATTATTGTACCTCTGCAAGTAATAGGGCCGAGCTCACCTCAAGGAACCCGATCTGCGGCAGCATGGCCAACACTAGAGACATCACCAGCCCCGTATTTTTTTCCTTGACAATAATGAGGTGTGAGCATTAGGTGATCAGATCCTAAATAGGCTAACAATGTTCATATTGAAGCATTATAAGGATCATCAAGCTCAACCCCATGTAAAAAGATATAATGACAGAACTGCCCATGAACTTATAAGGTACATACAACAGATAAGACTGCCAGTACAGGCTAGATATCACACTACACACACTCAGAGTTCAAAACCAGACCAAGGAGGGGTGGCATCAGATAATGAAAGGCATCAGACCAATTAAGTGCACTGTCAGAGTACAAAGCAATCCACAAGGCATTACAAAAGGATGCATATGATTCTGTAACGGAAGATGGGTTCTAAGGACAATGGAGTACGCTGATCACATACACCAGGCTTCAGGGTCATGACTGGCTAGAATCACTTTATTAATGCAGATATTCATGGGTTCCTATCTTTCTTAAAGCTACTTTCTAGGCAGGAATATCTGCTACACAAAGAAGTGAAACTATCACTCCTTTCTTTGAAGAGTGTGTTGAATATAAAACCACTTTGAAGCAATTTCTTAGTAAGTATGAGATGACTTTGCAGAGAAAATATGAGAAAGAAGACCAAGACCATTTTGAGACATTTCATAAGCAACGTCCATTGCTAACAAATCTAGGTACTAAACATGTATCCCCTAACATAGATCAGGACTTGGCTAAAATAAGCACCAGTGGCATAGAAAAAAAACAGTAATTTCAGTGCCACAAATTACCCTGAAGAGGTTCACGTCGCACCCGGCGTGGTGGAAGCGATTGGACGGAGCAGAAGCTCTGCTTACGGGACCGTGGAGGGGGTGTTAGAGCCATCTCCCCCGTTGCCCGCCTAGTGGTGACCGACATGCAGAAGGTACGATCTGCGCAAGCAGGTCGTCGCCGTAGTCGGGTTCATCGTTCCTGCACAGGTGTGGCACATGAGTGGCGGTTGATAGGGCTGATGGAAGAGGGGGTACGGGTGGTAGAGGTGGAGTAGGCCATCGTTAGGGAAGAGAGAGCGCAAGCCGGTACCTCGGCCTTTGCTACCTAGGTCCTCGGCCTTTGCTACCTAGGTCCTCGGCGGCCATCGTCAGGGACAGCAGGATTCGGCGACCGAGAGGCCAGATCTGTCACTCTCGCCGCCGATGTCCATCTAGGCCGCGAGCCGAACGATCCCGGCGGTGGTGACGACTAGATCGAAGGGGCTCGCGTGGTGGTGACGACTAGATTGAAGGGCTTGGCGGCGGATTGACCTCCGGGCGGATCGAGGAGAGGAAGATGTAGAGGAGGAGATACCGGAGAGGAAGGGGTCGACCAAAAAGGCTAGCGGTGGAGAGGTGGCTCGGGAGGAGGTGCTGATGACCTCCCGTTGATGGGGAGCGGGTGAGGTTGTGGAGAACCCCGGTGGCGCTGGGCTGCCTCGAGGGAAGTGGCGAGAAGTGGAGAGAGGCGGCGACTGAAGGAGTGCTAGGGTTTGGGTAACTAGGGATTGCGAGGGGTGGGGATTCGGGAGTGACCGAGTGGCTAGGGGATGGGTGGTGGGGAGTGGGCGGGGGAAATTAAGAGATATTTTGGGTATTGAGCGGGAGAGTCGGGAGGAAATTTCTTTTCGAGTTTGGAGGGAAATTTTGAGGTTTTAGAAATATAAGAAAAATTAGTAGAAATGATTTGTATTCATTTAAGTAATTAAAAAAACAAAAATAAATTATCAAAAAATAAATTGATAAATAACGTATGAAGGACGGTAGTCAACCATTTTGAATAAACAATAAAAACGAAAACATGTGACCGTATTTTCCATTTTCGGAGTGTCAAAAAAGAATTTTTTTTGTGAAGCACCTACCGAAAATATGTTACAGAATTGTAGAAAGTAAAATTATAAATATATTATGTCATATTTGATCTACAAATATCAAATTTACTACATCTAAATAGCTCAAAATACACCTCTTTTGAAATAGACAAATTTCTGCTGATTCCGATGAAACCGGGCCAAACTTGAACTACAGTTGCCTCGTAGTTTTCTCTTTATTTTTTGGAAAAATAATTTTTAGGTACCCAAGTAGCTATTTTAACATAGATACACCAAGAGTTCATCAAGATTCAACACCTATGTACGAACGGTCATGTCCCCCGTTTTGACCGTTTTCTGAAACCGGTTTAGAAAATTCCAGAAAATTAAAAAAAACTCGAAATGATGCAAGACCTTCGCGTGGTGTTATTATATATGTCCTAGTATCCACCAAAAATAATAAACTTGGAATACGACAAATGGGTTGAAAAGGTGTTCATAGAAATGAGCTATCTCCTCCGAAGATTCTTGGGTTTCGGGCCAAATAACGGATGTTATGGCCACACTCATGGCATAGTTTGTTGAAATATGCCCATATTCTACACAAGCATGCATAATGGAAAAACTAACAATGTTCACGAAGAAACTTTTATTTTTCATTGAATAAAAACATCATTTTCCATTTTCGGAGTGTCAAAAAAGGTTTTTTTTTGTGAAGCACCTACCAAAAATATGTTACAAAATTGTACAAAGTAAAATTCTAAATATATTATGTCATATTTGATCTACAGATAACAAATTTACTACCTCTCAATAGTTTTAAATATACCTATTTTGAAAATTACAAATTTCTGCCAATTCCGCTGAAACCGGGCCAAATTTGAACTACAGGTGCCTTGTAGTTTGCTCATGATTTTTTGTAAAAATCATTTTTAGGTACACAACTACCTATTTAAATATAGATATACCAATATTTTATCAATATTCAACCTCTAGATACGAACGGTCATGCCCGCCGTCTTGACTTTTTCTTGAAACCGGCTTAGAAAATTCAAAAAAACTCGAAATGATGCAAGGCCTTCACGTGGTGTTATTGTATATGTCCTAGTATCCTCCTAACATAATAAACTTGGAATACGACAGTTGGGTTGAAAAAGTGTTCATAGAAACGAGCTATCTCCTCCGAAGATTCTTGGGTTTCGGGCCAAATGACGAGTGTTATGGCCACACTCATGGCATAGTTTGTCGAAATGCGCCCATATTCTACACAAGCATGCATAATGGAACAACTAACAATGTTCACGAAGAAAATTTTATTTTTCATTGAATAAAAATACCATTTCCCATTTTCGAAGTATCAAAAAAGGTTTTTTTTTGTGAAGCACCTACCGAAAATATGTTACAAAATTGTACAAAGTAAAATTCTAAATATATTATGTCATATTTGATCTACAGATAACAAATTTACTACCTCTCAATAGTTTTAAATATACCTATTTTGAAAATTACAAATTTCTGCCAATTCCGCTGAAACCGGGCCAAATTTGAACTACAGGTGCCTTGTAGTTTGCTCATGATTTTTTGTAAAAATCATTTTTAGGTACACAACTACCTATTTAAATATAGATATACCAATATTTTATCAATATTCAACCTCTAGATACGAACGGTCATGCCCGCCGTCTTGACTTTTTCTTGAAACCGGCTTAGAAAATTCAAAAAAACTCGAAATGATGCAAGGCCTTCACGTGGTGTTATTGTATATGTCCTAGTATCCTCCTAACATAATAAACTTGGAATACGACAGTTGGGTTGAAAAAGTGTTCATAGAAACGAGCTATCTCCTCCGAAGATTCTTGGGTTTCGGGCCAAATGACGAGTGTTATGGCCACACTCATGGCATAGTTTGTCGAAATGCGCCCATATTCTACACAAGCATGCATAATGGAACAACTAACAATGTTCACGAAGAAAATTTTATTTTTCATTGAATAAAAATACCATTTCCCATTTTCGAAGTATCAAAAAAGGTTTTTTTTTGTGAAGCACCTACCGAAAATATGTTACAAAATTGTGCAAAGTAAAATTCTAAATATATTATGTCATATTTAATCTACAAATAAAAAATTTATTACCTCTAAATACCTCAAAATACACCTCTTTTGAAATAGACAAATTTCTGCCGATTCCGCTAAAACCCGGCCAAATTTAAACTACAGGTGCCTCGTAGTTTGCTCATGGTTTTTTGTAAAAATCATTTTTAGTTACACAACTACCTATTTCAATAGAGATATACCAGTATTTTATCAATATTCAACCTCTAGCTACGAACGTTCATGCCCGCCGTCTTGACTTTTTCCTAAAACCGGCTTAAAAAATTCCAGAAAATAAAAAAAATCGAAATGATGCAAGGCCTTCGCGTGGTGTGATTGTATATTTCCTAGTATCCACCAAAAATAATAAACTTGGAATACAACAAATGGGGTGAAAAGGTGTTCATAGAAACGAGCTATCTGCTACGAAGATTCTTAGATTTCGGGCCAAATGACGAGTGTTATGGCCACACTCATGGCATAGTTTGTTGAAATGCGCCCATATTCTACACAAACATGCATAATGGAACAACTAACAATGTTGACGAAGAAAGTTTTATTTTTCATTGAATATAAATACCATTTTCCATTTTCGGAGTGTCAAAAAAGGTTTTTTTTGTGAAGCACCTACCAAAAATATGTTACATAATTGTACAAAGTAAAATTATAAATATATTATGTCATATTTAATCTACGAAAAAAATGTACTACCTCTAAATACCTCAAAATACACCTCTTTTGAAATAGACAAATTTCTGCCGATTTCGCTGAAACCCGGTCAAATTTGAACTACAGGTACCTCGTAGTTTGCTCATGATTTTTTTGTAAAAATCATTTTTAGATACACAACTACCTATTTCAATAGAGATATACCAGTATTTTATCAATATTCAACCTCTAGCTACGAACGGTCATGCCCGCCGTCTTGACTTTTTCCTAAAACCGGCTTAGAAAATTCCAGAAAATTCAAAAAAAATCGAAATGATGCAAGGACTTCGCGTGGTGTTATTGTATATGTCCTAGTATCCACCGAAAATAATAAACTTGGAATACGATAAATGGGTTGAAAAGGTGTTCATAGAAACGAGCTATCTGCTACGAAGATTCTTATGTTTCGGGCCAAATGACGAGTGTTATGGCCACACTCATGGCATAGTTTTTTGAAATGTGCCCATATTCTACAAAAGCATGCATAATGGAACAACTAACAATGTTCACGAAGAAATTTTTATTTTTTATGGAATAAAAATACCATTTTCCATTTTCGAAGTGTCAAAAAAGGGTTTTTTTGTGAAGCACCTACCGAAAATATGTTACAGAATTGTACGAAGTAAAATTCTAAATATATTATGTCATATTTGATCTAGAAATAACAAATTTACTACCTCTCAATACCTCAAAATACACCTCTTTTGAAATAGACAAATTTCTGCTGATTCCGGTGAAACCGGGCCAAATTTGAACTACAGGTACCTCGTAGTTTGCTCATGATTTTTTGTAAAAATTATTTTTAGGTACAAAAGTATCTGTTTTTTCATAGAAACGCCAAGATTTTTGCAAAATTCGACACCTAAGTCTGAATGATCAAGCCCGACGTTTTGACTCGAAAACCGCAATTCAAAATCCCCTAAAGTCATAAGAAATATATGATTATGGGATTGGATATGTTTTTTTAACAAAAAATGGTTCATATTGGTCTATAATTACTATAAGTATTTTTATTTTTTTTGTCAAAATTTATTTGAGTCATTTTGAAGGTCAAATTCAAATTATAGAAAATGATAACAAAAAAAAAAAAGAATAAAATCGAGCCAACCCAACCAAACCCAACTAGCTAAGAAACCCCACCCCGGCCCTTGCTGTCCAGGCTGAAATATGGCCCATGTCAAGAAGCAGGCGCAGTTCGTTGCACCTAGGCCCATGTTCGGTCGAACGGACACCTCAAGTAGCTGGAGTGCATCCATTGTACAACAAAGATAGCCTGGCCTGGTGGTTAGACCCTCGGTTGCGAAGCGCGAGGGCTCAGGTTCGTATCCCGCGGCGGACTATTTTTGGGAGTTTATTCTCCTGAGTTGGAGGTCATGTGTGTTGCCTCTACGGGTCCTACATGTCAGACGTGTGACATGTCAGCGGGTCTCCATGTCAGGTCGCTCTGGGTCCCATATGTCATTTGCTTCCATGTCAGGTTGCTCAGGGTCCCACATGTCATTGGGTTCAGGTGCAATGCCAACTAGAGATGACACATGAGCTAAATCGGTGATGTGGCACCCAGTAGACAGGACACATAGGCGGAATTGATGATGTGTGTGGCCTCCATGTCAGGTCGCTCCGGGTCCCACATGTCATTGGATTCATGTGCAATGACAACAAGAGATGACACGTAAGCTAAATCGATGATGTGGCACCCAGTAGACAGGACACATAGGCGGAATTGGCGATGTGTCCATCCAGTCATATTAACACATTCACATATAGGACACCGTGACAATTTCAATTTGTCGTGATCGCTTAAATATAAGGCCATGGTCTTCTGTGACGATTTCAATTTATTAAATTACGACGTTTTTAAGGCAAATCGTCGTGAGAATGCATGGTTTTGATCCCCTCTAACGGCTTATCACGATTTGGAACAAAATCGTCGTAATTTTATAACAATTTTGTCCGTCGTCATTACGAGAACGTCATGTATCAACACATTTCTTGTAGTGACCGGTTTGCGCAGATCCATGTACCCGGTCCTCATAACCCTACTGCCAACATCAGAGTGAACACCGTCGAGATAGGTAGGATGTCAAAGAGTCTTATCTCATCACAGTGATTCCCCCACCATCTCAATATCACCTCTACGAAACACACATCGGACAAAGAACTAAGTTTCCCTCCATCTTCTCGCACCTAGATGGAAGTTGGAGACAGAGGGAAACAATGGCCTTGGAGGAGAAAAAAAGGAAAAAAATCCTCCCTATCGAGATACATGCCATAAAGTCCATTTTAGTGACAAAGAATTGCAGGGCAGATTAGATCTCATCGGTTGGAAAGTATGGTGCAGATGTTTTGCATCTCGTTTTTGTTTTAAAAGAAATCCCGAAGAAAAGTGTGCTTTAACTCGTTTATTATGTAAAGATCTCGCTGGTCTATTTAATAGTCGAATAAGATCATTCCACGACAATTATAATGCAAATTAATTACTAAAAGATTTCGTTTGAGCAAAGAGAAAATCCCTGCATTAATATACTGGGCAAATCCTAGGACGATTTACCCGCGCGGCAAGTTTTATCCGCCTTTATTATGATACAGAGAAATCCACCCAAGTTCTTGACGCTGTAGACGATTTTTTTTTTGAAGATCAACGCTGTAGACGATTATGAACTAAATTAACACAGGACACACAAGGACCATCTTTTGCAACGATCGTTTGGTCACCCAAAATGGCTGCCAGTCGCAAGGCTCTTCTCCTCCCCGCAGTTGCAGCCGCTTTGCTGGTCTCGTGCGGCTACGCATCACGATCAGCACCCACCATAGGCACACGCTCCTAGCTCCAACTCTGCTACTTACAAAATGCGTAATGATATTACACATGCTTTCTTTCTTGACTGCCCGATTTTGACGTGTGGGAGCTTGTTTTTTTAACGAAGGTAAAAACTTTTCCTTATCCATTAATTAAGAAGAAATCGGGCGAAAACCATACAACAAACACCAACACCACAGGGAGGGATCCACACGAACACAAGGAGCAATGCCTAAAATAAGAAATAAAATTCCTCAACCTATTACAACCGCGAACCGACAACAACTCTAAAACCAATCAACTGTCGAAGTTTTTCTTACTATTCCCCTCTTTCATCTTTTGCCCTTGATAGAAACCTTCCCGCGAGATTTCTCCACCTTCCCGGTTTCATCCTCTGAAACCATCCCTGCCAAGACGCGGGCAATGTCCTTTTCATATCCAGGCCTAGTTGCCTCTTAAAAGAAAAGCAAGCCGCACAACTCTTTAGCAAAAAAGGAACTCAGAGCTAGGAGCCAACACTCCTCCACAGCCCATACAGGACGTCGAAGCGACCGCCAAAGCCTCATGGTGTGTTGTGCGTGCAGGTGGTGAGGCGAAGGAGGAGAAGGCGGTGAGCGTGCCGAACATGTCGTGTCACGGGTACACGTCCAAGTGGATGGAGCAGAGCGGCCCAGTGGACGGAGCATTGCGTCCACATTGGACGGGGCAATGTGGAGGCCTTCTGCAGGGGACATACCTTGCAGTTCGAGTGATGCTGCCCCTTCAGGCCACATTCCCATGCGCCGCCTCCATGATCCCAGTCGCCTCCTCCGCCAAACAAGTTTAATTTATCTTAGCTAGCTCTTCATGCTTGCGGCTTGGTGATTTTCGAATACTCTTGATATTTGCAAACACATGGTGTAAATTAAGAGCAATTTACAGGATGGCGCAACATATGTACGCCCAACAATAAAGTTTCTTTCTCTTGCATATCATATCCGATTTCGATTATTCGAATGGAAATCCATGCTAACTCTCAATTTTATTTTACAAACTGTAAAAACAAAATATTACATGCGATCCATATTAATTGTCGCTGATAGGTACACTACTCCTAAAACAATGACATATCATATGGATCAGAGGGAGTAGTACTTACACTACATGATCAAGTTTTTACATCATGATTAATATCACAATAACTCTTATTTTCCAATATATTCTTATTGTGCGAGATTTTCTTTTTACGATATAGTGGATATGTTTTTAATCACTATGATTTTTTTTGACAAATTGACCGAGCAATGTAAGCTCTTAAACGTATTGATGAATGAGCAAAATCACTGAATATTATTGACTATTAAGTAAAGTACATTGGATCGAACAAACTTTTAAAAAAACCCGTGATAAAACAAAGTTTTACCAAAAAAATTGACGTCGTCATCTCTAGCTTGAAATTTTGTGCCTGAACTTTCCACCATTAGTTTGTATATAAGCTACAAAAGATCAACCTTGCAGAAGTTGAACTAACCTCGAAGGTACAAAGTTGAATAATCCCCAACCCCAACAGGTGCAAGCATAATGCCATTGATTGTGTTATAACTAGGGGCCACTTATTCCTTGCCAAACCGGAGGTGAAATAGGGAATGGGGACACAAAATATCACTATCATCAACGCCAACACCGCCAAGACCTAGGGTCAAAGACGGAGGTGCCTTACTCAAGAAAACAAGAGTGTAGCAATATGTACCTAGTGGGATTGAATCCTACCAATATCATATAAAGTATTGAGAAAACCGAGGTCAAAATCTTACTCAGCGTGAAATATTTCCTATATGGGCTTATGCGCTGAGCCCCATTAAAAGGTCCCTTAAAAAACTAAATTTAATTTTTTAAAATTATTGAAATAAATAAATAATACTGTAAGGTGCAGGTGCCCACATACATCCATAAATCTAAATAAATGTTCACACATACTTAAAAAAAGGATTTGTTATGCATGTTTTTGTTTACAATAAAAAACATTCATATATTAAGAAAAGATGTGTTTACATACCAAAATCAATGTTCTACTATCTTTATACCACTTTAATGTATAAGACAAGAAAAAAAAACATTACGTTACAATTTAACGGGAGTAAATAAAACGTAAAAGTGGAAAGTAAAACAAGAAAATTGAAAAAGTGCAGAAAAGAAACAAAGAACATAAACCAAAAAGTAGGAAAAAAAACTATGGAAATGGCCTCGAACATCAATGGCCTGGCCCATGTTGTGGTTGCTAGGGCCTGACGCAAGCGTGATTCCATAACTTTTGGTAGTACGAAAAACAATTCAGATGATTCCCTCGGATATCCCACACATAGCATTCCTTTTATCATCCCAACCAAAAATGGCAACCCACCGTTGAGAATCCACCAGTTAGGAAGGAGAGTAATGTTGGCTCAAAAGAGAGAAAAGGAAGGAGAGAAATGTGTGCACGGTAATCAGGGAAGCAAATCAGCCGTGAACGGATCCCTATATATAACAACGCCGGCGGCGTACGATCCCCAAGCAAAAGGACATAGTAGTACACACGCTCGTCGAAATCCGTCGGCAAGTCACTCCTCGATCGTCGGCATACCATGGCGTCTTCAAGGTCGGCGCCGCTCTCCTTGCTCCTCCTCCTGGCTCTTCTCCTCGTAGCACAAACTTCAGCTGATAACTTTCCTCGAGGTACGTATCCGGCGGATGGATTTTTTTGAAACGATTGTTTCTTTAGTTTTTTTGAAATGATCCGGCGGATGGATTTCATCCTATACATACGTACATTCATACAAATCGGATCATCGACTGGTTTTGTGCGGGTGTGTGCAGAGCCGATGCTGGACCCCAAGTGCGAGCCGATGACGCAGATGTGCACGGTGGACTCGTGCACGAACCTGTGCCTCAACGTCGGCCTCGGCGCCTACAACGGCTTCTGCTCCTTCCGCGTCACGGAGATGCAGATGTACTGCTGCTGCCCCATCCCCGCCGACGCCCCGCCACACTCACTCTGATGATCTCGACACGATACGATACGTGTCTGTCTGTTTTTGGCAAATAATATTCCATTTTGTGTGTCTGTGTAAGCATGCGGCAGATCTGCTCCTGTCAATAAACTCGCAGGATTCCCGTCTGGTTGCGTAACGATGAAGGCGCAGTCCACAAAGATGAATGAAAACGTGTCCATTTTTTTTTTTTGTGAATTGTTACTCCCTCCGATGCATAAGCTTTTTGTTTTTTGGGTGTTTTCTGCCCGTCAGCATCAGGCATGTGCCGTGTTTTTCCAGGTCTCGCCAGCTCAATCGGCACGTGCGCCGGTGCGGAGAAGTCTGTGAGTCCAGCGCAAGTAGGTGGGCGCATCTGGCTGGCCTAACCCGAACAGAACGCGCATTGAATCGAATTGGAAGCATTACCACAGGACATCCTGCACCTTGAGTACGGATGGTCTCTTGCCATGCCAATGGCCAAACCGGCCACCAACTCCACGCATCCGTACAGAGAACATCACTGTGCCACGCACGCACACACGCCGGCGGTAAGGACATCTCCTACAGGACTCTTAAATCCGGACCAATTTCATCTTTGTGTCTGTTTGAGCAGCCGTCCGGGACACTGTCCGGCCAGTTTTGGCCACTGACCCCTACGAGGCTCAAATGGTGGCCACAATTTAAAATGGAACTTATGCAAATACCAAAGTGCCCTAGAATATGTACTACCTCCGATCCGATTTAATGGTCGGATGGTTAGGCAAAGTTTTGCCTAAACCATTCACAATCTTGCGCCCATTATTTCGGATCGGAGGGAGTAGCAAAAGAATATTGGCACATGCAAAAGTGGCCACGGTTCAGGCCATGCCCGCCACGGTTCAGGCAAGGTTCAGGCAATGCTGGCCAGGTGAGTCCATGCCAGTCAGGGTCAGGATGTACAAAAGCGATGCCGGCCATGGTCGAGGCCATGTCGATCACCCCTCGCCCTCCATGAGCTCTCTTCGCCGACTCCTCTTTCGTTTGCACCTCCGTGAGCTTCGGCTTCAGCTTTGGCTTGGGTTTCTGCGGTGGGGTGGTGGCTTGGGCCGTCGCCGGCCGGGGCGGGGCGAGAAGGTCAGTGGTGGCGGTGGCGGTGGTGGTGGAACGGCCTGCGTCGGCCATGCTAGGGCAGTGGAGCAGCGGCGGCGGATGGGGTTGGGAGAGGAAAGGGCAAAATGTGTCCCTCTTTTTGGTAGGCCACGACGCGGGTTGTGGACTGTAGGAGTTTAAGTCTATATTGTACTCTCTAGCAATTTGTAATTATCAAGAGGACTGATCTGTAAAAGTGAAGAAGTAGAAATAAAAGAAAGGAAAAGCAGAGGAGGGGATAACCTCTGTTCGTTCACATCTCTCTCTCCCCTGTAGAAAACTAGCTCACAATCTAGTGTCATTTGAGTTGTATCCTCTGTGATTGCAACATGGTATCAGAGCAATCGGTCCAGAGACGTGTGGCTATGTTCAGTTTGGTCTGATTTGTGTTAAGATTCCAAGATTCGGTGGCTGTCGTGGTCCGTGGCTGCCTTCGTGCGCCACTGCGGCGTCGTCGTCTTCGTGCTGCACCTTGTCGCCGTCGTTTTCGTGCTGCATCGTGGCACCGTCGCCCTCTTGTTGTTTCCCGAGCCGCCTTTGTGCTGCCTTGCTGCTATTGTCGCGCCGTGCCAGTCTGAACTCGTTCCGGTGCTGCTGAAGTTGTAGATGCTCTGAATCAGATCGTGTTCGGCAGCTGCTCTCAATCATCGTGACCATCTCAGCCTTCTCAGGTACTCCGTACAAGTATGTTCAGTCCAGATTTTTTGGTGTATTGAAACTTTTTTTTATCTGTGTACTCCGTGGAGAGGAATTTGGGTCTTGTGGTTTGCTATTCAGTTTTTTTTTGGAATATATTATAGATGATCCGGTCATGGAAGAACCCAGTAAGGATGTTGGTATGGAAAAATTGGTGGAGAGCATGCAGCGTATGATGGCCCAATTGCTCGAGCAGGCACAGTCACGACCAAGCAGCAGTTCTGATGTTCAGAAAAACTTGGAGGCTAATCCTGTACGGTTGACTGGCCCTGGTGACTTCTTTAGTTGGTCTCGTAATGCATTGTTGATCTTAGAATCGCATGGCTTGGAGAAATTTCTGAAGGAAGATGAAAAGAAGCCACTGAAAGTTGCACAGGAACAATGGGACCAAAGCCCAAAAAGGATCATGGTGTGGCTGCTTAGTTCGATGGATAAAGTTGTGAGGAAACAAGTTGAAGGCTTTCAGACCGCCGCCGAGGTCTGGACAAGCATTGAAAAGCAATTTTCAGGAAAATCGAACAAGATTCAGGTTACGAGGATACTCCGTGAATTAAGGCATGTCAAACAAGAACAAAAAACAGTGACCGAGTATGCCGGCGAAATTAAGAAGCTCTTCCGAGACTTGGAATATTTCATACCATTCAAGGCACATGATCCCAAAGATGTACCACTTCTCTGAGAATGGTTTGAGCCAATATTAGTACAAGCCTTCTTTGAAGGATTAAATGGGGAGTTCAACCTGCGTTCCCAACTGATACAAGCATTGCCTGACTGGCCCACTTTGGATCAGACCATAGCAAGTATACTAGAGGAGGAAACCAGACTGTCAAACCGAATAATTATTCCAAGTATAAATGTTGACACTAGAGCTGCACTGTCTTCTCTCACGCAAGTTCAACCCACTGCAGGAATGAGATATGGTCAGACAAGCACCATCAGATCCGACTATAAGAAGAAGACCAGAATTGTGTGTGATCATTGTAAAAGGCCTCGTCATATACGAAAGGATTGTTTCGAGCTGGTTGGTTACCCACCTGGATGGCAGAAGAGGCCCCAAAATAGACCAAATAGGGAGAATAACACTGAAAGGAGATTCATTCATAGTCATCTCACTGCTGCTACTGTCGCTGAGACTCAGGTGGCTGCTGGAAGCCAAGCGCTGGAGGAATTCAAGGTCAAAATGATGATGGCTACAACACAAAGTCCTGAAGTAGAATCCAGTTCCGGTGATACTCAAGGTGCGAACTATTCATTAAACTCATGGATCATTGATTCAGGAGCAACTAATCATATGACTGGCTGTTCCAAGAATTTTATTACTTCTATGCCACGCTCAGGGAAAGATAGGGTGTGTATAGCCGATGGATCTACAGCGCCAATAATGGGATCGGGAACCATTAGTTGTACCCCTTCGTTACCATTGAGTCTAGTGCTACATGTCCCAAATTTCCCTGTAAACCTTGTGTCAGTCAGTTATATTATAAAAGCACTTAACTGTATAGCATCCTTCTATCCTAATTTCTGTGTATTTCAGGAGCTGGAATCAGGAAAAATTCTTAGGACTGGGAGTGAACATGACGGGTTGTACTATCTTGACTCTACATCAGTTCCGCAGGCTCTCAACATTAAATATGGTTCGTCAACTAATGAGTTGCTTTTGCTTCACTATAGACTCGGTCATTTGTCATTCCAGTGTATGAGTCGGTTGTATCCTTCTTTGTTTAAGGCATGTTATAAGGAAAAACTGGTTTGTGAAGTGTGTGAGTTAGCTAAGCACACTAGATCAAATTATCCAAGTGTAGGAGAGAGAAGTAAGACACCTTTTGAAGTAGTACATTCTGATGTATGGGGACCGTCAGCTGTAACCTCTTTATCAGGGGAACGTTGGTACGTTACTTTCATAGATGGATTTAGTAGATGTACCTGGTTGTACTTGTTAAAACATAAGTCTGAAGTATTATCTTTATTCAAGGATTTCTATAATATGGCGCGTAATCAGTACAATGTCAATGTGAAAGTGCTCCGTTCTGATAACGGCACAGAGTATATTAATAAGGACTTTGATAGTTTCTTATCTGCTAATGGGATTATACGCCAAACTACGCGTGTAAACACAGCTGAGTAGAATGAGGTGGCTGAAAGAAAAAATAGGCACCTACTAGAGGTAGCCAGATCTCTGATGTTCGTGATGCATGTACCAAAGTTCCTATGGGGAGAAGCTGTTAAAACAGCTGCATATTTGATAAATCGCATGCCCTCAAGGGTACTAAACTACAAAACTCCATTGGAGATATTAACTGGTACTAACCATTTTATTGTGCCACCAAAGATATTTGGATGTACTTGTTTTGTTCATGATCACAGGAATTCAGCTGGAAAACTTGATCCCCGGGCCATCAAGTGTATCTTTGTAGGATATTTCACCTACACAGAAGGGGTATCGATGTTGGAGTCCTACTGAAAAGAAATTTTTTGTGAGTATGGATGTTACCTTTCATGAAAAGGAACCTTTTTACCTCTTAAAATGTGGCAATGGTACTAGTAGTAAGGGGGAGGATTCTAATAATATGTATGGATCAGGTAGCTCTGTGTTAGTTCCAATGATGGAGACTGTACTATCAGACCATGGAATAGAGGGGGAGCAAAATCACGACGCAGAAGCAAACATTCCTGAGGTATCTGAATATAACCCCATTCAACAAATTAATATTGACCATGAAACTTCGCCTATGGATTCTAGCATGTCGAGTGATGAGCCACTACACCAAGATATGACTAATAGATTCAGTGATCAGGAAACACAGGAGGAGATGGTTCACAATGAAGATAGAGGTATCATAAATTCTTCAATCCCTAATAATGTACCATCTAGTAGTCATCCAATTGTTCCACGGAAATCTACAAGGAAGAGGGATATACCAGCACGGCTCAAGGACTGTGTAGAATATCAACATGATATTGCAAAATTCCTTTCTTATGAAAGGTGTAGTCCATTCTTTAGGAATTTTATTGCTTCTCTTGACTCTAAATCGGCTCCTACAGACTGGAGAGAAGCTATAATGGATCCCAAATGGAAGGCAGCTATGTTGGAAGAGATGGACGCCTTGGAGAAGAATAACACATGGGAACTGGTTGAGCTACCAAAAGGTAAAGAACCGGTCGGGTGTAAATGGGTGTATACCATTAAGCACAATCCTGATGGTGAAGTTGATAGGTACAAAGCAAGATTAGTAGCTAAAGGGTATACACAAATATATGGGGTTGATTATGAGGAGACATTTGCTCCGGTGGCAAAGATGAATACAATAAGAAGCTTAATATCATGCGCAGTTAATCTTGACTGGCAACTGCACCAGTTAGATGTGAAAAATGCCTTCTTGAATGGGGATCTTCAGGAAGAGGTCTATATGCACATACCGCCTGGGTTCGCCATAGTTAATACCGAGGGAAAAGTGTTGAAACTTCATAGATCCTTATATGGTTTAAAGCAATCACCTCGTGCCTGGTTTGATAGATTTAGAAAGGCTATATTGAAGCTAAGTTACAAACAAAGCAATGCAGATCACACCTTGTTCTACAAGAAGAGAGAGAATATGATTACCATTCTAATAGTTTACGTGGATGATATTGTCATTACAGGGGATGATGGTGCCGGAATAGAGGACTTGAAGCAACAACTAAAGAGGGAATTCGAAGTGAAAGATTTGGGACAACTAAGATATTTTTTAGGAATTGAAGTGTCACGAAGCCCCAAAGGTATTTACTTGTCCCAAAGAAAACATGTATTAGATTTATTGACAGAAACTGGGATGTTGGGTAGTCGCCCAGCATGCACTCCAATCGAACCAAACCATAGACTGGCAAATGACTCAGGTGAACCAGTAGATCGATAAAAATATCAACGATTAGTTGGACGATTAATTTATTTATCACATACTCGTCCAGACATAGCCTTCGCGGTAAGCGTGGTTAGCCAGTTCATGCATAATCCCAAAACTCAACATATGAATGCAGTGCTTAGAATAATTAGATATCTAAAAGGTTGTCCAGGTCGGGGATTATTGTACAGACCACAAGGAAACCTGAACGTAGAATGTTACACTGATGCAGATGTGGCAGGATCACTAGAAGATAGGAAATCTACGTCAGGCTATTGCACATTGTTAGGAGGCAACTTAGTTATTTGGCGTAGCAAAAAACAAAGTGTTGCTGCTAGGTCTACTGCAGAGGCAGAATTAAGAGCAATGGCACATGGGATTTGTGAAATTCTTTGGCTGAAAATCATGTTGCTAGAACTGGGTTTATTTCAGACCAGACCAATGATTCTATACTGTGATAATAAGGCTGCACTAGACATTGCACACAATCCAGTTCAACATAGTCGAACGAAACATATTGAAATTGATCGGCACTTCATAAAGGAGAAATTGGACCAGGGAGAAATATGTATGCCTTTTGTGAGCTCTTCAAATCAGTTAGCAGATATATTAACAAAGGGATTAGCTGAAAAATCTTTTACTAGCCTATGCAGCAAGATGGGGTTGTATGATGCTTTTGCCCCATCTTGAGGGGGGTGTAGGAGTTTAAGTCTATATTGTACTCTCTAGCAATTTGTAATTATCAAGAGGACTGATCTGTAAAAGTGAAGAAGTAGAAATAAAAGAAAGGAAAACCAGAGGAGGGGATAAGCCTCTGTTCGTTCACATCTCTCTCTCCCCTGTAGAAAACTAGCTCACAATCTAGTGTCATTTGAGTTGTATCCTCTGTGATTGTAACATGGACACATATTGTTGTCCGTACACTGCTCAAAACTGGATGAATTTTGGTCGGGATTTGAGCAGTCCCAGACCAAAAAAAAAAGGACAACGGTCCGTTTAAACAACCCCGTAGCTGCCTGGTTTTGGGGCAGCCTGATCAAAACGAACAGGTCAGGGGCAAATGAGCAGCCTGGTAGGAGATGTCCTAAGTGAGGACGACGGTCGGGCCACCACCGGCTATGTAGAGGACATGCTTGCACGCAGCAGGAGACGCTTGAAAATGGAACCCACGCGGTTTGACGTCTCCGATCCAGATGATACACACGTTGTACCTAGGGTCCCCCCCCCCCCCCCAACGCGCCGCTGACCGTGACATAGTTCGATGTACATCGGCTGAGTCTCGCCTTCAAAGTCTCGCCGCCGGGTAGGCGACGATTGCTTGCTCCAGCGCTACGTGGCACATACTCCGAGTCTGTGATCCCAGGACAGTGATGCAACACCTAATCAAACCTCCTTCGGCCAATCAATTAAGTTTTGCGTGCAGGGTAGAGGCATCGATCATGCGCGCGCGGTACCACTGATAGTAACAATTCGTTCAGCTCGAGTAGAGATATTTAGTTAACGCGCATCAATTCCCTCTGGGAAGGTTGTACGCACCTCTGGCTAGAACTGTTCCATGGAGCTGTCCACCCATGTTGCATTGTCCCCGTCAGCTGGCTGAACCACAGTAGATTGAACCAACTGAAACCATGCAGAGCTAAGTAGGTGGCTCAAGCCGGAAGGCAATATTTATGGCACATCTCAGTGGGGAACCATTGATGTTAATCGATGTATGTAACAAGGGGAGGCGTTTTGGCTACAGAGCTCATATTCTCCTGCCTGTTCAAAAAAAATGAAAAAAATAGTAATTTTTTTCAGACAATTCTGAAAAAGAAATCTCAACCAACATATACAAGTTCACTATAATCGTACAAATTTTCGTAATGAAATGAGATTTTATGTGACCTGTCCAAAAAAGACAAATTCACATCTCTGGAAACTATATTTTTGGATATGATTTTTTGTCCGTGATTTTCATTTTTGTACAGGGCACCCAAAATGTCATTCGATCACGAAAATTTTCAAGCATATAGTAAACTTCTATATGTTTGTTCCTTTTTTTTCAGAATTTTTTAAAACTGTTTTACAATTTTATTTTATTTTTTCAAACAGGTAGGAGCATTGAGCTCGGGAACCACTTTGAATTTCTGATGTAACATACATCACTCATCATGTGTTACTTTCGTTGTGTTGACTCTTGAGACCAAGAGGTGGGATTATTTCGGGAAATTTTTATTCTTTCCGGTTTAAAATTTTGTCACTTGAGGCGCGTCGTAATATTTGAAGGGGTCACCTGGCCCTCGTTCCTCCACGTCGTGCTCCCCTCCCATCCCAAAATGTTGCAAACTCCCTGCTTGCTATTTCCCCCTCCATTCCGGCAACCGTGTGAGGACGGGAGGTGACATGGGCCACATGAGCAGAAGCAGTGATACGGGCTACATGGCTGTCCTCCCCGACGACATTCTGTTGTCTGAAGAACTCGTCATAGTCTTGGGGTGTGGGTCAATGAGCTTCGGCGAGGGGGGTGTTGTAGAGAGGACACGCGGAGGAGGCCGGTGGCGACGAAAACTACGATTATGATTCTTACAATGCCTTGCTCTTCTCCGGCAAGGCACTTAGACTATTTATAGGGTTTTGGCTATTAGTTGTGTAGGTTGATTTTCTAGGGTTTCTAACAAATATATGCGTATGGAGGCGACTTTCTAGGTTGATTTCCTAGGGTTTCTATCAGTTAGGATGCATCGAACGGGTTAAGTAAATAGGTTGTCATGAAGATTGCCGGAAAGTTGCTACCCGTGCAAGCGAAATACAATCATCTACACCCGAGACGTGGTGAAAAAAGAGTTTAGGTGCCACTTGTTAGAGACGGTGAAAAGGCTCGTATGCATTACTTACCCAACATGTTGCAAAATCATGCTGACGATGATGTTGCGATGACCAAGAGGTAATTTGATTTTCTTTGTGTTTGTAACCGTTCTGTCACCAGGAACCTCTAACGTGGTTTGATAACCCCCAAGACTAGGTGATTGTTGTAGCACGTTTAGTAAGTATCAAGTGTCGAACCCATGGGGAGCTGAAGGTAAACTACTGTCTATTCTCTAAGGCCCTACAACCCACTTACATGGATGTTCATGCAATGCAATGATCTACATGATGCAATGTTCTTATTACTACTTCTATGTACTACTTAGCTTCGAAGACTAAATCTAATTATCTTAGGAACTTGTGTTCGAAAGCTTGAAAAATGTAAGAAAAGGGAGAAATTGTTTAGGAAAATATCGGAACAAAGAAAGTCGGTTGCTCCACCCGGATTTTTCCGGCCCGTCTACATGAAAGATAAAAGAATTAAAAAAGATTAGACTGGACATGAAAGTAACTGAAAGTCCGAAGAAAGAGAAAAAAAATGACGAAACAAAGAACAACGCAAAACCGAAGAAAGATAAAAGAATCAAGAAAGAGACAAGACTAAGCTTGAAAGTAATTGAAAGTCTCAAGAAAGAGAAAAACAAAGAATGACGGGACAAAGAATAGTGCAAAACTGAAGAAAGATAAAAGAATGAAGAAAAAGAGAATATTGAACATGACAGTAATTGACTGGACCACAAAAACAATAAACTATGAAGAAAAGGAAAGAAAAATAACCGAAAAAAAGAGAATGAAAATGAAGAGAATAAATCAGAGACAACAAGCCAAAATAAAAGGAATGAAGAAAGTGAAAAGAAGGAAATGACAAGACAATGATGGAGACTGAGAATAAATGCTTGAAGTGGCAAATAAGATCAAAGACAGAGGATGACAAGGAAAATAATAACATGGAGGATAAAATAAAAAGGCTAAGAATGACCCCTTGACGAGTTCATGGTTTATGATTATTTAGTTTTTGTTGTCGAGACTGCCTATTCTCTAAGGCCCTACAACCCACTTACATGGATATTCGTGCAATGGAATGATCCACTCGATGGAATGTTTCTCATTACTACTTCTACGTACTACTTAGTTTCTAAGCCTGAATCTACTTAACGTAAGAACTTGGGTTTGAGAGCTTGGGAAATGTAAGCAAATGGAGAAATAGCTTAGGAAAACGATTGTTCTATACATTCATATTTGGACAAAAGGAAGTCGAGTATTGTTGAACGGAGGGAGTACATGACAGAGTTCCACACATGTCCCACGTGCCCTCTTTATCTACCTGTACTCGATGTTGTGAGAGGAGATAGATCTCTTAAAAATCAAGACCGCTATAAATACAAGGGAGGACACTTAACGATGAAGGCATTCAGTCGGGTCACATGGACGTACGGCAGCTATCTTCCTACCTCTTCTTCTTCCTCGGCTCACTCTCTTTTTGTCAATTTGTGTGTCTTGAACAAGATTTGTAGGCTAATGTGAATCGTGCTGACACAACCACAGCTTGCACAGGGGCAGTGAATTTGTCTCTATCATCTTGTGTTTCCGCTTCATGTCGTGTGCAAGATGGTAGGAGCTGTGCAGGAAGGTATAGTTGGGGACAAGATGGCGGGTGTGGCGAAGCAGCCGCTGCAGAGGGGAGATCACGAGGAGAGCAAGTGGTACGAGGAGGAGATCGACGAAAACCTGAAGCTCTGCTACGCCTTGAACAGGTACCAAACAAGCGACGTGTTACTTCTAATTTCATTGAAGAAAGGGCTTGTACCAAATAATATGATTATTTTTTCGTGCTTGCAAGCGTCCTGCACCAAGGGGCGAGCAAATACCAGGAGATTGCTCTGATTGATACGAAGCATTTCGGGAAGGTCTGTGAAAAAATACGCATCCCCTTTCTTGTTCTTCACTTTGAATTTAATTCTGTGTAAAATAGGACAGTAATCTCTCTCTCTGTCTCGTCCTCCAGGCTCTGATAATCGACGGGAAGATGCAGAGTACGGAAGCGGACGAGTTCATCTATCACGAGTCTCTGATACACCCGCCACTTCTCTTCCATCCCAAGTCGGGAATCCATCCTCGGTTCAGAAAGACAAACATCAAATGTTTTCTTTCAGTTACTCCGGATTATGTTGCCGCTAACCTGGAAATGAAATCGTTGCAGCCCCAAGAGGGTGTTCATCATGGGCGGCGGCGAGGGCTCGGCGGCGAGGGAAGCACTGAGGCACAAGACCGTGCAAAGGGTGGTCATGTGCGACATAGACGAGGTGCGTGCACCACGAACCAACACCAGCAGATCGCGCCTTAAACTCGTGCCCAGATTTACTAAAAACTTTGTGCACGTGCCGCACGCATCGACATCGGTGACGACCGAGCAGGAGGTGGTGGACTTTTGCCGGAGATACCTCAGCGCGAACCGGGACGCGTTTGCCAGCGACAAGCTCTGTCTCGTCATCAACGACGCCAGGTTATATACAGTCAACTATTTTCAAGGATCATCAGTCTACCTACTATAGTGAGTACATTCTATGCTGCAGGGCTGAGCTGGAGAAGAGCCAGGAGAAGTTCGACGTGATAGTGGGGGATCTCGCGGATCCCCTGGAGGGAGGCCCCTGCTACCAGCTCTACACCAAGTGCTTCTACCAGAGCGTGCTCAAGCCCAGGCTCGACGACCGAGGAATCTTCGTCACGCAGGCTGGGCCAGCCGGCGTTCTCACGCACAAGCAGGTCTTCTCCTCCATCTACAACACCCTTAGGCATGTCTTCAAGTGTGAGTACCTGTAAATTTCCACTTGCTCCTCAGCTTTGTAAGCAGTTCTTCTTTGTCCTGTTTCTGATGATCTACAGCTCTGCACCAACAATTTGCATGGTGTTGATGACAGATGTCAAAGCATATACCGCGCATGTGCCATCCTTTGCTGACACCTGGGGCTGGGTCATGGTAGGCACGCACCTTGTTCGTTATAGTTTTGGACTCAAAACTACAAACACGTCCGATATTCAGATATCCAGGAGTGCAGAGTGACGATGTGCTCTTCTTTGTTGCCAACGTGTAGGCATCAGATCATCCCTTCACCCTCACTGCCCAGCAGATCGATGAGAGAATCATGGACAGGGTCGATGGGGAGCTGGCGTATCTCAGCGGGGAGTTCCTCATCTCGTCCACCACTCTCAACAAGAGTGTCTGCATCTCGTGAGTTTCTTAATTTGCAGCTCAAGGTTTATCGTGTAGTAGTACTCATCGCGAGTAATTTGAACTTTGAAAATCCCAGGCTGTTGAATGAGACTCATGTGTACACGGAGAATGATCCGAGGTTCATCTACGGAGATGGGAGGGCGAGCCGTGCTTAACTCGACGGAAGCCTAGCTCCAGCCTGGAGGAACCGGCCGGGAGTGAGCTTCAACTTATGCTGATGGATGAGGAATCGTGAACCAGATTGTAAACAATTCTTTCGAAAAAGTAGAACACAACTGAGCCTCTGCGTCAATTGGTCACAAGTGTCATTACAACTCGTGGATCAAATAAAATGGATACAAAGATCTACCAGCGAAATGGACACGGGGCCGGCCCTGACATGTTATCTCTTTCAACCTTTGTTCATACAATTTCAATCTTACAAACTCCTCCCAAATTCATGCATTTCCATACAATTTCAACATTGCAACCAATGCGATTGTTGTAGCTACAAATTCCCAAATTTAATTGCAAATATATGCTTTTGCTTGATTTTCGAGCTTCCTAATCTTCTTGTTCGACCTCCTTAGAGCATCTCTAGCAGAGCTGCTAAACTTGAAATCACGTTTTGCCTATTTTTACGGGTCGCGGAGGTAGCGATCGTAGCAGAACCCCTAAACAACAACTGGAAATCGAAATTTTCATAGTTTGGGCGATTCGTCGCCGTTCCTCACCTATTTTGCAAACAAAAGTAATAATTACACATATAAAAGATGCGATGAACTAGGATTCATCGCCGCACCCTGCATCTACCTAGGGCCAAAATGTACGGCAGCTGGAGTCGCCGGAGCTCCATCTTCCTCGTCTGCGGCGCGACCATTAGTTGGAGGCGGTGGACCTGGAGGAGGAGGAGAAGCAGCTGGAGCTGGCGCCGACCTGCTCAAACTGCGGTGCGGCAATGGCTCCCTACTGCCGCTTCTTCTTTTGTGCCTCCTCGTCTGCGCGTAGGCCACGCTCCAACTGCCTGGCGTTGTACCCGTTGAGATGACGCTGGTAGCGGCGATGCCTGATGGTCTATCGGTCCTGGTGGCGAAGACTTTTCTCGATGCCAAGCTGGAGGAGTTGCTCCTCCGTCTCGAAGAAGTCCAGCGGGCCGTTGCCACTATCGTCGAAGCTGTCCTAGGGCGGGCCAGGCGCGACGACGGTGCCCGAGCCATGTGCTGGGGCCGGTGCAGGGCGTGGAGGGGAGCGATTAGCTCCGTTGGCGCTGGCGGTGATGTTCCTCTGCAGCTCCATCGCGCTAGTGAGGCGGCGGCGAGGCTAAATGTGGCGTGGAGTGGAGGCAATCGCTCGCGGGAGCTACGATGCGCGGTGAGCAATCGCAGCGGCGCGGTCTAGGGTTCGTGGAGCGACGGACCCGAGGACGGCACGAGACCCGTTGATATAGTGGCTGGCGGGTGGATTTTCGCGCCCCACGTTCTCAAGCCAACCCAACTTTATGGGTTCTGCTAGCGCTTGCAAACTGAACCCAGCTCCTAAAAACGTTGGATTTTTTTTAGTTCCGGCCCTTTTAGCTAGGGTACTACTAGAGATGCTCTTAGCTCAACAACTACGTCCCTCCGTCGATCCCTTCTCCACCCTCCACCTCCGTAATTGCAAATAGATAGTTTTGCTTGATTTTGTTAAAATAAGTTTTGAACTTAAAAAAATCGAATTCGAACATTTATTAATTTGAATAAATTTCGAGTTTTAAGCTTTTTGTAATCCGAACAAATTTCGAATTTAAATATTTTTTCAATACCAAAAAAATATCGGTTGAAATCTTCCCGGCAAAAACCAGTGAACAAAAAGAATAACAAAAAACCAGTCAGAAGCTTTTTAGAAGCTCCCCAAAACCAGAAAAAGGCAGAGAAGGATATGTACCTGGCCGACCCACGAGTTTTTTGTTTGTTTTTTTTATGGGTGGCCGGTCCACGAGCTTTTTTTTTTTTGAGAAAACGACCTAAGATTTATTAAGGCAATAAAATGTTTACAAGAATTCCCATCTCCGTGGGTGCTGAAAACCAAATGTGTCTCCCCGTCGCGAGGGTAGTAGCTGCCCTAGCAAGATTGTGAACCTCCATAAGTGATTCCCTGTACTCATGCACGAAGGACGCCGCCGAAAAGCTCCTCCCTCTATTCTTGATCTCCCTTATTATCATGCAATGCTGTCCCATCTCCCGCTTCTCGTTTATCTCAGAGACGACATTGAGGCAGTCTGAGGATATGAGCACTCGCCCCTCCTGGATGTCCTCTGCCAGTGCAAGGGCCTCCGAACAAGCTAATGCTTCCAACACTTCAGGGTTAGTAATCCCCTCGAAAACCACCACCGAGGCCCCCAAGAATATACCCTCTCTATTTCGACAAACTGCAGCCACAGCGCCTTTCTACGTTTGTTTTGCCACGGCCGCATCCACCTGGATCTTGACCGTATCCTGGCTCGGAGGGACCCACTTGTTTGTTCTCGATCTTGGGCACGGTAAACCCCTATCCTTCTTTTTCAGGTTCTCACAATTGATCTCCTCCAGGAATCTAGTGATGAACATATGAGTAGACAAAGGGGACCTCTGTTCGTCCTCGTGAATAAATTTTCGGCGTGCCCACCAAATTGCCCAAAGAGTGACCAATACCTCAATGAACAGTACCTGAGTTAGACTCTCGCTGAGAGAAAACAGCCATAGCCTTGCATCCTCAGTCTCATCCCCGTATAATGCAACCCCCAGATCATCATCCTTTAGAGCCCACACGCTCCTCGACATGTGACAGTCAAGCAGCGCATGTCTCCAAGTATCTCTCGCAGCTAGGCATACCAGACAGACCGCTGAAGTAGCCATTCCACGCGTAGCTCTAAGATCACCGGTAGGAATCGACGATCGGGCTAACCTCCATGCAAAGATTCGGATCTTCGATGGAACCTTCACCTTCCACATCTTCTTCCACCCTTTCTCAACCTCCTGTGTATTTGAATTAGCCGATCTTCCATCCCAATATGCCTCACGGCGCCGTTTCGTCTCCATGATCGCATGATAAGCCAATCTGACTGTGAAAATTCCCCTTCGGTCATAGTGCCATGCCCAAAAATCATCTTGCCGCAAGAAACTAATAGGAATTTCCTTGACAGCCTCAACATCCATTGGTAACATGCACGCTTCCAGAGCATCCACTTTCCAAGTTCTTGTGGCAGTACAGATGAGTTCCGATACAAAGGTTGGAGGTGCCTCAGAAGTGCTCACCACCGGCCGTAGTTGAAAGTCTCTCGGAACCCAATTATCAGACCACACCCGAGTGCTCTCTCCATCTCCAATCCTCCTGATCAAGCCTATCTTCAAAGCATCTCTTCCTTCACACAAGGATCGCCATATTTGAGAGGGGTGAGATCCCACGGCTGCTAAGAGAATGTCTGTGCTTGGAAAATAAATAGCCTTCAAAATACGAGCACTCAAAGTACTCGGATCTTCTAGAATGCGCCACACTTGTCGTGCCAACAATGCCAGATTAAACACCTCCACATCCCGGAAGCCAAGCCCTCCCTGGTACTTAGGCATGGTCATCGAGTCCCACGAGACCCATGCTGCTTTCCTCTCTCCTTGTTTACAACCCCACCAAAACCTACGGGTCATAGATGTTATATGCTCGCATAAGCCCCTGGGTAACTTAAATAACGCCATAGAGTAAGTTGGTAAGTCCTGAATCACCGACTTAATAAGAATATCCTTCCCCCCACCTGACAGAGCCTTCTCCATCCAGCCTTGTAACCGTTTCCATAGACGATCTTTTAGATAAGAGAACGTACCATTCTTCGACCTCCCAACATCAGACGGCAGCCCCAAATACTTCTCATTCAGGGACTCATTTTGGACATTTAAAATCCCTTTGATCTCCTCCCTAGACTCTGCTGAGCAACCTTTGCTGAAAAAATTGACGACTTGTCATTATTAATACGTTGCCCCGATGCCATACAGTAGCTGTTCAATATGTTTGCCACTCCACGAGTCTCATCATCAGATGCTTTGCAAAAGAGGATACAGTCATCAGCAAACAATAAGTGATTAACCCTTGGGGCCGTAGCTGCCACTTTGACCCCCTCCAGCTCACCATTACTCATAGCATTTTTCAGTAAACAAGAAAGTCCCTCGGCTGCCAGTAAAAATAAATAAGGAGAGATCGGATCTCCCTGCCTTATGCCTCGTGAAGGTCTGAATTCCTCCGTTATTGATCCATTAAAAAGCACTGAAAAAGTGACAAGCCGCACTCCTCTCATCACTTCTTGAATAAACCTTGGGGCAAAACCGAGTTTCTGCATAATAGCCTCGAGATAACACCACTCAATTCTATCATAAGCTTTTTGCATATCAAGTTTCGGCGCATAGCTCGCTCTCCGCTTACTCTTGTCAGCTTTCATAAAATGCAAACATTCAAAAGCCGTGATAACATTGTCCGTTATGAGGCGTCCCGGTACAAACGCGGATTGTTCCTCCGAAATAATCTCAGGAAGAAGTTTTTTCAACCGATTAGCCAGCACTTTCGATGCGATCTTATACACCACATTGCACAAACTTATCGGTCTAAAATGCGTAAGGAAAAGGGGTTTCTGTACCTTAGGGATAAGTACGATGAACGTCTTGTTAATTTCCTCCGCATTATCATCTCCATCAAGAATACGAATAACAATCCTCGTAAGCTCCTCTCCACATAAACTCCAATTCTTTTGAAAGAAGTGAGCTGGGAAACCATCCGGTCCAGGTGCCTTCGTGGGAAACATCTGAAACAAGGCTATTTTCACCTCCTCTGAACTATATGGTGCAAGCAAGGCCGAGTTCATACCCGAGGTCACCTTGCGCGGTACATGTGATAGTACCTCTTCGATGCCATCAGCCGCATCTCCACCTCATCCGTGCACACTGTCCCGTCGTCCCTCTGCAAATTTTCCACTCTATTTTTCCTCCTCCTGTTACTTGCTTTAAGATGGAAAATTTTTGTGTTTTTATCACCTTCCTGAAGCCATTGAATACAGACCCTTTGTCGCCACATGATTTCTTCACGGGCTGCTAGCTCAATCATCCGCTCCTCCACTGACGAAGATATGGATTCTGGACCTTACGGATAAGGACACCCCATCTCAGGCCCAAGATTAAGGCCCAAGAAGAGGCGCACTTAGAATGCTCCGGAAAGCCCATGTAAAGCCCACCCGCAATGACTTGCGGATTAAGCTAGGAAACTTGTAACCGACCTAGATAGAGTTCGAGTCCTCTCCGGGTAGAACTCGAGACCTGGCCATCTATATAAGGCCAGGAGAGCCCCCAGGAGAGGACCAAGCTATTACCGCACGACCGAAAAGCCTTGAACTCGAGACCGACTCTCGACTCGAGCACACCATTGTAACCGATCTAATCTTCAATACAGATCGACAAGAGGCAGGAGTAAGGGTTTTACCTCTACGAGGGCCCCGAACCTGGGTAAATCTCGCCCCCTGTCTAGCCGACGATTTCACCAGCGCTCATGACTTCTCCTAGTCGAAACCCGATAGGGTCACCTAAGGGATTTGTAGAGTCAAAGATTCGACAATTGGCGCCGACCGTGGGGAGCGCGGGCGATGGATCACCGGCATCTTCGGCTTAATCGACGTCCAACTCCCGTTGGAAACCATCGACTACGGCTCCGAGCAATCCTATACGGATTGGATCTGTCGTGGTCACACCCCACTCGCCGGAATCACGCCCGGTATTCGAGGATCTGGAGAAGAGCGTCACCCTGACGTTCGGGAGCTTCAACTTCGTGACGAACCGAGACGGAATCCTCCACTTCACGGATGAATCTGACAACGAATCTGGAGCCGTCAACTCGCGCTTTCCTGTGGAGAAAAGCGGCGAATCCATCCGATTCAACGCAGCGGAGTACCACGCCATCTCGACAGAGGAACCATCTCGGGTACGGGAAGCTTTCCAATCTGCGCCTAGGACGCACGGGCCGCAATTGGCCCAAGTCTGCATGGCCGGATCGGAACCACCCCCGGAAACCGAATTCAGCGCAACCGAGCGCAATATAATCGGCATCTCGCGGGAGGCCTGGAACAGAGCCAAAGAAGCCATGCGAAAGAGTCAGCCACCCGCGGCAGGAGCGCCACAGGAGGATCTAACCGCCTACCACTACCATCTAGTGAGAGCGGCCTCGACCATCAAGGACGCCCGAGCAGATCTAGCCCGTCGCAGAAGAGCAGCGGACGAGTCAAGCCTGCGACGAGCCGAGCAGTCCCTTGCGCCCTCGGTCGGTACCCAGCACGCAAGGAAGGGACATGCTGCATCATCCAGGGACTACGAGTCCATGGCTGGGACCAGCAGGTCGACCACATCCTCCTTCATGAGGGTCGACGACGACGGCAACGTCTACCCGCAAACCCCCGCTGCTGCAGTCCTAGCCGCAGCAACTTACATGCAGATGAACCAACCGACGGAAAGCGATCCTCGGGCGGAACAGTACAAGCAAATTCGCAAGGGGCTAGGATTGGCGGCTGCAAGGCTCGCCTCTCACGATCGCAAAAAGACTGAAGAACAATTGGAGAAGGAGCGACAGGAGAAGGACAAAGATAAAGAAACGCCCCGCAGGCACAGAAGCTCCTCCCCGAGAAAAGACAAATCGCCACGTCGTGGTCGAGGAAAAGAAGCCCGCCGCCGCGGTGACAGTCGAAGCAGCAGCGACGACAGTCCAAGAGAGAAAAGCTCACGACACCACAGCAGCCACTCGCGAAAACGAAGCAAGGAGCCACGGAAGGACGCTGACCGCGATCGGCCCGGACGCGACGCGCGATCCGACATCGCGCAGAACAAGGTGGACAGGGCAAGGGCGTCAAGATATCGCGACCGATCATCATCCGACTCTTCGGATGACGAAACCTGCGGCGCACTCTGTTTCGCCCGCAGCATTCGCGAAGCACCCCTACCCAAACGGTTCAAACTCAGCACGGAAGTGACAAAGTACGATGGCTCGCTCGAGCCTTCTCAATGGTTAAGAGACTACCTCACGGCAGTAAAGTGCCAACGTGGGAACAAGAACACGGCTATGCAATACCTCAATTTGCATCTAGTTGGAGCGGCCCGCAGTTGGCTGGAGAGGAGACCAAGATCTTGCTACGCATCATGGGATGACTTGCACCGCGATTTCTGCAAAAACTTCCAGTCGACGTACAAGAGGCCAGCTACAATCGAGGAACTACGAGCCTGTAAACAGAAAAGCGGCGAGTCTACCCGAGAATACATCCAGCGGTGGACCACACTTAGGAACACCGCGGGAACCATCTCGGAAGAGGTGGCGATCGAGGCTTTCGCTAAAGGCGCGAGAAGAACTGCCTTTCGGGAAGAACTAGGCAGAGCAGCGCCTAAAACTATCGGGGAGCTAATGATCATAGCCGAAAAATGGGCTAATGGAGAAGACGCAGTGCGCAACGAAAGAGGGTCATCACCCGCACACGAAGACGACCGCCATGGGCAAAGAAAAAGAAGGAAATACTATGACCACGAGGATAGAGAGGAATTAGTGGCGGCAGAATTCACGCAAAGTCGCCCCTCCTCGCAGTCGAGCAAAAATCTCAGACAGCTTCCGAGCAAGAATAGCGGCTTGCTCGCCAAAACGAGAGAGCCGTACCTTTTTGCCCGTGGAGGGGTCGACTGGAAGAGATGAGTAGGCCTCCTCCAAACCTTCGACTCCATGCGCCAACGCAAATTGAATGGCGGTCTTCGCACCAGACTCCGACTGAGCGACCGCGAAGGTATCCAGAAGTTTGCCTTCTGAGAAGACCTTCAACAGATCATCTAGCGCGGGTGCAGGAGTGGCGTTAGCGATAAGGCGACCATGCAGTTGCACCAGCACTTGAGTAGCATCGCTAATCAAGGAGAAAACTCCATCAGAGTGCCTCTTAAGCTGGGCAAGTGTGTCGGTCAGCACATCTACCCGCTGGAGCCCAGGGATCGCTAGAGGGACATCCAGAAGACCTATAAAAGAAGAAAAATAACGCTTAGCAAAGTTCAGCAAAATAAAGGATCAAAGTCACAAGAGTACAAAACACTTACCCGCGAAACGCTCAGCGAGGGGACGGAGGAACGCGACAACGTCGTTATCGGCCTTACTGCCAGCTTCCTCTAATTCCTTCAAGGCCTTCCGCGCATCCGCAAGTTGTCGGCTAAAATCTTCCGATTGCATGCGGGAAGCCTCCAGCTCTTGTCGGATGGCCGTTAGCTCGGCCTCCCGAGCGGTTAGCTGCTCGGAGAGTTTGACCTTTTCGGACTCCGAGAGTTCAAGTCGAGCTGCAAAGAAATACTTATCAAAAATCAAGAATGGACGGAATACTAAAGACAAGGAGATGATAAAACCTACCCTTGAGAAGGTCGTTCTCAGTCTGAAGTCGGCTGCGGTCCGTTCGAAGTGACTCGCAATCCGACTCGGCGACAATGACACGGCGACCAATCGCCGCAAGAGAATCAACAAGCGACTGCGAAAGCACGAAGAGAGAAGAGTTAAAAGGATTAAATTTGAGCCTGTACCCGATTATTCACAATCGACTACAGCCTCGGGGGCTACTCCCATCGGGAGCACTGCCGTGCACCCGATAAGAATGAAATCGTGAAGAAGAAGTAAACCAGACTTTGAGCCTGTAGCCGACCGCATGCGGTCGACTACAGCCTCGGGGGCTACTCCCATCGGGAGCACTGTCGTGCACCCGATAAAAATTTGAAGACATAAGACGAAGTTTTACCTGGCCGGTGGCGCGAAAGAGCGGATCCGCGGAGCTGTCCGTCACTTCCTTAGAAGTTGAAGTCCTGGCGGCAAAGCTGGGGGCTTCACGTTCCGCGGTCGCAGCTTTGGGGGCTGCTCTGGGAGAGTTTTGGACTGTACCCGCAGTGGGAGTTTCACCCGCGTCCTTTGCCTTGTTCCTCTTTTCGGGAGGAATGGAAGAAGCGTACCTGCGAGGACTAATAGTCTGCAGTCTGCAACAAAAGATAAAAGCATCAGGATGAAAGATCAAAGAATGTTCGACCACGAACAAGGAAAAAGGCTTACTCGTCATCTTCGTCCTCATCCAACAAGTCCGCGTTCCAAGCGGTGTTCATCACTGGAAACGAAGGCGAAGGGGCGAGTGAACGAAGTGGAGTCACAAGGACGGGGGCCTGACTGGGCGATGCTTCCAAGGAATTGTCCTTGGAAGTAGCCTCGTCATTATCCACCCGACGACGTTTGGGGGGGACACCATTCGAGTCTTCCGTGTCATCCGAAGAATCACGCTCAGTACTCGACGAAGCGTTGGCAACACTGGTGTCAACCGCACCATCCTGGTGACTCGACGGTAGCTCTGAAGCCTCCTCTCCCGTAATTGGCGGGTAGCAATCTGCCATAGCCAAGCTCTACAAAGACAGAGAAGACGAGAAAAAACTTATCGGCTAGGACTCAGAACAAAAAGGGAACAACTCAAAGACAAGAAGGAAGAAACTAACCTCGGCTGGAGGAGGATTTGAAGCGGCAAAGGCTTCAACTGAACAATCGGGGAATTTTTCCCCCACCTTCAGTCGAGTGATACCTGCGATTTTCTTCTCGAATTCCACATTCGAAAGTTCCTCGCGGCTTACTCGGCTGGGGTCCTCTGAGCCTTGATACTCCCACATAGCGGAGGGCCTTTGCTGAAGAGGCTGGATCCTGCGCTTCAAGAAGATGCTCGCCAAATGCATCCCGTTGAGCACGACTCCCGCAGAATGATCCCGGAGAGCAGCTACTCTTGCGAGTAAGGGCGCGACGGTCTGATTCTCCTCGGCTGACATCCTGTGCCCCCAGGACTTTCGCCTTGTCAGAACAGCGAACGGGTGGAACTCCACGATCCCACCCGAGCTGTTGTCGATGACGTAGAACCACCTCTTCCGCCAGCTTTGGGCGGAGTCGACAAAATGCATGTTGAAGTAGCTGCCTTCCTGTCGAGCTTGGATCCCGAAGCCGCCCGTACGAAGTGGTTCGCCGGGCTCAGATTCCACCCGCGATCTCTCGCGGAAGATCCGGACTTTGAAGAGCGCCTTCCAAAGCGCCCAGTGCGGGCGAATGCCGAGAAAGCACTCGCAGAACACGATGAAGCACGATATGTGCTGCACCGCGTTCGGAGGAAGATCGTGAAGCTGTATGCCATAGACATACAGCAACCCGAGGAGGAAAGGGTGGAGAGGAAAGGAGAGACCCCGAGACACGTGGTCAACAAAGACCACGCGCTCGTTCGATTGCGGGTTAGGTACCTCTTCCTTTTTTCCGAGGCGAACCCGCTTCTCCGTCTCTGTCGGCAGCAATCCCTCCCGCTGCATCTCCCTGATGCTTTTCGCAGTGGTGTTGGGGGAGCGCCAGTCGCCGGCGCGGGGCGCGGGTTGCGCAGAGGGTTCCCCGGACGCGGAAGTGACAGCACCACGCCTTTTTCCGCCAGCCATTGCTTGCAGCACGAGCTCGAGCGCGAGGAAGAAGGAGATGGGCACGAGGAAGAAGATGAAGGCAAGGAGCTGGGAAAGTTTCACCGTAGCGCTAAGACCCGTACTTATACACGGAGCGAGACGATCTCAGCCGTACGATGCGCTACGTGGCGCTTATCACGGCCGCCACGCGTGAGGATGAAACGAAGCGGCGGCCAGCGCTGTTTCGTGCCACGATCTTAACAGAAGATCGTGCGCATTTACTGCGCGTCTCGCGTAAAAACCGGGAACGACGTCTCGTTTCCCGGTCAAAAAGCTGACTAGGTGGGCCACCATCTGCTGCCACTCTGTCACGTCCCATCGGGAGAAGAGGAGTGCGCCATGACGTCATGGCATACATCATTCAAAATCAGATCTTTCGATTGAAAGTTCAAACGCGAAAGTATCTTCGTACAAACAACAATCCATTCGGATAAAAGCAACTTTTCCGTGGACAATTCATGAAGCAAAACCTCTTCGAACGAGAGAAAAATACCCTATACACGAAAACTCTTTCGTATGGGCACAACATTCTGAACATGAAAACTCTTTCATATGGACTTAGCTTTTCTTCCAGCACAAAACTTCTTTCGTATGGAACTCAAACAAATCGATCGGGTAGGAAGAACCTACCTCTCTTACATATGATACATTTACATCATAAAAAACCTGGATTGTTCAGCCGACTAGGCACATCCGGATGCCATATTCTTCGAATATGAAGGTAAGACCCGAAAAGATCTCTCTTTTGGGCCTGGAATCGCACTCGAAAGCTGCGTCCTCCGGTATAATTCCGTGTCAACAACACGAAGAAAAATCCTAGACGCGCCGGGTACCCCCATAGGTTAAGTTCGACTTGATAAGTCCACAACGGCCCAGTCGCAACGATCACCTCATCGGGTTCGAGTCGGAGGTCTCGAATCTGTGTAGGCCAGGAATGTTTTTGCCCTAGTCGCAATTAATTGGCCCTGATCTCTCGGGAGAGCCAAGCTACTGTGCCACATCCTTCTGCAATAAAAGCCACAAAAACAGGCACTTATGTTGCTCGATACTCGAGCATGAAGACTCATGACATAGGGAACACACCCTTTAAAAACAAAAAGCTGATCAAGAAAGGTTTTAACCGTCTACTCGACTGGAAAAAATCCCACTCGAGTAAACGCTCGGGGGCTACTGACGAAGATATGGATTCTGGACCTTGCGGATAAGGACACCCCATCTCAGGCCCAAGATTAAGGCCCAAGAAGAGGCGCACTTAGAATGCTCCGGAAAGCCCATGTAAAGCCCACCCGCAATGACTTGCGGATTAAGCTAGAAAACTTGTAACTGACCTAGCTAGAGTTCGAGTCCTCTCCGGGTAGAACTCGAGACCTGGCCATCTATATAAGGCCAGGAGAGCCCCCAGGAGAGGACCAAGCTATTACCGCACGACCGAAAAGCCTTGAACTCGAGACCGACTCTCGACTCGAGCACACCATTGTAACCGATCTAATCTTCAATACAGATCGACAAGAGGCAGGAGTAAGGGTTTTACCTCTACGAGGGCCCCGAACCTGGGTAAATCTCGCCCCCTGTCTAGCCGACGATTTCACCTGCGCTCATGACTTCTCCTAGTCGAAACCCGATAGGGTCACCTAAGGGATTTGTAGAGTCAAAGATTCGACATCCACCTTCTTCTCCTCGTACGTGGGTCCCAGTCGATGCGGGTCCCCCCTCAACACTTTCAACCGAGCTCGGAGGTCCCTCAGCTCAGTTCTCACATCCCCAAAGGAGTCCCGGCCCCATGCAGCACATCGAGCCCCGAGAGTTTGCAATTTCACATGTAAGTCCCTAGCAGTGATCGCCTCCTCCTCCCTCCAAACCGAATTCACAAATTCTTTGAAATCTGTGTGCCGTTCCCACATAACCTCATATCTGAACGGACGCTCCATTGCTATTCTTTGGTTGTTCGCCTCCATCTCGTTAAGTAAGAGGATCGGCGAATGGTCCGATTTTACTGCCGTGAGATGGTTCACGGCAGCAAATGGAAATCTCGAACACCAATCCGCACACTAGCCAGTACACGATCCAAGCGGACTCTGCAGACCTCGTTGTTCGGGAGTTTTCTCTCAAACGTCCAGTCTAGGCCCCTATATCCAATGTCACACAAAGCACACGCATCCACTGCATCACGGAAATTATTAATCTGTCATTGCTCCCCATCATTCGGTCCCATCTGTTCTTCACGCCGTAGCACTTCATTAAAGACGCCTATGCAAACCCATGGCAGATCACAATCCGCCTTAAAAAATCTCATCATATTCCACGTTCTTTAGCGGAGGCTCCTATTTGCCTCTCCATACCAAGCTGCCAACCTCCACGGTTCCTTCCCAGCTTCCCGTACTTCCATGTCTATATGATATTTCGAGTAATTCCTTAGTACCAGATTCATCGGTTGCTTCCAGAAAATGCACAGACATCCACTCCTCCCCGAGCTTCCAACAGCAAAAGAGGCATCAAACCCAAGCGTAGTCGTCAAACCTTCCACCCTAGCTTTCGCAATATGTGTCTCCATCACACACAGAATTGCAGGCGAATGAATACGTGCAAGATCACGCATCTCATGAACTGTCGCGGGGTCGCCCAAACCGCGACAGTTCCACCCCATGGTACTCATTGGGTCCGGTGGTCCCCCTCATCAACGGGGGCCGCCGAGGTTCCCATAACCTTCTCAATAACATCCAACTTACGTAACTTTGAGCGCTCCCGCGGAGACACATAATTAGGCGGGAGAGGTGGCGTGGCACCATCCTCCTTCTCCTCT
Source organism: Alopecurus myosuroides (assembly GCA_028641055.1). NCBI lineage: Eukaryota > Viridiplantae > Streptophyta > Magnoliopsida > Poales > Poaceae > Alopecurus > Alopecurus myosuroides. Next base: position 29,296,657 of record CM054060.1, read on the forward strand.
GAATCACCCATCCGCTCGGTCTCAATCTCCTTCTCCTCACTTGGAACTTCATCCATGTTCAGCCTCCTGGATGTATTGCCTTTCACCATATTCGTGACTTGGTCATGTACAAATTTCAGTGGGCTTTGTGCAGTATCATCTAGATCAGCATCTAGCTCCACCTCTCCCGAGGATCTCTTCCATGACACAGATGAGGCACTCCCCCCTCTGCCCCGTCCACCCCTCCCCCTTGCCGCGGAAACAAACCGACGTGGTTCTTCCACAGGGGCCATTGCTCTCCTCTTAGCAAGCATCCAAGTACCGTACTGAAATTTGCTAGCATCCCAATCACCGTCCCCACATTCCTCGTGATCATGTCCAATATGGCCACACTGTTTACAAAAGAAGGGGATCTTCTCATACTTCACCATCAGCAGCTTCCGACCTTCTGGCAGCGTCAAGGACACCACCCTAGGGAGGGGTTTAGACACATCAATGCACACGCGTGGCCGGACATAGTTCCCTTCAAAAAATAGGCGAGGGCTAAATTGCACCTCCTTAACCTTCCCAATTCTCCTTGCTAGGCCATCCACCACCTCTGGTTTGCGGAAAAGCTCCGGGATACCATGTATTTGTGCCCACACAGTCATCCCCCCGAAAACCACTTCTTCCGGATCAATGAGCACATCGTAGTCCTCCAACATGACTCCCCATCCTCTAAACGTCCATGGACCTTGATGAACAACTTTCTTCCAATCACCTAGGCAATGCATTTGGAAAATAAAAAGGTTCTCACCAGCTTCACGAAATCCCGGTTCACGTGACAGATTCCAAACACTCTTCAATTTTTCGAACAGGGCAACTCCACCGAAAGATCTTGTAGTCAGGACCTTTCCAATAGCCAGCCACCGAGCCTCTTTCTTGTACTCTTTGATCTCATCCTCTCCCACGATTACTTCATCCAATTCGTCCTCGTTAAGCTGCAGATGGCCAAAGATGTCTTCGATCTCCGGTCCCTCATCCGCTCTCGAGTTACCACCTCCACTCGATTTCTTGTCCGCCATCTTCCGCTCAGATTCGATCTAGGGTTTCTTCACCGAAAATCAACACGGAAGCTCTCCTCGTACCAAGGCCGGGTAGACACACGTGGTATCCCCTTTATCAGCCTGAGAAACGACGGAGGCATCCGAGCCGGAGCCGGTGATAGCAGGGAACAATCTCCTACCGGCGATCGGATCGCCGTGGAGCACTAAACCCTAACGGAGAGGGTACCTTTTTGCCCACGAGAAGACCTGGCCGGTCCACGAGCTAGCCATAAGAAACATAGGGTACGGGTAAAGTGGATAAGCTAGGCAATGAGCCTAGAATAAGATCGCCGAGTGGCCCGCTCTGTTACAGGCTGAATCGGCGGCCGTGGCCCGTGCTTTATATGGGGGCCGTGGCCTGTGCTGGTCGAGGCCTCACACATGGAATAAACCAGGCCACTGGTGAGCCGTTACCGTACAGGCCCGTGCTGGTCGACGTCTCATTGCCTGGCTAAGAAAAAACAAAAGCAACAGCTTTGGTGGCTATACTATGTACAAAAAAAAAAAAAAAAAACTGCAGTGTTTACCACTTGGGCACAGTCACATATCTGTCGGCGCATGCATGTACGGAAGAGCAGCTAGCCTAGCCCAAGTTAAACGCGAATTGAATCCAAGCATTACTACGGGGAAACGGTGATCTGAACTCCACGGGCCAACTTGACACGGCCGCTGCCTCTACGAGGAAAGCCGTCGTCAATGTTTACAGTGCGCTAGTGGAAAACGGGGGTCTAGTGCCGGTTGGTAAGAGCATTTAGTCCCAGTTTTTCAACTGGGACTGTCCAATTAGATGCTAGAATTTGTGATTTGGCATCCTCGATTCTCCTTGATTCTTGTCTTTCCGGAATCCCTTATTATTATATGTCGATGTTTCTGATGGACAAGACTTTTATTAAGTTGGATAAACACAAGAGAAATTTCTTCTGGGCAGGAAAAAGTAAGAACAGAAAATACTATCTTGTTAAGTGGAGAAGAATTTGCAGATCGAAAGATAAAGGGGGGCTAGGTGTTAAAGATTTGCATAGACAAAACATGAGTCTCCTCTGTAAGTGGTAGTGGAAAGTCGAGACACAATCGGGACTTTGGCAACAAATTTTGTTGGCCAAATACTTTCAGAACAAAACTGTGGCATCAATTAGTTGTAGAGTGACAGATTCTTCTTGCTGGAAAGCTGTGTGTATCCTACCCTTCGCTGTTTAACATTTGTCAAGCCTAGGATTGGACTTTTGAAAAGGCCATGGTTATTAACCTAAATCTACCGTCCCGTAGGCATCTGTTACCTGATATGGTGAGACAATGGGATTTTATTACTGAGGCTACTCGTCGGGTTGATCTGGTTGAAGAACCAGATGAAGTTTCCTAGAGCGCGAATTCCAATGGGTGGTTTTGGACAAAGTCTGTGTATAAATCAACGAAAAAAATAGCGTGTTATCCAAAATAGCGTGGCACTTCTTCAGAAGCTATAAAAGATATAGCTGGATATAGCAAAGTTACTTTTAAAATAGCGTGATGAATAAAATGGTAAAAAATAACCTAAATATTTAAGATTTTAGGCTAATCAACACTAAAATTTTGTTCAAAAGCAGTACATGCATAACCTGGGTGGCTGCTCGCGTTGGTGACGATGCGGAGAACTCATCTGAATAGTGGAGTCTCGAGCCGAGATTTTACACCGGGTTTTCCTACCGTTTGAGCTATAGTATCCTTCCCCTTTCCTTCTAGTTCGCATATGTTCGTTGTTGTAATGAACATGGAAATGGGGATAGCCCCAGTTGGGATGTCGCTGCCATAGGATGGATCTAGCTAGCGGCTGCTCCCCGCCTTCAAGTCTCGCCGCCGGGTACGCGATGATTAATTACTTGCTGCGTCGTATGTACGTTCTCTGTGATCCCAAGACAATGATGCAAAATCAAACCAGTGGACAGCACCAGTCGACTCCCTGTAGCTGTCCATCGATCCACGTTGCATTGTCCCGGTGCATGCAAATTAAGCCAGCTTTAACAACCCGCTCTTATTAGGTCGTCATCATCATGACCAGATCGTACTAGCCTTAATTTATATGCATGGTATATATGCCTAATGGAACCAGATCCTCGTGCAACCAATGAAGCGAAAACCTAACCCAACCTCAATTTCTTGTTAAAAAAAAACCCAACCTCAGTTCCATCGATCAATTATGTAGAAGAGGAACCGCTGATATATAATACTCCCTCCGGTCCGATTTAAGTGTCGAGAGTTGAATAGAAAATTTGTATTGCATTAGTTGTTACTTGGCGTCACTTAATACGGATCGGAGGGAGTAACTACTTGCATATAGCCTGTTAGCTGGCTGGCCCATGCTAACTAGTATAGCTCGCATGCACGCAGTTCAGTCTCTCCAGCACTGTACCAGTATAACTGTCCTGCACAAAATAAGAGCAGTTTTTTTTAAGGTATGTTATCTCAAAGCCTACGCGTCGAGGAAATGCACCCAGCTAGCACAATAATAGTCACAAGATAATGAACAAAGAGAAATATAATGCACAAAAAATCAGAGCGAAAATCAAGCAACCTTGATGGTGGCCATCGCGTCTCTAAAGTCTCAACTCTCAACTACACATGCATGACGATGTGTACTGTACATATGTACACATGTGAGGCCAAGCCTTTGCCAACGATCACGCAAGAAGACCATTCTTTCTACCTGTTGCTTTCCATAATTAATCGCCATTTGCCTGCGTGGAAGCGTCGATCGTGTCTCTCGCCTTGACATGTCGATCACGATGAGTGAGTACCAAGGCCTTGACTTGGAAAAGGTCAGCAGTGGCGACGGAAAGATGATGATGATGATCGACCTGTGGACATATATATACGTGTCCACGCATTGAGACCACGCATATTGCTGGGCAGCTAGCTGGCGTTGCCGTCGTAAGCAGGTGAGCTACAGTCTTTTTTGTTTGAACAAGTGTGGGGTCGGAAGACCCCAGAGCTGCATTAGAGCCTGTCCAGTCGGCCGCCCCAGCCTACTGCCCCGATAGAGCCAGCTAGGCTCGGACGCCACAGTGGCAGTACGACCATTGTCTGCTGCTGCCAGGTGAAGCTTGGAGAGGAGGCCGCCTCCTAGAAAAAAAGCAAGAAGAGAGTGTAGAAAAGAGGAGGAGAGAGAGGGAAACGGAAGAATGGAGCATCGTTGTGTGGCGTATTAGCGTTGGATGCATACTGTTTTAGCTGTGGCTTCAAATCCCCCAACCTACATGGAAATCATGAGGCAGTAGAATTATACCGCTACCATTGCTCATGCCCTTACTTAATCAACGTGGCGGATACAGAGTACACAGAGGCCAAATTACATCTATCGCACTGAGAAACCGAAAATTTGAAGATAACACCACTAAACTTACAAACAACACCCTAGGACTAAGAGATAAAAAGCAACCGGGTCCTTGGGAGTCTCCACCACTCGTCGCCGGCGACCTCGAAGCACCAGAAGCGCCAAGATCAGAGAGAGAGGAGCTCGGTTCCTCTCTACCGGCGAAGAACCACTGCAACCGGCATACACGCAACAGCCGGGGACGAACCACTTGGCTATTCCGGGACGTCGAGCATCGGTGCAGGATTCGAAAGACCTCCGTCAAGGAGGAGCAAGGCGGGCCGCCATGCCGGCCAAAGATTATAGAGGCACCATTTGCCTCCATGTGATTCACACAGAGATGCAGCAGTAACCACCACTCCGCCACCAAAGATGAGAGCCAGCAACTCGACTTCCACCTCTCGCCACCACGGCCGGCCATGGGAAGAAGAATCGCCATCTCCAGCTTCAACACGGAGCAGCAAATGAACCACACGTCGCTCCCCTGACGCAAATCAAAGCAGCAGCAAGCCAGAGAAGGAAGATCCCCAACGGGAGAATATGACCTCCAACCACCGCCACTCGAACCATGAAGAACCAGGGGATTAATTATTGAAGAGACTGCCCTCGGTTTCTAGACCCCCAGTATGTCTCCCACCGTGGAAACTTAGCACCGCAGCTAGACATCGCGGTATGGCCGGCGCTTGCCAGCAGCCACACCAGGCAGCAAGAGGGGAGGACAACTTTATTAGCGGAGATGCCTCCCTCGATCTCCTCCACCCACCACCACATCAAGAAGAGGAGGGCAGCAAAGAGGATCCAGGCAAGGGCGCACCAGATCCAGCCGATGAGATCTAGTATCCTACTCCAAAACTCCATACGAGGGCAACAAGCAAACCTACTATACAAAGCAGAGCCACCGGTATCCTCCTTCCACCATCTTCGAACGGCAACGCCGCCGCTGAGGGCTTCGGTACGGCCCGGGGCCAAAGGACGCGGAGCTCTCCTCTCGACTCTCACCGGGGGGAAGAGCTAGCCGTTCTGCCGTTACAGGTGAGCTACAGTCGATTGAACGAAATGAAACCATGCAAAGCTAGCTAGGTAGCAGCTCGAGCGGGCAGGCAGTATTTATGGCGCCTCTCGCGGACGCCATACCATGGATGTGCATCGGCGCATCATTTATTCATGATCTGCGACTTTCGTTGTGCCGACTCTTGAGACCAAGGGATGTGATAATTTTTTAGTTTGTTTCGAGTCCTAGAGGGAATCATGCCATTGTGCAGGCATATGTATACTTTTTTTAAATGAATATATTTTAGCTATTATACCTAGCAAACGTCCTCGCGCTCGACAATGCGCATGCGGTGCTCCAAACTTTTTTTTTCTCAATGATACGTCCTGGGAGACATATCAGTTTCATAGAAGAAGGGCCAAGAGGCCTGATGACCCGCAAATATAGAGGATCGCAACAGTCTTCGAGTGAAGTAAAATCCAAATTTATTGATTCGACACAAGGGGAGTCAAAGAATATTTATTAGCCTTAATAACTGAGTTGTCAAGTCAGCTGCATCTGAAACTAAACTTGCTCGCAACAATTTATCAGTGGTAATAGTTTTATACCAGCATTAGAAATAAAATAACAGCAGTAGTAATATATTAACAACAGTAGCAATCGCGGAAAACAGCAGTATGGGAAGTACCTAAGGCATAGAGGGAATGGATGAACGGGCGTTGTATAGATAACATAGGTGATATAATAATCTAACACGGGCATTGCAGATAATAATATAAAGCATCAAACATGTAGGCAAACCATAGACATGTGTTCCAATATAGTCATACGTGCTCGCAATAAGTAACTTGCACAACATCTTTTGTCCTAGCGGCCCGTGGCAGCGGGGCCTCTAGGGAAACTACTGGTAATTAAGGTGCTCCTTTTAATAAAGCATCGGAGCAAAGAATTAACACTCCGTGAACACACGTGATCCTCACATCACGACCATCCCCTCCGGTTGTCCCAATTTTTGTCACTTTTGGGCCTCGGGTTCCGGACAATGACGTGTGTAAAACAGCTTGCAGATATGATCAAGAAACATAATTATACTCATGAAACATTAACATGTTCAGATCTGAAATCATGTCACCCGGGCCCTAGTGACAAGCATTAAGCACAACAAGTTGCAACAACGGTAGAGAATAGTAACAGTGGATACTAGGCACTATGCCCTAACAATCTGGCATTATTACATGATCAATCTCATCCAATCCCTTCCATCCCTCTCAGCTTACAACGGTGTTTACTCACACATGGACGGGGGAATCATGGATGGTTGATGGAGAAGAGGTGGTGGTGTCGATGGCGATGATCTCCTTCGAATCCCCGTCCCGGCAGGGCGCCAGAACAGAAACTTCTGATCCCCGAATCAAGGTTCGGGGTGGCGGCGGCGCTCTGTTGTGTTTTTGTGGAATACGACGAATCCCCTCGCGTTTTAGGTTTACGGGGCATATGTAGTCGAAAGGGGAGTCCGAGGGGTGAGGGAGTGACCCACACCACCATTCGGTGCGGCCAAGGGGGGGTTAGGGGGTGGTGTGGCCCCCTCCTGGCTCCTCTCCTGGCCCCCTTCTTGCTCCCAGGGTCTTCTGGTGTTTTAGGAATAAAGGGATCTTTTCTGGGCATTTTCCTGAAAGTTGATTTTTATGCACAAAAACGAGACACCAAGGTAATTCTGCTGAAAACAACGCTAGTCCGTGTTTGTGGTATCCAAAACTCAGAAGTTTAGAAGAAAACAATAAGAAAGGTGTTCGGAAAAGGAGATACGTTTTGGACGTATCAACTCCCCCCAAGCTTAGCTTAATGTTTGTCCTCAATCATTTCAGTGACAACTGAGTGCGGTAAAAGACTTTTACGAACACATTTGTTTCATATGATGTAAATATACTCACTACATAATCAAGTGCTGAGGCAATTCATAATAAGATATATGGAAATAAAAGTCACCCAGCAGTTATGCAAATCATGAAAAGATGCCAACAAACTAATAATAGACAACATGAAGTGTATCAATCTACAAGATTGCAATGCTCATAATAGGGTATGATAAAGTGTACTCGCTTGCCCTTAATAGTGGAGCAAAACATAAATGCCAGGACACCTCTGAAGTTCAAATGAAGATTAGAAATAAAGATATCAAAGATACAAGCATCAAAGTTATACCACTATCAACCATGTTTTGGGACAATCACATTACACTAAGAATAACAACCATGCTCTGAAGAAGGTGCATAAAGAGAGAAGGTGAAGACTCAACATAAAAATAAAAGAAAGACCCTTCGCAGAAGAAAGCAGTGATTAACTCATGTGCTAGAGGTTTTTATTTTATTAAACAGAGGTATTGAAAACATTTTTAAGAGAGGTGCATGCTGATGTCAACGAATGGTAAACAAACAATACAGTACGTCACAAACCAACTGGACTTCACAAGAGACGATCCCATAGAAGGACGCATCAGGGTAGAAGGTCATCCCTGTTTCTCTTTTATTTACACAATTATGCTTTGACCGATAAATCAGAGGCAAAAAGAGTGAAGAGAATTTGTTGTATTAATTTGGGGCTGAGCACCCCGCTGTCGACACTTCTATTATTGGATAAGCGGATGAAGCCACTAGTCCATGGTGTGAAATCCAATGAACAAGTGAGATAAAGATTCTCCATTTACGTCCTCATGAGCTAAAACAGGGGCACAAAACAGGAATAATGTTTCGAAGGTTTTAAAGGTAGCACACGAGAAATTTACTTGGAGTGGCAGTTAAGTACCACATAAATAGGTAGGTATGGTGGACACATTTGGCAAACATTGGTTTTTTGGGTTTGGATGCACGAGTAGATATCATACTCAGTGCAGGTGAAGGCTAGCAATAGACAGGGATCGACAATCAAGAGAGCAACAACTGTCATAAGCATGCTTGCGACAAAACAATATTAACAGAGGCATAAAAACGATACAAATACTCTAAGGCAAAATAAATCATCGAGACTTAATTGACTTTTTGTTTTCAGTCATACCATGCGTGAGCATGTGCCAAGTCGATTCAAGCGAAACAATCAGAGCGAGATACCACAATGTCATACCCTTTTATGAATGAAACAATGCAAGCAAACATTCATACGACATGCTTTCTTATATTAATAAGTCGGAACTAACATGTCAGAGCACAAACTACTAAGCATCAATAAAATAACATACACCTTACATGAACGGATTAATCATGTTCACACGATGAGTATATGTACAAAAAATAAAACAAATAGAGTTCATACCAGCATCTCACAACAACTTGGATTGCCGTAAATCATCATTACCGCTCTTCACCTGTGGATTGAATAATGTAGAGTGATAATCAAGCTCCAATGGATACACGGAAGTCCGGTGAACTCTGCAACAAACTTTACAAAACCAAAGAAGAACAACAAATATTTTTGAGTTTTCGAATTAAAACAAGAACATAAAGAACAAGCAAACAAAGCAAAATATTTTTGGATTTTTTAATACTAAACCGAAACGAGAAAATAAAGAAGCAAACAAAGAGAAACAACAGAAATATTTTTGGTCTTTTTGTGTTTTAGAAAACAAGAACAAAATGATAAGAACAAAGAGAAACGAAAGAAGCGAAAGAAAACGAAAACAAACGAAAGAAACGAAAATATGGATATACAAAGGACTGACCGAATATGATATATAAATGAGTGTGATGTCGGTATACCTCCCCCCAAACTTAGGCTTTTGGCCTAAGTGGAGATCATCCCCAAGGGGACCATGAGGTGGCGCCCCCGTAGTATGCTGAGGAGGAACCCTCCTCCTGATATGTGCTCGAGGATGCGCCAGTGTACTGCGTGTTGTGGTCCTCGGGACGCGCGTCTCGCCTCTCCTGCTGCCTATAAAACTCCGTAGTGCTCAGATGCTCGTCTATCTCCTCGTTGGAGCGCGACCATGGTGACCTGTCAATCTTAAGCAAAATAGGCTGCGGCAAAATAACTTTCCGCTCCTCTCCATCAATATATAAAACTCTATATACTAAGCGATCAGCAGTAGAGCTAGCAGTGACAAACTGATGAGACTTCATGGCAGCAAGGTTGAGTCTATAGGGAACAATCAATTCCTCATCAGGAGCAATAGAAAATTCTAGAGCAGTTGCTATACGTGTAGCAATAATGCCCAAAAAAATAGGCCCCTTAGCAGGAAGGCTGCGTGCAACAAGTGCAACAAGGTTGTACTTCTTGCTACGGTTAAGCGCAACATCAATGAAAGCAAGGTGGTAACCGGAAATGTTGCTAGTGTTCTCCCTACCAAGGATACTAGTAGCAATATAATAAGTAAAATATCTTAGAGCAGGAAGTTGAATGTTCCTTATCTTCCCACGCTGGGATGAGCGACCATCATCGTTGGTGATTTCTCGGTAAAGTGCCATAAGATCCGCGGGTTTATCCTGAATCCTGCACGCTGTCCCGGTAGCGTTGATACCTACAATGGCACAAAAAGACTCCAAGGTCAAATAAAAAGAACTACTATATAACTTGAAGGCAACATATGGACCAAAATGTGTGTTCTGAAATATAAAACTCTCAACAAAAGATTTTTTTTAAAAGCGGCATACTGAAGGCATTCATCCTCCATATAGTTGGTTAGACCAACTCTTTCAATAAGCATCAGAAATTCATCTAGTAGACCTGCACTTCCTAGAAATGTAATACAAGGAAAACTAGAGGGATTAGCGATGTCATCACCTCCCGCATCGTCAATACTAGGTGCAATAAGGTCTTCATTATACGATGGCCTCACTAAAGTGGATGAGCGTGAGGGTCTTGTCCTCCTAGGAGAATCTCTTTGATAAATCAAGAAGATATCATACAAATGAAACATCAGAAGAAGCAATTCAAAGATCCAAGCTGGAGAAGAACTCTAGCTCAGAACTAAATCCACTATGGCTGATGTCAGCCCTAAACTACGGCTTTTAACATCTAAGTCCAAGTATGGTCTTCACCTACACCTTGATAGCTTCTCCTCCACCAGAGTTGTTGATTAAGAAGCATTACTGGCTAAGTAGACTAACCACCTAGCTTCATGAGGTAGAGATGGCTTCACGATGACGACTTCCATAGGCTTCAACTCTAAGCAGGGGGTCAAACAGGAACGAATGAGTAACGAGCGTTACTCAACAAGTTCATGATATATATAGTGGGTAGTTTGATACACTAACTACAGCTTTAGACTCGAAAGAGTCATAAGCTAATACAAGGTTTTGTAAAAATTTCTTCAAGAGTTTGCTTTTAATTCTGAAAACTATGCCCGCCAGATCTTCACAGGATTAGAACTTCATGGAGTTTCCTTTCCTGCGGCGTTCGCAGCTCCTTCCCGGAACAGGGGGTAACATGCCACATCCTTTTACACTCTGTAGAGGTGCATTACTATACCCATGGATGACCAAGACCATGTTGCACAACCAGGTGTACATTCCTGTCCACTCCCACTCAGGTGTGGGTCCCGGTTGTTGGTCCAAGCCAAACCGTGCTTCTCCGCACAAAGCATGCCCACCCATTTCCACCAGCAGGTTGAACGCCTGATTCCACCCCTCACGATGGAGATCTACGCGCCCCTGGCAGACACTCATAAACCCCAGAGTCCGTGGGACGTAAGGGCTCCCACCCATGTGCATGTAGTCCCGCAGAACCTACAACGTACGTCTCTGGAAGCCCGTTGACATGAGAACGAGAAAAGATCACAGCTGACTTACTCCCCCATAGAAGACCCATGGTTAACGCGAATTTACAGCGCAAGAATCCTGACGACAGTTGTGATTAATTCCTAGGTTATACTTTCCCATACAGATGGAACCTTCCTTTGACCTATTCATCTTACCATGGTCTCATCCGCCCACCAAACAGAACACTACCACTCGGGTAGTCATTCAATTAGTCATATTATTATAAAAATAGGATCATGCATTCTTTTGAGACTAGGTGGTAATACGATAGATTTTTTGCAATTAGTTTGTTATGAAGTACTGCAAAGGATATGAGCAAGTGATGAACTTTCATGAGGTTAAAATAACAATAATAATCCATGTCTTCGGGTTCGAGGGTCTCGTAGGAAATCCTGGTAAGGACTACAGAAAACTCTGGCAAGATGATACATGCATAGCAATGAGATGCAACGTGAATTACCCTGGAAAATACCCCAGCTTACAAGTGTAAGCCACGTTTGATACGATATCTCAATCACACATGTTTTAGGTGAATTGTTTCATTACTTGAGGTGATGTGGTTATTACTTCTTTTTTACAGTTACATGTGTTTCAATTTTACTTGGCAAACAATTATTATCATGTTTAAGTAGAAGCGTTATTGTTTGGTTGGGTAATAAGACAATGACACATGGGAATCAACTGTTGAAAAGATACCAATCACATTTTATCTTATATTAAAAAAGGATAGAGCTTATGACAAAGGGTTTAGTTGAAAATGAGGAACTAATACAACTAACTCTATCATCACAATACTTGTTAATGACTTGTGATGATAGGGTGGTGTGAAAACATGAGGGTTTTATTAATAATGAAAATAATATTGTGGTAGTTATTCATTGTCATAATGAAACATAATAGAATTCCAGTATCTGTGTAGGAATAAGTTTATAAGTTAAACAAAATGTTTTATTTTTGACATATTTGAATTGGAAATGATTTTCTCTTTAATTTGAGACAACATTTTATGTTTTCTGAAAATATTTGAATAAGTTATTATTTTCTTAATTTTAAATGAATTAAATGGCTAGGTAAAGTATTGCACACATGAAAACTTGAACAAATGGCTTTGTAAACATCATAGATGAGTTGCATTGGTCATATGGAGCATTTTGGTATATAACTTGTATTTTTCTGATTTTATGAATTATTTATTATTTTTCTCAGTTTTAAATGATTTATTTTAATTAAAGAAAATGTTTAATTTTAAACTTTATTAAATATTTTTGAAAATTTGATAAATGAATAGATTTATTTTTATGAACATGTACATATTTTATTTACATTTTTCTCATAAGTATTTTTAAAGTTATTGATTTTATAAGATTAATCATTTTTCTGTTTTTGAATTGACAGGTGGGTCCCACCTGTCATATTTGGTTTAAATTAAACAGGTGATGTCACCAGCCCCAAATCTTCACAGATGCAAAGCAATCGCACGATTCACCAAAAATTGGTGCAATCCGTGGGGTTCATAGGCTCATGGAGATCCTCACGAACCCGTAGATGGTGGCGCTTCCACCAAATGGTCACCGGAGTAACTCCGGCGACCACCGGCGCGGCGGCGAGTGACGGTGCACGGTGTCCGCGGCAAATTAGTCGACCATAATAAGAATCGAAGGCATCCAGAGATGCAGCGACTCACCAGGAAGGTGATGGTGTAGATGATTGGGCCCGAGGAGCTTCATAGCGACGGTGCGTTACCGCGGCGACCGGCGGCAGAGGAAAAAGGAATGGCCGAATTCTCCGGACTCCCGCCATCTCTGCTTGCGAGGTTCATCAAGGAGGTAGAGGGGATCATGGAGCACCTGGTGGTGGTCTCAGCTCCTCTTGAGGTGGTCGGAATCGACGGCGATGGCCGACGTCCGTACGGGTTAGGGTTAGGGTTCGAGTCGATCATAGAGAGAGAGAGACAGAGAGTCCGTGCGTGAGGGGGTAGAGGGCTTGATGCGGACGTCTCCCCACGCTTTATACTCGCGGAACAGCGGCGAGGGAGAGGTGGCAACGGCGTCGGAGGCGGTCGCACGCCTCTGGCCTTCTGGCCAGAGGTTGAATAAGAATGTTTTTAATCATTTTCAAAAAAAACCTAGAACTAATTCATTTATTACAAAGAGGTCCTTTTGGCTTTAAAACTAAGAATAAAACCTTGTTTGCAGGGTCTTCTTGTAAACAGAAAAAAAAATAAAAAAAATATTTGAACTCCTCATCAAATTTTACAACTCGCCATGTTTTCTTTTGGTGAATTTGGAGAATATTTTTTATTTTTTATTGAGGGTGCTAGATTAAGTGATTTTGTAGTTTTCTCTACATTTCATTTATTTAATGGCTTTAAAATTATGCTTAGGCATGTTTAATAAATGTACACACTCCAATCATGTGGATACCAAGGTGGTGTATCATAATTGGAAAAATTTGGGTACAATCCCTTTTGGAAAATAGTTTGGTAACACTACTGAGTAGTGTTTTTGTCTATTATGGAAAATTCACCAATTATGAAATATCACTCCAAGTCATACCAGATGATTTTTAATTGGTGAAGGGACTTGTTTTCTTTTAGGTGGCTTTGTTATTTTCATAACTAAGGTTCTTATCAAGTCTGGTGGACATTTCTTTATATAGAGGTGCAAGCCATATTTGTTATTTTGTGCACTTAATCATGTGGAAAACAAGAGTGGCTTCGGAATCTTATTTGCTTGTTTTCCACATAGGTTCCAATATAGATATTATCCCATGTTTATTTAAGAACCTGTAATCATTTACATGGTTATCTACAGATGAATCTTTGTTGTTATCTGTTAGTCTTATGTATGAAAAGGATCTGGAAAACAAGGTATTAATCTTGTTTTTATCTACCTCCACATATCAAGATATGTGGATGCAACACCCTTGTTGTTATTTCTTACTGGATACTTGTTTCCATTTAAGAGAGTTACTATTTGTTCCTTATCTCTGTTGAGCTTGACAAGGCATAGAGATTATGGATTCTCTAACATTAACTAATGCTTTACTGAATAAATTCTTCCTGGGACAGTGTTGCTCCTTGTTGACTTCTGTTGCTTGTTGTTCTTCTCTCTAGTTGCCACTTGTCTTCAAATTGCCTTTGTCCATTGCAGGTAGGTTCCTCTCTTGGTTTCCAACCTCAACTGTCTCACCATTGTGGTGAAAACATCCAATTACTCCAAGCAAGGATTTTACTTAGATGATTGTAAAAGAATGTGAGTTTGTTTTATGACATCAAGTTGCCATGTGCATATAAGAAGAATTTTTTAACAAGGTAGCTAGTCTTGCCTCCAAATTACAACTCATATACAATAGGCTGAGATGTACCAGGTTATTCAATCTTCTGTTTGTTTGTGTAAGACACTCAAGTGTTTGAGTATACAAAAGTGATCTGTTAACAAGGTATACTGCTTGTTATCAAACTACTTCTATATAACACTAACATTGGAGTATCACACTCTTTCAAGAGAGTTAATAAGATCATATCAAGATATAAGAGTTTCCAAGTACTCTTATAGAAGATTAGAGTAGAACTTCAAACACACTCTAAATAATCTTCTTGGAGATCTTCATGTGGTAGTTCCTCCTGTCTTGTGGTTTCTTCTCTTGCAAAATATATTGGAGGATATTGGGAAACAAGATACATTGGTCTAGCCAAAATAACAAGACCTAGATTAAGGGTTAATTCATGCTTTTATTATCCTTCCATACATTTCTTGTTTTGCTTCCCATAAGATGGATACTTGTCTCATACATAATTGGTTTTACTTAGCTTTCAATCAGATTCCTCTAATGGAGGTTATAACTTGTTGTTACTCAGTACTTGTATCCAAGGATAATTTATTTGTTGAAGGTAGATTTGAATAGAAGTGTGGAATGCTTATGGATTGATGACTTAATAGTAAATTGATCAAACGGTTCATTGATGTGTTGAGATTTCATATGTTCACTTGTATAAGATGATTGAAACAATGAGCATGTGAAAGCCATTGAGGTTTAATGACTTATGTCATAGTTGTTTATTTGTTCTCCCAGGTGTCATGATCTTACTGTATATTCATCCCTTTATTTAACTTTTGTCATTTATAATGCAGATATAGAGATTTGGGATTATCATATGTAATGATCAATGTTTAGCAGTAGTTGATGAAGATTTATTTCTTCTTGTAGCTACTTCATTGATTGATGAGATATGTACATATTCGATAAATATGTTAATACAATTATTATATCATCTCCCACTTGTGGGTTTGAGTTAACACTTGTTTGTATCACTTGTGTTCTATTGAACCTTTGTTCTTTACATCTGAAGGTTAAATTAGTAGTTACTAAATAATTTGGAAAGATGTGGTGTGATTGGTTGATAACTGAAAGAATTATTGTTTGAGAGAACATAACATCTCTATTGATGAGATGGTTCAATTGTGTATTACACATTGGTGGAAGTATGATCATCAGATATGTGATTTGGATACTCACCCCTCTTTGAGTTGTAGATATCTAATGAATTGTCCCAAGTCACTTAAAGACTTGTGGTTAAGGTTGTTGAGAGTTTGTGTTGGTCACAACCCATTATGGTTTGTGTAATCAGATGATTTGGTTTATAGAGATACTATGTTATAAAGATCCCTCCAAATGTACTCTTGACTAGGTGAACTAGACCTGTTTCATCATGTCAAGTGAAACTTTGGTCACTTTGATTCGTTTAAACTTTCGCGCCAAAATTTCCCGTACTTTTAGATGCATGCTTTGCAAATGCACATATTATATTTAGATCCTTATAACCTCCCAAACACTGGGATGTTACATAAACAGACATCAAAACTACATTATTTCTACTCAAATCAAGCATGCAAACTCACATAAGATTTCACCTACAGTACCAAAATACTCAAGAAATACTTCACTAAACAAAATTCTACTTGGATAATCGGAGGAGTCACATACCGGAGAGCAAATGCACCAAATTTTAGAACAAATGATGGGCGAAGCAAACAGATCGAAAAATCTTGAGGAAGAACAGCAAGAACTCGGGTTTCAGGAAATGTGCTGAGTTTGGGAGGAGAGATAGAACATTGGCAGGGAGAGAGTTAGTGGGGGTCCAGGGGGCCCGCACCATGTGTTGGCGCCTCCAGGGGCTGGTCGCGCCACCCCCATGGTGTGTCTGACTGGTGGGTTCCCCTGGGGCCTCCCAGGTGGCTCTCTGCCTCATTTTTTACGTAAAAATTTATTATAATTTTTCTAGAATTTTTCGAGAAACTTTATTTTTGAGGTATTTCCAGAATTTTAATAATTAATAAAAACCAGAAAAACAAAAGTAAAAGGTGGAAAACGAAACCAAAACCAGAACTACAGAGGTTCTATGACACTCCAATGGAAAAATATCCAAAGAAAACAAAGGTGGAAGTGGTGAAACTAAAAGTATGGGTGGTGAAAACATGCATAACCACAACAATTAGGGTGAAAACATGATGAAAACATGAATATGGATGGTGGAAAACACAATTGTACTCAAGTAGCAAGGTGATAACAGAAGTAAACATGGTGAAAAAATAATGGGGAAGGTGAAAACATAGTGAAAACATTGTCCTCTTCATTCAAAATCATTTTGTTAACAAGGGTGATCAAGTCTTATTACCAGAACAATTTTCATAAGAAGCAAAACTTTGCTAACCACTAAATAATTATGTTACCTCAACCGTGATAGACATAGTCCCAATCATAATGATTTCATATTCTTTTGGTGGCATTGGAATGGGACAATAAAATTCTCCAATCTTGATGGTCTCAATATTTTCAATTGAATTTAAACCATATCTTCTATCAATCTTCTTGGGAAAATAAACAGTATGCTCTTTATAATTAACATTAAAAGTTACTTTACCTTGATTGCAATCAATAACAGCCCCTGCAGTGTTAAGAAAAGGTCTCCCAAGAATAATAGACATTTTATCATCTTCATCCATTTCCAACACAACAAAGTCAGTTAATATCAAACAATTAGTAGCAACTTGAACCGGAACATTCTCACATAAACTAACAAGAATAGAAGTTAATATCATTGTGTATAATTTTTTCAAGAGATAGTCTCTTATAAAGAGAGAAAGGCATAACACTAACTCTAGCTCCCAAGTCACATAAAGCATTTCTAACATAATTATTTTTAATAGAACAAGGGATAGTAGGAATACCAGGATCTCCAAGCTTGTTTGGAACCTTGCCATTGAAAGAGTAATTAGCAAGCATAGTGGAAATTTCCTCATTAGGAATCTTCCTTTTGTTGGAGACAATATATTTCATATATTTAGAATAAGGAGGCAATTTAATAGCATCAGTCAAAGGGATTTGCAAAAACATAGGTTTCATCCACTCACAAATCTTGTTATAAAATTCTTCTTCCTTTGATTTGTGTTTCTTATTAGGAAAAGGAATTGCTTTTTGTACCCAAGGATCTCTTTCATTATCATGTTTATTGGCAATGAAATCCTCCTTAGTATACTTTGCAGTTTTAGTTTGCTTTTGGTTCAGTTACAGTTTCTTCTTTATCAGAAGCATCACTTTTATCATTACCACTTTCAGTTTCAGCATCAGAAATAGATATACTATTAGGATCTTTAGTGGGTTCAGGAGATTCTAAAATATTTTTATGCCTCTTCTTCTTTTTCTTGGAAGGAGAACTATTGTTTTTAGGTTGTTGAGAATCTTGTTCAATTATTTTAGGATGTCCTTCAGGATACAAGAGGTCCTGAGTAGAAACACCACTTCTAGTAATTATTTCACAAACATGTTTATCTCTAGAAGCATTAGCTAGCATGTCTTTTTGCACTTTAGTAAGTTGATCAATTTGAGTTTGAACCATTTGAAAATGTTTAACATCATTAGAGGTTCTCTCAAGAATACCATGCAAATTATCTATAGCTCTAGAGTTTTCCATAAGGTGATTTTGCACTATCCTATTAAAGTTGTCTTGCTTAACAACATAATTATCAAATTCATCTAAGCATTGATCAGGTGGTTTCGAATAGGGAATATCTCTATTATCAAAGTATTGGAGATATTGTACCTCAACATTTGATGGATGAGGAATTGGCTTACATAATTCTTCTAGGAGGTAAATTCTTCACATCTTCAGATTTAATACCCCTCTCTTTAAGAGATTTCTTGGCTTCCTTCATCACTTCATCATTTATTTCAATCACCCCTCTCTTCTTGGGTGTTGGTATTGGTGTTGGCTCTGGTGTAGGTGTAGGCTCAGGTATATTCCAATCATCATTATTTTTGGCTATTTTAGCCATTAATTCCTCAGCTTCTTCTTGAGTACTTTTCCTGACAACACAACCAATACAATTATCCAGGTATGTCCTAGAATCAACAGTTAGTCCGTTATAAAATATATCTAGGAGCTCATTTTTAGGTAATGGGTATCCAGGGCTAGCTCTTAAAGAACAAAACCTTTTCCAAGATTGAGACAATCTTATCCTCCAATTTGCTCAAAGTTAAAGTGTCCTGCACAGCAGCATGTTGGGAACTAGTAAGAAAATATTTTTGAAAGAAAGCATTAACCAAATCCATAGGATCAGTAATACACCCAGGTGACAGATTGTTAAACCAAATTTTAGCTTCATCTTTCAATGAGAAAGGGAAGATCTTGGTAACAAAATAAGTACACAACTTAGTATCATCACAAAATAAACTACTCAAAAATGAAAGCTCATTCATGTGTTCCATAGCACTTTTACTTTTAGTTCCACAAAAAGGTTCCTTCTCAATAATAGATATATAAGATAAATCTAAAGAGAAATCATAATCCTTGTCTATAATGTGTATGGGAGATGTGGCAAACTTAGCATCAAGAGAAGATTTATATTTCACAGCATGTCTTGCAAGAAGACTCTTAAGAGCACTTGCACCAGTAGTAGCAAGAGCTTCTTAAATAAAATCATCATTAAGTTCAATATAGTTTCATCAAGATCATCAATAAGCTTAATTGAATTAACAGGTGTACCAATATTTTCAACAGAAATTTCAACATTTTTAATTTGTTTGGATCTAGCAATAGTAGCATCTACGAAAGGACCTAGAGAACCAGTATCATCAAGAACAGTAGAAGCATCATCAAAAGTATCACAAACATTCTCAGACTCAGCAGAAGTAACAGTAAATGTAGCATGTGGTGGAGTAAGAAGGTTACTCATAACAGACGGTGAATCAAAAGCAGTAGAGGTTTTCAGAGTTGTAGCTCTTCTTGTAGTGGATGGTAATATAGGAAATTTTCCATCACGAGTCTTGCCCATGATGAATGGCTTGCAGCAAACAATATCATGATCAAGTGAGAAAATAAATAAAGCTATGCTCCCCGGCAACGGCGCCAGAAAATAGTCTTGATGACCCACAAGTATAGGGGATCGCAACAGTCTTCGAGGGAAGTAAAACCCAAATTTATGATTCGACACAAGGGGAGCCAAAGAATATTTATTAGCCTTAACAACTGAGTTGTCAATTCAGCTACACCTGAAAGTAAACTCGCTCGCAACAATTTATCAGTGGTAACAATTTTATAGCAGTAGTAGAAATAAAATAACAGTAGTAGCATCAGTAGCAATCGTGGAAAACAACAGTATGGGAAGTACCGTAGGCATAGAGGGAATGGATGAACGGGCGTTGCATGGATAACATAGGTCATGTAATAATTTAACACAGGCATTGCAGATAATAATATAAAGCATCAAACATGTAGGCAAACCATAGGCATATGTTCCAATATAGTCATACGTGCTTGCAATGAGAAACTTGAACAACATCTTTGGTCCTACCAGCCCGTGGTAGCGGGGCCTCTAGGGAAACTACTGGTAATTAAGGTGCTCCTTTTAATAAAGCACCGGAGCAAAGCATTAACAGTCCGTGAACACACGTGATGCTCACGTCACAACCATCCCCTCCGGTTGTCCCAATTTCTGTCACTTTGGGGCCTCAGATTTCGGACAATGACGTCTGTAAAACAACTTGCAGATATGATCAAGAAACATAATTATACTCATCAAACAATAACATTTTCAGACCTGAAATCATGTCACTCGGGCCCTAGTGACAAGCATTAAGCATAACAAGTTGCAATAACGGTAGAAAACACTAACAATGGATACTAGGCACTATGCCCTAACAATCTGGCATTATTACATGATCAATCTCATCCAATTCCTTCCACCCCTCTCAGCCTACAGCGGTTTTACTCACACATGGACGGGGAAATCATGGATGGTCGATGGAGAAGAGGTGGCGATGGCGATGGCGATGATCTCCTTCGAATCCCCGTCCCAGCAGGGCGCCAGAACATGAACTTCTGATCCCCGAATCGAGGTTCGGGGTGGCAGCAGCGCTCTGTTGTGTTTATGTGGAATATGATGAACCCCCTCACGTTTTAGGTTTACGGGGCATATGTAGTCGAAAGGGGAGTCCGAGGGGGTGAGGGAGTGGCCCACACCACTAGGCGGCGCGACCAAGGGGGGCACCGGGGGGTGGTGTGGCCCCCTTCTGGCTCCTCTCCTGCCCCCTCCTTTCTCCCGGAGTCTTCTGGTGTTTTAGGACTAAAAGGGATCTTTTCTAGGCATTTTCCCGAAAGTTGATTTTCTGCACAAAAACGAGACACCTAGGTAATTCTAATGAAAACAACGTTAGTCCGTGTTAGTGGTATTCAAAACTCACAAGTTTAGGAGAAAAAAATAAGAAAAGTGTTCGGAAAATGAGATACGTTTTTGACGTATCAAGGCCTAGGTACAACGCGTCTGGCACAAACGCACATAACGTAACCTACCCCATACAATGACCAACTACTCACGAACCCTCCACCTATCCACTAGTCGAAGGCTACGCTGAAACAGCCCCGCTACATACCACAGCTGCGCTTCCTCCACTATCAACGAAGAGACTCTCTGCACCGACGGCTGAAGCCCATCGAACACAACCCCATTGCGGTGTCTCCAAAGGCACCAACAAACCTAGTTGATGGCCATCCACCAGTCCTTCTTATCAGGCCCACCCCCGGCCCAGTCTAGCAGGCAGCCAGTCCACCAGGGTGCCTCCAACCGAGGAAGTCCAGTCTAGCCCACCCCATCTGGTGAAGAAAGTGTGCCAGACCTCCCGCGTGAAGGCGCACCCCAGAAAGAGGTGGTTAATGTCTTCTACATGTTGGTCGCAGAAAGTGCATGCCGCGGGGTGTGGCAACCCCCTACGGCTCAGCCTGTCCGTCGTCCAATATTTGTTTCGCATAGCAAGCCACAGGAAGCCCTTACATTTGTTGGGTGCTAGGGATTGCCAAATCTGTTAACCCCCTGCGAACCTTGTCGTCCCCTGGAAAAACGCCCTATAAGCAGACCGCGCCGAATATGAGAGGCTGGCCTCCCATTTCCACCTTAGCACGGGCTCCCTCCCTTCCGTGAGTGTGATTCCCGCCATATGTTCGCCAAGCCCAAGTAGCTCGCGGATCTCGGGGGCGTTTAGATCAGTGGGCACATCCCCTAGCCAACCCCCGGAGAGCCCATCACGAACTGTCCTGGACGAACGGGCCCTCTTGGACACCTTCGTCAGTAGGTTTGGCGCCAAGTCCTTAATGCGCCCACTATCTAGCCACCTATCGTCCACAAAAGAGTGGACGCTCCATGTCTAGAACCGATAGAGTTGCGGCCTCAAACAACGCCTTTGCTTCCCGCGGCACTTGGATATTAAACTCCTTCCATGGCTTGGAAGCGACCGTCCGACTGAGCCAAAGCCACCTCGCCCTCAGGTTTGGCACTCCGAGCCCCCCCCTCCCCCGAGGGTCTTAAGCATGCACACCCTGTCCCATGCGATGAACAGTGTCCTCCACGGATGTCCTTGTGTCCTTTCCACATGAAGCCCCTTGAGGATCTTGACTATGTCGGCCAGCGTCCTCATAGGCAGATCGAGCAACATCATGGAGAAAATAGACACTGTCGACAACGTTTTTTTGATCAACTCCAGCCGTCCCCCTCAGTTTAGGAGGCACGCCTGCTAACCGGGGAGGTACCCCGCAATAGTGTCCACCAGATATCGGAGCTGCTCCGCCGAGGGCTTCATAAGAGCCAGGGGAAGGCCTAGGTAACGCAGGGGAAAAGGGAGAATCTGACAACGCATTTCCCTTGTGACCAGTTCTGCTTTCTCGCCAGCATAGCGGATCAAGTGCGCGGAGCATTTTCCTAAATTGGTATGTAATCTTGATGCCGCCCCAAAATCTTCCACTAACATGGCGAAGACCTTCAGATCCCGAGCGGTGGGGCGCAGGAAAGTCACGACATCATCCGCGTAAATGGTCGTGCGGTGGTGAAGCCCTGTCCTGGCTAGCCGGTCTAGCAGTCCACGGGCAGCAGCCCTCTCAACCAAAAGGTGGAGCACCTCTATGACCATGATGAAAAACTAGGGTGATAGGGGTCTCCTTGTCGCAGCTCCCGCTTGTTGAAGATCTTGGAGCCCGGCCGGCCGTTCATGAGGATCCTCGTGGAAGCCATAGACAGTAACCCACAGATAATGGAGAGCAACCGATCTCCAAACCCAAACCTCCTCAACATCTCTAGCGGAAAGGCCCAACTCACCGTGTCAAAAGCCTTGGTTATGTCAAGCTTCAGCAGGACCGCTGCCGTGCCCAAACTATGGAGTTTGCGGGCCGTGCCTTGTACCAACATGAAATTGTCGTGGAGACACCGTCCCACACACCAAGGCACTTTGATGCTTCCCCACCAGCTGCGGCAGGACCGTGGTCACCCTGCATGAGACCACCTTACCACCAATTTAGCAAAGCTATGGATCAGGCTTATAGGTCTGAAATCCTTGATCTCCTCCGCCCCGTCCTTCTTAGGCAGCAGGGTGACTAGGGCATGGTTCACTGCACCAAATCCACGGGTATCTCGGCGACCTAGAGAGCTAAAAGCAGCCATGACATCCGCTTTAATGGTCCCCCAGCAAGACACGAAGAACTTGTTGGTGAAATTGTTGGGACCCAGGCATTTGTCCAATGGCGTACTCTGGATGGCCTCACAGACTTCTGTATCTTTGAAGTCCCCCTCCAGGTATCTTTGAAGTCCCCCTCCAGATGGCCCAAATCCACGGCCGGTAGGCCCAACTGGTCGAGTGCCAATGAGAAAGGCCTGTCGACCTCCACACCTAGGAGCCCATCAAAGAAGTCATCAACCGCCTCGGCTTTCTCATCGTGCTCGGAACGCCTAACCCCGTCAACCATTAGATGGTTAATGAAGTTCTTCCTGCGTCTGTGGCTAGCGTGTAGATGGAAGAATTTAGTACATGCATCACCTTCTTTAATCCACAGGACCCTGGCCCTCTGCCTGGCTAGTGTCCTCTCCAACGAGGCGAGCCCAAGCAGTTTCCCTTGAGCAGTAGACGAAGACCCCTTTCCCCCTATGACAGTTGGGACGTTCCATGGCTTTGTCAAGACGGAGGATGACCTCATTAGCCACGAGGATTTGTAGTTTCTTTTTCCCCACAAAAATCTTGCACTGTAGCTAACCAGCGCCCTAGCTGTAGCCCGGAATTTAGCATCCAGGTTATTGAAGGGGTTTCTCTCTTGTGGCGTGGAAATCCATGCTTTTTTCACCACCTCCTGGAAACCGTCCACCTTAGTCCAGAACGAGTGGAACTGGACTCTACTCCCCATCTGAAGGTCCGGGGCAAGATGGAGTAACAGCTGACAGTGATCTGAGGGGGCGGACGAACCTGCTGCTAGGAATTCATCCGGGTAAGCTTCCTCCCAATCCACGGTCCTGAATACTTTGTCGAGTTTCTCCAAAGTGGGTTGCATTCTCTCATCTGAGAAGGGGAAGCGACGACCATTCAGGTAGACCTCCTTGAGATCCAAGGTTGATAGGGTGCACCGGAATCTTCCCATCATGGCCTGATGCAATGTTCATTTGTTTGTGTCTTCCGGGTCCAGTATGAGATTGAAATCCCCGACAACCATCCACGGCCCGCGTGTAAGTCACTATCATCTTTGAGCTTTTGGAGGAATCTTCGCTTCTCATCCACGCCCTGAGAGTCGTACACTCCTGTGAATCACCAACCTTGTTCCCCTCCTACCGAGATGTTGGCCGTGAGCATGTTATCTGTCGTATGTGGGTTGGAGGCCACCACATATTCCAATTGGCACGCCAAGAGGATGCCTCCGCGGTGCCTACCGCCGACAGAAAAAAAGAAACCATCAAAGGCCAGTCCCAACGCTTCCCTCACAATATGGACATCAATGTGTGCCATCTTTGTCTCCTAGAGGCAGACTAGCTTGGCGCTGGAGGAGGAAATTAGCTGGAAGATTGCTGCCCTACGAGCTCCGGAGTTCAATCCGCGCGCATTCAAAACGCAAAAGATAAGGTCTAGCCATAACATGAAGAGCTTACAAAACCAGCACACACAAACACACTACAACACGCAAAGGGACAATATGAAGTGACCAACTACACTGCGCACTCGACATGTACATCCTCAGGCAACGACAGGGCATCCGGCAGCCAACCAAACAGACCAAGAACTACGTCGATGTGCTTCTGCTGCATAGTCTTGTCGAAAAGTCCACAGTAGGCGGTGAATGTCAACCACGTCGTGCGTGAGTCGGATGTAAATATCTTCGAAAATTATAAAAGAATCTCCAATCAGCATCCATTTTCCTGTGTACAACGGGCTGGATAGCCCGGACATATTTCTGGTCCAAAAAACGACATCCAATCAGATTCCCATACATGGCCCAAATGTCCGGAGTGTACGATACCCCTCATATCCAACACATATCTAGGGTGGGCTTTGGGATGCGTCTGCCACGTTTGTTCTAATAGGCCGAACCACCCCAACTTTCTCCAAATTCTCCCCAATCCTCATCTGACTGTCCCCTTCCTCCCTATCTCCTCGCCCACACCGCCCCTTTCTTAGCTCCATCGTGGTTTTCACGCTAGCTCTTTCACCGCCCAGAACCCACAACGCTCCCACCATCGGCCCTAAGGCCCTCCCCAAATATATTGGCCGCCCCATAGGCCGCTGATAAGGACGTGATCATAGTCTTGTTGGGAGATCCCAGTCGGAAGGTATGATACAGTCTAGAGTAAGGTTTTCCCTAGTACAAAACCAGAGTTATCAAACCAGTAGAACTTCGTAGTCTTGAAGTAGGTTTCTTTATCAACGGTGCCAGAAAACTACTGATGTGTAGTTGACAAAGCTTGGAACCTGCACACAAATACAAACTCTCTCTTGCCCCAACTTTCCGGAAGGTTGTCAATCTTCTGTTCTTGCTGTAAATAGGAGAATTAAACGTATAGATTCCTGTAGAATAATTAAGATGAAAATGGTACAACAAGGAAATAATGATGAAAGTGTTAAAAAAGGGTTTGCAATATGAGGAAAATAGGATCGAGGGCCATAGGTTCACCTCTGGTGTCTCTCTAAAGAAAACAAACATGTTGGGTGAACAAATTACAGTTGGGCAATTGACAAATTATGAATGTATAACAATACAATTATGACGAGATAAATTTCACGGGTTCTAACATTGTAGGCATTACGTCAAGGCACATGGACCGCTATCCAGCATGCATCCATATCTAAAAGTCCACCTCAAAAAAGTTATCCGACGAATCCCTTGGTATTAAGTTGCAGCAACGAAGTGATTGCTATGTGTGCAACAGACATATGCATTAAGAACAATACGTAATGTAAACAGTGGTTTCCATCCGTAGACAAGAGCATCGTTGTTTTCTCCCTAGTGGCAACGACACATCCTTCCCTCACATGTTTCTGTCACTCGAGCGCAGGCACCAAGGAAGCATGAACCCACTATCTAGCATATAAACCTTCTCTTGGAGGTGGAAAAAACTACGTGGCCAAGGTAATCATAAAAACTGGAGAGCATTGCAAGTCGAGATTAAAACTCTCTACAAATATAAGTGAAGAATTTCAGATTGACATGAACAAAATAATCATAATCTCCTGGTTCATCGAATCATAGCAAACACAACATACACAATTACATAACGGTGGTCTCAATCATATGAGGAAGCTCACGAGACTCTAAACATGGAGGCATAACAGAGAGAATACCCATCTAGCTACTGCTATGAACTCGTAGTGCCGAGATGAACTACTTGTGCATATGTCCGGAGGCTATAATGGAGATGTAAAGGCCTCTGGTGACGACCCCCCTCTCCGGCAAGGTGCCAGAGCAGGACTCCAGAAGCCCTAGATTGGACTTTCGGGGTGAAAACGCCTCTTTGTATGTTTTGTGGAAAATAACTCTGTCTTCGACGTTCTTAGGGTTAGGGACAATTTATAAGCGAATGTGGACGTGAGGCGATGGCCAGGGTCCCCACGGGCCCACTGGGCGTGGCCGAGGAAGAGGCCGCGCCTGGAGCCCTCGTGGTGGACTCCTGGATCCCCTCTGGCTCTCCTTTGACTCCTTTTTGTTCGCGGTAAAGCATGATATCCGTGGATTTTCAAACCTTTCCGAGAATATTTCATTGAGAACTTTTCTAAAATAGAAAAACAACAAAAAACAACAATTGGCCTGAGGCATCTTGTTAATAGTTTGGTCGATGAAAACATCCGGAAAACGAAGAGAAACATGTGAAAACATGAAAACATCCGGAAAACGAAGAGAAACATGTGAAAACATGTGGAAAGAAAACAAGCATAGAGCATAAAAAATTATAGATAAGTTTGCAACGTATCAGCCGCGTCTTGGTACGTCGTACCCTGCTCGATATGCACTTCGCTCGCATGTGTTCGAAAAAATACCAGCTATTTTTTTACATTATGTTGCTCATTTGTAAGAAAAAGATTGATTCGTCGACTAATGAATTTGAGTACAAGGAGTTTGATGAATTCATATTCAAATAGTTCATTAGTAATGAGTTTAATACCGGAATCGATAACGACGATGATGTTGACACGACGGTAATGACGAGCATCCCTGAAAGAGTGGAGAAGAAAGAGGAGCATGTTATCAATGATTTGAATGATGAAATATCTAAAATACCACAAATGCTTAAGGCGTTGTATAAATTCTAATTGGAAACAAATTAGCTAATTATGCCCCTTCTGTAACATAGCTGGCATTCTTAAGGGCTGAATTATCGCAATTTTACCTTTCTTTTGCGAAAATAATTGTAGACATGTTAATTACCAAAATAATTTATGTGTAATTTGTTAGGCTTTTGGCTTTTGGCTTTTGGTTAGTAAGTTAAGATTTTCGCAGCAATTATATTAAAATATTTCTCCAGATTATGTGAAACATAAAACATCACATATATGCAAATATAATATGAGATTGTCAGCATGCATAAGATTTAACAAACATGCATCACTAGCGAGCGGGGCAACGGATCGCGACGCCGTGCGGCCGTGGAGGTCTTGACAGGAGACACGGCACTACTACCGAAGTTTGGAGCGTAGCGAACACGAACACACCTTAACTGGTTAAGGAAGAGAGTGTAAACACGTACATCCATACGGTACAAATATCTAATTATATATGTCTGGTGAAATAAAAAACTTACAACTCAAAAGTGGTGGAAAATGGCGAGTCGATCTATTCGTGAAAGTAAATTTCAAATGGCCAATTAAGTGCGAAGAATTTGAAAACATTTGTCTAAGAATGACACAAACTCTGGTCTAAAATTAAGAACTCATAGGCCACAAAACTCGAAACCGATCAGGGGAATGGAACCTACTCGTCGACGCACACAGATTCCATATACAAATTATTTCGAATTAAAACATATTTGTGTGGGATAAAGTATGTATTTTATAGGCATAGATGCGCATAACAAGGACAGAAGGACTGTACAAGTAGAACCCCATGTGAAGGAAATAGCTCATGGTGGCAGCCTGCTCGCAATTTTGAACAACGAAATGGCTAAAGAGAAAAACAATTCAGTACAATGAGCAGGAAGCTACGGTAAGGAACTCTCGACCCGCTTCTGCTTTCATTCACTGATTCAGTGTATTTGTATTTTCCCACCGTTCTTCTCGGTAGTGCTTTTGTATATTAGGGTGTTTGTTTAGGCTTCCGATTTTAAAATCTAAAAGCAGAAGTAGAAGGCCAAACAAACAGAGCCTAAGCGCTATATGAGCATAACATAAAATTATATATTAATTGCTGGATAATAACACACTATTAGTTACAGTAGTTACAATTCATATTATCTATTTTAAAACTAACCTACCTCTTGATTATGCATTGCTTAATTAAGGACACCATATGAGTTATAATAGTTGATTTTGCGAGAATCATCCAAACCTTTTTTACGATAATAATTTGATCAAAAGGATGGAACTTTTTTTTAAACATTGCATTATAACTCAATTATGAGAATTGAATACGAAAATCTATTCTAATCCATTTCCCAATCATGTTCGTCAATTTGAACAGTAGAATGTTAGAATTTGAGTTAGCATGGAACTATTATAAAGTTTGGCTGGTTTCTTATGATTTTTATAATCTTTCAGTATTGCAAAAAAATGTAAGTAAACTAAACTTAGATGAGAGTTATATTATATAGAAGATACACCGCTATTGCACTAATACGTCCGTATTCACGAAGAATGCAAGATAATAGATATTTATCAGAATATTCTGGAATTATTTATTTATTTATTTAATCATGCGTACTCCTTTGTTAGGCAATCCGGGAAAATCCTATTTGCGGCCCGTTGGCAGCTCGATTTGGCCGCTCCTCCCGCGGGGGGCGCCCGATGGGCCAACCAATTTACGAGGTCCGGTCCTTTTTTGGTTATTTTTTGCAATTTTTTTGTCCAACTTTGTTTTTATTCAATTTTTTTTTGTTTAAAACCTTTTTTGTTCAACGTTTTTTCACTAATAAGTCCGTATTCACGAAGAATGCAAGATAATAGATATTTACCAAAATATTCCGATGGACGCGGATTTTTTTTGGGTCTAAATTTATTTCTGTTGACTTTTATTTTAGTTCAAAAAACAATTATTCAATTTTTTTAGCTGAAGAGAGTGGCGGAGAGGCATAGTGGGCCGGCCCATTTGCCGCGCCCCGCAGGCGGTGGGCACGCAGCGCCGCTGCGGGACGGCAAATAGGAGCCCCCGACAATCTGGGATCCACTTAACCAGTGTTTCCAACCAACATGGGTCATCAGCCCATTAGACAAGAAACTCGGCCCAGTAAAGAGCCTGGGGTAATAGGCTAACTCAATCGCCTTGAGAAGAAAAACACTTCAATTTTCTTAAAAGAAGAAAAGCATGCTTCAATTCCATATTAAAGTTGTACCCGTATTTTTTGGATAAAGAATGTATATTAATATCGAGAGATACAAATTACACTTAGCCTCTGCAACAACGCAATAACCGGAGCCATTACGGATGCACACAACCGAAAGACAATAAAAAGAAGAAATAAAAAGAAAATTCCCGCTACAGAGTCATAGTCCTTGCATCAGCCGCACAACCACCACCAAAACAACACCTGAGGTTCAATTCTTCAAAAGCAACGTCTTCAAGAAGAACAATGCCAGACACAACCAATTAAGACAAGACCTTGGGTTTTCACCCTGGTCATAATCCTCGCTCTCAAAACAATGTCTCCAACAAGAACACTGTCAGGCACAACGAGTTAAGGCCAGACCTTGGATTTTCACCCTGAAAGGTAGGACTTTGAACTTCACCTATGTTATCGCCCCGCTTACATACTACTACCACGATTTGTGAAACTCCAAGACAATTTCTCATCGACGCAAACACTCCAATCACCATTGCTAGTCCTCTAATCTCAGCTTCCATATCATTCTCCTCCTCTGACTTCACCATGGATTTTCCCATGATGGCAACAGAAGCAGAGCTTCGCGACGCTCCTTGCATTGCGAGGGAATCCCACCCGATCCAGCAATCTCCAAGCATTAACGCCCATGGGAGATCGCTGGCGGAGCCTTCCGAAACCCAACACTCTGGCCAGATCAAAGAGGACAGGCAAAAGGTAGTTCTTCGTCTTGCCTGAAGAGGAACCCTAGGACCACAGCCATTATTCTTCCGTCTCGCAGACCCCGACGCCGCGAGACTACTCCCAGCATGAACGACGACACAAGAGGGGTATACCAGCACACAAATTGGTCGCCGGCGTAAACAGCCAGACCACCGCCTTCTCCCTGGCCGGACCTCAGTCCGCCTCGATCAGAACCGTAGGCCAGAACCCACCTACTTCTCGTGGCCACCACCTCCAACTTCCCCACCGCCAGGAGCCACACCACCGCCGTCCCCGTACGCCGAGCACCGCCGCCGGCCCCGCACGCCGAGCACCACCGCCATAGCACGTCCGGCCCCCACCGGAGAGCAGCAGATGGATCCACCGCCGCCAGGCGCTTCCCGCCCAACACCGAGATCCAATCTCCCCTGCCCCGCTCGCGGGGAAACGCATCAAGGCGCCCACCATCCCCTCCGTCCGAGACGGGCAGGGTGCCGCCACCGCCGCCGGCCCCGGCGACGACAGCGGCGAGATGACCTTGCCGGGTCTTGCCTTTGTTTTGTCGGCGGCGGCGCCTCCGGAGTCTCTCGAGGGGGAGCGACCCGGGAGTGTTTTGTATGTGTTGCAATACATTAGAAACACCAATAGGAATAGGGGTCATGCCGTTAGAAACCAAAAAGTTTTACCCGTATGTACACTATAGCTAAAAGTAGGCATGTCGATTACTTCACCTACCTATCATGTAAAATAGGCTTCGAGTGGCCGGTTTTTATCCCGTTCTCTTAGGGCGTGTACAATGGTGATATCTTAGCCTCGCAACGTAGGATAATTGCTGAGTTAGAAGAGAGAGAAACCAAAAAAAGACGTTTGCCTTCTCTTAACTAAGAGATGATCTCTTAGCAACCATCTCTCACGACATATTTAGAGATTGTAGATACGACTAAAAAATAAGCATTGTACAAGATGTTTTGTTGTTATATCTAAATTACATGGCACAGTTAAGATAAGACTGTCTTATCAACCATTGTAAATGCCCTTATTAGTATTATTGTTACTACTAGTTCATTGGCCGACTCGGTGAATGCGTCGTTCATTTCCATAGGGAAATTTAACTACCACGATGATTGCTCAATCTGCCATCACATCCATCTCTGTATTCAGCAGAATAAACTCTACACACTCAAAGTGTAAGGCCAATCCTTTCAACCGATCACGTCAGAGCCAGGAGAACTAGTTTCTTGTTCCACGTTGCTTTCCAGAATTTAATCACCGTTTGCGTTCTAGTATGTACGTACGATCTTCTGACCTGGGCATGCCGCGTGATCGCGATGGGCTAGGCGACGATTGCTCACTGAACATGGAAACGTCGCCATTGACAACGGAAGGAAGTTCGATCCATGGACACATATTGCATATGTCGAGGAGATGTGTACGGCTGGTGTTGTCGAGGGCAGTTAAGTTGAAGTGTACATTGGATGAAACTCGAACCATATGTGCATGCAGAGGTAGTAGAAAACTCAAGGCAGTAGGCAGTATTAATGGCGCATCGCCGTGACACCGAACCATGGACAGGGACGCAGTGTGCATCATGTACTGATGTGTGACTTTCGCTGTGCGTGTTGACTCTTGGCCGGGCCAAGAGATCAGATCATTTTACTGTATATGCAGCTACCTAACTAGCTAGGGCCCAAGAGGCCAGCACCAGCACGTCACGAGAGACAAGAAGTTATGAGTAAATTACACAAACTAAGGTATATAAAAACAGTTGCACATTACAAGTACACAAGTTGCAGATGCTAAACTGTGCAACTAGTGTATCTTTAAAATGCAACAGACCAAACAAAGTTACAAAATTTACAAGTAGAATAAATCAAATTAATATGTTTGTTTTGCACTCGATTGGTCAGAATCAAATCAGTTTTCTCATATACAAGTGAAATTTTGGTCTAAATTTAGAACATATGGGTTCATCCTCGTAAGTCTTCTCAAGTTAGGCCTCTCAAGTCGTCCCCTCTGGGTGACTCGTAGGGCCTAACCCTGGATCGCGCGCCTCTATCATCCTGTCATCTCTTGCCATTCCTTGCAGCCTCTAGAGGCTCCTGTGGGGGAAATCCTCTCGGTTGCTAATGAAGGGAGGCGGCGGGGCTGCTCACGGTGGACGTAGCGGTGCATCACTTGGAGGGATGTTGGTCGGTTTCTATGGAGGCACGAGGCGTACAGGCGACACGATGCACATCGGAGATCGGTAATGGAGATGGATGACAGTGGTATGTAGGCCTGGACTAAAGATCTGCTCGACTCGTTAAGGCTCAGCTTGTTAAGATTGATGTTCGTTAAGGCTCGGATCGTTAAGCTCATTTAGGATAACGAACTAAATACAAAGATTGGCTTGGTTTATTATATGCTCACGAGCCCTCGCGAGAAGCTCATTAAAACTCGTTAGAAAACACAAAGGGAACCTGATACATCATGCCAGTACATAAGTATAGTACGAGTCGACTGAAAATAGGAATACATAGGCCATATTAAAATTAGATAGGTTATTCTCCATATTTATGTTAAATGGGCTACATTACGAGGCCATACATGCAGTTATGCAGCCTACTGCTCCTGAAACTCGAAAGCTAGATTGTTTAACTTGTTAGTATTAACGAGCTAAAATTTCCGCTCAGCTTGGTTCATTTAAAAACAATCCGAGCACAAACAAGTCGAGCAGTCGAGACTTCTTTAAGCTCGTCGAGCCAAGCCTGAAGGAGGCGTTGCGAGGAAACAGTTTATTAACGTCAATCGATGGCACTTTCCATCTAGAGTCGGGGATTTTATTTCTAGGTGATTTGACATGTCTTTAGACAAATATCTTTTAAAATTATATATTAATTGCTTATATATAATATTCTGAAAGTACCTATAACAATTTGGATTTTGACTAAAAAATCCAACTTAGTTTCCAATAGTACTGAACCATTTTATCCAACTCTCCAAAAATAAAATAAATCCAACCTTTTTTTGACCACATGCATGAATTGAACATTTTTAAAATGATTTTTGTATGTCAAATTATTTTGGTAATATTATTAAGAATATGCTAGGCTCATATATGAAAGTGAACTTAAATCATGTTCCAAATCTTCTGTATTTCGTAGTTTATATAGTGGGCACAATGCCCATTATATAGGTACGTTCCATAGTTGATACAAAAATACATGCCAATAGATATTGTCAGGATTGTTCTAGAGTATATCAAGATATATTTGTTCCGAAAAGGAGGTACACCCCTAACCACCACGTCGATTGATCCTCAAACGTTATAGTTAGGTATTTTTTTAACAATCCTTCATTTTCGATTGTGTATGTACATTTGATAGATAGGTCTTTTCATATGGATGCTTAACGTGTAGCCATCCTTAAAAATCGATATTTCATAATTTTTGTTTGAAACATTTTACTAAGATTCTGATCCAAGTCAACTTTAACTAATCCCTAGACTTAAATTTTATTGACACTAAACTAAAAAAATGCACACTTTGCTGAGAGTAACTTTAATAAATTAGTCCAGTTTAAGTAAATTGAAATCCATATAAATTTAAATAGCAGTAATTGACCATGGTATAAGTCACTCGAAGTCAAAATCACACATATGAAGAATATAATGCCTTGATTTTTCATGTACACATCATTGTACTATTGTTTATCTTCAAAGAGCATGTATAGGAGAAGTTTTTGATAGAACCAGAACAAATAAAAGTACATATAAATACGCGAACTAACTATTTAAAAATAAAATTTTCATATCAAATAGACAAAAGTAAAACATAATAAAAATAATTAATAAAATCACCCAATGTAATTTCATACCAGTGAGAGGAATGCAACTTTTAATTAAAAAAATGAAGTGGGAAAAAAACCACAAAGTGACGATTGCTAAAATAAGAGTGCATATATATACACGAGCGAACAAATAATTCAAAAGTATAAATTTTGGTTTCAAGAACATTACAAACATAAAACATTAGAAGAGGCTGCGTACACATCTGTGCCAAAAGTTCAAAAGGGAACGTAGAGTTTTCTGTTAATTGGTAATGCAAATGAAACTTTGTACACATACGGCAACGTAAATACATTAATCAGCACACAGACTCATATTTATGTACACGAGATAGTCGGTAACCATTCATGATTTAAGGAGTAATGGAACCTCATTATATAACATTTGTTTTTATAGGATTTATCCAAAAAATACGTGTCATGGTTTAAAATCTAGAATTTGATACAGAATGTTTATGCACGAGCAATACGTGGATAAAAGGCGATTTAGGAGAAAATGGAGGAACACAACCGGATTGTTCATCCGTCGCTGGGATTTATACTACCTAAAAATTCAGAATATGCATTTATTAGTTACATGCAATATGTGTGGTGAAAAGGAAGTTTAGCCCGATCTCATCATTTTTATTTATGTTTTACTATGTAAATTTGAATAGAAAATATTATGAAACCCTACTTAAAGTCCTTAAAGTCGCTCAGATCGACAGCCGCTGCAGTAAGACACCGAGTTGGTGCCTATCTCCTCCATGCCCAACGATCGAAGGCGTGCAACCGCTCAGGTCGGTCGCCTCTGTAGAAATCGCACGACCACTCATGCTATCAACCGTCGCCGAGCGCTAACACTACCACCAACGAGGGACATAGCGGCCATCACGAGTGATAGTCGACGAGGATTGGGGCTACCCTGAGCATATGGATACAGTCATACAAAGCGCATGTATACGTACATACATATGCAATTGGCTATACGGGTTTTAATATGGTTAGACTTAACATGAAACTAACTAATGACATGAATGAAAATTAAACCGTAGGCGCTTCCCCTACGGTAATGGTGCTAATTTTTTTCTAATGACAATCATACTCTCAATTGTGAAGCGGTACGGAGCAATCTTGACCTTTGATATGGTCAGGGATTGATACGTCCAAAACATATCTATTTTTCCGAACACTTTTGTTGTTGTTTTCCTCTAAAATTGTGAGTTTTGAATGCAAATAACACAGACTAACGCTATTTTTAGCACAATTACCCTGGTGTCTCGTTTTTGTGCAGAAAATCAACTTTCAGGAAAATGCCCGAAAAAGATTCCGAAGTTCTTATTTTACCCGAAGACCTCCGGAGCCCGAAGATGAGCCGGAGAGGGGCCAGGAGGGGCCCACACCACCTGGTGGCGCCCCCCTAGGCCGCGCCACCACATGGTGTGGCTGCCTCGGACGCCCCTCGGTCTCCCCTTTCGACTACATAAGCCACGTGACCTAAAAACCCGAGGGAGTTCGTCATATTCCAGAGAAAAACAACATAGCACCGCTCCCACCTCGAAACTCAATTCGGGGATCAGAAGTTCCTCTTCTGCCACCCTGTCGGGACGGGGATCCGGAGGAGATCATCGCCATCGTCATCGCCACCACTTCTCATCAACCATCCATGATTCCCCCATCCATGTGTGAGCTAGTAATCTCCGCTGTAGGCTGAGAGTGATGGTAGGGATTGGATGAGATCATTCATGTAATAATGCCAGATTAATTGTTATGGCATGGTGCCTAGTATTCATTGTTAGTGTTATCTATCATTGTTGCAACTTGTTATGCTTAATGCTTGTCACTAGGGCCCGAGTGCCATGATCTCAGATTCGAACATGTTATTGTTTCTTGAGGATAACTATGTTTTTTGAGATTCTCCAAATTCCAAAAGGAAAAAAAGTTATGACCAACAGAAGATTTTTTCCGACAAAATCAAAAAAAAATCGAAAAAGATTTATGTGGCGCACGGGTGGTTGGTGCGCCACAGAATTTTTTGGCGGGATTCGAAATTTGAATCCCGCCCAACAGCCCATCTCTTTTCCCTCTTCTTTCTCCTTCTCTCCTTTCTCTCATTTCACTTCTCCACTTCTCCTCTCCCTTCTCCTCCAATTCTCCACTTCTCCTCTCCCCTTCTCTCCTCTACTTCAAATCTACACCTTATCCTCCTCCTCCTCCTCCTCCACAACCACCTCCGGTGAGCTGCTCCTCATCCTCCACCACCTCCGGCGAGTTTTTCCTCCTCCACCAATTCCGGCGAGCTCCTCCACCACTACCTTCTCCAGCGAGTTTCTCCTCCTCCACCAACTTCGGCGAGCTCCTACACCACCACCTTCTCCGGCGAGCTTCTCCTCCTCCACTAACTCCGGCGAGCTCCTCCACCACCATCTTCTCCGGCGAGCTCCTACTC
The DNA here is from genome assembly GCA_028641055.1 of Alopecurus myosuroides. Lineage (NCBI taxonomy): Eukaryota > Viridiplantae > Streptophyta > Magnoliopsida > Poales > Poaceae > Alopecurus > Alopecurus myosuroides. The sequence continues at coordinate 29,333,080 of CM054060.1, forward strand.
CTCCTCCACCAACTTCTCCTCCTCCTCCACCACCTCCTCCTCCTCCACCACCTTCTCCTCGTACTCCACCACCTCCGGTGATCCCCATCTTCCACCCACCACCTTCTCCTCCCCCTACCTAAGGACATGGCGAAATTCCAAAATTTCGAAATTCCGGCGAAATTCCAGCGGCCCGATCTAGTGGCCAGATCCCTTTTTTTAAAAATTCAAAAAAAAAATCTATGGCGCACCCCATCCCATGCGCCACAAAAATGCAAATTCTATGGCGCACAAATAGGGTGCGCCACAGAATTTGCATTTCTGACGCGCATGGGCTGGGGTGCGCCACAGAAATAAAATTTAGTGGCGTGGATTCTGTAGCGCACCCCTGCGGCCCCAGGGTGCGCCACAGAATCCCAAAATGGTGCGCCACATATAGGCATTTTCCTGCTAGTGCGAAGGCGTGCAACCGCTCATGTCGGTCGCCTCTACAGAAAGCGCACGACCACTCATGCTATCAACCATCGCCGAGCGCTAATCACCAACGAGGGACATGACGGCCATCACGAATGATAGTCGACGAGGATTGGGGCTACCCTGAGCATATGGATACAGTTGTACAAAGCGCATGTATACGTACATACATATGCAATTAGCTATACGGGTTTTAATATGGTTAGACTTAACATAAAACTAACTAATGACATGAATGAAAATTAAACCGTAGGCGCTTCCCCTACCGTAATGGTGCTAATTTTTTTCTAATGACAATCATACTCTCAATTATGAAGCGGTACGGAGCAATCTTGACCTTTAATATGGTCAGGGGTTGATACGTCCAAAACATACTTACTTTTCCGAACACTTTTGCTGTTGTTTTCCTCTAAACTTGTGAGTTTTGAATGCAACTAACACGGACTAATGCTATTTTTAGCACAATTACCATGCTGTCTCGTTTGTGTGCAGAAAATCAATTTTCAGGAAAATGCCCGAAAAAGATTCCGAAGTTCTTATTTTACCCGAAGACCTCCGGAGCCAGAAGATGAGCCGGAGAGGGGCCCACACCACCTGGTGGCGCCCCCCTAGGCCGCGCCACCACATGGTGTGGCCGCCTCGAGCGCCCCCTTGGTCTCCCCTTTCGACTACATAAGCCACGGGACCTAAAAACCCGACGGAGTTCGTCATATTCCAGAGAAAAACACCACAGCGCCGCTCCCACCTCGAAACTCAATTCGGGGATCAGAAGTTCCTGTTCTGGCACCCTGCCGGGACGGGGATCCGGAGGAGATCATCGCCATCGTCATTGCCACCACTTCTCCATCAACCATCCATGATTTCCCCATCCATGTGTGAGCTAGTAATCCCCGCTGTAGGCTGAGAGTGATGGTAGGGATTGGATGATATCGTTCATGTAATAATGCCAGATTGTTAGGGAATGGTGCCTAGTATTCGTTGTTAGTGCTATCTATCATTGTTAATACTTGTTATGCTTAATTTTTGTCACTAGGGTCCGAGTGCCATGATCTCAGATTTGACCATGTTATTGTTTCTTGAGGATAACTATGTTTTTTATCATACCTAAAAGTTCTTTACACATGTCGTTGTCCGAAACCCAAGGCCCCAAAGTGACAATAATTGGGATAACCGGAGGGGATGGATGCGATGTGAGGATCACATGTGTTCACGGAGTATTATTGCTTTGCTCCGGTGATTTATTAAATGGAGCACCTTAATTACCAATTTACTAGTAGTTTCCCTTGAAGCCCCGCTTCAACGGGTTGGTAGGACAGAAGATGTTGTGCAAGTTTCTCATTGCGAGCACGTACGACTAAATATTAAACACATGCCTATGGTTACCTAGTACTTAGATGCTTTACTATTATCTATCTGCAATTTCCCATGTTTTGAATATTATATGAACTATTCTATCCATGCAACGCCCGTTCATTCATCCCTATGCCTACAGTATTTTAATCCTGTTGTTTCCCACAATTGCTACCGCTATTTCTATTTTATTCTTGCTGTTATTTTACTACTTCTATAAAACTATTACCAGTGATAAACTGTTGCGAGAAAGTCTACTTCGAGGTGCAGCTGAATTGACAACTCGTCTATTAAGGTTTATAAATATTCTTTGGCTCCCCTTGTGTCGAATCAATAAATTTGGGTTTTGCTTCCCTCGAAGACTATTGCGATCCCCTATACTTGTGGGTCATCAGGGGTGTACTGGAGTGGAAGTGAAATTTTAAATATAAAAAGGAAAAAAACCCACATTCACAATCCCTTAATTAATTTTTTTTTGAGATTTCTCTGTCGCTATATCAATTTGCCCTAACTCCTCTCTCACTCTACCGATACTTAAATCATGACCCATCCGAACTTTGTTTCAATGTAATCTTCCCAAGCATTGGGGTTCTTGAAAGTACGGTATGGTAAACTAGAGTAGGAGGGTGAATAGGTGACTAATTTTTTTTTCTTATTTTCCTATTTAGCTTGGACTAATCAAGTAAACACAATGTTATCTGGATGTGCAACTAGGTGAAAAACCTATGTGATACGATGGAAGTACGCAGTGGAAGCAATATGTAAAGCACAAGATAAACCACATGTGTAAACAAGGAGACAAAGATATGTTTCCCGTACTTCTTCCCCAAGGGAAGTACGTCTACGTTGGAGAGGTGTAGAGCCACCTAGGCACTCCAGTAGAACGGATGTGCACACTTTATTCTTCTTGAGCTTCTCCGGTGAGGTAGATTCTCGTTTCCACTGTGAGTTCAGTTTGAATGCATTGTACAAACCTTTACATAAGGTTGAGGCTACTCCACAAGAGGGATGGAGGCTCTCAACTAGCCGAAACTTCTTGAATCGAGATGGAAGCACTAGCATTTACTCTAGGGTTACAAGGTACCCAAGGGATCTTAAGATCCGCTAGGATTTGGTGGGTGGATTTGCAATTCCTTTAAAGGAATCATGGATCTAGGTCTTCTCTACCTATCCTCAAAGAATCAGCGCGATTGAGTGGCTGGAGAGAGAAATCTAGCAGATTGAAGCTCACATTAATGGCTCAAAGAGACAAAGTGGAAAATCTTGCATTCAAGAGGAAGGAGAAGCGCCATAAATACCCCCTGTTACGTCCATTTTGCATCACTATTTTATATTGTTATTTTATGTTATTCATCGATATATTTCATGTTATGATGCATCACTTATGTTATTTTATCTTATTTTGCATGTTTCATAATTTTTGGATAATAAACACCGGGACCAGAAATCTGATGGAAAAAGCACCGTTGAGACACCCTATTTCATAAGTTCGAAAGAATAGGCGGGACACCAGAGATGTCTTAGAAGTTCAGAGGAGGAGGCTAGCCAGAAGGGGAGCCATAGGGGGGCCACCAGGGGCCCACACCATATGGTGGCGCCCCCTGGCCGCGCCGCCAGGTGGTGTGGAAACCCTAGCCCACCACTGGTCAACCCATTTCATGTACTTGACCCCCAGGGAACCCTAAGCCCCAGACGAACATTAAAAAATTATTCCGCCGCCGCCTCGAGGCGGAAAACATCAGAGAGAGAAAAGATCTCCGGCACGGAGAAATCCGTCGAGGAAATTCCTCTCTAGAGAGGGGAAATCATCGCCATCGTCATCGTCATCGCTCCGGACATCATCAAGATTGTCATCGTCGTCATCATCACCACCAGCACCATCATCCTCATAATCCATCTTCATCTTGCTGTAACAATTAGGGGCCTCTATCGTTGTTTTATATTAGATCTCTCTCCCGGTGTGGATTTGTTATTAGTTGATGCTTGTGAGATTTATCGGTGTTAGCACTTTATGACCAGATTGTTGGGCGGTGCATTATCATAGGTTCACCCACACAACACTTCACGAACCAATTGTTATTAATCAACCGTAATGAAGCGAAAGGACTTGACGAAATTCCCATGTGTCTTCGAGAACGTTTGGTAGTCATAAGTAATACAACCGACTTGTCCATTACTCTCAAAAGGATTGGGCCACTCGCTGCAATATTATTTAATGCACTTTATTTACTCGCACTTTATTTATCTGCTATATCAAAAACCTCCAAAAACTCGTTTGCTAGTGTTTACAGCGAATCCTCTATCCAACTTTCTTGTCAACACCTTCTGCTCCTCGTTGGGTTCGACACTTATTTATCGAAAGTATTACGATACCCCCCTATACTTGTGGGTCATCAAGACTATTTTCTGGCGCCGTTGCCAGGGAGCGAAGCGCTATTGGTAAGTGGAATTGGTAAGAGAAACTTTACCGCGAGTGTTATTTTTATTTCTGTCTGCTGTTATATTTCATTATGGAAAATACTTTTGGTTCTCTGTTTAGGGGTACTTCTACCGTTACTACTAGGTTAGTAGGTAACCCATTATCTGCTGAAATAGATCCTTATAAAATACCTATGAAAATTGTTGGACGTGTTATGGATAACTGCTATTATGGTGATGGAAATGTCCACAACGGTGATCATTTGCTCTTTATACATGAATTGTGCGAGTTATTCAGGTGTGCAAGTATTACAATGGATCAAGTTAAAAGGAAATTATTTTCTTTATCGCTGAAAGGAAGAGCCGCTGAATGGTTCAAATTACTGAAGAATGGTGAGTCTATTGGATGGGAGGAAATTGTTCCTCTCTTTTATTCTAAATTCTATCCTCCTAGTGAGATTCATAAAACTGGAATCAAATATATAATTTCTGGCCTCATGATGGAGAGACTATTGCCCAAGCGTGGGGGAGAATGAAGTTGTTAATGCTCAAATGTCCCGTTCATGAACTCCCGAGTAATATTGTTATGAATAATTTTTATGCAAGGTTTTCTCTTCATGATAAGGATTTATTGGATGCTTCTTGTTCTGGATCATTCACACGTATGAAGGAAGAAGCTAAATGGGATCTTCTTGACCGTATTCAAGAAAAAACTGAAGGATGGGAGAATGAAAAAGGTAGAAAGTCAGGTATAGATTATGATTATGAAGGCATTAAATCTTTTATGGGAACCAATGATTTCTATGATGTTAGTGTTGTTTGTGGTCTTGAATCTCAATTTTTTGCAAACCATCTTAAAGCTTTTGCCTCCTATCTTGATATTGATACGTCATAAACGTATCCTTAATTTTTTATGTTCCATGTTGTTTTCTTATTGTTTCCCACATGTTTGCTATACACTTTATGTCATTTTTATCGATTTTCCGGACTAACCTATTGACAAGATGCCATAGAGCCAGTTCCTTGTTTTCTGCTGTTTTTAGTTTCAGAAAAGTTGTTCTGGAAATATTCTCAGAATTGGAAAGTTCGAAACCCGGAAGTCTTAGAATTCCCGAAGGTTCCACGGAGTCCCGAAGAGACCCAGATGGGGGCCTTCACTGATTTATCAGTCACGGCATAATTATGTAAACAAAAGAGAAAGATGGATGACCTTCTATACCAGTTGCGTCCTTCAATGGGAGCTGCTCCTGTGAAGTCTACTTGGCTTGTGATGTAATGTATTTTCTGTTTGCCATTCGTTGACATAAACATACACCTCTCAAAATTAGACACTGCTCCATGATTTGTGATTGTTGGTAGGCACCCGAGGATTTGATTAGCCATGGTTTGTGTAAGAAAGGTAGGGAGGAGTGTCAACCATTTTATACCTGTGTTTTAGAAAATAAAAGCTCTAGCACATGAGTGATCCATTCTTCCCTCTGCGAAGGGCCTATCTTTTACCTTTATGTTGAGTCAGTAAACCTACTTTTTTCTGTCTTAAGAAAGCATTTGAGTTGTTGTGATTCATCCAGCTATATGTTGTTTTACTCAATCATGTTCTTTACTCTTCCTTGTTTCTACAAATGCTTTTATCTGTTTGAATACCACTTTGAAAGTTACCAATGTTTGCAAAGATAACGTTAAATTGAGCATGATAAACTCTAGAATATAGCTCTAGTATAAAGACTCTGATCGAAAGATAAATACACTGTTAATTGTTCTCTGACCAAGAACGAAGTTTGCCTTTACCAATGTTGATTTAATTTTTGCACCTTTATTGTACCATTACCTGTTTCAAGTTTATTATATGAGAGGAAGTTGTTGTCTAAAACGACTTGTTCTTTGTAGATGTGCTGCCTCTTGCCCGTGTTCTATTTATCGACACCTCACTCCATAAAGTTGTGGTCATGTTTACTAAGTTCAGTTTCGCTTGGGGACAAGCGAGGTCTAAGCTTGGGGGGAGTTGATACGTCCATTTTGCATCATTGTTTTATATTGTTATTTTATGTTATTCATCGATATATTTCATGTTATGATACATTACTTATGTTATTTTATCTTATTTTGCATGTTTCATAATTTTTGGAGAATAAACACCGGGACCAGAAATCTGATGGAAAAAGCACCGTCGAGTAGGGCTGGAATTCGAGCCGAGCCGAGTCGGCTCGGCTCGACTCGCTCAAGCTCGGTCAACTGACAATTCGAGCTCGGCTCGACTCGTTCAACAAACGAGTTCAAAATCAATACTCGGCTCGGCTCAGTGAACTCGCGAGTAGCTCGCGAGCTACTCGTTTAACTTATCTAATTTTATAAAACTATAAAAAGTCAACATTATATAATGTATATATAGTTATTTTTGATTATTTGGGTCATGTATAATAAAATCATCACAATAATCAGTGAAAATATGTCACCATCAAGCAATTTTGTAGTAAACAAACTACAATAATCAGTAAAAAAGTATACGAATAAACAAGAATATCATTAAAAACTATTTTGACCGAGCTAAATGAGTACTCGATAAACTCGGCCCGTTTAGCTTGAAATCGTTTACCGTCGAAAACGAAAACTCGAGTAGGCTCGCTGGACAACGAGTTCGAGCCGAGCCGAGTCGAGTTGCGAGCTACTCGTTTAACTCGCGAGTTCCGAGTTTTAATTCCATCACTATCGTCGAGATACCCTATTTCAAAAGTTCAAAAGAAGAGGGGGGACATCGGAGATGTCTTAGAAGTTCGGAGGAGGAGGCTAGCCAGAAGGGTAGCCGTAGGGGGGCCACCAGGGGACCACACCATGTGGTGGCGCCCCCCCTTGGTCGTGTTGCCAGGTGGTGTGGCCATCCTGGCCCACCTCTGGCCGACCCCTTTCGCGTACTTGACCCCTAGGGAACCCTAAGACCCAGACGATCATCAAATAATTATTCCGCTGTCGCCTCGGGGCGGAAAACACTAGAGAGAGAAAAGCTCTCCGACAGGGAGAAATCCGCCGGGGAAATTCCTCTTCGGAGAGGGGAAATCATCGCCATCGTCACCGTCATCGCTCCGGGCATCATCAAGATCATCATCGTCATCATCATTACCACCAGCACCATCATCCAGCTTCATGCCGCTGTAACAATTAGGGGCCTCTATCGTTGTTTTACATCAGATCTCTCTCCCGGTGTGGATTACTTGTTAGTAGTTGATGCTTGTGAGATTTATCGGTGTTAGCAATTTATAAAAGATTGTTATTATCCATTATATCACCTCTGATTATGATCCATATGATGTCTTGTGAGTAGTTCGTTTATTTCTTGAGGGCATGGGAGAAGTAATGATGTTAGTAGTGAAGTTATGTTGAAGTAATATCTCGTGGTTCGGTATTTAAGTTGTGGTGCTATTCTTCTAGTGGTGTCATGTGAACATCGACTACATGATACTTCACCTTTATGGGCCTAGGAGGATGCATTGTGTATTTGTCTACTAATTGTAGGGTTGCCGGAGTGACATAAACCTAAACCCGCGTTAGAAAACCAATGCACGAGGGAGCGTAGTATCCCGGAATTTTAAAGCTGTGGTTAGATTTATCTTAATTACTTTCATGTATTTGCGGATGCTTACGAGGGGTATAATCACAAGTATGTATTAGTCCTATTTGGGCGGTGCATTAGCATAGGTTCACCCACACAACACTTCACGAACCAATTCATATTAATCAACCGTAATGAAGCGAAAGCACTTGACGAAATTCCCATGTGTCCTCGAGAAACTTTGGTAGTTATAAGTAATACAACCGGCTTGTCCTTTGCTCTCAAAAGGATTGGGCCACTTCCTGCAATATTATTTACTTCACTTTATTTACTCGCACTTTATTTATCTGCTATATCAAAACCTCCAAAAACTAGTTTGCTAGTGTTTACAGTGAATCCTCTATTCAACCTGCTTGTCAACACCTTCTGCTCCTCTCGTTGGGTTCGACACACTTATTTATCGTAAGTACTACGATACACCCCCTATACTTGTGGGTCATCACCCTCCTTCTCCAAACCAACCGTTGGTCTCTTTCCCGTAGCAGCGGTACTACAGGTGAAACCACCGGTACCACCATTGGGGTTAGAGCCAAGCGCACAACGGCTCTCTGCAGATTTGCTCCAACCCCGCATTACTGGTACTACCGCTGGCAACAACGGCACTATCGCCCACCGGTAGTACCGCCAACCACCGCTGGAGGTACCGGCACTGACCTCCAGACGCGGAAATAGGAGGTACCAACACCGGTACTGCCGCTTTCTGGGAACGCTCCTCGCTTTTGCGACTTGGGAAACAGTACTACCACTGGATACCACTGGTGGTACCGGCAGCACTCAACAGAACGCCAGTTTGGCGGTACCAGCACCGGTACCACCGCTCCGTGGGCATGTGCCATGTTCTTCGTCTTCTACACTGGTACTACCGCTGGATATCACTGGTGGTACCAGCGGTAACCCACAGACTACCATTTTGGCGGTACCACCACCGGTAGCAACTGAGGCTGAGGGAGCAAAGGCCAGAACACTCCAGGAAGCGGTGCTACCGGTGCTTTTACCGGTACTACTGCTGGCTTGAATTTAACTTTGTTGAAACCTCCTTTGAAGCTCTCCGTCAACGAACCGCTTACCATGGTTCCTTAGAGATAAACTTTAGACGTAAGGCGCCGTAGTAAGACGCTGCAATAGAAACATGCGTAAACTCCACAAGAATGATTAGTCCCCTAATTGTGTTGTCAATGATCGCAAAAACATAGGATGACCGTTCAGTTTTCCATATCCTTGCTCACATCCATGTGGACATGTCCGTCTTGGGATCAAGGAAAAATTATCCACTCCAGCCTCGACGCATCGACGCACGTTAGGTTCTTTTATCAACTTGTTTCCTTAGCCTACAATATCAATCGGTTTCTCCCGCACCACAGTTATTGCTGATGTCGCCTTCAAATATCGCATATAAAAGTCCTCATTTCCAATTTTCGATTACATGCACAAACGTTACCTCGCGCGTTGTAGCGGGAGTCTCTTGAAGAACTCTTTTGTGTGAATGAAAAGGTATATTACACATGAAAACTAAAGTTGTGTATATAAATATGCAAGATGCAATATGTTCACAGATACTTATGTGAGTAACTCTATCGCCTGGTCATTAACATATTTAGGTATATTCACTGTGAAATCTCTTTAGGCCGACTTTCCTAATGGAAACAATAGATATCTTTGTTCCACTTTTTGGAAATTGAAGGTTTCATTAAAAATTAAGATTTTCATGTGATTTCTTTTTAGGAAATAAATATAAACAAAAGTTAATCTCGATAAGACGAGCTGGACTGGTTTTACAAAGTGTGTCTTTTGCGGTACACTTGAGACGGTCGAGCCTCTTTTCCTATATTGTGATTTTGCAAATAAAATTTGGCGATTAGTTCACTTCATTTTTAGCATTGCACCTCCTGCGTGTATTTCCCATATGTGTGGCAACTGGATGAATGGCATAGACAAAGTATTAAAGGTATCTATACGCAATCTGGAACTGTCGTAACAGTGTGATTTTTTACAACGAAGGAGATGGGAATTTTTCGCAGGTCATCCATCTGGCTACTTACTAGATTCATATGTCGTCCCTTCTTTTTTCGGAGGACCAGCGTGAGCATTTGGACTCTGAATACACTCGGTTGATGACGGTCGTATGGACTATCTTCAACAGAGGGCGGCTGGTTGCTGATACGTAAAAAACGTATCTACTTTTCCGAACACTTTGCTGATGTTTTCCCTCTAAACTTGTGTGTTTTGAATGTAACTAACATGGACTAACGTTGTTTTCAGCAGAATTACCTTGGTGTCTCGTTTTTGTGCTGAAAAATCAACTTCGGGAAATTGCCCAGAAAATACCCCATTGGTCTTAAAACACCGTAAGGCCCCGGGAGCCAGAAAGGGGCCAGGAGAGGGGCCAGAGGGGGGCCACACCACCCCCTGGCGCCCCCAGTCCGCGCCACCTGGTGGGGTGGGCCACTCCCACACACCCTCGGACTCCCCTTTCGACTATATATTTTCTTCAATCCTAAAACGTGAGGGGGATCGATCATTTTCCAGAAAGAAGTCTGTAGCTCCGCCGCCATCGCGAATCCTTTTTCGGGGTTCAGAAACTCCGTTCTGGCACCCTGCCGGGACGAGGAATTGGAGGAGATCATCGCCATCGTCATCACCAATGCCTCTCCATCGACCATCCATGTTTCCCCCATCTATGTGTGAGTAATTCCCCCGCTGTAGGCTGAAGGGGATGGTAGGGATTGGATGATATTGTCCATGTAATAATGTCGTGATTGTTAGGGCATAGTGCCTAGTATCCTCTATTAGTGCTATTGACATTGTTGCAACTTGTTATGCTTAATGCTTGTCACTTTGGGCCCAAGTGTCATGATCTCAGATCTGAACATATTATTGAATCACGATGATAATTATTGTTTCTTGATCACACCTGCAAGTTGTTTACACATATCGTTGCCCAGAACCCGAGGCCCCAAAGTGACAGAAATTGGGACAACCGGAGGGGATGGTTGTGATGTGAGGATCACATGTGTTCACGGACTGTTAATGCTTTGCTCCGATGTTCGATTAAAAGGAACACCTTAATTACCACTAGTTCCCTTGAGGCCCCACTGAAAACGGGCTGGTAGGACAAAAGATGGTGTGCAAGTTCTCATTGCGAGCACGTACGACTATTTACGGAATACATGCCTATGGTTACTTAGTACTTGGATGCTTTATCTTATTTATCTGCAATACCCATGTCTTGATTATTATATGAACTATCTTATCCATGAAATGACCGTTCATCTATCCCTATGCCTACAGTATTTAATCCCGTTGTTTACTTCAAACACAACTGCTGCTGTTTTCATTTCACTTCTGCTATTATTTCACTACTGCTGCTACTATAAAACTGTTACTACTGATAAACCACTACGAACAAGTCCACTTTCAGGTGCAGGTGAATTGACAACTCACTTGTTAAGGCTCACAAATATTCTTTGGATCCCCTTGTATGTAATCAATAACTTTGGGTTTTACTTCCCTCGAAGACTGTAACGATCCCCTATACTTATGAGTCATCAAGACTATTTTCTGGCACCGTTGCCGGGGAGCATAGCTTTATTTACGAGCTCATCGGAGAGTATTATTCTCTACTGCCAATCATTCATCATGGGTAAGACTCTTGATGGAAAGTTTCCTATATTACCATCCACTACAAGAAGAGGTACAACTCTGAACACCTCTGTTGCTCTTGATTCACCGTCTGTTATTAGTAAGTTGCTTACACCACCACATACACATGCTACATGTGCTACTTCTGCTGAATCTGAAAATACTTCTGATACTTTTGATGATGCTTCTACTGTGCTTGATGAGAGTGGTTCTCTCGGTCCTTTCTTAGATGCTACTATTGATAAAGCTAAAAAATATTACAAACACTGAAACTCCTGATAAAAATCCAGTTACTCCTGCTGTTTCACCTGAGGTTAGAGAAAATCCTAGTGATGATTTTGATGATTCCTATATTGAACGTAATGATGATCTTATTGATGAAATACATGCTATGAAGGATAGAGATGTTGTTATAAGTCTTATTGAAAGTCGTGTTGGCAAAATATAAATTATCTCCTGATGCTAAGTTTGCCACTTCTTCCATTAATATTAGGGATAAGGATTATGATTTCTCTCTAGATTTATCTTATATATCTATTGTTGAGAAAGAACCTTTTTTGTGGTACTGAAAATGAAAGTGCTATGGAACATATGAATGAGCTCTTTCTTTGAGTAGTTTATTCTCTCATGATCTTAAGAAACGTAGCTACTTTGTTGCTAAAATATTCCCTTTCTAATTAAAAGATGAAGCTAAAACTTGGTTTAATAATTTTTCTCCAGGATCTATTGATAGTCCTATTGGTTTGGTTAATGCTTTCTTTCAGAAATATTTTCCTGATACTGCTCAACATGCTGCTTTACAAAATATATTTAAGTTCAAGCAATTGGAAGGAGAGAAATTGCATGTATCTTGGGAAAGGTTCTGTTCTTTAGTTAGGGCTACACCTGGGCATAAGCTAGAAAATAATGAACTTCTTGATATATTCTATAATGGACTAACTGTTGAATCTAGGACATTGATACGTCTCCAACGTATCTATAATTTCTGATGCTCCATGATAATATTATGCCAATTGCTACATGTTTTCTCCCTTCTTTATGTCATTTTTACACGTTTTCCGGGACTAACCTATTAACAAGATGCCAAGTGCCAGTTCCCCGTTTTCTGCTGTTTTTGGTTTTAGACTAGTTGTTCTGGAAATATTCTCGTAATTGGACCCCACAAAGCCCGAAGTGCCTATTTTCCCCGGAAGCATCCAGAAGACAAAAAAGGAGACAAAGAGGGGCATCAGGGGGGCCACACCATGGAGTGGATCCCCCCCTTGGCCGCGCCATGGGGTGGTGTGGGGCCCCTAGGGCTCCACCGCCTCTGCCCTTTCGCCTATTTATTACCCCCGTATGGAAAACCCTAAACACCGGATTAAATATCCCCGAAAAGTTCCGCAACCGCCGTCACCGTCAACCCTAGATCAGTGGGGTTCTGAAGTTGTCTCCAGCGCCCTACCGGAGAGGAGATCATCACCGAAGGCCTCTCCATCACCATGCCTGCCTCCGGAGTGATGCGTGAGTAGTTCATCCTTGGACTACTGGTCCATAGCAGTAGCTAGATGGTTGTCTTGTCCTCATATGCCTCCATGTTTAGATCTCGTGAGCTTCCTAACATGATCGAGATTGATCTTATGTAATTCTATGTGCTGTGTTTGCTGGGATCCGGTGAATATTGAACTTATGCCAAGTTGATTATAGTCTTTATTGCATATGTTATTTGTGATCTTCATGTTTTCCGTTGCTAGTGGTTGCTCTGGCCAAGTAGTTGCTAGTGACTCCAAGAGGGAGTATTTATGCTCGATAGTGGGTTCATGCCTCCTTTTCGCCTTTCTCGAATGACAGAAATGTGAAGGGTGTAATGTCCTAGAGTTTAGGAACTCACGGGGGGTAGAACTTGAATTGTGCATCTGCATGCATTTGTTTGCAAAACCTGAATAAATTTTTCGCAAAACAAAACCCTGGAGTGATCAAGGTTCCATCGATATTCAGATTCTTAGAGAGGTAGACATTGGAAGATGATGGAATTTCGACATGACCTTTAGATTATAATTGAATTTAGGAGTTCAAATTTGAATTATTTAAACTTAGGAATATTGGAGTTTAAATTTGAGTTTGAATTTGAAATTGGAATTCAAATAGGATAATTAAGATTATATCACAATTATAATCAAATAGAAACAATTAAGAAATAATAAATATTTGATCTTTCCAATTTTATTGAGTATAGATAAAGAAAAACAATTAATTTTATTAATAACATCACAAGATACAAAGTCTTTACAATTGGTTTCAAAAAATAGAAAATTACAACAATGTTACAAGTGTATCATTACATGAATTTATTCTTAGACTAAGTCCTATCTAATCCTTAGCATCTGTCATCATCTTCACCTGCAAAATTAAACACAAACCCAAAACAGAGAGGTTGGGGGGAATTAGAACCCTCGGGCTGTCAGTGTGTTGCACTGATTAACACATCATTGGGTTAAAATGGGATCATGTAGTATTTGTTCTACTGAATTAGGCCCCAGACCAGCAACACAGGCAAAGCCAAGAAATACAACTGGCAGCACAAAGAAAATAGAAGGCCAGGATAAGACCAGCCGCATTGCTAGGTGAAAAGATCTTCTCAGCTAGCACACAGGCAAACAACACACTCACCAGCACACTTTGGTGTTGTCAAGACCTCTTTACTGTATAAATAACACCTTAGCCGCAAGGGGAGGGGATCAACCCCACACTTTCCCCTGTTCCTGCTCGGGTTGTGAAAGCAACCAAGTACAGGAAGAAACAACACCACCAGATCATCCACCCATAATCATCCACAAGTACTGGAGCATCAGATTGCAGATCCAGCAATCAAGATCACAGGGACAAGACACAGGGAAGCAGCAGGAGTAAAACAAGCAAGCCACAAGCACCAAAAGCTACCAACCTATTGTTCATCACACAAGGTGAATCTTTATACACCATCAAAGCCATTTAATGGCTAGTTATACACAAAGATGGGTTGGGGGCTTATTACCCTCAGAGTAGCATAGAAGTGCTATGCTATACTCATCACAGGGGTTGTAAGCATCAAGATGGCCATCTATTCTTATTAAAAAGAGGCCTCAGACTTTGCATCATAGGATTAGGGGCTAAAAGAAACAAGTGAAAGTAATATGTTCTTAACAGTTAAATCCTATAGAGAAAAAGGCATCAGGTGTTGTAATCTGATCTTATCAACTGATGTGTAGAGACAGTAGATCAAGAGGGTTAAGTTCTTATCAGTGAATAAGATCTGGAAGCCAATATTTGAGCAAAGCAGTTACTGAAGTATAACACAGCCAACAGGACCTACAGTTGCTGGGCACCAGATCCAGTGATCTGGTACCTCAACACAACCTCATAGAGGGATTTACACGATAGGAATAAAATCTTGTGAAGATGGCATATTCTTTGAACCTAAGGTTCAGAGCAACACCTATCAAAAACAATTACACGCATAGAAATTATTGGAGCAACACATCATGGTGTTCTCTGTCCAAGAGAGGGTAAGCCACAGGGTTAAATCACAGGGAGAAATCCCTAGGGGATTCTTCCACAGCAAAGGCACAAGGAGTAAATCCCAGATAAATTTCCTCATCATAAGCACAAGGAAAAAATACCCAATATATTTTCCACAGCAGAGTAGCATCAGAAAAATAATTCCTAAGTGCAAATCAATCCACCAAAATTATCTGTGTTTCCAATCCATCACAGTGATGTAAAAATTCCTTCAAAGCAACCAACAGCTCTCACAGAGGCACCATAGATGATATGGGTTATCACAGAACCCATCGGAATCATCGCATGAACACTGGCACGAAGGCCAGGTTCCAGAGCAAGGGGTGGAAGAGACAGAGAGAGTAGGGGAGGTAAAGGAGAGGGACTCACAGGTGGTCACCATCGTGGTGACCACATCCAGTTGGTGAAGCGCAGAGCGGGCGGCATGGCACCGCGGTTGCACTCATGGAGGCCGTCCCGGCGGCGCCTCGCCACCACAGCCATCGACGACCGCTGAGAGCAGCAGCAGCAGTAGGGAAGCACGAGGGGCGCCCTGAATACCTCAGAGAAGCAAACACACACCGGAGAGGGGTGGAGCACCTCGGGCTCCCGAAACCCTAGGGTTAGGGTTTGAAAGCGCACGAGAAGCACGGCGAGCGGAGAACAGATCGAGGCGGAGGAAGTTGTAGAGGGTGCGGTGGCGCATCTTTTGCACCCATCCAAGGCGGCGGGGGTGGCCGGAGCTAGCCTGGAGAATTCGCCGGAGGCAGAGGCGATTTCGTCGCCAGGGAGTCGGGGATGGGGGTGAGAGGAGAAGGGGCGCACGGGGTGTGCGTGTGTGCGGTCTGGCCCGGCTTAGCCGAGCGGATTGGGTTCAACCCGGTGTGGTTGACCCACCTGTCAGCCCTATGGGCATAAGGGTAAATTGACCATTTCTTTAATAAAAAGAATAATAAAAACTGCTAAATAGAATCCTATAAATTACTAAAAATCGTAAATCAAATTAATTAAATTTCCATAAAGGATTTGAGTATTGTAATAAAATAAATTAACCAAATAATACTTATAGTCTTAAATTTATGGTTTTAAAATAATAATTTTAATAAAACTTTGATAATTAAATTTAAGTAGAATTCAAGTTTATTTATAATCAAAAGTATAATTAAACATTTCAAACTATTCTATATCCATATTCTCTGATTAATCAATAACTATTATAGCAATAAAATAAATATTAATATTTATAACAGAAAATAATAAATTATGAAAAATTCACAAAATAACCAACTATCACAATTACTTAGCACACCAAATAATCACTTTAATAAAAAAATGCATACATATCATTATTATGCATAGTAGCATCAATTTCTTATTTAAACATTGTCTTTACCAAACAATGATGGTGTTTTGTAGAACAAGGAAGTCAGGATCTGCTCCAAGCATCAGACTTCACTACCTTTCTGTATCAATGCAAGTTCATCATTTGCTCATGACCTATGAATTATCTCATAACAACTATTTTCAAAACCCTATCGTAATACCACTTATGCTCAAAAGAATGCATGATCCTAATTTTATAATAAGATGACTATTTGAATGACTACCCGAGTGGTACTGTTCTGTTTGGTGGGCGGATGGAACCATGGTAAGATGAATAGGTCAAAGGAAGGTTCCATATGCATGGGAAAGTACTACCTAGGATTAATCACAACTGCCGTCAGGATTCTTGCGCCTTAAATTCACGTTAACCATGGGTCTTGTATGGGGCGAGTAAGTCAGCTATGATCTTCTCTCGTTCACATGTCAACGGACTACCAGAGACGTTCGTTGTAGGTCTTGCGAGACTACATGCACATGGCTGGGATCCCTTAATTCCCACGGACTCTGGGGTCTATGATGATCTGCCAAGGGTGCCTAGATATCCATCGTGAGGGGTGGAATCAGGGGTTCAACCTGCTGGTGGAAATGGGTGGGCATGCGTAGTGCGGAGAAGCATGGTTTGGCTTGGACCAACAACCGGGCCCCACACCTGAGTGGGAGTGGACAGGATCGCGCGCCTGGTTGTGCATCATGGTCTTGGTTGCCCATGGGTAAAGTAGCGCACCTCTGCAGAGTGTAAAAGGATGCGGCATGTTACCCCTTGTTCCGGGAAGGAACTGCGAACGCTGCAGGAAAGGTAACCCCATGAAGTTCTAGTCCTGTGAAGGCTGGCGGGCATAGTTTTCCCTATTAAAAACAACCTCTTGAAAAAAGAAAAAGAAAACCTTGCATTAGTCTAGACTATTTAGAGTCGAGGACCGTAGTTAGTGCATCAATTACTTCCGTATTTAATGAACTTGTTGAGTAACGCTCGTTACTCATTCAATCCCGTTTGACCCCCTTCTTAGGCTATGAGAACTTAGAGGAGGCATCATTCAACATTCTCGGAGGACAAGACGACATTTACTACGAGGAGTTGGATCTCTCCGGAGGAGTGGAAGGGGTGGATTACACCATCCAGTACGGAGCTGGCCCAGAGGGGGCTGAGTCTGACTAGGTTTAGCCTAGTCTCAAATTAATACTGAGCACGGTCGAATCGAGCAGCCTTGGACTCTATATTTGGCTGTTGAGTTCCCCGTGTATGCACCTGTTTTACATTTCGGTTGTTGTTCTAACTTCAATAATGAGATGACCTCATCATGAGCTCATTCTCTTGTCAGCACAATATGTTTTGTAATATATGTTGTATGACAATCAAGTCCCGCAATGTTTCTGTGTTACGACCCTGAGGGGTGTAATATTTGCGGAACGGTGTTCTGTGAGTGTTATATCAAAGACTTGCGTACTACAACATGCAGTGGTATGTTGGGTCACCGCAGCCGGTATGAGAGCAATTGCTTTGACCATAGGTTGGAAACCTAGTAAAGGGATATACCATGTACGGTTTTAGAACGTAACAATAAAGAGTTTGCTGGAAGTATGATATGTATTCACTTGGGAATATTCTGATAATATTTCCAGAATATTGAATCTTTATTATATTCTATTAATAACATCTATGTTACTTGTGAACAATGATGATGAAATGCGGGAGTTCAGGGAGAACGGAATGGGTAAAACATGAGAGGCTTGAGAACTATAAAGGGGAGTTGACAGAGCAGCTACGAGCTTTTCTTCGAGCTTTTGAGTTTGATACCAATATCAAGTCAACACATACACCTACAAGGATGGTGAGACTATTCTGATGTACCAGGTGTTAATCCTTATACCGAGGGAATTAACACCACATATGACTCCACCTAGTGGCGAAGGTAGGAGTCAGATGGCGGCTTATCAACATGCCTTAGTATAAGCCTTAGCAACCATCAGAGAGCATAAGGCGAATCAGCTGTCAGGTACCAGCTTCACAGCCACATGACCGCCTAAGCACAGAGTTGGCACTTGGCCATTCTGTGTTGATAAAAACCAAGCCAAAGTTAGCCACTAGCCTGTTAGATCGATATAGGAAGTTGGTGGGATATTTCTATAGAACTCACCAGGTCATAGTAGATGACAAGGATGGTATGATGGAAGATCTGACCAAACCACCTAGCCCAGAGCAAAAGGGTAAGAAGAAGGCTCAGGAGGGGAATGAACCATACTATACCCTAGGAGCAGAATCATCCAAGAAACCAACCCAAGATAGGCAGTCCAGGTATTCCACTACTCCAGAACCTATCCACTATCATGTTATACCACCTAGTGAGCCGGAATCATACCAATCGTATGAAATCTCGGATGAACCCAGTGACATAAAACCAAATATCTTTGGTGGAGTTCCAGAATCAGATTCTTTTATGGAGAACTCTGATGGCTGGAGGTTTGACTGGTATCCTGGCACCAGTCAACATCCTATTCCATGTGACGATATGTCAGAGGATGAGGATCAGGATAGTGTGGAGGAAGTCGCAGCTGAGGAAGCAGATATTGTTCTCATGAACATATCATATGATGAGGAGGAACAGGTAGAGACCCAACCTATGCAGGAGGTACCATTTGATCACAACTACTGCACTAGTACCACTTGTTTCGCGGAGGGGGAATCCTCACAGTTCACTAGTACTAAGGAGTTTGTGTACTATATTGATGATTATCTGGACATAGATGGGCTTTATCTTAGCGATACCCAGTCTATGGACACTTCTGACACAGATTATGTTCCATCTGGGAGGCTGTTTATCCCTGAGGCTGTGCGCAGGACTTCACGCTACACATAGTGGACTCCTGACATGTACTCTGAGTAGTACCGTGAGCCATGGAGATGGTATGAGGGCTCGAGTAAGGTAGTAGTTCAGGAGTTTCGAGCCATGTGTCATATATATGGGTCAGAGTGTGTGGGCGACCCAGTGGTGCTTCGTACTACTTTACTTTCTGTAATTCACTACGGTGAAGGCTTGTAACAAACTTATATGCGTAGCTGTATATTATGTGTAATATGTTGTTTGTATTTGGATTTGGATTTTGTTTTTCTTGTGTGACTAGTGTTGCATGTGAAGTGAGGCTCAGAAAGCATGAGCATGAGGTAATTATGAGTTTTTTCACTTCGCATTGTAGGACTAGGGGAATATGGAGAGTGGCGGAACCAGTGAGGCTGACGCGCAGCGTCTGGAGCAAGAAAATAAGGCGAAGGCTGATGAGGATGCTGCAAGAGCAGAGTTACCACCACCACCACCACTCAGGACACTGGCAGAGCAGAATTTCATAGAGTACATGAAGTTTGTTCAAGAAAATCAAAACAAGTTTATGCAGGAATTGCTAAACTAGGTGGGGCCTGGGAGAGCAGCTGAACCAAGGATGTTAACTCTGTTGGACTTCCTGAAGACTAAACCAGCACCATTTGCTACAGCAAGAGATCCTATGGATGCTGAAGACTGGTTAGTCGATACTGAAAGAAATCTCAAGGCTATCAATGCGAATGATGCGGAGAAGGTGCGCTTTGCCACACATCTTCTGAATGGACCTGCAGCACCATGGTGGGATAATCAGATTATCCTGAAGCCACCAGAGAAGATATTCACATGGCAGGAATTCAAGGAAAAATTCAGGGAGTACCATGTTGCTGACAGTGTCATGGAGTTAAAGAGAAGGGAGTTCTAGGATCTCTAGAAAGGGACACATCATATGATTTGGTATGTCAATGAGTTTAGCCGACTTTCTTGTTATGCTCCTAACGAAGTGGATACTGACAAGAAGAGGATCAAGAGGTTCCTAAGAGGATTGGATCCTTATGCTGCTATGCAGTTGAGGAGGTCCAAACCAGCTAACTTCCAAGAGTTGATGAACTCTGCAGTTACCTGGGAGAATGACTATAAGTTGGTTCAGCAGAACCGATAGAAGAAGACCAAGTTTGAGCCTAAGAAGTTTCAGCCAAATCGACCTACTTAAACTTTGAGTCTCAAGCCTAGGATAAAGTCGGGAGGAGCCCCGATCAATCGTGGACCGTTTAATCCGAGGAATAAGATCATCTGTCACAACTATGGTCTTCCTAGACACATTAAGAATAAATGTAAGCAGCCTAGAAAAGAAGGACACATTAAGCCAGATTGTCCTAACAAGGCAGCTGGAGGTGGTTTCAACAGAGGTGGAGCTAGGCCAGGTGGAGCAAGTGGATTCTCAGCCGGAGGTGGCGTCAGCGGGAAGAACAACAACGGCAAACGAGTTAAACCCTTCGGGAAGTTGAACTGCACATCTCTGGAGGAGGTTGACAACTCGGACACCGCAGTACTAGGTACGCTCAGTCTTCTTACACAATATGGAAAAAATTTATTTGATACCGGTGCCACCACATCATTCATCTCCAGTTATTTTTTGGATAAGTATGGGGTAAGGTGTTCACGTTTAGAATGTCCTCTTACCGTTATGACGGCGGGAGGTATGCTCTTAGTTACGCGTGCAAGGCCAGATCAAGTCATCATCATCTGTGGTTGCACATATTACGCGGATCTTTTTGTTATTCCTTTGAAGAACATTGATGTCGTTCAGGGAATGGACTGGATGACGGAGAATGGAGCTTTAATTGACTGCGAGGAGAAAACAGTTTCTCTTAGGAGGCCTGGAGGAGGAAGAGTTACTTATCAAGCAGATAAGCATACCCATGTAGAGGCTGAACTCCAACTCAACTCACTCAATGAAGCTAATTTAGAAGATATACCAGTAGTCAATGAGTTTCTGGATGTATTTCTAGATGAATTACCGGGAATGCCACCAGATAGGGAGATTGAGTTTACCATTGAATTGATACTAGGTACATCACCTATTGCTCAGGCACCGTACAAGATGGGTCCTAAAGAATTAAAGGAACTTAAAGAACAGTTAGATGAACTGGAAAGCAAGGGATTCATCGGAGAAAGTGTATCACCATGGGGATCACCAGTTATATTCGTGGACAAGAGAGATGGAGGTAGAAGAATGTGTGGTGAATTTAGAAATCTGAACAATGTCACCATCAAGAACAAGTATCCACTACCGAGAATTCAAGATTTGTTTGATCAAGTCCATGGGGCTAGAGTGTTCTCCAATATTGATCTTAGATCAGGATACCATCAGATAAAAATTAAACCAGAAGATGTACCCAAGACAGCTTTTGTTTGAAGGTATGGACATCATGAATATTTGGTTGTTCCTTTTGGACTGACCAATGCACCATCTATTTTCATGAGTTTGATGAACAAGATCTTCATGCCATACTTGGATAAGTTCGTGATTGTGTTCATCGATGATATACTGATATATTCGAAGAACAAAGAAGATCATGCTAAGCATTTAAGAATAGCGTTACAAGTTCTGAGGGAACATCAGTTGTATGCCAAATTCAGTAAGTGCGAATTTTGGTTAGATCAAGTAGAATTCCTTGGACATGTCATCAACAAGGAAGGTATTGCAGTAAATCCTGACGAACTACAGTCAGCTCTGGATTGGAAAGCACCAACCAATGTCAAGGAAGTTCGAGTATTTCTCGGAATGGCCGGTTATTATAGAAGATTCATTGAAGGATTTTCTAAGATAGTGATGCATGTAAAATGCATAGATGAACTTTGCATGTTATTACTTGTTTTTCCTACATATTAGCAACTTATATTCATGTTTTATAATGATTTGGGGGATTTTCTGAACAATCCCCCTTCTTTTGGTTCTAACCCTGTTTTTCCAGAAAACGTACTTTTTAGTGTTTTAGACTTTCCGGGAGCTTCGGGACTCCAAAAAGGACAAGGCCAAAGAGCACGGTTCAGAATTTTTGAGACGAAGACCATGGGCCAAAGTAGAGGGACAAAAGGCCAACCAGGTAGAAAAGAGGACCCTCCACGCGGCCAGAGTCCTTGGCCGCGTGTGGGGCCCCCTTTTTGCCCCCGTGGCTCCGATACCGTCGATCTTTCTTCTCCCGAGTGTCTCGTGACCTAAAAAAGACTATATAAAGGGTCCCTTGGCCTTTTCGATAAGGAGGCGGCGCCGAGAGACGAAAACACGAAACAGAGAGACAGAAGGTTGCCGCCGGAGAAGATCGGAGGGGGGGAAACGCCGCCGGGATCACCCCCGGAGGGCTCCACCCCCTCCGGCGTGTTCATCATCAACATCTACAGCAAGATCAGCTCCATCTCTCCACTGTAATATCTTGGCAAACACGATGTATGATGCAATACTATATTCCCTTGATGTATTGTGTCTCCCCGTCTATGTTTGAGTAGTGAATTGTTCTTGGCAATGGTGAAATAGTTCGTTGATTGGTTGCATACAAGTTTGTTATACATCAATCAAGCTCATGCTAGGGATGAACAACACTAACCTATGGGTACCATGGCATGGTATCAGCAAATAGTGCAAGACAACAACACATTAAAAAGAACCTAATATAAAGCTATTCAGACCATAGCTTCCACATCAGAGGGACTAGACACAATAACACATGTTATCGCACCATGGCCCATCAAGCAACTAGTACAAAAGGAAGAGGATTTGGATAGACTAGAGGCTTATATGGAGAAGGCAGTGTTGTTGTAGTTGCAGCACGATGAACTTGAAACTATAAATGTGTGGAGTGTCCAGGTTTGATGCGCTCCATCACACGGGGTAAGAGTCATGGTTGTCCTTTGCAGCTGCCAAAAAGAAATAATCAATTGAGATCATAATTTGTTCGACATTTATAACTATACTAATATCCTAGTTGCAAAACAGCAAAATAACAACAATGCTGACAGATGACATAGTTTGATGAGGCTCCAGAGTAATTATTTAAATTAGAGCAGTTCGTTGGAAGTAATTAAGCTCATATTTTTATGTAAGCATAGAAATTATAGAGGTTTTCTTGAATAACATAAGAAAAGAAAATTGTTCAGAAAATATGTTTCGCAAATATTCTGATGACAGAGACGACCTGAAGCAGACAGATAACTAGGAGAACAAAAAAACAATTCCTTACACGCTAGTATCAGTGCTCATGTTCAGTCTACTTTCAGCAAGTAATCATCGCAACAAGGAGACGTAACAACTTGGATCGGACATGGAACTAGGGGAATGAAAAACAATATCTTAATGGCAAGTAGCATCAATGGTATTCACAGTTAGTACTAGCAGAGATCAATCAAGAATGACACTGCACCTCACCACCTCCCACGAATCTAGAACAAACAGCAGGGTGTCGGATAGATCTATTATAATTCACGGCTGTACGATCCACCCCAAAATTGACACCCAGCCTAGACACGAGAGAGAGAGAGAGATGAGGGGAGGAGATCAAGATGCTTACCACCACCAGCAGGCTGCTTGGGCTGCTTCTACTGGTCGTCAGGATCGTCGCCGTTGTCGTCCTCCTTGGGCTGAGATTCCTTGACGACCTCGATGATGGTGGTCACGGCCTCGTCCCTCGTGGCGTCCCCGGCGAGCTCGAGCAGATCGAAGATCCCCATGGGCGGCGGCGGGATAGGGTTTGCGCGCTGATGCATGTAAAATGCATACATGAACTTTGCATGTTATTACTTGTTTTTCCTACATATTAGCAACTTATATTCATGTTTTATAATGATTTGGGGTATTTTCTAAACAATCCCCCTTCTTTTGGTTCTAACCCTGTTTTTCCAGAAAACGTACTTTTTAGTGTTTCAGACTTTCCGGGAGCTTCGGGACTCCAAAAAGGGCAAGGCCAAATAGCACGGTACAGAATTTTCGAGACGAAGACCATGGGCCAAAGTAGAGGGCCAAAAGGCCAAACAGGTGGCAAAGAGGACCCTCCATGCGGCCAGATTCCTTGGCCGTGTGAGAGGCCCCCTTTTTGACCCCGTGGCTCCGATGCCGTCGATCTTTCTTCTCCCGAGTGTCTCGTGACCTAAAAACGACTATATAAAGGGTCCCCTGGCCTTTTCTAGGAGGAGGTGGCGCCGAGAGACGAAACCACGAAACAGAGAGACAGAAGGCTGCCAGCGGAGAAGATCGGAGGGGGGAAACGCCGTCGGGATCACCCCCGGAGGGCTCCACCCCCCCTCCGGCGTGTTCATCATCAACATCTACAGCAAGATCAGCTCCATCTCTCCACTGTAATCTCTTGGCAAACACGATGTATGATGCAATACTATATTCCCTTGATGTATTGTGTCTCCCCGTCTATGTTTGAGTAGTGAATTGTTCTTGGCAATGGTGAAATAGTTCGTTGATTGGTTGCATACAAGTTTGTTATCTTCTATGATTGTCTTTATGTACAATATATGAGTGCACGCATATGTTGGGGAATGCATGTAAGGTGATCACCGGTAGCATAATGGAGTGGTGGTGACTTGGGAGTGACAGTAACCTGAGACCGAGCCACAAAGTTAAGTTATTGGGGGATATATATAGGGGACCTTAGAACGTAAGGCTATGGTGGGACTTTATGTCTTAATCAATCTTGTGCAGTCATTTACTTGGCCACATGATCCATCATAAGGGGTTGTAGATCATTTACTTGACTATACGTATTCATGGCTCCTTCCTAGAAGAAACAACTAAGACTAAAACATGTGCTTCACTAATTGTGACAACCACACGAACGAAACACCTATTGCTAGAACACTTGCTCCCTTGAGATACTTGAGATATTTGTTGCTTGCTACTTGTGAAACTTACTTAGAAACTTGCTTTAGAAACTTGCTTTAGGATTACTTGCATTTTAAACTTGCTTCACTAGTTACTAGACAAACCACACTCCACGTCACTTGCTTTTAATTAGTTAGTTCCTTTTATTCAAACTTATTGCTTTGCATAAACAGCCATATAAGAGGGTTATATGGCTTTAGAGAATAGATAGCTTACCTTCAGCTCCTCGTGGGTTCGACACTCAAATACTTATCGAAAGGTACTACAATTGATCTCCTGCACTTGGGAGTCATCAAGCACTTTTCTGGCGCCGTTGCGAGGGAGCGTTGTGCTAAGCTTTTATTCTTGTTTGCATTGCATACTAACATATAAACCTAAAACACACAAAAAAATTATAAAATGGAAAACAACCAAACAATTTTAGAACTGTATAATATCTACCTTGAATTAGGACATGAAGTGTTTGAGGAGAAATTGAAAAATTATTTGCACAACAATCATATTTGTGGTAATACTAATTCTTTGAACACCTTTATTGCTAAGGAAAATTATTTGCACAACAATCATATTTGTGGTAATACTAATGCTTTGAACACCTTTGGGGAAGTTTGTCATGATTAATATGATATTTTTAGTCCCCCTACTATTCAGGATAAAAATGATATACTTGCTGATTCTATGGAAAGTTTTAAGCTTGGGGAAGTTGGTTTTGATGAGCATGATATTTCTAGTTCCCCAAGCTTGGAGGAGAAAATTCACTTTGATGATACTATGCCTCCTATATATGATGATTGCAATGAACATTATGAATGTTTGACTCCCACTATCACTAATGAGGATTTTACTTATGTGGAGAGTAGTGATTCTTTTATGCATGTGGCTCATGATAAGAATGTTTTATGTGATATTCATATTGTTGAATCTATTCATGATGCTACTGAAAATTATTATGAGAGAGGGAAACATGGTTACACATATTTCAACAATATTAAGTTTCCCCTCTTTATGCTGAAAGTATTGAAGTTGCACTTGATCTACCTTTCTATGCTTGCTATTATGTGCTTCTTTTATTTATTTCATTACAAAATTCCAATGCATAGGAAAGGGGTTAGACTTAAAAATAAATTGTTTAATATTTTTTGGTGTGTTCCTTATGCTTTAATTTCCTATTCGGTTTGAGCACACATTTATGTCTTTTCAACATGTAAAATACCTTTACCTTATGTTATCTATCATTTAGTTTAATATTTTAATTTTATATAAATTTTGGGAAAGTAAATGAGAAGGATGAGTAATGGAGAAGTTGGGGTCGACCTTGAACATGTGTTGTTCATGCCAATGAAACCATTGCAAAGTCTCTATCATTAAAACTTTTTACAAAGCTAAAAACAATAAAAATATTAGTTCACTACTGTAACATCACATTTCTTTCTTATTTCTCATCATAAATGGCAAGAATAATCTTATATGAGAGATAGGATTAAACAATAGTAATTAGCTGTCCAGAAAACAGATTCCTGAAATTCACTACGAAAAATGTTTAAAATCATAGAAGTGGAATTTTGACCTGGTAATTTACGACAGCAATATTTAGTTATCACTACATATTTCATTAGTTTTAAGTTTTCTGATTTGAGCAACTTAAGTGCCTCTAAAAATTCACTCTTTACGGGCTGTTCAGTTTTTGGCAGATTATATCTTTATTTTGCATTGCTCTCATTACTTGTGTTTTGTGTGGTTCTTTTGATCAAGGAGCAATGCACAACTGTAGTAACAGTAGTTAATATTTAGAATCAACTCATGATGTGTCTTTTCTGTACCTATGTGGATTTTATTTATGGAGGCACTAACCCCTCGAATCAAGTTTTATGTTGAGATTTGTGTAAGAAGAATTTTTCAGGAGGAAGAGTTGAGTGAGATGAACAAAGATCAAGAGGGACAACCAATCAAGCTTGGGGATGTACCTCTGGGCTCACCCTACATGTATCAAATAATTACAAGAATCCAAGCTTGGGGATGCCGAGCCACCTCACTCCAACCATCATGATGTTAAGTAAGAAAAGCGCTATCAATAAAGCGCTTTACGGGAGGCAACCCGGTTGTTCTTAGTTGATTTTTCCTAGTGTCCTCTTGCTGTAACAAGAGACTTAGTCTTTAGTTTAGTTTCTGGAGTTTTCAATAAAGTTTCAAGTTTCACCCATTTGGATTTACAAGTTGCTATCCTAGTGCTTGGAATTTCTGTTTCAGCACGATTCTGCTCACTGTAGGAGTTTTCATTTTTTATCTGTAAGTCGGATTGAGCTAATTTTTTAGTATGTTCTGCAACTTTTCATACTCTGTAAGAAGAAAAATTGGATTAATTTTTGTATGAGTCTAGCTTAGGGAAAACGTTCGTTTTGCTGCTATTGCTTTTCTCGACAGATTTGGCCTTCTTTTGTTGGATGCACTCTTTGGGTTTGGGACTTGAATTTCCTTGATCTTTTCGAGCTAGAGAGTGAACATACAACATTATGAACCTTATTGTCTATCTTCTGGAGCATTTGTTTTGGAATTTTGCGCAGAAAGCATGTGATTTGTTTGTCCTTGCTAATCTCACCCCACAGAAAAAGAATGGGAGAAACATGTTTTGTGAAGTTTTTTTCACAGGGAATAGAGGAGCTGCGCCTCAAGACATCCAAGAATGGTGAAAGCCATAAGCTTGGGGATGTGATGAACACCCCACTGGAGCTACACTCTTTTGGTTAGCACACGTCTACTTTCTGTTTTTCTAAGCAAAGCATTTATCGTAGAGACTTGAAGCGTCTAGTTTTTGTTTTTATTTTTGTTTTGATAAGACCACCACCATCATTTTATATGAGATTGAGCTACTGGAGTTTGGGGTTGGACTGTATTGTATGCTAGTATTATGATTTGGAATAGGGATGCCATGGTTGATTTGAAGAGCTACATATGTTTGCATGATTTATAGCCTTTTTATGTGTAGAAATTTGCAATAATGTTGTCTTGAGCTATCTCTTATTCATGTCCTTGATGTTAATTGATGGTTTATTTAGTTTGTCATGAAATTAGTAGTTCTATGGACATATGCATGCATAGTAGCTGGTCAACTATCTCCCTCTTGCTAGCCCAAAAATTTAAAAATTCCAACAAGTAAAAACTTGTTTCCAACACTCCTTAGCCAAGTATTTCCAGTGAGTCCACCATATCTCCCATTAGCTTCATTGCTATTCCGAGTATGTTCACCATGTTATTGTGTTATTTATGTTCTAAATTAATATATTCACTTTATTAATTGTCATGGGTTGAACTTGGGATAGGACTCTCACGAACTTTCGAAGGCACACTTTACTTTTTATGCATCTAATAAACATGACCCAATAATCGGAGCCACAAGTTTTGCGTTTGACAAGTGTGTGGTTGGTAGCTAGCTATAAACATGTATCACCGGAAAGCTTTCAACATTGCACAAAACATTTACATTTGGTTGATATCATGTACTTTTGTTTTTGGACTCCTGCCATGCCGAAATGAAATAGAGGAATAGTAAGTTTTGATGAGTAAGTATCTATATGACTAGAGAAATGCATTGGGCCGCTAACCCAAGCCATGCTTTATCATGGTGGAAATTTACTTACAGCTTGAGTGACTCTACAACACATCCTATAATAAAATAAGAAGCTATGCATAATAGTGAATGAAAATAAAAAGGATGATGAGTCTACTCCGTTTGTTCATCTTGTCATTGTAACATGGGCTTGTTTCCATGTCATGGGGAAAGAGGTACCTCTTTGCGGTTCTCTATGATGTCATTAATACTTATTATGATTGTACAAAGCTTATTAGTAATCTTAAGTTGAGTAATCATGGAGTAGGTTTTCACACTCACGGGGCATGCGGCTTTCAACCACCTTGTCATTCTCATTACTTCAATACTCACAATTTTAAGATGCTAGTGATAAAGGGGCAATGAGAGTCCTAGATCAATGGATACCACATTTCAATTAGTAATTTTAGTTGAATAATTTAGAGGCTAAATAAGACTTGATCATGTTTTACCTCTACTCAATTTTCTCCAAAGTGTCCACCATATTTTCTATTTTCCATTATGCTATTCTTTGACCAATATAGGATTTTATTTTTCATTTTGTGTATGCATTTGGTCCATAGTGCTTTTATTTCATTATACACTTTGTGAACTTTCATGAAGCATCTTTGCTTGCATATTTGATATTTCTTATAACATGAATTGTATGTTGCTACTCATCTACATTATGAATCATTTGATTATATGTAGCATGAATAATCTTCTTTGATATTCCATGATTGTTTTAAAATGCAAAGTCCATGTTAGTTTTATCACCTTCATACTCGAGGACGAGTATGGGTTAAGTTTGGGGATGTTGATGCATGTAAAATGCATAGATGAACTTTGCATGTTATTACTTGTTTTTCCTACATATTAGCAACTTATATTTATGTTTTATAATTATTTGGGGGATTTTCTGAACAATCCCCCTTCTTTTGGTTCTAACCTTGTTTTTCCAGAAAACATACTTTTTCGTGTTTCAGACTTTCCGGGAGCTTCGGGACTCCAAAAAGGGCAAGGCCAAAGAGCACGGTTCAGAATTTTCGAGACGAAGACCATGAGCCAAAGTAGAGGGCCAAAAGGCCAACCAGGTGGAAAAGAGGACCCTCCACGCGGTCAGATTCCTTGGCCGCGTGTGGGGCTCCCTTTTTGCCCTCGTGGCTCCGATGCCGTCGATCTTTCTTCTCCCGAGTGTCTCGTGACCTAAAAACGACTATATAAAGGGTCCCCTGGCCTTTTCGAGAAGGAGGCGGCGCCGAGAGACGAAACCACGAAACAGATAGACAGAAGGCTCCCACCGGAGAAGATCGGAGGGGGGAAACGCCGCCGGGATCACCCCCGGAGGGCTCCACCCCCCTTTGGCATGTTCATCATCAACATCTACCGCAAGTTCAGCTCCATCTCTCCACTGTAATCTCTTGGCAAACACGATGTATGATGCAATACTATATTTGCTTGATGTATTGTGTCTCCCCGTCTATGTTTGAGTAGTGAATTGTTCTTGGCAATGGTGAAATAGTTCGTTGATTGGTTGCATACAAGTTTGTTATCTTCTATGATTGTCTTTATGTACAATATATGAGTTCACGCATATGTTGGGGAATGCATGTAAGGTGATCACCGGTAGCATAATGGAGTGGTGGTGACTTGGGAGTGACAGTAACCTGAGACCGAGCCACAAAGTTAAGTTATTGGGGGATATATATAGAGGACCTTAGAACGTAAGGCTATGGTGGGACTTTATGTCTTAATCAATCTTGTGCAGTCATTTACTTGGCCACATGATCCATCATAAGGGGTTGTAGATCATTTACTTGACTATACCTATTCATGGCTCCTTCCTAGAAGAAACAACTAAGACTAAAACATGTGCTTCACTAATTGTGACAACCACACGAACGAAACACCTATTGCTAGAACACTTGCTCCCTTGAGATACTTGAGATATTTTCTGCTTGCTACTTGTGAAACTTGCTTAGAAACTTGCTCTAGGATTACTTGCATTTTAAACTTGCTTCACTAGTTACTAGACAAACCACACTCCACGTCACTTGCTTTTAATTAGTTAGTTCCTTTTAGTCAAACTTATTGCTTTGCATAAACAGCCATATAAGAGGGTTATACGGCTTTAGAGAATAGATAGATTACCTTCAGCTCCTCGTGGGTTCGACACTCAAATACTTATCGGAAGGTACTACAATTGATCTCCTGCACTTGGGAGTCATCAGATAGCAGGGCCTATGACCAATTTGTTAAGGAAGAATACTCCTTTTGTATGGTCAGATAAGTGTGAAGCCAGTTTTCAGGAGTTGAAGAAACGATTCACAACAACTCCAATCCTAGCAGTACCTGAACGAGGCAAGTATTACATTGTATATTGTGATGCATCCAAGAATGGATTGGGATGTGTACTCATGCAAGATCGGAAGGTAATAGCTTATGGTTCAAGACAGCTCAAACTACATGAAGTTAACTATCCAACTCATGATCTGGAATTGGCAACTGTAGTTCTTGCTTTGAAGAGATGGAGGTCATTTCTTATGGATCAAAGTGTGAGCTTTAAATGGATCACAAAAGTATCAAATATTTCTTCACCCAGAAAGAATTGAATATGAGGCAAACAATATGGTTAGAGTTGATCAAAGATTAAGATCTTACCATCAATTATACACCAGGAAAAGCCAATGTGGTAGCCGATGCTTTAAGCCGGAAGAGTACTGACAGTCAACCAATTCAATGTGAATTGCCAAAAGAGTTGAAGAGGGAAATAGAACAAGCAGAGATAGAGATACTGGAGGTACAGTCTTTGGGGGGTTTGTATACCATGAAGGTCATGGAATAGAGAAAACGTGATCTCAGGAATGAGATAATTCGGCGGCAAGACGAGGATCCTTTCATAATAGAAGAACACCGAAGAATTAAAGAAGGAAAACCTTTTGTATTCCATTTAGGTGAACATATTTCATTATGGTTCAACAAGAGACTTTGTGTACCAGATATCCCTGAGATCAAGAAGTTAATACTTCGGGAAGAACATGATACACCGTACTCTATTCATCCTGGGAGTACCAAGATGTACATGGATCTCTGAGATATATTCTGGTGGAACAATATGAAGAGAGATATTGCCAAGTATGTTTGTGAATGTCACACATGTCAGAGAGTAAAGGCTGAACATCAAAGTCCAGCAGGACCATTACAACCCTTAGATCTTCCAGAATGGAAGTGGGAGGATATTGGTATGGATTTCATTACTGGACTACCAATGACTAAAACACATAAGGATATGATCTAGGTTATCGTTGATCGATTGACCAAAAGTGCACATTTTCTGGCAGACAATCAGAAGGATAACACCGATAAGCTGGTAGATTTATATGTTAAGGAGATAGTCAGTAAACATGGTGTACCTAAGAGAATAGTTTCAGATCGAGGATCTATGTTTACTTCAGTATTCTGGAGAAAACTACATGAAGCTCTAGGTTCACAATTGGATTTCAGTACTGCTTATCATCTGCAGACCGGAGGACAAACTGAAAGAACTAATCAGATCTTAGAAGACATGCTTCAGGCATGTGCTCTTGATTTTTGTGGATCATGGGATGAACATCTACCATTAGCAGAAGTCTCATACAATAACAGTTATCAAAGGAGTTTGAAAACTGCACCATTTGAAGTACTTTATGGACGAAAGTGTAGATCACCAATATGTTGGTTCGAGGCCACAGGCGAGTCTGAGTTTGAACCATACTATGTCAAGGATCAACAGATCATTGTTGATATCATCAGAGTCCGTCTGAAAATAGCTCAGAGTCGTCAGAAAAGTTATGCTGATCAGAAGAGAAGGTCATGGGAACCATTTTGCTGGTTCTTGTTTTGTGGAGATTGTGATCCTGGCTTGCTGGTGCATCTGGAAGCAAAGGAATGGATGGATCTTCAAGAACACCAAGCCAACTTTCAGAGGTTGGAAGGCCCTGTTTACACAGGAAGTCACTCTGCTTAAGTACAGGGTGAAGAGTGCAGACTCTGTTTTTTTGACATCATGGATTAATTCACTCCCATAATTTTCTTGTACATATTGTACATTTGTAAATAACTTTTCTTTATTTATTTAATAAATGGGGGGCTGTGGGGGTTTCCCCCACAGTAATGGTGTCAAAAAAAAAACTCGGGGATATGGTCTATCTCCGAGTTAATCCGATGAAAGGGCTTAAGAGGTTCAGAGTTAAAGGAACGTTAAGTCCTTGATACATAGTACCTTACAAGGTTCTGGCACAGAATAGGAATGTAGCTTTTACTCTACAGCTACCCGAGAAATTGAAGCACGTCCATAATGTTTTCCATGTATCCCAACTCCAGAAGTGTTTGAAGGAACCAGAAGATTCCGTTAATCAGGAGGAGCTGGAGTTAGTATCAGACCTCACATATGTGGAGGAACCGGAAAAGATTCTAGCAGAAGATTCGAAGAGACTCCGGAACCGAACAATAAAGTATTGCAAAGTACAGTGGAAACATCACCCCGAACGTGAAGCTACCTGGGAGAAGGAAGAAGAGTTACGACAAAACTACCCCGAGCTCTTCAGGTATTATTGTTACAACTTCGGGACGAAGTTCTCGTTAAGGAGGGAAGACTGTAATGTCCCAGCGTTTAGGAACTCATGGGGGGTAGAATTTTAATTGTGCATCTGCATGCATGTGTTTGCAAAACCTGAATAAATTTTTCGCAAAACCAAAACCCTGGAGTGATCGAGGTTCCATGGATATTCTGATTCTTAGAGAGAGGTAGACACTGGAAGATGATGGAATTTCGACATGACCTTTAGGTTATATTTGAATTTAGGAGTTCAAATTTGAATTATTTAAACTTCGGAATATTGGAGTTTAAATTTGAGTTTGAATTTGAAATTGAAATTCATATAGGATAATGAAGATTATATCACAATTATAATCAAATAGAAACAATTAAGAAATAATAAATATTTGATCTTTCCAATTTCATTGAGTATAGATAAAGAAAAAAAATTAATTTTATTAATAACATCACAAGATACAAAGTCTTTACAATTCGTTTCAAAAAATAGAAAATTACAACAATGTTATAAGTGTATCATTACAGGAATTTATTCCTAGACTAAGTCCTATCTAATCCTTAGTATCTGTCATCATCTTCACCTACAAAATTAAACACAAACCAAAAACAGAGAGGTTAGGGGGAATTAGAACCCTCGGGCTGTTAGTGTGTTGCACTGATTAACACATCATTGTGTTAAAACGAGATCATGCAGTATCCGTTCTACTGAATTAGGCCTCAGACCAGCATTACATGCAATTGCCAAGAAATACAACTGGCAGCACAAAGGAAATAGAAGGCCAGGATAAGACCAGCCGCATTTCTAGGTGAAAAGATCTTCTCATCTAGCACACAGGCAAACAGCACACTCACCATCACACTTTCGTGCTGTGAAGACCTCTGTTACTGTATAAATAACACCTTAGCCGCAAGGGGAGGGAATCAACCCCACACTTTCCCCTTTTCCTGCTCGGGTTGTGAAAGCAACCAAGAACAGGAAGAAAAAACACCACCAGATCATCCACCCATAATCATCAACAAGTAGTGGAGCATCAGATTGCAGATCCAGCAATCAAGATCATAAGCCCAAGGCACACGGAAGGAACATGAGTAAAACAAGCAAGCCACAAGCACCAAAAGCCACCAACCTATTACTCATCACACAAGGTGAATCTTTAAGCACCATCAAAGCCATTTAATGGCTAGTTATACACAAAGATGGGTTGGGGGTTTATTACCCTCAGAGTAGCATAGAAATGCTATGCTATACTCATCACAGGGGTTGTAAGCATCAAGATAGTCATCTATTCTTATTAAAAAGAGGCCTCATACTTTGCATCATAGGCTTAGGGGCTAAAAGAAGCAAGTGAAAGTAATCTGTTCTTAACAATTAAATCCTCTAGAGAAAAAGGCATCGGGTGTTGTAATCT
Source organism: Alopecurus myosuroides (assembly GCA_028641055.1). Classification (NCBI taxonomy): domain Eukaryota; kingdom Viridiplantae; phylum Streptophyta; class Magnoliopsida; order Poales; family Poaceae; genus Alopecurus; species Alopecurus myosuroides. Next base: position 29,367,726 of record CM054060.1, read on the forward strand.
GAACATATCAACTTATGTGTAGGGACAGTAGATCAAGAGGGCTTAAGTTCTTATCAGTGAATAAGATCTGGAAGCCAATATTTGAGCAAAGCAGTTACTGAAGTATAACACAGCCAACAGGACCTCAAAACAATTGTTGGGCACTAGATCCAAGGATCTGGTACCTCAACACAACCTCATAGAGGGATTTACACAATAGGAATAAAATCTTGTGAAGATGGCATATTCATTGAACCTAAGGTTCAGAGTAACACCTATAAAAAACAATTACACCCATAGAAATTATTGGAGAAACACATCATGGTGTACAATGTCCAAGAGAGGGTAAGCCATAGGGTTAAATCACAGGGAGAAATCCCTAGGGGATTCTTCCACAGCAAAGGCACAGGGAGTAAATCCCAGATAAATTTCCACATCATAAGCACAAGGCAAAAATACCCAATATATTTTCCACACCAGAGTAGCATCAGGAAAATAATTCCTAAGTGCAAATCAATCCACCAAAAGTATCCGTGTTTCCAATCCATCACAATGATGAAAAATTCCTTCATAGCAACCAGCAGCTCTCACAGAGGCACCACAGATGATATGGTTATCATAGAACCCATCGGAATCATGGCATCAACACTGGCACGAAGGCCAGGATCCAGAGCAAGGGGTGGAGGAGACAGAGAGAGTAGGGCAGGTAAAGGAGAGGGACTCACACGTGGTCACCATCGTGGTGACCACATCCAGTTGGTGAAGCGCAGAGCGGGCGGCGTGGCACCGCGGTTGTACTCATGGAGGCCGCCCCGACGGCGCCAAAGCACTGCAGCCATCGACGACCGCTGAGAGCAGTAGCAGCAACATGGCAGCACGAGGGGCGCCCTGAATACCTCGGAGAAGCATACACACACCAGAGAGGGGTGGAGCACCTCGGGCTCCCGAAAACCTAGTGTTAGGGTTTGGAAGCGCACGAGAAGCACAGCGAGCGGAGAGCAGATCGAGGCGGAGGAAGGTGTAGAGGGTGCGGTGGCGCATCCTTTGCACCCATCCACGACGGCGGGGGCGGCCGGAGCTAGCCTGGAGAAATCGCCGGAAACGGATGCGATTTGGTCGCCAGGGAGTTGGGGATGGGGGGGTGAGAAGAGAAGGGGCGCACGTGGTGTGCGTGTGTGCGGTCTGGCTCGGCTCAGCCGAGCGAGTTGGGTTCAACCCGGTATGGTTGACCCACCTGTCAGCCCTAGGGGCATAAGAGTAAATTGACCATTTCTTTAATAAAAAGAATAATAAAAACTGCTAAATTAAATCCTATAAATTACTAAAAATTGTCAGTCAAATTAATTAAATTTCCATAAAGGATTTGAGTACTGTAATAAAAGAAATTAACCAAATAATACTTATAGTCTTAAATTTATGGTTTTAAAATAATAATTTTAATAAAACTTTGATAATTAAATTTAAGTAGAATTAAAGTTTATTTATAATCAAAAGTAAAGTTATTTTCACCCTTATCCAAATATATTAAATATTTCAAACTGTTCTATATCCATATTCTCTGATTAATCAAGAATTATCATAGCAATAAAATAAATATTAATATTTATAACAGAAAATAATAAATCATGAAAAATTCACAAAATAACAAAATATCAAAATTACTTAGCACACCAAATTATCACTTTAATAAAAAAAATGCATGCATATCATTATTATGCATAGTAGCATCAATTGCTTCTTTAAACATTGTCTTTACCAGACAATGATGATGTTTTATAGAACAAGGAAGTCAGGATCTGCTCCAAGCATCAGACTTCACTACCTGTCCATATCAAGGCAAGTTCATCACTTGATCATGACCTCTGAATTATTTAGTAACAACTATTTTCAAAACCCTATCGTAATACCACTTATGCTCAAAAGAATGCATGATCCTATTTTTATAATAAGATGACCATTTGAATGAATACCCGAGTGGTAGTGTTCTATTTGGTGGGCGGATGGAACCATGGTAAGATAAATAGGTCAAAGGAAGGTTCCATCTGCATGGGAAAGTACTACCTAGGATTAATCACAACTGCCGTCAGGATTCTTGCGCTGTAAATTCGCGTTAACCATGGGCCTTGTATGGGGCGAGTATGTCAGCTATGATCTTCTCTCGTTCGCATGTCAACGGACTGCCAGAGACGTTCGTTGTAGGTCTTGCGAGACTACATGCACATGGGTGGGATCCCTTATTTCCCACGGACTCTGGGGTCTATGATGGTCTGCCAGGGGCGCCTAGATATCCATGATGAGGGGTGGAATCAGGGGTTCAACCTGCTGGTGGAAATGGGGTGGGCATGCGTTGTGCGGAGAAGCATGGTTTGGCCTCCACCAACAACCGGGCCCCACACCTGAGTGGGAGTGGACAGGATCGTGCGCCTGGTTGTGCATCATGGTCTTGGTCGCCCATGGGTAAAGTAGCGCACCTCTGCAGAGTGTAAAAGGATGTGGCATGTAACCCCTTGTTCTGGGAAGGAACTGCGAACGCTGCTGGAAAGGTAACTCCATGAAGTTCTAGTCCTGTGAAGGCTGGCGGATATAGTTTTCAGTATTAAAAACAACCTCTTGAAGAAATATTTAAAAAACCTTGCATCAGTCTAGACTCTTTAGAGTCGAGGACCGTAGTTAGTGCATCAATTACTTCCGTATTTAATGAACTTGTTGAGTAACGCTTGTTACTCATTCAATCCCGTTTGACCCCCTGCTTAGGCTATGAGAACTTAGAGGAGGCATCATTCAACATTCTCGGAGGCCAAGACGACATTTATTACGAGGAGCCGGATCTCTCCGGACAAGTGGAAGGGGTGGATTACACCATCCAGTACGGAGCTGACCCATAGGGGGCTGAGTCTGACTAGGTTTAGCCTAGTCTGAAATTAATACTTAGCACGGTCGAATCGAGCAGCCTTGGACTCTATATTTGACTGTTGAGTTCCCGTCTATGCACCTGTTTTACATTTCGGTTGTTGTTCTAACTTCAATAATGAGATGACCTCATCGTGAGCTCATTCTCTTGTCAGCACAATATGTTTTGTAATATATGTTGTACAACAATCAAGTCCCGCAATGTTTCTGCTGTACCACCCCGAGGGATGTAATATTTGCGAAACGGTGTTCTGTGAGTGTTATATCAAAGACTTGCGTACTACAACATGCAGTGGTATGCTGGGTCACCCAAAGGGGGAGCATGTGCTGTTGCCACTAGGGAGAAAACAGCGTTGAGAGTGCCCGCGTGTACAATCATTGCTTACATTACACACTTTGTTTAATGCAGTTATCTATTGCTTGCAACTTAATACCTAAGGGGGTTCGGAAGATAACCTGAGGGTCGATTATTAGTCATAGATGCAGTTGGATACGGTCTATGTATACTGTTGTAATGCCCACACTAAATATCATAGTAGTCATCATGTCATGAATGTGCACTACGGTGCAACCTTTATTTGTCAATTCCCCAGCCGTAATTTGTTTACCCAACATGCTATCCTTTATGGAGAGACACCACTAGTGAACCTATGAATCCCGGTCCATTTTTCCTATACTATTAAAAAAAACCACCACAATTTCCTGCTTTCTTTACTTACTGCAAGCATACATTATTTTCCACACTATAAGTCTAATCTTTGTTTTCAGCAAGACCGGTGAGATTGAAAACCTCACTGTACCGTTGGGACAAAGTATTTTGGTTGTGTTGTGTGCAGGTTCCACGTTGTTGCTGACACCGGTGAGCCATCACCGCCGTCAGTGGCATCAACCTTCCGAAGGTCCTTTTACTCCTACTGGATTGATAACCTTGGTTCTTAACTAAGGGGAATTTCCTACCGTTGTGCTCATCACACCCTCCTCTTGGGGTATCCCAACACACACCATCAAGGAAATTTCTGGCGCCGTTGCCGGGGAGAAAGCAGTCTTCTGGCAAGGGGAGTCTCTCACACTCAACCTCTTTATTTTGTTCATTGTTTTGTTTTTATTTTTGTCTTGTTTTGCTTCTCTTTATCGAAAACACAACAAAATTAGTTTACTCTATAGCATAGAAAGCAACTCAAGTATTTTCAAGTGAAGCATTCTCTTGCTATTTTTGCTTTATCATGCTTGCTATCAATGTTTGATGTCTTTGAAACTTGATCTTCAGGAAAGATGGGTTCACGGATGAACAAAAAAAATTATAAGGAACACCGCTTGTCACAAAAAGGGATACACTTATGGAATCAAATTAATAAATTGCACGACTATGCTAAAAACTTTTGCTCCACATATAATGTTACTTATTCCTTTGATAAATCTTGCTGTTGTAGGAGGTATAAACACCTCCCTTTTCAATGTGAGTATAATGATAGTGTTACCATATCTTCTTATGTTAAGGGAAATTATGAATTATATGATGTGGAACAAATTGAAGAATTTATTGCTTGGAAGGGTGCATTCGAAATTGCATATTTGCTTGAAAGTATTGATGATGCACCTTATAAATATGCGATTTATGCTATACTTGAATATTGCTTTGATAATTACAAGGATTGTAATTACTACATAATGGAACATCTTAATAAATTCTCACAACCTAAGGAAGTAACTGATGCCTTGCAGGAGCCTATGGAAGAAGAAATTGCTGAACCTGGAAGCTCATTGGATGAAAAAGAGGAGGAGAGTGATGATAAGGAGGAGGAAAAATGGAGCTACCCATTTCAACCTCCCAATGATAGTAACTCTTTAACTCATACATTATGTGATGAAATTGATACTTTCTATACTTGTGACCTTGATAGTACTATAAATGAAACTTGTGAGAATGATATTGCTACTGTTATTTATGATAATCCATGCTACTTGGATAAATCTTATGATAATGCTCTTGATGATGGTCCTATGTTACTTGATGTTATAAATCATAATGATACTAAAAATATGATTGCTATAATGTGTCCTATACCTTTTAAGAGTGGTCAATCATCTTGTTTTTCTATTACTAAAAGTGGGAAAAAAGAAGAGCTGATTATAAATTTTGATCCCACTATGTTTGAGCTTGATATGAATTGTGTGCTTTTAGACCATGACAAACATTCTTTATGTGATAATTATGTTGTTGAGTTTGTTCATGATGCTAGTGGAAATTATTATGAGAGAGGAAAATATGGTTGTAGGAATTTTCATGTTACTAATACACCTCTCTTTTTGTTGAAAGTTTTGAAGTTGCTCTTGTTCTACCTTCCCATGATTTCTAGTTTGAGCTTCTTTAATTTATTTCTTTACAAGATTCCTATGCATAGGAAGTGGGTTAGACATAGATTTTTTTTATACTTTCTTCTTGATGCTCACTTTTTCTTGATTCATATTTCTTATTTGAGCATCTACTTGATTCCACTCTTTCTATGCCTAGCTGAAAGGCGTTAAAGAAAAGCGCTACCGGGAGACAACCCGTTTTATTTCGTTGTTTTCAACCTGTTTTCCTTTGTTTTCTTTTGAGTGCTTTGCACTTGGGTGTTGTCTGTTTCCTTAGCAACCCCGATGTATCTTTCATTTTGAGTTTTTGTTGAGCAAAGTAAAGCCTCTAGTGGAAAGTTGAGGCTATATTTCGTATTTTTGCGCAGGAAACAGATTCCTGCTGTCCACAGTTTATTCCGTATAAAATCACAGAAAATTCAAAATGACTTGAGTTCTTTTTTGTGCATAATCCTGGGCTGTATACGCAACTTTGATTAGTTGACCACTTTTTGATTTGAGCAACAGAATATTTTCGAAAAAAAATCATCTTTACCTGTTGTCCTGTTTTGACAGATTTCTGCCAATTATTGCATTTGCATCTTAGTCGCTTTTTTCGGTGTTCTTTTGAGAAAAAGAGTTTTAAAAGAAGTTGTGACAGTAACTAATGTGTTTTTGAGTGTTAGACTTGTGTTGAAACTGAACCATGTGAATTTATTATTTCGATTGCACTAACGTTGCTAATGAAGATTGTGAGAAGTTTGGTGTGAAGGAAGTTTTCAAGGGTCAAGAGAAGAGGATGATATGATTTGATCAAGAAGAGTGAAAATCCTAAGCTTGGGGATGCCCCGGTGGTACATCCCAGAAAATTCCAAGAAGACTCAAGCATCTAAGCTTGGGGATGCCCAAGGCATCCCCTTCTTCATCAACAAATTATCAGGTCACTTCTAGTGAAACTATATTTTTATTCGGTCACATTTTATGTGCTTTACTTAGAGCATATTTTATTATTTATTTTCAGTTTATTTTTGTTTTTTCTTTTAGTTTGTTTTTATTTTTGCAATAAACTTGGTTGGACCCCAGCATTCTTTTATTGGAGAGTGACACGCTCCGCTTTTTCATGGGAATACTTTGTATTCTTAGTCTTTGTCTGGCTACTGCATTTATTTAGCTCTTGTTTTGCATGCATCTCTTATTAGAGTTGTTAGTTTTAGTGGTATTATGTGAGTACTCTAATGTTTTCTTGCTGTATCATTTAGAGAGTGTTTGTTAAAACACATCTTGTATGGTGCTTGTTGGGAGAAGAAACTACTGTTTAAAGTAGAATTTATATTGATGCAAGTAGAAGCTTGTATAGACTGTTGCTAGAACTTTTTCATGCCATGCTAAATGTTATTTTAGTTCTAAATCCTTGTGGTGTTGAGTAGCATGAATAGCCTCCAATAGCTGAGAGTGTTTAATATGTCATTGAAAGATTCATGAGTTGTTCTTGTCATAACGAAGCATAAATTTTTGGTCTTCTCTTTCTAATGTTTTATTTTGTTGACTAGGCGCATGCTCACACCATGTTTATGAATATGAACCAGTCACGAATAGCCTCCATGAACACTTAGTTTTTGAACTATGATACCGCTTATGTTTTAATTAATGATGTTTATGTCGCTATGCATGATTATGGCTCTTATGCTCTCTTGATTTTCGCTCCCAGTCTTTTGCTACCTGCACCTGTACTGAGTATGAGCTCTACTCGTGCATCCAACTCCCTTAAACCAAAGTTTTTCCCATTGTGTCCACCATACCTACCTACATGTGGTATTTAACTGCCACTCCAAGTAAAATTGCTCATGTGTTACCTTTAAAACTTTCAAAATTACTCCTGCTTTATGTTCCTGTTTTTGCTCATGAGGACATCAATAGAGAATCTTTATCTCACTTGTTGATTGGATTTCACACCCTGGACTAGTGGCTTCATCCCCTTATCCAAATGTTAGAAGAGCTGGCAGCGGGGTTCCCAGCCCCAATTTAATACACACAAAATCTCTTCACTGTTTTTGCCCCTGATTTAGCAGTCAAAGCATAATTGTGTAAACAAAAGAGAAAGAGGGATGACCTTCTACCCAGATGCGTCCTTCACATGGGAGTCTCTCTTGTGAATCCAGTTGGCTTGTGACGTACTGTATTTTCTGTTTACCGTTCGTTGACATTAGCATACATCTCCCAAAATATAGACACTCCTCCATGGTATGTGATTGTTGGCACGCACCCGAGGATTCGGTTAGCCATGGTTTGTGAACGATGGATGGGACGAGTGTCAAACTTTTAATACCTCTGTTTAATAAAAAAAACTCTAACACATGAGTGATCCCTGCTTCCCTCTGCGAAGGGCCTTTCTTTTACTTTTATGTTGAGTATCCATCTTCTAACTTTATGCACAGTTGAGAGAGTATTTTTTTCCATTCTTAGTTCTATGTGCACTGTCCCATAAACATCAATAATTACTTCATGATGTGATATCGTTTGTTCTAAAATTATTTGTTCTAGTCATCCTCATGAACTTTGAAGGTGTCCTGGCATTTATGTTTTGCCCCACTCTTAAGGACTAGTGAAATATCACTTTGCCATGCTTTCTCTATACCTGAAACAGACGTTTCTTTCTTTGCATTATTTCTCATAATCCTTTATTTGAGATACTCTTCATGATGAAAAGTAATTGCTTTGCCTTATTATTAAAGTTCTATTATCATGCTTGTGTTTGAAGTTCTATGATCTCAGCTTGCATATGCCTTTACTTTTTAGGATCAAGATTATGTTAGTAGCATGTCACCTCAGAAATTATTTTTTTATTGTTTACCTACTCGAGGACGAGTAGGAACTAAACTTGGGGATGCTTGATACGTCTCCAATATATCTATAATTTCTGATGCTCCATGATAATATTATGCCAATTTCTACATGTTTTCTCCCTTCGTTATGTCATTTTTACACGATTTCTGGGACTAACCTATTAACAAGATGCCAAGTGCCAGTTCCCTGTTTTCTGCTGTTTTTTGTTTCAGAAAAGTTGTTCTGGAAATATTCTCGAAATTGGACCCCACAAAGCACGAAGTGCCTATTTTCCTCAGAAGCGTCCACAAGACGGAAGAGGAGACGAAGAGGGGCATCAGGGGGCCCACACCATGGGGTGGCGCGCCCACCTTGGCTGCGCCAGGGGGTGGTGTGGGGCTCCACCGCCTCTGCCCTTTCGCCTATCTATTCCCCTCTGATGGAAAACCCTAAACACCTGATCAAATATCCCCGAAAAGTTCCGCTGCCGCCGTCACCGTCAACCCTAGATCAGGGGGTTCTGAAGCTGACTCCGGCACCCTGCCGGAGAGGAGATTATCACCGGAGGCCTCTCCATCACCATGCCTGCCTCCGGAGTGATGCGTGAGTAGTTCATCCTTGGACTACGGGTCCATAGAAGTAGCTAGATGGTTGTCTTTTGCTGATATGCCTCCATGTTTAGGTCTCGTGAGCTGCCTAACATGATCGAGATTGATCTTATGTAATTCTATGTGTTGTGTTTGCTGGGATCCGATGAATATTGAACTTATGCCAGGTTGATTATAGTCTTTATTGCATATGTTATTTGTGATCTTGCATTCTTTCCGTTGCTAGTGGTTTCTCTGGCCAAGTAGCTGCTAGTGACTCCAAGAGGGAGTATTTATGCTCGATAGTGGGTTCATGCCTCCTTCGCTTTGCTCGAGTGACAGAAACGTGAAGGGGGAGGATGTGCTTTTGCCACTAGGGAGAAAACAGCGGTGAGAGTGCTCGCGTATACGATCATTGCTTACATTACACACTTTGTATAATGCAGTTATCTGTTGCTTGCAACTTAATACCTAAGGGGGTTCAGATGGTAACCTGAGGGTGGATTATTAGTCATAGATGCAGTTGGATTACGGTTTATGTATATTGTTGTAATGCCCGCCCTAAATATCATAGTAGTCATCATGTCATGAATGTGCACTACGTTGCAACCTTTATTTGTCAATTGCCCAGTTGTAATTTGTTCACCCAGCATGTTATCTTTTATGGAGAGACACCACTAGTGAACCTATGAACCCCGATCCATTTTTCCTATACTGTTAAAACAAACCACCACAATTTCCTTCTTTCTTTACTTACTACAAGCATACATTATTTTCCACACTATACGTCTAATCTTTGTTTTCAGCAAGACCGATGAGATTGACAACCTCACTTTACCGTTGGGACAAAGTATTTTGGTTGTGTTGTGTGCAGGTTCCACGTTGTTGCTGACAACGGTGAGCCATCGCCACCGTCAGTGGCATCAACCTTCCGAAGGTCCTTTTCGTCCTACTGGATTGATAACCTTGGTTCTTAACTAAGGGGAATTTCCTACCGCTGTGCTCATCACCCCCTCCTCTTGGAGTATCCCCACACACACCATCAGACATACTGGATAGTTGTGCTGGTTGTGTTTTTAGGCAAAGAACTCCAGATGAAGCCGATGAATTAATGGCTAAAATAAGCTAAAATCATGATGATTGGACTATGGTTGAGCCTGAGCCGACCCCTACTCCAGTATCAACACCAATACCAACACCCAAGAAGAGGGGAATGATTGAATTAAATGATGAAGTGATGAGAGAAGCCAAGAAATCTCTTAAAGAGAGGGGTATTAAATCTGAAGATGTGAAGAATCTTCCACCTATAGAAGAATTATGTAAGCCAATCCCTCACTCATCCACCATTGAGGTACACTCTCTCCAACATCTTTATAGTATAGATATTCCCTATAATAAACCTCCTGATCAATGTTTAGATGAATTTGATAATTATGTTACTAAGCAAGATAATTTTAATATGAGAGTGCAAAATCACCTAATGGAAAAATCTAGAGCTATTGATAATTTGCACGGTACTATAGAAAGAACCTCTAATGATGTTAAAATTCTTGTTAAACACTTTCAAATGGTTCAAACTCAAATTTATCAACTTGCTAAAGTGCAAAAAAATTTGCTAGTTAATGCTTCTAAAGAAAACATGCTTATGAAATAAGAACTAGAAGTGGTATTGCTACACAAGATTCTTTATATCCTGAGGGACATCCTGAAAGTATTGAACAAGATTCTGAGCAAACTAATAATAATGTTATTTATACTAAGAAGAAAAAGAAGAAGAAACATAAAACTGTTGTAGAATCCTTTGAACTTGCTAATGATCCTAATAGTATATCTATCTCTGATGCAGAAACTGAAAGTGGTAATGAAGAGAAAAATGATAAAGAAGAAATTGAAGAGGAACCTGAAAAGCAAAATAAAAATATAAAGTACACTAAGGAAGATTTTATTGCTAATAAACATGGTAATGAGAGAGAACCTTGGGTACAAAAACACATGCCTTATCCTAATAAGAAACACAAATCGAAGGAAGAAGAACATTACAACAAGTTTTGTGAATGGATGAAACCTTTGTTCTTGCAAATTTCTTTAACTGACGCTATTAAATTTCCTCCTTATGAAAAATATATGAAAGATATTGTCTCTAACAAAAGGAAGATTCCTAATGAGGAAATTTCCACTATGCTTGCTAATTACTCATTTAATGGCAAGGTTCCTAAGAAGCTTGGAGATCCTGGTATACCAACTATCCCCTGTTCTATTAAAAATAATTATGTTAGAACTGCTTTGTGTGATTGGGGAGATGGAGTTAGTGTCATGCCTTTTACTCTCTATAAAAGACTCCTCCTAGAAAAATTGATATCAACTGATATATCTTTGCAAATGGCTGATAAATCTACTGCTATTCCTGTGGGTATATGTGAGGATGTTCCTGATCAAGTTGCTAATAATTGTCTGATATTAACTGACTTTGTTGTGTTGGAAATGCCTGAAGATGATAATATGTCTATTATTCTTGGAAGAGCTTTTCTTAATACTGCAGGGGCTGTTATTTATTGCAATCAAGGAAAAGTTACTTTTAATGTTAATGATAAAGGGCACACTATTTATTTTCCCAAGAAGATTGATAAGAAATATGGTCTAAATTCAATTGAAAATATTGAGACAATCAAGATTGGAGAATTTTATTGTCCTATTCCAAAGCCACCCAAGGGATATGAGACTATCATGATTGGGACTATATCAATCAAGGTTGAGGTAACTGATGTTGTGTGTTGGGATACCCCAAGAGGAGGGTGTGATGAGCACAGTGGTAAAAAATTCCCCTTAGTTAAGAACCAAGGTTATCAATCCAGTAGGAGAAAGAAGACCTTCGGAAGGGTGATGCCACTGACGGTGGTGATGGCTCACCGGTGTCAGCAACAACGTGGAACCTGCACACAACACAACCAAAATACTTTGTTCCAACGGTACAGTGAGGTTGTCAATCTCACCAGTCTTGCTGAAAAAAAGATTAGACGTATAGTGTGGAAAATAATGTATGCTTGCAGTAAGTAAGGAAAGCAGGAAATTGTGGTGGTTGGTTTAATAGTATAGGAAAATGGACCGAGGTTCATAGGTTCACTAGTGGTGTCTCTCCATAAAATATAGCATGTTGGGTGAACAAATTACACCTGGGCAATTGACAAATAAAGGTTGCACCATAGTGCACATTCATGACATGAAGACTACTATGATATTTAGTCCGGGCATTACAACAATATACATAGACCGTAATCCAACTGCATCTATGACTAATAATCCACCCTTAGGTTAGCATCCGAACCCCCTTAGGTAATAAGTTGCAAGCAACAGATAACTGCATTAAACAAAGTGTGTAATGTAAGAAATGATTATGCACGCAGGCACTCTCACCACTGGTTTCTCCCTAATGGCAACATCACATCCTCCCCTTCACGTTTCTGTCACTCGATCAAGGCGAAGAGGAGGCATGAACCCACTATCAAGCATAAATACTCCCTCTTGGAGTCACTAGCAACTACTTGGCCAGAGCAACCACTAGCAACGGAAAGCATGCAAGATCAAAAATAACATATGCAATAAAGACTATAATCAACTTGGCATAAGTTCAATATTAATCGGATCCCAGCAAACACAGCACATAGAGTTACATAAGATCAATCTCGATCATGTTAGGCAGATCACGAGATCTAACCATGGAGTCATATGAGGAGAAGACAACCATCTAGCTACTGCTATGGTCCCGTAGTACAAGGATGAACTACTCACGCATCACTCCAGAGGCGGGCATGGTGATGTAGAGGCCTCCGGTGATGATTTCCTCTCCGGCAGTGTGCCGGAGATAGCTTCAGAACCCCCCCTGATCTAGGGTTGACGGTGACGGCGGCTGTGGAACTTTTCGGGGATATTTGATCAGGTGTTTAGGGTTTTCCATCCGGGGAGAATAAATAGGCGAAAGGGAAGAGGCGGTGGATCCCTGGGGGGCTCACACCACCCCCTGGCGCGGCCAAGGGGAGGCGTGCCACCCCATGGTGTGGGCCCCCTGATGCCCCTCTTCTTCTCCTCTTCGGTATTCTGGATGCTTCCGGGGAAATAGGCACTTTGGGCTTTGTGGGGTCCAATTCCGAGAATATTTCCAGAAAAACTTTTCTGAAACCAAGAACAACAGAAAACAAAAAACTGGCACTTGGCATCTTGTTAATAGGTTAGTCCCAGAAAACGTGTATAAATGACATAAAGAAGGGAGAAAACATGTAGAAATTGGCATCATATCATCATGGAGCATCAGAAATTATAGATACGTTGGATACGTATCAGTAACATGAGTATTTAGTGAGAAACAATTGTTTCATATAAAATTATTTTGGTAGAAAGACTTGATGAACCTTGTTAACTAAGTGATTTTAAATGAAGAAAACAATGTTATCACTACGTTTACTTATTCATATGCTCGTTTTCGCTGTGCTTCAATAAAGTATATCATGTTTTCTTATTGTATTCACTATGTTCACTCATGCCCACACACGTTTTCACCTCATTTTCGCTTGTTTTCCATCGTCTACTCACGTTTTCACTATTCACAACCATGTTTTCCATATGTTCTCTTTCGTTTTCAGTGGGTATATGTTTAGTAGAGTGTCTTAGAACTGTTGTAAGTTTGGTTTTTCTGACATTTTCCATCATTCCATCTTCGTTTTCCAGCGATGTTATTATTTATTAAAATTCTGGAAAAGTCCGAAAAATAAAGTTTCCCGAAAAATTCTAGAAAAATTATAATAAATTTTTACATCAAAAATGAGGCAGAGAGCCACCTGGGAGGCCCTAGGGGGACCCACCAGTCAGGCACACCATAGGGTGACGCGGCTAGCCCCTGGTGGCGCCAGCACATGGTGTAGGGCACCCTGGCCCCCACTAACTCTCCCCTGCCAAAGTCTTCTCTCTCACCTCCCAAACTGAAAACATTTCCTGGAACCCATGTTCTTGTTGGTCTTCCTATGGATTTTTGATCTCCTTCTTCAGCCCATCATTTGTGCTGAGATTTGGGGTGTTCGATCTCCCGTATGTGACTCCTCCGATGATCCAAGTAGAATTTTGTTTAGCGAAGTATTTCATGAGTATTTTGGTACTGTAGGTGGAAGCTTATGTGAGTTTGCATGCTTTATTTGAGTAGAAATAATGTAGTTTTGATGTATGTTTAGCTCTCATATAAGTCCCTATGGTAGTTTCCACCTTATAGTTTCTTGAAATTAATTTTTATGATGATTGTTGAAAAATTTCAGAGATGGATAATTATAATTTTGGAGAGATATTTAGGAGTGATGCTCCTAGAAGGACAAGGCCTCACGCTTGTCCACTTCAGTGAGGCCATCGTACAATGAAGATGTTATTGCACCGATTAATGACGATGCGGGAAGTGATGGTATCGTTAACCCATCTAGCTTTCCTTGCATTACATTTTTAAGAAATGCAGGTTTATTAGATAACTTTCGTATGCTTATTGAAAGAATTGGTCTAACCAACTTTATGGAGGATGAAAGCCCTCAGTATGCCACCCTCACAAAAACTTTTGTTGAGAGCTTTAAATTTCAGAACACACATTTTGGTCCAACTGTTGCATTCAAGTTATATAGTAGTCATGTTTCTTTGTCCTTGGTAGATTTTTGTACTATTATAGGTATCAACGCCGCCGGGACAGCGAGCAAGATTCGGGATAAACTAGCAGACCTCCAGGGGCTCTACCGAGAAATCAGCAACGATGATGGTCGTTCATCCCAGCGTGGGAAGATAAGGAACATTCAACTTCCTGCTCTTAGATATTTCACTTACTACCTTGCTACTAGCATGCTTGGTAGGGGAAACACGAGTAATATTTCTAGTTATCACCTTGCTTTTATTGATGCTGCACTGAACCATATCACGAAGTATAGTCTTGGTGCGCTTGTTGCACGCCGCCTTGCTGCTGCTGGGCCTATTTTGGGGGGCATTATTGCTACACGTATAGCAACTTCTTTAGAATTTTCTATTGCTCCTGATGATGAATTGATTGCTCCCTATAGACTTAACCTTTTTGCCACGAAGTCCCATCAGTTTGTCACTACTAACTCTACTGTTGAACATTTAGTATATAAAGTTTTATATAGAGATGGAGAGGAGCAAAAAGTTACTTTGCCGCAGCCTGTTTTGTTTAAGATTGACAGCTCACCATGGTCGCTCTCCAGGGAGGAGGTAGACAAGCATATGAGTACTACGGAGTTTTACCGGTAGCATGAGAGGCGAGACGCGCCTCCCGAGGACCACAACACGCAGTACACCGGCGCATCCTCGAGCACATATCAGGAGGAGGGTTCCTCCTCAGCATACTACGGGGGTGCCACCTCATGGTCCCCTTGGTGATTGATCTCCACTTAGTCCAAAAGCCTAAGGTTGGGGGGGAGGTATACCGACATCACACTCATTTATATATCATGTTTGATCGGTTCTTTGTGTATCCATATTTTCGTTTGAAAATATTTATGTTGTTTCTCTTTGTTTGCTTCTTTAGTTTCTTTATTTGGTTTCCTTTCTTCTCTTGCTTTGGTTTAGTATTCAAAAATCTAAAAATATTTTGCTTTGTTTGGTTGCTTCTTTCTGTTCTTGTTTTAATTGAAAAATCCAAAAATATTTGTTATTCTTCTTTTGTTTTGTAAAGTTTGCTGCAGAGTTCAACAGTCGTCTGTGACTCCATTGGAGCTTGGTTTTCATTATATATTATTCGAGCCACAAGTGAAGAGCAATAATGACGATATATGACAATTCAAGTTGTGGTGAGAGGCTGGTATGAACTCTATTTGTTTTCATTTTTATACATATACCCATCCATGTGAGCATGCTTAGTTTGTTCATATAAGATATATGTGATTTAATGGCTGCTTAATAGTTCGTGCTCTCTCATATTTTGATCCAATTTATTAAAAGTAAATGACATGTTGATACGTCATAAATGTATCCTTAATTTCTAATGTTTCATGTTGTTTCCCACATGTTTTCCTTACACTTTATGTCATTTTTATCGATTTCCCGGGACTAAACTATTGACTAGATGCCACAGAGCCAGTTCATGTTTTCTGCTATTTTTAGTTTTAGAAAAGTTGTTCTAGAAATATTCTCGGAATTGGACGATTCAAAAGCCCCAAGTCTTAGAAGTCCCGGAAGCATCCAGAAGTCCCGAAGAGCACCGGAGGGGGAACACAGGGTGGCCACACCGTAGGGTGGCGCCACCACCCCCTGGCCGCGCCACCAGGTGTTGTGGGCCCCCTGGCCACTCCCAGGCATCGCCCTTTCGCCTATATATACTCCCCGATGCATAAAAACCCTAGAAGAATTGACCTTTTCCACAAAATACATCCGTAGCTCCGCCGCCGCTACCGACAAGTTTCGGGGGACATATATCTGTTCTGGCACCCTGTAGGGACGGGGAAATGCCCCCGGAACCATCTCCATTGACTCCACCGCCATCTCCATCGCCGTTGCTGTCTCCTATGATGAGGAGGGAGTAGTTCTCCCCCGAGGCTGAGGGCTCTACCGGTAGCTATGTGGTTCATCTCTCTCTCCCATGGTGTGATCTATATGTGATCATGAGCTTTGTATCTATTTGAATTCGTAGATATTACTCTTCATTTTTTGCTACTCAAATGCTTTATTAATATGAACTTTGGAGGCACTTTGATCATGGTGTGAAGGTGACAGTGTGCACATCGTGTGTGTCTCCTCTATGAATTTTGGTGTTTGTCTAGTACCTTCTGGGCGCTCATAGTGACAGCGTGGGGTTAACTAGACATGGGAATACTTACTTTAAGGAATGATATTTGCAGCCCTACTCAATGATTAGTGTTCATTATTTTTTATGAGATCTCCGTAAACGCTTTGATCGCGGCGTAAAGGTGACAGTGTGTGTGCACCGTGTGGTTTGGCATTATATTTATATTTTGTGTTGGATAACCCTATGAAATTGTGGTGTTTGCATGGAACCATCTGGGTCCCATGGTGATAGCATGGGGGTTACTTGGTTGGGAAAGTGCTTACTCTGAGGAGTGTTGTTAAAGCCCTACGCATGGATTGGTGTCGTTATTCGACCGGAGAGTGGTTAAGAGTAGCATAGTGAGAGAAGATATCTAGTTATTCATTTATGTGATAATTGTTGAGAGTGTCCTCTAGTGAAAGTAGGAGCCCTAGGCCTTATTTCCAAGCATTGAAACACCATTTTCCGACTATTCTGCTACATGTTTGCTTGCTGCCATTTTTATTTCAGATTGCTATTATCACTTATTATCATCCATATTACTTGCATTTTACTCTCTCTTCGCCGAACTAGTGCACCTATATACCTGACAACTACAATGGGTGTGTTGGGGACATAATAGACTTCTTGTATCTTAATTGCAGGGTTGCTTGAGAGGGATATCTTTGACCTCTACCTCCCTGAGTTCGATAAACCTTGGGTGATCCACTTAAGGGAAACTTGATGCTGTTCTACAAACCTCTGTACTTGGAGGCCCAACACTTTCTACAAGAATAGAAGTGTGCGTAGACATCAAGATCTTTTCTGGCGTCGTTGCCGGGTAGGTAAGGCAAAAGGTACTCACATCCTCGGGTGTGAGTGCTCGGAGTTATTTCCTTTAGATTCTGCAATTTTATCTTTTTGTTTCTTTTTTTCACTAGTTAGGCTTATTTTTACTTATTCCTTGTTTTTATATTTACTAGTTAGACTTAATGGAAAACAACAAAAATATGAGAGAGCTTTATACTATTTATCTTGAGTTAGGACATGAAGTGTTTGAAGAGAAAATTTTAAAACCTATAGAGCTCTATTTGCATGCTAATAGCAATGTTATTAGTATGAATTATTTGAGCACCATTATTGCAAATGCCATGGAAAAGTCTAAGCTTGGGGAAGCTAGTATATATGAAAATGATCTTTTTAGTTCCCCAAGCACGCAGGAGAAAATTTGCTTTGATGATGAGCCTATGCCTGTTACATATAGTAGTGATTATGATTGGGAAAAGCACACTACTTTTGATATGGAAAATGATGATATAGAAAGCTCTAAACTTGTGGATGATGTGTTTGAAAATCCTTTTGCTACTGATGATTATATATTTGATGCATCTCCTCCTAGTAAAAATGATGATATGTTTACAAATGAACACATTTTGGAGGATAACTATTCTATTGCTTATGGTGATATTATTCTTCCTATATATGATGATTACAATGATGAATATGATATTTTCAGTCCACCTACTATTGAGGAGAAAATTTATTTTAATGATACTATGCCTCCTATATTTGATGATTATGGTGATGAGAATAATAATCATAGCTATTTTGTTGAATTTGCTCCCACTACTATTAACAAGAATGACTATGCTTATGTGGAGAGTATTAATTCTTTTATGCATGTGGCTCGTGATAAGAATGTTTTATGTGATAGCTATATTGTTAATTTTATTCATGATTCTACTGAAAGTTATTATGAGAGAGGGAAACATGGTTTTATGCATCACAACAATATTAAGTTTCCCCTCTTTATGTTGAAATTTTTGAAGTTGAACTTATTTTGTCTTCCTATGCTAGTCACTTTGTGCTTCGTTAACTTGTTTTTCTACAAGATTATTTTTTATAGGAAGTGGGTTAGACTTAAATGTGTTTTATATTTTCTTCTTGATGCTCTCTTATTGTGCTTCAACTCTTATTCTTATGTGAGCATCTTTTAAAAATCACTATGCCTAGCTGAAAGACGTTAAAGAAAAGCGCCACCAGGAGACAACCATTTTATTTCTCCGTTTTCAACCCGTTTTCCTTTGTTTTCTTTGCACCTGGGTGTTATCTATTTCCTTAACAACCCCACTATATCTTTTCTTTTGTGTTTTTGTTGAGCCAAGTAAAGCCTCTAGTGTAAAGTTGAGGCTATATTTCGGATTTCTGCGCAGGAAACAGATTTCGGCTGTCCACTGTTTATTTCGTATAAAATAACAGAAAATTCAAAATGACCTGAGTTTTTTGTGCATAATCCTGGACTGCATACGCAACTTTTCTTAGTTTACCACTTTTTGATTTTCGAAAAATAAGATTTTCGAAAAAATCATCTTTACCTGTTGTCCCGTTTTGATAAATTTCTGTCATTAATTGCATTTGCATTTTAATCGCTTTCTTTTGGTGTTCTTTTGAGGAAAAGAGTTTTAAAAGAAGTTGTGACAGTAGCTAATGTGTTTTTGAGTGTTAGTCATGTGTTGAAACTGAACCATGTGAATTTATTATTTCGATTGCACTAACGTTGCTAATGAAGATTGTGAGAAGTTTGGTGTAAAGGAAGTTTTCAAGGGTCAAGAGAAGAGGATGATATGATGTAATCAAGAAGAGTGAAGATCCTAAGATTGAGGATGCCCCGGAGGTACATCCCAGAAAATTCCAAGAATAATCAAGCGTCTAAGCTTGGGGATGCCCAAGGCATCCCCTTCCTCATCGACAAATTATCAGGTCACTTCTAGTGAAACTATATTTTTATTCAGTCACATCGTATGTGCTTTACTTGGAGCGTCTTTTATTTTCATTTTCAGTTTGTTCGATTTTCTTTGCTGTAATAAATGGTTGGATCTTATCATACTTGTGTCGGAGAGAGACACGCTCCGTTTTCATTGCTTAGAACACTCTAGTTTTCATTCTTATTGTTCTGTGAGTGTTCACTTTTTGCTAGTACTGCGTTTAGCCTTTGTTTTCGTACATCTCTTATTCAGAGTTGTTAGTTTTTGTAGTTTTATGTGAGTACTCTCATGTTTTCTTGTTGTATCATGTAGAGTATTTTTGTTAAAACATATCTTCTATGGTGCTTGGTTGGAAAAGAAATTGCTACTTGAAGTAGAATTTATAACAGTGCAAGTAGAATCTTGTATAGACTATGACTAGAACTTTTTCATCCCATGCTAAATGTTATTTTAGTTCTAAAGACTTGTGATGTTGAGTAGCATGAATAGCCTCAAATAGCTGAGAGTGTTTAACATGTCATTGAAAGATTCATGAGTTGTTCTTGTCATAACGAAGCATAAATTTATGGTATTCTCTTTCGAATGTTTTATTTGGTTGACTTGGCGCATGCTCACACCATGTTTATGACTATGAACCAGTCACGAATAGCCTCCATGACCACTTAGTGTTTGAACTATGATACCGCTTATGCTTTAATTAATGATGTTTATGTCGCTATGCATGATTATGGCTCTTATGCTCTCTTGATTTGTCACTCCCAGTCTTTTGCTAGCCTCCACATGTACTGAGTATAAGCTCTACTCGTGCATCCAAATCCCTTAAACCAAAGTTTTTCCCATTTTGTCCACCATACCTACCTACATGTGGTATTTAACTCCCACTCCAAAGTAAATTGCTCATGACCTTTAAAACTTTCAAAACTACTCCTGCTTTATGTTCCTGTTTTTGCTCATGAGGATGTAAATAGAGAATCTTTATCTCACTCATTGATTGGATTTCACACCATAGACTAGTGGCTTCATCCGCTTATCCAAGTGATAGAAGAGCTGGCAGCGGGGTGCCCAGCCCCAAATTAATGCAAACAAATTCTCTTCACTGTTTTTGCCCCTGATTTATCAGTCAAAGCATAATTGTGTAAACAAAAGAGAAATAGGGATGACCTACTATCCAGATGGGTCCTTCACATGGGAGCCGCTCATGTGAATCTAGTTGGCTTGTGACGTACTGTATTTTCTGTTTACCATTCGTTGACATTAGCATAGATCTCACAAAATATAGACACTCCTCCACAGTATGTGATTGTTGGCAAGCACCCGAGGATTCGGTTAGCCATGGTTTGTGAAAGATGGATGGGAGGAGTGTCAAACTTTTAATACCTCAGTTTAATAAAATAAAAAGCTCTAGCACATGAGTGATCCCCGCTTCCCTCCGCGTAGGGCCTTTCTTTTACTTTTATGTTGAGTCTCCATCTTGTAACTCTATGCACAGTTGAGAGAGCATTTTTGCCATTCTTAGTTCTATGTGCATTGTCCTATAAACATCAATAATTACTTCATGATGTGATATTATTTGTTCTTAAATTATTTGCTCTAGTCTTCCTCATGAACTTTGAAGGTGTCCTGGCATTTATGTTTTGCCCCACTCTTAAGGACTAGCAAAATATCACTTTGCCATGCTTTCTCTATACGTGAAACAAACGTTTATCTTTCTTTGCATTGTTATTCGTGATCCTTTATTTGATATACTCTTCATGATGAAAAGTGATTGATATGCTTTATTATTAAAGTTCTATTTATCATGTTTGTGTTAAAAGTTCTATGATCTCAGCTTGCATATGCCTTTACATTTTTATGATCAAGATTATGTTAGTAGCATGTCACCTCAGAAATTATTGTTTTATCGTTTACCTACTCGAGGATGAGTAGGAACGAAGATTGTGGATGCTTGATACGACATAAACGTATCCTTAATTTCTGATGTTCCATGTTGTTTCCCACATGTTTTCCTTACACTTTATGTCATTTTTATCGATTTCCCAGGACTAACCTATTAACAAGATGCCACAGAGCCAGTTCCTGTTTTCTGCTGTTTTTAGTTTCAGAAAAGTTGTTCTGAAAATATTCTCGGAATTGGACGATTCGAAAGCCAGAAGTCTTAGAAGTCCCGAAGAGCCCCGGAGGGGGGCACAGGGTGGCCACACCATAGGGTGGCGCCACCACCCCCTGGTCGCGCCCTGGCATCGCCCTTTCGCCTATATATACTCACAGATGAATAAACCCTAGAAGAATCGACTTTTCCACAAAATACATCCGTAGCTCCGCAGTCGCTGCCGACAAGTTTCGGGGGATAGATCTTTGTTCTAGCACCCTGCCGGGACGAGGAAGTGCCCCCGGAACCATCTCCATCGACTCCGCCGCCATCTCCATCGCCGTTGTTGTCTCCTATGATGAGGAGCGAGTAGTTCTCCCCCGAGGCTGAGGGCTCTACCGCTAGCTATGTGGTTCATCTCTCTCTCTCTCTCATGGTGTGATTTATATGTGATCATGAGCTTTGTAATCTATTTGAATTCGTAGATGTTACTCTTCATATTTTGCTACTCAAGTGCTTTATTAATATAAACTTTGGAGTCAGTTTGATCACGGTGTGAAGATGACAGTGTGCAGATCGTCTGTGTCTCCTCTATGAATTGTGGTGTTTGTCTAGTACCTTCGGGGGCGCTCGTAGTGATAGCGTGGGGTTAACTAGACATGAGAATGCTTACTTTAAGGAATGCTTTTTGCAGCCCTAAACAATGATTAGTGTTCTTTATTTGTTATGAGATCTCCGTAAACGCTTTGATCGCGATGTAAAGGTGACAGTGTGTGCACCGTGTGGTTTAGCATTATATTTATATTTTATGTTGGATAACCCTATGAAATTGTGGTGTTTGTGTGGAACCATCTCGGTCCCATGGTGATAGCATGGGGGTTACTTGGTTGGGAAAGTGCTTACTCTGAGGACTGTTGTTAAACCCTACGCATGGATTGATGTCGTTATTCGACCGGAGAGTGGTTAAGAGTAGCATAGTGAGAGAAGATATCTAGTTATTCATTTATGTGATCATTTTTGAGAGTGTCCTCTAGTGAAAGTAGGAGCCCTAGGACTTATTTCCAAGCATTGAAACACCATTTTCCGCCTGTTCTGCTACATGTTTGCTTGCTGCCATTTTTATTTCAGTTTGCTATTATCACTTATTATCATCCATATTACTTGCATTTTACTCTCTCTTTGCCGAACTAGTGTACCTATATACCTCACAAGTATATTGGGCGTGTTGGGGACACAAGAGACTTCTTGTATCTTAATTGCAGGGTTGCTTGAGAGGGATATCTTTGACCTCTACCTCCCTGAGTTCGATAAGCCTTGGGTTATCCACTTAAGGGAAACTTGATGTTGTTCTACAAATGTCTATACTTGGAGGCCCAACACTGTCTACAAGAATAGAAGCGTGCGTAGACATCACCTGTCGTATAAATATTTGTTCGCATTGTTCTATTCGTAGAAGGGTATGACATTGTGGTAGCCTCCTTTGATTGTTTCATTTGAATCGACTTGGCACATGCTCATGCATGCTAAGACTGAAAACAAAAAGTCAATAAGCCTCGATGATTTATCTTCCCTCAGATTTCTAGTATCAATTTTATGCCTCAGTTAGTTTTGTTTTGTCGCAAGCATGATTATGATAGTTGTTGCTCTCTTGATTGTCGCTCCCTGTCTAATTCTAGCCTTCACCTGTACTGAGTATGAGCTCTACTCATGCATCCAACTCCCAAAAACCAAAGTTTGCCAAATGTGTCCACCATACCTACTTATATGTGGTATTTAACCGCCACTCCAAGTAAATTTCTCATGTGCTACCTTTAAAACTTTCTAAAAATTATTCATATTTTGTGCCCCTGTTTTAGCTCATGAGAACGTAAATAGAGAATATGTATCTCACTTGTTGATTGGATTTTACACCCTGGACTAGTGGATTCATCCGCTTATCCAATTGATAGAAGAGCTGGCAGTGGGATACCCAGCCCCAAATTAATACACACAAAATCTCTTCACTATTTTCCCCCTGATTTATCAGTCACATCATAATTGTGTAAACAAAAGAGAAAGAGGCATGACCTTATACACCAGTTGCGTCCTTCAAATGGGAGCCGCTCTTGTGAAATCTAGTTGGCTTGTGACGTACTGTATTTTCTATTTACCATTCGTTGACATAAGAATACACCTCTCTTAAAAATGTTTTCAATACCTCTGTTTAATAAAATAAAAGCTCTAGCACATGAGTGATCCATGCTTCCCTCTACGAAGGGCCTTTCTTTTACTTTTATGTTGAATCTTCACGATCTGACTTTATGCACCTTCTTGAGAGCAATGGTTGTTATTCTTAGTGTAATGTGCTTGTCCCAGATAACGATTAATTGTGGTATAACTTTGATACTTGTATCTTTGATATCTTTACTTCTAGTCTTCCCTTGAACTTCAGAGGTGTCCTGGTATTTATGTTTTGCCCCACACATAAGGGAAAGCGAGATACCACTTTATCAGATACTATTATGAATATTACAATCTTGAAAATAGTTATGCTTCATGTTGTTTATTATTAATATGGTTTGCAAGTTATTAAGTGATAGTATCTTGCATGTATCTTATCATGAGCATAATTAAGTATTTGATCATATAGTGAGTATATTTACATCATATGAAGCAAATGTGTTCGTAAAAGTTCCTTTATCGCACTCAGTTGTTAACTGAATTGCTTGAGGAAAAGCAATAAGCTAAGCTTGGGGGAGTTGATACGCCAAAAACGTATCTACTTTTCTAAACACTTTGCTGATGTTTTCCCTCTAAACTTGTGTGTTTTGAATGCAACTAACACGAACTAACGCTGTTTTCAGCAGAATTACCTTGGTGTCTCGTTTTTGTGCAGAAAAATTAATTTTCGGGAAATTGCACAGAAAAGACCCCATTGGTCTTAAAACACCGAAGACGCCGGGAGCCAGAAGGCGGCCAGGAGAGGGCCACAGGGGGGCCACACCACCCCCTGGTGCCCCCCCTAGGCCGTGCCACCTGGTTGTGTGGGCCACTCCCACACCCCCTCGGACTCCCCTTTCGACTATATATTGTCTTCAACCCTAAAACGTGAGGGGGATCGATCGTTTTCCAGAAAGAAGTCCGTAGCTCCGCCGCCATCGCGAATCCTTTTTGGGGTTCAAAAACTCCTTCTGGCACCCTTCCGGGATGGGGAATTGGAGGAGATCATCGCCATCGTGATCACCAACGCCTCTCCATCGACCATCCATGTTTCCCCATCCATGTGTGAGTAATTCCCCCTGTGTAGGCTGAAGGGGATGGTAGGGATTGGATGAGATTGTTCATGTAATAATGCCGTGATTGTTAGGGCATAGTGCCTAGTATCTTCTATTAGTGCTATTGACATTGTTGCAACTTGTTATGCTTAATGCTTGTCACTTTGGGCCTGAGTGCCATGATCTTAGATCTGAACATGTTATTGAATCACGATGATAATTATTGTTTCTTGATCATACCTGCAAATTGTTTACACATATCGTTCTCCGGAACCCGAGGCCCCGAAGTGACAGAAATTGGGACAATCGGAGGGGGTGGCTGTGATGTGAGGATCACATGTGTTCACGGAGTGTTAATGCTTTGCTCCGGTGTTCTATTAAAAGGAACACCTTAATTACCAGTAGTTCCCTTGAGGCCCCGCTGAAAACGGGCTGGTAGGACAAAAGATGTTGTGCAAGTTCTCATTGCGAGCACGTACGACTATTTACGGAATACATGCCTATGGTTACTTAGTGCTTGGATGCTTTATCTTATTTATTTTCAATGCCCATGTCTTGATTATTATATGAACTATCTTATTCATGCAACACCCGTTCATCTATCCCTATGCCTACTGTATTTAATCTCGTTGTTTACTTCAAACACTACTGCTGTTGTTTTCATTTCACTGCTGCTATTATTTCACTACTGCTGCTACTATAAAACTGTTACTACTGATAAACCACTGCGAAAAAGTCCACTTTCAGGTGCAGGTGAATTGACAACTCACTTGTTAAGCCTCACAAATACTCTTTCCCTCCTCTTGTGTCGAATCAATAAATTTGGGTTTTACTTTCCTCAAGACTGTTACGATCCCCTTATACGCGTGGGTCATCAGTTGCGCACTAGAAGAATACATCATGTGTAGATGATATTCTTCGCGCTTGTTTAGATGGCTCATTCATGTGGCCTAGCGATCTGTGAATTGTAATGGCATTTGTGCCTTTGTCGTATTGGTCACTATTGCAACTATTTATCTTAGTGAAAAATCCTTGTGCATCACTCTGATGCAGAAGCTGGGGTTAACCGTTTCGGGGGGGGGGGGAAATCGAGAGGCTAAATTTAATTTGACGTGGAATGGTTATGTATTTGGCTAATTAAAGGTGGTTAAATACAGTACTTGATTGGTGAAGTGATTAGAGACTACTAAGGTAACTTGTTTTTTACTTTCCCTCACCCCCGCCGCTTTGAAAGTCTCGCGTGGAGGCGTTGACCCGGGCTGGAACCGAGCCTATCTCGCCGGCGTTGCCGGAGGGAGATGGCGAGGGGAGAGCGCCGACGGTAGTTGTAGGCTTAGGGTAGTTTTTTTTCTTTGTTTGTGGCCCTTTGTGGCAGTGAGGAGTAGTTCCTTGGCCGTCGGCGGCCATGGCCAAGGTCCCCTCAAGCTCGTTCTCCTGGCGGCGGTGTTGGAGTGGCGTCCAGCGGTGTGCGCGGCGGAAGGGGCGAAGGGCATCTCCATCAATAAGGCTCGTCAAGGCAGCTACACCGGTGTTGCTGCGAGGTCTTCACCGGAGTGGTTGAGTTCCATTTCTCCCTTTGCTTCATGGAGGAGGAAGGGGAAGATGCAAATCGACCGCTGCCCAATAAATCTCGCCCCTCGGGTCTGTGCGCATCGGCATCCTCTATGCTTGCCTATCCTGGTCCGTGGCAGGAACTCGGGAGATGGTGAGTCGATTTCGTTTATCCGATGTGTCTGGATCTTCTCCACTTCTGAGCAGCAGAAGCTCGCTCTTGCCATCTGCTCCGAGGTCGCCGCGGTGGTGATCACGAATGGAGGTGATGACTGGGCTGCAGCTGGTAGGGAGTGGGTGCGGAGCTTTGGAACCAATCCCTCGAGCATCTCATCAGTGAACGAGTATGTTCATCTGACATCCATGGCCATGAAGAGGCCAGTTATGCCGACGAGAAATTCCGGCAAGAATTCAACCTCCAATAGGAGGCCCTCGAGCTGTGCTACTGATGTTATCGCCAGGGTAGGGACAAGTGGTGCTGTCCCCGTCGCTGCTCATGGCTGCAGGAGCATGGTTCTCGTTGCTCAGCGCTGGAGAAGAAGGTGGACTCGATTGCGTTTCAGATTTCTTTTCAGGGTCCTCCTTACAAAAGCTAGAGGCCTATGTGTAATTGCTTTTTCTTATGGGGCTCCTTGTAATAACTGGTTAATCCAGCAGTCATAATCAGAAGGTTCTGGTCCCTTCGGGGACGTTCCATTGTAAAAAAAAAGCACTTGATTGGTGTCGGATACAACCTTTTGGTCTAGACTAGGTCTTGATGTCGAGTTGTTGCAGAGTCTATGTGTACTTATATCATTTAAAGATATAATATATTATCCTTTAACCCCAAAAAAATACTTGCCTAGAAGTTGAACGAAGGTAGTACCTACGGGAGTAGTAACAATGAAGCAAAACCAAACGGAATATCGACCTACCAGCTGGCCCATGCTAGGGACCTAGGGTAGCCACTACTGTAAAGTACTCGAGTAGTACGTCGATCTCCTGTGTAGCTGTCCAGGTCCAGTACAGATTTATTTATCGGAACTGATTTGCGTACGATGTTTGGTGTCCGATATTGGTACGACTCGACGTGGCCAAAGCTAATGACGTTAAATCTGAATCTGGTCGGACAACCAAGGCCATCGATGCCTGTGTGCTGCGTGCGTGACCCAGCGTCGTACAAAAATCGGACGTAAAACGTCGTACGTATAGCATCACTCTTTATTTATTTATGTGGGAAAATTAACAACCCTTATCGAGGGTGGCTTAATCTGTCGTGAAATTTTATAAATAACCTTTGGAACAGCAATTTTATGTTCTAACCCCACGAATTAAAAATTTCGGAAAATAACCCTTTTTTCTTAACGCTCGCCCTAAAAGCGTTATGGTCTAGTATAACATAACGCCAGGTCAAAGGCGTTATAGATTCCGTCAGGTCAACGTACCGGGATCCACACCTTTTGCAAGCTTAACGTGTCCAAAGCGTTATTCTTTTTTTATAATTTTACTAATTTTCATCAGTCAACTCTCAAAAAATATTCCTCTGATGCTGGATTAGATTTTACTTCATGTGAGTCATATAGAAAATAGTGTGTAACCATAGAACAAAATAAATTATGACGTATATTTTTGTCACCAGTATTTCAAATAAAATCACATAATTAAAAGTACCACTATCAAAAGTGCATGAAAAAAATATAACATACCAAAATAAAGAAATTAGGAGTCTTAACCGTTTCTAAATTAACGTTGATACATTTGTATATCCAGTGATTTGACTTGGATCTTTTATATTTTAATAAAAACATACAAAGGTAAATATAGTCAGAAAGAATGTTAGCACAACCGAATCGCCCGGTTTGAGTGCGAGACGGCCAAAATAAAAAGAAATAAAATAAAATGAAAGTAGAAATACATATACATACATAATACAAAAGTATCCCTCCGTCTAAAAATACAAGACCTGTTATTTGTTTTGATATTAAATATAAGATATTATATTTTTTTTGTATGGACTTTTGATAACGGCTCTAACAAAACTATTATAGTGAAAATTTATGTTTAAGTAAAATTATTTTTCTACCTACATATGCACACTTTTAAAATGTCATACTTGTGTTTTATATTTAAGTAAAAGTATATTTTTACTAAATATATATACGTTTGAAATACTGGTGACAAAACTGTTTGTCATAATTTATTTTGCTCTATGGTTACATGCTTTTAAAAATGGTCGGACTACTTTCTATATATGACTCACGTGAAGTAAAAACTAATCCGGCGCCGGAGGAATGTTTTTTGAGAGTTTACTAATGAAGATTAGTAGTACTACTAGTTTATCCAAGAAATGTTAGTTAGATTGGTTAAAATTATTAAAAAAAGATTAACGCCTTGGTTCAAAGCGTTAAGGTGTCGAGGTGTGGGTCCCGGTATGTTGACATAACAGAATCTATAACGCATTTGACCCGGCGTTATGCAAAAGGGCAAAAGGGTTATTTTCTGAAATTTTTGATTTGCGGGGTTAGAGTGTGAAATTGATGCGCCAAAAGGTTATTTATGTAAAATTTCACTAATCTGTCAATATATAAACGTGTAAGAGCATCTCCACCGGCACCCCAAACGGCTCCACAAAGGCCCAATGGAGTCCGGACCAAAAAAACTCATCGCAGCGGCACCCCAATGGTGTCCACCCGCCATATTTGTGTCCAGACCACCCAGCCAACCCGCCAAACTTGGTGGCCCGCCTGAGGGCGTCGGACATCGTCCGGTCACCCCACCCGACAAGCGGCCCCGGCCCGTCACACAAATAAAACCTAGCAACTTTTGTTCATAGAGGCATATATATGCCTTTTTATACATATATATAGAACGAAATTTAAAAACACGACATGACGCCCGCGAAGAACTAATCCTCGTCCTCGTCGTCCGATGGTGGCGGCGGCAGAGTGTGTAACTCCTGATCCAACGTCGGCGGTAGGGGTGTTCTAGGAAGCGGCACCGCTGGAGCCACAGGAACTGCCAGTGGCGGTGCGAAGAACCGCGGGTCTGCACCGCGTCAGACGTCTTCCCATGACGGCCAAGGTTCCCAACGGGGTTCAGCCGCATCGGGCACCGACAACGGTTCCTAGTCCGCCTCCGCCATGCCCTCGTCCTCCTCCAGTGGCTCCTCCTCCTCCACCGGTTCCTCCGGTGGAGGCAGCGGCTCCTCCTCCTCCACCGGTTCCTCCGGTGGAGGCAGCGGCTCCTCCGGCAGGACGTTCTGTGGAAGCGACATTGTTGTGGGCGTGCAAACCGGCGTGGAGGATCGTGGGCGTGCAACCATCTTAAATGGGGTATTGGAGCCGTATCCCGGGGTGACGCGACGCGACGAGACGCGAGGCGGCTGCAGGAAGGCGACGTGACGCGACGAGACGCGAGGCGGCTGCAGGCAGGCGATACGACACGTCGGGACGCGACGAGACGCGAGGCGGCTGCAGGAAGGCGACGTGACGCGACGAGACGCGAGGCGGCTGCAGGCAGGCGATACGACACGACGGGACGCGACGCGGCTGCAGGCATGCGAGGCGGCTCGAGGAGCGTCTTCCCAATGTGCACGTCCCCACCACGGCCGCCACTTCCCCCACTACGCGCACGTCCCCACGACCGAGGAGCCTGCACACGGAAGCTATAAAATCTCTGCCCCTTCCCTCATCTCTGTGGCGATCATCCACCACTTCTCCGGCGATGGCGAGAGCTCCAAGAGCCGGACGCGTGGCCCGTGGAGGGCGAGGAGGCCACGGAGGCCGTGGGGGGCAAGTGGTAGCGCCGCCCGTGGAGGTCCATTAGAAGTCCGGCAGCGGCGGCGACGACGCCGGTGGAGATGCCCTCCCGAGTTCTTCATCATGCTCCGAC
Source organism: Alopecurus myosuroides (assembly GCA_028641055.1). Taxonomy (NCBI): domain Eukaryota; kingdom Viridiplantae; phylum Streptophyta; class Magnoliopsida; order Poales; family Poaceae; genus Alopecurus; species Alopecurus myosuroides. Next base: position 29,397,662 of record CM054060.1, read on the forward strand.
AGCTATTGGGCAACTATAGGATCGGCGTTCTCCTCGAAGGCAGGGAGCCGGACTCCTTTACCCAGCAGCTGGAAGGGTGCCCCCATCGTTGCGTGGCCGTCGTGTTCGAGCACCACAACCACCTGTTCCTCGGCAACGGCTGAGCTGCATTCACCCGCATGCACAAGCTGCAGCAGGGTTGGATGCTCACCTTCCGCTACGCCAGGACAGGCAAGTTGCGCATCAAGATGTACGATGCCACTTGGGTCCGCCACTGCTGCTTCACGGACGGCGAGGAGGAGGTCCACTCCGAGGACGAGGAGGAGAGCGAGAAGGAGGACCACTCCGACGGCGACGAGTAGGGGCGCTACGTCGCCAGACTTTGTTTTTTTTAAACATTGTTCTACATGAATGTGTTTTGACACCATGACGTTCGTCCGGCATGCACACAATGTGTTCGATTTAACGATTGCGAATGACGGGTCATGTTTGGAGGGTGCCGCTGCAGAGCCCGCCCATCAAAATCGCGGACACAGTCCAACGTTCCCTAAAGGGGGCCAAGTGGGGGTGCCGGACGCAAATTTGATGGGTGCCCGTGGAGATGCTCTAAGACCAATCCCTTCAGACGAACACGTCGGGAGCGCGAGAGCCCCTGTTTTCCATGCCTGTTGCTTTCTAGAATTAATCACCATTTGACTTGTTGGAAACCATGGGTCGTCCGACATGGACATGTCGACCGTGGTGAGCTAGGCGACAATATATAACTTTCTTGCTGTGGAAGCGTCAACATCGGCGACGGCAAGAGGATCGATCCGTTCATATAGGTGTGCCGACGTCGGTTCATGGCCTGTGTAGGTGTCCCGCGTCCATCGGTGATGCGTTGAGATCATCAATGTATGGCTGGTGGCGTGGAGGCCGGTGAACTAGAGCAGATCGCACGAACTGGAACGATGCAGAGAACAGAGATAGGCAGCTTCGCCGTCATGTAGACAGGTTTCGGCCGCCAACCAGTTAAGTAACGCCTTATGAAACCTCAGTTCCAAGGATCAATTATGTTTATTTTCAAAAAAAAAGGATCAATTATGTTGTGGAGAGCGTACCACTTAACAGCAACTTCTATGCTAGCTAGCCATACCTGTTAGCTGGCCACACAAATACTCGATTTTTCCTGGAGAAACACGCTTCAATTCAGTCTGAATGAGGTACGGGTTAGCTACAACTGTACTTTAAGTGCTCGTGTTGGTGCGTTGAATTCCTGTAGCTGTCCATGTTGCATTTGTCCGCTGGAATTAAGTGGGCTTTAGGTACCACTTTCTGATTAGGTGCTGAACAGATACCATAGTCCTAATCCCGTTCTGTTAGTATTACTAATACTAGCTCAATTGTCGATGCCTCCTGCATTTCAAGAGGGGAAATGTAACTACCCTGGATTGATCTAAATATAAGCCCCAAATATCAAGCATTTCGAATACAGTGTTTTTTCAATCTTAGAGCTCCTAGAATCAACTTTTAACATCCGAGGGCAATTGGTCTAGTGGTATGATTCTCGCTTAGGGTGCGAGAGGTCCCGAGTTCAATTCTCGGATTGCCCCAAAAACATATTTTTGGTGCTCTCGCTTGGCCACCCGTAATGATGCAGTCACTAAAAAAGAAATATCTTGCTGCCAAGGCTAAGCTGCACGTTGTATATGTTTTGTGTAGAATTTATAAGTAAATTCAACGTCCATGTATTTTCTTTCCAGAAAAACTGAGAAGATATATAGTGCTCTCATCCTTCAGGGTGCTCCACGTGCTGCCGCCAAAAAAATTATTTTTAAATTTTTCAAAAAAACTCTACAAAAACGTATGTTTATACAACCTCCAAAAATTTCAGCTTCAACTTCGGCAAGAAAATTGAGAAACAAATTAAAAAGACAAATCTAGCATGAATTTTTGTTCTTTAACATGGAGATGACACGGAAAAAAAGAAAAAAGAGTTGGTATGGAGTATTCTCTTCGTAGCTCGTTAACAAGGTAGGATTACTAAAATGCAGTAAACTAAAACAGAGTACATCAAGGTAATGAAGGAAGACCTAAAAACCTTACAAAGCACGCTTAATAATGTTTTTTTTTTGTAAATATACCCCTATAACATTTATAACAAAGTGCGAGAATCCACGGCTCGGCTCTTCTTCGAGAATGCCGATTCTCCCACTAGAATTTGTCTACCTATCCTTTTTTGGTGTGGCTTCTTTGATGTTTCCCGATGTTTTGGAACAATGAACTAAATGTTAAAATTTGGTGGTCCAAACTAATTTTGGAAAAGGTCGGGCTCGTAAGCCTTTGGCCACCTTGTGCGTGCTTGTTTCCTGTGAGATTTTAAAAAAGCGGAACCGTAGGATTAAAGAGAAGGCCCAAATGTTGAGAATGATCAGCACTAATTTTTTTATCAATGTAATGTCGAGAGAATAGCCCTTTGTGAAATTTACAGCGCGTCTCCTAGACATAATCTCTAAAAACCTCCAAAATCTTGTAATGAAAATTTAAGTCTTTTGCCTCGTGAAAAAACTCGACAAAACACACACCGTAAAAGCTTTTTTTAAAGGATGTAGAAACCCCAACCTCTCGATCGTAAAATCCTACAGTCAAGGCACATTTCTTCACCCACCAACCAAGGTACCCTCTTACTCCGGCATGTAGCCTTCTCCTTGATGACTACAGCTAGCTATCGTTGATTTTCGTTATGGGAAGTTATTCGATTCCGCTACTTCAAAGTCTCCCACATGTTCAAATTGATCAAGAAGAACACTGATTTCCTCTGCTTTGTCATCCGCATCGGTCGCTGCCACACCATGTGATATCCACCACTCCTTCATCTTGTGGCCGACGAAGAGGAATAAATAAAAATACATGTGGAATCAAGCAGATTTAAGGTGTTACAAATTGCACCACATTTAGTAACAAGGATGAATATAACAAAGTATAGGTTTAGGGTGGGAACTCACTTGTCAGCTAGTTGTTCCACCTATTGTATATAATACACTAGTAGTCTCTCTAGTCCATATTAATTGTCGTCTCGGATGTACCTGTTTTAGTGTTGGATACATCCGATCCAACAACAATAATATAGGAGAGTAATGTTTAATATCCATGTTGTCTTTCCATGTACACTTTGTTTTTCGAAATGGGGAACGAAGCCCGGACTCTGCATCAAAACGATGCGCACTGAAAGAGACAAATTAAACAAGGCAAATCCTTCAAGATGGAAATTCACATGTGCGCCAATGATTACGAGTCCAAACTAAGGTCAAGCATGGATTTTTATCCCCAAACACCAGTTTTGAGCCACCAATGTCAATAAAGGCACGACGCGAACGCGTATCAATGTTACCAAAAAAAAATCCACCAAAGTGTGCACACTCGATGTAGACGCTCCCACCATCACCACTTGTCTGACGACCAATGACAGATTGTTTATCAAATGTCGTTGGAGGAGAAGACGTCCCATACCGCTACGTCTCCCGCCAGTGTCACACTGCCTTTGATCGAGCATCAAGATGCATGATTCAACACTGCGTAGAATACGTCATGCGTAGAACCTGCCAGGATCAGACATAACTGGACGTCTTTGTATGAGACGCCACACCGCCAACGCTGGTTGCGCATGCTTCTCCAAAGCAGCCGTGCATAGCACCTGGTGCGTTGAATTGAGACTGATCTCGAATGGAGGGGGTGTCCCATACCACCCAGGCCTGCAAGCTTCACGGTCACATAAGAGGATGTCCCATATGGCCATCGACTTCAACACACAGAGCTAAAGACCATCCCCAGAATGAAGGTCCAGGCATCACGTCATCCACATGACCATGTAGGTTGACGCCTTCAAAGAAGCCGGTCCACCGCCCCAATGCCTAAATCATGCGGCACCATCAGATTACGTCGCAGTGAGACGATTGAGGCCATAAACGCGTCCGCTTGACAGGATGGGGGCTACTATACATCCCCACATCAAGCCATCGTAGACCCGCTACATAAACCCGACGACCCAATGAAACGAGACAGACATGACCTCAAAACCGTCACAGCTGGTCCCTTCAACCGACACAAACTCAAAAAATGATTCCTAGAAGAGGGACTGTGACTCATGAGCAAAGGCATTGCTCTATCCCAAGGGATATGTGATTTCTCCAGGAGTTGCATCACACCGGCCGGGATGCGAGAGCATTGAATGTGGTGTGCGATCGCTGTCGTTTTCCGCCGTACATCCCAGTCCAAACCGAAGGCCTCCGATAATCGCCTCTAACATGCACCGCCACTCGTCGTGAGAGACGTGCATAACCACTCCGGCCGTGCCATGGCCATGAGGCACTAGAAACCCCTGCCGCCCCCTCACCGGCGCCAAGCGGGATTTTCCTACTGCCGCCTCTAGGGACTATGGGGGGAGGAGAGGGGATAAGAGCGTGGCGGCGGGAGCGCTAGCATTTGGCTCCCCTAGCCGTCTAGAGGAGGCGTCACGAGGGAGTCTCATACATGGAAGTGGAATGTTATCATGGTCTTTACAAGGAGCAGTAAAAGAGCAAAACAACAAGTGGAAATTATAGTCGTAGATAGCCCGTTGCAGGGCTAGCTCCACCGCTTTGAGAGTCGACTCCGCTGCTCCGCCACTTTCGCCGGCTCGTCTCTCGCTCCCCGCCGGTGGCGCTGCCGCCTGGTGCGGAAGAGATGACGCAGCTTGGCCTGTGAATAGTAGAGATAGGTTGTTTATAGCCTTAGTGCTAGTCGTGTTCGTTATGGCGTGGAGGATTCGACGGTGGTCGCGACCGAGCCACACCGCTGCGATGACGTTCACCCTTCTCCTCGTGCTCCCATGGTTGGAACTAGTGGAGGAAGGGATGGATGGCGCCACCTCCCCTCTCCCTCATAAGCTCGAAGGTCAACTCCCTCTCCTTGGAGTTGAAGGTGCTAGTTCTTCGAAGGTGGACGAAGAAGAGGGGATTTCTTCACCTGTTAGCCACGGAGGTCGTGGAGATAGCTAATGCCCCCTTCTGCTCTTGCTCATCTCTGCATGACATGGTTTCGATTACAAGCTGCAACTCCGAGCGCATCACACGGAGGCCATGGTCTCCTCTGTGTTCTTCGGCCGAGATGGAGGCCCTCTCATCTCCTCCTGCGTGGAGGTCTTCCGAGCGGTGTCCCGGAGCTCGATGTTGAGGAGGAGACAAGTGGTTCGTCCCCGCCTTCTTCTTGGCGCTGGTTTTGGAGAGCATCCGAGCGCCCAGCTCTCGTACCTCGGCATCCGCGCCTGGAGGTCGCCGGCGACTGGTAGCGGAGGGGAAAAATGACCTGATTGCTTTGTTTTTTTCGTTCTAGGGTCCTCTTTGAATTTGTGCTGGCCTTATCTTCAAATTTTAGGTTTCTCAGGGTGAGAGTTGTAAAACGGTCAGCACATATTTTGTATCTGCTACCTGGACTTTTATGAATGCAGCATCCGGGTCCTTGAGGCCCATTTCATGTTAAAAAAAACAAGTGGAAATTGCAGGGACAAGTTCAGACACTGCACATCCACAACCTTTACAGATCCAAAACTAGCAACAACAAACTAGCTAGACTAAATTAGGCGAGATGGTCTTGAGATGACCCCAAGAAAACACTTCAATTTTCTTGAAAAAAAGCATATGTCAATTCCATCTGAAAGTTGTACCCTATCGAGCATACACCGTAGTTAAAAGTAGGGCTATCGATCGATTACCTCTAGCTAGTTCTCATGCAAATTAGGCTTCGAGTGGTCGATTGTCATCCCAACTCTTATTGGTGGTATTACTACTACTGGTTCATGCCTTTCATTTCCATAGGGATATTTAACTAGCACAATGATTGCTGGATCTGTCATCCATCTATATACAGCAGAATAAATTGTACACACTCATTCGTGTAAAGCCAAACCTTCCCAACGATCACGCTAGTTCTAGGAGATCACGTTTCTTGTTTCTTGTTGCTTCCTGAATTTAATCACCACCGTTTGCATTATATGCACGTACCATCGTCTGACTTGGGCATGCCGCCGCGATTGCGATGTGCCAAGAGACAATCAATCCGTGAACAGAAGAAACGTCGCCATTGTCATTGACAATGGGAAGAAGATCAATCCATGTACACATATGGCATACGTTGAGGCCATGTGTAGGGCTGTCGTTCTCGATCGAGGCAGGTGAACGAATTATTGGATGAAACTGAAACCATGGGAAGGTAGACAACTCAAGGCAGTAGGCAACATTAATGGCGCATCGCCGTGACACCTAACCATGGACAGGGACGATGTGTGCATCATGTACTACTGATGTGTGACCTTCACTGTGCGTGTTGACTCTCGGCGGCCAAGAGATCAGATCGTTTCACTGTATATTCAGCTACCTAGCTAAGCTAGGGCCCAAAAGGTAACCGCCCACCAGCATGTCTATATTTTTTAGGAACTGAATAGAAAAGAAGTTATGATTATATTCCACGTCACGTATTTTCTTTTGCATCTGACGACCAATGAGTCGACTGCGAACTAAAACAACCAGTCAACCGAAGACACTACAAGCATAAATTGCAGAACAGAAGCTGCACATTACGAAGAAGTTGTGCATTTGAAGTGCAACGACCAGACAAAGTATGAAACAACAAAATATACAAGTAAAAACAATATAGTGGACTGATCAGAATCAAATATACGCCATCGCCGCTGCTTCCGAGATGACTCCTTCCGACTCTGAACTCGCTCTGAGAAGCTTGGTCGACGGTTTTTTGCGAAGCTGGACCGTTTACAAACACGCCCTAAGGTACACCGCTCTTTCGCCGTGTGGTGTCTGGCAAGGTCCCCCTTGCCTTCCCCACTGGCTACTGCTGCCGATCGGTCGGCCGCGCCTGCGCCAAAGTTATTGGTCACTGTCGCCTTCTAATATCTCAACCGGGACTTGCTGGACAACTTCGAGGGCAGGCAGTGAAACAGGAAAAAAGTAGATGATCGGTAACCACGCAGGAAAATGAAGCAATATATACTGCATTTCAAAACAAAAAAAATGAAGCAATACCTAATAGAATCACAGGATCTTCGGAGTAAGAGAAGATCTCAAGGTAAGTATTGGTGCAGGGTCCAGCTAGTGATCAGCAAGGGGCCATAATCCAATCTCAGTCCCATCGACAATCAATCATGTTCAGGAGTAATGCTATGGTAGCCACACCCGTTAGCTGGCATACACACACACACACATGCTCGATCGCCTGGAGAAACACACTTCAATTCAGTATGAATAGCCTACGGGTGGCTACAACTGTACACAAGTACTCATGTTGGTACGTCGATTTCCTGTAGCTGTCCATGTTGCGTTTGTCCGCTCCAAATTTAAGTGAGTTTTAGGAACCGCTTTCCGATTAGGTCCCGGACAGCTAGCTATAGCCCCGATGCCGTTCTATTACTATTGATTATACTACTTCACGGTCGATCCTTCTTACTAGTTAAATTCCTATCTGTATTAGTGGCAATTATAACTATGTTGATGGTGGCCTGATCTATCAGCTTCTATTCTACACACGGCATGCACAATGGACCGCGGTGATATGGCTCTCGGGTGCATTGGGCCCTTTATTTTGAAACATTTCAAAACAAATTCCATATGTTTCAAGAAATTCTAGAAAAACTTTCCTCATACATATATGTGCAATCTACGTATCTGCAAAGATTTGTTTAAAAATACTTACGAGCTTGTCTACGAAAAAAAGACAAAATCACTGCCTCAAAAAAAAATTAAGAAACTAATTTCTGCTCCTCACATCTGTATTTTTTTTATCTAGGTCACATCCAAAAATATACTCCCTCCGTTCGCTTTTAATCTACATTCTGGCTCATGATTTTGTTCAGAAATACTCTACATTCTGGATGGTCCCCGCTTTAAAAATTAAGAGGAGAGAGAGGCCACACACCATGCATGATTAGTGATTGGCCAAATTATATGCAATTTTCATGCATTGCATTAATTGAGATTGGTTTAACCAATAGGGTGATTTCTTTTATGTGAGACCATAATTATGATGCTTGGGAGGTTGTGCAAAGTGGTCCTCATAAATGGTATCCTAATTTGTCTGATTTTTTTCAAGATGTAGAGTAAATCCGAACGGAGGGAGTATGTCGATAAAATTTTGGTACGTGCATACTAGGCAACTATTTGTAATCTTTTTTTTACTGGTTTTCAAAATGACGTTTTCAAATTTTCAAATAAAGGTTCCAAAAGGACTTTTCGATACACAATGGTGCTATTTTAGTTAATACATTATTTCTTAGTAGGGGGTATAATATATTTTCCTTTTTCATGAAATTTCTTGTCTTAGTCACACATCATGCATAATTTTAAAAACACACAAATATTAACCATTAAGAAATTAAAAAACAATAGTAAGACATTTCAGAAATTTCTGAAAATAAGTGGTAACAAAAATATCCAAGTTCTTTACCTACGTGCAAAGTTTTGTGATGAAAGTACATTTGTGGTGCTCTTGTCGAAAATAAATCAATGGCCAACATAGAATTAAATATATATTTTAGAGTACTAATTTTATTTTTTCGCACAGAGCACCACAAGTTTTATTTCCTCACAAAACTTTGCACATGTGTAGAACACTTGATATGTTTATTGAAACTTTTTTAAATTTTGTAAGCTATTTTGTTGTATGTTTTGAATTTTTAATCGGTCGAGAGCATATGACATTGGGAGCCAAAACTCCCTAACAAAGCAAATTATATAATATGGTAATTTTTTTCTTCTCTAAACATAATAGAAAATAAGATAAGTTATCGTATCAACAATTGTATGGACCCTTAGACATTATAGCAAAAACTTTGCAACAATCACGACAACACGTAGAAAGGTTCTTGCTTGCTGATTTAAGATTAATAGAATTACTCTCATGTGTTTTATAGTGAATTAATCTCAATATGGGTACGTGGAAACATATATCAATTTGTTGACTTATTTTTTATAATAAATTGGGATTTATTAATTCAAAAGTTCACATCAAAATGATACAAGCAAGAATTATACCACTCTGTAACAAGATGCACACAACTCATAGAAACAAAAAATCCCAACTGTGCTCATATTCATGCGGGAAAAAAACAGCCTAAAATGTCAGAAGATCAATTCGTAGATTATTCCTACATTTATGCTTGGTAACAACCTACTTAATTGCCCTATCCGCCTGGATACATGCGACCATGAAGTATTTTTGTGCTCCGGTTGCTACAGTTGAGACCACTATGTGAAGCCAATGCGTACACGAGTAATATGTATCAGGAGTGGAATTTATTTTTGTCGGACATACCTTTATTAATGCATAGCCACAAATTCTAGCATAGGTTTGCCACTCGAACGTGGATGTGCTTTTAAAATTTTGGAGGAACTGCCTGGAACCAGTTTTTAGCGAATCTCTATAATCTCACATGGTATATCACAATGTTTCTCCAAGGAGATAAAATTTTACTTTTGTTGGCCCACATAGACATGGATAACGTTGTCGTGCCCGGTGAGCTATACTGGACAAACAGAAACCATGCAAAGCTATATAAATCAAACCCCGAACCATTTATATATAAGGTTCATATATACATAAGTTACTCACGTGTGACTATTTCATTGCGGATGTTGACACTTAGGGCTAGTGGCGGAGCTTTGTTCAGCCTAGCTCTAAACCTACGTGTATATGACTTTCCAAATCAACTCAGTGGTTGATCCCTGAATTTTAAACTACAGATTTGAGGGTGGCAAAAACATAAGTTTGGATGAGACCATAATTTTTTTCCGTAAACCCCGTTAAGAGGCAGCGGTTCATACAATCCCATTGATAAAAAGAGAGTTGGTCTCATTAATGAGGGATACCAGACCTAATGACCTTATAAAGAAGGTTAATAAGGATAAATGTAAGAACCAGGATGTATAAATGTAAGAACCGACAAATAATCTCCTAGAAGTGCACACGTGTTACTCAAATACATGGCCTGTCCCTTGATGACCAAAACAGCCCTTGTCGTAAAAATATATTTTTATGGAAATTTCTTCCAATCTACTTCTTCCTAGTCTCCCCCGGGGTAAAAATAAGAAGGACATTACTCTCACCTTTGCTTTGTCAGACGACCACTACAACAAGTAGCATCCACCATCATTCTTCTAGTTTCCAACAAAGAGGGAAACAAAATGTAGGTAGAATTAAGTTCATTTAAGGTGTTACCAAACTACGTCACATTTATTAACGGCTAAAAACTTAATAAAGTGCACTCTGTTGTTGGGATCTCAAATTTAAAATTAAGTCAAACATATATGCATAGTAATTGTCTTTTAATATGTTCATATAAACCCTTGCATCGTCTTATTATTTTTCTTCAATACATCACGTATATGAGAAGAGCTGTTTGTGACATCGATAAGAGACCAAAAGTTTATACATACAAACCTATATCAACAGGGAAAATGCAAACGAAACCATCATACATGTAGACTTAGTCTAGCTTTTGAATCATGAATGATCAATTTTATAAAGATAATAAAGAATGCAAAATTAGGATATAAACATCATTTAACTAAATACTATTTTAGTTTAATAAAAACAATGATAAAAAAATAACTAAATAAATATGTCCAATTGTCGTCTTCCTTGCTCCAAGTTGTTTTTGGTCTCTTGCCAACGTTAATGGCAAGATAAGAAGCAGACTACTAGAGATGAGCACATTATAAAATTAAATTAATTACTAAGAAATATGTATTTACTACTCATACATCATCTCTTATAAAAACATGTTCTTGATTGCACATTTATGTATTAATAATAAATTGTTGTTTTTAAAAATACTGAATTTTGTGCCATCCAAATCCAACCATGTTCATCGATTTTTAGATCTAAAAGTTTGGATCCATGCAAGTTTGAAATTGTTATGAAAATTTGGTTTGTCGTATTATTTTTATAATGGTATTAAACATATGCTTAGATAAAAACAAAATCCAAATCTAAATCAAGTTGAGAATTAGGTGATATTATGTTATAGGAGACTTAGATTATATAGTGGATACAACGTACTTGCATGGGTATATGTTCGCAAAATGAAAATTTGCATGAAAATAGATAATTTCATGAATGTGGTAGAGTGATCTTCTTCCTATCTTCATTTCAGTATTGCTTAAATTTGTGTACATTAATTTGGGTTTTGTTTTTCCTTTGGATTAGGTATATCCAGCCCACCAGTGGTTGGTTCTCACGTCAACCTAGTCCTTATATATTCCCTACGCACTAAAAAAAATTAGTAACATGAAACCAAATATGCACACTTCAAATTTGAAAAGCGCAAATTTATGCTAACTAAATAAAATAAGTCAAATAAGCCTAACCAGATTTTCGTGCGATGTGGATTTAACAAAACATGCCATCAATAATCATATGTGTTAGAACAGAATCAAAGTTTAATTCGTCACAAACATGCTGACATCAATTCTATTCTTAACTTTTCATGTATCTTGTTTCCAAGAGTGCACTTTTACTTCGTGGTAGACTCCATATGTGTCCTATTTTTTTCTTCACTCAAAATTTCCTTTCACCATGGTATTATTTGCAACTAGGACATGTTTGTCCCACCCATTTACTTTCATTTAATAATCTGGACTTTGCGGGAAAAAAATCGGGATGTAAATTGTTAAATCATATTACTAATATTGGTTTGTAGGTATACATACAAATTATCATTTAATGTATTCAAATTTAAAAGTAGAAATATGTACAAAGTAATAAGTTTGATGCCTTTGTGTGCACATCTCATTTTGATACCCTGTAGCAGGATATATGTGAACAAATATTTATTTATAGCAACATTGGTTTCTAGGTATATATACCACCTAAAACTTTACACACGTAATTTTCTTTCATTAGGATAATTTTAAAAGTTGTAAACCGAAAATCAAATACTATGCATGCGATTTTCAATTAAAATATTGTTTTTGTGGCACAAGTTAGGGTATCTCATATTCTAAAATCACGAAAAAACATAATATTATTATACCATGGTCATATGGATTAGATCATTTTATACTAACAATATTGATAGAAGCGTTTTATTTTCGTAGTTTCGGCCATCTCGTTGGAACGTGGCTTAATTCTACATTTTGAAGGTGCCGAGTGAGTCTTGACTGAAGACTCAAGCCATATTCGAATCCTCGGGGACAATATAAAACTAATCAATGGGTTTAAGTGAAGCCTCGAGTCAAACTACAATAGGCTAAGATTTCATGAACGTCGACTCGAGTGGGTCTAAACTTCTCGGAATCAACCCTATAGCTCTAGGGACAAAATCTTGAAGCTATAGTGACCTCTTAGTGAATCCATTAAAGTTAGAGTGAGTGAGTTTTATGCCCATGGTGTAGCTTCAATAGGCTAGGGATCATTTATAATTTAGGGTTTCCTTGAAGGGTTGAGATGTGAGGGGTTGTATGGTCATTTTTGGTCCACGTGGTCTATGGTGGACCAAGAGGGGAGAGGTTCTTTGTTCTATGGTATACCAAACTCTCTCATCCTTCTAGTGGGATGGGCTTATTTATTATCGGGAATTCTATTTTCTATTCTCCTCTTAATTGATTTTTTGACCGTGACAATGGTCATAGAATTTGGTTGAGATAGCTTGACTTTGTCAAATTGTCATGTCACCCTGCTATGCAACCCCTTTTCAGATTTATGCATTCCTACAACACACGCTTTAACAATTTTATCCTTGATTAATACATTTTCTTGTGTCAACAATATGTTTTATCTCTTGCTTCATTAACATAATTATTGTTTTAATCTACTTTAAATTCATGATTTCTAAGAAAAAGTTATTAGTTACATCCAGGATTATCTTTGCTGTTGCTCTATGCATATCTTGCTATCTTCCACAAGAAAATCGATTCTCTGGCTCATATGAAGTAAGCATGCCGATTGATGTTAAAAAATATTTATCAATGAGCCACGCTGGGAGTGTGTGAGTGGTGTACCCAATCGAAGTACATCAATTGTACATGAATATGTATTTCATATTTTTGGCCGAGAATCTTCGTCTAGATGAGAATTCTAAAATTGTATATTAATTGCATATTTAATCTTATAATAACATCATATTAAATACTCTAAGTAACACCTTGCTTTAAATTTTGTATTAGTCATCTGTTTAATCCCTATGAACATTATTTTACTTACAAAAGTGTTAATTTTGTAAAAAAAATACCTATTTAATCTTGTATTTCCATGATAATTAGATCAATGGTTGATTTTTTTATCTAGTACAAAAATCCATGCCCTTCATCAACCATCTTCACCAATTCTAAAAGCTAATATTTAGAATTGTTCATATGTTATTTCTATGGAACTTTGTGGATGTCGTATTATGTTTATAATATTACTTTTATGTGCCAAGATAACACTAATGAACTAAATAAATTTATGATCCTTGTGATGGTATATATAGGGAAAGTTGTTTATATAGTGTGTACAATAAAGATGGCATGTGTGCGTTCGATAGGTGACGTGCCTAGTAAATATTTTCCACCAATGCTCTAGAATAAAGTACATTACTTTATTCCGCAAAAATAAGTACTTTACGTTCCATTTGTTCCAATCGTGCAGACATACTTGATAGAAGAGATCATTAGCATATGTTTAGCCGGTTGTCGTTAGAAATGAATTGGATTTTCTATTCGCAAGTTTTTCAATATTCTTTTATATCTATGTTTTTAAGCCTTTAAATAAGCATTCCTCCATAAACTTGTTCGGGAGTTTACTTTTTTTTATCTGTATATTTGGCAAGAGAAAAATAGCTTGCTATGAGAAATAGTGGTAGCCTCCTCCAAATGTTATGCATGCTATAGCGTGCTATATCAAAATAGTGTTTTGAAAAAACTAATAGCTATATCGACATAATTAAAGGATTCAACAAGAATAAATGATATAGTCTAAAAATGTTAGACCAATATTTCATAACCACATATAAATGATATAGTCCAAAAATGTTAGACCAAAGGGCAATAACACAGTAAAAATATACTTATTCGAATTATAAACATGGCGATGTCATCTTCGCTATCATTGTTCATCGCGACGAAAAACAGGAAGCAAATTTTTCTTTTTCCTAAGGTGAAAAACTCGGGCCTTTGGGCCGACAGGATGGAAAAAAATAGCGTGCTATAACATTATAATGTTTTAGCGTGATATAGCATGCTATTTCGTGAATAGCGCAATAGGAAGCAGAAGTGTTAAAATTTAGTGTGGAGTCTCCAGATATGCTATATCGTGCTATTAGCGTCAAAATAGCGCGCTATTTTCTTTCCATGATTATTTGAGATACTTGTAAAAATTATATTGTTTTGAATACATAGAGGCGTTTAGCTATGGTAAAATACCATGATTTTGAGACCCAGTATTCCAAAAACCAAGGTATTTTTACAATATTAAAGAAAATGATCTCGGCCTCTCTCTCTTTTTACAAAGGAGGTGGTTTTATGAGAACTATAGTATCATTTCCCATGCACTTAAGCAATGTGGTTCTAGAATTAGTTTTTCTAAATACCAAGCTGCCAAACCAAGCCTTATATTATATATGACATGAATAAAAAATTACACTAATGGTGGACTAGAAACATAAAACTTTGAACGGTTCAGCAAAGAATATTTCCAATTCTCAAGCAAGTAAAAATGGGTAAAAAAAGTAAATATTTTGATTGTCTTTTTGAAACGAGGAGGATCCCAACCTCTGCATCGATCGAGCGATGCATCAAAATTTAGAAGCCCTAAATCCCCTTTTGATTTTTCAAGTACATGTCATGCTTTTCTACAAAATTCATGGTTATGAAAACAATTTGTTTATATACCAACACACAGGTAGTATCGAGTAACCTAGAACTCTAAGTACATCTATATGCCACCTAATAATTTACAAGTTTATATTTTGATCAACTAGATGAACAAAACAATTGTGAACCACCATAATCTCTTACTCAAAAGTATTATTTGTACGGTTTTTTAATCCTCGTAAAAAAATAAATGACCTTATTGAAATAATTAAGCATATAAATGCACAATGTCAAGATGAATAGACATTTCTAAGAATAAATAAAATTCACTACATACATGTGCGAATTGTGTGACAGCCATTTAGCCTATGGATCAATATATATCTTATTAGATATTGAGATTTATATTTGAGACCATGCCTTCTAATTGAATTATAAAAAAAAAAATCAAAGTTAAGGCTATCCGATCCATTTGTCAACCGTGTTTAACAATTTTAAGAGAAAGAAGCTTGATCTTGTGTTAATTTAAAATTCTTATGAAATTTTATGGTTCTCGCATTTTGTCAACAATATTGCTCTCTATGTTCACAATTACACCATGTTCTGTGTTTAATCAATGTAAATTTGTAAAGTTTGACAAAAATATATAGCAAAAAAAATCAACATCTATTTAATACTATTACATTTATTATACAATAAATTTTTAGATTGCATATATTCATCATTGTAGATGCTGGTATTTTCCGTATAAACTTGGTCAAACTTTTAAATTTTGATTTTGAAAATTTCAGAGCCACGACGTAAATAAAAAAGAACAGAGTATGAAGAAACGAGCCAAGTTAACAATATTTGAATAATAAATACAAAAAGGATACAATTTTGGTGCCATGATATTATGCGGGGCCTATGTTATTTAGTGGACACAAGACTCATTGCACGTTCAGATTTGCTAGATGAAGAAAAAGAAAAAAAACAAGATAATAGATATTTCTGGTGAATGTCTAGAATAAATTTCTCACATCGCTCATTTCGCGCATTGACATGAGAAAAACAAAAGACACTTCGTATATAGCCTGTGGATTAAAACATGCACTAACTTCGCACAAAAACTGTGCGGTATGAACAGTTAAATATTTAGCCAAAGTATATTTCAAAAAATTTGAGGCAACCGGGAATAGCCATAAACGGTAATACACACAATGGTTCGTTTTAGAAATTGTGGACAAAGTGACTCCCTTGTACTGTACTTTAGTTCATCCATTTGCTGCTCTCCAATTTTAAAAATTCTCCACGATTCAGAGGGTATCATCTGTGATCAAGGACGAGGCTCGGGAGTGGGCATTCGCAGGTGCCAATGCCCTGAGAAAACTGTTGTTCGATCCTCCTTGAGCGCCTGGCATTCTCTTAGTCCTAATCTCAATTTTATTTTTTCTCTGAATTTTCTGCCTGCCCCTGTACCGTGTACAGCTCTCCAATAGAAAACGGAATGATCTTTTCATTGCGGGGCAGCTCCTGTACCGTGTTTCCCCCTGCTTATCAATAGAAAGCCAGCATTTGCTGGATGTTCAAAAAAAAAAAGACTGCTCTCCAAGTTCGAGCGCTGAGCGGCTAAAAAAAAGGTTCAAGGGATGAGCATCCATGTGAAGCAACTGCCATCAAGAATTAATTTACAGCAAGTAGAACGCCGCACATATATGCATACACCAATGCCCTTGTTGATTTTTCTACTACACACCCCGGTTTTATAGTTTTGTTTTTCTCCTACTACTGGAACAACAACACTTCATGTACGAACTAACTATTTTTACAAGTATATAAATTCGTATCAGCAGGACGAATAGAAGAAAAACTGTTAAGGAAAAGGAGAAGAAAAGAAAAAACCACCATACACATCATCCGTGAATAAAAAATATTTTTTTATGAGCTGCTAGATCTCAGTAAATCAATTTTCTGAAGGTAAAAAAGCATGACGCAAAGGTTAGAACGGGAGGATGCCACCCCCGCCCTGCAGGTCGTTGACCCATCCGAACTTCTCCGTGTACGGATTTACCATTGTCTCCGGCGGGTAGTCTTCGATGCAGTCCTCCCACGCGCCGGCGTCGTGGAGGTCCTTGCTGACCTCCCAGTAGCAGCTGTTGCACTTGAACCCGGAGCCGAAGGTGACCATGAGCACCTTGTCCCCTGCCTTGAGCCGCCGCTTCGCCTCCATGTAGGACAGCACGTACCAGAGGCTGCTCGCCGAGGTGTTCCCCCAGCGGTGCAGCGTCATGGTCGCCGGCTCCACGTCGTAGCTGTTGAGGCCCAGGTTCTTCCTCACCGCCTCGATCACGGCTGTACCGCCGGGGTGGAGGCAGAAGTGGTCCACCCCTGTCTTGAAGTTGATCTTGGGGCCCTCGAACTTGAGCTTCCGGCGGACGAGCTTCCGCGCGAGGAGGCGCACGGTGAAGCGCGCGAGCTCGGCGGCGGGCAGGATGCGCGGGGCGAGGCGCTGGAGGTTCTCGCTGAAGGCGCGCACGGCGGCCTTGGGGAGGTTCTTGCTGAGGCTGACCCCGAGCCTGCCGTCGGCGTCCTCGCAGTGCACGGCGGCAGCGTGCGCGTCGTCGTAGGCGCCGATGTGCGCGCGCACGAGGCAGCGGAGCTCCATCTTGGCCCGGGATCTGTAAGCCGGGTCGTTGGTGAGCAGAGCAGCCGCGCCGCCGCAGCGGAAGAGGCAGTTGCCGAGCATCATGGACTTGTCCGTCCCGTTGTACCAGTTGGGCGCGATGGATTCGGACGTGACGACGAGCGCCATTGTGCGCGGGCGGGTGAGCATGACGCGGCGGGCGAGGTCGACGGAGATGAGCCCGGCGCTGCAGCCCATGCCGGAGAGGTTGTAGGCCATGACGTCCTCCCGCATCCCGAAGCGACTGACGATCCGGGAGGCGAGGGATGGCTCGGGCGAGAATGACCCGACGTTGAGCACGAGCAGGTCGACGTCGCGCGGGTCGACGCCGGTCTTGGCGAGGACCCCGCGCACGGCGTCGTCGAAGAAGGCGTCCATCTCCTCGAGCGCGTCGTACTGGGTGGCGCACTCCTCGCGGCCGTCGAGGACGTTGCGCGGGGAGTAGGTGTGCTCGCCGATGCCGGAGTTGACGATGACCTTGAGGAGGAAGCGGTAGTCGGGGAGGCCGAGGCGCTTGTTGCGCTCGATGACGGCGCCGGCCATCTCCGTGGTGACCTTGCGGTCGTCGGAGGGCTTGTGGCACGCGTAGTCGAGCAGGTAGCAGCGCTCGCGGCGGCGGCGCGCCAGGGCCTGCCACGCCAGGTAGGCCGCGGCGTGCGCGAGGAGCAGCACGGTGAGCAGGGGCAGCAGCTCCATGGTCGCGAGCTTGAGATGGAGCGTGGGTGTGGCCTTGTGGGTTGGCGTGACGGCCTGGGCAGGGCGAGAGATATATAGGAGGTTGCACGCGGTTGGTGGATGTGCGTACGAGTACGAGTACGTAGGCGCACGCGAGCGATGCGGCTCAACGACTGGTGGTGGAGGTGGCGAACATGGCCGCGGCGCGTCAGCGATGGCGAGCGGGGTTTAATGCGATCCGGCCGGTCAGCTCGATCTGGCGCGCCTCCGATCGGGCGGCTAACCCCCAACCAACTCCGGCCTCGGATCGAGGTAAAGCTATAGCGTCATTTCACGCCGCGCGAGTTCCATCAGGCGGCCAGCCAGCCAATTGGTGACTGCAAAACAGGATATGTCGGGGCCCCCTGAAGATTTTCCAGTCAATTAACATCCAACTGTTTCGTGTAGTAAAATCGTTGGAAAATATACATATGAAGTGACTTGACAACCTCTGCTATTGGCTCGTTATAGCCATGCAAATCCCTACTTTACAGGTTCAGACGAGTGAGCTTTTTTTCTCGCTAGGTGCGAGTACTGAGTTTCTATTTGAAAGGAAATTTTTACTTCCAAAAAAAGGTTTTTATGACAGAGTTTCTAGGCCGGATGTGGACGAGGACATCTCAATAATGTTTTGGCCCAGTACGGTGAAAACACTATGTGCGTGTTTGGTTGCCCGCACCCATTTTAGTCAATTTTCATCGTCTTGCCCTAGAAAAACGAGACATTAGCCATGTTCTGCAGCCCGTTTGATTGTCAACCATCTTCTATGCAGATCCGTTTCCCTGAAACAGAATTGCAGTGCCTAATCTGTTTGGTTGCCCAGATTAAGTGTTTAGGCATAATCTGTTTTGTTTGGTTACCAACAATCTGGGAGTTCTACTTACCTTGCATTCGAAGTGGTGAGTTTACCTCACATACGGTCATACAGAACTACATAAACCCTAGTAAAGTGAAGCACAAATACACGATCACGACGAACATGACGACGATGATGAAATCTTTCACTCCGCCGCACCCGATCTGGCCTGCATCTTTCGCATTATGACTTGTAATTGCTTCAGTTTGACTGCTCTCGGGCAGTAGAGGTGTCTCTTCTAGCAAGGACTTCGAGTAAGCTTCTTCTGTCTCCTCTAGAGTCTCGAACCTTTGGGAACATTGGTTGGGGAGTTTGTCAACTTAAGCTTGGCAAGCAGGCCAGGAAGTGTATATTCCTGGAACCCTGCCTCTGAAGACCACATACCACTACAAGATGGTAGAACAAGATTAGAACATACAGTACTAGCAACAAAGAAGCACAAGGTGGAAATGCAACATAAGTAAAGCATGCATTGATCATCATCTTCCTACACACTACTAGCAGCACAAGTGTGAGCCGCCTAAATAGTTTGGTGTCAACCTAGCACCACATTAAAAGAGGATGTAATACTACCACCGCAGGTTCGTCATGTGAGGGGTTAGTACATATAACACCTCAAGTACCCACAATATACAGACCATAAGAAGTTTTGTTGTCCTAGCTACCCAAAATATACATCATATCATCGTGATTGTCATCTTCATCAAGCATTCTTGCACCACCGCCACCCCTAGAATTCTGAGCTCTACTGATAGTAGTGCTTGGTCAAGAAGGTATGGGGCCAGAGCATCTGATGGTCCTCGGCCATGGAAAAAAGCCCTAACCTTGGGCCTTGTTGTCTAGGAGTTGGCTAAGAGCTACCATCTTGGCGGCGTCACTGAATCCCTTGGTGATCATCACGGCTTCGTAGAGGCCTAGCTGCACGTCCACATGCACACTGTCCCTAATGGCAGATGCCACCTCCCTCACTGCCTCAGTCATGCCGGTGAAGACAATGACCTCCTCATCCACCAACGCGCCTATCTTCCTCTTCTTCGGCCCCGCCTTGTCCTTGTTTGGCTTCTGTGCACCCTCCTCACCCTTGTCAGCATCGACAATGCAGGTCTCAGACTCTTGGGTTTCACTTTCAGTGTTAGGGGTACCGAGAGGCTCGCTAGATCCCATGGCATGCCTTCCAGTTGCAAGACCGAAAGAGAATATTGTATGCATCTGGTTGTAGTTGGCGATGGGCTTGTTCAGGAACTCAACGTCCTTGGGGTCATCCTATGGTAGGGAAACCTGTTGGACAGTTAGACAGTGACACAGTGAGGGTTCGTAGGCTTGAATGTGCACATAGTTAGACGGTATCGCAACGTGGCCTCTGTAGTGGGTATCCTCCAAGATGATAGTCTGAGTCTCGTCATGACACCGTTCACCACTAAGGTCTTTCAGCTTGGATACCTTGATCCATCTGACTCTCCACTTCCTCGGGTGGTTATAGACCTGAGTTGAGTTGATTTCTTGGCCAGTGAACTGAAAACCAGCTTGGCAACGGTGTTCAGATGCACCTCCTTTAAACCTTTCTCATTTCTGACCTAGAGACGATAAGCTCTCACATTTTGTTCAACACGAAGGTGGACAAAAACGGAGGCCACTGCATTGTCGTCCCCATCTTGCTCTTGTTTTCCTTGTCAGGAGTTGATACGTCCATTTTGCATCACCGTTTTATGTTGTTATTTTCTGTTATTCATCGATATATTTCATGTTATGATGCATCCCTTATGTTATTTTATCTTATTTTGCATGTTTCATAATTTTTGGAGAATAAACACTGGGACCATAATTCTAATGGAAAAAGCAACATCGGTATACCATATTTCAAAAGATCGGAAGAAGAAGGGGGACACCGGGGGTGTCTTAGAAGTTCGGAGGAGGACTCCAGCCAGAAGGGGAGCCAGAGGGGGGCCACCTAGGGCCCACACCATGAGGTGGCGTGCCCCTTGGCCCACCTCTGGTCGACATCTTTCGCGTAGTTGACCCCAGGGAACCCTAAGCCACATACCATCATCGAAGAATTATTCTGCCGCCGCCTCGGGGCAGAGAACACCCGAGAGAGAAAAGCTCGCTAGCAGGGAAATCTACCAGGGAAATTCCCCTCCGGAGAGGGGAAATCACCGCCATCGTCACTGTCATTGCTCCGGGCTTCATCGGGATCAACACCATCATCATCCTCATGACCAGCACCGTCACCCTCATCATACACCGTCATCCCGCTGTAACAATCAGGGGCTCCTATCATTAGATCTCTCTCCCGGTGTGGACTACTTGTTAGTAGTTGATGCTTGTGATATTTATCGGTGTTAGCACTTTATGACCAGATTGTTATCATCCATTATATCACCTTTGATTATGATCCATATGATTTCTTGTGAGTAGTTCGTTTAGTTCTTGAGGACATGGGAGAAGTCATGATGTTAGTAGTGAAGTTATGTTGAAGTAATATCTCGTGGTTCGGTATTTAAGTTGTGGTGCTATTCTTCTAGTGGTGTCATGTGAACGTCGACTACATGATACTTCACCTTTATGGGCCTAGGAGGATGCATTGTGTATTTGGCTACTAATTGTGGGGTTGCGGGAGTGACAGAAACATAAACCCCCGTTAGGAAACCAATGCACGAGGGAGCGTAGAATCCCGGAGTTTTAAGGTTGTGGTTAGTTTTATCTTAATTACTTTGTTGTATTTGCAGATGCTTACGAGGGGTATAATCACAAGTATGTATTAGTCCTAGTTGGGCGGTGCATTAGCATAGGTTCACCCACACAACACTTCACGAATAAATGGATATTAATCAACCGTAACGAAGCGAAAGCGCTTGACGAAATTTTGATGTGTCCTCGAGAACGTTTGGTAGTCATAAGTAATACAACCGGCTTGTCCTTTGCTTTCAAAAGGATTGGGCCCCTCGCTGCAATATTATTTACTGCGCTTTATTTACTCGCACTTTATTTATCTGCTATATCCTAAACAACCAAAAATCCATTTGCTAGTGTTTACGATGAATCCTCTATCCAACCTGCTTGTCAACACCTTCTGCTTCTCGTTGGGTTCAACACTTATTTATCGAAAGTACTACGATACACCCCCTATACTTGTGGGTCATCAAGACTATTTTCTGGCGCCGTTGCCAGGGAGTGAAGCACTATTGGTAAGTGGAATTGGTAAGAGAAATTTTTACTGTAAGTGCTATTTTTATTCATGTCTGTTGTTTTATTTCATTATTGAGAATACTTTTGGTTCTCTATTTAGGGGTACTTCTAACTTTGCTACTATGGTAGTTGGTAACCCGTCTTCTGCTGAATTAGATCCTTATAAAATACCTATGAAAATTGTTGGACTTGTTGTGGATAACTGCTACTACGGTGATGGAACTGTCCATCCCGGTGATAATTTGCTCTTTATACATGAATTATGCGAGTTATTCAGGTGTGCAGGTATTACAATGGATCAAGTTAAAAGGAAATTATTATCCTTATCGCTGAAAGGAAGAGCCGCTGAATGATTCAAATTACTGAATAATGGTGATTCTATTGCATGGGAGGAAATTGTTCCTCTCTTTTATTCTAAATTCTATCCTCCTAGTGAGATTCATAAAGACCGGAATCAAATCTATAATTTCTGGCCTCATGAGGGAGAGAGTATTTCCCAAGCATGGGGGAGAATGAAGTTATTAATGCATAAATGTCCCGTTCTTTAAATCCCGAGAAATATTGTTATCAATAATCTTTATGCAAGGCTTTCTCTTCATGATATGGATTTATTGGATGCTTCTTGTTCTGGATCATTCACACGTATGAAGGAAGAAGCTAAATGGGATCTTCTTGACCGTATTCAAGAAAACACTGAAGGATGGGAGAACGACAAAGGTAGAAAGTCAGGTATAAATTATGATTATGAATGCATTAAATCTTTTATGGGAGCCAATGATTTCTATGATGTTAGTGTTGTTTGTGGTCTTGATTCTCAAATCTTTGCAAATTGTCCTAAAGATTTTGCCTCCTATCTTGATATTCCTAAAAATAATTATCACAAGTACCATGCACCTTATAAAGATATTGTTCCTGCTAGTAATATAGAAGTGCATGTTGTTAATCCTGCTGTTCCTGAGCCAAATGTTGAAAAAATGCCTTTCCCTGCTAAGGTGAAAGAACACTCTATGGTGGCTTGTGTGGTTAATAAGAGTAATAAGATATCTATTGAACCCGATGAACAAATAACTGTTGAACCTGCTGTAGCAACAGTGAAAGATCTTGCTTGTGGAGATGTGGAGGATGAACACATTGTCTTCTGTGAGGATGCTTTTGATATTGTTTCCCATCCTCATAGACCTAAGAAAACTAGTGTTCATGTGCTTTCTGTTAAGATAGGTGATCATTGCTATTATGGTTTGTGTGTCATTGGTGCTAGTTCTAGTGCTATACCTTATTAGCTTTATAGAGAAATTATGCATGAAATTGGTTCTTGTGAGCTTGAAGATATTGATGTGGTTATTCATCTTGCTAATAGAGAAACTATCTTTCTGATTGGTATTGTTAGAGATGTGGAAGTTTTATGTGGTAAAACTAAATATCCCACTGATTTTTTAGTACTTGGTAAGGCTTCTAGTAAAACTTGTCCTATTATTTTTGGTAGACCTTTCTTGAACACTTGTGGTGCTATTATAGATTGTAAAACAGACAAGATTTTGACTAAATTTTATGGAAAATCTTATGAGTTCAATTTCTCCAAATATGCTAGAGCACCTTATGAATCTAAATTGCCTTATGAGAATTTTAAAGTTGAACAACTTGCTTCTATTGCTCTTTCTCCTAACAATGCTTTGCAGCAGTATATGGAGGACCATGAGAGTGATGTCTTTATGGAAGAGAGAAATGAGATTGATGATATTCTTCTTCGTCAACCGGTGATTCTGAAACATAATTTACCTGTGGAAGACTTGGGTACAACATTAGCACCCAAGGAGGATCCTGTCTTTGATCTTAAACCTCTATCTGATGATCTTAAATATGCTTATCTTGATGATAAGAAAATATATCCTCTTATTATTAGTGCTAAACTTTCAGGTGAATAAGAAGAAATATTATTGGGAACTCTGAAGAAACATCGTGGAGCTATTGGATATACTCTTGATGATTTGAAGGGAATTTCTCCTACTATATGTCAGCATGCTATTAATATTGAACCTGATGCAAAGCCAGTAGTTGAACATAAACGTCTTTTAATTCCTAAGATGAAGGAAGTGGTAAGAAATGAGGTATTAAAACTCCTTGATGCTGGTATTATTTTTCCTATTGCTGATAGTAGATGGGTGAGCCCTGTGCACTGTGTCCCTAAGAAAGGAGGAATGATCGTTGTGCCTAATGAAAACAATGAGCTCATTCCACAAAGAGTAGTAGTTGGTTATAAAATGTGTATTTATTTTAGAAAGGTTAATAAAGTTACTAAGAAAGATCATTATCCTTTACCCTTTATTGATCAAATGCTAGAGAGCTTGTCTAAGAAAACTCATTTTTTGTTTTCTTGATGTTTATTTTAGGTTTTCTCAAATTGCTGTTAGGAAGCAAGATCAAGAGAAAACAACCTTTACTTGTCCTTATGGTACTTATGCTTATAGACGTATGCCTTTTGGTTTGTGTAATGCTCCTGCTACTTTTCAAAGATGCATGTCTGCTATTTTTCATGGTTTTTGTGAAGAAATTGTGGAAGTATTCATGGACGATTTCTCCGTCTATGGAACTTCTTTTGATAATTTCTTGCACAACCTTGATAAAGTTTTGCAGAGATGTGAGGAAACTAATCTTGTTCTAAATTGGGAGAAATGCCACTTTATGCTTAATGAAGGAATTGTTCTTGGACATAAAATTTCTGAAAGAGGTATTGAAGTTGACGGAGCTAAAGTGGAAGCCATAGAGAAAATGCCCTTTCCTAGGGATGTTAAAGGTATTCATAGTGTTCTTGGTTTTTATAGGAGGTTTATTAAAGATTTCTCTAAAATATCAAAACCTCTTACTAATCTTCTTCAAAAAGATGTACCATTTGTTTTCGATGATGATTGTAAGGAACCTTTTGAAACTTTAAAGAAGGCTTTAACTACTGCTCCTATTGTTCAACCACCTGATTGGAATTTACCTTTTGAAATTATGTGTGATGCTAGTGATTTTGCTGCTGGTGTTGTTCTCGGACATCGCATAGATAAGAAGTTGAATGTTATTCATTGTGCTAGTAAGACTCTTGATGCTACTCAAAAGAATTGTGCTACTACTGAAAAAGAGTTCTTAGCTGTAATTTTTGCATGTGATAAGTTTAGACCTTATATTGTTGATTCAAAGGTTACTATTCATATTGATCATGCTGCTATTAGATACCTTATGGAAAAGAAAGATGCTAAGCCTAGGCTTATTAGATGGGTGTTCCTTTTACAAGAGTATGATTTGCATACTATGGATAGAAAGGGTGCTAAAAATCATGTTTCTGATAACTTGTCTAGATTGGAAACCGTTACTTTTGATCTTATTCCTGTTAATGATAGTTTTCCAAATGAATAGTTGGTTGCAATAAAGGTAAAAACCCAAGATAGTCCATGGTATGCTGATTATGCTAACTTTATTGTTTCAAAGTATTTGCCTCCAGAAAGGGTGCTGAAAATCATGTTTCTGATAACTTGTCTAGATTGGAAAACGTTACTTTTGATCTTATTCCTGTTAATGATAGTTTTCCAAATGAATAGTTGGCTGCAATAAACGTAAAACCCCAAGATAGTCCATGGTATGCTTATTATGCTAACTTTATTGTTTCAAAGTATTTGCCTCCAACATTTACAACTCAACAAAGAAGAAAATTCTTCTATGATTTGAGGCATTAGTTTTGGGATGACCAACATTTATATAAAGAAGGAGTGGATGCTATTATGAGAAGATGTGTACCAGATCATGAACAATGTAAAATATTGAAGAAATGCCATAGTAGTGCTTATGGAGGACATCACGCTAGAGATAGAACCGCACAGAAGGTTCTACAATCAGGTTTCTATTGGCCTACCCTCTTTAAATATGCACGTAAATTTATTTTATCTTGTGATGAATGTCAAAGAGTAGGAAATGTTTCTAGACGTAATGAAATGTCTATGAGTTATTCTCTTGTTATTGAACCTTTTGATTGCTGGGGATTTGACTTTATGGGTCCTTTTCCTCCTTCGAATGGTTATACTCATATTCTTGTTGTTGTTGATTATGTTACTAAGTGGGTAGAAGCTATACCTACTAAAAGTGATGATGGTGAGACCTCTATAAAAATTCTTAAAGATGTTATTTTCCCTAGGTTTGGTGTGCCTATATATCTTATGACTGGTGGAGGTTCTAATTTTATTCGTGGTGTTTTTAGAAAGACCCTTGCTAAATATGATGTTAATCACATAATTGCCTCAGCTTATCATCCTCAAACAAGTGGGCAAGTAGAATTATCAAATAGAGAAATTAAATCTATCTTGCAAAAGACTGTTAATAAATCTAGGAAGATTTGGTCAGATAAGTTGAATGATGCTTTATGGGCTTATAGAATTGCTTATAAAAATCCTATGGTTATGTCTCCTTACAAAATGGTTTATGGAAAACCTTGTCACTTGCCTTTAGAATTAGAACATAAAGCTTATTGGGCAGTGAAAGAATTAAACAAAGATTTTTTAAACTTGCTGGTAAGAAAAGAATGCTTGATTTGAATCATTTAGATGAATGGAGATGTGAAGCTTATGAAAATGACAAGCTCTTTAAAGAGAAAGTTAAACAATGGCATGATAAAAGAATCCTTAAAAGAGAGTTTCATGTTGGTGAGGAAGTTCTATTGTATTGGTCTCGTCTCAGATTTTTTACAGGAAAATTACTCTCTCGATGGAAAGGACCTTATATTATTGAAGAAGTGTATTGTACGGGTGCAATCAAATTGCTTCCCTCAAACATAACACTACACAAGTTGTAAATGGACAAAGACTCAAACATTATATTTCTGGGGATTCCTATGATGAAGATGTGGATGCTATTTCAAGTAATTACTCCGGAGAAGTTCATTAGGGGGAAGATTCCAGAATCTGCAGTCTGTTTTGGAATAGGTAACAAATCTGTTAAGAAAAAGTTTGTGAATTGCCTTTTTAGTTATTAATTATTTATTTTTGGAAAATATGAAAAATACCGAGCCGAAGAGGAGTTGGAGAAGGTGCCAGGAGGCACCACACCACCAGGTGGCGCGATCCCACCCTTGGCCGCGCCAGCCTATGGTGTGGGCACCCCGGAGCACCCCTCTGACTCGTTTTCGACCTGGACTTTCCTTTTGTTACGTACATTTTTGCTATATAACCCCTCGGACCCCCAAAGGTCTGTATATCGTTTTCTCGTCGTGTTTCTGTTTCGACCTATTTCTTCCAGGTTACATCTTTAGATCTAGAGCCACAATGTCCTCTCCTTGATCTACCAAAGACAGTTTCTTTGAGAATGTCGCCAACCCGTACATGAACGAGTTGAAGATTCATCCCAAATAATTGCTGCTCAAGGACGGGGATGTGCAGATTGAAGACATTCGGGGCCCTAAAGGAGAAGGCAGTCTAGAAGCTAGGATGGAAGAGCTGGAGCAAGAAGTTTTTAGGTACAAGAAGATGGCGGAGCGTGAAGTTAAGATCATCCACAAGATAAAGACAGAACATATCGCTGAATACAAGAAGGATAATTTGAAGATTTGGGAGGAGATTCTCTCACTCACCAAGACCACCAACGATTTGCAAGCACAACTCTATGATGTGCAGAACCAGAACTGTGAGTATGAGAACAGGTTTAAACGTATAAGCTCTGCTGCTACTTTCAGGATGTTGGAGACCAGGACATCATTTGTGGATGGAGAGCCTTTACCTTGGAAGACCGAGGATGAGAAGGATTCACCACCACCACCGAAGAATTGATTCGTCATTGGTATTGGCATCCCCTTGGCTTGTTCCAAGCTTGGGGGAGTGCCGCGGTACCACCTTTATATTTCACCATTTTTACCTTTTAGTAGAGTCACATCATTAGTAGAGGAAATATAATATAGTATGGTTTGCAGTATGGAAGTGTTGCTCCTTAGTTGGTTATCATTGTATCCCTTGGTTTGAGTTGCCGTAATGAAATATTAATGAGAAGTTTCATCATCTACTTGTTTCATTTTATTTTAGTTTGCAATTTTTGTTATGTGATTGATCTTGTTATTAGTATTGGTATCAATTTTGGAGCTTCAAGATAATCTAGTTGGTTTTGGCAAACTTAGCATTGGTCAGTAGCAACAATTCCTTGAGACTTAAGTAGAAAAAAAAGGGAGTTGCATGTAGATGTATTATTCCATGATCTTTATTCTTTGTTAGCTCATAAGTTTAGTATTCTCAAATAAGTTTGTTTGCACCTTCAAGGAAGATTGCATGATTGGCTTTATCATATATGTCTTTGTTTGTTTTGCTTCGTCTTATGCTTGCTACCCAACCTTGCTAGCCAAAAACCTGTACTGAGAGGGAATGCTTCTCGTGCATCAAAACCTTGAGCCCCAAAACTTTGCCATTTGTGTCCACCATACCTACCTATATGTAGTACTTCACCGCCACTTCAAGTAAATTGCTCATGTGTTCCCTTTAAAACCTTCTAAATTATCCCTATTTTGTGTTCCTGTTTTAGCTCATGAGGATGCAAATAGAGAATCTTTATCTCACTTGTTGATTGGACTCACACATCTGGGCTAGTGGCTTTATCCGCTTATCCAAATGCTAGAAGAGCTGGTAGTGGGGCGCCCAGCCCCAAATAATAATACAAATTCTCTTCACTCTTTTTGCCCCTGATTTATCAGTCAACGCATAATTGTGTAAACAAAAGAGAAAAAGGGATAACCTTGTACACCAGTTGCGTCCTTCACCATGGGAGCCGCTCTTGTGAATCCAGTTGACTTGTGACGTACTGTATTTTCTGTTTACCATTCGTTGACATTACCATACATCTCCAAAAATATAGACACTCCTCCACGGTATGTGATTGTTGGCAGGTACCCGAGGATTCGGTTAGCCATGGTTTGTGTAAGATGGATGGGACGAGTGTTAAACTTTTATACCTCTGTTTTACAAAATAAAAGCTCTAGCACATGAGTGATCAATGCTTCCCTCTGTGAAGTGCCTATCTTTTACGTTTATGTTAAGTCAGTAAACCTATTTCCTTCTGTCTAAGCAAGCATTTGAGTTGCTGTGATTCTTCCAGCTACATGTTGATTTACTCAATCATGTACTTTATTCTTCTTTGTTTCTGCAAATGCTTTTATCTGCTTGAATACCACTTTGAAGTTACCAATGTTTGCACAGCGACTGTTATAATTGAGCATGATAAACTCTGCAATATAGCTCTAGTATAAAAGACTTTGATCGAAACATAAGTACACTGTTAATTGTTGTCTGACCAAGAATGAAGTTTGCCTTCACCAATTGTGATTTACTTTTTGCACCTTTGTTGTTACTTTACTTGTTTCAAGCTTGATTGTATGAGAGGAGTTGATGTCTAAAATGACTTGTTCTTTGTAGATGTGATGCTTCTTGTCCGTATTTTATTTTATCGACATCTCACTCCATAAACCCGTGGTCATGTTTACTGAGTTCAGTTTTGCTTGGGGACAAGAGAGGTCTAAGCTTGGGGGGAGTTGATACGTCCATTTTGCATCATCGTTTTATGTTGTTATTTTCTGTTATTCGTCGATATATTTCATGTTATGATGCATCCCTTATAATTTTTGGAGAATAAACACGGGACCAGAATTATGATGGAAAAAACACCATCGAGATACCATATTTCAGAAGATCAGAAGAAGAAGGGGGACACCGGGGGTGTCTTAGAAGTTCACAAGAGGACTCCAGCCAGAAGGGGAACCATAGGAGGTGATACGTCTCCAACGTATCTATAATTTCGGATGCTCCATGGTCATATTATGCCAATTGCTACTTGTTTTCTCCCTTATTTATAGAATTTTTATACGTTTTCCGGGACTAACCTATTAACAAGATGCCAAGTGCCAGCTCCCTGTTTTCTACTGTTTTTATTTCAGAAAAGTTGTTCTGGAAACATTCTCGAAATTGGACCCCACAAAGCCCGAAGTGCCTAGTTTCCCCGGAAGCATCCAGAACACCGAAGAAGAGTCGAAGATGGGCACCAGGGGGCCACACCATAGGGTGGCGCCCCCCTTGGTCGCGCGAGCTATGGGTGTGGGCCCCTGGATCTCCACCGCCTTTGCCCGTTCGCCTATTTAATCCCCCCGGATGGAAAACTCTAGATACCTGATAAAAAATCCCCGAAAAGTTCCACAGCCGCCGTCACCGTCAACCCTAGATCAGGGGGGGTTCTGAAGCTGTTTTCGGCACCCTGCCGGAGACGAGATCATCACCGGAGGCTTCTACATCACCATGCCTGCCTCCGGAGTGATGCGTGAGTAGTTCATCCTTGGACTACGGGTTCGTAGCTGTACCTAGATGGTTGTCTTCTCCTCATATGACTCCATGTTTAGATCTCGTGAGCTGCCTATCATGATCGAGATTGATCTTATGTAATTCTATATGCTGTGTTTGCTAGGATCCGATGAATATTGAACTTATGCCAAGTTGATTAGTATTTATTTGCATATGCTATTTGTGATCTTGCATGCTTTCTGTTGCTAGTGGTTTCTCTGGCCAAGTAGTTGCTAGTGACTCCAAGAGGGAGTATTTATGCTCGATAGTGGGTTCATGCCTCCTCACCGCCTTGCTCGAGTGACAGAAACGTGAAGGGGGAGGATGTGTTGTTGCCATTGGGGAGAAAACAGCGGTGATATTGCCCGCGTGCATAATCATTGCTTACATTACACACTTTGTTTAATGCAGTTATCTGTTGCTTGCAACTTAATACCTAAGGGGGTTCGGATGATAAACTGAGGGTGGATTATTAGTCATAGATGCATATGGATTTCGGTCTATGTATATTGTTGTAATGCCCGCACTAAATATCATAGTAATCATCATGTTATATTGTGCACTACGGTGCAACCTCTATTTGTCAATTTCCCATCTGTAATTTGTTCACCCAGCATGCTATCTTTTATGGAGAGACACCACTACTGAACCTATGAACCCCGATCCATTTTCCACACTATTAAACAAACCACAACAATTTCCTGCTTTCTTTACTTACTGCAAGCATACATCATTTTCCACACTATACGTCTAATCTTTGTTTTTAGCAAGACCGGTGAGATTGACAACCTCACTGTACTGTTGGGACAAAGTATTTTGGTTGTGTTGTGTGCAGGTTCCACGTTGTTGCTGACACCGGTGAAGCGCCAGCACCACCTTTAGTGGCATCAACCTTCCTGAGATCCTCTTCCTCCTATTGGATTGATAACCTTGGTTCTTAACTAAGGGAATTTCCTACCGTTGTGCTCATTGCACCCTCCTCTTGGGGTATCCCAACACACAACATCAAGGAAATTTCTGGCGCCATTGCCGGGGAGGAAGAAGTCTTCTGGCAAGGGGAGTCTCTCACTCTCAACCTCTTTATTTTGTTTATTGTCTTGTTTTTTATTTTTGTCTTGTTTGTTTCTCTACATCAAAAACACACAAAAAAAATAGTTCTCATTCTAGTTGTTATTCTTGTCTATACGTTGTTATCTCTCATAATATTGTTTCCTAAGTTTACCTTGAAAGAGTTTCCGGTAGGAAGTGGTTCTATACTTGGAAAGGACACTATTAAATAATTATTTGATCATGGTAGTAAGCATGATAACTTTGAGGAAAAATCCATAGTAGAACTTGCTCTCAATTACGAGACTGCTGCAACTTCTTTAGTTCACATGCTAGAACCTAGGTTTGTTAACCTCCATCCCATAATACAACATATGTTCCTCAACTTGAATAACATTGAAGATGTTGAGAAAAGAAACTTCATCTTAGAAACTATGATTAAAGAATTTGGAGATGTTGCTATAGAAACTAGAAAAGTCTTTGATCGTTTTAATATGCTTGGCTCATGTGTAGACATTGTTGGTGCTCTGGAAAAAACTAAATGTAATAATGAAAACGAGGATAAAATACCAACCTCCTTTAAATTAGTGGCACTGCACGAAGCCCAAGAAAAGAATTTTGATTGCATTGTTCCTAAGAATTTATTTGATGAACATAGTAAGCCTAAAAGTACTAAGAGAGGAGCCTCTGAAACTCACTTAGATAAAATAAAATGTATCATTAAAGAATTGCCAAATCTTGATTTGAATGCCTCACCTGAAAATACTTCAGTTGCACTTTTATGCCTAGCTGAAAGGCGTTAAAGAAAAGCGCTACCGGGAGACAACCCGTTTAATTTTGCTGTTTTCAAACCGTTTTCTTTCGTTTTCGTTGGTGTGCTTTGCACCTGGGTGTTGTCTATTTCCTTACCAAACCCGCCGTATCTTTTCTTTTGTGTTTTTTGAGCCAAGTAAAGCCTCTAGTGGAAAGTTGAGGCTATATTTCGGATTTCTGCGCAGGAAACAGATTTCTGCTGTCCACTGTTAATTCCGTAAAAAATCACAGAAAATTCAAAATGACCTGAGTTTCTTTGTGCTTAATCCTGAGTTATATACGCAACTTTTATTAGATGACCACTTTTTGATTTGAGCAACAGAAGATTTTTGAAAAAATCGATCTCTACATGCTGTACTGTTTTGACAGATTTCTGCCATTTATTGTATTTGCATCTTAATCTCTTTCTTTTGGTGTTCTTTTGAGAAAGAAAGTTTTATAAGAAGTTGTGATAGTAGCTAATGTGTTATTGAGTGTTAGACTTTTGTTGAAACTGAACCATGTGAATTTATTATTTTGATTGCACTAACGTTACTAATGAAGATTGTGAGAATTTTGGTGTGAAGGAAGTTTTCAAGGGTCAAGAGAAGAGGATGATATGATGTGATCAAGAAGAGTGAAAAGCCTAGGCTTGGGGATTCCCCGGTGGAACATCCCATAAAATTCCAAGAAGCCTCAAGCGTCTAAGCTTGGGGATGCCCAAGGCATGCCCTTTTTCATCAACAAATTATCAGGTCACTTCTAGTGAAACTATATTTTTATTCGGTCGCATCTTATGTGCTTTACTTGGAGCATCTTTTATTTTTGTTTTCAGTTTGTTTTTGTTTTTTGATTTCAATTTATTTTTACTTTTTCAATAATCTTGGTTGGACCCCAACATTCTTTTATTGGAGAGTGACACGCTCTGCTTTTTCATGAGAATACATTGTATTCTTAATCCCTGTCTAGCTGCTGCATTTATTTAGCTCCTGTTTTGCATGCATCTCTTATTAGAGATGTTAGTTTTAGTAGTGTTATGTGAGTACTCTCATTTTTGCTTTTTGTATCATAAAGAGTATTTTTGTTAAAGCATGTTTTGTATGGTGCTTGTTGGGAGAAGAAAATTGTTGCTTGAAGTAGAATTTATAACAGTACTAGTAGAAGATTGTATAGACTGTGGCTAGAAATTTTTCATGCCATGCTAAATGTTATTTTTTTCTTTAAATCCTTGTGGTTATTGATTAGCATGATTAGCGTCAAATAGCTGAGAGTGTTTAATATATCTTGAAAGATTCATAAGTTGTTCGTGTTATAGTAAAGCATCAATAAATGGTATTCTCTTTCGAATGTTTTATTTGGTTGACTTGGCGCATGCTCACACCATTATTATGACTACAAACCAGTCACGAATAGCCTCCATGACCACTTAGTTTTTGAACTTGTGATACTGCTTATGTTTTAATTAATGATGCTTATGTCGCTATGCATGATTACGACTCTTATGCTCTCTTGATTTGTCTCTCCCAGTCTTTTGCTAGCCTCCACCTATACTGAGTATGAGCTCTACTTGTGCATCCAAACTTCCTTAAACCAAAGTTTTTCCCATTGTGTACACCATACCTACCTACATGTGGTATTTAACTGCCACTCCAAGTAAATTGCTCATGTGTTACCTTTAAAACCTTCAAAATTACACTTGCTTTATGTTCCTGTTTTTGCTCATGAGGACGTCAATGGAGAATCTTTATCTCGCTTGTTGATTGGATTTCACACCCTGGACTAGTGGCTTCATCCGCTTATCCAAATGATAGAAGAGCTAGTAGCGGGGTGCCCAGTCCCAAATTAATGCAAACAAATTCTCTTCACTATTTTTGCCCCTGATTTATCAGTCAAAGCATAATTGTGTAAACAAAAGAGAAAGAGGGATGACCTTCTACACCAGTTGTGTCCTTCACCATGGGAGCCGCTCTTGTGAATCCAGTTGGCTTGTGACGTACTGTATTTTTTGTTTCCCATTCGTTGACATTAGCATACATCTCCCAAAATATAGACACTCCTCCATGATATGTGATTGTTGGCACGCACCTGAGGATTCGGTTAGCCATGGTTTGTGAAAGATGGATGGGAGGAGTGTCAAACTTCTAATACCTCTGTTTAATAAAATAAAAGCTCTAGCACATGAGTGATCCCTGTTTCCCTCTGCAAAGGGCCTTTCTTTTACTTTTATGTTGAGTCTCCATCTTCTAACTTTATGCACAGATGAGAGAGCATTTTTGCCATTCTGAGTTCTATGTGCATTTGTCCCATAAACATCAATAATTACTTCATGATGTGATATCATTTGTTCTTAAATTATTTGTTCTAGTCTTCCTCATGAACTTTGAAGGTGTCCTGGCATTTATGTTTTGCCCCACTCTTAAGGACTAGCGAAATATCACTTTGCCATACTTTCTCTATACCTGAAAAAAACGTCTATCTTTGTTTGCATTATTATTCATGATACTTTATTTTAGTTACTCTTCGTGATGCAAAGTAATGTCTATGCTTTATTATTAAAGTTCTATTTATCATTTTTGTGTTTGAAGCTCTATGATCTCGGGGTGCATATGCTTTTACATTAGATTGATCAAGTTTATGTTAGTAGCATGTCACCTTAGAAAATATTGTTTTATCGTTTACCTACTCGAGGACAAGTAAGAACTATGCTTGGGGATGCTTGATATGTCTCCAACGTATCTATAATTTCTGATGCTCCATGATCATATTATTCCAGTTGCTACTTGTTTTCTCCCTTATTTATAGCATTTATATACGTTTTCCGGGACTAGCCTATTAACAAGATGCCAAGTGCCAGTTCCATGTTTTCTGTTGTTTTTGGTTTCAGAAAAGTTGTTCTGGAAACATTCTCGGAATTGGACCCCACAAAGCCCGAAGTGCCTATTTTCCCTGGAAGCATCCAGAACACCGAAGACGAGTCGAAGACCAGCACTAGGGGGGCCAGACCATAGGGTGGCGCGGCCCCGCCACTTGGTCGCGCCAACTATGGGTGTGGGGCCCCTAGAGCTCCATCGCCTTTGCCCTTTCGTCTAATTAATCCCCCGGATGGAAAACCCTAGATACCTGATCAAAAATCACCGAAAAGTTCCGCAGCCGCCGTCACCGTCAACCCTAGAACAGGGGGTTCTGAAGCTGTTTCCGGCACCCTGCCGGAGAGGAGATCATCCCCGTAGGCTTCTATATCACCATGCCTGCCTCCGGAGTGATATGTGAGTAGTTCATCCTTGGACTGCGGGTTCGTAGCTGTAGCTAGATGGTTGTCTTCTCCTCATATGCCTCCATGTTTAGATCTCGTGAGCCGCCTATCATGATCGAGATTGATCTTGTGTAATTCTATATGATGTGTTTGCTGGGATCCGATGAATATTGAACTTATGCCAAGTTGATTATAGTCTTTATTTGCATATGCTATTTGTGATCTTGCATGCTTTCCGTTGCTAGTGGTTGCTCTGGCCAAGTAGTTGCTAGTGACTCCAAGAGGGAGTATTTATGCTCGATAGTGGGTTCATGCCTTCTCACCGCCTTGCTCGAGTGACAGAAACGTGAAGGGGGAGGATGTGTTGTTCCCATTAGGGAGAAAACTGCGGTGAGAGTGCCCCATGCATAATCATTGCTTACGTTACACACTTTGTTTAATGCGGTTATCCGTTGCTTGCAACTTAATACCTAAGGGGGTTCGGATGATAACCTGAGGGTGGATTATTAGTCATATATGCAGATGTATTTCGGTCTATGTATATTGTTGTAATGCCCGCACTAAATATCATAGTAATCATCGTGTTATATTGTGCACTATGGTGCAACCTCTATTTGTCAATTGCCGAGCTGTAATTTTTTCACCCAGCATCCTATCTTTTATGGAGAGACGCCACTAGTGAACCTATGAACCCCGGTCCATTTCCACACTGTTAAACAAACCACAACAATTTCCTGCTTTCTTTACTTACTGCAAGCATACATCAGTTTCCACACTATACGTCTAATCTTTTTTTTTAGCAAGACCGGTGAGATTGACAACCTCACTGTACTGTTGGGAGAAAGTATATTGGTTCTGTTGTGTGCAGGTTCCACGTTTTTGCTGACACCGGTGAAACGCCAACACCACCGTCAGTGGCATAAACCTTCCTAAGATCCTCTTCCTCCTACTCGATTGATAACCTTGGTTCTTAACTAAGGGGAATTTCCTACCGCTGTGCTCATCACACCCTTCTCTTGGGGTATCCCAACACACAACATCAGGGGGCCACCAGGGGCCCACACCATGAGGTGGCGCGCCCCCTGGCCGCTCCACCAGGTGGTGTAGCCACCCTGGCCCACCTCTGGTCGACATCTTCCGCGTACTTCATCGGAGAAATCTGCCGGGGAAATTCCTCTTCGGAGAGGGGAAATCACCCCCATCGTCACCGTCATTGCTCCGGGCTTCATCGGGATCATCACCATCATCATCCTCATCACCAGAACCGTCACCCTCATCATCCACCGCCATCGCGATGTAACAATTAGGGGATTCTATCGTTATTTTACATTAGATCTCTCTCCGGGTTTGGATTACTTGTTAGTAGTTGATGCTTGTGAGATTTATCGGTGTTAGCACTTTATGACCAGATTGTTATCATCCATTGTATCACCTCTGATTATGATCTATATGATGTCTTGTGAGTAGTTCGTTTAGTTCTTGAGGACATGGGAGAAGTCATGATGTTAGTAGTGAAGTTATGTTGAAGTAATATCTCGTGGTTCAGTATTTAAGTTGTGGTGCTATTCTTCTAGTGGTGTCATGTGAATGTCGACTATATGATACTTCACCTTTATGGGCCTAGGAGGATGCATTGTGTATTTGGTTACTAATTGTGGGGTTGCCGGAGTGACAGAAACCTAAACCCCTATTAGGAAACCCATGCATGAGGGAGCGTAGAATCCCGGAGTTTTAAGGTTGTGGTTAGTTTTATCTTAATTATTTTTTTGTATTTGCGGATGCTTACGAGGGGTATAATCGCAGGTATGTTGTCGAGACATCGTAGTAGTTTTCATAGACGGGGGTGCCATGAGACTACGGTAGAGACGTGGGGTAACGGGATCGCGTGGTAGACAGTAAACACAGGATTTACCCAGGTTCGCTACGTCGCGACAGTACGACGTGCCTACTCCTGCACTTCTCACTAATCAGGACCAAAGCCTGGAAACAGGATTACAATGTGAGGTTTAGATCTAAGCTATTCGACGAGGATAAACTTCACGGCGAGTTGGCCTAGAGCTTCTCTGTTATTCGTTGGTTTGTTTATCTCCCGTCCGGCTTTATATAATAGCCGGATTAGGGCTTACAGAATAGGAAACCTAGAAGACTACGGTAGCAATAACTTGGAAAGTAAGGAATCTGTCTTCTCCTCCAAGCCAGATCACATGGGCCGTGATCCGGGTTCTTCTAGGATCCGGCTTCTATGCGTCAGGTTACTGGGCCGCCCAATGAACCACAGCCCACTACCACTTGGGCCACCCTGGTAACCAGGCACTTTCACTACCATCTTATATACCCCTATACGGTATATATCCGACAGTAGCCCCCAAGAAGGATTAAAACTCTGATTTGCCGTCTTCCGTCAAATGTGCCTTGTCCGAGAAATTTCAATCAGCAGTCTTGATTCTTCTTATTCTTCTTCTTTTGAAAGAGATGGTAACGTGAAACTCGGAATCCTGAAAATCCGGCTTTTCTCTCACGATCCTTCGTGGAGAAGGAACTTCTTACGTCAGCGCACTTAATCATGCTGACGTAAGGGACGTTTGGGTTTTACTCGGAAAACCCAGAAACATATCTCTGACAGATTCTCGCGGGAAACGAGGAGATAACCATCATTACCCTGTCGTTTCATTTCCCGGATTTTCCGGCGAGTGACACGCGTTGATCATCCAACGGTCAAAATAGCCGTTGGCACGTATCTTGACGGATTTCTGGCTATAAATAGCCGTCTTCGTCCTCGTCAAAAACCTTCCGCACTCTCACTGTCACGCCATTGCCGCGCACCAGCTCCCGAGCGAAGAACCACCCCGAGCACGCGAACGCACCCAGAGCCCCAGCGCAACGCGCCGCCACCAAATGGCAACCTCGACGTCGTCCCCCGCTCGCTCCGCCGCGCTCACCGTCGACGACATCATCAACGAACTGGATCCACAACTCGAATCACCAAAGCACGCCGGCGACGAGCCGGAAAAGACCGCGGCCTCTGCGGCGGGCGGAGGAAATCCTTCCGCCGCCGCGAACGCTGCGGGATCAAGCTCCGCGCCTCCCTCGTCGTCCTCTCCCGAGACGGCGGAGGACAAGATCCAATCCCGTGACGATGAGCACTTCGCTACCGGAGCCAACGAAGACACAGAGTTTATCGGCAACTGGAGTCCGAGTAATACTCCTCTCGTCCTTCTTCGGCGGATGTCAAAGGAGGGATTAATAGTTAAAGGCAAATGGCGGAACCCGGAAGGTGAACCCGAGCCCAAGCCAAAAGACGAAGAACGCGTCCTCCTTACCTCTCATATCGCGAGAGGTATGGGTTTCCCTCCTTCCGCCTTTTTTCTAGACATCCTTAACTTTTATGGCGTTCAACCACATAACCTCTCTCCGAATTCCATCCTTTATTTAGCCAGTTTCCAAGCCCTTTTCGAAGGATATCTCGGGATAACCCCTAATCTAGATTTCTGGCAATATTGTTTTGAGGTAAAACATTACATCACAGATGGTATTTCGCCTATCTGTGGAACTATATCTTTCACCCTCAGGAAATTTAGAGAGGACTGGTATCCCAAGATAAAAATGCCGGAACCTGTCCAATCTTGGCTAGGTTCTTTCTTTTATCATCAGGACATTCCATTCCCACGCAAAGAAACCGGGGTTCCTCCATTTGTTAATTCTGCCGCTACTCCTCGCGAGAGTTGGACAGTTGCAGCAGTAGAAAATTTGCCAGAAAACCTGATGAAGATAAAGCGGCGCATCGCCAAACTTACTTCCTCTCAGTCTTCTTTGACTGGGAAGGATACCGTTTTGTGCTGGTTCGGACCTCGTATCCAACCTCTCTCTTTTCGTTCCCGGCTCCTTTGCGAATACCAAGGACCAGAAGATAGCATGAGAGGAACAGATAAGGCTTATACCAAAAATGATTTTATAAAACGACTTCACCAACTGGTCGCCACCAGCAGTCAGATTGAAGAAAATCTGGCAATTTATCACGTGGAGAATCTGGCCCCTAAGGTATTTATACTTTTCTTGCTTCCAGTTTTCTTCAGATTGGCTTCTTTTTCTGACTTTCGACATAACGTGAATTCTTTCCTAGTTCAATGAACTTGAAGGAGCTGATCTTGCTTCCGACATCGAGCTTAGCAAATTACATGCTAGCTTTTATCATGATCGGAAACGTAAAAGACAGGCGGCTTTTGGCAATACGGTGACTGTTGACGGAATTCCTATTGCCACATCCAGGTATTTTACTGGAGCCTCCCTAATCGTCATTCTCCTTCAGTTCTTCGAGATTTTTAACTCTCGGATATTCTTCGTTCAGTCTTGCCCCAACTCCTCTGAAGACAAAGAAGCTGAAGAAATATAAGACTGCTATCCAAGAAGAATCTTCTTCTGCGACCATGGGCCTGAGGGGTAGAACGGAAACACAGACGGGTGGAAATCTCCGGTCATCTGCTGGAAACGAACCCATCTCCAATTTGGACAGTAACATCCGGATAAAGGAAGAACCGTTCGACGACCTTGGATATATTCGTCCGGAGGCTAAAAAATTCTTCGCTCCTGCCCCTCTAATTCGTCCTTGGCCACAAGGCGGATTAGTTGTTCGCAATGATATTATATTTTCCCCTCGCCAGGTCATACAAGATGGCCTTCATCACGTTGGGATTCTTTTCTCGGAATATGCCAAAGAATTCAACGAGACCTTGGCCGACTTGCGAGAAATGAGCCAGGTGATACTTCTAGCCCCCAAGCATTAAGTTGAAAACCTGAATTCTTCTTAATGTTTCTTTGTATGCTTGTTCATACTTAAGCATTTGGCTTTCATTTCCGTGTTCAGCATTCCGCAGATGCCATAAACTTGGAAGTTTTTAAGAAGCTTAATCTCAAGAATAGAGAAGTAAAAACCCTTCAATCTATTATTGAGTTGAAAAGCAACAAGCTGGCGTCATCTCAGCTACAATTATCTGAAACAACAGGTATTTATTCTCTGCAGTTTTTATCCGGATAACATTTTCCCGAATTTTCATAAACTCGAAATGTTTTTGTGTCCTCTAGCTGCTTTAGCTAAAGCCAAAGAAGTAGCGAAGGACGCTATCAATGCATCCCGGCTCCGTGCAGAAAACTCGAGCCTTCGCAAGGAGCTTATGAAAGTTCAAGAAGACCTGGAAGCCAGTAATCTGGCCCTTGGGATTGCTCAATCCAAGGCTTCTTTGCAGGCGGCGAAAGATAAATCTATTATCCATGATTTGGAAAGTATGCTATTCCCGCGCATGAAAGAAGGCACCGAAATTGATAAGGTTCTTGGTAAGTTAGTTCCTTTTACCAATTTCTCCAATTCTTATTTCCCGTATTTTGTGGCCTAAACTTTTTTGGTTGCTTTTGTCATCAAAACAGGGAATATTCCAGGAATTTCTCGGATTGAGAAAATCCGAGCTTTTGGGGAAGTATGGAATGCGATCAGAAATGCAGGAATGCAATTGATTAACAAATTCCTTCCCACGAGTACTATAGAATTCTCGGAAGTTTACAAACTTCCGGGTGCCATCATGGAAGTTGCGGGATCAAAGGAATACATCCTACGCTCCGCTGCACGAGGTGGTGCGCGCATGGCCCTAGACCTTATGCGTCTGCATTATCCTGATGCGAAATCTTGGCGCGTGGCATCTGGTGTCCCTCAAGGATATACAGAAAATCAGCGAACCGCCATCTTTGATGAAGTCAAAGGTCACGCCACCAAGATTGCTTCCATGGTTAACATTTCTGTCACTTATCCAGAAGAAGAGGTTCCCGCAGTCCCCGAAGATGAAAGCAGCGAGGAAGACTCGGATGTTTGAAGGACTGCACTTAACCTGGATAGCGATTTGTATAATAGGAGCGCTATTTTTACAATGTAATTCATATTGTAACGCTTCTATTTCGTTTGTCAAAACAAGAACTCCGCCTTTTGCAGCTTTGAATTATGAAATTCCTTGCAAGATTGTCGGGTTTAATTATTCCTTTATCTTCTAAGTTCTCTGGCATATGTGTTTTGACTGTCTTTAGTGTTTGAAATGGCTGGATAGCATTATGAATCGTCATGTCGAGTAACTAGGTATAACCAATCAGTTAAAACTCAGAAACATGGATCATACTAAAGGCATTTTTACTAACTAGTTCCAGTGACCCAACATACATTCGATCAGATAATGCTTAGAGATTTGTAAGGAACTTTCTTGAAACTTGGGCACGCAGGCACAATCCGAGTTTCCTTTAGCCATTATCGGGCTGAAATCATTCAGTTTTTTAACGCCGAGCACGCAGGCACAATTCGGGTTAACATTGAGTATTTTGTAAGATCATTGGGAAATAGATAAGGTGGAATCATGCTTTGTACTATAGTGAACTTGTAAAAACATGGATATCAGAATTCCAATGACTTTATTTCATGATCTCAAAAGATGTTTACATAGATATTGAACTAAGTATAGAAGGGACGTAACTGATGGATGCTCCAAGGCCTTTTTGTCTCTCCTAGCTCATCATCTATCTTTCTCTTTCTTTTGCGATTCGGTTTCTCGAGATCATCTTCCGTATCTCGAATGTCAACAAGATAGTACGATCCATTTTTCATGGCTTTACTTATGACAAATGGCCCTTCCCATACTGGGGCTAATTTATGCTTCCTTTACTGCACCAACCTCAGCACTAGGTCACCTTCTTTAAAAGAGCGATGCCTGATTTTCCGACTATGGTAACGTCGCAAACCTTGCTGGTAAATGGCGGATCTTTGAAGCACAAGCTCTCGTTCCTCTTCTAGGAGATCAACGGCATCCTGTCGTGCTTCTTCGGCATCTAATTCGTCGAAATCTTGCACTCTTGGACTATCATGGATCATATCTGTTGGGAGAATAGCTTCTGCGCCGTAAACTAGGAAAAACGGGGTTTGCCCAGTCGACCTATTTGGCGTCGTTCTTATACTCCAAATCACAGAAGGTAGCTCTTCTACCCATGCTCCAGCCGCTCTGTGAAGAGGAGTTTCGAGTCTTGGGCGTATTCCTTGCAGGATTGAGCTATTCATTCGCTCAACCTGTCCATTGGATTGCGGGTGTGCCACAGATGCTAGATCTAGGCGAATTCCCGTTTGCCGGCAATATCTTGCCAACTCTCCGATGGAGAAATTTGTCCCGTTGTCGGTTATTATGTTGTGTGGCACACCGTATCTCATCACCAAGTAAGTCGATGATGAAATTTCTAGCAGTTGCACCATCCAGCTTTTTGATGGGTTTGGCCTCCACCCATTTGGTGTACTTATCCACTGCTACTAGCAAATGAGTAAGTCCGCCTCTTGCAGTTTTGAACGGTCCCATCATATCTAGACCCCAGACCGCAAACGGCCACGTAATGGGGATAGTTTTAAGAGCTTGGGCCGGCAAATTAGTCTGTTTGGCGTAATATTGACACCCTGCACATGTATTAACTATGTGCTCAGCGTCTGTCTTGGCTGTTAGCCAGAAAACCCCGCTCGGAATGCTTTCTTAACGATGCTTTTTGATTGAGCGTGATGTCCGCAATCTCCGGCATGGATTTCTTCCAGTATTTCTCTTCCTTCTTCTGGTGAAATACACCGCAAAAAGATTCCGGAAGTACTGCGCTTATACAGGTAGTTATCAATTACCGTGTATCCTTTGCATCGACGCTGTATTTGTCTTTTCAAGACTTCATCTGCTTCTTCCGGGTACTTCTGATTAACTAAGAAGTTTAAATATGGAATCGTCCAATCTGGTTTAACGAGCATAACTTCAATGGATTCGGAAACCAGGGGATAATCAACATCTCCACCCTTTATGGATGGCTCATGCAAGTGCTGAACAAATACCCCTGGTGGTAGAGTTTTTACCCTTTCTGATCCCATGCGGGCTAACGCATCCGCGTTCCAGTTTTCCTCCCTTTTGATGTGGAGTACCTCGAACCCAAAGAAACAAATGGCGAATTCGTCCACCGTTCTTCTGTATTCGGCCATTATAGGACTTTTTGCGTCCCAAGTTTGGTTAAGCTGATGCTGTACCAAAACCGAGTCTCCATAGCACAAGATGCGCTTTACTCCTATTTCCTTTGCAATTTGCAAGCCATGAAGCAGAGCTTCGT
This sequence comes from Alopecurus myosuroides, assembly GCA_028641055.1. Lineage (NCBI taxonomy): Eukaryota > Viridiplantae > Streptophyta > Magnoliopsida > Poales > Poaceae > Alopecurus > Alopecurus myosuroides. The sequence goes on from CM054060.1 coordinate 29,441,445, forward strand.
ATTCTGCCACATTATTACTGGCGTTGAAGTGTATTTGCAATACGTATTCCATTGTATCCACTAGTAGGGAATGACTTATAGCCACCAGCATACTGCTGGCCAACAACATTTTCTGTTGCCCAGCGCTAACAGCACTGGCGAACAGCATTTCCTGTTCGCCAGCGCTACGCTCACTACCGCTGGCGAACATTCCCTCTGCTTCGCCAGCGCTAAGACTGGGCCCCACCTGCGCGCGCTACAGCCGCTGCCTCATATTACCGCTGGCGAACTGCGCTTAGGGTTCGCCAGCGCTACGCTCACTACCGCTGGCGAACAGGTGTTGTTGTTCGCCAGCGCTAACATGTGGGCCCAGGACGCATGTTAGCGCTGGCGAACAACAACACCTGTTCGCCAGCGGTAGTCTGGCAGATCTGCCATAAGTGCTACCCCCCACCACCCACTTTCCCCTCCACTCTCTCTTCTTCACCTTGTCCCCTCTTCTCTCTCTAGCTCGAAATTATGCCAATTTCTCCACCCTCCTACTCTATTTTGAACCAACTAAATTTATTTTAGTTGGTATATATATGTTTATCTCCCTCCTAACACCATTTCTACCCAAAATTTTCCCTCCCTAGCCATCTAGATATAGAATTACCCCCTTTCTCTCCAAAGCTCCAAAATTCTCCGGATATCATCGTGTAGCGATCTATTCATTTGAGGTGGGATGAATGATAATGTATAATTAAATGAATTTGTATATAAATTTTATCCGGATACACGCGATATGCAATATGTGTGAAATTTCACCGGATTCAACAATGGTCGTGTGATGGAGACGATAAATGCATGTGTGCGCAATTTGTTGTGGAATGAAATTGAGTAGCCAACTATCGCCGGAATGTTGATTCATTTCCGTCTCGGCATAGTTTGGCACTCCCTAATAACCTCGGAAGGTCATGCCGAATTTTTTCGTGAATACGACATGAAGTGAAATTTTTGATATGAAAATTAGTTGCCACTTTGCCGGAATGTTGATTCATTTCCGTCTCGGCAAAGTTTGGCACTCCTCTAACCTCCAATTTGTAGGAAGGTCATGCCGATTTTTTTCGTGAATATCGAAATATATATATATATATATATATATATATATATATTATGTTTGGTTCTAATATTAATTATATCGGCGCGCTCTCGTGCAGGCGACATATAATGGTGGTCGTTAAGAGTGAACGTGTCGTGAATAGTTACTTGAGACACGCGACAGAAGACATGTTACAAAATGGCCGCAAGGAGATACGATGTCCATGTCGAAAGTGCAAACTAGGGGGCTTGCTCAATCCCTTTACCGAAGACTTGCTCAGTCACCTCCTAAGGTATGGTTTCATGGATGGATATAACAGTCAGTGGGTAAGTGATGATGAAGATGATGAAGTCCATGGGGCGGCGGCGGAAGGAAATGATGTGCAACAGGACAATAGCAACGATCGACTAGAACTACAGCAGGACCAACTACAGCAGGACCAAGATCAGCCTCATGACCCCGCACATGATCATGGAGAAGATATTGAACAAGACGTGGAAGAAGATCACGAGGACACAGGGACACCCCTAACGGAAGTTGTGCGTGACCCTCATCTGAAAGAACTGCTTTTGAGAAAGACGACTAACTCGATATCTGCTGCTAGAGAGCAATCAAAGCTGGCGCAACTAGAGATAGACTCGAAGACACCGTTGTATGCAGGCTGCGGTCCGGAAGAGTCCCGCCTGAGAGTGGCCCTCGATGTTCTGCAGATGAAGGCGAGATACAAATGGAGCGACATAAGCGTCGATGCAAGCCTGCAATACTGGCACGATGTCCTTCCAGAGGGCAACACCTGTCCTAAAAGTTGCGACGAGGCCAAGAAAGTCGTGTGCCCCTTTGATTTACCTCACGAAAAATACCATGTGTGCATCAACGATTGCTACATTTATCGGAAAGAGGACGCGAACAAAACCATTTGTCCAGTTTGCAGCGCCGCTCGATACAAGAAAGGAAAGAAGAAAGCTCCTCGGAAAGTTGTGTGGTACTTTCCGCTCATTCCCCGTCTGCAACGGTATTTCGCGGACCGTGAGGAAGCAGAGCTCATGCGCTGGCACGCGAAAAGGAGGAATAAAGTTTTGAAAGATCCAAATCGGAGTGAAAAAGTAATTCTGACACATCCTTCAGATGCAAGTCAATGGAAAGCAATTGACTGTGAATATCCAACGTTCGGGGCGGAGGCAAGGAACATCAGGTTGGGTGTGAGCACCGACGGACTCAATCCGTTTGGCAACCAGAGCAGCACCCATAGCACCTGGCCCGTGTTTGTATGGATGTACAACATCCCTCCCTGGTTGTGCATGAAGAGGAAGTATATTCACATGAGTATGCTAATTCAAGGGCCGAAACAACCAGGCAACGACATCAATCTATACCTGAAGCTGCTTAAAGATGAGTTGGACACGCTATGGGCCGAGGAAGGGGTGAACACATGGGACGCGTTCGGTGAACAATATTTCCCAATGAGAGCTGTCTTACTCTGTACGGTTCACGACCTACTCGGCTACGGATATGTGGCGGGCCAGGTGTGCCACGGACATAACGGTTGCGTGAGGTGCATGGATGACCCCACGTTTATGCAACTTCCGAAAGATCCTGGGTCTTCGAAAACAGTTTTCGTTGGCCATCGAAGGTGGCTACCCAACAAAGTCCCGTGGAGAAGGCGAGGAGACCTTTTTAACGGTGAGGATGAGCTCCGTGGACCTCCACGTAAGAGGTGCGGCGAAGAAATCTACAATTTGCTGAATGATTGGAAGGAATGCCCAGAGCCGGGAAAGAAGCAAAAGGCGCCAAAACCGCTTCTGGATGTATGGAAGACGAGGTCGGTGTTTTGGGACTTGCCATACTGGCCCATTCTCGATACGCCTCACTGCCTTGATCTGATGCATATCACGAAGAATGTGTTTGAAAGTTTGTTTGGCACGCTGCTCAACATGCCGGAGAGGACCAAAGACGGGGTGAAAGCAAGAAACGACCTGAATTATTTTGTTATTAGGGTAGATCTTCAGGGGGGACGCCCGGATGATGACGACGGCGATCAATCGTGTGATGAGGAGACGGATGGTCGCAAGGCCAAAAGGGTTAAGAGGAATGACTATTACTGCCCCCCTCCTGCTTCACTCTTAGTCCGGACGTGATCACAAAATTGATGACGTGCCTTCTCGGAGTCAAAGTCCCTAGCGGTTACTCAGGGCTAATAAGCAGATTCCTCGACGCGCAGAAACAAAAGTTTAGCGGGATGAAGTCTCATGTCTGTTACGTGATGATGACGCAGATACTTCCGGTTGCGATCCGCGGAATAATGGACAAACACGTCCGGGAAACCCTGTTTGGCCTCTGTAACTTCTTCGACGTTATATCTCGAAAGTCGATCACGGGGAAGCAGATCTCAAGGCTGCAGGAAGAGATTGTCGTAATACTATGCGAGCTTGAGATGTACTTTCCACCATCATTCTTTGACATATGTGTTCATCTGTTGGTCCATATCGTGGACGATATCATCCATCTCGGGCCGTTGTTCCTGCACAACATGATGACGTTTGAAAGGATGAATGGGGTCATCAAAGGATATGTTCGCAACAGAGCTCGTCCGGACGGAAGCATCGTTCAGGGCTTTCTCACCGAAGAGTGCATCTCTTTGTGCACGAATCATATGGACGTGGAGGACCCAGTTGGTCTGCCCAGAAACAAGCACATTGGCAAGCTCGATGGAGTAGGTCACAAAAATGGACGTAGAGAAGTGCATGTGAATCGGGCTTGTCGACGCACCAACTTTAACAGGGCAAACTTAGTAGCTCTCCAACACATTGACATGGTCGATACTTGGGTGGAAAAACACAAGAGCTCGATTATGAAAAGGTACAGTGAATAAGGCAAGCGGAGGACCGAAGGAGAAATAATCAGAGAGCATAACTCCACTTTCTTGCGTTGGTTTAAAGATGTGATCATCGCTAATCCACCGCCAAGGGATTGTGCGAAAAATAAACTATTGTACGCCTTGGCACATGGCCCAGCTCCCAACCTAGCGACGTTTCAAGCATATGATATCAACGGGTTCACTTTCTACACAGAGGAGAAAGACAAAACTTCCGATTATCAAAACTCAGGGGTAACGATGGAATCCTACACCGGTGACAAAAAGTTAAGATATTACGGAAGGATCGAGGAGATATGGGAGCTTAACTACTCTGGAGAGAAGGTGCCTATGTTCCGCGTCAGATGGGCTAGGATGTCGACCGTCAGAAAAGAAGACCAATACTTTACAACCATGGTTATTCCCGAAGCCGGAACCTCATCAAGCGTGAATGTCACAGCGCAAAATGAGCCATGGGTATTGGCTAAGCATGTGTCCCAATGCTTCTTCATAACAGACCCCGCAAGGCCTAGCCGTGTTGTCGTGAGGAGAGGGAAAAGAAATATCATCGGAATGGATGGAGTCGTTGACGAGGACGAGTTCGACACGTTCGGCGACCCAAATATTGACGATGATCAAGAAGATGATGATGATAGTCATGCAACATACACAACAAGAAGAAGCAGAACTACGCTACCTAGGCATGGTCTTCCATTCAGAAGAAGAAGTCATAATGTGGGGTTAAATTATGCAACTTCGACCAAAAAAGGCAAAAAGATCAAACACTGAGAAACTATGTATGCATTTGTCTGCCAATTGTATGCGACGAAACTATGTATATGCATGGGGTCTGATATCGATGTGCACTTATCATAAATTTAATGTACCTTGTTCTGTATTTCAAACATGAAGGAAACAACGGAAAACAAAATAAAACATTATTATTAATGTGTTTGAAATTAATTTGTAATGTGTTTGAATGATTATAAATTAAATGTCTTAATTTAAACAAATAAAGAAAACAAAATAGAACATTATTATTAATGTGTTTGAAATTAATTTGTAATGTGTTTGAATGATTATAAATTAAATGTCTTTGAATAATTAAAAAAAACATTATTATTAATGTGTTTGAAATTAATTTGTAATGTGTTTGAATGATTATAAATTAAATGTCTTAATTTAAACAAATAAAGAAAACAAAATAAAACATTATTATTAATGTGTTTGAAATTAATTTATAATGTGTTTGAATGATTATAAATTAAATGTCTTTGAATAATTAAAAAAAAACATTATTATTAATGTGTTTGAAATTAATTTGTAATGTGTTTGAATGATTATAAATTAAATGTCTTTGAGTAATTTAAACAAATAAATAAAACAAAATAAAACATTATTATTTGTTTAACAATAAAAAAACAAAAAGAAAACGAGAGAAAACATGAAGGAAATAATGAAAAAACAATATAACAAAAATAAATCAATTCAAAGAAATAAATAAAAATAAAGCAGTAATGTTTCTCAAGAAAAATTAATAAAGTAAATCATTTCAAATAAAAATAAAGAAAAATAAATAAAAAAGTAGCGCTGGCGAACTTGGCTGTTGGTTCGCCAGCGCTATGTTACCGCTGGCCAACAAAACTTTGTTCGCCAGCGGTAACGTAGCGCTGGCGAACCAATAGCCAAGTTCGCCAGCGGTAAGCCCCACAGAGAGCTACACAGGGGCCAGCGCGGGACTTAGCCGTTTTTCACTTCCAGTACACAGAGAGACACACGCGCGCGCACGGTTCCCTTCGTCTCCGGCGAGCCCCTTCGTCTCCGGCGACCACCGCGCAGCAGCAGCGCCCTCTCCACTCTCGCTACCTCCCCTCCACTCCCTCCACACCGGCCCTCTCCCTCTCTGTGTTTGCGCCCAACCTCCCCTGCGGCTCCATCGACACCGGCCACTCTCCGGCGATCAACGCCACGCCTGCTGCCCTCGCCCTCGCCCGCGTCTCCCTCCTCCTCCTCCCCCGCGGCGACACGCCCCTACCCCTCCTCGGCCTCACTGCTGCGCCGAGGGGCCGTGCTCGCCCTTGATTCTCCTTCCTCCTCTACTGCCTGCAACGTGTTCGACAGAACACCTGTGAGAGGTAATTGTGCTCCCATGCATGGATTTGATTACTAGTACCTCTGTTCATACATGTGTCTGCAAGAATACGTCAACGTTTATGTGCTTTGTGTTTATATGGTGATTTTTTGCGTTCATACCTCTGTTCATACATGAGTCAGATGTGGTGAAACTTGTCTGATTTGGGAAAAATCAACAATTGCTGCTACCTAGCTAGGCTTTGTGGTGGACTAACTGAAACTGTGTAGGTAGTTCAGGGTTGTGAGCTTCCATGACTGGCTGGCTAGGCTTGCTACCTACAGTACCTCGGCAGCAGCTTAGTCTGGGCAGTTTGTGCCGCAAACGTGTAGTGTGCATGTGTAGCTAACAGAGCAGAAAAGAGTGCCGTAATATAAGTTTGATTGACACCGATTAAGTAGGCCATGTCACCGATCGGTGGCAGCGGTGTATCTGAGCAAAAGAGGGACCAGTTACGAGGATGGAGCACTTGTCCTCGTCGTCGACCAACAACGAGCAAGCACTTGTGTTGATGGAGCTAGCCGTGGTCGTTTTTTGATTTGATCTTGTATTACCAGAACTTGAGCAGTGTTCGTGTTGCTTTTGCAATGTCACAGCGAATACAAGAGCAGACCTGTAGTGAGCACGGCAACCAATAAATCGTGTTTAGCAGTTTCAAAAGCAAAATGATTACCTCAAAACTGTCTCAGGGCAAACATAAATAATCTTATACATGCCAGCCATCGCTTTTCTCTCAACACGATTATCTGGTTGCCCTGATCCAAGAAAACATGCTGATATCCCATGTTTTGCAAGTTTAAGGCACTGATCGTGCATTAGACTAATCAAGGGTGAGATCACCACCACAATCTTCGTAGTCAAAAGAGCTGGGATCTGGAAGCACAGGGACTTCCCTGTCAACATGATAATTTTCACAGCATTGAGTTTATTAAAGGATGGCTCAAACCTTGCATAATAATAGAGAGACCCCCCAAACATTTAAGAAGACAAAGAATAAATAGAATATATATAATCATAAACAATAATTCTGTTTAATTCTGTTCATATGAGATGGAGAGAGTATTTTAAATTTTTCTGTTCAAAATATGCAGTTTGCACTATCTCTTCATTGTCTGCTGGATAGTGCCTGCCTGTTAGATCTGTGAGTTGGCCGGTCTGTTCAAAATATGCTGAGTAGTCTGTGAGTTGGTCTGTTCAAAATATGCCGAGTACCCGCGGACTAACTATGCTTCAATGAGTTGTTAATTACCACAACAGTTGATTACATTATCATCTTCAATGAGTTGTTAATTAGTTCATAGGATGCATGAATGAACCAGTACCATTACCACTCAAGAAATCTATTTTTGATTATCCACACCATGCATACAAACCATTTTGTTAGTGCCGCTATAATTTATATGCTAATTTCAAACAGTCACAATGGTTATAACATGTTAAAATTTATATGCTAATTTAGAATGCATAAGAAGTTTAATAATGGCTAGCAGAGAATGCTAATTTATATGCTAATTTATATGTTAAAATTTATATGTTAATTTCAAACAGAAATGTTGTGGCTGTTTTCAAAGGGAATGTTGTGGCTGTTAATTTATATGTTAATTGTTTTTGGTGGTTGGTGATGGTTGGTGGTGATGGATGGGGGTGTATGGATGGTGGTGATGGATGGTTGTGATGGATATGGCGTGGTGATGATGGATGGTGGTGTATGGATGGTGGAGATGGTGTGTGGTCGTGTGGATATGTGCCCACCTTCGTGTGGATGACGATGATAATATGAGGGGTGGGATCTATTATATGAGGGGTGGGATTTTATGTGCAGGTACCCCACGTGAGTCCCTATTTTGCCGGAATGTTGATTAATTTCCGTTCCGGCAAATTTGGGTACTCCATTTGTGATATTTTTAGCAAAGGTCATGCCGAAATTTTCCGTGAATTTTGGCATGATCTTTGCTAAAAATATCACAACTTAGAGTGTCCGAGAAATTTGGACTCATATGGGGTATACATCGTCTAAATTGTAGGATTTGTTGAACTTATTTCGGGTTTTCTCTCCTTCATTAGATATGGCTCACAACGACGAGGCGGGTGGCTCTGGTCTCGGACACGGGGACGACGATGCTTGGCTTTCTATGCTAAGCGCCGGAGGCGGACCCGTAGATCTGCACCCGGATCTAGAGATGCCTGGCGACGATGCAGACGACGAGATGGACGAAACCGTTCGCCAGGAACTAGAGCCGCGCAACGATACATCGGGCGCAGAAGGTGATCAAACCGGTAGTGGCACCGGGGATACCGCCTCCGGTAGCGAGGCGTCGGCTAAGCGCAAAGATAGGCGGCACAACATGCTCGCCACCATGCGGGAAGAGTTCACGGAAGTGGACCCCAAGAGCGGTGCTCCCCTCGAGCCGGAGAGTTATGCCAAGGGCTATGGAAACCAGATAGGCTGCATAGCTCGAGACTTCGGCAACGTTAATATGGAGCACCTCAGAGCTAAAGAAAACAAGGCTAATGCCGCCCTGCTGATTGAGAAGCTGCACACAAGGTACAAATTCCCGGATCCTTACGACATCCAGGACCTGAAGAAGAATCTGGTCAACTCGTTAGCACTGGGAAAGTTCGCCAAGGCGTTTACGACTTGGAGATCCAGTTTGCGGGAGATGCTTGCGAAGGGTAAGGATTTTGATGAGATCCATAAGATGTGGCCCTCCATTTTCGAGGAAGACTTGGCCCAATTCAAGATCGACGAACTCAAACCGGAAAGGGTGGCGCTGAGTAAATGGGGGAAAGAACAGCGAAAAAAGAACATTGACCCTCACAATCTCGGAAGCCGGGGTTACCTTGGGAAGCAGAAAGTCTGGGAAAAGGAGGATTCGAAGAGAGAAGGGCCGAACCCGTTTGACAAGATCACCGACCCGCAGGTGATAAATTTTGTCAGGGCCCATTATAGGGAAGATCCCAAAAAGCCCGGCGATCTTGTGTTGAACGAGAAGGTCAAGCTGCTCGAGAATAAGTATCTCGAGGAAGAAGAAAAAGAACGCCTATCTCAATCTGACGGGGGGTCCTCGACGACGACGAACAAGGACCCATATGACACCCCTTTCATTAGGGCGCTGAACGCGATGAAGGGAGTGCCCCTTGACAAGAAGCCGCATCGTGGCCATGTGCATGGCCTCGGAAAGGGTCATCGGCATGCGCACTACTACCCGGACACCAAGGATAAGCGTAAGGAGCGGAACAAGGTCCCGGAGAAGACGGTCGACGAGCTTGTGAACGAGAGGCTCAATGAGCTCCTCCCTACCATCTGTGCGTCCGTCGCTCAGTCCTTAGCGCCGTGGATGGCAGGTGGAGGACAAGGGCCGCTCCCGGAGATAAACATAGCCCAAATGGTGCAGCCAGCGCCGCAGAACGTGGCCCCCGTCGTGGCGCCGCAGAACGTGGCCCCCGTCGTGGCGCCACAGAACGCGGCCCCCGTCGTGGCGTCTGCTGCGCAGAACGAGCCGGCCCCCAACCCTCAGCCGGAAGGTCGCAAAGATCCGTCGCCGCCCCGCCACATCTCTTCAACGCCGCCGCCGACACTTAGCGGTCCATCCCCCTTGTCCGAGCTCAATGCCCTCACGGTAATTCAACGTGCACTGCTTAATTGTATATTATGACTTGATTCGTGACGGCATCAGTCTCTAACAACGATCGCGCGACGTTTCGCAGGCCGACGAGACGGGATGCACATTGCTCCTTAATGTGCACGGCGAGTTAAAGGACGTCGCGAAAGGAAAAATCATCACACCTCTGAACCGCGTATCCCACGGCGTTCGTATGCCCGAGGACGTGTTCAGAGTGACATTAAGTCGGGTGCTCCCTGGTTGCGGTGCTCTCGATCCTCCGAACCAACCACCCGCAGCCGACAGCGAGTTGAACCTGGAGCAATGCTTGGTTTGGCCATTGACCTGGCCGAAATCACTAATTCGTTTGGAAAGTACTCCTGCCAACACTCCAACACCGGTCCAGGGGTCGGGGCACCCGAGCCAACACAAGGATTTCTCACCTGCAAAGTCCGTGCAACACGACGGCGACGATGCTGAAGATGAGAACCCCAATGACTACCTCGTCGACGATCCTTACGAGGGGGCGCCCGGCCTGGATGATCTTGATCAACTTCTCTTGCCAGCGGAGGAAGCGGATAAATATCGATGCACAAAGCGTCTTTTCTCTTCTCAAGAACCGGCAGTCCCCGAGCAAGAAGTCATCAGCCAGGATGCCCTCAAAGAGGCGGTAGCGGATGTATTTCATCAGACTCAGCCTAAGAAGACGGCACGGAAAAGAACTAAGAAGAGTTCTGCCGTTGCATCGATGAGCCAACCGGTGGAGGGGACCAAGTCTAAGCCGCAGACAGGACGTGTATTGGACAGGATACCCATAACCGACTGGCATCAGATCCATGAGTTGGGCAAACCGATGCTTCCGCCGAGGTTGGTCTCCTTGCTGTCAGGTGATATGCGTAGCGTCCATGACGGTGTACTATATATGGAGGAGATGCTTCTGAAAGAGAAAAATCCAACGCTGCCGGTTTTGGTCGCAAAGGTGCCATCTACGGCGGGATTTGTCACTGAAGGCAACGCAAACAAGATCATCATTAGATTTGACGACATTTTCCGGATGTTCCACATGAAATCCCTCCACTCGTCAATCGTGCGTCTGTTTACGCTCAGTTTGGCGCATCAGCTATCCATAGAGGATGTCAAAAACATCGCGCTAGCAGACCCCTACTACATGCACGACATGTACTTGAGCAACCCCAAGGGTAGGGCAAAAGCGACAAAGTACCTCCAACAAGTGTTGCTTAATAACCATATGAACAAGAGGATCACCCTCGTGCCTTACTTTCCCGAGTAAGTTATATTTCCCATCTTTACATAAGTTTGCGCATATACAATTTTTGAGGATTATATATATGGACTCTCCTGTTTTGCGCAGAAACAAATACGGCACCCTCATCATGCTCTACCCGAGAGACGCGCACGCAGTATATCTCGACTCCGGGAGTACGATGAAGGAGAAGAACTACTCCCTCATCAAGTCTGTTCTGAATGATGCTTTGGACGGCTACATCAAGGGGGAAGGATTCTGCGACAGGAAGAAACAAATTCAAGGCAAATATGTGTTCAGACACAGAACAGAGTTTCCCTGCCCCAAGCAGGCGCCAGGCGGCCATATGGAGGCATGGTACCTCATCCAACACATGACGGAGATCGTGAAGGACCAACATAGTCTACAATACATGTCTGCTGTGGACAAATGGTCTCGTAGCATCGTCGAATGGTCTGATGCTGAATTCAGACAAAACTTTGGTCGCATCCAGCGCAAGCTCTGCACAATCATCTATAAGGATGTAGTAACTCATGGATCCGTCTTCCACTGGAACTCCCCACCATCTAACAATGAGTTGCGACAATGTGTGCTAGAGCAGACTGACGAGAGACCATTCAACTCGTTAGAAGGTGCTCTTCCGTTCCCGCCGGAGAAGAAACAGAAGATCACAACATCGAGGAAGAAATGATCGACGGTATGTATTCGATTCGTTACGAATTGCTCCTAATAAGAACTTGTGATTTCCTTTGCCGGTCTAATGCTTTTATCTTGGTCTACAGAGAGATGAAGAAGTGGACGGCGCGCTGGCCCTAGCGAAAGATCGCAAATGGAGGCGGAAGCTAAAGCGGAGGCGGACCGTATATCTAGCTAGTCTTCTTTGCGATTGATCTCTATATCGATCGTGTGTACGTTGTATAGATGTCGTCATACCTTTGTAATCGTTGAACTAATTAGATGGCTATATTTTGGGTTCGAAATCTTTCGACATAAACGTGTTATTGAGATCAATGTGTTGTATTCGTACTTATGAGAATTGGATATGGATGCATATGTATCGATGTGTTAATTTCGTTATCGATGTGTTAAATTCGTTATGGATGGATGCATATGTATCTAACAGTGATTTATACGTGTGAAGTTTATAAATTACAGAATTTGAATGTATTTGGACCTGTATAGTATAATATCAGAATATACAAACTGTTATACAAAAAAAATAATAAAATTACAAATCTGGGAAACTTACCACTGGCGAACAAATGTCCTACCGCTGGCCAACAACACCACTGGCGAACAACGGGGCCTAGTGCTGGCGAACCTGTACCGCTGGCGAACAGGGCAGCTACCGCTGGCAAACATAGCGCTGGCGAACACGGCTTTGTTCGCCAGCGGTAACATGCACTACCGCTGGCGAAGTGTTGTTCGCCAGCGGTAACCTGCTACCACTGGCGTAGTAGCGCTCGCGAACACATGTTCGCCAGCGGTAGCTGAATATTGTTCGTCACTGGTAGCCTATTTCCTACTAGTGATCGCCTTTTGGGGATTTCAAAACTACACCGGCTCCAGCGCCCTCCTTCATCTTGGATCCGTCAAAGTGCATGATCCAATACTCGGACTCCGGCATTGGTGTTTTCTCCATTGCTTCCGTCCAGTCGGTGACAAAGTCTGCCAAAACCTGGGATTTTATTGCCGTCCTTGGCTGGTACTTAATGTCAAAGGCTGCTAGCTCGATGCCCCATTTGACTACCCGGCCAGTTGCCTCCGCATTGTTTATTATATCCCCTAGTGGTGCTTTACATACCACTGTTATGGAATGCCCTTGGAAGTAATGGCGCAGTTTTCTAGATGCGAAAAACACACCATATGCCAGTTTCTGATAATGCGGGTACCTTTGTTTGGATTCGGAGAAAACTTCGCTTATGTAATATACCGGATGCTGATCTGGTATGCTTTGCTCATCCTTCTTCCGTTCCACAACAATTACGGCACTAATAACCCGGTTTGTAGCCGTAAGGTACAATAACATGGGTTCTTCGTCTTTTGGGGATGCCAAAATCGGAGCATTCATCAAAGTTTCCTTTAGTTGGGTTAACGCTGCATCGGCCTCTTCTGTCCATTCAAATTTGTCGGATTTCTTCAGCAACTTGTAGAGTGGTAGGGCTTTATCCCCCAGCCTGCTAATAAATCTGCTGACGGCAGCGGTGGAACCCGTCAATCTTTGGACATCTTTTACGCACGTAGGCTTCGAGATGTTCAAGATGGCTTTTATCTTTTCTGGGTTAACTTCTATCCCTCTATGAGAAACGATAAAACCCAGAAGTTTTCCTGAGGGAACCCCGAATACACACTTAGATGGATTTAACTTCATCTTGTAAGTGCGCAAGTTTTCGAAAGTTTCTCGCAGATCTTCAAGGAGCGTATCTTTTTCCTTGGTTACAACAGCAATATCGTCCACATAAACATGGACATTTTTGCCAATCTGACTATGCAAGCAACGTTGCATGCAACGCTGGTAGGTTGCACCTGCGTTCTTCAGGCCAAATGGCATGGTTACGTAATAATACGTCCCGTACGGGGTTATAAAAGAAGTCTTAATTTGATCTTCCTTTTTCATGCGTATTTGGTGGTACCCTGAGTATGCATCCAAAAAGCACAAAAGCTCAGAGCCTGCAGTGGCATCTATTATTTGATCGATTCGCGGTAACGCAAACCTATCTTTTGGACACAATTTGTTCAAGCCTGTGTAATCTATACACATTCTAAGAGCAGTAGTGTCTTTCTTTGGTACTAATACCGGATTTGCAGACCATTCAGTGTGGATTACTTCCTGGATGAAATCCGCTGCTAAAAGCCGGATAATTTCCTTGCCAATAGCCTTCCGTCTTCTTCCGTCAAATCGACGGAGACCTTGTTTAACGGGTTTTGATCCTGGAATCACCTTGAGTTGGTGCTCAGCAAGTTCCCTGGGTACGCCTGGCATGTCAGCTGGACACCAAGCAAAAATATCCCAGTTCTCACGGAGGAACTTGATGAGCTCGCCTTCCTATTTGTCGGTCATCCCAGTCCCTACAACGACGAATTTTGTCGGATCTTTGGGATCTAGGACTACCTGTCTTGTATTCTCGGACGCCTTGAAGCTGTCTGTTGGCTTCCGGGTTTCTTTTCCTGCCGGCATTTCTGTTGGCGATACCTCCTTGGCTAATTCCTTCAATTCTTCCTTTGCTATGACTCTCTGAGCGCAAAGGGCGTTTTCTTTTTCCAACTCATTTGCTAGCTTAAAGTCACCAGCTATGGTGATTACTCCTCCTTTGGGTCCCGGCATCTTCAGCTTGTTATAAATATAACAGGATCTTGCCATAAATTTGGCGAAAGCTGGACGTCCGAGTATTGCGTGATACACGCTTTCGAACGACACTATTTCAAAGGATACTTTTTCCTGCCGGAAGTGATCTTTATCTCCGAAGATGACATCTAGGGAAATTTCTCCTAGGGACCGTGCTTGTCTGCCAGGGACAATACCGTGGAAGCGTATGTTGCTGTGATTGAGCTGGGACTCGGAAATCTTCAGATGCTTCAGTGTATCCAAGTACAGTATGTTAATGCTGGATCCTCCATCCATCAGCACTCTTCTTAGCCTAGTGTTCTGGACAATAGGGCTTACGACAAGAGCTTGTGTGCCGGGTTCAGGGATGTTCCCGGGATGATCAGACTGATCCCAGGTAATTGGTGTGTTGGAGTACTTCAAGAATTTCGGGGTTGCCGGAACAACCGCGTTTATTTCTCGAAGTGTTCTTTTGGCCACCTTTGCTGACGGAGTTGCTAGAAATGTTAGCATTGCTTCTCCATCAACTCTCGGAAATTTGGGTTCGCCCTTTCGCTGTTGTTCCTGGATTTTTTCATCAGTGTCCGATTCACTGTCTTCTTTGTCAGCTTCTGGCTTTTGTTTAGCAGGTTTCCTCTTGGAACCCTTTCCCTTACTTCCGGATCCTGCACTGCCTTTCATGTGCTTATTCAGCCGGCATTGCGCGTTTGTATGGGTGGGTTTCCCAAATTGTGAATGGTGGACACAGGGTTCCGACTTAATCCTCTCCCACTCCTCTGGAGTGTAATTGATTGGATCTGGGCTGCGTCCTTTCCACTTATTCCCTTTTTCGCTTCCAAAGGCTATGTTGACTTCCTTGGGTTTCGTCGTTGTTTCTGGAGTTCCCTTTTTGTCAGAACGAGGAGTTTTCTTAGCAAGTATCAGTGTATCGATATTGCCTCCTCTTGCTCTGATGTCGTCTTCAGCTGCAGCGTGCTCATTGGCGGTTGTAAGCATAGATCCGAGATCTTTGTGTTGTTTGGAACCAACCATGAACGGTACAAGTCCGGGTTTTAGGCCATTGACGAAAGCATGCATTGCTTGTACGTCAGTTACTCCAGAACAACTATTCTTCATTGCCGTCCATCTGGAGATGAAATCCACGTATGGTTCATCCTCGAATTGGGTGCAACGGTTAAGCTGGTTGATGTTGTTCGGGCGTTTGTATGTTCCCCGGAAATGCTGAGTAAATACTCTAGCCATATCATCCCAGCTGTCGACAGTTCTTGATGGTAATCCATTGATCCAATCTCTGGCTCCGTCCAGTAACATTAGGGGAAGAAACTTGACAGCTTCCAGGTCTGTCCCATTGTTGATTTGGACGACTGTATAATAGTCTGAGAGCCAGGTGTCCGGGTTTGTGCTACCGGTATATTTTTGGTAGGTTGGACCAACTTTGGCGAAGCCAGAATGCAGGGTTATCCTTCGGATCCTGTCAGTGAAACACTTAGGACCAAAGTATAGATCATCCTTTTCCGCTCTGTCAATGTGTGCGGAATATCTTCCGGCTGAATGGACAGAAGGGGATCTACTCCTTTCTTTCCCATTGTTGCGCGGGCGCGCTTTTCCGGGATTGTACCTATCTCTTCCATGATCACGTCCTTTTGGATTAGGCGGAGTCCTGCTTCTGTTCCTTTCTTTATCCTTAGGGGGTGTCCGCGATCTCTCACGCCTGTGAGGTGTATCGTATCTTCCGGCTTTCTCAGCTGGGTTTCTCGGAGGTGGCATTATTTTGCCGTCATTCCGGTATTTTTCTTCCCGGTCGTGGGGTTTAAGTCCACCTTTCGGGGGATGGGATCCGGTTTGGGACGCTTCATCCTTATTGTCGGGGCTTTTCTTGTCTTTTCTCGGATCCCCTTTTTTATCCTTTGAATTGTCTGAATCTCCAGGTTCTTCCGGTCCAGGTGCTCCAGCGGCGCAAGTAGCTGTTTTGCATAGGGCGGAGTTATCCTGTAGTCTTCCTGATCGCTCTTGGGCCCGCTGTTGTTGTTGCAATGCTTTTCCTAGGAAAGCATACACCCCTTGAAGTTTTTCACCATTGGAGTACAGAACATTGTTCAGGATGGCGAATGCTGCTTCCGCGTTTTCTGCTGCGGTTTTATAAATTGGTTCGCCTCTGGCATCTTTGTCGTTTACCTGCTTTTGCTAAGATGGGTTGTGAAACCTTTTCTTTTGGCGGCAGTACTTCCGGTCTTACGATTCCGGGTAACCTTGTAGGTTTAATGCCAGATCTATTCTTTCTCTCGTACTCCTCTATTTCTTCCTTCATGAGCTTAATGTCATCCTGGGTTTTTTGGAGGTGTTGCCGAGATCTGAGTAGATGTTGCTGTTGCCTTTGGAAAGCTTGTCTCCTGGCTTCCAGCATCTCAGGGGGTTCATTTGCTCCCACTGGCGTTTGTAACAGCTCTTGCTCTTCCTGTTCCGTCATTGGTGGAACAAGGATTTCTTTGATTTTCTTCTCCGCAGCTTTTGTTCCGCTAGCATCTCCTACTTCCAGGTTTTCATCAGCTTGACCAGCTGATTTTTTCTTCCGGATTTTGTATTGGAGTTTCTTAGCAGCACGATGCTTTTTCTTGGAAGAGGGAGGTTTTTTGACAGGCTCATCTTCTGTCAATTCCTTAACATTGGGAAATACCGGAGAAGTTTCTCCGTCTTCTCTCTCTTCCTCTGGCGGAGGGGTTTTAGGGCTTTCCTGGCTGCCGGCATCCGTGGTATCAGCTGGTTTTGCCATTAGCACTTCATGGAATCCCTCTTGAAAAGATTTAACTTTCCTTTCGAAGGCGTCCGCGTCTTCGTCTTCGGAATCAAAATCCTCTGATCCGGTTTCCGACTCTAATCTCGCCTCAATGGCGACAAGCACGGATTCTGCTTCCGAGTTCACCGTTTCGTGAACGGATGTCGGATCTTCCGCCTGTATAACGGGTATCGGGTCTTCCGTTGCTGTGACGGGTGTGTTTTTGTCTGCCTCTTGCACGGGGTTTACATCATCCGTGTTTTCGGCGACTTCGGACTGCACCATGCCGATAAAGTGTGTGTCACTTTTTTGTCGGCGATCCGAGCAGAATCCGGCATCATAGTCATCCTCGACTGGGTATAGGGAGGGTGGGATAAATTTGCTTCCACCGCAAAACCCTATTGCTTCCGCAGTTAGTCCGATAAAGATGTTAGCAGATCCTATCGGTAACACGCAGGCACTTACCAGGTGGTTTTGCGCCGGTATGTAGGATCCGTTGTCGAGGAAGCGTCCGACATCATCGTTGAATTCCAAGCTTCCGACAGTGATTGATCTTCCGATTCCGCCAAGTATCCCAGATCGGAACTTCACGCCTGACGTCGTTTGCCCCACGGTGGGCGCCAACTGTCGAGACATCGTAGTAGTTTTCATAGACGGGGGTGCCATGAGACTACGGTAGAGACGTGGGGTAACGGGATCGCGTGGTAGACAGTAAACACAGGATTTACCCAGGTTCGGTACGTCGCGACAGTACGACGT
The DNA here is from genome assembly GCA_028641055.1 of Alopecurus myosuroides. Lineage (NCBI taxonomy): Eukaryota > Viridiplantae > Streptophyta > Magnoliopsida > Poales > Poaceae > Alopecurus > Alopecurus myosuroides. The sequence goes on from CM054060.1 coordinate 29,459,210, forward strand.
GCCTACTCCTGCACTTCTCACTAATCAGGACTAAAGCCTGGAAACAGGATTACAATGTGAGGTTTAGATCTAAGCTATTCGACGAGGATAAACTTCACGGCGAGTTGGCCTAGAGCTTCTCTGTTATTCGTTGGTTTGTTTATCTCCCGTCCGGCTTTATATAATAGCCGGATTAGGGCTTACAGAATAGGAAACCTAGAAGACTACGGTAGCAATAACTTGGAAAGTAAGGAATCCGTCTTCTCCTCCAAGCCAGATCACATGGGCCGTGATCCGGGTTCTTCTAGGATCCGGCTTCTATGCGTCAGGTTACTGGGCCGCCCAATGAACCACAGCCCACTACCACTTGGGCCACCCTGGTAACCAGGCACTTTCACTACCATCTTATATACCCATATACGGTATATATCCGACAGGGAGTCTGAAAGAATTAACTCGCTGGGCTGAACAGACGGGATTGGGATGCAATCCAGACTAATCCCTGCATGTCGGGATTCAACAAACGAGGCCTAAGTGGGCTTGCCTTCCTAACCATTACAACACGAAACAACGAGTAGCGGTTGATGAATTGTGTCGGGGCCGCCGAATGCTCCCTGAAGGATGTCCACTTCCAACGAATTCCATCTAGGCACATGGGATTAAGGTGCACAGTCGTGAGATGTTGCTGAATGGTGGAGAACTCGCTTGGTTTGGCCGGCGTAGGTAGTTGTGCAAACCGTAGTAACAAACGTGTCATTGGTGATGTCATCCTAGACTAATCTATTTTTATTTCTCCCCGTCACAATCTTGTAAAGCTTTGGGGTGATCAGGCGATCCAAGTGTAATGCTGGAAACTCGTATAGGTGGCGTCCGCGGTTCGTTGAGGGCCTCTTTGATTCAAAGGAATACCATAGGATTTTTGTAGGATAGAATGCTATAGGAAATTTTCCTTTTGAACTTGTTTGATTCATAGGATTGGATCCTATAGGAAATATTTCTATAGGAATCTTATAGTGCAAATCCTATAGGAAAATAACATGAGGTCCAACCTCATGAAAAAATTCCTTTGCACAATCAAAGAGAATCACTCTTCCCATAGGATTCAAGTTGACATGTCATCTCAATCCTATAGGATTCCTATTCCTATACTTTTCCTATCTTATGAATCAAAGGAGCCCTGATGCGTGGAAATAAAGGGTCATTGCCAGTGGTGCTGGAACGAGGCAGAATGGTTTCCACCCAGGAAGCCCGGCTCCTTCATTGGTACCGAGACCAACACATGCAGCCGGGTCGAGTAGTTTCCACGAATGAGATATCGAAAACAAAGTGTGTGGTCCACTAGCCAAATTACGACTAGCTAGCAAATGTTTAGTAATGGTGGCAGTTTGGTTACCATTAGGGTACCCTCTATTTTTTATAGTACGCCCTCCGATCCCAAATAATGGTCGTGAGCTGTACTAGGAATTGTACCTAATCAGTTTATTTGTTGCGACCATTAAAACGGATCGGAGGTAGTAGTTCGAAGAAAATCAGCTAATTTTTTATGATGACGTCACTATAAAAGTAGTTCATTTTTTTTATATAGAGAGGGTAGAGACTGGTTGGTTGCACTATGATCTGAATTTGAGGCTTAACTTCTCCTGCTGTTGCCGTAGTACGCCACCGCTGGCCGGCACACGTACTCTCCGTGAGCGCCGCACCTGATCCGCGACGCGACTTTTCTCCCGGATTTCAACCACGGTCACGCGGCTCCACCCCTCTCACGGTGAAATGGCAGTGATGGCAGAGATGCTACTGTCGACCGTGTACTAGCTGCTTTTGTTACTGTGACTCGTATCTCCGTGGTGCGTGCACTGTTGAAATTTCGACCAGAACGTACGTGGTTAATTATTGTGCTGCAGACCTGCAGTGGATGTGCTACGTAACGTGTACGCCGATGTTGATCAATGGGCGTGCTAGTACCGGATGGCTGATAGCCTGATCTGAGTAATTTTGCGTCGAACGTACTGTACGTACGCGAGGTATCCACCGGCCGGTTGACTCCAGGAGGCAGGACACGACAAGGACCACTGACCGGAATTTCACGCAAGATTTGTCCTACTCCAGTAGTACTGCTAACTACTCCCTCCATTCCAAATAAGACGGTCACGCTTTTTGAGATTTGTCTTTCATCAAGAATTAATCTATATATAATAGTATTTGGTATATCATTAAAACGTGTTTTTCAATACGAATCTAACATTGCCAAATTTACACTATATAGTCAAGATATTATTGCTCAAATCTTTCAGTCAAAGTTTGTGTTGAAATACGTGTACGTCTTATTCATAGGAACGGAGGTAGTATTTTTGATAAATTTTCTTCATATCGGCTCCACCTCCAAATATATGGAATTATTATGCGCATCGGTACCAAACTGAGCGAGGGAGCCTCGATAACACTCTCGAGAACTTGCGCAGTGTTTTTTTTTCTGAACTGCGCGTGTTTCTCACATTGTGGGTACTCTTTTCTTTCACATTGTGGGTACTGATATGCCTCTCCACCGGATAATTTTTTCAAAGACATAGAAAAAGGGAATTACATGTCAGGATGGCATAGATGCCAGCGCACACCCACGCTGATTAGCAGCTACAACTTGACACCTTCTACTTGTCAAACCTCTACCGCTCCGTCTCTATAAGGAAACCTCTAAGGAGTCTAGCTGATCTCTAGGTCTCAGCTTCCGCTTTGATAGCCTACAACACCACCGTCTGGGAAGGAGCGACATTCTTAAAGACTTTGTCGTTCTGATGGCTCCAGAGGGCCCGACAGACCTTTGTCACGGCCGTCCAGAGGTCCCGCTCGCCCCGCCGATGTCCAAGGCGCGAGCCCACCCACTCCGCCAAACGGGCCGCAAGATGGCTTGCATGCTTGCTTTCCAAACTGAAGGAGAACTCCGCCAAACTACCATGCTTGCATGCAAGACAGTACAAGATACACGAGTGTAACCAATGGGGGGGGGGAGCGTATGCAAAAAATTTAATAACGAAATCCGAGATTTGAACCCAATACCTTTACTCCGATACCATATTAAGTTTCATAAATCGACCAATAGAACCAAAAGTCCAAACTGAAGGAGAAAATGGGGAAATCCACGTATATATATTTCAACACTCCTCTTACAATTGACTCCTCAAGACCTAAACATGATAGAAAGAAGGCAACTTGTTTTTTTTATCAAAATCATGGAAGCCGAGACTAAAACGCACACACATATCCTAATGGGGCGAGAATTTATTAGCGTTAGAGACACTAGCACTCGCAACCTAAGTGTTGAACCTTTAATCCGGGGAGGAGGGTTCTATAATCGCATAAGTGACAATTAAAAATTAGTTTTAATTTAGGAAATATGTATACTATCTATAACTCTATCTAATCTCTAATAGAAAAATATTAAAAGAGATGAGTACTGCTCCTTCACCCCATCCAATCAGCTCATTTTTAAATATATATTAATTGCATATTTAATCACTAACAAGCTACGTTAGCTACTCTTTGTAGCATTTTTTTCAATTATGCTTTAATTTCATATTTAATCATCTAATACAAGCATACTACATATAAAAGTGTCAAGAACCATCGAATATTTGATGTCCAAAAAATTTATGAAACACCAAGATAATATTTGAAGCATTGTTTTCAAATTTATTTGAAAGAACAAAATCCTAAAAGAATAGAATTTGTTTAAGCTAGTACATTTTCTTGTCCACGTTTGATAGGCATGGGTTGTTCCGGGCCTTGTTCGGTTGTCAGATGTTTTGGGTAGGCTGACCATGGCCATACCTCTTTTTCGGCCTTTGTCGAACAGTAGTAGTACCAGCACGGATTGGTTGGCGTGGAATGCGCGGTTTAGGCTAAACACGTTCAATCCTCTGCAACCTGTCAGCGATAGTCAGCTGGAGCATGTTGGGCCAGCGTCCCCATAACTGCGCCCAACAGCGCAACACCGGCGGCAGCAGGGCGCTGTCCAAAAATTTCAATCGAAATTGCGGCGGCGGAATGGTGCGGTGGGTGGCGAGTGGCGCGTGACATTTCTTTCTTTCTCACTGTAGTGCAGACAGCTCGGAGGGGCGCCGATCGAATGTGGCCGTGTGTAGCAGGGAAACGCCGCGAGCCGATCAATCTTCTGAAGCCCCGTTTCGGAGCACGGGGTAATTCGGCAGGAAACTCATGCCGGGTGCGGTGCATGGCTGGCCGCGGAAAGTTGGCGCGTTGCTTCACGCGGAAAGTTCCGGATCCTGATTCCCCGAACCGTCCTCGGCTCGCCACCTTCTAGCCGTGATCTATCAATGGCGCCTGTTGGGGACGAAAGCTCAGCATCGACACCAAGCGGGAAAGTGAGCCCCGGAAAAAGCGCGGTGGCCGTCGAGCCGGCCAACCGGCGGTTGCCCTGCCTATGCTAGCCCGTCTTTTTCGCTCCGTGCGTGCATGCAAGCGCATCACTTGTACCCTGTACCTGCACGTACTTAGCCCATTGATGAGATCGACCAAGGTTGCAGGCGACATAGGGCATGCTAGTAGAGTATAATTCGCACATATTGGCACGTGACATTCAAATTCAAGTGTTAGCTACTGGCATTGGTTGCGCTAGCTTGTCTCTTTGTTTCTTTGTCTGTCTGGCTCATCATGCGCGCCCATCTGTGCTAGCGCGTAGCAGATCTGTTCAAAACTATATCCTACTACGTGAATGTTTCCTTCCTACCTTCTCGATCCACCGTGTTCAGCTGACCGCTGCTCCCTTTTTTACTCCGTGCTAGCACTGTACTAGCCAGCTAGCTAACCATGGCAAGGACCGGCACATCCTTAAGACCTCAACATCGATCCACCACGGTGGTTAATGACGGCAAGCTCGAAGAGAGGCAAGACGTGATCTGGGCCACTTTGGTTTAGTTCAGTCCTTTTTGCTTCATTTTCACGTGAACTGAGGCCCGGCTTTACCTGTTTTGCACACGTCGATGTTGGTACACGTACTACTACGTGCCCTGTCGTGCATCTTTGACTTTGTAGTGACCGATCCAAGTCATGATAAATGCAACGAACAAGTCGTGGACTCGTGGCCCGTCGTGCCCGTTTGACTTCCTTGTCGATAGAGATGGCCGGAGCTAGGTTGCACCGAACCGCGTGAGGTTTTTACTCATAAACGGCAGTACAGGTGCAAGCTAGGGTGATCCGCTTGCAGATGCAGGCGGCCCTGGTATTGATATTCAATGGTTTCACTTCTGCTCGTGGCAAGTTGACGAGGCAGAGGCCCAGCTAGGGATTGGCCGGCACTTGTGCGTCTGGCAGGCGCATTCATGGATTCCAGGTTGCCAGCCTCGCTCAGCTCGCAGCCGGGGAGACCCGACCCGAGTTCAGCAAGACTCTGTCATACTGCTGTGCTACCCTGCTGCGTGGCTGAGTACTATTTCTTTTTCCGAAACAGGGACAAAAAACCGGCCTATGTATCGAAACGATGCACACAGCCGATATATTGAAAACGAGTACAACAATGCAAAATCCATCGGTTAAACAACATTGACACGGAAAAAAACCCCGAGGCCGCATGCCTCAATCACGACAGTAGCTCTACCAGATAGCTACTAACTCTATGATACAAGACGAAAACAAAACGAAAAATACACAACTCATCTGCTACCACTACAGGAATGGCTCCGTACGCCGACGGCCATAAACTGTGCCGACGGCCAAATGTCGGGCGCCGTCGGCATAGGGGGTCGGAGCCCCAGCCTGCCACAGAGGCCGTCGGCATAGCGTAAAGGAGGCCGACGGTGGCCCTCGGCATACAACTAGCCGTCGGCACAAGGGAAAAGAGGCCGATGGTGGCCCTCGGCAACCCACTCGCCGTCGGCATAGGTGACTGCACCGTTTGGCTGGCCCTACCAAGTACTATGCCGATGGCTTTGCCGTCGGCACAGGTGAAATTTCTTTTTCTTATTTTGTGGATGCATGTGTATTTATTAGTTACTCTCAATTGATAATATTTTGTGAATGCATGTGTATTTATTGCCTTCAAGAAGAAATCGACGTACGTGCGTCGATGGTGACGAGTCCAATACGAGGTTAAACTGCAACATCTCGTCCCCAAATTTGAGTCCACAACCTTCAGCAAGGATACGACACAAGCTCGCGTCGACAGAGCCTGATCAGAGATCTTGTGTTTCAACCGGAGTGCATATACCTTGCTTTCGAAGTCGTTAGTACCATCCTCATTTAACCGGCTACCGACGCCATGGTAACCGGATACCTCCGGAAGAGAAACCGTAAAAACAGACGTCCCATACTTGATGTTTCCCGTCACTGTCGCACCACTTTTGATTCAGCATCAACAGGCTAAACATGTCATTTCCGCCAGAGCCACCGCGCAACAGCTGCCAGTAGCAGGAATGACTTGACGCCTCTGTATGAGACGTCGTGCGTAGCATCCACCGGAGGCTTCACCAGCCGGTGATAGACATTGCTAGACTCGTCCGAAAGAGACGCATGTGACACATGCCGATCCACATCGAACCCAGTCTGTTGATGGAGAGGACGTTCCATACCGCCATAACCAATAGAGTTATTCCATGCCAAATTTCTTAATCAACTAGTCACATGTGTCTTGTACTAGACATGAGTACAAGAATCCTTTTCTTAGTCCATCTTCTCCACCATTTAGTTCTAGGTCTAAGAGGAAAAAGGTGTTCTTATTCACGTTTTTTACAACACTGCACACGCCCTAATTTTCTCCGGCTTCTACCGTAGTGCGCCACCGTTTGGCCGCACACGTACTCTCCGTGAGCGCCGCCGCACCTGATTTCTCCGATCCACACGACTTTTCTCCGGGCCTTCAACCACGGTCACGCGGCTCCACGGGCTCACGGTGAATGGCAGCGATGGCAGGTCGCACGTACGAGCTCTGCGGAGATACTACTGTTACTGTCGACCGTGTACCGGCTGCTTTTACTACTCTGACGCGTAGTATCTCTGTGGTGCGTGCACTGCCGAGATTTCTCGATCAGATCGAACATGGTAAATTATTGTGTGCTGCAGTGGATCCATGTAGTACTACTACGTAACGTGTACGCCGATGTTGATCAATGGCCGTGCTAGTACCGGACGGCCGGCAGCATGATCTGAGTAATTTGCATCGAGCGTACACGTGAGGTATCCACCGGCCGGTTGACTCCAGGCGGCAGGACGGGAGAAGGACCACTGACTGGAATTCCACGCATGATTTGTCCGGTTGTCCTACTTCAGTGTGGTTGACCTAACATAATACTCCTCCTAAATATTTTCAAGAAATTTTCTTCACATTTGTCATAAACGATAACACAAAAACGATGGACAAAACAGATCTAGCACGACAGGGGACACGAGATTTTAACGTGGAAAACTCTTTCAATGAGTAAGAAAAAAAACCACGGCCGCCAGCCAGCAAATCTTCACTATGATGGGGTGAGGTTACAAACGCAGGGGATTTACACTGTATATACTTATCCCAACCGGCGGCCTACATGAGATATATAAAGGGGACGAAACCCTATTCGTGTCCAACTCAGAAACGACTCGTACCGTAACGCGAGGGGCTGCCGCCCCCGCACCCCTCCTTTGTGCAGTCCACGTTTGTGTGGGGCGATTGTTGGGCCAACGTCAGTCCACGATTGTGCGGGGCGAGATGGTGAAAGCCACCCCCCTCGTTGCGCCTCCGGCTCCACTCGTCAGAAGTTCGGCCTTTATTAGTATCTGCGAATACGAATTTGGATCACACTAAAATAACAACATCGGCTCCACCTCCAAATATGGAATTACTATGCGCATCGTTAGCAAACTTAGCGCGAGCCTCACTAACACACTATACTTGCGCATTGTTTTCACATCCTGGGTGCTGATATCGTGCTGATATCATACCTCTCTAGCGGATATTTTTTTTTTCAAAGATACTCCCTAGAAGACATAGAAGAAGGGCCAACCAGCTAGAATTATAATGTCGGGGTGGATGGTGAAAGCACACCCATGCTGGTTAGAAGCCTCAACTCGACACCTACTACTTGTCAAAATTCCACCGCTCCGCCTCTCAGAGACAACCTCTGAAGAGTCTAGCTGATCTCCAGGTCTCGGCCTCCACTCTGATGGCTTGCAATACCACCGTTAGGAAGTGGGAGACGTTGTTGAGGACTCTAACTTTCCAATGGCTCCAAAGGGTCCAACAGTTCAACGTCATGGCCATCTAGGGACCCCACTCATCCGGCCGAACTTCATGGTCGAGGCCACCCACTCCGCCAAGGGGCCGCAAGATCAAGTATCCATCCCTCCGGTTGCCAACGCGAAGGCATGTTACCCACACCATCCTCGCCAACACGCAACCCACTAGGGGGCGATCAATGGACTCGTCTTGCTGGTCACAAAAAAAAGGCATGTATCCGAGCACGGTAAAGCACGTTTAGCCAGCCGATCGGCCCTATAACAATGATCCCTAAGGGCAAGGCACAAGAACACTTTGCACTTCGAAGGAGCCCTGGAACACCAAATATGTTTGGCGCCCGACTTCAACTTCGACCGCCAAACAAGGTAGCGTAGCATGAACGCGAGGAATAAATGTCGTTAGCGTCCCAACACCGCCTGAAAACATCATCTTGACCTGGTCTAAGATCCACGGCCACGAAGTGGTCCACCGGGTCTAGTAGCTCTGACAAAGCCGACGCTGGCATGTCCAACGAGATGTCCCTGAGCCAAGCACCAACAAGGCCACCAAGTACGAGCGTAACCTAAGCGAGGAGTGTTTAATAGCATGAGTAGTGACACTTAATTACCCGCTAACATTGAGTTTTTTTGCTCGCATGTAGAATCGTAAGAAATGTCGAAGGCAAGTGTGTAAACGTTGTTAAAACATTTGTGCCCTAGTTTGCATTCATGGATCTACATTATTTACATTTCTTCTTAGGATGAAGCAAAGAAGACAAAGAAAAGGGCTACTGTTAACACAGGAGAAGTATTCATCTTATCTCCTAAGCATGATTAGAAAGGAAGCATGCAAGCCATCTCCGACTCTTATTTTTAGCACTACAAAATTATCAACATATGATGGAGATCCAGCAGGATACGAACATAGTACAATGTACCTGAGTGTAACCAATGGGAACGTTGTGTATGAAAATATTGTGGGCAACCCACACAGGAATGGTAATAGCATTTTTTTTAATTACGAAATCCGAGATTTGAACCAAAGACCTTTACTCGGGTACCATATTAAGTTTCATAAACCAACCTCCAAACTGAAGGAGAAGGTTGGGAAATCCACGTATATTTCAACACTCCTCTTACATTTGACTGATTAAAACCTTTTTGTGATAGAAAGAGGGCAACTGGTATTTTAGTTAAATTGCGGAACCCGAGACTAGAACGCACACACATAGCCTACTGGGGGCGAGTCTTTGTTAGCATTGGAGAAATTTATGCTCGTAACCTAAGGGTTGAATCTTTAATAATCCCAGGAGGAGGGTTCTATAATCGCATAAGTAACAATTACAGGCTCACATCATGTAAAGTTGTTCATTGAGTATTTAGCTCACATAGACAACGCGAAACTGATCACTTGGGTAATAATAATCGTATGTCACAGTGTATTCATCTCACCATCATGTTGAAGTTATGAATATTTCTAAGTTGTTTATTTGTTAAAATAATTATCCTTCACATAATGGCACCACAAGATTGCACCACATTTAGGAAAAAAAATAATCCAATATAAAAAAGATTGAAGCACTCATGGATTTTAATCGGTTGTAAAATCTTGGCCAACAAGCACATACTAAGAGCATTTTGATCCGAGCTAAAATCTCACAAAACATTGCAATATTTTTATATTTATTTGTTTACACCATGCCATTGATTTTATACAAAATGCATACTAGAACATGAGTTATTTTTTTACAATATCATGTGTACATGATCGAACAATTAAAGCGTGTGGGGTGAAAGCGTAATGAGTGAGTAATGCAAGGTACATCTATATGCAAAGCTCTAAGCTGAGTTGTGCCCCCCCCCCCCCCCCCCCCCGAATTAATTTTCTGCCTATAGGTTTCATGATATCCACTATCTTTCAGTATTTCTATCTCAATTAGCCTACAAATGCGAGCAATATTTTTATACATTTTTCATTGTCTTGAATTAGGTTGCATCCTATTAGCAATAGTCTCGTAGTCGTTTTTCCATATTGCAACACAATTTGGAGTCTCTAAATGTCAAAGGTAAAGGAGATAAATCTCCTCACATGCGTGGCTTTTAAACTACTATTTGCAGTTGACCAACGCTCTTATATTTTAAAAATATTACATCAATAACTATTCAGGTAACGAAGCGCTATATACATGTTTGGTTATGCCTTCGGCTTGTTGAGAAACAATTGTCCCCACACAAATTATAACATTGTCTAATACAACTAATGGGTTCTAGATAATTGGAATCAAGCACAAGACATGACCCATAACTTTGTCACCGAATCACCTTATAAAATTATACATTAAATTTCTATTTAATCTCTAACGGATCAATATTAGAATCTATGTATACTATCTTTTTTTTCAATTATGTTTTAATTTAACATTTAACACTCTAGAAAAATCTTACTATTTATCCTCACAAAAAACATATTGTTCATGAAAGTGTTGATTTCATGATAACCCGATCGAATATTTGATGTCCATATATTTGGAAACAATTTGATATAGTAGTTTGAGAAACATCTTAAAATTTAGTTGCTAACTCCAAACATTGAAAGGTGGTACAATCCATTGTAACCCTGATCATCAACTCCAAGAGCCTAGGGTTACAATATGTGCTAACTGGAAATTCTTATGAAATTTTGAGGATGTGATTTTGTTTTATACTCTTTGGAAAACATCTTAAGTTCACACTATTAAACAAAACAATTTTTTATTTACAAAAAGTGGTGTATTGATTTGGATGACATAGTTTATATAGTTGACACGACATAGATTATACATGTATAATCGCTAGCTGAGAAAATACAAGACGATAGATACAGGTCATGAATATTATTGAATAAAAACTTTAGTCGCTTATTCAATTTGTGCATTTGATAATTTGATGTCTTGAACACTGATACAGTATCAGAAGCAATTTTTTTCTATCAGTGCCTACTGTAATAGAAATAATAAAACATTATATTGTAAAAACACTATATCGTCGAAAATGGCTAGTGGACTTGCCGGTGACTATGGGTATGAGCATCTTTGAAGTCTACCATTGTTTCCACTAAAAGAGATCAGTACCGCTACTTCATCCCATCCAATCAGCTCATAAAATTATATATTAACTTCATATTTAATCACTAACAAACTATATTAGCTATGCTTTGTAGAATTTTGTCAGTTGTGCTTTAATTTCATATGTAATCATGTAATACAAGCATACTACTTATAAAAGTGTCAATAACCATTGAATAGTTGATGTCCATAATTTTTTTATGAAACACCAAGATAATATTTGAAGCATTGTTTTCAAACTTATTTGAAAAAACCAAATCCTATAAGGTGATCTAATTCACCGTAAGCACGATCATCAACTCCAAGAACCCCAAGTCATAATTTTTTCCAACTTGAAATTGTACGAAATTTGGGCACGCCATATTAATTATTGAAAACGATTATGTTTAGATTATTCAAAAAAAACACTATAGAAGTTATGTAAGTGTTGGTTTTGTATCTCCTGCAGGGACATGGTTTTAATATATAGTTGATAATAAATGATGCACGGTACATTGGCTGATGGATACAAACGCAAGACGAAAGATATATGTCGTGAATGTTCTTGAATAAGCTACTTCCTTGTGTGCTTATTCCACGTGTAGATTTTATGCTCTTTTTAGTCTTCGATGTTTTTGATGTTTTGGAGACCGACAACGTCTCGAAAATGTGACATTGACTTAATTCCTAGTACTACTATAATATAATTAATAAAACCTAGTGTGTTTTTTGGAGAGACAAATCTACAGATATTGATATTCGCCGGTATTTATTGGTCATGACCCCTCTTTTCCAGGGACCCTGGTTACCAGACAAAGACGATTGTATATACTGGTACTTCATAAGAAATACTACTGTACATCATTTCTTTGAGCTACTTATTTTTTTTGCCCCGGTTTGATAAGCATGGGTTGCTTCAGGCCTCGTGTAGTTTTTATTTAACAGATGATTTGGTGGCAGGCATGAGCACACCTCCCATGGGCGTTTTGTGAAACAGCGACAGCAGGGATTGGTTGGCGTTGAATGCCTACGCGCTTTTGGCTAAGACTAGTCACAATGGGGAGTATCATATACTAGTATCATGCATATGATACTAGTCTATGTTACCACTAACACCTCTCTCCTCATTAAATGAGTGCCATGTCATCTTTTTTGCCTACGTGGCACTTATGATACCACCTATGTTACTCCCATTGTGGCTAGTCTAAACACGTTCAATTCTCCGCAACCTGTCAGCAATATAGAGTCGGCTGGAGCATGTTGGGGCTGCGTCCCCATGCATCCATAACTGCGCCCAGCAGCACAGCAGAAGTTTGAATCGAAATTGCACTCTCGTCCAAGTTGAAGGTGAGGTGGGAGTAGGTCGCTCGTGGCATTTGTTTCTCCTTGGAGCGGAGACATGTTAAGAGCGGCGCCTCTCATCTGAAGCTCTGTTTCGGAACACGGCCGGGATAAATTTGCGAGGAACCTGACGGCAGGGTACGTATATGCGCGTGCATTTACTTACGACCCACTGCGGCTGGCTTGCAGCTGGGCAGCAGAACCGGCCGACCACATGCATCGGCGGTACGTACCCGGCATAACGCCGTGGCCGCAGTGGCGTAGGGCCGACCCTCCGCCTGGAACGGACGGAACTGGGTGCGGTTGCCCACTGTTTGGCCGCGGATTTCCATGCCGAACTTGGCGCTTTGGCTTTGCTTCACGCCCGATCGACCGATGCCCGATCCCGATTCCCTGAACCGTCCTCGCCACCTTCTTGCCGTGATCAATGCCGGCTGTTGGCGACGAAAGCTCGGTGTGGGCAAGCTCCGGGAATGTGAGCCCCGCGCCGGAAAAGGGGCGCGGGTCGCAGTTTGGCGCGAGCTGTCCACCCGGCCAACCGGCGGTTGCCCTGCCGTCCAAACATGCATCTTTTTCGCACTTCAATTGTATCATCCTGTACGAACTTGTGCCATCCTTCCTATAGTTCCAACTTGGGCTGAGGCCTGAGGGCAGGTAGCCGCTAGCTAGCTAGGCACCCCAGCACGCGCACGCATTGATGAGATCGACGCGCCGGCCGGTCGACCCAGCCGTGGTTGGACTTGGAAGCGAGACAGGGCCAGCCGGACACAAGAAATGCATGCATGCATGGCCATATACACTCATGTAGAGTATAATTCGCACATAGTATTGGCACGCGACATTCAAGTGTTATCTAGTGGCACTGGCTGCGTCTGTCTCTTTGTTTGTCTGTCTGCATTTTCATCATGCCCATCTGTAGCTAGCTAGCGCGTAGCAGAGCTGTTGACCTCAATCCATGTTTCCTTCCGACCTCCACGATCGTCTTCGTTAAGCTCCGCTCCCTGGTTTTCTCCGCGTGACCAGATGATTACTCGACGTGCGTTTCATCTAATCTCGACTCTCGAGACGGGAGTTATTAGCTACAGTTTGTTGACGTTCACTTCTCTGGCCAGCCAGCCATGGCCAAGGACCGGCGCAGAGCCTTAACATCGATCGACCACGTACGGTGGTTCATAGCAGCAAGCTCGAAGATGCAAGATCGACACGGGCGGGGGCCACTTTGGGTTAATTCAGTCCTCTTTGCTTCATTTTCACGTGAACAGAAGCTCGACCGGGTTTTACCTGTTTTTGCACACGACGATGTTGGTACACGCTACGTGCTTTCTCGATCGTGCTTGTTTGACTTCGTAGTGGCCGCGGCCGATCAAAGTCATGATAAATGCGACGAACGGGTCATGGACTCCTGCCCTGTCGTGCTCCTTTGACTTCCTTGCCAATAAGATCACGATAATTGCCCCCGTCGTTCGTGCTCCTTTGACTTCCTTGCCGATAATTAAGTCATGAAACGATACGAAGCGCCCGGACGATCAGCACTTCCAAGGGAGACACCGAACCGCGTGAGGTTTTTACTCGTAACCGGCAGTCCGGCAGTACGGTGCAGATGCAGGCCTAGGTATTGGTATTCATTTCCATGCATGGTTTCACTTCCGCTCGTGGCAAGTTGACGAGGCAGAGGCCCAGCTAGGGATTGTTGTGCGTCTGCCAGGCGCATCCAGGTTGCCAGCCTTGCAGACGAGTGGAAATGAAATATGCATTATAATATGGAATGGAGGTAGCAGCATGTGGAATTGAAGGCAGCTCCACACGGATGCAGAACCGGCCGTGTTACTTAGCGAGAAGTTTTGGCCTACTGCATTATTTTCGTTTTACTAGCAAAATATAGGCTAGCATGAAAACATGAGGGACCATCGTATTAACAGAGGACCATCCTTCTCTTCTCTGCGAATGAAAAATAGAAGGACCGCACGTACGTACGTGGACAGATAAGATAGTCCACAACATGACGCAAGCTGATACTGGCAGGCCTGATTACTGGCTTCGTTTTGACAAGTACTGTGAGATGGTAAGTCATTCAGGAACATGAAAATGACTTGTTTTTTACTGAAACTAGATGATACCCCGCGCGTTGCTGCGGGGATTGTGTTGAAGGAATGCATGAACATGCTCTACAAAACAAAATTTGCTAATGCAAAAGGGAATGTAAGATTACTATCGATTTGCATTTAAAAAAAAATCTAAAAACATGTAACAAAAAAGATGTACAACGTCGGAAGAACTTTCTGATTTTAGTTAGAAGAATCCCATTTTCTAACAACATTTTGAAACATGAACTACAATTAGAGGTTACCGCCCCTATGTATATGTTGTTGACTGATGGATATGAGTGGGAGGATAACATTTGCAGCGATGATATATATAGATACATCATAATAACCTTTGACTAACCTCCTTTTATATTTGCATCTAGAAGCTGTACGTGTAGGTTTGAATTGAATCTAAAAATTAGTCATGTAGGTTTGAGCATGCACTCGGAGGCAGCATATGGGTATATTTAGTAAAGTATTAGATAGGAAGTGACCGCAGCGCAAACAGAATTTTAGAATTAGGAAACACGTATGAAGGGTGCGTACCAAATCTTGGAGGATGTTTCGGAACTGATACAAAATAAAGTACCATATAATTTCTAGGCCATGACTTATCTGAAAATCAATAGACCCACGAGCAACAATAGCCCGAGACTTGACAATCACATGTGTAGATCCGTTGCTGCAGGCTCGCGAAATCTGAGAAGATCGAATGAAAGAAAACAAAAATAGACAGCCGAGAAGATGCAAGATATAACTAACCATTCCATCATATTAGAACCTCAGATATAGTCATATTAGAGGTTTTTCGATCATCAGATTTGAGACCGCCGGCTGCGTGAGGCTAATCTAACAACACCCTATCATGCTATTGAGCATGATAGGAATGATCAGCTCGTAACATGCTCAGTCTATTTAAAATGG
Source organism: Alopecurus myosuroides (assembly GCA_028641055.1). Classification (NCBI taxonomy): domain Eukaryota; kingdom Viridiplantae; phylum Streptophyta; class Magnoliopsida; order Poales; family Poaceae; genus Alopecurus; species Alopecurus myosuroides. The sequence goes on from CM054060.1 coordinate 29,474,820, forward strand.
CATGGACGACAGGTTGGCTGCCTCCATCGATTTCTTCCACGCTAATTACCTCCTTATGTTTCTTATGTGTTTATGGTGAAGAATAGTTTGGGAGACCAACAGGGCGTGGAAGACGGCCGGGTATGTGGAGCAGTCGAGAAAACCATGCTATGTCATTTATTTTTAAATTTAGAGTGACGTGGCTGCTGGAGAGTACAAATGCCGATGTGGAAGATTAGTGAGGTGGATAGGCTGCATGTCAAGAAAAATAACTTAATGGGGCTGATCTACTTAGTTATATAGGATTGCAATAGGCGTTACAAGAGTTATGGTTTTTTTTTTCGAGGGTATGCAATTGCATACCTGATTTTTATAGAAGAAGAAGAGTTTGAGTTACACACAGAGAGAGAGAGAGCGACAGCAAAAGTTGCAAACAACTCAGCTGTCGCAACATGCTCTCACACATACTGCTAGCTGACTACTCCTAAAAATAGCTCCTACTCTGGCTCCCGCTGCTATCCATAGCTTCATGTCCTCCCAAATCCGGGGAACAAGCTGCGCTTCACCCCTGATCTGGTTGGCATTCCCGAACACCCTAGCGTAGCGCTGCTTCCAGATGCTCCAGCATACCAAAATCACGAACGAGTCAAAAGCCTTCCGTTGTTTGTCCCTGAATCACGAACATGAGTTATGGTTGTTATTAGCCCATTACCGGGGGCCGAAAGTCCATGGCCTGTTTGAAAAAAGGCCTAACCCCGATGGAACAAACAATTTTCCAGCAGCTCTCAGATCGATTTTTCTTTGAGTGCTATAAGATCTCAATTTGGGACGAGAGCAGGCAATAATATTCTTGGACTAGCATGGCATGCCATGTGGGCTAAATGAAGAAAATATTTACAGGGAACATATAGTGTGTGCTGGCAATATAATGTACTAGGTCACCAAAAAACTCTTTAAAAAGCTAAGAAATAAATTCTTACTCAATCCTTTCAATTTGAATCGCACCTCACTGCGATCGACCAAGGGTGGCCAGTGCTTCCCATCACTATAAAAAAAATCAATTGAATAAATATACGAGGCATTGTTTACGGAGGAAGAAAACAACTCATGCTCGAGCAAAAGGTTCGGCCAATGTGGCATCGGGAAAAAAATCTGCAGGCGTAAAAAGCAAGGATCCCTATGTGTGTTTAATATAAATATTTAGAATAACACCCTCCAGCTAAAAAACCTCGACAAGTTCTTTTATGGAGAAGACATTCCATGGGTTCGGCCATTGTGGCATCGAAAAAAATCTGCAGGCCTAAAAAGCAAGGAGCCCTTTTTGTGTTTAATATAAATATTCAGAATGACATCCTCCAACTAAAAAACCTCGACAAATTCTTTTTATGGAGAAGACATTCCATGGGTCAATTTGGTTTGGTCAACTTACTATGCAAAGGAAAATCTTGCTAGGTCATCACTCAAGACATTGTAATGTTAAGGATGGAAAATCTGTGGCTCACCTTGTGACCTTTATTAATCGAACTGACATCACGGTTCATGAAGCTTGGACAATCTGATTATTTGGAAGACATGTTTCACTTTCCCCTATGTGTTTTGGGGGTACCCGAGAGACCCTCCCTTAGGAGAGTACCCGATGCGGCCCATTAAGGGGTACTAAAGGACTCCTCAAGTAATGTGTAGCCCACGAAGATTCGGGATGCAACAGAAGGAAAGTCTACATCAACAAGATTAGGAAAGACTAGTTACCGACTGAAGTCGAAGTCCAATACATATACGACCCTTGAGACCACTGCTACCTATATAAAGCACGGGAGGGGGTCACAACAGGGACAGAAAATGCTAGATTCAGAGCTAGCCGAGATCCAATCTCCGAAGAGCACCCCCTGTAATCGACAGCTTCTACACCATCGAAATAATTCCGACGGGCAGTAACCCGTCAAATCGAGTAGTCCACCAGCGTCCTCTTCCTTTACAAAAACCCGGGTCCCTAACCAGTGGCGGCGCCAGGAAATGAACACTGGGTATTCCTCCCAATTTTTTTTTCTCAAAATGTACTATATGACCCAAACAGCACAGAACTAGCAATATATGGATAAAACAACACTAATATAACAACAATAGCAATATTTCAATTTATAAGCCCATAACGACATGAATACGTAGGTACCTTTTGATTGATGAAGTGATGATATTCCATCTTACATGAATACTTTGCGGTTGCCTTTTTTGGAAGAGATTGATAACATCCTCATCCTTTACTTGCATGAACAAATCTCTCTCAACAAATGTAACCATACAGTGGTTCAAATATTCATCACCCATTTTGTTCCTTAGCTTATTCTTCAGATAACTCATTGAAAAAATATCCTTTCAACACTAGCAGTAGCTACTGGAAGAATCAATACCAACTTAAGAAGCTCGTAAACAATAGGATAATATTCATGCTTCATTGTCCTGACAAGCACAACTGAAAGCTGACACAAATTTTTTAAGTTATGAAACCTTTCATCTCTACGCACATTAGCAACATACATGTTTAGTTGCCATGGAAGTCTTGATAGTTCCTCACCTGTAAAATCAGAAGCATAAAACTTTTTAGCAAGCTTAAGCAACTTCTCTTGATCATAAGCAGCAAATCGATTAACTGGAGAGAATGCTGCCATGCAAGAAAGTAGCTCTGTGTTTACCTCATCAAATCTGCCATTGAGCTCACTGATTTGCCTATCAATAACACCCAGAAACATATCAACCTTGAAGCGTTGGTAGTTGGTCACACCATTACATAAGCCCTTTCTAGGCCGGCCAACGGGAAAGTAAGGACCATCCATATCAACAACTTTGACCTTATGATTTGTACAAAAAGTTGTGACCTTTGTGCGAAAATCTTCCCATCCAGCATCGGACCGCGAACTTTGTGTCATCAACAATCTCAAAAGCATGAACAATATCTTCATCTTGCTTTTGCAAATGTCTGGACAAAGCATCTGTGTATCCAAATATTTCTTGCAACACGTGTGTCATGTAAACAAACTCAAAAGATAGAAATGTTGCTCTATGGATAGAGCCGCTTGTGCCTCCGCAGCATGGTAGTCTTCTCCAATCGTTTTGAGGACTCGTAGTAGTGCACCATACATAGAGATGACATGGTTCACAGTTTTGAAGTGAGAGCCCCAACGCGTATCACATGGCCTTCCCAAACCCATTTTTTGATTCAGCCTACTCCTTGTTTCTACTTCCTCCAATTCTAGTGCAGCAATGAGTTCTTCAGCCTGAGCTATCCGGAGCAATCTCATCTTTTTACAAGACATGCCAAGAGCATTTAACAAGTGTGCAAGCTGCTGAAAGAACCAAGTACAATCACCACTCTCTTTTGCAACAGCAACAAGAGTTAATTGTAGTTGATGGGCAAAACAATGAACATAATAGGCAGAAGGGGACTCATCCATAATCTGTTTTTAGGCCATTAGCATTACCTTTCATGTTACTAGCACCATCATATCCTTGCCCACGCACCATTTCAAATGCCAAATTGTAGTCCATAAGCATTTTCTGAATTGCAGCTTTCAGTGTCAAAGAGGTAGTGTCTTCAACATGAGCAAGACCAAGAAATCTTACAACTGCCCTTCCTTTCTTATCAACGTAACGCAAGCAAACAGCCAACTGTTCATTCTGATACACATCACTAGACTTATCTGCAAGTATTGCAAACTGACCACCATCAAGTTCTTCAATGAGTAGGTTAGTAGTCTCTTGTGCACAACATTTTATTACCTCTTGTTGTATATCATGGTGAATCATCCCGCAGTTGCGTGGAGCATTGTGGAGAACAACCTTGTTAACCTCTTCAAAATTTCCTGCTAGCCAATTTAGAAGCTCAAGAAAATTTCCTTTATTTAGTGAATCTTCACTTTCATCATGTCCTCTAAATGCCAAGCCTTGGTGCAAAAGATATCTCACACACTTGAGTGTCCATGTTAAACGCTGTTTATACAAAGCCTTGTAATTTGTGGTGTTTGAAGCAATAGACTCCCGAATTGATGTTTCTAGTGTACGGAACCTATCATATTTCTCTTGAGCTTCAGCATGAGCACTACTAACGGCAACTTCATGTTTCTTCACCCCGACTTCATGTTCTAGTTATGAAATCCCTTCTTCACAAAAGCATCTCCACCGGGACATCTTGTTTTATCCTTGAACAAATAACAAACAAAGCAGAAGGCCCTATCTTTTGCCACACTATAATCAATCCATGGATATTCTTCAAACCAAACACGGCAAAAGCGACGGTCTTTTCCACTGATATGTGTAATTTCAAACTTATGCTTCTTTGGTTGACATGGCCCCATCTCAATATATCTTCTTCTTACTCTATCTTGGTCATTGACAGAATACAATGAGATGGAAATCCGCTTTCCAGGATCATGTTCGAGTGCCTCCAAGTCTGCTTGCATTGATTCATCATCTTCATCAACAGATTCATCATCGTCTACTTCTACATGAGGTGTTGAGGTTTCTCCTCTACTCTCTGGTTCTTTCCATAACACCATTCGCAAACTGCTCTCAAGATGAACAACACTAGATGCAGTTGTTGTCTGATTCAATGTGGATGATTCGTTTATTTTCCTTCTTTTCGCAACCTTTTCCCACATTGTGTGTATGCTACTGCCAACAACACCACTCTTCTTCTTCTACAATGCAAGAAAATAAGGAACAGAAAATTAAAATTGCATCCAGGAATTAGGAGCAAGGCAGCAAGCAATCAAGGGCATCAAGCAAATGAAAATTGGGGCGAGCCGGCGGCCGTACCTTGACTGACTGCTGCTTCTGCGTTGCAGTTGCTCGGGGACGCTGGGGCGGGGCAGCGAGGACTGGAGGAGCAGGGGCAGGGCGCTGCCGCCGCGGGCGCCGCCGCCGCTGCGGGATTCATCGGCCGGCGGCGCGGGTCACTGTTTCTAGGTCGAGCCGTCGAGCAGGGGAGGGGAATTAGGTGTCGCTGCTCTTTTCTCTATTCGCTACCGTTCGAGGGAAGCGTCTGGGCTGGAGCGAGCGAGAGAGCGATCGGGGCGCCTGGGCCTGGGCTGAAATATGTATACTCTTTTTCGCGTCCAAACCTTGGGTATTCCCGTGAATACCGGGGCATACCCCTGGCGCCGCCCCTGTCCCGAACCATGGGGATTATTGAGTTCACATCCTCGATATTGGTGTCGTCTGTGGGAATTTCGGGTACTGGATTCATGGCTCTGTCGATTCCATCATCAATCTACAACTCGGCGATCTGGGCGGATTCAATCTGTTTCGGGTCAATCCACTTCACCAGGTACTCGCCGGCTTCATACCCGGCGTTTGACTGCCTCGATAAGAGCATCGATCTGAAGATTGGAAGCATAAACTTCCGCGTGGGGCGTGCGGGAGTAATACGTTTGGAAGACTCTGACCAACATCAATCAGAGAAAACAGTCGCATTAGAATTCTTGCGACGATCACTCAACAAGGAGAGCTTCGAGTACTTTCACCCGGCCAACCATCATGTGCACTTCGTCGCTATGGCTAGGTGCGCTGAACAGTCACCATCCGAGAGCGAAGACAGTAGAGGGAAGGCTAACCTGCCCAAAAAAAACGACACGGTCACCCCGAAAATATGCATAGTAGAAGCTTCAGGTAGCGGGGAGCAGAAATCACCCACTACCAAACGGCGGTTGAGACTTAAAAGATATACCGGGTAACCATACTCAAAGTACTCGAAAGGTGCTTGACCTACAACAGGATTCAGAAGAACCCGGATGTGTGGGGAAATTGGCACCAGAAACGCCTCAGGAAAGACCTCCGCGAGCCCAAACATATGTGGCGTCCTTCAGAATGTATATCGAAAGTTTCAAGGAAATACTCCACTGAATGGACCTAAAAGAGTATATCAGCCGAACTCCAACAACGAGTAAATTCACAAAAGAAGCGAACAGTTTTGCGAAACAAGAAAAGTCAGCTCGCAATACCCGCCCACCCTCACCCGTGGAGGGTAAAACCTCCTATGTTCATGAAGAAAACAGAGGATACAACAACGACATGAACAAAAAGGGAAAGCGGAAGAATCAGGTATTCGACGAGATAGAACCCGAGTTAGTTGCGGATGAATTCCCGGGTACTCGCAGTAACGACTACCGCCGGCATGGGCGCGACCAACCACGCAAGCAAGAACGCGACCACAGGCAAGAATAGAAACATGAGTGGCAACCACGAAAGATTAGAGTAGATGGTATACCTCGAATATCAATAGAGAAGCAACTCGAGGGACCATGCCCAAACCACCTCTATACCGATGACAATGGAATACCCAGTTCCAACCACAAGTTGAAGGACTTCTGAAGATTCAACTTGCTTATAGAGGCATTTCATAGGAAGCAGAGGGAGGCATAGCAAGCATGGTGTCCAGCAATCCCAGGAGCGCTAGCCATAGGGGCACCACCACCTCTCCTATGACCAACAGTCATCCAACCTCAGCCACAATTTTCAGTGCAAGGAGTACCCAGAGCACAACAAACCATAGCAAGGCACCAACAATATAGAGTGGGATATCCGGAGGAAGACAAGTACCCGGAAACAATAGGGACAATTTACATGATTCAAAAAGGTGCACTATCCAAAAGAAACAAAAAGCTCATAACCAGGAAGGTGAACCTAGCAGAAACCTCACCCCCTGCAACACCTGAGTTCTTGGATTGGTCCGACGAAAGCATCACCTTCTCTAGAGCTGATCGCCCACTTTGAGTCCCCTTCCGAGGAAAGGCAGCATTAGTACTCGAGATACAAATTGGAGGTTATGGTCTGAGTCGAGTATTCATGCATGGAGGAGGTGGAGTCAATATCATCTATGCAGACACTCAAAAGGAAATGAGTGCACCTTTAAGAAACCGGAGAATACATTCCTTGGGATCGTGCGACGAAAAGGGACAGAACCCTTGGGTTCAGTAATACTCCAGGAAGTCTTTGGCGAAAGCATCAACTACAGAAAAGAAAAGCTCGACTTCAAAGTAGTCGACTGACCATCCTAGTACAATGCAATAATCGGAATAACAGTGTTTGTGAAGTTCATGGCAGTACCCTGATGCGAGTGTAACACACGTTTGTTGGGAGACCCCAAGAGGAAGGTATGAAGAGCACAATAGCAAGTTTCCCTCAAAAAGAAACCAAGGTTGAATCGACCAGTAGGAGAAAGAAATCACTTCCGAAGGTTGATGCAGCTGAGCTGGCAGGGCGCACTACCGGTTCAAAAGCAACATGGAACCAACACAACACAATCAAATCACTTTGTCCCAATGAAGCAGTGAGTTTGTCAATCTCACCGGTTTTGCTGAACACAAAGAGGTTAAATGTACCGTGTGGAAAATAGTATTTGTTTACAGTAGATGAAAGAGAACAATGGTAGCAGTAGTGAAACAGTAGCAGTAGTATGAAAACAGATATTGCAGTGGTTATATTATCAGTATGAGGAAAATGGACCGGGGTCCACAGTTCAGTAGAGGTGTCTCTCCCAAGACAGATAGATAGCATGTGTGGTAAACAAATTACAACTGGGCAATTGACAAATATAAAGGCTACACTGTAGTGCATATGCATGACATGATGATTACTATATGATTCATGCGGGGATTACAACAAGATACATAGACCGTTATCCAACTGCATCTATGACTAATAATCCACCCTCAGAATTTCATCTGAATAAACCTTGGGTATTAATTGCAAGCAACCGATAATTGCAGTAAGCAAATTGTGTAATGTAAACAATAACATCTAGACAAAGCATTGTTGTTTTCTCCCTAATAGCAACAACACATCGCCCACCTGTTTACGTTTCTGTCACTCGAGCATGAGTGAAAGAGAGGTATGAACCCACTATCGAGCATAAATACTCTCAGAAAATCGATAAAAATGGCATAAAGTGTAAAGAAAACATGTAGCATATGGCATGAAAACAACATAGAATATCAGAAATTATGGATACGTTTATGACGTATCATTCCCCACTATGCATACTTGATGATTAAAATGCCAGGACCCAAGGGAGTAATCACAATGCGGGGAAACTACAAAAAATCAAACAGCTGTGACATCAAATTCAACAAAATTTCACGGTCGAACTCAACTCGCGGAAAGTGCCGCCACGACCGATCACTCAATCCTCCCTTTGACAAAGAAGACGGCGCCCGAGATGTAGTTCGATGTGAAAAAAGACACAGTAGAACATCAAGTTCACCCTACCGATCCAGCAAAGACAATACTCGTGTCAAGAACACTGTCTATGGCACAGGTAAGCGTGCTCGTCAAATTTCTTCATGAGAACTGGAAAATCTTTGCATGGCCCCAGCGGAAATGCCTGAAGTACCCAGAGAATTTGCCGAGCACTCTTTGGAAAGATACAAAGATGCAAAACCAATGCAGCAATCTACTCGTCGTTTTTTAGAGCCGAAGCAACGAGCAATAGGAAGAATTGAACAGGTTACTCGCAGCAAAATTCATCCGAGAGATCAATCTAGCAACATGGCTTGAAAATCCATAGCTAAGAAAATACAGAGATCCTCCGGATGTGCATAGACTATACATTATTGAATAAACACTGTCCTAAGGATTGGTTTCCTTTACCTCGTATTGATTAGGTCATCGACTCAACTGCTGGCTGCGAGAGGCTCTCCTTCCTCGACGCGTATTCGGGTTACAACCAAATCTTCATGAAAAAAGAGGACGAGGAGAAAACAATGTTTATTATTACCCCGTTCAGCGTGTACTGCTACACCATGATGCCTTTCGGGTTGAAAAACGCAGGCGCCTATACCAGCATATGATGCATAATTTCCTCAAAGCACAGATTGGTAGGAACGCACATGTTTACGTCGACGACATCGTGGTCAAATCAAATAAGGCAGAAACCCCTATCGATGATCTACGTGAAACTTTCGTAGCACTCGACATATATCAAATCAAGTTGAACCCGAATAAGTGTGCATTCGGAGTTCATCCAGGAGATCTTCTCGAGTACCTCTTATCTGCGAGAGGCATCGAAGCCAACCCAGTAAAAATAAAGGTCATACTGTCAATGAAGGAACCTACATTAGGTAACATTGCTGCATTGGGGTTTAGGATGTAAAAGGTAAAGGAGACAAATCTCCTCCCATGTGCGGCTTGTAAACTATTATTTCCATTTGTTTGACAAGCACTCTTATACAACAAAAATTTGCCTCTATAGCTATTTAGGTAAGCAAGCACTCTATACATGTTTGATTATGCCTTCTCCTTGTTGAGCCACCATTGTCTCCCCACAAATTCTATCATTGTTAATACACCAAAGGGTTGCGAATACTTTGGTGATCAAGCACAAGATATGACCGACAACTTTGGCATCTAATCACCTTATATAATTATACATTAACCACCTATTTAATCTCTCACATAACAATATTAGGCACTATGTATACCATCATTTTTTTTGAATTATGTTTTAATTCATCATTTAATGCTCTAACGAAAATCATACTATTTGTCCCTACAAATAACATAGTGTTGTATAAACTTATTAGGTAATACTTTAAGTAACGTATTCTAATTCCTTTACGAGATTCAAATACTAAATGGTGATCTAATCCATTGTAACCACGATCGGCAACTTCAAGAGCCTAGTGATAGAATATGTGCTAACTTCAAATTTTATGAAATTTAGGGATGTGGTATAGTTTTTGTAATATATTTTTTAGAAAAAACATGGTAGGTTCACATTATTCAACAAAAACACTACTCCCTCTGTTGCATATATTTGTCGCTGATTTAGTATAACATTATACGAAATCAACGACATCTAATATAGAAAAAAGTGAGTTTTTTTTTTTTGCAAAAGTGGTGGTTTTGATTTGGGACATAAAGTTTATATAGTTGGAAAAACATACATTATACATGTACATTCACCAGTTGAGAAAATACAAGACGGTAGTTACAGGTCCTAAATCTTCTTGAATAAGATACTTTTTTTAGTCGCTTACATTTGATACTTAATCTAGTCTTTTAGAATTAAGTATTTTATATACTGATATGATTCCAAAACATAATTCTACTTATTATTGTCTTTTAAAGCATATGAAAATATTGTACTGTACAAAAGTTGTAGAGTAGTAGCTCCTATTAGTTGTTATGGTCTTAGCAGCTCGGAAAAACGTCGGGAAAATCTCGATGACCATAGATATTGGCCTCTACAGAGACTTGAATTAATGTTGTTAAAAAGGATTGGTACTATTTTTTCAGTCAATCAGCACATATAATTATGTATTAACCACATATTTAATCACTAACAAACCATATTAGCTACTTTTTATAGAATTTTTTCAATTACGCTATAATTTCATGTTTAATCATCTAACACAAGAATCCTACTTTTAAAAGTGTGACGAATTATTGAACCTTCGATGTCCATAAATTTGGATGAAAATACGAGATAATAATTGAAGCGTTGTTTTTAAATTTATTTACAAAATCGAAATCCAAAAAGGTGACCTAATCCATTGTAAGCACGTCCATAAATTCCAGGAACCCAAAGTTATGATTTTCTCTAACTTGAAATTGTATGAGATTTGGGTACGCCATATTAATTACTGAAAATGGTTCGGTTTACATAATTCAATAAAGGGACTAAAGAAGTTACGAAAGTGGTGATTTTGTATTTACATAGGCATAGTTTATATAGCTGGCACACGACGCACATGCTAATTAAATGAGACAAACACAAGACAATAGATATATGTCATGAATGTTCTAAAATAAGCTGCTTTTCTTGTTTGCTTATTCTACCAGTGGATTTCGATGATGGTTTGGACACCGACACGGTCTTCGAAATGTAATATGTACTTAACTACTACTAATATTGTAAACATTAAAACCTAAGGATATATCTTGTTATTCTAAAAGTATTTTTTTTTGAGAGAAATCTTGAGATGCATAGATTTTTCGCACAGCCAACAAAAAGACAAAATATCACTACAAGAAAGACGACATTTAATCACCAAACAACTGCCACCAAGCAGTTTGGTGGCTATAAATGTACCATTTTTCACCAATAACCTAATAATTTGGTTACTATTGCTCCACTGAATCTTTAGTCACCAAGGGATGGTAACTAAAGATTGTTATTTAGAAACCAACAAATACAACGTTGGTTTCTAAATACATTCAGCAACCAGATTTTAGCAACCACGAAAAAATCGAGAATATTGGTGACAATAAATAATTAGCAACCAATAGTTGATCTCTAGTAACCAAGTAACTTGGTGACTAAAGGTATATTCTCTAGTAGTATATATTGGCGTGACCTTTTTTTTTCAGGAACCCTTGTTACCGTACAAGCAAACGAGTGTATATACCTCATAAAAATATAATTTGTGAGAACACGGCAATATCCCAATGACTAGGGTGGAAGTGGTGTGCCCACAGCTGCCAGAGTTGCACTCCTAGTTTGGAGCAAATTCCTGTTGAAATATTGAAATGAAATGTGTTTATTTAAATAAATGAATTTATTTTCTTTTTTTGTCCCAGCTTGATAAGCATGGGTCGTTGTTTCAAGCCTCGTTCAGCTGGCAGACGATGATTTCGGCAGACAGACATGCCATTGCCATGCAGACCTCCCTTGGGCCTTTGCGAAACAGCGACAGCACAGATTGGTTGGTGTTGAATGCGCGCTTTAGGCTATATAAATACGTTGAATTCTGCGGAAGCTGTTAGCGATAGTCGGCTGGAGCAGGCAGCAGCAGGGCGTTGTACTCGCTCCGATCCATATTAATGGTCGCTAAATCGGATGTATCTAGACATATTTTAGTGCTAGATACGTCAGATTTAGCGACCATTAATATGGATCGGAGGGAGTACAAAAATTTGAACGGTATAGCCGGCCGCATGCAGCGGAATGGTACTCTCGCCCAAAGGTGAGGTGGGTGGCGATGAGGCGAGTGTTGTATGCATCCGTACATGGACAATTCAGGGCTCGTGTGCATTTACGACCCACCGCGGCTGCACGGGGTCCTTGCAGATGGGATTGATAGCCCGGCTGGGCAGCAGAATCGGCAGCCGATCGATCGGTCCACCCACCGGAATGGACGGAACCGAGAGTGCGGTGCATGGCTGGCCGGCCGCGGATTTCCATGCCAAAGTTCACGCGGAAAGCCACAGACCGATATACGCCCAATCCCGATTCCCTGAACCGTCCTCGGCTCACCATCTTTCTAGCCGTGATATATCAATGGCGGCTGTTGGGGACGAAAGCTCAGCATCGACACCAAGCGGGAAAGTGAGCCCCGGAAAAAGGGCGGGGGCCTTCGAGCCGGCCAACCGGCGGTTGCCCTTCCTTTTCACGCTTCTTTTCCGCACTTCACTTTACTTGTCCCACCCTCTATGTACTTGTTCCATCCTTCCTAGCTAGGCACCCCCGCACGCGCATTCATGAGATTGACGCGCCGGTCGACCTAACCATGGTCGGAGGCGAGACAGGGCCAGCCGGACCGAAGAAATGCATGCATGCATGGTCATATACACTCATGCATGGTAGAGTAGTGTAATTCGCATATATTGGCACGCAGCATTCAAGTGTACTCGCTTGTCTCTTTGCCTGATTGTCTGTCCGGTTCGTCATGCCGATCTGTAGCTAGCTAGCGTAGCAGAGCTGTTAAGCTATCGTATCGTACGTGGATGTTTCCTTCACAGTACCTTCTCGATCTGATCTCTCTCTGCTCCCTTTCTTCTCCGCGTGACCTGCTGATTACTGGATGTTCCATCTAATCTCGGGTTCGGAGTTATTAGCTACACAGTTCGTTAACTTGACTCTCCTGTTAGTACTGTACCTAGCCAGCTATCTATGGCCATGGACATCGGTCGACCACGACGGTTCATAGCTGCAAGCTCGAAAAAGGCAGGCAGTGAAAGGGCGACGGCGGGGGAGTTTGCAAAGGCGACGGCGGGGGCGCATAAGGCATGGCGGCGCTCACGGCAATAGGGCAGCTCTGTATCTGTCCGGCTCGGTTACTCTGTTGACTTCGGTTGGATTGAACAAAATTCAATTTGCCCCCTTACAATAATAAGTTTCTTAAACTAGCCTACACAATCAACAAAAAAAAAGTTAAATACTAGTGCCCTATGTGACAAGTAAGTTGTACCGTAAAAGAGCCCCCATTTTTGCTTCACTCTCCCGTGAATTGAAGCCCCCGCATTGCTTGTTTTGCACACGGCGATGCTAGTACGCGCGCACTCTGCATTTGATGCGTGGGACGGAACGAAGCGACTTGTGCATACATTCCTGGTGTACAGTTCATGCATTGGTCGCTGCATGGAACGAAGCCAACAAAACCATATATGGAAGAAAGAAACAAAGAGATGACCGGACGTTGCACCGACACCACGTGAGTGGTAGTACTCCGGCGCAGTGCAGGTGCAGCCGTGCAGGCGACAGGATTTGGGTGATCCGCGTGCAGATGCAGGCCCTGGTTTTGATATTCTTTTCCATGCATGGTTTCGCTTCCGCTCGTGGCAACTTGATCGAGGAGGCAGAGGCCCAGCTAGGGATTGGACGGCCGACGCCGACGCCCATCGATTCATGCGTTCCAGGTTTGCCAGCCTCGCTCAGCTCGCAGCCGAGTGGAGACCCGACCGGAGGTCAGCAAGACAATGGCATACTACTGCTGTGCTGCCGAATAGCAGGTGGAATTGAAGGCGGCACGCAGCAGAACCGTGTGTCCAGCCACAAGTTTTTTGGCAAACCGCTTTATTTTCGTTTTTACCTGCATCCATATAGGCCAGCAACAAAACAGTAGGGGACCATTCTTCTCTTCTTTCGGAAGAAAATAAAATGAAGGACCATAGGTACGTGGACAGATAAGATGGCGAAAGGGACGAACCGGTATCGCTCCTCTCGCTCCCCGAGGGCGACCTCCTCCAACCCCGCGTCCGACCCCTTCTCCCTCTCTCTCCCCCGCTGTCGCCGGCCAGAGTCTCCGGGCAAAGCCCGCGCGACGCCGGCGGCGGCGGGAATTCTTCTTCCCGCGTCATGGGGGCGGTTCGGGGCAGCCCTGCACGGCGGCGGTGTGACCCGGTTCTGGTGGAGCTTGGGCGGCGGGGCGAGGTCTCCGGTGGGAGGTAGGTGGCCGTTGCTGCGAAGGTGGGCGGGGGGAGCTGTCCTCCCGCACGGCAGCGGGATCTTCTTCCCCCGCGCGTTTGGAGGGCCTGTCGGTGCGGGCTCCGGCATAGCGGCGGGGACGGTCTCAGCTCCGGCCGTGGAGGACGACGGGGAGCTTGGTTGCGGTGTTGCAGCCTGTGGCGTCGCTGGCGCTCTATGGCTCTGCGCGCGGCGGTCGGATCTGGGTCAGAGAGCCTAGATCTGGGCCTTGTGGGCCCAGGCGGGGCCCCAAGCCTGCTGGTAGGTGGTCAGTGATCAGGGCAGAGGCGCTGCTCCTGATGAATTTGACCCTTCGACGCCATGCCCTCCAATCGTTGTGGTCTCCTTGTTCTGGTGGCCGGCGCGCCTCGCCCGTGCGCGTGCTCGATCTGGGCCAGGCGGGCCCCGATCTGGGCTTCGCGGGCCGGGTCCATCAGCTGCTGGGGCTGGGGTCGCTCGAGCGTGAGGTGGAGGTAGATCCCTCCCGCGTGCTACCGTACCGCTTGACCCGCGTGTGGATTCCCCTACTCGGCCCTTCGATATCGCGTCTTGGGCCACGGTGAGACGACGGAGAGGAAGGCAAAATCGTGGTGGCGTGCTAGGGGCGGCAAGATTGGTGGGAGCCGACAGAGCGGGGTTTGTGGTGGTTTGGAGGTCGGGAGAAATCCTTGTTGTGAGACACTGACGCGGTGACGCCTCCGGGTGTCGCCTTCCTTCTTGAAGGGCGTCGGAGTACTTCCTCACCCCCCCAGCATACCAGGGGAAACCCTAGGACACTCCGGGAAACCATTGGAGCTGTCCGGGCAGTAGCGGCGTCGGCGCCGTTCCCTTCTTGGAGGTGCTGTGCCGCTTCTGTGGGCTGGGAGCGTGGTGAATCGATGGTGGACGCCTCGGTTGCGTGTCCTCTTTGTCTTTCGTCGTGCCTCGGTGTCGGAAGTGTTTTTCTCTTTTTCTTTGTTCTTTTCTTGTTTCGTGCGGGCATGTTGGTTGCTGCTGCCCCAACTTGTGTGGTGTGAGTTTGTATGCGGTGCCTGTATGTTTGGTCGTTGCTTTATTTATAAAGCGGGGCGAAAGCCTATTTCGGCGACAGATAAGATGGCGCGACAACATTGATATTGGCGGGCTTGAATACTAGCTTCGTTTTGACAAGTACGTACTCCTCACGTGAGACAGTAGTAATGAAGGCACTCTTTGTATTGCAGCAATTTCACAGCATTTTTGTAGGATTATAATACTTAGCAATTTTTTCTATGGATTGACTTTATATCAAAAGAATGTTGTTGATAAAATTTCTATGGATTGGATTTATGTGCCCAAACCCCATAGGAATTCAAACATTCACTCCAACGTCTTTCTAAGACTCGGTTGCGTAGGTTCGAGACATTTTTCCTGTTTTACATCCAAACGACTACACTTGCAGTTTTTCCGTATTTTGTAATCATGTGTTTCGGGTTGGTAAAACTATGAGAATCCTCTGTTTTTTATTCCTATATTTTTCAATCATGTGATCCAAAGAGTCCCTAAGCCGCGCTGAAACGTGGGAATCTTTCTCCAATTCTACCAAGAAGAATGGACTGTTGTTTAACTATTTTTTTTAGAAAACCTTTTTCTTTGTCTCGAGGGTTGACCATTATCTAACTGAAATTTCTATAGGCCCTATCAATGCCTTGAATTAGTTAGCCTTTTATCACATTGCACCACAATTTGGAGTCTCCAGATGTCAAAGGTAAAGGAGAAAAATCTCCACCCACGCGCGGCTTGTAAATTACTATTTCCATTTGTTTGACAAGCACTCTTATATTGGAACAAAATGTTACCTTTATAGCTATTCAGGTATCCAAGCATTGTATACATGTTTTCTTATGCCTTCTACATGTTGAGCCGCCAATGTCTCCACAAAAATTCTATCATTGTCAATACAACAAATGGGTTGTGGATACTTGAGGTGCTGAAGCACAAGATATGACCCACAAATTTGTCATCCAATAACCTCCTAAAATTATACATTAACCTCCTATTTAATATTTGATTTAACAATATTAGGCACTACGTGTGCCATCTATTTTTCAATTATGTTTTAACTCAACATTTAATGCTCTAACGAAAACTATAATATTTGTCCCTATAAAAACATAGTGTTGTATAAACTGTTACTTTCATGATAATCCGAGTTTTGAATGACCACAAAATCAGAAAAAAATTCTTAGATACTAGTTTAAGTTACATCTTTTAATTCCGTTATGAGATTCAAATACTAAATGGTGATCTAATCCATTGTAATCACGATCGTCAACTCCAAGAGCCTAGAGATAGAATATGTGTTAACGTGAAATTTATTAAATTACAGGGACGTGGTATTGTTTTTATAATATTTTAAAAAAACACGCTAGGTCGTTCACATTATTCAACAAAACCACTATTCCCTTTGTTACATATTATTTGACGCTGATTTAGTATAACTTTGTACAAAATCAGCGACAACTAATATAGAGCAAAGTGAGTATTTTTTTTGCAAAAATGGTGGTTTTGATTTGGGAGATATAGTTTTTATAGTTTAAGCAACATACATTATACATGTAAATTCACCAGTTGAAAAAATAAAAGAAGGTAGATATTGGTCCTAAATGTTCTTGAATAAAATACTTTTTTAGTCGCCTATTCCACGTGTACATTTGATACTCAATCTAATCTTTAAAAAAAAATGTGTTTCGTATACTGATTCAGTTTCAAAACATATTTTTCCATATTACTGTCTATTGAAACTTATGAGAAAAAATATTTTAAATTTTTTAGAGTAGTAGCTGCAATTAGCTTTTGTGTCCTGAGCGATTAGGCCAGGATAGCTCTGATACCAACTTTGTAGAGACCCCAAACCGGATGGTCCAGAACCCCTTATATGCATACATTCATGATCCCAGGAATTCAGTCATGGACAACATACGAAGTTGGTACACAGATACATTATCCATTACACGAATAATAGAGTCTTACAAGCAATGGTCACACGACCAAGTCTGAACAACTGTCATGCAGGACATGCAAATGTCTCACAAACACACATCGAAAACTTAGCAAACATATAACGTAGATATCCCATGTCATGCCTTCACCAACAGCCTGCTAACCGGGAGCCGGGCCTAATTCGCATAGTCGTCAGTAAAGTACTCCACCTCATACTCCTCCTCTTGTGGCATCTCCTCAAAGTCTGACCAAGTAAATAGCCAGGGACAAAACCAATATGAGTACATTTGAATGTACTCTCCAAGACATCCTTTACCACTTACAAATGCAAGTATGCTTATATGGTGGGTAGGTAGGCTATAAATAGGGTTCACTACCCATGGTGTATGTAAGATAACATCATGGTTGCTTTGGAAAACATCTCTATATCTTTGTTAAAGAAGATACTTCAAAAGAAAATAATATAATTTTCTTTCTCTTGTAGATATTGTATATCATGAGGTTTTATAAACTTGTTTTATAAAAGTATTTTTCTTTGCAACACTTATTGTAAGGAACTCCAGCTTTTCTTCATCGGTACCTCTCAGATACAAAATCCTTTTCATAAAACATCCTTTTTGAAAACTGACACAATGCTAGATATTCAGACTAGTTTTACTCTGCAGAGGTGTACACAATCCCCAAGATCCAATCATCTGCCATGAACCACCCATGGATCGACACAACAATATGCAAGCATCAGATAAATGATCCTACCTGTCCACTCTGATCAATTTAGTATATGGATATCCCTTCAAATAGGTTTTGTCTCCTCGGCACCATGTCACACATCGCCACAGCAGGAGACCAATTGTCGCATCCGGGGGGTAATTTAATCCCTCACTTTGCATGTCCCGTTACTCCCTCCTGGCGACACTTCAGTTTAGAGTATCATCCTCTCTATAGCAATTTGGGATATGACACATACTAACAAGAACAAGTATCTAGATAGGCCTCATACCCATGTTGAGGTAGAGTGGCAGTAAGTCTAGGATGTCCAGCGAAGACTAGGTTATGTGTCTTTTCTAAACCATTTTGAAAACACTCATGTTTGTCTCCCCCGGTGAACAAGGTCGCACCTTTCCACCATGGACTTTTCATAAACATATTTGTGTGCAAAAACACATTTTTAAAGTGTCCACTTAGGGACTCAAGATTATTATCTAGGTGGTATTTATATACCTTATGATGACTAAAGGCTTGGTAACACCAAGTTGACTAATGAAAAAGTGATATATACCTATATAATATTAATAGTAATAATAGCCACTCAAAAATAGTTTTGGTAATCAAGTTTTTGTAAAACTTCAGAAGTAAAAACATGCATGATAGATAATGATAAGTAGTATAACAGCAAGCTTTATGATGGCTTGCCTTGGTATTGGCTTGACTCTTGGTCTTGGTAACAACAGGAGTGATAGTAATACCCTCCAGTACCAACAGCTTCCTCCTCGTTTTCTATCGTCGTAAAATAAAATAATGACACTCAATCAGAACCAAACAAAGAAAACAATGGTTCTAAGTAATACATACAACAAGAAATCACAAAATAAAATAACACTCAAGTTTTGCAAACATAACATTTCACAAGCACACACAAAAATAACAATAGTTACTACTACTATTATGGTTGAGAAATGTTATTTCTCACCAAAATGAAATGGAACCAGTGGGTGTCCCACTAAGTTTTCCATGACATTTAAGAGGTCCAATGACTCCGGTTCAACTTGTGGAAAACAAGTTTTCCACCAAACAAAAATACAGCTTACTCATACTAGTGAAAACAACACTATTATTAATTAAACAATCATTGCTACTCATGCTCCCCTATGAATTTAAATGCAACCTAAAAAAATGAAAACAACTCATAACCAGTACCAAAATGGTACTGGACTCAACCAAACAACAATAAAAACTCAAGTAATAAATATATCTATTTTATGCTCACAAAATCTATTTAAATAAAGACTAGAAAAACAATACTAGGCATGTCCTATTCCCATATGATTTCCAAACATGCACACACTTTCTAACACACTAGTACTGCAAGTAAACACCATTTTAACAGCAAGAAAAACATCTAAACATGCTAGAAAACAAAATAACAACTAGCAAGCAATAATTCTAAACTATTTATACACATTTTATTTCTAACAGAAAAGTGCAAAAACTTAGATCTGTTGCCAAACATAATCTATAGTTCTAAAAATCACACAAAGCTAGGATATCATAGATATATGCATATACTAACAGGTCCAGTTGGATTCACATCAAAAACTATTTTTAAACTCCTTCTAAAAATCTTAGAATATGCTAGTGGACATATACCAAAATGGATGGCATTTCCAAATGGTAGCTCACTTTAATGTGAGGTCAAGCCCTACTGATATATCTACTCATAAGCTACTCAGAGAATTTTAGTTTGCTCATTTTGAACACACACACACAAAACGTTATACAATATTTACTCTAAGAGACAGTGTGCAGCCAAATATTTATTACAGGCAAAATATAGCAATAATTCTAGATCTACCAGTTGCATACGTTCAAGAAAATATAGATGTACTGCTAGAAATTTTTGTGGGTTTTATTTCTCAAGTTTTATATTTTTCACAGGATTAAAGTGAAGGAGCAGTTTCTGGCATTTTAAAAAAAGGGAAAAGAAACACACGGGCGGGCTGATGTTCTACGCGGCGTGCGGCCCGCTAAGCCAAATCGGTCCAGCTCGCTTGCACGATCGCGCGCGACGAGCTTACCGTTTCGGCGTTTAAACGTGGTCGTTGTTCGAGAGATGAACGGCGCACGACCATCCTCTTCCTCTCACCTCTCACTCTCTCTCCCATGATCGGAGAAGCAACTGGCGGCAAGGTCTCACGGTTGCTCACCTAGGGGACATGTAGGGCGGTTGTGAGAGGTCGGTGAGGTTGCACGGGGTCGATGCGGTGCAGGGGAGTGGTCGCACGGGGTCGGGGTAGCTCCAGACGACGGCGGACGGCTGCGGGTCTGCGGCGGCTCCGGCGAGCTCCACGGCATTCCTGCAAATGAGAGGCCAAACGGCGGTGTCATGGGGGTTCTACGGTGTACGGCGAGCACAGAGGAGGTGGAAATGAGGGGTGAGAGCACACGGGTCGTGCCCCACCTCTCCTTCCTCTCTGTGGTGGCCGGTGGCGTTTTCGAGCTCGCTGGGCTCACAGAGCTCTAGGCGTTCGCGGTGCGTGACGGTGAGGTGGAGTGGAGTGGTGGGGGAGGGGTGGCGCAATGCGTGCGTGCCTGTGGCTTTATAGCCATGGCGCCACGGTCATGCGCACGGGGGCGTCCTCGGGGTGGTCAAGGTGAGCACGGGGGCGCGCTCAGAGCGCCCATGTCGCGCCCCTTGGCCCTTGGGCGTGCCTGGGAGTCGCGTGCACGTGTGGTCGTGTCACACGTGTGGGACGTGAAAACGGAGTGGGCGCGGAGACAGTGTGTGCGCACAGTGGCACCTCTTTCAGTCGCCCATGCCGCTCCCCTCTCTTTTCTCCTCTGAACCCACCCCTATCCTCTCCTCTCTGGTCAACACAGCAAGGATCCAAAGCTAGGAAGTTGTTAAGGAATGTGAGGGCTTCTAGAACAACCAAGTGGTGCTGGCTAATTCCAATTCTATCAAAACTTATCAACACTCAAAGTTCTGTCCACCTCACTGTTTTCTGAAATTCAAAACTTAGCCATTTTGGCCAAGTGTTGAAACAGACAAAATCATACAAAAGCCATTATGTTTTCGAGGCTCTATCCTTTTCCAAAATTTGTTTTCAAAGTATGGGGTTGTTAAGCATAGTTTGTACTTTCATAATCATCCATTGAAAACAAATTTGAAATTTTAAAAGGCACTGAAAACAAGGTGAAACACAACTACTTTCGGTTTTTCTCAGTTTTTTTCTAAAAACCACTTTTCTGCCTTAATTTTCTTCCACAAAAATCATCAAGCATTTGATTGTTTTCCTAATCCAATTTTTAAACCAACTTTATACATTTGTAGTCCATGTATTAGAGAACACATTCATTCCAAGAAAACATAAAATGTGATTCCCTAGCATATTGAAAACAAGGGCTAAATATAGCTGCTTGGCTAGTTTTTTCAGAAACAAGTTTATATAGAAAACTTAAAACAAATCACCTACATATTCTTTTGCCATTTTGTTTTCTTGATTCAAACAAAACCTAATATTATTGTTAGGTTGAAAACAACATTTCTACAACACTTTGGATAAAAATTATTCAAATCTCCTTATAGAAAACATCACAAAAACAATAAGGAAACATCAGGAAAATTTGATAAATGATTTTAATCAAAGGCTTGCTTGCATTGCATAGATACTCATAGTACATTACATAATGTTGGATTACATAAGTGCATTAAAAAGTTTTGTTGGCTCACAAAAATGGCTTCTCTCATTGTGTTACAACTGGGCCAAAAACTGGGGTGTGACAGGTATTGCTGCTAGTTTCAGCAAACCAGCTCATATAATTATATATTTACCACATATTTAATCATTAACAAATCATATTATCTATTCTTTATAGCACTTTTTTAGCTATGCTATTATTTCACATTTAATCATTGAATACAAGCATGCTACTTTTAAAATTGTGAATAACTATTGGAACTTTGATGTCCATAAATTTGGATAAAACTCCGTGATAATAATTGAAGCATTATTTTCAAATTAATTTGCAAAACTAGAATCCAAAAAAGGTGATCTAGTCCATTGTAAGCGTGGTCATAAACTCCAAGAACCCAAAGTTATGATTTCCGCAAACTTGAAACTGTACGGAATTTGGGCATGCCATATTAATTATTACAAATGGTTAGGTTTACATTATTCAACAGAAGGACTAAAGAAGATACAAAAGTGTTGGTTTTGTATTTTCCACGAGAGTCATAGTTTATATAGCTGGCACATGATGGACGACACATCCGCTAATTGAGGTAAATGCAAAACAATAGATATATGACGTACGTCGTGAATGTTCTTGGATATATACGCTGGTTTTTCTTTTCTTATTCCACATCTGGATTTTGATACTCTCCCTCTTTGAAATATTGATGGTTTTGGACACTAAAACTGTATCCAAAATGTATTTAGCTGCTACTCTAATATGAAAATACAAATTTTAAGGCTATATCTTACATTCTAGGAGTAGTTTTTTCAGAGAAATCTTTGGATGCATAGATTTTCGCACGTCCGATAAACAGTCAAAATAGATTGGTCATGATTTTGTTTTCCTAGTCACCCGTGGTACCGTTCAAAACAAGTATATATATAGCTCATAAAAATAAAAATTTGAGATCGCGGCAGTAGCCCAATGGCTATGGTAGAAGTGGTGCGCTCAGCTACCAGAGTTGGACTCATGTTTCCTGTTTGGGTCGAATTTTGGTATTCTCGTCTGAGGAGGCCTTGAAATATAGAGATTTATTTACTTTTTTTTAATTGAATTTTTTTTGACGTGCAATTGAAGTTTTTTTAAGCTACACCTTTTTTGGGGTCCCGGCTTGATAAGCTAGCATAGGTCGTTGTTTCAGGCGTCGTCGAGTTACCACCATATGATTTGGGCAGGCATGCGATGGATGCATGCCATGCGCACCTCCCTTCCCACGGCCTTTTGCGAAACAGCGACATGAGGGATTGGTTGGCGTTGAATGCGCGGTTTTGGCTAAACACGTTCAATTCTCTGCAACCTCTGAGCGATATAGAGTCGGCCGGAGCATGTTGGGCCTGCGTCGCCATAACTGCGCCCAACGTACAGCCGCCATACATCGGTATGGAATGGACGGAAGTGTTCAACATTTCGTTTTCTGTTTTTCTTTCGCCCATGTTCGAGATTCGCAAATTTCGAAGAAAAGTTTCAAATATTTCGGCTAAATTCAAATTATATTTCTTAACATTATTTAGCAAAAGGAAATGATAATAGAGAGTTTCGAACTCACAACCATGAACTGCACAGACAACGTGCTTTGCCAACAGACTAGAGGCTATCTTGTGATTAGTAATTGGGTTAGGTGCTATATGATCATTATCTATTTGAGTTTTTCAAAATGGACAAAATTTTCGACGAATATTTGCTTTTCTCGTCCCACTTCAAGAATCGTAATTTTCGCGAAATTCGAACCGGGTGCGGTTGCCCACTGCTTGGCCGCGGATTTGCATGCCCGACCGATGCCCTGCACCGTCCCCGCCTCGCCACCTTCTAGGCTTGGAGCCGTGATCAATGGCAGCTGTTCAAGGATGAAAGCTCAGCATCGACACCAAGCGGGAAGCTCGCAGTTTCGCGGAGCTGTCCACCCGGCCAACCGGCGGTTGCCCTGCCCGCGTTTCACACATCTTTTTCGCACTTCACTTCACCTTGTACTTGTACCATCCTTCCGAGTAGTAGTTCCAACTTGGGCTGGGCCGGGGGCAGGTAGCCGCTAGCTCGGCACCCGAGCACGCGCATGCATTGATGAGATCGACGCGCCGGTCCACCGACTGAAGAAATGCATGGTCATATACATTCAGGTCTCCTCAATCCTCATGCATGGTAGGAGTAGAGTAATTCGTACATATTAGCACGCAGACATTCAATTGTTCGCTGGTGGAAATGGTTGCGTCTGTCTCTTGTTTCTTTGTCTGTCTGCATGTTCACAGCTAGCTCGAAGAGGCAAGACATAGGCTAGCTAGGCTTGGTCTATGCCAGTTCGGATTAATTTTCAGTCCTTTTTTTTTGCTTCATTCCCACGTGAATTGAAGCTCTGGCTAGCTTTACCTGTTTTGCACGCGGCGATTGTTGGTGCACGATCACTACTACGTGCCCTGTTGTGCTTGCTTGACTTCCTGGCCGATCAAAGTCATGATAAATGCGACGAACAGTTCAGTGACTCGTGCCCGCGTACGTCGTGCTCGTTTGACTTTGTGGCCGATAAGATCACGATAATTGCCCCGTCGTGCTCGTTTGACGACTTCCTTCTCCTTGCCGACAAGTCATGAAACAATGCGAAGCGACTTGTGCACTTCCTGCGTTGATGCATGGAAGGAAGCCAACAAAACCAAGGGGGACATTGGAAGAAAGAGATGAGCTGAGGATGCACCCAACCACGTAACCAGGCAGTATGGTGCAGTGCAGGCGCAGGAAACAGGATTGGGTGATCCTTGTATATTGATATTCATTTCAGATGCTTGGTTTCACTTCCGCTCGTGGCGAGTTGACGGGGTAGAGGCCCAGCTAGGTATTGGCCGGCCGGCCGGTGTGGGTCTGGCAGCCGCATTCATGCGTTCCAGGTTGCCAGCCTCGCTCAGCTCAGAGACCCGGCGACCCGAGATCAGCAAGACTCTGTCATACTACTGCTGTGCTGCCGAATAGCAGGTGGAATTGAAGGCAGCACCGCACGGATGCAGAACCGGCCCGCCGAGTTAAGTTGCGAGATTTGTTTTCATTTTACTTGCACATATAGCCCAGCAAGAAAACAGGAGGGACCATCGTATTAACAGAGGACCACGATTCTCTTCTCACGGAAAAAAGAAATAGAAGTACCGTACCTACATGGACAGTTAAGGAAGGACGATCGAGGAGTCTAAATGGGCTCAGCGGGCGAAAGTTAAGCATGTTCAGGAAGGGGGTAACAACACTAGATAATTCCATCTCATCGCTAATGGTAAACATTGAAAAAAGAAAATATTTCAATTAGAACAGGATGAAGGGCCAACAAAATTTTAAAACGTTTCCGAATACTATAAAAAAGTGTTTGGATCTTCGGAACCTACTTCTGTTTCATTGGTTGAAACTATGACGGAGGAGTTACCTCAAGTCTTCGTTGAGGAGAACGAGAGTATTTAACAAGTTCCTTCACCAAGGATGAGCTGTTCTCTGCGATTGCGCAAATGGAACATAACAAGGCTTCCGGTCCTCATGCACTACTGGAATTCGATACTTTGCCGTGTATCAGAAATACACGGCGAGGGCCTGAAAACACTCGGCAGCATCTTTGCCGAGTGTTACACTCGGCGTAAAAGACTCGGCGTTTATTAGCTCGGCAAAAGAGCGTACGCTGAGTGTCCAACCACGAGCTACTCGGTGACGTATTCGCCGAGTCTTTTATCCTCACACTCGGCAAAAAAAAAAGGACTGACAGCTTCACGTACAAGTCTACAACGGAACGGACTGTACCTGTTTGTCGAGTGTCCCTGACACAGACACTCGGCAAAAAAAGGACTGACAGCTCCACGCCCAAGACGCCACGTGTGCTCTGTTTGCCGTGTGCCATCTCGACGCCGCTCGGCACAGCTGTTTGCGGAGTGTCGCAAACTCACTCGGCACTCAGTGTTCGCCGAGTGTAATACTCGGCAAAAGGGCCCCCAGAGGAGTGCCCACGCCGCGCCACGTGTGCCACTTTTGCCGAGTGTCGCTTGCGCTCGCTCGGCACAAACGTTTGCCAAGTGTCGAGGCATCACTCGGCACTCAGTGTTCGCCGAGTGTAATACTCGGCAAAATGGCCCCCAGAGGAGTGCCCACGCTGCGCCACGTGTGCCACTTTTGTCGAGTCTCGCTTGCGCTCGCTCGGCACAAACGTTTGTCGAGTGTCGAGGCATAAATCGGCACCAGTGTTCGCCGAGTGTAATACTCGGCGTACCGACGCCCAGAGGAGCTCGCCTGACCCGCCACGTGCGCACCGGTATGCCTAGTGTAACACTCGGCAATGATGCTCCACAGGCTCCCAGGTTGGCACCTGGGAACTGTGTTTGCCGAGTGTTTTTGTGACCACTCAGCAGACCATTTCCTAGGTGCCAACTCGGGTGCCTGTAGAGCATCATTGCCGAGTGTTACACTCGGCATATTTGCCATTTGGTCCTACGCCGAGTGTTACACTCGGCATACTGACCATATGGTCATGTTTTCTTGCTGCATTTTGCTCTGATCCCTGCAATTAAAAACATTTTTCGTATATAGGTTTGGCTCACTGGGGCACTCACATCACATATATAGCAAATAATATTCATACAAACTCACATCACATACATAACATCGCAAATATTCATACATATATACCATTACACATAATATCAAGTTCAAAAGGGTACACAACACATAATATTCAAGTTCAAAATACATTGTCATCACAAAATGGCAGCACTTAGGTTTCATTCTCAATACAAAGCTTCATTTTTGTCCTTAATGCAAACATACAAGTGAACCAGCATAATGATTAGGTTTGAACCATGTAAGTGAAGAAGCATGAGAAGCAAAACAAATAAGCAAAATGGTACTAACCTAGCATTACTCCTGCATCCTGGAGGTCGACGTCTCTCCATCTCCGGTGCCTCGAGGTCCACCTCCGTGCTCCATGTGGGATCCCTCCGTACCCCCCCCCCCCCACCCCGCAACCCTCCGAGTTAATTTTCTTCCTATAGGTTTCATGATATCAACTATCTTTCAATATTCCTATCTCAATTAGCCTACAAATGCGAGCAATATTTTTTACAGTTTTTTCATTGTCTTGAATTAGGTTGCGAACAATTAACAATAGTCTTATAGTCGTTTTCACATTGCAACACAATTTGGAGACTCTAAATGTCAAAGGTAAAGGAGATAAATCTCCTCCGATGTGTGACTTTTAAACTATTATTTGCAGTTGACCAACACTCTTATGTTCTAAAAATATTGCCTCAATAACTGTTCAGGTAACGAAGCTCTATATACATTTTTGGTTATGCCTTCGGCTTGTTGAGAAACAATTGTCCCCGCACAAATTATAACATTGTCTAATACAACTAATGGGCTCTAGATAATTGGGATCAAGCACAAGATATGACCCATAACTTTTTCATCGAAACACCTTATAAAATATACATTAACTTTCTATTTAATCTTTGACATATCAATATTTGGAGCTATGTATACTATCTCTTTTTTTAATTATATTTTAATTTAACATATAAAACTCTAGCAAAATCAGTCTATTTATCCTCACAAAAAGAAACATATTGTTCATGAAAGTGTTGATTTCATGATAACCCGACCGAATATTTGATGTCCATATATTTGAAAAAAAATCTTATATAGTAGTTTGAGCAACATCTTCAAATTCAGTTGCTAAATCCAAATATTGAAAGGTGATCTAATCCATTGTAACCATGATCATCAACTCCAAGAGCCTAGGGTTAGAATATGTGCTAACTAGAAATTCTTATGAAATTTTGGGGATGTGATTTTGTTTTATACTCTTTTGGAAAACACCTTAAGTTCACACTATTAAACAAAACAATGTTGTTTTTACAAAAAGTGGTGGTATTGATTTGGAAGACATAGTTTATATAGTTGACACGACATAGATTATACATGTATAATCGCTAGCTGAGAAAATACAAGACGATAGATAAAGGTCATGAATATTCTTGAATAAAAACTTTAGCCGCTTATTCAATTTGTCCAGTTGATAATTTGATGTCTTGAACACTGATACATTATCTGAAGCATTATTTTATTATTATTAGTGTCTACTGTAATAGAAATAATAAAACATTATATTGTAAAAATACTATATCTTCGAAAATGGCTAATGGAATTACTGATGAGTATGGGTATGAGCATCTTTGAAGTCTACCATTGTTTCCATTAAAAGAGATGACAACTGCTACATCATCCCAACAAATCAGCTCATAAAATTATATATTAACTTCATATTTAATCACTAACAAACTATATTAGCTACGCTTGGTAGAATTTCGTCAGTTATGCTTTAATTTCATATGTAATCATCCAATACAAGCATACTAGTTATAGAAGTGTCAATAAACATCGAATAGTTGATGTCCACAATTTTTTGATGAATCACCAAGATAATATCTGAAGCATTGTTTTCAAACTTATTTGAAAAAACCAAAACCTATAAGGTGATCTAATTCACCGTAAGCACGATCATCAACTCCAGGAACCCCAAGCTATAATTTTTTTCCAATTTGAAATTGTACGAAATTGCGCACGCCATATTAATTATTGAAAATGATTATGTTTACATTATTCAACCAAAATACTATAAACGTTATGTAAGTGTTGGTTTTGTATCTCCAGGGACATGGTTTCAATATATAGTTGATAAATGATGCACTGTACATTGGCTCATGGATACAAACGCAAGATGAAAGATATATGTCGTGAATGTTCTTGAATAAGCTACTTCCTTGTGTGCTTATTCCACGTGTAGATTTTATGATCTTTTTAGTCTTCAATGTTTTTTATGTTTTGGAGACCGACAACGTCTCGAAAATGTGACATTGACTTATTTCCTACTACTATAATATAATTAATAAAACCTATGTGTGTTTTTTGGAGAGACAAATCTACAGATATTGATATTCGGCGGTATTTATTGGTCATGACCCCTCTTTTCCAGGGAGCCTGGTTACCATACAAAGACGATTGTATATATTGCTACTTCATAAGAAATACTCCCTCCGTTCACAAATAGATGACTTCCATTTGTCCAAATATAAATGTATTTGGACACAAACATGTCTACATACATTCATATTTAGACAAATGGAAGTCATCTATTTGTGAACGGAGGGAATACTACTATACATCATTTCTTTGATCTACTTTTTTTGCCCCGGTTTGATAAGCATGGGTTGCTTCAGGCCTCGCGTAGTTTTTATTTATCGGATGATTTGGTGGCAAGCATGGCATGCACACCTCCCTTTGGCCTATGCGAAACAGCGACAGCAGGGATTGGTTGGCGTTGAATGCGCGCTTTTGGCTAAACACGTTCAATTTCTGTGGAACCTGTCAGCGATACATAGTCGGCTGGAGCATGTTGGGGTTGCGTCCCCATCCATAACTGCGCCCGGCAGCACAGCAGAAGTTTGAATCGAAATGGCACTCTCGTCCGAGTTGAAGGTGAGGTGGGAGTAGGTCGCTCGTGACATTTGTTTCTCCTTGGAGCGGAGCCATGTTAGAGCGGCGTCGCTCATCTGAAGCTCCGTTTCGGAACACGGCCGGGGTAAATTTGCCAGGAACCTCGCGGCAGGGTACAGTTTCGGTGCAGGACGGTAGTATATGCGCGGACACGGATAAGCCCGGGGCACGCGTGCATTTACTTACGACCCACTGCGGCTGGCTGGCAGCATGGGGTCCTTGCTTGCAGATGGCCCGGCCTAAGGACATCTCCTACGGGCTGCTCATTAGCTCCGGACAGGACCGATTTGAGCAGCCCCGGACAAAAGCAGGCCCCTACGGGGCTGCTCATCTCAGGTCTGGGTCTGTTTTTTGTCCGTGGGTGCTCTAATCCAGACCGGTCCCCGGACACCGAAGTTGTCTGTTCCGTCCGTCTCATTCATCTCCAAACAACTGCAGCCCCACATGTCAGTCTCTCTCCACCAACCATCCCCTCTCTCTCCTTTTCTTGCCATCGCCGCCCAATCGCGCCCGTTTGCTGCTCATCACCATGGCCGTGTTGCTAGAGATGCGCCGGCCGGCCCCGGCCCCGGCACCTCCTCCCGCCGCGCCGCCGCCGGTACCGATGCCACGCTCGGCTCACGGACGAGCTCCTCCACGCGGCTCCACCTCGGGGGAAGGGTGCCGGGCCCGACGAGCACACGAACGCCTCCACCTCGGGCGAAGGGCGGGGCCAGGCGGCGAAGTGTGGGCGCCGGGCGGGGCCGGGGTGTGGGCGACGGCCGCCCGGTTGCGCGCGGCGTTGACGGTGACCCGCGGGCCGCGTGAAGCCAAGATGCGCGCCAGGTCACTCATATTAGTGTGTATCTAGTCAACATGAACAATAGGTAGAACATCTTATATTTAGGAACGGAGGGAGTACTAAAATATGTCTAGATACATCTATGTAAGAGTCATCTAA
Source organism: Alopecurus myosuroides (assembly GCA_028641055.1). Classification (NCBI taxonomy): domain Eukaryota; kingdom Viridiplantae; phylum Streptophyta; class Magnoliopsida; order Poales; family Poaceae; genus Alopecurus; species Alopecurus myosuroides. The sequence goes on from CM054060.1 coordinate 29,504,834, forward strand.
TATGAAACGGATGGAGTACTTCGGTGCGGTTGACCAAACATATGTAGGAGTAGTAATAGTTTCGTCTCATATTGTATTTTTTTTTTGCCAAATCTGGCCCTTTTAACAAACTAATCACATATCTGGCTCCTCTCGAGAACTATTTCTATACCTGCTCTCTCGGTTCGGCGCCAGCAACCTTGGAGCCGAACATGTGTAGGTCGACACCCGCATAGTTAGGCGCCGAAAGTTTCGCTGGGCCCAACCAATATATGGCGTGTCACTTGGTCGGCGCCAAGCTTCATGGCGCCGAAGCTGCCACACTTTTTCTTTCATGCATTCAATATTCATGCATGTTTCGTAACGAGCCCTGATGTATGCATGCCTTGATAAATTAGGTTCACAGGCCGATTAAGTTAGATGGTTAATTATGCTAATTTTGATCGATATGGACAAAGGCTCACGTGCAAACACCAAACCAGCCACGCATATAAGTAAAGTATTTTTTAGATCTTTTTACTAATTAAGCGATTTGGTCCATGATTAGTTATAATTTTAAGATTTAAACTTCCCGGATGAGCATTTTCCTCACGCTATGAACTCTGGAGGATTCTAGACCGTGTTTCAAAATTAGTACCGTACATATGCGCTAGTTATACATGTAGCACCAATCGGCTAAAAAAAAATTAATCGAGCATTTAACTTTAGTGGTTAGTAGATGATTAAACAAGTGCGCTAGTTCAACAACGGCAATATTACAATTTCTGTAAGACAAGTTACATGCCCCAAAAACAACAAGTAAAGGAAAAGAGATGAACCACATCTTCAACGCCAGAGCCCTCGTCCAGCTCCATGGTCTGACCGGAGAAGAGGGCGAGGCCGAAGGAACACGCCATGGACGCCATCGTCACTCTTGAGAGGTCAATCACTGTCGCCAAGCCACCCGTTTCACCTGGATACGCCCTACTCTGGAACAACCCGCCCCCTTAGCTCTAACCTTTTCGTCGGTGTCGGCGACATGATTTCGAAGATCCCCTTCACGCCGATAAAACTCACAGTTGACAACTACCTCTACTGGCATACTCGCAGGACACCCTACACATGGTCGATTACTTTGAAAACTTAGAGGCACCTACACACGGTCGAATACTTTGAAAACTTAGGGGCCACCAGTCACACGATTTTTTTTAGTTCGATATTAAAACACCCAGGAAAATAGTTTAATAGACTACGAACAAACAAATTAGGTGGTGAACCCCAAGATCTTCACAAAGTTCTATAAAAGAAGGTCATGTTACAAGAAAAACATAGATAAAATAAGCAACTAATATAATTTCCTATGACATAGATAAATTAATCATCTACTAACCGCTAAAGTTATTCGTCGATTTAGAAAAATTTAGCCGATTGTTGCTACATGTATACCTAGCACATATATACGCTACTAATTTTAAAACATGGTATTGAATCCCCCGGAGTTTATAGCGTGAGGAAAATGCTCACCTGGAAAGTTAAAAACTTGTAATTATAACTAATCATGGGGACCAGATCATTTAATTAGTAATAAAGATTTAAGAAAAACTTTACTTGTATGTGTGGCTGATTAGGTGTTTGCAAGTGAGCCTACAACCCATTTCGATCAAAATTAGGATAAATTAACCACCTAATTTAATCATCCCATTACCTAATCAAGGCATGCATACAACAGTACTCCTAGGAGTAGAAGACATGCATGCATACTAAATGCACTCAAAGAAACCGGGGCTACATCGACGCCATGCAGCTTGGCGCCGACCAAGTGCCACGTCAAATATTGGTTGGGCCCAGCGTAGCTGTTCGGCGCTAAATTACGCGGGCGCCGTCCTACATATGTTCGGCTCCAAACTTGCTGGCGCCGAACCGAGGGGCCAGATATGGAATTTCTTCCAGGAAGGGGCCAGATAGGTGATTAGTTTGTCAAAAGGGCCAGATTTGGCAAAAAATACTCTCATATTAGGGTCACAAAAATAGATAAAAAATACATTTATCTCGCACAAAAAAATCTCTAGATACATCCATTTTTATTCATTTTTACGACACCTAATTACATGATGGAGGGAGTAAATTTTTCTTCACATCCGTTCCAAACATGGAATTACTACCAGCACATGAACAGTGGACCAAGTGTGAGCCTCACAAACAATGCTCGGGCCCTTTTTTTTACCCTTTCAGTGGATTTTCGGATAAATAAGCGGTAGAAACGAACCAAAACAGTAGCGGTGCGTTTGACCTCTTTCAATGCAACCGTGCTTTCCTTCAGAGTGAAAAAGCACGGCCCGGCCTGCTTCCCGAGCGTTGGCTCTCTACTTGCGAAGCGGTATATGGGGTTGCCCTAATTTTTGCGGAATATTACGTCAAACCTGCGACCGAAAGGCCAGTCCCAACCGAACATGCATCCCGCTCACCTGTACTGCCAGCGAAGGAGAAAAGAAAAAAAATCCTATCGACTACCCCGCAACCTGCTTGGGAACGAGCTCCCGCTGGTTTAATTATGAGAGCTAGCTACCAAAGAGGACAACATGTATATACTTTCATGTTGATCGTATGAATGAATTCCAAGTTTTTTACTTGTAAGAATAAATATCATCCAGATAATGGCACCACAAGATGGTACAACATTTACGAAAAAAAACCAACAAGCTAAAGATTGAAGCGTTCATGGATTTTAATCAGCTATAAAATCTTGACATACCAGTATATAGGAACAAAAATTTGATGGACTAGAGGGCACCCTAGCTAATCTAACCTCGCTGTTAGTTGGCTCTACCCTCCCGCACCCAACCCTAGACCCTCCCGTGCCGCCACCTCAGGGCGCCGCCGGGGGGAACCAACCCCACCGCCGACTAGGCCCTCCCTCAACCGGTCAAGACTGCCGCCGGCCAGGGCCGCGGTGGCGGCGGCACCCGGCACCATGCGTGCTCAGGGCAGGAGGATGCGGCGGCGGCCCCCGGAGGCGGCTGGGGCGCCTCGGGCAGGACGCTGCGCACGGCGGCCAGGGCGGTTTCCTGGCTGTGAGACGGCGAGCGGCGGCGTCAGCCTGGCTGCGGCGACGGTTCCAGATGGGCGGCGGCGCTCAGCCCGAGATCTTTCGGCGGACGAGCGTGAGGAGACGGGGGTGGCAGTTGGGGCTTCCATCTGGTCCTAGTGGACTCAGATCTGGACTGACCCAACCGGGCTGCTATCTCCTCCGATGCCATCCCACCGGAGGACAGCCGGGGCGGCGAGTTGGAGGTGGAAGGGAGGTTGTTCACAGAGTGGCTTCTTCGATCGTCTCCTTTGCTGCTCCGACCGGCGGCGTGGGGGCCTCCCGGTATGCTCAATAATGGCGGATGTCCTAGGGTTCCAACTCGCGCGAGGACGATGATCTGCCTATTGTACGTCCTCTTTGATCAAACCGGGGTGTCGACCCGGAAGGCTCCGTCGGCGAACTCCCATAGGCAATGCCTGGAGATGGCTGGATCGGTGGTATTCGGTCGCAATGCACGGTCATCGAAGGTGAGATTGGAGGACTAGCAGTGGTGTTCAGAGTCTTTGCATCGATGGGGAACTGGCTTGGAGTTACAAAATACGTGGTAGCGGTATGTAAGAGGGGGTGACAGCAGGCGTGAAGTCCAAAGTCCTACCTTTCAGGGGGAAAACCCAAGGTCTGGCCTTAATTGGTTGTGCCTGGCAGTGGTCTTGTTGGAGACATTGTTTTGAGAGCGAGGATTATCTTCAGGGTGAAAACCCAAGGTCTGGCCTTAATTGGTTATGCCTGGCACCGTTCTTCTTGGAGACGTTGTTTTCGAAGAGCCGGATATCAGCTGTTGTTTAGGTGGTGGTTGTGCGACTGCTGCAAGGACTGTAAATCTGTAGCGGGGCTTTTTCTTTTTGGTTCTTCTTTTTATTGTCTTTCGGCTGTGTGCATCCGTAATGACTATGGTTATTGCGTTGTTGCAGAGGCCGGGTGTAATTTATATCTCCATGATATTAATATACTTCCCTTTATAAAAAAAAAGGAACAAAAATTTGATCCACATCAAGATTTCACACAACATCCCAATACTCTTGCATTTGTTTGATGCTATTTCTCAACCAACAACTCATATAATTCAATATTAACCACATATTTAATCGTTAACAAACCATATTAGCTATTCTTTATAGCACTTTTTCAGCTATGCTATTACTTCACGTTTAATCATCTAATACAAGCATGCTACTTTTAAAAGTGTGAAGAACTATTGGAACTTGATGTCCATAAATTTGGACAAAACCCAGAGATAATAACTGAAGCATTGTTTTCAAGTTTATTTGCAAAATTAAAACCCAAAAAGCTGATCTAATCCATTGTAAGCATGGTCACAAACTCCAAGAACCCAAAGTTATGGTTTGCGCTAACTTGAAACCGTAGGAAAATTGGGCACGCTATATTAATTACCGAAAATGGTACGGTTTACATTTCTTAACAGAAGGACTAAAGAAGTTAGGAAACTGGTGGTTTTGTATTTTCCATGAGAGGCATACTTTTTATACCTGGCGCATGATGCAACGTACATTCGCTAATCGAGACAAATGCAAGACAAATAGATATATGTGTCGTGAATGTTCTTGAATAAGCTTGTTTTCTTGTTTGCTTATTCCACTTGTGGATCCTGATACTCTCTCTAGTCTTTAAAATATTGTTGGTTGGGACACTTACACCGTATACAAAATGTATTATGAACTTAACTTCTACTATAACATAAAAAAAACCTAAGACTATATCTTATTACTCCAAAACGCTAGTGTTTTTTGAAGAGAAATCTTTGGATGCATAGATTTTCGCATGTCTGATAAATAGTCAAAATAGATTGGACATGTCCCTTTTTTTCAGTTACCCTTGGTACCGTACAAAACAAGTCTATATAGTTTATAAAAATAAAACTTTTGATGACGTGAAATTGAAGTTTCTTAAGCTACACCTTTTTTTGGGTCCCAGCTTGATAAGCAAGCTAGCATGGGTGGTTGTTTCAGGCGTGGTTCAGTTACCACCAGATGATTTGGGCAGGCACCTCCTCCCTTCTCATGGGCCGTTTGCGAAACAGCGACAGCACGGAGTGGTTGGCGTCGAATGCGCGCTTTTGGCTAAACCCGTTCAATTCTTTGCAACCTGTCAGCGCGTTATATAGTCGGCTGGAGCATGTTGGGCCTGCGTCCCCATAAATGCTAGTACAGCTCAACCCCGGCAGCAGCAGCGGGGCGCTGTACAAAAATTTGAAGGTGAGGGTGAGGTGGGTGGCGATGCCGCGAGGGACGCTGCGAGGCGATCGTGTGAAGCTCCGTTTCGGAACATGGGGGTAAATTTGCAGGAACCTCACGGCAGGATACAGTTTCGCCGGTGCAGGGAGCCGATCTACGGTCTATGCGACATGCGTACAGGGATAACCGGGATTCCCATGCCAAAGTTGCCGCGTTGCTTCACGCGGAAAGCCCCCCGAACCGTCCTCGGCTCGCCACCTTCTGGCCTTGTAGCCGTGATAATCAATGGCGGCTGTTTGGGACGAAAGCTCAGCATCCACATGACTTGTACCGCCTGTGGAGTACTCCCTCCGTTCGCTTTTAATCTACATTCTGGCTCATGATTTTGTTCAGAAATACTCTACATTCTGAGTGGGTCCCACTTTAATTATTAAGTGGAGAGAGAGGCAACACACCATGCACCCATAGAGATTGGCCAAATTCTATACAATTTGCATGCATTGCATTAATCAACATTGGTTTAACCAATGAGATGCTTTGTTGCTTGTGAGACCATAATTATGATGCATGGTAGGTTGTGCAAAAGTAGTAGTAATAAATGATATCCTAATTTGTCTTAATTTTTCTAAGATGTAGAGTAAATCCGAACGGAGGGAGTACGTCCTTGCGCCATCCTTCCAACTTGGCAGGTAGCCGCTAGCTAGGTATTCCAGCACCGGCACGAGCATTGATGAGATTGACGCGCCGGTCGACCGAACCATGGTTGGACTTTGAGGCGCCAGCCTGACCGAAGAAATGCATGCATGCTCATATAGTACAATTCGCACATATTGGCACGCGACATTCAAGTGTTGGCTAGTGGCATTGGTTTGCGTCTGTCTCTTTGTTTCTTTGTCTGTCTGTCTGTCGGTTCGTCATGCCGCCGATCTGTAGCTAGCGTAGCAGAGCTGTTAATTGTTAAGCTATCGTACATGGATGTTTCCTTTATAACTTCTTCATCTAATCTCTCTGTTCACTTTGTTCTCCGCGTGACCTGCTGATTACTGGATGCTCCATCTAATCGATCTCGAGACCACAGTTATTAGCTTTTTTTTTACTAACATATTCTTTTATAATTATACTACTTAACAGATTTGAGAATGCTTAGCAGAGCTTGCCGCTCTGTAGCACAGTTATTAGCTACACTTCGTTGACTTGACTCCCTTGTAGCCAGCCATTGCCAAGGACCGGCACAGCCTTAGGAGCAAACCAAACGCACCCTCCCCAGAATCCGACAATTTCGTCCGTTTTGATGTAATAGCATCTCTAAGAGACACCGCAAATCGGTCGGAACCGCAAAATTTCGGCGAGTTTGTGGGCTGGCAGAATACAAATCGCAATCGCGGCCCGACCCAGGGCCGGTTTTGGCCCAGGGCGAGAGGTGCGATAGCCCGGGGTCTGGCCTAGAAAGAGGCCCATAATATATATAGTTTACAGAGTAAAGGATTTTTTTTTCCAGAAATGACTCAATATTAGGCCCATTGGTGAAGTTCGCACCGGGGCCTTTAAAATCATAGAGCCGGCACTGGCCTGACCTGCAAACTTTTTAGAGGTCTTCGCAAATGTCCATCCGCGTACGTTATTTAATCGGTCACACCCGGACCTTCTCCTACCCGGTCTCGTCGCCGCAACTCCGGTGCAGGCGCGAGGTCGCCTTGGATGAGGATGCCTTCGAGGTCTACGATCCGCCCGCGTTCGAGGTCCTCGCCACGGTGACCTGTGCGGTGGCGGCGCGCTCCGAGGAGGAGTGCCAAGACAACGCCAAGCGCCGCCGACGTGAGGTCGACATCGACGAGCTGCTGTTCGTGCAGGGTCTAGAGCAGGACCGCCTCCATCGCGAGCAGGAGGCCTCCAAGGCGCTCGACAAGGGCAAAGTCGTCGTCGACGTAGAGAAGGAGTGAAAAGCACTCCGGCGATGGCGCGACCACACCCTGCGAGGTCCGGTGAGCCGATTTTAGTCAGTTTGGCTTAGCATCGCGTTGTCTAGCTTAATTTTGGTTTGCGAGCGAGCTCCGGTGAGTGAAATCTGGAGTATTCCCTCAATGTAAATGATGAACTGGGAGATGAAACTCCAGCGTAATTGAAAATATAAATTTGCAGTTTCAGTTGCACTGTCTGATCTGCGGGCGACTAAACTTAGTCTGCAAACTGCTTTTCCTACATCCGATGTTTGCGAGTTAAGATTTTGCAGTGTCTCTTAGAGATGCTCTAAGGACGGGGATTTTGTCGAAATACCCATCCCAACGCCTCCCCCAACAGACCTAGGGGAGGACAATTTTCGACCAAACATGGTCCAACTTTGGTCCACGTTTGGTCGAGTACGTGGACGGAGTCGCGTCCTACTTGGCCCACGTGCCATGGCACCTCAACGCCAGGCGGGTCCCTATCCCCCGTGTCTGAGTACGGGCGCGAGCGACGGGAGGAGATTGATCGGCGGCAGACTTTCCTCCCGTCGGATCTACGAGACGACCCCGAAAGCATTCGGATTGGACAATGGTCTTTGGGACCGTTGGTTCGTATGCGCCTATGCGGCACCGTCTATGACAGGCACCGCCCCGAGTACTACGCCTTTTTTGGGTCTCTGCCGTCGAGGCCGAAGGCGCCCAAACCAGAGGAGGGGGAGGGCGAGCATGCGCTCATGGAGGAGCCCGGGAGGCGCCCATTCCGGCTTCCCGGACCGCGGCGGAGGAGGAGGAGTAGTACCGCCACGTCGTCGAGGATCCAACCTGGCAGAGCTCAGGATGTGGCCCGACCTCGCCCCTGCGCTCCACGCCTCGTGGACCGAGACGGCGCCCGATGCCGTGGCGGCACCTCCACCTCCGCGACCTGCCGCGCCAGCGACATTTGTTGGCTCTGCGGCGTCCCAGGCCCCGACACATGGTGAGCAGCCACCCGCGCACCTATACACGCCGACGCCCTACATCATTCTTGATTGGGTGCGGACGTGCGCGCAGCGGCGGCCAGAGCTGATGAAACCGGCGGGGCGGAGGAGAGGCCGGCAGCAGCGGCGAAGCCCATTTTTTGGGGCTTTTTTTTGTTTATATTTTGTGTATTCTGGCCCCAACATGTATGAAATTCCCCTATATAAATACAAATTTTAGTAAATTTTGCGTTCTAAATTGAAAATGTTTTTTTTTTATTTTAGAGGAGGGGGCACTGTGATAGACGCAGACTATATTTTCTGTTTTTATCCGCGGACAGCTCCAAACGGATCAAATGCGGAGCAAAATCGGTCCTATTTAGGGCATTAGGTTGGCTCTAACTAGCTAGGCTAGGTCTGGGCCACTGTTGAGTAATTTTCAGACCTTTTTTCTTCATTCTCACGTGAATTGAAGCTCGGGCTTTACCTGTTTTGCACACGGTGATTTTGGTACACGTACTATGTGCCCTATCGTGCTTGTTTGACTTCGCGGCAAATCAAAGTCATGATAAATGGGACGAACAAGTCATGAATTTGTTGTGTCCCGTCGTGCTCGTTTGAGTTCGTTGCCGACAAGTCATGAAACGATACAAAGCGACTTGTTCACGCTGTAGCGTGTACGGACGCTCTGCACTTCCTGCATTGATGCATGGAACGAAGCCAACAAAACCAAGGGAGAGTTTGGAAGAAAGAGATGACCGGAGGTTGCACCGAACCGCGTGGGGTTTTTACGTACTCAACAGCAGGTTACCGGCAGTACGCTGCAATGAAGGAGCAGGCGGTGGTATTGATATTTATTTCCATACATGGTTTCACTTCCACTCGTGGCAAGTTGACGAGGCAGAGGCCCAGGGATTGGCCGGTGTGGGTCTGGCTGGACCGAGACAGGCGCATTCATACATTCCAGGTTGATCCAAGGTCAGCAAGACTCTGCCATACTGCTGTGCTACCCCTGCTGGCCGAATCCCCCATTCCAAAAATATATACCGTATAAGATAAGACATTTTTTTTTATTTTGACCGATACTCTTACCAAGTTTTACTTATTTAAGATAACTTATGTGATAGAACTCATAATTTGTTTTTGTACTTACTACATACTCCCTCCAATTCATTTTACTCCGCGTAATAGGTTTGTCTAAAGTCAAACTTGCTAAAGTTTGACCAACTTTACAGCAAAAAATATCAGCATTCATAATACCAAATTAGTATCATTTGATTCACCGCGTAACATACTTGCATATTATGTCGATTTAGTATTATAACTATTGATATTTTGTTCTACGATTTTGGTCAAAATTTGCAATGTTTGACTTAAAACAATTCTAATACGCAGAGTAAAAAGAAATGGAGGGAATACCTACTCATTAATACTCAAGTAATCTACTTTTCCGCTATTTTTCAGTATGCGTCCTTCGTGTGTTATATGAGACAGCTAGAAAACTGATTTGCTAAATTGAACCAACTTGATGCTTAGCTTTGCAATCGCCGATTCAGTCCTCACTGGATGCTTGATGACTATGTTTTCTTAGTCATGCTCATTGTTTATGTCAGTATTAATGAATATCATATTGTTGGAAGGGGGCAATATGGATGTATATTACCTAAGTAGATCGATATGCTAAGAGGTTCCATTAAGATATCTTTGTCCTTATTATCATATCACAACACAGTTATATTACAATGCATCCTTTGACCATGAGGTTATAGGGATGATATATTCTGAAGGTTTTACTTTGGTACGTACTACCAAGATTCACACCATAAACTGGGTGAACAAATAGCCACTGAGTAATTCTATATGAATATATTATCTCGATGTTCTGAGATGGGAAATACTCCTCCGTAAAAACAGAGATACACATGTCTAGACCCACTCGGTATTCTTGATATCCATAACTTCTACAGACAATGCATGATGATGGTACATCATGTAGGATATCATATGGTTAACAAGACAAGACAAAAATATAAGTGAACCAGAGATTTTTTTTTCATGGCAACACCGGAATCCGTAGTCTCAATTAAGTTCTTTATCGTGATTAATGAGTAAATTGTATAATAACCAACAGGTTCAACAGTTTATTCGTATAGTATGTGGGAGTCAATATGGGCATCCATGGCTCCACTATTGATTATTTAAAAGGAAAAAAGGTTCCAGTTTCATGTCCACACACTATCGGATCTGTAGGAAACACACACTTAAGTTAGAGCTGATTTTTGTGTATATCGGTAGCTCCGGATCAACTAGGAGTATCATCAAAACGGTGTTTCTGCGTGATAGATATATTTTATATGTGAGAGAAAATTTATATTGAGAGCATGAGATGTCCCAGAGTAATAGAAATAATTTCTGTTACCAGGAATTTATTTTGGAGTTGTTCTTAGAGAGAAATTGAGCCTGCACTCCTTACAAAGCAAGTGCAAGGGGTGTTGAGATGTCCCAGAGTGTGGGAAATATATTTCTGACATCGTCAGATAATATCGATGATTTTATATAAAGAAATCATAGGATTCCGGAAGAGTTCCGGGCAAAAACCGACATAAGAGGGAAGTATCGGAAGAGGGAAGAATCCCCCTCATGACCACACCTAATTTTAGGGGCTGCCAGGTGGGCCCAGAGGCATCACGAATTGGTACTTGAGTACTTGACATCCCAACATTTTTTCTGGATTTTATTGGAGAGAAAAAATAGAATAGAAAAAGGGAAAAGGAAAAAAAAGGAGGTGGACTTGGACTCCAAGTTCAATCCGAGTTGGGCAAGGAAAGGGGGTGAGGCCACCTCTTGGTGCGGCCAGCACCCCTCCTAGTCAATCTAGGACTCCTCCTCCCCCTTTTGTATGTCTCCCCTCTCCTCCAACTATAAAGGGACCCAAAGTGTCAAAGCAAAACACATTGTTGGCTCTCAAGCCTCTCTCTCTCTGTAGAAGAATTAGAGGGTCAAATTTGAGCTTCTAATTAGAGCCCTCTAATTGAATTAGATTTTCTTCTAATTGAGTTTTGAGGTGTCCTCTCACAATTAGAACTCTTTTCTAATTGCTTTCTCTTTCTCATGTGTTGAGAACTCCACCTTCATATACACCTGCAGCGTCTAGTTCCAAACGGTGAAGCATTGTAGAATTTTTCTCGACGTATGTGTGCATACTCTCAGAGGGTTACAAGTGAGACCATCACTCTACTGGATCAAGGTGCTGGATACAGAAAGTCGGCAACATCCTCACTCATAGACTTGTGTGTGAGGATCTTTTACAGGCTTCATCGCCATCGTCACCGACATCTCTTCCACTACTATGGTGTCTGGTACATGATCTCGGGAACTAGATTTTGGAATTATTATTAAGTTGTATCTGCATAGCAAGATCTTGATTTTTGCGTAGCATGCATGGCGAAAATTTTAAAACTTCGTACACGCAACCTAGTAAAGAGGGAGGTTGCTTGTGTGGGAAGGAAGACGCATCGATAAATTTTCTCTCTTTGCTTGTTTCTGTTTTTCCCCCGATCGGTACGAGCCACGTTGCTATGGTGGATTTTCGAACGAAAGTATCACCCATCACCCGCCCGCTACGTGGATACGCGCAAAGGGCTGGAAGGGGGTCACACTTACTTGTTCTCGATCGGTTGCTTTAGGCCTCGTTCAGTTATCAGATGTTCAGCACCAAATGGTTGGTGTTGAATGCGTGGTTTTGGCTAAACACCTTCAATTCTACGCAACCTGTCAGCGATAGTCAGCTAGAGCATATTGGACCTATGTACTCATAAGAGAAAGAAAGTTTATAGCCAGCAGTTGGTTATATATAATTGGCATGTCATCAAATATATTTAGCCTTATAATTATAAGTCATGTGCCAATGCATAGTCTCTTGATATGTTATCATATGGGTAATTAAAACATAAGATGTAACTAATATAATGGATTGTTTCGTATGTGATGTATTTAAATTTAACGATTTGACGCTCATGCATCCATATGATTGGTCTAGCGTATGTTTTTGTCTATGACCACGTGCAAAGTGTGTATGTTATCTAAGATACAAACTCATTCTTTTTTAATTAAATAGTATGTCATGTCAGCAAAAAGTTTATGAAAATGTGCTAAGAAACCTGTATTTGCACATGACTAAGAGCAAGTATGATAGTGGGCTCATAGCCCGTGTATGTAGCATTTTTTCCTATGAGGAGAAAAGAGACATGAAAGAGCCTAGCTCTACATGTGCCCATGTGCTCTTGCTCTTGTATGAGTTTGACTCTTGTATGAGAGTCCACTATTTCTCCTTTTTTACTTCTCTCTCTTCATGTAGGAAAAAGTGTCTTGTAAGCAGACTTATAGCCGTAAAGTCATTGTGCTTCTGAGATCCGGTGCTCCTTTTGTTTAAAAATTCAAAAAAAACAATGAAAATAATTCTACATGTAGTCGATAATGTAGCCTACCCATGTACAAAATCACAAAGCAAAACTGTTTTTTTTATTATGGGATATACAAAAATATCAAAAATGTTAAAGATTTGAAACACTACTCCCTCCATCCACGAATAAATGTACATCTACTTTTACACTTAGTCAAACTTTTCAAATTTTGACCAAATTTATAGAAAATTGTAGCAATATTTAAGATATCAAAATGATATATATTTTAAAACTTTATGTCAAGGAAAATCTATTGATATTAATTTGGTGTCATAAGTGCTAATACTTTTCCCAATAAAGCTAGTCAAAGTTTAATAAATTTGACCGATGAAAAAGGAAAACGTACACTTTATCGTGGACGGAGGGAGTATATTATAGTACATGTGTACATTTATCACTATTGTGTACTCCCTCCGATCCATATTAATGGTCGCTAAATCGGGTGTATCTAGACATATTTTAGTGCTTGGATCGGAGGGAGTAGTTTAAAAATACTTAGTATTTCAAATTAGAAACTTGCACGTTAATTTGTAGAATAAATCAATGAGAACTTCCAGAATTTTTTGCACATTGTTTTGAAGTTTTGAAATATGATTTCTAATATTTTTCAAAATGCATTAAGCACCGGAGCTCGGATTTAAGAAATTTTCCCACTTTGGTTTATAGCCTACTTTGTACTTGCTCTATGCGCGGCCAACCAGCTCACCAGCCGTTGTAGTACAGGAATTTGGATGGAAATGACAGCTTGGAGCCTTGGAGGGGTGCCGAATATGCATGCCCGTGTACCACGGAAGGAAACTCTGCGAGCGATGGATGCGTCTGAATCTGAAGCTCCGTTTCGGAACAGGTATGTGCAGGGATTACACATGGATAAGTCCGGGGTCCTTGCAGGTGGGATTGATGGCCCGGGCAAGTGGCCGGCCGGCTGAAGGCGATCGATCGGTCCAGAAGCCCCGTGCATCGGTGCTCAGGCTGTAAGTGGGCATTGTCACGGCTGCCCACCAGCTGAACCGTCCTCGCCTCACCACCAATGGCGGCTGTTGGGGAGGAAAGCTCAGCATGGACACCAAGCGGGAAAGTGAGCCCCGGAAAAGGGCGAGGGTCGCAGTTTCGCGGAGCTGTCGACCGGCCAACCGGCGGTTGCCACGCCTAAGCTAAAGCTAGCTCGCCTTTCACATTTCTTTTTGGCTCCGTGCATGCACTTCACTTGTACCACCTTGTATACGTACTTGCGCCATGCATCCTTCCAACTTGTGCTGAGCCGGGGGCAGGTCGCACATATTGGCACGCGACATTCAAGTGTTAGCTACTGGCATTGGTTGCGTTTGTTCATCATGCCAATCTGTAGCTAGCTAGCGCGTATCACAGCTGTTGGCCTACATGGATGTTTCCCTACCTCCACGACCGTGCTTCATCTAATATCTGATCCTCCCTTTTGCCACTGTGTGAGCAGCTTTTTTAGATAAAGTTAGGAGAGTTCCATCTAGTAGCTAGCCATGGAAGGACCGGCCCAGCCTTAACATCGGCCGGTCGACCACGACGGTTCACAGGTGCAAGATCGAAGAGGCAAGACACAGGCTAGCTAGGCTAGATCTGGGCCACTTGGGATTAATTTTCAGTCCTTTTTGGTTAATTCTCACGTGAATTGAAGCTCCGGCACTGCTTGTTTTGCACACGGCGATGTTGGTACACGTACCACATGCATGCCCCGTCGTGAACGATTTACGACTGTTGCTGCCGATCGATATACAATAAAATCAGGAATAAATGCGAGAAGGGAATCCTCGTCTTGCGCAGGTCCTCTGTTCGATCTGTACCACATGCACTCTGCATTTGATCCTGGTGCACAGCTCATGCATTGATGCGTGGAAGAAAGAAAGAGATGACCGGACGTTGCACCGACACCGCGTGAGTTTTACTCCTAATAACGTTGGCCGGCAGTACGGCGCAGTGCAGCAGGATTGGGTAATCCGCGTGTGCTGTGTGCAGATGCAGGCTGTGGTATTGATATTGTTTTCCATGCATGGTTTCTGCACTTCCGGTCGTGGCAAGTTGACGAGGCAGCGGCCCAGGCATTGGCCGGCCGGAGCCGGAGTGGGTCTGGCTGGCGCCGAGCTAGGTAGGCACAGGCGGCAGCGCATTCATGGGTTTGCCAGCCTCAGCTCGCAGCCGGGAGGAGACCCGACCCGAGGTCAGCGTGACTCTGCCATACTGCTGTGCTGCCGAATGCAGGTGGAATTGAAGGGGGCACGCAGAACCGTGTGTCCAGCCACAGGTTTTTTGGCAAACCGCTTCATTTTCGTTTTACCTGCACATATAGGCCAGCAACGAGAAATTAGCATAGAACTACCACTTTTGAATCGAAATTTACCAAATGGTACCGATTTAGTGATATAACACATAAATCTACCATATTTTGCGCACGATTTTGCAGGAAAGACTAATTTCGAATTGACCACGAATTGACACTGTAACTGACAATTGGGACCTACCAGTCAGGCTGACGTGGCATGCACAATTTTTTTTTTGGCTGAGGTGGATGCGGGTCCCAGCTGTCCGTGTCACATCTGTATTTTCGACTGTTTATACTCGATTATACTCGTTGACCCGCACAGGTGCTTGGAACGATTAGATCGGGCAAGCACGACCACGTCCCGCGGGCGCCCATGCCAAACTCGTCGGCGCCGCCGCAATGACGTGCTCCTGGCTTGAACTCACTGCCACCACGACGTGCTCTTCGCGCACAGGCTGGGGCGGACGGGCTCGTCGGCGACACGGAGCTCGGCGGCACGGAGCTCGGCGGCTCTCGTCCGCGACGTGCTCTTCGCGCACAGGCTGGGCGGACGGGCTCGTCGGCGACACGGAGCTCGGCGGCACGGCGCTCGACGGCGCGGTACGGAGCTCGGCGGCGCGGCAGGGAGCACGGCGGCGCTCGTCTAGCAGCGGCGCCTCTCGGAGGAGCTCGCCCGCGAGTAGACTCATGACGCCACGGTGCTCGGCGGCGCGGCACGGAGCTCCGCGGCGTTCGTCCGCGACGAGCGGCGCGGCAGCGGCATGGCCGCGGCGCCTCTCGAAGGAGCTCGCCCGTGAGCAGACTCATGGCGCCACGGCGCTCGGCAGCGCGACACGGAGCTCCGCGGCGTTCGTCCGCGACGAGCGGCATGGCTGCGGCGTCTCTCGGAGGAGCCCGCCCGCGAGCAGAATCGTGGCTGCACGGCGCTCGGCGGCGCGGCAGGGAGCACGGCGGCGCTCGTCTAGCGGCGGCGCCTCTCGGAGGAGCTCGCCCGCGAGCAGTATCGTGGCTGCACGGCGCTCGGCGGCGCGGCACGGAGCTCCGCGGAGCTCGTCCGCGACAAGCGGCATGGCAGCGGCAACGGTCGCCTGCGAGCACTGGCCGGCGGCGACGCCTCTCGACGGTACTTCCCAGCGTGGCGGCCAAGCACTCGTCGTCCTCGTCGTGTCGGCTACAGGCGGAGTCGGGTACGGCGCCGCGTCAACCATGGGCAAAACAGGGCGCTGTTTCTCCTCCGGGGAAGAAGACGACCTATTTTTATTTTTTATTTTTTGATATGTTTTTTTTAATTTATTTGACAAGTAGGACCCGGTCCAACTCAGCAAATTGACCATATTTCTGCCACATCAGCACTGACAAGTAGGTCCCGTCTGTCAGTTCCGGTGTCAGTTCGCGATCAATAACGGATCAGTCTTTTCTGCGAATTCCTGGACAAAATGTGGTAGATTTATGTGCTATATCACTAAATCGGTACCATTTGGTAAATTTCGATTCAAAAGTGGTAGTTCTATGCTAATTTCTCGCCAGCAACAAAACAGGAGGGGCCATCGTAGAATTAACAGAGGACCATCGCTCTCTTCTCCCTGAAGGCAAAAAAATGAAAGACCATACGTACGTGGACAGGTAAGATAGTGGTGCGACAACATGAGGCTGGCAGGCCTGAATACTGGCTGCGTTTTGACAAGTACTCGCGTACTACTGTCAGATGGTAAAGGGCGCTGCTACGAATCGGCGTCCGATTCTTTGCTTCCAATCGGATCAGCTTTGGCCGTAGGATACGAAGCTGCACGTCCGTAGGATTTTCTTCCTGGCCCATGCGCGGTAGGGGACATCCCCTAATTGCGGCTCCACAACAAATCCTCCGCTAATCACTCCGGTAAAAAGTCCGTTTAATCTGCTGCTTCAAGCTCCTCGATGGTTTCCAAAAAGAACTATCTTTAATCACTTTGCTTCCATATATCATGGGTGTCAAAAAAAAACTTCCCTTAATCACCTTGCTTCCATATATCATGCATGGTCCAAATATTCACTCCATATCCATATAATCAAGATGATTTCAACTCATACAATGCTTCATTTTTTATTGTGAGGACTCACAATGCTTCCTTTTTTTGGTGGGCACACACGATGCTTCCTTTTTTATTCCATGTTTCCATCATACAAAAAACATGCGTCTAACCTTAGGGCATCTCCAGCCATCCGGCCCCCCAAGACGCGAAAATCCCGCTTTTTCTTGCACCGCGACGAGAAACGGCGCAAAACAGAAAACTGGGGGGGGGGCGCGTTTCCCAGCCATGAAACCCAGGCCGCCCCCAGCCGGCGATTCGGCCATATTTAATAGATAGTTCAACAATTGCACTATAAATTAAATAAATAGGGGTTTGCCACACAAATAAATAGTTCAACAATTTAAACAAATAAAACAAATTACGCTACGCATTGTCATCGTCCTCAACATTGCCATTCCCCTTTCGCGCCCACAAATGCTGCACCAGGTCATTCTGTAGAGCTTGGTGTGTTCCACCGTGTCGAATCTCCTGCCGTGTGGCGAGGAAGGCTGTCCATGATGCCGGCACTTGGTGATCAACATTTGCAAGAGGACCCTGTCGGTAGTATGGTGTGTTTGCCTCACTGTCAGGCACCGGGCCATCCCGCTCACTCTCAATGATCATGTTGTGCAAGATCACACAACACTGCATCACCTCCCACATGTTGGACTTTGACCAAGTCATAGTTGGGTACCGGACAATAGAGAATCGAGATTGCAGCGCGCCAAATGCCCGCTCAACATCCTTCCTGCAAGCCTCCTGGCACTTGGAAAACCAAACTTTTGCGCTTCCTGGCACAGGGTTGGAGATGCTCTTTACAAATGTTGCCCACTTCGCGTAGATGCCATCTGCAAGATAATACCCCTTTGTATACTGGTGTCCATTGATCTCATAGTTCACGGGGGGCATGGCCTTCGACAAGCTCGGCAAAGACATTCGAGCACTTCAAGATATTGATGTCGTTGTGACTTCCAAGCATACCAAAGAATGAATGCCAAATCCATAGATCATACGAAGCCACGGCCTCGAGAACCACCGAGCACTCTCCTTCTTTTCCCTTGTACATCCCCTGCCAATCAAATTGACAGTTCTTCTATGCCCAATGCATACAGTCGATACTGCCAAGCATCCCAGGAAAGCCTCTTGCTTCATTCTCTGCGAGGAAACGAGCAGTGTCTTGCGCATTGGATGCTCGCAAGTATGTTGGGCAAAAAACTGCAACCACTGCCCGGCAGAACTTGTTCAATCACTCAAGGATCGTGGACTCGCTCATGCGCAGGTAGTCATCTTGTGCATCTGCGGGAGCACCGTATGCAAGCAACCTCATGGCCACCGTGCACTTCTGAATAGAGGTAAAGCCTACCGTGCCGGTGCAGTCATCCTTCAATTTGAAGTAGGTGTCGAACTCCCGGATGGCATGCATGATCTTGAGGAATAGCTTGCGGTTCATCCTGAAGCGACGTCGGAACACCTTCTCGTCGTTGGTGGGATCCTCGGCGAAGTAGTCGGAGTAGAGGATGCAGTACCCCTCGTACCGCTGCCTCGGCCTGCTCGTGCGGCGACCGGGCCTCGATCCAGCACGCCGCGGCTGGGCGGCCTGGGCCTGCAAGCCGTCCAGGCAGCTCAGGATCAGCAGGTGTTCCTCGTCGTCGATGGCGGTCTGATCTTCCTCATCGAATAGCTCGGCGAGCATCTCCTCGGCGTCGGAGTCCATGGGCCGGGCAGAACGTCGAACACCTCGCGGGGGGTGGACGCGTTTCGCCGAACACAACCTCCCTCATGGCGGAGGGGCGAGTAAACCGCGCCGGCGGCGTGGCGGAGCTAGACAGCGGAGGTTCCTTGTGGCTGGGCTAGTTGCTCGTGTGTGGTGGTGGCCGACGGCGTGGCGATGGCGAGTCGAGCGAGGGGAAAAGGCGAGTCGGGATGGGGAAAGTTGGGGAAATGGCGTTGCCTCGCCGACAGTGCTGGCCCACGCGCGCTTTTCCTTCCGCCTCCCCCCCAAGCCGAACCCAACGGGCTGGGTTTCGCCTGGGTGCGCCGGCGTTAATTTCCGCCGAAACGGCGCTATTTGGGGTTCTGGGGGGCGGCTGGTAGAAAAACGGCGCTTTTGGAGAAAATTGGCGCTATTTCGCGCCCCCAAGTCCTGGGGGCGCTGGGGGGTGGCTGGAGATGCCCTGATAGGCCATGCTTCATAATACGTAGCATTGTTTTTCTGCAAGCCGTGCCCTGATTTGGTTTGTGCTATGAAGCGGTATAATTACGTTTTGAAGCACAATTTTATGAATTTTGAAACATGAATAGTGTGGTAGCAAATATTGCTATTGTAGTGTATGTAAGTGAGCATGCTTGCTATTAGCGGACCCATGAATAATTTAGAGCCCAGGAAAAGAGTCAAGTAAAAGGCTTAATACGTTAATCTTTTAAATGAGCATTAAACAACAATGTGCCATCGTCCGGAAGCCCTAGCAACAGCCGGGTAACAGGGACGTTGGCTCCGCCGCTGTTAAGCACAACAAGTATATCCATTGACCCAAATTCATTAACGACGAACAATGTACATCTCTCTTGGCATCACAACAACAAAAAGACTACTAATTTCCCTTCCGTCTTGCCATCGATGTTGCATGTTGAGCTGGCTGATCATGTGTGAGCTACACGTGTGCCATGAACTATCGGTTGTCAAAAAGGTAGTCACCAGTGCGGTGGTACCTGATCTTGGCCATTTCACAACATGTTTGCAACATTGTTAGTATTCTGGCTGAAATGAAGAAACGTGGCTGAATCAGGTGGAGCAAACTTTCCCTACAACAAGAAACAAGGAAGCACATACAAATGTTAGTTGAAACAAAACATTAACTACAAGAAGCAAAATGTATGGACATTTATTTCAGAAAACAAAGCAACACTAGCCGTGGTTGTAGCACTTACTAGTATAGGATGAATCAAAATGTTAATACGGTAAAAAAAAGTACATGGTGGAATGTTTGAAGCATAGATCCACTATAAAGCAGTACAAGAAAAAATAATGAAGCAAATATTGTTAGCGGTAGAAACAAGATATTGCAGGAAGCAAATTGCATGTAGCATAATTTTGGTAAAAGAAGGAGTATTGTCCAGAGTTGAAGCACACCTTACTAGTAGTAGGAGCAAAATGTATATTATCATAATTTTGGTAAAAGAAGCACATTGTACGTGGTTGAAGCACACCCTACTAATTGTGGAAGCAAAATGTATGTGCCATAATTTTGGTAAAATAAGCAGCATTGGCCGTGATTGAAGCACATCCTACTAGTTGTTGAAGGAGAATGTCTATAGAACCAAATAAGAACACATTGATTATGGTTGAAGTGAAAATTCACTTCGAGGCACTACAATTAGAATTCGAAAAGTAAACAAACAAACCATACATGACTCTATTGGTGCAATTTTCTATATCAAAGAAACGAATATTATATTTAGGAAGCATGAAAACTCTTAGGCATGCAATCTGGTTTGACCTCCTTCATGATTTCTAGATGTGATCTGCAATTTAAAAAGGTGGATAAATAAGTGATATGATCCGTCATGATAATTTTCTGGAACAAGTTATCGGAAGCATGGTACAATTGATAATTGTTGAAAAATATGTGCACGCAAACATTCAGTAACGGAGAAACATGTTGTGAACATTAATTGGGAAACATAGACAACAGAAGCATCACTTTTTGCTGATACACAACATAGAAAAAATCCTCGTAGAAGCAGAAAATTTGGAAAGTATAAAATAAAAATGGATGGCACCAATTCATATTTCTACGTACCTAATTTTATCATCACCGTATAATTCTTGGGAAGAATGGTCAACAAGAAGCAAAAATGCCATTTTCCCGTAGCATAGAAGATAGTACATGGAAGCAGAAAAATTATCTTGGCATGAATTTATCAATACATTATGTTAATTTACAAATCTGTTACCCAAATAAATTCCATTTTGATGATGAAAGAGCATTTGTTGTGCTGCAAGGTAGGTTTGCAATTGTTCGAGGACCGACACGTTTTTTAATCATAAACCCCTCCCTAACATCATGACGGCTTGTGTAATTTTACACAACTGATAATTGAAGATGAGAGGGGGTTTAGACTTGGAGCTCTTCTATGATAGCATTGGAAGCCGGGTGAAGCCTCAAAGGAACCCGAATCGGATTCATGTATTCCTAGCGACCTACCGGAAGATTGAGGATAGAACCACGCACACCCAACTCCGTGATGATCTCATTGAGCACCAATGGCAGCTATATGGGCAATGATTCACATAAGCATTTTTTATTTGTATTCTTGTATGATTAAAACTATTTGTTATGATCCGAATCATTCATTTATTATTTT
This sequence comes from Alopecurus myosuroides, assembly GCA_028641055.1. Taxonomy (NCBI): domain Eukaryota; kingdom Viridiplantae; phylum Streptophyta; class Magnoliopsida; order Poales; family Poaceae; genus Alopecurus; species Alopecurus myosuroides. The sequence goes on from CM054060.1 coordinate 29,526,140, forward strand.
AATTGTTTGGATTTGAACATTTTGTTGCAAGTTGGATTATTATTATATTGTGGATTGTTATTATTGAATTTATTTGAATATTTATTTAAGTTTTATTTTCAATTTTTAACTTCCGCAAATCAAAAAATTGTCGGGAGGAAAATAGTTTTCGGTACCGCGAGGCATCCGGCAGAACAGATCCACTAAACTGGTATACGACTATTTTCCTGTCCCCGATAAAACTTTTTTACCGGACAGAAATATAGTGTGTCTGCTAGAGTTGCTCTAAGACCTACATACAACGACCCAAAGCTCACTGCAAAACAAACCACCTCCGAGCAACTAGGGTCGAAGGAGATAAACATTGTAGCCAAAAGAATCAGATACGAGACTAATATTCAGGGACAGCCATGATATGCACTTAAGTGGGAAGGATGTTTTAAGACCATATTTGAACCGGAACTCCCGATAATCTGACGCTTTCCCATACATATTATTCCACAGAAACCTTATTCCTACCAAATACACGACATACACCTTTTTTTTATCATTTATGGTCAAATTTCAAGTACGGCCGTTTCAGACTAAAAATGAATACAAATTATACCAAATTTTTAAACTTCTCTAGGTATTATTTTTAGCATCTTATAGTAGTACAGTTTTTTTTTTTTTTGCATAGTTTAACCACGTATCTGGAAATATTGCTAAAACTTACTGCCATACTGTTTTATTTTCGTTTTACATGCACATATAGGCCAGCAACAAAACAGGACGGGCCATCGTATTAATAGGGAACCATCCATACATAGATTTCATGGAGAAAATGCCCTTCTTACCCCATGATCAAGAGAAGGTATCAGGAGTGTCCGACAGCTCATGCCCACGAACAGCATGAATAATCTGCAGGCAATTCATATCCCTTTCCATGGTTCATCTGTGGCAAGTTTGATCTGCAGGCAGATTGCTGGCGGCATGGGTCTGTGAGTCTGCCGAACAAGCATGCAGGCTCCCAGTTGCCAGCCCCAGCCTCGCAGCGAGAGGTCAGTAGATCAAGATAATCTGCCGAGTGTCCATGGATATTGTCAGGTGGAACTGCAGCAGTCTCCATTACTATTCAAGTACTGGCACAGCATCGGCTACATATCGAGAAAATGTTTCAAGACCTTATTTGGATCGGAAATCCCACGATTCCAGTAAAGATTATTACACAGAAACCTTATTTCTACCAAATACACGGTATATATATATACCCTTTCAGGTAAAATGCAAAGCGTGCGTGCGGGGCTACCAAACTGAAACACTGCAGGCCTAAGTCTAGAGTTGTTCCCTTGTTCAAACTGATGGTATATCTTTGGTCCAAAACGTTGCGTATCTTGCTTACAGGTTCGTTTTTGGCTTGGACGCCGGGCTCACACGCCTGGTCAACGTCCGCATCGTCACGAACTCCTCCGCGGCAGAAGGGTGGATCCCGACCTGCAAAGCCAGCAACGGGTAACGGTTAGAATCCGAGAAGCAACAAGGTCTGAACCTATGTCGTACTGCGAGGGGTACTGTTTTTCGAGACTCACGGTGCTGTCAAATGTGGCTTTGGTAGCTCCAGCCTTGAGCGCGACAGCGAGCCCCTGCATTTTTGGTGTGTGTTTTCCAGGTAAATAATATGACTAGAATGAATAACTAAACAAAAGTTCAGGCTGGCTACTATTTTGAAACAACACAGGAACTTCCACGTATGAGTACCTGCATAATTTCAGCTGCGTCTGGTCCGCACATGGCTGCACCAAGTACCTTGTCGGTCTCAGCATCAACCACCAGTTTCATGACAGACTTCTCCTGCCGTCTTTAAAATAAAGAACAAAATTAGAGGCCTTTCCCCACAGCAAGAATTTAATAGCAAACAGAATGCTAATAGATGATGCACAACCAGCGAAAACGATGAAATGTCTCTTGATGATCCCGTGATGCTTACTTGGATATGCTGTTCTTCATTGGGTTGAAACTTGATGTGTACACAAGGATATCGTTCTTGGCTGCATCCAGAGCCTCTTGCTCGCTGAGGCCCACGACAGACATTGGCGGAATGCTATTTCAACAGAACGTAATCTCGTGTTACAACACTGAGGAAAAGATAGTGCAATAGAATAATACTTTTGAATAAACACAACAGAGCTAATGGCAGTCTGGAAGAGGTTTAAGGGGTAAGAGCAGGTTTCCTAAATGCAGAAAGAGCTGTCTTTTCATTCTACCCTCTAGTTCTAGTGATGATAACAACAGTTGGAACCACCGGTTTCTCAGAGAAAAACTTCTAACTAATTGATACCGTCTTACGCATAAAATAAGCCATTTAGAAGAAATCTTACCAGAAAACCGCACATGGTACATCTCTGTAATCAGGCTTAACTGTCTGGCCACCAAACACAGTTTTCTGCAACGAAACAACAACCAGAAAGAAAAAGATAAGGATAAATAGTGCTGATTAAACACAAAGAAAGAAAGGTAACCAGCAGAACAATCGGCAAGGGATTACAAACTATGGCCACCACTTACAGCAAAGCATGTAGCCTCCATCAGGGCAACAGGTGTAAGATTAATCCGGTTCGTTACATCACCCACAGCCCATATACTTGGAACTGATGTACGGGAGTATTCATCAACCTAAACAGAAGTCAAGTAAAAATTAACAAAATATATTATTCAGAGAGTCGAAAGTACACAGTCCAGAAATTAATAGCCAATCCAGTGCATAATATGGACAGAGAGGGTTTGTCAGGGCAGAAACAGAAATATGACAAACTAATTGTAGATATAAGTACTGTATATCAATTAACAGGTACAGAAAGGACAAATAAAGAAAGAACATAAACCTTGATCGCCCCTATTTGATCAACCTCAACACCAACAGCTTCCAAGTTCAGCCTATTGGAGTTCGGCGTGCGGCCTGCAAAAATTAAAAACCAGGCACAAGATAATGTGTGAACTTGCACATTCATGCACACAAAAAACTTAGGATAAATACTAAAGTCTAAACAGAGCAAGGGGACCATAAGAAGTGTCCAATTCTTCAGCATACAACCACAAAAGATTTCAAACACGATAAAAATTAAGTAGCTAGTCATCTCTTTTGATTATAAATCAGTACAAGTTTCAGAATACAATATACTTTTTCTCCAGACACAAACAATCAAGAGGTGCCCATGTTGTCCCAAAATTGCTTGCATGATGTAAAGGAATGCTTAAACGGAACAGATAAGTGTCACAAACAAATAAAACATCGTAAATACCTGTAGCAAACAGAACAACATCTGCAATGAGCTCATCTCCTTTATCCGTCACAACTTTAATTCCTTCGGCCGTTTTACTCAACTGGTTTACATAAATGAAATTGGTCAAGACAAACTGCAGGCTGAACATGAGGGAAGAAAATTTATTGAACTTAATATGTTTAGTATAAATCACCTCAGTTAAATTTGTCCCAGGATGTAATCTGATTCCCCTTCCCTCAAGGTTACTTGCAACAATTGTTCTCATCTCATCATCGAAACCCCTGCAAGTGGCAGTGTATTGTTACATTCACCTTTCTGTCGACACTAATGTTCAGAGAATTCTACAACTTGAAATATGTGGAAAATTTAGAATAATGAATGCCAATGACAGATTTTTTTTTTAATGCAGATGTGTTATAAGCGGAAGGGGATCCTTGGTGCAGCGTTAAAGCTGCTTCCTTTGAGGTCACGGGTTCAGGTCCTGGAAACAGCCTCTTGCAGAAATGGAGGGAAAGGCTGCGTACTAAAGACCCAAAGTGGTCGGACCCTTTCCCGGACCCTGGGCAAGCGGGAGCTACTGCACCAGGCAGATGTGTTATAAACATATTTACAGTCATGGGCAGTGCTCTAGAATCTGGAGCAAACTGGGTAACTACCATCATGAAGATGGCTGGCATATGACACAGGGGACTGGAGGTAAAACATAGGTTTGGGAGGATGAATGAGGGAGATAATAGATTGATAAACTGTTCTCTCATTGCTTCGTTGGTTATGGCTGCATATGCTGTCCCTTCTATAGGAGGACTTAAACGATAGCAATTAAATCTCTAAACCTAATATTTTCCTATTTAAACAATTCTAACTCATATTTTAAACAACATACCATATCTATTTGGATATTTCCTAATGCTATCATGCAGATAACAGGCTCGAAACTTTTTGGACATTGTCAATCACTACTTACTGGAAATGCTAAGCTAAAAATCTTGCCATCCACTTTCAACTACACTGCAGAACCACATAAATACATTGCTTGGCGTGGATTTTTATGTGCATTGCTTGGCATGGATTTTTATGTGCATGTGCAAGTGGAAGATCATGATGGTCAACAGAACAAAACTGACTACTGTAAGAAACAAGTGGGCACTTAAGTAAGAAACCCGACTCTAGCAACTTGAGGTACATGGTAGCATGACAAAACATCTCCAACTGCACAAACTACATGAATATTTTTCTGAATTTGCAAATTATATTATTTGGGTAAGGGACCAGAGATTTTGTGCAGTTTCCATACTGTGGGCAGATTGAACTGCATACCTTAGAGGAAGTTCTTTTCTGTAGAACAAGTCTACTTCAGCACCCAACCCTCTCCAGATAGAAGCAAATTCAACAGCAATGTATCTGCAATGACATGGCGCATGAAAAAAAGTAGGTTAGAAAGAATTGGTAATAAGTAATAATAGCATGGTACAGGGTATATCTAGAATTATACCCGCCACCAAGAATCACGGCACGTTTTGGTAGCTCCTCCAAACTTAAAGCCTCGTCTGAAGTAATAGCCAGCTCCTGCAAGTGAATATTCCCGATGGTAAATCGGAAAAATACAGAAAATAATGGATGCAATGTTCTGTTTCCTTGACAACCCAAAGGGATGAAAGATGCAAAACTAAGAAGCTTTCAGTCTTCTTTAACATATTTAGTATCCAATGAAGTATTACGAATTATTTGTGTGCACTGTAAAGCACTAAGTCAAGACAATCACAACGAGTAGATCAGATGGCAGAAATCTAAACGTTCTAAAACCAAAGATACACAGGCAGAAGAACACAACGGAGCTAAGGAAATATGTTAGCACTACCATCACACAGTAATCCCGTGGGGAACTTCACAAACCTTTCCGGGGATGTCAACCAAGTGTGATCGGCTACCAGTTGCAATGAGTATGTGTTTCGCCGTGTGCCTTTGCTTGGAACCATCTGGTTGGGCAACTTCAACAGTATGGGCATCAACAATACTTCCTGCCCCTTCGATCATCGTCACACCTGAATTAGTAAGAATTCTCTTGTATATTCCATTCAGTCTAACAATCTCTTGAGTCTGCAGGATAAAGAATCGTGATCTTGGGTTATAGACATCCATGCTTGTGCCTTGAGTAATAACGATGAATGTGCTCAACCAAAGGTTATGGATCTGACCTTATTTTCCAGCAACTTCTTCCAGTTGTAGTTGATGTCCCCATTGATTTCCCACCCGAAATTATTCGCATCCTGCACTCATAACACAGACAACAAAAATAAGCACAATGGAGCACCATTTGGGAGGGTAGTTTGGCAACGGCACAGACAATCTCCAGCAGATGGGAAGGGGGAAAACCCCAGTTAAAAATAAAAGCTGCATATTTGACTAACTTCAGGATGGAGGTTGTGCAGCAATAATCAGCAAGTTTGGTAGAAACAGAAATACGAGAATAAATTAGTAGGAATCCGATGTTGCGTATTTTTCCATCTTGCACTCGTAACAAGATCAATGAAAGCAAGCACACAGGAGCATCGCCTGGAAGAGTAGATTTGCGGAGGTACACACACACACACACAGTCTCTAGGAAATGGAAAGGGAAATAACCTCAGGTCGAATAAAAGCTACGATAGTTGACCAGCTTAAGGATGGAGGTTGTGCAGCAATGATTAGCCAATTTGGTGTACTTAGAAAGGAAAACTGTTCTGTAACACAATAATTAACACACGTCGTAAACACGGATGTTTTTGGCGACACCAATAGCAGTAAGCTTGCATAAGACAGTGGGATCATTCTCGTCAGGTCGAAATAAAAGCTACAATAGTCGACTAGCTTAAGGATGGAGGATGTTGTGCAGCAATGAGTAGCAAGTTTGGTAGATTAAGAAAGGGGCACTGCGTTTTGTAGGAAATGGAAAGGGGGAAACCCCAGTTAAAAATAATTGCTGCATATTTGGCTATCTTAAGGATTGGAGGTTATGCAGCAATAATCAGCAAGTTTGGTAGAAACAGAAATATGAGAATAAATTAGTAGGAATCCGATGTTGCGTATTTTTCCATCTTGCACTGGTAACAAGATCAATGAAAGCAAGCACACTGGAGCATCGCCTGGAAGAGTAGAGCTGCGGAGGTACACACACAGTCTCTAGGAAATGGAAAGGGAAATAACCTAGGCCGAATAAAAGGTACGATAGTTGACTAGCTTAAGGATGGAGGTTATGCAGCAATGATTAGCCAGTTTGGTGTACTTAGAAAGGAAAACTGTTCTTTAACGCAATAATTAACACACGTCGTAAACACGGATGTTTTTGGTGACACCAATAGCAGTAAGCTTGCATAAGACAGTGAGATCATTCTCCTCAGGTCGAAATAAAAGCTACAATAGTCGACTAGCTTAAGGATGGAGGTTGTTGTGCAGCAATGAGTAGCAAGTTTGGTAGATTAAGAAAGGGGCACTACTTTTTGTATGAAATTGGAAGGGGGGAAACCCCAGTTAAAAATAAAAGCTGCATATTTGGCTATGTTAAGGATTGGAGGTTATGCAGCAATAATTAGCAAGTTTGGTAGAAACGGAAATATGAGAACAAATTAGTAGGAACCCGATGTTGCGTATTTTTCCCGCACCCGTAACAAGAGAAATGTAAAGGGAAATAACCTGAGGCCGAATAAAAGCTGCGATAGTTGACTAGCTTAAGGATGGAGGTTGTGCAGCAATGATTAGCAAGTTCGGTAGATTAAGAAAGGAGCAATGCTTTTTGTAAGACTGTTATTATTATTCAGAGGACCTAACTAAACACGGATGCTTCCAACCCATTTTTGGCAGCAGCAATAACACAACAACAGTTAGCTTTGCATAATAAGACAGTAAGACGACTTGCCTCAAACTCCCCCCGGAAGGATGCTCCGTAGACGAGAATCTTCTTGGGGACGCAGCCACGTATCACGCACCTAGGTCAGTAGACAGACAGAGTTAGCACTCAGAACATAAAAACAGAGTATCCTGGACAAAAGGCTAGCTAGCTAGGTAGCGAACGGCAGAAAAATGCGGAGAGGCAATCGGGATAGAGGTCTGCTTACGTGCCGCCGTGGCCTCCCAGCCAGTCGGAGCTGATGGGGTGGAACGGGAGCTCGCAGATCGCGACCTGCACGGGAACCACACAGAACGAGACGATTCTCAGCCGACAGACATATACAAACAAACGACGGGATGATGAAGAAAGAAAGCGTGTGGGTGGGAGGGGAGGGGAGGGGGGGTGGGAAACCGAAGGAGGAGCGAACCTTGGCGCCGAAGCCCGCGGAGGTGCGGGAGCCGCGGACGCCGCCGCTGCCCGCGCCGATGACGAACAGGTCGTACTCGTAGGTCTCCTCGGCGCCGTCCGCGACGGCCACCTCCCCGTCCTTGAGCATCTTCCTCGCCATAGGGCTGCGCTGCGGTCGCAGAAACCCTAACAAATCTGAGGGAGAACTAGAACTACCCGCACCTTCTGAGCAGAGTGGGTGCAGAGGCGGCTAAGGGTGATCGGAGATGGATAGATCTATTTGAATGGAGAAGAAGAAGATTCGGCACGGGGACGTGGAGGCGCTTGGCGTCACGGCCCTCGCCTACCTCTGGTCTTGGTGCTCCACGGGTCCACGAGCTTGCTGCTGTAATAGTGTAATTTAATCGGGACACAGTTTGTTAGCGTCTGTCGGGCTGTCAGTATATACCATCATTAAAAGTCAAAATAAAACCGTGGGCAGCGTGCATCAGCAGTGACACTCTTTTGTTTTGTGCATCAGCAGTGACACTTCTCGGATCTCTTGTGCACGTGGCGGTTTCACATCACCCTCGCCCGTGGGCCAACTGGATTATTGTACTTACTCGAACCAAATTCAATTTTCAGTATGCGGTAGATCCTAATCAGCTAAGAGCATCTCGAGTCATTCGGCCTCCTAAGGCCAATTTCCGGCGTAAAATAGCGTCTCCTTGGAGCTATCCAGCGATATTCTCGTCCTGTGGGGTGAGGTTTCCGGTGGCGTACTCAGGCGACACGGCGAGATTTGATAAAATCAATAAAAAAAGGGTAAATGTTAGCAAACTATTACGATTCCATTGAAGTTGGCCGAATGTAGGCGATTTTTACATATTTAGAGGGGATTTTAAAAAAAGGCTACTACATGCCGAGGGTCTTGTACATCTTGGCGTAGTCGCCGCCGCCGTCGTCGTCGGAGTCGCTCGGCGACGGGGCCTTCGGGGCCGCGTTGTTGCTGCCTTGTCCTGAGTCGCCGAGGTACAACGGCGGGGGAGGGCAGGCGTCGTCGTCGCTGTCGGAGAGGAGGATGGCATCGCCCACCGACTGTGGAGGAGCTCGCCCTTCTCTGATGACGAGGGTTTGGCTCCGAGTACGCCGGCGCGGCGGAGCTTCCTCTGGCTCCTCCTTGACGGCGGCGAGAGGAACGGAAGCGGGAGCAGGCGTGCTCGTGGTGTGGCAGTTCCTCCCCCCGCCTCATATGTGGTCGAGGACCCGGGCGAGAGTGCGCCCGGGATCGCTCCACCAGATGCGGCGGCCCGCGGCGTTGTTGTGTCCCGAAACAGGGCCGTGGTTGGGGATCTCGCCGAGCTCGGCCTCGAAGCGGTCCTCGAAGAACGCCGTCCAGGAGGCCTCGTTGGCGGGATGCCACTGCGGCTGGCGCCGCTCCTCCGGCGACATGCGCGCCCGAATCTCCTCGATTTCGGCGACGCGCTCGGGTCCGGTCGGTGACGGAGACACAGGTACGCCGCCTGTGGTGAGCCGCAATGTCCTTGGCGCGCTAATGCCCGGCGACGCGTGGAAGTTCGCCTCGTACAGCTGCCTCGCCTCCTAGAGGTGCAGGGTTCGGCGGCCGAACCCATTGGCGGCCACGCCGACGAGGTGGTGCTTGTGAACCATGGCGAGGAGATTGGTGAGAAGAAGGCGACGAGAGGAAGGGAAGAATGGCGAGGAGAATGGCGACGGGGCTGGGTTTATGTAGCCGCGGGTGGCCAAGACGAAACGGCGGCAACGCCATAACTTCGTCGCGTGGGCGATTGGACTGCTCCGCCGCCGCGTGTCGTCTTGACTGACCGTAGGCGTCAATGCGCGCGGCAGCCGAGACGATGAGAACGACAAACCACTCTCTCACTGACAGGGCGGGTCCGCGGGCGAGAGAAACGGCGGGAATGTCTTTCGTGCGGTTTCGCGCCATTTTCTCTCCATCTGGCACCCCAGCTGCCCCGGCACGCTGGGTTTGGCCTGGGTTCGTCGGGCGCTAAAATGGCCCAAACCGGCGCTATTTGGGCGCTTAGGGGGGACTGGGCCAAAAAAGGCGTACCGGCGCTAAAAAAAAGTCGCCCTGGGGGGCTCCTGGGGGCGCGGCTGGAGATGCTCTAAGAGCAACTCTAGCAGAACCCTTAAACCGGAAACTAAAAAAACGGTTTTTTAGTTCGTGTTTTGCCTACTGCTATAAAATTGTTACCAATGATAAACTGTTACGAGCAAGTTTACTTTCAGGTGCACCTGAATTGACAACTCATATGTTAAGGATTATAAATATTCTTTGCCTCCCCTTGTGTCGAATCAACAAATTTGGGTTTTATTTTCCTCGAAGACTGTTATGATTCCCTATAAATGTGGGTCATCAAGGCCGGCTGGCTCGGCTAGGTGTCCAGCCTTGCGCGCAGGCTGCCCGGCCTAGGTCGGCTCCAAGGCCGGCTAGCTCGAGTGCCTGCCCGGCCTCGCCCCGGCCAGGACGGACATCTTCCCCATCTCCCCTATCCCGAAAAACTCCATTGGAGACCTCCAACCTCCATTGCTCCTCCCCTCCCCCACCATCCTAGCCCATAGATCTCAAGGCCCCATCCCCGATCTCTCCACTCCTCCACAAGGATTCTCCATTGGTGGAATATTGGAGGTACACCCCTCAATTGTTGGTGCTCTTGGGGTATGTACCCACCTTGGAGCTCCTAGATGCATCCTCCACCAAGTTAGGGCAAGGATGTCATCCTCGGCTCAAGGCAATGACCCTCAAGACATGTCAACAGGCAAATGCCCAACCACCTATGCTCGCAAGAAGGGCAGTGCACCTCAAGTTTGTGGCTCTACTCCCTCTCAGTCAAAGAAACCTCCGGTAAATACGGATGAGGCAGTTCATGCATCTTGGAAGAAGAACCCTACAATAGTGTTTGAAAAAGATCGCTTCAAGTTCAATCTGTATGCCTTTCGATGGCGCACTTGCTGAGACAGCCGCTTCTATTGCAAGATGCACCAACGGCTCTATGAGTTTACCATTTTCTCTTTGAAGAAATCTCATGTCCCTCAGCATTGCTTTGATGTGGAAGAAGCCAGACAACAATGGCACGAGGTCATGGAAGTTATGGATTTTCGTGGCCTTAGTTCTCTCATGAAGATTGACCATCCCTTTGCACCTGAGCTTCTTCGGGAATTCTATGCCACTGTTTTTAATAGGAAGGGCCTCGGTCTATGATATGGATGAGTGGTGGTGTCAAGTGTACCACCACACTTGTTGAGTTTACTGCTCTTCTTGTGCTCGAGGAGTTGCCTTTCTCTCCTATGTTGTATACCCAGATCCATGATGAGACAAGGCATCTGATGAAGGCTCGTGAGGGCATCCACCATTGCTATCCTCTTGAGACTGGCACTAAGTACATTCTGAAGGCTGCTTACTTCACTGACTTTTGGTATATCATCCATACCATCCAGAGGAACACTATCAATGTGAAGTATGGCGAGAAGGGTGAGGTTCGCAAGTGGCTAGTCAATCTCCTCTATCACATTATTCGTTCCAAGGAATCTAAGAAAAAGCTGAATATTATGGACTACATGTGGCAAGAGATGAAGATGGTTATCCATGAAGGGAAAGTTCATATCTATGGTCAACACCTTCATATGCTCTTTGAGGCAAAGATCCCAGCTGCCCAAATCACCAACTACCAGATGGTTTCTATCTCCATTCTTCCTCTCACTGGTCCATCTCTTGACGTTGCACAACCAAAGACCAAAAGGGCTCACACATCCATGCCTTAGGAGCTCCTTAGTTCTCTTTCTGTTGATGGTGCTTCTGACACCTCTATTCCAGCTACCTAGCCTAAGAAGAACTTTACTATGAAGGCTTCTCTTCAAAAGTTGAACTACTTCTTCATTTATCATCAGTCCAAAGCTTACAAGGCATACAAGAAGGATAAGCTCTCTTGGTGCAATCAAAGGCTCATTATACAAAAACTTGATCTCTTAGATGAAGCTAGCTCTAACGAGCTCTCTGAGAATTCTTGGAAGTCCAAGCACACCTATTTTCTTGGTGATGGTGCCTCCTCCCTTGGTCAGTTTTGGCATGCCAATACCGCAGAAGCTAGCTCCATCCATGTTGTAATTCCCCAAGGTGAAGATGGTGATCAAACACAGCTAGGGGGATCTAGGAAAACTTCCAAATCTTAAGTTTATATATTCCTTTATTGCAAATCCGTGTGTTGTCATCAAACATAAAAAAAAGGGAGATTGAAAGTACATGTTTCCTCTAATCTTATTTTGTTGTTTGATCATGATGCTGACGTGATTACACGCTCGATGGGAGACCCCAAGCGGAAGGTATGATGTAGTCTAGTGTAAATTTCCCCCAGTGGGACTTTGTAGTCTTGAAGAAGGTTGAAAGTGCATGGTGCTCCATATGTGGTTTTGGTAATTAATGACAATCCTTATGGACTAATGTTTGCATTGAGTTATCCTTGTAGATCTTGTCCATAGGGAATAATGGAGTTCATGTATATTAAAGTATTTACATGAAGAATGGTCATGGTTTGAGTTGAGCTTATTGCTAGTGTGTCTTGAAGAAAAGTATTAGGTTATCTTTCATGGTTATCTTCAAGACATCATCATTTGAAATGAGAAGAAAAGATACAAGGTTGATCAAGCTAGTGATCAACACACAAAGCTACACGATGTACCAAGTGGGATTGTGTATCTCATGCGGTGTTCGTCACCTAGCTTGACGTGGAAGCTCAAGTGAAGCATCTAGAAGAAATCCTATGCTTGATGCTTGCCACCCTTTTGGAGTTTGTGGCCTCGTGAAGATTTTCCATTAATGGTCTCTCCCATAATGGTGTATGGGGGAGCATCCTCTCATAGTGGTGTATGGGGGAGCAACTTGCAAGTCTTCATCAAGCGGAGCTTGTGCTAGCAAGCACGATCAAGAAAGAAGATCCAACTTGAGAGAGTCAAGATCGTCATCATCTAGCTCAATTGGATTGCGCAAGGAAAAGGTATGACTTAGATAGGGTTTCTATTTTACCGGTCTCATTATGCTAGTTGGGAGACCGGATTATAGGATAGATAACCGTACTATCAAGAGGGGCTCTTGAATGCATATCTTGATCGTATCTAACGTAGAGAGCTCAAACCTTTGCATACTTGGCATCATCCTTCTTGGTTCTTATTTGGGTTTTCTCCATGTAAGGTTTTATAGCTTGTCATGTTCTTCATGTCAAGCTCAAGTTCATCAAAAATGGATTTCGTATGAAAAACTTATCGCATTTTTGTTGTTGGAGGTTTCTACCGGTTGTCCTTTATTGATAGGCCAAACCTTTCATCATTTGGTTTTATATTCCCATTTTGTACTATGATGTTTCTCTGCATATTCTTGTAGTGCTCGTCGTTGCGATTTCAACAAGCCCAAGAACATCGAAAACGGAGTCCGTATGCAAAAGTTACGACCGTTTTCATATAGGGTGTTGTGCAGTTTTTTCCACCACCGGAGGCTCCGGTGGTGGCTCCGCCCGAAACCCTTTCAGGATGATGTTGGCGGAGCCTCCGGTGGTTTACCGGTGGTTGGGTCATTTTTTCAGCCATTTTGGTGTCCTAACTCATCCGGGGGGCTGTGGTGACCCGACATACCACTGCATGTTGTAGTACGCCAGTCGTTGATGTAACACTCACAGAACACCATTCCGCAAATATTACATCCCTCAGAGTGGTACAACAGAAACATTGCGGGCCAGATTATCATACAACAAATATATTACAAAACAAAGTGTACAGACAAAAGGATGAGCTCACAACGAGGTCATCCATTATTGAAGTTAGAACGCCAACTAAAGGTACACAGATGCTAACACGGGAACTCAACAGCCAACAAGAGACTATGGCTGCTCGATTCAACCGTGATAAGTTTTTGTTTAAACTAGGCTAAACCTAGTCAGACTCATCCCCATTGGGGTCAACTCCGTACTGGATGAGATAGTCGACTCCTTCCACTCCACCGGAGAGGTCCGGTTCTTCGTAGAAGATATCTTCCTGGCCTCCAAGGATGTTGAAGGATGCTTCTTCTAAGTTCTCATAGCCTAAGCAGGGGTCAACGGGATTGAATGAGTAACGAGCGTTACTCAGCAAGTTCTTGTAAGTACAGAGGTAATGGATGCACTAACTACTGTCCTTGACTCTAAGGAGTCTAGACAGATGCAAGTTTTGTCAAAACTTTCTTCAAGAGATTGCTTTTAATATTGAAAACTATGCCCGCCAGACCATCACAGGACTAGAACTTTATGGAGTTGCCTTTCCTGTAGCGTTCGCAGTTCCATCCCGGAACAAGGGGTAACATGCCACATCATTTTACACTCTGCAGAGGTGCGTTACTTTACCCATGGACGACCAAGACCATGTTGCACAACCAGGCGCACGATCCTGTCCACTCCCACTCAGGTGTGGGGGCCGGTTGTTGGTCCAAGCCAAACCTTGCTTCTCCGCACAACGCATGCCCACCCATTTCTGCCAGCAGGTTGAACGCCTGATTCCACCCCTCACGATGGAGATCTACGCGCCCCTGGCAGACACTCATAGACCCCAGAGTCCGTGGGACGTAAGGGCTCCCACCCATGTGCATGTAGTCTCGCAAGACCTACAGCGTACGTCTCTGACCGTCCGTTGACATGCGAACGAGAAAAGTATCACGGCTGACTTACTTCCCCCATAGAAGATCCATGGTCAACGCGATATCTACGGCGCACCGAGTTCTGACGGCATTTGTGGTTAATTCCTAGGTAATACTTTCCCATGCAGATGGAACCTTCCTTTGACCTATTCATCTTACCATCGTTCCATCCGCCCACCAAACAGAACACTACCACTCGGGTAGTCATTCAATTAGTCATATTATTATAAAAATAGGATCATGCATTCTTTTTGCAATAGGTAGTAGTACGATAGGGTTTTTGAAAATAGTTGTTATGAAATAATTCAAGGGACATGAGCAAGTGATGAACTTGCCTGGATACGGACAGGTATTGAAGTCTGAAGCTTGAGGTGGATCCTGACTTCCTTGTTCTACAAAATACCATCATTGTCCGGTAAAGACAATGTTTAAAGAAGCAAATGATGCTATTATGCATAATGATGGGGTGTATGCAATTTTTGAAGGATCATTGGAATAATAAATCTTTGATAAAAACTTGTTTTGTTTGATCACACTATTCTTCATGATTAATGATTATTGATGTTGTTATTATTATTTTATTATATTTTTATTAATTTAATTAATTGATTGGATATTTATTGTTTTCTCAGAAACATGAATTATGAAATGTTTTCAAACGACTAACTATAGAATTTGAAAGGATATAATCTGAGTTGATTTACTTATTCTAAACAAGTTGTTATTATAAATTACTATTTCAAAATAATCAATTTTAAGACTATAAATATTATGGTGTTATTATGCTTAATAGTTTATATACAAAAACTTGTACTGATTTGATAAATATTTAAATTCAAATTAATTGAAATTTGTATAATTGTAGGTATTATTTTATAACTCTTTTATTAAAATTTTAGGGTAATTACCCATCTGCCCCTAGGCTGACAGGTGGCCCCAGGGGTTAGGGTTGGGCCTAACCCACTGGTCTGGTCCGGCCAGACCAGACCAGGCGCACACCGAGCCCCCCCCCCCCATCTCCTTCTTCCCCTCCCTCTGCGCGAGGCGACGCAGAGGCGATCCATCGCCTCCCCACTCCGGCGATTTCTCCGCCCCGCTCTGACCATATCCGCCACCGTGACCTGGCGCCACTGCTTCTCCTCCCTGCCTGCTTCTACGCCTCCTTCCTCGATCTGTTTTTCTCCCTGTGTGGCTCCCGTGGCAACCTCAAACCCTAACCCTAGGTTTCGGTACCCGGGGTGCTCCTCCACCTCTCCGGTGACCTTGGCTCCTCGATGTGACTCATGGAGGCTCCATGAGGTTGATGTGCTGCTGCTGCTGCTTCTGTGGCTCGATTTCCGGAGACGCCGCCGCCGGGACGGCCTTCTGGGCAACCGTGGCTCGCCGCCGTGCTCCTCTCACCATCCGGATGTGGTCACCACGATGGTGACCGCCTGTAAGTGCCTCTCTCCTCTCTCTCTGCCCTCTCACCTCTCTCTCTCTCTCTCGGACTCCTACCTCCCCTTGCTCTGGAGCCTAGTCATTGAGCTAGCTCATACCGTGCTTCCCTGTGATGCTCTCTGTGATCTAGTGCTTGATTGGGTTAGCCATGGAATTACCAAATGATTTATTTGATATTGGAGATATGGAGTTCATTCTTTGTTCTGTGATGAACAATGAATTTTTATTATGCCCCTAATTATTGTTGTTGCTAGATACTGTGAGGTATTACTGGTTGTTGGCCTTGTGCTAGGAGTGGAAATTTACTTGGGATATACTCCCAATGCTATTCCTATGAGATGACACCCTTTGGGTTTGCTCCGTGTGATGGACTCTTGTTACTGACTATCTGATAACAATTCCTATTAACTTGTATAGAATTCCTAATGTTCTATGGGTGTGCTAAATTGTTGAGAGGTGTTACTCTGAATATCATTCAGAGAATATGCCCTCAACAATTGTTTCCAACTTATTGTTTTTATGTCATGATTCCTTGGTTCTGGGGTATCAGATCCTTGGATCTGGTGCCCAGCAACCTTGTGTGTGTGTGACATAATACAGTGCTCCTGGCTATTGATTTGTCTCAAAATACCTTTGCTAAAGACCATTATATCTTGATTCTTTGTATCAAATGATAAGAACAGAGCACTACTCATGATATCCTTTCCTTCTTTGCGACTTATGAATTAAGAACAGATACTTGCACTAGTTTACTTTGCCTCAAGCCAATGATGCATAGTCTGAGGCCTTTACTAAATAAGGACATATACTGGACTTAATAACTCTATCCCAATGATGATTTTAGCATAGCATCTCTATGCCTATCTGAGGGTATAGCACCCCCAACCCATCTTGTGTGCAACTTAGCCAGAAAATGGCTTAGAGGGTACTCAGGATATTCACCTTGTGTGTAGATCAAATTGGTTGGTGGATTTTGGTGCTTGTGGATTGCTTGCTTTTCTCCTTGTGCTCCCTGGTACCTTGGCCTTGATTGCTTGATTGCAAGTTTGCAATCACTTGCTCCAGTATCCAATGGAGTGATTGATTGGGTGGTGTTCTTTCCTGTTCTTATGTGCTTGAGGAGGGGAATATGAGATGTGTGTTTTCCCCATACGACTGTTGGGGATTTTATACTCCAGATTCAGTTTTGACAGCACCAAAGGTGGTTCCTGAGTGTGTTGTGTGCTTGTTTTTGACTAAGCTGCTTGCTATCTCGTGAGTATGCTGTGTACCTGCCACCTAGTGAAGAGATATTTCACAGTACACGGTTGGTCTCATCCATGCCGTGCACTAGACACTCAGTTGATCTTATCCTTGCCTGGTGATATATTTTTGTGATACCATTTGTAATTTCCTGCCTATGCCTGTGATACTGGTCTGAGGCTAATTAACAGAACAGATACTACCTATTTGGCTTAAACCCTGTGATGATTAATCAGTGCATCTCACTGACAACCTGAGGGTACTAATCCCCTCCTAACTCTTTGTGTTTTGGTTTAGTGTTTTTGTTTTGCAGGTTTGAAGAATTTGGAGGCAATGGGTAGTTAGGCTTAGTTCTAGGTTTAGCTCCTTGTATTAGCTTAATTGCAACACTATTGTAATTTATCTATCTTTTGATCCCATTGTAAGAACATTGTATTATTTGTATGATCATCAATAAAGTGTAATTGTTTTCCTATAATTGTACTTGTTAATATGTAAGGATATTTCCATATTTGCAATGTCATTTGTGATCAAATTATTTAAGCTTAAGATATAACCTTGTCTTTCCAATTTGATTTCAAATTTGATTACAATTCAAATTCAAATTCAAATTGTCCTAACTTCAAATAATTCGAACACTAGTTTCTTAAATTCAAATAATACCCGGAGGTCATGTCGAAATTCCACCAACTAACAGT
This sequence comes from Alopecurus myosuroides, assembly GCA_028641055.1. Taxonomy (NCBI): domain Eukaryota; kingdom Viridiplantae; phylum Streptophyta; class Magnoliopsida; order Poales; family Poaceae; genus Alopecurus; species Alopecurus myosuroides. The sequence goes on from CM054060.1 coordinate 29,543,708, forward strand.
AACAACTTCTATCAAAGCATCAGTTACTGGGTAGAACCTTATTCACTCCGGGGTTTTAACTTTGCGAAAAAATTATTCAGGTTTTGCAAACACATGCATGCAGATGCACAAATTTATATTCTAACCCCCGTGAGTTCCTAAACGCTGGGACATTACAGTCTTCCCTCCTTAACGAGAACTTCGTCCCGAAGTTGTAACAATAATACCTGAATAGCTCGGGGTAGTTCTGTCGTAATTCCTCTTCCTTCTCCCAGGTAGCTTCACGTTCAGGATGATGTTTCCACTTTACCTTACAGTACTTTATTGCTCGGTTTCGGAGTCTCTTCCAATCTTCGGCTAGAATCTTCTCTGGTTCCTCCACGTACGTGAGATCTGATTCCAATTCTAACTCCTCCTGATTAACAGAATCTTCCGGCTCCTTCAAGCACTTCCGGAGTTGGGATACGTGGAAAACATTATGAACTTGTTTTAATCTTTCGGGTAGCTGTAGAGTATAAGCTACATTCCTGTTCTGAGCCAGAATCTTGTAAGGTCCTATATACCGAGGACTTAATTTTCCCTCAACTCCGATCCTCATGAGCCCTTTCATTGGACTAACTCGTAGATAGACCATATCCCCGATTTCTGGTTCCCATGCTCTTCTCTTCTGATCTGCATAACTTTTTTGACGACTTTGAGCTATCTTCAAGCGATCTCTGACGATGTCAACAATACGTTGTTGATCCTTGATGTAATCTGGTTCAAATTCAGACTTGCCTCCGGTCTCGAACCAACAAATAGGTGATCTACACTTCCGTCCATATAGAACTTCAAAGGGTGCTGCTTTAAGGCTACTTTGATAACTATTGTTGTAGGAGAATTCTGCTAATGGTAAATGTTCATCCCATGATCCTCCAAAATCAAGGACACATGCCCGAAGCATGTCTTCAAGAATCTGATTAGTTCTTTCAGTTTGTCCTCCGGTCTGAGGATGATAAGCAGTACTGAAATCTAGTTGGGAACCTAAAGCTTCATGGAGTTTTCTCCAGAATACTGAAGTAAACACAGATCCTCGATCTGAAACTATTCGCTTCGGAACACCATGTTTGTTGACTATCTCTTTGACATAAACATTTACCAGCTTCTCAGCGTTATCCTTATGGTTTACTGCTAGAAAATGTGCACTTTTAGTCAACCTATCCACAATGACCCAGATCATGTCCTTTTGGGTTTTAGTCATTGGTAATCCTGTAATGAAATCCATTCCAATTTCTTCCCACTTCCATTCCGGAATCTCTAAGGGTTGTAATGGTCCTGCTGGACTTTGATGTTCAGCCTTAACTCTTTGACATGTGTGACATTCTGAAACATACTTGGCAATCTCTCTCTTCATATTGTTCCACCAAAATATATCTCTGAGATCCATGTAAATTTTGGTACTTCCAGGGTGAATAGAGTACGGTGTCTCATGTGCCTCCCGAAGTATCAACTTCTTGATCTCCGGAATATCCGGTACACAAAGCCTCTTGTGGAACCATAATGAACTATGTTCTCCTAAGTGAAATTCGGAAGGTCTTCCTTCCTCAATTCTTTGGATTTCTTCTTTTATGAATGGATCTTCGTCTTGCCGCCGAATTATCTCATTCTTAAGATCACTTGTTCTTTCCTCCATGACTTGCATGGTATACAAGCCCCCCAAAGATTGTACTTCCAGTATCTCAATCTCTGCTTGTTCTATTTCTCTCTGCAGTTCTTTTGGCAATTCATATTGAATTGGTTGACTTTCAGTACTCTTCCGGCTTAAAGCATCAGCTACCACATTAGCTTTCCCCGGTGTATAATTGATGGTAAGATCGTAATCCTTGATCAATTCTAACCATCTCCTCTGCCTCATATTTAACTCTTTCTGAGTGAAGAAATATTTGAGACTCTTATGGTCTGTGTAAAGCTCACACTTCGATCCATAAAGAAATGACCTCCACTTCTTCAAAGCAAACACTACGGCTGCCAATTCAAAATCATGAGTTGGGTAGTTAACTTCATGTGGTTTGAGTTGTCTTGAACCATAAGCTATTACCTTACGATCTTGCATAAGCACACATCCCAATCCATTCTTGGATGCATCACAATATACAATGTAATCCTTGCCCGGTTCTGGTACTGCTAAGATTGGAGCTGTTGTTAGTCGTTTCTTTAACTCTTGAAAACTGGCTTCACACTTATCTGACCATACGAAAGGAGTATTCTTCCTTAGCAAATTGGTCATTGGCCCGGCTATTTTAGAGAATCCTTCAATGAATCTTCTATAATACCCGGCCATTCCAAGGAATCCGCGAACTTCCTTCACAGTGGTTGGTGCCTTCCAATCCAAAACTGACTGTACTTTGTCAGGATTTACTGCAATACCTTCCTTGCTGATAACATGTCCAAGAAATTCTACTTGGTCTAACCAGAACTCACACTTGCTGAATTTGGCATAAAGTTGATGTTCCCTTAGAACTTGTAGTGTTATTCTTAAATGCTTGGCATGGTCTTCCTTGTTCTTTGAATATATCAGAATATCATCGATGAACACAATCACGAATTTATCCAAGTATGGCATGAATATCTTGTTCATCAAATTCATGAAAATAGCGGGTGCATTGGTCAGTCCAAAAGGAACAACCAAATATTCATGATGTCCGTACCTTGAAACAAAAGCTGTTTTGGGTACATCTTCTCGTTTGATCTTGATCTGATGGTACCCTGATCTGAGATCAATCTTGGAGAACACTCCGGCTCCATAAACTTGGTCAAACAAATCTTGTATTCTTGGTAATGGATACTTGTTCTTGATGGTGACATTGTTCAGGTTTCTGAAATCACCACACATTCTTCTTCCTCCATCTCTCTTATCCACAAATATCACTGGTGATCCCCATGGTGATACACTTTCCCTGATGAATCCTTTGCTTTATAGTTCATCCAACTGTTCTTTAAGTTCTTTTAACTCCTTAGGACCCATCTTGTATGGTGCCTGAGCAATGGGTGATGTACCTGGTATCAAGTCAATGGTAAACTCGATCTCCCTATCTGGTGGCATTCCTGGCAATTCTGCTGGAAAAACATCTAGAAACTCATTGACTACTGGTATATCTTCTAACTTAGCTTCATTGAGTGAGTTAAGTTGGAGTTCTGCCTCTACATGAGTATGCTTATCTGCTTGGTAAGTAACTCTTCCTCCTCCAGGTCTCCTAAGAGAAACTGTCTTCTCCTCACAATCAATCAAAGCTCCATTCTCCGTCATCCAGTCCATTCCAAGAACAGCATCAATGTTCTTCAAAGGAATAACGAATAGGTCCGCGTAATATGTGCAACCACAGATCATAATGACTTGATCTGGCCGTGCACGCGTAACTAAGAGCGTACCTCCCGCCGTCATAACGGTAAGAGGACATTCTAAGCGTGAACACCTTACCCCATACTTATCCACAAAATAACTAGAGATGAATGATGTGGTGGCACCGGTATCAAATAAAACTTTGCCATATTGGGTAAGAAGACTGAGCGTACCTAGTACGGTGGTATCTGAGTTGTCAGCCTCCTCCAGAGATGTGCAATTCAATTTCCCGAAGGGCCTTGCGCGTTTGCCTTTACTGTTCTTCCCACTGCTGCCACTTCCGGCAGAGAATCCGCTGGCTCCTCCGGGCCTTGCTCCACCCTTGTTGAACCTTCCTCCGGTTGCCTTGTTAGGGCAATCTGTCTTAAAGTGTCCCTCTTTTCCACAACCAAAACAAACAACCCTGGGCTTCTTGCACTCACTCTTGATATGCCCCGGAAGCCCACAACCATGACAAATTATCTGATTTCTTGGATTGAATGGTCCACGATTGGTCGGGGCTCCTCCCGACCTTATTCTTGGCTTGTAGCTCAAGTTTGTAGTAGGTCTACTAGGTTGGAACTTTTTGGGCTCGAACTTGGCCTTCTTCTGTCGGTTTAGCTGAACCAGCTTGTAATCATTCTCCCAGGTGACTGCAGAGTTCATCAACTCCTGGAAATTAGCTTGTTTGGATGTCCTTAATTGCATGGCTGCATAGGGATCCATCCCTCTCAAGAACCTCTTGATTCTTTTCTTGTCAGTATCGACTTCATCAGCAGCATATCTAGACAGTCTGCTGAACTCGTTGACATACCATATCATCTGGTGTGTCCCCTGTTGAAGATCCTCAAATTGCCTCCTCATAATTTCCATAACGCTGTCAGGGACATGATATTCCCTGAATTTCTCCTTGAACTCATTCCATGTGAATTCCCTTCCTGGTGGCTTCATAATAATCTGATTATCCCACCATGCTGCTGCGGGACCGTTTAGAAGGTGTGTAGCAAAGCGCACCTTCTCTTCATCACTGGCCTTGATAGCCTTAAGATTCCTTTCTGTATTGACTAACCAGTCTTCAGCTTCCATGGGATCCTTGGCCGTGGCAAACGGTGCTGGTTTAGTCTTGAGGAAATCTGACAGTGTTAGTGTCCTCGGTTCTGCTGCTCTCCTAGGTCCCACCTGGTTAAGCATTTCTTGCATGAACTTGTTTTGGTTCTCCTGTACAAACTTCATGTACTCCATGAAATTCTGCTCCGCCAGTGGCCTGAGTGGTGGTGGTTGTGGTAACTCTGCTCCTGCAGCGTCCTCATCAGCTTTAGCCTTGTTTTCTCTCTCCTGACGCTGAGCGTCGGCCTCACTGGGCTCGCCACTCTCCATAACCCCTTAGTCCTGCAATATGAAGCGAAAAAACTCATAATTACATCATGCTTATGCTTTCTGAGCCTCACTTCACACGCAACACCAATCACACAAGAGAAACAAAATCCAAATCCAGATACAAACAACATATTACACATATTATACATACTTATAAGTTGGTACAAGATTTCACCGTAGTGAATACTTAAATTACAACCGTAGGAAACACCACTGGGTCACTCTAACATTCCGACCCTTATTCAGGTACACGGCTCGAATCTCCAAACTACTACTTAACTCGAGCCCTTACTTCCTCTCCTTGAACGTCATTGTACTACTCCGAGTACATACCAGGAGTCCACCCGGTGTAACGTGGAGTCCTGCGCACCGCCTCCGGATAAAATGGCCTCCCAGTTGGCACATAGTCCGTGTCAGATGTATCCATAGACTGGTTATCGCTCAAAGAGAGCCAGTCCTTGTCCAGATAATTGTCAAGATAGGACACAAACTCGTTGGTACTGGTGTACTGCGAAGCTTCCCCTTCTGCGAAATAAACGTTACTTGCGCAGTGGCTATGATCAAGGGATTCCTCCTGCATCGGCTGGGTTTCACCGTGCTCCTCCTCGTCAGATGAGATATTTATGGCGACTATCTCCGCCTCCTCAGCTGCCACAATCTCCACACTGTCCTGCTCCTCATCCTCTGACACGTTGTCGCAAGGAATCGGATGATGGCTGGTACCAGGATACCAGTCATACCTCCAGCCATCAGAATTCTCAATAAAAGAATCTGAGTCTGGGACCCCACCAAAAGTGTTTGGTTTAATATCTCTGGGTGTATCCGATATATCAAACGGATCATATGGTTCTGGCTCACTATGTGGTATAACAGGGTAGTGAATGGGTTCTGGTGTGGTAGAATACCTGGACGGCCTATCATAATGTGATTTCCTAGCTGCCTCAAGTTCTGGGGTATAATAAGGTTCACTACTCTCCTGAGCCTTCTGCTTCCCCTTTTGCTCAGGACCCGGTGGTTTGGTTAAATCCTTCAACATTCCATCTTTGTCATTAACAATGACCTGATGTGTCTTGTAAAAGGATCCCACCAATTTCCTGTAGCGATCTAAAAGGCTTGTGGCTAGCTTGGGCTTGGTCTTAATTAACACAGAATGGTCGAGTGCCAACTCTGTGCTTAAGTGGTCGTGCGGTATAGCTGTGAGACTAGTGCCTGATAACTGATTAGCCTTAAACTCTCGGATGGTGGCTAAGGTTTGTACTAAAGCATGTTGGTAAGCTGCCATCTGACTCCTACCTTCACCACTAGGTGTGGTCATATGTGGGGTTAACTCCCTAGGTATTAAAATTAATACCCTATACTTCAAAACCACTTCCCCATCTTTAAACGTGTAGGTGTTGACTTTAATGTTGGTGTCGAACCCGAACGCTCGAAGCAAGGCTCGCAGTTGCTCGGTCAACTCCCCATTGTATTGGTCCAGCCTCTCATGCTTAACCCACTCCGTTCTTCCGGAACTCTCGCCGTTCATGATCACTGATCACAAGTAACGTAAATATTATTATAAGATCCTCATAAAGATTCGACATACTGGAAATATAACCAGAGTATTCTCAAGTGAATACCTATCATACTTCTAGTGAATTCTTTATTGGTACGTTCTAAAACCCGACAGGGAATATCCCTTTACTAGGTTTCCAACCTAAGGTCAAAGCAATTGCTCTGATACCAGCTGTGGTGACCCGACATACCACTGCATGTTGTAGTACGCCAGTCGTTGATGTAACACTCACAGAACACCATTCCGCAAATATTACATCCCTCAGAGTGGTACAACAGAAACATTGCGGGCCAGATTGTCATACAACAGATATATTACAAAACAAAGTGTACAGACAAAAGGATGAGCTCACAACGAGGTCATCCATTATTGAAGTTAGAACGCCAACTAAAGGTACACAGATGCTAACACGGGAACTCAACAGCCAACAAGAGACTATGGCTGCTCGATTCAACCGTGATAAGTTTTTGTTTAAACTAGGCTAAACCTAGTCAGACTCATCCCCATTGGGGTCAACTCCGTACTGGATGAGATAGTCGACTCCTTCCACTCCACTGGAGAGGTCCGGTTCTTCGTAGAAGATATCTTCCTGGCCTCCAAGGATGTTGAAGGATGCTTCTTCTAAGTTCTCATAGCCTAAGCAGGGGTCAACGGGATTGAATGAGTAACGAGCGTTACTCAGCAAGTTCTTGTAAGTATAGAGGTAATGGATGCACTAACTACGGTCCTCGACTCTAAGGAGTCTAGACAGATGCAAGTTTTGTCAAAACTTTCTTCAAGAGATTGCTTTTAATATTGAAAACTATGCCCGCCAGACCATCACAGGACTAGAACTTCATGGAGTTGCCTTTCCTGCAGCGTTCGCAGTTCCATCCCGGAACAAGGGGTAACATGCCACATCATTTTACACTCTGCAGAGGTGCGTTACTTTACCCATGGACGACCAAGACCATGTTGCACAACCAGGCGCGCGATCCTGTCCACTCCCACTCAGGTGTGGGGCCCGGTTGTTGGTCCAAGCCAAACCGTGCTTCTCCGCACAACGCATGCCTACCCATTTCTGCCAGCAGGTTGAACGCCTGATTCCACCCCTCACGATGGAGATCTACGCGCCCCTGGCAGACACTCATAGACCCCAGAGTCCGTGGGACGTAAGGGCTCCCACCCATGTGCATGTAGTCTCGCAAGACCTACAGCGTACGTCTCTGACCGTCCGTTGACATGCGAACGAGAAAAGTATCACGGCTGACTTACTTCCCCCATAGAAGATCCATGGTCAACGCGATATCTACGGCGCACCGAGTTCTGACGGCATTTGTGGTTAATTCCTAGGTAATACTTTCCCATGCAGATGGAACCTTCCTTTGACCTATTCATCTTACCATCGTTCCATCCGCCCACCAAACAGAACACTACCACTCGGGTAGTCATTCAATTAGTCATATTATTAGAAAAATAGAATCATGCATTCTTTTTGGAATAGGTGGTAGTACGATAGGGTTTTTGAAAATAGTTGTTATGAAATAATTCAAGGGACATGAGCAAGTGATGAACTTGCCTGGATACGGACAGGTATTGAAGTCTGAAGCTTGAGGTGGATCCTGACTTCCTTGTTCTACAAAATACCATCATTGTCCGGTAAAGACAATGTTTAAAGAAGCAAATGATGCTATTATGCATAATGATGGGGTGTATGCAATTTTTGAAGGATCATTTGGAATAATAAATCTTTGATAAAAACTTGTTTTGTTTGATCACACTATTCTCCATGATTAATGATTATTGATGTTGTTATTATTATTTTATTATATTTTTATAAATTTAATTAATTGATTGGATATTTATTGTTTTCTCAAAGACATGAATTATGAAATGTTTTGAAACGACTAACTATAGAATTTGAAAGGATATAATCTGAGTTGATTTACTTATTCTAAACAAGTTGTTATTACAAATGACTATTTCAAAATAATCAATTTTAAGACTATAAATATTATGGTGTTATTATGCTTAATAGTTTATATACAAAAACTTGTACTGATTTGATAAATATTTAAATTCAAATTAATTGAAATTTGTATAATTGTAGGTATTATTTTATAACTCTTTTATTAAAATTTTAGGGTAATTACTCATCTGCCCCTAGGCTCACAGGTGGCCCCAGGGGTTAGGGTTGGGCCTAACCCACTGGTCTGGTCCGGCCCGACCAGACCAGGCGCACACCGAGCCCCCCATCTCCTTCTTCCCCTCCCTCTGCGCGAGGCAACGCAGAGGCGATCCATCGCCTCCCTACTCCGGCGATTTCTCCGCCCCGCTCTGACCATATCCGCCACCGTGACCTGGCGCCACTGCTTCTCCTCCCTGCCTGCTTCTACGCCTCCTTCCTCGATCTGTTTTTCTCCCTGTGTGGCTCCCATGGCAACCTCAAACCCTAACCCTAGGTTTCGGTACCCGGGGTGCTCCTCCACCTCTCCGGTGACCTTGGCTCCTCTATGTGACTCATGGAGGCTCCAGGAGGTTGATGTGCTGCTGCTGCTTCTGTGGCTCGATTTCCGGAGACGCCGCCGCCGGGACGGCCTTCTGGGCAACCGTGGCTCGCCGCCGTGCTCCTCTCACCATCCGGATGTGGTCACCACGATGGTGACCACCTGTAAGTGCCTCTCTCCTCTCTCTCTGCCCTCTCACCTCTCTCTCTCTCTCGGACTCCTACCTCCCCTTGCTCTGGAGCCTAGCCATCGAGCTAGCTCATACCGTGCTTCCCTGTGATGCTCTCTGTGATCTAGTGCTTGATTGGGTTAGCCATGGAATTACCACATGATTTATTTGATATTGGAGATATGGAGTTCATGCTTTGTTCTGTGATGAACAATGAATTTTTATTATGCCCCTAATTATTGCTGTTGCTAGATACTGTGAGGTATTACTGGTTGTTGGCCTTGTGCTAGGAGTGGAAATTTACTTGGGATATACTCCCAATGCTATTCCTATGAGATGACACCCTTTGGGTTTGCTCCTTGTGATTGACTCTTGTTACTGACTATCTGATAACAATTCCTATTAACTTGTATAGAATTCCTAATGTTCTATGGGTGTGCTAAATTGTCGAGAGGTGTTACTCTGAATATCATTCAGAGAATATGCCCTCAACAATTGTTTCCAACTTATTGTTTTTATGTCATGATTCCTTGGTTCTGGGGTATCAGATCCTTGGATCTGGTGCCCAGCAACCTTGAGTGTGTGTGACATAATACAGTGCTCCTGGCTATTGATTTGTCTCAAAATCCCTTTGCTAAAGACCATTATATCTTGATTCTTTGTATCAAATGATAAGAACAGAGCACTACTCATGATATCCTTTCCTTCTTTGGGACTTATAAATTAAGAACAGATACTTGCACTAGTTTACTTTGCCTCAAGCCAATGATGCATAGTCTGAGGCCTTTACTAAATAAGGACAGATACTGGACTTAATAACTCTATCCCAATGATGAGTTTAGCATAGCATCTCTATGCCTATCTGAGGGTACTAGCACCCCCAACCCATCTTGTGTGCAACTTAGCCAGAAAATGGCTTAGAGGGTACTCAGGATATTCACCTTGTGTGTAGATCAAATTGGTTGGTGGATTTTGGTGCTTGTGGATTGCTTGCTTTTCTCCTTGTGCTCCCTGGTACCTTGGCCTTGATTGCTTGATTGCAAGTTTGCAATCACTTGCTCCAGTATCCAATGGAGTGATTGATTGGGTGGTGTTCTTTCCTGTTCTTATGTGCTTGAGCAGGGGAATATGAGATGTGTGTTTTCCCCATACGACTGTTGGGGATTTTATACTCCAGATTCAGTTTTGACAGCACCAAAGGTGGTGCCTGAGTGTGTTGTGTGCTTGTTTGTGACTAAGCTGCTTGCTATCTCGTGAGTATGCTGTGTACCTGCCACCTAGTGAAGAGATATTTCACAGTACACGGTTGGTCTCATCCATGCCGTGCACTAGACACTCAGTTGATCTTACCCTTGCCTGGTGATATATTTTTGTGATACCATTTGTAATTTCCTGCCTATGCCTGTGATGCTGGTCTGAGGCTAATTAACAGAACAGATACTACCTATTTGGCTTAAACCCTGTGATGATTAATCAGTGCATCTCACTGACAACCTGAGGGTACTAATCCCCTCCTAACTCTTTGTGTTTTGGTTTAGTGTTTTTGTTTTGCAGGTTTGAAGAATTTGGAGGCAATGGGTAGTTAGGCTTAGTTCTAGGTTTAGCTCCTTGTATTAGCTTAATTGCAACACTATTGTAATTTATCTATCTTTTGATCCCATTGTAAGAACATTGTATTATTTGTATGATCATCAATAAAGTGTAATTGTTTTCCTATAATTGTACTTGTTAATATGTAAGGATATTTCCATATTTGCAATGTCAATTGTGATCAAATTATTTAAGCTTAAGATATAACCTTGTCTTTCGAATTTGATTTCAAATTTGATTACAATTCAAATTCAAATTCAAATTGTCCAAACTTCAAATAATTCGGACACTAGTTTCTTAAATTCAAATAATACCCGGAGGTCATGTCGAAATTCCACCAACTAACAGTAACAACTTCTATCAAAGCATCAGTTACTGGGTAGAACCTTATTCACTCCGGGGTTTTAACTTTGCGAAAAATTTATTCAGGTTTTGCAAACACATGCATGCAGATGCACAAATTTATATTCTAACCCCCGTGAGTTCCTAAACGCTGGGACATTACAGGGGCGGAGGTTCCGGTGGTTTCACCGGAGGTTCCGCCCCTGCGCGATTTTTCCTCCAACGGTTGGATATTTGGGTGAACTATTTAAGTGGCCTTCTTCCCCAATGGTTCCCCAACCTTTTGGGCAAGTTTGACCTCCATTGTTGACCTCCAAAAGCTTTCTATCTCTCAATCCCTCCAATGATTCTTGCTTCCACTTGAGGGAAAAGAGAGAGGAGATCTAGATCTACCACTTCACCAATCAATCCCTCCTCTTTGTGAGGGGAATCTATTGGCTAGGGATTCATTTGTTGTTTTCGTTGTTCTTCCTCCTTACTCCCTCCATAGCATTAGTTGCTTTGGTGGGATTTGGGAGAGAAGTTCTTGACCACTTTGTGTGTTCTTGCCATTGCATTAGGTGCATCGGTTTGAGTTCCCCACGAGATTCGTGAAAGAGAAGTTCGTGAGCTTGTTACTCTTGGGTGCTTGGTCACCGGAGAGATTGTTCCTCTTGGGTGTATTGAGCACCCTAGACGGTTAGTGCTTGGGGCTTCCACCTTGTTGCAAGAAGCTTCGTTGAGAGTCTCCAATTGAGTTGTGGAGATAGCCTCAACCTCGTGTAAGGTTTGGTCAACGCCTTCAAGTCGACCTCATAGTGGAAACGAGCATCTCCCTCACCGGAGAAGCTCAAGGAGAATAAGGTGTGCACATCCGTGCTATTGAGGAGCGCCTAGGTGGCTCCCCACCTCTCCAACGAAGACATACTTCCCTTGGGAAGGAACTTCGGTAATCACACCGGTGTCTCCTTGTGCTTCGGTTATCTCTATACTCTAGCTCGTTACTTATGCATTTACCTTTGTGATAGCCATCGTGCTTGAAGTCATCTATCTCGCTATCACATAGTTGTATATCATGCCTAGCATAAGTTGTTGGTGCACATAGGTAAACCTAGCTTGCATAGGTTTTGTGCTTGATAAATTAAACGCTAGTTTTATTCCGCATTTACTCAAGCCTAAACCGTAATTATTTTAAAGCGCCTATTCACCCCCCCTCTAGGCGGCATCCTTATACTTTCAATTGGTATCAGAGCCAGGGCTCTCATTGTTAGGCTTCACCGCCTTGAGAGTAATGATGTCGCTTAGTGAATTAGTACACGATCCCACATTTCATTTCGATGGCACAAACTATGATCTTTAGAAATTTCGCATGCTCACTTATTTCCGGGTCATGGACCCACACATGGAGCAAATTTTAGATATGGGTTTTTCTCCTCCAAAGGATCCTCAAAATCCAACTTTGGTGGAAGATAAAAACTTATCTCTCGATGCTCTTGCTATTAATGCGTTTTTCCTTCTTGTGAGCCTTGTAGTTATTAAGCCACTTTTTCCTATTCGGAATGCTCATGAGTTATGGACAAAGTTCAAGATAAATATGGAGTGTCCAATATTATTGAGGATGATTGCTCTCCCTCCATCTCCGGTCGTGATGAGCTCTCAACTTCTTCTACTTCACCAACATGTGGTAAGCCACAAACTAATGAGATGGTGAGTAGTGATAGGCTTTGCAATAATGATAGTGAGATTATTATTGATGATCCTTCATCTCTATCTTATTGCAATGTCTCATCTTTGGACTTAAACACAACTAGCACCAAAAATGTTTTACATGCTTGTGTTGATAGTCTTTGCATATCATGTCGTCATTGCTTGACTAAATCTCATGATGATATGCTTGCTTTATCTTGTTCCCATGATAAAAATGATTGTGTTTCCTCTAGTATTTGTATGGCTAACAATTTAAAGGAAACTCAACTCTCTATGGAACAAGATGTGGACTTGAGTGGTGCCTCAAGTAATGATTCATCATCATCTACCACATTTTGCCTTATGGCCAAGGATTCAAAGGTATCTTCCACTTTGAACCCCAATAAATATTATGATGATAGTAGTGATGATGATGTTGGTAAGGAAGATGATGATGAGTCTAAGAAATTAGGCTTATGGTTCGCAAGCCTTGTTGGTGAGACCAAAGAAAATGTGAATGCTCTCCTAGAACAACTTGATGAGGCTAACTCTCTTATAGATGAAAAGGAGGAGATCATCGTGATTTTGGAAACTCATAATGGTGGTCATTCTAGCAATGACAAAGAGCTTGAAGAGGCTTTTGAGAAAGAGTGTTCCCTTAGATCTTCTCTTGAAGATAAACTATATAGTCTAGAAGAAACCTATGCTATTAGCGTTTCTAAGCTTAGAAGGGACAATGAATTATCTCTTGCTCTTGCTAATGACCTCAAAGCTAAAAATGTTCATGCTTGTGCTACTAACTTTATTTCTTGTGAAGCATCCACATTAAAGGAGAATGTTGAGCTACGGGCTCAACTTGAGTTGCTAACTAGTAATTATGGGAAATTGGAAGAAACTCATGAAAAACTCTCAAGCTCTCATAAGGATCTTCTAGTCTCCCATGAGAGGCTAAAATTATCTCATAAGGCTATTTTAAATAAGGTAACATCTTGTGAGCCTCATGTGGACAAAGGCGCAATATCTACTCTAAATGCTATATTGCCTTGTGCTAGTCCTAGTAATTCATCCTCTCATAATGTTCCCACATCTTATGATGAATTGCTTTCCTTACCTTGTTGCTCTAATAATGATGCATCTACTTCCTCTAGCTCTTGTGTTGATACTAACCATGTAGAGGAAATCAAAGAGATCAAGGCCCAAGTCACTTCATTGGAGAAAGACTTGGAGAAGTGTCATAAAGGGAAGTCCGCACTTGACAATATGTTGAGTGTCCAAAAATCCCCCAATTACAAGAGAGGACTTGGATTCATTTCCAATCACAAGAACAAGTCCAAGGTCGACAAGATGAAGGGCCATGAACAAGACAAGAATTTGGCCAAGATTGTTTGCTTCAAGTGCAAGGTTGAAGGGCATCATGTTAGATCATGACCTTTGAAGAAGAAGAAACTTAGCGAGAAGCAACAAGGGAAACGGCCACAAGTTAAACCTCAATCTCAACTTCAAGTTGAATAAAGGCCTCTTCCCATGAATACTCAAGCTAATGCTTCTCAAGCTGAGAAATCAACTAAGAAGAATGGAAGGAGTCGTTGTTGCTACTTATGTCGTGAAAAGGGCCATCTTGCTTCTTCATGCACTAATGGTACATTATCCAACCCTATCATAATTGATGATGTGTATTCCATTCAGAAGGATAATGTGGGCAATGTGTTTGCCAAATATGTTGGTACTCAAAGTGGTGTCAAGAAAAGAACCATTTGGGTTGCCAAGCCTATTGTGACTAACCTCTTAGGACCCAACTTGGTTGGGGACCAACAAGCTCAAACTTGATCAATAGGTTTTATCGGAGGGCATTGGAGACTTGGCTATATCATGAAGAATTAAGGGATCTTCATCACATATATTTTCCTTAAGCCAAGTCATTTGGATTATCACGTCTCTATCTCATATTCCATGCTCCTTCTTGCGGTAACTTGTATTTATTACATTATATATACATTGAAAGTTGCTTGCCCCTTTGCATGTATTGGTTTTGTACCTTGCTTGTATTTTGTATATTTTGTGCTTACTACTTACTTATCCTTGAGTAATCTAGCATGTGTTTGTCGGTTCGCACAAAATGTATGCATGAGTTTGCTTTGAGACTAATTGCATCTTGTGTGTATCTTATTTGGCTCTTTTTAGTGATTAATGGACTATCCCTTTTTGGGAGAGTAATATGCCTTTGGCACTTCACAATCCCAAAATGTGTGTACATGAGGAATACCACATAGTGTTGATATTTCAATATTATCTAGTCTCTATGTGGTATCTCATACTCATGAGAAATTCAAATTGTAATGTCTATTAATTATCTCAAGTTGGTCTTTGTTTTCCTCTTGCTAAGAAGATACGGATTATCACATTATGGGGGAGTAATATGTTTGTGCATATTACAAGCCTAAAGAATGTGAACAGTTAAGGTTTTGCCACATAGAATTGATATTGTTAATTATCTTGTTCCTATGTGGCATGTGTGCTCAAACAAGTTTCAATTTTCTTAAATGATTTTATTTGCTCATCTTTTGGTATCTTATTTGTGAGAGAGTCTCTTGGTGCAGCTTTCCACAAATTAGCACTAGAATTTACCTTCTCGGGAACCGGTTGCTTCTTGATATATTAATCATTTCTTTGCATGATTATTAGACTATTGAAGCCACCAAGAATCTCTATTTAAGTATGGTGTTTTCATTCCTATCTTTTACCACATGCTTATGTTTTGTGAATATGATTGTGAACAAATATACCACCGAGAAATATCTCCATACATCTCTTGTCTTTGACAAGTTATAATAATTTGTGGTAATTTTATTGATCATATTTAGTTTGTCCATTGCTCTAAAATTGCCTTGTTTCTTGCCAAGGATTTGTTTGGTTCAAACCCCTTTGTGTCTTCCTTGCTCTACTCAAAATTTGTTTTATGCTTTATTGAGTTAGGAAAAGCAATGATCCCATTCGTGTGCACTTTCATTCAAAGTCATACTTCTTTGTGTTGCATTTCTTGGGGAAGCTATCCTACATTGAGTAGAACACCATTCTTTAATTGGTATTGCATCTTATTACTTTTCTTGAGCTTGACTAGTGTTTGAAAAATATATATGGAGAGTAATGATTCCATTGTGTGCACCTTGTATTCAAATGTAATATCATAATTAATGCACTATTATTGGAAGAACTATCCTATATGTGTTTGAACACTTGTTGTCTTGAAATTGGTATTTTATGCCAATGACTTGTCTCTTTGGAAGACGAACATTTTTCGTCTTGGTACTTTGTGTGCCATCATGAAAAGTGTAGAGGGTTTGTTTATTCTTTGATATTGTTTTTGTTATCTTCTCTATTTGATTTCCTAAATCATGTGTTAATTTGGGGTTTTGATATAATTTGGACACTTCGTTTGATTTTATCTATTGTGAATGCCTTATTTGTTTTAATTGGTATTTTGTCCAATTTGTATCTTGTTTGGTTCTTGAAAGTTTTGTGCATGTATATTTACTATGTATATCCTTTGACATGCTTACTTTCGTTGATACAATATATAGGATAAACTCCATCAAATCCTAAATGGCTAAGATGTGCATAAAATTCAAATTCATATTAATATGCACATATTTATGTGGAGTTTGTCCTATGTATTGTAGTTGTTCTAACTACTTTGGACCCAATAAGTTTGGGAACCATTTTGTACTTGATTTTTGTTTTTAGGTACAATGGAGATACATTGGTTGCTTGCTCCATTCATAAGGAAGGTGTTCTCACCATCATATCATAGGAGTCAAGCTACGATGATTATCAAACACGCATCCTCTTCATCACCAATGTCGTCTCGGTAACAAGTATCTATTTCATGCATACATATCTAGCTTTCAACCTTGTGTAGGTTGCATCTTGGCATGAATTCCATTTGTTGCATTTCATTTGGCTCTTGCAAATGTCTTATCAAAAACATCTTTATTGCAACTATGAGTAAGCCGGGATGATTACATACTAAGGGGATATTTATAATCATTTTCATGATTCACCAATCCCAAGTATATTAATCTAGTAACTTCTACTTGAAGTCTCTCATATGCAATATTTATGAATTCCCAAAAACCATTTGAATCTTTTGTGATATGCGTTACCTTTCTCGAAGCATTCCAACTATCACTTTTCCCTTGTGATATTTGTGATGCTTTGCTGATTTTATTGTTTGTCCATCTATATCCCCTTAAGATTAAACTAAGCCTAGTGCTTTGCTTTCAAGCAAAAATCTTATTGGTATATTTATGAACCTATCTTGGATATCTTGTTCTTTACCCTTGTACCTATTTTTGTGTGTGCATATTTCTTTGTGGATATATATATATTTGTGATTGGTGTCCACTTAGAAACTTATACACACGAGAATAGTTACATCTTTAATTGATATTCTATTTCTTTAGTGACCACGTTTTATTGCTTTATATTACTTGGTGGTTCCTAAAAGGCACAAGGTTTTCTTTTCTTTTGGTATTCCTTTTGCATCTTATAAAGCTTGTGGACATATGTGTTTTATCATTTGTTGGTTTGTGTGTATGGGAAAGACATGATATGCACTATGTGCCTCATATATTTAAAGACTATGATGAAGCATTTCTTATCCTATTAGTCTCCTACAAATGTCTTTCCTTGTCACACTTACCTCTTTCAGTTGAGTAAATCTTTACTTGTCGCTTCTTGATCTTAATTGCTCGACTCTTGTTTGTTTGCAAGTTGCTTTGCTCCATTTCCAATCTATTATCTTGCTCTTGTTTGTGTTCAAAATTATCTAGAAGGGAGTGATGATTCCATGTTGTGCACATTATATAGTAATTCAAATCTAACATTGTGCATGTACCTTGGGGAGTTCCCTCTTGATTTTCTAGAACACTTGGTTGATCTTATCATAATATTGATTTTGGTCAATCGGTTTTTCGGATCCTTTGGTTGGTTGCTTCTTTACAAAAGTATCCTTCAATTTTACTTTGCTTGTAAATCTTTGTATCCTCAATATAGTTTGATCTCCCTCCATATATTCCTAGTAGGATATATGCTCTTGATTTCACTCATATCATGAGGAATGCATACACTATGGGGGAGCTCTTATTATATTGGCCTTCTAATCATTTTTCCCATTTCGGCAATGGATGCCAATGGGGGAGAAGTTTAGAGGGTTTAAGGGAATTTGGTTCTATGCTTTAGTTTCGTTCTTAAGCATTTGCCTTCCATGCTATCGCATCATTGCTCTTTGTTTTGCATGGTTGCTTAATTCATCATATAAACCCTCGTAAAAAGGGATTGTCATCAATTACCAAAATGGGGGAGATTGAAAGTGCATGGTGCTCCATATGTGGTTTTGGTAATTAATGACAATCCTTATGGACTAATGTTTGCATTGAGTTATCCTTGTAGATCTTGTCCATAGGGAATAATGGAGTTCATGTATATTAAAGTATTTACATGAAGAATGGTCATGGTTTGAGTTGAGCTTATTGCTAGTGTGTCTTGAAGAAAAGTATTAGGTTATCTTTCATGGTTATCTTCAAGACATCATCATTTGAAATGAGAAGAAAAGATACAAGGTTGATCAAGCTAGTGATCAACACACAAAGCTACACGATGTACCAAGTGGGATTGTGTATCTCATGCGGTGTTCGTCACCTAGCTTGACGTGGAAGCTCAAGTGAAGCATCTAGAAGAAATCCTATGCTTGATGCTTGCCACCCTTTTGGATTTTGTGGCCTCGTGAAGATTTTCCATTAATGGTCTCTCCCATAATGGTGTATGGGGGAGCATCCTCTCCCATAGTGGTGTATGGGGGAGCAACTTGCAAGTCTTCATCAAGCGGAGCTTGTGCTAGCAAGCACGATCAAGAAAGAAGATCCATCTTGAGAGAGTCAAGATCGTCATCATATAGCTCAATTGGATTGTGCAAGGAAAATGTATGACTTAGATAGGGTTTCTATTTTACCGGTCTCATTATGCTAGTTGGGAGACCGGATTATAGGATAGATAACCGTACTATCAAGAGGGGCTCTTGAATGCATATCTTGATCGTATCTAACGTAGAGAGCTCAAACCTTTGCATACTTGGCATCATCCTTCTTGGTTCTTATTTGGGTTTTCTCCATGTAAGGTTTTAGAGCTTGTCATGTTCTTCATGTCAAGCTCAAGTTCATCAAAAATGGATTTTGTATGAAAAACTTATCGCATTTTTGTTGTTGGAGGTTTCTACCGGTTTTCCTTTATTGATAGGCCAAACCTTTCATCATTTGGTTTTATATTCCCATTTTGGACTATGATGTTTCTCTGCATATTCTTTTAGTGCTCATTGTTGCGATTTCAACGAGCCCAAGAACATCGAAAATGGAGTCCGGATGCAAAAGTTACGACCGTTTTCATATAGGGTGTTCTGCAGTTTTTTCCACCACCGGAGGCTCCGGTGGTGGCTCCGCCCGAAACCCTTTCAGGATGATGTTGGCGGAGCCTCCGGTGAAACCACCGGAGGCTCCGGTGGTTGGGTCATTTTTTTCGGCCATTTTGGTGTCCTAACTCATCCGGGGGGCGGAGGTTCCGCCCCTGCGCGATTTTTCCTCCAACGGCTGGATATTTGGGTGACCTATTTAAGGGGCCTTCTTCCCCAATGGTTCCCCAACCTTTTGGGCAAGTTTGACCTCCATTTTTGACCTCCAAAAGCTTGCTATCTCTCAATCCCTCCAATGATTCTTGCTTCCACTTGAGGGAAAAGAAAGAGGAGATCTAGATCTACCACTTCACCAATCAATCCCTCCTCTTTGTGAGGGGAATCTATTGGATCTAGATCTAGGGATTCATTTGTTGTTTTCCTTGTTCTTCCTCCTTACTCCCTCCATATCATTAGTTGCTTTGGTGGGATTTGGGAGAGAAGTTCTTGACCACTTTGTGTGTTCTTGCCATTGCATTAGGTGCATCGATTTGAGTTCCCCACGAGATTCGTGAAAGAAAAGTTCGTGAGCTTGTTACTCTTGGGTGCTTGGTCACCGGAGAGATTGTTCCTCTTGGGTGTATTGAGCACCCTAGACGGTTAGTGCTTGGGGCTTCCACCTTGTTGCAAGAAGCTTCGTTGAGAGTCTCCAATTGAGTTGTGGAGATAGCCTCAACCTCGTGTAAGGTTTGGTCAACGCCTTCAAGTCGACCTCATAGTGGAAACGAGCATCTCCCTCACCGGAGAATCTCAAGGAGAATAAGGTGTGCACATCCGTGCTATTGAGTAGCGCCTAGGTGGCTTCCCACCTCTCCAACGAATACGTACTTCCCTTGGGAAGGAACTTCGGTAATCACACCGGTGTCTCCTTGTGCTTCGGTTATCTCTATACTCTAGCTCGTTACTTATGCATTTACCTTTGTGATAGCCATCGTGCTTGAAGTCATCTATCTTGCTATCTCATAGTTGTATATCATGCCTAGCATAAGTTGTTGGTGCACATAGGTAAACCTAGCTTGCATAGGTTTTGTGCTTGATAAAGTAAACGCTAGTTTTATTCCGCATTTACTCAAGCCTAAACCGTAATTATTTTAAAGCGCCTATTCACCCCCCCTCTAGGCGGCATCCTTATACTTTCAAAGGTTACTTGTATTAACGGCGCCAGACCAAGAGTGGAACCTACACACAAGCACAAACTCTCTCTTGCCCCAACTTTCCTGAAGTTTGTCAATCTTCCGGTCTTGATGAAAAAAGGAGAATTAAATGTATAGAGTCTTGGAAAACAATAAAATAAAAAATGGAATATCGAGGAAACAATGATAAAAAGTGCTTAAAAGAAGGTTTGCAATATGAGGAAAATAGGACCGGGGGAATAGGTTTGCTAGTGGTGTATCTCTAAAGAAAACAAACATGTTGGATGAACAAATTACAGCTGGGCAATTAACAAATAATGAAATATAACAATACTATTATGACGAGATACAGTTCACAGGTTCTAATATTTTAGGCATTACGTCAAGGCATATGGACAGCTAACTGATACGTCTCCAACGTATCTATAATTTCTGATGATCCATGATGATATTATGCCATTTCCTACATGTTTTCTCCCTTTTTTAGCATTTTTACATGTTTTCCGGGACTAACCTATTAGCAAGATGCCAAGTGCCAGTACCCTGTTTTTTACTGTTTTTTATTTCAGAAAATTTGTTCTGGAAATATTCTTGGAATTGGACCCCACAAAGCCCGAAGTGTCTATTTTCCCCGGAAGTATCCAGAAGACCGAAGAGGATTCGAAGAGGGGCACCATGGGGTGGCGCCCCCCTTGGCCGCGCCAGAGGGTGGTGTGGGGCCCCCAGGGCTCCACTGCCTCTGCCCTTTCGCCTATTTATTCCCCCGGATGGTAAACCCTAGACACCTGATCAAATATACCCAAAAAGTTTCGTAGCCTCCGTCATCGTCAACCCTAGATCAGGGGGGTTCTGAAGCTCTCTCCGGCACCCTGCCGGAGAGGAAATCATCACCAGAGGCCTCTACATCACCATGCCTAGCTCCGGAGTGATGCGTGAGTAGTTCATCCTTGGACTACGGGTCCATAGCAGTAGCTAGATGGTTGTCTCTTCCTCATATGCCTCCATGTTTAGATCTCGTGAGCTGCCTAACATGATCGAGATTGATCTTATGTAATTCTATGTGTTGTGTTTGCTGGGATCCGATGAATATTGATCTTATGCCAAGTTGATTATAATCTTTATTGCATATGCTATTTGTGATCTTGGATGCTTTCCGTTGCTAGTGGTTGCTCTGGCCAAGTAGTTACTAGTGACTCCAAGAGGGAGTATTTATGCTCGGTAGTGGGTTCATGCCTCCTTTTCACATGTGCTCGAGTGACAGAAATGTGACGGGGGAGGATGTGTTGTTGCCACTAGGGAGAAAACAGCGGTGAGAGTGCCCGCGTGTACAATCATTGCTTACATTACACACTTTGTTTAATGCAGTTATCTGTTGCTTGCAACTTAATACCTAAGGGGGTTCGGATGATAACCTGAGGGTGGATTATTAGTCATAGATGTAGTTGGATTACGGTCTATGCATATTGTTGTAATGCCCGCACTAAATATCATAGTAGTCATCATGTCATGAATGTGCACTATGGTGCAACCTTTATTTGTCAATTGCCCAGCTGTAATTTGCTCGCCCAACATGCTATCTTTTATGGAGAGACACCACTAGTGAACCTATAAACCCCGGTCCATTTTCTTACACTGTGAAACAAACCACTACAATTTTCTGCTTTCTTTACTTATTGCAAGCATACATTATTTTCCACACTATACGTCTAATCTTTTTTTTTAGCAAGACCGGTGAGATTGACAACCTCACTGTACCGTTGGGACAAAGTATTTTGGTTGTGTTGTGTGCAGGTTCCGCGTTGTTGCTGACACCGGTGAAGCTCCAGCACCACCGTCAGTGGCATCAATCTTCCAAAGATCCTCTTCCTCCTACTGGATTGATAACCTTGGTTCTTAACTGAGGGAAATTCCTACCGCTACACTCATCACACCGTCCTCTTGGGGTTCCCAACACGTAGCATCAAGGAAATTTCTGGCGCCGTTGCCGGGGAGGAAGAAGTCTTCTTGCAAGGGGAGTCTCTCACTCTCAACCTCTTTATTTTGTTTATTGTCTTGTTTTTATTT
Source organism: Alopecurus myosuroides (assembly GCA_028641055.1). Classification (NCBI taxonomy): domain Eukaryota; kingdom Viridiplantae; phylum Streptophyta; class Magnoliopsida; order Poales; family Poaceae; genus Alopecurus; species Alopecurus myosuroides. The sequence goes on from CM054060.1 coordinate 29,565,925, forward strand.
TTATCTTGTTTTCTTCTCTTTATCAAAAAACAAAAACAAAAATAGTTCTTATTCTAGTTGTTATTTTTTTTCACTACGTTGTTATTTTTCATCATATTGTTCCCTAAGTTTACCTTGAAAGATTTGACGGTAGGAAGTGGTTCTATACTTGGAAAGGACGCTATCAAAGAATTCTTTGATCATGTTAGTAAGCATGATAACTTTGAGGGAAAATCCTTAGTAGAACTTGCTCTCGATTACGAGACTGCTGCAACTTATTTAGTTCACATGCTATAAGCTAGGTTTGTTAACTTCCATCCCATATTACAACATATGTTCCTCAACTTGAATAACATTGAAGATGTTGAGAAAAGAAACTTCATTTTAGAAACTATGCTTAAAGAATTTGGAGATGTTGCTATAGAAGCTAGAAAAGTCTCTGATCGTTTCAATATGATTGCCTCATGTGTAGACATTCTTGGTGATCTAGAAAAAAATTGAATCTAATAATGAAAACGAGGATAGAATACCAACCCCCTTTAAATTTGTGGCACTGCACGAAGCCCAAGAAAAGAATTTTGATTGGATTGTTCCTGAGAATTTATTTGATGAAGATAGTAAGCCTAAAAGTACTAAGAGAGGAGCCTCTGAAACTCACTTAGATAAAATACAATGCATTATTAAAGAATTGCTAAATGTTGATTTGAATGCCTCACTTGAGTTGCTTTCTATCCCTAGCTGAAAGACGTTAAAGAAAAACGCTATCGGGAGACAACCCATTTTATTTCTCTGTTTTCAACCCGTTTTCCTTCGTTTTCTTTTGTGTGCTTTGCACTTGGGTGTTGTCTCTTTCCTTAGCAATCCTTCTGTATCTTTTCTTTTGTGTTTTTGTTGAGCCAAGTAAAGCCTCTAGTGGAAAGTTGAGGCTATATTTCGGATTTCTGCGCAGGAAACAAATTTCTGTTGTCCACTGTTTATTCCGTATAAAATCATAGAAAATTCAAAATGACCTGACTTGTTTTGTGCGTAATCCTGGGCTGTATACACAACTTTTCTTAGTTGACCACTTTTTTATTTGAGCAAGATAAGATTTTCGAAAAAAATCATCTTTACCTGCTGTCCTGTTTTGACAGATTTCTGCCAATAATCGCATTTGCATCTTAATCTATTTATTTTGGCGTTCTTTTGAGAAAAAGAGTTTTAAAAGAAGTTTTGACAGTATATAATGTGTTTTTGAGTGTTTGGCATGTGTTGAAACTGAACCATGTGAATTTATTATTTCGATTGCACTAACGTTGCTAATGAAGATTGTGAGAAGTTTGGTGTGAAGGAAGTTTTCAAGGGTCAAGAGAAGAGGATGATAGGATGTGATCAAGAAGAGTGAAAAGCTTAAGCTTGGGGATGCCCCGGTGGTACATCCCATAAAATTCCAAGAAGACTCAAGCGTCTAACCTTGGGGATGCCCAAGGCATCCCCTTCTTCATCGACAAATTATCAGGTCACTTCTAGTGAAACTATATTTTTATTTGGTCACATCTTATGTGCTTTACTTGGAGCGTCTTTTATTTTTTGCATTCAAAGAAGAAATACCATAGTACCATGCTTCAATATGAGAAAACAACACATGATTAATTTCAATGACACCTTAAGCACTCTCAGCTATTTGAGACTAGTCATGATACATCATAAATAACTAAGCACACAATTAAAATAACATCTAACATGACATGCCAAAGCCTAAGACACAGTCAACACAAGTTTCCTATTGCACCACTATAAGCATGAAACAATTTACCCTTCTCCAACAACAATCAACTTATTCGAAACAACTCTCAAAGCAAATAAACATCAAAGATCAGAGAGCTAATCAAATATAACTTAAACAAACCAACAAGCTCTGAACAAAATTCGAGTGAAAAACAAGATCTAAATGCAGTACTAGCAAAAAGTGAACACTCATGGAACAATAAGAGTAAAAACTAGAGTGTTCTAGGCAATGAAAACAGAGCGTGTCTCTCCCAAAATAAAAGTGCTAGGATCCAACCAAAAGGTACATAAAAAACCAAACTAAAAGCAAAATAAAATGACGCTCCAAGAATAACACATATCATGTGAAGTAATAAAAATATAGTGTTTTGGAACAACAACTTCCCCAAATCTGTTTTAGAACAGTAACTTCCCCAAATCGCACTACCTCTCAATTAGAGGTTACTCTTGGAAAAAAATGAAATAAAAATGATAAGGAGCGGTTTCTACAGAGGTAAAAACTTCCAAGACACAAAAATAACAAAATAAAATAAAAGGATGATGAAGGAAAACAAAAATGGATTGCCTCCCACAAGCACTTTTCTTTAACGCCTTTTAGCTGGGCATGAAGAACGAATCAAGTATTATCAATAGAATCATGGGTAGTCCTCACAAGGGAATCAAAAGGTAAATTAATTATTTTTCTAGAGAAATGTTATATGCCCTTTTCAAGGGGAAACTGAAATCTTATAATTCCCTCTTTCATATCAATAATGGCACGAACAATGCGAAGAAAAGGTCTCCCCAAAATGATAGGATAAGAAGCATTGCATTCAATATCCAAAACAAGAAAATCAATGGGAACATAATTATCATTAGCAATAATAATAACATCATCAATCCTTCCAAAAGGTCTTTTCACGGTGGAGTCTATAAGATGCACTCCCAAAATACTCTCATCTAATGGTTTCAAATCAAACATATCATATAAACTTTTATGCATAATAGAAGAACTTGCACCAAGACCACACAAAGCATTGCAATCAAAATCATTCACTCTTATTCTAATAGTGGGCTACCAACCATCTTGTAATTTTCTAGGAATAGAGGCTTCAAGTTTGAGCCTTTCTTCCTTAGATCCACTGAGAGCATTAGTGATATGTTTAGTGAAAGCAATATTTATCTTACTAGCATTAGGATCTTTAGCAAATTTTTGTAATAACTTAATAACATCAGAGATGGTGCAATTCTCAAAATCAAGTTTATAATCTTAAGACACTTTGGGAAAATTTCTCCTAAAGTCATATCATCCTTCATCCCACTTGCAACAATTTTCTCACTAGAAATATTTTTAATCTCCAAACTTTTGGGACTCCTTCTGCCTAAAGTCATGACCTCTCCAATCTCATTTGTTTTGACATCAACATGTTTTGAAGCATTAGGATACTCATTGGTACTGAAAGTTTTCACTTCCTCAAACACTCTAATGGTAGCGACAGAAGTACTCATATTTTTAAAAGTTTCAGTAGGATTATTTTCAGCAGGTGAAATATCGTCAGGTTTTGCTGCCATTTGATGTATTAAAATAGCTTGAGTATTAGACATATTTGAAATATAAGTTTCAGTTGAATCAAGCCTTCTTTTAAGATTAGAGATTTCACTAGTTAACCCTGCAATTTGCACATTTATATCTCTCAAAATTGCAGAATGTTCACCCAATTGTTTGGTAAGGCATTGTTTTGTTCATATTGGGAATGCATAAATTTTTTGGTGTCCTTTTCAATCTCTATTATCTTTTCATAACCAGGCTTATTCTTATCATTGGAGGTGTTCCCATAAGAATTTCTATAAGGATTACCATTATTATTAGGATATGGCCTATAGTTGTTACCACCAATTTTTTTCTTCTAAGCACTATTGTTAAAATTGTCTCTAGCAATAAAATTTACATCAATTTGATCATTCTCATTACCAAACAGAGAGTTCAAGGAAACATTATTAGGATATATTGGCACTTGTTTAGCTAGCAAAGAAACAAGCATATCAATTTTATCACTCAAAGAAGAGACCTCCTCAACATAATTTACCTTTTTTACCTGTTGGAGCCCTTTCTGTGTGCCATTGGGAATAGTTTGTCATTAGATCATCCAATAACTTGTTTGATGAAACTAAAGTTAGTTTCATGAAGGTTCCTCCTACAGCTGAATCCAATAAATTCCTTGAAGAAAATTTTAATCCCGCATAAAAAGTTTGGACAACCATCCACGTAGTTAGTCCGTGTGTGGGACAATTCTTAACCATATTTTTCATTCTTTCCCAAGCTCCAGCAACATGTTTATTATCATTTTGTCTAAAATTCATAATGTTACTCCTTAGTTGTATAATTTTTGCAGGTGGATAATACTTCCCAATAGAAGCATCTTTGCATTTAGTCCAAGAATCAATGCTATTTTTAGGAAAAAACAATAACCATTCCTTAGTTCTTCCTCTTAAAGAGAAAGAGAACAATCTTAATTTCAAAATATCACCATCGACCTCTTTATATTTTTTCATGTCACATAACTCAACAAAGTTCTATAAATGAGAGGCATCATCTCCTCACATACCAAAAAATTGATCTTTCATGACAAGATTCAACAATGTAGGCAATTTCATAGGAATATGCCGTAGCAGCATGTGGAGCAATTGGCATGCATATGAAATTATTATTATTGGTACTAGTAAAGTCAAAAGGCTTGGTATTATCATTGGTAGCCATGCTTGCAAGATAACACAAAATAAACTAACAACACAAATAAAAGAATAGAAACTAGAGAACAATTTTTTGGGGTTTTGATAAAGAGAAAACAAGACCAAACAAAAGTAAAACAATCAAGAACAAAACAAAACAAAGAGAGTGGAAGTGTGTTACTCCCCATGCAGCAAGCTAGAAGTCCCCAGCAACAGCTCCAGAAAAAATTCTTGATGCTGACGTGATCACACGCTTGTTGGGAGACCCCAAGAGGAAGGTATGATGTAGTCTAGTGTAAATTTCCCCTCAGCATGGAACCATAGTTTATTGGACCAATAGGACTTCATAGTATTTAAGAAGGTTACTTGTATTAATGGCGCCAGACCAAGCGTGGAGACCGCACACGAGCACAAACTCTCTCTTTCCCCAACTTTCCGGGAGGTTGCCAATCTTTCGGTCTTGCCGAAAATAGGAGAATTAAATGTATACAGTCTTGGAAAACAATAAAAGTAAACATGGAACCATGATTAAACAATGATAAAAAATTCTTAAAATAGGGTTTGCAATATGAGGAAAATAGGACCGGGGGCCATAGGTTCACTAGTGGTGTCTCTCCAAAGCAAACAAACATGCTGGGTGAACAAATTACAGCTGGGCAATTGACAAATCATGGAAGTATAACAATACTATTATGATGAGATATAGTTCACGGGTTCTAACATTGTAGGCATTACGTATATGGATCGCTATCCATCATGCATTGATATATAAAAGTCCACCTCAATAAAGCTACCAGCAAATCCCTTAGTATCAAGTTGCAACAACAAATTGATTGCTTTGTGCGCAAGAGAAAAATGCATTAATATGTAATGTAAGCAGTGGTTCTAATCCGTAGACAAAAGCACCGCTGTTTTCTCCCTAGTGGAAACAACACATCCTCCCCTTGCATGTTTCTGTCAATTGAGCGAAGGCAACAAGGAGGCATGAACCCACTATCTAGCATATAAACACTCTCTTGGAGGTGAAAATAACTACGTGGCCAAAGTAATCATAAACACCGGAGAGCATTGCAAGAAAGGCTAAAACTCTCTATAAATATAAGTGAAACATCTCAGATTGACATGAACAGAATAATCATAATCTCATGGTTCATCAGATCCTAGCAAACACAACATGCACAATTACATAACAGTGATCTCGATGATGTGAGGCAGCTCACGAGACTATGGACCCGTAGTCCCGAGATGAACTACTCACGCATCTGTCTGGAGGCGATAATGGCTATGTAGAGGCCTCCGGTGACGATCCCTCTCTCTGGAAGGGTACCGGAGCAGGACTCCAGAAGCCCTAGATTGGACTTTTGAGCTGACGGCGCCTCTCTGTATGTTTCGGGGAAAATAACTCCGTCCCTATGATTGTTAGGGTTAAGGGAAATTTATGAGCGAAGAGGGGACTTGAGGCGGTGGCCAGTTCCTCCAGGGGCACACTATGTGTGGCCAAGAGGGGGCGCCTGGCACCCTCCTGGTGCCCCTGGCACCCGTCCGTCTCTTCTTTGGACTTTGTCTTCGTTCCGGGTAAAAAATGATCTCCGTGGATTTTCAGTCTTTTCCGAGAATATTTCCTTAAGAACTTTTCTGAAATAGAAAAACAACAGAAAACAGTAACTGGCCTGGGAACCTTGTTAATAGGTTAGTCTGTGAAAACATCCGGAAACAGAAGCAAACATGTGGAAAACAAAAAGTATTCGGTAGAAAACAAGCATGTAGCATCAAAAAATATAGATACGTTTGCAACGTATCAGATCACAACACTTGGAAGGTCTAATTATTTGCTAGAAGTATTTAGGAAATATAAAGTGTTGCAAATTGGATAAAATAATATCTCAAAAGTACAAATGGATAAAGATAAAAAAATAGAGAAAGGAAGAAGAAAAAAAGAAGAAGGGAAAACTGTCGGCCCGAGGCTGGGAGGCTCTGTTGTCTAGCTAGCCTGCACCCCGTGAAGCCGACCTAGGGCGGGCTCTTGCCGCGAGGCCGGGCTGCCTTGCTGGCCAACCTAGGCCGGGTCTAAAGTTGGGCTCCTCGGGTCCCTAGTCGGCCTGCGCTCCGTGTAGCCATCCTAGGCCGGGCTGACTGGCTGGCCATCCTAAATCGGGTGCAAGGTCGGGCTTCTCTACGTCCCAGCCGGGCTTCAGGCCATGCTGGCCGGGCCAAGGCTGGGTCTCCTGCAGAAGTCAAAGATTCTCCAAACGTCCATATCCTCCCCACCCCCCACTGTAAGGGGGGAGTCTTCTTCTACCTTTAGAAGGTGTCACTTGAAGGTTCTCTCTCCACCATTTGTGACCACCTCAAAACTTATAAATCTCCCCAAATACCCAATTAAACTCGTTGATCTCTTGGGATTTGGAGGCCCACTATATCTACAACTCCACCAAACCGATTCGTCACCACCTCACTAATCCCGTAGGGATCTTGAAGTTTTTGATTCATTGGACCTAGAACCATGTTGCTCTTAGTTTATCGGAGCTTGGAGCCTTGTTGGTGTCCCAGAAGCCTTGTTGGACATTCTAGTTGTCAACCTCAACGACAACATAGTGATTCGTGCCCCATCCACTTTGGTGGTTGGACATGAAGGAGATACGGTATGTCATTTGACGGCTACTCGGTGTTCCACTTTGCTGGTAACGCACGACGGTGGCCTTCACGATGTGAACTCTAACGCTCCGACCCAGCCCGGCCATTGCCAGCATCGCGAGACTGGCCCTTGGAGCGGGTTTCATTTCCTATAGACATAATCTGCTACTGTTGATGGAGGACCAATTCGTTTAGATATTTATGACAAGGTAAATTGGCTAGTCTTGATAACAAGGTAACGGAAAAAATTTAGCGTATATTTTAAATTATGCCGTGGAAAGATGATGCCAACACAAGGCTCAGTAATGACTATTTAATAGTTTGTCAATGACCATCATACCCTTAATTACGAAGGGGTATGGAGCGGTCTCAGCCGTTAATGTATTTAAGTTCGGTTAGGGGAGACACCGAAGCAGAAGCCCTCTATTCCACTAACATTATATCAAGGTGCAAAACTCCAGATTCTAGTTTCGCTCCGAGCCCCTAAAATTGTAGGACCGGCGCTGCTACATGACAGTCCACTCTATGTATTTTCATTTTCTGAACCGATTTTGACACTAGTTTGGATATCGTGAAAACAGACATTCTACACGCTTCTCCTCACACACGCGACGAGGCGAAAAACCAGAACGATGCTGAGACGACAATCCACCCGGACCGACCTATACTCGCTACCAGGAAGCGGCTACCAGAATGTCACCAGTCCACGTGCAATACCAGGACGCTCGAGACGACTTGTCAGTTGCAACTTGTGTTTGTTTTCCGAGTGGAGGTGGTAGCTGGGCGGACGGAGCATCGCATCGTCCATGTGGCCCATTCACGGCGCCGACAGTGGTGTCCGTGTCGGGGCTAGAGCTGGATCGGTCGTCCATATTCTGTGGTATCTCACCAGCTGCCAGTATCCGTCGCTCTCCTCCTCCCGTCGGATTTTCTCCTTTCAAAATTGGTGCCCAAGTTGCAGGATTTGATACGGCCGGGGTTGGTACAACGGGCACAGCTCACGTGATGTGGTGTGGAGGTAGGTACCGAAGAATCACACAGACCGTTCGACCACATTATCTTGGTGTATACTTACATAAATCACAAAGGAACACTTTCTTGTTTCCACCCTGATATACGTGTGTTTTACAGCTAGTACAAAACCGTGGTGTACGATGGCCAGTATTGTCGAGAACAGATAGAATCGATTTAGGTGCTCGCCAACACTGGGGTGGTGGCGCAGTTGGCTAGCGCGTAGGTCTCATAGCTGAAGCGGCAGAGGGCCTGGGGTCGAGACTTGGAGGGTCCGGCGCCCGTGAGATGGACTCTATTCGCGCTAAAGTGGGAAATCCTGAGGTCGAGGGTTCGAGCCCCTCTCACCCCAAAAATCTTTTACTACTTCCGTTAAACAAAAACTTTTTCGCAGTTGAATGAATAAAGTAAATTCGTTAACTTTCCACCAAAGGGGTGGTGGCGCAGTTGGCTAGCGCGTAGGTCTCATAGCTAATGCGAGTGATCCTGAGGTCGAGAGTTCGAGCCTCTCTCACCCCAACCTATCTTTTTTGTTCTTCTCAGTGTTGGTTCTTGCATAATTTCCTTCACGGCACACAGATGGCCTCAAAGCCCGTGCTTCTCCTCTTGCAACGTTTCTCTGCCTCATGCTCTTTTTTTCTTTGTTGGTTGAAAAGAAAAACCAATTCTATGTTCTTCTGATGAAATAAAATACTGAACGCTGGCATCCAGGGACGACGTGCACGAATGCGTCTAGTCGTTTTCTGCACACATTCCACCAGCCAGCTTGTTTTGGTACCCGACAATGGTTGTACTACATATCTGCATAACATATTTAAAAATACGTACCTTTGCAACATGCAGCATCTATAATCCTTACAGATACGCAAATTCTTTTCGCATATTCGCGGAGAAAGGGAACCACAAAAACATGGAACATTGTACACATTACCTTTCTTTTCTTGGCAGCCTACAATTTCCAAATAATATCTGGTCGCTCACCAATCATATACCGTATCATCTACATAGAATAGTTTTGCACAGAAAGTTCTGTTTGGCTTGTGTTATCATGAACGAAATAACACGTTTTCCAGTTCCACGCAGCATTAACAGAAACCAAAAAAGAAAAAAAAAATCAAGCGTTCAAGAGAACACATTGACATTACAGCTATTTATAGCTTTACAAAAAAAAAATATAGATGAGTACTACAAAAAAAAAAGAATATAGCAGAGAGTGGAAGTGTCGCTCGCCAGCGGCTCCTCCCGTTCCTCTCTCCATCATCAAGGCCGAGTCAGAGGAAGCGTCGCCGCATCGCCGGACTCGGAGCAGCAACATCGTTATCAATGAAAGGCCGCTCCGCAAGCCGTCGAAGTCGTCGTCCTCTCCGACAGCGACGGCGACGATGGTACCTTCATTTTCCCGCTGCTACTCGATCGTCAGTGACCCAGGCCAGAGCTCTAGCTGCGCCCCGAAAGCCGAGCCGCCGAGCGACTCCGACAAGGTACTCGGCAAGAACTAGTCACTTTAAAAAATAAGCGCCTATATGTCGACCACCACTTGTAATGAAATCGCCTCAAATATGGTAAAAATTCGTTGTTTTCACAGTTTTTACAAATTTGTGCCAACTTTCGCCTTATTGATTCGTGGACACGGCTGGGAAACGACCCCCCTTCCCCCCCCCCCCCCCGAAAAATAGCGCCCATAACCCTAATGACGCAATTTTCGGTCAAAAGACGCCCCGGGGGAGATGCTCTAACCAAGCACAGTGCAAAGTAGTACCATTTCCCCATCGTGCTGTGTACTTCTGATTCTTGCATGTGTAGTTTGCAGATTCCAATCTAGGGACGGTGTGGTACGGTAAGTAGTAAATAATTTTAGACTTTTTAGTAGCAAATTTACCTTTTGGACAGCACAAAGGGGTGATGGCGCAGTTGGCTAGCGCGTATGTCTCATAGCTAAATGTGAGTGTTGCTTGGGCGGAGTCGAGGAAGGCCGTTGGTGCCTGTCCGTAGGGCTGGAATTCGAGCCGAGCCGAGTCAGCTCGGCTCGACTCGCTCAAGCTCGGTCAAGTGACGAGTCGAGCTCGGATCGACTCGTTCAACAAACGAGTCCAAAATCAAAACTCGGCTCGGCTCGGTGAACTCGCGAGTAGCTCGCGAGCTACTCGTTTAACTTTTTTTTTATTTAGTAAAATTATAAAAGTCGACATTATATATTATATATATAATTATTTTTATTATTTGGGGGCATGTATAATAAAATCATCACAATGATCGATGAAAATATGTCACCATAAAATAATTTGTAGTAAATAAACTACAATAATCAGTAAAAAAAAATTCACATATATAAAAATATCATTAGAAACTCTTTTTACCGAGTTAAACGAGCTAAACGAGTACTCGTAAACTCGGCTCGTTTAGCTTGAACTCGTTTACTGTCGAAAATGAAAACTCGACTCGGCTCGTTGGACAACGAGTTCGAGCCGAGCCGAGTCGAGTTGCGAGCTACTCGTTTAACTCGCGAGTTTTGAGTTTTAATTCCAGCCCTACCTGTCCGTCCGTCGTCCGTCGCCGGGGCCTCACAAGCTTCTAGAGTGAGTCATCCTGAGGTCGAGAGTTCGAGCCTCTCTCACCCCAACCTTTTTACGCCACTTCTTCCTCCAGGTCTCTTTTTAGTACTACGTCTCTCTCATTTTCTCTCTGTATTGTTTCTTGAAGAAATTCCTTAGCCGGTGGTATTTTCTTACACGGCTTGTGTCACGTGCTTCGTTTTTTAGCAACACTATTTTGCCAATTTTCCCTTCTACCACATGAAAACATTTGAACGCTTGCATACATATCCCAGGCTCCTGTAGCATTATTTGCAGCGGTGAGTGGTCGTTTTCTAGACATTCTAGCCGCTACAACTTTGTTTTGCTAGTGAAAGCGTACGCCCTTTTCAAATAAAAGTAGTGTATTATGACCTTTAATTTGTAACATGTGATCTCATGTTCAGAAAGATACGCAAGCATTTTGCATATATTCTCGGAGAAAGGAAGCTAGATGCGAGTGAAAATACAGGACATTTCAAACAGATCTTTCTCTCTTTTCTTGATAGCTACGATAGACGGCATCGCTGTTGTCCATGGTTGATGCTAGAGGCGCAATGGACGCCATCCCCGGAGAGTCCAAGATGACTCCTCTCTCGGAACTGACCAAGTCCCGTCATCTACTTGCCACCTCCTTCAGGTGTCAAAGGTCCATGGTGCGTGGACAAGGAAAGTTCAGTTAGAGTGTCGGTCTTTGGAGGTGAGCGGCGTTGGTCGAGACACGACGCTGATACTTTGCTTAGGACAAACTCTTTTGTTTGTATTTCTGATGTCGGTGGTGGCTGTATTCGGACTAGCCAGGTATGGAGTGCGTGATATATGCTCTTGCTCGCTTGTAGCGTGTTGTAGTCGTTTTACTCTACCGGGTTGTGTTATTTGGGGTGGTGTTTGCTCTTTGCTAAGCACGTAAAACTCTACTTTTCTATCAATGAATCGAAACACAAAGGTTTTCCGTTTTCGCAAGAGAAAGAATAAAACCCTTCTTAGATACGTCGTTTTCGAAAAAACTTATTTTTCGAGGGGTAGGGGGAACAACCTTTTTCGTAATTCCATATTTCCAATGTGGATGGTTGATGTTGAGGTTCGCTGCTGCATAGAAATAATCGCTACGGCATGAGTTTTAAAATGCAGGGCTACCTCTAGCCCGGATTCCAAAGTGAACCGTAAATCCGTAATGGCAAGTCAACACGGGGATAAGTAATCTTGTACGTATTGTTGGTATTTGCAGCCCATTAGCTGTGAATGTTATTTGCCAATTGCCACTAAACCAAGGACAGGACCAATAGAAAAATCACGAAGGACCGTCGTGCCGTGTACTTGTGATTCTCTGGATGTGTGGTTTGCAAATTCCAATCTGCTTGCAAACGTGTGGTACGGTAACTAGTAAAAATAATTTGATCGGATTTACCTCTTTGACATCGACGGGGTGGTGGCGCAGTTGGCTAGCGCGCAGGTCTTATAGCTGAAGCGGCAGAGATGTGTAGGGCTGCCTCCCCGTTGCCTCTATTCACCGCTAATATCGCGAGCAATCCTGAGGTCGAGAGTTCGAGCCTCTCCCACCCCAACTTTTTCCTACAGAAATTCTTCTGACCTTCCTGTCGAACGCTTGCATCCAAATCCCTGGCTGCTGAAGCATTATTTGCGCAGCGGTGTGTGTGTACTTTGTTTTTCTAGTGAAAGCGTACGACCTTTTGGAGAAAAAGGTGTGTGACCTTTGTCATAAGTGATCTAGTCCTTAGAAAGATACGCAAGCATTTTGCATATATTCTCGGAGAAAAGGAAGACAGATGCGAGTGAAAATACGGGACATTTCACACGGATCTTTCTCTCTTTTCTTGATAGCTACAAGAGCCTTTGGCGCACCGAGGTAAAAGGAAACCAGATGCCAAGTAAGCACAGGTCATCAAGGATCAGAGCCTGACAACAGTATGCGAGGCAACTACATTTCCAGCTGAACCAAGAACTAGAAAGGCAGCTACGTACTGCCTCCTAGTTGCACTTTCCAAACAAAAATGTTTTCACTCATCAGGCACATACATCTTCATACAAAAATGTTGATCAACACACATCACCGTCTATCATCATCCCCTTATTTCTTTACATAACCCAGATGTCTGTCCGAGTCCTAGAAGCTCGATCCTCAGCCTGATTTTTTGCGTCTGATCTCGATGCCCGACACGATGAGGCCACTCTTCCGGTTCCCACCCTCGATCCCCATCAGGCTGAAGGACACATTGCCGTCCTTGTCTCCAGCCTCGTTGAAGAACTCGCCCAGCTCTAGCTCCATCCACCCGTCGGCCCTTTCCGTGGAGAGCGCCACGTTCTCCCGGTGAGGAACCGAACGGCCGCTCCTTCACCTGGTTCTTTGTGGCGGGAATGGCCTCATCGTCCAGTAGTTCGAGGGAAGCACACTGGACTCTACCCGTGAGGAAGCTGGACTAAGACCGTGCCGCAACCTCGCGGCAGCGCGCAACGGGGTGGGCCACGATGTTTGACTACAATGGAGAGGGGTTGACAAGGTGGCGACGCGAAGTACATGGACGACTATTCCAATCCAGGGAGTCCAAGATGACGCCTCTCTAGGGACCGACCAAGTCTCGCCATCTATTTGCCACCTCCTTTAGGCATCAAAGGTCGATGGTGCGTCCACAAGGAAAGTTCGGTCAGAGATGTCGATCTTTGAATTGGAGGTGAACGGCGTTAGTGAAAGAACAATTTTGTAAAGCTCTAAATTTTGTGTGTTAGTTAACAACACTAGTGGTAATCTAAATATATATTAAGTGATGCAGGGACTCAAAGAGAAATAAGGAAAAGGAGAAAACTATGCCAATTTGTCAGAAATACAGTTATCAGGGCGGATAATCCGGTGCCCTGTTTCGCCGGATTATCCGGTCTTCAGGAATTTCACCGAAAGACTCGGGCAGATATTTTGGCCCGAACATTTCGTTTACCTCGGATTATTTGAAATGGCTAAGGAGCTAAGTGCGCGACGCACTGGACTCGTCGGATATTTGGCCGGAGATTTCAACTGGTCCCAGATATTCTAGAGGACGTAATATGCGGCCCCCACTTATGCCGGATAAACCGCCCCCCAGGATTCGGACATAAGCTTGCAACGGCTACAATTGTATGTGTGTGTGGGGGGGGGGGGCATAAATACCCCCACCTTCTTCAACCTCAAGCTACCATGACCAGAACTAAAAGAGACCCCAAGTTCAAGAGCTTCATCTTCCTAGATCTCTCTCCCTAGCCACTCAACACTCTACCCTTTTGGGATTTCAGGAAGAAGACCTAGATACACATTCTCACCGAGTAGATTTGGTATTCCCCTTGATTTGTGAGAGGGGCTTGTTCTCTAGGGTTCATTGGAACCATTAGAGGTTGTTGGTCCTCCATAGTGATTTGTGAGCTTTGGAGACATTGTCGGGTACACAAATTGAGTTGTGGTGTGTTCCCCAGTCTTGACACATTGAGTTTTGGTAGCTCGGTCGATTTGGTGAGGACACTCCAAGTTTTGGAGAGTGCCTCATCCTTGTAAAGATTCTAGTTGTCAACCTCAACGGAAACATAGTGATTCGAGTCTCTTCACATCGGTTTAAGGACACGAAGGAGATACGATGTGCTATTTGACGGCTATTCGGTGTTCAACTTTGCTGGCATCGCACCTCTCAAACAAAGATTATCTTTCATTGGGAAGTGAACTTCAAGATACATCTCTGCGTCATTGTGTTCGGTTATCTCTCAACTTAGCTTTACTTGTTGCTACTATCTTAGTTGTATAAATATCTTATGCTAGTAGTATTTGCTCATCATATAGGATTGTTCACTTAGTTGCATAATTTAGATAATCTATATTTGAGCAATATCTTGTTAATTAAAAAATAAGTAAATTTTTTAGTTAACCTATTCACCCCCCTCTAGTTAACCTCTCCATCATTCAATTGGTATCAGAGACTCGTCTTTTTATTAAAGTCTTTACCACCTAAATAGGTGGATGGAAGATCCACCCGTCACCATGGATGCTATTCAAAAGCTGATTCAAATTGAAAATTCAGAAAAGATGATGGAGACACTAATAAAAGAATTGACATCTTCATCTAGCCACTCATCAGAAAATGTTATTCTAGATGAAAATGATGGAATCCCTATACCTTCTAAGGAAGGTATCGAGGCATCTAATCCTAAAGATAAGGACAATGAAAATGCTTCCGACTTTGATTACAATAATGCTCCTAATATTCAACAGCCACATGGAAACAATCTTGGTGCACCTCCTTTAGTAGACAGGTCTCGTTTTACTAATTGGAAAGCTTCCATAAATTCTTCTATGTGTAGCTCTTTAATGCAAAGATGGAGAATCATTGAGAATGTATATGAGCCTAGCGACCCCAAGAACTTGAGCTCAAGTGATATCATAGATCAACAACTCAATGCTCATGCAACACACATGGTAGAGAAGGCAATGTCAAATGAAGTAGTTGATCACATCCGGTCCTTCACAAATGACAAGGAGGCATGAGATTGCATAATTGACATGTATGATGGCAATGTAAATATGCAACGCTCTAAGAGGTCTATCCTCCAAAGACAAGTTGATAACTTATATACGAAGGATGGAGAGGCTTTAGAAGACATGTTTAGAAGACTCAAGACTCTTATGGTTGACATGAGAGATTGTGGATTCAAAGATTACGGTGAGGATTGGTTCAAGGAGAAATTCCTACTTGCCTTGATTCCATATAATGAGAACATGGTGATGCATGTGCAATCAATGGATGATTTCTTGGATCTAACTCCCAATGATGTTTTGGGTATCTTCATTACCTTGAACATGATGAAAAAGTCCTCTGATGATGTCATGGCTCGTGTGAATGGAATGCAGAGAACTTCTCTTGCCACACCCCATGAAGAATAGGAATCAAGTGATGACGGTGGTTCCTCATATGTTATCTCTGAGAAGGAGAAGAGGATATCACATGAAGGATGCTTGGCTCTTGCCCAACATAAGTGGTGGAAGAAATGATATTTTATATCAAATGCAACAAATAACAAGGGAAATGAAGCCTCAAGCATGAAGAAGGCAAGAACTTGCTTCAATTGTGGAGACAGTGAGCACTTGCTGAGTGCCCTTTCAAGAGTAGAATTGAGAATGGAGGAGGACTACTAAGGAAGTCCAACTTCATTACCAAGGCCAAGAACTTCATCAAGAGAGGTCCTCCATGTACATTGATTACAAAGGAAAATGATTATTGCATCCGATGGTGAAGAGAGTGATGGTGATGGTGAACAAGTGGGCATGGTGGCCGTGGAAAAGAGCTTCATTCCCACAAGCTTAAGATCTCTATTCTCCAAACCCAATGACAAGAAGGGCCCCTCAAGTCACAAGTGCTTCATGGACACGTGTATATCCCCAAAGGTGACTCCTACACGGCCGTTCCTTCTCCTGGTTCTTTGTGGCGGGAATGGCCTCATCGGCCAGTAGTTTGAGGGCAGGACACTGGACTCTACCCGTGAGGATGCTGGACCGAGGCCATGCTATAGCCTCGCGGCGGGATGGGCCACGATGTTTGACTACGATGGCGAGGGGTTGCGGAGGTGGAGTTGCGAAGTATAGGGACGGATATTCCAATCCGGCGGGTAGCATGGGAGATGGGCGGCAATACGGACGAAAGTCTTGCCCGCCGTGTCGATGCCGCGACGATGGCGCCCGTGAGCGTTGTTCCTGTCCTTGGAGGCGTCGCGCCGTCGCCGAGGGTGTCGACATCTCCCTCCCTCTCTGGTTTGGTTGTTGTCGCTGGGTGAAACCCCAGATTCTATTGGATCGGCATGATGGCAGCGTTTTCACTGTCATCCCTCCGTTGTGAGCATCGCGCTTGGGGACACGGCTTGGAGTTCCTTGTTACTTTCCTCCGGCGTTCGCTGTTGTCTAAGGTTGATGCTCAGAGGCGCAATGGACGCCATTGCCGGGAAGTCCAAGATGACGCCTCTCTGAGGACCGACCAAGTCTCGCCATCTACTTGCCACCTCCTTTAGGCATCAAAGATTGATGGTGCGTGGACAAGGAAAGTCCAGTCAGAGATGACGGTCTTTGGAGGTGAACGGCGTCGATCGAGACACGACGCTGATACTCTACTTAGGACAAGCTCTTTTGTTTTGTATTTCTGATGTCGATGGTGGATGTCTTCGGACTAGCCAGGTGTGGAGTGTGTGCTATATGCTCTTGCTCGTTTGTAGCGTGTTGTAGTCGTTTTACTCTACCGGGTTTTGTTATTTGGGGTGGTGTTTGCTCTTTGTTGAGCACGTAAAACTCTTCTTTTTCTGCCAATGAATCGAAACACAAGTTTTTGCGTTTTCGCGAGAGAAAAATACCCTTCTTAGATACGTCGTTTTCGAAAAACCTTTTTTTTAGGGAAGGGGGAAAAACCTTTTTCGTAGTTCCATATTTCCATTGTGGATGGTTGGTGTTGAGGTTCGCTGCTGCATAGAAATGATCGCTACAGCATGAGTTTTAAAATATAGGGCTACCTCTAGCCCGGATTCCAGAGTGAATTGTAATGGCAAGTCAACACGGGAATAGCTTTACCCACGTAGCGATTAAAACTGTTCGGTTCCTAGGTTTTTGTGGGCGCTCTGGCGACAGGCAATCTAGGGCTGGGACTCCACTAAGATCGCGATCTTCGATCGCTTTCTCTCGTTTCTTTACGTCGATTCCTCCCCTCGCTGCCATCATCCCGATCACGAGCTCCGTTTTTGTTTTCGTTGTTGCTCGGGGAGACTAAGGGGCACTCTCGTAGCGTTACCCGCCCTTGGCGACTTCGGATTGAGATCGGTTTTCGCGAGTCATGGCAGATATGGAGAGGGGTTTGGCGTCTGATGGCGTGGCGGCGGGCGATCCGAAGCAGATGGGCGGCGTTTCCTCGGAAGCTGGCCGATCTAGGGGAGGAAAGGAGCCCGTGGCGGTGGTTGGGAGTGACAAGGAGGGATCCTCTTCAGGGGATCGTGTGGAAAACATGATGGCAAGGCTGCGGCTGACTGCAGCCGTATCCAAGGCAGTTGTGATTGGTTGATCCGGACAGGGCTTTTGTTAGCATGGTACTAGCTCCGAATGTTCTCCACATTCAGACTATCTCTGCGGCAATGAGGCCAGCATGGGGCAACCCTAAGGGGTTAACCCTCAACCCGGCGGGAGACAATTTGTTTGTTGCCGAGTTTGGTTTGAAGGCGGACCGCGATCGAATAATGGAGGGCTCTCCGTGGACGGTGGGCAGAAATGCCGTTCTTATGAAGAAGTACGATGTGGAGGTGTTGCCGCAGCAGGTTGTGTTTGATCGGTTGGCTATTTGGGCCGGGATACTTTCCCTCCCGAACAGACTCATGAACACTGAAAGAGGACAGGTGATTGCCGATCCTATCGGCGTGGTGAAGAAGATCGAGGCTGATACTGCTGGGGTGGTATCATGAGATTAAGAGTTTAAGTGGCTGTGGATGAACCCCTCTTGAGGGTGGTGACTGTCTATTCTAGCAAGTTGAAAACTACTGATAGCTATGTGGTGCAATATGAAAGCTTACCTTGCTATTGTTTCTCTTGTGGGCTGATTGGGCACTCGCACTTGGCGTGTGCTAACCCAGCGGAACGCGATGAGAGTGGTGATCTCCCATACTCGGCAAGGCATCTGTCGGTCGAGGAGAATTTCAAGAAATCTAGGAGCTCGAAGTCTGGCACTAATGCCGCGTCGTCAGCTTTCTCAGGGACGGCAGCAAATAGTGGCCAACAGGACAAAGGAAAGGCCACACCCTCGGTACCAGGAGCAACGATCGACTCAGAGGTTTCGTATTTGCTGAAAGGGAGTCATGGGTCAGGTACTGGCAGGGGACGGCTCAACACAGGCCGTGGCAGCGGTCGTGCAAACTCGGCCAGGAAGGAACTGGTTATGGTTAAACAGGCAAAGCAAGATATTCCGGGAAAGAAGAGGAAATCTGGGAAGGATCAGAAATCTCCCCCACTGATGATTCAAGATCCTCCGACGGAAGTTGGGTCATTGGCCTTGGTGGCAGTACACTCTAGTTCCCGGGAGGTGGTGGACACCGAGAAAAAGGATGAGGATAGCACAGACTCCAACAAGAAACAGAGGACTACACCTAATTGATCGGCGGATCAGGCGGCGGCTGCGGAGCAGCCCCGCCGGACGCAATGAGTATTCTATGTTGGAACTGTCGCGGGTTGGGCTCTGACGCGACAGTGGGAGAGCTTCGCTGGCTGGTGAAGTATTTCAGACCCAATATCCTCTTCCAATAGGAAACTAAGGTGGGGGATACGAGAGCTAGGAACTTCATGTAGTCTCTCGGCTACAGTGGATCTTATGCTATCAGTTGCGAGGGTCACATCGGCGGCCTTGCCCTCTTTTGGAAGCATCCTTTTTCAGTTTCTTTGCATGGTGCAAATTCACATGCCATAGATGTGACCGTCATCTCGGATGATACTGTACCCTGGCGCGCTACCTTTATCTACGGTGAACCGCGTCGTGAGCAGTGTTACTTCTTCTGGGACATGCTACGGCGCCTTCGTCGTGAATGGAATGGACCGTGGTTGTGTTGTGGAGACTTCAATGAGGTGTTGCTGCAAGACGAACACTACGGCTCTAAAGACAGGTCAGAGACTCAAATGGAGCTCTTTCGAGAGTGTCTTGATGACTGCAATCTGACGGACCTTGGTTTATCTGGACCAAAGTTTATGTGGTCAAATAAACAGGATGCCCAATGCAACATCCGTGTGAGGCTGGACAGAGCTGTCATTAACGGAGCTTTCAGGGATCTGTTTGATGGTTGCAATGTTGAGAATATTATAACAACAACATCAGACCACTATGCAATTCTCATCTCCCTCTCGGCTGGGCTGGCCCACCTCACAAGACCCCAGTCCAGAATGGCTTTCGCTATGAAGCCATGTGGAGGCGAGCTGAGGACTACACTGGAGTGGTCGATTCGGCGTAGAACAAAACCCGAGTCGGCCCAAATCCGCTACATTCGACATGGGCCAATCTACACAGTTTGGCAGCATCTCTAAAGGAGTGGAGTCATGTCTCCTTCGGGTCAGTTCGACGGGAGATTCGAAAGCTTTAGAGGACGTTATACTATCTCCGTGCTGGGGACCTCTCTGATACGGCGATGGAGGAGGAGAAGCTGGTTGAACGACATCTGTGCGAATTATTTGAGCGTGAGGAAATCATGGCGCGCCAATGATCGCGGGTAGACTGGCTCCGGGAAGGGAACCGAAATACTGCATTTTTCCACGCCAAGGCAACAGCGAGGAAAAAGACCAAACGTATTGATTCTCTGCTGAAGGAGGATGGATCGGTATGCTCTGACCACGCTAGTATCAAAGGGATGGTGCATGAGTTCTATGAGAACTTATTCTCGTGAGAGCCCCTAGTCACAACCGACATTGTGCTAGATGCTATCCCGGAGAAGGTGACAGACCAAATGAATGAGAACCTTTGTAAACTCTATACTAATTAGGAGATCAAGGTTGCTCTGTTCTAGATGGGCCCTACGAAGGCACCAGGGCCGGATGGATTCCCAGCAATGTTTTACCAGGTGCATTGGGAGCAAGTCCAGCATAATGTATGTGATGCGGTGCGGAGTTTTCTTAGTAGAGGGGATATACCCGAAGGTTTCTGTGACTCGGTTATTGTGCTCATCCCTAAGGTATCTAAGCCAAAACATCTCTCCAAATTTCGGCCTATAAGTCTGTGTAATGTCTTGTATAAGATTGCCTCTAAGGTGGTGGCGAACAGATTGAAGGTAATCTTGCCAGACATAGTCTCGGAATTTCAGAGTGCTTTTGTCCCCGGGCGTTTGATCACGGACAGCGCCCTCATTGCTTATGAGTGCCTACAAACGTTTCGGCGTCAGAATAATAAGTGCCCCTTCTTTGCTCTGAAGATAGACATGATGAAAGCCTACGACCTCATTGAGTGGGAATATCTCCATGGTTGTCTGAGTAAGTTGGGTTTTGCTGCTAGCTGGATTACTTCGGTGATGAAGTGTGTTACCTCGGCTAGATATGCTGTGAAAGTCAATGGTG
This sequence comes from Alopecurus myosuroides, assembly GCA_028641055.1. Classification (NCBI taxonomy): domain Eukaryota; kingdom Viridiplantae; phylum Streptophyta; class Magnoliopsida; order Poales; family Poaceae; genus Alopecurus; species Alopecurus myosuroides. The sequence continues at coordinate 29,586,679 of CM054060.1, forward strand.
ATTTAACTTCCCTAGTGGTGCCTTCGAGAGGGATTAGGCAGGGGGATCCGATCAGCCCGTACTTGTTTCTCTTATGCACAGAGGGTTTATCTTGTCTACTGCAAAAGAAGGAGGGCCTTGGTGAGCTCCAAGGAATACGCAATGGTCGTACAGGCACTTCTATATCACATCTACTTTTTGCAGATGACAGTATCTTCTTTGCCAGAAGTGATCCAAGTAGTGTTGAATCTTTGAAGACAGTGCTCAATACCTATTGTGAAGCCTCGGGGCAGAAGATTAATCTTCAAAAGTCCTCGATCTTCTTTGGGAATAAATGTAGTGCCACTGTTAGGAGTTTTGTGATGGATAAATTGGCAGTGACCATTAAATTCTTCAGGACACCTACCTCGGTATGCCAACAGAAATTGCTAGAGCTACCACGGCTTCTTTCAAGTTCCTGGTGGAGAAGGTTTGGCGCAACGTTACAGGTATTGCGGGGCGTCCTTTGTCACGTGCAGGGAAGGAGACTTGGCTCAAATCAGTGGTTCAGTCCATCCCCACATACGTGATGAGATGCTTTCAGCTACCTGCAATCTCTTGTGCTAAAATGAGGTCAACTATCGCCAACCACTGGTGGGGTTTCGAGGACGGTCGCCGGAAGATGCATTGGCGGTCATGGAATTGGCTCTCTGCACCGAAATCTGTTGGTGGACTGGGTTTTCGAGACTTTGGCATATTCAACCAAGCTATGTTAGGCAAGCAATGCTGGCGGTTGATCACTGACCCCTCTTCCCTCTGTGCGAGGGTGTTGAAGGGGCGCTACTATCCTGACACGGATTTTATGGCTGCCGTCAAGCCGAAATCTGCCTCGTTCACGTGGCGATCAATTCTGCATGGCCGCGATCTCTTGATGTGAGGCATAAGGTGGGATATTGGAGATGGGGATCGAGTTAGCATAATCAAAGATAATTGGATTCCTGACTACCCGGCGGGTACGTTCAAGACCCTTACTGATGGAGGGATGATAACCCGGTAGGCCAATGCCAAGGAGTAACTCGGCCCAAAGGACGCTGCGCAAGACCCGGCTTAAGTTAAAGGAGTTTCTAGAAGGCCCAGGAACGTAGGCCTCGTAACCCGGATTGTGGGTTCCGATAAGGAAATTTAGGGTTTGTAAGCAGTGTCCGGGTAGGATTCAGAGTGCGCCTTGGAGAGTAGACCAGGGGGTCCGGATATTATATAAGCTGGCCCCTAGGGTTAGACCAAGAGAGATCCAAGAGTTCGAGCAATATCGCTAGGTATCGAGTATCCAGTGTAACACGAGAGTTGAGTTAATATATCTAGATCGGAGACTCGGCGACTTGATTGCCGGCTACTAGATCGCATATCATCATGTTTTCCCTTGAGCTAAACCCTCTCCCAAACACCAGAGTCGATTTGCCCCAAGACAAGTTACCCCCGGTAACGTCTGCCGTGATTATCCCACGACAGTTGGCGCCCACCGTGGGGCCTACGTCCAAGGGTGTTTACATCACGGGAGAAGCTCGGAAGAACATGGAGAACCTTGTCATCGGCGAGATCTACACCAACCCCGAAGGAGAGAAGATGGTGGACGATTCCGGCTGGGGGCCAGAGTCGGATCTGCTCGAATCCGGATCTGTCGTGACAATCGGCCAGATCAACGTCTTCATCGGCATGGTACGTACGTCCGGTTCAATCCCTGATGATTTCGGATTTGATTCTGTGTCAGGGGAAGCCACCTACGTTCAATCAGATGGGGAAGAATTGGTCGGGACGGTAGATCCTACAGAAGAGCCCCCCACGAAGAGGGAACAGCCGGAGGAGCCGGCATGGACCCCGCGTGTCCGGGTCATGAGAGAAGATGATACCGAGTCCATCTTGCATCTGCTGGAGGACCAGTACGAGGAAAATAGCAGCGACGAGGAAGAATACGAATCTGCGCCAAGCATTGCGCGTCAGGTTGCGGTTTACACGGCCCCGGCGATCAATCTTAATCAGGGGAACGTGACCGCGGCCACAGTCGGAACAGCACCAACATTGGCCCAGCAGCAAGGTCCGGGTGACGGAAACCCGGTTCTCACCCGAGTTGACGGAGAATCGGCGTCAGTTACCAGCCACGCGGCGGATAGCGAGTTGCAGGCAAACATGTTCGGATATCTGGCAAACCGGACGCCAGGGGCGGGTCCTTCAAACCCGCAACACCCGGCCCTATTCAACAATAACTTGATTCTAGATCCCACCGTTTTGGCCACGGTTATCACACCGGAAAACGCGGCGGAACGTGTTAGAGATCTGGATGTAGCCATTCATGCATTGGAGCAACAGAGAAGGCAAGTAGAAGCAGAGAGACAAGGGATGGCCACGCGCCAACGTGAGCTGGATGCATTGGAAACCCGGCTCCGAGAAGAAACAACTAGGGTGCGTCAAAGGCATCAGACCATGTTACCAACAACGGGTGGAGTTATAAACCCGACCACACTATTTATCACACCTCCGGATCAACCGATTCCAGCAGCAAACCAAGGAACTGTGCAGCAACCTGCAACTGGAGGAGCACAGCCGGCAAACATACAAGCCGGGTTACCCACATTGCAGACCGGAGTTACCACCGGCAATACATTACCACCACCACCACCATCGCGATTTCGCACACCAGCAGGTCATTATAACAACCCCATGGATAATGTGTACGCAGCAACGCTCGCATTGAATCAAATCCCTGTGAGAGAGTCACCCCACGCAGAGGAGACCCGGCGGGTGATAGATCTATTGCGCACTGCGGTAGCGCAGCAAGTTAATTACCCGGATCACAGAAGTGGAATGCATGGGACACCATATATCAGCCAACAACGAGGCAATACCGGCAATATCCAGACAAGTTCAGCGCGGCGGAGGGAAGAGCAGCAGCAAATGCCGCCTCCTCCCCGCGTTCAGGCAGTACCAGCAGCATCAGCAGCCCAAGCTATCATGGATAGTTCCAGACCCAGGAGGGCCGCGGCCGGGTCTGCGGTGCATGGGCCACCAGCCGTACCGCGTCCAGCCGCACCTCCCGCAGGATCACACGTTTCCCGAGTGAGGCCAGTTCCGACTAATCTCGCTGGGCCTAAGTGTCTGTCGGATAACATCAGGGCTGAGCCTTACCCGGATAAATTCAAGGAACCGGGTAAAGTTGTGAATTATGAGCCGACTATGGATCCAGAAACATGGTTGAGCAGTTATGAGATGGCTATGTCGATTCGCAATGCATCCGAAAATCTTCAAGCCAAGTTCATGTACTTAATGATGTCAGAAGGAGCAGCAAAGTTATGGTTCAATAATTTACCGGAAGGATCTATCAAGTCATGGGAGGAGTTGAAAACTGCGTTTATCAAGCACTTTCATGGGACGTGCAGAAAGCTATTTACTATTGATGACCTAGAGCGATGTGTCCAAAAGAAGGGAGAATCGGCGCGCAGCTGGGTGCGCCGGGTTATGGAGATACTTCACTCATCTACGGATATTCAGTCCAAAGATGCGCTACAAGCTATGGCAAAGACGTGCAAGTACATACCTTTAGTGCAAAAGTTAACTCGCATGAAATTTAGTCGAAATGCTTCAGAGGTTACCATGGGAGAGCTAATGGATGCATGCAACAAACACGCTGCAACGGATACTACAGAAGAGGATGTCGATGACAAGAAAGCAAAAGCAAATACAAATAATAGCGGAAGAACCGGCAATGGATCAACGCCGGGTAACAATGGAGGTAACAATGGGAACAACCAGAACAAGCGCCCGTTTGAGGGAGGCTCCGAGTTTGTCGCTAGCACAGAAGCCGGGTCTTCGAGACCTAGGGCAGAAGGAAATTTCAATACTGGAAACCACAATGGAGGAAATTATCAAGGGCCACCGAGGCCGGGTAACAATTGGGATATCTTCAGAATGGCGTGTCCAAAGCACAGCAGGCACGGTAGGCCGGCTAACCACTCATTGGAGCAGTGCGCGGACCTACAGAGATGGAAGAATGAGGAGGTAAACAAGGTTATGCGAGGTGCAGGTCGGGGAGGAGGACCGGGTCCGGGTGGAAACCCGGGCAACGGCCCACCCCCAGCCGGTAACCCGGCAGGCGGAAATCCGGGTAACAACCAAGGGGGAGCTGGAGGTTTCCAAGCTAACCCCAAGCAATTGGGACAATATCACGTGCATACCACAGGAATTTCTAACAAGGATAAAAAGATACTGAAACAAGTGGTAAACTCGGTTTCTTCGGCCGTTCCGAGATACCTTAGATGGCCAGAGCAGGACGTAACGTGGAGCAGAAGAGATCACCCGGAAAGGATAGAACACCCGGGAGTCTTAGCATTGGTGGTGGCACCACAAGTTAATGGTTATGAGCTGAAAAAGGTCCTAATGGACGGTGGAAGTAGCATCAATATCTTGTATTGGGAAACCTTTCTACGCATGGGTCTCAAGCAGTCTCAGCTACAGAAGAGTTCAACAGTTTTTCATGGGATTGTGCCGGGTCACTCAGCATGCCCCGAGGGAAAGATCACATTGGAGGTAGCTTTTGGAGAATCGAAGGATAATTATCGAGTCGAGTGGCTTACTTTCGAGGTGGTTAAGTTGCGCATTCCTTATCACGCGCTATTCGGAAGGCCGGCTTATGCTAAGTTCATGGCCAGGCCGTGTTATGTGTATCTACAACTAAAAATCCCGGGGCCCAAGCAGACCATCACCATACATGGGAGCCGGGATATAGCAGCTGAGTGCGACGAAGGAGATGCAGCCATGGCGGAGCAAGCTTGCAGAAAAGAGGAACTCAAGTATTACCGGTCTCAAGTAGACCCGGATGACAGAACAACATTAAAAAGGCCGAACACCGAAGATGAGAGGGCGAAATTCGGCAGCACAGGACACCAAGATGGTAGCTTTTGTCGAGGGTGATCCCTCTAAGCAATTTGCTATAGGATCTAACTTGGACAGCGAGCAGGAGAAAGCACTTGTGGAGTTCATTCGTTCAAATCAGGATGTGTTCGCCTGGACGCCTAGCGATATGCCGGGTATCCCCACAGAGTTGGCAGAGCACAGTTTGCACGTCGATCCCAAGTCCAGACCCGTGAAGCAGGGCTTGAGAAAGATGAATGAGGAAAGAAGGAAAGCTATAGGAGAAGAAATTGCTCGGCTGCTGACAGCCGGCTTTATTATGGAAGTGTTTCACCCGGACTGGTTAGCAAATCCGGTTCTCGTGATGAAAAAGTCCAATGAGTGGAGGATGTGCATTGATTACACGAGTCTCAACAAGCATTGCCCAAAGGATCCGTTTGCACTACCAAGGATAGATCAGATCATAGACGCAGTAGCTGGAAGCGACCTATTATGTTTCCTGGATGCATATTCCGGGTATCATCAAATCAAGCTCAAGAAGGAGGATTGGGAGAAAACATCATTCATAACCCCTTTTGGGGCCTTTTGTTACAAAACCATGACATTCGAATTGAAGAACGCTGGCGCAACCTATCAACGGTGTATTCAGAAGTGCTTCGAGGACCAAATTGGACGCAACGTCCATGCTTATGTAGACGATGTGGTGATCAAGACCAGAAAGGCGGAGACATTTATCGATGATCTAAAGGAAACGTTCAAGAACTTGAGAAGGTATCAGATGAAACTCAACCCGACAAAGTGTGTTTTTGGAGTTCCAGCCGGGAAATTGCTCGGCTTTATCGTTTCTGAGAGAGGAATTGAAGCAAACCCGGACAAAATCAAAGCTATCCAGAGTCTGAAAAAGCCGGAAAATTTGAAACATGTTCAGAAGCTCACATGGTGCGTAGCAGCGCTCAGCCGGTTTATATCCAGACTCGGAGAAAAGGCAATACCCTTGTACCGGCTCTTGAAAAAATCTGATAAATTCGTATGGGATCAAGAGGCGGACGAGGCATTCGAGGCACTAAAAAAACAGCTATCTGAGGCACCAGTCCTAGCAGCTCCGGGTCCTAAAGAGCCTATGTTACTATACGTTGCAGCAGGGCCCCGGGCGGTTAGCGCAGTGGTTGTTGTCGAGCGAAAAGAAGATGGAAAAGAATACCCGGTCCAGAGGCCGGTTTACTACGTCAGTGAGGTATTATCAGAGGCAAAACAGCGCTATCCACATTGGCAAAAGCTGGTTTTCGGGGTCTTCATGGCCAGCCGGAACTTGAAGCCATATTTTTAGGAGCACCCCATAACAGTGGTTAGTTCTATACCAATGTCGGATATCATCAGAAACTCGGATGCAACAGGTAGAATAGCCAAGTGGGCGATCGAGATGGGGGATTATCATATCAATTACGAGCCAAGGTCAGCAATCAAATCTCAAGCTCTAGTCGATTTTATTAATGATTGGACACACACAGGCATGCCCACCATGGCTCCAAACTCCGAGTCTTGGATCATGCACTTCGATGGCTCCAAGCAATACGAGGGGTCAGGAGCTGGAGTGGTGCTAACATCACCCAAAGGAGACAAGTTGAGCTACGTGCTGCAGATTCACTTTGATTGTTCCAACAACGTGGCCGAGTATGAGGCCTTATTGCACGGCTTAAAGGTAGCCAAGGAGATGAATATTAAGAGGATACGATGCTTTGGAGATTCGGACCTTGTGGTATAGCAGGTCTCAGGAACTTGGGATAGAAAAGATGCAACTATGGCAGCATACCGCAGAGAGGTTGATAGAGTTGCCGGATGTTTTTCCGGGTATGAGGTGGAGCACATAGACAGAAAAAAAACGAGGCAGCAGATGCACTCGCCAGACTCGGCTCGCGCAGAGAGCCGGTTCCACCTAATGTTTTCCTGGATGAACTATGGCGACCATCAGTTAAAACCGAGTCTGAGGAAGAACTGGCAAATCAAGACCCGGATTTGGAGCTCGTGGCCACAGTACGTGCTGTTCCCGAGTGGACAGAGCCGTTCCTGGCCTGCCTATCACGGGGCGAGTTACCCCAGCAGGAAGTATTAGCAAGACAAATTCTGAGGCGAGCAAAAGGATATTCTATCATCAATGGAGAGTTATACAAGAGAAGTGCAGCAGGAGTCTTTTTGCGCTGTGTAGCACCAGAAGAAGGCCGACAGATCCTCAAGGAAATCCATGAAGGTGATTGTGGGCATCATGCATCCACAAGATCCCTTGTGGCCAAAGCTTATCGACATGGTTTTTTCTGGCTCACGGCCCTAGCAGACGCGGAGCGATTGGTGGCAAGGTGTGACGGATGCCAAAGGTACGCTCGCCAAACCCATGTGCCGGCTATGGAATTACGCACTATCCCGTTAACCTGGCCGTTCGCTGTTTGGGGTATGGACATGGTTGGCCCCTTTCACATGTCACCTTGCAAAAAGACACATCTCTTGGTGGCCATTGATAAGTTTACTAAGTGGGTTGAGGTTATGCCAGTTACCAACTGTGAAGCAATTACAGCAGTAAAGTTCCTGAAAAGGATTATCTATCGGTTCGGGTACCCCCATAGCATAATTACCGACAATGGAACCAATATGTCCCTTGGCGAGATGGAGAAATTTTGTGGTAACAATGGAATCCGGCTTGACATAGCTTCAGTGGCCCATCCACAGGCTAATGGACAAGTGGAGAGGGCAAATCAAGAGTTCCTTCGTGGATTAAAGCCACGATTGCGAGTTCCGTGTAGCAGAGCTGCTGGCGCATGGGTCGAAGAATTACCTGCAGTGGTTTGGGGTATAAACACAACACCTAACAGATCCACTCAGATGACACCATTTTTCATGGTTTATGGTGCAGAGGCGGTGTTGCCGAGTGATATCATCCATGACTCGCCTCGAGTGTCGGCTTACGTCGAGGTGGAGAACGAGAAGACCCGGCAGGACGCCGTGGATATGCTAGAAGAAGAAAGAGAACAAGCACTGGAAAGATCAGCCATATACCAGCAGGATCTGCGCAGATATCATAGCCGGCGCGTGAAAACCCGGGTCTTCCAGGAAGGAGACCTGGTTCTGCGCCTGGTACAGTCAAAGGAAGGAAAACACAAGTTATCACCGCCATGGGAAGGACCGTTTATCATAAGTCGGAATTTGCACAATGGATCATATTACTTGATAGATGCAAGGGAAGAGTCGGCTACGGTTAACGACACCGCTCATACCACTTCATTTATGCAAGAGAGAGAAAGACCATGGAACGTAGCTCAGATGCGTCCCTACTATACCTAGTATAGACCAGACTCACAAGTGGAATTACACGATGTAACAGGCAGCAGGTTTCAGACGCACTCTTTTCCTATCCAGGGTACCTAAGGGGACTGGAGGGTTTTTAATGAGGCGGTTTGCTGACCTAACTTTCTCATATCAATAAAGAGATGGTTAAGCAATATATCTTTTTCACATGTTTTATCAAGTTTTATTTTTCTGTTATGTTTTTTACTTTTCTTCCAGGTAAGTATTATTTATTGTTTTCTTAGTACCTTAGCTTCTTCAGTATGTTGCATGTATTTAGGTCTTGGGGGCTGATTGCTTGAATAGCACAGTTACAAACTCAAAGACCCGGCCATGATGCCTATGAGTTATAAGGGCCGATTACTCGCAAACGAGTACGGCTGCAATCTTATAACCGGACAAAGGAGCCAAATTTCTTGACTTTTCTTACTTAAGCTCGATGTGACTCGCACTAAAGTGGCATGCTTTGCTCGCTTACGATGACAATCAGCCATGATGCCCAATGGGACTTGCCTGACCCTGTTTTCGTACATATGTAACAACATGATATCCACGCAAAAGCCGGCTTACAGTACAAGAGAGTCAAAAGGGTCATCTAAACCACAAGTTATGCAGAGTACAGGGTTAATAACCGGAAACTCAAAGTCTATTAAGCATAACTTCAAAACCTATGTGAAACGGCTCTAGGTTTTGGGCTTAGCAGAAACAACCTGTTTTCTTTGAGAAACCTCACACCCCAGACTCGGAATTTCGGGCCTTGGGGACTGGGTATTTTGAAAAGGAGAAAGTTGCTTAGCTAGTAAGCTCAAAAACCCAAACATCCGAGTCTTGGGGACTTGGGGACTTAGAGAAAAGTTCACCCGTCAAAACCCACGAGACACGGAAACCGAGTCTCACAAAAGGAACCATAAAGAAAGTCGGAGTATCAAGAGTAAATAAGCTCAAAGGCAGATAAATATCAAAATCATCCAAAGGCCAGAAGAGGCATGAAGTATATCAAGGCATTAAAGTACATTACAAGTCTCGATACTAGTATCAAAGGTGCACAGGCGCACCGTCAAAAATAATTGTTTAAAGGGCCCATTGGCCGACTGACGCATACGAAATGACAGCGGATAGCAAATATCACTCGGCATCCGGGGCTGAGGCATCCATCTTCCCCTTGCCCTTGCCAGCCGGGTCTTGTCCCTTGACTTGCTCTTCAGCACTCTTGGTAGCAGCAGCACCCGGATCAGCAGTAGTGCCGGCCCGTGCAGGAGGAGGGACGATTGGTGTGGAGGTAGCAGGCGCAGAATCAGCCTCAGCCTTCTTCTTCGCGGCCTCCTCTCTCAACTGGGCAGCCTCCGCCTTCCATCGGGCTAGCATGTCGTACGGCTTGGGAAGATCCGACTTAATCGCCTTATCATCAGCACCATACGCAGGGATAATTGAGTTGATATCCAAGCCATCAGCAATCCCACTGGCCGGGTGACGAACTTCCTTCTGGATGGCCTTGAAATTCTTCACTGAGAACTTGGACCCGTCATGGTTGAATTCTGGAAACCCGCCCACAAGCTTGGCCGGCTCGAGCTTAGGAAAATAGGCTTTAGCCAGCGCAAGCCCCCGAGTTACTCCAATCCGGCAGGACGAGTGCTTCCAATGCCCAATCCACTCGGGTATAGTGGAGCAGGCGTCCAGCAACCTCTTCAGGTTGCCGTGTCCAACACCTAGCCATTGCAGTTCTTGAAGGATCCATTTGGTTCCGGCACAGAGCTGCCGGATAGTGCTCTTGATGGTTTTCAATTTGGCAATGTCATCTTCCTCCGGGATTACTTCATCCGGACCTGCAGAAAGTAGGAAAAAACAACGAGTAAGGAAATCCGACTATTTATCAAAATGAGAATCCGGGTCATAATTATCAAAGTTAGGAATCGTACCAGCCAATGCACGATATGTATCGGCAATTTGAACAGAAACCTTTGTCAGCTCATCTTCTGCCGCATGAGCCCTCCTCCTATACTTCCTCGTGATCTTTCCGCTCCTCCTAGCTTCATCTTCAGCCGCCTCACGCAGAGCCACCTCCTTCTCAATGAGCTTGGTGGCCTTCGCCAATTTCTTCTCGGATTGGGTCACGACAGCCTGAGTGGAGACACAAGGAAGGATTAGTCGACTATACTACGAAGTTCCAAGCAAATTATCAATAAATTCACTCGGAACTTGGGGACTAGATAAGGATACAGGCAATATTATTCGGATTTACCTCATGTTTAGCTATCAAAGCTTCTAAGATATTTTCTTCATCGGCCCTCAAAGTGTGAAGGGCATCAAGCATCTGGGAGAACGTCATGTCTTCGGGCCTGACACCAGAAGAGCCGGCAGCTTGATCGCCTGGCGGGTGAACCTTCCCCGACTTTGGAGTCGAGACCCGGACTGTCTGGGTGTCCGGGTTTGGAGAACTCATCTTTGTGTCCAGGATCTCAACCTCCTCGTCCTCAGCCTCTTCGGATGGCTTTGGAGACCCGGCTTCCTGGTGAGCTGGGTCACCCAAGGGGCTTTGTTCCTGGTTGTCTTCAGCATCACCGCCAGTCGCGGCGTCCGTATTATCAGTCGGCCCCTCCGTCTCCCGGTTATCTGTCTCCATGTTCTCCGGGTCACTAAGTGTGACTTGGGCGCTAAGGTAAAAAGAGAGAAACAGTTAGCGGCAGTGGAGGAAGATTATCGAGTATGCGGGGATATCATACAGCAAAGACTCATCCGGTGTTCACAGCGTAATCCGGGGGGAGCTCGCTGCTGGAAGCGGATGAATCTGTTACAGGAACCGATAGCGGAACCCGGAACTGCCCGGCCCGTGGATGGTTGGGGGAGGGGTGACGCCGAGGAGAGTTGGAAGGATGAGGTGGAGGAGTACCGGCACGGCGGACTGGTGAGGTGGAGATGCCCGGGTTGAGGGGATCGTCACCCGGGGAACTCCGGGTCACCATACGCTTGGCCGGAAGAGAGTCCTTCAAGTGTGATGAGTTGGATAATTGTTGGTTAAGTTTTCGCATGTTATCAAAGGAATAGGGTTCGGAGGACATAAAGGAGAAGGGAACCTTGGATACTACCCCTCTGGTCTTCCTCTTGGCCCCAACAACTGCTTCTTGTTCAGGGTCGCTTTGGTCGGACTCGGTGGCCTCCGGGTCCCTCTCGTCCTTGTCATCTTTGTCCTCCAGCCCTGAAAATTCGGAATGTACAGTCGGGAAAAGGTGAGATATGTGAAAGAGGAATGGTATGTGTAATTTATCGAATACCCGGATAATACCTTCATCGTTATCAGCCGGCTCTTCATCTTCTTCCGGGTCTCCGGAAGAAGGGGAGGTCTCGACGTTCCAGAAGACGTTATCAGCCTAAGATAAAATCATGAAAATGAGAATTAGTGGTGGTATCAAGTCAAAGTGTGAGGATAAATGCATAGGTATTGGATTTTACCGCTGGAGCCGGGTTATCCCGGGTAAACGGTGCTAACCCGGTGATGTTCTTGATCACCTCCAACTTTTCCGTCAAGAAACTCTTGATGGTCTTGTTGGTATCGCCGGCTGGGTAATTCTTAGAGGAATATCGGAGCGCGTCCGTGACGTGCCCCGAATAGTCGCACATCATCTTGGTGCGGATGGAGTTGGGCTGGATCCGGAAGTCCACCCATGTCTTGACCAAGTTGAGCCCAAGGAGACCTTGGGCGGAGAGGACGGCTATCTTGGTTAGAAGAGGTTGGATGGCCTCCCTGTCCGACTCAGGGGCAAACGCATTGAAAGACTCGGAGATATCAAGGAGACCCTCCGAGTAACCCGGCAATTTCCTTTCGCCGGGTGGGGAGGTGTCTCGGCAGTAGAAGAAGGATAATTGCCAGTGTTTAACTTGGGAATTCAGATTGAGAGTCGGCATTGGTGAGTTCTTGCGGCGCTGGACGGAAACCCCGCCGCAAGCAAGAAGCGCCCCGTCACCGCTTTCGCGGCACGGTTTGCATTGGAAAAATTCGATAAAAAGAGCCAGATTTGGCGGGATGCACAAATAAGACTCGCAAAGGACGATAAAATGGGTAATGTTCAACATAGAGTTAGGCCCTATGTCGAACACCCGGAGGCCGTAATGGCTCAAGACTTCACGAAAGAAGGGGTGACCCGGAGGGCGAAACCCCCGGGTCACATGCTCAATGAAGCAGATTACCTCATCGGCAGCAGGTGTAGGCCGGGTCTCATCACCCGGCACTCTCCAATGGATATCTTCCTGAGGGGGGAGGACCCCTAACTCGGCCAGCTCCTCTAGCTTGGGCTTGGTGACGGTGGATCGCGCCCAGTTGGCGGATATTGATTGGGTCGTCCTTGTTTTGGCTTGCTGCTTCCCTTGCTTCTTGGGAGCCATGGGTTCAGTCTGCAAAACACGAGACGAAAAGGTACAAGACATAAGACTCGGAAATCATGGGTTATCCGGATATATGCAAGCAGTATCAAAAAGAGGTATGGGAATTATGAGTTGTCCGGGTATCGCCGGATAGAGAGAAAGTCACAGATTATCCGAGTATCGAGTATCAGTACAGAAACTATGGGGGACTTACGTATTGGCGAGCGTTTGTGGAAGAAGGTTGATTGCCCATGTATTTACTGCAGGTAAAAGAACCGGAAGAAGTGGACTTTCCGGGTATCAATGGCAGGTGCGGAAAGTTTGGGCGGACCGAGCCTAGATTGGAAATTTCATTTTCAAATTCATGGTGAAATTAGTGACTACAAGCAATAGGAGAATGAAGTGGAGCCTATATTCAAGCCATTGGATGAACTAGTGTGAGTCTATGCGACTTAATCCGGCGCGGGGCAAGAAATGGCCCGCGGTTGACCTAGATCCAATCTAGAACGAATCGAGAAGTTGTGAGGCTAATTCAATGGGAGCAAGAAGCTTAACGGAGGAGATTGGAGCAGAGCACGACGGCGGCAGATGGCGCAATCCAAATGCCCCTTTGCGATTCCCGGCGGGCAAGATGAGGGTGCGGCGGCGGAGCTGGGCGGCGGCGCGGAACGGTTCGAGGACGAACGTAACCGGCGGCGGCTTTGCTCCGGCGGTGAGCTCGAGGTCCCCGTGGTGGTGTTGCGCAAGCGCGAGCGATGGAGAGGAAGAAGAAGTTGGAATGGACCGTTGGGGTTAGGTTATCCCCTAGGTACCTATTTATAAGGTACGGGTGGGTAAACCTAGTCCAACGGGCGGAAATCGGAAATTTCGGGATAAGGGATGCCCGCCCGGATTTTCTGAGATATGCTTTAAGTGGTGGACGAGATATCCGGAATGGATAGGAAACAAATTTTCTCCGCGATACCTGGATCGATTAATAAGTAAAGTAAGCCGGATCTTTGGCGTTTGCATCAGGGGCGTTGACCCGGAAAAGTAAACAATGGACTTGGAGAAAGCCGGGTTACTATATGGCCACCATGGAGTTAGGCCTAGCTGTTTATCAAAGCAACCTAACCCGGCCGCTACGAACTTGTGTGTTTGTTATTTTTTGCAGGGAATAGCGTGCGCTTCAAGGAGGATCTCATGAAGCCCAAGCTATTCTGGGGACTACTGATGGAGGGATGATAACCCGGTAGGCCAATGCCAAGGAGTAACTCGGCCCAAAGGACGATGCGCAAGACCCGGCTTAAGTTAAAGGAGTTTCTAGAAGGCCCAGGAACGTAGGCCTCGTAACCCGGATTGTGGTTTCCGATAAGGAAATTTAGGGTTTGTAAGCAGTGTCCGGGTAGGATTCAGAGTGCGCCTTGGAGAGTAGGCCAGGGGGTCCGGATATTATATAAGCCGGCCCCTAGGGTTAGACCAAGAGAGATCCAAGAGTTCGAGCAATATCGCTAGGTATCGAGTATCCAGTGTAACACGAGAGTTGAGTTAATATATCTAGATCGGAGACTCGGCGCCTTGATTGCCGGCTACCAGATCGCATATCATCATGTTTTCCCTTGAGTTAAACCCTCTCCCAAACACCAGAATCGATTTGCCCCAAGACAAGTTACCCCCGGTAACGTCTGCCGTGATTATCCCACGACACTTACCCCCATTCCAAACTATGCCAAGGTCCGTTTTTGATGAAGGAGGATGGTACGGAGTGTGAGGAGTCCACAGTTCGGGCCTTCTTTCATGAAGAGCTAGCTGAGGCAATTTTGCGAATGCCGACCAGCAAGCATGGAGCAGACGATTTCCTGTCCTGGGTGCATGATAAGCATGGCCACTACACGGTACGGTCTGCCTATAATCTGGCCAGGACGACTTCATTCTTTTCGGATAATGGTACAACAGGGAGAGGAGCTACCTCAGATCGAGAAAATGAAGCTAAACTATGGAAAACTGTCTGGGCGCTCCAGGCACATAACACGATGAAAGTGGTCATTTGGAGGATGATCCATGATTGTTTACCAACTGGACATCAATTAGCTCATCGACGTATTCCGGCGGATGACCGATGCGGTTTCTATGGCCAGGTGGAACACGTTGAACACCTGTTCCTATTGTGCCCTTTTGCGAGGACGGTGTGGGAGGAAGTGAAAAAACACTACAGACGCAGACTCTGCAGGAAAAGGCTGAGTGGCATGAGACAGTGGATCTCTGATTTCCTTCATCGGGAGACGGCGACGGGTGCCACCGTCTTGGCTGTCTTAGCCTGGCATGTGTGGGAGGCCAGAAATGAGCTGCGAAATAATGGGGTTCAGGTACAACCGATGCGAGTGGCTGGCGACCAAAGTACTGGCGTATGTTGAGTTCATCTTTGCTCACTCCGTCAAGTCTAAGGTGGCCAAGCCCCAAGCAACAGATATCAGTGTGCGAAGGTGGAGTCCACCGCCGAATGGATTCATCTGTGTCAATGTGGATGCGGCATTGTTCCCCTCGGACCTGTGAATGGGTTGGGATGCTGTATTCAGAAGCCACACAGGGGATTTTCTCATCTCCTGTTCGGAGGGCTTGCCAATTTTTCCGGCGGCCAAAGTGGCGGAGGCCCTTGCGGCAAGGAACACGCTGACAGTGGCTAGGGACCACGGCTTCCAGAAGGTGGTTCTTGTCTCCGACTGTCTCTCGCTGATACAACGGATCTCTGCTCCAACTAGAGACCGTTCTATCCTCGGATCAATCGTGGGCGATATCAAGAATTTGAAGACAACCTTTGAGTTATGTTATTTCAAGTTTGCTAGTAGAAAACTGAACTTTGTAGCACATAAGTTGGCTCGTTCTGCTGAGCCTTTAGTTTGTAAGTTATGAGTTGGTGTTATCCGGATGTTGATTGATCAATAAAGCTATACTTCTCAAAAAAAAAAGTCAACATGGGAATAAGCAATCTTGTACGTACTGTTGGTATCTCAAGCCCACTAGCTGTGAAGGTTATTTGCCAACTGCCACTAACCAAGGACAGCCCCTATAGAAAAATCAGGAAGGACCATCTTCCCCATCGTGCCGTGTACTTGTGATTCTTCTCTGGATGTGTGGTTTGCAAATTCCAATCTGCTTGCAAACGTGTGGTACGGTAACTAGTAAAAATAATTTGATCGGATTTACCTCTTTGACATCGACGGGGTGGTGGCGCAGTTGGCTAGCGCGCAGGTCTTATAGCTGAAGCGGCAGAGATGCTAGGGCTACGACCCGTTGCCTCTATTCACCGCTAATATCGCGAGCAATCCTGAGGTCGAGAGTTCGAGCCTCTCCCACCCCAACTTTTTCGTCTCCATTGTTTCCTACAGAAATTCTTACTTCCCCCATTCTCTGTATTGTTTCTTGCAGAAATTCCTTCACGGCTGGTATTTTCCTACTACAGGGCTCTCCCTTCACATGGCTTGAGGCATGTGCTTCGTGTTTTTGCAACGCTCTTTCGCCAATTTTCAGTTCTTCTGACCTTCACTGTCGGCCTCGGCGCACATGAAAACGCTGAACGCCCGCATCCAAATCCCTGGCTGCCGAAGCATTATTTGCGCAGCGGTGTGTGTACTTTGTTTTTCTAGTGAAAGCGTATGACCTTTTCGAGAAGAAAGGTGTGTGTGACCTTTGTCATATGTGATCTAATCCTTAGAGAAAAGGAAGACAGATGCGAGTGAAAATACAGGGACATTTCAAACAGATCTTTCTCTCTTTTCTTGACAGTTACAAGAGCCTTTGGGGCACTGAGGTAAAAGGAAACCAGATGCGAAGTAAGGTCCACAAGGATCAAAGCCTAACAACAAGATGCCAGACTGCAACTTCTAACTACATTTCCACCTGAACCTAGAAAGGCAGCTTCGTACTGCCTCCTAGTTACACTTTCCAAACAAAATGTTGTCCTTGAACAAGCACATATATATCTCTGTAGCATAGTTATGTACAGAAAGTTCAGTCTACCAAAACAACATGTTTTCCAGTTCCGTGCCGCATTAGCAGCAAAAAAGCAGGTGTTCAACAGCACACATTACATCTATGATCATTCCCTTATTGATGTACATAACCCTGGATGTCTGTTTGAGTCCCAGAAGCTCGACCCTCAGCCCGATTTCTTGCGTCTGATCTCGATGCCCTGCACAATGAGGCCACTCTTCCAGTTCCCACCTTCGATCTCCATCAGGCTGAAGGACACCTCGCCGTCCTCGTCTCCCACCTCGTTGAAGAACTCGCCCAGCTCCAGCTCCATCCACCCGTCGGCCCTTTCCGCAGGGAGCCCCACATTCTCTCCATGAGGAACCGCACGGCCGTTCCTTCTCCTGATTCTTTGTGGCGGGAATGGCCTCATCGGCCAGTAGTTCGAGGGCAGCACACTGGACTCGCCATCGTTATCATCGCTGTGGAGGCAGACCTTGCGGGCCAGGTTGGTTTCTCCAACGCTGACCGATGCATTCTGGACCGGAGAATCAAACCCGGCGAGACGCTCGTTCACCTTGAACACGATGTAGGCGGCATAGATGGTGTCTTGCGACAGCATCCTGCGAGGTATCTTCCCACGGATTTCGAACCAGCAAACGTGCAGGAGTTGAGCACATTCAGAGAACCTGTCGACAAAAACAGTGTTAGAATTTTGCAAGGAAAGCCAATCAATAGCATAAGTTGGATAGGAAAATCTAGCATTGCAGCTAAATTAAATGAACACACGGTTTAGTAGAATCTGTGAAGATGACGGAAACCAAACAATGTCATAAGTTGCAGAAAACCATCTTGCAGCAAAACTCTGCAACTTCCTTACGCACAGTGTATATAGTCACATTCTTTATGCAAAGTGTCATTCATTTGCTGCCTACAGTCTACGGACATAGAGCTGTAAAGGGCGTGCACTTTGCTCTTGAAACGAAGGAAGACAGAAAGTACCCACTTAGTTTCTGCATATGTGTGAAGCGAGAGTGACTTAACATGTACTATAGCCGAGTATACCGATTTCGAAACTAAATTGACTTCAACTTGGCCTCTTCCACTATCATCAATCAGAACTGGTTTCAGGCAATGTTGTTATCCTAAGATTTGCTAGCCAGAACCATGCCAAAGCACCTGTTCTGGGTTTTGGTAGATGAAAAACTACCCTCTGAAGTCTGAACCACAGCGCAACAGCACCAATTATGATAGCAACTGGATGCGAAATAAGACCATGACGCATAAGCATTCAGAAGCTAGGAGCGAACCTCGAGTCTGCGAGCGGGATCCAGTTCCAGTATTGCGGCGTGTCACCCCAGCAGATGTACAGGTTCCTTGCGGACAGCATGTAGCACTTGGCCCCGGTCTCCCTGTCCAGCCACATACTCTGCGCACGCGCAAACCGCCGACCAATTGATTAGCGATCAACCAAACGGGGAGTGATTAGCGAGGAACCAAGCATGGGGATCGGATCGGCGTGTATTGCGTACCATGAGTTTGTCCTGGAGGAGGACGGGGCTGTCGGAGAGGCGGAGGTAGAGGTCCTTCTTACGGGGCGCGGGGGCCGGCAGCTCCCCGTCGGCGAGCGGCGGGAGGGCGCTGTGGGGCAGGAAGCAGGCCCAGACGGAGTCGGAGTCGGCCGCGGCGCGGAAGGCCGGGGAGACCGCGGCGGCGCGGCAGGCGTCGCGCGGGGAGGTGCGGGCGAGCGCCGTCGAGAGGAGCTCCTCCGGCAGGCGCCCGATCTCGCAGGCGGTTGGCTCCATCGGTTCCTCCGCCGCCGCCTGCTTGCTCGGTCTCTTGGATTTGATTCGGAGGAGCGTGTGCGTGTGTGAGATCGGTTGGAGCGGGGATTGGTTCAGTTGTGTGACTGTAACACCCGATGTACACCCTGGATTGGGCTTCGGCTGTTGGTGGCGGTACATGGGCTTGGCCCAGCAGGTTAACACTTGGACCATTGAAGTTAAATGGCACAAGAGGGCACAGGGGAAATCATCGAACAGAAGTGAAACAAACTCGGTCTTCTCTCGTCTGTCTTCTTCCTCTGGATCTTCTTCTTCCTCAGGTCCGGTGGCTACCACAAGCCACCTTGTATCGGCCTCACGCCCCGATCCTCACCGGCGGCCAAGGGGTGTGACAGTTGGTATTCAGAGCTAACGGATCCTCCAAAAAAATCCCACCCAAAAAATTCCCCAATTTTTTTTCCACACTCGATTTGGTTTGGGGAGGCGATGGGTGCGTCTGCAACGACGACGGAGGCGGTAGTGGAGACCACGGGGAGCCTCGACCAGACGCTCGCGCGGTATAAAAGGATCGACGAGCTCCTAAAGTCGACTGCTGAGTCGCTGGCTCAGATCGCACGACCCCAGAATTCGGCGCACCGCCTCCGGGATCCCCGTCCACAACGGCTGGAGGCATCAAAGCAGGTGGTGCAGGCGGACACCATGGCTTCGTCCATGACCGCACCTCTGGTCCTCGTCTCTACGGCGTGTTCGACCTCGAGCATGCAGGAGAAGTATCACCTCAGTGCACACCAGGTGTTCGATGCATTGCCTGAGCAGCGAGAGGTCACAACCTGCTCATCCCTTAGCGTCAAAGTGAGCAATCTGCGGTGTCTTGTGACAGAGGGAGTGCTCCATCAGGTGTTTGATGCTTACGGTGCTGGCAACAAGATCACCATTCTGGAGAGTAGCACTTATGTGTGGGGTTTTGTGGAGTTCCGTTCATGGCGGGAGGCAGCCCAAGCTCGACATGCTTTGCACGGCCGGTCCATATATGATGGTTGTGCGCACCTTGACATCCAACACGCATGGCCCGCCGTCACACCTGCCACCTCTACGACATGGGCGCACTGTGAGGTGTCACCTTCCGCCACTACGCTCACAAGGTGTTCGGCACTTGGCGGTGATGTCAATGTCAGCAGCAACCAAGTTGTGGCCGTGTCCCCAAGCTGGGGTAGCACACCAGTAGCGGTACGAGTACCGAGTGAGCCCATGCTGGAGTGTCCGCCGCAGCCGTCCGTTGCCCTCAAGTTGAGCATGCCGACACCCACAATGCGTTCAACAACATGCAGCCTTGACAACACCGATGTGCAGCATTCTGCAGTTGTTGAGGAAGCAACTCCGGGTTTGTCCCTGGCCTCTGTTTTGCTCGACGACACCATCCTCACCAGCGATACAACAGGTGCTGCAACCCAAGCTCTCAACGAGATGGTAGAGGATGAGGTATTCACAACCATTGGAGGCATATCCTTGTTCCTAGAGCCATGTCTAGTACCTGGAGAGGTGGTGTTCTCTGAATTGCGTCGAATGGAACAAGTCCCTGATACGACATATAAGGTGTGTGATGCAATGCTTCTTAATGAGGTTTGGATTCTAGACGAGGTTCTCACTGTTGTAGGGGGTATGTCACTTTTTATGGAACTTGGTTTGGATTCTACCGCAGAAATATTCGTTCAAGAACCTTCCAAAGACACAGTGTGGGATGTTGAGATTGCCGAAGGTATGCTCACTCATGTTGGTGGTCTGTCACTATTCCTAGAGCAAATTATGGATACCCACCAGGAGCTTGAGCGCGAGATAACCAATCCAACTTGCTTATATCGTGAGAAGGAAGCAAGGGAGATAGCGCACTGTATGCTTACTGAGTTGCCGCCTTGGAGCACAAATGGTTTCATCCCTGGACTACATATGCAGCTTTGTTTGGGGACAGTGCCACCATGGATGCACAGAGGATTTAGTCCTGATATTTCCTCTTTTGTTTTCAGAATTGAATCAAGATTTCTCGCCTTAAAATGTTGGATTCAGGAGGCTGTTGGTGAATTTCCGGCGATTGTTCATAGCGCTCAGTTTTTTCTATCATCCATAGGGGAATCAGAGCGCACTAGGCAATGTATGGTTCCAGCTATGCACTTTCTTGCTTATTCATGTTCTGTGGAGGTGCAGGCAACATATCAATCAGCTCATACAGTCTATCACTGTGTCAATTGGAAATATCTGATTGGTCAAAAGGATTTATTCTCTCCGGAGGAGCTGGTTCACTGGATTCTACAAGACTCTCGCGCAAGATGCTACTTCTATCTTCGGTCCAGATTGTTTGGATTCAATATTCATGAGGTATGCAACATGTCAGCGCATGAAGGAATACCATGGGATCCTGGAGGCATTCATAGAAGCAGAATTCGGGTCATTGCTTGGGGACAAGCAATGTTTTGCCAGGGCGGTAGTGTAACACCCGATGTACACCCTGGATTGGGCTTCGGCTGTTGGTGGCGGTACATGGGCTTGGCCCAGCAGGTTAACACTTGGACCATTGAAGTTAAATGGCACAAGAGGGCACAGGGGAAATCATCGAACAGAAGTGAAACAAACTCGGTCTTCTCTCGTCTGTCTTCTTCCTCTGGATCTTCTTCTTCCTCAGGTCCGGTGGCTACCACAAGCCACCTTGTATCGGCCTCACGCCCCGATCCTCACCGGCGGCCAAGGGGTGTGACAGTGACCGGAATGGATCCGCCACGTTTTATATTCTTCCGGGGAGCGCGACGCAGAGGCTTAGCGACGAAGCACCTGTCCTGGAAGCGTTCCGAGATTTGATTTGGGACGAAGCAAACAGGTGGCCAACAGGGATAGTACGAGGCATCGAGCATTTTTTTTTTTTTTTTTTTTTGCAAAAAACAACAACAAACATTGTGAGTCGGTGACACGTTCGTCACGCTGCTGGCCTACTAGCACCCTGTGAGTTCCCAACAACAGGGACATGGAGAGTTTAAGTTACTGTTGGAGCTCCGTGCACTTTTATACACCGGTAGAAAATAGGCCTATAATCCCGGTTCGTCAGGGCCAGTAGTCCCGGCCGCGCAACCGGGATTAGCTCTGCGCGACTAAATACCCCCTTAGCCGCGCCTCTTACGAACCGCGGCTAAAGGCCCGACCACGTGGGCGGGTGGCGGAGCCGGGGGGCGGAGAACCTTTAGTCCCGGTTGGCCACATGAACCGGGACTAAACTTTATTTCGTAATTTCTTTAATTCATTTGGGTTTCTAATTATTTTTCACACCAATTTTTCTCTTCCTTTTTTTCACTCCCTATTTTTTCAGAATTTGTATTATTTGCTTACTGTCTAAAGACCCCCCCTTTAGCCGCGCCTCTTACGAACCGCGGCTAAAGACCCGGCCACGTGGGCAGGTGGCGGAGCCGGGGGGGCGGAGGACCTTTAGTCCCGGTTGGCCACATGAACCGGGACTAAACTTTATTTCGTAATTTCTTTAATTCATTTGGGTTTCTAATTATTTTTCACACCAATTTTTCTCTCCCTTTTTTTTACTCCCTTTTTTTCACTCCTTTTTTTTTTTCAGAATTTGTATTATTTGCTTAGTGTCTAACTACAATTATCTCTAGTCAAATTACTTACTCGTGGTCAAACTTCCCGCTCGGTCACACATCCTCCCACTACTCTAGCACTGGCACGCTTAACTTCCGAGTTCCATCCCGTCCCGAATCCAAGTGTTTCGCACGCATGTATGTGATAGTAGTATCATATCAATCTTATTAACATGTTGGTCGATGCCACATTTCTTTATTTTTTGAATTTCAAATAAATCTTTTAATAAACAAAAGTAATGATGTAATTATTAATTTTGAATAAATAAATAAACATTAACTTTTTAATTTGTATTATTTCTAAAAATACTATTAATATATCAAAATATTCAG
This sequence comes from Alopecurus myosuroides, assembly GCA_028641055.1. NCBI lineage: Eukaryota > Viridiplantae > Streptophyta > Magnoliopsida > Poales > Poaceae > Alopecurus > Alopecurus myosuroides. The sequence continues at coordinate 29,608,925 of CM054060.1, forward strand.
AAAATAAAACTAATTCATTTTTAAATCTTAAAAAATACAAATAATATATCAAAAAATTAAAAAATAATACTAATTCATTTTAAAATCTTAAAAATACAAATAATATATCAAAAAATTAAGAAAAATAATACTAATTCATTTTAAAATCTTAAAAAGACCAGTAGGCTCTTCTATTATTTTTAGAATGAGTTCAAAACTGTATTTTGAAATAAATCCAACTGGATGAGTTTGGTATTGACTAGATATATGTTTTCCTGGCTTAGATTAATTTTTGGTGAACAGATATATAGAAACTGTAGTTTTTCTGTTTTGTTTTCTTGATGTGTTTTTGTTTGTTTTCTTGATGTGTTTTTGTTTGTTTTCTTGATGTGTTTTTGTTTTTTTTGTTTTGAAATGTGTGTTTGACATAATATAGAAATAGTATAGCTAGGAATTAATATAAAAATAATATCCATTACACTTTGCAACACTTTGCAAATTTTTCCAAGTCATTTAAAACTAGGAAACAAAAATAGTTTTATGAACAACAAAAGACAAGTGATAAATCACAAGTAAAATACGAGTAGAGACATCACAATCATGAATAGAACACAATCATATCACATTCATAACATAGAGTCTTACGATCACACATAACACAAATATAAGTCTCACAATACAAGCTATGCTTCAAGAGCTACATACTAATTAAGATATCCATTACATACTAAGATATCCATTACATGCATATATCGAAGCATACATCTATGGCTCCGTCGAGTAGATGCGGAACAATTCGTAGGAAACGTATGCATCTATGGCTGCATACTTGACGTTGGTCCAGTCCAGTGGGGTCTTCCCCCAATACCTGTGATTCCTGGAGGGGAAACGAGACTTCATGGTTTCGTAGCCCTCGTGGATGAAGGCAGTTGCCATGGGAGCCATCCCGGTCTTAGTCCCGTACAAATCATCAAAATGGATAAGGTCCTGAAGATCAATGTAGTGATCTTCAGGTATCACAATACCCAAGCGCATCAACTTCTGACGGTCTTGAGTGATGTCAACGCTGCAGAAGTCATACCCCTTGTTGACAAGAAAATCAACAAGTACCGGAGAATGCTTTGAACTACTGCAACAACAAAAATTTGATACGTGTTAGATATGTTGCAACACATGTATTCTTCAGATGCAACAAAAAAATCGAGGATGCAAGATTGTACGTGTGCGTTACCTTGACCATTGGAAGACCAAAACGGCCTCCTTGAACGCAATCTGGATGACGGCAACATCCCGTTGATCCGCCGTATACTCTATATCAAGCCCGAAGAACCGGTGTTCATCGGGAGAGGAGAAATAGAGATCGGTCAAATGCGCAAGAGCACCGGGGAGGCTCTCGCAATTGTCGGTGTAGCACACGTCGAGACTCTTGCCGCATGGTGTGGCCACACCATATCTCTTCCAAAATTCAGCCATGGTGCTTGGTGGAGGAAGATCGAAGAGAGGGAAGAGAAGAGAAGAGAGAAGAAGAAACAGAGACTCGGGTGCGCACTGTAGCAATGGTGCCCTTCTGCCTCTCGCTCGCGAAATAAAACCGCCGCGCGGGAGGCGAGCAGTTTGTATCTTTAGTCCCGGGTGGCCAGGCCAACCGGGACTAAAGGCAGGGAGGCCAGCGGCCGGGAACCATTAGTCGCGGGTGGCGACGCCAACCGGAATTAAAGCCCTCCACGCGCCTCCACGCGTTTACCAACCCACGAGGCATGACCTTCGGTCGCGGGTCTCCTCTCGACCCGGGACTAAAACCCCTTTAGTCACGGGGCGCGAAGTTTGGAGACTAATGGGGACGTATGGAAGGCCTTTTTTCTACCAGTGATAAGACACACTTTTAGCATTTTAATTTTGTCCACATACATGTAAAATGAGTGCAGATTCACTCATTTCAGTAAGTATATGACCAAAATTGAAATACCTCATAAAAGTGAACGGAGGGAGTACTTTTTTTGCGAATGATTTCATACTATGCATTTGCTACAGCTTGTACGGTGATGTTGGTATTGTCTTGAAATAGAAGTTTTGCAAGTCCAATACAGTCTCGATGGTGCTTGGCCCGACATCGCTGTGGCGAGAAGACTCGTGAGTTTTTGTCTATACCGGTCTTCATGTATGACCGGCTGGTTCCGTTGGCGTGTCTCGTATGTTCAACGAGAATTGTCATCTTCCTCGACATCCTCTTCTTTCGAGTCTTTCCGATCAAGGTGTCTTACTTGGTGTGACGATGCTCGTGTGAAGATTTGGATGGTACTCTCGCCAAAATCTTTGAGTGATTAAGTAGTAACCTCCACAGAGGATATATTTTTGCGGCGATTCAACAAGGTATGGTACTTTACATGTATTCGTAGGCACTCTAGTCGACTAATACAAAAAAGTATGTCGCGGACTACACATCGTCGATCGGCTTTAAGAAACCGGACATCGATGTCCTTAGCCTCTGCGTCGGCCCCTCTCCCCCCAAATTGTTTATTGACTTCACTTTATTGTTTCCTGCAGAAAATTCGAATTTTTTTATCATGCAGACATTATAATTTGGCTTAGTATAATCTGCATGAGGTTAAGGATTTTGTTGCGGGCATTCCCTCCACATGCCTTGAGTCATGTGCTCCTCTTTGGAGCGTTGTTCACCTCTTGTCAATTTTGTGTTCTAAAATTTTAGCTAGTTTGTTTTGCATGGGTTGTTGAACTTGGTTTATGTTGAACTTCATTTATTTGTTTGTTGTGTGTTATGTCAAAAACTATATGATGCTAATGTGTTATTAATACATGTCAAACGTATATATGATTTCTAATTGTTTCATTCTTGTATTATATCATTACTATATGTTTCTATTACAATTTCATATCATTTTAGGAAAATTTTCTGGACTAACCTATTAACAAGATGGCGAGCGCTAGTTCCTTTAATTTGGCAGTTTTTTATTTTTCGGAAAAGTTCTACAGGGTCACAAATTTCCGTGAAAAATAAAAACGCAATTTTTAAAGGAAGGAGTCGAAAAAATCAGCCGTCCCTAGGTCGCGTCCCTTGCCCTTATGGGGCCCATGCAGCTCCCATCCCGCTGCCTTTTTGCCTATAAAGTCCCCAGTGACCTAAAAACATCGGGGATGGGGTTATTTCCCACGAAACATCATCAAAGCCAACATCATATCAAAACCCTAATCCGGGGGTCCTCAATTCCTGTTCTGGCATCCTCCCGGAGGGGAAATCATCACATGAGGCCTCTTCGTCGCCATGATTGCCTTTGAGGTGATGCGTGAGTAGTTTACCCTTGGACTATGGGGGTTCATAGTAGTAGCTATATGGTTTTCTCTTCTCCTTGTGCTATCATGTAAAGATATTGTGAACTGCATAGCATGCTCAAGATCGATATTATGTAATTCCTACATGTTGTGTTTGATAGGATCTGATGAATTGTGAAGTCATGATCAGATTGTTCATGTTTCTTATGTGATATCATCATCATCATCATCATCATCATCATCATCATCTTGTGCTAGATTTCTTTACATTCTTGGATGCTCTCCGATTTATGCGTTACTTTGGCGAAGTGATTATATAAATCTCCAAGAGGGAATGTATCGTAGATTATGTGTTCATGCCTCCTCCGTATCTAGGCACGAGGGACAAAAACGTTTGAGGTCGTGGATGTGTTCATTAAGGGTAAAACTGTGGTATTTATGTCTATTTGTTGATTAGTTGGATAGCGGTGTATGTATGTTTGACATAATGCCTAACTGAATATTTCCATGAACATTCTCGTTGTCATAATATTGTTGTTCCAATTCTGTCAATTGGCGCCCAACAGTAATTTGTTCAGCCAACATATTAGTTTCTGGTCTATTTCCACTTTCATTGTTTTCATGCATATTCTCCACACTATACGTTCAACCCTATGTTTTATACAAGACATGATGATTGAGAGCCTCACTGAAATGTTAGGGCAAACGTGAGATGTTTTATGTGTCTAAGTCCACTACAACCTTGTGATGCTACGCCTCGATGGTGCCAGGAATTCCTGCTTCTTGTGATGGCGTGTTGGGAACCCCAAAAGGAGGGTGTGATGAGTGTAGCGGTAGGAATTTCCCTCAGTTAAGAACCAAGAATATCAATCCAGTAGGAGAAAGAGGATCTTCAGAAGGTTGATGCTACTGACGGTGGTGATGGCGCCTCACCGGTGTCAGCAAGACAACAACAACGTGGAACCTGCACACAACACAACCAAAATAATTTGTCCCAACGGTACAGTGAGGTCGTCAATATCACCGGTCTTGCTGAAAACAAAGATTAGACGTATACTGTGGAAAATGGTGTATGCTTGCAGTAAGTAAAGAAAAGCAGGAAATTGTAGAGGTTTGTTTAACAGTGTAGGAAAATGGACCGGGGTTCATAGGTTCACTAGTGGTGTCTCTCCATAAAAGATATCATGTTGGGTGAACAAATTACAACTGGGCAATTGAAAAATAGAGGTTGCACCGTAGTGCACATTCATGACATGATGACTACTATGATATTTAGTGTGGGCATTAGAATAATATACATAGAACGTAATCCAACTGCATCTATGACTAATAATCTACCCTCAGGTTATTATCCGAACCCCCTTAGGTATTAAGTTGCAAGCAACAGATAATCGCATTAAGCAATGTGTGTAATGTAAGCAATGATTGTACACGCGGGCACTCACGTCGTTGTTTTCTCCCTAGTGGAAACAACACATCCTCCCCCGTCACGTTTCTGTCACTCGAGCACAGGCGAAAAACAGGCATGAACCCATTATCGAGCATAAATACTCCCTCTTGGAGTCACTAGCAACTACTTGGCCAGAGCAACCACTAGCAACGGAAATCATGCAAGATCACAAATAACATATGCAATAAAGACTATAATCAACTTCACATAAGTTCAATATTCATCGGGTCCCAGCAAACACAGCACATAGAATTACATAAGAACAGTCTCGATCATGTTAGGCAGCTCACGAGATCTAAACATTGAGGCATAGGAGGAGAAGACAACCACCTAGCTACTGCTATGGACCAGTAGTCCAAGGATGAACTATGTCGGATATATACTGAATAGGGGTATAGAAGATGGTAGACAAAGACCCGGACTGCCAGGGTGGCCTACATGGTAATGGGCTTAGGTCCATTGGGCGGCCCAGTAGTCCGACGCGCAGAAGCCGGATTCTAGAAGAACCCGGATCACGGCCCGCGTGATCTGGCTTGGAGGAGAAGACGGATTCCTTGCTTTCCAAGTTACGAGTTAAACGTAGTCTTCTAGGTTTCTGATTCTGTAAGCCCTAACCCGGCTATTATATAAAGCCGGACGGGAGATAGATTAGAACAAGTTAGGCACAACAGAGAAGCTCTACGCAACTCGCCGAGAAGCTCAACCTCGCCGAGTAGCTAGATCTACACCCTCACATTGTAATCCTGTAAAACGGGCTTTAGTCCCAATTAGTGAGAAGTGCAGGAGTAGGTACGCCGTACTGTCGCGACGTACCGAACCTGGGTAAATCCCGTGTTCTGTGTTGCTACGCTATCCCGTTACCCCACGTCTCTACCGTAGTCTCATGGCACCCCCGTCTATGAAAACTACTACGATGTCTCGACAGTTGGCGCCCACCGTGGGGCAAACGACGTCAGGCGTGAAGTTCCGATCTGGGATACTCGGCGGAATTGGAAGATCGATCACTGTCGGAAGCCTGGAGTTCGACGACGACGTCGGGCGCTTCCTCGACAACGGATCCTACATACTGGCGCAAAACCACCTGGTAAGTGCCTGCGTGTTACCGATCGGATCTGCTAACATCTTTATCGGACTAACTGCAGAGGCAATGGGGTTTTGCGGTGGAAGCAAATTTATCCCACCCGCCCTATACCCAGTCGAAAACGACTATGATGCCGGATTCTGCTCAGATCGCCGACAAAAAAGTGATACACACTTTATCGGCATGGTGCAATCCGAAATCGCTGAAAACACGGATGACGGAAATCCCGTGCAAGAGGCAGATAACAACCTACCCGTCATAGAGACGGAAGAACAAATACCCGTCACAGAAGCGGAAGATCCGACATCCGTCAACCAGACGATGAACTCGGAAGCAGAGTCCGTGCTTGCCGCCATTGAGGCGAGGTTGGAGTCGGAAACCGGATCGGATAACTTCGACTCCGAAGACGAAGACGAGGATGCCTTCGTAAGAAAGGTTAAGTCCTTTCAAGAGGGATTCCATGAAGTGCTAATGGCAAACCAGCTGATACAACGGGCGCCGGCAGCCAGGAAAGCCCTAAAACCCCTCCGCCAGAGGAAGAGAGAGAAGACGGAGAAATTTCTCCGATATTCCCTAATGTCAAGGAGATGACAGAAGATGAGCCTGCCAAAAAACCTCCCTCTTCCAAGAAAAAGCATCGTGCTTCTAAAAAAACTCCAATACAAAATCCGGAAGAAAAAATCAGCCGATCTCGCTAATGAAAACCTGGAAGTTGGAGATGTTAGCGGCACAAAGCCTGCGGAGAAGAAATCTAAGGAAATCACTGCTCCGCCAATGACGGAACAGGAAGAGCAAGAGCTATTGCAAACACCAGTGGGACCAGATGAACCCCCTGAGATGCTAGAAGCCAAGAGACAAGCTTTCCAACGGCAACAGCAACATTTACTCCGATCTCGGCAACATCTCCAACAAACCCAGCATGATATCAAAATCATGAAGGAGGAAATAGAGGAGTACGAGAGAAAGAATAGATCTGCATTAAAACCTACTAGGTTACCCGGAATCGCAAGACCGGAAGAACTGCCGCCAAAAGAAAGGTTCTATAACCCATCTTGGCAAAAGCAGTTAAACGGCAAAGATGCCAAGGGCGAACCAATATACAAAACCGCAGCGGAAAACGCGGAAGCAGCGTTCGCCATCCTAAACAACGATCTGTACTCCAACGGGGAAAAACTCCAAGGGGTGTATGCTTTCCTAGGAAAAGCATTACAGCAGCAACAGCGAGGCCAAGAACGATCAGGGAGGCTGCATGATAATTCCGCCCTCTGCAAAACAGCTACTTGCGCTGCTGGAGCACCTGGACCGGAAGAACCCGGAGACTCGGATAAAAAAGAGGATCCGAGAAAAGACAGGAAAAACCCAGATAACCGGGACGCAGCGTCTAGAACCGGACCTCATCTCCCGAAAGATGGATATAAACCACATGATCGGGAAGACAAACACCGGAATGACGGCAAAATAATGCCACCTCCGAGAAACCCAGGTGAAAAAGCTGGAAGATATGATATACCTCACAGACGTGAAAGATCCCGAACACCTCCTAAGGATAAGGAAAGGCACAGAAGCAGAACTCCGCCTAACCCAAAAGGACGTGAACACGGAAGAGATAGAGATAACCTCGGAAAAGCGCGTCCGCGCAACAATGGAAAAGAAAGGAGCAGATCCCCTTCTGTCCATTCAGCCGGAAGATATTCTGCACACATTGATAGAGCAGAAAAGTATGATCTATACTTTGGTCCTAAGTGTTTTACTGACAGGATCCGAAGGATAACCCTGCATTCTGGCTTCGCCAAAGTTGGTCCAACCTACCAAAAATATACCGGCAGTACAAACCCGGATACCTGGCTCTCAGATTATTATACAGCCGTCCAAATCAACAATGGGACAGACCTGGAAGCTGTCAAGTTTCTTCCCCTAATGTTGCTAGACGGAGCCAGAGATTGGATCAATGGTTTACCATCAAGAACTGTCGACAGCTGGGATGATATGGCTAGAGTATTCACTCAGCATTTTCGGGGAACATACAAACGCCCAAATAGCATCAACCAGCTGAACCGTTGCACCCAATTTGAGGATGAACCATACGTGGATTTCATCTCCAGATGGACTGCAATGAAGAATAGTTGTTCTGGAGTAACTGACGCACAAGCAATGCATGCTTTCGTCAATGGCCTAAAACCCGGACTCGTACCGTTCATGGTTGGTTCTAAACAGCACAAAGATCTCGGATCTATGCTTACAACCGCCAATGAGCACGCTGCAGCCGAAGATGATATCAGAGCAAGAGGAGGCAATATTGAGTCACTAACACTCGCCAAGAAAACCCCTCGTTCTGACAAAAAAGGAACTCCGGAGTCAACGACAAAGCCCAAGGAGGTCAACATAGCCTTTGGAGGAGATAAGGGGAATAAGTGGAAAGGTCGCAGCCCAGATCCAATCAATTACACTCCCGAAGAATGGGAGAGAATTAAGTCGGAACCCTGCGTCCACCACTCGCAATTTGGGAAACCAACCCACACAAATGCGCAATGCCGGCTAAACAAGCACATGAAAGGCAATGCAGGATCCGGAAATAAAGGGAAGGGTTCCAAAAGGAAACCTGCCAAACAAAAGCCAGAAGCTGACAAAGAAGACAGTGAATCGGACACTGATGACAAAATCCAGGAACAACAGCGAAAGGGCGAACCCAAATTTCCGAGAGTTGACGGAGAAGCAATGCTAACTTTCTTAGCAACCCCGTCAGCAAAGGTGGCCAAAAGAACACTTCGAGAAATAAACGCGGTTGTTCCGGCAACCCCGAAATTCTTGAAGTACTCCAACACACCGATAATCTGGGATCAGTCTGATCATCCCGGAAATATCCCTGAACCCGGCACACAAGCTCTTGTTGTCAGCCCTATTGTCCAAAACACTAGGCTAAGAAGAGTACTGATGGATGGAGGATCCAGCATTAATATAATGTACCTGGATACACTGAAGCACTTGAAGATCTCCGAGTCCCAGCTCAATTACAGCAATATACGCTTCCACGGCATCGTTCCTGGCAGGCAAGCACGATCCCTAGGAGAAATTTCCCTAGATGTCACCTTCGGAGATAAAGATCACTTCCGGCAGGAAAAAGTATCCTTCGAAGTAGTGCCGTTCGAAAGTGTGTATCACGCAATACTCGGACGTCCGGCTCTCGCCAAATTCATGGCAAGATCCTGTTATATCTACAACAAGCTGAAAATGCCAGGACCCAAAGGAGGAGTAATCACCATAGCTGGTGATTTCAAGCTGGCAAACGAGTTGGAGAAAGAAAACGCCCTTTGTGCTCAGAGAGTTATAGCAAAGGAGGAACTGAAGGAATTAGCCAAGGAGGTATCGCCGAAAGAAATGGCGGCAGGAAAAGAAACTCGGAAGCCAACAGATAGCTTCAAGGCGTCCGAGAATACAAGACAGGTAATCCTAGATCCCAAAGATCCGACAAAATTTGTCATCGTAGGGACTGGGATGACCGACAAATAGGAAGGCGAGCTCATCAAGTTCCTCCGTGAGAACTTTGATATTTTTGCCTGGTGTCCAGCTGACATGCCAGGCGTACCCAGGGAACTTGCTGAGCACCAACTCAAGGTTATTCCGGGATCAAAACCCGTCAAACAAGGTCTCCATCGATTTGACGGAAGAAGACGGAAGGCTATTGGCAAGGAAATTATCCGGCTTTTAGCAGCGGATTTCATCAAGGAAGTAATCCATACTGATTGGTCCGCAAATCCGGTCCTAGTATCGAAGAAAGACACCACTGCTCTTAGAATGTGTATAGATTACACAGGATTGAACAAGTTGTGTCCGAAAGATAGGTTCGCGTTACCACGAATCGATCAAATAATAGATGCCACTGCAGGCTCCGAGCTTTTATGCTTTTTGGATGCATACTCCGGGTACCACCAAATACGCATGAAAAAGGAAGATCAAATCAAGACTTCTTTTATAACCCCATATGGGACGTACTATTACGTGACCATGCCTTCTGGCCTGAAGAACGCAGGTGCAACCTACCAGCGTTGCATGCAACGATGTTTGCATAGTCAGATTGGCAGAAACGTTCATGTTTACGTGGACGATATCGCTGTCGTAACCAAGGAAAAAGATACACTCCTTGAGGATTTGCGAGAAACTTTCGAGAACTTACGCACTTACAAGATGAAGTTGAATCCATCTAAGTGCGTATTCGGGGTTCCCTCAGGAAAACTTCTGGGTTTCATTGTTTCCCACAGAGGAATAGAAGTTAACCCGGAAAAGATCAAGGCAATCTTGAACATCTCAAAACCTACATGTGTAAAAGATGTCCAAAGATTGACGGGTTCCGCTGCAGCCGTCAGCAGATTTATTAGTTGGCTGGGGGCTAAAACCTTACCACTCTACAAGCTGCTGAAAAAATTCGACAAAGCCAAGAGGATTGCGGAAGCCTGGGAACGTCTAGCAAGTTATGTACCTTTCCGTACTTAGTTCAATTCTATGTAAACATCTTTTGAGATCATGAAATAAAGTTGTCGGAATGCGGTCATCCATATTCTTTATAAGATAAAAGCGTTTCCGCCTCATCTATTTCCCAATGATCTTACAAATTTCTCAACGTTAACCCGAATTGTGCTTGCGTACTCGGCGTTACGAAACTGAATGATTTTTCAGCCTGGTAACGGCTAAGGGAAACTTGAATTGCCTGCGTGCCCAAGTTTCACTTAAAACTTTCCTTGTTTTCTCTAAGTCTTATATGATTGTGTGTGTGTTGGATTACTGGAACTAGTTAGTAAAAATGCCTTTAGCATGGTCCATGTTTCCGAGTTTCAAAACTGCTTGGTTCGTCCCCAGTTACTCGGCATGAAGATCCATATTGCTATTTGAGCCATTTCAAACACTAAGGACAGTTAAAGCATATACACCAGAGAACTTAGAAGATAAAGGAATGATAAAATCCAAAAAACTTGCAAAGAATTTCATAATTTAAACTGCAAAAGACGGAAGTTTCATTCATACAAAAAGAAGCATTACATTTTGGATTACATTGAAAGAATGGTAATGCTCCTATTGTCTACTTTTGCTATCCAGGTTCAAGATAACCCTTCAAGCATCTGACTCCTCCTCGCTGCTTTCGTCTTCGGGGATCGGAGGGATCTCCTCTTCTGGATAGTTGACGGAGATATTCACCATGGAGGCAATCTGGGTGGCGTGGCCTTTGACTTCACCAAAGATGGTGTTTCGCTGAATATCCGTGTATCCTTGAGGGACACCGGACGCCACGCGCCAGGATTTGGCAGAGGGGTAGTGCATGCGCATAAGGCCGAGAGCCATGCGCGCACCACCCCGTGCAGCGGAGCGAAGAAGGGACTCCTTGGACTCCGCCACCTCCATGATGGCACCCGGAAGTTTTTCAACCTCCGAGCATTCCCCAGATTTTTCGGGAAGAAACTTGTCTACCAGCTGCGTGGCAGCAGCTTTGAGCAAAGTCCATGTCTCCCCGAAAGCTCGGATGCCTGCAACCCGAGTGCCATCTGGGGTATCTCCTGTTTTTTCCAATAAAACACCCAAAAGGGTTAGACGGAAAAACAGAGAAAACAAAACATGGACAGATGATAAATGAGTCAGAGATTTACCGATGAGCTTGTCGATCTCGGAAACTTCCTCCAGGCGAAGGTTCAGAGCGTCAGTCAAATCCTTAATGGTGGATTTGTCCTTCTCCGCCTGTTCGGAAGCCTTGGAATTGGAAATTCCAAGGGCCATGTTGCTGGCTTCCAGGTCTTGTTGTGCTTTCACAAGGTTATTGTGAAGCTCAACATTCTCCTTGCGGAGAATTTCGGCATTACCAGAATCTTCCGCTGCTTGTTTAGCCTGAGCTAATGCAGCTGAAAAGCAAGAAAAAAATCCGGGTTAGCCAGCTCCTCAGAAAAAACTTAGGCAAATGATTGAATCGGAAAATTCAGAAGGAAAATGCTTACCTTGTGTTTCCGACAGTGCGAGCTTAGATGATTCCAGCTCTGCCTCCCTTTCTTCAAGAATAGAAAGAAGACTTCTAACTTCTTTATTCTTGATGGTGAGTTTCTTGAAAACTTCCATGTTGATGGCTTCGGAGGTTTGCTGAAACATAGCAAGGAGAAGAATGAGTACAAAAAACATCAAAGCAAAAAGCACACATTTTGTTTAATGCTTGGGGGCTAGAGTTATATACCTGGCTCATGCGCTGCAAACCTGCCAAGTTTTCTTTAAACTCTTTCGCGTATTCCGCGAAGAGATTCCCGGCTGCGTCCAGGCCGTCGTTGATAGCTTTGAAATCCTTGTCAAAGGTGGGAATTTCCTCGTCGAAAGTCCGAGAAAATTTTCCCACCTCTGGGGCCGCCCTTTCCCTCGTGTCCGTGTCGGACACAACGGGCTGGCTGGGCTCCGGGGGCTTGGTGGTGGGGGCTGCAGTAGGCTCTTCCGCCATTGTGCGTGGCGTGTCCGGGGAGACGGCGAGAGAAGGTTGGCTGCCTCGGCTGGAAGAAACCTTGTGTTTCTTCAGCTTCTTTGGCTTCAGGGTGGAAGGCTGCAGGCTAAAAACAAAAAACCCGGAAAAGTCAAAAAACTGAAGATGGATGAAAATTCCCATGAAAGAAAAAGAACCCAGAAGAAATAACCTGGAAGTGGCGACGGGGATTCCGTCAAGATCGATAATTTCTTCCGAGGAAGTTATCTTCTTACGCTTGCGTCCACCTGTAGCGGCGGTGCGCAGCGCGTCCAGCTCAGCCTCGGATACCAAGTCCGAATCTGAAAGATCCGCGAACTGTCGAACCAACAAGGTCAAAATCAGAAGCTAGAAAATCCGAGAAAAAATAAAACTATACCCAAATGATTGAAAAGTTACCTTGGGAACCGGATTTTCGGCCGTGTACATTGGCCGACTCTCTGTGTATTGGTCGCGCGATGCGACCAACTGATTGATGCGCCGCCTAAGTTCCTTTGCGGGCCAATCTTTGGCGGTTGTCCGCATTGGATCCTTGACTCCCGTGTATTCGCACAGGAGACGGCCGCTGTGGTTGGCTAGTGGCTGGATTCGCCTAATCAGCCAGCATAGAACCGTGTCCATGCCGGTTAGAGGCGGATCCATGGAGGTGAGCTTGGCGATGCGCCGCTTGATCTTTAGTAGATCTGGCGGCAGAACCTGGACGGCTTCCGTTCCCCAGTTATCCTGGGGAACTGCGGCAGAGTTCACGAAAGGTGGAACCCCGACAGCTTCCTTAGGGAAAGGCACGTCGGGGTGATAAAAGAAGGAACCCGTCCAAAATTTGACGGATTCCGAAGTTTTTATCTTGGGGAACCAATCTTCTCGGAATCTCCGAAGAGTGAAAGATATGGTCCCGCAAGTCGGGAGTGCGCCCTCCGAAGAGTTCCGCTTAACCCCGAAGCAGTAAGTCCAGAAATCTAGCCTAGGTTCTAGCCCTAAGTAGCCCTCAAACAAAGCCTGGAAGCCGGCCATGTAGAGGATGGAATTGGGAGGAAGGTTATGGGGCTGGATGTGGTAATGAGAGAGAATCTGGAGGAAGAAGGAAGAAGGCGGAAGCCCCATACCTCGCAAAAGGTGGGAAGTGAGAAGTACCCTTTCGCCGTTCCGCGGTGTTGGTTCGGTTTCTTCTTCTGGCAGCCGCCATTTCTTCTTAAGAACCAGGCCCTCCTTTTCCAAGTTTGGAAGGACAGCCGGGGGAATACTGCAGGCACTCCAGTTGCCTGCAGATTCCGCTTCCTCGTCTGCTCCGGCAGCGGCGGCGGTGGCGGCCTCCGCGGCGGCGAGTTCGTCGCCGAGGAGCTCGATCTTTTCCTCCGCCGTTTCAGGTGCAAACAGCGGGGTTGTCGCGGCACTCGATGTCGCTATGTCCGCGGCGGCGGAAGTGTTTTCTCCGCCCGCCGCGGAGGCCGTGGTCTTCTCCGGCACGTCGCCGGTGAGCTTGGGCGATCCCGGCTGCGGATCCAGATCGCTGATCAGCTCGTTGATGGCGGCGCGGGTCGGCGATGACGGCGAGGAGGCCATCTCGTTGGTGGCGCGTTGCGTTTTGGCGTGCGAGGAGGATGCGTGCGTTGGGACAGGGCTTGCTCTCGAGCTCGCGTTCGCAGCAATGGCGTGGACAGTGAGGGAGTGAGGAAAGGATTCGACGAGGACAAGGACGGCTATTTATAGCCGGAAAACCGTTTAGATACGTGCCAACGGCTCTTTCGACCGTTGGATGTTCGACGCGTGTCGCTCGCCGGAAAATCTGGGAAATATAACGACAGGGGAATGATGGCTATCTCCTCGTTTCCCGTGAGAATCTGTCAGAGATATGTTGCAGGGTTTCCCGCGTGAAACCAAGCGTCGCCTGCGTCAGCATGATTAAAGCGCTGACGTTAGAAGTTCCTTTTCCGCGAAGGATCGCGAGAAGAAAAGCCGGATTTTCAGAGTTCCAAGTTTAATGTTACCATCTCCTTTAAAAGGAAAGTAGAAAGAATCAAGACTGCTGAATCAAGACTTCCCGGACAAAATGTATTTGACGAAAGACGGAGAATCAGAGTTTTGATCCTTCCTGGGGGCTACTGTCGGATATATACTGAATAGGGGTATAGAAGATGGTAGACAAAGACCCGGACTGCCAGGGTGGCCTACATGGTAATGGGCTTAGGTCCATTGGGCGGCCCAGTAGTCCGACGCGCAGAAGCCGGATTCTAGAAGAACCCGGATCACGGCCCGCGTGATCTGGCTTGGAGGAGAAGACGGATTCCTTGCTTTCCAAGTTACGAGTTAAACGTAGTCTTCTAGGTTTCTGATTCTGTAAGCCCTAACCCGGCTATTATATAAAGCCGGACGGGAGATAGATTAGAACAAGTTAGGCACAACAGAGAAGCTCTACGCAACTCGCCGAGAAGCTCAACCTCGCCGAGTAGCTAGATCTACACCCTCACATTGTAATCCTGTAAAACGGGCTTTAGTCCCAATTAGTGAGAAGTGCAGGAGTAGGTACGCCGTACTGTCGCGACGTACCGAACATGGGTAAATCCCGTGTTCTGTGTTGCTACGCTATCCCGTTACCCCACGTCTCTACCGTAGTCTCATGGCACCCCCGTCTATCAAAACTACTACGATGTCTCGACAAACTACTCACGCATCACTCCGGAGGCAGGCATGGTGATGAAGAGGCCTCCGGTGATGATCACCTCTCCAGCAGGGTGCCGGGAGACAGCTTCAGAACCCCCTGATCTAGGGTTGACGACGACGGCGGCTGCGGAACTTTTCGGGGATATTTGATCAGGTGCCTAGGGTTTTCCTCCAGAGAGGAATAAATAGGAGAAAGGGAAAAGGCGGTGGAGCCCTGGGGGCCCCACACCACCCCCCGGCGCGACCAAAGGGGGCGCCACCCCATGGTGTGGGCTCCCTGGTGCCCGTCTTCGACTCCTCTTCAGTCTTCTGGATGCTTCCGGGGAAAATAGGAACTTCGGGATTCGTGGGGTCCAATTCCGAGAATATTTCTAGAACAACTTTTCTGAAATAAAAAACAGCAGAAAACAGGGAACTGGCACTTGGCATCTTGTTAATAGGTTAGTCCCGGAAAACGTGCAAAAAATGCTATAAAGAAGGGAGAAAACATGTAGCAATTGGCATAATATCATCATGGAACATCATAAATTATAGATACGTTGGAGACATATCAAGCATCCACAAGCTTAATTCCTACTCGTCCTCGAGTATGTAAACGATAAACAAAATAATTTCTGGGTGACATGCTACCACATAATCTTGATCATAATAATGTAAAAGCATATGTAAACTGAGATCATATCACTTTAAACACAAACATGATGAATAAAAATTTAATAATAAAGCATAGCAATCACTTTGCATCATGAGAAGTATCTCAAGTAAAAGATCATGAATAATAATGCAAATAAAGATATACGTTTGTTTCAAGTATAGAGAAAGCATGGCAAAGTGGTATTTCGCTAGTCCTTAAGAGTGGGGCAAAACATAAATGCCAGGACACCTTCAAAGTTCATGAGGAAGACTAGAACAAATAGTTGGATAACAAGCAATAACACTTCATGAATCAATTAATGATGTTTATGGGACAAATGCACATAAAACTCAGAATGGCAAAAATGCTCTCTCAACTGTGAATAAAGTTAGAAGATGGAGACTCAACATAAAAGTAAAAGAAAGGCCCTTCGCAGAGGGAAGCAGGGATCACTCATGTGCTAGAGCTTTTTATTTTATTAAACAAAGGTATTAAAAATACATTTTTATTAGAAAGGTGTATGCTAGTTTCAACGAATGGTAAACAGAAAATACAGTACGTCACAAGCCAACTAGATTTCACAAGAGAGGCTCCCATGTGAAGGATGCACTTGGGTAGAAGGTCATACCTTTTTCTCTTTTGTTTACACAATTATGCTTTGACTGATAAATCAGGGGAAAAAATAGTGAAGAGAATTTGTTTGCATTAGTTTGGGGCTGGGCACTCCGCTGCCAGATCTTCTATCATTTGGATAAGAGGATGAAACCACTAGTCCAAGGTGTGAAGTCCAATCAACAAGTGAGATAAAGATTCTCTATTGACGTCCTCATGAGCACAAACAAGAACATAAAACATGAGTAATTTTGAAAGTTTTAAAGGTAGCACATGAGCAATTTACTTGGAGTGACAGTTAAATACCACATGTAGGTAGGTGTGGTGGACACAATGGGAAAACTTTGATTTTAGGGAGTTGGATGCACGAGTATAGCTCATACTCAGTAAAGGTGGAGGCTAGCAAAAGACCGGGAGCGACAAATCAAGAGAGCATAATAGCCATAATCATGCATAGCGACATAAACATCATTAATCAAACCATAAGTGGTATCACAAGTTCATACACTAAATGGTCATGGAGGCTATTCGTGACTGGTTCATAGTCATAAACATGGTGTGAGCATGTGCCAAGTCAACCAAATAAAACAATCAAAAGAGAATACCATAAATTTATCCTTTACCATGACAAGAACAACTCATGAATCGTTCAATGGTATATTAAACACTCTCAGCTATTTGAGGCTAATCATGCTACTCAATAACCACAAGGCTTTAAAACTAAAAATAACATCTAGCATGGCATGAAAAAGTTCTAGCGACAGTCTATACAAGCTTCTACTTGCACTATTAAAAATTCTACTTCAAGCGGCAGTTTCTTTTCCCAACAAGCACCATACAAGATATGTTTTAGCAAAAATACTCTTCATGATACAACAAGCAAAAATGAGAGTACTCACATAACACTACTAAAATTAATAGCTCTGACAAGAGATGCATGCAAAACATGAGCTACATAATTGCAGCAACCAGACAAAGATTAAGAATACAAAGTACTCCCATGAAAAAGCGGAGCGTGTCACTCTCCAATAAAAGAATGTTGGGGTCCAACCAAGCTTATTTCAAAAATAAAAACAAACTGAAAGAAAAAATAAAAGACGCTCCAAGTAAAGCACATAAGATGCGACCGAATAAAAATATAGTTTCACTAGAAGTGACCTGATAATTTGTTGATGAAGAAGGGGATGCCTTGGGCATCCCCAATCTTAGACGCTTGAGTTTTCTTGGAATTTTCTGGGATGTACCACCAGGGCATCTCCAAGCTTAGTATTTTCACTCTTCTTGATCACGTCATATCATCCTCTTCTCTTGACCCTTGAAAACTTCCTTCACACCAAACTTCTCACAATCTTCATTAGAAACGTTAGTACAACCGAAATAATAAATTCACATGGTTCATTTTCAACACAAGCCTAACACTCATAAACACATTAGCTACTTTCACAACTTCTTTTAAAACTCTTTTTCTCAAAAGAACACCAAAAGAAAGCGATTAAGATGCAAATGCAATTATTGAAAGAAATCTGTCAAAAGAGGACAGCAGGTAAAGATATTTTTTTTCTTCGAAAATCTTCACTTGCTCAAATAAAAAAGTGTTCAACTAAGAATAGTTGCGTATATAGCCCAGGATTACGCACACAAAAAACTCAGGTCATTTTGAATTTTTCTGTGATTTTATACGAATTTAACAGTGGACAACAGAAATCTGTTTCCTGCGCAGAAATCCGAAATATAGACTCAACTTTCCACTAGAGGCTTTACTTGGCTCAACAAAAACACAAAAGAAAAGATACATCGGGGTTGCTAAGGAAATAGACAACACCCAGGTGCAAAGAAAACAAAAGAAAACGACGGAAAACGGGTTGAAAACAACGAAATAAAACAGGTTGTCTCCTGGTAGCGCTTTTCTTTAACGCCTTTCAGCTAGGCATAGAAAGCAACTCAAGTATTGTCAAGTGAAGAAGCATCAACATTGTTACGAAGCTTGCGTTTACCTTTCTCACTCTTATTATTTTTAGGGAACTTATGGTCCTAACATGATTTGGAGATGAAAGTCATGGTACCTTTTCCCATATCAATAGTTGCTCCTAAGAGCTTCAACAGAGATCTTCCAAGGGTAATTTGTCCTCCTTCTGCACATTCAATAACAAGATAATCAGTGGAGACTATTTTTCCTAGGAGTTTTGTAAACACTCCCTCAGTTATCCCAATGGGAAATATAGTGGTGTTATTAATGAGAGGAATTTCTTCTCCTCCATCAGCTAGCCCCCAAAGGTTCAAAGATTCATAAATTTCCTTAGGCATAAGACAAGATTCAGACATGGTATCATAACGAGCATGAAATGTTTCATCATTTATAACAACTTTAACCAAAGGGATCATATTTGTTGATTCAAAATTTATTGGGACATGATCAAGATGTTCACGAATTTGGCTATATCCCTCTTTTAAGATAGAAATATGTGACTCAAGAGTATTTAATCGAGCATAAATATTTGCAAAGGATTTATCAGAACCACTGGGTAAGCTGTAGGGTGCAATTAATTTTCTTATAGCATTGAAAGCTTGATCCTTATCACAATTAAGGAAATCACCTCCTACCACAATATCCAAAGCATATCTATAACATAGAACAAGACCAAAGTAAAAGCTACGAAGAAACAGGTTTAGAGTCATTTTAGGTTCAATTTTCCAATAGGAATCAAAAGCTCTAGACCAAGCTTCTTTGAAGTTCTCATCATTCCCTTGTTTGAAAGTAAAGATTGTTTCTTCTGGTCACATTATGACTGGAACAAAACTGGACATAAAAGCAAGCAAATAAATAACAGCTACGAAGTAAACTATTTTTGTGTGTGTTTTTAACATATAAAAAAACAAGACAAAAATAAAAACAAGACAATAAACAAAATAAAGATGTTGAGAGTGAGAGACTCCCCTTGCCAGGAGACTTCTTCCTCCCCGGCAACGGTGCCAGAAATTTCCTTGATGTTGTGTGCTGGGATACCCCAAGAGGAGGGTGTGATGAGCACATCGGTAGGTATTTCCCCTTAGTTAGGAACCAAGGTTATCAATCCAGTAGGAGAAAGAGGACCTTCGGAAGGTTGATGTCGCTGACGGTGGTGCTGGCGCTTCACCGGTGTCAGCAACAACGTGGAACCTGCACACAACACAACCAAAATACTTTGTCCCAACGGTACAGTGAGGTCGTCAATCTCACCGGTCTTGCTAAAAACAAAGATTAGACGTATAGTGTGGAAAATGATGTATGCTTGCAGTAAGTAAAGAAAACAGGAAATTGTTGCGGTTTGTTTTAACAGTGTGGAAAAATGGACCGGGGTTCATAGGTTCACTAGTGGTGTCTCTCCATAAAAGATAGCATGCTGGGTGAACAAATTACAACTGGGCAATTGACAAATAAAGGTTGCACCATATTGCACATTCATGACATGATGACTACTATGATATTTAGTGCGGGCATTACAACAATATACATAGACTGTAATCCAACTACATCTATTAATAATAATCCACCCTCAGGTTATCATCCGAACCCTCTTAGGTATTAAGTTGCAAGCAACAGATAACTGCATTAAACAATGTGTGTAATGTAAGCAATGATTGTACATGCGGGCACTCTCACCGCTGTTTTTCCCTAGTGGCAACAACACATCCTCCCCCGTCACATTTCTGTCACTCGAGCACGGCGAAAAGGAGGCATGAACCACCTATCGAGCATAAATACTCCCTCTTTGAGTCACTAGAAACTACTTGGCCAGAGCAACCACTAGCAACGGAAAGCATGCAAGATCACAAATATCATATGCAAATAAAGACTAATCAACTTGGCATCAGGCCAATATTCATCGGATCCCAGCAAACACAACATATAGAATTACATAAGATCAATCTCAATCATGATAGGCAGCTCACGAGATCTAAACATGGAGGCATATAAGGAGAAGACAACCATCTAGCTACAACTACGATCCCGTAGTCTAAGGATGAACTACTCACGCATCACTCCGGAGGCAGGCATGTGTAGAGGCCTCCGGTGATAATCTCCTCTCCGGCAGGGTGCCGAAAACAGCTTCAGAACCCCCCTGATGTAGGGTTGGCGGTGACTGCAGCTGCGGAACATTTCGGGGATTTTTGTTCAGGTGCTTAGGGTTTTCCATCCGGGGGATAGGCGAAAGGGCAAAGGCGGTGGAGCTCCAGGGACCCCACACCCATAGCTGGCGCGGCCAGGGGGACCCGCGCCACCCTATGGTGTGGCCCCCCTGGTGCCCGTCTTCGACTTCTCTTCGGTGTTCTGGACGCTTCCGGGGAAAATAGGCACTTCGAGCTTTGTGGGGTCCAATTCCGAGAATGTTTCCAGAACAACTTTTCTGAAACAAAAAACAACAGAAAACATGGAACTGGCACTTGGCATCTTGTTAATAGGTTAGTCCCAGAAAACGTATAAAAATGCTATAAATAAGGGAGAAAACAAGTAGCAATTGACATAATATGATCATGGAGCATCAACAATTATAGATACGTGCTCTCGCAAGATTTTCTTCGTCTCGTACATGCTTTTAGGCAAACAATGTCCTTCGGGCAACATGTTACCATATGTTTGCAGATGAGCTTCAAAACATGAACGGGTGTTGCCGTACTCGAGCTTTTTGGCTAGTACTTGCGAGATGGCATCGAGCTGAGAAATACTTGCACCCTCGTACAGAGGTCTCTCAGCCGTTTCCATCATATGAAAGTAGGCCTTCGCGGTAGGCTCCGGTTCCTTGGGTTCACACGGTTCCTCTTGTTCACACGGTTTCTCCGGTTCCTCGTGTGAAGGTGGCGAATCTGGCATGTAGCAATCACGAAGATCATTCAGAAAGTTTCTAATCCCATCGTCCTCCTTGCC
The DNA here is from genome assembly GCA_028641055.1 of Alopecurus myosuroides. Lineage (NCBI taxonomy): Eukaryota > Viridiplantae > Streptophyta > Magnoliopsida > Poales > Poaceae > Alopecurus > Alopecurus myosuroides. The sequence continues at coordinate 29,630,008 of CM054060.1, forward strand.
ATTGATCCCCTGCCGCATCACCCTGCCACTTTCATGTTTGTATTCAGCAAAGTCGACCGCCGTGACGAAGCTCGGCATATACCCATAAGACCAAAGGTGTTTTCTCATATCGTTTTTCCCTTACGCTGACGCCTCCTGCAATGAATGCAAGGGCAAAATGGACGAAGGCCTGCCTTTGAACCACACGCTAACTTCTTCACTAAGAAATTCATCTTACATACCCACTCATCTGACCTTTCAATCGCACTAATTCGACCACTGTATATGCACCCATTATCAACCATCCTCTGTTTTATTTCGGATCCAAACAACATACATAGCATGAAATTTAATTGCATCATAGTATTTTTTGTCTAGCGTGCAAAATGAAGCATCAACCTACATCTCTAATAGGTAAGGGTCCTAGCAGCCACCGGGTCCGCAGATTGAGTATGGTCTACATGCTCTACCCAGATCCGAGACAGAATTTTGGCAGCACCTCCCCGTTGCTCTCCCAGTACACGTCTCGGCCAAAAGCCGAGAGAATGTGCATAAGGAGAACAACGGGGAGGCGCTACCAAAATCATGACCCAGACCGGAGCAGAACATGGAGAACATACTCAACTACACATCCGCCGAATGTCCCGTAAATGCCGCAAGGGTTACGGTTCAAAATATGCCTACCTCTAATGCCTATTTATCTTCATAACACTTGCGGACGGGAAATGACACGTAGGTGACGCGACAGAAATAAATGCGAGAGAGGAGACGAAGTTCTAGCTCACCCTCGGCGGTAGGGAAGTAGTCGAATGACGGCGTGACGATCGGGCCGGAGGCGTGGCATGGCGGTTCCAGACAATGACGACGGGGTCGATGACGTGGCGGGGTAGGGGGTCGATGGCGTGACGGCTCCAGACAACGGCGGCGGGGGTCGAGAGCACGGCGGGACGGGCTAGGGTGGTCGACGGCGTGGCGGCTCCAACCTCCTGTAACAAATAACATCAAATAAATTAACGCCAACAACTAAATTAACATCCGTAATAATAACCTAGTACTAGCAACTAAAAGAATTGTCACCCTAATACTAACCTAGTAGTACTAGCAACTAAATTTACTTCCAACTAACAACAATAAAAAAAAAACTACTAAAATTTGTCTAACCTAAAATTCCTAAACTAAAATTTGACTAACCTAACATTTTCTAACTAACCTAACTAACTAACATTAGCTAATTTAACTAACAACTAACAGTACCTAATTTAACTAACAACTAACTTAACTATCAACTAACTGAAAAAAATCATACCTTTCTCCTTCGGGCAGTGGAGGAAGAAGGCAAGGCAGGGGCCCCGAGGAGGACGGCTGGAGGGCGAGAGGGACGGCTTGACGGCGAGGTGACGACTGTGGAGGGCGGGGCGGCGAGGGCGCCGACGCGCAGTGGCGCGGCCGTCGCCGGTTGCTGCGGGCGCGGGGGACGGCGCTGCGGGGGCAGAGGAGGGCGTGGGGCTGAGGAGGGGACCGGATGGGCCCTCACCAGTGGAGGATGGCATAAGCAGGCGGCGGAGGGGCGGCGGCGGCGAACAGGGGGCGAGGGGGCGCGCGGCTCGATCCGTTTTGGTGTGGGCGACAATAGGCGTGTGACATGGCCGGGAACGGGATAAGCTGGACAGTCGCCGTGGAGACGCCGACGGCCCCCGTCAGTGTGCCGTCTCCACGCCGACGAGAATGAGTCCCCGACGGGGCAAAACGGATCGGAGTCATGTGGAGTCGCTCGCCGTCCAATACGCCGACGGGCCCGGCATATCACCGTCGGCGTCCCTCCCGGCCGTCGGCGTAGGTGGACGCTCCCGCCAGTCTATGGCCTGCCACTCATTGTTCAAAAACTGGCCGCAGCTCAACCGGAAAATCAGGCAAAGTGAATTTTCCGGTTAAAGAAGTAAACTATTGTGTTAGTATTATACCGGAAATAAGGTGCCTCTACATGAACCAAACCTGCACCCCATAAAACCGTAAACCCTAGAGTTTTTATAGTACTCCGTCCGTCCAAAAATATAATGCCGCTAATTTTATAGTGGTCTTTGATGGTCAACTTTGACCATAAATATATAACAAATTATATGGACTGAGCATGTATAAATGGCACTCTTGAACTCGTCTTGTAATTTTTTTTTCATTTCATATGTTTTTATGCCATTTATGTGTATATATTAAAAGACAAATCATGGTCACTGGTAGAAAATAGGCCTATAGTCCCGGTTCGCAAAGGCCATTAATCCCGGCCGCGCAACCGGGACTAAATAGGCGCGACTAAAGGCCCCCCACTTTAGTCGCCCCTCTTACGAACCGCGGCTAAAGGCCCGTTCACGTGGGCTGGTGGCGTGCGCAGGGGGCGGAGGACCTTTAGTCCCGGTTGGCCACACGAACCGGGACTACATGCTATTTCGTTATTTCTTTAATTCATGTGGGTTTCTAATTATTTTCACTCCTTTTTTCTTTTAGAATTTTTATTATTTGCTTAGTGTCTAACTAAGATTATCTCTAGTCAAATTTCTTACTCGTGGTCAAACTTCCCGCTCGGTCACCCATCCTCTTACTACTCTAGCACTAGCACGCTTAACTTCCGAGTTCCATCCCGTCCCGCATTCAAGTGTTTCGCACGCATGTATGTGATACTAGTATCATATCAATCCTATTAACATATTGGTCGATGCCACATTTCTTTATTGTCTGAATTTCAAATAAATCTTTTAATAAACAAAAGTAATGATGTAATTAATAATTTTGAATAAATAAATAAACATTAACTTTTTAATTTGTATTATTTCTAAAAAATATTCAGAAAAATAAAACTAATTCATTTTAAAATCTTAAAAATACTATTAATATATCAAATTATTCAGAAAAATAAAACTAATTCATTTTAAAATCTTAAAAATACAAATAATATATCAAAATATTCAAAAAATAAAACTAATACATTTTAAAATCTTAAAAATACAAATAATATATCAAAAAATTTAGGAAAATGAAACTAATTCATTTTCCCCTTTCCTAAATGCAAAATAAAATCTGATAAAATTCATGAACCAAACCATATGAAATCTAAACCATATAAAATTTGCAGATCCAAGTTTCGACTATTATTTTGGACACAAGAACTGTTTTGGCAATGACTATCTGTGAGAATGATTTGAACCTAACTTTTAAAATACATAACCAAAATGGACAAACTAAAATGTTCTGGATAGATATTGAAAAGATCTATCCATAGCACTTAGCCTCACATCAAGGTCAACAACCAAATGAAAATACCATCCTTTTTAATAAAAGACCAGTAGGCTCTTCTATTATTTTTAGAATCAGTTCAAAAATGTATTTTGAAGTAAATCCAACTGGATGAGTTTGGTATTGACTAGATCTATGTTTTCCTGGCTTAGATTAATTTGTGGACCTCTAGATTTATTTTTGGTGAACAGATATAGAAACAATAGTTTTTGGTGAACAGATATATAGAAACGGTAGTTTTTCTGTTTTGTTTTCTTGATGTGTTTTTGTTTGTTTTCTTGATGTGTTTTTGATTGTTTGTTTTGAAATGTGTGTTTGACATAATATAGAAATAATATAGCTAGGAATTAATATAGAAATAATATCCATTACATAATAATATATCCATTACATACTAATATATCCATTACATGCATATATCGAACGCAAGATGCGGTACACAAACAACATCTACTTGAGCTCCGTCGAGTAGATGCGGAACAACTCGTAGGCAACGTATGCATCTATGGCTGCATAGTCGAGGTTGATCCGTTCCAGTGGATTCTTCCCCCAATACATGTGATTCTTGGAGGGAAAACGAGACTTCATGGTTTTGTAGTCGGCGTGGATGAAGGCAGTTGCCATCGGAGCCATCCCGGTCTTGTGCCCGTACAACTCATCAAAATGGATAAGGTCCTGAAGATCAATGTAGTGATCTTCATGTATCACAATACCCAAGCGCATCAACTTCTGCCGGTCTTGAGTGATGTCAACGCTACAGAAGTCGTACCGCTTGTTGACAAGAAAATCAACAAGTTCCGGAGAATGCTTTGAACTACTGCAACAACAAAAATAGAACACGTGTTAGATATGTTGCAACACATGTATTCTTCCAATGCAACAAATAAATTGAAAATGCAACACTATCCTACAAGAGAGATTGTACGTGTGCGTTACCTTGCCCATTGGAAGACCAAAACGATCTCCTTGAAGGCAATCTGGATGACGGCAACATCCCGTTGATTCGCCGTATACTCTAGATCAAGCCCGAAGAACTTAAGGCTTCTTCATAGAGATTGCTCAAATACTTAAGAGCATCGGGGAGCCTCCCGCACATATTGGTGTAGGCCACGTCGAGACTCTTGCGGCATGGTGTGGCCACACGGAGAAGGTTCCAAACGGGAGAACCCATGGGTGCTTGGTGGAGGAAGAAGAGAGGAAGAAGAGAAGAGAAAAGAAGAAACAGAGACTCTCGGTTGCGCACTGTAGCAATGGCCTTCTGCCTCTTGCTCGCGAAATAAAACCGCCGCGCGGGAGGCGAGCAGTTTGTATCTTTAGTCGCGGGTGGCCAGACCAACCGGGACTAAAGACAGGGAGGCCAGCAGTTTGGATCATTAGTCGCGGGTGGCCAGGCCAACCGGAATTAAAGCCCTCCACGCGCTTCCCAAACCGCGACGCATGACCTTCAGTCGCGGGTCGCCTCCCGAACCGGGACTAAACCCCTTTAGTCACGGTGCACATAATCTGGGGACTGATGGGGACGTATGGAAGGCCTTTTTTCTACCAGTGGGTCAAAATTGTACGTCGTTGACCAGCGAAATTAAAGGGCGCCTTGTATTTTGGTACCGAGGGGGTACTATACCTATATATACCTGCCATAATCTCTCTCTAGCTAATTACACAGCAACAATTTGAGAGTTGAGAAACCAACAACAATTTGCTAGAACTATCAATACAGGCACCTGTTGCAAAGTTGCGTAATTAGAGAGATCCTGGCACGTATGTGTACCGAGGGAGTACTATTTACTCGATTCACGTACGTATTATAATTTTTGCACTGTTCATGTACGTATTGTAGACGGTTCCTTTTCCTTTCCTTCAATAATACCAATTCAGATCCTTATCGATGTGCCATTCCCAACACGCTAAGGATCTGGGAAGATAAGTGGATTCCAGGTAACGTTTCTCTGGCTCCCCTTTTTAGACCAGATGAAATTCCAACAGTGGATGATATTTCACTACTACGGGTCAACCAGCTAATTGATGTGTATAACTGGACCTGGAAGACTGAGTTGGTGCGTGCCACTTTCAGTGCTCCTGATGCGGAGAATATCCTCAATATTCCTCTGCGCAACGGAGGCGGCGACGACTATATAGCTTGGGCACATGATAGAACAGGCATCTATTCTGTAAAAACAGCGTACCGCGCTCTGATGACCCAGAAAGAGCTTTTAGCTCGAGACGAGGGGGCGGTTGCGGGAACTTCATCGTCGGAAAAACAGACTTGGATTGCTTTGTGGAAACTAAATGTGATGCCCAACGTGCGGGTTTTCTGGTGGAGAGTGATTAGGGGTATCCTTCCTGATGAAGCTACCTTAAAACATAGACATATTAAGATCTCAAGCCGATGCAATGTTTGTTTGGCTGAAGTGGAGGACCTTATGCATGCCCTTATTGGTTGTGCTCATGCGCGACAATTCTGGGCAGAAGCGGAGATGCGACTGGATGTGAGACTGCCCCGCTTACATCCAGCAACGTGGGCACGAGATATACTGTGTGATCCTCAGTTTACTACAGAGGGAAGAGCAAAAATAATCTCAGTAATGTGGGCGATTTGGCACTCTAGGAACCGATTGACTCATGGTTCTGAGGGATACCAACCGGCTCAGTCTGTACGCCATATCCGTGAGGCGTTGGCCATTTTGGACGTTCCGAAGGTGCAGGCGGGGTTTTTACCGGGGCATGGCTGGAGACCACCCGAAGTGGGAGAAGTGAAGATCAATTCGGATGGAGCTATTAACTTTACTGATGGTATAGGGGGAGCGGGTGGTATTGCCCGCTCGTCCACCTCGTTCTTAGGGGCCTGGAGCAAACCGTATGTAGGCGTTTCGGATCCCCTGCTGATGGAGGCTTTGTCCCTTCGTGATTGCATCCGTGTTGCTCAGCTGTGCGGATACTGATAGTGGAGACGGACTGCCTGGACGTGGTTAATCTCTGGTTGTCAAGAGAGACTTCACGTTCCGTGATCGCTCCGCTGCTCGATGAGATTGGCGAGTTAGCTAGGTGTTTTTCTTCTTTCTCTATTCAGCATGTAATAAGATCGGCTAACTATCCTGCGCACCTTTGTGCGAAGCATGCTTCCACTATAAGGGTGTCGGAGAGTTGGTTCGACGATACTCCTAGCTTCCTAGTCAGTAGCCTTCTAGCTGACTGCTCTAGGAATGCTTTTGTTGAATAAGAGTCCCCAATTTCCACGCAAAAAAAAAAAATTCAGATCCTTATCCCGCAACAAAAAAAAAAAAACGGATCCTTTCTCTACGTCCCGTAAATATAGCGGAAATCCTATACCTACGGACGACACCCTACAGAAATTGATCTACGGGATGATGTGCCATGTTCTAATTTGCCCCCCCTGAATTTCCACTGGGTGGGTCCGTCCCCCTCCTCCAACCAGAATATGACAGCACACTCCGTAAGCAACAATTCTGTAGATCCTCCCCGTAAGTGTAGCATTACTCTAAATATAGTACCCCGTTCGCATTGTGCACGATTGAGAACGACGAAATAGACATCAGGGGACGACGGAGCTGTGATAAACCATGGAGGCAGCCGCCTGCCATATGGAGCGCCTGCCGGAGGAGCTTCTCGCCGCGATCATCTCGCTCACGTCGCCGCTTGATGCCTGCCGCGCGGCCTCCGTCTCCCGTGCCTTCCTTGCCGCGGCGGACTCCGACACCGTCTGGTCCCGCTTCCTGCCCCACGACCTCTCACAGTTCGTCGACGCGGCCGAGCGCTCCCTCATGGCGCTGCCGTCGTACAAGGCGCGGTGTCTCTGTCTCTCCGACTACCCCGCCCTCCTCCTAGGCAGAGTCACGGTACGTACCAACCATCGGACTCCGACCCTCAACAGGGCGGCAATCTAGATCGTGCTGCTTCTTCTTTAACGAGATATTTAACTGTGTATGTTTCTGCTACGATGCAGAGGATGTGGGTGGACAAGGCTACCGGCGGTAAGTGCTATATGCTCACGGCGAGGGCGCTGAATATTTCTTGGCAAGAAGCGCCCCAGCGTTGGCGCTGGATACATCTAGACTTTCTGCATGACATCAAAACCGGCAAAAGGTCATACACTTGCCCTATGGATGCCCTATTAATTGATTAACTTGCTGCAAAATGTTAAGCATGGACGCCCTCTCGTTTCAGGAAAGTAATAACTCTGCACACTAACCGTGCCTGACATGCTACTATATGCTTGCAACAGGATCGCATCAGAAGCCGCTCAACTCTTGGGTGTTGCTTGGTTGGAAATCCGTGGCAGAATTGAGAGAAAGCTGCTCTCCCAAAACTCTACCTACGGTGCATACCTCGTGTTCCGATTGGTCCATGGAGCCCATGGTCTAGATTTCCCATTCCAGGAGGCGTTGGTCAGCATTGATGGAAGCGTAACGGCACGGCGAGTTTGCCTCCATAGTTACGATGAGGATGGTGCCGGAGGTGTGGTGCCTCGGAAGCACGTCGAGGACCGTACTGGCTTTTGGGGAGAGGTTTCTATGGTTCCTATCGAAGATGATGTGGTTCTTCCCCGACAAAGAGCCGATGGTTGGATGGAGCTCGAGCTGGCGGATGGGTTTTACACCCACGAAGGTGGCGATGGTGAGGTGTCTGTGGCTTTGAACGAGACGAAACGTCTATATCCGAAGAATGGTCTCATTGTGAGGAGTATTGAGATTAGAATTAAGCACCAAGACGTTTGACACTACATGAATGGCGCTGGGTGCCGACGGCCAAATTCTATGCCGACGGCAATTTGCCGGGGCCGTCGGCATAGACCCAGTGAGGACATCTCAAATTGCGAAAATAAAAAATTAGCTATGCCTACGGCAATGCCGTCAGCCTTTTTTTTTTGAGCTACGCCGACGGTTGCCGTCGGCATCGACCCTAAGAGGGAATTCCGAATTGCGAAAAAAAATTGAGCTAAAGCCTTCGGCAAAGCCAAGCTCAAATTTCTTTTTTTATTTGATCACCGTTTTGTCGTAACTTTTGCATTCCAACTCGGATTTTGATGTTCTTTAGCTCGTTTCGAAAAGGAGAAACATATCTAAATTATCATGCATATTGTTAAAGCTAAATTCTTAGAAAAAAATCATAAAAAAGAACGCAACTAACAATAATGGGTTAACAGTTTCGTCTGAGAGGGTTGTGGGGCGTCTGAATCCAACCAAAATTTAGGTGGACCTAAAAATCATGAGAAATAGGTAGTTGTGTACCTAAAAATTATTTTTCAAAAAATCGTGAGCAAACTGTTGGAACGCGTAGAGATAAACAAAAACTTTTCCTACGCGATACTTCCAAGATCTAGCCGAGGTAGAAGGCCACGATGATTACCACTAGACGCGCGGTTGCGGATTATCGATGAAGCGCGTCGGGGCAGTGCAGTCCACGATCCGATCCAGCCGATCCGATCCCGCGAACGTCGAAGTGCTGAACGTACATCACCTCTGCCGGTATACGTACGAGGAGGAGCTCCGACGGCAGACTGCTAGGTCCGGTGCGACGGCTGTACTGAGTGGGTCTAGGGTTCCCAACGCATGGGAGAGTGGACTAACGTGCCCGCTGGGCAACCTGCGCCCCTCTTTATATAGCGTATGGTAATGGGCTTCACAACACTTGTGGCCCATTCCCTCTGTGAGTCCGACTCACAAAACTAGTCCATTTCTGGTTCGGGTCCAACCCGACCAATACTTGCTCCCGCTCTTAAGTGTGCAACCCTGCAGACTCATGGCGACTTGGACACGATTGGAGTCCAACTCCCAATCGATCAATTGGTAGCGGCTCCTAGCAGAACGTGCCGACTCCCAAGTACCATTGAGTCATGACGACATACCTTTCAATGTGATATTCATCTTAGTCCCTTTTGCCTCACGATATACCTTGTCGAGCTATAGGCGATTTATCGTCATCCCTTAAATAGCTCAACTCTCTTCTCGATCTGTGACATGTGATTCATCTGACTAACTCTTAGTCAACCGACACAGTTAACACTTAATTGAGTCGCGCATGGCCATGCTTCCTGAATCATATCACTCGAGAGGGCCCAGGGAATATCTCTCCATTTGGAGGGGCAAAATCCCATCTTGATTATCCACATCACGTAGTTTGCTTCTCATTCGACCCGAACTCTGCCTTTATAGTTGCCTTGTCACAGAACAACGTTTGATAGAACCTAAGTCGGTGATCCACAACTCGGATTGTGCGACACCTCAGGTCTAACGATTACATTGATTGAGACATGCAAATGACGACTTGATCGTTGCATCTCAATGTGGGTCAGTCCGACTTGCTAAACTCTTTAGCCAAGTCCGTGAACGTTGGAATGGCATCACCATGCCCATGATAAGTGGAACCGTGTCATCAGCCAACACTCACATTAGTATAGGGTGTGTGTCCAGCACAACCTTAATGACTAAGGACAATTAGTACGAACAACATGAATATATAGTTCCACAATCGAATCACATATTCAATGACATATATCAGATGTTCAAACCAAAGGACAACTTAATAACTTTATGAATACATTGGGAATTACATCATACATGATTGCCTCTAGGGCATATTCCCAACACAAACTAGAAGGCACCTGTAGTTCAAATTTGACCCGTTTCCAACTGAATCGGCAGAAACTTGTGTTTTTCAAAAGAGGTGGATGGAAACCTTTTCAGAGGAAACAAATTGGTTATTTGTGCGTATAACATGGTCTAGTATTTTCAAAAAATGCAGTTCCCAGGTTTTGCAACATATTTGTGGTTGATGCTTCACAAAAAAGCCATTTTTCACGCTCGGAAAATGGAAAATGGTTTTTTGATTCAATGAAAAGGAAAACTTTCTTTGGGAACATTGTCCGTGCTTCCAATATGCATGTTTGTGTGGAATATGGGCATATTTAAACAAACTATGCCATGGATTTGGCCATTACACCCGTCATTTGGCCCGAAACCCTAGAATGTTCGTAGGAGATAGCTCATTTATGTGAACATATTTTCACCACAACTGTCGTATTCCAAGTTTATTATTTTTGGTGGATACTAGGACATATATAATGACATCACGCGAAGGTCTTGCATCATTTTGGGGGTTTATTAAATTTTCTGGAATATTCTAAGTCGGTTTCATGAAAAAGTCAAGACGGCGGGCATGACCGTTCGTAGCTAGGGCTTGAATATTGAGAAAGTCTTGGTGTATCTCTAATGAAATAGGTAGTTTTGTACCTAAAAATGATTTTTTCCAAAAATCATGAGCAAACTAGGAGGCACCTGTAGTTCAAATTTGACCCGTTTCCAGCTCAATCGGCAGAAACTTGTGTTTTTCAAAAGAGGTGTATGAAAACCATTTCAGAGTAAAATAATTGGTTATTTGTGCATATAACATGGTCTAGTATTTTCAAAAAATGCAGCTCTCAGGTTTTACAACATATTTGTGGTTGATGCTTCACAAAAAAAGCCATTTTTCACACTCGGAAAATGGAAAATGGTTTTTTTATTCAATGAAAAGGAAAACTTTCTTCGGGAACATTGTCCGTGCTTCCAATATGCATGTTTGTGTGGAATATGGGAATATTTAAAAAAACTATGCCATGGATTTGGCCATTACACCCGTCATTTGGCCCGAAACCATAGAATGTTCGTAGGAGATAGCTCATTTATGTGAACATATTTCAACAACTGTCGTATTCCAATTTTATTATTTTTGGTGCATACTAGGACATATGTAATGACACCACGCGAAGGTCTTGCATCATTTTGGGGTTTTTAAAATTTTCTGGAATTTTCTAAGTCGGTTTCATGAAAAAGTCAAGACGGCGGGCATGACCGTTCGTAGCTAGGGCTTGAATATTGAGAAACTCTTGGTGTATCTCTGATGAAATAGGTAGTTGTGTACATAAACATGATTTTTTCCAAAAATCATGAGCAAACTACGAGTCACATGTAGTTCAAATCTGACCCGTTTCCAACTAAATCGGCAGAAACTTGTGTTTTTCAAAAGAGGTGGATGAAAACCTTTTAAGAGGAAAATAATTAGTTATTTGTGCATATAACATGGTCTAGTATTTTCAAAAAATGCAGCTCCCAGGTTTTGCAACATATTTGTGGTTGATGCTTCACAAAAAAAGTCATTTTTCACACTCGGAAAATGGAAAATGGTTTTTTTTTATTCAGTGAAAAGGAAAACTTTCTTCGGGAACATTGTCCGTGCTTCCAATATGCATGTTTGTGTGGAATATGGGCATATTTAAAAAAACTATGCCATGGATTTGGCCATTACACCCGTCATTTGGCCCGAAACCATAGAATGTTCGTAGGAGATAGCTCATTTATGTGAACATATTTCAACACGACTGTCGTATTCCAATTTTATTATTTTTGGTGGATACTAGGACATATATAATGACACCACGCGAAGGTCTTGCATCATTTTGGGGTTTTTTAAATTTTCTGAATTTTTCTAAGTCGGTTTCATGAAAAAGTCAAGACGGCGGGCATGACCGTTCGTAGCTAGGGCTTGAATATTGAGAAACTCTTGGTGTATCTCTGATGAAATAGGTAGTTGTGTACCTAAACATTATTTTTTCCAAAAATCCTGAGCAAACTACGAGGCACCTGTATTTCAAATTTGACCCGTTTCCAACTAAATCGGCAGAAACTTGTGTTTTTCAAAAGAGGTGGATGAAAAACTTTTAAGAGGAAAATAATTGGTTATTTGTGCATATAACATGGTCTAGTATTTTCAAAAAATGCAGCTCCCAGGTCTTGCAACATATTTGTGGTTGATGCTTCACAAAAAAAGCCATTTTTCACACTCGGAAAATGGAAAATGGTTTTTGTATTCATTGAAAAGGAAAACTTTCTTCGGGAACATTGTTCGTGCTTCCAATATGCATGTTTGTGTGGAATATGGGCATATTTAAACAAACTATGCCATGGATTTGGCCATTACACCCGTCATTTGGCCCGAAACCCTAGAATGTTCGTAGGAGATAGCTCATTTATGTGAACATATTTTCAAAACAACTGTCGTATTCCAATTTATTATTTTTGGTGGATACTAGGACATATATAATGACACCACGCTAAGGTCTTGCATCGTTTTGGGGTTTTTAAAATTTTCTGGAATTTTCTAAGTCGGTTTCATGAAAAAGTCAAGACGGCGGGCATGACCGTTCGTAGCTAGGGATTGAATATTGAGAAACTCTTGGTGTATCTCTGATGAAATAGGTAGTTGTGTACCTAAACATGATTTTTTCAAAAAATCATGAGCAAACTACGAGGCACGTGTAGTTCAAATTTGACCCGTTTCCCGCTGAATCGGCAGAAACTTGTGTTTTTCAAAAGAGGTGGATGAAAACCTTTTCAGAGGAAAATAATTGGTATTTGTGCATATAACATGGTCTAGTATTTTCAAAAAATACAGCTCCCAGGTTTTGCAACATATTTGTGGTTGATGCTTCACAAAAAAAAGCCATTTTTCACACTCGGAAAATGGAAAATGTTTTTGTATTCAATGAAAAGGAAAACTTTCTTCGGGAACATTGTCCGTGCTTCTAATATGCATGTTTTTGTGGAATATGGGCATATTTAAACAAACTATGTCATGGATTTGGCCATTACACCCGTCATTTGGCCCGAAACCCTAGAATGTTCGTAGGAGATAGCTCATTTATGTGAACATATTTTCAACACAACTGTCGTATTCCAATTTTATTATTTTTGGTGGATACTAGGACATATATAATGACACCACACGAAGGTCTTTCATCATTTTGGGGTTTTTTAAATTTTCTAGAATTTTCTAAGTCGGTTTCATGGAAAAGTCAAGACGGCGGGCATGACCGTTCGTAGCTAGGGCTTGAATATTGAGAAACTATTGGTGTATCTCTGATGAAATAGGTAGTTGTGTATCTAAACATGATTTTTTCCAAAAATCATGAGCAAACTACGAGGCACTTCTTGTTCAAATTTGACCCGTTTCCAACTGAATCGGCAGAAACTTGTGTTTTCGAAAGAGGTGGATGAAAACCTTTTCAGAGGAAAATAATTGGTTATTTGTGCATATAACATGGTCTAGTATTTTCAAAAAATGCAGCTCGCAGGTTTTGGAACATATTTGTGGTTGATGCTTCACAAAAAAGCCATTTTTCACACTCGGAAAATGGAAAATGGTTTTTTTATTCAATGAAAAGGAAAATTTTCTTCGGGAACATTGTCCGTGCTTTCAATATGCATATTTATGTGGAATATGGGCACATTTAAACAAACTATGCGATGGATTTGGCCATAACACCCGTCATTTGGCCTGTTTCCAGCTGAATCGGCAGAAACTGTCAAAATGGCCACCATGACTATTCATCAAAAGAGTTTAATTTTGAAGGGGAACGTAGCATAGAAAACAAAAATTTTCCTACGCGAGAGACACCCGAAAGGCCAAGATCTAATCTAGGAGACGAAGTGTAACGGGCAACAAGAGGGTTAAGGAGAACACATACCCTCGAAGACTCAAAGTGGTACGAGATCAAATCTCGTTGTTGGCGTAGTCGTACTCACACCGATCCCGATAGCGAGAAGATGGCACCGCAATCCGGCGGTGCATCCGTGATCGGTCACACGTACGGTTGATGACGACCTCCGTTCCTTCGTTCCAGCGGGGCGCGGAAGTAAAGGATCCCTCGGAACTCCAGCAGCACGACGGCGTGGTGTGGTGGAGAAAAACATTGCTCAGGGCTTCGCCAAGCGCACGAACAAGTGGTGGAGCAGCGGCAGGAGGGAGGAAGAGATGACACAAGTGTGTGTAGTGGGAGAGGGAGCTCTCACCCCTCCTTTTATAGGAGGGGATGGCAGCCACGAATTTTTGGCTGCCTCCACCTCTCCCTCATCATGTGAGTGGAGTCTCCACTCAACCCACTCATTCTTCCATGAATTCCCACTCAAAATCCCAAGGGTTTTCTTTAATAAATAAATAAAACAATTTTATTTCTTTATTTTAATATTTGTTAATTCCATTAACAAACATTAACATATAACCCCTTGAGTTAGTTGTTAAATCTATTAACAACCATTTGATAAGAATCCCCTTGAACTATTTCAAAATTACTCGAAACAATTTCGGTGACTATTTCAATATTCCCCGAAACAATTTTGGTGCTGTCCAAACTTTTCTCCGATATTCCGTATCCTCTCAAATGCGTCATTGAACCTTAAGTGTGTCACCCTACGGTTCGCGAATAAGATAGACATGATCGAGACTCCTCTCTGATCAATAATCAACAGCGGGATCTGGAGATCCGTGATGACTCCTATATATTCAACGATGACTCTCGTGATCGTGTGAACCAACAACGTCGTGAACTATTCCCTTTGTCTCGCGATATTTTACTTGTCCGAGATTCGATCATTGGTATCAACCATACCTTGTTCAATCTCGTTACCGACAAGTACTCTTTTCTCGTTCCCGTGATATAACATCCTTTGTGATCATATCACGTGCTTGCAAGCGGTTTCGATGTGATATCACCGAGAGGGCCCAGAGTATATCTCTCCGTCATTTGGATGGACAAATCCCACTCTTGATCCATGATCCTCAACTAATACTTTACGAATACTTAACGACACCTTTATAGTCACCCTGTTACGGTGTGACGTTTGATGCCATCAAAGCACTCTTCCGGTATCAGTGATTGACATGATCTCATGGTCTAAGGAATAAGTTATTTCGTATGTTTGATATAACAATGTAAACTAAATGACTTGATCGCATTGCTATATTATCTTTGGGTATATGTTCATCACCTCATTCTTCTAATGACATGACCCCGTTATTAATAACATCCAATGTTCATGATCAGGAAACCTTGATCATCTATTAATCAACGAGCTAGTTAAAAGAGAGGCTTTACTAGGAACCATTGTTTGTTTATTAAGCACACATGTATCAACGTTTCCGGTTAATACAATTCTAGCATGAGAAATAAACATTCATCATAAACAAGGAATAAGATAATAACCATTTTATTATTGCCTCTCGGGCATATTCCCTTCAGTCTCCCACTTGCACTAGAGTCAATAATCTAGTCTGTAAGCACTTTAACACATATGGCGTACCAGTGTTATTACCATGCTTCGCATGCGGTAAACATCATCAAAAAGATCTGAACTGTTCAGGTCCTATTGTATTTGCATGTTCTTTGCGTCTACACGCATCACTCATTCTCTAATGAGATGGCTTTGTATATATATAGTCAATTCGTGAAAACTTAATTCCTCAGCTCAAACTGATGTCACTAACATTGTGAAAATGTAGCTTCATAGTGTTAGCATTCTTGGAAACTCACCAAGTTTCGGTGATACCTTAATTCCTCAGCTTAAACTGATGTTACTAACATTGTGAAAATGTAGCTACATAGTTTCAGCATTCTTGGAAATTCACCAAGTTCAATAAAGAACTCCTTGACACAAAATACGCTTATAATTAGTTGTCAACACAACGATATACTTTAGCCTTTGTTGTAGTATCTGTCACAATATTTTAATTTTGAAACTCTTTCAAATCCAGCATGGAACTTTCTTCCATCCTATTGTGCTACCCTTCATCACATATTTTAATTGAGATAAAATTACTTGAATAAATGACAAGACTATTAGTGTAACATATTACAACTATTATTTTGTCATTACTATATAGGAAAACATATCCTTAGCATTTCTAAAATGACACAAGGATCTCTCCCACTGTTGTCTAATCATCATATGAATTATCCTACTATAACATTTTATAGCATAGGACTCATCTGGTTGTGTACATAGCATGGAAACATGACTTAGAAATCTCAATTTCAATGATGCTCATCATGTGTCAAAACACATGAATCTTGCTCAGTTATTTTCCATGTGACAAGAACTCCTTCTTATCAATTGTATATTGACTTACTTCAATATTTCATCTATGTAATTTGGCTTCAATCATATCAGGCGCTTCAATCCATCTTTTATAGATATCGATGCCCAATATCTTCTAAGCCTTTCATCAATATGAAATCTTAACCGTGTTAATTTAAAATACATATTTTCCAATCAACCATATGTCATCTACATAAAGTATTGGAAATATGTCATAACGCTCCCACTTAATTTCTTGTAACTCTACAAGCATCTTTATCATTCATGATGGAATCAAACTCTTTTGATAACTTCATTAAGGTAAAGATTTCAACTTCGTTATGCTCACTTCAACCATTGAAGTGCGCATGCCTTTCTAGCAACCTTTTGAATTTTACAAAACTCTCAGACTGTGTCAAGTACACATCCTTGATCAAACTTCCTCGAGAGGAGAGTTGGTTTTGTTATTCAACTTCCATATCATAATATGTAACCTTTTGCTAGAACTATCCGCAAAGACTAAAGCATCACTACGGAAGATCAAAATCTTGTAGTAGTCAACTCTTTGTACTTCGTCGAAACAACTTTTCAATAAGTACAACTTTCAAAGGATGTAAAATCCATGTCTTTGTCACTATATAGACCCTTTTGATATCGTTAGGCATCATGCCTATCGAAAGGACTACCAAGTCACATACTTGATATTCATACAAGGATACTATGGCGGATATAATGACTCATAGTCAATTTTACGAAGTCAGGGCCCATCATTTGCTTCCTTTATAAGGTCCAGGTCCTTTTGTTGTCAAAACAACACTTTACACTTAAACCACAAGTTGTTCTAAGTACAAAGTTTTCGGACTTTACTGGTACAGTTCGCAAACTCATTTGAAGTATCTACAACATTTGTAGTGTCTTCTACTGAGTCAAAATAGTAAACCCCGGAACAACTTCCAGTGTTGCGCTACTCTTGACATGATAACGGAGATTCTGTAATCTTTGTTGAGTTTGTACCGTGCTCCCACTCACTTGGTTCGCAAGAACTACTTTCTCGAGAAATCAACCCTTTCTGACAAACAACATTTGTCTTTTGGTTCGGTGATAGGATAAATACCCAATGTTTTATTTGGGATAACCTTATAAACATATATTTATCCTATTTTGGTTGTAAACATTTTACACATGCTATGCATACCAAAACTTAAGAAAAATGACAATTCAGGTCATTACCCAAACCATATATTATATGTTGTCAATTTCAACGGATTATGATGGTGCTCTTTTCAGTGTAAAAGCGGTTGTCCTTAATGTATAAACTACAAAAATATAATGGCAATTTTATTAATCTTACCATGTCAAACAGGGTTTGATTTTGTCTTTTGAATACTCCAATCTAATGTGGGGTATTCGAAAAGTATAAGTTGTAGAACAATTTTGCAACTTCTCAGATGTTTTGCTAAACTTGTAACTCAAACTTTATCCTTTATGATCCAATCATAAATACTTGATTATCTTGTTACATTGATTTTAACTTCATATTAACAACCTTTTGAACCAATTCAAAATGTCAAACTCTGTTCCCTTTAAATAGATATACTCACATATCTACTTAAATCATCGACAGAATTTTATGAAGGAAAAAATTAATTCACCATACATGACTACACATAATGGACTATATACATCAATATGTATAATCTCCACTAAATTAGTCGTCCATTCTACTTTGTCCTAAGAACGGAATTCTAGTCATCTTTTGGAAGAGGTCTCACAAGCGTCAATAAAATGACTCCGGAAGTCCATCAATATGGAGTTCCTTCATGTTTTCCTTTCCGATATGAACTAAAATGGTGGTGTCACAATTTAAGTGAAACTCTTCAACGTCTTGCAACGTTTAGCATTTAGTCTTATAGATGTTTCCTTTACCAACATGATTTATATTAACATATCCATCAATTATGGAATATGATCATAGTTTGAACAATCTCATTTGTTCTCACAAAAGACTAGAACAAAATAACAAATTATTAAGTTCTTCAAATAAATCTTGACTGGTTGGTTCGATACGACAATGAACACAATAACACTTTATTTATGTTCTTGTCATAATCGATTCCACATCTATTACTAGTTCCTTTTAGGCCCTTGTATTTCTTTCATTGCGTTGCTTTGTATGACAACTCATACCAACCAATGTGGTATCAAAAATACCAAAAATACTTTGTTAACTAGTAATACATCTATATCTTGTATATCAAGTATATACTCCTGAGTTGGACTTTTCCAGTTATCTTTTTTTTTTCTGCCATATATCTATTTGTAATTCTATTTTCAATATTCCCTTTCCTTTATAGAAGAATCATTCAACATCAAACAATGCTAGTCTTACTAGCTCATTTTCTTTGGCGTGTTAGTCATATACTATCACCCATTGAGTCATACTTTGAGTTTGATTGTTCTACTAATATCACCATATTAATAGCATTCTTCTAGATTCCACTCTTAGCATTTTCCAAGTAAGGTAAACTACTTTACCCATACTTCTAATCCATCCCATCATAACAATTTTATGATTAAGCTATTATAGCTCGAAGGAAGGAATTTAGAGGATAATTTTTAGCATCCAATTTCTTGGAATATTCAAACGCCTAGCGTCTTCAATCATTGCATATATTCAGATAATATAAGCAAACATTGTCACGCTAAATTATACTCAGTCATGTTGCCACAAATAAGTTTCTAGATATCAATATATCTTTCACTTGATTGTTTCTGAAAACAACTCTTTTCAGTTCCAAAATCACCTTGATCAATAAAACATTCTTTTGAAGATAAAGTAATACGGAAGCAACCATGACTCTGGATTCTAAGTAGGAATTATTTGCTCTCTAGATTAATCAATCATTAACCATATGGAGCTAGGTAGGAAATACCAAAAAATCTACAATAGGACTCAATTTTAAATATCACTAATACGGTACCAATCTTAAATGGTATTTACCAGATCATAACAGTTATATCTCAATTAACAATCTAAGTGTAAGGTAATTATAGATGCCAATGAATACTACAATTTGTGCAAATTCACTTTGATTTGTTGTTCATGATAAATAAGTTCAAGTTAATTCAAAAAATTAAACCATGAACTCCCACTCAAAAACAACATCCCTCTTAGTCGTCTTTAGTGATTACACGAACCAAATTCACTACACCAAAACCGATCATCACGTGAGATGATGTAGCTTCAAAGGCGAACATCTACATGTTCATCATATCATCCATATGACTCATGCTTTACCTTTCGGTTACGTGTTCCGAGGCCATGTCTGTACATGCTAGGCTCGCCAAGTAGAACCGTAGTATTGCGTGTGTTTCAAGGCCATGTCTGTACATGCTAGGCTTGAAAACACCCGTTGTATGCGAACGTTGAGTCTGTCACACCCGATCATCACGTGGTGTCTCGAAACGACGAACTTTCTTAACGGTGCATACTTAAGGAAGAACACATTATTATCTTGATATTAAGTGAGAGGGATCATCTTATAATGCTACCGTCGCTATCTAAGCAAAACAAGATGCATAAAAGTATTAACATCACATACATCACATGTAAGGATAACGTGATATGATATGGTCCTCCTTGCACTTGATCTCCATCAAGTGCATTATGGTATGATCTCAATCATTCCACCGGCGTGGTACCAAGTACCATGGCACCCCAATCTTGATTGTCCATCAATAAGAAGACAACCATATGGATACCTTCCGGTATATCAATAATTTACAAAATAGATCATCTCATAATCAAATTTGTAATATTGACCATATCAATTCACATGCCCAGCAAAAACTAGTTAGACGCTTCTAATTTATTTTTGCATATTTTACGTGGCTTAGGGCTTTCGAGGATAGAACCGTTCATACCTACGAACATCAACCACAACGTTGATAAACACATTTTTAACAACCCTTCATAGATTAGATCTTAACTATAGTAGGAGAAACAGACACCCGCAAGCCACTTATGCAATACAAGTTGCATGTCAGTTGTGGAACAAGTCTCATGTACGTGGACATGTAAGGTTAGTCCGGGCCGCTTCATCCCACTATGCCACTAAGATCATAAAATAGTCAAGGAGGTAATAACATGATCATCAACGCCCACATACACCTATGTGTTCTACCCGTACAAAACATCTACGCATAGATCCGGCTCTGATACCACTGAAGGGGAACGTAGCATAGAAAACAAAAATTTTCCTACGCGAGAGACACCCGAAAGGCCAAGATCTAATCTAGGAGACGAAGTGTAACGGGCAACAAGAGGGTTAAGGAGAACACATACCCTCGAAGACTCAAAGTGGTACGAGATCAAATCTCGTTGTTGGCGTAGTCGTACTCACACCGATCCCGATAGCGAGAAGATGGCACCGCAATCCGGCGGTGCATCCGTGATCGGTCACACGTACGGTTGATGACGACCTCCGTTCCTTCGTTCCAGCGGGGCGCGGAAGTAAAGGATCCCTCGGAACTCCAGCAGCACGACGGCGTGGTGTGGTGGAGAAAAACATTGCTCAGGGCTTCGCCAAGCGCACGAACAAGTGGTGGAGCAGCGGCAGGAGGGAGGAAGAGATGACACAAGTGTGTGTAGTGGGAGAGGGAGCTCTCACCCCTCCTTTTATAGGAGGGGATGGCAGCCACGAATTTTTGGCTGCCTCCACCTCTCCCTCATCATGTGAGTGGAGTCTCCACTCAACCCACTCATTCTTCCATGAATTCCCACTCAAAATCCCAAGGGTTTTCTTTAATAAATAAATAAAACAATTTTATTTCTTTATTTTAATATTTGTTAATTCCATTAACAAACATTAACATATAACCCCTTGAGTTAGTTGTTAAATCTATTAACAACCATTTGATAAGAATCCCCTTGAACTATTTCAAAATTACTCGAAACAATTTCGGTGACTATTTCAATATTCCCCGAAACAATTTTGGTGCTGTCCAAACTTTTCTCCGATATTCCGTATCCTCTCAAATGCGTCATTGAACCTTAAGTGTGTCACCCTACGGTTCGCGAATAAGATAGACATGATCGAGACTCCTCTCTGATCAATAATCAACAGCGGGATCTGGAGATCCGTGATGACTCCTATATATTCAACGATGACTCTCGTGATCGTGTGAACCAACAACGTCGTGAACTATTCCCTTTGTCTCGCGATATTTTACTTGTCCGAGATTCGATCATTGGTATCAACCATACCTTGTTCAATCTCGTTACCGACAAGTACTCTTTTCTCGTTCCCGTGATATAACATCCTTTGTGATCATATCACGTGCTTGCAAGCGGTTTCGATGTGATATCACCGAGAGGGCCCAGAGTATATCTCTCCGTCATTTGGATGGACAAATCCCACTCTTGATCCATGATCCTCAACTAATACTTTACGAATACTTAACGACACCTTTATAGTCACCCTGTTACGGTGTGACGTTTGATGCCATCAAAGCACTCTTCCGGTATCAGTGATTGACATGATCTCATGGTCTAAGGAATAAGTTATTTCGTATGTTTGATATAACAATGTAAACTAAATGACTTGATCGCATTGCTATATTATCTTTGGGTATATGTTCATCACCTCATTCTTCTAATGACATGACCCCGTTATTAATAACATCCAATGTTCATGATCAGGAAACCTTGATCATCTATTAATCAACGAGCTAGTTAAAAGAGAGGCTTTACTAGGAACCATTGTTTGTTTATTAAGCACACATGTATCAACGTTTCCGGTTAATACAATTCTAGCATGAGAAATAAACATTCATCATAAACAAGGAATAAGATAATAACCATTTTATTATTGCCTCTCGGGCATATTCCCTTCAAATTTTTTTTTTAAACTATCGATGTTTTTATGATATGCATGTCATATTTGAATTTCTGTAATTTTTCTAATCGATTTAGACATTTTATTTGTCAAGTTTCGATTTACGGATTTAAAGATATAAATTATTGTATATTAAATAATTTATTCAAAAAATAAAGTATTTTCTAACATTATATTGTTATTTAGTCAATAAAGATAATTATATAATCATTGTTATTTGTTCAAATATTGTTTTAAATTTAAACAATAGAAAAGTTTAACATCATTCCCCACAGGGTAGTATGATTGATATGATAGTAATATCTGTAAGTTCTAACATCTCATATGGAATCTAGTTTGGAAGGAACTCAAAGGTTAAGCGTGCTTGGGCTGGAGGAATTTCAGGAGACTAGATTAATTGTGTAATTAGAGATTAAATATGTGGCTAAGTGAAAAATTCTGGAATAGAATTTCAAAAAAGTTCAAAAAAAAAATTCAAAAAAAAAAGTTCAAAAAAATTCGAATTTTTTCTTGAATTTTTTTTCAATTATTTTGGAAATATTGTGCCGACGGCTTTGCCGTCGGCATAGAGCGTGGTATGCCGACGGCTTTTAGTGTGCCGACGGTCGTTTGACCTATGCCGACGCGGGCATATGCCGACGATGGCCGCCGGCACAGCCTGTGCCGACGGGGTTTTAGCCTGTGCCGACGGCTGCTGGCCGTCGGCATATCGGGCGATTCCTGTAGTGTGAAGAGAAAGACCACTAAAAATACATTATTTTCATGCTATCATTATTCACAATATGATATTTTTTTAGTGGCCGATTCATTTAGATTTGTAATTTGTGATACGATAAATTCATTTTGTATGACACACTGGTTTCACGACTATATAATATTAACTTTGGTTCCATGATGCGGTTAACCAATATAAAGTGTGTGTGTGTGCGCGCAAGCGAAGCGATCTCGCAACACACATGAGAGTGCGCATGTAAGAGAATTGACAACTTACACATTCTGATCTTTGTGAAATTAATATCGTGCCCAGGTAGCTCAAGCCTGAATAATCGACAGTTTTCGTAGACCATGCATGCGCAAAATTCTCATCTAAACCTCTGTAATTGATTAGTGATCTTGTCCTCTTAGGGCATCTCCAGCCGTCCCCCCAACGCCCCCCCAGGACCACTTTTTATGTCAAAAAGCGCTGTTTTAGCGTCGAATTCTACCAGTCAGCCCCCCAGGAGTCCAAATAGCGTCATTTTAGCGGCGGCGCACCCAAGCCGAACCCAAGGGGCTGGGTTTGGCCTCGGGGGCAAAATGCCCGGTTTTGCATGCAAAAATGCCTCTCTCTGCTACTTTTGCCCCACTTTGCATGCAAAGATGCCTCTCTCTTCTACTTTTGCCCCACTTTGCATGCAAAAATCCCTCATTTTCGCTGCTTGGGTGGGCTACGGCTGGTAAATGATCTCGCCCAGGTTTTGATTTTGCGTCGTTTTGCGCCGTTTTCGCTACTTTTTATGATTTTTTTGTGGTGGGGGTTCACACGGCTGGAGATGCCCTTACATGCAAGATATATACACATAAGAATCACCTCAACATACGCATCCCTTTTTTGTCGATAGGAATGACACAGTAATGAATAGTATATGAAAGTGCAATATCAAAAAAAAAAAAAAAGGTATCTCTAGCTATCCTAGCCGTATCAGGTCTACTGAACATTAATTGTACGTTAAAACATCATTATATAGAAATATTTTATTGTCATTATAAGTAGTACTTTGAATCGTTATGTCCAAAAGTATTACTAGTTCAATATAAGATATTGTCGCGTGTCTAAAGTTTTGTTGTGAATATATCACCAGACACCAGGGCACACGACAAAGCCTTAACTTGCTTGACTTTCTTGGTCACCGAGCATACTCCGTACATCCGAGGCAGTCGAACAGCGTATTTTGGAGATATCCGTCACCACTGCGGCGAGGGAAGCTGCCATCCTCTAGTTCATGCTCAACGAGCGGAAAGTCGTCGTGGCGTTGAAGGCCTAGATCGAGGGAGGCATCGCAGTTGCGGATGGAGGAGGTGCGCACCAGCAGGGTGTTAGGAATTTAGGCAATTTACAGATTAAATTAATCCAAGTATAAACCACGATCATGACGTAAGCATACTGATAATTAACCATATTCATGCATACTAGGTTGACAGTAGACACATCTACGCAAACTACTAGTATCGCACACATGGAAATAACAATGGCAGGGATAAACGTGTTATACCCTGCAGTTGGCCAATTGGCAGTAGCCGTAGCAGAGGCGGCGGCCGCGGCGGCGGCGGCAGCAGCGTTGGCGGCCTCAGCAGCAGCGGCCTCGGTGGCAGCAGCGGCGGCAGCAGCAGCTCGATCGGCATCGGTGGCCATGTTGACGATGAGGGCGACGCGGTAGTAGACGAAGTAGACGTACAGCAGCAGCGAGCAGTCGCGTAGGAGACGCTCCCCAAAAACCTAATCGCCCCTCTCCCGTACAGGATCTGGAGAGGCGGGGTTTCGGAGGCCTGCTCTCCCGTCGGCCGTGTACGCGGTAGACGGGATGGGATCACCGGCGGCAGCAACAGGAGGTGGAACGGGTATGAGTTGTGTGTATGTGTCCGCCCCTGCGACCTCAATATATAGGCACGGTAGGAGAACGGTCAGCTCACAAATCAATTTGGCATTTACTACAGCCGTTACCACGTAATCAATGCGCCGTTTTACTGCGCGCGGTTAACACGTGATCAATGCGGCGTTTTACTGCGCGCGGCTGTTACCAAAATAAATGTGACGCAATAGACAGCAATCAATATGACGTCTCATATTATTGGCGTGTCTGTTGACTCCGTTTCCAACTGCCAAAATAAAGGCATCGGCTCGGCTCATTCCCGCAACCCGCAACCCGCGGCGCGTCGTGACGTGACGTGACGAGGCGAGGCGTGGCGAGGCGGGCGGCGGAGGAGGAGGAGCGCGCGTGTGGAACACCTCCACTACTCCTCTCTCTTCATACCAACTCACACTAGTGGGGAGAGAGCTCACCTTATAAACTGGTGCAAAACTCTCCCAACTAGCAATGTGGGACTAAACTCCCACCATTTGCTATGGCAGCATGGGCCTTAGGGATTAAATGGAAATTGCCTAATGGGCCTGCTAGCCCATGCGAATTTCAGCAATCCCCCACCAGATCCCGAAGACCCATGTGTTGTCCTCTGTTCCATTCACTGTTTTTATATACTGGCATTTTCAGTGGAGACCCGTTAAGGTTGAACATCCACCTAGAACAAGTAGCTACACTACATCACAACTGAACAATGGACTATGCCTTGAATTGTCAGTTTGGCGTAAAATAGTTTCACTAAATGTCTTGCCAGTACTAGGCTGCCGAAGGCTGACCCCTCGGGTGGAGCATATTAGTCATACTCCTGGCCTATTCATGAACTTATTAGAGATCACCCAATCTCATAGACTGTGACCAGCAGTCAGGATCATATAGGTGTGTTCCTCCAAAGATCGCTCTGTAGGATAGCATCTTGCTTATACAAGCCTTGGAACACATTAAGACAAAAGTCAACCTGCCATACAGTTTTTGAGAGTACTGCATCTCCAGTGGAGTGGGTTAGTAAAAATTACTCTCCTCAGTTAACCACTAGCTTGTTTTCCCAGGTCCCACTTCACGGGATCTCCGATCACATAGGATGGGTTACTGCCATGGCAACTCATGTGGGTCTCATACCCATCTCCCTCGATGCACTTTCTATCACAACACGTGATAGCCCTTTAGTAAAGTGATCTGCCAGATTTTTAGCCGACTGGATATAATCCACCGCTATCACTCCGGAGTTTCTTAAATGTCTGACAGCTTTTAATCTCATTTTTATGTGCTTTGTCGACTGTGCATTGTCCTTTGAACTCTTCACCTTGACAATCACTGTTTGATTGTCACAGTTCATAAGGATAGCCGGTACTGGCTTTTCAACCACATGCAAGTCCATCAAAAGATCTCGAAGCCATCCTGCTTCGACACTAGACGTGTCTAATGCTGTCAATTCTGCTTCC
This sequence comes from Alopecurus myosuroides, assembly GCA_028641055.1. NCBI lineage: Eukaryota > Viridiplantae > Streptophyta > Magnoliopsida > Poales > Poaceae > Alopecurus > Alopecurus myosuroides. The sequence goes on from CM054060.1 coordinate 29,656,131, forward strand.
ATTGTCGATCTCGTTAAGATCGTTTGCTTGCAAGACTTCCAGGAAACAGCACCACCTCCAAGGGTAAACACATACCCCGTTGTGGCTTTCATCTCATCAGCATCAGAGATCCAATTCGCATCACAATACCCTTCAAGTACCGAAGGATATCCACTGTAGTGAAGTCCATGGTTCACGGTACCTTTCAGATAGCGCATAATTCTTTCTACAGCATGCCAATGCACATCACCCGGATTGGAAACAAACCGGCTTAGTTTGCACACAGCAAACATGATGTCAGGCCTCGTAGCGCTCGCTAGATACATGAGTGAACCAATTACTTGAGAATACCTCAGCTGATCCTTAGCTGTGCCTTCGAACTTTCGAATCCGCACACTAGGATCATATGGCGTTGGAGAAGTTTTGCAGTCCGAATATCCAAAACGACTCAAAACCTTCTCAACATAATGGGATTGCAGAAGTGTAATCCCACCCTCATTGTTTCTCAATAGCTTGATGTTCAAGATAACATCAGCCACACCAAGATCTTTCATCTCAAAGTTCTGGGATAGAAATGACTTAACCTCATTGATTACTTTGAGGTTGGTCCCAAATATCAGTATGTCATCAACATACAAACACAAAATAACTCCTTCGCCCCCACCATGGCGATAGTATACACATTTGTCAGCTTCATTAACAACAAAGCCAACAGATGTTAAAGTTGTATTGAACTTCTCATGCCATTGCTTAGCTGCTTGTTTCAGCCCATATAAAGATTTCAGTAATTTACACACCTTTCCTTCTTGACCATCTAACACAAAGCCATCTGGCTGTTGCATATAGATTTCCTCGTCTAACTCTCCATTTAGAAAAGCCGTCTTAACATCCATCTGATGGACGAGAAGACCATGCGAGGCCGCCAACGAGAGTAATACTCGAATGGTGGTCAGTCTGGCCACAGGTGAATAAGTGTCAAAGAAATCTTCATCTTCTTTCTGGGAATAACCCTTGGCCACAAGTCTAGCCTTGTACTTTTCAATCGTACCATCAGGCCTAAGCTTCTTTTTGAACACCCACTTACATCCTAATGGTTTACAACCATAAGGACGTTCAGTGATCTCCCACGTTCCATTAGCCATGATGGAATCCATCTCGCTACGGACCGCTTCTCTCCAGTAGTCAGCATCTGGAGATGCATAAGCTTCTGAAATAGAAGTGGGAGTATCATCCACAAGGTACAGAAGGAAATCATCACCAAAGGACTTTGCAGTCCTCTGTCTCTTGCCCCTACCAAGGGTTTCCTCGTCATCCTTCTCAGGATTCTCATCATGTGTTTGTTCATAATATTCCATAGGAATGGCAGGTTCAGGAGTCTCCTCTGATTCCTGTCTAGAAGTGCTTTGCATATCTCTCATAGGAAAAATATCCTCAAAGAATGTAGCATCTTTAGACTCCAAAATCGTACCGACCTTCACGTCAGGTACCTCAGATTTCACTACTAGAAATCTATAGCCAACGCTATTCTTAGCGTATCCCAAATTAACGCAATCCACGGTCTTTGGTCCAAGTTTACGCTTTTTGGGGATCGGCACATTGACTTTTGCCAAACAGCCCCAAGTACGTAAGTACGAGAGTGTTGTTTTTCTCTTCTCCCATTGCTCATAGGGAGTGACCTCATTGTCTTTCGTCGGAACTTTATTCAGGACATGACATGATGTCAATATAGCCTCCCCCCACCATGCCTTGGATAAACCCGATGTATCTAACATGGCGTTAACCAAATCTGTTAGAGTACGGTTTTTCCTTTCGGCAACCCCATTTGACTGAGGTGAATAGGGAGGCGTCCTCTCGTGAATAATGCCATGTTCCGCACAGAAAGAGTCAAACTCATTAGAGAAATACTCTCCACCACGATCTGACCGGATTCGTTTAATTTTCTTTTCAAGTTGATTCTCAACTTCTGCCTTATAGATTTTAAAGTAGTGTAGAGCCTCGTCTTTAGTGTTTAACAGATATACATAGCAAAACCTAGTGGAATCATCTATTAACGTCATGAAGTATCTCTTTCCACCTTTAGTCAACACACCATTCATCTCACAGAGATCAGAATGTATGAGTTCTAATGGCGCCAAGTGTCTCTCCTCCGCAGCCTTGTGGGGCTTGCGAGGTTGCTTTGCTTGTACACACGAATGGCACTTAGAACCTTTGGCTAAAGTGAAACTTGGAATTAAATTTAGTTTTGCTAACCGCGTCATGCAACTGAAACCAACGTGACAAAGACGTGAATGCCAAACTTCTGTTTCATTAACACTCGAATGAATATTGTTCACGACTTTATTACAAAAATCAGCGAGGGAAAAGCGGAACAGACCTCCGCACTCATACCCTTTTCCAACAAACAGTCCATATTTCGTTACAACTACTTTATTGGACTCGAAAACCAACTTAAATCCTTCTCTACATAGAAGGGAGCCACTAACGAGATTCTTCTTGATGGCGGGGACATGCTGCACGTTCTTGAGCTGCACGATCCTTCCCGAAGTAAACTTCAGATCGACCGTGCCAACACCAAGTACAGAAGCACTTGCGCCGTTCCCCATCAATACGGACCCGTTCCTTGTGACCTGATAAGAAGAAAACAATGAGATGTCAGCACACACATGAATGTTTGCACCTGTGTCAATCCACCAATCAGTAGACTGACAAACTGAAAATACAGTAAACAAATTACCATACCCAGATGCCCCATTCTCATTGTTGCTCACGATCATGTTGACAGCCTTGGAATCCTGTCCTGGCTTCACATACTTCTTTGGGCACTTCCCAGCCCAGTGTTCCAGTGAACCACAAGTGAAGCAGCCATCTTTCTTCTTATCCTTCTTGAAGGTCTTCTTAGCCTTCTTCTTGAAGTCGGTATTCTGCTGGACACCAGTCCTCGCCTTGTTCTTGTGGGAGTTGTAGTTCTTCTGTACCATATTGGCCGCAGAAGTCCCTTCATTCCCTTTTCCATGTGAGTCCTTTGCCCTCGAATTCTGCTCAACACTCAGATGGCCGATGACATCCTCTACTGAGAATTCACGCCTCTGATGTTTCAGAGTAGTGGCAAAGCTCCTCCAGGAATTAGGCAGCTTGGCGATTATGCATCCCGCGACATACTTGCCCGGTAACACGCACTTGAGAATTTCAAGCTCCTTAGCGATGCACTGTATCTCATGAGCCTGCTCCAAAACAGAACGGTTTTCGACCATTCTGTAGTCATGGAACTGCTCTATACTGTACATCTCGCTGCCAGCATCGGTTGCGCCGAATTTGGATTCGAGCGCCTCCCACAAGTCCTTGGCAACCCGCACATGTAAATATGCGTGAACAAACTTCTCTCCGATCACGCTTAGAACGCATCCAACAAAGACGACGGTGGCATCCCTAAACGCCTTCTCCTGATCAGGAGTAATCGTTTCCGTGGGAGTGACACCGACGACCCAGAACACGTTCATAGCCGTGAGCCATAAGAATGTTTTGGTCTGCCAACGCTTAAAGTACGTCCCCGTAAACGGGTCCGGTTTCAGTGCAGTGGCAAAACCATGAATCGAAAATTGCCTACACATGTTAGGTTTTTGGATTGTTAGGAATTTAGGCAATTTACAGATTAAATTAATCCAAGTATAAACCACGATCATGACGTAAGCATACTGATAATTAACCATATTCATGCATACTAGGTTGACAGTAGACACATCTACGCAAACTACTAGTATCGCACACATGGAAATAACAATGGCAGGGATAAACGTGTTATACCCTGCAGTTGGCCAATTGGCAGTAGCCGTAGCAGAGGCGGCGGCCGCGGCGGCGGCGGCAGCAGCGTTGGCGGCCTCAGCAGCAGCGGCCTCGGTGGCAGCAGCGGCGGCAGCAGCAGCTCGATCGGCATCGGTGGCCATGTTGACGATGAGGGCGACGCGGTAGTAGACGAAGTAGACGTACAGCAGCAGCGAGCAGTCGCGTAGGAGACGCTCCCCAAAAACCTAATCGCCCCTCTCCCGTACAGGATCTGGAGAGGCGGGGTTTCGGAGGCCTGCTCTCCCGTCGGCCGTGTACGCGGTAGACGGGATGGGATCACCGGCGGCAGCAACAGGAGGTGGAACGGGTATGAGTTGTGTGTATGTGTCCGCCCCTGCGACCTCAATATATAGGCACGGTAGGAGAACGGTCAGCTCACAAATCAATTTGGCATTTACTACAGCCGTTACCACGTAATCAATGCGCCGTTTTACTGCGCGCGGTTAACACGTGATCAATGCGGCGTTTTACTGCGCGCGGCTGTTACCAAAATAAATGTGACGCAATAGACAGCAATCAATATGACGTCTCATATTATTGGCGTGTCTGTTGACTCCGTTTCCAACTGCCAAAATAAAGGCATCGGCTCGGCTCATTCCCGCAACCCGCGGCGCGTCGTGACGTGACGAGGCGAGGCGTGGCGAGGCGGGCGGCGGAGGAGGAGGAGCGCGCGTGTGGAACACCTCCACTACTCCTCTCTCTTCATACCAACTCACACTAGTGGGGAGAGAGCTCACCTTATAAACTGGTGCAAAACTCTCCCAACTAGCAATGTGGGACTAAACTCCCACCATTTGCTATGGCAGCATGGGCCTTAGGGATTAAATGGAAATTGCCTAATGGGCCTGCTAGCCCATGCGAATTTCAGCAATCCCCCACCAGATCCCGAAGACCCATGTGTTGTCCTCTGTTCCATTCACTGTTTTTATATACTGGCATTTTCAGTGGAGACCCGTTAAGGTTGAACATCCACCTAGAACAAGTAGCTACACTACATCACAACTGAACAATGGACTATGCCTTGAATTGTCAGTTTGGCGTAAAATAGTTTCACTAAATGTCTTGCCAGTACTAGGCTGCCGAAGGCTGACCCCTCGGGTGGAGCATATTAGTCATACTCCTGGCCTATTCATGAACTTATTAGAGATCACCCAATCTCATAGACTGTGACCAGCAGTCAGGATCATATAGGTGTGTTCCTCCAAAGATCGCTCTGTAGGATAGCATCTTGCTTATACAAGCCTTGGAACACATTAAGACAAAAGTCAACCTGCCATACAGTTTTTGAGAGTACTGCATCTCCAGTGGAGTGGGTTAGTAAAAATTACTCTCCTCAGTTAACCACTAGCTTGTTTTCCCAGGTCCCACTTCACGGGATCTCCGATCACATAGGATGGGTTACTGCCATGGCAACTCATGTGGGTCTCATACCCATCTCCCTCGATGCACTTTCTATCACAACACGTGATAGCCCTTTAGTAAAGGGATCTGCCAGATTTTTAGCCGACTGGATATAATCCACCGCTATCACTCCGGAGTTTCTTAAATGTCTGACAGCTTTTAATCTCATTTTTATGTGCTTTGTGGACTGTGCATTGTCCTTTGAACTCTTCACCTTGACAATCACTGTTTGATTGTCACAGTTCATAAGGATAGCCGGTACTGGCTTTTCAACCACAGGCAAGTCCATCAAAAGATCTCGAAGCCATCCTGCTTCGACACTAGACGTGTCTAATGCTGTCAATTCTGCTTCCATTGTCGATCTCGTTAAGATCGTTTGCTTGCAAGACTTCCAGGAAACAGCACCACCTCCAAGGGTAAACACATACCCCGTTGTGGCTTTCATCTCATCAGCATCAGAGATCCAATTCGCATCACAATACCCTTCAAGTACCGAAGGATATCCACTGTAGTGAAGTCCATGGTTCACGGTACCTTTCAGATAGCGCATAATTCTTTCTACAGCATGCCAATGCACATCACCCGGATTGGAAACAAACCGGCTTAGTTTGCACACAGCAAACATGATGTCAGGCCTCGTAGCGCTCGCTAGATACATGAGTGAACCAATTACTTGAGAATACCTCAGCTGATCCTTAGCTGTGCCTTCGAACTTTCGAATCCGCACACTAGGATCATATGGCGTTGGAGAAGTTTTGCTGTCCGAATATCCAAAACGACTCAAAACCTTCTCAACATAATGGGATTGCAGAAGTGTAATCCCACCCTCATTGTTTCTCAATAGCTTGATGTTCAAGATAACATCAGCCACACCAAGATCTTTCATCTCAAAGTTCTGGGATAGAAATGACTTAACCTCATTGATTACTTTGAGGTTGGTCCCAAATATCAGTATGTCATCAACATACAAACACAAAATAACTCCTTCGCCCCCACCATGGCGATAGTATACACATTTGTCAGCTTCATTAACAACAAAGCCAACAGATGTTAAAGTTGTATTGAACTTCTCATGCCATTGCTTAGGTGCTTGTTTCAGCCCATATAAAGATTTCAGTAATTTACACACCTTTCCTTCTTGACCATCTAACACAAAGCCATCTGGCTGTTGCATATAGATTTCCTCGTCTAACTCTCCATTTAGAAAAGCCGTCTTAACATCCATCTGATGGACGAGAAGACCATGCGAGGCCGCCAACGAGAGTAATACTCGAATGGTGGTCAGTCTGGCCACAGGTGAATAAGTGTCAAAGAAATCTTCATCTTCTTTCTGGGAATAACCCTTGGCCACAAGTCTAGCCTTGTACTTTTCAATCGTACCATCAGGCCTAAGCTTCTTTTTGAACACCCACTTACATCCTAATGGTTTACAACCATAAGGACGTTCAGTGATCTCCCACGTTCCATTAGCCATGATGGAATCCATCTCGCTACGGACCGCTTCTCTCCAGTAGTCAGCATCTGGAGATGCATAAGCTTCTGAAATAGAAGTGGGAGTATCATCCACAAGGTACACAAGGAAATCATCACCAAAGGACTTTGCAGTCCTCTGTCTCTTGCCCCTACCAAGGGTTTCCTCGTCATCCTTCTCAGGATTCTCATCATGTGTTTGTTCATAATATTCCATAGGAATGGCAGGTTCAGGAGTCTCCTCTGATTCCTGTCTAGAAGTGCTTTGCATATCTCTCATAGGAAAAATATCCTCAAAGAATGTAGCATCTTTAGACTCCAAAATCGTACCGACCTTCACGTCAGGTACCTCAGATTTCACTACTAGAAATCTATAGCCAACGCTATTCTTAGCGTATCCCAAATTAACGCAATCCACGGTCTTTGGTCCAAGTTTACGCTTTTTGGGGATCGGCACATTGACTTTTGCCAAACAGCCCCAAGTACGTAAGTACGAGAGTGTTGTTTTTCTCTTCTCCCATTGCTCATAGGGAGTGACCTCATTGTCTTTCGTCGGAACTTTATTCAGGACATGACATGATGTCAATATAGCCTCCCCCCACCATGCCTTGGATAAACCCGATGTATCTAACATGGCGTTAACCAAATCTGTTAGAGTACGGTTTTTCCTTTCGGCAACCCCATTTGACTGAGGTGAATAGGGAGGCGTCCTCTCGTGAATAATGCCATGTTCCGCACAGAAAGAGTCAAACTCATTAGAGAAATACTCTCCACCACGATCTGACCGGATTCGTTTAATTTTCTTTTCAAGTTGATTCTCAACTTCTGCCTTATAGATTTTAAAGTAGTGTAGAGCCTCGTCTTTAGTGTTTAACAGATATACATAGCAAAACCTAGTGGAATCATCTATTAACGTCATGAAGTATCTCTTTCCACCTTTAGTCAACACACCATTCATCTCACAGAGATCAGAATGTATGAGTTCTAATGGCGCCAAGTGTCTCTCCTCCGCAGCCTTGTGGGGCTTGCGAGGTTGCTTTGCTTGTACACACGAATGGCACTTAGAACCTTTGGCTAAAGTGAAACTTGGAATTAAATTTAGTTTTGCTAACCGCGTCATGCAACTGAAACCAACGTGACAAAGACGTGAATGCCAAACTTCTGTTTCATTAACACTCGAATGAATATTGTTCACGACTTTATTACAAAAATCAGCGAGGGAAAAGCGGAACAGACCTCCGCACTCATACCCTTTTCCAACAAACAGTCCATATTTCGTTACAACTACTTTATTGGACTCGAAAACCAACTTAAATCCTTCTCTACATAGAAGGGAGCCACTAACGAGATTCTTCTTGATGGCGGGGACATGCTGCACGTTCTTGAGCTGCACGATCCTTCCCGAAGTAAACTTCAGATCGACCGTGCCAACACCAAGTACAGAAGCACTTGCGCCGTTCCCCATCAATACGGACCCGTTCCTTGTGACCTGATAAGAAGAAAACAATGAGATGTCAGCACACACATGAATGTTTGCACCTGTGTCAATCCACCAATCAGTAGACTGACAAACTGAAAATACAGTAAACAAATTACCATACCCAGATGCCCCATTCTCATTGTTGCTCACGATCATGTTGACAGCCTTGGAATCCTGTCCTGGCTTCACATACTTCTTTGGGCACTTCCCAGCCCAGTGTTCCAGTGAACCACAAGTGAAGCAGCCATCTTTCTTCTTATCCTTCTTGAAGGTCTTCTTAGCCTTCTTCTTGAAGTCGGTATTCTGCTGGACACCAGTCCTCGCCTTGTTCTTGTGGGAGTTGTAGTTCTTCTGTACCATATTGGCCGCAGAAGTCCCTTCATTCCCTTTTCCATGTGAGTCCTTTGCCCTCGAATTCTGCTCAACACTCAGATGGCCGATGACATCCTCTACTGAGAATTCACGCCTCTGATGTTTCAGAGTAGTGGCAAAGCTCCTCCAGGAATTAGGCAGCTTGGCGATTATGCATCCCGCGACATACTTGCCCGGTAACACGCACTTGAGAATTTCAAGCTCCTTAGCGATGCACTGTATCTCATGAGCCTGCTCCAAAACAGAACGGTTTTCGACCATTCTGTAGTCATGGAACTGCTCTATACTGTACATCTCGCTGCCAGCATCGGTTGCGCCGAATTTGGATTCGAGCGCCTCCCACAAGTCCTTGGCAACCCGCACATGTAAATATGCGTCAACAAACTTCTCTCCGATCACGCTTAGAACGCATCCAACAAAGACGACGGTGGCATCCCTAAACGCCTTCTCCTGATCAGGAGTAATCGTTTCCGTGGGAGTGACACCGACGACCCAGAACACGTTCATAGCCGTGAGCCATAAGAATGTTTTGGTCTGCCAACGCTTAAAGTACGTCCCCGTAAACGGGTCCGGTTTCAGTGCAGTAGCAAAACCATGAATCGAAAATTGCCTACACATGTTAGGTTTTTGGATTGTTAGGAATTTAGGCAATTTACAGATTAAATTAATCCAAGTATAAACCACGATCATGACGTAAGCATACTGATAATTAACCATATTCATGCATACTAGGTTGACAGTAGACACATCTACGCAAACTACTAGTATCGCACACATGGAAATAACAATGGCAGGGATAAACGTGTTATACCCTGCAGTTGGCCAATTGGCAGTAGCCGTAGCAGAGGCGGCGGCCGCGGCGGCGGCGGCAGCAGCGTTGGCGGCCTGTCGTGGTGGTGTCACGGCAGATGCCATAGGATGGCTAAAGATGTGGGGACGATGGACGCTGGAGGTGTCCGGGGAGGGATCACGCGACGAATAGCCGCGTGAGGTAAGATCCACACAACACAAACAACACGATGTACCCAGGTTCAGGGCCCTCGTGAGGAGGTAAAACCCCTACTCCTGCCTTTCTCTATGTATTACGGTGTCTCACCGAGTAGCCACAGTACAAATAGTAATGCTACCGAGTAGCCCCTTGCCCCTCTCCGAGTAGAGCTAGGTCAAGAACTTAGGGTTTCTAGGGTTTCTAGTGAGCCACTATGGGAGCATCTGAGAGCGTCTGTGAGTGTGCCTCGCGCAGGAGGCGGCGGGGCACCTTATATACACGGTGCCCAGCCGGATACGTCCAAATCCTAGACAAGTGTCGACATAGTGTGCACACTGTCTTTTCTCCGAGTACCCGCTGACAGCTTTGGTCGTTGGTCTTGGCTGCTTCTGTAAAGTCGTTGGGCAAAACTAGGGGACAGACTGGTATCACTGTACCTAGTCACAGAGTAGGCCCCCCTTATCCTGCCACCGACTGCTTCCATGCTGTCACTGTCAGGCAGGCCGTCCCCACGTGAACAGTAGTTCGAATGCTGCCAAGTACGGACCCAGGATACGCGGGATCCTGTGTCAGAACGGCTCCTTTGACTTCCTGCCCGAGTAGTTTCCCGCCAAATGTTCCCGCCAATTGTACTCGGGCCAAACCTTCTACTCGACATGGTAGAAATTGATTGATATCTCCTTCTGGCCATCTTGAGGTGAGACCGAGTAGCAGTCGACCGGGTAGCGAGTACCCGGTAGTCGGCTACTCGACCAAACCTCTCTTCTGTAAGCGGCCTTTACCACCTGTCTTTGCCCTACTCGGGGGTAACCCCCCGACAGCAGTCCCCGAAGCTGGTTGAGTCTTGCGAACTTGCTCACTAGGCTCTGCCAGCTTAAAACCAGCCTTTGTATCTCAGCCATCGAACCTCAAGATGACCGATTAGGTCCTCCGAGTAGCTATCCGGAAAGTATCTTGGGTTTCCTTTTCCGAGTAGCAGTTGCTTTCTACTCTGTATCCGAGTAAAAAGACTTAGCGAAAATTCGCAAACTGAGCCTCTGCAGCGTAGAGCAACATCCAGCCCTTCACGCAGGCACTGCCTACGTGTCAAGCATCCACGACCTTGTCGTTTGGTTGCCCAGGACACGACGCCACGTGTCCAGTTTTCACGCCGTGGGCCCACCGGCCGTCATGTCCCATCACGTGCAATTACTTGCCACGATCTGAAGGTGGGATCAAATGCGGCCGTTACGCGCGCAACCCGCGCTTGTGTGCGTTTCTAGCCGGCCACAGGACCCACCACACGCCACAGTCGATCCCACTACCTCGGTGGTAACGGTAATACCGCGAGGGAGATATAAATACCCCCGCGGTAACTTCCCTTTCTTCTTCCCTGCTCTTTTCCCCTTCTGCCTCTTGTTCTTCTTCTCCACCGAGCCCTCCGCCGCCGCGCAAGCTTCTGCGCCGCCGCGGACTCACCCCACCGAGCACCCCCACTCGAAAATCATCCACTCTTCCCACTCGCGACGATGGCCAAGGCTAGCTGGGCGGGTTCCTCCGTCACCAAGGCCAATCTCGCCTGGCTCGTGACCAGCAGAAAGGTTCCCCCTGGCGTGGAGTGCCGGGCACCCGACGACGAGGTCGTGCCAACTCCGCAGGACGGCGAGCGGGTGGTCTTCATGTCGCACTTCGAGCGCGGCTTTGGACTGCCCGCCTCCAACTTCCTGCGCGAGTTCCTCGACCACTTCGGGCTGCAGATGCATCACCTGCCGCCCAACGCGGTCGTCTTCCTCGCCTACCACGCGGTGGTCTGCGAGGCTTTCCTCGGCATCAGGCCTACGACTGATACGTGGCTCAGGTACTTCAATCTCCGCCAACAATCTGTCGGGAAGAAAGACGGTGCAGGTATCGGCCGCGCCACCGACACGGGCTGTGCCATGATGGTGCAGCGGACGGGTACGAATCATCCCCGCATCCAGGGGCTGGACTCCTGCCGAATGTGGCAGCAAACCTTCTTCTACGTCAAGAACGTCCCCGCCACGGAAGGAGGTGTGGTTGATGATCGGATCAACCTGCCCGCTTGGAGGAACCGTGCTCCACTCGGGTCGAACTGGAAGGAGAAGCCCAACATCGACGAGATCGCCGTCGAGATAGAAGACAGACTCGGCGAGTTGAAGAAGCTGGGCCTCAAGAATGACGACCCGGTGATATGCTGGATCAAGCGCCGAGTACTCCCTCTGCAGGAGCGCTGCCATCTCATGTGTTACATGGGAGGCCCGCGCGACTGCACCAGGACCACCACCATCGAAATCGATGACGCGGATGTTGCCTATCATGCCAGGAACATGCTGAAGACAAGCCTCACCGAGAGGTGGCGGTATGGCTTCGCCCCGTACAGCCGCACGCTACCGATTGCCCGGGTACGCTGTTCCTACTCTGCTTTTGCCTCTGCTTCCCGAGTAGATAACTTTCCTTTCCGCCTCGACTAGCAATCACCTGGCGCACCGAGTATAGCACTTAGTCGACTCGCACTTAGGCTCAGTATGCTTTGTGTTTGCACGCCTATCCGGGTAGAACACTTGGAGAACTGCATAGGCTTAGTGTGCTTTGTGTCTGCACGCCTGTCTGAGTAGAATACTTAGAAAACCGCATAGGCTTAGTGTGCTTTGTGTTTGCACGCCTATCCGAGTAGAGTTCCATCCTGCTACTCGGTTTACTTATGATCCTTCTCTGTCTTTCAGACTCTTACTCGACAGCTGATTGAGAGTCGCGAAGTTTTTGAAGACAACTGGTTCGCCGATCGCGAGGAGGATGACATGCTGCCCTCTGATGACGCGGAACCGAGCAGTCCCGTTCCTGACAAGCGCGATGCTCTCCGCACTTGGTCAGATGAAGGCTCTCACGGTATTGTTACTTTCATCTTGTTTGCTTCTGAGAAACACCAATCCCTTGCACTGCTGTTTCTGATTCTTCCTTCTTCTCCTTTGAACTTCTCAGATGAGGCCGCTGCGGAGAGGGACGACGAGGATGAGGGCGAGAACGAGGGCGATGCGCCCCTCGTCGTCCAACCTTTGTCTACTGCCCCTCCCGAAACCCGCAAGCGGACTGGGAGCGAAGCGCAGGTACCTCCGGCCAAGAAGAGGAAGCCCGCCGAGAAGGAGGAGGCCGCCGAGAAGAAGAAGAAGGTTACTGTCAAGAAACCCCGACGACAGCTTAAGTCCACCAATGCGTGAGTTCTCTTCTCGTTTGCCCTCCTTCTCGCGTAGTACTGATTTCTCCCAAATCTTCTTCCAATCCCTGATCTCTTTCTTCTCTGCAGTCCTGCCATGGACGCGAACGCAGCCCTCGCGTCCGACCAAGCCCAGAAGAAACCAGTACCTCTGGTTAGCCTGGACGATGATGATGAGGATCGCGACGCCAGTGCTGCTGCTGCCAATCCAGCACAAGGAGCAGCGTCAGAACCAGCAGCACAAGACACCGCCGTCCACGACGAGAGACCCCCTTCTCCTCCGGCTAGCAACGCCGAGGAGAACCAAGAACAAGAAATGCCAGACGCCGCCGCCCTTGAGCGGCCAGAAGTAGAGCAGCCCACCACCGAGGCTGCCGCACAAGAGAATGTCGCCGCCGAGCAGCTGACGACAGACGACACCGCCGCGGATGCTATCGTAGCGGATGTCTACCCACTGCCAGGCAGCGCACCGAGTGGTGTTCTGCCAGGAGCTGCAGCGGCGCCACCAACTGCGCAAGGCCCTACGCCACCGACTGCGCAAGGCCCTACACCACCAACTTCCTCCTCGTCTCCACAGAGCAAGGACACATCCAGCCCTCCCGGGCGAGCAGCCAAGCAACATGCCCTTGATGCTCTGAGGGATTACTGTTCCAAGAAAGGTCTATCTGAGAAGGAGACTGCCGATAAGGTGGCTGCTGAGGAGGCCAAGGCCAAGGAGGAAGCCGCCGAGAAGGCCAAAGCCGAGAAAGAAACTGCTGAGAGAGCTAAGGCCGAGCAGAAGAAGGCCAGGGCTGAGCAGAAGAAGGCCGAGAAGCAAGCTGCCGAGAAGGCAGTCGCCGAGAAGGCAGAGGCCAAGACTGACGGGAAGAAAACCGAGGATGTCGAGAAGCAGGAAATCGAGAAGGAGCAAACAAAGAAGAGGGCCAGAGACCAAGGCGCATCCACAGGCGGAGCACTCGTGATCCGCGACTCCGGCCCGATTCCTGCTGCGCTCTCTGCGGGCGCTCGCGCTGCTGGCCAGCCTTGCTACCCGGAGTATATGATTGAGGTTAGCCACCAACATAGCATCGGCTTCCCTCCCCAAGATAAAGCTGTAGCTATTCAGAAGGGTAGGAAAGCTGTAGCCAGGAATACTCCTCCCTTCGATCCAGCCCAGAACAAACCCGTCAATATTGCTTCTCGGGGAGCCCAAGACAAGCCAATAACCTCCAAGGGTCTTGAGCAGGTACTGGACACTGTCGGCTACATCAGCGCCAAGTGGGACAGCGGGGTTCTCGGAGAGGAGAAGTGGCACGGCTTGACCCTTGGCTCCGTCGACCACTACCGCGTGGAGTGGAACAAGATCGACCTGGGACACCAGCCCATGTCCGTCTCCACCGACACCGCCACCCTCGCAGCCAAGATGTTCTTGCACCGCAAGAACGCCGAAGATATCGAACAGAGCTACGCAGTAAGTCTTTTTGCCTTTTCCGAGTTGAATTTTCTTCTCTTCTACCCGCCTTTCTTCTTTCTTACCATCACCCCCCAGTCCCCGAGATTTGGGTCGAGTAGGCGGATACTCTCCAAGCAGCCTCCTACTCGGGCCGAATCTTCTCTGCTTTGCCTAACTCATTTTCTTCTCGGTTTTCAGGATAGCGTTCTTAAGCGGACCAACTTATACCGCATCCTTCTCTGGAACCACTCCATCGCCAGGAGGCGAATTGCTGCGCTGGAGAAGGAGAAGTTAGTTGCTGAGGCCGCGAGCAAAAATGCAAACGACAGCACCCAACAGCTGGCCGAAGTGCAAGGTACGCCTTTAGCCACGCGGTTCCTGCGTTTTATGGTTACGCCCGCTTTTGCTTTTTTACGCACTGACCTTTCCTTCTCTGCAGAGAAACTGAAAGCCTTGGCCGATGAGCATGAAAAATGCCGTAGCTTCGTGGAGAACGCCGAGGCCACGATAAAGAAACTTGAAGGTGAGTTTGCTGTTTACTCGGTATGTCCTTGAACTCGGTTCTTCTCTGCCCGTTTACTGACCTCATCTTGTCTTTTCGCAAGAGATTATAAGTCATTTGCTGAGGCGCATCAAGACTGCGTCAAGCCAGCCGAGGTGGAAAAGCAGCTATCCGAGCAGGCCATTACTCTGGTGAAGGACCATACCACCGAGATGGAGAAGCTGCAGCTCCAGCTTCAGAATGCACTCCAAGATGCCGTGAAGATTGGCGCCGAGAGGGACACGGCCATCGCCGAGAAAGCCAAGGCCGAGACCACTTTCAAGGCCAAGGAGAGGGCCCTCGAGGCTGAATGCGAGACTCTGAAGAAGGCCAATGCTGATCTTTTCGCTCAGATGGACACCTTGCGCCAGATCCAGTCAAAGCACATTAGCAACGAGGAATCTTGGAGAACCAAGCTGCAGCAGCTGCGCCGCCAACTAGTCGGTAAGTTCTTCTCTTCATTGCATGTTTTCTTCTCGGTCTTATTCCTTCTCGGCTTCCTTTTTTCTTTCTCGGTTTTTTGATCTTGCCACTTGCTATCTCAGATATCTGGCCTCGTCTTGAGTCTACCTCTGCGCCCTCGATAGCCAAGGCCCGAGCAGTTCGCCTTTCGCTGGGTGAGCCGATTGACACCAGGGCTGATATCGAGGACAGCTTGCAGGTGCTCAAAGGTTACTTCGAACAGCTGGCCGGCTGCGGGACTGATTTGATGCATGCGGGCTTTGAGCTCCACCGGCTGTTCTGGCCCCATGATCCTGAGCCAAAAAGCATGCGGGCGCTCGCCCTCAAGCTGGAAGGCGTGAAGGCCGAGTTGAAAAAATGGCGAGCCTCCGGAGCCCGTGCTGGTGCGGACGTGATGCTTCTCTGCATTGCGTCCTGGTATGAAAACCTGGACATGCAGCTCATCCGCGGGAAGCGCAATAACTCCAAGTGGGAGACTGAAGCCGATAGCGTGGCCTTGCGCAAGCAGATTGCATATGATGTCGCAGAGTGCGCCGAGACGGAGGTCCACATCGATGGCGTCCCCGAACCCGACACCGAGTACGAGGACGACGAAGATGATGACGAGGAAGAAATTGGGGACTACTTCGAATCTCCCAAGGGCAAGGCCGGGAAGGGCAAGGCCACCGTCATCGCGAGTAGCGATGAAGACGAAGGGGCGCACATCGACAGCGAGCCACTCGACTTCGGCACCTCCTCAGGTGCTGCTCTCGACGACACGGTGCCCCCTCCTGGCCACGCTTCAGGCTCCTCCTCGGCTCTGGGACCCGTCTCGGTGGCCACGGCCACTTCCGAGCAGGCGGCCACCCAGGAGGACGCCGAGATGGAGGAATCCGCCGCCGTGCAGACGGAGGCTGATGCTACCCACGCCAGCACCGAAGGAACAGCCGCCACGACTGACGCCGAAGAAACTGCTGCCAGGACCGCCGCCGAGGAAACAGCCGCCAAGGCCAGCGTCGAGAACATCTCCTCTTCAACTTGAAACAACCTGCGATCTTTTCTTTCACTTGAACACTTTATCAGATCCCCGGAATGCCGGGAGCAGATGTAACAGACTACCTTTATCTTGCTTGCTACTCAGTTTTTATGCCCACTCGGTTTACGTTGACATTAATCAATTTGAACGACACTGGCTTAATGCCGAGTTGTGTTTCCATGCGAGTCCCCGAGTAGCTTTTCTTATTCACCCTGTCTTTTCATCTCTGCTCTACCTGCGACTTGTCGCTTGTTTGGTATTCGAGTCACAAGAATCAAGGAACAAGGCTGCAAATACTTGGCCGCTAGAAACAATCATGGTAACGCAGCCCACCACCTAGCCGAGAAGACAAAAACGAGGAACAAAAAGTAACCGACAACCTACTCGGTTCCTGCACTCCTTCTTCCTTAGTGATTTTCGTGTGCTCATTGACCTTTTGCTTGTTCTCTTGCTTGCCATGAAGCCGGGTTTCGGACAGCAGCAGAGTCGAAGAGTTGGCATATAGGTTTAAACACAGTACTCAATGCACCTTTGAGCTCTGAAGTGGAGCAACCGAATAGACAAAGGAATAAGCCGAGTAAAAACACTTAGAGCAATTTTGGGCGAGGGCAGTCCCCGAGAACAATTTTAGATTGCAGAGTAGAATTTCAACTCGGATGAAAGGGTACATACACATCTTTGCTTACGAATGAAAACGACGAAGTAGAGCTACATTCCAGGGGCGCTTGGTTTCCTCTCCAGCTTTATCTGCCCTGTTCGCCTGCGATGGGCGCACATCTACAAGATAGTACGCGTCATTGTGCAGCGCTTTGCTCACAATGAAGGGCCCTTCCCATGGGGGAGACAACTTGTGCATCCCGGCTGTGCGCTGCACAAGCCTAAGGACCATGTCTCCTTCTCGGAAAACCCTTGGGTTCACCTTTCGGCTATGATAGCGCCGCAGGTTTTGCTGGTAGATAGCCGAACGTGACAGAGTCAGCTCTCTTGCTTCTTCAAGCAGGTCAACGTCGTCTTCTCGAGCTTCTCTCGCCTCCACCTCAGTGTAGAGGGCTACTCGGGGGGAGTCATGCTCTAAGTCTATTGGCAACACGGCTTCGGCCCCGTATACCAAGAAGAATGGCGTGTAGCCGGTTGACCGGTTAGGGGTAGTCCTTAGACTCCACAACACCGCTGGCAACTCTTCTAGCCAACACCCGGGTGTTTTCAGCAACGGCTCAATCAGCCTTGGCTTGATGCCTGCCAGTACCATCCCATTTGCTCTCTCAACTTGCCCATTGGAGGCAGGGTGCGCGACTGACGCAACGTCTAGTCGGATATGTTTATCTCTGCAGAATCGCACCATTGCCCCCTCTGCAAAGTTGGTGCCATTGTCGGTGATGATACTGTGCGGGTAGCCATATCTCATGATCACATCCTTCACAAACTTCACAGCTGTGACCCCATCGCACTTCCGAATAGGCTTCACCTCGATCCACTTGGTGAACTTGTCCACCATGACCAAGATATGAGTCATGTTGCCTTTAGCCGGCTTGAAAGGACCAACCATATCCAAGCACCAGACAGCAAAGGGCCATGTGATAGGGATTGTCTTCAACTCGGAAGCTGGCATGTGAATCTTACTTGCGAACATCTGACAGCCGGCGCACTTTCTCACGATATCCTCAGCTTGCTGCAGTGCGGTGAGCCAGTAGAAGCCATGCCGAAAGGCTTTCTTGACTAAAGCCCGAGAAGAGGCGTGATGCCCACATTCTCCTTGATGTATCTCCACCAGGATTTCTTCTCCTTCCTCTGGGCTCACACAGCGTTGCAGCACGCCAGTGGCACTTCTCTTGTGCAGCACATCTCGAACTATGGTGTAGCCCTTGGACCTTCTCTGAACCTGCCTTGCAGTCACCTCATCTTCAGGCAAAGTGCCGTCCCTTAGAAAGGATAATATGGGCACTGCCCAGCTCGGTGTCTCCCGCACGGGAAACACTGGTTCGTCCATTTCCATTGGGACAGGCTCTGTTGGTTGCACAGGAGGAGTAGGAGCGCTTCTCTGCAGCCCAGATCGATTGGCGAGAACTTCTTTAATGAACGCAACAGCTTCTGCGTTGAGGGCGGCAGTCCCCGAGTAAGGAATGACAGTCCCCGGGTAGGGAGTGGCAGTCCCCGAGTAGGGAGTGGCAGTTCCCGGGTAAGGAATGGCAGTCCCCGAGTAAGGAACGGCAGTCCCCGAGTAGGGAACGGCAGTCCCCGAGTAGGGAACGGCAGTCCCCGAGTATAGGACGGCAGTCCCCGGGTTCCCTGCAGCACTCTCCCAGTCAATCTCCATTGGGTCAGATTCTTCACTTGGCAGAGAAGGGACAAAGATGGATTCCGAGTTGGGGGAAGGCTTGATGGATGGCTTCCTCAAATGCTCCAAGGCAATCCCTGCCGGGATGGACTGCCGAGAAGATCCCAACTTGGACAGCTCATCTGCTGCCTCGTTCTCTGCTCGGTGAATATGCTGGAACTCACAGCCTTCGAAAAACCCAGTCATTGACTGCACCAGGAAACGATATGATGCCATGTTGGCATCCAAAGCATCCCAGGTACCTGAGACTTGCTGCACCACTAGATCTGAGTCACCATAGCATATAATGCGCTGCACGCCAACCTCCTTTGCTACTCGCAAGCCATGCACCACTGCCTCGTACTCGGCTACATTGTTGGATGCCTTGAAGTGAATCTGCAACACATACTTGAGTTGATCCCGCTTGGGTGACGTAAGCACAACGCCAGCCCCGAGGCCTTCTTTCACCTTTGAGCCATCAAAGTGCATCTTCCAATAGTTGGAAACTGGAGCGGGAGGTTCATACTGCATCTCGGCCCAGTCCACAAGAAATTCCGCCAGTACCTGAGACTTGATTGCTTCTCTTCTCGTATACGCGGGAGCGTACGCGGCTAGCTCGATCGCCCACTTGGCTACTCTGCCACTCGCCTCCTTGTTACCCATGATGTCCGAGATGGGAGTTGAGCTCACGACAGTGATGGGATGCTCCTGGAAGTAATGTTTCAGCTTCCTGGCGCCCAGGTACACACCATATGTCATCTTCTGGTAGTGAGGATAGTTTTGCTTGGAACTGGACAGCACCTCACTGAGATAATAGACTGGGCGCTGCACACTCTTGCCTTCTTCTTCTCGCTCCACCACTATCACCACGCTGACTACTCGGTTAGTCGCGGCAATGTACAGCAGCATAGGCTCCTTGGGTAGCGGACTAGCCAAGACGGGAGCACTAGCCAGCATTGCTTTCAGCTCATTGAATGCCACATCCGCTTGCGGAGTCCAGACAAACTTGTCGCTTTTCTTCATCAGCTGGTACAGAGGCAAAGCCTTCTCGCCCATCCGGCCAAGAAAGCGGCTCAGAGATGCCAGACAACCCGTGAACTTCTGCACATCCTTCAATGATCTCGGCAAAGACATGCTCTCAATAGCTTTTATCTTAGACGGATTGGCTTCAATGCCCCGACTAGAAACCAGAAAACCGAGTAGCTTTCCAGCTGGTACACCAAAGGTACACTTACTCGGATTCAGTTTCATTTTGTACCTGCGTAGGTTAGCAAAGGTTTCCTCCAGGTCGGCAAGCAGAGTATGTGTTTTATTCGTTTTGATGACAATGTCATCTACGTACACCTGCACATTCTTGCCGAGCTGGTCATGCAAGCATTTCTGCATGCATCTCTGATAGGTCGCACCCGCATTCCTCAGGCCAAAACACATGACACGATAGCAATAAGCCCCGTACGGGGTAATGAAAGCAGTCTTTATTTGATCAGCAGGGTTGAGTGCAATCTGGTGGAAACCAGAGTAGGCATCTATGAAAGACAACAGCTCACAGCCGGCAGTGGAATCGATCACCTGATCGATGCGAGGTAGCGGGAAAGGATCCTTGGGGCATGCCTTGTTCAAGTCGGTGTAGTCGACGCACATGCGCCATGCGGTGGCAGCCTTGGGATCTTCCTTTTTCTTCTCGACCATGACCGGGTTGGCCAACCAGTCCGGGTGCAGCACCTCCATGATGAAGTTACTGATCAGCAGCTTGGTGATTTGATCACCGATGGCCTTCCTTCTCTCATCCCCGAAACGGCGTAAAGCCTGCTTCACGGGCTTGGCGTCAGGACGCACATGCAAAGAGTGCTCAACCAACTCCCTCGGGACCCCTGGTAGATCTTCATTGGTCCAGGCGAACACGTCCCGATTCTCACGGAGGAAGTGGATGAGCGCGCTTTCCTATTTCTCCGCCAACCCGGCACCAATGATGGCCACGCGCTCCGGGAACTCGGGGTCAACCTGGACAGTCTTGGTCTCCTTGGCCGCTTGGAAAGCAGTACCATGCTGAGTACTCGGCACACCTTGTGCGCCAGCTTGTGCGGACTGAGCCATGGCCACCACCTCGTACATCTTCTTCTTCTCGGCAGCAATCACCATCGATTCCGCCAGCTGAGAGCTAGCAGAGGCACACTCCATGGACTTCTTGTAATCTCCCGAGATGGTGATGATGCCATTCGGCCCGGGGATCTTCATCTTCAGGTAAGCCACATGAGTGGAGGCCATGAACTTGCTCAGAGCAGGCCTTCCGAGTAGAGCATGATAGGGGCTCTGATGATCCACCACTTCAAACTGCAGGCGCTCAGTGCGGCAGTTCTCCCGAGTACCGAATAGCACATCAATCCATACTCGGCCAATCGGGTTGCATGAGATCCCGGGCACAATGCCATGGAAAGTGGTCTTGCTAGGCAGCAACATGTTCTCGGCCAGGCCAAGCTTCTCGAGTGTGTCCTTGTACACAATGTTGATGCTGCTGCCGTTGTCGATCAGCACCTTGCTGAACCTCACGTTCTTCTCGGGGCCCAGGAAAGTGGGATCCAGCACCAAGGCATAGGTACCCGGATTGGGCATCACCTTGGGGTGATCTGCCCGAGTCCACCTGATCTCCTGGTCGCACCAGTACATGTAGTGGGGGACAGCAGGAATCACTGCATTGACCTCCATGGCCCGCCTGTGCTGTGACTGCTTGTCGACTGCCTCGGAAGTGAAGATCATATAGCTCTCATGGTGCTCTTGGTACTGGTTAGGGCCATTGCCCCCGGTGTTGCCATTGTTACCGTTGTTGTTGCCCTGATAGTTGTTGTTGCCTCTGTTGTTGCTGTTGCGGTTGTAGTTGTTGTTGTTGTTGCGGTATCTCTCATTGTTGAAGTTCTGGTTGGCTCCTAAAGCCACCTGGTTGACATTCTCCCTTCTCGGGTACACTGGCGGCCGAGCTGCGGGAGCGCGAGTAGGCTGAACAGTAGCATTGGCAGCTGGCAGAGGAGGAGGAGGAGGCAAGCCATCACTCTTGATCACATCCCACCACTCGCATTGCCGAGTAGTATGGTTCGCAGGCCTTGAGGGGTGATGAGTGTGAAAGCTGCATGGGCCATCCTTCATGTCATCGAAGACAAACTTCTTCGGCTGCTCGGAGTTCCCGCTACTCGGCTGCGCAGTGCGAAACGGTTTCTTGTTGCCCTGGCCCTGGTTCTGGTTCTGCCCGTAGGCTCCAGCAGGTTTCTGCCTTTGGCCACCACCGCCTCCGACATTCACTGCATTCACCTCTTCGGGATCATACCGAGTATCCACTCGGCGCTTGTTGCGGAACTCGTTGCGCTTGCTGCTGTTGAAGTTTCTTCTCGGCTCGGAGGAATCCATCAGTGGCTGAGTGGGATCGCCGAGTGCGTACTGATCCGCAATCTTGATGGTCTCGGCCAGGGTGTTGGGCATCTCCCTCTGCAATCTCTGCCACAGCATGCTGCCATGTCGGCAACCCTGCGCAAACCAAGTGATGGCCTGCGCTTCATTCACACCCTCACAGGTGTTCCTCAAGGTGCTCCACCGAGTAAGGTACTCGCGGTCCGTCTCGTCTTCTCGCTGCCGGCAAGCCGACAACTGCTGTGGCCTATTCGGCCTCTTGTAGGTGCTGGTGAAGTTGCTGATGAAGGCATCCGAGAAGTCCAGCCAGCAGTTAATGCTGTTCTTGGGCAAGTTGTTGAGCCAAGTGCGAGCTGGACCCTCTAGCATCTGCGGCACATAGCGTACCGCCCATCTCCTGTTGCCATTCGCGATATGGACCGCGGTGACGTAGTCGTTGAGCCAATCTTCAGGCTTGGTGCTACCATTGTAGCTCTTGGTGCCTCTCGCGAGCTGAAAGCCCTTCACGGAAGGCTCATTCATGATGCGCGGGCCAAAGCACTCGGGGCCAGGAGGACCCGTGTTCTCAAGCCGCGCCGACAAGCTGATACGGTCCAGCTGGTGCCTTGCATCTCCAGGCGCCAACACGCGCTCACCCACACGGTCATGGATGTCATAACCAGCCATCTCCATAGCCGAGTAGCCATCATCATACCTATCCACCTGCATTGCAGCAGGCTGCTCCACCGGGTTGGCGACTGGCGCCACTGGGCGCGGCTGCTGCCTCTGCCGAGTAGGCGGAGCTGCGGGTTGCCGAGAAGTACCCGGACGTGCGGCTTCTCGGACACGGCTTTGAGCTTGATGGGCTTGAGAGCCTGCTCTCGCAGCGTTGTGTTCCTGCCCGGGCTGCTGCGGCACAGCAACCTGTTTCGCGGCAGCGGCCGGGTCATACACCTGCATTTGCCTGTCTCTACCCGTACGCCCGCTGCGGCTCTTCTCGCGGCTAGGATGCGGAGATGAGGCTTGATCGTTAGATCTAGCCGCGTGCGAATGAACCACTTGCGAAGCTCCAGCTCCCGGGTTGGCCTTCCGGAACTCCTCGTTCTGCCTGGCGGCCTCCAGCACCAGCTCGCCTAGCCTCTCCTGCTGCCTGCGACGCGCCTCTCCCTCTAGGCGCGGCAACTCGGCAGCCACAGCCTCCGCAGCTCGCAGCGTCTTGGCGGGTGTGCTGTACCTTGGCCTTGTGAAGGTGTTCGCGGTGGCGGACTGCGCGGGCTCCTCCGCAACAGTCGCCATCTCGGCGCCTAGGTTGCGCCGCGTAGCGCCTACCCTGCTGGGCCTCCTGGCCACCGGCGTGAAGCCGTGAGCCTTGTTGTACTCGAGCTGGTCCAGGCTCAGCTCCAACCTGATCTTCTCCAACTCCGCCTGCTCGGCGAGCAGCTCCTGGCGTTGCCGCTCGAGCTGCTCCCTCTCGGCTAGGAGCTCGAGGTCGGTGGGAGTGGGCATCCCGGTTCGCGCAGCTGACGCGGGGATGACCGTAGACGTGGAAGGCGGCAGGTTGCTCTCCTTCTCGTAGGGCCGGCGTGTCCTGCCACCCGCGGGCGGGTCGTCGACCTCCTCGACGACGGCCGCAGCGCCAGTAGCAGCTGCGCCAGCGTTCGCCGCCAAGCCAGTCACCATCACCTCAGCGCAGCATGCAGAGCTGCGCGCGGGCCTTCCACGAGCAGCAACAACCGCGGGAGGATCCTCCGCGTCGTGCACCAGCTCGGGGTAGGTGTCGTTGGCGACGGTGGCGACGTAGACGAGGTGAGAGCCGAAGGGGATCACCGAGCCGCCCTCCGGCATGGTCTTGCCGCCGAAACAGCCGGCGTTGTCGGTGACGAAGTCGAAGGAGCCGAATCTGTGGACAAGGCCACAAACTACGCGCTCCGCTGATGAAGATCCCGTCCGAACAGAAACTCCAGCCAGCGCCGCTGGTTGCCCCACGGTGGGCGCCAACTGTCGTGGTGGTGTCACGGCAGATGCCATAGGATGGCTAAAGATGTGGGGACGATGGACGCTGGAGGTGTCCGGGGAGGGATCACGCGACGAATAGCCGCGTGAGGTAAGATCCACACAACACAAACAACACGATGTACCCAGGTTCAGGGCCCTCGTGAGGAGGTAAAACCCCTACTCCTGCCTTTCTCTATGTATTACGGTGTCTCACCGAGTAGCCACAGTACAAATAGTAATGCTACCGAGTAGCCCCTTGCCCCTCTCCGAGTAGAGCTAGGTCAAGAACTTAGGGTTTCTAGGGTTTCTAGTGAGCCACTATGGGAGCATCTGAGAGCGTCTGTGAGTGTGCCTCGCGCAGGAGGCGGCGGGGCACCTTATATACACGGTGCCCAGCCGGATACGTCCAAATCCTAGACAAGTGTCGACATAGTGTGCACATTGTCCTTTCTCCGAGTACCCGCTGACAGCTTTGGTCGTTGGTCTTGGCTGCTTCTGTAAAGTCGTTGGGCAAAACTAGGGGACAGACTGGTATCACTGTACCTAGTCACAGAGTAGGCCCCCCTTATCCTGCCACCGACTGCTTCCATGCTGTCACTGTCAGGCAGGCCGTCCCCACGTGAACAGTAGTTCGAATGCTGCCAAGTACGGACCCAGGATACGCGGGATCCTGTGTCAGAACGGCTCCTTTGACTTCCTGCCCGAGTAGTTTCCCGCCAAATGTTCCCGCCAATTGTACTCGGGCCAAACCTTCTACTCGACATGGTAGAAATTGATTGATATCTCCTTCTGGCCATCTTGAGGTGAGACCGAGTAGCAGTCGACCGGGTAGCGAGTACCCGGTAGTCGGCTACTCGACCAAACCTCTCTTCTGTAAGCGGCCTTTACCACCTGTCTTTGCCCTACTCGGGGGTAACCCCCCGACACGGCCTCAGCAGCAGCGGCCTCGGTGGCAGCAGCGGCGGCAGCAGCAGCTCGATCGGCATCGGTGGCCATGTTGACGATGAGGGCGACGCGGTAGTAGACGAAGTAGACGTACAGCAGCAGCGAGCAGTCGCGTAGGAGACGCTCCCCAAAAACCTAATCGCCCCTCTCCCGTACATGATCTGGAGAGGCGGGGTTTCGGAGGCCTGCTCTCCCGTCGGCCGTGTACGCGGTAGACGGGATGGGATCACCGGCGGCAGCAACAGGAGGTGGAACGGGTATGAGTTGTGTGTATGTGTCCGCCCCTGCGACCTCAATATATAGGCACGGTAGGAGAACGGTCAGCTCACAAATCAATTTGGCATTTACTACAGCCGTTACCACGTAATCAATGCGCCGTTTTACTGCGCGCGGTTAACACGTGATCAATGCGGCGTTTTACTGCGCGCGGCTGTTACCAAAATAAATGTGACGCAATAGACAGCAATCAATATGACGTCTCATATTATTGGCGTGTCTGTTGACTCCGTTTCCAACTGCCAAAATAAAGGCATCGGCTCGGCTCATTCCCGCAACCCGCGGCGCGTCGTGACGAGGCGAGGCGTGGCGAGGCGGGCGGCGGAGGAGGAGGAGCGCGCGTGTGGAACACCTCCACTACTCCTCTCTCTTCATACCAACTCACACTAGTGGGGAGAGAGCTCACCTTATAAACTGGTGCAAAACTCTCCCAACTAGCAATGTGGGACTAAACTCCCACCATTTGCTATGGCAGCATGGGCCTTAGGGATTAAATGGAAATTGCCTAATGGGCCTGCTAGCCCATGCGAATTTCAGCAATCCCCCACCAGATCCCGAAGACCCATGTGTTGTCCTCTGTTCCATTCACTGTTTTTATATACTGGCATTTTCAGTGGAGACCCGTTAAGGTTAAACATCCACCTAGAACAAGTAGCTACACTACATCACAACTGAACAATGGACTATGCCTTGAATTGTCAGTTTGGCGTAAAATAGTTTCACTAAATGTCTTGCCAGTACTAGGCTGCCGAAGGCTGACCCCTCGGGTGGAGCATATTAGTCATACTCCTGGCCTATTCATGAACTTATTAGAGATCACCCAATCTCATAGACTGTGACCAGCAGTCAGGATCATATAGGTGTGTTCCTCCAAAGATCGCTCTGTAGGATAGCATCTTGCTTATACAAGCCTTGGAACACATTAAGACAAAAGTCAACCTGCCATACAGTTTTTGAGAGTACTGCATCTCCAGTGGAGTGGGTTAGTAAAAATTACTCTCCTCAGTTAACCACTAGCTTGTTTTCCCAGGTCCCACTTCACGGGATCTCCGATCACATAGGATGGGTTACTGCCATGGCAACTCATGTGGGTCTCATACCCATCTCCCTCGATGCACTTTCTATCACAACACGTGATAGCCCTTTAGTAAAGGGATCTGCCAGATTTTTAGCCGACTGGATATAATCCACCGCTATCACTCCGGAGTTTCTTAAATGTCTGACAGCTTTTAATCTCATTTTTATGTGCTTTGTGGACTGTGCATTGTCCTTTGAACTCTTCACCTTGACAATCACTGTTTGATTGTCACAGTTCATAAGGATAGCCGGTACTGGCTTTTCAACCACAGGCAAGTCCATCAAAAGATCTCGAAGCCATCCTGCTTCGACACTAGACGTGTCTAATGCTGTCAATTCTGCTTCCATTGTCGATCTCGTTAAGATCGTTTGCTTGCAAGACTTCCAGGAAACAGCACCACCTCCAAGGGTAAACACATACCCCGTTGTGGCTTTCATCTCATCAGCATCAGAGATCCAATTCGCATCACAATACCCTTCAAGTACCGAAGGATATCCACTGTAGTGAAGTCCATGGTTCACGGTACCTTTCAGATAGCGCATAATTCTTTCTACAGCATGCCAATGCACATCACCCGGATTGGAAACAAACCGGCTTAGTTTGCACACAGCAAACATGATGTCAGGCCTCGTAGCGCTCGCTAGATACATGAGTGAACCAATTACTTGAGAATACCTCAGCTGATCCTTAGCTGTGCCTTCGAACTTTCGAATCCGCACACTAGGATCATATGGCGTTGGAGAAGTTTTGCAGTCCGAATATCCAAAACGACTCAAAACCTTCTCAACATAATGGGATTGCAGAAGTGTAATCCCACCCTCATTGTTTCTCAATAGCTTGATGTTCAAGATAACATCAGCCACACCAAGATCTTTCATCTCAAAGTTCTGGGATAGAAATGACTTAACCTCATTGATTACTTTGAGGTTGGTCCCAAATATCAGTATGTCATCAACATACAAACACAAAATAACTCCTTCGCCCCCACCATGGCGATAGTATACACATTTGTCAGCTTCATTAACAACAAAGCCAACAGATGTTAAAGTTGTATTGAACTTCTCATGCCATTGCTTAGGTGCTTGTTTCAGCCCATATAAAGATTTCAGTAATTTACACACCTTTCCTTCTTGACCATCTAACACAAAGCCATATGGCTGTTGCATATAGATTTCCTCGTCTAACTCTCCATTTAGAAAAGCCGTCTTAACATCCATCTGATGGACGAGAAGACCATGCGAGGCCGCCAACGAGAGTAATACTCGAATGGTGGTCAGTCTGGCCACAGGTGAATAAGTGTCAAAGAAATCTTCATCTTCTTTCTGGGAATAACCCTTGGCCACAAGTCTAGCCTTGTACTTTTCAATCGTACCATCAGGCCTAAGCTTCTTTTTGAACACCCACTTACATCCTAATGGTTTACAACCATAAGGACGTTCAGTGATCTCCCACGTTCCATTAGCCATGATGGAATCCATCTCGCTACGGACCGCTTCTCTCCAGTAGTCAGCATCTGGAGATGCATAAGCTTCTGAAATAGAAGTGGGAGTATCATCCACAAGGTACACAAGGAAATCATCACCAAAGGACTTTGCAGTCCTCTGTCTCTTGCCCCTACCAAGGGTTTCCTCGTCATCCTTCTCAGGATTCTCATCATGTGTTTGTTCATAATATTCCATAGGAATGGCAGGTTCAGGAGTCTCCTCTGATTCCTGTCTAGAAGTGCTTTGCATATCTCTCATAGGAAAAATATCCTCAAAGAATGTAGCATCTTTAGACTCCAAAATCGTACCGACCTTCACGTCAGGTACCTCAGATTTCACTACTAGAAATCTATAGCCAACGCTATTCTTAGCGTATCCCAAATTAACGCAATCCACGGTCTTTGGTCCAAGTTTACGCTTTTTGGGGATCGGCACATTGACTTTTGCCAAACAGCCCCAAGTACGTAAGTACGAGAGTGTTGTTTTTCTCTTCTCCCATTGCTCATAGGGAGTGACCTCATTGTCTTTCGTCGGAACTTTATTCAGGACATGACATGATGTCAATATAGCCTCCCCCCACCATGCCTTGGATAAACCCGATGTATCTAACATGGCGTTAACCAAATCTGTTAGAGTACGGTTTTTCCTTTCGGCAACCCCATTTGACTGAGGTGAATAGGGAGGCGTCCTCTCGTGAATAATGCCATGTTCCGCACAGAAAGAGTCAAACTCATTAGAGAAATACTCTCCACCACGATCTGACCGGATTCGTTTAATTTTCTTTTCAAGTTGATTCTCAACTTCTGCCTTATAGATTTTAAAGTAGTGTAGAGCCTCGTCTTTAGTGTTTAACAGATATACATAGCAAAACCTAGTGGAATCATCTATTAACGTCATGAAGTATCTCTTTCCACCTTTAGTCAACACACCATTCATCTCACAGAGATCAGAATGTATGAGTTCTAATGGCGCCAAGTGTCTCTCCTCCGCAGCCTTGTGGGGCTTGCGAGGTTGCTTTGCTTGTACACACGAATGGCACTTAGAACCTTTGGCTAAAGTGAAACTTGGAATTAAATTTAGTTTTGCTAACCGCGTCATGCAACTGAAACCAACGTGACAAAGACGTGAATGCCAAACTTCTGTTTCATTAACACTCGAATGAATATTGTTCACGACTTTATTACAAAAATCAGCGAGGGAAAAGCGGAACAGACCTCCGCACTCATACCCTTTTCCAACAAACAGTCCATATTTCGTTACAACTACTTTATTGGACTCGAAAACCAACTTAAATCCTTCTCTACATAGAAGGGAGCCACTAACGAGATTCTTCTTGATGGCGGGGACATGCTGCACGTTCTTGAGCTGCACGATCCTTCCCGAAGTAAACTTCAGATCGACCGTGCCAACACCAAGTACAGAAGCACTTGCGCCGTTCCCCATCAATACGGACCCGTTCCTTGTGACCTGATAAGAAGAAAACAATGAGATGTCAGCACACACATGAATGTTTGCACCTGTGTCAATCCACCAATCAGTAGACTGACAAACTGAAAATACAGTAAACAAATTACCATACCCAGATGCCCCATTCTCATTGTTGCTCACGATCATGTTGACAGCCTTGGAATCCTGTCCTGGCTTCACATACTTCTTTGGGCACTTCCCAGCCCAGTGTTCCAGTGAACCACAAGTGAAGCAGCCATCTTTCTTCTTATCCTTCTTGAAGGTCTTCTTAGCCTTCTTCTTGAAGTCGGTATTCTGCTGGACACCAGTCCTCGCCTTGTTCTTGTGGGAGTTGTAGTTCTTCTGTACCATATTGGCCGCAGAAGTCCCTTCATTCCCTTTTCCATGTGAGTCCTTTGCCCTCGAATTCTGCTCAACACTCAGATGGCCGATGACATCCTCTACTGAGAATTCACGCCTCTGATGTTTCAGAGTAGTGGCAAAGCTCCTCCAGGAATTAGGCAGCTTGGCGATTATGCATCCCGCGACATACTTGCCCGGTAACACGCACTTGAGAATTTCAAGCTCCTTAGCGATGCACTGTATCTCATGAGCCTGCTCCAAAACAGAACGGTTTTCGACCATTCTGTAGTCATGGAACTGCTCTATACTGTACATCTCGCTGCCAGCATCGGTTGCGCCGAATTTGGATTCGAGCGCCTCCCACAAGTCCTTGGCAACCCGCACATGTAAATATGCGTCAACAAACTTCTCTCCGATCACGCTTAGAACGCATCCAACAAAGACGACGGTGGCATCCCTAAACGCCTTCTCCTGATCAGGAGTAATCGTTTCCGTGGGAGTGACACCGACGACCCAGAACACGTTCATAGCCGTGAGCCATAAGAATGTTTTGGTCTGCCAACGCTTAAAGTACGTCCCCGTAAACGGGTCCGGTTTCAGTGCAGTAGCAAAACCATGAATCGAAAATTGCCTACACATGTTAGGTTTTTGGATTGTTAGGAATTTAGGCAATTTACAGATTAAATTAATCCAAGTATAAACCACGATCATGACGTAAGCATACTGATAATTAACCATATTCATGCATACTAGGTTGACAGTAGACACATCTACGCAAACTACTAGTATCGCACACATGGAAATAACAATGGCAGGGATAAACGTGTTATACCCTGCAGTTGGCCAATTGGCAGTAGCCGTAGCAGAGGCGGCGGCCGCGGCGGCGGCGGCAGCAGCGTTGGCGGCCTCAGCAGCAGCGGCCTCGGTGGCAGCAGCGGCGGCAGCAGCAGCTCGATCGGCATCGGTGGCCATGTTGACGATGAGGGCGACGCGGTAGTAGACGAAGTAGACGTACAGCAGCAGCGAGCAGTCGCGTAGGAGACGCTCCCCAAAAACCTAATCGCCCCTCTCCCGTACAGGATCTGGAGAGGCGGGGTTTCGGAGGCCTGCTCTCCCGTCGGCCGTGTACGCGGTAGACGGGATGGGATCACCGGCGGCAGCAACAGGAGGTGGAACGGGTATGAGTTGTGTGTATGTGTCCGCCCCTGCGACCTCATTATATAGGCACGGTAGGAGAACGGTCAGCTCACAAATCAATTTGGCATTTACTACAGCCGTTACCACGTAATCAATGCGCCGTTTTACTGCGCGCGGTTAACACGTGATCAATGCGGCGTTTTACTGCGCGCGGCTGTGACGCAATAGACAGCAATCAATATGACGTCTCATATTATTGGCGTGTCTGTTGACTCCGTTTCCAACTGCCAAAATAAAGACATCGGCTCGGCTCATTCCCACAACCCGCAACCCGCGTCGCGTCGCGTCGGGACGAGGCGGGCGGCGGAGGAGGAGGAGCGCGCGTGTGGAACACCTCCACTACTCCTCTCTCTTCATACCAACTCACACTAGTGGGGAGAGAGCTCACCTTAGGGCATCTCCAGCCGTTGCGCCCCCCCAGGACGCGAAAACCCTCGCTTTTTTTGCGCCGCGGCGCTAAACGGCGCTATTCTGGGAACTGGGGGGGCGCGTTTCCCAGTCGTGAACCCAGGCCGCCCCCCCCAGCGGCGACTCGGCCCAATTTGAGCAATAGAAAAATTGCACACCAAATAAATAGAGTTTTGCCACACAAATAAATTATTCAACAAATAAAAGGAAAAAAATTGACTAGTCATCCTCCTCAACATTGCCATTCCCCTTTCGCGCCCACAAATGCTGCACCAGGTCATCCTGCAGAGCATGGTGTGTTGCAGCGTGTCGAATCTCCTGTCGCTTGGTGAGGAAGTCTGCCCATGATGCCGGCACCTGGTGATCAACATCTGCAAGAGGGCCCTGCCGGTAGTATGGTGTGTTTGCCTCACTGTCAGGCACCGGGTCATCCCGCTCACTCTCGTCGTTGGTAGGATCCTCGGCGAAGTAGTCGGAGTAGAGGATGCAGTAGCCCTCGTACCGCTGCCTCGGCCTGCTCTTCCGGCGACCGGGCTTCGATCCAGCGCGGCGTGGCGCGGCGTCCTGGGCCAGCAACGCGGCCAGGCAGCTCAGGACGACCAGGTGATCCTCGTCGTCGATGGAGGCCTGGTCTTCCTCGTCGAATAGCTCGGCGAGCATTTCCTCGGCGTCGGAGTCCATGGCTCGGACAGAGCGTCGAACACCTTGCGGGTGGTGGACGCGGCTCACTGGGGCGCAGCCTCCTCCGCGACGGAGACGTGCTCGAACGGCGGCGACGACGTGGTGGACCAGCCGGCGGTGGTTTGTCTCTTCGCTGGCGTACGCTGGCGGCGCCGGTGGTTGCGGGGGTGGGGCGGCGACGGCGAGGGCGAGCGAGTGGGAAAGACGGTTCGGGGGTGGAGAAAGTGGAAAAAGAGCTCTCCCTCGCCGACAGCGCTGGCCCACGCGCGCTTTTCCTCTCGCCGCCCCCCCAGGCCGAACCCAGCAGGCTGGGTTCCGCCTGGGGGCGGCGGCGCTAATTTCCGCCGAAACGGCGCTTTTTCAGGTCCGGGGGGGGGGTCGACTGGTGGAAAAACGGCGCTTTTCGCCAAAAACGGCGCTAATTTGCGTCCTGGGGGGGCTCTGGGGGGGACGACTGGAGATGCCCTTATAAACTGGTGCAAAACTCTCCCAACTAGCAAGTGGGACTAAACTCCCACCATTTGCTATGGCAGCATGGGCCTTAGGGATTAAATGTAAATTGCCTAATGGGCCTGCTAGCCCATGCGAATTTCAGCACAGGGCAGCACACGAAGCCAGCCAGCAGGGAATGACTGCGACGCTGACTCACCTCCAATTTTGCAACTGGCTCACCTCAATGGAAGGAAGATCGCTCGCATCTGCCGGCCCCCACACTTCACCACCTAATATAAACCTCCCGAATCGTCACGGCCGCCCAGCCCCAGATGCCGCCCTCACCGGTTCCTTCGCCATAGACTCGCAAGTGACAAACACAATTGTAAGTTCTTAGGAGCTGTTGCGATGAGCACCAAGAACCAGAAGCAGCAGCATGTGGTAGTGCAGATGGCTGTGGCAGCCATGGCCAGTACACCTTGCATCATCAAGCTCCTGCTCTTCGCCGTCCCGCTCGCCCTCGGCATCGTGGCCACGCTCTCCCTCGTCAGCTCCACCACGTCTTCCGCCCTCCAAGGCGCCGCCCTCGGCCTCTTCTTCCTCGCGCCACCCGTAGCAAACCTGTCCACCCCGGCACGTCCGCGCCAGCCGTCGCACCCAGCGCAGTTGACACCGGCAAACGGTGATCGCCCCTCGTCCGCGCCGGCGCCGGTGTCGGTGTCGGTGTCCGACTCTGCCGGCAACAGCGCCGCTGATAAACATGTAGCAGCTGCGCCCTTGAGCGCGGAAGTGGAACAAGCGGCCACCTCCGGCGCTAGTGGCGACGACGACGAGCTCATGTCGCGGGCGGCGGCGGCGCCGAGGGCGGTGGTGGGCGCCCCGAAGGTGGCGTTCCTGTTCCTGATCAAGTGGGACCTGCCCATGGCGCCGCTGTGGGAGAAGTTCTTCGAGGGCCACCGCGGGCTGTACTCCGTCTACGTGCACACCGACCCGGCGTTCAACGCCTCCGGCACCGACCCACACTCCGCCTTCTACGGCCGACACATTCCAAGCAAGGTAAATTGATTTTGGTTTATTTTCGTGCTCGTTTCAGCGGAAAGAATCGCTGATTTGATTCCTACCATTGATCCCGATGGAAAATAATCTTCGACGAAACCTTTGTCATTTTGTGCTTCCTTTACTTTTCAGACTATATGCCTGCCTCCATGCATGTGTTCCACAAGAATTATGTCTTGTTTTAGTAGCAATGAGTTACTCTCCCTAGAGAAAAAAGATGATGCTTCATAACTTATCATTCCATGCTTTGACAATAACGAAACATGCTTCCTAGAGAAATAGTGTCGTTTGCACCATTTTCTTAAGATTCGTTTCGAAGAGATCAGCAAGTTTTATTTTTATAAGATTGTAGCTAGCTAGATACAGTGGTAGACTTGTTTTACTAACGCTAGTACTTCCTCCGTTCTGAAATACTTGCTCTCAAATTAGTGTATTTCAGAGTAGAGGGAGTACGTATTAATTAACGAACTGAAAATTGTCTCTGTTTTTTTTTTTGATAAAGGGCTTTTATTACTTAAATAGTAAGTATTACACCCGGCCTCCGCATCATCATAATGTACACAGCCGAAAATCAAAACTGGAAACAAAATACGACAAGTCTATACAAATCACGTGGACGTAGACTGTCGCCACTATGGAGTTGCTGTCCGTAGATCAAGCGGCCATCCATGTGGGATAAAAATATCCCTCGACAGTTGCTCCAACCGTGCACACGTCTCCATAAAAAGGCCTCGAAACTCCCCCCGCTGTAATGTGGACCACGAACGGAGAATACCTGTGCATCTGAACAGAACCTGCATACGAGAGAAGTTTTAATCATTGAAAATCTTGTCATTTCTACAAAGCCAGAGCGACCAAATAATGGCAAGGCTCCTACCCTAATAATGGTCTTGAAATGTTTATCTACACCATTCAACCAGTTTCCGAATATGTTCGCAACTGATGTGGGCTGATAAAAGTTCGAAGCCATATGGATAGCGGACCATATAGAACGCGCAAAAGAACACTCAAAGAACAAGTGTTTAATCGTCTCATCATGAGAACAAGAAACACACTTAGAACTCCCATGCCAATTACGTTTGACAAGATTATCCTTAGTAAGTATGACCCCTTTCCGAAGGTACCACGCAAAGATCTTAATCTTTAATGGTACCTTCAAGCGCCATACATTTTTAAAAATATCAACTGGCATATCCGATTGGATCATAGCCTTATACATGGAATCCACCGAGAACATTCCATTCTTAGTGAGCTTCCAACAAAATTTATCGGTACCTGGTGTGAGGTTTACTATAGCTAACCTATTAACCAGGATTTGCCAAGAGGTAAGTCGTGGCCCGATTAAATCTCGTCTGAACGTAACATTAGGAGGTGACGTCTGCATGACCGTAGCCAACGTATCATCCTTATGTCGCGCTATAGTGTATAATGCCGGATACTGTTCTCGAAGGGTGGTATTACCTAACCATTTGTCCTCCTAGAATCGTATCTGCGATCCATCCTTAATCTTAAATACCCCATAGCGAAAAAAATAAGTTTTTATACGCCATGAGTCCAGCCCAGAAGTGTGAGTCACCGGGTTTCCATATAACCTGTGAGACTGCTTTTGAGCCAATGTATTTGCGTTTAAGGAGGGTTTGCCAAACACCATCTTCGGTTAATAGTTTGAACAACCATTTACCAAGTAAGGCGGAATTCTTAACTTTTAGGTCATGAATTCCTAGCCCTCCTTGATCTTTTGGTCGACAAACTACATCCCATCTGGCCAATCGATATTTCTTTTTCTCACTGTCACCCTGCCAGGAAAATCTTGATCGAAAATAATCCAGTTTTCTTAAGACTCCTTTAGGCAACTGGAAGAACGATATCATATACAGTACCATATTCGATAGTACTGAGTTAATGAGTACCAGTATTCCACCTAGTGACAGCAATTTCTCTTTCCAACTAGCTAATCTCTTCTGCAAACGTTCTTCAACATGACTCCATTCTGCATTAGTGAGTCTCCTATAGTGTATTGGTATACCCAAATACTGAATAGGAAATTGACCTTGCTCACATCCGAAAAGCTCGGTGTATTGTGCAACAGCATCCTGGGCCTCGCCAAAGCAGAATAATTCACTTTTATGGAAGTTAATTTTTAATCCGGATAGTTGCTCGAACACTGAAAGGATTAGTTTCAAGTTCTTGGCTTTCTCCAAATCATGTTCCATAAACAGAATCGTATCGTCTGCATACTGAAGAATAGATAATCCCCCATCGACTAGATGTGGGATCACTCCCTCAATTTGACCGCTTTCCTTAGCTCTATCAATCATGATCGCTAACATGTCTGCCACAATATTGAACAATATGGGCGATAGCGGATCACCTTGTCTTAAGCCTTTCTTGGTCTGGAAGTAGCGGCCAACATCGTCATTGACTTTGATAGCTACGCTGCCTCCCTCAACGAAACTGCGAACTAGAGTACACCACTCCTCGGAGAATCCTTTCATTCTCAGAGTTTGTTGGAGAAAATCCCAGTTCACCTTATTGTAAGCCTTTTCAAAGTCTATTTTAAGAATTACACCATTTAGTTTTTTTGAATGCATCTCATGTACAGTTTCGTGTAGAATCACGACTCCGTCAAGGATATTCCTACCCTGCATAAATGCAGTCTGTGTAGGTTTTACCACATGATCTGCCACCGAATTCAACCTCATGGTTGCAACTTTTGTAAAGATTTTGAAACTAACGTTTAGAAGGCAGATAGGTCTATACTGTTGTATCCTTTCCGCATCCACAACTTTAGGTAACAAAACGATTTCCCCAAAATTAAGACGATAAAGCTCTAGGTGTCCACCCTGCAAGCAACCAAACATTTCGATGAGGTCATCCTTAATGACCTCCCAGAAATGTTGATAAAACTCAGCGGGACAACCATCTGGGCCTGGTGCCTTATTGTGTTCCATTTGAAAATCGCCTTCCTAATCTCCTCTTCGGTGAAAGGAGCATTAAGAAAATCATTTTCCTCATTGGATACTTGGGGAATATCATCTGTTCGGGTCTCGTCCACAGTAATATTACTTATTTCAGGAGCCCCAAACAGACCTTTATAAAACTTTGTGATATAGGCTTTAAGACACTCTTGTCCCTCTATAAGTCCTTCATCCTGAGTTAGAGAGTGAATTCGTTTTTTCCTATGTCGACCATTGGTGACATTATGAAAATAACGAGTATTCGAATCTCCTACCAGGATGAATTGAGCCTTAGATCTCTGATACCATTTGAGTTCCTCTTCTCGCAACATATTTGCTATTTTAGCGTTTGATTGACTTTTAAGTTCAATCTCTTGCGTAGATAGCAACCTCGTATCAGCGATCAGATCCAACTCATCGATAATGGAACAAAGACGCTCTTTCTCTTTCTTGAGCATCCCAGTCGTATGTCTAGCCCACCCGCGGAGATATTTACGCACATTGCGCATTTTATTATTCCATCTCCGGATTGGATTAGAACCGACGACCGGTGTGCTCCACACCCTCTTAACAAGCTCATCAAAACTATCCCGTAATAATCAACCCAGTTCAAATTTAAACTGCGGTTGAGGATTTGGTTTCAATGTTCCAGTAGAGAGGAGGAGGGGGCATGATCCGACAAAGCCTCAATACGCTCAAGAGCGCGCACTGTTACCAATGGGAATTTATCTTCCCAATCGGTGCTCATCAGAACACGGTCAAGTTTTTCGTATGTAGGCTCCGGAATACTGTTTGCCCACGTGAACTATCGACGCGTCATATGCACCTCTCTCAAATCCAAGCTATCAATGACAGCATTGAACAAGAAAGGCCAGTGACCATCAAAACGTCCACGGCTCTTCTCGTGTGGGAATCTTAGCATATTAAAATCACCACCAATTAATATTGGATATGGATTAACATTAGCCAGATTCACCAACTCTCGAAGAAACGCCTCCTTAAACTCTTATTGGGCAGCACCATACACAGCTACCAAACGACAAACGAAGTTGTCAACACGGTTGCGGAGATGTAATTTTATATGAAAATCACCATCCGACCTTGCTAACACAT
The DNA here is from genome assembly GCA_028641055.1 of Alopecurus myosuroides. NCBI lineage: Eukaryota > Viridiplantae > Streptophyta > Magnoliopsida > Poales > Poaceae > Alopecurus > Alopecurus myosuroides. The sequence continues at coordinate 29,693,439 of CM054060.1, forward strand.
CTATGGAATCTGATTTGACGCCTAGTAAAATGCCACCCGATCGTCCACGCGGAGGAATAGAATGCCAAGTGAAGTCTAGACCCCCCGAAAGGTGGTTTAGAACACTCACCGGAAAGTCTCTCCTCACTGATTCGGAGATAGCCACGAACTCCAAATTATGATCCCTGACGTATTGAGCTATATTCAAGTGTTTAGCTAAGTCACCAAGACCTCTGCTATTAGTGAATAAGCCATTCATCGGGAAACAGTTGGGTTCTTTGGCGGTCTCACTGAATTACGCGGCGAATATTTCCTCTTTTGCTTGGCAAGTTTAGATTTCCGGCTGGATGCAAACAAATCAACAAGAGATCCGAGCCCGTCCTCATCCAAACCCACCTCGGTCACCTACCCCACCAAATGTGATAAAAACTGTCCATCCGAAGAGGCATTCGCTAAATCATCATCCGTATGAGGTATGTCCACCTTAGTCGAAGCACATGGTTGAACCGTTAGCCGTTCATATTCCATATGCTTCAACGCCTTGGCCGACAACGTGATCTCAGCATCATTTCTTCCTAACTTAACACCAACATTGTCCAATCTAGACGAAATACCGGTATCTGAAAACGAAAGAAAGGATTTATGCATCACGGTCGTACCTTTGGTTGGAGAAGAAAACAAAGCCGCCTTCCTGCGCATGGCCTTAGACATCATGTCCTCGTCCGTCACAGAAGACCCGTCCTTCGCCACCGCATGGCGAGCACTCTGACGCAGCCACTTCGTAGCCGTCGACGCCCCCATAGGTACGAAAGCAGCGGCGGAGGGAGACACTATCGAAGTGGATGTCTCCCCGGCCACTGAAGCCATCGGACCAGGCACCAAGCTCTCCAAGCGTGGAGACGCTAGTGCTGTCGGTCCACTGTGTCCGGTAGTAGCGTCGTCGAAGTCGTGCACTAGCGCTCGTGCAACCACTGTCGTCGATGAAGCAGCGGGAAAATGGGCCAGCCCCGCAGCCCCACCAGACGCCGGAGACGTCGCCGCGGGCGCCCCATGGGCAGCGGATAGCTGTGCCACGCCCTGGGCCGACCCAGCTACATCCCGTCGCACGGTCGCCTAATCATCTCCGGTCGCAGGCTGGCTTGCCGGCCCAGCTCGCCCACAGCCCATCGCTTCCACAGCCGCACCGGCGACTGCAGGCTGCTCACTGCACGGCCCGCTAAGGCCAGATGCCACCTGCACCTTCCTCTACGTGCTGCTCGGGCCGCTGTGGGCAGCAGCCACTTGCGCGCCGCCAAGGAGCTGCCGGTCGCCCAGCGGCAGCCCGTCTTCCAGCCCAACACGCTCCCGCAGCACCTGAGCGACTGGCGTCAACGAGACCCCGGCACCGTCAAGTCGTGGCGCTCCACTGGAAATACCTGACGAAGAAGCACCGGTAGAGAACAAATCAACTGCATCACCGGAAGATACCACTCGTGAAGCAATCTCCTTTCCATGTGGTGTCGACATGTTGATGGGAGTTAGAGCGTAATCACGAAGAATCTCCACAGCCATAGCACGAACATGACCCCCATCAGGCTGATCAACGACCATACTAGTAGGACCATCAGACTCCTCAATAACCCCAGCACCAGCAGCAGGCGCCTCCCCTCCAGTGGCCCCTCCAGACGTGGACTCCGATTGCAGTTTATGATCCCAAAAGAAAGGAACAAAGTCGCTCAGGAACGAAAACGTCTGGCTCCGGCCTAAAGGTAAAAGCATACCCTTTTAGCTTCAAAACCCCATCAGTGCTCGTGAAAGGTCCCACCTCATCCCTCCTATGAAACACCTCATCATCAGACAAAGCAATCCGGATCCTTATGATACCCCTGCGACGTAGAGCCAAAAGATCCACATCCAAGGTCAAACCAATCAGAGATCCAACCGCCCAAATGCCTAGAATGTTGGGAATATGCCCTAGAGGCAATCATGTATGATGTAATTCCCACTGTATTCATAAAGTTATTAAGTTGTCCTTGTTTTGAACATCTGATATATGTCATTGAATATGTGATTCGATTGTGGAACTATATATTCATGTTGTTCGTACTAGATTGTCCTTGGTCATTTAGGTTGTGCTGGACACACACCCTAGACTAATGTGAGTGTTAGCTGATGACACGGTTCCACTTGTCATGGGCATGGTGATGCCATTCCAACGTTCACGGACTTGGCTAAAGAGTTTAGCAAGTCGGACTGACCCACATTGAGATGCAACGATCAAGTCGTCATTTGCATGTCTCAATCAATGTAATCCTTAGACCTGAGGTTGTCGCACAATCCGAGTTGTGGATCACCGACTTAGGTTCTGTCAAACGTTGTTCTGTGACAAGGCAACTATAAAGGCAGAGTTCGGGTCGAATGAGAAGCAAGCTGCGTGATGTGGATAATCAAGATGGGATTTTGCCCCTCCGAATGGAGAGATATTCTCTGGGCCCTCTCGAGTGATATGATTCAGGAAGCATGGCCATGCGCGACTCAGTTAAGTGTTAACCGTGTCGATTGACTAAGAGTTAGTCAGATGAATCACATATCACGGATCGAGAAGAGAGTTGAGCTATTTAAGGGATGACGATAAATCGCCTATAGCTCGACAAGGTATATCGTGAGGCAAAAAGGACTAAGATGAATATCACATTGAAAGGTATGTCGTCATGACTCAATGGTACTTGGGAGTCGGCACGTTCTGCTAGGAGCCGCTACCGATTGATCGATTGGGAGTTGGACTCCAATCGTGTCCAAGTCGCCATGAGCCTGCAGGGTCGCACACTTAAGAGCGGGAGCAAGTATTGGTTGGGTTGGACCCGAACCGGAAATGGACTGAGTTAGTGAGTCGGACTCACAGAGGGAATGGGCCACAAGTGTTGTGCAGCCCATTACCATACGCTATATAAAGAGGGGCGCAGGTTGCCCAGCGGGCACGTTAGTCCACTCTCCCATGCGTTGGGAACCCTAGTGCCCCACTCAGTCCAGCCGCCGCACCGGACCTAGCAGTCCGCCGTCGGAGCTCCTCCTCGTACGTGTGGATACCGGCAGAGGTGCTGTACGTTCAGCACTTCGACGTTCGAGGGATTGGATCGGCCGGATCGGATCGTGGGACTGCACTGCCCCGACACGCTGCATTGATAATCCGCACCTGCGCGTCTAGTGGTAATACTCGTGGTCTTCTACCTCGGCTAGATCTTGGAAGTACCGCGTAGGAAAAAGTTTCGTTTATCTCTACGCGTTCCAACATAGAAAGTGTCGCAGAGAATGTGGCACACCCTCCACATGAACCCATGTCTGATACAGCTCAAGAACTGGCTCGATCTCCTCCCGCTTCCACTTTCTAAAAAGCAATCTCGTGGATTGTGACGGAATACCGAAATCCATGCCATCGAATCGATCCAACTCAGCCATGGAAGGAAATGTCAGCTTAAACACATTGTCACCACTGGGTATAGCCTCCCACTTCCATCTAGGGGCAGTACACATACGAGCAACCGTCAACTCCAACTGCTTAGCAGTAGCAGCAGTACCCAGAACTGTAACCAACGCAACAGACCCCTCAGACGCCTCCCCCATCGCCTTGTACAAATTGTCAGGAGACAACGAGAACATAGTGTGTTTGCTACCAATCCCTGCAATAGATACCTCTGGTTTCGGTAGCTTCAGCGTTGGGCACTTCTTAATCGGATGCTTGTTGTTATCACAAATATAGCAGTAGTGCTCAATCGGATAGTCTCTAGTTGCATGAGTGTCGACGTCACACTTCCAACACCGAGTTTTCTTGACTGCCTGGACCATAGCAACCCAAGTACTCACGGGTTCAGCGGTGGTCTACACCCGCTGCTCAACCGTAAGCGCCGGTAATGCCACTCCCCCGGCTGTCAGTGAACTCTCCGAAGCAACCGTCCCCACCTTTTTCTTCTTCTTCTTCTTCCTCTTATTAACTCCCCCCCCCACCCGGACCAACCGCAAACCCCGCACCGGCCGTAGTAGGTAATGGCTCGACGGACGCAGGCGGAACCGGCAACGTCGCCGCTACGGTGGCCACCGCGGGCGCAACCACCATCGGCGTAGCAGCGACACCACTCGTCGCAGCAACCAGACCAGTCGGCGCAGACCCCACCTGCCTTGCAGCCACGTTGACTTGTCCAGCAGTAGCCGCGCGCGGTGGATGCGCGGCGACCAGAACGTGCGGCAGCGGCGCAGGGGCGAAGGTAGGCGGACCCACCGTCGGTTGCCCGCCAGCCCCCCCGCGTCCAGCACCTCTTCCGCGCCCTCCATGTGTGATCACCACCGCACGCGCCCCCGGCGCCGCACCGCCCCGCTGCGGATCCGCCATGCGCGGTGCAGAGAGGACCTCGGCGTATGTCCATCCACTCGGCGGAGAACAGGCGTCGACGCGGAGAAGTGCAGAGGAAGCAGGAGTCGCGGGAGCAGGAGACGTGAACGGCGGCACCGAAAGACGAGCCTTCGACGTAGCCCTAGCCGAGGTCTTCTCCCTGGACTCGAAACCGGACCAGAGCCTCTCGAATCCCTTCGCGAAATAGGCCCAGGGCTTATTGGGCCGCGTGCCATGCAAGTTGGACCCACCCGCCAGAGGCTCAGCGATTTGAATCGATGTGGAAACCGACCTCGATCCACTAATCGCGTGATCCAATACAGCATGATCTCCGGCTGCCGACGCCGCCGTCGGAGACGGAAGCTCCGGCATGAAGTCACCGAGGCATGGCGGTGGCGTGACCCGGGGTCGAGGGAGAGGTCCACGCACCCCATTACCACCGGCGTCTTCTTCAGTGCCCTCCCACGACCAGCCGCTGCAGCCGTCGCCGTCGACTGCGAAGGAGAGTCGACGGCCTCCGGCGATCTTCCAGCGTCCTGCGACCGCGACCTGCACGAAGAAGAACAAACCATACCTTTGCTAGACGAGGCTGTCTTCTCCCAAAACCTAGACTCCGCCGTAGGGAACCCGGCCGCCGCCCAGAACTCGTCGGAGAGCATCTCATCGGACTTGGGTGGCCGGTCTACGTACTCCGCCGAGATCTCTCGATCCTCGGCCAGCACCGTGGCCGCGCACTCAACCGCTAGGGCCTTCGCCCCGAGCGCATCATCCTCGCCCACCGTAGATCCACCTTCGCCCTCCCCGTCGCCGAGAAGCACGTCGAACCTCCCGCCTGTAGATGTGGACAGCCCACCAGGCGCGAGAGTCAGCCGACGTTGATGGATCTCTGGCATCCCTCGCCCGGTGACCAGGATCTCGCCGTCGGCGCCGTCTTGTCTCCGGACGCCGCTAATGGTGGTGACGCGTGACGCCGTCGGCTGTGTAACAACTAACGCCGTCTCTGTTGTATCGTTCTCAAACGAATCACTAGCTCGCTAGGCCAAATCGTGCCTCGTGCACTTGGTAGGCCGATGGAGACCTAGCTGACCGAACAATGCACATAAAGCACTACTCCAGCGCCGCATCACGAGATTATTCACGCACGCATGCCCTCGTGCGCTTGCACAACGGAAAGGCAGATTTATAGCAGAGCTAGTGATTCGTTTGAGAACGATACAACAGAGACGGTCGTTGTCGCAGTTCTCTGTACCACTTGCATGGTGTGCCTCGTGACCATGGCAAATCACGCGGCCTTCCAAGTTGCTTCCGTTGGCGTTCTCGGCAGAGACTTCCCAAGCTGGAAGGTCAAGCTATGTGACAGACTGACAGGAGGTCAGGAGCCATAGATTCATATATAGATCTCGAGCACGCAAAGAGCCATAGTTCCATGTGCATGCATCATCTTTCTTGTCTATCTACAATACTACTCCCTCCGTTTCTAAATACTCCCTCCATCTCAAATTAATGGTCTCAAAGTTAGACAAAAATGGATGTATCTAGACATATTTCAGCGTTAGATACATCAATTTTTGTTCATCTTTGAGACAGTTAATATGAGACGGAGGGAGTATAAGATGTTCTAACTATTGCTCATGTTGTCTAGATACAGACTAATATGAGTGAACATATACGCTAAAATTTGTCTAAATACATGTGGATATGTATGAATGTGGAAAATGGTTCAAACATCTGACATTTAGAAACGGCGGGAGTACTAGGTAAAGAATATTCTAACTTGTGCACTTTGCGTAGACATGTGTACATGGGTCTAGAGAATCGCGCGCCCATGTTGCCTTGGATGACAAATATTCACAAGCTCCGTATGTATTATATGAGGTGATCATGCACGTAAAAAAAAAAGGTGATCGATCCTTGTCTCTAGTTTAGATCACGGTGAGGCCACATCAGGTTTTCCAATTAAATTTGTTATGATGACAGATGTAGGAGGTAAAATGGGGCCACGTCAGTTTTATTTTTGAAACTGTATTTTTTTTTGCTATGTGATGCACTTACGGTGGTCATTTTTCTAATACATTATACCATGCTGCGATGACACATATTGTTAATCTGTTTTGATGACACAAACTACAAACTACAGGAGGTAAGATGGGGTGACTTCAACATGGTGGAAGCCGAGCGGCGTCTCCTGGCGCACGCGCTGCTGGACCACTCCAACGCCCGCTTCGTCCTCCTGTCCGAGTCGCACGTCCCGCTCTTCGACCTCCCCACGGTCCACGCCTACCTCGTCAACTCCACCGAGGTGTACATCGAGTCCTTCGACGAGCTTGGCGAGACCGGGCGCGGGCGGTACAAGCGCGACATGTCACCCACCGTGACCGCTCGGCAATGGCGCAAAGGATCCCAATGGTTCGAGCTGGACCGCACCCTCGCCTCTGACGTCATCGTTGATGATGTCTACTTTCCGGTCTTCAAGCGGTTATGCAAGCGCAACTGCTTTCCCGACGAGCATTACCTGCCAACGTTCTTCCACATCCGGCACCCAACATCAGTAGCTAGGCGTAGCGTGACGTGGGTTGATTGGTCCCGCGGCGGGCCGCACCCGTCACGGTTCACGAGGATGGAGGTCACGGTTGACTTCCTACGGTGGCTCAGAGGCGGGTCAACGTGCGAGTATAATGGGAGGAACACCACTGTTTGCTTCTTGTTCGCTAGGAAGTTCCGGCCCAACTCGCTCACCCGCTTCTTGAGATTTGCGCCCAAGGTGATGGGGATTCGGGTGAAGAACCGATAACCGGGAAATCTATGATTTCTATGAAGTTCATCCCCACTAACAAGCACTTAATGTTTGCTAGCTCAAACCTCATGAAGCCACATCGCCCCAATTTTCTTGTCCGTTGGATCCTCCTACCCATCCAGCCATGCCATACCAAGAATTCACATATACGGAGTATTATTTTTCATGTGATTTCGACCTTCCATGTCACTCACTCGCGTCTCGACTATCAACCAGTAAAAGCTACTCTATTTTTTAAGACATGCAGCCTGCCATCTCCAAGACACCTGATGGTGCAGGTTTTACACTCGTTGGGAAACCCCAAGAGGAAGGTATGATGAGCACAACAACAGTTTTCCCTCAGAAAGAAACCAAGGTTTAATCGACCAGTAGGAGGAAGGAATGCCTTCAGAAGGTTAATGCGGCTGAGATGGCAGGACGCACTACCGGTTCAGCAGCAACGTGGAACCTACACAACACAATCAAATCATTTTGCCCCAACGAATCAGTGAGGTTGTCAATCTCGCTGGTTTTGCTGATAACAAAGAGGTTAAACGTATGGTGCGGAAAACAATATGAGAGCAGTGGAAACAGTGGTTGTATTATCAGTGTGAGGAAATGGATCGGGGTCCACAGTTCACTAGTGGTGTCTCTCCGTAAAAGATAAATAACATGTGTGGTGAACAAATTACAGCTGGGCAGTTGACAGAAATGAAGGTTGCACCATAGTTCATATGCAAGATATAAAGTTTACTATGTGATTCATGCGGTCATTACAACAAGATACATATACCGTCATCCAACTGCATCTATGACTCATAATCCACCTTCGGAGTGTCGTCCGAGCAAACCTTGGGTATTAAGTTGCAAGCAACATATAATTGCATTAAGAAAAGTGTGTAATGTAAACAATAGCATCATACTTAGACAAAGAATTGTTGTTTTCTCCCTAATGGCAACATCACATCCTCCATCTATCACGTTTCTGTCACTCGAGCACAGATGTAAAGGAGGCATGAACCCACTATCGAGCATAAATACTCCCTCTTGGAGTTACTAGTATCTACTTGACCAGAGCATCTACTAATAACTGAGAGCATGCAAGATCATAAATAACATATGCATGAAGATAACATGATAGATTGATAATAATAAGACATAACATTCAACATTCATCGGATCCCAGCAAACACAACATGTAGCATTACATAAAGATGATCTTGATCATGTGATCCAGCTCATGAGATCTAAACATGAGGCATAAAGTGAAGGAGACAAACATCTAGCTACTGCTGTGGACCCATAGTACAGGGATGAACTACTCACACATCACTTCGGAGGAGGGCATGGTGGTGTAGACCCCTCCGGTGATGAATTCCCCTCCCGACAGGGTGCCGGGGAGAGCTCCGAAACCCTCCCGATCTAGGGATGACGATGAAGGCGGTCTCGGGTGTTTCTCGGGAAAATGTGGTATATTTCTAGGGTTGATATGTCAGGGGGATTATATAGGCAAAAGAGCGATGACAGAGGGCACCTTGGGGAGGGGCCAGACCACCCCCAGGCGCGGCCAGGGGGAGCACCGCCCTATGGCGTGGCCCCCCGTGGCCCCTCTCCGGGTCTCTTCGGGACTCCGTGAACCTTCGGGAATTCTAAGACTTACGGGCTTTGAATTTTTGAGTTCCGAGAATGTTTCGAGAACAACTTTTCTGAAACTAAAAACAAGAGAAAACAGAAAACTGGCTCTGTGGCATCTTGTTAATAGGATAGTCCCGGAAATCGATAAAAATGACATAAAGTGTATAGCAAACATGTGGGAAATAACATGAAAATAATATGGAACATCAAAAATTAAGGATACGTTTATGGTGTATCAACATCCCCAAGTTTAGTTCCTACTCGTCTTCGAGTAGGTATACAATAAAAACACATAATTCTGAGGTGACATGCTACCAACATGAACTTGATCATCAATAATGTAAAAGCATATGTAAGTTGAGATCATAGAACTTCAACATAAACATGATAAATAAAACTTTAATAATAAAGAATATCAATCACCTTGCATCATGATAAGTAACACAAATAAAAGATCATGAACAACAATGCATCAATCAAAAGTTATACGTTTGTTTCAAGTATAGAGAAAACATGGCAAAGTGATATTTCGCTAGTCCTTAAGAGTGGGGTAAAACATAAATGCCAGGACACCTTCAAAGTTTATGAGGAAGACTAGAAAAAATAATTAGAGAACAAAAAATAACACATCATGAATCAATTAATAACATTTTTGGGACAATTGCACATTAAACTCAGAATGGCAACTATGCTCTCTCAACTGTGCATAAAGTTAGAAGATGTAGACTCAACATAAAAGTAAAAAAGAAAGGCCCTTCGCAGAGGGAAGCAGGGATCACTCATGTGCTAGAGATTTTATTTTATTAAATAGAGATATAAAATGTTTCACACTCCTTCCATTCATCTTACCCAAACAATGGCTAACCAAATCCTCGGGTGTCTGCCAACAATCACATACCGTGGAGGAGTGTCTATTTTTTAGGGAGGTGTGTGCTTATGTTAACGAATGGTAAACATAAAATACAGTACATCACACGCCAACTAGACTTCACAAGAGCGGATCCCATATGAAGGACGCAACTGGTGTAGAAGGTCATCCTTATTTTTCTTTTGTTTACACAATTATGGTTTGACTGATAAATCAGGGGAAAATGGTGAAGAGAATTTGTTTGTGTTAATTTTGGGTTGGGCACCCCGCTGCCAGCTCTTTTACCAATTGGATAAGCGGATGAATCCACTAGTCCAGGGTGTGAAAGTCCAATCAACAAGTGAGATAAAGATTCTCTATTTACGTCCTCATGAGCAAAGGTAACACATGGGCAAATTACTTTGGAGTGGCATTTAAATACCACATGTAGGTAGGTATGATGGACACATTTGGCAAACTTGGGTTTTTCGGAGTTGGATGCACGAGTAGAGCTCATACTCAGTACAGGTGGAGGTTAGCAAAAGACTGGGCGCGACAAATCAAGAGAGCAATAATGGCCATAATCATGAATATGGACATAAACATCATTAATCAAAGAATAAGTGGTAGAATTAAAATAACATCTAGCATGATATGAAAAAGTTTAGCCACAGTCCATACAAACTTCTATTTGCATCGTTTATAAATTTTTACCAAATGTAGCAGTATATTTTCCCAACAAGCACCATACAAAATATGTTTTAACAAGAATTCTCTAAATGATACAGCAAACAAGCATGAGAGTACTCACAAAACACTAATAAAACTAACATCTCTAGACAAGAGATGCAATGAAAACAAGAGCTAAACAAGAATTTTCGCAGCAGCTAGAAGAAAAACTAATCATACGGGCACAACGAGTATTCAAATGAAAAGGTGGAGCGTGTCTCTCTCCCAAACAAGGATGCTAGGTTCCAATGATATTATCGCAGAAAGGAAAACAAAAGAAAACAAAACGAAAATAACAGACGCTCCAAGTAAAATTCGTATGATGTGACCGAATAAACATATAGTTTCACTAGAAGTGACCTGACAAATGGTTGATGAAGAAGTGGATGCCGTGGGAATCCCCAAGCTTAGATGCTTGAGTATAATTAGAATTTTATGGGATGACCCACGGGGTCATCCCCAATCTTTGACCTTGCACTCTTCTTAATCACATATATCACCCTCTTCTCTTGACCCTTGAAAACTTTCTTCACACCACACTCAAAGAGAAATTCGTATTAGAGGGTTAGTGCAACAATCAAAAATCCATCGGTTCTATATGGGAACAAGTGATATTAATACTATTAAACATTAGCTACAACCACTGATGTTTCGGGAAGCAAACAAATCCACTTGATATCATGAAAGAGCAAATGCAAGAAAAATGGCAGAATCTGCCAAAAACTAGAACAGTCTGTAAAGAAGAATTTTTTTGGTGTACTTACACTGCTCAAATCAAAAAACTTTAAGAACTAAAAAGTTGATTAATCAGCTGAGGAATAAGCACAAAAAAATTCAGGTCATTCTGGATTTTTCACGATTTTCTACGTTGCACATCAGAAATCTGTTTCCTGCGCAGAAATCCCAAAACCAACTCCAACTTTCATCAGAAAATTTACTTGGCATAAATAATACATGAAAATAAAGATACAAAGGAGTTTCTACAGAAGTATACATCCCCTGTACTCAAATAATATAGAGAAAAACAAAGCAAAAAATAAAACCCTGGGTTATCTCCCAAGAAGTGTTTTTCTTTAACGCCTTTTAGCTAGGCCCATAAAAGTGGATTCAAGTACTTTCAAGTGAAGAAGCATCCAAATTGTAATGAGTTCGAATAATAGAATCAAAAGGCAACTTCATTATCTTTCTAGGAAAGTGTTTCATACCTTTCTTGAGTGGGTATTTAAATTTAATATTCCCCTCTTTCATATCAATAACAGTACCAACAGTTTTAAGAAAAGGTCTTCCCAAAACAATTGGACAAGAAGCATTGCATTCAATATTCAAGACAACAAAATCAACAGGGACAAGATTATTATCCGTGGTAAGAAAATCATCAACTCTCGCCAAAGGATTCTTTCTAACATTATCAATGAGATGAACATCTAAATAAAGGGTTCCAAAGGTGGCAAATCAAGAATATCATAAAGTCTTTTAGGCATAACATAGATACTTACACCAAGATCACATAGAACATTGTAACTAAAATCATTAAATTTCATTTTTATAATAGATTCTAACCCATCATCTAACTTCCTAGGGATAGAAGCTTCACATCTTAATTCAGCCTCTCTAATTTGCATGAGAGCATTTGTAATATGATTTGTGAAAGCCATATTCATAGCACTACCATTAGGATAACTAGCAAGATTTTGTAAGAACTTAATCACTTCAGTTATGTTGCAATCATAAAAGATAAGATCATTTTTAGCAAAGGTAATGGGACTATTTTCTCCCACGTTTCTAAAAATTTCATCACTATTGTCAGGAGCATTTTTTAGCCGTTTCAGGCAATTTTGTATTTTTGATAGGAGCAGTGGGAATATTGCAAACACCAATTACTTTACCATTGATAGTAGAAGGTTTACTAGCATGAGAGGCTTCAGTTTTACTAGTGGTGGTAATGGTGCAAATATTAGATATATTATTCTTTCTTGCTATTTCATCTTCTCTTTCCCATCTAGCATGCAGTTCAGCTAACATCCTAACATTATCATCAATTCGAATTTGGATGGCATTCAAGGTTTTGTTTTCTTTAACATCATGAGGCATAACTTTTAGTTTCGGAAAATCAACATCAAGAGCAAGACTATCAACTTTAGAAGCTAGAACATCAATTTTGCCAATTTTTTCCTAAACAGATTTATTATAAGAAGTTTGTGTACTAATAAAAAATTTAAGCATGTTCTCAAGATCAGAGGGTACACTTTTGTTGCTGTTATACGAATTACCATAAGAATTATTATTATAAGGAGGATATGGCCTATAATTATTGCTACCAAAATTATTACTATAAGCATCGTTGTTGAAATTATTATTTCTAATGAAATTCACATCAACATTCTCTTCTTGAGAAACCAAAGAGGCTAAAGGAACATTGTTTGGATCAATAGGAGCATAGCCATTAACAAGCATAGCATAATAGCATCAAGTCTATCACTCAAAGAGGAGGTTTCTTCAACAGAATTTACCTTCTTACCAGTTGTAGCTCTCGCGGTATGCCATTCAAAATAATTTACCATCATTATCAAGAAGCTTTGTTGCTTCCCCCAAGGTCATAGACATAAAGATTCCTCCAGCAGCTAAATCCAGAAGATTTCTTGAAGAAAAATTCAGTCTTGCATAAAAGGTTTGGATGATCATCCAAGTAGTCAGTCCATGAGTGTGACAATTCTTTACTAAGGACTTCATTCTTTCCTAAACTTTAGCAACATGATCATTATCAAGTTGCTTAAAATTCATAATGCTACTTCTTAAAGAGATAATGTTAGCAGGAGGACAATATTTTCCAATGAAAGCATATTTATACTTAGTCCAAGAATCAATACTATTTCTAGGCAAAGATAGCAACCATTCTTTATCTCTTCCTCTCAAAGAGAAAGGAAACAATTTTAGTTTAATAATATCTCCATCTACATCTTTATATTTTTGCATCTCACATAGTACAATAAAATTATTAAGATGGACAACAGCATCATCAGTACTAATACTAGAAAATTGCTCTCTCATAACAAGATTTAATAGTGCAGTTTTAATCTCATAAAAATCAGCAATAGGAGCAGGTGGAGCAATAGGTGTGCTAATTAAATCATTGTTGTTGGTTCTATTAAAGTCACACAACTTAGTGTTCTCAGGAGTAGTCATTTTAGCAAGATTAAAACAGGATAAAACCTACAGCTAGAATAAGAACTAATTTGTTTTTGTTTTCGATATAGAGAAGCAAACACGATAAAATAAAATAAACTAAGCAAAACTAAAACAAAGTAAAGATATTAGAAGTGAGAGACTCCCCTTGCAGAAATTCTCTTCCTCCATGGCAACGGCGCCAGAAAATATCTTGATGGTGCAGGTCTTGCACTCGTTGGGAAACCCCAAGAGGAAGGTATGATGAGCACAACAACAGTTTTCTCTCAAAAGAAACCAAGGTTTAATCGACCAGTAGGAGGAATGAGTAACTTCAGAAGGTTGATGTAGCTGAGATGGCATGGCGCACTGCCGGTTAAGTAGCAACGTGGAACCTACACAACACAATCAAATCACTTTGCCCCAACAAAGCAGTGAGGTTGTCAATCTCACCGGTTTTGCTGATAACAAAGAGGTTAAACAAATGGTGTGAAAAATAGTATGAGAGCAGTTGAAACAATGGTTGTATTATCAGTATGAGGAAATATATCGGGGTCCACCGTTCACTAGTGGTGTCTCTCCATGAAAGATAAATAACATGTGTGGTGAACAAATTACAGCTGGGCAATTGATAGATATGAAGGTTGCACCGTACTGCATATGCAAGACATAAAGATTACTAAGTGATTCATCCGGGCATTACAATAAGATACATAGATCGTCATCCAACTGCATCTATGACTAATAATCCACCTTTGGAGTGTCGTCTAAGCAAACCCTGGGTATTAAGTTGCAAGCAACAGATAATTGCATTAAGAAAAGTGTGTAATGTAAACAATAGAATCATCCTTAGACAAATCATTTTTGTTTTATCCCTAATGGAAACATCACATCCTCCATCTGTCACATTTCTGTCACTCAAGCACAGATGGAAAGGAGGCATAAACCCACTATCGAGCATAAATACTCCCTCTTGGAGTTACTAGCATCTACTTGGTCAGAGCAGCTACTAATAACGGAGAGCATGCATAATCATAAATAACATATGCATGAACATAACATGATAGATTGATAATCAGAAGACATAGCATTCAACATTCATCGGATCCCAGCAAACACAACATGTAGTATTACATAAAGATGATCTCGATCATGTGAGGCAACTCACCTCATCTAAATATGAGTAATAAAGTGGAGGAGGCAACCATCTAGCTACTTCTATGGACCCGTCGTCCACGGATGAACTACTCACGCATCACTTCGGAGGAGGGCATGGTGGTGTAGACCCCTCCAGTGATGAATTCCCCTCCATGCAGGGTACCGGGGAGAGCTCGAGAACCCTCCCGATCTCGGGATGACGATGACGGCAGCCTCGGGTGTTTCTCGGAAAAAGTGGTATATTTCTAGGGTTGATATGTCGGGGGGATTATATAGGCGAAAGAGCGATGGAAGAGGGCACCTGGGGTGCCCAGACCACCCCAGGCGCGGCCAGGGGCGCGCCGCCCTATGCTGTGGCCCCCCTGTGGCCCCTCTCTGGGTCTCTTTGGGGCTCCGTGGAACCTTCGGGAATTCTAAGACTTCCGGGCTTCGAAGTTTCCAATTCCGAGAATATTTCCAGAACAACTTTTCTGAAACTAAAAACAGTAGAAAACATGGAACTAGCTCTTTAGCATCTTCTTAATAGGTTTGTCCCGGAGATCGATAAAAATGACATAAAGTGTATAGCAAACATGTGGGAAATAACATAGAACATCAGAAATTAAGGATACGTTTATGACGTATCAACACCCCACTACTAGTTCAGTTTAAGGTCTAAGGCCTATGCCAATGCAAGTTTCTTAGCGCGGTTTTATAGGCATTTTGCTTACGTGGCGCTATATTTAATAAAGAGATATTGTGAAGTTGTATCTTAGCTAACATACAACCTTGGCACGTGGCCATATGCAAAAAAAGAGGCGCTAGCCCAATCACATGCATGCATGAGCTCCAAATCATTAAATTTAGAGACAACAAATAAGATACAATGCATTGTATAGGTTGTTTCTTAAGTTTTTATTACGCATATGATGTCGTGCTAAGATATGGTGCATTGGCATACTACCATGGAGAAGAACAACCACACTTTTGATTGGAAATGCATGCGAGGGGCTAATCCACTCTCTGTTTTATTATGCCACGCCAATGGAGGTTTCTTAGCGTGATTTTGTTGGCGTTTTCCTAATGTGCCACATTAGTTAATGATGAGAAAGAGTGGGGTTCTATCTTAGCTAAGATACAACCTTTGCACGTCACCATATGAAAAAAGAGTTAATAGGCCAATCACGTCTTTGCATCAGGACCAAAGCATTAAATTTAAATACAATCTCTAAGGGAAACTCCTATAGTTTGTATGTAGTCTTGTTGGTAAAATTGTCCATGTCAACAACCAACAAGGTATCATACAACTCCTCCAATGGTTGCATCTAAATTTTCCAATAGGAGAAGAAAGAGTAAATGTGATTGCTCTCTATTTAACTTTGGAGTTTGTGCAGGAGGTGTTGGTTAATCTACATACAACTTTTCTCTCTCTCTCTCCTTATTACTTCTTGCCACATCATCACATGTTCTATGTGGCAAAGTTTACTAACGTCTATCTTACAGATGCTGGAGATGCCCTAAGAAACAATTCATTGGACTAGTAGTCTCTTAAATTTTTAAGGATCCTATGATAACGTGATAAGAAACGATGCATTGGCACACGCCTAACTGTGTGTCTGAATGAACGAGCTCAGTTTCCGGTGCTCCATCACCTTCCCTCTCATTTTCCCTAGTTCTCCTCGTCCTTATATATCTGGGATTGGTCGACTTGAACAACAAAAAAAATTCCAAAATTGTTTTGGCCTCCAAGGAGTTAGTCGGTCAGTTCAAATATCTATTCTTTTTTTTCCACATTCTGCTTCATACAAGTTGGAAAAAGTATACATTATAATAGTTGGTCATTCAAGATCCTGGAGTTCAATGAAGCGGTACGGGAGTTCAAATTCGATTTTGTAGCTATGATGGAAACTGGTAGATCAAGTTTTGATACAAAATTGTTGAATCATCTGGCGGCGGGGGGGGGGGGGAGGGAGGGTTGGAATTTTGTTGTTATTGTCTTCCCCCTCCCCCCCATGGTAGGCCAGGTGGTATTCTAGGTGGGTTTAACTCCGCAATGTTGGTTGTGCAGACAGTTGTTGCGTGGGAGTTCTTGGTCAAATTCCATTTAATACAAAGGACGATGTTTTCTTTGGGAGTTAGTTGTCGCCTATGGGGATGCTCAAGACGATAAGAAACCTGAATTCCTGTCTGAACTAGTTCATATTTGTGATGGGGAGACATTACCTATTTTGGTGGATGGTGACTTCAGTATTATAAGACGGCGAGAAGAAGAGAATAATGATAATTTTAATCCTCGATGGCCATTTATTTTTAATGTCATTATTGAGAGTTTGGACTTTGGACCTTAAAGAGCTCGAAATTTCAGGAAGACAATATACTTGGCCTAGTAGACGAGATGACCCAACTTATGAAAAGTTGGATCGGGTCCTCGCTAGTATAGAGTGAGAACATAAGTTTCCTCTAGTTTCAATAGAGGCTCTGACCCGTACGGGGTCGGATCATGTACCTGTTTTACTTGATCAGGAGATTCATCTCACAATGGGAATAGATCGGTCTTTTTCTTTGAGTTGTCCTAGCTGCGTCAGGAAGGGTTTTATGAGATGGTTCGAAACGAATGGAAATCTATAATGATGGGGAGTAACCTGATTGATAGATGGAAAAATAAAATTAGGCATTTGCGTAGTTTTTTACGTGTGTGGGCTAAAAATATGAGTGGTTAATATAACATGTTAAGGCACAAGTTGCTACTTTTTATAGACGAGTTGGATTTAAAGGCGGAATATATGCCTCTTTACGATGAGGAAACAAAGGCAAAGAGGGATGCCGATCTTTTTTTAGCCAACCTTAGGTGCACTGAGGAGTCTAAGTGGGCTCAGCGTGCTAAGGTCAGATACATTCAGGAAGGAGGGAATAATACTAGGTATTTCCACCTAATGGGGGAATGGAAAGCACTGTAAGAAAAAGATTTTCCAACTTGATCAGGATAAAGGTACGATAATTCGGCAAGAGAACCTACAAGTTTTCATCTCTGAATATTATAAAAAATTATTTGGCCCGCCGATACCCACTTCGTTTAAATTGGATGAGTATAGAAAAGATGATTTGCATAGGATTTGTACGAGATGCTTCACTTGATCTTCCACGTCAAACTTGACGACCAACACCGGTTGCCGACAAAGGCCATGGGCTATATGAAGTCTTTCTTTTGATGTATGCCCATGGAAAGATACCTAACTACATATAGAGACGCCACACACTCATATATAGGTTAGTTCATAAAGCTATATGGGAAATTTCTTACCATACCACGAGATACATAATCCCACTTGGTACATCTTGTAGCTTTGTGTGTTGATCACTAGCTTGATCAACCTTGAATATTTTCTTCTCTCATCATATGACAATGGTTTGAAGATAATCATGAAACATCACTCAATCCTTTCCTTCAATACACTTGCAATAAGATTAACTCTATCCACGGTCATTCTTCATATAAATTCTTTAATATAACGATGGCCATCAAGAAAGCTAATAGAGTTCAACACATGAACTCCAATATTTCCTATGGACAAGATCTATAAGAATATATACCAATGCAAACATTAGTCCATAATGATTGTAACTAATTACGAAAAACACATATGGGGGTACCAAGCACTTTCACCGTGCCCACTTCCTTTTCATATATGGAATTTTTCTTTGTTAGAATATGTGAAGGAATCAACCTGGAAATGAGTTGGAGCTGGGGATGTGTAGTGTGCTTGAGGATCTTGTCTTCTTGATCACTTTTCACTGGTGGTGCTGCTCCTGATCTGCTTGTTGGCCGGCTCCTATTGCTCCACGCCTGCTATTGCTTCTGTCCTAGTCTATCCCATGTTGAGCTAGGATCTCGCAGGAATTTGGGATGGATTGGAAGATTTGTGTGTCAAAATGTGTTGTTGTGGTGCTGTGAGCTAAGAGCTCGAGCTAGTTGTGTTGGAAATGAAATGGTGCTTTGCACCCTTGCTTATGTGGCTCCTTTGTCTAGTCTTGTCGTAGTGTTGGCAGCACATGGAGATGCATTGTTGTGTTACCTATGTGCTTGTGTGCTACTCGATCCAGATCTTTTGCCTAGAGATCATGGGCTCGGTGGCTTTGGTATTATCCGTAGTAGTAGTTTTCTTTTTTACTTGCCAAGTGGATTTTCTGATGCCTGCATGTGATGTTGCACAAAGGCTTTTCCTAAATTGAAACAGATGTTGCACTTGATCCTCCACTAAACTCGATGATGAGATTATCACAACATCTCTCTCTTAATCTAAGAGTTCACTAAGACAAACCAATTCTAGTTTCCATTTTCTGTTTCTTTTCTTTTGTTTTGCAGGTACCAAAACTGGAAATGGAAATACTTGAAGAATAGAAAGAATACAAGAATTTTAGTTTAAGATCCTACTTGTCCTTTCTCTTTTGTATATTCCTTTCTTGTAAATACATTGTATAAATGTATTAAATCAATAAAGTTTTTTATTTTTGTTTTATGAATTCCATGAATTGTATTATATTGTGTAAAGACTTGAGTTATTTAATGACTATAATTTATTCATTAAATTGTTATCTCTATAGCTTTTATTATCTAATTTGAATTCTTTTTCCAATTCAATGTTATTTAAATTTCAAATTATGAATTCCATATTCCCAAACAAGCAAATACCTAGAGGTCATGTCAAAAATCCATCCACCTTCCACTATTTGAACTAAATCCTAAACCATGAAGATGAATAAACTCCAATCACTCCCGGGTTTTGATTTGAGAAAATATTGTTCAGTTCAAATGCATGCATGCATATGCACAAATTCCTATTTCTACCCTTCGTTAGTTCCTAAACGTTGGGATGTTACACTGGTCACGGAGAACACAAACAGTGGGTAGAATCAAAAGGGGAACACAAAATCAAACACAAGGGGTAAATAGTAACACCAGCAAGAAGATCTTGAGGGATGGGCGTGTATAAACGGACGTGCCAAAAAGGATGTGCGGAGGTGGGCGTGGTTTCCGCCTACATATCTCGTGCGTACAATGGCCACATAGTAGGCTGGATTCAACAGACTTGTCATATCTTTCCACACACTCCATGTTAACACGATAGTCGGCCACTACGCTAGAGATGGATTCCTTGAGAAGGCGAAAGAGGTTGCTCTAAGGGATGAAATTTAGAATGAGGAGTTCCACTTTTTTTAATCTCAGTGTGTGGAAATACACCATCTATTGTTTGTAAATGAAAACTTCAATGGTCACAAAAATGCTTACATCACATTGCATTCGATTTTGGAACGGGCTTCAACAAAGTAAGATATGAGATTTATAGCATGGTGTTCCATCAGACGGGTCTTAATTTAGTTTTACGACATGTTGCCATATTTCTTAATTCCAACCTCGATGATATGGACAACAAGTCCACTCTTTGCATTTAGATATTTCGTGTCGGTCAACGCAAGGTGCCACACCTTTCACTCAGCATCATCCTCATTGTAGAACCGCATCGTGTCACGACATGCGTGGCTTGTGCTAGGCACATGCATATAATCTATTTAATCTCCGGCCAAAGGTGTACAATCAGAGTAATTGCAGATGCTAGTATGATTTTAGGAAACGATCGTGTTCCTCCGGAGGACATCCCCCGGCTGTGTGACGTGTGCTGCTCTCACGCAGCCTTCGCTGCGCAATTAATTAGGAGGCCCATTTTTGCCACCGTCCTTCATTGTTGGGTTGCTTTGTCTATTTCCATACGGCTCACCTCGTGCTGCAGTACGGATGTGGCCACTAACAGTTTTGTGTTTGTTACAACATTACAACAGAATTTTTTGTTCGCTACAATTGTTGTCCGGTTTTGCTTTAGTAGCATAATATGTTTGCTGCGAAGTCTCCAGCGAAGTCATGATTTGGTACAATAAGACAAATTATTTTGCTACAATTGTTTTTTATTTTTTCTATAATAGTAAAACATGTTTGCCACAATGTCTCCGACGAGATTTCCGGTGATGTCTCTGGAAAAGTTATTATTTTGCTACAATAGCACTTCTTTTTTGCTGCAATTGTCCTCCGTGTTTGCTATAGTAGTGTAAAATTTTGCTACGAGGTCTCCGGCGAGTTTTTGTGGTTTTTTTATGTGAAGGCAATTTTTTGCTACATTGCAGAAAAATTCTTATTTCAGTGAACCTTTTTTTTATTTTAGAGTAGGAAAAGGAGGATTTGGGGGGAATTTGAAAATTTGCTACATTATTGAAAATTCTTATTTTAATGAACTATTTTTTTGCTCAAGAGTAGCAAAAGCGGCATTGGGGGATAAATTGGAGACGTGTCGGCTGGAAGACCCAGAGGATCCCCTCCGGTCCTTCGGAGGACGCACAGCGCTACCGTGTGATTTTCTATGTGTTTTTTAATAATCTTATGCATTGAATTGTGTTCCTTTTATACTGACTAGTGACTAGTATATTTTTTCTCGATTATTATCAGATCAAAGATGTCCCATGGATGTCTATTAAGTTCTAGTCCCTCAGTATCAAAATATAAAATATTTTAGCTTTTTCTAAACTAGCAAGGTGGCCCTCGCAAATGCGAGGGCATTTTATTCAGCATACTAAATACCTTGATGACCTAATTTGTAAATTTCATCAATACAGGAAAGATAGAAATTTAAAGCATCACATTCTATAACTGTCGTAAAATTTAAGGTAGATAAAATACTATTCCCTGTGTAATTTTCTTCAGAATATTAACAACGTTGATGAACTAAAATTGTAATTTCGTTAAATCTGGAAAGACATGAATTTAAATCATCGCATTCTATAACTACCGTAAATTTGAAGGTAGATAAAATACTACTCACACTGTACCAAAGTATATGGTGTCCTTAAATTTCACTCGTAAACCAAAAATTGCTTTGGCAGTGATTTGCGCTCAAAATATGTCCACAAAATTTATAGGGGTAGATAAAAGACTATTCCCTGTGTAATTTTCTTGAGCATATTAACAACGTTGATGAACTAAAATTGCAATTTCGTTAAATCTAAAAAGACATGTATTTAAATTATCACATTCTATAACTACCGTAAATTTGAAGGTAGATAAAATACTACTCACACTGTATCAAAGTATAAGGCGTCCTTAAATTTCACTCATAAACCAAAAATAGCTTTGGCCATGATTTGCGCTCAAAATATGTCCACAAAAATGCGAGGGCATTTTATTCAGCATACCAAATACCTTGATGACCTTATTTGTAAATTTTATCAATAATGGAAAGATAGAAATTTAAAGCAGCGCATTCTATAACTGTCGTAAAATTTAAGGTAGATAAAATACTATTCCCTGTGTAATGTTCTTCAGCATATTAACAACGTTTGATGAACTAAAATTGTAATTTTGTTAAATCTGGAAAGACATGAATTTAAATCATCGCATTCTATAAATATTATAAATTTGAAGGTAGATAAAATACTACTCACACTGTACCAAAGTATAATGCGTCCTTAAATTTCACTCGTTAACCAAAAATAGCTTTGGCAATAAGTTGCGCTCAAAATATGTCCACAAATTTAGTGCAATGATATGAGAAATAATAGAATTTTGCAAATCAAATCCAATGGTGCCATTTACATATTATGAATCCATATAATTTTGTATATATGCTTGGTCAAAGTCGATGATTAAAGACCGGCACAAAAATAGAGGACCTTATATTTTTGGATAGAGCGAGTACATGCTTGTATCTTTTAATATCGGATAGCATAAATTATGACTTTTGAAAAAAAAATCCACGCCACGTATTCTAGAAGGTCGTTTACTTTTAACCATGAATATAAGTCGATGTTACTTTCGATAGCAAGCCAACGGTGATAACTTTGTCAATCTCAAAGTTCTCGATTGCAATGATATGAAAAATAATAGAATTTTGCAAATCAAATCCAATGGTGCCTTTTACATATTATGAATCCATATAATTTTGTATATATTCTTGGTCAAAGTCGAACATTAAAGACCGGCACAAAAATAGAGGACCTTATATTTTTGGATAGAGCGAGTACATGCGTGTAAATATTGGAGAGCATAAATTATGACATATAAAAAAAAAATCCACGCCACGTATTCTAGAAGGTCGTTTACTTTTAACCATGAATATAAGTCGATGTTACTTTCCATAGCAAGCCAACGGTGATAACTTTGTCAATCTTAAAGTTCTCGATTGAGGTCTTTAATGTATGATGTAGTATACGCATGTGTATATATAGGTGTTCACGTAAGTATGTCTACATAATACAAATAGTTATCTGTTTTGATTAACATTTGTTCAAAGAAAACAAATGAAGGGAAAGAGTTATGTCTTGACACGATAGACTAATCCAAGTACGGTCAGCTTTCAACTTTAAACTGCCCCATCGTTTTTCCTTTGCATGTAAACACAGGAGTGCAACAGAGTACTATCAGCCTTCTTGTTCAAATGTTAGATCTAGCTCCTTTTAAACTGGCCGATCATGTTTCCTGGGCACCATTAAATATGGATCACACATGCGGTAGAAGAGTTGGGTAAAACTCCCATACATGAATCATGCCCACGTGGTAAAAATTATATATCTTTCCAAGTTCCGCTTTGGATGGCTGTAAAAAGAAAAGAAAAAAAATATATGATTTGGTGTCCGCGTTTGTAGTAGATCGGATTTCGAGACATCTGCACGATTCTTTCCTAGTTGGTGTTGACGTGTCAGCCCAAATTCTTTGTACACGGTAGGTGTTGTATGTAACATGTTTTACCTTTTTAATCTGAACCGTTTTGTTTGGAATCAACGGACTATATATTTTAAACATATGTGGATCAACGTGGTGCTTCTATTCTTTATCCGTATATTGCTTTTAGTATATAATAGATAATCATATATGCAGACACAATTCTATATGGAGGGAGTAAATGTCAAAGAATAGTAACATCATTAACTCTGCGATCCAACAGTCGACTGCTGGCTGCAGTGCGAGCCTCTCTGAGTTGTCGAAGAAGCTTCGATGCAAGAACGAGTAGGAATCCCACAGCAGACCCAAGCGACCAAGTCATCTCCTCGTAGGTTCCTGTTATTCCTTCCGGTCCAATCTGGCAACTGGCCTGGCTGACCTCCAACGAAACGAAGATTGCTCGCATCGTATCTGTCCCCACACTTCACCTAATATAAACCCCCCTGAATCGTCACGGCCGCCCAGCCCCAGATGCCGCCCTCACCGGTTCCTTCGCCATAGACTCGCAAGTGACAAACACGATCGTCAATTCTTAGGAGCTGTAGCGATGACCACCAAGAACCAGAAGCAGCAGCATGTGGTAGTGCAGATGGCTGTGGCAGCCATGGCCAGTACACCTTGCATCATCAAGCTCCTGCTCTTCGCCGTCCCGCTCGCCCTCGGCTTCGCGCTCGGCATCGTGGCTACGCTCTCCCTCGTCAGCTCCACCACGTCTTCCGCCCTCGAAGGCGCCGCCCTCGGCCTCTTCTTCCTCCCGCCACCCGTGGCAAACCTGTCGTCCACTCCGGTACGTGCGCGCCAGCCAGTGCAACCAGTACAGTTGGCACCGGCAAACGGCGATCGTCCATCGGCCCCGCCGGCACCGGTGTCCGACTCCGGCGGCATTAGCACCGCCGATGCCGCCCATAAACATCCGGCAGCTGCGCCCGTGAGCGTGGAAGTGGAACGGGTGGCCACCGTTGGCGACGACGACGAGGAGCTCATGTCGCTGGCGGCGGCGGCGCCGAGGGCGGTGGTGGGCGCCCCGAAGGTGGCGTTCCTATTCCTGGCCAAGTGGGACCTGCCGATGGCGCCGTTGTGGGAGAAGTTCTTCGACGGCCACCGCGGGCTCTACTCCGTCTACGTGCACACCGACCCGGCGTTCAACGCCTCCGGCACCGACCCACACTCCGCCTTCTACGGCCGGCACATTCCAAGCAAGGTAAAATTTTATTTTATTTTCTTGCTCGTTATTTCCGGGAAAACGAATCGGTGATTTGATTCCTACCATTGATCATACCCGATCGATTGGCTTCCGGAAACTGCTCGGAAAACCACCATAATTACTCGCGCCATTAATTGATTGATCCTAAAATAACTGGCGGATGGAAAATACAATTCCACTGACTCCTGGTTGGTCTTCGATCACCTGTGGACCTAAAACCTTTGTCATTTTGTACCGTTTCCTTTATTTTTCCAAACCTTTGTCATTTTGTACTGTTTCCTTTATTTTTTAAACCACAAGAATTATGTTGTGTTTAGTAGCAATTAGTTGTTACCTAGAGTTATTGATAAATTATCATGCATTCCATGCTTTGCCGGTATATATAACGAAACATGCTTTGCTTTACTGTCATTTCCGCTTCAGTCCTAAACCAATTAATAGTTATTTTCGAAACATGCTTATGACCCGATCGACTCGCACCTTTTTCTTAAGATTATTTCCGAACAAATCGAGTAGTATATGCTAGCGTTGTTTTACTAATGCTTCTAATTCACCAAAGCGAAAATTGTCTCTGTTCTCAAACGCTAGGTAGCCGAGCAGTGCACGTAAAGCACCACGCAGCCGCATCACGGGGTTCACGCACGCAGGCCCTCGTGCGTTTACAGAAAGCCAAATTTGTAGCCAAGTGGCCTAGCTTTGTCCCACTTCTCTGCCACGTGATTTATCGGCTTTGCAAACCTCCCTCGCCTACTGCCTGCGCTCGGCCGGCATTCACCAGACAAAGCATTCGCCGGCTGCTTCATGGCAAATCACGCGCCGCCGCCGGGCCTTCCAAGTTGCATCTTTATCTTCGTATTGGAACTTTTCGATTGAAAATTAATCCTCCCAACTTTTCTTACTAAGAAAAGAATATCTCAACCTGTGCACTTTGCGTAAACATAGGTACAGGGTCTAGGGAATCGCCCCATCTTGCCTTGCATGACAAACATTCACATGCACCCTCCGTATTCTACCACCTGATCTTGTCTCTATGACATTGAAAAACATACACGTCACATCTTTTTTTACTCAATTTGTGATGATGACACAACTAGTATATAAGGTAAAACGGGGCCACATCAGTTTTCTTTGATTAATTTGTGAATTATACCAGCGTACGATGACACATTGTTTATTAATTCTGTATCGTATATAATTTCTAGCATTAAACATATTAATTGCTGTGATTGCTATAAACAGGGGGTAAGGTGGGGTGACATCAACATGGTGGAAGCCGAGCGGCGTCTCCTCGCGCACGCGCTGCTGGACCACTCCAACGCCCGCTTCGTCCTCCTGTCCGAGTCACACGTCCCGCTCTTTGACCTTCCCACGATCCACTCCTACCTTGTCAACTCCACCAAGGTTTACGTCGAGTCCTACGATGAGCTCGGCGGGACCGGGCGCGGGCGGTACAAGCGCGGAATGGCACCCACCGTGACCATTCGACAGTGGCGCAAAGGCTCCCAATGGTTCGAGCTGGACCGTGCCCTCGCCGCCGACATTGTTGTTGATGATGTGTACTTCCCGGTGTTCAAGCGGTTATGCAAACGCAACTGCTATGCTGACGAGCATTATCTACCAACGTTCCTCCACATCCGGCACCCAACAGCGGTCGCTAGGCGGAGTGTGACGTGGGTTGATTGGTCCCGCGGTGGGCCGCATCCGTCGCGGTTCACGAGGATGGAGGTCACGGTCGACTTTCTACGGTGGCTCAGAGGCGGCACAACGTGCGAGTACAATGGGAGGACCACCACAATTTGCTTCCTGTTTGCTAGGAAGTTCCTGCCCAACTCACTCACCCGCTTCTTGAGATTCGCGCCCAAGGTGATGGGCTTCGGCTGAAGGACAGATAACGAGGCAATCTTCTTTACTTTAGGATACAATTGTCACACAATTCTTTTGTTCTTCTTAATATTTCTGTTCGGCGGCTCTGTATACGTGTAAATAATTGACATATATTTTCGATTATTCCTTTTTCTTCACAAATTTCCTTTGTGATGACCAATATATATTTAGCAAATGTAAGATCATATATAAGAAAGAGGAGGATAATAGTTAGTCAACAGCCCCTCGATCCAGTCATCATAATATAATGTGTTACTCAAAAATACTCCGAGAAACATGAATGTAGTGTTACTAGACTTCTCAATTGATATTCTGACATGCCTCATCATTTGTCTCATAAAGACAACCTTTTGCCACTTAAGAAAAAAAAAATTCCAAACATGTCAACGTGGGATATAGTATTACGGTCTTGAAGTATATATCATCGCGATTAAGACATCGATGAAAACGGAATAGTCTTTGTCATTCAAGATATGTTTCTAAATAAATTAAATTGAAAGAAATATCATTGGAATCATCCCATATGCCGTCACATGCATGCATGATAATTAGAACCAATGAACCGTCAAGGGGAGTCACGGTAGTTCTATCATAAACAAATATGAACAAGCCATCAACACACATTTACGGTATCACAGTTTCCTATTCATTCTAAGTTTAGTCCACGGATTAAAAAACAAGTCATAGTGTGAATACTAATAGCAGGATAATATATTTTTGGGGGTATTTTTTCATATGCCTTTCTGTTTAATTCTAATCTCAATGCTCTTTAGAGTAAGACCATACTTCATGTAAGTATGCTTAGTCTCATTCAAAGAAACACACACCTCACCATCGCCAGCTTCATGGATGTAAAATCCATCCGCCAGCTCGATCTCCATCCAACCATCGGCTCTTCTCTGGGGAAGAACCACGTCATCTTTGCATAAAACCATGGGTACCACAGGTTTCCTAATCTTAGTACTGTCCTCGATATACTTTCGAGACACAACACCACCGACACCGTCGTCGCCGTAACCACCAAGGGAAACTCGTCGGGTTGATACATTTCCTCCAATGTTGACCGACGCCTCGTGGAATGGAAAACCTTGCCAACGGCCTCCAGGGTACAATCGGAACACTAGGTATGCGCCGTAGGTACAGTTTAGGGAGAGCATCTTGCTCTCAATTTTGCCATGGATTTCCATCCAGTTATCACTCAAGAGTTGAGGGGCTTGAACGGCTTCGGATGCTATCCTGTTGCAAACATATAGCGTGTCATCCATCATTTCAGTTCCTTTCAAATTCAAAGTATATAAGTAAATACCAACCACTCGAAAAGAAAGAAAGTAAATACTATAGTATTTATTTTTGACTGGACAATGCCATAGTGTATATTAGTGTGTGGCCAAGCATTACTTAAGTTTTGTCATTTCTCAGTTTTAAATTCACTTTGCCTCCCGAGCTCACATACTCCTGCGCGATCAAAAAAATGAAAAAAAAATAGTAAAACACTTCAATAAGATCTGAAAAAAATCCCAGCAAAACAAATACAAGTTTACCATGCACGTGCAAATTTTCAGAATCAAGTGACATTTTTGTTGCCCTGTGGAAAAAAGAAAAATCACATACCAAAATGAGATTTAGAAATACAGTTTTCAGATCTGTGATTTTCTTTTTTCTGCACAGGGCACTACATATATCATTTGGTTACAAAAATTAGCATTCTCAGAATTTTTTGAAACGATTTAATATTTTATTCGATTTTTTTAACCGGCCAGGAGCACGTGAGCCCGGGAGCCAAAACGCCTCCCCAGGGGTTCTAGGAATACAATGATTTTCTAAAGTGTCGTATTTGTTAGAGCCAAACACATCAAAGTATGCTAAATTGTAATATCTGTATAAACTACAATACTCCAAGAGAAGTTTAATTAGAATGACTGTACTGCCAAACAAGTCCTGAACTATACCCTATAGAGAGTTTTTGCTGTTTTGCGAATGGGAGCGAGCGCAGCGCGCATGCCTGTATGCTTTGACAGTCTGAAGCAAATCAATTAACTGAGCATGCAACCATATGAAGGTACATCGAGGGTTGTGTAGGTGTGAGTGT
Source organism: Alopecurus myosuroides (assembly GCA_028641055.1). Taxonomy (NCBI): domain Eukaryota; kingdom Viridiplantae; phylum Streptophyta; class Magnoliopsida; order Poales; family Poaceae; genus Alopecurus; species Alopecurus myosuroides. The sequence continues at coordinate 29,722,002 of CM054060.1, forward strand.
GATACCTCTTTCCGGTTGTGACGTCGTGCAAGAGTTCGAGATGTTCCAAACGCCAGTGTATCGGCATATCGTCCCATGAGATCTTCAGTGCCTTCGCCGCGAGCACGTAGCACTTGCCGCCGGTAGCCCGGTCCACCCACATGCTCTGCGATGCATCGTAGTAACATATACTCCTATAAGCATATCTCTATTTCGTCGGAGAAGAAACGGCGAGAGGGCCAAACGTACGTACATACCATGTCGGCTGCGCCTAGGAGAACGGCTGGCTCGTCGGAGAGACGTAGGAATCGTGCCCTGTACGACGGCAGCGCCATGAGGGAGCGCTCCGCCGCGTCGACGAGCCGTGGGAGGTCGCGGGGCAAGAAGCGGGACCAGACTGCGTCGGAGCCCGCGGCTGCGAGGAAGTCCCGGGAGACGGCGGCCGCGCGGCAGGCGTCCGGCGGCGACGTGTGCGAGATGATCGCCGCGAGGAGCTCCTCCGGCAGGCGTGCGATGTGGCAGGCGGCCGCCTCCATGGTTTGCCTCCGTCGATCGTGTCGCGCCCCCGGCGTTCTGAATCTTCCACAATACGTGTCGGGTACCTGGTGTAGATTTTTTATTCCAAGAAAATAGCTGGAGGTATAGAGTAAAAAGGAACCGTCTACAATAGGTAGATGAATCACGTACGGTAGGAGTTTGAGGCACTAGGATGGATCTCTCGCTCGCTCGAAGCGTGCCATCTTCTTAGGCCCGTCCATCCTCTCCCCGTTTTTCCCCCCTTCCTCTCTACTGGAAACTCTACGATGTATACATTCTGGTAATCATCGGTTTTTTTTCTCTCTCTATAAACAATGGACCATACACAATTAAGCCTCACCACACACAATTAAGCCTCACCACAAGATGAAGCCCTTCTAGAATATTAAATTCCACGGCTTCTACTCTAGAACCACGACAATAGGCAGTAAAAACCACCGCTAAAATCTAATAAAACCACCGCTAAAATCTAATAAAACCACCAGGTCATCTGCGAGACAAGGACGTCCTACCTGAGAGCATCTTTAGCCGTGCACCCAGGAGTCCCTCAGAACCACTTTTTTAGTGCCGGTAGGCCAAAATTCGCCCTACCGCGCCAACACGACGTTGTTTAGCGTCGGATTCGGGCAAAATAGCATCTGGCGATCCAGGGCAAACCCAGTATCCTAGGGGTGCTTAGGGAGTTCGGCACTATTTTTGCATGCAAAAGCCCCACTGTCAGCCACTCACACTCTCTCTCATTGCTTTTTGCTGGCCCCATCCACGTGCTGCCTCTCCCTCACCAATTCTCTCTGCGAATACTACCAGTCGGAGCACGCCGCCGCCTCCCCGCTCCTCGCACCGCTCCATGCCCGTTGTCGCCTGTCTTCTCCGCCTCCGACCTCGCCAAGCCCGTCCTAGAGCCGCGCTGATGTAGCCCACAGTATTCAACCAAGCACAACATCGACAATCCACAAGGTGAACTCACTCTGATCTCCTTACGATTCTGGTGTCTTGGTGAACGGTGCTCTACCTCATGAAATACCCCTCTACATGCATAGGTGGGATCACCACACGGAGACCCAAGAAGGTGCCCAAGATGCTCAAGAACACGTCCAAGAAGGGGCACACGAAGCTAGGAAAGAAGCAGGTGAAGATGGCGTCAAGATCGGAGATCCGAGGAGGGAGAACGGGGGAAAACGGGGCCTCCCGGCCTCATCCCCCGGCCAGGCCGGCCTCCCCCTTGCCCACCCCGGCCTCGGGCCGGCCTACCACCCGAACGGCCCGGCCTGGAGGCCGGCCTACCTCCTCCCCACCCCGGCCTCGGGCCGGCCCCCCTCCAGGCCGGCCAGGCCGGCTCCCAGGCCGGCGTGGCCTCAAAATGCACGGAATTTGCCCGTTTTTGCACCGTTTCGACCCCCGTTTCGACCCCGAGCTATATAAGGGACCCCGGTGGCTAGATCTAGGGGTTATGATTGATTTGAGAGTTTCGGGCTTTGCCCTTTGACGAAGATATGGATTCTGGACCCTGCGGGTAAGGACACCCCATCTCCGGCCCAAGGTTAAGGCCCAAGAAGAGGAGCCCTTGGAGTGATCTAGAAGGCCCACGCGAAGCCCACCCGCATTGACTTGCGGATTAAGTTAGGAAATATGTAACCGACCTAAGGTTAGAGTTCAAGTCCTCTCCGGGTAGGATTCGAGACCTGGCCATCTATATAATGCCAGGAGAGCCACCGGAAGAGGACCAAGCAATACCGCACCACCAAAGCCTTGAACTCGAGACCCTACTCTCGATTCGAGCACCACCATTGTAACCGATCTATTCGTGAATACAGATCGACAAGAGGCAGGAGTAAGGGTTTTACCTCTACGAGGGCCCCGAACCTGGGTAAATCTCGCCCCCTGTCTAGCCGACGATTCCACCAGCGCTCATGGGTTCTCCTAATCGAAACCCGATAGGTTCACCGAAGGGATTTGTAGAGTCTGAGATTCGACAATTGGCGCCGTCTGTGGGAACGGCGGGCGCTGGATCACCGGCATCTTCGGCTTCATCGACAACCGACTCCCGTTGGAAACCACCGACTACGGCTCCGAACAATCCTATACGGATCGATCTGTCGTGGCCACGCCTCACTCGCCGGAATCGCGCCCGGTATTCAAAGATCTAGAGAAGAGCGTCACCTTGACGTTCGGGAGCCTCAAGTTCGCGACGAACAGGGACGGAATCCTCCACTTCTCGGATGAATCGGAATCTGAATCTGGAGCCGTCAACTCGCGCTTCCCTCTGGAGAAAAGTGGCGAATCCATCCGCTTCAACACAAACGACTACCATACCCTCTCGACAGAGGAACCATCTCGGGTACAGAGAGCTTTCCAATCTACGCCTAGGACGCACGGGCCACGACTGGCCCAAGTCTGCATGGCAGGATCAGAACAGCCTCCGGAAACCGAACTTAGCGCAACAGAGCGCAACACAATCGGCGTCACGCGGGAAGCCTGGAACAGAGCCAAGGAGGCCATGCGAACAATTAAGCCACCCGCGGCAGGAGCGCCACACGAAGATCTAGTTGCCTACCACTACCATCTAGTGAGAGCAGCATCAACCATTAAAGACGCTCGAGCAGATCTGGCCCGTCGCAGAAGAGCGGCAGATGAATCAAGCCTACGGCGAGCCGAACTATCCCTTGCACCCTCGGTCGGTACCAGACCTACGAGGAAGGGACACGCATCGTCATCCAGGGACTTCGAGTCCTTAGCCGGGACCAGCAGGTCAGTCGCACCTTCTTTCATGAGAGTGGACGACGACGGCAACGTCTACCCGCAAACTCCTGCTGCCGCAGTTCTAGCCGCGGCAACTTACATGCAGATGAACCAACCGGACGGAAAGTGACCCTCGGGCAGAGCAGTATAAGCAAATACGCAAAGTACTAGGATTGGCAGCCGCAAGGCTCGCCTCCCACGACCGCAAGAAGGCTGAAGAGCAGCTGGAGAAGGAGCAACAGGAAAAGGAGAAGGAGAAAGATAAAGAAACGCCCCGCAGGCACAGAAGCTCTTCGCCTAGAAAAGACAAGTCGCCACGTCGTGGTCGAGGGAAAGAAGCCCGACGCCGCGGCGACAGTCGAAGCAGTAGCGAAGGTAGCCCAAGAGACAAAAGTTCGCGACACCACAGCAGCCGCTCGCGAAAACGAAGCAAGGAACCGCGGAAGGACGCTGACCGCGACCAGCCAGGACGTGACGCGCGATCTGACATCGCACAAAATAAGGTGGACAAGGCAAGGGCATCACGATATCGCGACCGATCGTCATCCGGCTCCTCGGATGACGAAACCTGCGGTGCTCTCTACTTTGCCCGCAGTATTCGCGAGGCGCCTCTACCGAGAAGATTCAAGCTCAGCACGGAAGTGACAAAGTACGACAGCTCACTCGAGCCCTCTCAATGGTTAAGCGATTACCTCACGGCAGTAAAATGCCAACGTGGGAACAAGAACACGGCTATGCAATACCTCAATTTGCATCTCGTCGGCGCGGCCCGCAGTTGGCTGGAAAGGAGACCAAGATCTTGCTACGCATTGTGGGATGACTTGCACCGCGACTTTTGCAAAGATTTCCAGTCGACCTACAAGAGGCCGGCCACGATTGAAGAACTGCGAGCTTGCAAGCAAAAAAGCGGTGAGTCTACCCGCGAATATATCCAGCGGTGGACCACGCTCAGGAACACCGCAGGAACCATCTCGGAAGAAGTAGCGATTGAAGCCTTTGCAAAAGGCGCCAGAAGAACTGCTTTCCGAGAGGAGTTAGGCAGAGTTGCACCCAAAACTATTGGGGAGCTAATGATCATAGCCGAAAAATGGGCTAACGGAGAAGATGCCGTGCGCAATGAGAGAGCATCATCACCCGCACACGAAGACGACCGCCACGGCCGAAGAAAAAGAAGGAAATACTACGATCATGAGGACAGAGAGGAATTGGTTGCAGCGGAATGCACGCGAAGTCGCGACTCTGGTCGCCGTGGAAATCGCGAGTGGAGACCAAAGGCTGAAGAAAAATCCCCCGAGGAGGACCTCGATGCATACTGCTCGTTGCATCTATTTACAGATAAGCGCACAGGCAAAACTAAGGCAACACGCCTTCTTAAGGATTGCCGAAAGTTTCTTGACATCTCGGACGCCCTCGCAAGGAAAAGATCCGCATCCACCCAAAATTACCCGCCGCTTCCAGGGGGAGGGCACCAAGGATTCCAGCCGCCACAACCCCCGCCTCCACCAGCAAATCGAAACATGGCGCTAGCTGCACTGCCTGCACCACCGCCACAAAACGCCGGAGCCAATGCGTACCCGAACCCGGCAGGACAACTCGCGATGATCCAGAAGGTATGCCCCTCTCGCAGAGCTCAAAAGACTAACACGAGGCAATTATGCATGGCAGTGCAGACACCGCCAACAAAGCCCGAGTACTTGAAGATGGCAGACCAGCCAATCACGTTCTCGATGAAAGACCCCCCACCACGAGTCTATCGACCAGGACACGCCGCCCTTGTCATCCAAGCACAGATTGGCAACTACGACTGGCCCGCATATTCATGGATGGTGGCAGTGGCATCAACATTATCTATGCGGATACGCTCCATCGAATGAACAGGAACCTGGACGGCCTAACGGAATCAGAAACATCCTTCCACGGGATAGTTCCGGGAAAGGCAATCCGTCCACTCGGAACAATCAACTTAGAAGTTGTGCTGGGCACTAAAAGCAACTACAGAAGGGAATTCCTCGACTTCGAAGTCGTCGACTGGGCTTCACAGTACCACGCCATTCTTGGTCGAACAGCGTTCGCCAGATTCAAGGCTGTACCACACTACGCATACTTGAAGCTCAAGCTACCTGGCGAATACGGTGTGATCACCATCGACGGAGACTTTCAGAAATCCAACAAGTGCGACATTGAATTCAATGAGATTGCAAAATCTTTCGGGATGCAAGAAGAACTTCAAGAGCTGGCAAAAACCACGGATCACTCCGTGATGCCCCTCACGAAGAAAAACACGCCTGAACTGGAGTTCAGCGCCAACAGTGACACCCGAAAGCATCAAGTGCACCCGACAGATTCTGCGAAGACAGTGATGGTCTCAACAACACTCTCGCAAGCATAGGAAGGCGCGCTCGTCGAACTCCTCCGTGAGTACTGGGAAATTTTCGTCTGGCAGCCCTCAGATATGCTAGGAATACCCAGGGAGTTTGCCGAGCACTCACTCGAAGTCTTTCCAGATGCTAAACCCATCAAACAGACTACTCGACGATTTTCAGAGCCCAAGCAGAAGGCGCTTGGAGAAGAAGTAAACAGATTGCTAGCAGCGAAATTCATCAGGGAGATCAAAATATCCACCTCGTTAGCAAACCCGGTGTTGGTCCCCAAAAAGAACACGGACATCCTTCGGGTATGCATCGACTACACGTCGTTAAACAAGCATTGCCCCAAGGATAACTTTCCTCTCCCGCGAATCGACCAGATCGTGGACTCTACGGCAGGCTGTCAACGCCTCTCCTTCCTAGACGCCTATTTGGGATATAATCAGATCCGGATGAAAAGTGAAGACGAAGAAAAAACATCATTCATCACACCTCATGGTGTCTACTGCTACACGACAATGCCCTTCGGGCTGAAGAACGCAGGCACAACATATCAGCGCTGCATGCAAAGATGCCTTGCCAAGCTTATTGGCAAGAACGTGCAGGTGTACGTTGACGACATTATCATCAAGACTTGAGTTGAGGACACACTCCTCGAGGACATTAGAGAAACATTCGACGCCCTCAATGCATACAGGATCGAGCTCAATCCGACCAAATGCGTCTTTGGCGTTCCTGCAGGAAAACTTCTCGGGTACCTGGTATCCGCCAGAGGCATTGAAGCAAACCCAGAGAAAATACAAGCAATCTTGACCATGAAGGAACCAACCAATCTACGCGGAGTCCAACAGCTCGCAGGGCGATTAGCCGCCCTAAGCAGGTTCATCGCACGATTGGGAGATCAAGCGTTACCCTTCTACAAGTTGTTGAAGAAGACGGACAAATTCGAGTGGACACCAGAAGCTAAGCAAGCGTTCGCAGACTTGAAGCGTTCATTGCAAAGCAGGTGCGTCCTTGCAATACCGCAAGAAAGGGAGCCACTTTACCTATACCTAGCCGCCACAAACCAGGTCATCAGCACAACAATCGTGGTCGAGCGACCTGAGGAAGGCAAAGCGTACGGAGTCCAACGACCGATCTATTACATCAGTGAAGTGCTCTCGCCATGCAAGCAACGATACCCTCATTACCAGAACCTCGCATATGGAGTTGTTCTTACAGCCCGAAAGCTCAAGCACTATTTCCAGGAACACGCCATCACAGTGGTTAATGATGCGTCACTCGGGACAATCATGAACAACCCTATGGCATCCGGAAGAATAGCAAAATGGAGCATCGAGTTGGGCGCTTGGGACATCACCTATGCAGGACGCAACACAGTCAAATCCCAGGTACTCGTGGAATTTCTAAGCGAGTGGACAGAACTACAAACGCCCGGACCGCCTGAGTACACGAGCAATTGGATAATGTACTTTGACGGGTCCAAAAGAAACGAAGGAGCAGGAGCTGGAATTGTTCTCATATCGCCTCGGGGAGACAAGCAGCAATACGTCCTACGATTAGACTTTCCACCAGATGATCCAGCATCGAACAACGACGCAGAATATGAAGCCCTGTTGCATGGGATGAAGATGGCAGTCTCCTGTGGAGCTACCCGATTAATGATCTACGGCGACTCCAGTCTCATCGTGCAACAGACAATGAAAGAATGTGACGCAATTGCTGAAAACATGGTCGCATATCGTGACATGTACAACCTACTCGAAGGAAGTTTCAAAGGGTGCGAGCTGAAGGACATTGCAAGATCTAGCAACGAAGAAGCAGATAGACTGGCAAACATGGGTTCCACGAATACACCCATACCGCCAGGAATATATTTCGAACGGATGATCAAGCGATCGGTCAAGGTCAAGAATGCTGCAGGAACACCCGCAGTGCCAGAAACAGAGGTCAGCCCACAAGTCGCCATTATCGAGCTTATTCATAACATTTCACGACAGGTTTTTCTGGTCGAGCCAGTCTGGACGCAGAAATATCTCGACTACCTGACCAACAGACAGCTCCCGGCTGATCCACGCGAGGCTCGACAAATAATCAGACGCAGCAAATCCTTTCGGGTAGTCAACGGAGAATTATACAAGCAAAGCATCTCGGGTATACTTCAGCGCTGCATCGCACCCGAAGATGGCAAAGAATTACTCCAGGACATCCACCAAGGAGACTGTGGACATCATGCTAGCTGGAAAACAATCATGGGAAAGGCCTTCCGAGCAGGATTCTACTGGCTAACAGCAGCTACCGATGCAAAGGACCTGGTCGAACGATGCAACGCTTGCCAGCGATTCGCACCAAGACCACATGCACCTGCTTCGGAATTGCACATGATACCCATTGCCTGGCCCTTCGCACAATGGGGGCTGGACATGGTTGGACCACTACGCAAGTCCACGCCGGGTGGATATACACACTTGCTGGTCGCAGTCGACAAGTTTACCAAATGGATCGAGGCCATGCCAGTAACTTCGGCTAGCGCCCAATGCGCCGTCAAGTTCCTCGATTCCATTGTATGCAGATTTGGGGTGCCACACGACATCATTATAGACAATGGTACAAACTTCACAGCAAAGGAAATACAACAGTTCTGTGAAGAAAATGGCATCAACTTCAAGTTTGCTTCAGTTGCCCACCCGCAAACGAAGGGACAAGTCGAAAGATCCAAGGGCTTAGTTTCGGCCGGCATCAAGAAACGTCTACTCGATCGTCTACACCCCGCAGCAGGACATTGGGCAGAAGAGCTACCCTCCGTACTATGGAGCCTCCGCACAACTCCAAACCGATCCACAAACTACACACCATTCTTCATGGTATACGGGGCAGAAGCAGTCCTTCCCGAGGATGTTAGATTCAGCGCCCCACGAGTTGTGGCTTACAGCGAAGAAACCTCCAACAAGGCACTCGCGGAAGATATGGATGCACTCGATGAGATGCGTGACATTGCGCTCGCAAGATCCGCAGTATATCAACAATCACTGCGAAACTATCACAGTCGCCGCATACGCCACAGAGCATTCGCGGTTGGAGATCTAGTGTTGCGGCTCAAGCAGAAGGAAGGACACAAGCTCGAGCCACCCTGGGAAGGACCCTTCATCATACACGAAGTAATCCCAGGCGGAGCCTACAGGCTGAAGAATCCATCGACTGGAGGAATCTATTCCAATCCTTGGAATATTGCACACCTCCGCAAATTTTATCCCTAGATTTACTTGTTCTCACAACAAATAAGGCTATACTAGCCACTCTTGTAGCTCGAATACATGACTTCTCAGTCATTACAATAAAACACATGGTTTCTCCATCATATTTACTAGAAGCTTACTATTCCTTACATGCTTAATAGTTACAGGTACACACCCCATAAACACACGGGGGCTACACCTACAACTAAGCATCACAGGAAAAATTATACACACAAGGTTACACACCTTACAACAGTTTTTACAAACTATACAAAATTACATGATATGCACATCCGACAATCAATCAAAGCGCTGAGCATTCTCAGTCGCTAACACTCTATCTATTTCATCAGAGGTTAGTCGGATGATTTTCTCTGCTGCAGGACGAACAACATCATAGTATGGTGAAATATCATCGATTGGACCATCTGGGAGCCTAGCTACGGAGTTAACATTTATCTCAGGATGCCATATCCGAACAAAGGAGAGAGCTACAACCGCGCCGCAAGTCATCTGATTGCGCACACACGCGCGAACCTCTCCCTCCCGTCCGAACAGCCTGAGAAGATGGCTCCAGTCTTCGGGACCCCTTTCCAGCGGATAGTAGGCAGCGTTCATCGCGACCAAGACCTCGTGAAAAGAACTCACGAGAATTCTTGCCTGGATGACACGGAACTTCAAGGTGGCCATCACAAATCCTCGACTGCGATCAGACCAAAAATTGTTCGCATGAGGCTTTGAGCTGCCAGCCTCTTGAAGAATGTGGTTTTCCACCCACTGCTTTTCTTCCCTATCATCCGGTTTAACAACTGCAGAGCAAACATGCATAATCAGAGAAGGAAACAAGACAAAGAAGACATGGGGGTTGTATTACTTACACGGCAAATCCCTCGCAACAGAAGCTAACTCATCCATCAGAAACTGTTCGCGCTCAGTCGCCAGTTTCTGCTTGGACTTCGCCACATCGGCTACACCGCGCAAAGCTTTCAGCTTGCGCTCACCCTCCTGGACCCTATCACGAAGACCCGCATAGGTCCCAACAGCGGCGACAAGAGGATTTACTGGAGTAGCACGTCCACCTGAAGGTTCTGCGGCAACCCCAGTAGCCTGGAAGAGTACAAGGAAAGAAGTAAGAAGCCCTACTCGAGTTGTATCTAATCGATGAAATGCCTTGGGGGCTACTCCCATCGGGAGAAAATATACAACAACAAGAAGCAATTTCTAGAAGATCATCTCGATTAAGGACGGTGAGTACATCCCAAGGTTCATTACAATCAAACTTGAAAAGTAAAAGAAAAAAGAAGACTAAGAAGCTATAGTGGTGCTCCCACTCGCGGCAGTCGTCCCACTCTTAAGTCGAGCAAACAGCTCAGACAACTTCCGAGCAAGGATGGCGGCTGGCTCGCCAAAACGAGTAAGCCGTACCTTTTTCCCCGTCGAAGGACCGACTGGGAGATCCGAGTAGGCCTCCTCCAAACCGCTGACTCCATGCGCCAGCGCGAACTGGATCACCGTCTTCGCGCCAGACTCCAACTGGGCGACTGCGTAGGCATCTAGGAGATTGCACTCCGAGAAGATCTTCAGCAGGTCGCCTAGTGCGGGTGGAGATGCGGCGTTGGCGAGGAGGCGACCATGCAGTTGCGTCAACACTTGAGTGGCATTGCCAATCAAGGAGCAAGCTCTTTCGGCGTGCCTCTTGAGTTGAGCAAGAGTGTCGGTTAGCACGTCTACCCGCTGGATTCCAGGAATCTCCAAAGGAACACCCAGAAGACCTACAAAGAAAAGAATGTCAATACTCAGCAAGTTCACCAGGACAGAAGATGAAACCGCGAAAGCCAAAATCGCTTACCCGCGAGACGCTCAGCAAGAGGACGAAGGAATGTGACAAGGTCAGCATCCGCCTTATTGCCAGCATCCTCCTGATCCTTCAGAGCTTTCCGAGCATCCGCGAGCTTTCCTTCAAGTTCCTCAGATCGCATGCGGGAGGCTTCCAGTTCTTGTCGGATAGCTGCCAGATCAGCCTCCTGAGTTGTTACCCGCTGTGACGCCCCGAGATCGGGCACTATGCAGATTTCAGCATTCCCGCCAAAATCCACATAATAACCGATTCCAGGTTGCCACTTGTGATAACATTACAACAGTTCACGAATATTCCGCAACAACAACAGAAAAGATATATACAAGAAGACTCAAACGAGCCAAAGATACAACTGATACCATACAAAGATCCAAATAACAGCGGAAGAAACAACATAGCGTCCGACTACGGACAAGATACAAATTGGACTAAGAGTCCTGAAGATAACCGAGAGCGTCCAATCCCTGCCCAGGCCAAGCCGGAGGGATTCCCAAGCTAACGTCGTCAGACTTCAAACCTGTTGACTGCAATGTGGAATATGCAGCCACGAAAAGGATTCGTGGGTCAGTACGGTTAAGTACTGGCAAGTGGATGAACCATACTCACAAGATACCAGCGTAACCAGTCATCACAAGATACAAATACTTTGGGTACAACGGAAAAGGAAGGGATTACTGCAAAGGAGCGGCAGCGGGCTGCACCAACTAACTACAGAGACGCGCTACAACATCCGGCTAAAAGAAAGGGATAAGATAGCGTATCAGAACCAACTACAACTACTCACCAAACAATACCCATCCAATGTTACCCCCTACTAAGGAAGCAACCCAAGGAAACTCACACGGTTGATTAAGGTGACATTCATTTTGATGGTGGAGGTAATCTATATTACTAGTCAAGTTATCATCGTTAAGTGTAAGTTGTCTGAGTACTTGTTAGCCAGCACTTTCACCAAGTCATCCATAACCGCGGACAACACGGCTTCTCGAGAAGATTTAACCCTGCAGGGATGCACCAATTTAGCCGTACACGTAAGAATAACCCGCCAGATGGGGGATCAACCCACCAAGCGAGGTACTCAACACAACCCAACTCTTCTTCGCATCAAGCCCAAAGAACCACATGTTGTGCGTGTGTCGAGACATCGTAGTAGTTTTCATAGAAGGGGGTGCCATGAGACTACGGTAGAGACGTGGGGTAACGGGATAGCGTAGTAACACAGAACACGGTATTTTACCCAGGTTCGGTACGTCGCGACAGTACGGCGTACCTACTCCTGCACTTCTCACTAATTGGGACTAAAGCCCGTTTATCAGGGTTACAATGTGAGGGTGTAGATCTAGCTTCTCGGCGAGGATGAGCTTCTCGGCGAGTTACGTAGAGCTTTAACTTGTTTTAATCTATCTCCCGTCCGGCTTTATATAATAGCCGGATTAGGGCTTACAGAATAAGAAACCTAGAAGACTACATTTAACTTGTAACTTGGAAAGCAAGGAATCCGTCTTCTCCTCCAAGCCAGATCACGCGGGCCGTGATCCGGGTTCTTCTAGAATCCGGCTTCTGCGCGTCGGACTACTGGGCCGCCCAATGGACCTAAGCCCATTACCATTTAGGCCACCATGGCAGTCCGGCTCTTTGTCCACCATCTTCTATACCCCTATTCAGTATATATCCGACAGTAGCCCCCAGGAAGGATCAAAACTCTGATTCTCCGTCTTTCGTCAAATACATTTTGTCCGGGAAATCTTGATTCAGCAGTCTTGATTCTTTCTACTTTCCTTTTGAAGGAGATGGTAACATAAAACTCGGAACCATGAAAATCCGGCTTTTCTTCTCGCGATCCTTCGCGGAAAAGGAACTTCTAACGTCAGCGTCTTAAACATGCTGACGCAAGCGTCGCTTGGTTCCACGCGGGAAACCCCTCAGCGTATCTCTGACAGATTCTCACGGGAAACGAGGAGATAGCCATCATTCCCCTGCCGTTTTATTTCCCGTATTTTCCGGCGAGCGACACGCGTCGAGCATCCAACGGTCGAAAGAGCCGTTGGCACGTATCTAAACGGGTTTTCGGCTATAAATAGCCATCATCGTCCTCATCAGAAACTTTCCTCACTCCCTCACTGCCCACGCCATTGACGCGAACGCGAGCTCGAGAGCAAGTTCCTTGTCCCAGCGCACGCATCCCTCGCACGCCGGAATGCAACGCGCCACCAAAAGATGGCCTCCTCGCCGTCGTCGCCGACCCGCGCCGCCATCGACGAGCTCATCGGCGACCTAGATCCACAGCCGGGATCGAAGAAGCACACCGGCGACGAGCCGGAGAAGACCACGGCCTCCGCGGCGGGCGGAGAAAACACTTCCGCCGCCGCGGACATAGCGGGATCGAGCTCCGCAGCACCCCCCCCCCCCCCCCCCCGTTCGTCCCAACGACGGCGAGGGTCAAGATCCATTCCCGTGGCGATGAGCGCTTTGCTACCGGAGCCAACAATGAAAAAGATATTGTCGGCAATTGGAGTCCGAGTAATACTTCTCTCGTCCTTCTTCGTCGGATGTCAAAGGAGGGATCCATAGTTAAAGGCAAATGGCGAATCTCGAAAGATGAACCCGAGCCTAAGCCAAAAGTCGGAGAACGCGTCATCTTTACCTCTCATGTTGCGAGAGGTATGGGTTTTCCCCCTTCCGCCTTTTTTCTAGACGTCCTTAACTTTTATGGCGTTCAACCACACAATATTTCTCCGAATTCCATCCTCTACTTAGCCAGTTTCCAAGCCCTTTTCGAAGGATATCTCGGGATAACACCTGACCTAAATTTCTGGCAATATTGTTTTGAGGTAAAGCATAACATCACAAATGGCATTTCGCCCATTTGCGGAACCGTATCTTTCATCCTCAGAAAATTTAGGGAGGAATAGTATCCAAAAATAGAAATGCCGGAACCTGACCAGTCTTGGCTAGGTTCTTTCTTTTATCATCAGGACATTCCATTCCCAGGCAGGGCAACCGGGGTTCCTCCCTTTGTTAATTCTGCCGCTACTCCTCGCGAGAGTTGGACAGCCGCAGTAGAGGAAAATTTTCCAAAAAACCTGATGAAGATAAAGCGGCGCATCGCCAAACTTTCTTCCTCTCAACCTTCTTTGGTTGGGAAGGATACCGTTATGTGCTGGTTTGGACGCCGTATCCAACCTCTCTCTTTTCGTTCCCGACTTCTTTGCGAATACCAAGGGCCAGAAGATAGCATGAGAGGAACAGATAAGGCCTTTACCAAAAAGGATTTTATAGGACGACTTCACGAACTGGTCGCCGTCAGTAGTCAGATTGAGGAAAGTCTGGCGATTTATCACGTGGAAAATCTGGTCCCTAAGGTATTTATCTTTCCTTGTTTCCACGTTTTTCTTCAGATTATCTTCTCTCTCTCCGCTTTTTAACATATTGTTAACTCCTTCCCAGTTTGATGAACTTGGAGAAAATGATCTTGCTTCCGACGCTGAACTCAACAAATTACATGCCGAGTTTCACAACAATCGGAAGCGCAAAAGGCAATCAGCTATCAAAGAGGAATCTATTCCCAACCTGGACGATATCCGGATAAAAGAAGAACCATTCGACGAACTCGGATATATTCGTCCAGAGGCAAAGAAATTCTTTGTTCCCGCGCCTCTGATTCGCCCTTGGCCACAAAATGGATTAGTTGTTCGCAATGATATCGCATTTTCGCCTCGTCAGGTTATACACGATGGCCTTCATCACGTTGGAATTCTCTTCGCGGAATATGCCAGAGAATTCAACGAGGTCTTGATCGATTTGCGAGAAATGAGCCAGGTAATACTTCTAGCCCCCAAGCATTAAGTTGAAATATGAATTCTTCTTAATGTTTCTTCATATGCCTGTTCAAACTTAAGCATCTGGCTTTCATTTCCATGTTTTAGCATTCCGCAGACGCCATAAACTTGGAAGTTTTTAAGAAGCTTAGTCTCAAGAGCAGAGAAGTAAAAACCCTTCAATCTGTTATTGAGTCGAAAAGCAACGAACTAGCGTCATCTCAGCGGCAACTATCAAAAGCCACCGGTATTTTATTTTGTGCCATTTGTTTTCTCTGGAGAATTCTTGCGGAATTGTTTTGTAAACTCAAATTAATTATTGCCCTCCAGCTGCTTTAAACAAAGCCAACAAATTAGCAGAAAACGCTGTCCATGTTTCTCGGCTTCGTGAGGAAAACTCAAACCTCCGAAAGGAACTTCTGAAAGCTCAAGAAGACCTAGAAGCCAGTAATCTGGCCCTTGGGATTGCTCAATCCAAGGCTTCTTTACAGGCAGCGGAAGATAAATCTGTTATCAATGATTTGGAAAGTATGCTACTCCCGCGCATGAAAGAAGGCGACGAAATTGACAAGGTTCTTGGTAAGTTAACTTCTTTTTACCAATGTCTTCATGTCTTATTTCTTGTATCTTTTCATGTAACCTTTGCTTTTGTCGGAAAAGCAGGAAATTTTCCAGGAATTTCTCGGACTGAAAAGATCCGGGCCTTTGGGGAAGTGTGGAAGTCAATCAGGAATGCAGGAATGCAGCTGATTAATAAATTCCTTCCCACAAGTACTGTATGCTTTTCGGAAGTCTACCGACTTCCGGGTGCCATCACAGAAGTAGCAGAGTCGAAAGAATCCATCCTTCGCTCTGCCGCACGAGGTGGTGCACGCATGGCACTTGGCCTTATGCGTCTACATTACCCTAATGCCAAATCTTGGCGCGTAGCATCCGGTATCCCTCAAGAATATACAGAAGCGCAACGAAACGTGATTTTTGATGAAGTTAAAGGGCACGCTTCCAAGATTGCCTCTATGGTTAACATTTCCATTACTTATCCGGAAGAAGAAGTGCCCGCAGCCCCCGAGAATGATAGCAGTGATGAAGACTCGGATGCTTGAGGGAATACACTTGGCCCGAATGATGGAAGTGTATAAGAGCATTTTTACAATGCAATTCATATTGTAATGCTTCTATGTCGTTTGTCGAAACAAGAACTCCGCCTTTTGCAATTTCGAGTTTCTTGCAAAGTTTTTCCGGGTTTGACTGTTCCTTTATCTTCTAAGTAATCTGGTAAATGTGTTTTAACTACTCTAGTGTTTAAAAATGACTCAACTAGCAATATGTATCGTCATGTCGAGTAACTGGGGACGAACCAAACAGTTTTGAAACTCGGAAACATGGATCATGCTAAAAGCATTTTTACTGACTAGTTTCAGTAACCCAACACATACACAATCAGATAAAATTTAGAGAAAACAAGGAACTGTTTTGAAACTTGGGCACGCAGGCACAATCCGAGTTTCCTTTAACCTTTAACAGGCCGAATCATTCAGCTTTTAAACACCGAGCACGCAGGCACAATTCGGGTTAACATTTAGTATTTGTAAGATCATTGGGAAATAGATGAGGCGGAAATATTTTGTACTTATAATGAATATGAATGACAACATTCCGACAACTTTATTTCATGGTCTCAAAGATGTTTACATAGAAATTGAACTAAGTATAGAAGGGACGTAATTGCTGGATACTCCAAGGCCTCTTTGTCTCTCCCAGTTCATCATCTATTTTTCTCTTTCTTTTGCGATTCGGCTTCTCGGGATCGTCCTCCGTATCTCGAATGTCGACAAGATAGTATGATCCATTCTTCATGGCTTTACTGATGACAAATGGTCCTTCCCATACTGGGGCCAATTTGTGCTTCCTTTGCTGCACCAATCTCAGCACTAAGTCACCTTCTTTAAAAGAACGATGCCTGATTTTCCGACTATGATAACGTCGTAAACCTTGCTGGTAGATGGCAGATCTTTGAAGCACAAGTTCTTGTTCCTCTTCTAAGAGATCGACGGCATCCTGTCGTGCTTCTTCGGCATCCGAGTCGTCAAAATTCTGCACTCTTGGGCTATCATGGATCATGTCCGTTGGAAGAATAGCTTCCGCGCCATAAACTAGGAAAAACGGGGTTTGCTCAGTTGACCTATTTGGCGTCGTTCGAGTACTCCACAACACGGAAGGTAGCTCTTCTACCCACGCTCCAGCTGCTCTATGGAGAGGAGATTCGAGTCTTGGGCGTATTCCTTGCAGGATTGAACTGTTCATTCTTTCAACCTGTCCATTAGATTGCGGGTGTGCCACAAATGCAAGATCTAAGCGGATTCCCGTTTGTTGGCAGTATTTTGCCAACTCTCCAATGGAAAAATTTGTCCCGTTATCAGTTATTATGCTATGTGGGACGCCATACCTCATTACTAAATCAATAATGAAATTTCTGGCAGTTGCACCATCCAGCTTTTTGATGGGTTTAGCCTCCACCCATTTTGTATACTTATCTACCGCTACGAGTAGATGTGTAAGTCCACCTCTTGCAGTTTTGAACGGTCCCATCATATCTAGCCCCCAGACCGCAAACGGCCATGTGATAGGGATAGTTTTAAGTGCTTGGGCCGGCAAATTGGTCTGCTTGGCGTAATATTGACATCCTTCGCACGTATTCACTATGCGCTCGGCGTCTGACTTGGTTGTTAGCCAGAAAAACCCCGCCCGGAATGCTTTTTTTGACTATGCTTTTTGATTGAGCATGATGTCCGCAATCGCCGGCATGGATTTCTTCCAGTATTTCTCTTCCTTCTTCTGGCGAAATACACCGTTGAAAGATTCCGGAAGTACTGCGTTTATACAAGTGGTCGTTGATCACCACGTATCCTTTGCATCGACGCTGTATTTGCCTTTGCAAGACTTCGTCTGCTCCTTCCGTGTACTTCTGATTGACTAAGAAGTTTAAGTATGGAATTGTCCAATCCGGTTTAACGAGCATGACCTCGATTGTTTCAGATGCCAGAGGGTAATCAACGTCTCCACCTTTTATGGATGGTTCATGCAAGTGCTGGACGAATACCCCTGGTGGTAAAGTTTTTACTCTCTCTAATCCCATGCGGGCTAACGCATCCGCATTCCAATTTTCCTCCCTTTTTATGTGAAGGACTTCGAACCCGAAGAAACAGATGGCGAACTCATCCACCGTCCTCCGATATTCGGCCATTATAGGGCTTTTCGCGTCCCAGGTTTGGTTGAGCTGATGTTGTACCAAATCCGAGTCTCTATAGCATAAGATGCGTTTTACCCCTATTTCTTTTGCAATATGCAAGCCATGAAGCAGAGCTTCGTATTCTGCCACGTTATTACTGGCGTTGAAGTGTATTTGCAATACGTACTCCATTGTGTCTCCCTTGGGAGATTTTAGGACTACGCCAGCCCCAGCTCCTTCCTTCATCTTGGATCCGTCAAAGTGCATGATCCAGTACTCGGATTCTGGCATCGGTGTTTTTTCCATTGCTTCTGTCCAGTCGGCGACGAAATCTGCCAAAACTTGGGATTTTATTGCCGTCCTTGGCTGGTACTTAATGTCGAAGGCTGCCAGCTCGATGCCCCATTTAGCTACTCGGCCGGTTGCCTCCGCATTGTTTATAATATCCCCTAGTGGTGCTTTACATACCACTGTTATGGAATGTCCTTGGAAGTAATGGCGCAGTTTTCTGGATGCAAAAAATACGCCATATGCCAGTTTCTGGTAGTGCGGATACCTTTGTTTGGATTCGGAAAAAACTTCGCTTATGTAATATACCGGATGTTGATCTGGTATGCTTTGCTCTTCCTTTGTCCGTTCCACAACGATTACCGCACTAATAACCCGACTTGTAGCCGTAAGGTATAATAACATGGGTTCTTCGTCTTTTGGAGATGCCAAGATGGGAGCGTTCATCAAGGTTTCCTTCAACTGGGCTAACGCTGCATCAGCCTCTTCTGTCCATTCGAACTTGTCGGATTTCTTCAGCAGTTTGTAGAGTGGTAAGGCTTTATCCCCCAGCCGACTGATAAATCTGATGACGGCTGCAGCGGAACCCGTCAATCTTTGGACATCTTTTACACATGTAGGTTTTGAGATGTTCAAGATTGCCTTGATATTTTCCGGGTTAACTTCTATTCCTCTATGGGAAACAATGAAACCCAGAAGTTTTCCTGAGGGATCCCCGAATACACACTTAGATGGATTTAACTTCATCTTGTAAGTGCGTAAGTTTTCGAAAGTTTCTCGCAAATCCTCAAGGAGTGTATCTTTCTCCTTGGTTACGACAGCGATATCGTCCACGTAAACATGAACGTTTCTGCCAATTTGACTATGCAAACAGCGTTGCATGCAACGCTGGTAGGTTGCACCTGCGTTCTTCAGGCCAAAAGGCATGGTTATGTAATAGTACGTCCCATACGGGGTTATAAAAGAAGTCTTGATTTGATCTTCCTTTTTCATGCGTATTTGGTGGTACCCGGAGTATGCATCCAAAAAGCATAAAAGCTCGGAGCCTGCAGTGGCATCTATTATTTGATCGATTCGCGGTAAGGCGAACCTATCTTTTGGACACAACTTGTTCAATCCTGTGTAATCTATACACATTCTAAGAGCAGTGGTGTCTTTCTTCGGTACTAGGACCGGATTTGCGGACCAATCAGTATGGATTACTTCCTTGATGAAATCCGCTGCTAAAAGCCGGATAATTTCCTTGCCAATAGCCTTCCGTCTTCTTCCGTCAAAACGACGGAGACCTTGTTTGACGGGTTTTGATCTGGGAATAACCTTGAGTTGGTGCTCAGCAAGTTCCCTGGGTACGCCTGGCATGTCAGCTGGACACCAGGCAAAAATATCCCAGTTCTCACGGAGGAACTTGATGAGCTCGCCTTCCTATTTGTCAGTCATCCCAGTCCCTACGACGACAAATTTTGTCGGATCTTTGGGATCTAGGATTACCTGTCTTGTATTCTCGGATGCCTTGAAACTATCTGTTGGCTTCCGAGTTTCTTTTCCTGCCGGCATTTCTTTCGGCGATACCTCCTTGGCTAATTCCTTCAGTTCCTCCTTTGCTATAACTCTCTGAGCGCAAAGGGCGTTTTCTTTCTCCAACTCATTTGCCAGCTTGAAATCACCGGCTATGGTGATTACTCCTCCTTTGGGTCCTGGCATTTTCAGCTTGTTGTAGATATAACAGGATCTTGCCATGAATTTGGCGAAAGCTGGACGTCCGAGTATTGCGTGATACACGCTTTCGAACGGCACTACTTCGAAGGATACGTTTTCCTGCCGGAAGTGATCTTTATCTCCGAAGGTGACATCTAGGGAAATTTCTCCTAGGGATCGTGCTTGCCTGCCAGGAACAATGCCGTGGAAGCGTATATTGCTCTAATTGAGCTGGGACTCGGAGATCTTCAAGTGCTTCAGTGTATCCAGGTACATTATATTAATGCTGGATCCTCCGTCCATCAGCGCTCTTCTTAGCCTAGTGTTTTGAACAATAGGGCTGACAACAAGAGCTTGTGTGCCGGGTTCAGGGATATTTCCGGGATGATCAGACTGATCCCAGATTATCGGTGTGTTGGAGTACTTCAAGAATTTCGGGGTTGCCGGAACAACCGCGTTTATTTCTCGAAGTGTTCTTTTGGCCACCTTTGCTGACGGGGTTGCTAAGAAAGTTAGCATTGCTTCTCCGTCAACTCTCGGAAATTTGGGTTCGCCCTTTCGCTGTTGTTCCTGGATTTTGTCATCAGTGTCCGATTCACTGTCTTCTTTTTCAGCTTCTGGCTTTTGTTTGGCAGGTTTCCTTTTGGAACCCTTCCCTTTATTTCCGGATCCTGCATTGCCTTTCATATGCTTGTTTAGCCGGCATTGCGCGTTTGTGTGGGTTGGTTTCCCAAATTGCGAGTGGTGGACGCAGGGTTCCGACTTAATTCTCTCCCATTCTTCGGGAGTGTAATTGATTGGATCTGGGCTGCGACCTTTCCACTTATTTCCCTTATCTCCTCCAAAGGCTATGTTGACCTCCTTGGGCTTTGTCGTTGACTCTGGAGTTCCTTTTTTGTCAGAACGAGGGGTTTTCTTGGCGAGTATTAGTGACTCAATATTGCCTCCTCTTGCTCTGATATCATCTTCGGCTGCAGCGTGCTCATTAGCGGTTGTAAGCATAGATCCGAGATCTTTGTGCTGTTTAGAACCAACCATGAACGGTACGAGTCCGGGTTTTAGGCCATTGACGAAAGCATGCATTGCTTGTACGTCAGTTACTCCAGAACAACTATTCTTCATTGCAGTCCATCTGGAGATGAAATCCACGTATGGTTCGTCCTCAAATTGGGTGCAACGGTTCAGCTGGTTGATGCTATTTGGGCGTTTGTATGTTCCCCGAAAATGCTGAGTGAATACTCTAGCCATATCATCCCAGCTGTCGACAGTTCTTGATGGTAAACCATTGATCCAATCTCTGGCTCCGTCTAGCAACATTAGGGGAAGAAACTTGACAGCTTCCAGGTCTGTCCCATTGTTGATTTGGACGGCTGTATAATAATCTGAGAGCCAGGTATCCGGGTTTGTGCTGCCGGTATATTTTTGGTAGGTTGGACCAACTTTGGCGAAGCCAGAATGCAGGGTTATCCTTCGGATCCTGTCAGTAAAACACTTAGGACCAAAGTATAGATCATCCTTTTCTGCTCTATCAATGTGTGCAGAATATCTCCCGGCTGAATGGACAGAAGGGGATCTGCTCCTTTCGTTTCCATTGTTGCGCGGACGCGTTTTTCCGAGGTTATCTCTATCTCTTCCGTGTTCACGTCCTTTTGGGTTAGGCAGAGTTCTGCTTCTATGCCTTTCCTTATCCTTAGGAGGTGTCCGGGATCTTTCACGTCTGTGAGGTATATCATATCTTCCAGCTTTTTCAGCTGGGTTTCTTGGAGGTGGCATTATTTTGCCGTCATTCCGGTGTTTGTCTTCCCGATCATGTGGTTTCTATCCATCTTTCGGGAGATGAGGTCCGATTCTAGACGTTGCGTCCCGGTTGTCTGGGTTTTTCCTGTCTTTTCTCGGATCCTCTTTTTTATCTGAATCTCCGGGTTCTTCCGGTCCAAGTGCTCCAGCGGCGCAAGTAGCTGTTTTGCAGAGGGCGGAATTGTCGTGCAGCCTCCCTGATCGTTCTTGGCCTCGCTGTTGCTGCTGTAATGCTTTTCCTAGGAAAGCATACACCCCTTGGAGTTTTTCCCCGTTAAAGTACAGGTCGTTGTTTAAGATGGCGAACGCTGCTTCCGCGTTTTCCGCTGCGGTTTTGTATATTGGTTCGCCCTTGGCATCTTTGCCGTATAACTGCTTTTGCCAAGATGGGTTATAGAACCTTTCTTTTGGCGGCAGTTCTTCCGGTTTTGCGATTCCGGGTAACCTAGTAGGTTTTAACGCGGATCTATGCTTTCTCTCGTACTCCTCTATTTCTTCCTTCATGACTTTGATGTCATTATGGGTTTGTTGGAGATGTTGCCGAGATCTAAGCAGATGTTGCTGTTGCCGTTGGAAAGCTTGTCTCCTGGCTTCCAGCATCTCAGGGGGTTCATCTGGTCCCACTGGTGTTTGTAATAGCTCTTGCTCTTCCTGTTCCGTCATTGGCGGAGCAGTGATTTCCTTAGATTTCTTTTCCGCTGGCTTTGTGCCGCTAACATCTCCAACTTCCAGGTTTTCATCAGCGAGATCGGCTGATTTTTTCTTCCGGAGTTTGTATTGGAGTTTTTTAGAAGCACGGTGCTTTTTCTTGGAATAGGGAGGTTTTTTGACAGGCTCATCTTCTGTCATCTCCTTAACATTGGGGAATATCGGAGAAGTTTCTCCGTCTTCTCTCTCTTCCACCGGCGGAGGGGTTTTAGGGCTTTCCTGGCTGCCGGCACCCGTTGTATCAGCTGGTTTTGCCATTAGCACTTCATGGAATCCCTCTTGAAAGGACTTAACCTTTCTTACGAAGGCATCCTCGTCTTCGTCTTCGGAGTCGAAGTTATCCGATCCGGTTTCCGACTCGAACCTCGCCTCAATGGCGGCAAGCACGGACTCTGCTTCCGAGTTCATCGTCTGGTTGACGGATGTCGGATCTTCCGTCTCTGTGACGGGTATTTGTTCTTCCGTCTCTATGACGGGTAGGTTGTTATCTGCCTCTTGCACGGGATTTCCGTCATACGTGTTTTCGGCGATTTCGGATTGCACCATGCCGATAAAGTGTGTATCACTTTTTTGTCGGCGATCTGAGCAGAATCCGGCATCATAGTCGTCTTCGACTGGGTATAGGGCGGGTGGGATAAATTTGCTTCCATCGCAAAACCCCATTGCCTCTGCAGTTAGTCCGATAAAGATGTTAGCAGATCCGATCGGTAACACGCAGGCACTTACCAGGTGGTTTTGCGCCGGTATATAGGATCCGTTGTCGAGGAAGCGGCCGACGTCGTCGTCGAACTCCAAGCTTCCGACAGTGAAAGATCTTCCAATTCCGCCAAGTATCCCAGATCGGAATTTCACGCCTCACGTCGTTTGCCCCACGGTGGGCGCCAACTGTCGAGACATCGTAGTAGTTTTCATAGACGGGGGTGCCATGAGACTACGGTAGAGACGTGGGGTAACGGGATAGCGTAGTAACACAGAACACGGGATTTTACCCAGGTTCGGTACGTCGCGACAGTACGGCGTACCTACTCCTGCACTTCTCACTAATTGGGACTAAAGCCCGTTTATCAGGGTTACAATGTGAGGGTGTAGATCTAGCTTCTCGGCGAGGATGAGCTTCTCGGCGAGTTACGTAGAGCTTTAACTTGTTTTAATCTATCTCCCGTCCGGCTTTATATAATAGCCGGATTAGGGCTTACAGAATAAGAAACCTAGAAGACTACGTTTAACTTGTAACTTGGAAAAGCAAGGAATCCGTCTTCTCCTCCAAGCCAGATCACGCGGGCCGTGATCCGGGTTCTTCTAGAATCCGGCTTCTGCGCGTCGGACTACTGGGCCGCCCAATGGACCTAAGCCCATTACCATTTAGGCCACCCTGGCAGTCTGGCTCTTTGTCCACCCTCTTCTATACCCCTATTCAGTATATATCCGACAGCGTGCGCGGCTAATCGAGCCCCACGAAGAAAAGGGGACCCTCATAGCACTCTAAGACCACGCCGCCCTAAATGCCGACTACAAAAGTTCCACCCTGGCGCCAAGGGTTCGCACCTGCACATGCATGCATCAAATGGAAAGCCCGAACTAAGTGTGGCGATTTGAACGAGATGCGAATCGAATCAAGTTGAGGGGGGCGCCCATACTCGCTTCCCACATGCGGTTAGTGCGCTCATCATGGATCAGTAGACAAGACCCTTTTCCTAATTAGGGTCGACACTAGCAGGCTTCAAAACCACGCCGGGCCTCCTGCCGGTGCCTTATCATCAAATTATTATTACCCAAAACATTAACATGTTGTTGATTGAATTGAAACCCAACTATCAAACTAAACAGGTGATAAGACGGACAACAAGACTTGAGCGCAAACAACACTAAGCATGCAACTACGATACGGGGCCAACAGGGTAAACAAGCAACAGTTAATAGGAAGTGGAAGGAAAGGCTATATCATGGCTGCAAGGTAAACATATAATAGGATCGAGACACAAGCATCGAATCAACAGGCTAGAATAAGAACAACGGAAAGAATCGGTAACAAGTGATGAAAGGCAGCCATTTGGCAGCATGTGAGTATACTTGCCTGGAATCCAGTTGGTAGAGGTACATCCACAGAACTTGTCGTTGCTCACAACATCTCAACGTCCTATCCGGGAAGAAGCAATGAACCTCGAACAAACACCGGATGCAACAATTACTACTACGGCAAAAGATCCAGCATGATCAAGATATGGATGCATGACAATTTAATGGATGCATAAAAATAAACTAGTTGACAAGATAAACATGTTTAAATGGACCCATATGCAATTTGGGTTGCATATGAAAGGCCCATGAATTATGGTTGAGACAATTGTTTTACAACTAACCAACAGGTGAAAGTGGTTTAGTATGATGCATGGATGAGGAAACCAACAAAATAACAACAATAGAACCAATTGGAAATAAGGTTTACCCATTTTGAAATTCACTTATTAAGTTTTTGGAATTTTGGTTTCTTAAAGGTGTCACACAAGCATTTGTTGTTTTCATCAAGTTTAATTGTTCAAAACAGATAACAAAGTTCATATTTGATTAGAACACCAAATTTTAGGAGGATTACATGTTTCAATTATTGAAAAAAGGAATTACAATGATTTAATTATGAATTAAACAAGTTCAAACAAATTTTAATTGAATTTAATTCAAGTGTGAATATTATTTGAATTTTATTTGTTCAAAACATAAATTCAAAATCATAATTGAAAAGGTTATACTTTTCTAGTTTGAAAACATATTTTATATGTTCAAAAATAATTTAATTTGAGCAAGTTATGAATTTAGCAAATTTAAATGATTTAAACAAGGTTTAAAATTATTTAAGCAATTTTAATTACTCAAATCATGAAACAAAATTTATATTTGAAAAGGTGGTTTAAAATAGCATGGAAAACATATTTCATTTGTGACATTTGAATTAATATTGAATTAGTTATGAATTTGGCAATTTAAATTGCATTAAATAAGAAACAGTTGTTTTCAGCAATTTAAATTATTCAAAACAAAAAACAAACGTTATATTTGGAAAGAGCATGAAGTTTTGGTTGAAAAACATATTTTATATGGGCCATTTCAAATAAAATTGAATTGGTTATGGATTTAATCAAATTCATAAGGTTTATTTGAATTTGAAGTTTTGAAAATATTTGGAATGTTCAAAACAGCAAACAAAATACATATTTGAAATGTTCAGGAAATTTTGATTGGGATACATATTTTATTTGCCCAAAAGGGAGTTGTATTGACAAAGTTATTGCATTTACAAAATTGGGGGTTCATATGACATTTTCAGGAAAAAGAAAAATAAAGAAAACATGGTCAGGAAACTTTCTGCACCGTGGAGAAGCACTCCCCACGCTGGCTGACAGATGGGCCATCGCCACGGGGGCGCGGGTGGACGGTGATGTGGCCTTGGGGGTCACTGACCCGTGGGCCTGGGCTGCGCGCGTGGCAGTGGAAAAAAGATGGGGTTAATTCCCCTTGGTGGGAATCGAACCCGCGGTCTGTCGCTCGCTCGCGTGCGCTCACTGCCAATGCGCTGCGATTCACTTGGTGATAGAAACGGATACAGAAACAGGAAATAGCTCACAGTGGCCACTTAACTGAAATTCAACAGCAAAATTCAGACATTACAGGTTCGGAGAAAGGGACTGCTGCGGCTGCTGGAGATCAATCACGATCGGTGCGACCTCGAGGTGTAGCCAGGGGGTGCTGGGACGTGGTTGATCGTGCAGGAGGTCGTGGTGCTGCCAAGGGACAGAGGGGAGGAGGAGAGGTGGGCGCTCACCACGGTTGTGTCGAGGAAGCGTGGCTGCTGTCGACGTGCAGCGTCGGACGGCGGCGGAGGAAAACGTCGACGGCGTGGCATCCACGGTGACTCCCAGCAACCCACGAGGAAACAGGGAGGTGGACGGAGCCACCACGGCTCCATTCCCGTGGCTGGCTCGTCTTGAGGATGACCGGGGCGCCGGCGAGCGGCCAGTTCCTGACGGCGGCGGTGGAGGTTGCAGGGGTTCAGAAATAAGCAGAGGGGAGGTGGTGCAGAAGGGAGGCGCCGCGGCGGGGAGAGAGGGTAGGGAGCTAGGGCTAGCGGAGGGGGAGGTGGAGGTTTTAAGGAGGGATGAGCTCGGTACGGCAGTAATCGGAGAGGGGGAGGCGATGATCGAGCGGTGGCGGTGCAGTCGTACTGTCGATGACGACAGCAGGAGGTAGGGGATGCCCTGGACGAAACGGTATCGGGCCAGAGAGGGGAAGAAAAAAGGGGAAGTGGGCTTAGGGGGATGGGCTGGAGGAAAAAGGGCTGTGGGGGGCTGGCCTGCCTCCCCATTTTTTTTCTTTTCTGCATTTTTTTTTTGTATAAGAGAGAGAGAGAGAAAGGGATAGGGATTTGGGTTTTTATTTTATTTGATGAACATTTTTTTTATTAACTGCAAAACAGCAATTCAAAGCCATTTAACATTAATTTCAAAATTGGGAAATATTAATTTGATTTTTTTTAATTGGTTAGTTGAATTACAAATAAGGTTTGATTTTTGGAATTTTTGGAAATAAACAAATTTTATTTAATAAGCTCAAGCAATTATGAAAATATTGTTGAATTCCAACTAAGGTTTGAGGGTTTTTATTTTATAATTAAATTTTATTAATTGGCAAACAGCAATTTCAAAGCAATTGTGAACATTTGGTCCAAATATTGAAATAATAATTGGGGTTTTAAGTTGATATTTGAAATTCCATTAGTTTCCATAAAGATTGATTTTTAAACAATTTATCCAATAACCCCAAACAATTTATGAGACCTTATTGAATTAATTGTTTGCAAGAATTTGATTTTTCTTTTAACCCACAATTTGATCATGCCCATTATGTTTGATTTGGAAGTGAATTTGAATTTATCATTTGGGGTGTTGATTAAAGGGAGGTTTTATTTAACAAGCAATTTAAATAATTTCAACTTCAAAACTATTGGAAACAATTGAGTTGTTTTAGTTTGCAATTTTTAAATTGGAAATTTTGAACAATGTTTGAAAGTTTAATTTGGTTTGATTTTTCCAGTTGTTTTGAAAACATGATGCAATGCTTATGATGCATGTGATGCAAAAAGGAAAATGAAGCAACCAAATCTACTAAGGGGGAACACCCCAGGTGTTACACCCGCTCGGAGAGATTGTCTTTCTCGGCCTTCGAAAACTCGAGTCGAGCTGCATAGCGACATTTGTCAGAAACCAAGAATTGATGAAAGAATATAAACAAGAGAAGATAATAAAACTCACTTCGAAGAAGCTCGTTTTCGGTGCAGAGTCGACTACGGTCTGCTCGAAGCGACTCGCACTCCGACTCGGCGAGAACAACGCGGCGGCCAATCGCCGCAAAGGAATCAACAAGCGACTACAAAAGTACAGAGGTAGAAGAATTAGAAGAGATAAATTGGAGCCTGTACCCGATTGCAATCAATCGACTACAGCCTCGGGGGCTACTCCCATCGGGAGCACTGCCGTGCACCCGATAAAATCAAGAAGAAGGAAAAGACAGGCTTTGAGCCTGTAGCCGATCGCGTGCGATCGACTACAGCCTCGGGGGCTACTCCTATCGGGAGCACTGTCGTGCACCCGATAAAAATTTGAAGACAAGTAACAAAGTTTACCTGGCCCGTGGCGCGGGAGAGGGGATCTGCGGAGCTATCCGTCACCTCTTTCGAAGCTGAAGTCCCGGCAGCAAAACTAGGAACTTCACGTTCCACAGTCGCCGCATTGGGGGCTACGCTGGGAGAATTCTGGACGGTGCCAGCAGTGGGAGTCTCACCCGCAGTTCCTGCTCTATTCCTCTTTTCAGGAGGAAGGGAAGAGGCGTACCTGCGAGGACTAATGGTTTGCAGACTGCAAAAGTATCAACATAGATGCAAAGAAAAATGTTCGACTAAGAACAAGGAGAAGAACTTACTCATCATCTTTATCTGGGATCCTCGCGGTTGGGATTACTGGGAATGAAGGAGAAGGGGCGAGTGAGCGCAGTGGAGTCGCGGAGATGGGAGCATTCCCGAACGATTCCTCCAAGGAGTTATCCTTGGAGGTAGCCTCGTTATCCTCCAATCGAAGACGCTTGCGGTGATGGAGGCCGCCATTCGAGCCCTCTGCACCATCCGAAGAATCGTGCTCGGAGCCTGAAGAAGCATCGGCGACACTGGTATCGGCCGGGCCGTCCAGGTTACTCGCCAATAACTCCAGGGCATCCTCTCCCGAAACTGGAGGGTACCAGTTGGCCACGGCTAGGCTCTACAAAGAAGACGGAAGAAAGCAAGAGAAAATTCAATCGACTAAAGCTCAGAATAAGCGAGAAAATAGAAGAAGAAAAGAAGAATGAACTCACCGCGGCTGGCGGAGGCCTCGACGCGTCGAAGGCTACGACTGTGCAGTCGGGAAATTTCTCTCCCACCTTCAGGCTGGTGATAGCCGTGATCTTCTTCTCGAACTCGACGTTCGAAAGCTCCTCGCGGCTCACTCGGCTAGGATCCTTAGAGCCTTGGTATTCCCACATCGTGGAAGGTCTATGCTGCAGAGGTTGGATCCTGCGCTCCAGAAAGATACTCGCCAGGTGCAGCCCGTTGAGTACAACTCCGGCAGCCTGATCACGGAGAGTTGTCACCCTTGCGAGAAGGGCGTGACGACCTGGGTTTCTTCGGCCGACAACTTGTGCGCCCAGGACTTCCGCCTCTTCAAAACAGCGAACGGGTGGAATTCTACGATCCCACCCGAGCTGTTGTCGATGACGTAAAACCACTTTTTCCGCCAGCCTTGGGCGGAGTCAATGAAGTGCATGCTAAAGTAGCTGGTCTCCAATCGCGCTTGGATCCTGAAGCCACCCGTGCGTAGCGGCTCGCCGGGCTCGGAGTCTACCCGCGATTTCTCACGGAAGATCCGAAATTTTAAGAGGGCCTTCCACAGCGCCCAATGTGGGCGAATGCCAAGGAAGCATTCGCAGAACACGATGAAGCACGATATGTGCTGCACCGCGTTCGGGGGAAGATCGTGAAGCTGTATGCCGTAGACATACAGCAACCCGACGAGAAATGGATGAAGAGGAAAGGAGATACCACGAGACACATGGTCCGCGAAGACCACGCGCTCGTTTGATTGCGGGTTTGGTACCTCTTCCTTCTTTCCGAGGCGCACCCGCTTCTCAGATTCCGCCGGCAGCAGCCCCTCCCGCTGCATCTCTTTGATGCTCTTCGCGATGGTGTTGGGCGAACGCCAGTCGCCTGCACGAGGCGCAGGTTGCGCGGAGGCTTCCCCGGATGCGGAAGTGGCAGCACTGCGTCTTTTGCCTCCAGCCATGACTGACAGCACGAGCTTGAGCACGAGGAAGAAGATGAGCGCGAGGAAGAAGATGGATTGAAGGCGAAGGCTGGGAAAGTTTTACCGCAGCGCTAAGACCCGTACTTATACACGGAGCGAATCGATCCCAGCCATTCGATGCACCACGTGGCGCTTATCGCAGCCACCACGTGTGAAGATGTAACGAGGAGGCGGTGAATGCTGTTCCGTGCCACGATCTTAACAGAAGATCGTGCGCATTTACTGCACGGTTCGCGTGAAAACCGGGAGCGGCGTCTCGTTTCCCGGTCAAAAAGCTGACCAGGTGGGCCAGCCCATCTGCTACCACTCCGTCACGTCCCATCGGGAGGAGAAAAGTGCGGCATGACGTCATGGCATGCATCATCAAATTCAAGAAAACTTCGAATGGAAAGTTCAAACACGAAAATAACTTCGTACGAACAAAACTCCTTCGAATAAAGGCAATTCTTCTGTGAAGAAATCATGAATCAAGACCTCTTTAAACAAGAGAAAAATACCCTATACACGAAAACTCTTTCGTACGGGCACAACATCCCAAACATGAAAACTCTTTCATATGGGCATAACTTTCCTACACACGAAAATTCTTTTGTATGAAACTCAAACGATTACTCGAGTAGGAAGAACCTACCCTTTTTCACACATGATATTTATACATCATAAAAACCTGGATTGTTCAGCCGACTAGGCACATCTGGATGCCATATTCTTCGAATATGAAGGCAAGACCCAAAAGATCTCTCTTAAGGGCCTGGAATCGCACTCAAAAGCTGCGTCCTCCGGTATGATTCCGTGTCAACAACACGAAGACAAATCCTAGCGGACGCGCCGGGTACCCCCATAGGTCAAGATCGACTCGATAAGACCACAACGGCCCAGTCGCAACAATCACCTTATCGGGTTCGAGTCGGAGGTCTCGAATCTGTGTAGGCCAGGAATGTTTTTGCCCTAGTCGCAATTAATTGGCCCTGATCTCTCGGGACAGCCAAGCTACTGTGCCACATCCTTCTGCGAAAAAAAGCCGCAAAAATAGGCACTTGTATTGCTCGATACTCGAGTATAAAGACTCATTACACAGGGAACACACCCTTTAAAACAGGAAACAACCAAGCTGGTTATCCATAAGAAAGAAAGACCAAGAAAGGTTTGACCGTCTACTCGACTGGAAAAATCCCACTCGAGCAAACGCTCGGGGGCTACTGACGAAGATATGGATTCTGGACCCTGCGGGTAAGGACACCCCATCTCCGGCCCAAGGTTAAGGCCCAAGAAGAGGAGCCCTTGGAGTGATCTAGAAGGCCCACGCGAAGCCCACCCGCACTGACTTGCGGATTAAGTTAGGAAATATGTAACCGACCTAAGGTTAGAGTTCGAGTACTCTCCGGGTAGGATTCGAGACCTGGCCATCTATATAAGGCCAGGAGAGCCACCGGGAGAGGACCAAGCAATACCGCACCACCAAAGCCTTGAACTCGAGACCCCACTCTCGATTCGAGCACCACCATTGTAACCGATCTATTCGTGAATACAAATCGACAAGAGGAAGGAGTAAGGGTTTTACCTCTACGAGGGCCCCGAACCGGGGTAAATCTCGCCCCCTGTCTAGCCAACGATTCCACCAGCGCTCATGGGTTCTCCTAATCGAAACCCGATAGGTTCACCGAAGGGATTTGTAGAGTCTGAGATTCGACACCCTTGTATCCCTCTTTTGAGGTGACTCGTCTTACGAGGCTACTCCTATGTTGATGATGTTCATCTAGGAGTGTATCAAGATCTCTCCAAGGAGCTACTCTCTCACGTTGTGATTCTAGTAGCGCTTGCCAACCTTCCCCTTGCGGTTTCTGTTGGATCGGTGGACCGGCCGGTAAGAGAAATCGGTTCCATTTAGCGTGTTGTTGACTTGGGTTTGCGATCCCTCGTAGGCTTCACGAGTTATCTTCCCCCTTTGCGTTTCCTTGCGTTTGCCCACGGTTTCCCCTCGATTCCCCCCTCTCGTGTTCATCGTGTTCTTCGCGTTCTTGAGCGTTCTTCGTGTTCTTCGTCGATTCGTGAAGATCAGGACAACAAAGAGGTGAACACTTACATCATCTGGTATCCAGAGCTAGATTGACACGAATCCGACACCCCACCCCTCCCCATCCACCAATTTTTCTTCTGTCCACCATAAATTCGAAAATTTGACCAAAAATAGTCGAAAGGGATTTCGACCGATCTCTCGATTTGTTGAGTTTTTCGTGGTTTTGTTTCATAGATTTGTTGCCAAAAACCATTCCCCACCTTTCTATTCAGCCACAATTCTTGAATTTGTCCAAAAATTTCTTGATTTGGGAGAAATTTCGAATTTGAGCAAAAATTTCAGAAAAATCCTGCTCTTCGATTCTTGGACAGATTTTGTATCTTGTTTTTCTTTGTTGTCGTTGCTCCGATTTGAGTGAGGCAAGTTCCTACGCGTCGCCATCGACATCGCCTACGCATCTACATAAACGGATCCACACGACATCGACATCCATCGGCCGCAAGTCTGAGATCATCCACCGCATAGATATAACTTGCTTCCACTTGAACCACCCCACCCCATTGTGTTACTTACCTACTTGGACTAGTTATTTTACTCCGCTTGGCATCGCATTGTGGCACCGAGAGTGCGAGTTTTGCGCTTGTGAGAGGATAGTTCGAGTAGGCATTGGCATTTGGGAATCATCATCATCAAAAAGCGAAAAATCAAAAAAAAAAAGAGAGAAAGGAGAAAGAGCAAGAAGCAAAAAGAGCCATAAGAAGAAAATGATCGATGCTAATTGCTACCATTTGTAGGGACGCCTAGCTTCGAGTTGCAAGAGAGAAGAGAGTGACCGGTTGCCACATTGCGAATCTTGTTGCCTCTAATTAATTGCGGTTTGAGCTAGCGTCCTCTTTGCGTTGGTGTGGCATTGAGCTTAGTCTTTGATAGGTACATTTCGTCTCCGCTCGACCATTGGCTGCACTAACCCCATTTATCACTTGTGTGTGTGTGTTTTTAGTTTTCCACCATATCATTTTCCTCCACTAGGTTTGGTTTGCATGCTAACTTTTCTTTGATTCTTCTCCACGTTTTACAACATACTTTTCTTTGGATTTGTCGTTTTCTCGCCACATTTATAACCCATTGCCATCCACCCATAAGCCGCATGTGTTTTGGAGCGTGTTTTTCGGATCTTTCGAATTCAAGTCACTTCATTCTTTTGGTTATCGGTTTCTCTTGGCTTGGTCCACTAGTTTCCAACATTTGCTAAAAGGTGAGGTTGAGCTCTTAGGTCCTCACACTCTATATATACACTTGCGCTTGGCACTAACCATGTATAGAGAGAGCGAAGAATTTGGAGGCCATGATGATCATGATGAGTCCATGATGGACCACTACGACTACAACGAGCTAGACATGGACCTCCACTCCCACGAGCACGACGTGGTGGATGACCACTCCTCCGAGCACGACATCATGGATGACCAATACTACGAGCATGACATGGTGGATCACCACCACTACTACGACCACGACGTCGAGCTCTACACCGACTACTCCTCCACAACCATCATCGACATGGAGGAGCACCACAACAACCACGACGACTCTGACTCCATAAGCTACAACGACATGAACCACGACTACAATGATGACACCGCAAGCTTGGTTGACGAGTTGGAGCCCTACTAAACCGACAACGCATCCTCGAGCATGGCGGAGTTCTACACCGACTATGACTCCGACATGGACGAGCTCACCTACAAAAACTTCCTCGCCAAGCTTCGGTGGCCAAGAAACTCTGATGGTTCATGCTCACCACCAAGGAACTCCAAGGAGAATGCCAAGGCCAAGACAAGACAAGACAACGACCTTCAACCTCAAGATGGCGCAACGACAAGAAATCCGACAAGTTGGCCACGTCAAGATTGTCTCCTTCGACATCAAGGCGGCGCCACAAGAAGGACATCATCGAGGCCCCATCTAGCGCGAAGGCCAAGAAGCCAAGGCATCCAAATGACTCCCGGAGTCATCTAGCGCGAAGGCCAAGAAGCCAAGGCATCCAAATGACTTCCGGAGTCATCCCACACATGAGGTGCGGGAACGCCACAAGCTCCATCGTCAACACCGTCGACATGATCATCCCCACGCTCATCACCAAGACCGTCGCCATGATCATCACCGCCATATGGAAGAGAGTGGTACACCCACCTCACCACATCTTCCACAACAAGTTCCGCGACGACATTGGTTTGAGCATCGCTCGCCATCACCACTACCTCGACCTCGACACCGACAAAGCCGTGGTGACCCTCTTCAAGATCACCCTCTACGACCGGATATTCTTCATCACCCACCTTCTCCAAGCTCGACTCATGGCATTGGTCTAAATGGCTTCGTGGATGGTGCTTGCCCACATTCAAGGCTTCCAAGGCAAAATGTGTGTCACCACCACAATGACCACCAAGACCAAGGCCATTATACAGAAGGTGCCTTCGACATGGCTTCTAGTGAATGCCTCCCTAACCTTCACCACTATGACCATCGGCGCCATCCTCTCCATCATGACCGTCATCGCCAAACCAATGAGGATGACCCAATTGAGCTTCCGCTACCCATCTTTGATGAAGACCCACATGAGAGGCTTCCGCAACGCCAAGCAAGTGAGAATGCTCCATATGGCTTGTCTTTCCCCTTCTTTGAGGAAGACCCCAATGAGTGTCCACTTCGACATCAACCAAGTGGGATTGCTCAACATGTTACTTCACTACCCATATTTGATGAAGATCCCAATGAGCTCCTACATCGACAACACACAAGTGGGCACGGAATTTGCCCGTTTTTGCACCGTTTCGACCCCCGTTTCGACCCCGAGCTATATAAGGGACCCCGGTGGCTAGATCTAGGGGTTAGGATTGATTTGAGAGTTTCGGGCTTTGCCCTTGTATCCCTCTTTTGAGGTGACTCCTCTTACGAGGCCTCTCCTATGTTGATGATGTTCATCTAGGATTGTATCAAGATCTCTCCAAGGAGCTACTCTCTCACGTTGTGATTCTAGTAGCGCTTGCCAACCTTCCCCTTGCGGTTTCTGTTGGATCGGTGGACCGGCCGGTAAGAGAAATCGGTTCCATTTAGCGTGTTGTTGACTTGGGTTTGCGATCCCTCGTAGGCTTCACGAGTTATCTTCCCCCTTTGCGTTTCCTTGCGTTTGCCCACGATTTCCCCTCGATTCCCCCCTCTCGTGTTCATCGTGTTCTTCGCGTTCTTGAGCGTTCTTCGTGTTCTTCGTCGATTCGTGAAGATCGGGCCAACAAAGAGGTCAAAACTTACATCATATGGTATCCAGAGCTAGATTGACACGAATCCGACACCCCACCCCTCCCCATCCACCAATTTTTTTTCTGTCCACCATAAATTCGAAAATTTGACCAAAAATAGCCGAAAGGGATTTCGATCGATCTCTCGATTTGTTGAGTTTTTTGTGGTTTTGTTTCATAGATTTGTTGCCAAAAACCATTCCCCACCTTTCTATTCAGCCACAATTCTTGAATTTGTCCAAAAGTTTTCTTGATTTGGGAGAAATTTCGAATTTGAGCAAAAATTTCAGAAAAATCCTGCTCTTCGATTCTTGGATAGATTTTGTATCTTGTTTTTCTTTGTTGTCGTTGCTCCGATTTGAGTGAGGCAAGTTCCTACGCGTCGCCATCGACATCGCCTACGCATCTACATCAACGGATCCACACGACATCGACATCCATCGGCCGCAAGTCCGAGATCATCCACCGCATAGATATAACTTGCTTCCACTTGAACCACCCCACTCCATTGTGTTACTTACCTACTTGGACTAGTTCTTTTACTCCGCTTGGCATCGCATTGTGGCACCGAGAGTGCGAGTTTTGCGCTTGTGAGAGGATAGTTCGAGTAGGCATTGGCATTTGGGAATCATCATCATCAAAAAGCGAAAAATCAAAAAAAAAAGAGAGAAAGGAGAAAGAGCAAGAAGCAAAAAGAGCCATAAGAAGAAAATGATCGATGCCAATTGCTACCATTTGTAGGAACGCCTAGCTTCGAGTTCCAAGAGAGAAGAGAGTGACCGGTTGCCACATTGTGAATCTTGTTGCCTCTAATTAATTGCGGTTTGAGCTAGCGTCCTCTTTGCGTTGGTGTGGCATTGAGCTTAGTCTTCGATAGGTACATTTCGTCTCCGCTCGACCATTGGCCGCCCTAACCCCATTTATCACTTGTGTGTGTGTGTTTTTAGTTTTCCACCATATCATTTTCCTCCACTAGGTTTGGTTTGCATGCTAACTTTTCTTTGATTCTTCTCCACGTTTTACAACATACTTTTCTTTGGATTTGTCATTTTCTCGCCACATTTCTAACCCATTGCCATCCACCCATAAGCCGCATGTGTTTTGGAGCGTGTTTTTCGGATCTTTCGAACTCAAGTCACTTCATTCTTTTGGTTATCGGTTTCTCTTGGCTTGGTCCACTAGTTTCCAACATTTGCTAAAAGGTGAGGTTGAGCTCTTAGGTCCTCACACTCTATATATACACTTGCGCTTGCCACTAACCATGTATAGCGAGAGCGAAGAATTTGGAGGCCATGATGATCATGATGAGTCCATGATGGACCACTACGACTACAACGAGCTAGACATGGACCTCCACTCCCACGAGCATGACATGGTGGATGACCACTCCTCCGAGCACGACATCGTGGATGACCAATACTACGAGCATGACATGGTGGATCACCACCACTACTACGACCACGACGTCGAGCTCTACACCGACTACTCCTCCACAACCATCATCGACATGGAGGAGCACCACAACAACCACGACGACTCCGACTCCATAAGCTACAACGACATGAACCACGACTACAATGATGACACCGCAAGCTTGGTTGACGAGTTGGAGCCCTGCTACACCGACAACGCATCCTCGAGCATGGCGGAGTTCTACACCGACTATGACTCCGACATGGACGAGCTCACCTACAAGAACTTCCTCGCCAAGCTTCGGTGGCCAAGAAACTCCGATGGTTCATGCTCACCACCAAGGAACTCCAAGGAGAATGCCAAGGCCAAGACAAGACAACGACCTTCAACCTCAAGATGGCGCAACGACAAGAAATCCGACAAGTTGGCCACGTCAAGATTGTCTCCTTCGACATCAAGGCGGCGCCACAAGAAGGACATCATCGAGGCCCCATCTAGCGCGAAGGCCAAGAAGCCAAGGCATCCAAATGACTTCCGGAGTCATCTAGCGCGAAGGCCAAGAAGCCAAGGCATCCAAATGACTTCCGGAGTCATCCCACACATGAGGTGCGGGAACGCCGCAAGCTCCATCGTCAACACCGTCGACATGATCATCCCCACGCTCATCACCAAGACCGTCGCCATGATCATCACCGCCATATGGAAGAGAGTGGTACACCCACCTCACCACATCTTCCACAACAAGTTCCGCGACGACATTGGTTTGAGCATCGCTCGCCATCACCACTACCCCGACCTCGACACCGACAAGGCCGTGGTGACCCTATTCAAGATCACCCTCTACGACCGGATATTCTTCATCACCCACCTTCTCCAAGCTCGACTCATGACATTGGTCTAAATGGCTTCGTGGATGGTGCTTGCCCACATTCAAGGCTTCCAAGGCAAAATGTGTGTCACCACCACAATGACCACCAAGACCAAGGCCATTATAAAGAAGGTGCCTTCGACATGGCTTCTAGTGAATGCCTCCCTAACCTTCACCACAATGACCACCGGCGCCATCCTCTCCATCATGACCGCCATCGCCAAACCAATGAGGATGACCCAATTGAGCTTCCGCTACCCATCTTTGATGAAGACCCACATGAGAGGCTTCCACAACGCCAAGCAAGTGAGAATGCTCCATATGGCTTGTCTTTCCCCTTCTTTGAGGAAGACCCCAATGAGTGTCCACTTCGACATCAACCAAGTGGGATTGCTCAACATGTTACTTCACTACCCATCTTTGATGAAGATCCCAATGAGCTCCTACATCGACAACACACAAGTGGGCACGGAATTTGCCCGTTTTTGCACCGTTTTGACCCCCGTTTCGACCCCGAGCTATATAAGGGACCCCGGTGGCTAGATCTAGGGGTTAGGATTGATTTCAGAGTTTCGGGCTTTGCCCTTGTATCCCTCTTTTGAGGTGACTCCTCTTACGAGGCCTCTCCTATGTTGATGATGTTCATCTAGGATTGTATCAAGATATCTCCAAGGAGCTACTCTCTCACGTTGTGATTCTAGTAGCGCTTGCCAACCTTCCCCTTGCGGCTTCTGTTGGATCGGTGGACCGGCCGGTAAGAGAAATCGGTTCCATTTACCGTGTTGTTGACTTGGGTTTGCGATCCCTCGTAGGATTCACGAGTTATCTTCCCCCTTTGCGTTTCCTTGCGTTTGCCCACGATTTCCCCTCGATCCCCCCCTCTCGTGTTCATCGTGTTCTTCGCGTTCTTGAACATTCTTCGTGTTCTTCGTCGATTCGTGAAGATCGGGCCAACAAAGAGGTCAACACTTACATCACGCGCCCGTCCCCCGCCCTCGCCAAGCCCGTCCTAGAGCTGCGCCGACCCTGGAGCTCGCCGCGCCCAGCTCGCGGAGCTCCCACCTCGTCGCCGAGCACGCGGATGGGAGGAAGTGAGCGCGGACGCAGACACGATGGGATCGCGGTACGAGGTGGAGGTGACCGTCGGCTCCGCGTGGGATCAACTGGCGCAACGGCGACCTCAAGCCGTATGCGGTGCTCTGGGCCGACTCCGGCGCCAGGTGCTCGTCCCGCTCCCGCCCTCCATCCGCCTCCAGGACGTCGTCCTCTACTTCGACGCTGTCCATGCCAACGCCGTC
Organism: Alopecurus myosuroides; assembly: GCA_028641055.1. NCBI lineage: Eukaryota > Viridiplantae > Streptophyta > Magnoliopsida > Poales > Poaceae > Alopecurus > Alopecurus myosuroides. The sequence goes on from CM054060.1 coordinate 29,760,529, forward strand.
GAGGGTGTCAAGCCGCTCGTCGGATCCGCGCGCCTACTGCTCCGCGACGTCGTCAACGACGCCGACATGGGTGTGAAGGCGTCCAGGAATCTGCGCCTCAAGCGGCCCACCGGGAGGCCGCAGGGCAGGATCGACGTCCGCGTCGCCGTCAGGGAGCCCTCCGGGAGGCCGCAGGGCAGACTCGACGTCCGCGTCCGCTACGCCCAGCCCGATGGCGCATACGGGTCCTCACGCGACGCGTACGGCGCCCCTGTTGGTGGTGGCTACGGTGGCGCCGCGCCTGTCGGGGACGCGACCATGCCGGCGTTAGGTGCTCGGCCCGCTCCCTCCCACCATCCGCCTCCAGGACACCGTCCTCTACCTCGACGTCGTCCACACCGGCTGCTTTTGTCCCTGTAACTCGACGACGACGTCGTCGTGCTGCGCCTCGTGATCGACGGCAGCCACTCTCCCTCATCCCAGCTTCGTGGAGCCCCAGCTCGCTCCATTCTCGCGGAGCTCCCAGCTTGCGCCCAGCTCACGGAGGCCCAGCTCGCCCGTGGCCGAGAGCGTCGTGGCCGTCGAGGGCGATACTGTCGTAGGAGCTAGAGCACGGCTGCGGGACGAGCGCTCACAACCCGTTTGTTGAAATAGCAGGAGGCGACAATGGAAAAAAGAAAATGAGAGGCGACAATGGAAAAAAGAAAATGAAAACGGATTGCGCGTTAGGTTTACGGCTGGGAACCTCTGCCCCCCCCCCCCCCCCCCCCCCCAAAATTTTCGCTGGCTAGACCTCATCCGGCGTTAAAAATGCTTCGTGGGGGGCCAAACGGCTGGGATGCTCTGGTACACCAAGTCCGCGCTTGTGCTGCGCCCAACTCACCGCCCTTACCTGTTGGAGCGCGAGACTATTTGCCGTCTTCATGTCACATATATACACTCAAACAAGAAATGTTAACACAATAATGACGCTCACGGAGTTTATACTTGATAGATCACTACTTGACAACGTAACAACTGACATTCCTACCAAACAGCCGCACTTTGCTGTTGTTTTGGACTTACAACCCACCAAACAATAAGAATCAATATCCAGCGAAACAAGTCTGGATATAACTTTGTGGGCGACCAAACGTACCGCAGAACATGAAACCGGTCGCGTTTTTCTAGGGTAAGTCCCGCCAGGGCCACGTATGCAAAGGGTCGAAATTAGCAGTTTGCAATCAAACACGTCCCTAGTGAAATAAGGATGTGGGGTCTGAACCGAGTACCCGTACGGTTCACACACGCACGATGAGATGACCCAAGGGAACAGAACATGCAGGGTACATAGGGTTGAAAATGATGAGGATACTTTCCCGTTCTTTCCGTAGAAAAAGGAAATGAAGAGCAAACTATGGAAACGAAAACAACATTTTGAGGAAACAAAACGGAAAAATAATATTCTAAAAAGGAAATGACAAAGAAAACAATAACGCAGATTCCGACGGAAACGGACACGAAACGGAATTTCTGTAAAATTAAATAAGGAAAGTTTCTGTATACACAACATACATGCTAGTCGCTTGATGTGATCATGTAAGTCCACGACCCAGATGCAAAACGAGGTCTGGTTTCATAGCTAGTTAGGTCCATTAAGCCATTCGTACTAAACCTAATTTATCTATTCACATACATGTAGTGTGCGATCACACGTCTAGATTTAACCAAACGTGTGACACTTCATGTTAAATTGTTGTTTCTCGAGGTTGTGAACAATTATTTATCCATGTTTTATACCGCTACTGTGTTTCGACAAATGTTCGTTTCCATATCGTATCCGACCCATTTCCATTTCCGGGGATTTCCGATTTCGTATTCGTTCCCGGGGTTTCCGATTTCGTTTCCGATTCCGACGAGAGAAAAGGAAACGAAAATGATAATGTGTGTTTTCTTCCATTTCCGTTCCGTTTTCAACCCGTACTAGTGCTGAAACATGCTAGGACGTAGGAACCGTGCGTTCTTATTTTTGCGGGCACGGAGGAGAAAATGGTTTTGGCCTTCTTCTATCGATTCGCTGCTCTTGACTATCAACCAATGTTTGTGCACGCAAAAAGGTTGAGCCGGCGACGCATGCCATGGGGACGCAATAGTCCGGGTGGAGGGGCACGTCCGGTGACCGGTGAGCCGCGCCAACGACCCGGCGGACAAGCCGCCTTTCATTCCAAAGAGGGGAAAGCACGGGTCTTGCAGCGTGTAGAGGACGCCGGAACGGGCATCCCAAGGTGACACGCGCCACCGTTATCAGGACCTGTTGGCTGGCAACCCCTTCTCGGGCGTGCAACACCGCACACACACACGTCTGATGGCCATGCGCGCAACGAGGTCCGACGACCTCGACGTATGAATTCAAAGCCACCCAATATAATAGTAGTAGTAGTACTATGAAGGGAGGATTGTTTCTCCCTCGGTCGGACTCTTTTCCGCTCGTCGCATGCCAATCCCTGTAATTTTGTGTCGCTTCCTCAGTTATCCCCCCGGCGCCACCCCCCCCCCCCCCCCCCGGTGGGATACCGTAACACTATCGGCATCCCTTTGGTAAACAATGGCACACATTCTAGCAAATGAAGTAAATTTGGATGAAGAATGTCTAAATACTAACATTGAAATGAGAAACTAAGGGGTATAAATTGGAATTCGCATATTATCATATATTATAGGTAGTAAGGTATATTGATATACATAACCGGCCATACATTCGCCCTTAACTTTGATGCTTAGATCTAATCTCAATGCTGTAGACAACGAAATCATCTTTATAAGTGCCTCCATTAATATCCCTCAAACGCATAATCACCTCGCCGTCATCATCAGCTGTGTTATAGAACTCACCGAGTTCCAGCTCCATCCAGCCATCAACCCTTCTCCGAGAAACAACCACGTCGTTTGGAAGGTCTAAAATTGCGCAGTACTCTTGCCTTGCTCTTGATTTAAGCAAGACATGTCTTGGCGGCACCTGATGATGATCAGCAGCACCAATCTTGTACTCGGTGTAACCGCCAAGGCAGACTCGCCGTGTCGATTCACGCCCTCCGACAGTGACCGACGCCTCGTCCAGCTGAACGTCCCACCCGTCAAATTCATAGGTTGCTATCTTGAAGACGATGTAAACAGCGTAAGTTGTGTTATGGGATAGCATCTTGCGGTCTAACTTGCCACAGATTTCGAAGCGGTGGAGACGAGAGAGCGCATACGCTTGCAGGAACCTGTAGATCGACGGCATGCCTAAGTTAATTATATGTAGGAAAGGGTATATATATGTGTGGTTTATATAAGCAAGCAGTAGTAGCGGGGAAGAGACGTGGTCACGTGCAATGCAAGTCATGGTGGGGAGATCGATGGTGAGAGTTGGCTAAAAAGGGAGATAAATTGGGTAGGGACTTACTTTTGTCCTCTTATTATGTTGGGATCGAAACCAGGATGCATCAGCCACGGCCTTCTTGAAAGCCCCAGAAACTGCAGTGATCTGGCGCAAAGGGCGAAGCACTTGGCGCCGGTGGCCTTGTCTAGATGCATGCGCTCCAAATAGAAGAAAACTAGGGAGTCAGGCAAGGAACGAATTAAAATGAACAATCGAAAGTAAGAAGAGGAAACTTGCCCCGACTGATACGTACAATGAACTTTTGTGGGAGAAGGGCGCCTTGGTCGGCGAGGCGTAGGAATAGCCGCTTGGTCGACATCCGCTTGACGGGGAGCTCCTTCTTGGCGAACTGCGGGAGGTCGCGGGGTACAAAGCGGGCCCATACAAAGTCGGAGTTGGCGGTGGCGCGGAAGGCAGGGGAGACGGCGGCGGCACGGCATGCGTCCGCCGGAGACATGAGAGAGATCACGTGCGCAAGGAGGTGCTCAGGCAAACGCTCCATCTCGCAGGCACACTGATCCATAGTTTCTTGTCCCGCTTGTGTAATCCCTTGTACTTGTAGGGAGTAGCCCGTCCATGGTAAGTACGTAATCGAGTCGAGCACGAAGATATGTGGCGCTCAAATTAAGATTCGCACGAGCGCGCGGTGGCTCAATCGGAAGCGCACGCGCGGATCGGACACATGCAGAGTCGGACTGGGTATTTCAAGTGGGGCTGACCTGTCAGTGTCAGTACGTAGAGCGGAACCGCTCCACCTGAAATTAATACGGAGTCTTTGCAAGTTTGCATTGTTGATCGCATGCCACATGCCTGGTTTATGCCGTCGGGCATGTAGCAGCAAAAATGCATAACAAATTTCAGTTATTTCATAGCCATGCAACACATGTGTACCTAGCTCTCAAGTATTGCAAGAACACGCATAATACACACAACTATTTATTTTCTTGGAAACCTAATACGTATAACATTTCCATTTAGATTTACCAATTTATTTAGACTAAATTGCTATTAATGATCTGTATTAATACTGGGAGGGCAAAACATTTTTTTGTGTATTTTATTATTTCGGGAACCTTTCGGGCCCGTAAAATTCCCCACTCCGCTATCTGTGGGTGGAGTGAAATGCCGATGTAAGAGTATGATCCTCAACATGGAATGGCGATATTTAGACGAGCTGCTTGCAACCGAATGGAACATTTTGCAGCAAGTTAATCAATTAATAGGGCATCCATATAAAAGTTGGTTTAAGTGTATGACCTTTTGCCGGTTTTGATGTCATGCAGAACGTCTAGATGTATCTAGCGCCAATGTTGGGGCGCCTCTTGCCAAGAAATATTCAGCGCCCTCGCCGTGAGCATATAAGACTTGCCGCCGGTAGCCTTGCCCACCCACATCATCTGTATCGTAGCAGAAACATACACATTTAAATATTTCGTTAAAGAAGAGGCAACACGAGCTAGATTGCCGCCCTGTTAAGGGTCGGAGTCCGACCGTTGGTTTTATTTTGTGGTGATCCAAATTTATATAAATTAACATAAAGGAAACTTCGGACGGAGCGGTGCGAGGCCCCTCGCCGGAGGCTTAGGGCAGCCCCCCGCGGTACGGTATGAGTTGTTACCGAGTTGGAGTTGGATTCACCCTTTTCGACCTAGTTAGATCAGGACCGTCTTTATATACCTCGTGTAAGCCGCCGTTCGGGATAATCCACACATTGTAAATTCCGGCGCGTTTCTAACCTCACTCGAAATAGTGAAGTATTGCTGGTTGGCGTCCGTGGTTTTTTCTCTTCCTTGTTGGAAGGGTTTTCCACGTTAAAATATCGTGTCCCCGTTGGTTCGATCATGCTTAATTTCATCGTTGTTTTGCTATTGCGTGTAACAGTTGGTATCTACCGTGACTCTACCTAGGAGGAGGGCGGGGTCATCGGTGAGACGGAGAAACCGGGTCTTGTACGACGAAAGCGCCCGGAGGGAGCGCTCGGCCACGTCGATGAACTGTGGGAGGTCACGACGCAGGAAGCGGGACCAAGCGGTGTGTGAGTCCTCCGCGGCGAGGAAGGCACGGGAGATGGAGGCCGCACGGCAGGCATCCAGCGGTGACGTGAGCGAGATGATAGCCCCGAAAAGCTCCTCGGGCAGGCGCGCTATATGGACAGGGGCTTGCCTCCGTAGATCGTCCCCCAATCTTCTCGGGCCGATATCGCGCGCGGGTACGTACGTAATGTAGAGTTTTTATATTCCAGGAAAAGAGTAGAAGGCATAGTACGGTAGGAGTTTGGGGAAGCTAGCAAGGCCGCGAAGCACACTAGGACGATGGATGGATGGATCTCTCGCGTGGTGCACCCGAGTAGGCAGACGCATATATGTAGGAGACCCGAGTGGTCTGCGCGTGCTAAGAAGGTGTCAGCAGGGCTCCAAATGACGGACCACCACTACTCTCCAGCCCAAGGCCCACAAGGACAAGGAGTCCCAACCCACACAACACAGGCAAGGAATGGGCGAAGTGACGATAAGAAGGGGTGTGATCCAAGGATTAGGTATCGGAGATCGATCACGACGAACTGCAGAGTAATTGCAGCTCCACATTACAGTGTGAGGTCATTTCTGTGTAGCAACTTCAGTGCATGATCAAGCAACATAAAATAAAACATACGGTATTTGTTTGTTCACCAGTGGAAGGGGACAGTAACAATTCATCAGAGATACCAGTGGCAGTTCAGGAAGTTGTCGAGAAATTTCAGAATTTATTCACCGAACCTACCCCCTCGTAGAACTTGTGATCACAATATTTCTCTTATACCAGGTGCACAACCGATATCCATCAGACCTTATCGCCACTCTCCTGACACGAAAGACGAGATTGAGAAACAAGTAAATGAGCTCCTCGCATCTGGGGTCATTCAATGAAGCAGTAGCCCCTTTGCGTCGCCAGTGATACCGGTAAGAAAGATGGCCAGTGGCGTATGTGTATCGACTATCGCCGACTGAATGCTCTAACAACACCTAGAAAATTCCTTGTTCCAATCATAGAAGAGCTATTGGACGAACTCAAAGGAGCATCTTGGTTCAGTAAACTGGATCTTCGGGCGGGTTATCATCAGATAAGGATGAGCAAAGGGGAAGAGTTCAAGACTGCCTTCCAAACACACTAGGGCATTATGAATATAATGTGATGCCATTTTGATTGGTTGGACACCAGCAACCTTCTTGAATGCAATGAATGACACATTACAACTGGTCCTCACGCGTTGTGCGCTAGTATTTTTTGACGATATTCTGATTTACTCCAACTCCCTTGAAGCACACATCGGGCATTTGACAGAAGTTCTTCAGTTACTGCAACGAGATCAGTGGTGCATCAAAAAGACCAAGTGTTCCTTTTCTCAACGTAAACTGGCATACTTGGGGTATATTGTTAGCAATGAAGGCATCTCGATAGAACCCGGAAAGGTTGAGAAAGTTCAGAAATGGCTAGTACCGGTAACAGCCAAAAACTGCGACAGTTTTTGGGATTAGCCGGGTATTATCGTCGGTTCATCAGGCACTATGGGATAATAGCAAAACCGCTCATGCAATTGTTTAAGAGGAATGTGCCGTTTATGTGGACTAGCACTTGTGATACGGTATTTGAGACACTGAAGCAGAACCTCACTAGTGCCCCTGTTCTAGGCTTGCCAGACTTCCATCGCCAGTTTGTAGTCGAGACAGATGCTAGCGACTTGGGCATTAGCGCAGTGCTTCAACAAGAAGGACACCCCATTGCCTACATCAGCAAAGCGTTAGGGCCATGGCCATCTTATTCGCAGTAGAACACTGGAGACCGTACCTACAAACGTCTGAATTTGTAATCAAAACAGATAAACGCATCCTGGTGCACATGGAAGACCAGCGGCTGCACACACAGTGGCAGCAAAAAGCCTTTACTAAACTGATGGGCCTTCGTTGCCGTATCTGCTACAAGAAGGGGACCGAAAATGGAGTTGCTGACGCATTATCTCACAGACCTAACACAGATGAAGATACATTAAATGCAATTTCATACCGCAAACCTCACTAGCTCACAGAAGTGAAAACTAGCTATGCAAAGGAGCCCCACTCAACTAAAATCATTAGCGATCTGGCAGTAGATCCCAAGTCACATTCCCACTTCACATACGATGAAGGGATTCTCAAGTACAAGGGTCGTATTTGGATTGGACACAATGCTGATCTACAACAGTTTGTTCTGAAAGGAGGACATGATACAGAAATTGGAGGCCACTCCGGGGCGCCAGCAACTTATCAGGGCCTCCATCAACTGTTTGCTTGGCCACGCATGCAAGCAACAGTCACAAGTAATGTGCAGGCCTGCCCCACATGTCAACAAGCCAAACCAGATCGCAATCGGTACCCGGGGTTGCTGGAACCATTACTGGTGCCTAAAAAAGCTTGGCAAATGGTCTGGCTAGATTTCGTCGAGGGTCTACCCAATCTGGACGATACAACTGCATCCTCGTTGTGGTAGACAAGTTTTCAAAGTACATCCACTTTATTCCTCTGTCTCACCCATTCTTTGCTTCTATGGTGGCCACTGCCTACATGGACAAGCACTACTGCAAAATAGCCTACCAGTGACAGGCCGAAAAGGCCCACTAGTGACGGGCACGGTGTCTGTCACTAATAACCAGTCACTGGTAAATAGGTTACTAGTGACAGGCAGGTGCCCGTCACTAGTAATGTATTTGCTAGTGACAGGTTTTTATTTATGCCTGTCACTAGTTAGTTTTCAAGCTAGCGCTCATGCCACATAGGTGATCTCAGCAGTGACAAGTCTTTTTCTAGTTTGATTGTTAGCCTGTCACTAGTATATATTTTACAAATTAAAAAAATATTTTCAAATACAAAATAATATTGCCTTTACACATCAATAACACAATATGATCACAGACACTCATCATTGGTAACAAAATATGATCGTAAGTATTACGAAGTTGAAATAACATTGATAGCACAAGATCCCAAACAATTTGATGTCATTTGGAAACAAGCAACACCTAAAACATAAAAGTCTAACTCCTGCACCATGTCCATGTGCTTCGTGGTACTCATCAGCTCCAACATACTCACGATAGTAGCCTGAAAAACAATCAAAGGTACATGAGGAAAGCATGTCATATGACTTACATGTTACATAAAAATATCCAGAGATGCAGAGTTGCGATAATCTTTAATATTAGTCTCTTTGAAATAGAGAAGGTAGCTATATTTGATAGAAAAGGTAATATAGCTGATACAGAAGTGGTACAAACAGCAGGCACAGATTCTGTCAGTGAGTATGGTCAGTCATTCTACTAATATACATGCTTGGTACATGTGTTCAATTGACTATACAATCTGATGAACTAAACCCCAAGCCTTGTGCACCAAGGCAGAAAAACGGTAAGACTTGGCAACAAAGATGCAACGGTAAGAACACTCAGCAATGTGCATGTCAGCATAATAATCTTAGGTATCATGTACGATCAGAGAAACTCTACCATTAAAATAACTAGACAATTTCAGGTGCGCTACAGCGGGAATTAGTACCATATTTTTAAATCTGCGAAATAGAAGCAGCAATAGACATTGAATAATGAAGAATACCCGTCAAACTATATGTTATGCTACCATATGCCATGTAGAAAGTTGCAATGAATATTATGTATAATATAGATTTGAGAGTTTGAAATACCACTCTATCCAATTTGCATAACAGAACATTAATAAGATAACTATTAGGTTACCATTTTAGTGAATACCATGTAATAATTTCAAATATAGTATGTTCACTTAAGATGCTAGCTTGATAGTTCCGAAGAAACCTGCTACAAAAAAGCAGGAATGGCCATACCGCATCCAATCCAAAAACCAAGATACTACTTCAATTTTGTTTGACATACATGTTAGTAAAAGAGACGTGAAATACACCCGTGTATTCTTGCTGCAAATATATACCTTTTAAAAACAATCCTTGCTGCCACCGCATCCAGTCAGAAGCATACGACATCTACACAAACATGTCTGCCATCAAACTATATCCATGGTGCAGTGAAACATAGGCAATTATTTTAATATTGCATGATGAATACTTGTGAAATAGACATGTATCGATAGTTGGTACATGAGGGACCTTCTGGGAGCGCTGGGTGCTGCTTGGAGTAACCGTTCCTCACATGCAGCCCAACTTGTGCTTCACGGCATTGCCCGCGTGCTGCCAAGCCCAATGGATACAAAGAGACACTAGATTTAGGAGGAGATGAACGTTCTAGGTGGTAGAAAGGAATGCCTCGGAGACATGCATGCGTTAGGCATCAACGACTGACACGTTGAATGCTATCGGACTACAAAGGAATAAAAAAATCAGCTGACAAAGAAAGAGCATAAATCATAGCGGGTATGTACCAATGCATAGTTGAAATGTAGGGGAGCTTGAAATGTAGGTCAACTTGTTCAGTTTCCTAGGCTTACGAGCCCTTTTTTCCTTCGATGGCTATTCTTGTGATGTAATTTCTTAGGCAGTACCTTCTTCTGCTACTTCTTCTGCTACAGAAGAGGTGAATCAGAATCATCACCAGATGAGTCGTAGCTGTCAGAAGATTCTTCCATTCCTATAAACAGTTGAACAAACAAAAAACAATTAAAATATGAGGAACGAACAAGTATATGTTCTGGGAGGACGAAACACTTTTTTTGAACTCATTTACCTGATGGACGTAATGAACCGCAGGAAATTTTTTGACACAACTTTCAGAGTAAAGCATTGCCGCCTAATCAGCTAATCTGCAGCAAACACGATTTTCCAAATTGACAATTATCTATCTTTCTTGCTGCAATCTCAAATGTAAAATAAAATCAATGTGACTGCAACTTCTAAATTTTGTCAGCTATGGCAGTACAAAGAAAATTCCATTTGACACATCAACTTACGGCAAGACAAAATTAGCAAGTATGGTGCAAATTTGTGGATTGAGCATCACCATGTGATAGGGTAAGAAAATAAAGTGGAAGCAGAAGCACTAGATAAACATTATTGTGTACCTAGAATGCAGAGGTACTATTACAGAGATAAACATTATTGTGTACCTAGAATGCATAACTCTCGGTTACAGTACATCGTTCGACTTAAAGAAAACTTTACAATCAAGTAGGTTCTTAGCAAAAATAACTCTCGGTTGCTCAGAAAGATCAACCTGATTCATTGTAGACCTCAGGTAAGCATTTTCGAAATTTACAGGTACAAAAATAAAAATATTTGGCCGATGGGAAGCAACTATTCCCTCTACCTATTTGTAGACCTTGAAGTTACTCTGCATGTTTGACAGTGGAGGCACATCACGTGGCACGTGAAGAGGCGAATAAGCGAGAATGGAGAAAGAGGTTGAACTGAACTGGAGACGAACCGGCTGAGGGTTCCTCAGAGCGAGCAGAACTAACAAGTGATAGTGGGGACAAGCACAGATGCATTTTATGAAATGGATTCTAGCTTTTCTATTCATAAAATTAAGGCTGCAAATGCATATTACACAATAGGAAGACATAGAAACTCCAAGTGCTGAGGAAGTATGATTTGTATATAGGTTTCAAACTACGTTGCAAGGTTGCAACACAAAACCAATCACAAAAATTACGTTGTGGTACAAGTGACTACCCGTGACTACCCTCTACATCTTTCACCTAATCGTCAATTTAGTTGATTCATCATCTCGGAACATCAATTGCAAACCCAAACCAAGTCAACCAATCCTGTGCGTACTACCAATCTATGATCTAGTTAGAATTTTTCCCAATTCTAAGATGCGGGAATAAGAACTAAAAAAAGCAGTAGAAACAGAGATAATTGCAATCCGGGAAACTGAGAGACAAATAGAGAGTTCGACTCGCCGGGCAGCCGGAGGTTAGCTAACTTGCAGGGCAGGAGGCAATTCGAGCTGTGAATCCCTGCTGCTGAACTAGAATGGCCGGACACAGGGTATAGGGGGAGAGGGATATACACCGTCGATGGAGGCAGAACAGCAGTCCTCCGTCAATAGCGGAAGAGGGGCGACCAGCAGCGGTCCCGGCGGCCGCGGCGTCAACCAGGAGCAGCCCCAACGATGGCGGCGGGGAGGAATAGTGAAGTCGGTGGCGTTAAGGCCGTACGATGGCGGTGTAGGCGGGGGAGGACTTGCGGCGCGCCTTCGTCGAGGAGTCCTTCGGTGCGCCGTTGTCGAGGAGTCCCTACGGCGCGGTACCGGCGGGCCGGACAGGCAGCACGGCGTTCGGCGAGGAGTGTGGCGGCGGCTCGGGAGAAACCTGGGGCAGGGTTAGGGAGGAAACTGTAAGTCAGAAATAAAGGGAAATTTTAGGATCGTGGCCTCCACTAGATTAGCCGGTCCCGCTAAGTTCACTCAAAAAGAAAAGCTAGTCCCGCTAATTTTTTCTACCATGTCCCGCTGTTTTTTCTGTTTGTTCCCGCTAGATATTTGATTAAACCAAATATTTTTTGTTCACATAAGAATATACAAAAAAAAATCAGCAAATATAATGAAAATTTTGTATAATCCAAAAAAACTTAGAGAATACATCCAAAACTAGGAAATATAGGAAAATTCATAACATCTTGCATAAATTAATTATCGGTTTCGTCATCTCGAACAATCTTCTCAACGACAGTCTTGATTTTCTTCCTGATATACATTAGCCCTTCGAAGTGTGTTGGGGGAATGATTAAGGGGGTACCCAAAGTTTCTCATCCCTAAGTCAAATTTGGTAGAACCCTGTTTATAAATGAATTGCCGGTTTATGTCCAGAACTTGTGGGAGAGGAAGAATATGATTACAGCGCGAGAAGTCGGAAGCCCAGAGGAAGGACCGCGCCGAGGTTGACACCCTGCTAAGCCTGACAAGGCCAGACAGAGCCACGGCCCAGGTGGAAGGCTCAAGACCCGTCGTTGGCGAATTAAGGCAGCGGTGTTCCCAGGCAGTGCGGTGGCTACCTGGCGATGTGCTGGCTCTAGTCGGTGGAGACGGCGTCGTCGTCATGCTCCCCGGGTGGCTCCAGGCGGTGGCGGCGGTGCTCTTCCGGGACGACAGGTGTTGGCGGAGGCCTGATCTTCACGTCGTATCCATCGAGTAATTTTCGACATTGTGTACTTAGACGCAAAGCTTCTCGCATGGGCACGTTGAATCAGCTAACCGCACAAGCACCTTGATGGTTCGATCGATCTGTTTAGCTAACTCTCCTAAAGCACCGATTACTAGGAATCTTATGCACCCATATATATAGCTGTATACGTACAGGGGGCACCTGTTATAATTGTATCTAACCTACTAGAATTAGGACACCTATTTCCTACAACAGCCGGATTGCACACGTACGCTTCGATCAGTTTCCAACGGCGCCGATCTCATGCACGTACACGGTGTACCGACGGATGGATGCTTTTTTTTAGTGGAAGTACCCAAGGATGCTTCGGTCGCGTCTGGTCAGCAGTAGGCCTTGGCCCAGCTCACTCAACCGGCTTTGTTTCTTTAATCTTATTTCGGTTTCTTGCATAACTTTTAAATGCTTTGTCCAAAGTACCAGCGACAGTTATACAAACCGGCCTGTCACTGCTAATAGTATAACTAGCGACAGACATGTCTACATGCCCGTCACTAGTATTGTACGAAATTACCTGTGACAGGCGAGAATAATCGACTGTCACTAGTAAGTTCAACATCTATCCGCCGAGCTTTACCAGTGACAGGCGTTTTGCCGCCTGTCACTGGTACATGTTACCGGTGACATGCATATCTGTGCCCGTCACTAATGTGTTGGTGGCTATAAGCTATTTTGCAGTAGTGAAGGTGTATAAGCTTCATGGCATGCCAGACTCGCTGATATCGGACAGGGACCCTGTGTTCACAAGCAAATTCTGGAGAGAATTGTTTTGCTTGACAGGCACGATACTTAGCATGAGTACACCATACCATTGACAAACTGACGGACAAACCGAAAGGGTTAACTACTGTATGGAAACATTCCTAAGGTGCTTTGTCCACTCCTGCCCGAAGAAATGGAGTTCTTGGCTAACCCTAGCCGAGTACTGGTACAACACTACCTGGAATAGCTCTCTTGGCAAATCACCATTTCATGTCCTATACGGGCATGAACCCAGGCATTGGGGAATTGAAGCTGCCACATCAACACCAATAGAGGACTTGAATGTTTGGCTCTCGGAGCTGGAAAACCATGTCATAACTCATCAGGTTGCATCTTCTCAGGGAACGGGATCGTATGAAGATACATGCAGATACGGGGAGATCTGAACGATCGTTTTCAGTTGGGGACCAAGTCTATATCAAGATGCAACCTTATGTTTAGAGTTCTGTAGCCAAACGTGCCTTTCATAAACTATCGTTCCGCTACTTTGGACCATATCATATTGCCGAGTGCATTGGTCAAGTGGCTCTGAGACATCGACCATACACCCGGTCTTCCACGTATCCCTGCTCCGCTGAGAGCTTAAGGTGACAGACGAGGTATCTTCTGTTCTTCAAAATGACACTAACCAGTCATGATTCCTCTGAAAGTGATGGACCCAAGGCAGCAAGCAAAGGCTAACCGACTCGTCGAAGAAGTCAGGGTGCGTTGCTCTAATGATGCAGTCCCCGAATCTTGGGAAGATATTGAGGAACTCCAGTCAAGGTTTCCCTATGTAGTGGCTTGGGGACAAGCCACATCTGAACAAGAGGGGGGGTGTCAGCAGGGCTCCCCCTGACGGACCACCACTACTCTCCAGCCCAAGGCCCACAAGGACAAGGAGGCCCAACCCACACAACACATGCAAGGACTGGGCGAAGTGACGATAAGAAGGGGCGTGATCCAAGGAAGAGGTATCGAAGATCGATCACGACAAACGGCGGCGGCGAACCATTTCCTCCCATCTGGCTCTGAATCCTACCCCCTTCCTGCTATTTTCCTTTGGCACATTGGTGCTTATTAGATCGAGATCCCTAAACTCTATACTCTGAATCCTAAATACTCTACCCAATACCAGTATCTGTGTGACGCTAACAGAAGGACAAGTCGGATTTGTCTACCAACACAAAGCGTTGTTTTTGGTAGTACTAGAGTATCTACAATCAAACACACACGACCAGACGGCGACGAAGTCCACCGCGGCGCAAAAGGCACGGGAGGCGATCGTAGCTGTCTCTGTCGTCGGACTACTACTTGGACTCGGTCATACATGTACCAATGTAGGTACATTGCATAGTTTGAGTTTGAGAAAGTAAACATATGTTATCGCCAATGAACAAGAGATGTTGCACTTCCAATGTTTGAGAAATATTATCGGGTTGTGCTGGATCCTCGATATAAATATTTTTGAAAAGTTTATGGTATGCTTTGGGCCAAATAGAATTTTAGGATGAAAGTTTTCTATTCTTAATGTATCTCATGTACGTTATAGTTTCCACAAATACAAGTTATACACACTTTACTTTAACCGACCTCTTTTCTACTGCCCGTAAAGAAGAAATGAAGTAATAGGTAGGGATGACAGGATTTGAACCTGTGACATTTTGTGCCCAAAACAAACACGCTACCAAGCTACGCTAAATCCCTTTTCCAAATTGTTGTACAATGCCATTGTTTAAATTTTCTCAAGAGTTTAAGGGATTTTTGGGCTGAAAAACTCATTTGTCTTAAGATAAGTTTCAATCGGACTAGCATGTAAGCATGTATGGACTGTTTCATCAAATGTAATTGAACATATTATGCATTATGTTAAAAGGTGTATGATGTTCTTATTCCCACAACCTCAAGAAGACCATGATTGATTTCTAATCTCGATGCCTCGAATAATAAGACCCCTCTTAGTAGTTCTTGTTTGTGTTTCCAGCATGCTTATGGATACCACCCTATCATTGCCTCCATCATTGTAGAACTCGCCCAACTCCACCTCCATCCAGCCGTCGGCCCTCTTCCGGCCGAACATTACGTCATCCGTAGGAGGAATTTTATCATCGTACGGATTATTACTTGGCCCACATGACGGCAAGACATGTTTAATAGGCACCCCGCCGTCCCCGTCCTCCATGAAGCCTTGGAGGCAGATTTTCAGTGTTGATTCGCTCCGACCAACGCTGATCGATGCATCCTGGAACGGGACGTGCAGATTGCAGTACTCGCTAGGTGCTAGGTCAAACACCATGTAAGCGGTGTACATGGAGTTCCGGGAGAGCATTCTGCTATGTATCTTCCTATGTATTTCCAGCCAGCAAACCTTTATGAGCTTGGCTACCTCGGTGAACCTGTCCAAGGCGTAGAGGATATAGGATATAGAGACAAAATAGAGTAATGCTGCATATTAAAATTTTAAGACTTGATTACATATTTGAAGTGTTTTCTAAGTGACTGGAGGAGATTTTCCATGATCCTACAAATCCCCAACACTGTGTTCACCAAGACACTTTTGGATGGGATACTACACACGGTGTACAATCGACATTGTATGACACTATTGACTGATAGCTACACTTCAGCACCATAGATGCCAAAAAATAACTTATGTAGCGCACTAGAGCTTTATCTTTCTGTGAATATGTTTGGATCCAAGAAAATCATATATGCATTATGTGTATGATAACGCCTCTCTTCAATCACCGACACTTGTGATTATGTGTATGATGACACCTCTCTTAAATCAACGACACTCTTGTCATCATACACATGATGCATCTATATTGTAGTATAATCATACTGAACCACCTGATTTTGTTTCTCTTCTCTATTAGTTCCACATTTTGTAGGTGTCATCCAAGGTCGTTTCACCTTTTCTTTCCTATGTTCCACATGCCATTAAGTCAATTCCCTCCAATGGTCTTCCACTCCTACATCGTTCCACTACCGGAATAAAACACTTTATTGAGTGACTTTCATCACGCACTCGGCAAGGCTGTTATATGTTATGTGTGTGATGAAAGATATTCGTCAATGAATTGTCACTCAGTAAAAAAATATGTGGCACTCAGCAAGAAAATTACGAGCCACTCGTCAAAAAGGCCACACTCGGCAAAGAAGCGGGGCACGTGTCCTAGGCAGCCACGGCAGACGGAAGGAGGACGAACCTATCATGTGTGCCAAATTTTCCCTAACGGCACTCGACAAACATTTTATGATTTTTCCCACCGACGAATTCCTATGGCATATTTAATGGTAATAAGCCCATATTTGGCACAAAGGTTCACCTTGCTATGCCAAACAATAGTGCCAAAATGGGTTTCTAACTATTTGTTTAGGGAAGCTAGCATGGCCGCGGAGCACACTAGGATGGATGGATGGATCTCTCGCGTGGTGCACCCGAGTAGTCAAACACATATATGTAGGAGACCCGAGTGGTCTGCGCGTGCTAACAAGGTGTCAGCAGGGCTCCAAATGACCGACCACCACTACTCTCCAGCCCAAGGCCCACAAGGAAAAAGAGGCCCAACCCACATAACACAGGCAAGGACTCGGCGAAGTGACGATAAGAAGGGGTGTGATCCAAGTAAAAGGTATCGAAGATCGATCACGACGAACGGCGGAGGCGAACCCTTCCTTCCCATCTGGCTTTGAATCCTACCCCCTTCCTGCTATTTTCCTTTGGCACACCGGTGCTTGTATCAGATCGAGATCCCTGGACTCTATACCCTACTTCCCAATACCAGTACCTGTGTGACGCTAACACCTGGTATCCAGAGCCACAAAAATTGCCCACCACCCCATACCCTGGCGTCGATCATCGAAACAAGGCAAAATGGAAGCAATTGTAAAAATGGGTTTCTAACTATTTGTGTAAAAATTGTTTTTCATTTTTCTAAGTGCGAGAAATTAGGGCTTTTCAGTGAAGCAAGTGTAAATTGTATGATGCAAAATGGAACATTTGTAACTTTACACATATTAGACCATATTGGATTGCCAATTCCGAAAGATTTTGAGGTTTCTAGCTTTCTAGCTAAATCTGCACATTTAAATGAATTTTACATAATTTCTTAAGATTAATTCAAATTTAAACTACAAGTGTGTTGTAATTTTGGCCCTAAACTGTCCAAAATCATTTTAGGGTACCCAATAATATTCTACACGCCGGCAACAAAGGTTGTTGAAAGATTCAAGTCTTTACTACGAATAAATGTTCTGGCATTTTGAAAACTATAGACGAAAAGGTAAAAAAAACAAGAATTTCGCATGGGCTCATTTTGTGTGTACTATCCGCCAAAAAATGGTAAAATTTGAATTTTGACAAATTCTATTCAAAAAGTCTTCACGATATGCACTATCATATATGAACATTCATGACTTTCAAGTAAAGAGATCAAGGTAGCGCTCATATCAATACATATTTTGTGGTAACGTGCCCATTTTTAGCACAGAGCTGCATTTATTCATACTAACCGTAGTGCCAAAATGAGTTTCACTCTTTAAGTTATTATTTCCCATTTTCTATGTCCCAAAAATGGGTATTTCTTTTTAAAACAAGTGCATCTATAATGGTGTGAATCGACACTCTCCACCTTCACACAAAGTAGGCCATATTTCATAGCCAACGCTAGATTTTTTTCCCCAAAATTTTCTACCTTTCTAGCTACGTTTGCACAATTTACCCGATTTTTTGGATTGTAGTTTAAATTTGAACCGCAAATCTGAATTTTCTATCTGTGTAGCTTGCACATTTTAAATAATTATAGCTGATCTCATGAATACATGGTTCGATATTTTCTAAAAAACATTTTATGGGGCCCTTAAAGGCTAAGCTTTTTGTAGCTCCGCGGCATTCGTTCCCCAGCAACTTAGCTCAAGTTGTGCCGTGGAAGCCCTTATGAGTGTTCAGCTTCACGTCCATCGCTAAATAGGTCACGGTGTCAACGCCTCCGCCGTCTCACCGTTTATGGACATTAAAAGGAAATAGTTCGAATGTCATTTTTTTTACGCTCATTAAGTTTGCCCACAGTTTTCCGAGAAAAAAACTCCAACAAAACTTTGTCCAGTGTTACACTTGGCAAACCTTTGCCAGTGGTACCGCCATGTCCATCTACGTCTGGCTCTTTATTTTTCCTGCCGAGTACCCAATTTTTTTTTTTTTTTTTGACTTGAAACCCGAGATTCCATTACTTAACTGGCACAGTAGAAGCAATGGCCACACTGGTGCGTACACTTCCTGGCAGAGATTCCAGCCATGTCGACTGTGTCTCATGCCCACGCACACCCAAGGCTGCTAGGTCATGTGCTAGCTTATTACAAGATCGATGACAATGTGAAAAAACAACTGAACTAAAGTTTAGCCTGATGAAAGCACGCAAGTCTCTGTATATGATTCCTTCTGGGGCTCGGTCCAGCTCTGATGTCTGTAGGGCTTTGATTAGATTCTGGGCATCTGCCTCCACATGTACTCGCCCCATTCCCAGCCAGCAGCTGCGTGTAGAGCCTCTTGGCACGCTCGAGCTTCGACTGTCGCTGCACTTGCTGCATACATGATCCGACCAGCTCCTGAATCCTGATGCCCAACAGCAGGCAAAGTGTTTACCAAGTGTCCCACAAGAGGCATTCCTTCAATAAATAGCCATCTAGGCGGACGTCCGCGCGCCAGGTCTGGTTGGATTTTTTGTCGAATGTGAATTAGCAATTTATGGGCCCAACATGGGCCTCCTGGCGGACACGGAACGTCCAGCGGGCCGGCGGCTTGCATCCTTATAAACACAGCATTCGGCCCTTTGATGAGCGTGATACTCGGCTAAGTACCATCGTTGTCGTCCCTACGTAGCATGCACGTTATCGTCGCTACGTAGCACGCACGGTTCCTAGTCTCCATATACGTCTGCCCACTCGGGTCCTCGCAGCTCTCACATCACAACGTCAGCAAGAGTCGGTCCACCCAACCGCAGACCAGGCGAGAGATCCATCGATCACAGCCACGCGCGAGGAAGCAAGACAACACCATGGAGATGGAAACGCCGGCCGCCTGCGAGATCGACCGCCTGCCGGAGGACCTCCTGGTGCACGTCATCTCCCTCACGTCACCGGCCGACGCCTTCCGCGCCGCCACCGTCTCCCGGGCATTCCACGCTGCCGCCGACTCCGACGCCGTCTGGTCGCGCTTCCTGCCCCGCGACCTGCCGCGGTTTGCCAAGAACGAGCTCACCCGGAAGCCGCCGTCGACCAAGAAAGGGATGTTCCGGCGCCTCTCCGGCGAACCCGTCCTTCTGCCGCGCAAGTTCATGGTACGGGTCGATCTTACTACTTACGGCCGCAGTTTATTTTGATGCGAGTGTATCATAGTACTCACGATAGGAACTATATATGCGTGCAGCGCATGCAGCTGGACAAGGCCACCGGCGCCAAGTGCTTCACGCTATCGCCGAGTGCCCTACAGATTAACTATATCGTCTGGCGAGACACATGGGTCCACGTAGGTCCAGATTTTGACTACAGCAAAAGAGGCAAGAGGTTCGAGTCGGCCGTCTCAAGCTTTATTTTCACAGCGAATTTGGTTAGGTAGCTCTTCTCTCAAGCGCGTGCCTTCTCAGCGCGACACGACACTATTTGATCCATTTCTAAACGTCTGCAAACAGGTTCTTAAAGGCCGCTAAGCTCAGCATGATGAAACTGGATATTCGTGCAAAACTACAACGCAAGATACTCTCCCGCAACACGACGTACGTGGCGTACATGGTATTCAAGCTAGCCGATAGATTCTACGGGTTCGATTCCCCGTTCCAAGAAGCCTCGTTTGGCGTTGCCGGGAGCGAGTCAGTACGGAAAGTTTGCCTGATAGCCTATGCCGAGGATGGGGACGGTGCTGATCAGCCGCCTCACAAACACATCTTGCCAGGTTGTTATTCTGATCGGGACATAGTTTCTGCTGGAGAGGATGTTCTTTTCCCTCGTAGAAAAGCCGGTGGTTGGATGGAGGTTGAGCTGGGTGAGTTCCACAACGGGGATGAAGGCGATGGTGAGGTCTCGGTCAGCTTAGTTGAGAAGACATCAAGATGGTGTGGCCTAATTGTGTGGGGCATTGAGTTTAGATGTAGGGTAACGCAGACCAGCAGGACGGTTACATTTGGAAACTAGCTAGAAAAAACATATTTTGTTAGGCTTGTTTAGGCTATATGTGAATGTATTTTGTCTTTATTAATTTGCTTCTATATGTGGTAATCTGTTTTGCTGAATGTAGGCATTGTAAAACTTTTTTTTTGTTTAGAGGCTCGTAGGAGACTAGCAGCGCGCTCTGCTTCTACACGCTCTGTGGTGAAGACAATAAATAAAAAGTTTGTTCATTGCATCACAATATTCGAAAAGGAACCGCCAATGCCAAATGTAGCACCATACCGATTCTAACGTATTTATTTTGATTCACTGTCACCATGATTATCTTTATCCTTTCAACTGGAGATATAGTCCTCAAGAGGCGGAGCTAGGATTTTAAGATCGGTTGTGCCGAAAGAAAACCAAACAACAAGGCAGACTAACACACCTAGCTACTCAGCGAGATTCGTATGTACAACATTATTGTGATAAGTGTGATCAATGTAAATTAAGCAGTCACTAGTATCTATGAGACTATGACACTTTCGTTTCTAAATTCTGTAATCCGAAAGAACAACATATGTTCTACTCGTTTTGGATTGAGTGCAATATCAATAATTCAGAAAGTTCAGTATTCTAGCGGAGACCAGAAATAGAGTGTTTGGCGAGGTCCAACATATGAAGGGATTTCCTGTAAATAACAGAGGGTGTCGATGGTACCTTCTCTTCCATGGACGTGGTGAGGAATCCTCATCGTCTCTTTCTTGGGTGACTGCTGCGGCCTGCGGTTCGGACTTCTTCCTGCTCTTCGCCATGGCGGATATCTTGAACATGTTGCTGTACAGGCTGTGTGCGTCCAAGAGAAAAATCTGAATTGGGGCTGATTTGTGCGTTGCTATCGTCTGAAGAAACAGGCTCCTGCGGATAGTATCCATCGATTCTATATGATGAATCTTGCATGGGGCTTTCTTCAGAGTGGATCTTTTCCGCGGCGGAGATTTCGGCTGCATCTCCGACAATGGATTCATATCCATCGAGACCTCCATGGACTGTATATGAGAAATCTTGCATGAAACTGGATTCAGAGTGGATCCCTTCGGCTGAGCTTTCTTCCGCGGAGGATGTCTCGGCTGAATATCCAACAATCTTGCATGGAACTTCATTCTCTGAATGTAACTGGCACAGTAGCATGATGATGCAAGTCAAAACACTAACTTCAATTTTCTGAAATGCAACAGGTCCACTACTCTGATGATGTGAGTCAGATGCATGAAAAACTTCAATTTCTGAAATGTAACAGGTCAAAATCCCCCTGATGACGCAAGTGACAAGCCAACTTTTTCAAGCTTTTTATTTTCCTGCCTTTTGTTTTTAGAAAATCATGTCGGATGATATATACCTGAAATTGCCACTCTCTTTTATCGTTTTTGCTTATGCTGAAACCTTTCTAAGGGGGCACACCTTCTGAATGTGATGTAGATGTAAACTTTAAACAGTCCAAGTGCCACCAGGTTTTCGCCCCGTAGCGGTTGTTTCGACGCCGAGCAGCTGTCAGCGGGTTTCCTGGTGGTGCGAGGGCTCTTTTCATTTCCCGTATCCTTCTGTATCTCGTTTCTGCTGGAACTCACGGTGGGCATATTTCCAGATTCCCGAACCCGGTTCCCGAAAACCCGAACCCGATCCCGAAAATCCCGATCACTTATTTGGGTAGCTGTTTTTAAAACCCGAAATAATTACAGGAAATTCGGGATTATAGTTCTGGCTCCCGAACTGCCCGAATAACCCGAAAATACAAGGCCCAACCCAACCAATATGCGTCCAAGACAGCCCAATACAATTCCCGTACACTAAGTCGTGACTCGTGAACCCTAGTATCATAGAGCGCATCTTCCTAGCCCCTCGTTTCCCCATCCCTTGAAGCTACTAGCCGCCAGGCAGCCACACAACATGTCAGACGCGCGCATCCAGCTGCCCCCGCTCGCGTCTTTGAGCGGCAAGGAGCACGCCGATTCTACACCATCCAGCTGCCCCCACTCCTGCCTGAGAGCGGCAAGGAGCTCACCGGCTCTACCCCTGCGCAGGGCCCGCAATCCCACACCACCCAGCCGTGATTCACCGACGTCACTACCTTGCCCGTCCTCAATTCGTCGACCTCGACCAGGCCGCGACCCATCGGACGCATGCATCCATCCGCCCCCCGCTCCCGCCTGAGAGCGGCAAAGACTTGCTGCCTTCTTCGATGGATATGCTGCAACGTCGTATTGTATCCTTTGCAGCTCCCCGTCGGCCCAATCTGCTAACGATTTTTTCGCAGTTTCTTTAATTCGGGTGAATCGGGAAAACCCGAACCCGAACCCGAATTTCTGGGTTCCCAAAATGTCGGGTTCTAATATTTTTTGCTAAATTTCGGGAATCATTTTCTAAAACCCGAATTACAGAAAACCCGAATAACCCGTCCCGAATATTTCAGGTAACCCGAACGCCCAGCCTGAGCTGGAACATTGTATTTCCGTTTTGATTAATGGAAATGGGAAGAGGCCCGTTTGGTAGATGTAAACTTTAATCAAGATGATGAAACAAGATCCACAGATTTTTTGCAGGTTTGCCGAAGAGAGAGGATGGAATTGTTCTCAGGAGCAGTTAATTGGGAGATGTAGGTCATGGAGGGGAGGAGGTGGGTTGGGGCGATGGTGCTCTGCGTTGTACCTGGATTTTTTTTCTGGGAGATGCAGTTCATGGCTCTATCCTGGAGATGTAGTTTCTGCTACATCCTTTTCTTCTGTTCTAGGTTTTATAGGTGGTTGATGAAGAGGGAGAGAAGAAGGGGATGTACTTTTCTTTTCAACTGTGGGGTTGGTAGGTGGGCTTTGTAGCGCGGCGTAGAGTTTCCCCACCTTGGTTCACACGTGTTCCCGTCGATGCCCGTTACCCTTTTCTGGATCG
Source organism: Alopecurus myosuroides (assembly GCA_028641055.1). NCBI lineage: Eukaryota > Viridiplantae > Streptophyta > Magnoliopsida > Poales > Poaceae > Alopecurus > Alopecurus myosuroides. The sequence continues at coordinate 29,783,896 of CM054060.1, forward strand.
AGCGCGGGAGGTTACCTTTACATTTAGGGTATGTCGGAACTGACCTTGCGTTAGCCTAAATCTAGGTTGACCTCAATATAGCACGGTCCTATGAAAAAAGGTGGATATATTAGAATTAAAAGTAATATTGCATATTACATCTTCTTAAGATACGACCGTGAGTGAAAAACTAGTGTTCTGAGTACAAAAAATTAACAAGTGATCAAGTCGACATGATTGTTTGCCTTCATTGCGGAACTCACCCAATTCCACATCCATCCAACCGTTGGCTCGTCTCCACGTCTTCTTTGCCAATCAAATTTCATGCTTAGGTCTAATCTCGATGCTCCGGACAATAAAATTCTCTTTATAAGTGCCTCCATGCATATCCCTCAAACTCATGAACACCTCGCCATCATCATCATCATCTCCATTATAGAACTCGCCCAATTCCAGCTCCATCCAGCCGTCATCTCTTCTCCGAGAAACAACCACATCCTCTCCAAGGTCTAAAAGTGAGCAGTACTCTTCGCTCAATTCTGATTTCAGCAAGACATGCGTTGGAGAAACGTGATGACCAGCAGTACCACCGTTCTTGTTATGGGCGTAACCGGCGAGACAAACTCGCCGTGTAAATTCACGTCCTCCGACAGTGACCGACGCCTCATCATTCAGCTGAAGGTCCCACCCGAAAAATTGATAGGTTGCTAACTTGAACACGATGTAAGCCGCGTAAGTTGAGTTCTGGGAAAGCATTTTGCGGTCTATCTTGCCGCAAATTTCGAACTGGCGGAGACAATAAAACACAGCCGCTTCTAAGAACCTGTAGACGTTGTCCATATATATATATATAAGTTATATGTATGATTTGCAATGGAGACATGATGGCGTGCAATGCAGGTCATCAATGGAAAATCGTGAGAGCTCGCCGAAACAGGCTTTCGCCCCGCTTTATAAATAAAGCCACATGGCCGAACCGATACATAGTGATGAGGGAAACCTCGTACAAGCAGATCAAAGATAAAAAAAGAGAGAAAAACTAAGAAGCAACGAGCTTGCCACCGAAGATGCCGTCGAGATCAAGGAAACCAATGCTCCACGACCACGCCCCCAAGGAGGAAACGACGCACGCAAGCGCCGCCGTCATCGAGACCCCAAGGTCTAGGGTTTTCACCCGGAGCCATACGTAGAGGGTAGTCACAACGACGCCCTCAAGAGGGGAACGACACCCGCGGGCGTCGCCGTCGTTGGCGCAAAGCGCTGAGCTTTCGCTCGGACAGACCCGTCCCGCAGTTGGTACCACAGATCACCGACAATCCCCGAGCCGAGCTTCTCACACACGATCTGGGTGAGAGCTAGCTAAGGGAGAGGTAAAATTAGGTATGAACTTAATTAATACTTTTTGCCTCTTGTATTAGGTAAAATCCTATCAGGCTATATCGACCAATTCTCTGTTCGCTCGCGTCGCTTCCAGGGGGCGGCACGGGCGAAACCCTAGCCGCCGCCGCCCCCACACCCCCTCCTCCCCATCCACCCGCCGAGATCACCGACAATCCCCGAGCCGAGCTTCTCACACACGATCTGGGTGAGAGCTAGCTAAGGGAGAGGTAAAATTAGGTATGAACTTAATTAATACTTTTTGCCTCTTGTATTAGGTAAAATCCTATCAGGCTATATCGACCAATTCTCTGTTCGCTCGCGTCGCTTCCAGGGGGCGGCACGGGCGAAACCCTAGCCGCCGCCGCCCCCACACCCCCTCCTCCCCATCCACCCGCCGCCGCCGGAGGAAGCCACCGGGGGCACAACCCTCTGCGTGGTGGACGGCGGCCGGCGGGTCCTCGCCTCCTCAGCACAAACGCGGCGGGAGGCCTCCGGCCAGATGCGTTGGTCGGCCCTGGACGGCTTGCGCGGACGGCGGAGCACGGACGCCGGGGCGGCGGCCCTGGTTCTTCTGGCGGCGGCTAGCGGCTGGGTCTGCGTGGGCAGCCGGCGCTGGCCGGGTGGTGGCGCCGCCGATGGGATCTGGGGTGGCTCGGCCATGGTGCGGCGGCCGCGTGCAGCGGCGCCGCCATCGGCTTGGCTCCCGGGCGGCGGCCTCCTCTGTCTTTGGCGGCGGGAGGCGGTGGTGCTAGGGACCATCGGCGGCAGGGCTCCCGGTGGCGGCAGATGCGGAACTCCCGCAAATTCCCTGCTGGGAGTCGTTTCGCGGCGTCGGGGCTGCGAGACATCAGAATAAAGGAGGTGGTCCTTGGGTTTCCCATCGCGCGAAGATGAAGATGCTGATGTCGATTCTCTTTGATCAAGCCGGGGTGTCGACCCGAAAGGCTCCGCCGGCAACTCCCATGGGCGACGCCTGGAGATTGCTGGATCGGTGGAATTCGGTCACAATGCTCAGTCATCGAAGGCGAGATTGGAGGACTATCAACGGTATTCGAAGTCTTTGCATTGATGGGGAACTGGCTTCGAGTTACAAGATCCGTGGCAGCCGTATGTAAGAGGGGGCGACAACATGCGTGAAGTCCAAAGTCCTACCTTTCAGGGTGAAAGCCCAAGGTCTGGCCTTAATTGGTTGTGCCTGGCACTGGTCTTCTTGGAGCCATTGTTTTGAAAGCGAGGATTATCTTCAGGGTGAAAACCCAAGGTCTGGCCTTAATTGGTTGTGCTTGGCACCGTTCTTCTTGGAGACGTTGTTTTCGAAGAGATGGACATCAGCTGTTGTTTAGGTGGTGGTTGTGCGGATACCGCGAGGACTGTAACTCTGTAGCGGGACTTTTCTTTTTATTTCTTCTTTTTATTGTCTTTCGGCTGTGTGCATCCATTGCGTTGTTGCAGAGGCCGGGTGTAATTTGTATCTCCACGATATTAATATACTTCCCTTTATCAAAAAAAAAATTAGGATCAAAACCAAGATGGATCCAGTGCCATGCCCTGCTTACAAGCCCAGGAAACTGCAGCGATCTCGCGCAGAGCGCGAAGCACTTGGTGCCCGTGGCCTTGTCTAACCGCATGCGCTGCAAGAAAAAAATACCGTTAATTAGGGTGTCAAGGGAAAGAAAAAAATCAAACAATGAACAATCGGAACGAAGAAAAAGAAATTAAGCTGCACGTAGGTACGTGCAATGAACTTGTGTGGGAGAAGTGCGGGTTGGTCGGCGAGGCGCAGGAAGAGCCCCTTCGTGGACGTCGGCTTGAGAGGGAGCTCCTTCTTGGCGAATAGCGGGAGCTGGCGAGGCAGAAAGCAGGACCAGACATCGTCGGAGTCGGCGGCAGCGCGGAAGGCAGAGGAGACGGCGGCGGCGCAGCACGCGACCGCCGGCGACGTTAGAGAGATCACGTGCGCGAGAAGCTCCTCTGGAAGGCGGTCGATCTCGCAGGGGCCCGCGTGCTCCATGGTTTCGTGCCCTGCTTCTGCAGATCGGAGTTGTACTAGCTATGCTGTTAATTAGGACGGCTCGTTAATTGCAACCGTCCAAGCATGATACTTACTGGTACTAGGTGTAATCGAACTAGTGCTCATATTCAGGGAGTTAAGGTCATCTCGGGCTGCTCATTTGCCCCGGACTGGTCCGTTTTGAGCAGCCTGGCCCAAAACCAGGCCCCAGCGGGGCTGCTCAACCCACGGCCTGGTCCCTTTTCAGTCCGCGGATGCTCAAATCCGACCCAAATTTGGGTCAGATTTGAGCAGCCCGCGGACACGAAACGGACGCGCGCGCTCGGTCGTGTCCATTTTTCGGTCAAAGGGGTGGCCCGCCGGCCAGTGACCGCGGCGACGGCTCGGCTACCCACGGGGTCCTATTTAAATGGGACCCGCGGCCACGCGTCCCTCCCCACGCGCACCGCCTCCTCGCAGTCACCACCCACTTCACTGCCCTCGCAGTCACCACCGCCTCCTCCCCTCGCCTTCCTCGCCGCCGGCCATGGGCCGCAGCTGGCTAAACTGGGGCCGTGGAAAGAACGACCACGAGGCCGGCGGCTCACGACGCCGCCGCGAGCCCTCGCCCTCTCCCCCGCTCCCTCCTCCACCGCCGCTCACCCGCCTCCAGCGCGCCCAATCCGAGCAGGCGCGCACGCCGCCGGCCTCTCCCCCTCCTTCTTCTCAGGCACCGTTCCGCCTGGTGCCCGCCAGGGTCCGCGACCGGCCCTACCTCAATAAGAGGAGGTGCCAATGGTACTGGGACCGTGCGATCCCAGTGCCATGGCCAGATGTCCACCTCCCCGACGGGTGGCATCTGAACAGGGACAGGATCCCTGTGCCGCCGGTGCCGCGGTCCGGCGCGGCGCGGGAGGTGGAGATCCACCGCCGGCGCGATGAGCTGCCACCGGACCTGCGCCCACCCGGCTTTCGCGGTGAACAGTCCCCACTGGGACACTTGGTTCACCGATGAGCACGACCTGCGCCGCAGGTCGTACTTCGGTGCGCGCCGCGCCCGCGGGGAGCCCCAGTTCCCGCGCGCTGGAGGACGCCCTCGCGGCGGTGGCCGCGCAGCAGGCGGCGGAGGCGGCAGAGGCCCGCGCAGCCGGCGCGCGGGCTGTGGACGAGGCCGTGGCGGCCATCCACGCCCAGCAGGTCGACGACTACCCCTACGACGAGGAGGTAGACGACGACGTGCGCGATGAGAACGCCCCGGTGCCGGCCTGGTTCGAGCCCCTTGTGGGCATGCGCTGGAGGTGGGAGGCGCCACCACCAGAGCACCTCGTGCCGCCGCCCCGGCCTGCCACGCCGCCACCGCGGACCCAGCCTCCCACGCCGCAGGCGGCCAGGGCCACCCCGCTGCCACCCCACCTCGCCCCCGAGACTCCCGACTACGTCATCCTGGATGACTAGGAGCTCCGGGGCCAACTCCGGCGCCGCCATGCCACTGGCCAGTGGCCGTCTAGCCCTAGCTAGACGTTTATTTTATGTTTTTTTTTATTTTTAGGTTGTAAATCTATGGGCCCTTTGGGCCCTACTAAATCTATCGAATGTCCTCTTTTGGTATGAGCAGCCCCACTGGGGGCACCTGGTCCGGGCCGTGTCCGAGGACAGCGGACGGCTGCTCAAACAGACAAAATGCGGACCAAACTGGTCCGCATTTGAGCAGCTCCGCGGGAGATGACCTAACGTACTTACCAAGAAGCACACCCACCTGGACTCGGACATGTACCAGCGTAACCGGCGGGACTGACCTAGCAGCCAAACAGACTACGCTCTTTTTTGGCTCAGACCTAACAAGCGGGACTGGTAGTAGTGCGGAGGAAGCTAAAACTAAATGGACTGAAAATGGAGTGGCCAGACGTATATGTAGGAGGCGGTGCGTTGCATCAGATGGGAAGACGCTCCCAAGTAGGAACCGTGGGTGTGTCACGTTAGTAAACAAAGACTGGACTGTGGAACATGTGTAGGTAGGAGCCGCGCGTACGTAAGTCAACTTACGAGGACGCACGGTGCGATGCGTAAAGCGATAGTGCGGGGAACATGTGTAGGTAGGAGACGAGAGCGGGGCTGCTTCTCTACTCGCGTGCTCAAACCTACTCTACTCGTAACGAGAGGTAGCGTAGGTTTGACCTACATAACGAGCCTGGCAACCAAAAAAAAATACTGTACCTGCCATCGCTCGATTCCAGTCCCCAGTTGTTTTTTCCCTAGTAGGCGTGCCAGGAAGGGAAAAGAAGTTCAAAGTCTAAGTAGGCGAACTCCAAGAGGGGTGTAGGCAAACTCATCAGCCCAAAGGGGGAATAGAGGCGGGAAGAAGAATACGATACGAGACAGGTAACCCAAAACATAAAAAACAGCTATTACTACTCCCTCCGTCCTGGTGTATAGGGCACATATAGCAATTCTCTAGGCCCAAGGTAGTCATTCATTGGGGTTTAAACATTACATGCATTGGTGGAGAGGGGTCGAGAAAGCCAACCACCCACTAATTAGAAGAGAATTAATGCAAAATGTGCCTAATAGATGGGACTATATGTTTTTGAGATTGTGCCCTATACACCAGGACGGAGGGAGTATGAGATATATCATTCAACTCCATCATCACAACTTTTAATGCAAAGAGAAATGCAAGGTTCAAAAATCCCTTCCATTTTTCTGTCACTCACAGCTTATATATATAGATAGATACCATACAGTTCACATAAGAATAACCTCCACACATATCTACTGGAAACTCTAAATATCGCTACATTCTTGATTTATAAAAACACATCATCAACATCTAGTAAGCTAGCTACTTGACAACCTACCAACTGACATTCCTAACAAGCACAAATATCAAAGATCCCATATCGAATGACAGGAATTATTACAACAGAAAGATCCTGCTTTTTACCAGCTAGTATACCCCCGCCGAGCAGCAAGGCTACGGCACAAGCGTCCCCTCCTCAGCACCATGCCTGATCTTGCCATCATCTACAATTTAAACGAGTTTCAGCAAAAACGGATGAAGGCTAAAACATCAAGTACATAGGTCACAGAATAGAATGAAAGCTCAGACTTCATGACACCAAAACCAAACACTCAACCAGCTCAACCTTCAATTCTGCTTGCTGCAATATAAAGAGCAGCACTACAAATTCAACCATGCATCTTTTTACCAAGGAATACACAAGGTTTTGTCAAAAAAATAAAAACCACTAGCGCCGCCGACACATAGCAGATACTGCCAGTTTTTTGCTCAAATACAACACAAAGCCAATCTTATGACCTCAACTACTACAACACATGCCAAATTTACAACAGAAAGCCTAGATGACCAAGTACACGAGTAAATCCCAAATCTACACTACATTGCAATGTGGCTCTGTTTCTCGCATGACCGGAAACAACAGCATGATGGATTCATGGTGCACCCAAAATCAAATCTATCTATGTTCAACGAGGCACACAACTCCGAAATCTACAGGTTACACATTTTTCTCTATGTGTAAGCATGATGGATGGGTTGAAACAAGGAAATCAACCTTTCCCTTCTACTTTTCGCACCAAGTAGCAGCAACTACACATCATTGACACTGAATATATACATATCATTGACTCCATTGTGGCGTCACACCAGCAAGACTATTTGTGCAGTTCAAATAGTCTCAGGAACGACATAGAGCTCATCAGCAAAAGAGATGCACGCTGTCCGAGCAAGCATTGCAATCATCAGGAAGAAGAGGAAGGAATCGGTCTCACCTGCAGACCATCAACAGCAAGGAGAAGAAGCCTCACTCGGTGATATAGCTCACCCGGTGATTTCGACTGGCTCGGCGAGCCTGTTGAAAACGCCAACCGACACGTAGTAGTTGGTGGTCGATCACCTGAAACAAAAGAGTTCACGTTCAGCCATTCTGGGACACACACCAAGAATTGAGTTAGGAACAGTCGCTAAATTGGAAAACCTACATGCCTGTCCATACAACTAAGTGCTAGTTCAGCGTTGTACTTGCTTTGTAAACTGGAAACTTATACAGATTTGCATTGCATTGCATACATACTAGGCAATAAGCCTTCCAAGTTAATCCCAAAATAAACAAACACATCTACTTTAAAATTGACACTGATTAACAAGTCAAATCAATCTAGGGTGATGGCTTCTTGCTGTGATTAAACAAATCAACACCCAAGCTATACACTAGCTGGCAATTCCCTAACCAAAAGCAAACCATATATACAGTAGCACAGAACCCAAGCTTGTGTTGCCGTTCCAGAACAACTCAGGTTTAGCCCACATCCAATAAATATAAGGTTTATTAAGGGTCGACACTGTTGATGATCAAGTCACCGACCTAACCAGGAACAGATACTACCACAACAGATCACCTACTTCATACTACCACGAAGCAGATACTACAGCTGTACCCTCCTCACGTACAGGACACAAACTAGAATGAAACCTCAAACTTCATGAATCATGACAACAAACACTCAACAGCAACACAAGCAAGAGGAATCAGAACCAGAATCGGGACAGGTCGGGGATGCTGCCAACGACCTTGATGACCACAGGTCGGGGCAGAAGATGGTGCTGCAGCGGCTGTGCCCACGGCTGCCAGCGATTTGACTGATGTCTTGGCCGAAAAAAAATCGATCTTGCAGTCCACCTACAAGTAGACCAGCTCTTCAGTCCACCTACAAGTAGACCAACGCACGTGAGCAGAGCAGCAAGACAGGGAAACAGAGGGAAGACGACGCATAGGAGGAGGTACTAACCAAGGAAATAGTAGTGGGTGACAGCAGCAGGATGCATGTCCGGAAGACGGCCGGAAGCCGCAGTGGCAAGCCCGGGCTTGAGGTCCCACGCGTCCACGGCCTGCTTGACGTCGCGAAGACGCCGGCGAGCAGAGGCGGGCGGATTCGACGGCCAGGGCGGGGAGCGACGAGCACCACCGTCCCCTGCTCCGAGGAGACGAGCTCTCCCTTCAGTACGTGCTGGAGGACGGCCTCGCGGCGGCGCCGTCGCCGTCCTGTGTGCCGGAGCCCTGTCCCCGACGGGTAGCCGCAAACCCTTGTTCAAGAATGCGACGGGGCCGGCCAGCTCGACGGATCGCCGCACATGGATACGCGGGCGCACCGGCGAGCCAGCCGGCCGGCCGGGGCTGCTGGGAGGTTGGCCTCTGTCTCCGGCGAGGCTGCATCGGACGCGTTCGATCTGCGGCGGGGGAGAACGTGAGCGTCTGGAGGAGGAAGGGATGGTAGAAGGGAGTAGGTGCGGCGCTGGGAGGAGAGGACGACGGCAAAAGGGACGCCGGCAAGGCGCTGGGGGCGACGACGGGTTGGATTGGATTGGGGAATGGGGATCGTGGAAGTGGAGGTGTCGGTGGGAGCGGTGGATTGGGGAGAGGAAGGGGATCGCGTGTGGACCTCGTGTGATGGTGTAGCTCCAAAATTTGGGCCATAAATCCCGCCAGGCCCGATACAAAATTTTGGGTTCCAAAATTGTAATTCTATGACGGGCTCGCGGCTGAAATCTGTCGCTCGCATGGGAAGATTCGCGGTTTGGAGACCAATCCGTGGGAGGTGGATTCTTCGCATCTCATTGGCCGAATGCTATTTCTTTTCCTTGGATAACTTTGCACGCCGGATTTTGGCCCAAAATTCCCGCTCGACATGAAATGAAATAAAATTCCTGTGATGGGATCTCTAGTCAGACGTGTCAAAATTCCACGAATGCATATACACGACAATGCATACTCATTCTGAGAGATGGTTATCGACAAAGACACAATAATCATGTTGACCCTGTGAATGGGAATAGCTCGCATTGGAATAATCGGACGGTTCAGATCAGCCTCAGGCGACCGGTCCGTGGGAGGTGGCTTCTTCGCATCTCATTGTCCGACTGCATATTCTTTTCCCTTGCATCACTTTGCGCGCATAATTTGGCCAAACATTCCCGCTCGATAGGAAACGAAATGAAATTCATGTGACGGATCTCTAGTCACACGTGTCGAAATTCCACGATTGCATATAAGTAATAATGCATAGCTCCCATTCCGATAGATGGTTATCTGAAGAACAAAAAAAGGCCCGCCAAAAGAATCACGTCGACCCACGTCAAGTCTGATTGGGGATAACACATATTACTGTAGGGAACGTGTCGAGAAACACCTCGACGGACCAACAATGTCGAGAAACACCTCGAGGGACCAACAATGGCTTGGCAATGGCATCGGAAGTACGGACTCGATACCCCGTGCAACATGTATGCATCCGAATGATAATATCCACGTCGCCGAGTGGCAACGATGCATATTCCGAGCATGGACAGAGAAGAAATGAATTGAGACAAATGTAGCCTCGAGAAACATTGAGCCGCAAATGCTAAGATTTAAGAGCTCCGTCGACAACCTCACCTCGTGTAGACACCCACAGCGTGAACATTGTCGAAAAAACCCGAGGGGGAATGCGAAGACACCGACCGCAAGAACACCGAGGAACTATAATCTCTTGCATGATGGTAAGGCATTCCATATGAAAGACTAAGGTACGAACCTATAGTGTCAACAGAAAATCCGAATGATAACACACGACTGAGACCATGTGATGCCCAAGTGTCATCACCATGGTGAAAACACAATGTGTTGTCAAAACCTTCCCAGTACACAACTTCACATGGTACAACCTGGATGCAACCTAGCTCATCCTCCGGGGCTAGAGAATGAGGTCTCGAGGGACAGAAAGAGACATAGGTCTCTCATGATTTCAAGTCTAGCGTGACAAGGCAAAGGTAGGCATCGATGGGTCCACAAGCCGTCTCGAGGCTCACATCTAAGATTTCATGTGTCATTATTATTTCACGTGGTTATTTTATCTTACAGATATAATTATCACTCTATTATTTTATGTGACATTTCATTCATTATTATAGTCCTTAGTTTATACCTACGGATAGTTATTCCCCATTATTTTCCGCCCCTTTCATGTCTAGGTTGTCTAAGCCCCCTCGCTTGTATGAATGGTATACGGTTATCTTTGTCGTCTGATCCTACATAAACCTCTCTCTATCATCCGATCGCACGTGCATTTATTTCGATCGTATGGTCTCGTGTACACCTGTGTTGGTCGCTCGATCCCATGTACTCCTATGTCGTAAGTTCGGACCCACAAACACCTCTCTTTGTCGATCGGACCCACAAACACCTCTCTTTGTCGATCGGACCCACATAAACGTTTCTAAATTTTTCGGCCCACATGTACCTCTCTTGTTCACTGAGCTGCACATGCACGTCTCTTCATAATTTTCTCATGAATGCACCTATCTCGGGCATCCGATCCAACATAGAATTCTCTCACATACACCTCTACCAGTCATATGAACCCACATACACCTTTTTAGTCGGCTTGTCCCACATACACCTCTCTCGGCCATTTAGCCCCACCTACAACTCTTTCGGCCATCTCGCTCCATGTCCACTTTTCTTCGTTGGGTACTGCATGCACCTCTATAGATTGTCCGAACTCTTTGTGGTCATCTAAACTCGTATACACCTCTCGGCCGTTTGGCCCACATAAACCTCTCTCGGTCATCATCCCTCACGTGTACTTCTCTGAATCATTTGGTCACTCATATAGCGCTCGAGGTCATTTTAACTGTCGTTGCTCATTCGAACCTATATACATATCTCTACGTCCATCAAACTTTCATAAACCTTTATCCATCTTCGTGTCCTGCATAAACTTTTCTCTAGTATCTAGTCCCTCCTACACCTCTATTTGACATCGAGTCACGAAAATACCTCCATTGCAAGGGAGAAGAGTGAGGTGTACCGCCGGCGTGCGGACCCTTCTTTCTTAGTTTATACTAGAAGACGGTTATTATCCATCATTTTTGTGTCTTATCTTTACCGCACGTTGATAGGGTCTTTAGAGCATCTCCAACTAGCCACCCCCATATTTGCCCCCCAAATTGACTGGGTAGTGTACGGGCGTGACCGTAGAAAGAGCCCACGCAGACCCCGGATGTGATCTCCTAGAACAGTAATCAACAAATCATCTGCCTCAAATCCTCGTTAGCTATGCAACATATATCAGACATAAAGTTCGATGGACAAATAAAAATTAGTTTGACGAATAACAAATTCATCTAGACCGTACATATTTCATTACACACGGACATATATCATCAAATACATACATAAATACTCATGATTAGAGAATCGAGGAATCACTATGGCGGAATCGGGTCCAACAATGATCTCTCTGCCGCTTCGCGCCCCCTCTTTCGGGCACACCGCATGTTCCGAGAGTGGTTCTCCATGGATTCCTTGTGCCAATGGTTGAACTCATCTTGGGTCTCCGCCGCTTTGCGTTCCTTTTGACGAGCTCGATGATCCATCTGATTATGGGTCTCCGCTTGGCGCACCCTAAACTTGCCGGCCCTCTTCTCGGACTCCGGGCGTGTAGTACGTCCACTAGCAGAGTGTCCTTCAATATGTACAACAAGGGTCGAGGGGCCATTCCATCATCCTCCACGAAAGCACATTGAACATTCGGATGCCATACTCAATATGGAAAATAGAAAATGCACTCAACATAAGCTACAATTGTAGTGAGACAAAAAACAAAATGAAGCTAGCTTACACTGCCCACTTGGAAATAGCATCCGGAAAACTTGTTAATGTCGGTTTGGATGCATGCCCATCTATGGCGGAGAGATTTCTCTATGTTGATTACTCATGGGTTAGCACCGAACACTTGATGGACTCTCCACCAAAACGAAGGATACCCACAATGGCCTTCTCTTAGGTTCTCCAACCAAGCATTACACGACAACACGTCTTCATGGAGGGAGTCGTGATTCGCTCTGCCGCTCTAGGGATAAAAAATGCTCACAATTAAGCTAGTGTACTACAATATCTACATTATACGACGGCGGAGCGGAAAAACATACCTGCGACAATGGCGGAGTCAGCACCCTGGTCCGCCGTAGATGGTGGCAGAGCAGCCCGAATAGGAGCCACACAGAACCTTATTCATAGGAGTTGCCGATGGCGCATCTTTTTTCTCCTCTCCGGCCCGCTAGAGACCTCCTCCTTGGTCGCCCTAGGGGATCCAAGTACATCTCAGTCTCGGTGAACCAAGATCTGTTGCCAGAGCCGACCATGGTCGATCCTACGGTAGTAGATAGGAGGGGAAGACAATGGAGTGAGAGGGGATCTGGGAAAGTGAGCTAGGGTTTGATTCGGGCGTGGGGATGGAGTGCATATATGTGGGGTCGTGACTAGGCCGATCTGACGTGGCGGGCTGTCCGGGCTCGTCCGGACCACCCCGAACCATCCCTGCATATGGGATGAGTTTGGGGATTGTCGGACAACACTTAGGCCCTGTTTGGTTGGGCTTATTATCTGGCTTTTGGATTTTGGCTTATAAGCCACAAAAGCACCTACATAGGTGCTTTTGGCTTTTTTCCTTTTTACTTTTGATTGGATATCGTTAGACGATGATATAAGCCAAAAGCCAAAATCAAAAGCACCTATTAGTTGCTTTTGTGGCTTATAAGCCAAAAGTCAAAAGCTAGATAATAAGCCTAACCAAACAGGGCCTTACATTTGAGACGACTTTGGAGATGCCGGTTGGGCGAGCGTTTTTGTCCCGGGAGTGCCCCAGCAATCCGCCCCGAATGTTTGCAAGAGGTTTAGGGTGGCCGGTTGGAGATACTCGTAATTTATGATAGGAGAAGGTCATTATCTATGATTTCATGCCATTTTGTAAATGCACATTTTATTCTTTGCTAGGACACTATTATTAACTATCATTGTGTCATTTAGTTGCGATGTGCCATTATTTACTGCTACCAGTGATGGTTAGTACATCTAATTTCATGTGTCATTTCGTCGTCGCATGTTACTAGGGTTATTATTTTATGCTCAGAGACATTGTGTTGCATATCATTTCATGTTCCATTTTGTCGTTACAAGTTTTTTATGCTAGGAAGCAGTTAATATTAATTTCATGTTCCATTTCGCAATCACGCGGTGTTGATTTATGCTTGGAGAAGACCATTACCTGTCATTTCCTTGTCGTGAAATTATTATATGGTTTCGAGTTTAACAATTATATAATTTTTTTTGTGCCATTTTATCGTTAGCACCATTATCAATGTATCGTTGTCGTGAGTTTTTCTATGTTTTATGCTAGGAGATAATTGTTACATGTCATTTCATGCTCACATCTGCTAGCTCAACGCCCGTCATAGACGAGGCATTCTCTAAACCACACATCTAGATGATGATGTGTGTGATGGTATATATCTGTCGGGTCGGCCTATATAACCGATGCCTCCACGATGCGAGACATTATGATATGAGTGCACCGATCTTTGTTAGTGTCGGTCTACATCAGCGATGCCTCCAACAAGTTGAGGCATACTCCTTACTCGAAATCTGACATGCGCATATTTCTTCCTACTCATCTTGGCATTCCACGTCGTTAAGGGGTGCTATAGCATATTGTATTTTTTTGTTCGCCAATATGTTTTTGTGGTCATTAGCACCATGTCATTTCATGTGACATTTTGTTATACCGATTTGTTGTTTCGTGCTACAAGTCATCATTTCATGTATCATATCTGGTGACTTCACAATTTTGGGGTGCATGGTGTCCTGATGCTTAAGGATAGAATATAAAGTCCATCAAATACCTGAAAGACTTGGTAGCTTTCCCGCATATTTTTCTTTTTCAAATATTTCTGGCCCCTATTTAGGGCTATGACACACATACTTTTGGGTTGCTTGCCTATTTTTCTCAACTCGTGATTATGGAAGTAAGAATTGTCCAGTTTCTAAGAATAAATATGGTAAATATCAATCCCCATGCATACTAATGGTTTTAATGGATATGAAATTATATGCATACCGATAGGAAAAGAAAAATTAATTCTGCATGGAATCATTTCTACGACCTTATTTTTGTTGTGACGACGTGCTAAGATTCTTGGGTGTCATGAAATTTCATATGTGAATCCCCCACTTTGACGCCACCGTACTGTGATAATTTTGCCTCATTTTGCGCATTGAAATTCATATAGCATATACTATCACAAACAAGGAGAAAATTCAGAAGGACTACCTTATTTCGACGAGTTTCTAGGGGGGTAGATGATGCGGAGCCCACCAAACGAGTTTCATGCGAAACCGCATCCGGAAGTTTCAAAAACCTCCCTCGCTCACATTGGATCCTAATGTGGATATATGAGGGTTGTGTGCTTGGCTAAGATCAAATACCAAACTTTGATGTTGCATGCATACTCCACAAACAAGGCTACCACACATAAGGTTCCAAACATAATGCGTGAAACCCCCACTTCAACGGTACCGACAAAAATATCATGAGAACTTGTTCACTTAATGTGTGTTTTCTAGTCCATGTGGCCTATAATAACACAAAAAACGTTTCAACGATTTTCTAGGAGGGTACACGATGTGGTCCCAATGAACTTCATTTTACCCGAAACCACGTCGAGAATTGTCGGAACCTCCCAAACTTCCATGGGGTTATAATTTGTGTATATGAGGATGGTGTTCTTGTCTGTGATCCAATAGCCATATTTCATGTATCACATTCTCCACACAAAAATACTGTCTCATGGGAAGGTATTACATTTAGGTTTTGAAACTTCCACTTTAGTGCCAATGAGACAACTCTTGTGAGAACTTGGCCTCTGTTGGGTTGTTCAAATCCTAATGGCCAATATTAACACAACAAGGAGCAAAGTAACATGCTACCACTTTTGATGGATGGCTAGGATGGAGATGACGTGGGCCCGCCAATCGGGTTTTTCTTGAAACCACATCGGGAAGTGTCAGAAATCCTAACGGCTTCCATGGGGTGTTAATATGGGTATATGTTGATCGTGTGCTTGGATAAGATCCAGTAACAAACTTTGATGTGTAACCTACCCCCAGAAACACAACTATCTCGCATGGTGGTTAAAACCTAGGGTGTGAAAAACCCACTTCGAGGCCACCGACACAACTCTTGAGAGATCTTGACCTCTTTTTAGAATGTTCCAGTAAATATGGACTACAATAATACCAAAAAGGAGAAGCTTCACATGGGCAAGAACTTTTCAATGGATTGCTAGGGATAGATGACGTGGTCCCACCGAACGGTTTTCTCTAAATCACGCGTATGGATGTGTCGGAAACCCTCCGACGGTGTGCTTGTCTAACTAAGATCGAATAACCAGATTTGATGTTGCACCCCCACGAACATGACTATCATGCATGCATGTTATGAGGTTCGGGGTGTGAAACACACCACTTCGACGCCACCAACACGATTCTTGCGAGAACTTGGGCTCTTTTTAGTATGTTCGAGTCTTTATGGCCTACACTAACAAAAAAAAGAAAAAACTTCACATGGGCTACCAATTTAGGATAGAATGCTAGGGATAGACAGCGTTGGGCCCATCAGACGGGGTTTTCCCGAAGTTGCGTCGAAAATCCTCCCCACTTGCTTGGGGCCCTAATATGGGTATATGAGGATGGTGGGGTTATCCAAGATGCAATAGCAAGATTTAATGGAGAGCTTTCCTCACAAACATGACTATCCTCCATGGAGGTTATGAATTAGCATGCGAAAGACCCATTTCAACGCCCCGCCACAAATCTTGGGATAACGTACCCTCTTTTTTTGGTTGTTCGAGTACTTATGGCCTAATAACACAAGAAAGGAGAAATTTCACATGGTCTATTATGTTTTTATGGATTGCCAGGGTAGACGACGCGTGGCCCGGTGAACAGGTTTTCTCCGAAGTCGCATTGAAATGTGTCAGGAACCCTCCACATGTGCTTGCGCCCCTAATATGGGTATATGAGGATGGTGCGCTTGTCTAAGATCCAACAAAAAAAACTTTGATGTGACACCCCCCCCCCCCCCTACAAACAAGAGTATCCTCCATGGAGGTTCTGAAAACTTAGGGTGCGAAACACCCACTTCGACGCCACCGACCCAACTCTTGCAATAACTTGAATTTTGTTTTGTCTGTCTGAGTCCTTATGGCCTACCAATTTTTGACGGAGATAGATTGCTAGGGGTAGATAACATGGGCCCACCAAACGGGTGTTCAATCCTGTGGAATATCCGGTTTTTAGTTCATACTTATGTTGCATATGGCGAAAAAAAAACTCAGTATCACATGTGTTTGTTTAACAACGAAACTCATATACAAATCATGAAAATAGTTATCTATCTGCCATCTAAAACTAAAATGGGTAGAAACTTATTTCCTCTAGTTCAAAGTTTATGAAATAACAAATTGTGGACCAATTTGAACGTATACAGCTCTAGTTTTTCCAAAAAAAAAACCTTGCAAAGTCTAGTGGTGATGTTTTCAAGACCTTTACTTCAACTCATTTTGAGATAAAATTCAGATTCTAAATTATCGCCCTTTTTGGAATCAATTGTTTGCATGTTGCTGCTAGGTAGGCTCCACCTCATATCTTAGCTAGCTAATCTCCAACTGTCCAACATGTGCCCCTCTTGTTTACAAAATCCACCGTCACAAACTACATCATGTGTAAGTGGGAACGAATGTTACAACCAATGGTTGTACGATTTCCACAGGCTGAGCTCCTTATCTTTTGGCTTTTCTAAAGATAGTGGTGTAGATGAAAAAGGGCATGGCCTCTAGTGCTAAAGTTCATGCTTATGATAGTGATCTTCCACAATCCTCTGCTCATGATATAGAATAAGAAATGTCAGGAGAGAAATAAAGTCGGCATGTACAACTCGGATTGTTACAACTAGGAACGTAGACGCGATATCGATGACCTCCTACCATGAAAGGGCCGCCGCCGATGACTGCCTTGGGTATCTCCGGGTCGGTACACGAGTAGACTTGGACTAGAAGCAGGAGGTACACCCGCTGGTCCGTACCGGGGTCCTGATGACGACGATATATATACACCGGGGAACAAAGATGACATGAGGAGTCCCCCGTGAGTATACACTCTATTTTCGCTTTGTTATATTCCGCATGGCA
Source organism: Alopecurus myosuroides (assembly GCA_028641055.1). Classification (NCBI taxonomy): domain Eukaryota; kingdom Viridiplantae; phylum Streptophyta; class Magnoliopsida; order Poales; family Poaceae; genus Alopecurus; species Alopecurus myosuroides. The sequence continues at coordinate 29,801,325 of CM054060.1, forward strand.
GGTCCTTCTTCTCATTTATTCGTCTGCCCTTTGCGCCGCAAGGTTAGAGAGGGAATATAAGAAGCTATCTGTGTACATAAACTAGCTTCTACACATGCGCATAAGTTCACAAGAGGATGGATTTTTTAACTAAATAAATCACCCAGCCACATATGTGCACCAGCACCGAACAATGGTTGCGCGCGTGATTGCTCGGCCTCCAGCGAATGACAGGACTTCACACGGATTGCACATCCCCGTCCATCCGAAGCACGTCCAACCGTCCACTCACGGAGAAACACAACCGAACAAGGAGCTAGGCGGGAGAGAAAATTTGAGCCGAAATTTCACGGAGGCGAAATTTCGTTTTCGGGCCGGGCGGGAAGTTTGGGCCCAAAAACCGTAAGTGTCAGCCTGTCGTACCCTCTTGTGCCAGCCATCCACTCAACCTTCCTCTCGTCTTTCCCCTCCCACCCAAACTACCTCCCGCGATCCCCTTTTTCTCCGTCACCGTCGCCGGCAAATCCCGGCCGGATCCGGCGATTCCTCGAGCCGACGTCCACACGCCCGGCACCAGCGCGTTGTACTCACTCCACTCCATGGTGCGAAACCTCTAGTCCGCAACCCCATACCCAACCCTACCAGCCCAGGCGTCGACGGTCGGCCAGGCACTGCGGCCTCCTGGTCGGCTTTCTCGGCGTCGCGCCCGTGTCTGACAGGGGACGCTCAACTCCATGGAGGGCGCGTTGGCGGCGACGCGGGCCAGAGGGGTGCTCCTGCCATCGTCCCTCACGTGCTGCAGCCTGTAGGGAACCCACGGAAGCGACGACGGCGTTCCTCGTCCGCGGTCCGTCGGCCATCCATTGTTGGTCGTTTCGGATCCATCCAAGACAAGGTGAGCTGTTGGTTCGAATCCCCCTATCGTCTCCCTTTGTACTGCAGAAAAATCCTTATTTTATAAGCTTCAATTTTGCGATTCAGAAATAACTTGATCTGGAAATTTAGTTCCGATTCAGCAATTCTTCTATTCAGCCCAAGTTCTGCAAGAAAGAACCATGTTTCAGGAATAATAAATTCACGGTAGCTCAGATTTTTGTGTGTGGATGCAGCGGTTAACCCGTTCATCCTGTAGCATAAGCATGCACACACAACGCCATATTTAGCTGCACGTGCAAGCTTGATCGACCAGGATGAATGATAAAATTTATAATTCCGCTCTTTACAAGTTTTGATATATTGATTTTATTATACCAGGATGTCGGAGGGCCGCCAAGGCGGTTGAACGCCTTGCGCTGCAAAGAGGGGACAATGCTGATTGGCGGTCTATGCCTGTGCCGCTCATTCTGTCTATCGTTGCTCTCTCGCCTCGTCCACAGATGATTTCCATGGCCGGCGTCTTTACCCGGCCCCCGACAACTGGGAGGCCGTGCAAGTGCTAGATCTGAAGGCCTCCTGTTGAAGCGTCGAGTCGTCCTCATCATGACGGAGATCAAGCTGCTCTCAGTGTCGATGCCGCCATTCAGGAACTCGTTGGCACCGCCATCCAAAGGTGCATCGATGGTCCCACTAGAATCTGATGTTGCATTTATTTTTCTGTATAATGCAAGAATCAAGCATGATGGATAGTTTGTTTTCTTGGTATTGGACTGAACTGAGATATATAAAATTGCTTGAATTTAACATGAGGCAATCAAGTCAGTCCTATCTGGGAAAATCTTTTGCCACACAAGAACATATATGTTGTCCTTGAATGTTGTATGCTTTTACTATGCATGTGTATTGTAGACGTATTGTTGACAACCGTTGGCACGCCTGGTTGATTTGTTAGTGGCAAATTAGTATAATTAACTTGATGTTGAGCTAGTGTATGTTTTGCCAGCTCATGTGTATTCTCCAATGCCAAAGATAGGCCGATATCACTATTCACTCATGTGTATGTATGTGTGGTGCAATGTGTTCATGAATATATAAGATGTTCTAATGTTTCCTGTTTTGCCATGCATGTGTGAGGATAAGGCTATTTGATTGGCCATGTATGTTTAGCCAAAAATGTTTTTTGTGCAATCGACAGGTATTGATAATGATGACCATCTTAATAATGTCATTTATGTAGGTTCCATTTTGTCTGGTGCAAGGGAAGGTGCCATTGCTCGCTGTGGAGGACAATGTGGGCCGGCATCGCAAGGCAGCGGTAGCCTTCTTTTATGACTCCTAGGTTTAGGTCAGTTTCTGGTTCTCTGGAGTATATGCATTGGATGGTAAATTTTGAGCTCATGTATATTCCATTTTGACTGAATGTTTGTTAATCGTTTCATGTGATTGATATCCGTTTTGCCATGTGTTGCCTCGTGTAAAACAACCAGCTAAAATATGTCCACGCCTTGCTCTTTCTTGATTTTCTATACCTTGCTATCTAGTGACCATCTGTCTATTTTCATCATCTCATATATGTTTTGATCATAAACATGCTCTTAAATGGTTGTGCTGCTTTGTGTAGTGAAACCTTCGCCCACATGGAACCTTCTTCCCTCAAGTGTAAAAGATGAAAGCGTGAAACCTGTTGATGGAGATTGGTGAGATGCAACTTGTCAGAAGGCTACACCTATTTGGTGAGCTTCTAGATGTCTCCCTCTCTTCTCCTTGTGTTGTGTGATACCAAGGCAATCGAGTAGTTTTAGCTATGAAATGTTGTATGAACAGAAGGACACTTCACTGGATTAGACTGGCATACATGTATTGAAAATTAGGAAATGATCAATGTTAGACTTGTTAGGGAAGCTAATGGATTTAGCACTAGCTTCTGTTAATTAACTTATGGATTGACTTGTCTGGTTAAAAGATATGTACATGTACTGGATGCCGTAAAGAAGGCTTTTGCTGTTTCGGAAGGATTAATGGTAGCAGCAGCATGTCATGGATTCGTCGTTTGTGTCATGTCTCTAGTAGAAACCAGTAGCTTTTGAAGACAGCTTGGGTACTTTATTAGGTTAGATAGGTAGTGATCTAGTTTCTTAACTCTGGTCCAATAAAACAGTAGCTTGTCGTGTCGTGTGGGTTCAAGTCGAAACTCTCCCCCGTTGAGTCTATGTATTCTCTGTATAAATTTGTCTCTGGAGCTGGCTGACCATAATAATGTGTTTGCTCTTGTTCGAGGATAACGAATAGGAGGATAACCACCATGTCATGATGAGGGCCAAGGTACGAGCAGGTGAGAAGACGTGATGCATCACATCACCGGAGCCAGCTGGAGCTGGAAGATCTGATACTAACTCCCTCTACGTCCCTCTATGCGAGATGGTTTTAACTCTGGGACGACGCAGTGGCTGCAACGAACGCATGGGCAGCTAGTGTGCAAATTCCGTATCGGAATGTGCATATGCTCGGATGTGTGTTGCATGCTGATAATTGTGTGCTACTTGGGTGCATGAAGCTTCCCTTGACAGGTTGCGGAAGTTTGGTGCAGCGGAAAGCTTTTCTGGCTGATTTGTATATGTGTCGTGCGCGTTGTTTTGTGATCAATGTTTGAACTTTGAAGTGTATATGTTGTTTGCACTGCAGGTTTGAATGTCCAAGAAACAGAGTAGGTCATGTCGAAAATTGGATTTTTTTTGACTGATTATTAATTAGCTTTAATACTTTAGTAGTTTTGTTTATTAGAGAAGAGAAGATAAAATCCAGGTCATCACTGTAAATAAACAGCTAGAAAGAAGAAGATCGATGCTGAGCTAGTTTGATAGTGTTGTTGGATTCGAGGATTCCATTAAGAAACGTGTACACGCATGTGTTGCCCTTGTTCCACTCCGCAGTCCGCACCCACGTACGCCTCCAGCCGAACATTACAACCACTAGATCAACAAATAAAACAATAGTAAATTACATGAGCAAGTTCTTAATTATTTTATGACTTAATGTTTTTCAGCAATCCAGCTAGCTGTTTATTACAAAGGGGTAAACCAGTTTGTATGTGGCCATGAAGCCGAAATGCATCGATCCGTTTGAAGGTCCTAGCAAAAAAATAAAAATAAAACTTTGAAGGCTACGTACGTGGTGCATGCATGCATTGTATTCACGCAAGGACGCATGAAGCTAGCTATCTATTCCTTGCCGCCGGATTTGTCTCGTCGTCTACATTGCTTAATTTCCTAGCTATTGGAATCTTGCTTCATGCCCTCCTACTACCTGCTAACGCAAGCAAACTCTTTTGGATGGCCAAACCTGTGTATGGGCACGACGCATGCTGCTCGTGGCATGGCAATGTCAAGCGGCAAGGTCTCCGGCCTTGGCGTCGACGTTGGCCGACAACGACCAGGCACTGGACACGGACATGCGCTCCAGCGGCACGGGGCGTTAGATGAGCTGGTTTGCTGTGACGATCTAGGGGACATCGAGGCAGTTCCTCTACCGGAGGAGACTAAGAGAGACCGGAGTCGATCAAACTCGTCGTGAGGCAGGACAACCAGGATGGTTTCCGAGCATGATCTACTCGTCTACCCCGCACGGATCGTGCCACCGCTTGCACCATTATACTCCACGTAGAGTGGCGACCACTTCTCGTTTCCAGAATACGATATTGGCGAAGCTGCCACTGTGTTGCCGGACACCCATGGAGCTGCTTCAGTGTGCCTAGTAACGGAGCTACCGACGGGAAAAGAAAAGAAAAGGCCAAAGGAGGCGCTGCTGTTAGGCCTGCTATCATGGGCTGCCACTTATCCTCATTTAGCAAGCAGCCTTCTATATCATCTTCTTTTCCATTTCAGCTTTTCCCTTTTTAATTCAATTCAAACATTTTTTGAACCGTTTTATAGTCAACCGTGATCCAAAAGAGTTGAAACCCATTAGTCATATATATTAGTAACACCAACTAAAGATGTTTCTCGTAGCAGATGTGAAAAACAAAATACCAACCTCCTATTTCTTACAATTTGGGGGTTTCAACTCAAAGTACCATATGCGATTTATTTTTATAGATCAAAATATTAATGCAGTACTATGTTTAAGTGTTAATCTTTTGAGTCCCTACATTACATACAGATTTCTGGGTTGAAAATTTTATTTTCAAATAGCGTTAGAGTTAGTTTAACCTAACTAGGACTTGTATGTAAACCCTAACCCTACGCCCTCGTGCCTCTATATAATCAGGAGCCCCACGTGCCCCTGGACCCGTGTGTAATATTCCCCCAACTCTCTCCGGCTCACATGGTATCAGATTAGATCTTGAAAACCCTACAAACCCTCCGCAGCCGCCGCCATGACCGATTCCCAACAAACCCTAGCCACCCTCCCCTCCTCCACCTCCACGATGGTGCCGCCTACCCTGTCCACCCGTGCGTCGATCGCCGTCCTCCTCAGCGCCTCCAACTACTCTCGGTGGATGATCTTCATGCTCACGCACCTCGGCAAGTCCGGCCTCCTCGACCACATCGACTCCACCAAGGCCACCGCCCCAACCAATCATGAGTGGATTGTCCCCGACTTCATCGTCCTCTCGGCCCTACACTCGTCGATTTGCGGCGGCCCTATCGACTTCGTTGACCCCCACGACATCCTCGAGTTCTCACTTGGGTGTCGCCACGTCACCATCGCCCACGGCCACGTGCGGCCCGCCTGCTGCTGCTTGGCGGCCGGTTCCTCTGGCACGGGCGACCCGACGCCTGCTGCTCACCCGCCCCGGGTGCTCGGCCCCACGACTCGTGCTCGCACCGGCGTTTTTTGCCCCAGCACACGCTAAGCCGCGGACGAGTATGCCTCCGCCGCGACCACCTCCGCCACGTTGCCATCGTCGTTGCCCACCTCAGTCCGGGCGGCCCTCCGTGACCCTTTATGGGTTGCCGCTATGCAGGTTGAGTTTGATGCCCTTCAGTGCAACCAGACATGGACTCTGGTCCCTCGACCGCCCCATGAAAATATCATCACCGGCAAATGGGTCTTCAAGCATACGTTTCATCCAGATGGCTCTCTTGATCGCCATCAAACTCGTTGGGTGGTTCGTGGTTTTCGCCAGCGTGTCGGCGTCGACTTCACCAACACTTTCGCCCCGGTTGTTAAACCAGGGACGTACGATTCGCACCGTCCTCCAGCTTGCAGTGTCCCGCGCTTGGCCGGTGCACCAGATGGACGTGTCGAATGCTTTCTTCATGGTCATCTCAACGAACAGGTGTTCTGCCGGCAGCCCATGGGTTTCGTCGACGCCACACATCCAGACCATGTGTGTCTCCTCTCGCGCTCATTGTATGGACTCAAACAGGCGCCCCGTGCTTGGTACCAGCGCATCGATGCGTTCCTACACCGACTTGGCTTCCGCTCCACTCGCTCCGATGCTTCCATCTTCGTGTACCATCACGGTGACACCACTTCTTACCTGGTGCTCTACGTCGATGATATCATATTGACAACGTCCACCTGGACTCTTCTTCAACAGCTCACTGATCGTCTACATGCTGACTTTGCTCTCGAGGACTTGGTAGAACCCACAAGAGGCGTGTGTGTGGAGCCGTACGATCGAGATAGGTAACAAGCCCGCCGGGCTAGATAGAGAGCCCACAACTAGAATTGGCACGCCGGGCTGGTCAACTTTGCTAGCTATTCCGCCCAGTAATGAGTGCAACATGTCACAATTACGCCACGTTGACTCATCTACAATAGTCGTTCAAATGAACTAGGAGAATTTCGTCTGAGTGGGGATTTTGTAAACCAGAGCTTCAGTCTCTTGGCCTCTAAATAAATTCCAAAAATCATATTTATACTTTCAAAAAAAAATGAAAACATTTTTTTATATTCTCAATGAATTATTGCAGAAACCTGCAAAATTTTAATTTGAAAAGCATTATGTTTTAAGCTACAGAAAAATGAAAAGTGTACAGATCTATAATATAGTGTAAAAAATGAAAATTTTAAAGCCAGGGCATACTACCAATTTCAAGGAATATGATGCCAATTCTTTGTCAATTCGCCATTTAATTACACTAAATCGCCCGGCCAAAAGCCCGAGCAACTGACCAGGCAACGGGGGCGTTCGATCCAACACTGGTCATGGACACCTCATTAGCGCCATTGTGACTAGCTAGGACATGGGCTTCGAGCTTCTCCTCGCCGGCGATGTGCTCGTGGCCATGAGGACCAAGAAAAATCCACAACCGGAGCATGAAATATCTTTGTATCTATCATTTGTGCGTCCAAAATAAATACACATGAAATCATAGAGAACTACAATTTTTGTGCATAAAATAAGAATGCCTGGCACATGAAAGTCGGCTTGAAACAAAAGAACGTTCCATTGATTCACTCCAGCATTTTTATAATCTCTACACACACTAAACAAGTGATGTTTCATATTTAATTTTAGTTTTTTTTTCCTAAAACAACTATAGGCCGACAACACTGGAGAAAGCCATAATACCAGCTGAACCGTTGGAAAACCCTTTCCGTACTTGGGCTGAACCGGTGGAAAACATCGATAGGCGCGATTCTGGTGGTCCCCATAAGACGATAGCACTTCAATTTTTTCGATATGGCTGTCTTATCAAGATAAATGGGTGGGAAAACGCCGAAAAGGGAAACAAGCAGAAAAACGCCAAATCCAACTACAATGTGCTAGAAAACCGCGGAGCAAGGATGGGAAAATACTGGTCGTTGAAATTGACTTGAAAACGGGCGGGAAAACATGTAATGGTAGGTCTTTTACGGTCGAAAGTGAGTTAGCACACAAAATGATAGGCAATGGCTATCTACTAGCTTAAAAATAAAGAACCGGACCTCGATCTATGCTGACGAGGTGGTCACCTTCTTGCGACCCTCATTGGTGTACTTTCAGACCATTGCAGCGCTCGTTGACGACTTTGGGGGCTGCATTGGGGTTCCGAACCAACCTTGAGAAATGCTCAGAGCACCGGATCAGATGTTAAGAGATTGTGGAGGAACTGACCAGGCAGGATCCGGCGTGTCAAATAAACAATAGAAGATTACATTAATTCCCTCCCGCATTTCTATAGTCTCAACACACACTAAACAAGTGATGTTTCATATGTAATTTTAGTTTTTTTTTTCCAAAACCACTAAACAGATGTCACTTTCTAAAGTCGGTTTCCATGATCCACCGTAGCACTTCAATAATCCTAACTAAAATTTTGCTTGAATTTTAAGAAATAAAAACGGTCTATTGGAGCGGGTGTGGTTTGTTGTCAAAGGTGACACATCACCGCCAAGGCGGAAGACGACATCGGCCATTTTATGCCGTCCTTAGCACAACATCACCGTTCCCTCTTCCCGCTCTACGGATCCAAAATGTACACAATTAAGCTACCATACTTCAATATCTACATTCTACGGCGTCGAAGCGGAGCTAATACCTGCCATCTGTTTACCCCTATCTACTGGAAACTCTAAATATGGCTACATTCTTGATTTATAAAAACACATCATTGACATCATATTTTCTTTTTGGTTTGCTCTTTAAATTATATAAACAATGGGCTTTCGTTGTCTAATGGGTAAACTAACCATACACAATTAAGCCTCACCACAAGATGAAGCCTAGAATTAAATTCCACAGCCTCTACCTCTAGTCATTGTCCATTTAAACTCATTTTGAGATAAAATTCAAATTCTAAGTTATCGCCCTTTTTGGAATCTGTTGTCTGCATGTCACTACTAGGTAGGACCCACCTCATATCTTAGCTAGCTAATATCCAACTGTCCAACATGTGCCCCTCTCTTTTTTCGAAAATCCACCATCGTAGCCTACATCATGGGATCTCGACTCCTGGACCCCCACCCTTGCTTGCCACCCCTCTAGCCGCCTCATTGCCCGCTCCTTCCGCACAGGACAAGATAGAGAGGCAACACAGGCTGCCCATGGTGTTGTGGTTGGCTTGGTCGCCGGCGTGAATGCAATGATTCACAATGCTCCGTCAAGCTTGCCTTGATGGTGAAACATTTACCCTTTAGTTTATGTCGGTGGATCAAGGCCACATCTCATCTCACAAAATTGTCGAGGTGTCCCCAGCCTAGATAGAAATCCCACAACTAGAATTGGCATGCCGGCGGTGCCGTACCCCCACATCGCTCCTAGGCCGACGCGCGCCAAAGAGAAACTCTAGATCCCCTGGCGGCGGAGCCGAGTGTTGCCCCGCACCGCCGTTTAGATAAGCGGCGGTAGATACACCCCGCCGGCACTTTCCTGGTAGCAAGGAGCTGGGCTTCGTCGGTCGGCTCATATGGTGACACGATGGTAGAGGAGTGGCCGTGGGTGAGGGTTTCCCTGTGTGTGTGCGACCAGTGGGGCGCGGAGTTTCACGTAGCTTAGTTGGCCAGGAAATCCACCATACTAAAAAGGAGCTAGTGACTAGCTACGGGGGTGGATGGATGAGTAGGCTGGTAATCAGTACTTGTGAGACAAGAGCCACTTAATTACTCCCCTCCGTCACGTTTGAGATGTCGCAAACGTTGAACTTGAGCGGTACAAAAATTGTACGGAGCTCACAACAATTAAAACGGGACAGAGGTAGTACATCTTTGTGGTAGTCCTAGCCATGCATGCATGTACACATGCATCGAATACACTCCATGAGAGACACGCCGAAAAGAGCGCGGACGGCCGGAAAACCCGTGCACCTTTAGAGCAGTTTTTGTGCGAGCACCCACCCAACGGTATATTTTCTGTCAGGCTTGTACCATTGGCAGGCATGGCACAAAAAAGTAAGGGGGCCATGTCATATTTTGGCGTCAGTGAGCTACGAGGTCTAAAAGTATTGCACGATAGAGAAGCAAAAGAAACAATGGGCTGAAAACTCAGAAACCGGTCTACATGGAAAAGGCCATAATACCAGGTGAACCGGTGGAAAACCTTTCCATATTTGGGCTGAACCGGTGAGGAGGTGAAATTCTGCTAACACACAACGAGAAGTGGACATTTCCTTTCCGAAAATGGACTGTTTTGGTGTTTTTTCTCTCCCTCGCTTGGGTTTGGTTCGCTTCCGGTCGAACATTCGGCCACGGTGAGTCATTGGCTGCTGCATGGGACTGCGGCATTTTAGTATCTATGTCGTCTCCAAATTTTGGTATTGATTTAGACGCCAAGCATGAAACATTGGACCACGCCTTCGTCTCCTCGGTCTAGCGATAGGGCTGAAACCGCAGAGGGTGACGTGGTATACAATGGCATCAGAGAATGCCAAGGTGGAGATAGCGTCGTCGTACGAAACTCGATGGATGGAGAAATATCGTCGATTGTGAGGTAGAACCAATAAGCAACAAGCGGCGTGTGTGTGGAGCCGTACGATTGAGATAGGTAGCAAGCCCGCCTGGCTAGATAGAGAGCTCCCAACTAGAATTGGCACGCCGGCGGCGTCATACCCCACGCCGAGGCTAGGCCGACGCGCGCCAAAGAGAAACTCAGGCACCGCGAGCTAGATCCCCTCGTCGGAGCCGAGTGTTACCACGCACCGCGAGCTAGATCCCCTCGTCGGAGCCGAGTGTTACCACGCACCGCCATTCGGATAAGTGCTGCAAGGTACACCCCGCGACCACTTTCCTGGGAGCAAGGAGAAGGCTTCATCGGTCGACTCATATGGTGACGGTGACACGAGGGTAGAGGAGCGGCCGGGGGCGAGGGTTTCCCTGTGTGTGTGACCAGTGGGGCGCGAGTCAGGAGTTTCAGGTAGCTTAGTTAGCCGGGTAACCGGTAAGCTGTTGGAGCCGGTGAAACAAGAGCGCACGTAATTACAAGTATAGAAAGAATCTTGGCGGTAGTCCTAGGCATCCATGCATGTACACATATACTGCGCTAGCTCGATAAGAGACATAGGCATACCAACCGAAAAGAGCGCGGAAAACCCACGCATGCCCAGAAAAGTGCACGTTTAGAGCAGGCTTCTAGCGACGACCCAACAATACATTTACTGTCAGGCTCCTACGCCATTGGCAGCGCATAAAAAAAAGGGGGACCATGCCACGTTTTTGGGTGGTGAGATACAAGCAAGATGTAAAAGCGTTGCGCGTGAGATTATATATATACAACCAAGAAACAACGGAACCACTGGTAGAAAATAGGCCTACAGTCCCGGTTCGCCAGGACCATTAATCCCGTCCGGGCAACCGGGACTAGCTATGCGCGACTAAATGCCCCCCCCTATAGTCCCGCCACTTACGGACCGGGACTAAAAGCCCGTCCACGTGGGCGCTAGGGGTCCGTTGCGGCGGAGGACCTTTAGTCCCGGTTCTTGTGGTTAACCGGGACTGAAAACCTGCGCAGGTTTAGGGTTTTAGGCCCCCTAAACCTGTTTCCTTTTTAATTTGTTTTGTTTTAATTTCAGTACACATATACATGCATATATATATGAAATATCAAACAAGGAGAATTCAATAGGAATATATAATATATATTCAATATCGGGTGACCATATATACAACCTCGAACAAGTTTCCATATTACACAATTAAGATGGACGAGCATACACAAATTCGCACAAGTTTCAAAGTACTTAGGGCTTATACATGCGGATAAAAGTCATCGTCGGTGGACGCATGGAACTCTCCTTTCTTCTGGATGACATGCCTAAGGAAAAATCCTGCTATTTCCTCTTGAATTGGTCGGAAGCGAGCTTCTGGAGTAAGCGCCCTCCGCAAGTTATTGAGACCCTTCCGCGTTTCCTCGTCCTTCTTCCTCTCAGATATTTCTTTCCGTATGTTCTCACAGACATAGTATCCACATAGACCGGTCCCCGGTGGCTGCTTATCCACACCTTTGACCACATTTTTAAATCGTAGCGCATCTTTGAATTCACCGACATGTTGAAGTGAGAGCCGTCTCCAAACTCTACAATGCAAATAAAATTAAATGAACAAGGGAGTTATTAGCTTAGAAAATGAACAAAAGAGACCGATCGATATAGAGCGCAAATGATTGAAAAATAATTACGTTTGCATCATTTTTCTCATGTTGACCCAAAGATCTGTATTTGAATTCATAGAGTCAATGATGAAAACTATGGACTTGTGAAGGTTAATTTTTAGCAGAATCCAGTGGTACCTGCGGACACATTAGATGCAGAGTCATGCATAATTTATCGATTGGACATACCATGCATGGAGTAAACAAAAGAGAATGGGAACATGAGAGAAACACTCACCCAAAATGGTAAGGAAATAGAATATATCTTTTGGATTCATGCTTTTTAAAAAAATTGTACAAGTCTTTCTCCACGTCTATGGGGTGACGTTCTAACATAGTTCCATTAATGATTTGTGGGTCAATGAACCCAACATCATGGATGAGTCTTACTTTGCATTCCCAAATCTTCAATCTGCATAATAGCGTACGGAACAATATAGTTAGGACAATATATATATATATATATATATATATATATATATAGATAGTGTAGGCAATGAAGAACGAGATGAGGTAGAAATAAATCACTTACAGAACGTAGCAACTCAGGATAGATTTGTCGAGCTCACGCATATTGAACAGCTGGAACAATTCACTCAACTCAACTGTTACAGAGTACTTTTTGGTGTGATGCTCCTCTGTATAATCCACATACACATATTCTTTGTCGGTAAATGCTATGAAATCTTTGTACCAACGTAGCAGACTTTGCATTAGTGTTGGTAGATCCTTTTCCTTCGCAGGCTCGACGAGAGGCCCTTTCTTCACATATTTTAATGCTACATCAGCCATTGGCATATCGTCCATGTCTAAAAAGGCACGAAGAGACATACCGGCCTCGGACGCATTTTGCATGGCAGTAGCTACAGTCAATCCCATTGCTGTCACAGCATTTATGACCTCGGGGTCCTGTTCCGGAGCGGCTTTCACTATGAGGGGGGGGGGGTCGATTGTTTACTCTGCATCCCGAGCTGGGCAACTTGTTTCCCGCTTTGTATCATTTTTGCTTTTTTTTTCTCCTCCTCCAATATTCCTGCTTGCTTACGAAGTTCAATATCATAGTCTTTAGGCAAATTCTTCACGGATTGGGACACTGTCGATAAAAAATCCGTAGCCCAATAGTCTACAATCGGAGGGAATACTTCCTTGGGCTCAGGCTCCTTTAGCGCCTTCAGTTTGCCCTTCCATTTCTCAACGTCAGCCTTCACGACCAATTTGGTTTCAGCATCACTAAGTTCCCAAGGCCTTGGGGGGAGAGGCTTCAGTGATGGCTCCGGTACCCGTGTGGTCTTAGGTACATAAGGGTCCGGGTTAATAGACCAAGAGCGGGTTCCCTTGCTGGCCGCCTGCTTCTGTTTCTTCGCTGGAGGAGGAATGGGGGGCGACGTCTGCTTATCCTCCGGAGGAGGAATGGGGGGCGACGTCTGCTTAACCGCCGGAGGAGGAATCGTGGGCGACGGCTGCTTAACCGCCGGAGGAGGAAGATCGGGGGACGGCGTCGAATGGCGTGAAGGAGGCGTAGGTGAACCAGCACCAGCACCAGCACCACCACCAGCACCTGCACCATCGTAGGGGGGTGGACTTGTTAGCCTTGGCGTCTCGCCTGGAAACACTATGTACTTCTTTTTCCATAGAATGAACTGCCGCTTGACATCTCCAAGTCTTCTCTCCCCTTCGGGTGTAGCTATGTCAATCTCCAGGTCCTCAAACGCTTGGACTATGTCTTCCACCGTGACACGAGCATAGCCATATGGAATGGGGTTGTTGTGATGGAGTGCTCCAGGTGTATAGGGTAAAGCACTGCCGGTAGCCACCTTCATGGAAATGTTCCCCACGGGATAATGCAGATCACATTCTTTCATCTCCTTTACGTCATCCACGGGGTAGTGAGGCTCCGGTGCACGACTCTCGATCATCGGTGCATTAGCACCTGCAGTCGGGGCCTCCGTGGAAGCCACGCTGCTTCTCCGCTGCTGGCTTCCGAGATCCTATTAGTCCCCGTTGGTCTGGCCAACCGGGACTAAAGCCCCTCCCCTCCGCCAGCTGTGGGCCGAGCGCGCTGGGCCCAGACTATTGGTCGCGGGTCTTGTCCCGAACCGTGACTAAAGACCCCTATGGTCGCGGGTCCATTATTTTGGGGACTAATGGGGGCGTACCGAAGGCCTATTTTCTACCAGTGAACCAAAGCAAACGGCATTAAAACAGAAAAACCGGCCTGCACGAAAAAAACCCGAAAGTGCTCGAATGAGAGGTGAACCGGTGGAAAACCTTTCCGTATTTGGGCTGAACCGGCGAGGAGTTGAGAATCTGCTAAGACACGACGGGAAGTGGAGATTTTCTTTCCAAAAATGGGCTGTTTTCGGGGTTTTTTTTCGTGGCTCAGGTTTGGTTCGGTTCCGGTCGAACATATATAATTCGGCGGCGGTGAGTCGCTGGCTGCTGCATGGGCCTGCGGCCCAACAACACTCGGCTCGGCAGGCTTTGGAACGTGGAAGACCGATCAGCTATTCAGCTAGCAAAAAGATACTCGTCGTCTACCCTCTAGTTAGGGTTTAGTGCTCCGTCTGGCGATTTTTTCGCCGGCGTGAGATTTTCGTCTTGCCACTCCGATCTCCCATCCATCTTCGCGGTGAACTCGGGCTGAACAAGGGGACGGCTCGCCTGTCTACCCGGCCTTGGTTCTCGCGGAATAGGGGGATCGGAGGGGAAACCCTAGTTTTTTCGAGTTCGGGTGCGATCCAATGGAGGGGATGTCAGGGACAGAAGCAGCAGGATCGAGCGGTGGAGGAGATGAGATTGATGAGATCTTTCAGAACCTTCAACTCCGGGAGGATGAACTGGATGATTATGTGGTGGGTACGGAAGAAATCAAAGAATACCAGAAGGACGCAAGGTGGCTGGTGATAGGGAAGGTCCTTACGACGCGGTCGTTTAGTGCAACGGCGCTTTTTGAGAAGATGAAGAGCATATGGAATTTGTCCAGGGAGCCAGGATGTCGAGAAGCAGGGGAAAATTTGTTTATCTTTCAGATGCATTGTCTTGGAGATTGGAAGAAAGTGGTGCATCAAGGACCATGGACCTTCCGTGGTTGGGGATTGCTGTTAGAGGACTATGATGGCCTTACGTCTCCAGAGAAAGTTGTATTTGGAGGGTTGACGGTATGGGCTCAAATTCATGGGATACCGGAGCTGTTTAGGAAGACAGAGATCTTGGATGGATTGGCTGCACGTGTGGGTAGAGTGAAAGAAGTCCAAATGAGCCCGAAACTGTTCTATGAAGGTAATTACGTGCGATTGAGGGTGAGAGTTGATGTAGCTAAACCACTAACACGTGTGGTTTCTTTGGTGTTACCGGAAGGACGCAAATTGCTCCCCGTGAAGTATGAGAAAATTCCTTTCTTTTGTAAACAGTGTGGTTTAATGGGTCATGACCATGAAGAGTGCGGAGACGGTTCATGGGATGTGAGTAAGCTGCAATATGGCCCATGGATGTTGGCAAGACGCAGAATGTCACAACCTGTTGAAGAACCACGACGTTTTGTTACAGCAGGGCGTGGTAGAGGGGGTAGACGAGGGAGAGGCCCTAGTGCATCAATGCCTAGGAAGAGATCCTCTGATGATGCTGAACTAGACGATGATCTAGAGGATACAGCTGCTAGCCCACTGAAAACACAAGGGTCGGACCAGGTTGAGGAAGTCAATTCGGTGACCAGGAGGAAGCTTAATATGGATGGTATTAATTCAGATGGGATAAAGTCAGGAGAAAGAGAGCCAGAGGGGATTCCGAATACGCAGCAGAAGATACCACCGGCTCCACCAGAATATGTGACACCGAGGGAGAGAAAGCAGAGGAAGATGGATGAAAATGCGAAGGTTTTGGGAACCGTGGCGGCCTCCGAGAGGGAGGACCGCCAGACCCAATGAGTACACTCAGCTGGAACGGTCGTGGTTTGGGCGACCCCGCGACCGTTCATGAGCTCCGCGACATTGCTCGCGAATATTCGCCTTCTATTCTGTGTGTGGTGGAGACACAGATAGATAAATATAGAGCAGAGGGCCTAACTAGAACCTTGGGCTATGAACATTCTTTTGGTGTTGCTAGTTCGGGCAGAAGTGGAGGCCTTTGTGTGTACTGGAAGAATCCGGTTGATCTGCGATTGAGGAACTACTCGAGATATCATATTGATCTTGTAGTGAACGAGGAGGGAAAGGAGCCGTGGAGACTTACGGCATGGTATGGAGAAGCTAATAGGAGTTTGCGATACAAAACTTGGGAGATGATGCGGTATCTCAAAGCGGATTGTGATCTGCCGTGGTTATGCATTGGGGATTTCAACGAGGTTCTTAGGAGAGAAGAACAGATGGGGCCTAATGAGAGAGATATGGCTCAAATTAATCTGTTTAGAGAGACAGTGGATTCTTGTCAACTTTGTGATATTGGTTATAAAGGATTGGATTGGACCTTCGAGAGGAAGTTACAGAATAACGAGTATGTTAGGGTACGCCTCGATCGAGCATTGGCATCGGCGGATTGGATTTCTCGGTTCCCTTTTGCAACGGTGACACACCTACATGCTGTAAAATCCGATCATTCACCAATACTGCTCTTAAATGAGATGGAGGCTAACAATCAACGCATTGCTATACCGAAACCATTTAGGTATGAGCTGATGTGGGAGAGACATGACGGCTTCAGAGATATCTTGATGGACGCGTGGGGGACAGCGCCGGCAGAGAACGTTGGGGAGTTGCATGCAAAGTTAACTTCGGCGGCGGATGTTTTTGTAAATTGGGGCAAAGCAACGTTTGGTGATGTCAGAACTGAACTGCGAGTGCTGCGTAAGAAGCTGAAGGCCCTGCGATCAAATCCTCTCAGAGTAGGGCCTTCCTATGAGGAGAAAAAGGTGGAGGAGCGCATTGCGGAGTTGTGCTACCGTGAAGAAATTATGTGGCGACAGAGAGCGCGAATCCAATGGCTTGCGGAGGGAGATAAAAATACTCGCTTTTTCCATCTCAAAGCGAGTAACAGAAGGAAGAAGAATAGAATTGAAAGGTTGGTAAGGGCTGATGGTACAACATGTGATGATGCTAATGAACTTGAGAGCATGGCAACAACTTTCTATCAGAACTTATATGCATCAGAGGGGACCTTCGGTATTGAGGAAGTGTTGTCACATGTTCCTTGTCGAGTGACTCCGGCCATGAATGTCTCTCTCCAAGCATTGTTTAGTATGGAGGAAGTCAAAACAGCTCTTTTCCAAATGTTTCCTACAAAGGCGCCGGGGCCAGATGGCTTTCCTGCATACTTTTTTCAGAAGCATTGGAATATTTGTGGTGAGGAGATTACCAGGATTGTTATTCGGATCTTGGATGGGAGTGATTCTGCGGAAGAAATTAATAAGACGTTCATCGTACTAATTCCTAAGGTACAAAACCCCGATTTTCTTTCGCAATTCAGGCCTATTAGTTTGTGCAATGTGGTGTACAAAATTGCATCTAAGGTACTTGCTAACCGTTTGAAGAGTTGTCTCCCTGAAATTATATCCGAGGAACAATCGGCATTTGTTCCAGGACGTCTAATTACCGACAATGTGATCACTGCTTATGAGTGTTTGCACTTTATGAAATCAAAAAAGAGTAAGAAGAAATCTTTTTGTGCTCTCAAGTTGGATATGCGGAAGGCATATGATCTGATTGAGTGGAACTATCTTGAGGCTATTATGAGGAAGTTGGGGTTTGCTAACTGCTTTGTTGACTCAATTATGAGAGGAGTACGGTCGGTAACCTTCTCGGTTTTATTCAATGGAGCTCAGACTAGGGAGTTTAAGCCTACCCGAGGAATTCGCCAAGGAGATCCGATATCCCCATATTTATTTCTGCTAGCGGCTGAGGGTTTATCATGTTTATTAAAGCACGCTATGAATAATGAGGAGATGGAAGGGATCCAGGTGGCTGCTTCTGCCCCGAAGATTAATCATCTGCTATTTGCAGATGACTGTATCCTTTTCAGTCGTGCCACTGTAAATGATGCTGCGAAGATGGCAGAGATCCTGGAGGTGTATTGCCAGGCGTCTGGACAGAGAATCAATAATGATAAGTCATCGATATTCTTTGGGAAGGGAGTGCCTGAAGTAACAAGAGGAGCTATTAAAGGACAGCTTGGGGTCCAAACAGAATAACTGAATGAGAAGTACCTAGGACTACCCACTACGGTGGGGAGATCAAAGAATGGTGCTTTTGCGTACTTAAAAGATCGAGTGTGGAAAAGAATCCAGGGGTGGATGGAGAAAACCCTGTCGGGGGGTGGTAAAGAAATTCTGATTAAATCAGTTATTCAAGCCTTGCCTACTTATTCAATGGCTCTTTTCAAACTCCCTAGAGGTTTATGTGAACACATAACATCATCAATTCGCAAGTTTTGGTGGGGGAGTAAATTGGGGGAAAGGAAAGTGGCATGGATTTCGTGGGAATCAATGACTATGCCAAAGTATAGGGGCGGTATGGGCTTCAGGGACATTGAGATTTTCAACTTGGCTTTATTGGCACGTCAGGTGTGGAGAATTCTCATCGATCCAGACACTCTAAGTGCAAGAATTTTGAAGTCTATTTACTTTCCGTCTACTGATGTGTTGAGTGCATCGTTGGGGTCGAGGCCATCCCAAATATGGCGGTCCCTGTGTGAAGGCCGGGACATGCTAAAGCAGGGATTGATTAAGAGAATTGGTAATGGAGAAAATACTCGGATTTGGACTGAAAATTGGATTCCTCGTGACCATCAGTTGAGACCCTATGCTTGTACTTCGGATACACCACCATCTTTGGTGGCCGAGTTAATCTGCCAAGTGTCTAGGACTTGGAACGTACAGAAGCTCGAAAATAACTTCCTCCCTATGGACGTGGAGGTGATCCGTGAAATTCCTATCAGTTTCCTTCGTCAAAATGATTTCTGGGCGTGGCACTTTGATCGAAGAGGAATTTTTACGGTGAAATCATGTTATCATATGATCATGGAGACAAAACGTAGAAGGGAGGACTTCTTGGAAGGCCGTACAAGCAACTCCACCTCGGAGGGAGATGAGAGGGGATGGAAAAACCTTTGGAAGGTTAAGGTACCATCAAAATTACGTATATTTGCGTGGCGTCTTGCTAAAGCCTCTCTGCCAACAGGGGCATTAAGGTCGTCAAGAGGGATGGCACCTAATGCTATATGCTCGGTGTGTAATGCTGCTGTGGACACGTGGAGACATGCTTTGCTAGACTGTCAGATGGCACGGAGTGTTTGGGCGCTAAAAGAGGATGATCTAAATTTACCAGTGCTTGGTGATGAAACTGATGATCCGAGACTCTGGCTCTTTACTCTTAGCTCAACGTTGTCTAGTGGAAAATTCATTGAAGTATTGGTGACGCTATGGTCGATTTGGTGGGCGCGGCGCAAACTCATTCATGAAGGAATTCATCAACCACCATTATCGACTCATATCTTTATATCTAAGTATATTGCTGCGGTGAGCCAGGGGAGTACTTTACAGGTTCCCTCGAATTCAGTTTCAAGGGCGAGACCAGGCTCTCGGTGGCTTCCTCCAGGAGATGGAGCAGTCAAGATTTATGTAGATGGTGCTGTTGCTAAGCAAGAGAAGCGAGGGGCAATCGCAGCGGTTTGTAGAAGTGCTCAGGGAGTGTACATGGGAGCGTCAGCTGTTGCATTCGAGGGGATCACGAACCCGGAAACACTAGAGGCGCTTGCATGTGCAGAAGCTCTTGCGCTGGCTGATGAGTTGCAGGTTCGGCAGGTGCGAATTGCGTCGGACTGTCTCAATGTTGTGAAGGAAATTAATGGCCCAGAGGAGAGGGGACAGCATTGCATGATTACAAGAGAGATTAAGGAGGGAATGAAGAGATTCATCTCAGCTGTGTTCAGCCATGAACGCCGGGAAGCGAATTTGGAAGCTCATAGGCTTGCCCGCTCTGCAACTACTTTACCTACAAGTCGCCATGTTTGGTTTTTAGATCCACCTGTTGACATGGGTTTTCCTGTAAACATTTTGTCTATTGAGTAATAAAGTCGGTTGTTCTTTTCAAAAAAAAAAAAAAAAAGCTATTCAGCTAGCTACGAGTATTTTTACTAGTACTAGTACAAACAGTACGTACGTACTGACTTATGGGCAAGCAGCTAATACTAATACGATCGGTACTGGCTAGGAAAAGAAAGCAAGACTAGTGCTCACAGGACGGGACATGAGGAAAGCAACCAGCTGGTCACCAAACATGAGGACCATGGTCTCGCGAGGAAAAAAAAAAAGTGCAGTCCTCGCGCGAGAGGAAGCAAAAGACGGTTCCTTTTCCTACGTCCATGGTGCGCGCTGGGAAGTATAGTAGCCCGATCGACCATGCATGGTACGTACGTAATCGAGCGCTGTATCGGCCGGACGCAGGACCAGCTGGGTACGTACTACAACAGGCCGGATGCGCGCCGCAAAGTACCATCGTTGCCAATTTCCTAACTTAATTCTAATGTGGTTTACGTAGCACGCACGGTTCCATATACGTCTGCCCACTCGGGTCCTCGCAGCTCCCACATCACAACGTCAAGAGTCTATGTTCAAAAAAAAAAAAACAACGTCAAGAGTCGGTCCACCCAACCGCGCATACCACGCGCGAGATCCATCCATCAGAGCCACGCGCGAGGAAGCAAGACAACACCATGGAGATGGAGATGGAAACGCCGGCCGCCTGCCAGATCGACCGCCTGCCGGAAACAACAGCATGATGGATTCATGGTGCACCCAAAATCGAAGCTATCTATGTTCAACAAGGCAAAACTCCGAAATCTACAGGTTACACATTTTTCTCTAGCAATTCACTTGAGCTAGGATGGATGGGTTGAAACAAGGAAATCAACCTTTCCCTTCTACTTTTCGCACCAAGTAGCAGCAACAACACATCATTGACACTGAATATATACATATCATTGACTCCATGGTGGCGTCACACCAGCAAGACTATTTGTGCAGTTCAAATAGTGTCAGGAACGACATAGAGCTCATCAGCAAAAGAGATGCACGCAGTCCGAGCAAGCATTGCAATCATCAGGAAGAAGAGGAGGAATCGGTCTCACCTGCAGACCATCAACAGCAAGGAGAAGAAGCCTCACTCGGTGATATAGCTCACCCGGTGATTTCGACTGGCTCGCCGAGCCTGTTGAAAACGCCAACCGACACGTAGTAGTTGGTGGTCGATCACCTGAAACAAAAGAGTTCACGTTCAGCCATTCTGGGACACGCACCAAGAATTGAGTTAGGAACAATCGCTAAATTGGAAAACCTACATGACTGTCCATACAACTAAGTGCTAGTTCAACGTTGTACTTGCTTTGTAAACTGGAAACTTATACAGATTTGCATTGCATTGCATACATACTAGGCAATAAGCCTTCCAGGTTAATCCCAAAATAAACAAACACATCTGCTTTAAAATTGACACTGATTAACAAGTCAAATCAATCTAGGGCGATGGCTTCTTGCTGTGATTAAACAAATCAACACCCAAGCTATACACTAGCTGGCAATTCCCTAACCAAAAGCAAACCATATATACAGTAACACAGAACCCAAGCTTGTGTTGCCGTTCCAGAACAACTCAGGTTTAGCCCACATCCAATAAATATAAGGTTTATTAAGGGTCGACACTGCTGATGATCAAGTCACCGACCTAACCAGGAACAGATACTACCACAACAGATCACCTACTTCATACTACCACGAAGCACATACTACAGCTGAACCCTCCTCACGTACAGGGCACAAACTAGAATGAAACCTCAAACTTCATGACTCATGACAACAAACACTCAACAGCTACACAAGCAAGAGGAATCAGAACCAGAATCGGGACAGGTCGGGGATGCTGCCAACGACCTTGATGACCACAGGTCGGGGCAGAAGATGGTGCTGCAGCGGCTGTGCCCACGGCGGCCAGCGATTTGACTGATGTCTTGGCCGAAAAAAAATCGATCTCGCAGTCCACCTACAAGTAGACCAGCTCTTCAGTCCACCTACAAGTAAACCAACACACGTGAGCAGAGCAGCAAGACTGGGAAACAGAGGGAAGACGACGCATAGGAGGAGGTACGAAATAGTAGTGGGTGACAGCAGCAGGATGCAGGTCCGGGAAGACGGCCGGAAGCCGCAGTAGCAAGCCCGGGCTTGAGGTCCCACGCGTCCACGGCCTGCTTGCCGTTGCGAAGACGCCGGCGAGCAGAGGCGGCCGGATTCGACGGCCAGTGCGGGGATCGACGAGAACCACCGTCCCCTGCTTCGAGGAGACGAGCTCTCCCTTCAGTACGTGGTGGAGAACGGCCTCTCGGCAGCGCCGGCGCCGTCCTGGGTGCCGGAGCCCTGTCGCCGGCGGGTAGACGCAAACCCTTGTTCAAGAATGCGACGGGGCCGGCCAGCTTGACGGAGCGCCGCACATGGATGCGCGCGCGCCGGCGAGCCAGCCGGCCGGCCGAGGCTGCTGGGCGGTGGGCCTCTGTCTCCGGCGAGGCTGCATCGGACGCATTCAATCTGCGGCGGCGGGGAACGTGAGCGTCCGGAGGAGGAAAGGATGGTAGAAGGGAGTAGGTGCGGGGCTGGGGAGGAGAGGACGACGGCAAAAGGGACGCCGGCAAGGCGCTGGGGGCGACGACGGGGTGGATTGGATTGGGGAATGGGGATCGTGGAAGTGGAGGTGTCGGTGGGAGCGGTGGATTGGGGAGAGGAAGGGGATCGCGTGTGGACCTCGTGTGATGGTGTCGCTCCAAAATTTGGGCCATAAATCCCGCCGGGCCCGATACATTTTTGGGTTCCAAAATTGTAATTCTATAGCGGGCTCGCGCGGGTGAAACCTGTCGGGCGGTTTGGAGACCAATCCGTGGGAGGTTGTTTCTTCGCATCTCATTGGCTGAATGCATGTTCTTTTCCCTTGTATAACTTTGCCGGAATTTGGCCCAAAATTCCCGCTCGACACGAAATGAAATAAAATTCCTGTGATGGGATCTCTAGTCAGACGTGTCAAAATTCCACGAATGCATATACACGACAATGCATACCCATCGACAAAGACATAATAATCATGTTGACCCTCCGAACGGGAATAGCTCGCATTGGAAGAATCGGGCTATTCAGATCAGCCTGAGGAGACCGGTCCGTGGGAGGTGGCTTCTTCGCATCTCAGTGGCCGACTGCATATTCTTTTCCCTTGCATCACTTTGCGCGCATAATTTGGCCAAAAATTCCCGCTCGATAGGAAACGAAATGAAATTCATGTGACGGATCTCTAGTCACACGTGTCGAAATTCCACGATTGCATATAAGTGATAATGCATAGCTCCTGTTCCGATAGATGGTTATCTGAAGATAAAAAAAGCCCCGACAAAAGAATCACATCGACCCACGTCAAGTCTGATTGGGGATAACACAGATTACTGTAGGGAACGTGTCGAGAAACACCTCGAGGGACCAACAATGGATTGGCAATGGCATCGGAAGTACGGACTCGATACCCCGTGCAACATGTATGCATATGAATGGTAATATCCACGTCGGCGAGTGGCAACGATGCATATTCCGAGCATGGACAAAGAAGAAATGAATTGAGACAAATGTAGCCTCGAGAAACATTGAGCCGCAAATGCTAAGATTTAAGATCTCCGTCGACAACCTCACCTCGCGTAGACACCCACGGCGTTAACATTGTCGGAAAAACCCGGGGGGGAATGCGAAGACACCGACCGCAAGAACACCTAGGAACTATAATCTCTGGCACGATGGTAATGCATTCCATATGAAAGACTAAGGTACGAATCTATAGTGTCAACCGAAAATCCGAATGATAACACACGACCGAGACCATGTGATGCCCAAGTGTCATCACCATGGTGAAAACACAATGTGTTGTCGAAACCTCCCCAGTACACAACTTCGCATGGGACAACCTAGACGCAACCTAGCTCATCCTCCGGGGCTAGAGAATGAGGTCTCGAGGGACAGAAAGAGACATAGGTCTCTCATGACTTCAAGTCTAGCGTGAGAAGGCAAAGGTAGGCATCGATGGGTCCACAAGTCGTCTCGAGGCTCACATCTATGATTTCATGTGTCATTATTATTTCACGTGGTTATTTTATCTTGCGGTTATAATTATCACTCTATGATTTTATGTGTCATTTAATTCATTATTGTAGTCCTAAGTTTATACCTAAGGATAGTTATTCCCCATTAGTTTCCGTCCCTTTCCTATCTAGGTTGTCTAAGCCCCCTCACTTGTATGAATGGTATACGGTTGTCTTTGTCGTCTGATCCTACATAAACCTCTCTCTATCATCCGATCGCACGTGCATTTATTTCGATCGTATGGTCTCGTGTACACCTGTTTTGGTCGCTCGATCCCATGTACTCCTATGTCGTAAGTCCGTACCCACAAACACCTCTCTTTGTCGATCGGACCCACATAAACGTCTCTAAATTTTTCGGCCCACGTGTACCTCTCTTGTTCACTGAGCTGCACATGCACGTCTCTTCATAATTTTCTCATGAATGCACCTATCTCGGGCATCCGATCCAACATAGAACTCTCTCACATACACCTCTACCGGTCATATGAACCCACATACACCTTTTTAGTCGGCTTGTACCACATACACCTCTCTCGGCCATTTAGCCCCACCTACAACTCTTTCGGCCATCTTGCTCCATGTCCACTTATCTTCGTTGGGTACTACATACACCTCTATAGATTGTTCGAACTCTTTGCGGTCATCTGAACTCGTATACACCTCTCGGTCGTTTGGCCGACATAAACCTCTCTCGGTCATCATCCCCCACGTGTACTTCTCTGAATCATTTGGCCACTCATATACCGCTCGAGGTCATTTTAACTGTCGTTGCTCATTCGAACCTATATACATATCTCTACGTCCATCAAACTTTCATAAACCTTTATCCATCTTCGTGTCTTGCATACACTTTTATCTAGTATCTAGTCCCTCCTACACCTCTATTTGACATCGAGTCACGAAAATACCTCCATTGCAAGGGAGAAGAGTGAGGTGTACCGCCGGCGTGCGGACCCTTCTTTCTTAGTTTATACTAGAAGACGGTTATTATCGATCATTTTTGTGTTTTATCTTTACCGCACGTTGATAGTGTCTTTAGAGCATCTCCAACTAGCCACCCCCATATTTGGCCCCCAAATTGACTGGGGCCGTGTACAGACGTGACCGTAGAAAGAGCCCATGCAGACCCCAAATGTGATCTCCTAGAACAGTAATCCACAAATCATCCGCCTCAAATCCTCATTAGCTATGCAACATATATCAGACGTAAAGTTCGATGGACAAATAAAAATTAGTTTGACGGATAGAAATTCATCTAGACCGTACATATTTCATTACACACGGACATATATCATCAAATACATACAGAAAGACTCACGATTAGAGAACCGAGGAATCACTATGGCGGAATCGGGTCCAACAATGATCTCTCCGCCGCTTCGCGCCCCCTCTTTCGGGCACGCCGCATGTTCCGAGAGTGGTTCTCCATGGATTCCTTATGCCGATGGTCGAACTCATCTTGGGTCTCCGTCGCTTTGCGTTCCTTTTGACGAGCTCGATGATCCATCTGATTATGGGTCTCCGCTTGGCGCACCCTCAACTTGTCGTCCCTCTTCTCGGACTCCAGGCGTGTAGTACGTCCACGAGCGGAGTGTCCTTCAATATGTACAACAAGGGCCGAGCGGCCATTCCATCATCCTCCACGAAAGCACATTGAACATTCGGATGCCATACTCAATCTGGAAAATAGAAAATGCACTCAACATAAGCTACAATTGTAGTGAGACAAAAATAAAATGAAGCTAGCTTACACTGCCCACTTGGAAATAGCATCCGACAAACTTGTTAATGTCGGTTTGGATGCATGCCCATCTATGGCGGAGAGATTTCTCTATGATGATTACTCATGGGTTAGCACCGAACACTTGATGGACTCTCCACCAAAACGAAGGATACCCACAATGGCCTTCACTTATGTTCTCCAACCAAGCATTACACGACAACACATCTTCATGGAGGGAGTCGTGATTCGCTCTGCCGCTCTAGGGATAGAAAAATGCTCACAATTAAGCTATCGTACTACAATATCTACATTATACGACGGCGGAGCGGAAAAACATACCTGCAGCGATGGCGGAGTCAACACCCTGGTCCGCCGTAGATGGTGGCAGAGCAGCCCGAATAGGCGCCACACAGAACCTTATTCATAGGAGTTGCCGATGGCGCATCTTTTTTCTCCTCTCCAGCCCGCTAGAGACCTCCTCCTTCGTCGCCCTAGGGGATCCAAGTACATCTCAGTCTCGGTGAACCAAGATCTGCTGTCAGAGCCGACCATGGCCGATCCTACGGTAGTAGATAGGAGGGGAAGACAATGGAGTGAGAGGGGATCTGGGAGAGTGAGCTAGGGTTTGATTCGGGCGTGGGGATAGAGTGCATATATGTGGGGTCGTGACTAGGCCGATCTGACGTGGAGGGCTGTCCGGGCTCGTCCGGACCACCCCGAATCCTCCCCGCATATGGGATGAGTTTGGGAATTGTCGGACATCACTTACATTTGGGCCGACTTTGGAGATGCCGGTTGGGCGAGCGTTTTTGTCCCGAGCAGTGCCCCAGCAATCCGCCCCGAATGTTTGCAAGAGGTTTAGGGTGGCCGGTTGGAGATACACGTAATTTATGATAGGAGAAGGTCATTATCTATGATTTCATGCCATTTTGTAAATGCACATTTTTATTCTTTGCTAGGACACTATTATTAACTATGATTTCATGTGTCATTTAGTTGTGATGTGCCATTATTTACTGCTACGAGTGATGGTTAGTACATCTAATTTCATGTGTCATTTCGTCATCGCATGTTACTGGGGTTATTATTTTATGCTCAGAGACATTGTGTTGCATATCATTTCATGTTCCATTTTGTCGTTACAAGTTTTTTATGCTAGGAAGCAGTTAATGTTAATTTCATGTTCCATTTCGCAATCACGCGGTGTTGATTTATGCTTGGAGAAGACCATTACCTGCCATTTCCTTGTCGTGAAATTATTATATGCTTTCGAGTTTAACAATCATATATTATTTTCCGTGCCATTTTATCGTTGAGCACCATTATCAATGTATCGTTGTCGTGAGTTTGTCTATGTTTTACGCTAGGAAATAATTGTTACATGTCATTTCATGCTCACATCTGCTAGCTCAACGCCCGTCATGGACGAGGCATGCTCTAAACCACCCATCTAGATGATGATGTGTGTGGTGGTATATATCTGTCGGGTCGGCCTATATAACTGATGCCTCCACGATGCGAGACATTATGATATGAGTGCACCGATCTTTGTTAGTGTCGGTCTACATCAGTGATGCCTCCAACGAGTCGAGGCATACTCCGTACTCGAAATCTGACATGCGCATATTTCTTCCTACTCATCTTGGCATTCCACGTCATTGAGGGGTGCTATAGCATATTGTATTTTTTTTTTGTTCACCGACATGTTTTTGTGGTCATTAGCACCATGTCATTTCATGTGACATTTTGTTATAGCGATTTGTTGTTTCGTGCTACAAGTCATCATTTCATGTATCATATCTGGTGACTTCACAATTTTGGGGTGCATGGTGTCCCGATGCTTAAGGATAGAATATAAAGTCCATCAACATACCTGAAAGACTTGGTAGCTTTCCCGCATATTTTTCTTTTTCAAATATTTGTGGCCCCTATTTAGGGCTATGACACACATACTTTTGGGTTGCTTGCCTATTTTTCTCAACTCGTGATTATGGAAGTAAGAATTGTCCAGTTTCTAAAAATAAATATGGTAAATATCAATCCCCATGCATACTAATGATTTTAATGGATATGAAATTATATGCATACCGATAGGAAAAGAAAATTTAATTATGCATGAAATCATTTCTACGACCTGACATTTTTTGTGTCATATTTTTGTTGTGACGACGTGCTAAGATTCTTGGGTGTCATGAAATTTCATATGTGAATCCCCCACTTTGACGCCACCGTACTGTGATAATTTTGCCTCATTTTGCGCATTGAAATTCATATAGTATATACTATCACAAACAAGGAGAAAATTCAGAAGGGCTACCATATTTCGACGAGTTTCTAGGGGGGTAGATGATGCGGAGCCCACCGAACGAGTTTCATGCGAAACCACATCCGGAAGTTTCAAAAACCTCCCTCACTCACATTGGATCCTAATGTGGATATATGAGGGTTGTGTGCTTGGCTAAGATCCAATACCAAACTTTGATGTTGCATGCATACTCCACAAACAAGGCTACCACACACAAGGTTCCGAACATAATGCGTGAAACCCCCACTTCAACGCCACCGACAAAACTATCGTGAGAACCTTTTCACTTAATGTGTGTTTTCTAGTCCATGTGGCCTATAATAACACAAAAAGGTTGTCTAGGAGGGTACACACAAGGTTGTCTAGGAGGGTACACGATGTGGGCCCAATGAACTTCATTTTACCCGAAAGCACGTCGAGAATTGTCGGAACCTCCCAAACTTCCATGGGGCTATAATTTGTGTATATGAGGATGGTGTTCTTGTCTATGATCCAATACCCAGCTTTCATGTATCACATTCTCCACACAAAAATATTGTCTCATGGGAAGGTATTACATTTAGGTTTTGAAACTTCCACTTTAGTGCCAATGAGACAACTCTTGTGAGAACTTGGCCTCTGTTGGGTTGTTCAAATCCTAATGGCCAATATTAACACAACAAGGAGAAAAGTAACATGCTACCACTTTTGATGGATGGCTAGGATGGAGATGACGTGGGCCCGCCAATCGGGTTTTTCTTGAAACCACGTAGGGAAGTGTCAGAAATCCTAACGGCTTCCGTGGGGTGTTAATATGGGTATATGTTGATCGTGTGCTTGGATAAGATCCAATAACAAACTTTGATGTGTAACCTACCCCCAGAAACATAACTATCTCGCATGGTGGTTAAGAACTTAGGGTGTGAAAAACCCACTTCGACGCCACCGACACAACTCTTGAGAGATCTTGACCTCTTTTAAGAATGTTCCAGTACATATGGACTACAATAATACCAAAAAAGGAGAAGCTTCACATGGGCAAGAACTTTTCAATGGATTTCTAGGGATAGATGACGTGGTCCCACCGAACGGTTTTTTTCTAAATCACGCGTATGGATGTGTCGGAAACCCTCTGACGGTGTGCTTATCTAACTAAGATCGAATAACCAGATTTGATGTTGTACCCCCACGAACATGACTATCATGCATGCATGTTATGAGGTTCGGGTGTGAAACACACCGCTTCGACGCCACCAACACGATTCTTGCGAGAACTTGGGCTCTTATTAGTATGTTCGAGTCCTTATGGCCTACACTACCAAAAAAAGGAAAAACGTCACATGGGCTACCAATTTAGGATAGAATGCTAGGGATAGACGGCGTTGGGCCCATTAAAAGGGGTTTTCCCGAAGTTGCGTCGAAAATCCTCCCCACTTGCTTGGGGCCCTAATATGGGTATATGAGGATGGTGTGGTTATCCAAGATGCAAATATCAAGCTTTAATGGGGAGCTTTCCTCACAAACATGACTATCCTCCATGGAGATTATGAATTAGCATGCGAAAGACCCATTTCAAGGCCCCGCCACAAATCTTGGGATAACTTACCCTCTTTTTTTGGTTGTTCGAGTACTTATGGCCTAATAACACAAAAAAGGAGAAAGTTCACATGGTCTATTATGTTTTTATGGATTGCTAGGGTAGATGACGCGTGGCCCGGTGAACAGGTTTTCTCCGAAGTCGCATTTAAATGTGTCAGAAACCCTCCACATGTGCTTGCGCCCCTAATATGGTTATATGAGTATGGTGCGCTTGTCTAAGATCCAATAAAAAAAATTTGATGTGACATCCCCCCCCTACAAACAAGAGTATCCTGCATGGAGGTTCTGAAAACTTAGGGTGCGAAACACCCACTTCGACGCCACCGACCCAACTCTTGCAATAACATGAATTTTGTTTTGTCTGTCTGAGTCCTTATGGCCTACCAATTTTCGACGGAGATGGATTGCTAGGGGTAGACAACATGGGCCCACCAAACGGGTGTTCCATCCTGTGAAATATCCGGTTTTTAATTCATACTTATGTTCCATATGGCGAAATAAAAAAACTCAGTATCACATGTGTTTGTTTACCAACGAAACTCGTATTCAAATCATGAAAATAGTTATCTATCTGCCATCTAAAACTAAAATCGGTAGAAAATTATTTCCTCTAGTTCAAAGTTTATGAAATAACAAACCGTGGACCAATTTGAACGTATACAGCTCTAGTTTTTTATTAAAAAAAAACCGTGCAAAGTCTAGGGGTGATGTTTTCAAGACCTTTACTTCAACTCATTTTGAGATAAAATTCAAATTCTAAATTATCTCCCTTTTTGGAATCAATTGTTTGCATGTCACTGCTAGGTAGGCTCCACCTCATATCTTAGCTAGCTAATCTCCAACAGTCCAACATGTGCCCCTCTTGTTTACAAAATCCACCGTCACAAACTACATCATGTGTAAGTGGGAACGAATGTTACAACCAATGGTTGTACGATTTCCACAGGCTGAGCAGAGCTCCTTATCTTTTGACGTTTCTAAGGATAGTCGTGTAGATGAAAAAGGGCATGGCCTCTAGTGCTAAAGTTCATGCTTATGCTAGGGATCTTCCACAATCCTCTTCTCATGATATAGAATAAGAAACGCAAGGAGAGAAATAAAGTCGGAATGTACAACTCGGATTGTTACAACTAGGAACGTAGACGCGATATCGATGACCTCCTACCATGAAAGGGCCGCCGATGATGACTGCCTTGGGTATATCCGGGTCGGTACACGAGTAGACTTGGACTAGAAGCAGGCGGTACACCCGCTGGTCTGTACCGGGGTTCCTTGGATGACGATGATATATATACACCGGGGAACAAAGATGACATGAGGAGTCCCCAATACACTCTATTTTCGCTTTGTTATATTCCGCATGGCAGGTCCTTCTTCTCATTTATTCGTCTGCCCTTTGCGCCGCAAGGTTAGAGAGGGAATATAAGAAGCTATGGGTGTACAGAAACTAGCTTCTACACATGCGCACATGTGCATAAGTTCACAAGAGGATGGATTTTTGAACTAAATAAATCACCCAGCCACATATGTGCCCCAGCACAGAACAATGGTTGCGCGCGTGATTGCTCTGCCTCCAGCGAATGACAGGACTTCACGCGGATTGCTTATCTCATCCGTGATCCGTCCATCCGAAGCACGCCCAACCGTCCGCTCACGGAGAAACACAACCGAACAAGGAGCTAGGCGGGAGAGAAAATTTGAGCCGAAATTTCACCGAGGCGAAATTTCGTTTTCGGGCCAGGCGGGAAGTTTGGGCCCAAAAACCGTAAGTGTAAGCCTGTCGTACCCTCTTGTACCAGCCAGCCACTCAACCTTCCTCTCATCTTTCCCCTCCCACCCAAACCACCTCCCGCGATCCCCTTTTTCTCTGTCACCGTCGCCGGCAAATCCCGGCCGGATCCGGCGATTCCTCGAGCCGACGCCCACACGCCCGGCACCAGCGCGTTGTACTCACTCTACTCCACGGTGCGAAACCTCTAGTCCGCAACCCCATACCCAACCCTACCAGCCCAGGATTCTGTCTCTACAGGAAAGAGGCGGCGACGGTCGGCCAGGCACCGCGGCCTCCTGGTCGGCTTCCTCGGCGTCGCGCCCGTGTCTGACGGGGGACGCTCAACTCCATGGAGGGCACGTTGGCGGCGACGCGGGCCACAGAGGGGTGCTCCCGCCATCGTCCCTCACTTGCTGCAGCCTGTAGGGAACCCACAGAAGGGACGAAGGAGTTCCTCGTCCGCGGTCCGTCGGCCATCCGTTGTTAGTCGTTTCGGATCCATCCAAGACAAGGTGAGCTGCTGGTTCGAATCCCCCTACCGTCTCCCTTTGTACTGCTGAAAAATCCTTATTTTATAAGCTTCAATTTTGCGATTCAGAAATAACTTGATCTGGAAATTTAGTTCTGATTCAGCAATTCTTCTAGTCAGCCCAAGTTCTGCAAGAAAGAACCATGTTTCAGAAATAATAAATTCACGTAGCTCAGATTTTTGTGTGTGGATGCAGCGGTTAACCCGTTCATGCTGTAGCCTAAGCATGCACACACAACGCCATATTTAGCTGCACGTGCAAGCTTGATCGACCAGGATGCATGATAAAATTTATAATTCCGCCCTCTACAAGTTTTGATACATTGATTTTATTATACCAGGATGTCGGAGGGCCGCCACGAGCCACGGAGGGCGGTTGAACGCCTTGCACTGCAAGGAGGGGACAGTGCTGATTGGCAGTCTGTGCCTGTGCCGCTCATTCTGTCTATCGTTGCTCTCTCGCCTCGTCCACAGCTGATTTCCATGGCCGGCGTCTTTACCCGCCCCCCGACAACTGGGAGGCCGTGCAAGTGCTAGATCTGAAGGCCTCCTGTTGAAGTGTCCAGTCGTCCTCATCATGGCGGAGATCAAGCTGCTCTCAGCCTCGATGCCGCCATTCAGGAACTCGTTGGCACCGCCATCCAAAGGTGCATCGATGGTCCCGCTAGAATCTGCTGCTGCATTTATTTTTCTGTATAATGCAAGAATCAAGCATGACGGATAGTTTGTTTTCTTGGTATTGGACTGAACTGAGATATATCAAATTAATGGAATTTAACATGAGGCAATCAAGTCAGTCCTATCTGGGAAAATCTTTTGCCACACAAGAACATATATGTTGTCCTTGAATGTTTTATGCTTTTACTATGCATGTGTATTGTAGACAACCGTTGGCACGCCTGGTTGATTTGTTAGTGGTAAATTAGTATAATTAACTTGATGTTGAGCTAGTGTATGTTTTGCCAGCTCATGTGTATTGTCCAATGCCAAAGATATGCCGATATCACTATTCACTCATGTGTATGTATGTGTGGTGCAATGTGTTCATAAATATATAAGATGTTCTAATGTTTCCTGTTTTGCCATGCATGTGTGAGGATAAGGCTATTTGATTGGCCATGTCTGTTTAGCCTAAAATGATTTTTGTGCAATCGACAGGTATTGATAATGACCATCTTAATAATGTCATTTATGTAGGTTTCATTTTGTCTGGTGCAAGGGAAGGTGCCATTGCTCGATGTGGAGGACAATGTTGGCCGGCATCGCAAGGCAGCGGTAGCCTTCTTTTATGCCTCCTAGGTTTAGGTCAGTTTCTGGTTCTCTGGAGTATATGCATTGGTTGGTAAATTTTGAGCTCATGGATATTCCATGTTGACTGAATGTTTGTTAATCGTTTCATGTGATGATATCCGTTTTGCCATGTGTTGCCTTGTGTAAAACAACCAGCTAAAATATGTCCACACCTTGCTCTTTCTTGATTTTCTATACCTTGCTATCTAGCGACCATCTGTCTATTTTCATCATCTCAAATATGTTTTAATCATAAACATGCTCTTAAATGGTTGTGCTTCTTTGTGTAGTGAAACCTTCGCCCACATGGAACCTTCTTCGCTCAAGTGTAAAAGATGAAAGCGTGAAACCTGTTGATGAAGATTGGTGAGATGCAACTTGTCGGAAGGCTACACCTATTTGGTGAGCTTCTAGATGTCTCCCTCTCTTCTCCTTGTGTTGTGTGATACCAAGGCAATCGAGTAGTTTTAGCTATGAAATGTTGTATGAACAGAAGGACACTTCACTGGATTAGACTGGCATACATGTATTGAAAAATTAGGAAATGATCAATGTTAGACTTGTTAGGGAAGCTAATGGATTTAGTGCTAGCTTGTGTTAATTAACTTACGGATTGACTTGACTGGTTAAAAGATATGTACATGTACTGGATGCCGTAAGGCTGGTGCCAACCGGGGCTGTAAGGGGGGCGGTAGGGGGCGCTATCGCCCCGCGCGGGGCGAGAGGAGGCGAGATGGCGGGCGAGAGGGAGCCGCCGGGCGGTGGCGCTGGCGCCCGGCGAGAGGGCGCTGTCGCCCGGCTTCCCGCCCGCGTTGGCGGGGCGACAGCGGCTGCCCGGGGCGAGAGTGAGGGGCGATAGCGGGGCGACGCGGTGCCAATGGGGGCGATAGTCCGGGCGATAGTGGGGAGAGGAGTGTGATAGTGTGGGCTATAGCCCGTGCACTGGCACCGGGCTGTGAGAGTGGCGTGAGAGTGGCGTGAGAGTGGTGAAAAAAGGTGACGTGGCGGGGCTATAGCCCGTGAATAGTGCGTGGTGCATTGGCACCAGCCTAAAGAAGGCTTTTGCTGTTTCGGAAGGATTAATGGTAGCAGCAGCATGTCATGGATTCGTCATTTGTGTCATGTCTCTAGTAGAAACCAGTAGCTTTTGAAAACAGCTTGAGTACTTTGTTAGGCCTTCCGTAGTGGGAAACGGCAGAGCCGTATCTACTGCTGGTCCACGTCATCTATCGGTGTTAAGAGACATTAACACTATGTCCACCGTTTCTTCTTTGCCTCACCGTATTTAATTCTTTTTGCTCCACCCAATGACCGTCCTAGCTGCTAATTGGCCAAACGCATGCAATTTCTCCTTTTGACTTGGATTGTGTGTCAAGAACCGTATCCAAAATAAGAAACGGTTCCTCTAATTCTGCTCATTAAATAACCCTCCACGTAAGCAACAAGCTGATGTGGCGTTTTAAGATACGAGCCAAGCTGGAGCACTACAGACGGCCTTAGGTTAGATAGGTAGTGATCTAGTTTCTTAACTCTGGTCCAATAAACCAGTAGCTTGTCGTGTCGTGTGGGTTCAAGTCGAAACTCTCCCCCGTTGAGTCTATGTATTCTCTGTATAATAAATTTGTCTCTGGAGCTGGCTGACCATAATAATGTGTTTGCTCTTCTTGTTCGAGGATAACGAATAGGAGGATAACCACCATATCATGATGAGGGCCAAAGTACGAGCAGGTGAGAAGACGTGATGCATCACATCACCGGAGCCATCTGGAGCTAAAAGATCAGATACTACCTCCCTCTACGTCCCTCTATGCGAGATGGTTTTAACTCTGCGATGACGCAGTGGCTGCAATGAATGCATGAACAGCCATTGTGCAGATTCCGTATCGGAATGTGCATATGCTCGGATGTGTTGCATGCTGATAATTGTGTGCTGCTTGGGTGCATGAAGCTTTGCCTTGACAGGTTGTGGAAGTTTGGTGCAGCAGAAAGCTTTTCTGGCTCATTTGTATATGTGCCGTGCGGGTTGTTTTGTGATCAATGTTTGAACTTTGAAGTATATATGTTGTTTGCAGTGCAGGTTTGAATGTCCAAGAAACAGAGTAGGTCATGCCGAAAATTTGATTTTTTTTTGGACAGAGTAGCAGTTTTGTTTATTAGAGAAGAGAAGATAGAATCCAGGTCATCACTGTAAATAAACAGCTAGAAAGAAGAAGATGGATGTCGAGCTAGTTTGATAGTGTTGTTGGATTCGAGGATTCCATTAAGAAACGTGTACACGCACATGTTGCCCTTGTTCCGCTCCGCACCCACGTACGCCTCCAGCCGAACGTTACAACCACTGGATCAAGAAATAAAACAACAGTAAGTAACATGAGCAAGTTCTTAATTATTTTGTGACTTAATGTTTTTCAGCAATCCAGCTAGCTTTTTATTAGAAAGGGGTAAACCAGTTTGTATGTGGCCATGAAGCCGAAATGCATCGATCCGTTTGAAGGACCTAGCAAAAAAATAAAAATAACAATAAAACTTTGAAGGCTACGTACGTGGTGCATGCATGCATGGTATTCACGCAAGGACGCATGAACCTAGCTATCTATTCCTTGCCGCCGGATTTGTCTCGTCGTCTACATTGCTTAATTTCCTAGCTATTGGAATCTTGCTTCATGCCCTCCTACTAGGAAATTAATTGCTAGATGCATCTATTCCAAAGTCATCTAATATAGAACGGAGGGAGTACCTGCTAACGCAAGCAAACTCTTTTGGATGGCCAAACCTGTGTATGGACACGACGCATGCTGCTCGTGGCACGGCAATGTCAAGCGGCAAGTTCTCCGGCCCTGGCGTCGACGTTGGCCGACAACGACCAGGCACTGGACACGGACATGCGCTCCAGCGGCATGGGGCGTTAGATGAGCTGGTTTCCTGTGACGATCTAGGGGAGATCGAGGCAGTTCCAACACCCTCTACTGGAGGAGACTAAGAGAGACCGGAGTCGGTCAAACTCGTCGTGAGGACGGACGGATCGTGCCACCGCTTGCACCATTATACTCCACGTAGAGTGGCGACCACTTCTCGTTTCCACGAATACGATATTGGCGAGCTGCCGCTGTGTTGCCGGACACCGATGGAGCTGCTTCAGTGTGCCTAGCAAGTAGTAACGGAGCTACCGACAGAAAAAGAAAAGAAAAGGCCCAAGGAGACGCTGCTGTTGGGCCTGCTATCAAGGGCTGCCACTTATCCTCATTTAGCAAGCAGCCTTCTATCATTTTCTTTTCCATTTCAGCTTTTCCCTTTTTAATTCAATTCAAACATTTTTTGAACCGTTTTACATTCAACCCTGATCCAAAGAGTTGAAACCCATTAGTCATATATATTAGTAACTACCAACTAAAGATGTTTCTGGTAGCAGATGTGAAAAACAAAATACCAACCTCGTATTTCTTACAATTTGGGGGTTTCAACTCAAAGTACCATATGCGGTTTATTTTTATAGATCAAAATATTAATGCAATACTATGTTTAAGTGTTAATCTTTTGAGTCCCTACATTACATACAGATTCCTAGTCGTTTGGGTTGAAAATTTTATTTTCAAATAGCGTTAGAGTTAGTTTAACCTAACTAGGACTTGTATGTAAACCCTAACCCTACGCCCTCGTGCTTCTATATAAACAGGAGCCCCACGTGCCCCTGGACCCGTGTGTAATATTCCCCCAACTCTCTCCGGCTCACATGGTATTAGATTAGATCCTGAAAACCCTACAAACCCTCCGCAGCCGCCGCCATGACCGACTCCCAACAAACCCTAGCCACCCTCCCCTCCTCCACCTCCACGATGGTGCCGCCTACCCTGTCCACCTGTGCGCCGATCGCCTTCCTCCTCAGCGCCTCCAACTACTCTCGGTGGATGATCTTCATGCTCACGCACCTCGGCAAGTCCGGCCTCCTCGACCACATTGACTCCACCAAGGCCACCACCCCAACCAATCATGAGTGGATTGTCCCCGACTTCATCGTCCTCTC
The DNA here is from genome assembly GCA_028641055.1 of Alopecurus myosuroides. Lineage (NCBI taxonomy): Eukaryota > Viridiplantae > Streptophyta > Magnoliopsida > Poales > Poaceae > Alopecurus > Alopecurus myosuroides. The sequence goes on from CM054060.1 coordinate 29,838,555, forward strand.
GGCCCTGCACTCGTCGATTTGCGGCGGCCCTATCGACTTCGTTGACCCCCACGACATCCTCGAGTTCTCACTTGGGTGTCGCCACGTCACCATCGCCCAAGGCCACGTGCGGCTCGCCTGCTGGTGCTTGGCGGCCGGTTCCTCTGGCACGGGCGACCCGACGCCTGCTGCTCACCCGCCCCGGGTGCTCGGCCCCACGACTCGTGCTCGCACCGGCATTTTTCGCCCGAACACACGCTAAGCCGCGGACGAGTATGCCTCCGCCGCGACCACCTCCGCCACGTTGCCATCGTCGTTGCCCACCTCAGTCCGGGCGGCCCTCCGTGACCCTTTATGGGTTGCCGCTATGCAGGTTGAGTTTGATGCCCTTCAGTGCAACCAGACATGGACTCTGGTCCCTCGACCGCCCCATGAAAATATCATCACCGGCAAATGGGTCTTCAAGCATAAGTTTCATCCAGATGGCTCTCTTGATCGCCATCAAAGTCATTGGGTGGTTCGTGGTTTTCGCCAGCGTGTCGCCATCGACTTCACCGACACTTTCGCCCCGGTTGTTAAACCATGGACGTACGATTCGCACCGTCCTCCAGCTTGCGGTGTCCCGCGCTTGGCCGGTGCACCAGATGGACGTGTCGAACGCTTTCTTCATGGTCATCTCACCGAACAGGTGTTCTGCCGGCAGCCCACGGGTTTCGTCGACGCCACACATCCATACCATGTGTGTCTCCTCTCGCGCTCATTGTATGGACTCAAACAGGCGCCCCGTGCTTGGTACCAGCGCATCGATGCGTTCCTACACCGACTTGGCTTCCGCTCCACTCGCTCCGATGCCTCCGTCTTCGTGTACCATCATGGTGACACCACTTCTTACCTGGTGCTCTACGTCGATGATATCATCTTGACGACGTCCACCTGGTCTCTTCTTCAACAGCTCACTGATCGTCTACGTGCTGACTTTGCTCTCAAGGACTTGGTAGAACCCACAAGAGGCGTGTGTGTGGAGCCGTACGATCGAGATAGGTAACAAGCCCGCCGGCTAGATAGAGAGCCCACAACTAGAATTGGCATGCCGGGCTGGTCAACTTTGCTAGCTATTCCGCCCAGTAATGAGTGCAACATGTCACAATTACGCCACGAGTGGGGATTTTGTGGGGCAATGCTAGCTCACGGGTGACCGTTGGTCAGGTCAAAATTCAGACATGGTGTCTCCAACCATGGTTAGTTACCTATTGGATAATTTCCTATTTTGGTCATGTGTTTATGGGGCAAAAAGGTACAACAGTAACACGTCATACAAGAATAAAGGAAAGAGTGAACCAGAATTTAATGCTGCAGGTGGGTGGCCCCACACATGGTGTGAATATACGGAAGGAAAAGGAAGGAGTTATGGCCGAGTTGGTTTTCACCGTGGGCACGGTCACCCGTGAAGGAGTATTCCTGGATTTTGTGCACCATCAGTCTCTTGGCCTCTAAATAAATTCCAAAAATCATATTTATAGTTTCAAAAAAAATGAAAACCTTTTTTTATATTCTCAATGAATTATTGCAGAAACCTGCAAAATTTTAATTTGAAAAGCATTATGTTTTAAGCTACAGAAAAAATGAAAAGTGTACGGATCTATAATATAGTGTAAAAAATGAAAATTTTAAAGCCAGGGCATACTACCAATTTCAAGGATTATGATGCCAATTCTTTGTCAATTAGCCATTTAATTACACTAAATCGCCCGGCCAAAAGCCCGAGCAACTGACCAGGCAACGGGGGCGTTCGATCCAACACTGGTCATGGACACCTCATTAGCGCCATTGTGACTAGCTAGGACATGGGCTTCGAGCTTCTCCTCGCCGGCGATGTGCTCGTGGCCATGAGGACCAAGAAAAATCCACAACCGGAGCATGAAATATCTTTGTATCTATCATTTATGCGTCCAAAATAAATACACATGAAATCATAGAGAACTACAATTTTTGTGCATAAAATAAGAATGCCTGGCACATGAAAGTCGGCTTGAAACAAAAGAACGTTCCATTGATTCACTCCAGCATTTTTATAATCTCTACACACACTAAACAAGTGATGTTTCATATTTAATTTTAGTTTTTTTTTTCCTAAAACAACTATAGGCCGACAACACTGGAGAAAGCCATAATACCAGCTGAACCGTTTGAAAACCCTTTCCGTACTTGGGCTGAACCGGTGGAAAACATCGATAGGCGCGATTCTGGTGGTCCCCATAAGACGATAGCACTTCAATTTTTTCGATATGACTGTCTTATCAAGATAAATGGGTGGGAAAACGCCGAAAAGGGAAACAAGCGGAAAAACGCCATGGGAAAATACTGGTCGTTGAAATTGACTTGAAAACGGGCGGGGACACATGTAATGATAGGTCTTTTACGGTCGAAAGTGAGTTAGCACACAAAATGATAGGTAATGGCTATTTACTAGCTTAAAAATAAAGAACCGGACCTCGATCTATGCTGACGAGGTGGTCACCTTCTTGCGACCCTCATTGGTGGACTTTCAGACCATTGCAGCGCTCGTTGACGACTTTGGGGGCTGCATTGGGGTTCCGAACCAACCTCGAGAAATGCTCAGAGCACCGGATCAGATGTTAAGAGATGGTGGAGGAACTGACCAGGCAGGATCCGGCGTGTCAAATAAACAATAGAAGATTACATTAATTCACTCCCGTATTTCTATAGTTTCAACACACACTAAACAAGTGATGTTTCGTATTTAAGTTTAGTTTTTTTTTCCAAAACCACTAAACAGATGTCACTTTCTAAAGTCGGTTTCCATGATCCACCGCAGCACTTCAATAATCCTAACTAAAATTTTGCTTGAATTTTAAGAAATAAAAACGGTCTATTGGAGCGGGTGTGGTTGGTTGTCAAAGGTGACACATCACCGCCAAGGCGGAAGAAGACATCGGCCATTTTATGCCCTCCTTAGCACAACATCACCGTTCCCTCTTCCCGCTCTACGGATCCAAAATGTACACAATTAAGCTACCGTACTTCAATATCTACATTCTACGGCGTCGAAGCGGAGCTAATACCTGTCATCTGTTTCCCCCTATCTACTGGAAACTCTAAAAATGGCTACATTCTTGAGTTATAAAAACACATCATTCACATCATCTTTTCTTTTTTGGTTTGCTCTTTAAATAATATAAACAATGGGCTTCCGTTGTCTAATGGGCAAACTAACCATACACAATTAAGCCTCACCACAAGATGAAGCCTAGAATTAAATTCCACAGCCTCTACCTCTAGTCATTGTCCATTTAAACTCATTTTGAGATAAAATTCAAATCTAGAGAAATCCCACAACTAGAATTGGCACGCTGGCGGTGCCGTATCCCCACATCGCTCCCAGGCCGACGCGCGCCAAAGAGAAACTCTAGATCCCCTGGCGGTGGAGCCGAGTGTTGCCCCGCACCGCCGTTTAGATAAGCGGCGGTAGATACACCCCGCCGGCACGTTCCTGGCAGCAAGGAGCTGGGCTTCGTCGGTCGGCTCATATGGTGACACGATGGTAGAGGAGTGGCCGTGGGTGAGGGTTTCCCTGTGTGTGTGCGACCAGTGGGGCGCGGAGTTTCACGTAGCTTAGTTGGCCAGGAAATCCACCATACTAAAAAGGAGCTAGTGACTACGGGGGTGGATGGATGAGTAGGTTGGTAATCAGTACTTGTGAGACAAGAGCCACTTAATTACTCCCGTCCGTCACGTTTGAGATGTCGCAAACGTTGAACTTGAACGGTAGAAAAATTGTACGGAGCTCACAACAATTAAAACGGGACAGAGGTAGTACATCTTTGTGGTAGTCCTAGCCATGCATGCATGTACACATGCATCGAATACACTCCATGAGAGAGACGCTAAAAAGAGCGCGGACGGACGGAAAACCCGTGCACCTTTAGAGCAGCTTTTGTGCGAGCACCCAACGGTATATTTTCTGTCAGGCTTGTACCATTGGCAGGCATGGCGCAAAAAAGTAAGGGAGCATGTCATATTTTGGCGTGAGTGAGCTACGAGGTCTAAAAGTATTGCACGATAGAGAAGCAAAAGAAACAATGGGCTGAAAACTCAGAAACCGGTCTACATGGAAAAGGCCATAATACCAGGTGAACCGGTGGAAAACCTTTCCATATTTGGGCTGAACCGGTGAGGAGTTGAGAATCTGCTAAGACACGACGGGAAGTGGAGATTTCTGATGCTCCATGATGATATTATGCCAATTGCTACATGGTTTCTCCCTTCTTTATGTCATTTTTATCGATTTTCCGCACTAGCCTATTGACAAGATGCCACAGAGCCAGTTCCATGTCTTATGTTGTTTTTAGTTTCAGAAAAGTTGTTCTGGAAATATTCTCGGAATTGGAAAATTCGAAGCCCGGAAATCCTATTTTCCCCAGAAGCATCCAGAATCCCGAAGAGGGGTCAAAGAGGGGCAACAGTGGGGCCACACCACAGGGTGGCGCGGGTCCCCTGGCCGCGCCACCTATGGGTGTGGGGCCCTGGAGCTCCACCGTCTTTGCCCTTTCGCCTATTTAAGCCCCCCGGATGGAAAACCCTAGGCACCTGATCAAAATCCCCGAAAAAGTTCCGCAGCCGCCGTCACCGTCAACCCTAGACCAGGAGGGTTCTGGAGCTGTTTTCCGGCACCCTGCCGGAGAGGAAATCATCACCGGAGGCTTCTACATCACCATGCCTGCCTCCGGAGTGATGCGTGAGTAGTTCATCCTTGGACTACGGGTCCATTGCAGTATCTAGATGGTTGTCTCCTCATATGCCTCCATGTTTAGATCTCGTGAGGTGCCTATCATGATCGAGATTGATCTTATGTAATTCTATATGCTATGTGGGATCCGATGAATATTGACCTTATGCCAAGTTGATTATATTGTTTATTGCATATGTTATTTGTGATCTTGCATGCTTTCCGTTGCTAGTGGTTATTCTGGCCAAGTAGTTGCTAGTGACTCCAAGAAGGAGTATTTATGCTTGATAGTGGGTTCATGCCTCCTTGTTGCCTTGCTCGAGTGACAGAAACGTGAAGGGGGAGGATGTGATGTTGCCATTAGGGAGAAAACAACGGTGAGAGTGCCCGCGTGCATAATCATTGCGTACATTACACACTTTGTTTAATGCAATTATCTGTTGCTTGCACCTTAATACCTAAGGGAGTTCAGATGATAACCTGAGGGTGGATTATTAGTCATAGATGCAGATGGATGTCGTTCTATGTATCTTGTTGTAATTCTCGCACTAAATATCATAGTAATCTTCATGTTATAATGTGCACTACGGTGCAACCTTTATTTGTCAATTGCCCAGCTGTAATTTGTTCACCCAGCATGCTATCTTTTATGGAGAGACACCACTAGTGAAACTATGAACCCCGGTCCATTTTCCACACTGTTAAACAAACCACAACAATTTCCTGCTTTCTTTACTTACTGCAAGCATACACTGTTTTCCACACTATACGTCTAATCTTTGTTTTCAGCAAGACCGATGAGATTGACAACCTCACTGTACTGTTGGGGAAAAGTATTTTGGTTGAGTTGTGTGCAGGTTCCTCGTTGTTGCTGACACCGGTGAAGCGCCAGCACCACCGTCAGTGGCATCAACCTTCCGAAGGTCCTCTTTTTCCTACTGGATCGATCACCCTGGTTCTTAACTAAGGGGAAAACTTCCTACTGTTGTTCTCATCACACCCTCCTCTTGGGGTATCCCAACGCAAGCATCAAGGACATTTTATGACGCCGTTGCCGGGGAGAAGGAAGTCTTCTGGCAAGGGGAGTCTCTCGCTCTCAATCTCTTTATTTTTTTTATTGTCTTGCTTTTATTTTTGTCTTGTTTTTCTTCTCTATATTGAAAACACAAAAAAATTAGTTTACTTCTAGCTGTTATTTACTTGCTTGCTATTATTCTGCTAAAATGAGTTCCTCTGAGAATTCTAAGTTGTGTGACTTCACTAGCACAAACAAAAATGATTTTATTTGCACACCTATTGCTCCACCTGCTCCTACTGCTGCTTTCTGTGAGATTAAACCTGCTTTATTAAATCTTGTGATGAAAGAGCAATTTTCTGGTATTAGTATTGATCCTGCTGCTTCCCATATTAATAATTTTGTTGAACTATGTGAGATGCAAAAATATAAAGATGTGGATGGAGATATTATTAAACTGAAATTATTTCCTTTCTGTTTGAGAGGAAGAGCTAAAGAATGGTTGTTATCTTTGCCTAGAAATAGTATTGATTCATGGACTAAGTGTAAAGATACTTTCATTGGAAAATATTATCCTCCTGCTAAGATTATATTCCTAAGAAGTGACATAATGAATTTTAAACAATTTGATAATGAACATGTTGCTAAATCTTGGGAAGGAATGAAAACCATGGTGAAGAATTGTCCCACTCATGGACTGACTACTTGGATGATTATACAAACCTTTTATGCATGACTGAATTTTCCTCAAGGAACCTATTGGATTCAGCTGCTGGAGGTACCTTTATGTCCATCACTTTGGGAAATGCAACAAAGTTTTTTGATGATATGATGATAAATTATTTAAAGTGGGACACTGAGAGAGCTCCACAAGGTAAAAAGGTAAATTCTGTTGAGGAAACCTCCTCTTTAAGTGAAAAGTTTGATGCTATTATGTCTATGCTTGTTAATGGTAAAGCTCAAGTTGATCCTAATAATGTTCCTTTAGCCTCTTTGGTTGCTCAAGAAGAGCATGTTGATTTGAACTTTATTATAAATAATATTTTTAACAACAATGCTTATAGAAATAATTTTGGTGTAAACAATTATAAACCCTATCCTCCTAATAGTGGTAGTGGTTATTCTTATGGTAGATCTCAAATGCCTAGTGTGGAAAGGATTGTAGAAGTTAAAAAAGAAACTAAGAACTTTATGCACCTGCAATATGAACAAAATAAGTTGTTTACTAAAACTATGAAAGAACAATCTAATCTGTTGAGAACTATTAGCCAACAAATTAGAAATTTGAATAGAGAAATCTCTGGTTTGCAAGGTAAAATTTCTAGTGCCGAGATTAGTATTTCGGCCCTCTCAGCGGCACATTTTTCTTTGATAAATAAAATGGATGCTAAAACTGAAACCATCGAAGATAAAATCCTTTTGCTGCAACCAATGCCATCCAAATTCGAATTGATGATAATGTTAGGTTGATGGTTGAATTACATGCTAGGTGGTAAAGAGAAGATGAATTGGCTAAAAAGACTAATATTGCTAGAGTTTGTACTATCACAACCACTAGTAAAACTGAAACTCCAAGTGCTAGTAAACCCCCTACTATCAATGGTAAAGTAGTTGGTGTTAATAAAGTCCCTACACCTTTGGTGAAACGTACTAAATTGCCTCAAACTGTTGAAACTACTTCTAATAAAAGTGCTAAAAATTTTAGAGAAGTAGGAGATAACACTACTAGGAAAATGGCTATAGGAGTGTTGATACCCGTGACGCACCAGCAAAACGGCGCGTCACGCCTAATAGCCGTGGCGCACCACGATTTGGTGCGTCGCGCCTATAACCTTACCCGTGACGCACAAAACAAACCGTGCGTCACGGCTATATGTGGGTGTTCGGTGGATACCATAGCCGTGGGCAAAGATAGCCGTGACGCACCTTTTGTTTGGTGCGTCACGGGTATTGCAATACCCGTGACGCACCAAACATACGGTGCGTCACGGCTATGGTATCCACCGAAATGTTCCCTCCACACACACACACCCACCCCCCCGGACCGCCTTTCTAGTTTTGTCACGGAAGAGTTCCATGTCTAAAAATCATCAAAAAATAAATTCCTTATAGATGCACGGAGAGTTTAATGTATACTTTTTTAACAAATTTTGAAATACGTATTTCAACTTTCTGAGCAAAAGTTTTTTAAAAAAAAGTAAAAAGGGCATAACTTTTGCATACGATGTCGGAATTTAAAGTTCAATATACCAAAATCCGATGTATGGAATATGTGCAAAGATAGAGCGGTGTGGTTTCCTAAAATAGGGAATCTGTTGGAAAAGACGTGCCGTAAAATAGTGCCACATATAAATTGCTAAAAGCAGTGTAATAAACAATTTAATTCTAGCTAGTTCATATATACATTAGCTAATGCTACGAATTTGTGGCTTACATCTAATCTGAATGCCCCACACAATTAGGCCACGCTTGCTGTTTGAGTTCTCAACCAGGCTGATTGAGACCTCGCCGTCACCTTCTTCCTCGTTGCGGAACTCACCCAGCTCCACCTCCATCCAGCCGTCGGTTTTTCTTCGAGGGAAAACAACGTCATCTCCGGGAGAAACCTTTTGATGGTTAGGATAATAAGGGCTTGGCAAGATGTGTTTTTGAGGCGGCTCGTCAGCCCCGTCGTCCCCGTCGTCGGCGTAGCCTTGCAGGCAAACTTGCCGTGTGGACTCGCTGCCGGCAATGCCGAAGGAAGCTTGCTGGAACGGGAAATCGAGCCCCCAGAATCCGTCGGCTAGCCTGAACACCATATACGCGGCGTAGGTAGTGTTTTGGGAGAGCATCTTGCGTTGTACCTTTGCTCGGATGTCCAGCCCGCAGTAGTTGAGTTGAGCGGCCAGTAAGAACCTGTTTGCAGACGTACCATATATATATAGGGATCAAGTAGTGGCAAAAGGTGTCGTAGAAGAAAGTAAACTAGTACATTCACCATGATAAAACAGAAAAGTGGAAACGGCCAGCTCGAACCTCTTGCCCCTTTTGCTGTAGTGAAAATCTGAACCTACACGGACCCATCTCGCTCGCCTGGCGAAGTGCGCAATCTGCAGCGCGCTCGCGGACAGCGTGAAGCACTTGGCGCCGGTGGACTTGTCCAGCTGCATGCGCTGCACGAGACACCGTAAGTATCAGAAAGCGATACGCTGGATCAGTAGGAGGCACGTGAATGGCCACACGTATATGTAGGAGGCGGTGCTTTGCATCAGATGGGAAGACGCTACCAAGTAGGAACCGTGGCTGCCACGTTCGTAAACAAAGACTGGACTGTGGAACCTCGCTCGTACGTGCGTGCATGCGAGGACGCACGGTGCGATGCGTAAAGCGATAGTGCCCAAGATGAGAGCGGGGCTGCTTCTCTACGCGCGTGCTCAAACCTACTCGTAACGAGAGCGTAGGTTTGACCTACATAACGAGCCTGGCAACCAAAAAAAAAAACCTGCCATCGCTCGATTCCAGTCCCCAGTTTTTTTTTTCCCCTCAGTGCGCACACTACTACTCCACGCAGCTGGATATGGCCCGCCCGCGGCCGCAACGCCAAAAAAATCAAAGTCTAAGTAGGCAAACTCATCAGCCGCACGCGGTGAGTACACCAGACCCAAAGGCGGGAAGAAGAATACGAGACCAATAGCTAGCAGGTAACCCAAAACATCTCAGCTCACGCATGGAGCAACAACACAATATCAAAAACAGCTATTACTATCAGCTATATCATCCAACTCCATCATCACAACTTTTAATGCAAAGATAAATGCAAGGTTCAAAAATCCCTTCCATTTTTCAGTCACTCAGAGCTTTTATATATAGATAGATACCATACAGTTCACAGAAGAATAACCTAAACACATATCTACTGGAAACTCTAAATATCGCTACATTCTTGATTTATAAAAACACATCATCGACCACAACACCAGGCAGTAAACAACCAGGTCATCGGCAAGACACCCACCTGATACACCAACTCCGCGCTTGTGCTGCACCCAACTCACCGCCCTCACCTGCTAGAGCGCGAGACTATCTGCACGCAAACAACAAATGTTAACGACGCTCACAAAGTTTATACACAATAGATCACTACACTAACTCCAACATAAAGTAAGCTAGCTACTTGACAGCCTATCAACTGACATTCCTAACAAGCACAAATATATCCAAGATCAAATATCCCATATCGACTGACAGAAATTATTACAACTGAAAGATCCGGATTTTTACCAGCTAGTATACCCCCGCCAAGCAGCAAGGCTACGGCGCAAGCGTCCCCTCCTAAGCACCATGCCCGATCCGCTTGCCATCATCTACAATTTAAACGAGTTTTAGCAAAAAAGGATGAAGGCTAAAACATCAAGTATAGGTCACAGAATAGAATGAAAGCTCAGACTTCATGACACCAAAACCAAACACTCAACCAGCTCAACCTTCAATTCTGCTTGCTGCAATATAAAGAGCAGCATTACTAATTCAACCATGCATCTTTTTACCAAGGAATACACAAGGTTTTGTCAGAAAAAAAAAAACTAGCGCCGCCGACACATAGCAGATACTGCCAGTTTTTTGCTCAAATACAACACAAAGCCAATCTTCTGACCTCAACTGCTACAACACATGCCAAATTTACAACAGAAAGCCTAGCAGACCAGGTACACGAGTAAATCTCAAGTCTACACTACATTGCAATGTGGCTCTGTTTCTCGCATGACCAGAAACAACAGCATGATGGATTCATGGTGCACCCAAAAATCAAAGCTATGTTCAATGAGGCACACAACTCCTACATCTACAGGTTAGACATTCTTCCTTAAGTAATTCATTTGAGCTGGGTATATTCGGGATTATTGCAATCATCACAACACGTGAGAGCTAGGTTGGGTTAAAACGACGAAATAACCCTTTCTCTTCTACTTTTCACACCAAGTAGCAGCAACTACACATCATCCACACTGAATATACATCACTGAATCCATGGTGACGTCAGACCAGGGAGACTATTTGTGCAGTTCAAATAGTTTCAGGAATGACATAGAGCTCACCAGGTGACTAGGACTGGATCGGCGAGCCTGTTGAACAAGTCGACCGACATGTTCTAGTTGGTGGTCGATCACCTGAAGCAAAAATACATAAATTCGCAGAGCTCAGGTTCAGCCATTCTGGGACACACACCAAGAATTGAGTAATTAAGTATTAGGAACAATCGCTAAATTCATAAAACCTTCATGCCTGTCCATACAACTAAGTACTACCTCAGCGTTGTACTTACTTTGTAAACTGGAAACTTGTACAGATTTGCATTGCATCGCACACATACTGGGCAATAAGCTCCCAGGTTAACCCCATAATAGGCAAACACAACTGCTTTAAAATTGACACTGATTAACAAGTCAAATCAATCTAGGGTGATGGCTTCTTGCTGTGATTAAACAAATCAGCACCCAAGCTATATACTAGTTGGCAATGCCCTAACCAAAAGCAAACCATATATACAGTATAACAGAACCAAAGCTTGTGTTGCCGTTCCAGAACAAGTCAGGGTTAGCCCACATCCAATAAATAAGGTTTATTAAGGGTCGACACTGTTGATGATCAAGTCACCGACCTAACCAGGAACACATACTACCACAACAGATCACCTACTTCATACTACCACAACGCAGATACTACAGTTGAACCCTCCGCACGTACATGGCACAAACTAGAACGAAACCTCAAACTTCATGGCAACAAACACTCAAGAGCTACACACGCAATAGGAATCAGAACCAGGATCGGGACAGGACGGGGATGCTGCCAACGACCTTGATGACGACAGGTCGGGACAGAAGATGGTGTGTCCACGGCGGCCAGCGATTTGACTGATGTCTTGGCCGAAAAAAAGTCGATCTTGCAGTCCACCTACAAGTAGACCAGCTCTTCAGTCCACCTACAAGTAGACCAACACACGTGAGCAGAGCAGCAAGACTGGGAAACAGAGGGAAGACGACGCATAGGAGGAGGTACTGACCAAGGAAATAGTGGTGGGTGACAGCAGCAGGATGCAGGTCCGGGAAGACGGCCGGAAGCCGCAGTAGCAAGCCCGGGCTTGAGGTCCCACGCGTCCACGGCCTGCTTGACGTCGCGAAGACGCCGGCGAGCAGAGGCGGGCGGATTCGACGGCCAGGGCGGGGAGCGACGAGCACCACCGTCCCCTGCTCCGAGGAGACGAGCTCTCCCTTCAGTACGTGCTGGAGGACGGCCTCGCGGCGGCGCCGTCGCCGTCCTGTGTGCCGGAGCCCTGTCCCCGACGGGTAGCCGCAAACCCTTGTTCAAGAATGCGACGGGGCCGGCCAGCTCGACGGATCGCCGCACATGGATACGCGGGCGCACCGGCGAGCCAGCCGGCCGGCCGGGGCTGCTGGGCGGTTGGCCTCTGTCTCCGGCGAGGCTGCATCGGACGCGTTCGATCTGCGGCGGGGGAGAACGTGAGCGTCTGGAGGAGGAAGGGATGGTAGAAGGGAGTAGGTGCGGCGCTGGGAGGAGAGGACGACGGCAAAAGGGACGACGGCAAGGCGCTGGGGGCGACGACGGGTTGGATTGGATTGGGGAATGGGGATCGTGGAAGTGGAGGTGTCGGTGGGAGCGGTGGATTGGGGAGAGGAAGGGGATCGCGTGTGGACCTCGTGTGATGGTGTAGCTCCAAAATTTGGGCCATAAATCCCGCCAGGCCCGATACAAAATTTTGGGTTCCAAAATTGTAATTCTATGGCGGGCTCGCGGCTGAAATCTGTCGCTCGCATGGGAAGATTCGCGGTTTGGAGACCAATCCGTGGGAGGTGGATTCTTCGCATCTCATTGGCCGAATGCTATTTCTTTTCCTTGATAACTTTGCACGCCGGATTTTGGCCCAAAATTCCCGCTCGACACGAAATGAAATAAAATTCCTGTGATGGGATCTCTAGTCAGACGTGTCAAAATTCCACGAATGCATATACACGACAATGCATACCCATTCTGAGAGATGGTTATCGACAAAGACACAGTAATCATGTTGACCCTCCGAATGGGAATAGCTCGCATTGGAATAATCGGTCGGTTCAGATCAGCCTCAGGCGACCGGTCCGTGGGAGGTGGCTTCTTCGCATCTCATTGTCCGACTGCATATTCTTTTCCCTTGCATCACTTTGCGCGCATAATTTGGCCAAAAATTCCCGCTCGATAGGAAACGAAATAAAATTCATGTGACGGATCTCTAGTCACACGTGTCGAAATTCCACGATTGCATATAAGTAATAATGCATAGCTCCCATTCCGATAGATGGTTATCTGAAGAACAAAAAAGGCCCGCCAAAAGAATCACGTCGACCCACGTCAAGTCTGATTGGGGATAACACATATTACTGTAGGGAACGTGTCAAGAAACACCTCGACGGACCAACAATGTCGAGAAACACCTCGAGGGACCAACAATGGCTTGGCAATGGCATCGGAAGTACGGACTCGATACCCTGTGCAACATGTATGCATCCGAATGATAATATCCACGTCGCCGAGTGGCAACGATGCATATTCCGAGCATGGACAGAGAAGAAATGAATTGAGACAAATGTAGCCTCGAGAAACATTGAGCCGCAAATGCTAAGATTTAAGAGCTCCGTCGACAACCTCACCTCGCGTAGACACCCACAGCGTGAACATTGTCGAAAAAAAACGAGGGGGAATGCGAAGACACCGACCGCAAGAACACCGAGGAACTATAATCTCTGGCATGATGGTAAGGCATTCCATATGAAAGACTAAGGTACGAACCTATAGTGTCAACAGAAAATCCGAATGATAACACACAACTGAGACCATGTGATGCCCAAGTGTCATCACCATGGTGAAAACACAATGTGTTGTCAAAACCTCCCCAGTACACAACTTCACATGGTACAACCTGGACGCAACCTAGCTCATCCTCCGGGGCTAGAGAATGAGGTCTCGAGGGACAGAAAGAGACATAGGTCTCTCATGATTTCAAGTCTAGCGTGACAAGGCAAAGGTAGGCATCGATGGGTCCACAAGCCGTCTCGAGGCTCACATCTATGATTTCATGTGTCATTATTATTTCACGTGGTTATTTTATCTTACAGATATAATTATCACTCTATTATTTTATGTGACATTTTATTCATTATTATAGTCCTTAGTTTATACCTACGGATAGTTATTCCCCATTATTTTCCGCCCCTTTCATGTCTAGGTTGTCTAAGCCTCCTCGCTTGTATGAATGGTATACGGTTATCTTTGTCGTCTGATCCTACATAAACCTCTCTCTATCATCCGATCGCACGTGCATTTATTTCGATCGTATGGTCTCGTGTACACCTGTGTTGGTCGCTCGATCCCATGTACTCCTATGTCGTAAGTTCGGACCCACAAACACCTCTCTTTGTCGATCGGACCCACAAACACCTCTCTTTGTCGATCGGATCCACATAAACGTTTCTAAATTTTTCGGTCCACATGTACCTCTCTTGTTCACTGAGCTGCACATGCACGTCTCTTCATAATTTTCTCATGAATGCACCTATCTCGGGCATCCGATCCAACATAGAAATCTCTCACATACACCTCTACCGGTCATATGAACCCACATACACCTTTTTAGTCGGCTTGTCCCACATACACCTCTCTCGGCCATTTAGCCCCACCTACAACTCTTTCGTCCATCTTGCTCCATGTCCACTTTTCTTCGTTGGGTACTGCATGCACCTCTATAGATTGTCCGAACTCTTTGTGGTCATCTAAACTCGTATACACCTCTCGGCCGTTTGGCCCACATAAACCTCTCTCGGTCATCATCCCTCACGTGTACTTCTCTGAATCATTTGGTCACTCATATACCGCTCGAGGTCATTTTAACTGTCGTTGCTCATTCGAACCTATATACATATCTCTACGTCCATCAAACTTTCATAAACCTTTATCCATCTTCGTGTCCTGCATAAACTTTTCTCTAGTATCTAGTCCCTCCTACACCTCTATTTGACATCGAGTCACGAAAATACCTCCATTGCAAGGGAGAAGAGTGAGGTGTACCGCCGGCGTGCGGACCCTTCTTTCTTAGTTTATACTAGAAGACGGTTATTATCCATCATTTTTGTGTCTTATCTTTACCGCACGTTGATAGGGTCTTTAGAGCATCTCCAACTAGCCACCCCCATATTTGGCCCCCAAATTGACTGAGGTAGTGTACGGGCGTGACCGTAGAAAGAGCCCACGCAGACCCCGGATGTGATCTCCTCGAACAGTAATCAACAAATCATCTGCCTCAAATCCTCGTTAGCTATGCAACATATATCAGACATAAAGTTCGATGGACAAATAAAAATTAGTTTGACGAATACAAATTCATCTAGACCGTACATATTTCATTACACACGGACATATATCATCAAATACATACAGAAATACTCATGATTAGAGAACCGAGGAATCACTATGGCGGAATCGGGTCCAACAATGATCTCTCTGCCGCTTCGCGCCCCCTCTTTCGGGCACACCGCATGTTCCGAGAGTGGTTCTCCATGGATTCCTTGTGCCAATCGTTGAACTCATCTTGGGTCTCCGCCGCTTTGCGTTCCTTTTGACGAGCTCGATGATCCATCTGATTATGGGTCTCCGCTTCGCGCACCCTCAACTTGCCGGCCCTCTTCTCGGACTCCGGGCGTGTAGTACAACAAGGGTCGAGGGGCCATTCCATCATCCTCCACGAAAGCACATTGAACATTCGGATGCCATACTCAATATGGAAAATAGAAAATGCACTCAACATAAGCTACAATTGTAGTGAGACAAAAAAAAATGAAGCTAGCTTACACTGCCCACTTGGAAATAGCATCCGGAAAACTTGTTAATGTCGGTTTGGATGCATGCCCATCTATGGCGGAGAGATTTCTCTATGTTGATTACTCATGGGTTAGCACCGAACACTTGATGGACTCTCCACCAAAACGAAGGATACCCACAATGGCCTTCTCTTAGGTTCTCCAACCAAGCATTACACGACAACACGTCTTCATGTAGGGAGTCGTGATTCGCTCTGCCGCTCTAGGGATAAAAAATGCTCACAATTAAGCTATTGTACTACAATATCTACATTATACGATGGCGGAGCGGAAAAACATACCTGCGACGATGGCGGAGTCAGCACCCTGGTCCGCCGTAGATGGTGGCAGAGCAGCCCGAATAGGAGCCACACAGAACCTTATTCATAGGAGTTGCCGATGGTGCATCTTTTTTCTCCTCTCCGGCCCGCTAGAGACCTCCTCCTTGGTCGCCCTAGGGGATCCAAGTACATCTCAGTCTCGGTGAACCAAGATCTGTTGTCAGAGCCGACCATGGTCGATCCTACGGTAGTAGATAGGAGGGGAAGACAATGGAGTGAGAGGGGATCTGGGAAAGTGAGCTAGGGTTTGATTCGGGCGTGGGGATGGAGTGCATATATGTGGGGTCGTGACTAGGCCGATCTGACGTGGCGGGCTGTCCGGGCTCGTCCGGACCACCCCGAACCATCCCTGCATATGGGATGAGTTTGGGGATTGTCGGACAACACTTACATTTGGGACGACTTTGGAGATGCCGGTTGGGCGAGCGTTTTTGTCCCGGGGAGTGCCCCAGCAATCCGCCCCGAATGTTTGCAAGAGGTTTAGGGTGGCCGGTTGGAGATACTCGTAATTTATGATAGGAGAAGGTCATTATCTATGATTTCATGCCATTTTGTAAATGCACATTTTATTCTTTGCTAGGACACTATTATTAACTATCATTGTGTCATTTAGTTGCGATGTGCCATTATTTACTGCTACCAGTGATGGTTAGTACATCTAATTTCATGTGTCATTTCGTCGTCGCATGTTACTAGGGTTATTATTTTATGCTCAGAGACATTGTGTTGCATATCATTTCATGTTCCATTTTGTCGTTACAAGTTTTTTATGCTAGGAAGCAGTTAATATTAATTTCATGTTCCATTTCGCAATCACGCGGTGTTGATTTATGCTTGGAGAAGACCATTACCTGTCATTTCCTTGTCGTGAAATTATTATATGGTTTCGAGTTTAACAATTATATAATATTTTTTTGTGCCATTTTATCGTTAGCACCATTATCAATGTATCGTTGTCGTGAGTTTGTCTATGTTTTATGCTAGGAGATAATTGTTACATGTCATTTCATGCTCACATCTGCTAGCTCAACGCCCGTCATAGACGAGGCATGCTCTAAACCACACATCTAGATGATGATGTGTGTGATGGTATATATCTGTCGGGTCGGCCTATATAACCGATGCCTCCACGATGCGAGACATTATGATATGAGTGCACCGATCTTTGTTAGTGTCGGTCTACATCAGCGATGCCTCCAACAAGTTGAGGCATACTCCTTACTCGAAATCTGACATGCGCATATTTCTTCCTACTCATCTTGGCATTCCACGTCGTTAAGGGGTGCTATAGCATATTGTATTTTTTTTGTTCGCCAATATGTTTTTGTGGTCATTAGCACCATGTCATTTCATGTGACATTTTGTTATACCGATTTGTTGTTTCGTGCTACAAGTCATCATTTCATGTATCATATCTGGTGACTTCACAATTTTGGGGTGCATGGTGTCCCGATGCTTAAGGATAGAATATAAAGTCCATCAAATACCTGAAAGACTTGGTAGCTTTCCCGCATATTTTTCTTTTTCAAATATTTCTGGCCCCTATTTAGGGCTATGACACACATACTTTGGGGTTGCTTGCCTATTTTTCTCAACTCGTGATTATGGGAGTAAGAATTGTCCAGTTTCTAAGAATAAATATGGTAAATATCAATCCCCATGCATACTAATGATTTTAATGGATATGAAATTATATGCACACCGATAGGAAAAGAAAAATTAATTCTGCATGAAATCATTTCTACGACCTTATTTTTGTTGTGACGACGTGCTAAGATTCTTGGGTGTCATGAAATTTCATATGTGAATCCCCCACTTTGACGCCACCGTACTGTGATAATTTTGCCTGATTTTGCACATTGAAATTCATATAGCATATACTATCACAAACAAGGAGAAAATTCAGAAGGACTACCTTATTTCGACGAGTTTCTAGGGGGGGTAAGATGATGCGGAGCCCACCAAACGAGTTTCATGCGAAACCGCATCCGGAAGTTTCAAAAACCTCCCTCGCTCACATTGGATCCTAATGTGGATATATGAGGGTTGTGTGCTTGGCTAAGATCAAATACCAAACTTTGATGTTGCATGCATACTCCACAAACAAGGCTACCACACATAAGGTTCCAAACATAATGCGTGAAACCCCCACTTCAACGGTACCGACAAAAATATCATGAGAACTTGTTCACTTAATGTGTGTTTTCTAGTCCATGTGGCCTATAATAACACGAAAAACGTTTCAACGATTTTCTAGGAGGGATGTGGTCCCAATGAACTTCATTTTACCCGAAACCACGTCGAGAATTGTCGGAACCTCCCAAACTTCCATGGGGTTATAATTTGTGTATATGAGGATGGTGTTCTTGTCTGTGATCCAATAGCCATATTTCATGTATCACATTCTCCACACAAAAATACTGTCTCATGGGAAGGTATTACATTTAGGTTTTGAAACTTCCACTTTAGTGCCAATGAGATAACTCTTGTGAGAACTTGGCCTCTGTTGGGTTGTTCAAATCCTAATGGCCAATATTAACACAACAAGGAGCAAAGTAACATGCTACCACTTTTGATGGATGGCTAGGATGGAGATGACGTGGGCCCGCCAATCGGGTTTTTCTGGAAACCACATCGGGAAGTGTCAGAAATCCTAACGGCTTCCATGGGGTGTTAATATGGGTATATGTTGATCGTGTGCTTGGATAAGATCCAGTAACAAACTTTGATGTGTAACCTACCCCCAGAAACACAACTATCTCGCATGGTGGTTAAAACCTAGGGTGTGAAAAACCCACTTCGAGGCCATCGACACAACTCTTGAGAGATCTTGACCTCTTTTTAGAATGTTCCAGTAAATATGGACTACAATAATACCAAAAAGGAGAAGCTTCACATGGGCAAGAACTTTTCAATGGATTGCTAGGGATAGATGACGTGGTCCCACCGAACGGTTTTCTCTAAATCACGCGTATGGATGTGTCGGAAACCCTCCGACGTGTGCTTGTCTAACTAAGATCGAATAACCAGATTTGATGTTGCACCCCCACGAACATGACTATCATGCATGCATGTTGTGAGGTTCGGGTGTGAAACACACCACTTCGACGCCACCAACACGATTCTTGCGAGAACTTGGGCTCTTTTTAGTATGTTCGAGTCTTTATGGCCTACACTAACAAAAAAAAGAAAAAACTTCACATGGGCTACCAATTTAGGATAGAATGCTAGGGATAGACGGCGTTGGGCCCATCAAACGGGGTTTTCCCGAAGTTGCGTCGAAAATCCTCCCCACTTGCTTGGGGCCCTAATATGGGTATATGAGGATGGTGTGGTTATCCAAGATGCAATAGCAAGATTTAATGGAGAGCTTTCCTCACAAACATGACTATCCTCCATGGAGGTTATGAATTAGCATGCGAAAGACCCATTTCAACGCCCCGCCACAAATCTTGGGATAACGTACCCTCTTTTTTTGGCTGTTCGAGTACTTATGGCCTAATAACACAAGAAAGGAGAAAGTTCACATGGTCTCTTATGTTTTTATGGATTGCCAGGGTAGACTACGCGTGGCCCGGTGAACAGGTTTTCTCCGAAGTCGCACTGAAATGTGTCAGGAACCCTCCACATGTGCTTGCGCCCCTAATATGGGTATATGAGGATGGTGCGCTTGTCTAAGATCCAACAAAAAAACTTTGATGTGACACCCCCCCTACAAACAAGAGTATCCTCCATGGAGGTTCTGAAAACTTAGGGTGTGAAACACCCACTTCGACGCCACCGACCCAACTCTTGCAATAACTTGAATTTTGTTTTGTCTGTCTGAGTCCTTATGGCCTACCAATTTTCGACGGAGATAGATTGCTAGGGGTAGATAACATGGGCCCACCAAACGGGTGTTCAATCCTGTGAAATATCCGGTTTTTAATTCATACTTATGTTGCATATGGCGAAAAAAAAACTCAGTATCACATGTGTTTGTTTAACAACGAAACTCGTATACAAATCATGAAAATAGTTATCTATCTGCCATCTAAAACTAAAATGGGTAGAAACTTATTTCCTCTAGTTCAAAGTTTATGAAATAACAAATTGTGGACCAATTTGAACGTATACAGCTCTAGTTTTTCCAAAAAAAAAAACCTTGCAAAGTCTAGTGGTGATGTTTTCAAGACCTTTACTTCAACTCATTTTGAGATAAAATTCAAATTCTAAATTATCGCCCTTTTTGGAATCAATTGTTTGCATGTTGCTGCTAGGTAGGCTCCACCTCATATCTTAGCTAGCTAATCTCCAACTGTCCAACATGTTCCCCTCTTGTTTACAAAATCCACCGTCACAAACTACATCATGTGTAAGTGGGAACGAATGTTACAACCAATGGTTGTACGATTTCCACAGGCTGAGCTCCTTATCTTTTGACTTTTCTAAAGATAGTGGTGTAGATGAAAAAGGGCATGGCCTCTAGTGCTAAAGTTCATGCTTATGATAGTGATCTTCCACAATCCTCTGC
Source organism: Alopecurus myosuroides (assembly GCA_028641055.1). Classification (NCBI taxonomy): domain Eukaryota; kingdom Viridiplantae; phylum Streptophyta; class Magnoliopsida; order Poales; family Poaceae; genus Alopecurus; species Alopecurus myosuroides. The sequence continues at coordinate 29,859,037 of CM054060.1, forward strand.
TCATGATATAGAATAAGAAATGTCAGGAGAGAAATAAAGCCGGCATGTACAACTCGGATTGTTATAACTAGGAACGTAGACGCGATATCGATGACCTCCTACCATGAAAGGGCCGCCGCCGATGACTGCCTTGGGTATCTCCGGGTCGGTACACGAGTAGACTTGGACTAGAAGCAGGAGGTACACCCGCTGGTCCGTACCGGGGTCCTGATGACGACGATATATATACACCGGGGAACAAAGATGACATGAGGAGTCCCCCGTGAGTATACACTCTATTTTCGCTTTGTTATATTCCGCATGGCAGGTCCTTCTCATTTATTCGTCTGCCCTTTGCGCCGCAAGGTTAGAGAGGGAATATAAGAAGCTATCTGTGTACATAAACTAGCTTCTACACATGCGCATAAGTTCACAAGAGGATGGATTTTTTAACTAAATAAATCACCCAGCCACATATGTGCACCAGCACCGAACAATGGTTGCGCGCGTGATTGCTCGGCCTCCAGCGAATGACAGGACTTCACACGGATTGCACATCTCATCCGTCCATCCGAAGCACGTCCAACCGTCCACTCACGGAGAAACACAACCGAACAAGGAGCTAGGCGGGAGAGAAAATTTGACCCGAAATTTCACGGAGGCGAAATTTCGTTTTCGGGCCGGGCGGGAAGTTTGGGCCCAAAAACCATAAGTGTCAGCCTGTCGTACCCTCTTGTGCCAGCCATCCACTCAACCTTCCTCTCGTCTTTCCCCTCCCACCCAAACTACCTCCCGCGATCCCCTTTTTCTCCGTCACCGTCGCCGGCAAATCCCGGCCGGATCCGGCGATTCCTCGAGCCGACGTCCACACGCCCGGCACCAGCGCGTTGTACTCACTCCACTCCACGGTGCGAAACCTCTAGTCCGCAACCCCATACCCAACCCTACCAGCCCAGGATTCTGTCTCTATAGGAAAGAGGCGTCGACGGTCGGACAGGCACTGCGGCCTCCTGGTCGGCTTTCTCGGCGTCGCGCCCGTGTCTGACAGGGGACGCTCAACTCCATGGAGGGCGCGTTGGCGGCGACGCGGGCCAGAGGGGTGCTCCTGCCATCGTCCCTCACGTGTTGCAGCCTGTAGGGAACCCACGGAAGCGACGACGGCGTTCCTCGTCCGCGGTCCGTCGGCCATCCATTGTTGGTCGTTTCGGATCCATCCAAGACAAGGTGAGCTGTTGGTTCGAATCCCCCTATCGTCTCCCTTTGTACTGCAGAAAAATCCTTATTTTATAAGCTTCAATTTTGCGATTCAGAAATAACTTGATCTGGAAATTTAGTTCCGATTCAGCAATTCTTCTATTCAGCCCAAGTTCTGCAAGGAAGAACCATGTTTCAGGAATAATAAATTCACGGTAGCTCAGATTTTTGTGTGTGGATACAGCGGTTAACCCGTTCATCCTGTAGCATAAGCATGCACACACAACGCCATATTTAGCTGCACGTGCAAGCTTGATCGACCAGGATAAATGATAAAATTTATAATTCCGCTCTTTACAAGTTTTGATATATTGATTTTATTATACCAGGATGTCGGAGGGCCGCCAAGGCGGTTGAACGCCTTGCGCTGCAAGGAGGGGACAATGCTGATTGGCGGTCTATGCCTGTGCCGCTCATTCTGTCTATCGTTGCTCTCTCGCCTCGTCCACAGCTGATTTCCATGGCCAGCGTCTTTACCCGGCCCCCGACAACTGGGAGGCCGTGCAAGTGCTAGATCTGAAGGCCTCGTGTTGAAGCGTCCAGTCGTCCTCATCATGACGGAGATCAAGCTGCTCTCAGTGTCGATGCCGCCATTTAGGAACTCGTTGGCACCGCCATCCAAAGGTGCATCGATGGTCCCACTAGAATCTGCTGTTGCATTTATTTTTCTGTATAATGCAAGAATCAAGCATGATGGATAGTTTGTTTTCTTGGTATTGGACTGAACTGAGATATATAAAATTGCTTGAATTTAACATGAGGCAATCAAGTCAGTCCTATCTGGGAAAATCTTTTGCCACACAAGAACATATATGTTGTCCTTGAATGTTGTATGCTTTTACTATGCATGTGTATTGTAGACGTATTGTTGACAACCGTTGGCACGCCTGGTTGATTTGTTAGTGGCAAATTAGTATAATTGACTTGATGTTGAGCTAGTGTATGTTTTGCCAGCTCATGTGTATTCTCCAATGCCAAAGATAGGCCGATATCACTATTCACTCATGTGTATGTATGTGTGGTGCAATGTGTTCATGACTATATAAGATGTTCTAATGTTTCCTGTTTTGCCATGCATGTGTGAGGATAAGGCTATTTGATTGGCCATGTATGTTTAGCCAAAAATGTTTGGGGATGCAATCGACAGGTATTGATAATGATGACCATCTTAATAATGTCATTTATGTAGGTTCCATTTTGTCTGGTGCAAGGGAAGGTGCCATTGCTCGCTGTGGAGGACAATGTGGGCCGGCATCGCAAGGCAGCGGTAGCCTTCTTTTATGACTCCTAGGTTTAGGTCAGTTTCTGGTTCTCTGGAGTATATGCATTGGATGGTAAATTTTGAGCTCATGTATATTCCATTTTGACTGAATGTTTGTTAATCGTTTCATGTGATTGATATCCGTTTTGCCATGTGTTGCCTCGTGTAAAACAACCAGCTAAAATATGTCCATGCCTTGCTCTTTGTTGATTTTCTATACCTTGCTATCTAGTGACCATCTGTCTATTTTCATCATCTCATATATGTTTTGATCATAAACATGCTCTTAAATGGTTGGGCTGCTTTGTGTAGTGAAACCTTCGCCCACATGGAACCTTCTTCGCTCAAGTGTAAAAGATGAAAGCGTGAAACCTGTTGATGGAGATTGGTGAGATGCAACTTGTCAGAAGGCTACACCTATTTGGTGAGCTTCTAGATGTCTCCCTCTCTTCTCCTTGTGTTGTGTGATACCAAGGCAATCGAGTAGTTTTAGCTATGACATGTTGTATGCACAGAAGGACACTTCACTGGATTAGACTGGCATACATGTATTGAAAATTAGGAAATGATCAATGTTAGACTTGTTAGGGAAGCTAATGGATTTAGCACTAGCTTCTGTTAATTAACTTATGGATTGACTTGTCTGGTTAAAAGATATGTACATGTACTGGATGCCGTAAAGAAGGCTTTTGCTGTTTCGGAAGGATTAATGGTAGCAGCAGCATGTCATGGATTCGTCGTTTGTGTCATGTCTCTAGTAGAAACCAGTAGCTTTTGAAGACAGCTTGGGTACTTTGTTAGGTTAGATAGGTAGTGATCTAGTTTCTTAACTCTGGTCCAATAAAACAGTATCTTGTCGTGTCGTGTGGGTTCAAGTCGAAACTCTCCCCCGTTGAGTCTATGTATTCTCTGTATAAATTTGTCTCTGGAGCTGGCTGACCATAATAATGTGTTTGCTCTTGTTCGAGGATAACGAATAGGAGGATAACCACCATGTCATGATGAGGGCCAAGGTACGAGCAGGTGAGAAGACGTGATGCATCACATCACCGGAGCCAGCTGGAGCTGGAAGATCTGATACTAACTCCCTCTACGTCCCTCTATGCGAGATGGTTTTAACTCTGGGATGACGCAGTGGCTGCAACGAACGCATGAGCAGCTAGTGTGCAAATTCCGTATCGGAATGTGCATATGCTCGGATGTGTGTTGCATGCTGATAATTGTGTGCTGCTTGGGTGCATGAAGCTTTCCTTGACAGGTTGCGGAAGTTTGGTGCAGCGGAAAGCTTTTCTGGCTGATTTGTATGTGTCGTGCGCGTTGTTTTGTGATCAATGTTTGAACTTTGAAGTATATATGTTGTTTGCAGTGCAGGTTTGAATGTCCAAGAAACAGGGTAGGTCATGTCGAAAATTGGATTTTTTTTGACTGATTATTAATTAGCTTTAATACTTTAGTAGTTTTGTTTATTAGAGAAGAGAAGATAAAATCCAGGTCATCACTGTAAATAAACAGCTAGAAAGAAGAAGATCGATGCTGAGCTAGTTTGATAGTATTGTTGGATTCGAGGATTCCATTAAGAAACGTGTACACGCATGTGTTGCCCTTGTTCCACTCCGCAGTCCGCACCCCGTACGCCTCCAGCCGAACATTACAACCACTAGATCAAGAAATAAAACAATAGTAAATTACATGAGCAAGTTCTTAATTATTTTATGACTTAATGTTTTTCAGCAATCCAGCTAGCTGTTTATTACAAAGGGGTAAACCAGTTTGTATGTGGCCATGAAGCCGAAATGCATCGATCCGTTTGAAGGTCCTAGCAAAAAAATAAAAATAAAACTTTGAAGGCTACGTACGTGGTGCATGCATTCATTGTATTCACGCAAGGACGCATGAAGCTAGCTATCTATTCCTTGCCGCCGGATTTGTCTCGTCGTCTACATTGCTTAATTTCCTAGCTATCGGAATCTTGCTTCATGCCCTCCTACTACTTGCTAACGCAAGCAAACTCTTTTGGATGGCCAAACCTGTGTATGGGCACGACGCATGCTGCTCGTGGCATGGCAATGTCAAGCGGCAAGGTCTCCGGCCTTGGCGTCGACGTTGGCTGACAACGACCAGGCACTGGACACGGACATGCGCTCCAGCGGCACGTCCTGTGACGATCTAGGGGACATCGAGGCAGTTCCTCTACCGGAGGAGACTAAGAGAGACCGGAGTCGGTCAAACTCGTCGTGAGGCAGGACGACCAGGATGGTTTCCGAGCATGATCTACTCGTCTACCCCGCACGGATCGTGCCACCGCTTGCACCATTATACTCCACGTAGAGTGGCGACCACTTCTCGTTTCCAGAATACGATATTGGCGAAGCTGCCGCTGTGTTGCCGGACACCGATGGAGCTGCTTCAGTGTGCCTAGCAACGGAGCTACCGACGGGAAAAGAAAAGAAAAGGCCAAAGGAGGCGCTGCTGTTAGGCCTGCTATCATGGGCTGCCACTTATCCTCATTTAGCAAGCAGCCTTCTATATCATCTTCTTTTCCATTTCAGCTTTTCCCTTTTTAATTCAATTCAAACATTTTTTTGAACCGTTTTACATTCAACCGTGATCCAAAAGAGTTGAAACCCATTAGTCATATATATTAGTAACACCAACTAAAGATGTTTCTCGTAGCAGATGTGAAAAACAAAATACCAACCTCGTATTTCTTACAATTTGGGGGTTTCAACTCAAAGTACCATATGCGATTTATTTTTATAGATAAAAATATTAATGCATGCAGTACTATGTTTAAGTGTTAATCTTTTGAGTCCCTACATTACATACAGATTTCTGGGTTGAAAATTTTATTTCCAAATAGCGTTAGAGTTAGTTTAACCTAACTAGGACTTGTATGTAAACCCTAACCCTACGCCCTCGTGCCTCTATATAATCAGGAGCCCCACGTGCCCCTGGACCCGTGTGTAATATTCCCCCAACTCTCTCAGGCTCACATGGTATCAGATTAGATCTTGAAAACCCTACAAACCCTCCGCAGCCGCCGCCATGACCGACTCCCAACAAACCCTAGCCACCCTCCCCTCCTCCACCTCCACGATGGTGCCGCCTACCCTGTCCACCTGTGCGCCGATCGCCTTCCTCCTCAGCGCCTCCAACTACTCTCGGTGGATGATCTTCATGCTCACGCACCTCGGCAAGTCCGGCCTCCTCGACCACATTGACTCCACCAAGGCCACCACCCCAACCAATCATGAGTGGATTGTCCCCGACTTCATCGTCCTCTCGGCCCTGCACTCGTCGATTTGCGGCGGCCCTATCGACTTCGTTGACCCCCACGACATCCTCGAGTTCTCACTTGGGTGTCGCCACGTCACCATCGCCCAAGGCCACGTGCGGCTCGCCTGCTGGTGCTTGGCGGCCGGTTCCTCTGGCACGGGCGACCCGACGCCTGCTGCTCACCCGCCCCGGGTGCTCGGCCCCACGACTCGTGCTCGCACCGGCATTTTTCGCCCGAACACACGCTAAGCCGCGGACGAGTATGCCTCCGCCGCGACCACCTCCGCCACGTTGCCATCGTCGTTGCCCACCTCAGTCCGGGCGGCCCTCCGTGACCCTTTATGGGTTGCCGCTATGCAGGTTGAGTTTGATGCCCTTCAGTGCAACCAGACATGGACTCTGGTCCCTCGACCGCCCCATGAAAATATCATCACCGGCAAATGGGTCTTCAAGCATAAGTTTCATCCAGATGGCTCTCTTGATCGCCATCAAAGTCATTGGGTGGTTCGTGGTTTTCGCCAGCGTGTCGCCATCGACTTCACCGACACTTTCGCCCCGGTTGTTAAACCATGGACGTACGATTCGCACCGTCCTCCAGCTTGCGGTGTCCCGCGCTTGGCCGGTGCACCAGATGGACGTGTCGAACGCTTTCTTCATGGTCATCTCACCGAACAGGTGTTCTGCCGGCAGCCCACGGGTTTCGTCGACGCCACACATCCATACCATGTGTGTCTCCTCTCGCGCTCATTGTATGGACTCAAACAGGCGCCCCGTGCTTGGTACCAGCGCATCGATGCGTTCCTACACCGACTTGGCTTCCGCTCCACTCGCTCCGATGCCTCCGTCTTCGTGTACCATCATGGTGACACCACTTCTTACCTGGTGCTCTACGTCGATGATATCATCTTGACGACGTCCACCTGGTCTCTTCTTCAACAGCTCACTGATCGTCTACGTGCTGACTTTGCTCTCAAGGACTTGGTAGAACCCACAAGAGGCGTGTGTGTGGAGCCGTACGATCGAGATAGGTAACAAGCCCGCCGGCTAGATAGAGAGCCCACAACTAGAATTGGCATGCCGGGCTGGTCAACTTTGCTAGCTATTCCGCCCAGTAATGAGTGCAACATGTCACAATTACGCCACGAGTGGGGATTTTGTGGGGCAATGCTAGCTCACGGGTGACCGTTGGTCAGGTCAAAATTCAGACATGGTGTCTCCAACCATGGTTAGTTACCTATTGGATAATTTCCTATTTTGGTCATGTGTTTATGGGGCAAAAAGGTACAACAGTAACACGTCATACAAGAATAAAGGAAAGAGTGAACCAGAATTTAATGCTGCAGGTGGGTGGCCCCACACATGGTGTGAATATACGGAAGGAAAAGGAAGGAGTTATGGCCGAGTTGGTTTTCACCGTGGGCACGGTCACCCGTGAAGGAGTATTCCTGGATTTTGTGCACCATCAGTCTCTTGGCCTCTAAATAAATTCCAAAAATCATATTTATAGTTTCAAAAAAAATGAAAACCTTTTTTTATATTCTCAATGAATTATTGCAGAAACCTGCAAAATTTTAATTTGAAAAGCATTATGTTTTAAGCTACAGAAAAAATGAAAAGTGTACGGATCTATAATATAGTGTAAAAAATGAAAATTTTAAAGCCAGGGCATACTACCAATTTCAAGGATTATGATGCCAATTCTTTGTCAATTAGCCATTTAATTACACTAAATCGCCCGGCCAAAAGCCCGAGCAACTGACCAGGCAACGGGGGCGTTCGATCCAACACTGGTCATGGACACCTCATTAGCGCCATTGTGACTAGCTAGGACATGGGCTTCGAGCTTCTCCTCGCCGGCGATGTGCTCGTGGCCATGAGGACCAAGAAAAATCCACAACCGGAGCATGAAATATCTTTGTATCTATCATTTATGCGTCCAAAATAAATACACATGAAATCATAGAGAACTACAATTTTTGTGCATAAAATAAGAATGCCTGGCACATGAAAGTCGGCTTGAAACAAAAGAACGTTCCATTGATTCACTCCAGCATTTTTATAATCTCTACACACACTAAACAAGTGATGTTTCATATTTAATTTTAGTTTTTTTTTTCCTAAAACAACTATAGGCCGACAACACTGGAGAAAGCCATAATACCAGCTGAACCGTTTGAAAACCCTTTCCGTACTTGGGCTGAACCGGTGGAAAACATCGATAGGCGCGATTCTGGTGGTCCCCATAAGACGATAGCACTTCAATTTTTTCGATATGACTGTCTTATCAAGATAAATGGGTGGGAAAACGCCGAAAAGGGAAACAAGCGGAAAAACGCCATGGGAAAATACTGGTCGTTGAAATTGACTTGAAAACGGGCGGGGACACATGTAATGATAGGTCTTTTACGGTCGAAAGTGAGTTAGCACACAAAATGATAGGTAATGGCTATTTACTAGCTTAAAAATAAAGAACCGGACCTCGATCTATGCTGACGAGGTGGTCACCTTCTTGCGACCCTCATTGGTGGACTTTCAGACCATTGCAGCGCTCGTTGACGACTTTGGGGGCTGCATTGGGGTTCCGAACCAACCTCGAGAAATGCTCAGAGCACCGGATCAGATGTTAAGAGATGGTGGAGGAACTGACCAGGCAGGATCCGGCGTGTCAAATAAACAATAGAAGATTACATTAATTCACTCCCGTATTTCTATAGTTTCAACACACACTAAACAAGTGATGTTTCGTATTTAAGTTTAGTTTTTTTTTCCAAAACCACTAAACAGATGTCACTTTCTAAAGTCGGTTTCCATGATCCACCGCAGCACTTCAATAATCCTAACTAAAATTTTGCTTGAATTTTAAGAAATAAAAACGGTCTATTGGAGCGGGTGTGGTTGGTTGTCAAAGGTGACACATCACCGCCAAGGCGGAAGAAGACATCGGCCATTTTATGCCCTCCTTAGCACAACATCACCGTTCCCTCTTCCCGCTCTACGGATCCAAAATGTACACAATTAAGCTACCGTACTTCAATATCTACATTCTACGGCGTCGAAGCGGAGCTAATACCTGTCATCTGTTTCCCCCTATCTACTGGAAACTCTAAAAATGGCTACATTCTTGAGTTATAAAAACACATCATTCACATCATCTTTTCTTTTTTGGTTTGCTCTTTAAATAATATAAACAATGGGCTTCCGTTGTCTAATGGGCAAACTAACCATACACAATTAAGCCTCACCACAAGATGAAGCCTAGAATTAAATTCCACAGCCTCTACCTCTAGTCATTGTCCATTTAAACTCATTTTGAGATAAAATTCAAATCTAGAGAAATCCCACAACTAGAATTGGCACGCTGGCGGTGCCGTATCCCCACATCGCTCCCAGGCCGACGCGCGCCAAAGAGAAACTCTAGATCCCCTGGCGGTGGAGCCGAGTGTTGCCCCGCACCGCCGTTTAGATAAGCGGCGGTAGATACACCCCGCCGGCACGTTCCTGGCAGCAAGGAGCTGGGCTTCGTCGGTCGGCTCATATGGTGACACGATGGTAGAGGAGTGGCCGTGGGTGAGGGTTTCCCTGTGTGTGTGCGACCAGTGGGGCGCGGAGTTTCACGTAGCTTAGTTGGCCAGGAAATCCACCATACTAAAAAGGAGCTAGTGACTACGGGGGTGGATGGATGAGTAGGTTGGTAATCAGTACTTGTGAGACAAGAGCCACTTAATTACTCCCGTCCGTCACGTTTGAGATGTCGCAAACGTTGAACTTGAACGGTAGAAAAATTGTACGGAGCTCACAACAATTAAAACGGGACAGAGGTAGTACATCTTTGTGGTAGTCCTAGCCATGCATGCATGTACACATGCATCGAATACACTCCATGAGAGAGACGCCAAAAAGAGCGCGGACGGACGGAAAACCCGTGCACCTTTAGAGCAGCTTTTGTGCGAGCACCCAACGGTATATTTTCTGTCAGGCTTGTACCATTGGCAGGCATGGCGCAAAAAAGTAAGGGAGCATGTCATATTTTGGCGTGAGTGAGCTACGAGGTCTAAAAGTATTGCACGATAGAGAAGCAAAAGAAACAATGGGCTGAAAACTCAGAAACCGGTCTACATGGAAAAGGCCATAATACCAGGTGAACCGGTGGAAAACCTTTCCATATTTGGGCTGAACCGGTGAGGAGTTGAGAATCTGCTAAGACACGACGGGAAGTGGAGATTTTCTTTCCAAAAATGGGCTGTTTTCGGGGTTTTTTTTTTGTGGCTCAGGTTTGGTTCGGTTCCGGTCGAACATATATAATTCGGCGGCGGTGAGTCGCTGGCTGCTGCATGGGCCTGCGGCCCAACAACACTCGGCTCGGCAGGCTTTGGAACGTGGAAGACCGATCAGCTATTCAGCTAGCTACGAGTATTTTTACTAGTACAAACAGTACGTACGTACTGACTTATGGGCAAGCAGCTAATACTAATACGATCGGTACTGGCTAGGAAAAGAAAGCAAGACTAGTGCTCACCGGATGGAAAACCCTAGGAGCTCCACCGCCTTTGCCCTTTAGCCTATTTAAGCCCCCCGGATGGAAAACCCTAGGCACCTGATCAAAATTCCCGAAAAAGTTCCGCAGCCGCCGTCACCGTCAACCCTAAACCAGGAGGGTTCTGGAGCTGTTTTCTGGCACCCTGCCGGAGAGGAAATCATCACCGGAGGCTTCTACATCACCATGCCTGCCTCCGGAGTGATGCGTGAGTAGTTCATCCTTGGACTACGGGTCCATAGCAGTATCTAGATGGTTGTCTCCTCATATGCCTCCATGTTTAGATCTCGTGAGGTGCCTATCATGATCGAGATTGATCTTATGTAATTCTATATGCTATGTTTGCTGGGATCCGATGAATATTGACCTTATGCCAAGTTGATTATAGTGTTTATTGCATATGTTATTTGTGATCTTGCATGCTTTCCGTTGCTAGTGGTTATTCTGGCCAAGTAGTTGCTAGTGACTCCAAGAGGGAGTATTTATGCTTGATAGTGGGTTCATGCCTCCTTGTTGCCTTGCTCGAGTGACAGAAACGTGAAGGGGGAGGATGTGATGTTGCCATTAGGGAGAAAACAACGGTGAGAGTGCCGGCGTGCATAATCATTGCGTACATTACACACTTTGTTTAATGCAATTATCTGTTGCTTGCACCTTAATACCTAAGGGAGTTCAGATGATAACCTGAGGGTGGATTATTAGTCATAGATGCAGATGGATGTCGTTCTATGTATCTTGTTGTAATTCTCGCACTAAATATCATAGTAATCTTCATGTTATAATGTGCACTACGGTGCAACCTTTATTTGTCAATTGCCCAGCTGTAATTTGTTCACCCAGCATGCTATCTTTTATGGAGAGACACCACTAGTGAAACTATGAACCCCGGTCCATTTTCCACACTGTTAAACAAACCACAACAATTTCCTGCTTTCTTTACTTACTGCAAGCATACACTGTTTTCCACACTATACGTCTAATCTTTGTTTTCAGCAAGACCGATGAGATTGACAACCTCACTGTACTGTTGGGGAAAAGTATTTTGGTTGAGTTGTGTGCAGGTTCCTCGTTGTTGCTGACACCGGTGAAGCGCCAGCACCACCGTCAGTGCCATCAACCTTCCGAAGGTCCTCTTTTTCCTACTGGATCGATCACCCTGGTTCTTAACTAAGGGGAAAACTTCCTACTGTTGTTCTCATCACACCCTCCTCTTGGGGTATCCCAACGCAAGCATCAAGGACATTTTATGACGCCGTTGCCGGGGAGAAGGAAGTCTTCTGGCAAGGGGAGTCTCTCGCTCTCAATCTCTTTATTTTTTTTATTGTCTTGCTTTTATTTTTGTCTTGTTTTTCTTCTCTATATTGAAAACACAAAAAAATTAGTTTACTTCTAGCTGTTATTTACTTGCTTGCTATTATTCTGCTAAAATGAGTTCCTCTGAGAATTCTAAGTTGTGTGACTTCACTAGCACAAACAAAAATGATTTTATTTGCACACCTATTGCTCCACCTGCTCCTACTGCTGCTTTCTGTGAGATTAAACCTGCTTTATTAAATCTTGTGATGAAAGAGCAATTTTCTGGTATTAGTATTGATCCTGCTGCTTCCCATATTAATAATTTTGTTGAACTATGTGAGATGCAAAAATATAAAGATGTGGATGGAGATATTATTAAACTGAAATTATTTCCTTTCTGTTTGAGAGGAAGAGCTAAAGAATGGTTGTTATCTTTGCCTAGAAATAGTATTGATTCATGGACTAAGTGTAAAGATACTTTCATTGGAAAATATTATCCTCCTGCTAAGATTATATTCCTAAGAAGTGACATAATGAATTTTAAACAATTTGATAATGAACATGTTGCTAAATCTTGGGAAGGAATGAAAACCATGGTGAAGAATTGTCCCACTCATGGACTGACTACTTGGATGATTATACAAACCTTTTATGCATGACTGAATTTTCCTCAAGGAACCTATTGGATTCAGCTGCTGGAGGTACCTTTATGTCCATCACTTTGGGAAATGCAACAAAGTTTTTTGATGATATGATGATAAATTATTTAAAGTGGGACACTGAGAGAGCTCCACAAGGTAAAAAGGTAAATTCTGTTGAGGAAACCTCCTCTTTAAGTGAAAAGTTTGATGCTATTATGTCTATGCTTGTTAATGGTAAACCTCAAGTTGATCCTAATAATGTTCCTTTAGCCTCTTTGGTTGCTCAAGAAGAGCATGTTGATTTGAACTTTATTATAAATAATATTTTTAACAACAATGCTTATAGAAATAATTTTGGTGTAAACAATTATAAACCCTATCCTCCTAATAGTGGTAGTGGTTATTCTTATGGTAGATCTCAAATGCCTAGTGTGGAAAGGATTGTAGAAGTTAAAAAAGAAACTAAGAACTTTATGCACCTGCAATATGAACAAAATAAGTTGTTTACTAAAACTATGAAAGAACAATCTAATCTGTTGAGAACTATTAGCCAACAAATTAGAAATTTGAATAGAGAAATCTCTGGTTTGCAAGGTAAAATTTCTAGTGCCGAGATTAGTATTTCGGCCCTCTCAGCGGCACATTTTTCTTTGATAAATAAAATGGATGCTAAAACTGAAACCATCGAAGATAAAATCCTTTTGCTGCAACCAATGCCATCCAAATTCGAATTGATGATAATGTTAGGTTGATGGTTGAATTACATGCTAGGTGGTAAAGAGAAGATGAATTGGCTAAAAAGACTAATATTGCTAGAGTTTGTACTATCACAACCACTAGTAAAACTGAAACTCCAAGTGCTAGTAAACCCCCTACTATCAATGGTAAAGTAGTTGGTGTTAATAAAGTCCCTACACCTTTGGTGAAACGTACTAAATTGCCTCAAACTGTTGAAACTACTTCTAATAAAAGTGCTAAAAATTTTAGAGAAGTAGGAGATAACACTACTAGGAAAATGGCTATAGGAGTGTTGATACCCGTGACGCACCAGCAAAACGGCGCGTCACGCCTAATAGCCGTGGCGCACCACGATTTGGTGCGTCGCGCCTATAACCTTACCCGTGACGCACAAAACAAACCGTGCGTCACGGCTATATGTGGGTGTTCGGTGGATACCATAGCCGTGGGCAAAGATAGCCGTGACGCACCTTTTGTTTGGTGCGTCACGGGTATTGCAATACCCGTGACGCACCAAACATACGGTGCGTCACGGCTATGGTATCCACCGAAATGTTCCCTCCACACACACACACCCACCCCCCCGGACCGCCTTTCTAGTTTTGTCACGGAAGAGTTCCATGTCTAAAAATCATCAAAAAATAAATTCCTTATAGATGCACGGAGAGTTTAATGTATACTTTTTTAACAAATTTTGAAATACGTATTTCGACTTTCTGAGCAAAAGTTTTTTAAAAAAAAGTAAAAAGGGCATAACTTTTGCATACGATGTCGGAATTTAAAGTTCAATATACCAAAATCCGATGTATGGAATATGTGCAAAGATAGAGCGGTGTGGTTTCCTAAAATAGGGAATCTGTTGGAAAAGACGTGCCGTAAAATAGTGCCACATATAAATTGCTAAAAGCAGTGTAATAAACAATTTAATTCTAGCTAGTTCATATATACATTAGCTAATGCTACGAATTTGTGGCTTACATCTAATCTGAATGCCCCACACAATTAGGCCACGCTTGCTGTTTGAGTTCTCAACCAGGCTGATTGAGACCTCGCCGTCACCTTCTTCCTCGTTGCGGAACTCACCCAGCTCCACCTCCATCCAGCCGTCGGTTTTTCTTCGAGGGAAAACAACGTCATCTCCGGGAGAAACCTTTTGATGGTTAGGATAATAAGGGCTTGGCAAGATGTGTTTCCTCGGCGGGTCGTCAGCCCCGTCGTCCCCATCGTCGGCGTAGCCTTGCAGGCAAACTTGCCGCGTGGACTCGCTGCCGGCAATGCCGAACGAAGCTTGCTGGAACGGGAAATCGAGCCCCCAGAATTGGTCGGCTAGCCTGAACACCATATACGCGGCGTAGGTAGTGTTTTCGGAGAGCATCTTGCGTTGTACCTTTGCTCGGATGTCCAGGCCGCAGTAGTTGAGTTGAGCGGCCAGTAAGAACCTGTTTGCAGACGTACCATATATAGGGATCAACAAGTAGTGGCAAAAGGTGTCGTAGAACAAAGTAAACTATATTGGCCATGAATGATAAAACAACAAAATTAAAGGGTGGAAACGGCCGGCTCGAACCTCTTGCCCCTTTTGCTGTAGTGAAAATCTGAACCTACAAGGACCCATCTCGCTCGCCTGGGGAAGTGCGCAATCTGCAGCGCGCTCGCGGACAGCGTGAAGCACTTGGCGCCGGTGGACTTGTCCAGCTGCATGCGCTGCACGCACGTACCGTAAGTATCAGAAAGCGATACGCTGGCGACAAATTGAACTGCATGCGTCTGGCCGGGAGCAGTAAGGTGGATGCGTACCATTAATTTGTGCGGCAGAAGGACGGGTTCGTCGGAGAGGCGCCGGAACAGCCCCTTCTTGGTCGACGGCGGATTGCGGGGAAGTTCCTTCTTGGCGAACCGCGGCAGGTCGTCGGGCACAAATCGGGACCAAACGGTGTCGGAGTCGGCGGCGACATGGAAGGCCCGGGAGACGGCGGTGGCGCGGAAGGCGTCTCCCGGCGACGTGAGCGAGATCACATGCACCAGGAGGTCCTCCGGCAGACGCTCGATCTCGCAGGCGGGCGGCGTCGCCATGGTGTGCTGCAGCAGCTTCCTCCGCGCACTTGACGCGCGCGGCTCTGGTCGATCTCTCGGGTGGACGTTGCGGTGTGAGAGCTTTGTGGATCCAGAGTGGCCACACGTATATGTAGGAGGGTGGAGGCTGCATCAGATGGGAAGATGCTACGAAGTAGGAACCGTGGGTGCCACGTTAGTAAACAAAGACTGGACTGGAAGATGCGTAGGTAGGAACCGCTCGTACGGACGTGCATGCTACGTAAACCACGTTATTATTGTCGGTTAGGAAATTGGCAACATGGGAAGGCAGCAGAACAGAAAAAGGAGAATATTGACGCAAAAATTCTACTACCTCTGTTTTAATAAAAGCAGTCCTAAACCGGACAGTGCGAGTAAAATCCCAGACCCTCTACCAAATTCTAAAATGAGTCTCCCTCTTCGTCACAATCTGGTCGCTGTCGAAGTGCCAATTGGGATTGGGCAATTGGCAATAGTAACATCCCTGATTTTTGGAAATTTTAAAAAACACTAAAAATTAAAACTTTTGTTTTTCTTAATTAAAGCAAGTCACCAAAAACAAATAAAACTCAAATATAAAGGAAATATTATTGTTATTCCAATGTTATTGGAATTAAAAATCCATTATACCTCTATTCCTTAAACCCTAAATCCTTTTCAAAATGATTTCCTTACATAAAGTAAATTATTATCTCTTTAGGAAATCTTAATATATAAAATGTTCACAATTCAAATATTACTTTGAAAATATTTTGTGGCAACTAAAATCAAAGATTTATAACCTTTAATAATGTTCGAAGCCTCAAAAATATTTTATGAGAATAAAAGATATTACTAATAATTATTTGTTGTTATTCCAAGTTATAAACATGAAGGAGTGCATATAAAATGCTTTGCCCTGAAATAACATAAAAGAAGACTTTGAAAACAAAATTATAGCTCGTGGATTTTTTTAAAAACAAATATTAAGCTACTTTTATAATTATTCAATTTTCTATTTTTAAAATGGCATTAAATTGTTATTAGTAAATCACTCATATCTTAAAATATAAAATCTGAAAATGAGATAAAAATGACTTCGAAAAATTATATATGACATATATAATGTCTCTAAAATTTTATTTAAAAAATAACAACATTTTATTATTTTCTAAATTTAAAAATAACATTAAGTACTACTAGTACATGATTTATATTTTGAAATTATTAAAACTTGAATGTGTCCAAAATAGTTTTCAAATGTGCTTAGTTGAAAGAAATTTTCATTTCAGGAATTTAGAAATTTATTTGAGGTAAATTGGATAAAAGAAAACAGAAGTTATTAAGGAATTAAGAAAGCAGGGGAATTTTTTAAAAAAAAATTATGATGTCAGCTGACATCATGTCGTCATCAACCTCAGAAGTAACCGAAGAAGCCGGTTCTTCCCAATTAAAATTCCCCTCCGATTTGCACGTTTAAGGCCACCATAATTCCTCCCGAGCCTCTCCCCTTAAAGACCTTGGCATCCTCTTCATTTCTCCTCCTTTACCTCTCCAAATCGTGCCCCCGCTCCGCCTAAATCTGTCGTCAGAGCTAGCCGCATCCGCCGCCATCGATCTCGTTTCGTCGAGGTGAGCAAGCCTCTATGACCGAGACCTAGCCCTTTGTGATCACTGTGGCCGTGCGCATCCCTTAATGCCATCACCCAATTTATTTGCGCAGAGGATCCACCACGACGTGCACGTCTGCGTGTCACCGGAGCTCGAAGGATCTTCATTCGTGCCGAGCCGCCATCGCGTGAAGCAGGATCCCCCCGCCGTCGCCATCATTGTCTTCGCCTCCTCGCGTTGCGCCTCTTCGTCATCTCCCCGTTCCCTGGAACCCTCTGTAGCATCACCGCCGTGAAGACCCGAGGCCGCGCGACGCCGGGACTCCATTGTCCGATGGGCCAGCGCCGCCAAGTAACCCTAGTTCTTCCCCAACCGTTAGATCTCCATCGTGCGGCGTAGATTGGAGGTTTCATTTTGAAACGGTATGGCCAATAGGAGCACATCGTGTCACGCAATCAGCACCCAGCCACTTATCCACGTCACCTTCCGAGTCCGTGCCGCGTGGAACCCAGACAGCCGCCACGTCCGCCCAGAATATTCTTTTATTTCCCGAATAGAATTAAAATAGCAGCTTTGCAGAAAAGCCCCTACACCTTAGAACTTTCATATCTTTTTAACCACAACTCCAAATTTAGAAATCTTGGACTTTTTGAAAATCCCTTGAAATTTTGAATCTTTTAGCACTATTCAAATTTAAATTTGACAAAATTAAATTGGTTCAAATTAAAATATGCTTGTTTGATGAATTTTGGCATAATTCAAATTCTACAAATTCGAAAATTATAAATAAAATATATTTGGAAACCTTAGGATGTGTAATTATATGTTCTCTGTACCAAAATATATTTTGAACAAATTAAAACTCAATTTAGATTTAAATTGGCCATTAAGAATTTTTGACATAGATTAAATTCTATAAATAATTTAATAATGGTTCCTCTAGCAAAATTGCTCCAAAATATAATCTTGGACCAAAGACATCAGAACCTAAGCCTTTGGACACCCTTGAGCCATATCCATATAATTTTGGCGAAAAATCCACCATAGTGATCTACACCCATTTGATCATTCCATGGATTTTGTTTCCATCTTTTACCATTGTTATTGTGGCCAATTTGGATCCAACACCAAGTCCCTAGCATGTTTCAATCACATACAAGACCAACTAGAACCATGAATCCTAGTACTCATATCTACTATCCATCTCTCCAAAAAAATTATCTTCTAAAGAAAACTAAGTCCCAAAAAATACTAGAGGGCACTCTAGATGATTTTCTTCAACTCAACAAGAAGAAGTACATGGGAGATAATTGAAACACTTAGAGAAGAACATAGACTTCACCAAAATCAGAAGAAACTCAAGGAGTGGAAGTACTGGAAGAAATCAAGAGAAACTTCAAGAAGACTAACCACATCTCTCTCTATTATTTATTTTCTAAGTGTTAACGAAATTAGAATTTTTGGTGTGATCATTTTGATCAAGACCAACACTCAAAATTTGTTAACCAAATAATTTAGTGGAAGTTGGAGTTGAAGACTAAGCCAATAATCATGAAGACATCAAGATCAAGACACCCATGAAGAAGAATCCCTACATCAACAAGCAAGAATGGTGGACTGCATCATCAAGAACTCAAGAATCCCTTAGGAGATTGATGAATATGGAAGAAGAACACAACTCAATACCTTTTTCACAAAAAAACATAAGTGTGGACTTGGTAGAACCCCTAGAGCCAAAACCCCTTAGTGGACTATGAAAAACATGTTTGCTTCTAAACACTTAAGCCAAAGCCATGAAGATCTACAAGAATCAATCAAGTCAGCACACTAAGGAGGAAGCTGCAAGAGGACCTGAAGATGATCTTCAAGAATACCAACAACATGAAGCCTTGGAGTAACCATACCACTTATGCAAGTTTATTAACATCAGGTTTGTTTTTTCCCAACCACAGACCCAAATTGAAAACCTAGTCCTTCCCAAGTGAACTCTTGGATCTTCCTGGATTAATATGTTTTCAATATAGTTGTGGCATCCATGAACAATCTTTCCATAGTTGTTATGTAAGATAAATTCTTGACCGGACAAATTATACGTCATAAACGTATCCTTATTTTCCGTTTGTTCCATGTTGTTTTCATGTTATTTCCTACATGTTTGTTATACGCTTTATGTCATTTCTATCGATTTCCCAGACTAACCTATTGACAAGATGCCATAGAGCTAGTTCCCTATTTTCTGTTGTTTTTAGTTTCAAAAAATTTGTTCTGGAAATATTGTCGGAATTGGGAAATTCTAAGCCCGGAAGTCCTAGAATCACCGAAGGTTCCATGGAGTCCCGAAGAGACCCGGAGGGGGGCCACCATAGGGTGGCGCGCCCCCTGGCCGCATCGTGGGGTGGTGTAGGCCCCTCGGGCATCCACCGCCATCGCCCTTTCTCCTATTTAATCCCCCTGATACGTGAACGCTAAATATAGACCACTTTTTCCCGAGAAACACCTGAGGCCGCCGTCATCGTCAACTCGAGATCGGGAGGGATCTGGAGATCTCTCCGGCACCTTACCGGGAGGGGAATTCATCACCAGAGGGGTCTACACCACCATGCCCTCCTCCGAAGAGATGTGTGAGTAGTTCCTCCCTGTACTACGGGTCCATAGCAGTACCTAGATGGTTGTCTTCTCCACTTTGTGCCTCATATTTAGATCTTGTGAGCTTCCGTACATGATCGAGATCATCTTTATGTAATGCTACATGTTGTTTTTGCTGGGATCTGATGAATGTTGAATGATATGTCTTATGATTATCAATCTATCATGTTATCTTTATGCATATGTTATTTATGATCTTGCATGCTCTCCGTTGTTAGTATATGCTTTGGCCAAGTAGATGCTAGTGACTCCAAAAGGGAGTATTTATGCTAGATAGTGGGTTCATGCCTCCTTTGCATCTGTGCTCGAGTGACAGAAACGTGAAAGATGGAGGATGTGTTGTTTCCATTAGGGAGAAAACAACGATGTTTAGTTCGTTTACATTACACACCTTTCTTACTGTGATTATCCGTTGCTTGCAACTTAATAGCCAACGTTTGTTCGGATGATATTCGAAGGGTGGGTTATTAGTCATAGATGCAGTTGGATGACGGTCTATGTATCTTATTGTAATGCCCGCATGAATCGCATAGTAATCTTTATGCCTTGCATATGCGCTACGGTGCAACATTCATTTCTGTAAATTTCCCAGCTGTAATTTTTTCACCACACATGTTATTTATCTTGTATGGAGAGACACCACTAGTCAACTTTGGACCCCGGTCCATTTTCTCATACAGATAATACGCACACTGCTTCCATTGTTCTCACACTGCTTCCACTGTTTTCACACTGCTGCTACTGCTTTTATACTGTTCTCATATTATTTTTCATATCATAGGTTTAACCTCTTTGTGTTCAGCAAAACCGGTGAGATTGACAACCTCACTGCTTCGATGGGGCAAAGTGATTTGATTGTGTTTTGCAGGTTCCACGTTGCTGCTGAACCGGTAG
Organism: Alopecurus myosuroides; assembly: GCA_028641055.1. Taxonomy (NCBI): domain Eukaryota; kingdom Viridiplantae; phylum Streptophyta; class Magnoliopsida; order Poales; family Poaceae; genus Alopecurus; species Alopecurus myosuroides. Next base: position 29,879,219 of record CM054060.1, read on the forward strand.
TGCGCCTTGCCACATCAGCTGCATCAACCTTCATAGATTGCTTGTCCTCCTACTGGTCGATTAAACTTTGGTTTCTTTTCTGAGGGAAAACTTGCCGCTGCACTCTTCACAACCTTCCTCTTGGGGTTTACCAACGTCAGCCATCAACAAGTTTGATAGCGTCGTTGCCGGGGAGGAAGAGAATTTCTGCAAGGGGAGTCTCTCACTTCCAATCTCTTTACTTTGTTATTGTTTTGCTTGGTTTATTTTATCTTGTTTGCTTCTCTTTATTAAAAAAACACAAAAAAATTAGTTCCTATTCTAGTTGTAATTTTTATCTTGTTTTAATCTTGCTTTATCATGCTTGCTATCAATGTTTGATGTCTTTGAAACTAGATCCTATTGGCAAGATGGGTTCACGGAAGAACAACAAAAATATTATAAGAAATACCGCTTGTCACAAAAAGGGATACAATTATGGGAGAAAATTAATAAATTACATAACTATGCTAAAATCTTGTGCTCTACTTATAATGTTACTTATTTCTTTGATAAATCGTGTTACTTTAGGTGGTATAAACACCTCCCTTTTCAATGTGAGTGTAATGATAATGTTACCATATCTTCTTATGTTAAGGGAAATTAAGAAGTTTATGAAGTGGAACAAATTGAAGAATTTATTGCTTGGAAAGGTGCATTCAAAATTTCTTATTTGTTTTAAAATAATGATGATGCACCTTATAAATATGAGACTTTTGATATACTTGAATTTTTCTTTGATAATTACAAGGAAGGAAATGACTATATTCTTAAATATCTTTATAAATGCTCTCAACCAAAGGAAACTAATGCTTTGCAGGAGCCTAAGAAGAAATTGCAGAATCTGAAAGCTCATTGGATGAAAAAGAGGAGGAGAGTGATGACCAAGAGGAGGAAGAATGGAGCTACCCATGTCTACCTCGCAATGATAGTAACTCTTTAAATCATACCTTGTTCTATTGCAATCCATGCTACTTTGATAAATCCTATGATAAACATCTATTTATTCCAACTATTGATATGCATGTGAGGAAGTTTTCTTAGAAAATTTATATGATAATGTCCTAGATGATGGTCCTATGTTACTTGATGTTATAAATTATAATTCTACTGAAAATAGGATTGCTATAATGTGTCTCATACCTTTTAAGAGTGACCAATCATCTTGTTTTTCTATTGCTAAAAGTGGGAAAGAAGAGGACCTTATTCTTAATTTTGATCCCACTATTTTGGAACCTGATATGAATTGTGTGCTTTTAGACCATGACAAACATGCTTTATGTGATAATTATGTTGTTGCGTTTGTTCATGATGCTACTGATAATTATTATGAGAGAGGAGAACATATTTGTAGGAATGTTCATGTTACTAAAACACCTCTATTTTTGTTGAAAGTTTTGAATTTGCTCTTGCTCTACCTTCCCATGATTTCTAGTTTGAGCTTCTTTAATTTATTTCTTTACAAGATTCCTATGCATAGGAAGTGGGTTAGACTTAAATTTGTTTTATAATTTCTTTTTGATGCTCTCTTTTTCTTTAATTCATATTTCCTATGTGAGCACCTTCTTCACTTGAAAACATGTGAATCTACTTTTCTCAGCCTAGCTAACAGGCGTTAGAGAAAAGCACTTTTTGGGAGATAACCCATGGTTTTATTTTTGCTTTGTTTTTCTCTATTTTTTTAGTCAAGGGGTTGCATACTTCTGTAGAAACTCCTTTGTATATTTATTTTCATTTATTAGTTGTGTCAAGTAAAGTTTCTAACAAAAGTTGGAGTTGGTTTTGGATTTCTGCGCAGGAAACAGATTTCTGATGTCCACCGTAAAAAATGTGAAAAATCAAATAAGATCAGAATGACCTGAAATTTTTTGTGCTTATTCCTCAGCTAATTCCGCAATTTTTTCATTTCGTGAGTTTTTTTTACCTGAGCAACGTAAGTGCCCCGAAAAAATTCGTCTTTACAAACTGTTCTAGTTTTGGCAGATTCTGTCATTTTTCTTGCATTTGCTCTTTTACGATGTCAAGTGGATTTCTTTGCTTCACGAAACATCAGTGGTTGCAGCTAATGTTTAAAAGTATCAATAGCACTTGTGCCCATACAGAACTAATGGATTATTGTTTGTTGCACTAACCCTCTAATGTGAATTACTCTTTGAGTGTGGTCTGAAGAAAGTTTTCAAGAGTCAAGAGAAGAGGGTGATATAATATGATCAAGAAGAGTGCAAGGTCAAAGCTTGGGGATGCCCCCGTGGATCATCCTAGAAAATTATAAGAAGACTCAAGCATCTAAGCTTGGGTATGCCCAAGGCGTCCCCTTCTTCATCAACAATTTATCAGGTCACTTCTAGTGAAACTATATTTTTATTCGGTCACATCATATGAAATTTACTTGGAGCGTCTGATTGTTTTTCTTTTTTTTCCTTGATACAATAATATAGTTGGACCCTAGCATTCTTTTTGTTGGAGAGAGACAATTTATCAGGTCATTTCATCAACAATTTATCAGGTCACTTCTAGTGAAACTATATTTTTATTCGGTCACATCATATGAAATTTACTTGGAGCGTCTGATTGTTTTTCTTTTGTTTTCCTTGATACAATAATATAGTTGGACCCTAGCATTCTTTTTGTTGGAGAGAGACATGCTCCGCCTTTTCAATTGAATACTCGTTATGCTTGTATTCTTAGTTTTCTTCTAGCTGCTGCAAAATTCATGTTTAGCTCATGTTTTCTTGCATCTCTTATTCAGAGCTGTTAGTTTTAGTATAGTTATGTGAGTACTTTCATGCTTGCTTTCTGTATCATTTAGAGAGTTTTTGTTAAAACATATTTTGTATGGTGCCTGTTGGGAAAAGAAACTGCTGAATGTAGTAGAATTTATAACGATGCAAATAGAAGCTTGTATAGACTGTGGCTAGACTTTTTCATATCATGCTAGATGTTATTTTAATTCTAAAGCCTAGTGGTTATTTTTGTAGAATGATTTGTCTCAAATAGCTGAGAGTGTTTAATGTGCCATTGAAAGAATCATGAGTTGTTCTTGTCATATTGAAGCATAAATTTGTGGTGTTCTCCTTTGAATGTTTTATTTGGTTGACTTGGCGCATGCTTACACCATGTTTATAACTAAAAATCAGTCACCTATAGCCTCTATGATCATTTAGTTTTTGAACTTGTGGTACCACTTATTCTTTGATTAATGATGTTTTTGTCGCTATGCATGATTATGGCCATTATTGCTCTCTTGATTTGTCGCTCCCAGTCTTTTGCTAGCCTCCACATGTAGTGAGTATGAGCTCTACTCGTGCATCGAACTCCCAAAAACCAAAGTTTGCCAAATGTGTCCACCATACCTACCTACATGTGGTATTTAACTGCCACTCCAAAGTAAATTGCTCATGTGTTACCTTTAAAACTTTCAAGATTACTCATGTTTTGTGTTCCTGTTTTAGCTCATGGGGACGTAAATAGAGAATATTTATCTCACTTGTTGATTGGACTTTCACACCCTGGACTAGTGGCTTCAGTCGCTTATCCAATTTATAGAAAAGTTGGCAGCGGGGTGCCCAGCGCCAAACTAATACAAACAAATTCTCTTCACTATTTTTGCCCCTGATTTAATAGTCAAAGTATAATTGTGTAAATAAAAGAGAAAGAGGGATAACCTTCTACACCAGTTGTGTCCTTCTATGGGAGCCGCTCTTGTGAAGTCTAGTTGGCTTGTGACGTACTGTATTTTCTGTTTACCATTAGTTGACATAAACATACACATCTCTTAAAAATAATAGACACTCCTCCATGGTATGTTATTGTTGGCAGGCACCCGAGGATCCAGTTAGCCATGATTTGTGTAAGAAAGGTTGGGAGGAGTGTCAAATATTTTACACCTCTGTTTAATGAAATAAAAATCTCTAGCACATGAGTGATCCATGCTTCCCTCTGCGAAGGGATTTTCTTTTACTTTTATGTTGAGTCTCCATCTTCTAACTTTATGCACAGTTGAGAGAGCATAGTTGTCATTTTGAGTTTAATGTGCATTTGTCCGAGAAACATTATTAATTGATTCAAGATGTGTTATTACTTGCTCTCAAATTATTTTTTCTAGTCTTCCTCTTAAACTTTGAAGGTGTCCCGGCATTTATGTTTTGCCCCACTCTTAAGGACAAGCGAAATATCACTTTGCTATGTTTTCTCTATACTTGAAACAAACGTATAATTTTCAGTGCATTGTTATTCATGATCTTTTATTTGTGTTACCTCTCATGATGCAAAGTGATTGCTATGTTTTATTGCTAGAATTATATCTATCATGCTTGTGTTTAAAGTACTATGATCTCGGCTTACATATGATTTTACAATATTGATGATCAAGTTTATGTTGGTATCATGTCACCTCAGAAATTATGTGTTTTTATTGTTTACCTACTCGAGGATGAGTAGGAACTAAGCTTGGGGATGTTGATACGGCATAAACATATCCTTAATTTCTAATGTTCCATGTTGTTTTCATGTTATTTCCTACATGTTTTCTATACACTTCATGTCATTTTTATCGATTTCCGGGCCTAACCTATTGACAAGATGCCATAGAGCCAGTTCCCTGTTTTCTGTTGTTTTTAGTTTCATAAAAGTTCTTCTGGAAATATTCTCGGAATTGGAAAATTCGAAGCCCGGAAGTCTTAGAATTCCAGAAAGTTCCACAGAGTCCATAAGTGGCCCCTAGGGGGCCACACCATAGGCCCCCCCCCGGCCGCGCCGTGGGGTGGTGTGGACCCCTCGGGCATCCACCGACATCGCTCTTTCGCCTAGCTATTTAATCCCCCCGATACGTTAACCCTAAATATAAACCACTTTTTCTCGTGAAACACCCGAGGCCGCCGTCATCGTCAACCCGAGATCGGGAGGGTTCTGGACCTCTCCCCGGCACCCTGCCGGGAGGGGAATTCATCACCGGATGGTTCTACATCTCCATGACCTCCTCCGAAGTGATGTGTGAGTAGTTCATCCATGGACTACGGGTCCATGGAACTAGCTAGATGGTTGTCTTCTCCACTTTGTGCCTCATGTTTAGATCTCGTGAGCTGCCCTACATGATCGAGATCATCTTTATGTAATGCTACATGTTGTGTTTGTTGGGATCTGATGAATGTTGAATGCTATGCATTTTGATTATCAATCTATCATGTTATCTTCATGCATATGTTATTTATGATCTTGCATGCTCTCCGTTGTTAGTAGATGCTCTGGCCAAGTAGATGCTAGGGACTCCAAGAGGGAGTATTTATGCTAGATAGTGGGTTCATGCCTCCTTTGCATCTGTGCTCGAGTGACAGAAACGTGACGGATGGAGGATGTGATATTGCCATTAGGGAGAAAACAACAATGTCTACTTCGTTTACATTGTTTACATTACACACCTTGTTACTGTGATTATCCGTTGGTTGCAACTTAATACCAACATTTGTTCGGATGATGTTCGAAGGGTGGATTATTTGTCAGAGACGCAGTTGGTTGACGGTCTATGTATCATGTTGTAATGCCCGCATGAGTCATATAGTAATCTTTATGTCTTGCATATGCACTACGATGCAGCCTTCATTTCTGTCGCCCATCTGTAATTTGTTCACCACACATGTTATTTATCTTTTATGGAGAGACACCACTACTGAAGTATGGACCCCGGTCCATTTTCTCATACTGATAATACACACACTGCTTCCACTGTTCTCACACAGCTTCCACTATTTTCATACTGATGCTACTGCTTTCATATTGTTCTCATATTGTTTTCCACACCATACGTTTAACCTCTTTATGTTCAGCAAAACCGGTGAGATTGACAATCTCACTGCTTCGTTTGGGCAAAGTGATTTTATTGTGTTGTGTAGGTTCCACGTTGCTGCTGAACCGGTAGTGCGCCCTGCCACATTAGCTGCATCAACCTTCAGAGATTGTTTGTCCTCCTACTGGTCGATTCAACCTTGGTTTCTTTTCTGAGGAAAAACTTGCGCTACACTCTTCACAACCTTTCTCTTGGGGTTTACCAACGGCAGCCATCAACAAATAGTGCATAGTTATGTGCACTGAATAGATGTTATACAAACAACAGGAAAATAATAGAGTGGAATATACATTATGACGAAAAAAGTTCTATTGTGGGGTAGCAAGACTCAGTGACTACAAAATATACGTAAATGTTAATATAACAGATCATGTTAGGAAACTGATTCTAGAATAAACATAAGGGATCTCAAATGGCATGTTGAAAGAGTACATGTGGGCTGAATGTCATAAAACTGAATTCGCATCCAACGCCCCCCAGGCTTGAGCAGAGAACAGATGTACATGGAATTACAATTCAGAAGAACGGATGAGTTTAACCAATGATGCAGTGGGCTAATACAGGACTGAAGAAAAAAGGCTTAACCTCATTGCACAGTCTAACAAAATAAGAAGAAGAGTGTCCAACCCATGTTTTATATAAAGAACAACTCAAAATACAAACATGCCAATGCCCAGTCATCTCCAAAATGGAACTCGACAAAATGAGATCTATTGGACACAAAAAAATCTAAAACCAATATGCGCAATTTTGTGAAACATTTTAGGTAAGATAGTAATGAGTAGTAATACTTGACGGTTAGACTGAGTTGGCCAATTCAAATGAACTGAACACAAATAGTTATATAAAATCCATTACTCGTTGTCAATGCCATGTTTATTTAAGTGTAATCCCCAGTTATAAAAAAACTCTAGTTGTTCCTGCGAATGGTTTCTCTTTTCTTTTTATTGATGAAGATCCACAATAGTGGCAAGCTCTTAAGGAACACTCTACTGTAGAAAAACAACCAACATTAATAAGGCACGTACAATAGAGAGCCCCTTGTACTTGAATGATGGGCTGCAAGAAAAAACATCAGGTTATGGAGATGTATCAAGCTCATGGAAAATTATGCCAAGATTTCTAATGGCAATATAATGTTTTAGCCTTTTCCATCTCCATCCATAATTTTCAAAAGATTAGAAACCAAATACAGATATTGGAAATCTAAACTTACTTGTACCATAATTATTTGTCCTCGTTGTATGGGTGTAGGAAATAAACAACATAATTTCTTAAATGGCATCCCAATCTCCTTAAATTGATAATGGTCATCGATGAATCAAAAGGAGACAATTGTATAATCTCCAGCAGTTCATAACTGGAAACATTTGACTTACTTAGTACTCTATACATGACTGCTTATCACGAAAGGTTGGCATAAAGAGACCTACCTAAGAAAGTATGCAATATGGAACAACCAATATTTTCATACCAATATCGTGGTGCATATTGAGCCGTTGGTCCTTTGTGGCGTTCTATCGAACAGCTGGCACGTAGCAAAGTGACCTGATACTGCTCCTGCCACCAGCATATATAGAATATGTGCCCAATGATCTTTATACCAAAGAAAACCGAGAATTGCATAGTCGACCATGGGTTGTGTCGCCGCAAATGAAAAAGATTTGCTAGGAGGCGAGTGACGGCCAGAAAACTCAATACGGATGCATTCGCCTTGACACCATACAGAGAGCTCACCTCGATCATGGTATCTAACTCGATCCCTCGACGTACCCCGCTCGCCGATTCCAGTGTACTGGAGCGAGAGGATTGATAGAGAACGCCATGGTGTGAGCCATGGAAGGTGACATCCAGGCCATGCTCTATGCGGTAGAGCTTGTCACCTAAACGCTAGACTCCGACACAAGCAGGGTAAATCAGTGGAGGAAAAAGTTCTGATTCATGGAGATGGAAACATGATTGGCTAGAATTCTGCACTACTGGACCAAATCGTCAAGCGAGGAAGACGACGGGGATTCTATGAAGAACATTTATAGCTTGGCATAGCGGAGGAGGTGAAAAGAAGAGATGGAACATAACCGCTTGGCTCACGTTCCCGTTCCACTTTTCCTTCTTTAATTCCCAGCCAGTTTAGCTTCCTCCACGGCCCGTTCGTGTTAGCGTTTGATGGAAGGACTCGGGAGGTGAGGAGCTGAGGAAGGAAGCCGACGGAACGGTGATTGAATGTGGGAAGATGGAACCAGTGACGTGCAAATCTGGCCGCGCGTGGTAAATCGAACGTATGGATGAATTTGTGGTGACGTGGTAGGCTGTGAGGCCAGGAAAATAAGGTAGTGAGGTGCTCCTAGTTAGATATAGTAGATTGGGAGGAGGGGAGGCTTTCCTCTTGTCCAAGCCATGTGGGACTAATCCCACAAGGCTGGTGCGGCCAAGGAGGGGGAGCCGCACCCCCACATGGGCCCCAATTGACCCATGTGGTGGCCCCCCCCCTTTTTTCTCCCACTTTTCCCCTAATGGGTCTCTTTTGCCTAGAAGACCCATTAGTGGAATAAATGCATTTAAAAATAAAATAAAATCTAATTTAATTAAAAAATATTGTAATTAATATTAAATATATATTACTTATTTATTTTGAGCTCCGGAACCTCTTCCGACACTCTCTGATCTCCATCGGGCATTTATCTCTTGTTCCGATACTCCTACGGAACCCTCCGATCTTCATCGAAAAAATCCTGGAACGCTTCCGGCTCTATTTGCAACTCAAACTGCAACTGAAAAAATAACTTAATTGCAACCCTACTTGCAACTGTGCTTGTTACTCGAAAAACCCAGTTGCAACACTAATTGCAACTGGTGAACCCTCGGTTGCAACTCTACTTGCAACTAATGAACGCTCAGTTGCAACCCCATTTGCAATTGATGAACGTCCAATTGCAATTCCACTTACAACTATAAAAACACTATCGCGACCCACTTGCAATTAGGAAGCACTCAATTGCAATTAGAAAACCTCGGTTACAACCCCAACTACAACTAGACAACAACTCAATTGCAATCCCACTTACAACTGAAAAACTCGGTTGCAATTCTAATTGCAACTGGTGAGCGCTCAGTCGACTAGATAACGCTCAGCTGCAACCCCACAAAATAAATAAATAAAATTAAACAAGCAAAAAAAACATAAAAGATAAAACTAACACATTTTCTCGATATAAAAACACATGTTAATGTAAAAGAAAAAGACAAGAAAAATAGAAAAACAAAAAGTATACTCCCGTAAAAATCTGATACAAATAGAAAAGGAATGTATTTAACAGCACAAGAATCTTGCTATTGTGGTAGTAGTTCTTTTATCCGATCAGTAGTCTTGCTGGGCCGGCCCAACACAGTTAGTTTCCCGTGGATAAAAATAAAAACAATCACAGATCCCTAGTTTTGCTGGGCCGGCCCAACACAGTTAGTTTCCCGTGGAAAAAAATAAAAAGAATCACAGTCACACTAATCTCCGCTCCGCGTAAAGATCGGACGGCGGTAAACTTGACTGAGCGATAAGCTGAGAAATAGCAAAACCGTAGAAAAAAAGTTACACGTGGAACGATCAAGAACCACACATTAAAATACGATAGCAACCCTTAATTACTACAACAAATATTTCACCTACAGAGGCAATTAAGGTTTGTTCAGACTTCATGTTGCTTCTAAACTCTTATCACCACCGGCTGCATGGACTGATGGACGAACCATGCATGCATGTACTAATCGGGTGACGATTCTTCCAATCTGCAGCTGCAGGTAAGACAGCTCTCTGCTGGCCCCACGAGTAGATCGGACTGTCCACGTCCATGCCATAATCCGACCCGGCCAGACAAATAGATCTTGCATCCGTGATCCATGCATCTGTACTCTGCATGCCCGTACGTGTACGTGCAACCACGTGAACGTTGACATGCTGACGATCATTTCAGAATGTTCCTAGTTAGCTGGGCATTGGTTGTTTGCTCCAAGACCCACACTTCTCCGAAGAAAAAAGGAAGCAATTCCCACCATCAACTCTAGTTAATTATGTTTGGGTCTTAACTCGATGCCCTGAACGATGAGCCCCCTCTTCCACCGCTGGCACTCCACCTCCTTGAGACTCACCTCCACCACGCCCTCTTCTTCCGCTCCTACGGTAAACTCGCCCAGTTCGACCTCCGTCCACCCGTCCCCTCTCCGCCGTGGGCACCTGATGTCCATGTCGGCTTCCCTCACCACTTTCCACCCATAGTTTTTTCGTGGTCGCACGTACTCCTGCCTCCGTCGGTGCATCGTCGTCTCCTCCTCCCCATGCATGTGCTGCAGGCAGATGGTGTGCTCCGTCGATGTTGTCGATGACGACTTTGTTTTGCCGGAGACAATAGTGGTGACGGTGGCCTTTGGCGGAATGATGCCGATGTTGCACTCGAGGCCATAGTAGTCGTCGGCGATGGAGAAAACGAGGTAGGCGGCGTAGGTGATACGGGGAGAAAGCAGCGAGAGCTGCATCTTCCCGGTGATCTCAAGCCAGCACACATCGACCAGCTCGGCAACCTCGGGGAACCTAACCATCGTGAATGAAAATTTCATGATCAGAAAAATCGATCAATAGCATGAGTATCAATTAATATGTATTCCCTGCAGGTGTGATGTTATTATCTAGACATTTAGATTAATTTGATTTGATCTAGCTCGTTGATTGCTAGCTGCATGCAGATACGGAGGCTAGTTACCACGTGTCCATCCATGCATGCATGCATGCATGCATGGAAGCCGACGTGTGTAGGAACATCTAAGTACGAAATTCCATTTTGTTTTCTTCCTCAAAAGGCGATATCCAGACCTGTGCCAAACTAAATGCGATATCGAAAACTTTATAAAACAGGAAGAATGGTCATGGCCGGGTCACAGCGCAGAGCAACGCGTGGGAAGAATTTCAACTACGTATTAAATTAAGTAGAATCTATTCGGTCAACAAAAGCACACGTACGTTTGGTGAGTTGAGAAAACTAATATAAGTTGTGGTGGTAATGGCACGGCGATCGACTACTACCTCCTCGATCGGTACTTAGGAGGCAAGCAACGAACATTCCACCGGTGTATATGCTGATCTTCTGGAATATTCTAATCTATCTCCATATCTCTAAAATGTTGAAAGTAACAACCTTTGGGCTTCCAACATAATGTTCAAAGTAGTTACTGTACTCCCTCCGTCCACTTTTATAAGGCTCACTTCTTAGCATTTCAATAGTAAGAAGTGAGACTTATAAAAGTGGACGGAGGGAGTACAATTTTTTCTAGCTTTGGCGGTGCATGCATGGTGAGTTCATACTACTAGTCAACCAATTGCTGACACGTGCACGTGCTGGGATGAAGCTAGAAGCAAGAAGCAATGCGCGTACGTGTACCTTGATCCGGGGAGGTCGGCAGTCCACTTCCAGCACGTCGGGTCATCTCCCCACACGATGCTCAGCGCCCTCGCCGACAGCATCCAGCATTTCGCGCCGCTGCGCCTATCCAGCCCGAAGCTCTGATTAGACACAAGCAAAATCATCGATCAGTAAGCAACTCGTGATTAAAAAATTCACATTTCCTAATGATGGCGATTAGCGGACAATGCGGGTGAATTAGTAGTAGTAATAAGGATTAGCAGTGAACTACGCACCATGGTGCCGCCGTCGAGGAGGACGGGGTGGCTGCAGAGCCGCGTGAAGAGCTCCTTCTTGGAGCACTCGCGGTGGGCCGCGGGATCGTCCGCGCGGGCGAGCACGGCGGCGTGGTCGCGCGGCAGGAAACGTTCCCAGACGGCGTCGGAGTCGGCCGCGGCCCTGAACGCCGGCGACACGGCCGAGGAGCTGCACGCGTCCCCCGGCGTGGTCATCCCGATCGCCTGCGCCACGCACTCCTCCGGCAGCCGGTAGATCGCCGCGTCCATATATTGCTCTGCCCCGTGCTCTGTTATGCTGACTCGGAGTCCGATGACGCGACCAAATCCGGTACGTGGGTCGTGGATTGGGAAATGGCGGCGCGCGGGGCTACTTATATTGTCGCCCGGGAGAAGAGAAAGGAGGGTGGAGAGAGAAGCTTAAGGGCTAAGGCTCATGGGCACAGTGAGTGGCTCGATCGAGCTGGGTCGGGGCTTAGCTTAGCTGAGCTAGCTAGGTAGCTTTGCTGACTCGGATCTTGGTTTGTTAAAACGGATAAAGCATGGTGGTGTTCGTTCCGGCCGGAGGAGCTAGGTCCGTCCGCACGAGCCGTGCTTCGGGGCTTTCTCTCTCGTCGACAGCCTGGTGACGCGCGCCGAGGTGCATATTTTCCTTTTGATTGGTTCGTTGGCGTTAAGCGTCGTCATCCCGGCCGCGTTCTCGGACACATACTCTGACTTTTTTTTTGGGGAACAAGGATTGGGGCTAGGCCCCGGAGCTGCAATTTCATTGAACATGTGGCAGGAAAAAAATACAAAGAGGCCCCTTGTCAACCCTTGCCCTAACAAAACTAGAATTTGAAGACAGGGCCTCCACTATTACAAAAACAACCTTAGAACTTTTAGATAAAAAGCAATCAGGTCCTAAGGTTCCTCCGCCACCGGTCGCCGGCGACCTCGAGGCGCAAGAAGCGCCGAGATCGAAGAGGGGGTTGCTCGGAGTCTCTCTCGGAACCAGTCCTCCGGCGAAGAACCACTGACGTCGGCAACCGCACAGCAACCGGGGACGAACCACTTGGCTGCTGTGAGTCACCGAGCTCCGGCGCTTGGCTCGCAAGACCTCCACACAAGAGGAGTTGATAGGGCCTCCATGTCGGCCGAGCATCGCAAAGTCTGCCCTGGACTCAGCGTGATACGTGCGGGGATGCAGCTGAAACCGCCACCCTGCAAAAGAAAAGGAGAACTCGCAGCTTCTCCTCCACCCCTCGCCTCCACGGCCGGTCAGAGGAAGATCCACCACCAGTCTCGATGTCGATGCAGGAAGCCAACTCTAGCTTCTAGAATCAGAAGCCAGCCGTCAAGCTTATGAGGGAAGGAGGCCGCGACGTGCTGCTTATCCAGCATCTCCGCCCACCCAAGCTTCACTCGAGGAAGAAGCACGACCAAAGTCTTGCTTGAGCGGCTCGGGCACAGAAGCAAGCACCACCTCGTCGACATAACGTCAAAACGAGCAAAAATCCATGGCAACGAGAAGAAAAACAGCCCTAATACTACTATGTACAACCCGCGCGAAGCATCCCTCTCGACGTCGGCCGGCACCGCCGCCGGAGAACGAGCAGGAGCTCGCCGGGACCTCACATCCGACTCTCAAACTACTGTAGCAGAGGAGAGACCGAGAGGATAAGGAGGAGGGTCGCGAAGCTAATGTGTGGTGACACATACTCTCACTTGGAGCGATTCCATTCGAAAGAATGGTGATTTTTCTTGAGAGTGCTTAATTTTTTTTGGCAGTTTTGCCGTCTCTTGGTCAGCTGAGAACGAAAACGTTGTTGATTCTTTATCCAGGTTAGCATTTTTGAACGCTCGTCGGATTAAAGATTATTATTTCTCAGCCTAGCCAGGAATAGCAATCGATCAACTTTTATTATTATTATATAGTTTTATTTCTTTGGGCCAGGTAAAGTTTAGATGAATTTGTCCAAATGTTAAAACATGCATCGTATCCATCGTATTGTTGTTCTATAAATGTGAGGAATGATCATCTCGTCCTTGGTATGGCTGGACCTAAAATCTCAGCCCTAGACCAGTTCGTGGTTAGGGCAATTAATCCGGATCCCCTTAGGGACCCTGGCAAACAAATAATAGATGTAGGCACAAACTCTTCAGATCGTAGCAAGAGAAACATATTGGTAAGTTTCGTAAATCTTTAGAAGAAAATCCATGCGCATAAATATTGAGTTGGAATGCTTTTCATTTCTTGAAAATATATGAACATTTGATTATTCTTTGATAAATGAAGATTAAGAATACTATAGGTCAAGTTTCAAAGCTTAGCCTCTTTTCTAAAGTTTTGTGTTCATTTTAAAAAGGTATAAGGTGCCATAGCGACATAAGCATGAACATATGTCCTCGAGGGAAATACTCCAAGGCTAGTTCTGTTTCAGAAAGGTTGACCAATGTTGTAGACAAAAATGTAAACATTACTAAAGTAATATTTATGGACTCATCATCAAATATACTTTCATATTTTATTTATTAGATGTTTATATTTTAGTGCCTAATATTAATCAAACTTGCAATACATTGGCCTTTGACTAGAAGTATACACACTATTCTTTTTACGGAGGCAATAAGAACATGTGTAAGAGCATGTATAACGTGGCCTCTAACACGGACGCTAGGGAATATAATCCCGGACGTTTTGCCCCAATCCAAGCTGATACCAGGTTTGTCTTTAGTGTCGCCGCAAATTGAAGCGGCTGGCGCTTACTATGGACATGCACGCATGGAGAGAAGGAATTCATTGCGACCGCTAGCGAATTAAGCGCCTATGCGTTGTAGGCACATACGCTAATATACACCTAAAGCCAGAAATAATTATTTTCTTTTTCGTACAATGTACATGCCCTAAGACAAGAAGAGGGCAGGCTCATCCTGTAGTTATCTTTAACATGGTCAAAGTGTGTCATGTTAGGCGAGTAAAACGAACCTAACAAAGAGGGCACGGCAGGAAGTAGTCCCTCAAGGTCATCTCAATTCTCAAGCGTTAACAACATGCCGGATAGTATAAAGAGGGACTGGGGAGTGGAAACTTCTTACTCTCAAGCTCCAGTGCTCCATGTATTAAAAAAATTCAAAAAATAATATTTAATTTTTTAAATTTGAAAAAAAATCCTGCACGTTCTTGATGATGTATTTTACAAACGTGCAAAATTTAAATTTACACAACAATGACAAATGTACAGACCTATAGTATAGTGTTTCAAATCTTCAAATTTTTTTAGAACGATTTGATGGCAAATTTTTATCATTTTTTTGCGTAGCCCATAACACAAAGAATTTGGCGTTATGATTTTGCACGCTACAACATGAACTAACCAGAATTATTTTTCAGTTTTCTTAATACTTCTAAATTTTTTATTTAATTTTTTAAAACATAGGGAGCACTGGCACTGGTAGAAAAAAGGCCTTCGGTATGCCAGCATCAGTCCCCAAGCGTTGCGCACCGTGACCAATGAGTCTTTAGTCCCGGGTCGGGAGGAGACCCGCGACAGAAGGTCAGACGTCGCGGGTTGGGAAGCGCGTTGCGACGCGTGGAGGGAATTAATTCCGGTTGACATGGCCGCCCGGGACTATTGGTCCTTTATTCCCCGTTCCCGTGGCCAACCGGGACCAATGGCCCTTTATTCCCCGTGCCCGTGGCCAACCGGGACTAAACATCAAGCGTCTCGCCTCCCCCGCGGCGGTTTTTATTTCGCGAGCGAGGCAGAAGGGCGACATTCCACTGCTCGCTCTCTGTTCTTCCTCTCGCTCTCTGTTCTTCCTCTCTCTCGCTCTCTGTTCTTTTCGATCCAAGCACACGCACGCAAAATGGCTGAATGGACGCAATACAATGGGAAGACACCATGCGGCAAGGATTTGGACGTGCTCTTCACCAACAGTTGCGCGAGGCTGCATGAAGCTCTGGGTCATTTGGCCGATCTCTATTTTGAAGCTCCCGAAGAACACCGGTTCTTTGGTCTCGATCTGGAGTACACGGCGAATCAGAAGGATGTTGCCCTCATCCAGATATCGTTCAAGCATTCGGTGTTGGTCTTCCAATGGTCAAGGTAGAAGCTATATATATATAGCACACGTGTACAATCTTGCATGCCATCTTCGAGTTTTTTTGTTGCATGTGAACAATACGTGTGTTGCAACATATCTAACACATATCCTATTTTTGTTGTTACAGTAGTTTGAGGCATTGCCCGGACCTTGTTGATTTTCTTGTCAACTCGGGGTTTGACTTTTGCAGCGTGGACATCACGCAAGACCGTGTGAAGTTGATGCGCATCGGTATTATGATACCTGAAGATCACTACGTTGATCTTCAGAATCTTATCCAGTTGACCGGGCCAAAGACCGGGATGGCTGTCATGGCAAGCACCTTCATCCACCAGGGCTATGAAAGGATGAAGACTGATTTCCCCCGGCAGAATCACAACTATTGGGAGGAGACCCCATTGCGCATGACGAACCTCAAGTATGCGGCCGTAGATGCATATGTCGCGTACGAGTTGTTCCGCATCTACTCGGCGGGGCCATAGATGATGTATGCATGCGTTCGATATCTATGTGCATGTAATGGGTATCTAATTAGTAGTATATATATGTAATGGATATCTTTTGTGATCGACTCTATATATATATATGTTAATTATGAAATGTGATCGACTCTATGTTTGTGTTATGTGTGATCGACTCTATGTTTGTGTTATGTGTGATCGACTCTATGCATGTAATGAATATTGTTTGTATTATTGTTCTTTATTTTTGATATATTTTTTCATTTTAAGATTTTAAAATGAATTAGTATTATTTTTCTTCATTTTTTGATATATTATTTGTATTTTTAAGATTTTAAAATGAATTAGTATTATTGTTCTTAATTTTTGATATATATTTTGTATTTTAAGATTTTAAAATGAATTAGTATTATTGTTCTTCATTTTTGATATATTATTTGTATTTTTAAGATTTTAAAATGAATTAGTTCTATTTTTCTCAATTTTTGGATATATTATTTGTATTTTTAGAAATAATACAAATTAAAAGTTAATGTTTATTTATTTATTCAAAATTATTAATTACATCATTACTTTTGTTTATTAAAAGATTTATTTGAAATTCAAACAATAAAGAAATATGGCTTCGGCTAACATGTTAATAAGATTGATATGATACAACTATCATATACATGCGTGAGAAACACTTGGATTCGGGACGGGATGGAACTCGGAAGTTAAGCGTGCTAGTGCTAGAGTAGTGGGAGGATGGGTGACCGAGCGGGAAGTTTGACCATGAGTAACTAATTTGACTAGAGATAATCTTAGTTAGACACTAAGCAAATAATACAAATTGTGAGAAAAAAAAGGGAGTGAAAAAAAGGGAGTGAAAAAAGGAGTGAAAAAGGGAGTGAAAAAAGGTGAGAAAAATAATTAGAAACCAAATGAATTAAAAAAATTACGAAATAAACCTAGTCCCGGTTCATGTGGCCAACCGGGACTAAATGTCCTCCGACCCCAGGCTCCGCCACCCGCCCACGTGGACAGGCCGTTAGTCCCGGTCCGTAAGAGATGGGACTATAGGGGGGGCCTTTAGTCGCGCGTAGCTAGTCCCGATTGCCCGGACGGGATTAATGGGCCTGGCGAACCGGGACTGTAGGCCTGTTTTCTACCAGTGTGGAGGTCAGGAGCAAAAATGATTTTCTCGGGACTGAGTACTAAGATTAAAAAACGCCACATGAAGAGCGACGAGACAGGTTGCTTAGCAGGCTCCCTAATCCAGACCTTTTTCTCCGTCAGGCCCCAAGGGCGTTTTTTTTTCCAACTCTCCTATGGGACCTTTGATTTCATCTAAATAAAAAGACACTTGATTTTGCTGCACCCTGCTCAGCTTGCTGCGCAAAGCAGGATAGATAGGGCCTTTAGGGGGTCTGAGACCCTGAGCTAAGAAAACAGCATGTGCTTTAACAGGAACCGAGCTCTCTTTTGAGGTAAGATTAGTGGCGGATCTACGCAACCCACATGATCCGCTGCCGCCTTTGGCGCAAGCGGACTCCGCTGCTTGCTTTTCTTTCCACCCCCACTACATCTCCCAGCGGAAAGAAGCCAGAAAAAAGGGAGCGGCCATATCGCGCTAAAGCTCCCGTTAAAAGATTTGCGCTGAGTGCTGGGCGAAGAGGAAACACATGGGCGGACAGTCAGTCAGTGAAACAAAGCTTTCCATAGAAGCATCGGCGAAGCAAACCATGCATGGAGAGGAATGTGACATATATCTACACTCTGCGGTCCATGCCTCGTGGGCAAATGTTTTTTCTTTTCTTCCTCCGATTGGTTAGGGACAAAACTGGGATTATGTAGTGCACAAACAGATTCGCGCTTCCAAAACTTCCCACAGCGGCAAACTCACTCAAATTGTACAACAACGCGGCAGTCAACCCCCAAGCTTGAAGAATGGTGCTGGTCTACAGCTCTACTCTTCGTCATCTTCGTCTTCGTCTTCCTCCTCTGCTTCCTTAAGCCACTGCCACGGAAAGGAATTGGGTGAGAAATTAGAGTGTACTTAAGATTAACTGACCATCTCATCGGAAGTTGATTTTGACAAAGTCATCATATCATAATGTTTGACTTCTTGATTATGTCAACCCAAAGAACGGTACACGCTCATGTTGTTGGGCGAAATACTGCTTCCATCACAGCAGGAGTGATTAAGAAAACAATCAGCTAAATATTGAAGCAATAGTTGACAGCAAAGAGTAGAATGCAGTTCAAGAAGCATGGTATAGAGCATTTCCTTCGTGGGGTGCAAGATTTCAGACCGGGAAAAAAAACTAAAGAGATATATAAAGACATAAATACACTATGACGATACGTGAACTGAAAACTGGTGCAGTTGTCGTACAACGACTCTTCTAGTTTTTTTTCTGCAAATCTTGCACAAATGAAACAGAGAACGTAGTGCACACATATATATACCTGAATAAAAGCATCAGACTGTTTAACGAAAACTTTGTCAGACTCATCAGCGTTCTCTTTTTCTTCCGCCCATCTCAAAATTGCATCTTCGCTAACTACATCCTTATCATAGAGGTAAGGCAGGATCTGCGTTTCAGTAGCAGATTATCAAAACCAACAAAAACAGGATCGTCAACTCCCAGCCGTGCAATGAAACATAGAAATGTATATGGTCCATATAAATATGAATGCAACGGAACTTGTCTGCAATTAAACCGCTCGTTTACCTTTGAAAATAGTGAAGAAAACTCCTTTGTGACATCTTGGCACATTTCCTCAAACTTCAGTAGTATTTCCATCTACATCACCGTCATGAAATGATTCATTTAGCCCATGTCAAATATCAAAGGAAAAGGGAACTAAGTCACAGAATAACACAGGAATTTCCTGGAACAAAAGGAGAGATCCAGTCAGAGACTCAGAGTGCATTTTTATTTTTCAAAAAGATCCGTGGCGACCTGTTTTGAAACTGGCCCTAAAACTTTGTAATCGCAGTAGGCCCTACAGACACAACAATTTGGAGTTCGAGTCACCACAACTACATATTATATGCAAATTGTGCAGATCAACATCTCATCAGATCAGACAATTACATATAAGGTTACTTCAGTTATAATTTGCATATGCTTTAACTAGCTCATCAAGCAACCCATGCTGACTCAAATATTGAAGAAAACGGTAAACAAGATTAGACATGACAACAAACTCATTGGACACAACAACATTTTAGAATCATTAAACCTGACAGTACTTTGTGCAGAACTAAGTTCAAATTTTCAGCATATGATACTCATGCAGACGGCAAGGTGTATCATCCAATATATCATCAAGCCATACCTCCTCATCAACTGTCTTGGTGTAATTGCGTAAAAGGTCCCTCCACTTGGTAAGTGCGTCCGCAGTTGCCTTTAGAAGACCATCTGTATAGAGGAGGCAAGAGAAATAAGCTTCTATTGCCTGTCTCGGGATCTAACAGCTATTGGGCAGAAGCACCCGATATTAAAATGTTCACGATCCATAAGTTCCACAGTAAGAATGATTCGGTCGTGTTTGGGATAGAGGAAATGTAATATTTTGTGCAAAATCCTATAAAGTTCCTGCGAAAATCAAATATCCAAGACTGTCTCTTTCTCTTAAATTAAACAAGCAAAAATCCTAGTTAATGATCAAATCATAATCCCAATTTTATGTTCATAAAACTACAAAGTACCCCCAAGAAATCATACCATTAGTAGATTGTGCAGCTACTAATGCACTCCTCATGATCGAATAGAAAACTGCTCCAGCACAATCCGCATGTTGAAGGCTATAAGACAACCTGAAAAACAAACACAAAATTGCAAACAATGCAATCAGCCATGATGACTATAACAAGATAGACAAAACTAAAAAATGGGCATAATATATCGGTGATATGAAGGTTGAATAGACGGCTTTATCTAAGAAGTGCTGCACCTATGCACCTATCAATGTAACTTTGACCAAACAACTAGAAAATCATCTGAAGAGAAATCAAAGAGAACAACTAGTTCATTGTGGCCAAGCAATAAAGACTAAAGTAGAATGAAGACAGCTTTCATACTCTACATGAGCAAAGCAAGTGGTTGGGAAGAAGCATTTTAATCTAAATTCACGTGCTTAATTAACACTGACAGTGAAAAAAGTTTGCCACTTTAGATGGTGCGTGAGTGTTCCTGAAGAATAAACTGTAAGGGCAATATGATTTTCTACTAGTTATATGTTACATATGAAGAGAATGTGACTGTATCTTGTCCAGATATGTATATTGTAATTCATTTTTAACAACAACTAAGCCGTTTGTCCCAAGCAAGTTGGGGTAGGCTACATATAAACCCTAAACCTGAAACCATATTTTAATTTTTTTTTCATAAAACAAAAATCTTTTACGTTGAAATTACTGCCCCAAAGAGGAGATGAGAATACGGTATGCTAACCGAAGTAAAATATTGTCCCACACAAACTGATTTATATAGTTATATGTAGTCGTATATATTCGAAATTCACACATATAACAGTGGGGCAGAACAGAGTTTACACCTGAGCGCATTGATTTCTAGTATCAAATTGTCTTGATGAACCCCATCAACTGCCCGTTGGAAAGTCTCTTCGACCTAAGTAGGGTAAACCAATCAGCAAAAGGAAAAAGTAATAAGAGTTTGAAAATCACAATTTTAGGCTATACTAACCTCTTTCTCAAACTTCGTATAATCATCATCCTCAACCACACTAATCTCGGAATCATTGTCATGGTCTGCTTCATGGGGACGGTTGCTCAAGTCTTCCTCTGATCCATCGACATCATCAACAGAAATAGCATGTTGCAACTCTTGAAGTTTTTCTTTAGGAATTGGAGCAATTGATTGTCTCCACTCATCCTGAGTTCCAGTATCACCACTTGCCCATATGTAACCAAGGACGCCAGAGGTACCAGTCTAAGCAAATATCATAGACAGCAAAGATCAAGACATGATAAATGTATCACCAGGGTGCCTGGAAATCCTGGCAACCATTAAAAAAATCTCTGCACCAACTAAGAATAGAGCAATACCTCAGATGCCCCCAAGTCGTCATCTTCAGATTCAGCGGTAGGGTGATCGGCATTAGTCCGCATGCTAGCAAAGGCTGCAACACAGAAACCCAGTTCGCTAAGTAAAACATGAGCGTCACAGGTTTGCATCATCATGAGAATAAAACGAAAATACTTTATAAACAAGAAATGGAAATTTTAGGGCGGGCGGACTTACGTGGACTATCTGTAACTCCAGAATTGGTGTCAGCATACTCAAGTTCCTCATCACTATCTTCATTTGAAGGCTTTTCAAGTAGTGACACTTTTGAATAGGCAGGAACAACAACATTTTTTCCAACTTTAATCTGAAATAGTACAAATAAGAATGCACACAATGTGAGCAGGACTGCTGGGCAGAAAATTACAACTTGTTTAGACTGTTCCTAAATGAAAAGTGAGTAGAGCAGAAATGAAATGTAATAGATAGCAGCATACCTTAAATGACAATATGCAGCCAGGCTCAACAATTGCCCCTGCCCTTAAATGAACATCATCACAGACTAAGGAGTTACTCACTTTGCATCCATCTTCAATTATGACATTATCCCATATATAGGACCCATGAATGAGAACGTTTTTCCCAATACTACAACCTTTCCCGATGACCGAGTTTGATATCTTGCACTGTTCTCCGATACTTGTAGCATTGCCAATGACAGAATTTGCACCAATATGTGCAGAATGCGACAAAGTTACATCTGAAAAGGATGTGATTTATGTGAACAGTTCATATGTACAAAGGTGATGTTATACAATTTACTGGACAGAATATAGAACTAAGTGATAGGAAAATAAAATTATGCTCAAGAGACAAAAATCACTGTTTAAAACAGCACGTGTAACTAAACAAAGCATTTTAATATTACTATCAACTAATATCTGCAACCATCTCTTTGATAAATTCATCTAGGGAAGAATGAATCAAAGAACAGCACCAAACAAGAAATATATCTTGGTGGAATTCTCCTTTCAGTATATACATACCTGATGCCTTGTAAATTCCTTGTCGATGAAGTTTCACTTCATGGCAGCTACCAAAGGATAACACATCAGGCACCATAGGATATGTCCATCTTTGTATTATATCCTTGCTCACTGCATCATAGCTCCTGAAATTGTCTACTCTTGCGGCATAGCTGGAATGTATTTCATGAGTATAAATTTTGTACCCCATAATCTGAAAAAATTGGCGAACCATTTTTTTTGTTACAAAAGATACATGATAGCAGACTGATGATACTGCATTGAGAACAAGCATCATGTTTTCTTGTCCTATATAGGTCAACTGGTGGTGAATGGACTTACATCGTCAACTAGTAAACCCTTTACAAAATGACGCCGCAGATGTTGATAGTCAAAGTTATCGGTAAAAAGACTAAGGACTTCTGGCGAGCAGATATCAATGTAGCAATCCTGTCAGAAAAAGAGGGGGAGGGGGGGTAAAAAGATCAATAAAACAATAAGTAGTGAAGAATACCTATGCATGAAGTTCTAATAATCTAGCAAAAACAGAGCCTACAGAAAAACATATATGAATTGTTGAATTAACAAGTTTAAAAGCAA
The DNA here is from genome assembly GCA_028641055.1 of Alopecurus myosuroides. Classification (NCBI taxonomy): domain Eukaryota; kingdom Viridiplantae; phylum Streptophyta; class Magnoliopsida; order Poales; family Poaceae; genus Alopecurus; species Alopecurus myosuroides. The sequence goes on from CM054060.1 coordinate 29,901,949, forward strand.
ACCTCCATGTTGGTATGCAACTGGAGGGTAGGATTACTAGCCAGTATATCCTTATCAATTGTCACTGACAGGTGTGAGCCATCAGCTCTATCCTCGTAATAAAGTAGCTCCTTGGTCTCAGGAGCTATCGCCATAATAATTTCATCATTACCCAGACGTGTCTGGTGTGTCAGTACTGAAGGTTTTGAATGCTTTATAATCATAGTCATAACAGCAAGTGGGTCTTTTTTCCTTCTGTCCTTGTGTTCCTGGAGAGCATCTTTTAAGCTCATGTTGCTGATTGTATCACCACTGATGAGAACAAAATCACCATTTATCTGCATAAAAGGAAAGAATGCATCAAACAACTGGAAATGTAAACAAAATGGCAAGCACACTGTCACTGTGTGAAATTTGAGAAAAGAACCAGAAAGTAAGACTGCACTATATGTGTGTCACAATAATTGAGGCACAAGCTACAGCTAGTTGGGCAAAAAGAATCAAGGCGATACTATACTAAGTAGGCACAGCAACCACAGAGCTAAGCACTTAAAAAATATCTAGATTCAGATGACCTCATAGGTTCAGTATGACGATGTTACAGTTAAAACCTTGAACCAATTTATTGGGTTATAGCCAGTTGGCAGAAAAATCAATGCTAGATTTAGCTCCGACTACCATCATTTTTTTCATCACAATATCTTGCTGATTGTATTTGTATCCCAAGTCCATACTATTTCGGCAGCCAGTACCTAATGTGAGGACACCGGAATGAACTGTTATGCAATAAAGTGATGAAGTTATCTACTTTCCTTGAATGAACTGGAATGGCACTCCCACATTTTCTCCAGGCTTCAATTTCACTTATGTTCACTGACAGTTATAATCAATTGTCTACCCCAAAGACAAATTGCAGTGGTTCGTAATTCACAGTAGAGGTGGAGATCGGAGACTCACAACGCCACGGCCGTACATGACGCGGAGGGCGTCGCCTGCGCTGATGGCATCGTGTGACTCGATGGCTGTGACGGCCATCTCCCGGGCCGCGGGCTTCCCGGTCCAGCCGGCCACCTTCAGGTGCTCCTTGACCTGCTGCGCGTGCGCGCAGCAGAAGACGAAGACCTCCTCCACGCCCGAGGTCTCCAGCCAGGACAGCGTGTAGTCGATCATCGGCACGTTGACCAGCGGCAGCAGCACCTGCAGGGGCAGCAAAATTCAGGTCCCATGGGTACGCGCGCGAGCGGATTGGAGGCGGCGGTGCCGGCAGGTAGGGTTTGGGGGCGGGATGCGGTACCTTGGGGCGCTCGAGGGTGATGGGGCGGAACTTGAGCGTGAAGCTGTCAGCGAGGAGGACGGCTTGGAGGGGCGAGCGCGAGAGCTCATCGGGGTCGTCTCCGGCGGCCGCTCCGCCGCGCGACTTCTTGTGGGACATGGCTGCGGCGGCGGCGGTGACGGGGAGCGGTTGGGGCAGGTTTAGGTTTGGTCGCTCGCGCCGTCGTCGCCGCCGTGGTTTCGCGAGTGCGGCAGAAAGGAGGCGTAGTGGACCGTATCTGGGCTTTGGACTTTGGGCTTTTTCTCTCCTCCTAGGACTTGTGTAGTAGAGCTCATCCCGGAATACAGCCATCCGTTCAGCCCGCCTGAGCAGATTGCAGAAGTTTTCTCCATCTCCAATAAAAAAAAGATTGCCGAAGTTTTTTTCCCTATTTGTTGAACCTCCATGTTAGGCACTTTTTTTTTTTTTTTTGCGAGCAATATATGAATCTATCATAATAGTTCACATAAATTACAAAGCAACCAAAGTGTAATAAAAAATTCCATAGAAGTATTTGGACCACCTAACGACCTCTACCGCCGCTAGAGCGAGCTTCCAACTCGCTCCCCTATAGGAGACGGCTTTATTGATGACATGTGCGAAGTCTTCGTGCACTTTCCTCTAAAAACCAGCGTCATAGAACCGAAGTTGTCCCTATTAAACTAGTAAATTTATACGAACTAGAAGGATACCCCGCGCGTTGCGGCGGGGATCCCTTATGGTAAATGGCACGTGTGTTTTTTTATGCAGAGGCAAAGGGACTTAACCTCCTTTTCGACAAAATAGTATGATACATTATATAGTCTAAAGAAATATGAAAAATTCGGTTGATCATACTCGAGATACTAAATTTTATAGACATATGATGCGTATTATAAACCATTAGTTTAAAAAATGGATGGTTTAAGGAATCTATGATATTTATTTTACATAAATCATTAAATTAAAAATGGATGGTTACAAAAATGTATGATATGTAGCTTGCATGTAATAATTTATAATATTAGAGGAGATGACATGGACAATTGATTGGCTAAGAGGATGGATGATGTGGATAGCTTGCATGTTGAGATAGAAAAATAATTAATGCATGTTAGTGGGGTTTTGCTTTATAAGAAGTATAGATGTCCTAACACCAAACTCATGCAGACAAAGCAAGATACACCACCCCAATACAATAAGAGCATACCCAACCCCCCTCCCTCTCAAAAAAAAGGACCAAAAGAGGGCGGTCCGTCGATGGGAGATGGGCCGGACATTTGAGTTAGGATGAAACCATCCCAACGCCCCCCTCCCCCCAAATTGAATTTTGAAAAAAAAAAGTCAAAAAAAAATTTTAGCAAAATGGCCCGAGCGCTAATGCACACATCTTTGACCGAAGGCCAGTACATACATAATATTAACAAAAAACCTAGCTAGTTGCTAGGGTTCTCCGCTTTGCCGTGCTCCGGAAGCGGAGTCTCTAGTGCGGAAGGTGCCTGTGGCCATGCAGGAGCAGGAGCCCATGGCTGCCTCGCCTTGCGGGCATGCCACGGTGACCACGGTTCCTCGCAAACCTCGGCCGCCGAGACCTCAAGGGCGACCGCCAGATCTGGCCACATCTTGGCCTCGGTCTCCTAGGAGGCCACAATGGCGCGGCGGAGGTCCGCGGCCTACTCCTCCTCCACCTGGGCCTCCTCCCGTGGGAGCTTGTTGACGTCCTCGACGTCCATCTCGACATTGTCCTCCTCTTCTATGGTGTCGAGCTCGTCGAGGTACTCACTGAGTCCGCCGTCTCGGCCTTTAACGCCTCCATGGCGTCGAGCTCGTCAAGGTACTCGCCGAGTACGCCATCGTCGCCCTCGCTATCGTCGTCGTGGTCGTCGATGACGTCCAGCACTCCGGGGTGCGCGGGTGGTGCTGAGGTGCCAGCCCGGCGGGAGGTGCACCCGGGGCCAAGGGATAGGCACGCGGTCGCACCAGAAGGTCATGGCAATGTCGAGCGAGATCCTCATCAGCGGGGGGCATGGTCACCGGGGAGGGTGCTCCGGGCGTTTTTGGATGCTAGGGTTTTGGGATCGGGGATGCAAATGGGAACGCACACCGGTCCCATTAAAAAGGACGCGGCGGGGTAGGAGAGGGGATGCCCCGTCACTGCGAGGTGGGCCACCAAGGGTGACGCGTCTACGCAGCGTACTGTCATGTGGGCCAGAGAGGACGAGGCGCCCGTCTGCAGATGGCCCCAAACATGGACCAAACTTGGGCCACATTTGGGGGAAACTCGGCATGTCTCCCCTTCCCCCGCCGCCGCCGTTGGAATGAGTTTTTTACCCAAATCGGTCCGCGGGGACCGAAACAGACCACTTGGGGGGAGATGGGTGTTGGGTATGCTCTAAGTGACCAGACGATTCTCTGTCCTCCCTAATTCCACCGGCGAGATCTCATTTGACGAGGTGGACAAGGAGACGGGGAAATCTTAATATTATTATGCATAGGACTTCCATAATCATCGTAACATCGTTGCGAGGTTGACCAAACTCTAATTTTAGGAGTCTAGCTACAACTTCGAGCACAATTTTGTGATCTCACGCCCCCCGACAGCAACCTGAGGAGGTGGGGACCTGTCGATTCTCAAACAGAGACGGAGAAGATGGTGGCTAGGGTTTTCTCTTTCTAAAGCCCATGTGGCTAACTCCAACTAACCGATAATTTGTCTCACATGTTAGGCATTTTATGCATAGCCTAGTGGATACAAGCCTAGGGTCTCTAGATTTAAAGTCGCCCTCGATTATCTAGTTGATGCTAATTGGAGTAATTTGCTAATATTATTTTCCATGTTGTGTCTAGCTAATTTAAAATTGCACATATTGAAAAATCCCTCATTTCTTCGGCCTTCCTCAAGTCTCTCGATGTGTTTTAGGCCCAGTTCTTTTGGAGCTTCTCAACAGCTTAGAGGTGAAAATAAGCCTAAGCCTAAAAGAACTTGATTTTAAGCCGTTTATCGGAACAGACGGCTTCGTCCATTCCTTCACAGTGGGGAGAAGCTGGGGTACCCTAGCTTCCCGCAACTTCCCGAAATTCAACGAGTCGTTATTTTCTTTTACCCCTATGTATCACCATATTTACATCCAAATGCCACCGCGCTCTGATGCGTGTGAACATACGTTCGTTAGGAGACCCCAAGAGGAAGGTATGAAGAGTGCAGCAGCAAGTTTCCCTCAGAAAGAAAACAAGGTTGAATTGACAAGTAGGAGGAAGGAGTAACTTCACAAGGTTGATGCAGCTGAGATGGCAGGGCTCACTACCGGTTCAGCAACAACGTGGAACCTACACAACACAAATAATTCACTTTGCCCCAACGAAGCAGTGAGGTTGTCAATCTCACCGGTTTTGCTCATAACAAAGAGGTTAAATGTATGGTGTGGAAAACAATATGAGAACAGTATGAAAACAGTAGCAGCAGTGTGAAAACAGTGGAAGCAGTGTGAAAGCAGTGGAAGCAGTGTGAAAGCAGTGGAAGCAGCTTGTGTATTATCAGTATGAGAAAATGGACCGGGGTCCACAGTTCACTAGAGGTGTCTCTTCATAAAAGATAGCTAACATGCGTGGTGAACAAATTACAGCTGGACAATTGACAGATAAAGAACATGCATGACATAAAGATTACTATGAGATTCATGCGGGCATTACAACAAAATACATAGATCGTCATCCAACTGTATCTATGACTAATAATCCACCCTTCGAATACCATCCGAACAAATGTTGGGTATTAAGTTGCAAGCAACGGATAATCGCAGTAAGCAAAGTGTGTAATGTAAACAATGTAAATGAAGTAAACATCGTTGTTTTCTCCCTAATGGCAACGTCACATCCTCCATCTGTCACGTTTCTGTCACTCGAGCACAGATGCAAAGGAGGCATGAACCCACTATCGAGCATAAATACTCCCTCTTGGAGTCACTAGCATCTACTTGAACAGAGAATCTACTAACAGCGGAGAGCATGCAATATCATAAATAACATACACATGAAGATAACATGATAGATTGATAATCAACAGACATAGCATTCAATAATCATCGGATCCTAGCAAACACAACATGTAGCATTACAAATAGATGATCTCGATCATGTGAGGTAGCTCACGAGATCTAAACATGAGGCATAAAGTGGAGAGTACAACCATCTAGCTACTGATATGGACCCGTAATCCGAGGATGAACTACTCACGTAACACTCCGGAGGCGGGCATGATGGTGTAGACCCCTCCGGTGATGAATTACCCTCCCGGCAGGCTGCCAGGGAGAGCTCCAGAACCCTCCCGATCTCGGGTTGACGATGCCGGCGGCCTCAGGTGTTTCTTGGGACGAAGTGGTATATTTTTAGGGTTGACGTATCGAGGGGATAAATAGAAGAAAGGGCGATGGCGGTGGATGCCCGAGGGGCCCACACCCCCACCCCCCGGCGCGGCCAGGGGGCGCGCCACCCTATGGTGTGGCCCCCCTCCAGGCCTCTTAGGGACTTCGTGGAACCTTCGGGAGTTCTAAGACTTCCGGACTTCGAATTTTCCAATTCCGAGAATATTTCTAGAACAACTTTTCTGAAACTAAAAACAACATAAAACAGGAACTGGCTCTGTGGCATCTTGTCAATAGGTTAGTCCGGGAAATCGATAAAAATGACATAAAGTGTAAGGAAAACATGTAGCAATATGGCATGAAAACAACATGGAACATCAGAAATTATAGATGCGTTTATGACGTATCAACATCCCCAAGCTTAGTTCGTACTCGTCCTCGAATAGGTAAACTATAAAAACACATAATTTCTGAGGTGACATGCTACCAACATGAACTTGATCATATAAATTGTAAAAGCATAAGCATATCTGAGATCATAGAACTTAAACACAAGCATGATAAATAAAATTCTAACAATAAAACATAGCAATCAACTTGCATCACGAAAAGTAACACAAATAAAAGATCATGAATAATAATGCACTCGAAAGATATACGTTTGTTTCAAGCATAGAGATAACATGGCAAAGTGATATTTCGCTTGTCCTTAAGAGTGGGGCAAAACATAAATGCCAGGACACCTTCAAAGTTCATGAGGAAGACTAGAACAAATAATTAGAGAACAAACAATAACACATCATGAATCAATTAAAAATGTTTCTGGGACAAATGCACATTAAACTCAGAATGGCAACAATGCTCTCTCAACTGTGCATAAAGATAGAAGATGGAGGCTCAACATAAAAGTAAAAGAAAGGCCCTTCGCAGAGGGAAGCAGGGATCAACTCATGTGCTAGAGATTTCGTTTTGTTAAACAGAGGTATTAAATGGTTGACACTCCTCCCAACCTTTCTTACACAACATGGCTGACCAAATCCTCGGGTGTCTGCCAACAATCACATACCAGGGAAGAATGTCTAATTTTGAGAGAGGTGTATGCTTATGTCAACAAATGGTAAACAACAAAATACAGTACGTCACAAGCCAACTAGACTTCACAAGAGCGGCTCCCATAGAATGACGCATCTGGGTAGAAGGTCATACCTCTTTCTCTTTTGTTTACACAATTATGCTTTGACTGATAAATCAGGGGCAAAAATAGTGAAGAGAATTTGTTGTATTACTTTGGGGCTGGGCACCCCGCTACCAGCTCTTCTGACAATTGGATAAGTGGATGACGCCACTAGTCCAGGGTGTGAAAGTCCAATCAACAAGTGAGATAAAGATTCTCTATTTACGTCCTCATGAGCTAAAACAGAAGCACAAAACATGAGAAATTTTGAAGGTTTTAAAGGTAACACATGAGCAATTTACTTTAGAGTGGCAGTTAAATACCACATGTAGGTAGGTATGGTGGACACATTTGGCAAACTTTGGTGTTTGGGAGTTGGATGCACGAGTAGAGCTCATACTCAGTACATGTGGAGGCCAGCAAAAGACTGGGAACGACAAATCAAGAGAGCAATAACGGCCATAATCATGCATAGCGACAAAAACATCATTAATCAAAGCATAAGTGGTACTTCAAGTTAAAAAACTAAATGATCATAGAGGCTATAAGTGACTGGTTCATAGTCATAAACATGGTGTGAGCATGTGCCAAGTCAACCAAATAAAACATTCAAAGGAGAACACCACAAATTTATGCTTCAAAATGACAACAACAACTCATGATTCTTTCTAAGGCATAGCTATTTGAGACAAATCATGCTACAAAAATAACCGCTAGGCTTTAGAATTAAAGTAACATCTAGTATGACATGAAAAAGTCTATCCACGGTCTATACAAGCTTCTAATTGCACAGTTATAAGCACGAAAATTGTACTACTGTTTTCCAACACCAAGCATTTCATAATAAAAAAACTCTCCAAGAGATGCAGCAATCAAACAAGAGAGTACTGACACAACTCTACTAAAACTAACAACTCTAAATAAGAGATGCAAGGAAAACGGGAGCTAAACAGGAATTTTGCAGCAGCTAGAAGAAAACTAAGAATACGAGCATAACGAGTATTCAAACGAAAAAGCGGAGCGTGTATCTCTCCCACACAAAGAATGCTAGGGTCGAGCTATATTATTTCAGCAAGGAAAACAAAAGAAAACAAAGGAAAACAAAATAAAAACAAACAAATGCTCCAATTAAACTTCATATGATGTGACCAAATAAAAATATAGTTTCACTAGAAGTGACCTGATAAATTGTTGATGAAGAAGGGGATGCCTTGGGAATCCCCGAGTTTAGATGCTTGAGTCTTCTTAAAATTTGCTGGGATGAACCACGGGGGCATCCCCAAGCTTTGCCTTTGCACTCTTCTTGATCACATTATATCACCATCTTCTCTTGACCCTTGAAAACTTCCTTCACACCACACTCAAAGAGTAATTTTTTTGACAAGAAAACCGTTGGGGAACCCCCTATGGTATAATTATCATTTATTTGAAAGTAGCATACATGGAGAGTTACAAGCTGTCCTTTGAGGTAAAGGATAAGAAGAAAGAACTAAACAGAGCAACAATAAGAAACGAAGGAACCAAAATCAAAAGGAATTTAACCAGTCCACTAAGGGTCCTTTATGCACAGGCTTAGACCTGTAAATAATGAGAGAAATATCACCCTTGAAGATAGTTGTCCAGCTTCAAAGGGACACTTGCTGGCCTTCAAAAAAATTATTGTTTCTACACTTCCAGATCCCCCACAAGGCACAAATAACAATCTCCAGGAATTTGGGCCCCTCGAAAGTCGATTTTGCTGCCTACAACATATCAATCACCTCCTCGTGCGAAGTCCAAGTGATGTGCAACTTCCTCCAAATCCTGACAGCAAAAGCACAATTGAAAAAGAGATGATCCCTTGTTTCCCTCTCTCCGGAGGAACACATCGCGCACTGAACACCTGAAGCAACATGCCAATGCCTGCGCTCCATCATATCTCTAGTATTAAGCCGGTCCACCAATAGAAGCCACACAAAGACCTTCTGCTTACTCAAAGCTCTGCTTTTCCACAGCTTTTTTAAAACTGGGGAAGTAGTACAAGCCTGAAAAGCGAAGGAGTAAAACCTGCTTGGGCTGAAAGCACCTTGGCTGGGCAAAAAGACCCAGCTATCCACCATAACGGGTAGTTGCCTATTCTGCTTGAAATGCACGAGAATATGAACAATCTGATGAAGCTCTTGAAAAGCCTGGACAGATAGAGGGGTAGAGAAGTGAGGAGCAAAGTCTTGAACCTCGTCATGAGCCAACAACTGTTTCAGCGAAACATCTGGGTCAATAGCAAAAGAAAATAGACGAGGGAATTTCAAAGCCAATAGATTGTTGCACCAGTTATCCTTCCAGAAAAGAACCGAATCACCTCTGCCTGGGGCACAAGTGAAAGTTGATCTAAAACAGTGGAAAAGTTTGCAGACGTCCTTTGTAACATCCCAGTTTTTGGGAGGTTATAAGGATATATATATAATAAGTGCATTTGCAAAGCATGCATCTAAAAATACGGGAAATTTTGGCGCGAAAGTTTAAACAAATCAAAGTGACCAAAGTTTCACTTGACATGATGAAAAAGGTCTAGTTCATCTAGTCAAGAGTACATTTGGAATGATCTTTATAACAAGTATCTTAAGAAACCAAATCATCTGGGTACACAAACCATAAATTGGTTTGGACCAACACAAACTCTCAACAAGCCTAACCTCAAGTCTATAAGTGACTTTGGATAACTCACTAGGTATCTACAACTCAAAGAGGGGTGAGTATCTAGAGCATATAACTGATGATCATACTTTCAGAAATGAGTAATGCATAATTGAACCATCTCATCAACAGAGATGTGATCTTCTATAAAACAACAACTCCCTAAGTTATCAATTCATTTCCACAACATTTCTATAAATCATCTCATAATTATCAGGTGAACCATCACAAGTAAATACAAAGGTTCAATAGAAAACAAATGATGAAACAAGTGTTAACTCAAAACCCACAAGTGGAAAATGATATAATAATTGTACAAACATATTTATCGAATATGTACATATCTCATCAACCATAAAAGAAGTACCTAAGAGAAGAATCAAATCTTCTTCAACTACTGTTAAACCTTGACCATTACACATGACCTTTCCAAATCTCTATGTCTACATTATGCCTGACAAAGATTACAAGGGAAGAATATAAAGTAAAATCATGACACCAGACAAAACAATTAACAACTATGACATAAGTCAGTAAACCCCAATAACCTTCACATGCTCATTGTTTTAATCATCTTATACAAGTGAGCATATGAAATCTCAACACATAAATGAGCCATTTGATCAACTTACTATTAAGTCATCATTCCATAAGCATTCCACATCTTTAAATCAACATTCAACAACTAAAGTATCTATGGAGATAAGTAATGAATAACAACAAGTTATAACCTCTATTAGGGAAATTGAATTGATAGCTAAGTAAAACCATCATGTATGAACAAGTATCTATCTTTTGGGAAATAAAATAAGAAGTATATGGAAGGATAATAAAAGCATGAACTAACTCTTAATCTAGATCTTGTTATTTTGGCTAGACCATTCTATCTTGTTCCCAATCTTCTCAAAGCCATTCAGCAAGAGAAGCACCCACAAGAAAAGAGGAACTATCACGAGAAGATCTTCAGGAGGATTCTCTAGAATGTTCTAGAAGTGCTATTCCAATATATCATAAGAGTACTTGGAAACTCTTATATCTTGATCTGATATTATTAACTCTATTAAAATAGTGTGATATTCCAATGTTAGTGTTATATAGAAGTAGTTTGATAACAAGACTAGCTACCTTGTTAACATGACTTGTCACGACCCCGGACCCAGAGATATACATACTGTTATGTGCTCCTAGACATGGACCCACAAGGGCTTCAGGGTTACCAGCCTCGGCCGCAAAAAACAACGGCAGGCATACCGGATTCATCGGCACGCAAGCCGGATCACCATGGTACTACTACTCCTTGTGTCCACGCTAGTCGTAACCAACTATGCATATCAAAGCGTCCATGAATCGAATGAAACTAAAGGGAACGGGACCAAAGCTATACAGAGCTGCTATGTGTCCAGAAAGTGCAACAACAATCGAGGGTCACTGGGGTTACCTAGCCCCAGGCCGAATCACATCGACATGCGGGCTCGGACATGGATCATCAGCTCCACAACCCTCGACTGCGACAACTATGCAGGCAAAGCCAAAACTGTATAAAAATGAGCTCGAAACCAACAACCGATCAAAGGAGTACTCTAAACATGCAGCTTTATTAAACAGGTGTTACTAGAGTATAGCTGAATTAAGAACGAAGATTTGGAATTCATGATGACCACTCCTGTTGTGATCCATTTTGGTTCCAAAGAAAACCTATGGCTATGAGAGTTAGAGTTGCCTAGCCATCATGAGGTAGAAAATATTCCTCATGATCTAAAGAAACATAACTTGGGTTAAAGGTCAGCATCCTGTACTGATGGCGTGAGCATCAACTGGTAATAAACCACATGATTCAACCCACCGCAATTCAGCACATTCCGGGACCCTCGGATAGATCACTTTTGTATACTCAAACAATTGAGTGTCATACATAAACAAACAGAATGTTGAATAACCTAGTACATCTCAGCCTCTTGTATATGAAAAGTAATTTGGGGACAAGCCTTGAAAACTTGTCAACAGATTCTTCTTATATGCTTAAGGATAATTGATGTCATAAAACAAACTCCCATATTTTTATAACCATCTAAGTAAAATCTTTTCTTGGAAACACTGGTTGTTTTCACCACCAGGGGAAGATAGTTGAAGGTGGAATCCAAGAGATGATATTACTTGGAAGTGACACAAGGTGATAACAGAAGACTAGTGGCAACTAGAGAGAAGAACATCAAGCAACAGAAGTCAACAAGGAGCAACACTGTCTCATGAAAAATTTATTCAGTAAAGCATTAGTTAATGTTAGAGAATCCATAACCTCTATGCCTTGTCAAGCTCAACAGAGATGAGGAACAAATAGTAAATCTCTTAAATGGAAACAAGTATCCAGTAAGAAATAACAACAAGGTATTGCATCCACATGTCTTGATATGTGGAGGTAGATGAAAACAAGCTTAATACCTTGTTTTCCAAATTCTTTTCATAGATAAGACTAACAGATGATAACAAAAATTCATCTGCACATAAACATACAAATGATCACTTGTTTCTAAAACAAGCATGGGATAATATTCATACTTGGAACCTGGTGGAAAACAAACAAATAAGATTTCAAAGCCACTCAAGTTTTCCATTTAATCAAGTACTAAAAACAGCAACCCTTTCTTACACACACACCTAAGTAAGAGGTCAACCAAAAATGGATAAGAGTTACAACTATGAAAATAACAAAGCCTCATAAAGAGAAAACAAATCCATTCATTAACCAACACCATTTTGTTTGACAGGGAATACAATTCTCTATTAAGTGAATTTCATAACAGTGCATAGAACATTACCAAGTAGTTTTACCAAATTGCTTTCTGTAAGAAATTGAGTTATACCACCTTGTTAAACCACAAGTTTGTTGTGTGTTCCTAATAATCTTGTCTATGATAATTTTTAAAGCCATTTAATAAATAAAATGAAGAGAAAGCAACAAAACCACTTAATCTAGCACCCTAAATGAAAAATACAAATATTCTTCAAATTCACCAAAACAAAACATGGTGAGATGTAAAATTTGATAAGGAATCCAAATATGATTTTTAATAATTTTTATGTTCATAGATAGGCCCTGAAAACCTAGGTTTTCTCTCAGTTTTTCTTCACAGAGGGACCTTTATGCAAATTCCCAAAACTTGTAGGGGGTTCTGTGAAAGTTGTTCATCTTCAACCTTTGACAGTAGACACCGTGCGTGTCCTCGTCGTACTCGTCGACGTGCCACCTCCTGCTAGCCTCCCTAGAAAAGAGAAGACCAACACGACGTTGCCCTTGCTCTCCTCTTTCCTCCAGGCCACTCTCCCCTCTCTCTTAGTATCTTTGCTCGCCGGAATCGGAAACCCTAGGTTACATGGACGCACCTAGGTCTCCTCTTTCCCCTCGAGCTCGTACGGAAGTAGGGAGGGACGAGAGCAGACGGAATCCGCCGTTCCTTCTTATCCGGACGCCGGCCAATTTCGTACGCCGCCGTCGCTACAACCCTCACGAGACTTCCCCAACATCCTCGTCGCGCTCCCGGTGAGCCGAGGCACCCCTGGGTACTATTTATTTTGCATATGGGCGAGTAAGCCATTCCGCCGCCGTAGTCCGTTACGCGCCGCCGCCGTTGAGCTCGTCGCCGGCAGCTCCAGTCACCAATTGGTCCCTAGCTCGGCCCTTCCAAACCGGTGTGAGCTCCTCTATCCAGCGAGATCAACGAATTGAGTCAATTTGGGGTGGTTCGCTGGATTTGCATCAGGCAGAGGAGATCGAATCCCGTGCTGACGTCAGCATAACGCAGTAGATTTTTCTTTTTATTTTTTTTCGTGTTATTTTTGATTTAAAATTAAAACTGACAGGTGGGACCCACTTGTCAATTTAAAAATGGCAGAAAATACTTAATCTTATTAAATCAATATCTTTTATTCTGTTTATTAGAAAAATATGAAAAAATATAGAAATGTTTAGAAAATTATAATATAAATGTTTAACAACTTTTAAAAAATGTTTGATAAAGTTTAAAATTAAACATTTTCTTTAATTAATTAAATCATTTAAAAATTAAGAAAAATAATAAATAATTCGTAAAATCAGAAAAATATAAGTTATATACCAAAATTCTCCAAATGATAGATGCAACTCATCTATGATGTTTACAAAGCCATTTTCTTAAGTTTTCATGTGTGCAATATTTTGCCTAGTCATTTAATTCATTTAAAATTAATAAATTAATAACTTATTCAAATATTTTCAGAAAGCATAAAATGTTATATCAAATTAAAGAGAAAAGCATTTCCAATTCAAATATGTCAAACATAAAACATTTTTTTTAACTTATAAACTTGTTTCTAATGGTATAATGGAATCCTATAATATTCCATTATAAACAGAAATAGTTGCCACAACATTATGTTCTTTATTAATATAACCCTCATGTTTTTACACCTACTAAACCTATCATCACAAAGTCATTAGCAGGTATGTGATGATAGAGTTAGTGGTATTAGTTCCTCATTTTCAAATAAACTTGATGTCATTAGCTCTACACTTTTGAACATAAAATAAAATGTGTCTGTTATCTTTTCAATAATTAATTTCCATGTGTTGTTGTCTTGTTATCTAACTAAGTAATAAACACCTCTACCTAAACATGATAACAATTGTTTGCTAAGTAAAAGTGAAACACATGTAAGTCTAAAAGAACTAATAACCACATCACCACAAGTGATGAAACATTTCACCTAAAACCTGTGTGGTTAAGATATCGTATCAAACGTGGCTTACACTTGTAAGCTGGGGTGTTTTTCAGGGTATTTTGCGATGCATGTCATTACTATGCATGTATCATATTGCCAGTGTTTTCCGTAGTCCTTACCGCGACTACTTTGCTATCTTTCAGATGTCGAGACTTTTTACGCGACCCTTGAACCCGAAGACATGATTATTATGGTGATTTCAATCTCATGCAAGTTCATCACTTGCTTATATCCTTTGCAGTACTTCATAACAAACTAACTGCAAAAACTCTATCGTATTACCACCTAGTCTCAAAAGAATGCATGATCCTATTGTTATAATAATATGACTAATTGAATGACTACCCGAGTGGTAGTGTTCTGTTTGGTGGGCGGATGGAACCATGGTAAGATGAATAGGTCAAAGGAAGGTTCCATCTGCATGGGAATGTATTACCTAGGAATTAATCACAAATGCCGTCAGAACTCGGTGCGCCGTAGATATCGCGTTGACCATGGGTCTTCTATGGGGGGAGTAAGTTAGCTGTGATCTTCTCTCGTTCGCATGTCAACGGACTGCCAGAGACGTACGCTGTAGGTCTTGCGTGACTACATGCACATGGGTGGGAGCCCTTACGTCCTACGGACTCTGTGTCTATGAGTGTCTGCCAGGGGCGGCTAGATCTCCATTGTGAGGGGTGGAATCAGGGGTTCAACCTGCTGGTGGAAATGGGTGGGCATGCGTTGTGCGGAGAAGCACGGTTTAGCTTGGACCAACAACCAGGCCCCACACCTGAGTGGGAGGGGACAGGATCTCGAGCTTCGTTGTGCAACATGGTCTTGGTCGCCCATGGGTAAAGTAACGCACCTCTGCAGAGTGTAAAAGGATGTGGGATGTTACCCCCTGTTCTGGGAAGGAACTGCGAACGCTACAGGAAAGGCAACTCCATGAAGTTCTAGTCCTGTGATGGTCTGGCGGGCATAGTTTTCAGAATTAAAAGCAACCTCTTGAAGAAAGATTTACCCAAAACTTTGCATTAGCTTATGACTCTTTTGAGTCTAAAGCTGTAGTTAGTGCATTGATGGCTAGGTTGAGACTCCAAGTGCAGAGTGTGCAGCTAGTGGCAAGCCTTCTTCCCCACGAGGGTGACTCGAGGGTATATCGAACTCTTGGGGAGCCAGTATTTCAGCAGTTGTCTTCCAAGCTTCCTCCAGGATCCTGCAAACAAGTAGAGAATTTTGTGCCCTCAACCTCACCAAGTTGTTGTCAAGCACAAGGTTTGAGACTTCTAAATTGCAATGCAAAACTGAAAGTAAATGTGCAATTATTAAATCTACTACTAAATGCAAATGAGAAAATAAATATGCAATGGATTGTTTTTGTATTTTTGTGATGCAAGTGGTGATGGAGATAATGTAAATTCGAATTGGAGATGCAAGTAAAGTAAAGTGCAAGTAAAGTAAATTGCAGCAAAGTAACTAGAGTGTTTTCTTATATTTAAAATAGGACCGGGGTTCATGGTTTCACACTTGCATTCTCTCAAATAAAGTGGTAGACGGTGGACATAAAGAATTACATGTGAGATTACAATAACATGTTTAACATTGAGTACTTTCATATGGGCATCACGTCCTAGCATAGAGATCTCTACGGTCATATTGATCCCTCTTATACTCCACCAAGATGCGAAATAAATCATAACACCTCAATAATTAAGGAAAAACCAGAGTATAACTTTAAGCAATGTGACATGAAGTTGAAGTAAGAACTTGCTAGATCTAGTCATGGAGATTGATTAGTGTCACTTCAAATCCCCGGTAACAAGGTACTCCTTTTTATCCCTAGTGAGGTAACTAAGAAAGGTTTAACAAAACCTAAGTGGATCGCTGAACTTCTGTCACTTTCACAGCACTAGCCACCCCCGTTACTCCAACTAATGCACCCATCACCCCACACACGCTCTCAAGAACTAGATTGATCAAAGCTAGCAAATAAGAACGGGGTACATAAGATACATATACTCAAATAACTCAAGAGAAACAATTGCAATCTCAGATTCAATAACTCATAGAAAAGATCCACCACATAGGAATTACAACGGTGCCCGTAATCATGTGAGGCAGCTCATACGGATCTAATTAGTGAAGCACATAGAGAGAGATACAAGTGCTACTTCCACAAACCCATAGCCCTGGGGTGGACTACTCCCTCTTCATGGAGATGTCGATGGAGATGACGTTGGAGGGGTAGGAGATCACACCGGCGGCACCCCGCCGGAGTTTTCCCCCTCCAATCTGGAACTTCTGGTCTCTGTTTTGGTGTTTCGGCAGCGCTCTTCTCCGTAAGGGTACGGGGGACCCTTTTTATAGTCGGTTTTAGGACAAGACGGAGTCGGTAAGTCGAAGATGGAAGGAATTGGGGCCACAGGGGCCAAAAGGGGGCCTCTCACGCGGCCAAGGAATCTGGCCGCGTGGAGGGTCCTCTTTTGGGCCTCCTTGCCCAATTCTCGTGGATCCTTCGCCCGCAAGTCTTCTCCTTCCAAGAAAATGACCCCCGCAGATTTTCAGGTGATTTCGCGGAAGTTTGCCCCCTGAAACGTCAAAAATATAGAAAACGGGGTTTCTGACAGGCAGGGTTAATTCCATAAAAGTTGGGGGACTTTGTAATTTAACCCCAAAATACTATAAAACATTGAATTATACCCTTATATGATGCAATATGTAATAGAAAACCATGTGAAAACATGCAAAATTCATCTATGCATTTTACATGCATCATGCATCAAACTACCCACTATATATCATGAACTTGTTGAGTAACACTCGTTACTCATTCGTTCCCGTTTGACCCCCTGCTTAGAGTAGAAGCCTATGGAAGCCGTCGTCTTGAAGCCATCGCTACCTCATGAAGCTAGGTGGAGTGATCTATTACTTAGCCAGGAAAGCATCATCATCAACAACGCTGGAGGAGGAGAAGCTATCCAGGTGTAGGTGGAGCCCATTCTTGGAATTAGCTATTATAAGCCATATATTAGGGCTGACATCAGCCGTAGTAGATTAGTTCTGAGCTTGAGTTCTTCTCCATCTTGGAGCTTCAAATTGCTTCTTCTGATGTTTCATTTGCAAGAGATCTTCTCGATTCATCAAAGAGATTCTCAAGATTTTGTAATGAAGTTTGTATCATATAGTTTTGTCTGGTCCTGCTATGTTTCTGTTGTACTACTCTGAGGGATGTGATATTCATGGATAAGTCCTTCTGTGAGTATTATGTCATCGAGTTGCACACTACACATGCAGTGGTGTGCTGGGTCTCCACATCCTTCCACCAAAAAGACCCAACGGGTCCAACCGCATGTGGAACACGATCCTGGTAATACGCCTGCCAGGTCATCTGCACCCAAGGTGTGTCATGCCTAGAAAAGAACTTGAACAAGTGCTTCATAAGAAGGGCATCATTCTGAAGATCAAGGTTAATAACTCCAAGCCCTCCTTTAATTTTTGGTCTACAAACCATCTCCCAAGCTGCAAGGGGCTGAATCTTGTCTCTATCTTGTTTACTCCACAAGCAATGCCTCCTGGCCTTGTCAATGACCTTCACCACCGTTTTGTTCAATTTAAGCATACAAATGTAGAAGGTAGGAAGAGCCGAGAGCACTGAGTTCACAAAGATAAGTTTGCCGCCATAATTCAAAAACCGAGAGCGGGCATTAAGCCTTCTTTCCACACTATCAGCAAGAGGAGCAAGATCCAATACAGTGGGCCTCGTCGTCCCAAGAGGGAGACCAATATATGTAAAGGGCATCGTTCCAATAGTACAACCAAAAAACTCCGCTAAAGAAGTTGCATAGTTCTTGTCAATATTGATGGGAACAAGACATGATTTCTGAAAGTTTATCTTAAGACCAGTGGCTTCTTGAAATCGGAGCAATAATAGCCAAAGAGAATTAAGCTGCTAAAAGTTGGCTTCCATAAATAACAATGTGTTGTCGATGTATTGCACAATTGGGAAATCTTGCCCTTAAAAAATAACAGGATCAACCAGCTCACCCTGCTGGCTCAAGTGATCGACCATATACTGAAGGAGTTCAGCGCCTGCCACAAACAAAAGCGGGGAGAGAGGATCCCCCTGCCGGACACCCCTTTTACAAAAGAACTTCTTCCCTGGAACTCCATTCAACAAGACTACATAAGTGGCTGAGGAAAAAATATTATAAATCCATCCACGACATGTAGCATCAAACCCTTTCCTCTCCAAAATTTGCAAAATTGCAAAGTGCTCAATTAAGTCAAAAGCTTTCTCAAAACCAAGCTTCAAAATGATGCTCCCAGACTTGGCATGCTTGCGGTGATGTAAATACTGAAACGACCAGGCAAGGCAGTCTTGGATAGTTCTTGACTTGATAAAACCATAGTGGTTGTTATGCACCAGAGAGGTAATTCTAGATTGCAACCTATTAGCAAATAATTTCGTGACCAACTTAAAGGCAGAGTTCATGAGAAAAATAGGCCGATAGTCATTAGGAGATTAAGGAGAGCTTTTCTTCGAAATCAGAGTAATGAGAGAATCATTTAAACATTTCAAGCTGTTGTTATTCTCATAGAGGCCATACCACAATTTATAAAAATCATGTTTAATAATTGACCAGCAACATTTCATAAACTTTCCATTGAATCCATCCGGGCCAGGAGATTTATCAATAGGAAGAGCAGAAACCACTTGATCAATTTCCTTCTCTGTGAACTCTCTTGACAGAATCTCCAAGTTTTCAGCTGGGTAATAAGTTGTAGTAAATCCTTAAAAACAGAGGTCTGAATAGACTGACCAAGACGGTCTCTGAAAGTAGTCCAAAGAACCGCATCTTTGGCCTCATGCTAAACAATTTCAGACCCATCTGGCAGAGAGAAGCTCGCGATATTGTTTTGCCTTGATCTAACAGTAGCCATTGAATGGAATAAGCTAGTATTATCATCCCCAAGCTTGGCCCAGTGGATGGTGCAACGACTCCTCCAAAGGTCCTGCTTGCATTTCAAAACATGTGCGAGCCTGATTTTTAATAATGTTGCGAAAGTTCCATTCAGTATGTTTCGCATTAGAGTAATTCACATTAGAGGGTTAGTGCAACAAGCAAAAATTCATGAGTTATGCATGGGCACAGGTTCTATTTATACTTTTAAACATTAGCTACAATCACTTATGTTTTTTGAAGCAAAGAAATCCACTTGACATCGTAAAATAGCAAATACAAGAAAAATGGCAGAATCTGCCAAAACCAGAACCGTCTGTAAAGACGAATTTTTTCGGGGCACTTACGTTGCTCAGATCTAAAAACTTAAAAGAACAATAAATTTACGTAATTAGCTTAGTAATAAGCACAAAAAACTTCAGATCATTCTGATCTTTCTGGATTTTATAGGATTTTTTACGGTGCACAGCAGAAATCTGTTTCCTGCGCAGAAATCCAAAACCAACTCCAACTCTCATCAGAAACCTTACTTGGCAGAACTAAAACATGAAAATAAAGATACAATGGAGTTTCTATAGAATTATACAACCCCTTGACTCAAAGAAAACATATAAAACAAATCAAAAAATAAAACCCTGGGTTATCTCCCAAGAAGTGCTTTTCTTTAACGCCGTTTAGCTAGGCCCAGAAAAGTGGATTCACGTGTTTTCAAGTGAAAAAGCATCCAAATTGTAATTTGTTCGAATAATAGAATCAAAAGGAAACTTAATTATCTTTCTATGAAAGTGTTCCATACCTTTCTTGAGTATGAATTGGAATTTAATATTCCCCTCTTTCATATCAATACAATAACATCACCAACCGTTCTAAGAAAAGGTCTTCCCAAAACAATTGGACAAGAAGCATTGCATTCAATATTCATAACAACAAAATAATCGGGGACAAGATTATTATTAACCATGATCTGAACATCATCAACTCTCCCCAAAGGTTTCTTTCTAATATTATTAATAAGACGAATATCCAAATAACAGTGCTCCAAAGGTGGCGAATCAAGATTATCATAGAGTTTCTTGGGCATAACGGAGATACTAGCACCAAGATCACATAGAGCATTGCAATCAAAACCATTCACTTTCAGTTTAATAATGGGTTTCCAACCATCATCTAGCTTCCTAGGGATAGAGGCTTCACATCTTAATTCATCCTCTCTAATTTGCACGAGAGCATTTGTAATATGTTTTGTGAAAGCCATATTCATAGCACTAGCATTAGGACAACTAGAAAGATTTTATAGGAACTTAATCGCTTCAGTTACGTTGCAATCATCAAAGTCAAGATCGTTTTTATCAAAGGTAATAGGACCATTTTCACCCATGTTTCTAAAAAAAATTAGTAATTTTATCAGGAACATTTTTAGCAGTTTCAGGCAATTTTGCATTTTTAATAGCAGAAGTGGGAGTTTTTCCAACACCAATTACTTTACCATTGATACTAGAAGGTTTACTAGCATGTGAAGTTTCAGTTTTACTAGTGGTGGCAATGGTGCAAACATTAGCTATATTATTCTCTCTAGCTGTTTCATCTTCTCTTTCCCATCTAGCATGCAATTCAGCTAACATCCTAACATTATCATCAATTCGAATTTGGATGAAATTCAAAGTTTTGCTTTCTTTAACATAATGAGGCATAACATTTAGTTTCGGAAAACTAACGTCAAGAGAAAGGCTATCAACTTTAGAAGCAAGAACATCAATTTTGCCAAACTTTTCCTTAACAGATTTATTGAAAGCAGTTTGTGCACTAATAAAAGTCTTGAGCGTGTTTTCAAGATCATAGGGTACATTTTTATTGTTGTTGTAGGAATTACCATAAGAATTACTATTATTGGGAGGATATGGCCTATAATTATTGCTACCAAATTTTTTCCTATAGGCATTGGTGTTGAATTTATTATTTTTAATGAAGTTCACATCAACATGCTCTTCTTGAGCAACCAACGAGAGTAAAGGAACATTATTTAGATCAACAGGAGCATGGCCATTCACAAACATAGACATAATATCATCAAGTCTATCACTTAAGAGGAGGTTTCTTTCACAGAATTTACCTTCTTACCAGTTGTAGCCCTCTAAGTGTGCCATTCAGAATAATTTATCATCATATAATCAAGAAGATTTGTTGTTGACACCAAGGTAATGGACATAAAGGTTCCTCCAGCAGCTGAATCCAGAAGGTTTCTTGAAGAAAAATTCAGACCTGCATAAAAGGTTTGGATTATCATCCAAGTAGTCAGTCCATGAGTGGGACAATTCTTTACTAAAGATTTCATTCTTTCCCAAGCTTTAGCAACATGCTCATTATCAAGTTGCTTAAAATTCATAATGCTACTTCTTAAAGATATAATCTTAGCAGGAGGATAATATTTTTCAATGAAAGCATCTTTACACTTAGTCCAAGAATCAGTACTATTTCTAGGCAAAGATAGCAACCATTCTTTAGCTCTTCCTCTCAAAGATAAAGGAAACAATTTCAGTTTAATAATATCTCCATCTACATCTTTATATTTTTGCATCTCACATAGTTCAACAAAATTATTAAGATGGGCAGCAACATCATCAGTACTAACACCAGAAATTGCTCTCTCATAACAAGGTTCAACAAGGCAGGCTTTATCTCATAAAAATCAGCAGTAGGAGCAGGTGGAGCAATAGGTGTGCTAACGAAATCATTTTTGTTGGTGCTAGTAAATTCACACAACTTAGTGTTCTCAGGAGTAGTCATTTTAACAAGACTAAAAACAGGATAAAAACTACAACT
Source organism: Alopecurus myosuroides (assembly GCA_028641055.1). Taxonomy (NCBI): domain Eukaryota; kingdom Viridiplantae; phylum Streptophyta; class Magnoliopsida; order Poales; family Poaceae; genus Alopecurus; species Alopecurus myosuroides. The sequence goes on from CM054060.1 coordinate 29,923,945, forward strand.
AGAATAAGAACTATTTGTTTTGTGTGTTTTTTTATAAAGATAAACAAACAAGACAAAATAAAATAAACTAAGCAAAACAAAAACAAAGTAAAGAGATTGGAAGTGAGAGACTCCCCTTGCAGAAATTCTCTTCCTCCCCAGCATCGACGCCAGAAATTATGCTTGATGCGTGTGAGCACACGTTAGTTGGGAGACCCCAAGAGGGAGGTATGAAGAGTGCAGCAGCAAGTTTCCCTCAGAAAGAAACCCATGTTGAATCGACCAGTAGGAGGAAGGAGTAACTTCAGAAGGTTGATGCAGCTGAGATGGCAGGGCGCACTACCGGTTTAGCAGCAACGTGGAACCTACACAACACAAACAATTCACTTTGCGGAAGCAGTGAGGTTGTCAATCTCACCGATTTTGCTGATAACACAGAGGTTAAATGTATGGTGTGGAAAACAATATGAGAACAATACGAAAACAATAGCAGCAGTGTGAAATAGTGGAAGCAGTGTGAAAGCAGTGTGTGTATTATCAGTATGAGAAAATGGACCGGGGTCCACAGTTCACTAGAGGTGTCTCTCCATAAAAGATAGCTAACATGCGTGGTGAACAAATTACAGCTGGACAATTGATAGATAAAGAACATGCATGACATAAAGATTACTATGGGATTCATGCGGACATTATAACAAAATACATATATCGTCACCCAACTACATCTATGACTAATAATCCACTCTCCGAATATCATCCAAACAAACATTGGGTATTAAGTTGCAAGCAACGGATAATCGCAGTAAGCAAGGTGTGTAATGTAAACAATGTAAATGAAGTAAACATCGTTGTTTTCTCCCTAAAGGCAACAACACATCCTCCATCCGTCACGATTCTGTCACTCGAGCACATATGCAAAGGAGGCATGAACCCACTATCGAGCATAAATACTCCCTCTTGGAGTCACTAGCATCTACTTGGCCAGAGCATCTACTAACAAAGAAGAGAATGCAAGATCATAAATAACACACACATGAAGATAACATGATAGATTGATAATCAACTTACATAGCATTCAATAATCATCGGATCCCAGCAAACACAACATGTAGCATTACAAATAGATGATCTCGATTATGTGAGGCAGCTCACGAGATCAAAACATGAGGCATAAAATGAAGAGTACAACCATCTAGCTACTTCTATGGACCCGTAGTCCAAGGATGAACTACTCACGCATCACTTCGGAGGCGGGCATGGTGGTGTAGACCCCTCCGGTGATGAATTCCCCTCCCGGCAGGGTGCCGAGGAGAGCTCCAGAACCCTCCTGATCTTGGGTTGATGATGATGGTGGCCTCGGGTGTTTCTCAGGACGAATTGGTATATGTTTAGAGTTGACGTATCAGGGGGAATAAATAGGCGAAAGGGCGATGGCGGTGGATGCCCGAGGGGCCCACACCACCCCGCGGCGCGGCCGGGGGGCGCTCCGCCCTATGGTGTGCCCCCCCCCCCCCCCCGTGGTCCCCCTCCGGGCATCTTCGACACTTCGTGGAAACTTCGGGAATTCTTTCCGGGCTTCGAATTTTCCAATTCCGAGAATATTTTTAGAACAACTTTTCTGAAACTAAAAACAGCAGAAAATAGGGAACTGTCTCGGTGGCATCTTGTCAATAGGCTAGTCCGGGAAAACGATAAAAATGACATAAATAGTAAAGAAAACATGTAGCATATGACATGAAAACAACATGGAACATCAGAAATTATAGATACGTTTATGACGTATCATGCCCCAGCACCTGTGCCTGAACCGTTATGTTCTCTTCTTCCTGAAAACCACGGCTAGGGTTCCTCTGTTCGGCCGCGGCCCTGGCCACTCGCACCACTAGCCGCCGCCACCACGGGCTACCCCGCGCCGCGCCGATTCCATTCCATGGCGTCTGAATAGCCCATGGCCGCTCCCTGTCCTAGATCGAGATCGAGCTTGACCCCACCGCCGGGGGCTCCATTAGCTGTGGCCGTAGACTAGCGATGCACCTCTGGCCGACCTGCTTGTCCCGCCACCACCCTCCTCAAGCCTCAATCCTTGCCCGCTCAATATCCGGCCAACCTGCAGCTGCCTGTACTGTACGACCGACCTGCAGTTGCCTGGAAGCTATGACTGGAAGAAGCCACAATGAACTGGACCGATTTTGTTCGTATGAGCTTAATGCCATGGTCGTTTCTCTGCACAGCCGAAGCTAAGATGGCTTATGCACAAGCCGTAGCCCAAAAGAACTAGGCCTTAGAGCCCGATCTTCACATAGTAGCTCGTTTAAAAAAAAATAAATCAAAATTTGTATTTCTAAGTTTCAGAATATTTGGGGACAAAACCCACATGTAAATATTGATATGGTATAAAACCGTTTTTTGCGGGCACACGTTGTGTGCTATTCGGGCTTCATTTGCACCTTCCGCTATTGATGCTTCTTTTTGTTTTAAGGCAAATGATTTGCGTCGACAGTTATTCATCTTTCCTCTAGCTCCATCCCGGTCGGCCTTCTCTATCTCCTCAACCACGTTTCAGCAGTCAATGCTAGGGAAAACAAAACAAACTGACGCCCAAAAACCCTAGAAGAGCCGCCACACCTCCATCTCCACCATAGGTCGGTTCCCCCTCTTCCGGTCGGCCTCGCCGGCGTCAGAAGGAGCGGGGAACCCGATCTATGAGTGTAGTTCTCAATAAAAGTAGTATTTTCAATAGACCGGTTAGCGTTTTGATAGCCATTTTCTACATCAATGGAGATGGCATCGTCTTCAACTCCAACTCTTCTTTCGACGACAAAATCTTCTTTGCGACGTCGATGGTGGTGTTGGAAGATTAAGTTTATCTATGTTTGGTACTTCAGATCTTGCTTCGCCAGATCGATTTTGGATTTTTTTTTTCTCATGGTTGTCGCGAGGAGGTTTGTCCTCGCAATATCTGTCCCGGCTGCTACGTCATCGGCAATGGCGATTCGAATTCTCGGCTTCCAGCGACGTCAACAAGGTTGTTCAGGTTGATTTCCCTGAAATATCGGTGTTGATACTCTTGCCCATGTTGGTTGATTATTTTAATGATCGGTACCGCGGCTCAAAATTAAAATTGCAGGAGAATCATCGTTGGTATTTACAAGCGTATGGTTTGGTATCTTTGCCATTGTTTTACGGCTGACTCTAGAAAAGTACATAATTGTGCGATGAAAGAAGAAAGAATTTGAATATCTCGAAGATTTAGTTGTTTCTTTTAGGGTTTACTAGCAAACAATGCCCGTGCGTTGCAACGGGGTAAAAAAAACCAACAATATATATCAAATATATTTCTTTGGCCAAAAATTGTTTTTATACACACGTCTACTCAAACATATCTATGCCTCTCCTATTGCAGCTAGCATTAGATGAGATATGTCATCATCTTTGCATACCAGAACGACCCATAATAAGATCTAACCTGTGTAGTCATATGGTTGCAAAGAGCCACCATATCCTTCCAAAAACGATTAAATTACCATCTTGTGAAGAACAAGAAGTGTATTATTCATTTTTGTACTACATATATTCTTTTCATACCAATTATTTCATCTGATAACTAATTTAGTCTGAAACCACCTATGGTTGTGGATCAGAAAGTTGGGAAACTATAAAGTGTAACTTGGAGACACCTCAAGCATACAACGCTAATAACCCCTGCATTATATATGACGGAAACTCAAACAAAAATGTATTGAATCTATGTACATCATCATTTAACAATATATCTCATCTCTTACCATATGCTCCCATGACAACATAAACAATATCTTTCTACACCTTGAGGCTCCGGAATGCCTCCTGATGAAAGCTGAAACACAGCTCTTGACCCTCTACGGACCCCTCCTGCAGACGCAAGATGGCCAGGTTTGGTAGCTTGCCAAGGACCTGTATTGTGGCACTGACCTTCGCCGCGGGTATGCAGCTGTTCCGTAGCTCCATCTTCACGAGATTTGTGAGCTTCTGGATCCATTCTGGCAGTTCAACAAGGTTGCCGTACAGTTTGAGGCTTTGAAGGTTGTTTGGAGGCTCGGACAGGCGATCCAAGCAGCCAGATAGACCAGGCTTCCCCTCTGATTGTACAAACAAGGACTCCAGGCATTTGTGGTTGGCAATGACCGAGCAAAAGTTCTTGCAGTTTTTCTTGTTCAGACCGGTCACTCTTAACTTACACAACTCAGTAAGATCTTGGAGCTCTTTAAGAATGGCATTTCCCCCGTCGATATTGATGATACCCACTGTGTGCAGGGACTTCAGCTTCCCTGTTCCTCTCGGTAATATGGCACCAGGTGGACTTAGCCTCCTATAGAAGACGGGAACCCCGGCCCAACCTTCTCTCGTAAGCATGTATAATATGTGCCCTGGGAGAAGCAGCAAGCAGATAATTATGGAGCAAACACATGCCCGTGCGTTGCGACGGGTTAAAAAATCAATTATTGATTGAAAATCGTCGGCATGACTCACATTTCCCCCCTTAATTCTCCACATTTTGCCCCCTTAATTCGATCGACCCGTATTACCCTAACCTTGTCATGTCGTCTTGATCATTAACTATGTTTTAACAGCCCGGTATGGAAAAAACGCCAGTTACTATGTACAAAGATAATCTACATATTCAAGATACAACAATATATGTAAACATTTGGTGTTCAATCTATACAAAGATGTTTCTAAGTACTCTCTCCGGTCCTTCTAACTCACCAACAGGCATGCACTTCGTGATATATACCAGAAAATAGTAATTAAAGAGAAAACCACATACCGCAGTCTGCCGTGAAACGAGTGGTATTATAGATTTTTGCAATTCCATCGCCTGGTTCGAATGTAAAGACGGCATGCATTGCTATTTCCAGTAATAACCGTTCTCCTACATACACGGACGATCTCATTTCTTAAAATTGCTTTGGACTGAGCTTTGGGTGCTATTTCTTCCCATGCGACTATTTTTTCACCAATTTCAATGATGTTGCACTGCAAAATGCGGACTTCGCGAAAGCTCAAAGCCTTGCATAGGCCTTCCATTAGGAATAAAGTTCATTTCCTATGCATACGGCTGACAAAGCAAATGCAACGTCGGCTCGTTAACATGCCTACAAACTACAAATAATAATAACTCAAAGATGCTGCTCAGAACTATAGGTTAATATTTCTGAATGATCCAAGGGGGTAATTTCTTTCCACTGACCTTTGCGTGCTGCTTCTTCCCATGCAAATATTTTCCACCAATTGCATTGATGTTACACTGCAAAATGCAGACTTTGCAAAATCTCAAAGCCTTGCATAGGCCTTCTAGTAGGAATAAAGTTCATTTCCTCTGCATACGGCTGACAGAGCAAATGTAGCGTCGTCTCATTGACATGGCTACAAAAAATAGTAAATCAATGATGTTGCTGATAAGTTGAGAGTGGAGTTCATCATGTAGGTTCTGAATAATCCTGGTACCCTAAGCAACCAGCTCGCTCCTTATTCTGTAGATAAAATGATGGAGCAAATGAGTAATTCAGCAGTCACAAGCATCTGAACGAACAGGAACAGAGCAGCGCTTATATCAACAAACAACTAATGCTTGTTTGAGTTAGCCCTGAACGAAGTGGTGGTTGTGGGATCCTGGCCTTCCACTGAGAAATATGGCATGGATGAGAAGGCCAATAACACCAACCGTACATACCCCATCCAGCGTGGCCTTCATCCACACAAGCTTCAGCGTGGACGACCTCCAAGTGCATGCGCAACAGACAACAGTACATCCTTGCCGCGCGCTGCTGTAGTGTCGCCACCGAACAGGCCCCATCTTGGCCAGCGTCACTCCTGGCATATTCCTCATGGTCCACTTCAGTCGGGGATCCTCCATCAGCCAAGGGGCGACGCATATGCTTCAGTACATGTACGGCAGATTGGTGTCGTGCGCAGAATGGCAGACGTCGCAGCGCCCTAGCGTCGAGGAGCCATGAAGGAGAAGCGAGCAGGGAACTTGAAGCGGCGGAGCCGGGCGACACGGCCGTGTCCGGCGTAGCCTCCACTGCCGCCGACTCCGGGTCCACATCATCAAAGCCACCCAGATGCGCAAGGAGCTCCCGCAGCAGAGCCGCTGATGCCGCGCGGGCAGAGGCTCACATGTGGAACCTGATGAAAAGCGTCACGCCGCCCATGGGGGACAACAAGCTGTAGAGCACGTCGTAGAACAGCACGGATCCGTCTGACTTTGTGCTTACATTCAATTGCAACCGTGAACTACAACCAATTCAGCTATAATCCCCAGGTAAAAGACTCAATTCGGCATTATGCATAGTGTACCTTGTGTACTGAAGATGTAGTGAGGCGTTGTCATGCAGCAGGGCAGAGCATGGACGGCTGGCGAGAAACGCTCGATGGTGGCCTCTGTTGGTTCATCACACCGGAGGACAACCTTGGATGACAGCCTGCTAGTGGATCTCGTCGAGGAGGACCAGGGTCTAGGGGTCTCCCGCGGCACCGTGGTTCTGGTGGTGGAGCAGGTCTGGACAGCGGAGCTATGCCTCGAGGCTCGCCGGCGAGCAGAGGAGTATCCACAACCACAACAGATCGTGTACGGCGACCAAGGGGACGCACCCTCTTGCAGGGCGAGCCTCAGATCCATCCACCGTGCACCCCGAGTGCCGCCGCACAAGGCCGCCAACTCTGGCCTCCCTGAGATGATCTGATCCCACATCGAGCTCCACCTCTTCTTCATCTTCCTCCCTGGCAAGTATTGTGGTGCTGGGGTGCCCAGAATCAGCCGAATCGACACCCTCTTCACCGCCTCCGGCCGTCGGTTCCCGAGCTCGATCCGCCGCCGTCCGATCTCCCCCTTCCTTCCCGACGGACAGGAGCCCCCCTCTCATCTCTTTCCTCTCGTGCCTTGTCTTTCTCTGCCAGGTCCCGTTCTCCCTGGCTGCGATGCGGAGTGCGGTGAATAAGGACGTGGAGGCGGAGCTGCAACCGGTGTGTTGCGCCGCTGTCGCCTCCCTGGCTGCGATGCAGAGTGCGGTGAAGAAGGACGCGGAGGCAGAGCTGCAGCCGGTGTCGCCTGATCCGTTGGAGAGAGGTTTGTTCGCTCGGGGAGGTCTTCGACTAATTTCAGGGATGGGGAAAAGGAAATAACGAATCGTTATGATGGCAATTTGCAGTAATATGTGAATTGGTGCAAGGGTAAACCTGTAAATTTACGTTGGACGAAAATTTTGGCAGAAACACTATTGCCTTTATTATTAAAATTAAAAATTATTAATTATTATTATTATTATTATTATTATTATTATATATATATATATATATAGGTAGAGATTGGCAAGAAACATCACACAACATCCAAATTCTTTCCATAGGAAACCTCAAGCAGTGACCTAGTTTCCGCGATTGACTTGCTGAAGCCGATGGAGATCAAACCCCTTTCTTTCCCAGCAGCTCATAAACTTGTCTATGGTATTGCTGAGCAATGGACATACAATGGTTTTATTTTATCTACGCCAGACATTAAGAATAAACCCGATTTGTGGGGCTTTTATGATGAACTCATCGTAAACGTCAAAAAAATGATGAACTCGCCTAATAACTGAAAAATAGAGTAAGATCTCTAAGTTGTGTAACTGTATCTGCAAATCACAAAGAAAGAAACAGCCAAAACATTGTTTGGTTAATCAGAGATCATTGGTTCAATTGCAGTAAAAGTAAACTTGTTATATGAAGTACAAAAATTAACAATACAGGTCGAAGTGTAGACCTGTGGACAGGTGATGGGAAGGCCGCTGAGGCACGTTACCGGTGATGATGCGGCATGTGCAGTCTCTTCGCAGACCAGCTCATGCATCCACTGCCCGCCGACTCGTGAAGATGCGGCATGCGCACTGCTGCATCGGCAAGCCTCGCCGTTAGTGTTTCCCGTCACGAATTTGAGGCACCTCGATCAACTTACTTATTAGCGATGCTATGCACGACGTCGCCACATGCAGCCCACACAACGCCGACAACGGCAACATAACAGACATGGCCATCACTCCCATCATGCATGCTGCCATACTGTGTGAGTTATCGTTCTGTGCAAGACGGCCTCGCTCAAGCGGTCAGATGAGACGTGGAGCGCGTCAGGTTGATGCGGCGGCCGTGGCACGGCAACTGCCGGGAAGCCGAAGAAGAGCCGCCAGTTAGAATTCTAGTAGCGGCGTCGACGAAGTGGATGCCCTTGCGGCCCACGAAGGTCTCCGCGGCTGCTGCAACGACACAAGCGGTTTCATGAAAGCAGTGGCTGCTTCGCCGGTAGCGCACAGGTGGCTTGGGAGGACGTGTGGTCATGCAACGGCCATGGAAAGGCTGGGGAGGTCGACAACCGACAATGGACCAAGGCGAAACAGGGGCAGCATGGATGCGTGGTGGAGCCCGGGTTTCCCTCTGCGCGGAGCCCGCTTGCAGTACTCTGAGGTCCTCCTCCGTCGAGCTATGCCGTGAGCGTTACTCCTGCGTGTCCACGGCCACCAGGCGTCAACGCAGGGACGGCAGCGGCTGTCCTCCTCGGCACAACTATGTGCCGTACGTAATTTCTGCTTGGCCGCTTGCTTCTCCTGCTTTAGGCATGTATTTATGGGACGGGTATGATTACCCTGATTTCACTGTGAAATTAGAGTTCTCCTCGGGATGGAGGGTCAACGCAGCCACAAAGGAGAGTCCTGATGTCGCTAGTTTCCTTAAGGGATTGGGAAACCAAAAAAAAATAGCGATAGCGATCTGGTTAGCCGAAACCAAGGAGGTCGGATGAAAACGTATTAACGACGTACGGAAACGTAAGTGACCACGGACCAAAAAACGTACCAAATTTTGGGAGGAAGAAACCTTCCTCCCTTTGTTATTAGGTAAAGATTTTATAATCGTTTTAGTCAGCTCATGTAACTCTACCTGTATTCTTTGCTACTAAACGTACCAAATTTTGGGAGGAAGAAACCTTCCTCCCTTTGTTATTAGGTAAAGATTTTATAATCGTTTTAGTCAGCTCATGTAACTCTACCTGTATTCTTTGCTACTATTATATGGTATTGATTGTTAAAAAAAACTGAGGCAGCTTTAGACGCAGCATGCACAGGCAGGAGCCTGCCTCAGAGTCTAGCGCGGTGGAGGCGTTCAGTCCAGGATGCACGCGGCACGTCTCTGCGATGCGGTGCACATATATGACACGTAGCCGAACAATGCCTCAGAGTCGTACCCGGCGAGCAACATGAGTACGTCTGCACGCTCATTTTTTCTGCGTGCCCTGCTAGGCTGCTAATCAGCTACGCACCAGCTGACGTCGCGTCTTGTCCCAAGAGTATATTATATTAGCATCGAATGCAAAATCGACCACCACCACCGCCGACCGTCGACGTCGCCATGCCGTCCAGCTCGAACGGCAGCGATGGTAATGGCGACGAGAAGGAGGAGCACTTGGTCTGCGTGACCGGAGCGGGAAGCTTCATCGGCTCGTGGGTGGTGAAGGAGCTCCTGGACCGTGGCTACCGCGTCAGAGGAACCGCCAGGGATCCAGGTAAGTGAGTGACTACTGATTAGTTAGTCCATGGTCGATCTCACCGAGCTTTAGTTTTTTTTTGGTTGTTTGATTCGTCCATGCATAAACGGTGCGTGTTTGGTTGATTTGTGAAGCGGACCGCAAGAACGCGCACTTGCTGGCCCTGAATGGGGCGGAGCAGAGGCTCACCCTGTGCCGCGCCGACGTCTTGGACTACGACGGCCTCCGCTCAGCTTTCCAGGGATGCCACGGCGTCTTCCACGTCGCCTCCCCGGTGTCCAACGACCCCGTCAGTTCACTGCCTCTGCTCAAGCACCGTTTTGCTGAGAATTTGCGTGTGCCAGAGAAGCCTCGTGCTTACCGAACTTATTGCAGGAGCTCGTGCCGGCGGCCGTGGAGGGCACCAGGAACGTCATCAACGCGGCGGCGGACGTCGGTGTGCGGCGCGTGGTGTTCACCTCGTCCTACGGCGCCGTGCACATGGACCCCAACAGGAGCCCGGACACCGTGGTCGACGAGACGTGCTGGAGTGACTACGAGTTCTGCAGACGAACAGGCGTAAGAACCACGTCGATCCCCTCTAACATCTTTTTCGAATTGGTATTTAACAGTCGGAACCTCGCCTGCCTGCAGAACCTGTACTGCTGTGCCAAAATGGCGGCGGAGATCACGGCGACGAAGGAGGCGGCCAAGAGGGGCCTCGAGCTGGCGGTGGTCGTGCCGGCGACGACGGTGGGCCCCATGCTGCAGCAGACACTCAACTTCAGCACCGACCACGTCGCCCGCTACCTCACGGGTGCCAAGCCGGCCTACCCGAACGCCGTCACCGCCTACACGGACGTCCGCGACGTCGCCCGCGCTCACGCCATCGTCTACGAGTGCCCGGACGCTCGTGGCCGCCGCTTCCTCTGCGTCGGCGCCGTGCTGCACCGCGCCCAGTTCGTCCAGCTGCTTCGGGAGCTCTTCCCTCAGTACCCCGTCACCGCCAGGTACGGTGCAAGGCTAATCGATGGTGTTTGTGTGCTTTTGCTTGCTCTGGTCTGACGAGAGCGTGCTGTGTTTTGCCGTGGCAGGTGCGAAGACGACGGCAAACCAATGAAGAAGCCGTACAATTTCTCGAGCCAGAAGCTCAAGGACCTCGGCCTGGAGTTCACTTGTGTGAAACAAAGTTTGTACGAGACGGTGGTATCCCTGCAGCAGAATGGTCACCTGCCGCTGCCTGCTCCGGTGACGGAACGTGCTCGTTTGTAAATCAAGACATGCACATGCACTGGATTTGCCGCATGAAAGAAAACAACGCTTTTCTAATGTTAAATGCCTACTGTTTCTCGCTAGTGCACTAGAGTATTCGAAATGATACCCCACCTGTGAATGAAAAGGTGTAAAGATACATGAAACATGAAATTTGTTACATGTGATTTTGCCCGCAAGTTTTCTTTTTGATAATAGGCAGCTTTATTGCCCTGCTTTAGAAAAGCGCGCAGAAACGAGTTCTTACAACCAGCTAACAGTCAACAACCCCAAACAAACCAGCCACAAACCAGAACCAAGACGGCAGGGAAAATAGAAACAGTCTGACACGAATGAAACCAAAAACCTACAACAAAAGTCAACGCAGGGACCGAAGCAGACAAACTATCCCACTCCACTACGAGGAGGAAAGAGCAGCTGCAGACCCTGGCTTCCAACTTGAGGCACTCCAACATCGAACTCTAACGGCCTTCCTTCTTAGCAGACACCAAAAACTTCCACTGCGAAAGAAGTGACAACATGGAGAAAAAGTTATGCAAAGGAGAAAAAGGAATTTTGTCTAAAAACCACATTATTTCCGGCAGTCCAAATGGACCAGAAAGCCGCCCCACCCGAAGCCCACCCCACCAGTTGGCCGGATTGCCAAGAGGCAGAAAAGCCAGGTGAAAGAAATCCTCGAAAGAGATAGGCGGGTGATCCCAGGAGAGAGCTTTGCTAATGGCCCACCAAAGAAAATGGGAAATGGGACAGTTGAAAACAGGGTGATCAACCGTTTCCTCCTCCCCACACAACTTGCAGATCGGTGCCCTTGGCCACCTTTCTTTTTCAACTCCGCCGTTGTCTGAATCCTGCCTCTAACGCAGAGCCAGACAGATTTTTAATTTTCAATGGGAGATGAGATTTCCACAAATCCCTCATTCTAAGGTTAATTACTCCGGGATTGAGCATTTCCAGATAAAGAGATCTCGCGGTGTAGATGTAATTTCTGGTAAGCGACCAAAACCCCACGTCAGCATCAGACGAAAGCGCCACTCCTGCCAAGCACCTTTTGATGTGCACCCACTCACCAACCTGGTCTTGGTGGAATGATCTGTTGAAGGACAACAACAAACCACCCGGACGAACAACCTCAACGACCGTCGCACACTTCTGTTTACAACACTCAAAGATCAGAGAGAAAGCAACACGAAGTGGGACTTGCAGCGCCCAAACGTCATTCCAGAACGACGCTTTGTTGCCATCCCCAACGGTGTAACCCAAACCTGTTTTAACCCACTGCTTGATCGAGTCTAGCCCTTTCCAAAATTGAGACCCCCCGAACATATCAGATTGGGAAAAGCCACCACACCCAAGATACTTACGACTCAGAATCCGACAACTCAGACTTTGGTCAACCCTTTCAAGTTTCATGATCCACTTAGCTAGCAGCGAAACGTTGCAGGCTCTAGTCTCAGTAAAGCCAAGGTCACCAAAGTCCGTGGGAGAACAAAGGTTCTGCCACCTCACCATGTGGTATTTGCTCTGTTCACCATTCCCCTCGCAAAAGAATTTGGCTCTCTGCATGTCCATCTCATAATGGATGCCTTCGGGCAAGAGGTAAAACCCCATGACGTAGGTGGGAACGTTACTAAGGCAAGAATCAATCAAAATCTTCCTGCCCCCAGTAGAGACCGGCTGCCAGCATCACAGCTTTTTTTGAATCTTATCAAACAAAAAGGCCAAATCCGAAGCCAACAGTTTACGATCTGAAACCGGAACCCCCAGATATTTCATCGGGAAAACTCCCAACTCACAATTGAAAAGGTCCGCCGCTCTAGCTTGCTCCTCTTTATCCACCCCAAAGACGAACACTTAGTTTTTATGAAAATTGATCTTTAAACCCGACATGATTTCGAATCACAACAAAATAAATTTCAGAGAAATGATGGACTGCTCCTCCAGATCGAGTAAAAGGATCTTGTTGTCATCGTACTGCAGATGGGTCAGACCTCCCTCCACTAAATGAGGAACCAGACCCACAATGTGACCTTTATCTCTAGCAACCAAAATCATAGCCCCAAGAGCATCACCAACCAAGTCAAACAAGAGGGGGGACAAGGGATCCCCTTGCCTCAGCCCTCTAAAAATATGAAAAAACTCCCCATTCTCACCGTTCATATTGACACAAACCTTACCAGATTCTATTGTCCTCATCACCTAATCAACCAATTTAAGCGGGAACCCCTTCAAAAAGAGGACATGTCTAAGAAAAGGCCACTGGACCTTGTCGTAGGCTTTAAGTCTAATTTCAGGATTATGCCCTTCACATTAGTCCTACCAATGTCGTGAACCACCTCTTGCAGGATTGAGACCCCTTCCTGAATGTGTCTACCTGGGATAAACACCGTTTGTGCCTCATGAATCACGCTAGGAGCAACTTTCGAGAGACGATCGGTAAGCACTTTAGTGATGAGTTTAAAAACCACATTGAGGAGACATATAGGCCTATACCGCTTAATCTCGTTGGCTCCTTTAACCTTAGGAATCAAAACAATCTACCCGTAATTGAGCCTACCAACAGTCAACTTGCCCGCAAACAGCTCACCAAACATGTCAAGAATCACGGGTTTGAGAAATTTCCAAAACTCTTTCTAAAATTGAGCCGGGAAACCATCAGGTCTCAGGGCCGAGCTAGTTTTAAGGGACTTAACAGCAAGTTCAATCTCGGACAGGGAAAACTGCTTTTCCAAGTCCACCTTCAGATCGTTAGAGAGCCCGTGGCTAACCCTCCAGATATATGCGTGTAAAGAGACCGAAGAGGGACAGACTTTACCAAAAAGCTACTTGTAAAAGTCATCCACAAAGTTTCTCAGTTCATTACCGTTTTCAATGTACTACCCATCATTTTCCAAGGTCAGAATAGCCATTTTTCTCCTCCTCCCGTTAGCAATGGCATGGAAAAAAGAAGTGTTATTGTCACCTTTCAACGACCACTTCTCTCCTCCTCTCCGATTCCAGTATTCCTCTTCTTTAGCGTACAGACGAGACAACTCATCCTCGATCTTGTATCTATGAGACCAATCCTCTGCTCCTAAAAGACCAATATCACCTTCCTTATCGAAACATTGAAGCTCGCTCACAACCCTTTTCTTGTCCCGAGTGGCATTCGCTTTAACGTTGAAAGACCAACCTTTCATAAACTTTCTGAGTGCTCCTTGGTGCAACTTCCAATGATCTAAAACCCCTCCATGCTGTCTGGTCGGCCACTTTGCCGTCACTAAACGTTTAAAGTCGGGATGGTCGAGCCACTAGGCTTCCATACAGAAGGGTCTAGGTTTCAGAGCCTTACCCACCCCAGGTCTACAAGTAGAGGACAGTGATCCGAGCCAGCTCTTGTAATCGAATCCACCGTGGCAAGTGGGAACTCTACTTCCGAGGTAGTCAGAACCAGAACCCGGTCCAGCACCACCATGGTGGGAACAGGTTGCTTATTAGTCCAAGTGAACCTGCTCCCGCTACGGCGTAGTTCATGGAGCTGCAAAAGATCTATCATGACATTGAATTTCCACATAAGGGTGAAATGGAAACTACCTCTAGATTTTTCATCGGAAAACGAATGGGATTGAAGTCAACCCCCAGGCACACAGGGGTTGAGGATTTAAACACTTTGGAGATTGGTTCACTTCACTTTCAACATCACCCTCAACTAGTGTTACTAATATGTTTGGTACTTGGTTAAATACGGTAGATAAGTCTATTAAAGAGAGTATACACATTGGTGTATGTGCTTTTTTTTTTGGCAATTTGAAATTACAGGAATGATACGATCTCTAACAATTTGAGAGCGGATTATTTTTTGCAAGTTATTCATCGCGCGACACACTGTATCCATTTATGGTCATTTCTTCTCTCAAACGATCAGCGTGCACGTTTGGATGCCGGATGCACTCGGTTGATGGAGCTCGTACAGGCTATCTTCAACAAGGATGGATGGTCGCACACTAGACATACCATGTGTAGCTCTCTAAGGATGATATCATTTTTCCGATGGCTGATCTATGTTGGAACGCGCTCTGATGGTTGATGTGTAATAATTTTTTTTAGGATTCATGCTACTTCGGACTTGAGTTTTTTTTATAAAAAAGTTATGTGCATCAATCTGATGCACATGATGTGATTACCTTTTTTTTAAAAGATACAATTCTGAAGACAATGATGATGGGGATATGTTTCACGAGGATATGCCATGCATGTTGCCGCATGAACCTTTTAAAAAATTCCTTAAGAAGTTGCATATAAGAAACACATAATTCAATGTTGTTCATCATTGAAAATATTTGACATAAAATTTTGTTTTTGGTTTGTACACGGTAGAACAGTTAAGAATGAAAATATTGTAGTTCACATGATGATGGTGTGGTCTCATCAATCACGCCTAATGATCGCAAAAATAATAATATGGATAGCTTTGTGGAGATAGAAAAAAGACGAAGTGAACAATTGGATCGCTAAAATAATAGATACTATGGATAGGTTCCATGGGGTGAGATAGAAAAAATATGATGTGGGTTGTCGGATATATACCGTATAGGGGTATATAAGATGGTAGTGAAAGTGACTGGTTACCAGGGTGGCCCAAGTGGTAGTGGGCTATGGTCCATTGGGCGGCCCAGTAACTTGACGCATAGAAGCCGGATTCTAGAAGAACCCGGATCACGGCCCGTGTGATCTGGCTTGGAGGAGAAGACGGATTCCTTACTTTCCAAGTTATAGTTACCGTAGTCTTCTAGGTTTCCTATTCTGTAAGCCCTAATCCGGCTATTATATAAAGCCGGACGGGAGATAAAGAACCAACGAATAACAGGGAAGCTATAGGCCAACTCGCCGAGAAGTTGATCCTCTGCGAGTAGCTAGATCCAAAATCTCACATTGTAATCCTGTTTCCAGGCTTTAGTCCTGATTAGTGAGAAGTGCAGGAGTAGGCACGTCGTACTGTCGCGACGTACCGAACCTGGGTAAATCCTGTGTTTACTGTCTACCACGCGATCCCGTTACCCCACGTCTCTACCGTAGTCTCATGGCACCCCCGTCTATGAAAACTACTACGATGTCTCGACAGTTGGCGCCCACCGTGGGGCAAACGACATCAGGCGTGAAGTTCCGATCTGGGATACTTGGCGGAATCGGAAGATCAATCACTGTCAGAAGCTTGGAATTCAACGATGATGTCGGACGCTTCCTCGACAACGGATCCTACATACCGGCGCAAAACCACCTGGTAAGTGCCTGCGTGTTACCGATAGGATCTGCTAACATCTTTATCGGACTAACTGCAGAAGCAATGGGGTTTTGCGGTGGAAGCAAATTTATCCCACCCGCCCTATACCCAGTCGAGGATGACTATGATGCCGGATTCTGCTCAGATCGCCGACAAAAAAGTGACACGCACTTTATCGGCATGGTGCAGTCCAAAGTCGTCGAAAACACGGATGACGGAAATCCCGTGCAAGAGGCAGACAAAAACACACCCGTCACAGAGACGGAAGATCCGACACCCGTCGTACAAGCGGAAGATCCGACATCCGTCAACGAGACGAGGAACTCGGAAGCAGAATCCGTACTAGCCGCCATTGAGGCGAGATTGGAGGCGGAAACCGGATCAGAGGATTTTGATTCCGAAGACGAAGACGCGGACGCCTTCGAAAGGAAAGTTACATCTTTTCAAGAGGGATTCCATGAAGT
This sequence comes from Alopecurus myosuroides, assembly GCA_028641055.1. NCBI lineage: Eukaryota > Viridiplantae > Streptophyta > Magnoliopsida > Poales > Poaceae > Alopecurus > Alopecurus myosuroides. The sequence goes on from CM054060.1 coordinate 29,940,449, forward strand.
GCTAATGGCGAAACCGGCTGATACCACGGACGCCGGCAGCCAGGAAAGCCCTAAAACCCCTCCGCCAGAGGAAGAGAGAGAAGACGGAGAAACTTCTCCGGTATTTCCCAATGTCAAGGAATTGACAGAGGATGAGCCTGCCAAAAAGCCTCCCTCTTCCAAGAAAAAGCATCGTGTTGCTAAGAAACTCCAATACAAAATCCGGAAGAAAAAATCAGCTGATCAAGCTGATGAAAACCTGGAAGTAGGAGATGCTAGCGGAACAAAAACTGCGGAGAAGAAAATCAAAGAAATCCTTGTTCCGCCAATGACGGAACAGGAAGAGCAAGAGCTGTTGCAAACGCCAGTGGGAGCAAATGAACCCCCTGAGATGCTGGAAGCCAGGAGGCAAGCTTTCCAAAGGCAACAACAACATCTACTCAGATCTCGGCAACACCTCCAAAAAACCCAGGATGACATTAAGCTCATGAAGGAAGAAATAGAGGAGTACGAGAGAAAGAATAGATCTGGCATTAAACCTACAAGGTTACCCGGAATCGTAAGACCGGAAGTACTGCCGCCAAAAGAAAGGTTTCACAACCCATCTTGGCAAAAGCAGGTAAACGGCAAAGATGCTAGAGGCGAACCAATTTATAAAACCGCAGCAGAAAACGCGGAAGCAACGTTCGCCATCCTGAACAATGATCTGTACTCCAACGGTGAAAAACTTCAAGGGGTGTATGCTTTCCTAGGAAAAGCATTGCAACAACAGCAGCGGGCCCAAGAGCGATCAGGAAGACTGCAGGATAACTCCGCCCTATGCAAAACAGCTACTTGTGCCGCTGGAGCACCTGGACCAGAGGAACCTGGAGATTCAGACAATTCAAAGGATAAAAAAGAGGATCCGAGAAAAGACAAGAAACACCCCGACAATAGGGATGAAGCGTCCCGAACCGGATCTCATCCCCCAAAAGGTGGACTTAAACCCCACGATCGGGAAGAAAAATACCGGAATGACGGCAAAACAATGCCACCTCCGAGAAACCCAGCTGAGAAAGCCGGAAGATACGATATACCTCACAGACGTGAGAGATCCCGGACACCCCCTAAGGATAAAGAAAGGCACAGGAGCAGGACTCCGCCTAATCCAAAAGGACGTGATCATGGAAGAGATAGGTATAATCCCGGAAAAGCGCGTCCGCGCAACAATGGAAAAGAAAGGAGTAGATCCCCTTCTGTCCATTCAGCCGGACGATATTCCGCACACATTGATAGAGCAGAAAAGGATGACCTATACTTTGGTCCTAAGTGTTTCACTGACAGGATCCGAAGGATAACCCTGCATTCTGGCTTCGCCAAAGTTGGTCCAACCTACCAAAAATACACCGGCAGCACAAACCCGGACACCTGGCTCTCAGACTACTATACAGCCGTCCAGATCAACAATGGGACAGACCTGGAAGCTTTCAAGTTTCTTCCCTTAATGTTACTGGACGGAGCCAGAGATTGGATCAATGGATTACCATCAAGAACTGTCGACAGCTGGGATGATATGGCTAGAGTATTTACTCAGCATTTCCGGGGAACATACAAACGCCCGAACAGCATCAACCAACTGAACCGTTGCACCCAATTCGAGGATGAACCATACGTGGATTTCATCTCCAGATGGACGGCAATAAAGAATAGTTGTTCTGGAGTAACCGACGTACAAGCAATGCATGCTTTCGTCAATGGCCTAAAACCCGGATTTGTACCGTTCATGGTTGGTTCCAAACAGCACAAAGATCTCGGATCTATGCTTACAACTGCCAACGAACATGCTGCAGCCGAAGACGACATCAGAGCAAGAGGGGGTAATATCGAATCACTGATACTTGCTAAGAAAACCCCTCGTTCTGACAAAAAAGGAACTCCAGAAACAACGATAAAACCCAAAGAGGTCAACATAGCCTTTGGAAGTGAAAAAGGGAATAAGTGGAAAGGACGCAGCCCAGATCCAATCAATTACACTCCAGAGGAGTGGGAGAGGATTAAGTCGGAACCTTGTGTCCACCATTCACAATTTGGGAAACCCACCCATACAAACGCACAATGCCGGCTGAATAAGCACATGAAAGGCAGTGCAGGATCCGGAAATAAGGGGAAGGGTTCCAAAAGGAAACCCACCAAACAAAAGCCAGAAGCTGAAAAAGAAGACAGTGAATCGGACACTGATGAAAAAATGCAGGAACAACAACGAAAGGGCGAACCCAAATTTCCGAGAGTTGATGGAGAAGCAATGCTAACATTTCTAGCAACTCCATCAGCAAAGGTGGCCAAAAGAACACTTCGAGAAATAAACGCGGTTGTTCCGGCAACCCCGAAATTCTTGAAGTACTCCAACACACCAATTACCTGGGATCAGTCTGATCATCCCGGGAATATCCCTGAACCCGGCACACAAGCTCTTGTCGTAAGCCCTATTGTCCAGAACACTAGGCTAAGAAGAGTGCTGATGGATGGAGGATCCAGCATTAACATAATGTACTTGGATACACTGAAGCATCTGAAGATTTCCGAGTCCCAGCTCAATTACAGCAACATACGCTTCCACGGCATTGTTCCTGGCAGACAAGCACGATCCCTAGGAGAAATTTCCCTAGATGTCACCTTCGGAGATAAAGATCACTTCCGACAGGAAAAAGTATCCTTCAAAGTAGTGCCGTTCGAAAGCGTGTATCACGCAATACTCGGACGTCCAGCTTTCGCCAAATTCATGGCAAGATCCTGTTATATTTATAACAAGCTGAAGATGCCAGGACCCAAAGGAGGAGTAATCACCATAGCTGGTGATTTTAAGCTAGCAAATGAGTTGGAGAAAGAAAACGCCCTTTGCGCTCAGAGAGTCATAGCAAAGGAAGAACTGAAGGAATTGGCCAAGGAGGTATCGCCGACAGAAATTCCGGCAGGAAAAGAAACCCGGAAGCCAACAGACAGTTTCAAGGCGTCCGAGAATACAAGACAGGTAATACTATTTCCCAAAGATCCGACAAAATTCGTCGTTGTAGGGACTAGGATGACCGACAAATAGGAAGGCGAGCTCATCAAGTTCCTCCGTGAGAACTGGGATATTTTTGCCTGGTGTCCAGCTGACATGCCAGGCGTACCCAGGGAACTTGCTGAGCACCAACTCAAGGTAATTCCAGGATCAAAACCCGTCAAACAAGGCCTCCATCGATTTGACGGAAGAAGACACAAGGCTATTGGTAAGGAAATTATCCGGCTTTTAGCAGCAGATTTCATCCAGGAAGTAATCCACACTGAATGGTCTGCAAATCCGGTATTAGTACCGAAGAAAGACACTACTGCTCTTAGAATGTGTATAGATTACACATGCGTGAGCAAATTGTGTCCAAAAGATAGGTTTGCGTTACCGCGAATCGATCAAATAATAGATGCCACTGCAGGCTCTGAGCTTTTGTGCTTTTTGGATGCATACTCCGGGTACCACCAAATACGCATGAAAAAGGAAGATCAAATTAAGACTTCTTTCATAACCTCGTACGGGACGTATTATTACGTAACCATGCCATTTGGCCTGAAGAACGCAGGTGCAACCTACCAGCGTTGCATGCAACGTTGTTTGCATAGTCAGATTGGCAAAAACGTCCATGTTTACGTCGACGATATTGCTGTCATAACCAAGGAAAAAGATACACTCCTTGAGGATCTGCGAGAAACTTTCGAAAACTTGCGCAATTACAAGATGAAGTTAAATCCATCTAAGTGTGTATTCGGGGTTCCCTCAGGAAAATTTCTGGGTTTTATCGTTTCTCACAGAGGAATAGAAGTTTACCCGGAAAAGATAAAAGCCATCTTGAACATCTCGAAGCCTACGTGCGTAAAAGATGTCCAAAGATTGACGGGTTCCGCCGCTGCCGTTAGCAGATTTATTAGTCGGCTGGGGGATAAAGCCCTACCACTCTACAAGTTGTTGAAGAAATCCGACAAAGTCAAGTGGATAGTGAAAGCATTGGAATATCTAGCAGTTATGTCTCTTCCGTACTTAGTTCAATTTCTATGTAAACATCTTTTGAGATCATGAAATAAAGTTGTCGGAATTTTGATATCCATGTTTTTACAAGTTCACTATAGTACAAAGCATGATTCCACCTTATCTATTTCCCAATGATCTTACAAAATACTCAATGTTAACCCGAATTGTGCCTGCGTACTCGGCGTTAAGAAACTGAATGATTTTTCAGCCTGCTAACGGCTAAAGGAAACTTGAATTGCCTGCGTGCCCAAGTTTCATTTAAAAAATTCCTTGCTTCTCTAAGCATTTTCTGATTGCTTATATGTTGGGTCACTGGAGCTAGTTAGTAAAAATGCCTTTAGTATGATCCATGTTTCCGAGTTTCAACTGATTGGTTATACCCAGTTACTCGACATGACGATTCATAATGCTATCGAGCCATTTCAAACACTAAGGACAGTCAAAACACATGTGCCAGAGAACTTAGAAGATAAAGGAATAATAAAATCCGAAAACTTTGCAAAGAATTTCATAATTAAGATTGCAAAAGGCGGAGTTTTCATTCATACAAATAGAAACATTACATTTTGGATTACATTGAAAGAACAATAATGCTCCTATTGTCTACTTTCGCTATCCAGGTTCAAGGTAGCCCTTCAAGCATCCGACTCCTCCTCGCTGCTGTCGTCCTCGGGGATTGGAGGGATCTCCTCTTCTGGATAATTGACGGAGATATTTACCATGGAGGCAATCTGGGTGGCGTGGCCTTTGATTTCATCAAAGATGGTATTTCGCTGAGTATCCTTGTATCCTTGAGGGACACCGGACGCCACGCGCCAAGATTTAGCACCAGGTAGTGCATACGCATAAGGCCGAGTGCCATGCGTGCACCACCCCGTGCAGCGGAATGCATGATGGACTCCCTGGACTCCGCCACCTCCATGATGGCACCCGGAAGTTTTTCAACTTCCGAGAACTCCCCAGTCCTGGCGGGAAGGAACTTATTGACCAGCTGCATTCCAGCAGCTCTGATCGAAGTCCATGTCTTCCCAAAGGTTCGGATCCCTTCAAGCCGAGTGCCATCTGGGGTATCTCCTGTTTTTCCAACAAAACAACCAAAAGGGTTAGGTGAAAAACAGAGAAGGAAAGCAAGACATGGAAAAATGGTAAAAGTATCAGTAACTTACCGATAAGCTTGTAAATCTCGGAGATTTCCTCCAGGCGAAGGTTTAGGGCGTTTTCCAAATCCTGAATGGTGAATTTGTCCTTCTCCGCCTGTTCGGAAGCCATGGAATTAGCAACTCCAAGGGCCAGATTGCTAGCCTCCAAATCTTTTCGAGTCTTCACAAGATCCTTGTGAATATCCAAATTCTCCTTTCGGAGATTCTCGGCATTGCCGGCATCTTCAGCTATGTGCTTGGCCTTAGCCAAAGCAGCTGGAAAGCAAGGAAAATTCCGAGTTTAGAAAATTTCCGGAATAAGTACTTAGACAAAAAATTGAATCGAAAACTTCAGAGGAAAAATGTTTACCTGCTGTTTCCGACAAAGCGAGCTGAGACGACGCCAGCTCCGCCTCTCTCTCCTCAAGAATAGAAAGAAGATTTCTAACCTCTTTATTCTTGATGGAGAGTTTGTTGAAAACTTCCATGTTAATGGCTTCGGCGGTTTGCTGGAACATAGCAAGGAAAAGAATGATTACAAAAAGCATCAAAGCAAAAAATTGTACATTTGGTTTAATGCTTGGGGGCTAGAGTTACATACCTGGCTCATTCGTTGCAAACCTGCCAAGTTTTCATTGAACCCTTTTGCGTATTCCGCAAAAAGGGTTCCGGCCGCGCTTAGGCCGTCATTGATAATCTTGAATTCCTTGTCAAAAGTGGGAATCTCCTCGTCAAATGTCCGAGAAGGTTTTCCCACCTCTGGAGCCGCCCTTTCCCTCGTGTCCGTGTTCGACGCAACAGGCTGGCTGGGCTCTAGTGGCTTGGTGTTGGGGGCTGCAGCGTGCTCTTCCGCCATCGTGGACGGTGTATCCGGGGCGATGACGGGAGAAGGTTGACTGCCTCGGCTGGAAACAACTTTGTGTTTCTTCAGCTTCTTCGGCTTTAGGCTGGAGGGAGGCAGGCTGAAAACAAAAAAACCCGGAAAAGTTAAAACTCCGAAGACGGAAGAAAAATTTCCATGAAAGAAAAGAACCCAGAAGAAAGAACCTGGAAGTGGCGACGGGGATTCCGTCAAGGTCGATAACTTCCTCAGAGGAAGAAATCTTCTTGCGCTTGCGCCCACCTATAGTGGCAGTACGCAAGGCATCCAGCTCAGCTTCGGAGGCTAACTCCAAGTCTGGAAGTTCAGCGAACTGTCGAAAAAACAAATCAGAGTCAGAAGCAGGAAAATCCGAGAAAGAATGTTAAAACTATACCCAAATGACGGAAAAGATACCTTGGGAGCCGGATTGTCGGTCGTGTACATCGGCCGACTCGCTTCGTATTGGTCGCGAGATGCGACCAACTGGTTTGCGCGCCGTCGAAGATCCCTTGGAGACCAATCCTTGATGGATGTCCGCATTGGGTCGTTGGCACCCGTGTATTCGCACAAGAGGCGGCCACCGTGATTGGCCAACGGCTGGATCCGCCTATTTAACCAGCAAAGGACCGTGTCCATGCCAGTTAGAGGTGGATCAGAGGAGGTGAGCTTGGCGATGCGCCGCTTGATCCTTAGAAGATCAGGCGGCAGAACCTGGACGGCTTCCGTTCCCCAATTGTCTTGGGGAATGGCAGCAGTGTTGGAGAAAGGTGGAACCCCGATGGCCTTTTTTGGGGAAGGCACATCGGGATGGTAGAAGAAAGAACCCGTCCAAAATTTGACGGATTCTGATGTCTTGATCTTGGGGAACCAATCTTCCCTAAACCTCCGAAGAGTAAAGGAGATGGTCCCGCAAGTCGGGAGTGCACCCTCCGAGGAGTTCCGCTTAACCCCGAAACAATACATCCAAAAATCTAACCTAGGCTCTAAACCTAAGTAACCCTCAAATAGGGCCTGGAACCCGGCCATATAAAGAATGGAGTTGGGTGGCAGGTTATGAGGTTGGATGTTGTAGTGGAAGAGGATTTGGAGGAAGAAAGCGGAAGGCGGAAGCCCCATACCTCTCAGGAGGTGGGAGGAAAGAAGGACCCTCTCGCCGTCTTTCGGCATTGGCTCGTTCTCGTCTTCAGGGATCCGCCATTTCCCTTTAAGAATCAGGCCCTCCTTTTCCAGGTTTGGAAGGAGGGCTGGCGGAATGCTGCAGGAAATCCAATTGCCTGCAGTTTCCACCTCTTCATCCGCTCCGGCGGCGGCGGACGCGGCGGCTCCCGCAGCGGCGAGCTCGTCGCCGAGGAGCTGGATCTTGTCCTCCGCCGTTTCGGGAGCAAACGGCGGGGAGGGTGCGGAGCTCGAGCCCGCAGCGTTCGTGGCGGCGGAAAGATCCTCTCCGCCCGCCGCAGAGGCCGCGGTCTTTTCCGGCTCGTCGCCGGCGTGCTTTGGGGATCCAAGTTGCGGATCCAGGTCGTTGATGATATCGTCGATGGTGAGCGCGGCGGAGCGAGTGGGGGACGACGGCGAGGTTGCCATTTGGTGGCGGCGCGTTACGCTGGTGCTCTAGGTACGTTCGTGTGCTCGGGATGGTTCTTCGCTCGGGAGCTTGTGCGCGGCAATGGCGTGGACAGTGAGAGTGCGGAAGGTTTTTGACGAGGACGAAGACGGCTATTTATAGCCAGAAATCCGTCAAGATACGTGCCAACGGCTATTTTGACCGTTGGATGATCAACGCGTGTCACTCGCCGGAAAATCCGGGAAATGAAACGACAGGGTAATGATGGTTATCTCCTCGTTTCCCGTGAGAATCTGTCATAGATATGTTACTGGGTTTTCTGCGTAAAACCCAAACGTCCCTTACGTCAGCATGATTAAGTGCGCTGACGTAACAAGTTCCTTCTCCACGCAGGATTGTGAGAGAAAAGCCGGATTTTCAGGATTCCGAGTTTCACGTTAGCATCTCTTTCAAAAGAAGAAGAATAAGAAGAATCAAGACTGCTGATTAAAATTTCTCGGACAAAGCACATTTGGCGAAAGACGACAAATCAGAGTTTTAATCCTTCTTGGGGGCTACTGTCGGATATATACCGTATAGGGGTATATAAGATGGTAGTGAAAGTGCCTGGTTACCAGGGTGGCCCAAGTGGTAGTGGGCTATGGTCCATTGGGCGGCCCAGTAACTTGACGCATAGAAGCCGGATTCTAGAAGAACCCGGATCACGGCCCGTGTGATCTGGCTTGGAGGAGAAGACGGATTCCTTACTTTCCAAGTTATAGTTACCGTAGTGTTCTAGGTTTCCTATTCTGTAAGCCCTAATCCGGCTATTATATAAAGCCGGACGGGAGATAAAGAACCAACGAATAACAGGGAAGCTATAGGCCAACTCGCCGAGAAGTTGATCCTCTGCGAGTAGCTAGATCCAAAACCTCACATTGTAATCTTGTTTCCAGGCTTTAGTCCTGATTAGTGAGAAGTGCAGGAGTAGGCACGTCGTACTGTCGCGACGTACCGAACCTGGGTAAATCCTGTGTTTACTGTCTACCACGCGATCCCGTTACCCCACGTCTCTACCGTAGTCTCATGGCACCCCCGTCTATGAAAACTACTATGATGTCTCGACATGGGTAATTGGATGACTAAAATAATTGATGCCTATTAATGCTTGTGAAATAACGTAGAAAATTGGATGATCGGTGCACCATTGGATGTTGAAAGGGTGGATGGCATGGCGTGGATATCTTGCATGTCGAGATAGACTATGCTTAATGCAACTTCATGGTTTTTTCATTTAATACCGAAATAGGTCGTAGCACCGCTATATTAATATAAAAAATGCCCAGTACAATGACCTGCAATGCTGGGCCGCAGCAAACAAACACCCAAAGAAAAGAAACGAAGAAAATGGAGACATAGGCGGATCGACTAAACGACGGTGACACGCAACTGATGTGCCATCTCCGACAAAGTACCACCACACTCCTTGCAACGAATAGACGAGTACGGGGAAGCATCTTCAAGAAAAACTTCACACTGCTGCCCAGACCAGCGCACTGGTCCTAGGGTTTCCCCCAAAACAGAGGGAGGCGAACGAATGGTAGCCATTATGCCCTTCAGGAAGGCAAGATGTCACCGGAGCGACACCAGGTCCGTGTCGGACGAACCGACAAGGATATTCCTAATAAACCCCCATCCACAACCCCGGACAATCCATAGCACAAGAGCCCCACGAGGACGAGCCTCGACACCATCAGACTAGCCGCCCACGAACATGCTCCAACACGATCCCGAGGCCACCATCGTGGTCTCACGGAAATAGCTCTCACGAGGTCTGCAAGCCGGAAGGGACCAACCTGCATCGCCAAAGATGGTAGTCGACTGGATGTGGCGGCAGAGCACACCAGTCATGTCAGGTACAGTCAGGAGGTTGTTTCATATATACTTCCTCCTCTAGAACGCCACGAAGAAACGCGTTCTTGACGTCTAGCTATCGTAGGCTCCAACCTTTAGACATAGAAATAGCAAGAAGAAGTCTAACAGTAGCAGCTTTAACAATAGGAGTGAAAGTGTCCTCATAATCGATATCATATCTTTGTTTAAACCCCTTAGCAACCAATCGTGCTTTGTACCTCTCAACTGTGCCATCAGCATGTCTTTTGATGCGGTAAACCCACTTGCAGTCAATCATATTTTTATTTGAACTTGACGGCACTAGATGCCATGTTTTATTTTCCATCAAGGCTTTGTACTCTTCATCCATTGCTTGCTTCCACTTTTCATCCCCAAGCACCTCCAGAAGAACACTCGGTTCACCTGTAGACCTAAGACTGCTACCAGTCCACTTTTTGTTGTAAGGAATAGTGCCATCAGTCCATTTGCAGGGTTTTTGAATGCCTTGTTGCAAACGCGTTCGAGTATGAACCGGTTCAGCAACAGAAGCGTCTGCAGAATTATGAGCCACAGGAGATCCAGGACTGGCAGTGTCGGAATCATTAGCAGAGGAAAAATCCTCCTCGTTGTTTGTAGCGGGCCAGCGTCTCGTGTCGTCGTCCGTATCTGCATGCTGGCAGGCCCCATGTCGGGTGGAGGCAGCGCTGCCCGTGCCTGAGGCAGGAGAGCGAACGGAGCGCTCTCCGCGCGCGCTGTCTTTGTCACGTTGGGGGGGGGGGGGACCCGATGCTGTCCGCCACGCTGCGGGAGGAAGGCGCGGCAGGGTGCGAGTGGCCACGCGGGGAGACAGCATCCGAGGAGGATCAGCTCATGGGATCCGAGGCTGATCCACTGGTAGCGGAACTTTATGCTGGAGACGAATCTTCCTCGATTGATGTGCCCGACTGGTTTTGCTCTATTTCAACGTTTTTTTCACCGTTTGAGCTGGAATTTTGAGAGGAACCTACAGAAGTATTACTAGAAACAGCAGCAGAACCATCAACACGTGTTAGGACATCAGTAACATGGACAATATGCAAATGGTCATCAACATGTACACCCTCATTAGATGGAAATGGAGAGATTAAAGATTCAGGTAATAGAAGAATTTTGGCACGGAGTGAGCACCTGCATTAGGATGTAAGCCTTTAAAAGGAAATATGTTCTCGTCAAAAACAACATCTCGCGAGATATAGACACGGCTAGTGGATACATCAAGGCACTTAACACCCTTATGTCGAGGACTATAGCCCAAAAGACACACTATTTGAATCGAAAATAGAGTTTGCGTGTATTGTAGGGGCGGAGATTTGGCTAACATGCACAACCAAAAATACGAAGGGCATCATAGTTTGGTTTGACTTCGAGGAGTTTTTTAACAGGAGACTCATGGTTTAAAACTTTGGTAGGAAGCAAGTTTATAAGTAAGGTGATAGTGAGCAAAGTTTCATCCCAAAATTTCAAGGGCATGGAAGCATTGGCAAGAAGAGCAAGACCAACCTCAACAATATGTCTATGCTTACGCTCGGCAGAGCCATTTTGTTGATGAGTATGTGGACAAGATGCATGGTGTGTAATGCCAACCTTTTGGAAAAAACTATGAAGTTTTTCATACTCACACCCCAATCAGTTTGTCTGGTGATGATTTTACAATCAAATTTACGTTCAACAAGTTGTTGAAAGTTTTAAAAAACTTGATACACCTCATGTCTATATTTGAGCAAATAAATCCAAGTAAACTTGCTATAGTCATCAATAAAGCTTACATAATATTGGTGTTTGCCAACAGAGGCTGGAGTTGGACCCCATACATCAGAAAAAACTTGTTCCAAAGAAACAATGGAAACACTAGTGGAAGTAGGGTAGGCTAATTGATGACTCTTTGCCTGTTGACAAGGATCACACAGATATGGATTTATTTCTAGAGAATACGAGAGATTATTCTTTCTAATGATTTTTTGAACGATGAATGGAGATGGATGCCCTAATCGACGATGCCAGGTGGATGAAGACGGCTTGATGGGGATGAATGCATTCTTGTGGGAATTGGCGGCAATGGGAACGAGTGGATATAACCGCCATGACAAGGGCCTCTAAACAGAATTTCCTGAGTTTCCTGGTCCTTGATCAAAAAGAAGGAAGGGTGAATTTCAACAAATGCATTATTGTCTAGGGAAATTTTGTGAGCTGGCAGAAGATTTTTGGTGGCACTAGGGACATGCAAAATATTGCGCAAATGTAAGGAACTATGAGGGGTATGTAATGTTGAATGGCCAATATGCTGTATTGTCATACCTGTGCCACTAGCATTGCGGACTTGATCACGACCCCTGTAATCATCCCGAGTGTGCACTTTGTTCCGTTCTCCTGTGATATGATCAGTAGCCACAATATCCATATACCAGTTTGTATCCACTCCATATGCGGCCTTCTCATTGCGAGTGTCATCCTGATGATTGTTCCTACGGGTCTCATAACGCCACCAACAGTCACCTGCAGGATGACCATATTTCTTGCAGATTTGGCAGATAGTATCAACAAAAGGAGTAGGAGTCTGTCCACGACCACGGCCCCCCTTGTGTGCACCATGGTCATCACGAGATCGCCCACGATCATCTCGGTAGTATCCCCCACCGTCACGGCGCACATCACGGTCATCACGTCTATAGTCATCACGACGGTACTGGCCACCACCATTGTCATCACGCCTATCTCTGAATTGGCCACCACTGTCACGACGGTACCCGTCTCCATCATGGTAGCCCGAGCCATAGCCACTTCCACTATCACGATAGGCGCCACTGTTGCGGTATCCACCTCCATCCTGTCGGTAGCCACCTCCATCCTGCCGCTGCTGCTTGATCCCCTGTTGTCATCCCGGCGGTACTGACCACCGCCCGTGCGAGCAGCAACATTGGCCGAGGACTGGAAAACAATGCCACTCTGGCCAGTTTCGGACAACGAAGATTACCTGTACTCATAGGCTTGCAATTGTGCACACATATCTGTCAAGGTTGTACTAGGAACCGCATTGATGGAGGCGAAAAAGGAGTGTATTCACCATCCAATCCTGCCAGAATGTATCCCTTCAGTTCATCAGCATGTACAATTTTCCCGGCTGCAGCTAGCTCAGAGACAAAACCTCTCATCTTGGCTATATATTGCGCCGCTGTCAGATTTGATTGCGGGCACGAGACTGGGACGAGAATAGGGCTTCAACCGCCGACTAGACTTCATGGGAGTGTTCTAGGCTGATGACCTGCGCAAGAATAGCAGGACCAAGTCCTTTGACAAGAAAGCTAGCAGGGTCTGATCACGGTCGAGCCAAATATCATAATCCGGATTTCGAACTTCAATCTTCTTCTTCTCAGCATCTTCTTTCTCCAGGGTTTTAGGCGGGGAGAGATCGGTACCATTGAGGAGGCCCATGACCTGCGCGCCACCTACTGCCGGAAGGATTTGGGCCTTCCAGAACAGGTGGTTCTCATATTTCAGCTTCTCCGTCGGGGGTGATCCAAGGGCGGGCGCAAGGCTCGGCGGGTTGTTCTCCTCGACCTTACTTGAGATCGGATCTAGACGCCGGAGGCCGGTTTTGATACCATGTCAAAAGGGAGGAACCGTACCCCGTGGGTCGGGTTGCATGTTATATATGTGTAGATCACATAAACCCTACACAGGTATTGTTCAAGGGTTGTATTCGTACTAGGAAGAGTACTACTCTTATACTAGTACAAATACTAGAGACCGGATTACAATGCTTAACAGAGTGGACCATTAGAATATGGTCAGTCGACGTGACACCTAAGTAAGTAGTCTCTGTACTGCTTAGGCTTCGCACTCTCCTTTTTTTTTGAAACCAGGCTTCACACTCTCCTTGGTTCAGCTCCAAAACAATAGTATTCGGGAGAGAATGGATAGCTATAGCTCTGCTCGGTCAAGTTTGATTCCGTCTACATACGCAAGTTTCTCCAACTTGGCCGGGAAAACGTGCAGACAAAACAAGGTGCGATTTGTCTCCATTCTCGCCGCTTACGGCGCCGTAGCGTCACTAGATTTCCACGCATTCCCGTGCGTGGACATAAGGCGCCGCTGCTCAGGTCAATGCGTTATACTCCCTCCGTTCAACAATAGATGACTTCCATTTGTCTATATATGGATGTATCTAGACATATTTTAGTGTTTAGATACATCCATATATAGACAAATGCAAGTCATCTATTGTTGAACGGAGGGAGTACGTACGTACGTTCCATCCAGTAGCGTGTACCGAGCACTGGCGACCACGTACTTAGACGCTGCTGAGTTGTGGCCAATAAACGGCACGTATACTATATCCAGTTGGCTACAGTCACCTACGTAACGTTTATTGTGCGCCCTTGACCTGACATATACTCCCTCCGTTCTAAAATATATGACTTACATTTCTCCATATATGCATGTATCTAGACACTAAAACATGTCTAGATACATGCATATATGAAAAAGTGGAAGTCATCTATTTTGGAACGGAGGGAGTAGTAGTTACGAATATTCTGCTCTCCTTGGCCTGATCCAATCATGTTTGGGCGCCCGTCTAGTGAAAGAAATGGCACACGGTGGGGCGGTGAGGTTCGTCGTTCGTGCGCGTGCAGACGGCCTCAACTCTAGACTGGCTCGAATCCCGGTGCGCCCATGCATGCATTGCTTTGTTTCCAAACTCTAGGCTGCCAGAGTGTAAGAGCTGACCCCCCCGCCGGCAGCTATATATAAGGGCGCAGCGCATCCAGATCGAGCACAGTTCATAGGAACGAAAAATAGTGAAAGGAGGGACGAACGAATCGAGCAGACAAGTCTAGCTAGCTACCCTTCCTCTCTTGTCCTTTCGGTAGGGAGCTCAGCCGTCTCGTTTCATCGTCGGCCATGACGCCTCCGTCCTACGGGAGCATCGTCACCGTGCTCAGCATCGACGGGGGAGGTGTCCGCGGCATCATCCCCGGCACCATTCTCGCCTTCCTTGAACACAAGCTCCAGGTAGTTACTTCCGTAGGTTCCCTTCTTGCATCTATCTATGATTTTTTTTTTCCAACCGGGCTTCACCCCTTTTTGCATCTATCTATGATACGTTTTGAGGAACTACACGTCCTGAAAGACCTATCACTTTCATATAAGAAAAGACCAAAAGGCTGAAAGCATTGTGTCTATGAACTGGTGCACCGGCCAACTCTATTAATCGGATAGGTGCTTACACTTATTACGGGCGTGCTTACAGGAGCTCGATGGGCCTCTCGTGAGGCTGGCAGACTACTTCGACGTGATCGCGGGGACGAGTACCGGAGGGCTCGTGGCGGCCATGCTCACCGCGCCCAACACACAAGGCCGCCCGCTCTTCGCCGCCAAGGACATCACAAACTTCTACCTGGAGCACTCTCCCAAGATCTTCCCTCCTGTCAGCGGCGGACCTCTAGGCTTGATCAGAAGCATGAGGGGGCCTAAGTACGACGGAGAGTACCTCCACTCCATCGTGAAAGGACTGCTCGGCAGCACACGGGTTGGCCAGGCGCTGCAGAACATCGTCATCCCCACCTTCGACATCAAGCTGCTCCAGCCCACCATCTTCTCCAGATACGACGTGTGTACATACATAGTGACTATACGTGCAGAATTGAGGATGTGCTCCTCTCACCATGTTCTCCTGCTCCACTAACGTTTGAGGTGCATTAACAGGCCCTGAACGACGTCTCCAAGAACGCTCTCATGTCCGATGTCTGCATCAGCACATCCGCAGCGCCTACGTACCTGCCAGGCCACCACTTCGAGACTGAGGACAAGGATGGAAAGCGCCGGGCCTTTAACCTCATTGACGGAGGCGTCGCTGCAAACAACCCGGTGAGTCATATTTTCTGTCTTCATCCCTTAAAAAACACTAAATAATACACATTGCCACTAGTGACATCGTTGTGTATATATGTTAACCTCTATTTAACATGTTGGCATGGATACCTGCAGACTATGGTAGCGATGACACATGTAAGCAAGCAGATCCTGCTGGGCAACCAGGACTTCTTCCCGATCAAGCCGACTGAATACGGCAAATTCATGGTGCTGTCACTAGGCACCGGCTCTGCCAAGGTGGAGGAAAAGTACGACGCCGCCTTGAGCGGCAGGTGGGGCATCCTTGGATGGATATACAACAACGGCGCCTCGCCGCTCATCGACAGCTTCAGCCAGGCTAGCGCCGATCTCGTCGACATCCAGGCGTCCGTGCTCTTCCAGGCGCTGCGCTGCGAGAAGCAATACCTCCGAATCCAGGATGACGAGCTCAAGGGCGACACCTCCTCCGTCGACGTGGCCACGACGGAGAACCTCAACAAGCTTGTCGATGTCGGCAAGGCATTGCTCAAGAGGAGCGTGTGCAGGGTGGACGTCGAGACGGGTAAGAGCGTGCCTGACGAGAAAAGGGGCACCAATGAGGAGGAACTCACCCATTTCGCCCTCATGCTGTCACAAGAACGCAAGGCCAGGCTTCAGAAGAAAGGGGTAAGCGTCACACAGTAAACGTGCATGCATGGGATCTGCTCATTCTCATGTCAAATATTCAACTTTCTGTGGGACTAAGAGCAAAACAAAACAAGCTTGTACAGCAGCATAATTCATTTATTTATCTGTGTTAATTTCAAGATCCATATGTACCAAAGATATAGATAGCCTTGTCGCAAGTCCAATATGTTATCCATTACGGGTCTTTTTTCTGAATAGTTGTGTATGTTCACAAAGCTTTAGATCTTGCCAAGGATGCACGCCACTTGAGTACACAATTTGGTGCATTTATCGAACCACTCTGTTTCATAAAATAAAGGAAAATTATGAAAATTTAACATAATCAGTTCCAGAGTCACTCACAAACATCCAGTAGAGCACATGGCTGCTCATTTATTTTTTAATAAAGGGCTTTATTATTTAAGAAGTTTATAAGCGTTAGATCCCACATCTGTATAATTGAGATTCACACAGCCGCGAACCAACAAGCGATTAAAAAGTAAACGGTAGCAATCTGCAAATTACAATCACAAGGAGGTAACACTCATATGGCTATGAAGGACCAAGCCAAAGATTAAATAGTCATCCATGTTGGATAAAAATATAGGTCGCCACCTATTTCAGTTGTGCACATGGCTCCGTAAAAAGGACTTGATATTCCACGTGTTCTAATATGCACCATAAACGAAGAATACGTGTGCATCGGTACAGTACATGCATATGAGATTTTTTTATCATAAAATACCTTGTCATTTATACATAGACATAGCAACCATATCACGCCTAGCGCTCCCACCCTGAGAATAGTGTTAAACTTAATATCACTCCCATGAAACAAATACAGTTGCAACGGACCCAATAGGATACACACCATTGCTAAACTATTTCAATGTAATATCTGCAATTGTGACCATGCCCTATTTTTAAAAGTTGACGCAATAAGAACCATTGACATCTACGCTAGTCGATCTCCCACTCCCTAAAAATAGGGAAATGCTAACTTCCAACCGACTGATCGATCGGTCGGTTCGCTTGTCCCCATGTCCTCCATTTTCTCTCTCTCTACCACGTGCATCGACCAGGTCCACATGTCTGGTCCTCACATGTACTCCCATCGCTTCACCTTCAATCTTACTAGATCATGTAGGCGCGCGTTGCCATGCCCGTCTATTAGGACAATATAATTTCAAGAATTTTTTTTATAGAGTTACGTTAGGCACCTTTGTACTGAGTGTTCTTACAGGTTAGTTTTCAGCATGACATTCTTCCATGAACTTCCTTGTGTACATCTTATGTGGATGATATGGTTTGATACATGAACTTCCTTGTATACATCTTCTTTATATGATACTAACTCCATTTGTAAAAATAAGGCTTCTAATTTTTCTTAAGTCAAACACAAAATTTATATACAAAACTATTATAATTGTAGAATTGTAGTTTGGAATAGTAGAGTCCGGAACCTACACATGTACCGAAACTGACTCTCTCTTGTAACCTGTATGTCTCTGTAATATATAAAGGTACACGAACCCACGTTTGGGGTATCGTGATTGCTAATTGTTTTTTACATGGTATCAGAGCAATTGTCTTCTTCCGATCACTTCTAGCCAAGTTGTCGAGTCCAAGAACCGTCCGGAAGCCACGTGCAGAAGTCAAACCGAGACCATGAATCACTGTCAAGCCGCAATGCTGCCAAGCCAGAATCGCGACGAAGCCTAGATTGTTGTCGCCCTATAGACATGTCACTCAATAATTCCTCATCCTCTGGCTCCTCGTCATCACTCAACGCCACCCGCTCTGAGAATCTCACTCGGGAGAATTTTCGCTTTGGCAAACGAAAATTCTTCCGGAAATCCATGGAGCATAATTGTTCAGATTCCTAGATGGATCGGCAGTAGAACCAGAGAAGGAGCTCGTGGCCAAGGACAATGATGGGAAGGAGGCGAAGATCCCAAATCCTGAGCATGCACAATGGGTGGCGCAAGATCAAACTGTTCTAGGGTTTTTATTCCGGAACATGTCAAGAGAGGTTCTTAGGTGGGATTGAATACATCATTGGCGGTGTGGAAATAAGTCACGGAGATATTCTCATCGCAGTCGAAGTATCGAGTTGTGCATCTACACACAAAGCTGAATCAAACCCGTAAGGAGGACAAGCCTGAAGCGGTCTACTTTGGCCAAATCAAAACCCTAGCTAATGAGATGGCAGCTGCTGGAAAACCCCTGAACACCGAGGACGTGATCTCCTATATCCTCTTTGGCCTTGACGATGAGTATGATGGGTTTGTTGCTGCTATCACCGCTTTGATCAAGGCTGAACAACATGTCAGCATAATTGATGTGTACTCTCAGTTCATGTCATATGAGGCTCGGTTGGAGTCTAGGAACCATGGAGGTGGCTCTTCATCTAATGCAGCAACCCACGGCGGCCGTGGATATCGTCGTGGGGTTGGGCGTGGGAGCTACCAGGATCAGCAACGTGATCAACATGTTGAATATGATCAGCGTGGAGGCTACTATGAGCACCGCGACGATCAGAGGGGTTTTGGTGGAAACAATGGTGGACGTCGCTACAACACCCAAGGAAACTGCCAGAACTATGGTGGTGGAGATAGGCAAGGCCCTTGTCCTATTTGTCAGTTGTGTGGCAGGGAAGGACACATTGTGGTCAATTATTGGAAAAGTTTCAAAAGAGTTACCATGGTCCTGAATGTGGTCCTGAAAAACAACGGGTGCTGATGTTGGATCTTCCTATGCTGTTGATAAAAATTGGTATAGAGACATAGTAGCTACGGATCATGTCATTGTCGAGTTAGAAAAATTACACGTGAGGGACCGCTACCATGGGAACGAGCAAATCCACACGGCTAGTGGTGTAGGTATGGATATACATCATGTTGGTCATTCTGTAATTCATACCCCTAATCATGATTTGCATCTTAAAAATATCTTACATGTTCCCGATGCTTCCAAAATTCTCTTGTCCAGTAGTCGTCTAGCTAGAGATAATAATGCCTTTGTGAAATATTGGCCTAATTCTTTCTTTGTCAAGGATTAGTACACGAGGGAAATCCTGCTTCAAGGTAGATGTGTGGAAGGACTTTATCCTATGCCGCCGTTGTCTTCTACATCTTATTTTGGTCAACGAGCTCATGGTGTCACCAGGTCCTCCTCTTCGCATTGGCATAGGCTTCTAGGTCATCCAGCTTTGGGTGTTGTTCACCAAATTCTTTGAGATAGTAATATTCCGTTTATTGAGTCAAATAAAGAGTCAGTTTGTGATGCTTGTCAAAAGGACAAGAGTCATCAACTTCCGTATCCTAAATCGTCGAGTGTGTCCACTTTTCCTCTTGAACTTGTGTTTTATGATGTGTGGGGTCCTGCTCCAGCTACGGTTGGAAGATATAAATGTTATGTCAGTTTTATTGATGATTTTAGCAAGTTCACATAGATATATATCTTAAAACATAAATCTGACGTGTTTCCAAAATTTCGTGATTTTCCAGCACCTTGTTGAAAGACTCTTTGACAAGAAAATTATTGCTATGCAAACTGACTGGGGTGGCGAGTATCAAAAACTTAATTCCTTCTTTCAGAAAGTAGGCATATCTCATCTTGTATCGTGTCCACATGCCTATCAGCAGAATGGCCCTGCTAAACGAAAACATCGCCACATTGTTGAGGTTGGTTTGTCTCTTTTAGCCTATGCATATATGCCATTGAAATTATGGGATGAAGCTTTTCTTACTGCGGTTTACTTGATTAATCGTCTTCCTAGTAAAGTTATTCATTCCCAAACTCCAATTGAACGTCTTTTTTGGTGATAAGACCGATTATACTCATTTACGGATTTTTGGTTGTGTGTGTTGGCCAAATCTTCGTCCATATAATTAATGCAAATCGGAGTTTCGTTCAAAACAATGTGTGTTTATTGGCTATAACACTCTTCACAAAGGGTACAAATGCCTCGATATTCCAACCGGACTTGTGTATATTTCACGTGATCTTGTCTTTGATGAGTCAGTCATTCCGTTTGCATCGCTTCATTCCAATATCGGTGCTCAACTTTGTGCCAAAATTATTTTGCTTCCTTCCTCACTACAGCCACTTAATTTTCAAAATCATGAGGGAAATGATTTAGAGCTTAACCCTGGTGTTGATCCTACTGCTAATATACCCGCTGAGTTATTTATGTAGGAATCAGGTCAAAATTCAGCTCCAAACAGTGGTTTTGCTGATTTTCATGTCTCAGATAGACACGAATTCTAGAGAAGATGCTACTGTTGAGTCTGGGTCCCCGCGTTGTTAGGAATCACAGGGCGTGCACGCGGAGACATCTCCTGCGTCTCTCTCACCCCGCGCTGCTGAGTTTGGGTCTCCGTGTCCGCGTTGTTAGGAACCGACAGGTTCACGCGCAGGCCCACGTGATGCTGCCTCCAACAAATTTTCAGAAGACCCACGTGATGATGCCTCCAACGAATTTTCAGGAGAAGACTCGGGATCTTCTGCCAGTTTCATTGATGATTCGTGCAAGAGGAAGGTATGATGAGTACAATAGCAAGATTTTCCCTCAGAAAGAAACCAAGGTTTAATCGGACCAGTAGGAGAAAGAAATCACTTCTGAATGTTGTTGACAACTGATATTGGCAGGACGGACTACCAGGCTTAGCAGCAACGTGGAATCTGCACATAACACAACCAAGATACTTTGCCACAACGAAACAGTGAGGTTTTCAATCTCACCGATTTTGCTGAAAACAAAGGATTAGCTGTATAGTATGGAAAATGATGTTTGTTTGAAGTGAATAAAATGAGACCAATGTTTGCAGTAGGTTGTATTATCTGTGTAAAAGAATGGATCGGGGTCCACAGTTCACTAGTGGTGTCTCTCCATAACAGATAAATAATATGGTGGGTGAACAAAGTACAACATGCCAATTGACAAAATAGAGGTTGCACCGTAGTGCATATACGTGACATGATGATTACTATGAGATTCATTTGGGAATTAGTAGAAAACGAGACTCTAGTCCCGGATGACAATTCGACTAATTATCCGGGTCTAGAGGCTCCCTTTTGTCCCGCCGGCCCACGAACCGGGACGAGAGGGCAGCCCACGGGGCGCTCTCGGGGCAGAACTTTTAGTCCCGGGTGGTATTACCACCCGGGACTCGACTTTTTTCTAATTTTTTATTTCTGATTTTCCTTTTCATTTAGGCTCTATTATTTCTATCTCTAATCATTCTCACTTAATCTCAATTATTTTTAACTCTAATCACTCTACTTTCACTCTAAACTGACACTTTCCAGAAGGTCACCCATCCTCAGACTACTCCATTCTCAACACGCTTAACTTTTGTGTTCCTTCACTCTCACCTTTCAAGAAACAAATCCTGTTTTACTGACAATAGTATGGTGTCAATCACATATTAACCTTTAAGATATGATGTCACACATCTTTATTTTTTGAATCCAAAAATTATTTACTTAAACATAAATAAATAAGTAATAGTAGTCTTGAATTCAAATAATAATTAATTAATTTAAACAATAATTAATCAATTAATTTAAATAATAATTAGTTTTCCAAAATTTCAAACATATCTCGGGTGTCAAATGAAATTTCCTAAATTTCATCACATATATACATCAATTTCTTAATTAAGCTTGCTCAGATCGATCATGTATATATATATAATCAAACAAGGACTTTCGCTCTAATTTTCTGGCTCGTCGGGGCACTTTGCCGCGGCAGCTTGGACCAGACACGGGCGCCACGCAAAATGACATGTTTGTATTAACAATAAACCATACTAACCGTGTATGATTGTTTTTCATGGCCGTCTAATTACCATAATATTAAATCCGTTAAAATACAATGATAACGAAAAATAGGTAGTTGTGTCGTAACAGAATATAAACTAGACGAAGGGACTCACTAGGATGGTAGGCTCTTTCTAGAAAATAAGTTGACATGGGAAAAAAGTAATACATAACGTGACTGGTATTTTTGTGGTGGTGCCTAGTAGGTAGATGATACATTGGAAAAGATAGATAGCTTAGAAAGAAAATGTGACGGCAATCATTTTTCCCTTCCATGTTGGTCGTGGCATGATTTTATTTCTCATTGAAGGGTGCAATTTGCTTCTAGATGAAGCGACGTGGTTAGCATCCAGAGTGCTGTATAGGTCTCCCGCGAGTGCTAAAACATCTATGCAGTCCCTGTTTTCATCCGTAGGAAATAATGTTAGCAAGGTAAAAAAAAGGGCGCTAGAGTGTTGTATAGGCCAAGTAGGCGTTTTTTTCCGTAGGAGTCATTTTTTTTTCAACGTAGTCGTTTTTTCCCTAGTGTTGTCAATTTTGGACGTAGTCTTTACGTTTTCGACCCAGCCACACGTAGATTTCCCACCGCACGTCAAGGGCGTTGCGCGAAAAATACCAGCAGAAAGAAATAAAAACGTGGCTGGTTTGATGGCAAGTATCAATTTAGCTTTGGATGCAACATTTGTTTGGTCGTCTAAGATTTCAACACTCGGACGAACGGGAGCAAGTCCACGCATGTAATCTACATCACGGACAGGGACGTCCGTCTATGCGTGTAAACGGCATCACATGCATGGATCTCATCAAAATAACATGTGTACATGAAATCCTACGATTGGGAAGCCATGCGCAACTACCACTCATGATAGCAAATCTGTGTCCATATCTAAAGATATCATCCTTGCCCCAGTTGGGGCGATTCTCACACCACGTGACCTCACAACCGTTGGATTGAGCATCCAAAAACAACCCCGGCCGTTCATTTCTAGCGAATCCTGGTAGACTGGACCAATTTTACCCGCTCAGATATAATTGGTTTCACTGCCGGTGGCCCCATAATATCTCGGACCCGCATGGCAGCGTGTGGAGTCGGTGCTTTGCACGTGCCTGGCGTCCAGCCCTGCGGAAGCGAAGCTAGCGATGCCCAATTGGACGACACCTTTTTACCCGGCTCGACACGCTCTCTTTGACTGTGAGCGGGCCCTTTCTTTTGCAGACCCACTTGTCAGCGTGATATATTGTTTGCCCAGGTGACCAAGCGATCCAAGCCCAGCTTTCTTCAACGGGTCAGCTAAAAACTAGCATCCATGCACGGTAGAATATATACTAGACGGAGCAGCGCGCTTCGCCGCGCCGTTGGTCTGACATAATTGCATGCCATTGTTTGTGCGACATATAGGCGTTTCATTCTGTTGATAGCTGTGTTCTCAGACGCTCGACAGTTCAGTTCGAACGCCCGAGTGTGCTCCAGCTTCTCTACGTGGTGTCCATCAATAGCTTCTGTTTTCTCTCCACAAGAGTGATTTTCTATTGCCATTTTTTTTTGGAATACGGCGGAATACAGTACAAAATTCCCTAGACTCATTGGATTTCTTCAGCCACCGATAACCCGGCTCCAAGTAAGTGGTCAGTAAGACCGTGCTTTCCCTGCTGGATTAACTCGAACAGGCTCGTACTTGACAGCAACCACCGTCGCCTCATGAACATAGCCATGGAGGTAGTTTAAGAGCCCACAATAAACAGTTTATCAGTGAGATCATGGTAGTTGTGCTCTTTATGTACCAGTATCTATTTGTTTATGTAATTTATAAGTAGATAGCAGGGTCTTATGGTGCAACAATTTTTCGGTAGATGGGGTATTGTCTTGAGAAGTACACCAGGTGCATCGTCCTGCCCTGATACATATTGCTCCATTAAAAGACCAATCATGCTCCTCACTATCATATCGGAAATCGCCACGCGAAAAAATTAACCTAAACGTTGTTTAACACACCTAGTTCTCCAATTGCTAATAGCTCTTCATCTTGTGTAGATGAGTAAGCGGATAATTTTCACCCTAGTAACCAGAACATTACCGAGAAAACGTTCAGACAAGCGTTTGACATTTTGCACACATATATGATACTAACCTACAGCTACAACAAGCATCCCTGAAACATAAGACCCGCTACCAAAACACTTCACCTAGCTCTTGTTCTAGGATAATTGCCTTTGAGTTGTCCGCGGAAACATCAGTCACTTGTCTGCAACAGCAAAACTCAACACTTCCCAAGAACAACATCAAATGGCTCAGAACACAGTATGCAACATCACCTGCACCGCAAATTTAATGCAAAAAAAATCAGCAAAATACAACACTATCTGCATACTAAAAATAGCATAATCAAGCATGAAGATTGAATCACATTTTATAGCTACCTCCCAATCAACATTGTTCAACCCTATTTCTTCGCCTTGCGAAAGACTCACTAATTAGCTAACAAGCTCTTCCATTCGGCTAGCCGAAGAGCTGCCATCCACCTGTTCTTTAGCTCTAGAAAAAGGTAGCAAGCAATTATACTCAATGAAGATGCGAGGGAGTCATTGCATTACTTCATCAAGCGAATTAAGATCAATACATTCCTTTTCTCTAGCACAATGTTTTAAAGTGTGGATCAGAGATGTTGTAACTGATGTGCAACCATTTGATAGCCAATACTGATGTGAGTCCGAGTAGAACAAAACGATCTACATTCATATCACCAAACATATATCAGGATTATGCAATAAAAATATAAAGAAACAAAAGAGACATAAAAGTGGTGTTCATCCGTTTATCTTGGTAGGAAACACGAATGAACTGGAATATGTGAATTCCTGATCCTGTTGTATGATACGGCAATGTCATTTTTTTCTTCTTGTAACAGGCCAAACTAATTTCTGATACTGCACAACATTTCTCAATTATGAAAAATCAAAAGGTCTGATTAGTTGATCCAAATTACTAACATTGGCACCAACTTATCATCTGTCATGAAGAACGTTTTGCAAATAGAATATCGTGATCTTTTTAATATGAGCTACCAGCACGACTGTGTCTCAGTTACCACATAAAGTTTGAGCACGTATCTCTTAGACAACAATGCAATGCAAACAGAGGTGATCAGTGTATTTATTCCTTGACAATAAGCGAACTATGATACAATATCATCTATTCATCTTACCCAACAATAATCATTTACATTTACCTGGTAAGAGGGCAGAGAGAGTATAATTTTGCTCGTAACAACTTAAAAAATGCTAAGTAAAAGGCAAAATTCCTCTAAATAATGGTTTGAAAAGGGAAGTGACCGGACATACATGGAATTCATCTATCATGGTGCTTACGTCCAAAGTAATTTGATAATTGTAGAAGTAGCTCCATCTATTCTATCAAGACACAAAAGCTAGTCAACTCAAAGATCAGTTCATACACAATTAGTTCAAAGAGTTGAAATCACAGAGAGAAGACGATAGCCAAGAGAAACTATAGCTAAATTTTGAATACAATTCATGATGATAAACTCTGTTTTGGCAACATGACATTGAGTTTAACTCAACCTGCAGAACCAAATTCAAGTATATCAAGTAATTACGGTAAATATTCCGATTCTCGAATTTGAAGCAAGAAAACATGGACGACTTACATTAGCATCTTGGCAACAAACATAAATAACTATTGTAGCCTAAAGATCATGTATATATATATATATATATATATATATCTATATATGCACGCACCAGATCTTTCTGAAGTTGGCACTACCAAAATTTGAGGATCGAAATCAATGGACCAATACTTATTTAAATATGTATAATATAATCACAATCGAAAAGTTTATATATCTGATTTATTTTATAACTCTCTAGCTGGAGGATACAAAATTAGTTGCAATTCTCCGCAATCACCCTATCTTGCACTTACTGGATATTATGTAAGTTAACTACCACAGTTTAAGTTAAGGTATTTTTTCAATTAACTAATATTTTAAGTAGAAACTAAGAGAAAAAAAAGAGTACTGACTATCCAAATGTGACAAAGCAGCCTAGCGATACATATACCGTGCACTGATTAAAATTCTTATGGAGCGGAGATTGCACCAATAATAATTTTTAATGCTGCAGCCTGCACTATCAATCCTTCTAGACTAAGTTAACATTACAAACTATGGAAATATAAATTATAATTACGCCTATATTTGTTTCGGTTACATGGAGGATCAAAATAAGATGAAACTGACTGTTGGGTACCACCGAAACGATGCAGATCAACGCTCCTTATCTCTCTTTGCTCACTACTGCGCACAATCAGATCAAGGACAATGCTAAAATATCGACATGTATACAAATGATTTCTCTTTGTGTGGCCGTACAAATCGAGCCGGTCAATGGGGTTCTGTGACACATAATATGTGCTATTATACTGCAGTAGCTATCATTGAGATACAAGATACATACATTTGGAAGTTTCCAATTTTGACACAATTAGTAGCATAACCAAGAAACAATAGTGGCAAGAAAATTTACATGCATATAATTTGGGAGGAAAAAGGCCTATCTATATATCGTAGGACCGTATATATGATGCTATTGTAGCTAAAAATTAAAATCATAGTAGGTAAGGATGCTGAGAAATGGATAATCAGAAGATTTAGGAGTTACTTCTGGTCGAATAACAAAGATCCGATAATTGCATATTCAGACGAAATAAAAAGATTACTATAAAGAAATAAAAAAGAGTAACATTTACGAAATTGGGTGGAAAGATATACCTAATAAAACAAATGGACATACAGAGGTAGGCTAGGAAAGAATAATGTGATGCCGAAAAAATATGTCAGCCCATCAGTTGTACTTCATCTCAGGTTAGGCTAGATCACAGGACAGAGTGCAGGCATCTCAAAGACTGAAAGTATGTTTAGAGTGCTTGCTCATAGTTATGAATTGAGGCCTAAATTTCCTATAAGGACAACTTCTTAAATATCACACAAGTTTATGGAATTAAACTGGTTAACCTGAACCAAGCATTCGCGGTGGTGCAAACAGTGACATGTATGATTTATTTATTTTCTGCACAATTCATGATAAGAAGTAAACAAACTTCCTAATTATTGAAGCAAAATGTATGGTGGAGATGCTGAGCAACGGCCAGTCGTTAACAGAATTGTTTAGCTTATGGGTTGATGCAAGTTCGTAGGTAGAAGGAGCAGAAAGCAGAACAGCAATGTCTGAACAATTTCTTGCCAATCGATTCAGTTTTAGACCTAGCTACAAGCATATTATGATCAGTTAGTTACTGTTTGCACATGGAATAATAGCAGGTTTACATACTGCATAGTGAGAGGTAAAATGAAGATTAATTTGCAACAAGTAGTAATACTTAATTTTGTTTCTTTTCCCAGTGGTAGAACTTGCATCGGTTGTAGAGTCTATTTGTTGTTCTTAAAAAAAAAAGAGGCTGATGGTATTCTGTAATGCTCGGAGGGGCTCCTCAAGTCTGACATAAGAATTGGGTAACGGAAAACAAATACAGCAGATGTGAACATAGGGTATTTTCCTAGATGTTCAGACTAAGAAAGTGCAGCGAGAAGCCTTCCTATAAAAAAAATACATGAAGCCAGTTTTAGCTTACCAGTTCAAGGAGTAAGGTCGTACAGACAGACAATCTGAAACTTAATTAGGTAGGTGATTTAAAGCTTCAGAGGCTGAAGCTCCTGGTGCCAAAAATGTCTGAAAATTAATGATTAACAGTAGAGCCGGCCTCGTCGCCGCGCCCCATCCACCAGACCACGCACGACCATATTCTCAGATCCAAGCGGAGCTGCAGCGCATGTGGGAGGAGGCTCGAGCTGCAACCGTCGGCGGTGCGGTCAAAGTGGTGCGGTGTCGGATTCTTGGGTCTTCTACCGCTTTCTATGACCTCAGTTGATCTGGTTTTCTATCGATCCCCTTGCCCTTTCCTCTAGCCACTATACCGTAATGGGAGGTTCCCAATCAGATCGCCACCAGGTGGTTGACGCCTTGACGGTGATGTCGGTGCAGCCTGCAAGACTGTAGAGGAGCGGCCGGGATGGTGACGCAGAGCTAGGCGCGTGGATGCGCTGGAGAGGGAAGAGGGAGTCAGGGCCTGCTGCAGCGGTCCAGGAAGGCGGCAAAGCACGGCAGCCGCCGGGAGGTAGCAGAGGACGGGATGGTATTGGCGGCGGCGGAACGAGGGTGGAAAGGATAAGGGAGACGTCGCCGAGTCGAGGGCGGTGCTTGTGGAGGGCGGCGTTACTTTCCTGTTTTTTTTTTGGTAAAGGTGGGCCCACATCACAGAGAGAGCGGGAAGTGCAAATCGCTGAGAGGCCAGCTTGGGCACCCGGCTTAAAGCCTTAGAGTAATATATACAACACGGATTTGCTACCACGGGTGGTAGCTCCGCACACGATAAGAGTCGTCCGATTTGGTATCGAGATTTGCGCCACCGTTTGCTGCCATTCACGTCCGTCACCCGTTAACATCCGAAGAAATCCAACCGTGCCCAGCTGTACCATTGTTTCCAACTCTGGTTGCCAACCTGCTGCGGAATTGGTTAAGAAAAAAAATCACCCCGTAGAAAAAAGAGTGTCGGGCTAGCCACGGAAAAAGCTAGAAAAAAGGGCACCAGTGGCCCACGCGCGGCAGCGCCTGTGCACCTCCTCCATGTTGAACTGCCGGCGGCGGTTCTTCTATAACCCAACACCGCGCGGGGGAAGGCGGCGTCGCGCCCCTCGATTCCCGGTGACGCAGGGCACCACGCGAAGGGGCACACGGACGGCATCGCCCAGTGGCAGACCTGCGCCGCCATGGAGGCACGCCGTGCACGGATGATCGGGGCTGTCAACGAGCGGGGCCTAACGGCAGAGACAACCGACGGGGATGCGGTGGATGGATACGCCGGCTGCTACCACCGATTCCCGGCCCCGAGCTCCTCCGGGGGCTTCCGATTTTGTGGCAATGGCCGCGAGCTTCCTCCCTGCCCCCGGGAGCCGCGGAACGGGCCTCCCTTGCGGACGCCGGTAGGCTCCAGCGCGAGGGAAAGGAGGCGACATCGGGGCCGCGGTCTGCCACCGTTGAGCACGCCGGTCCCGACCTCAAGGGCCCACCCCGATCCACATATCTCGAGATTCAAAACACAAAAAATGGAGGTGGCGTCCTCGACCTCCCCCTATTTCTCCTCCAGCGTCGGCCGTTGACTGCCCTCCCGCACCACGACCCAGTGGCCAAGTCGGTTCTCCTCCAGCGCCGAACCGTGATTGAGACCCTAAGCTGAAGTGGTGTCGCGCCCTGTGGAAGAAGGAGGACGGCGCGGCCAGCTATGGTTGGCGGGGCAGGTGCGCGGACGTCGGGGAAGTGCCGCGGGGCGTGGCCGGCCGTGGGAAAAAGCGGGTGCGGCCGGCGTTGGGGAGAAGGGAGTGCGGCCGTCGACCAGGAAAACAGGGTGCGGCGGCCTGCTGGGTCAACGGGGTGCGGCCACCAGTGGTGGTAGAAGTGGACGGGGGGCGGGCTCCTAGGAGGTCGGGCCGGCGGTGGTAGCAGTGGACGTCGACAGGGATCCGCGTCACTGGTAGAAATAGGCCTTCCATACGCCCCCTTCAGTCCCCAAAATGTCCGAACCGTGACTGAAGGTCTTGAGTGGCGGTTGGGGTAGCGCGCGGAGGGATTTAGTCCCGGTTGGCCTGGCCACCCGCGACTAAAGGTCGGAGCTGCTCGCCTCCCGCGCGGTTTTATTTCGCGAGCGAGAGGCAGAAGACCATTGCTATAGTGCGCGGGCTCTCTGTTCTTCTTCCTCTCTACTCTTCTTCCTCTCTTCTTCCTGCACCAAGCACCCATGGATTCTCCCGTTTGGAACGTTCTCCGTGTGCCCACACCATGCCGCAAGAATCTCGACATGGCATATACCAATATATGCGAGAGGCTCCCCTATGCTCTTAACCGTTTGGTCAATCTCTATGAAGAAGCCGATGAACACCATAAGTTCTTCGGGCTTGATCTAGAGTATACGGCGAATCAGAAGGATGTTGCCGTCATCCAGATTGCCTTCAAGGAGACCGTTTTGGTCTTCCAATGGGCAAGGTACGCACACGTACAATCTCTCTTAGGATAGTTGTTGCATTTTCGATTTGTTGTTGCATTGGAAGAATACACGTGTTGCAACAAAATCTAACACGTGTTCCATTTTTGTTGTTGCAGTAGTTCAAAGCAATCTCAAGAACTTGTTGATTTTCTTGTCAACAAGGGTTACGACTTCTGTAGCGTTGACATCACTCAAGACCGGCAGAAGTTGATGCGCACGTTGGGTATTGAGATACCTGAAGACCACTACATTGATCTTCAGGACCTTATCCATTTTGATGAGCTGTACGGGCACAAGACCGGGATGGCTCAGATGGCAACTGCCTTCATCCACCCCGACTACAAAACATGAAGACTTGTTTCCCCTCGAGGAATCACATGTATCAGGGGAAGAACCCACTTGACCGGATCAATCTCGAGTATGCAGCAATAGATGCATACGTTGCCTTCGAGTTATTCCGCATCTACTCTTCGAAACTCGAGTAGATGTTGTTTGTGTACCGCATCTATGTACCTCTATGTTGCGTTTGATATATGTAATGGATATATTGTGTAATGGATATAAGTCTTTCTATTAATTCCTATATTATTTCTATATTAATTCCTAGCTATATTATTTCTATATTATGTAATGTATATATGTACCGCTATGTTATGTAATGGCTCAAATAAAATCACGGGTTAAACATAGCACAAAATTTACTAAAGCAATCACACAAAGATCTAGCTCACACACAATTCCAAAATAATAAAACTAGAAAGTAATAAATGCTAGTTCCATTTCAAAAACACAACAAGAAAACAAAACAGAAAAACTACTGTTTCTATATCTGTTCACCAAAAATAAATCTAGAGCTCCAAAAATTAATCTAAGCCAGAAAAACATAGATCTAGTCAATACCCAACTCATCTAGTTGGATTTACTTCAAAATTCATTTTTGAACTCATTCTAAAAATCATAGAAGAGCCTACTGGTCTTTTATTAAAAAGGATGGTATTTTCATTTGGTTGCCGACCTTTATGTGAGGCTAAGTGCTATGGATAGATCTTTTCAATATCTATCCAGAACATTTTAGTTTGTCCATTTTGGTTATGTATTTTAAAAGTTAGGTTCAAATCATTCTCACAGATATTTATTGCCAAAACAGTTCTTGTGTCCAAAATAATAGTTCAAACTTGGATCTGCAAACTTTATATGATTTAGATTTCATATGGTTTCGTTCATGAATTTTATCAGATTAATTTGCATTTAGGAAAGGGTAAAATGAATTAGTTTTATTTTTCTGAATTTTTTTATATATTATTTGTATTTTTAAGATTTTAAAATGAATTAGTTTTATTTTTCTGAATTTTTCATATATTATTTGTATTTTTAAGATTTTAAAATGAATTAGTTTTATTTTTCTGAATATTTTGATATATTATTTGTATTTTTAAGATTTTAAAATGAATTAGTTTTATTTTTCTGAATATTTTTTAGAAATAATACAAATTAAAAAGTTAATGTTTATTTATTTATTCAAAATTATTAATTGCATCATTACTTTTGTTTATTAAAGATTTATTTGAAATTCAGACAATAAAAAAATGTGGCATCGAACAACATGTTAATAGGATTGATATGATACTAGTATCACATACATGCGTGCGAAACACTTGGATGCGGGACGGGATGGAACTCGGAAGTTAAGCGTGCTAGTGCTAGAGTAGTGGGAGGATGGGTGACCGAGCGGGAAATTTGACCATGAGTAAGTAATTTGACTAGAGATAATTGTAGTTAGACACTAAGCAAATAATAAAAATTCTGAAAAAAAAAGGAGTGAAAAATTGGAGTGAAAAAAAGGGAGTGAAAAATTCGAGTGAAAAATAATTAGAAACCCAAATGAATTAAAGAAATAACGAAATAGCATGTAGTCCCGGTTCGTGTTGCCAACCGGGACTAAAGTTCCTCCGCCCCCGGCGCACGCCACCGGCCCACGTGGACGGGCCTTTAGCCGCGGTTCGTAAGAGGGGCGACTAAAGGGGGGGGGGGGGCCTTTAGTCGCGCAAATTTAGTCCCGGTTGCACGGTCGGAATTAATGGCCTTTGCGAACCGGGACTAAAGGCCTATTTTCTACCGGTGCGTGAGCAACGCTTGGGCGTTTTGGGATCAGGGTGGTGAGCTGCGGGTTGGGAAAGGGAAGAGAGAGAAGCGTGAGGGGATGGGTCGAGTGGGCTGGGTGAGGCAGTGCGGTGTTGGCCTGTGCGGGATGAGGAAAAAAAGCCGGTGGCGGCGTTAATCGGAAAAGGTGACAAAAATGTCCTATAGGGCCGATCTAATGGTTAGATTAGGGTGCACGGCTAGCCAGGGGGTAGCACACTATTTTTGTATATATATATATATATATCGAAAATTGCCAGCTATAAAGGAGGGTAGCTACCTCCCCCTCCAGAGCAGTTGGATTGTTGCATCAAGATCCGCTCTAGGTCAAAGCATCATACCTATTAATGTAATAAAAATTTTATATGAAACATGTCCCGGATGTTACACAGGCTCGTGCCGTGAAGTTGGACGGCCGCCGTTACTTCTGTTATTTGTTTCGTGCTGATTTCAGTTTTACTCGTAGAATGAATAAAGTCATCTTTGCACTGACATTGGCATGAATAAAGTCATCTTTGCACTGACATAGGCACTGTGAATAAAGTTAGTATTACATTGTATATATGCTCAGAAGTTACTTTTTGTGCCTGACATAGAACTTTGTTTGTTAGGGTCTATACATATCCGTGAAACCAATCAAATCTTCTATGCATGTATCTATTTGGAGTCCAATTTTCTTCTATCTGCGAGTGGCGCGCGTCGAACACATATTTCAGCCTGGCGCGCGTCGAACTGCGAGCTGGAGCCATATGTGTCTTTTTTTTTGTCTCGCCTTGACCAGGTTTATTAAGCAAGGCTGAAATATGTGTTAAAATGCATATTGAAAGGAGGAGATCAGTTTATACATAAACTTTACAAACAGATTCATACATGCTAAAAAGACAACAGTAAGACGGTACATTCATCTTGTTAACACATATTTTAGCACTGCTTCAAGGTTCTCCGACTGCGCCAGCGTCGTCGCTCCCATCGGAGGAGGCAGTGCTCCGAGGTGTGATCACGAAGATAGCAGCTGCAACTGGTGGTAGTAACATTTGCACCCAGGATGTTGGTACGTAGTAGAGGGGCAGACACATCATCAGTGTCTCGATGACTATCAATAGTAAGATTGCGGCGAGAAGCGGCATTGTCGGCCTTGCAGCAGGTGAAGAGAAGAACATGAGACGGAAGTAACAGATAAGGAGGACCGTACACGTGTACAAGGCGACGGTCTGCACGGCTACTGAAAGTTGTCCCCCGCCAATGTACAGGGATGCAAGAACTGTGAACGCCATGAAGGTCCAGAACCAGTCATTGGCCATGTCTGAGCGGGAATAGAATCAATGGTGTGAGTTAAAATTTAGGTTGAAGGAGACGAGGAGCGAAAAATAATAGAATAGTTGTTCATACGACAATACCACTTAGAATAGCTGAATGAGCATAGCTTATATAGGACGAGAAACAAGGTACCAAAATTTGGCGGCAGATTTATAATCTCACAAGTCCACGCGCGCGGGAAAACGAAAACAGTGTGCACCAGCTTTTAGAAATTTGTGAAATCAGGACAAGCTAACGTGCGAAAAACAAGTGCAACAACTTTTAGAAATTTGTGAAATCAGGCCGTACATGCTAATAATAGCTTTCACAGCTTGCCAGGAATTGCTTTTAAGGATATTGCTTCCCACATGATTGTAATCAGGACGTATATGCCAGGAATTGCTTCGCACATGCAGATGCCATGATTGTACGTGCTCTTTTTCACGTCTGCGTTATGTCATAACGGCATGCATGCAATAACAAGATTAGCCAACTGTGATAATCATAAACGTAGTCAAACCACCCGACACATGCGCATGATTGGCACGAATCTTACAGACATAATCTATGGTCCAGAATGGTGGGGTAGCTACCCCCTTTTCATTAAATCAACACTATATATATATATATATATATATATATATATATATATATATATATATATATATTAAACAAGGACACGAACATAAGTCTTCTCTAGGGATCGAATATATAAACATCACAGTACAGAAAGAAATACATAATATGGCACCATACTATAAACACATCTAGAGAGAGGGCTCTCATGCATCTACAGCTCGTTCTCCGAATCAGAAACAGAGGAGACAGGGGGCAAGGTGACGCTGCTCATAGCCAAATACACTAATGATACGGTACAACTCGTAGGAAAGGTACCCATCGACAGCTGCGTAATCAATGTTGATCTGGTCAAGTGGGCTCTTCTCCCAAAAGTTGTGCCTCCAACTGTGAAAATCTTTCTTCATGGTACTATACTTCTCGTCGATCAGTGCGGCTGCCATATCAGTCATGGAAGTCCTCTCATACTGAAACTGGAACATGTCCTGGATATCAATATGGCACTGAGATGGTATCTCAATACGCCAGGTGGTCCACATCTTCGACTTGTCATTCCTTATATCAAGGCTAGGAAACCGTATGCCGCCGTTGACAGGGAAATCCATCAGTTCTGGACAATGTTTGTCACTACTGCAACAAAGAAGTTGAACAAATGTTAAACAAATAATTAATGTTATGCAACAACAAATTGAATCAAATGTTATGCAACAAGTATAAGTTTCAATGCAACAAGTATATTGTTTTAATGCAACAAATATATATACATGTTGCTATCCAATATAATTTCCGATCCAATGCAATTTTGGCCAATATATTATTTTGCTATATGAACACAAATGGATTCCAATACACATTTCTATATATGAATACAAATGGATACACACGTACATGTTGCTATCCTATACATTTTCCGATCTAATGCAATTTCGGCCAATATATTATTTTGTTAGATGAATACAAATGGATTCCAATACACATTGCTATATATGAATACAAATGGATACACACGTATATTTTGCTATCCTATACAATTTCCGATCCAATGCAATTTCGGCCAATTTTTTTTATATGAATACAAATGGATTTCAATACACATTGATATATATGAATACAAATGGATACACGCGTACATATGTTGCTATCCTATACAATTTCCGATCCAATGCAAATTTGGCCAATATATTATTTTGCTATATGAATAAAAATGGATTTCAATAAACATTGCTATATATGAATATAAATGGATACATATGTACAGGTTGCTATCCTATACAATTTCCGATCTAATCAAAATATAAGATCAAGGAGAAACATGGAAAAAGAGAAAGAGAGGAGAAGATCGATTGGAGTGTGCTTATTACCTTGCGCATTGGAAGAGAAAGACACGCCTCTTGTGAGCGAATTGGATGAGAACCACTTCCTTTTGATCGGCCGAGTACTCAAAATCAAGGCCTAGAAAACCCCCGCCATCCTCGTGAAGCCATGTCTTCAAGATATCAAGATAGGCCGGAACCCTCCTACTCTCGTTGGTGTATGCCACTTTGATGGTCCGACCATGCGAATTCACGTCCATAATCTCTAGTCCCATGGTGGAGAATGTGGAAGAATAAAGAGAGTAGAGCAAGAGGGAGAAGAGAGGGCCGCTCAGTACTGTAGAAAATGGAGGCGTTTCTCTGTTTTCACTGCCTCCATAACGATGGAACAACTTCCGAAGCGCGGGAGGCAAACGGTTTGGGCATTTAGTCCCGGGCCGTAACACGACCCGGGACTAAAGGTTTCGAGGCGACGCGAACGGTTGCGAGAGGACTTTTAGTCCCGAGCTACGGCCCGGGACTAAAGGTCTGCGATGCGACGCGAACAGTTGCCAGAGGACTTTTAGTCCCAGGCCGTGTTACAACGCGGGACTAAAAACTTTCGAGGCGAGGCGGGCCGTTGCCCTGCCCCCTCTGGTCCCGGTTGGTAGGCTCATGGGGACTAGAGCTAAAAACCGTTGGGGGTTTTTCTACTAGTGCACTCTCAGTGATACAAATCCAAAACAATGCTAGTCGGGAGAGAATGGATAGCTATAGCCACTAGTGGAGAACGGGGCTTTTGCTCACTGGCGAGCACCCCTTTCGCCCCGGCTCGGCCACCAACCGGTGCAAAAGGCTGCAGAGGTGGGGCCGAGGCGAGCAGGACACGTGGTTGAGGGGTCTTTTGCCCCGGTTTGAGCCACAAACCGGGGCTAAAGGCCCACAACCAGCAGCTCGCGTCGTGGGGGGGGGGGGTCTTTTGCCCCGGTTGGAGCCAATAACCGGGGCAAAAAAAAAAACCACTATATAAACCCTGCCAGCCCTCTCCTCTCCTCATGCCACTCACTTTGGAGGACATATTCTAGTTGTGTGGTGTGTGCTCACTTTTTTTTCCCTCCTATGCACATGAGGTGTTCGATGAAATGCCCGGGAGAATAACGCCATCTCAGCTCGCAGAAAACAAACAAGATTTAATTTGTCCGAGCCACACTTAATTAAATAAGCTTTCTCGTATTCCTTCCCCCTCCGTCGAGGTACCAACTTTAACCTTTCATCTGTCGATGTAGCATTGGTCATTTCTCTATTCACGGTGTTCTATAGCAGTTCTTAATTAATAATCATATAATGCAGATGAACCGGCAATGGATGTACGCTGACCGACGCTCTGCCGCGTTCATGAAAGGCATGTGTTATTTTCTTGAGGTGGCCCAGCCAAACAAGCGGAAATTTTGTATGTGTTGTCCATGTGGTGTATGTCGGAATGAGAAGGAACACTCTTCTCACAGAGTCATCCACTTCCACCTGTTTCAATCTGGTTTCATGCCCGGCTATAATTGTTGGACCAAGCACGGAGAAAGAGGGGTTATGATGGACGACAACGAAGATGAATAGAATGATGACAACTATCATGACATGTTCCCTGAATACGGTGCCGGTACTGGAATGGAAGATAACAATGAAGTGGAAGCACAAGACCGGGCACCAGATGAGCCCATCGATGTTCTTGGCCAGGGTATTACAGATGCAAAGACAGAAAGCAAGATTGAAAAAGTGAGGGTGAAGTTTGACCAGATGTTAAAGGATCACAAAACATTCTTGTATCCAAATTGCGAAGACGGACAAAAAAAGCTGGGCAGCACACTGGAATTGCTCCAATGGAAGGCCGAGAACGGTGTGACTGACAATGGATTTACAAAGTTGCTACAAATAGTGAAGAAGTAGCTTCCTAGAAACAATGAATTGCCCGACAGTACATACCAAGCAAACAAGCTTGTATGTCCTCTAGGATTAGACGTGGAGAAGATACGTGTCTGCATTAATGACTGCATCCTCTACCGTGGTGAGAAGTACGAGAATTTAGAACAATGCCCGGTATGCACTGCATTGCGGTATAAGATCAGACCAGATGACCCTGGCGATGTTGAGGGTGAGCGCCCTAGGAAGAGGGTTTCTGCAAAGGTGATGTGGTATGCTCCTATAATACCACGGTTGAAACGTTTGTTCAGAAACAAAGAGCATGCCAAACTTTTGCGATAGCACATGAAAGATCGTAAGAAAGACGAGATGTTGAGACACCCCGCTGATGGGTCGCAGTGGAGAAAAATCGAGAGAAAGTTCCCGCGCTTTGAAGGTGACGCAAGGAACTTATTGTTTGGTCTAAGTATAGATGGCATGAATCCATTTAGTGAGCAGAGCTGCAACCATATCACCTGGCCTGTAACTCTATGTATCTATAACCTTCCTCCTTGGTTGTGCATGAAGAGGAAGTTCATTATGATGCCAGTGCTGATCCAAGGCCCGAGACAACCGGGCAACGACATTGATGTGTACCTAAGGCAATTAGTCGATGAACTTTTACAGTTGTGACGTGAAGAAGGTGTACCTGTGTGGGACGAGCACGAACAAAAAGAATTTAACCTACGAGCGCTGTTGTTCGTAACCATCAACGACTGGCCTTCTCTTAGTAACATTTCTGGACATAAAAACAAGGGATACAATGCACACACACACTGTTTAGATTGCACCAAAAGTGTATATCTGGATAAATGTAAGAAGGTTGTGTACCTCGGGTATCGTCGTTTTCTTCCGCGTAAACACCCCTTAAGAAAAACTGGCAAGCATTTCAATGGTGAGGCAGATACCCGGGAGACGTCTATCCTCCGACCTGGTGATGATGCATTTGATATGGTGAAGTATTTGAAAGTAATCTTTGGAAAGGGTCCGGACAGACAAGTTGTTTCGAATGACGCTGACGGACACGCACCCATGTGGAAGAAGAAATCTATATTTTAGGATCTACCCTATTGGAAAATCCTAGATGTCCGCTCTGCGATCGACGTGATGCAGCTGACGAAGAATCTATGCGTGTATCTGCTAGGCTTCTTTGGCTTGTATGGGAAGTCAAAAGATACATCTGAAGCACAGCAGGACCAGCAACACACGAAAGGACGAGACGGCCAGAATCCTGAGCGGTTTCAAGGTTGTCCTGCCAGCTACGCTCTTACCATAGAGGAGATATGGGAACTTGACTATGTACCTAATTTTAAGGTCCCTCTATTTTGGTGCAAATGGGTCAAGATGACAGGAGTAAAGATAGACCAACAGTACGCAATGACAACAGTGGATCTCAACAATCTTGGGTATAGAAACGAACCATTCGTCCTAGCCAAAGTTGTGACTCAAGTTTTCTATGTGAAGGACATTTCTATCCAACAAAGGAAAAAAAAGAAAAAATAAGAATTCTAATACATCATGCGGTGAGCCGAAGCGGCACATAGTTTTTTCAGGGAAAAGAAACATTGTGGGAGTGGAGGACATGACAGGCATGTTATAAAATTATAATACCTTTGAAGAAATTCCGCCCTTTAGAGTGAAAACTGACCCAATCATCGCGTTAAATAATGAAGATGCTCCATGGCTATGGCAGAAAAGTAAACAATGGCGACACTAGTTGGTGATAATGTGTGAAACCTTCATGGTTCATGTAATATTGCTAGACTATTTTGTAATAATGTATCAAAAATTTTACTAGTTCAAATAGTTAGAATAATTATTTTATAAAACAGAAAATGTATTTGAAATATTTATGCAATTTTAAACAATTTTCATATAGAAAGTTTCTTCAAATTAAAAACCATTTGAAATGTATTTGAAAAAGTATTTGAAACGTGTCGGTGGAAAAACTTGGCGGCAGGAAGAAAAAAGTTGAAATTTTGGGCTTGGGGGGAGGGGGGAGGTGCGTAGGCGCACGATGGCTCGCCTCCCCCCTTTTGCCCCGGTTCGTGTTACCAACCGGGGCAAAAGGTCCCCACCTATATAACTCCGGACGGTTGCTCCGTCCAGGGCAAACCCGCATTTCTACTAAGTCACGGAGGCGCCGAAATCCAGAGCGACACCGTGTGGCTGCCTGATTTCGCCGTCGCCGGGATCCTCGCCGCCGCTCCCAGCCTCCTCTACGCCTCGCCCGCGCCCGTGCTCCTCCGACCGCGCCCTCCTCCTCGCCGTCGGCCTCCTCGCCGTCAGCCTCCTCTCGCCTCCTCCCACGCCCTCCTCCTTGCCGCCGCGCCCTTCTCCTCGCAGCCGTGCCCTCCTCCTCGAGGTGAGGTCGCCCCACCTCGCCGTCGTGGCCTCATCCATACACAATATAGTTGTATTTTTTTGTTAATTAGTTTAATTATATTATTAGTTTAGTATTAATTAGTGTTAGACTTAGAGATTTAGTTAGTTTACTTAGAGATTTAGCCTTTAGACTAAGGCATTTAGTTAGTTCACTTTCAAAATTTAGGACTTGGACTTAGAAAAAATTTAGGTTTTAGACTTAGACATTTTTCTTTTTAGTTTTTTGACTTAAAGAGAATTTTAGTTTTTACACATTAGAGAAAAAAAATAGGTTTTATGCAATTGTATGCTATTAGCTATTAGCTATATTTTGATTAGATTTTATGCAATTGTTGCGAATTGATGAAATTTATGCTATTAGTTATTGCGACTATGACAATTACTTATGATGTTATACATTTTTGTAGCCATGGCGAGAGCTCCCGCGCGACGCAGTGCGCGTGTTGCCGGTGGGCGCGGCGCCGTCCGCGTCGAAGAAAACACAGTCGTACCACGTGGTGGACGTCGAAGAAAACACAGTCGTACCGCGTAGTGGTAGCGTAGCCATCAAGGAGGAGGAAGCGGAGCCTCCAACTCGTGGACGTGGACGCGGAGCACGGGGGGCAGCACGCGGTGCACGGCGCGACGCTGTTGCTGCAGCGGAGAAGGCTGCGGCGGCGGCGGAGGAGGATGACGGTCTCCGACTACCGGAGTTCTACGTCCACCTGTTCCACCCACTGCGGAACAGGCTTCGTCTGCCTCAGAAGATATCGGAGATCCTCCTCGAGCGCGGCGGGCCCTTTAGGTTCAGCCTCCAGTTGGAGGGCTGCCACAACGGGCCTTTTCACGTGGTCCTGCAGCGACGTGACAATGACCTCTATCTGCGCCACGGGTGGGGGCAGTTCCAGCGCATGACAACCTGAATGTGGGCAACATGCTCACATTCAGGTACATCAACAATGACACGGAGGACAACGTGCTGGAGGTGAAGATCTTCGACGGCACCCTAGTCCGCCCCCGTTGCTGCCAGGATAGCTCGTCTGACAGCAGCTTCGCTTCCGAGCCTGATGAGTCTAACTCCGGCGAGTCTAGCTCGGGCAAGGCTGCTTCCGACGCAGAGGCATAGTATGTTTGTGTCGCTGTATGTATATGTCGTATTATGTTTGTGTCGTACTATGTTTAATTATGTCATCGTGTCGAACAATATTTATATTCGTGGCAGACTATATGTTTATGTTATTGTTGGTTTTTATCTGTGTTTTTTTTTCGATAATTTTTATCTTTATTACTATAAATGTTTATTATTTGAAAGATCATTGAATTCTTTAGTACACTTGAAGGAATGCACTTGAAGTATTATTGCACTTAAAGTATTAGTGACATTGAAGAAAAATAGAATTTCTAATCTTCCGCAGAGAACAGGAAAACAGAAAAAAAAATAGAGAACCTTTTAGCCCGGTTTTTTTTTTTTTTTTTTTTTTTGAAAACCCACACGACTTTACTAATCAACATGAAGCATTACAGGAATATTAAAATCAGCAGGTGGCTCGAGTAGCCACACATGCCTACCCTGAGGTAAAGAGGAAGCAAATCTGGCTAGGCGATGAGCTTCTCCGTTCGATTCCCTCCTCTCGTGGCGGAAAGAAGTGCCTCCACGATCCCTTGCTCTTTGCTTTACTTCAGTCAGGATGACACTGAAACTTCCAAGGTTTGTGCTGTCCAGACCTTGCACGACCTCCTGGCAATCTGAAGCCACCATGATCTTCCCCAGGAGTAGGTCATCAGCCGTATCGAGGGCCTCTCTGCATGCGAGGGCTTCGAGAGCACCCGGGTCAGTTAGACCCTCGTAGACCATAGCAGACGCACCTTGAAAAACCCCGGACGCCGATCGGCAGACGACCGCTGCCGCTCCCTTTGCCGTGGACTTTGCAACTGCAGCGTCCGTATTCACTTTTGCCGAGTCCGCCGGTGGGGGGATCCACCTAGTAGAATGCTTTGTTGTTCCTGGCCTACCTCGGCCACCATCCGCCGGCGTAGAAGCTGACTCGAGGTCCTGCAGGAAACTATCGACGAACGCTGCCGTCGCCATAGGGCTTTGGAATTTCTCTTCGTGTATGGCTTGTCTCCGCGCATGCCAGATTGCCCAAAGGGTCACCAACATACGGGATAGGTCTTCATGTGGCATTGACTCCATCATTGAGAATAGCCATAGCCGTGCTATTGGTTCCGAAGATACTGAAATATGCTCCATGATATCAACCTTAGAGAGAGCCCATACGCATCGCGCCATGTTGCACTCGATAAGAGAGTGGCGCCAAGAATCCTCCTGGCCACATAAGGAGCATACCGCCGTCGGTGCCATGTGCCTCCGTTGGCGAACATCTCCTGTGGGCAGCGAGTGCCTAGCCAGCCTCCAAAGGAAAATACGGATCTTGGAGGGGACTTTGATTTTCCACAGTACAGACCAGTGTTTACCTTCCTCCGCGGCCGTAGATGACGACGCAGCTTCTTTGATCCAGTCCTCCCGTGTGCGCTTTGTCCTGGCGAGCGCATGGTAACAAGAACGAACCGAAAAAACTCCTTTGCGATCAAAATGCCACGCCCAGAAATCCGCATGTGTGCGAGTACACAGCGGGATGTTCCGTATGATCTCCGTATCCATCGGTAAGAAGAACTCCTCTAGCTTC
Organism: Alopecurus myosuroides; assembly: GCA_028641055.1. Taxonomy (NCBI): domain Eukaryota; kingdom Viridiplantae; phylum Streptophyta; class Magnoliopsida; order Poales; family Poaceae; genus Alopecurus; species Alopecurus myosuroides. The sequence goes on from CM054060.1 coordinate 29,982,708, forward strand.
TGAGTATCCCACCGCGCCTCCTGGTGGTTGATATAGTCAAAAACGAGCCGAGGGGCATTAGGCGCCCTAGGCGCAACTGGTTTGAGCCGTTCGTCGCGCGGTAACCAGCTGTCCGTCCACGCATCAGTAGATGATCCGTCGCCGATTCTCTTAATCAGTCCAATCTTAAGCGTTGCGTCCTTCAATCACAGACCTCCATACTTGTGATGGATGATTCCCCAGCTCCGCCGTAAGTATATCCCCCTCCGGGTAATAGACTGCTTTTAGAACCCGGGCACTTAACGTGTCAGGTTGTTGTAGCAATCGCCATGCCTTTCGTGCAAGTAGTGCAAGATTAAAGAGCTCGATGTCGCGGAAACCGAGTCCTCCATCACGCTTGGGTTGAGTCATCGCCTCCCACGATACCCAGCTTGTTCTCCTCTTGCCCTCCTTGCTCCCCCACCAGAACTTGCGTAGCATGGTGTTGATGTGCTCACAAAGCCCCTTTGGGAGTTTAAAACAAGACATAGAATAGGTTGGTACTGCCTGCGCCACCGATTTGATGAGTATTTCTTTGCCTCCTACCGATAGCAGTTGCTCCATCCAACCCAAAATCTTCTTCCACACTCTGTCACGTAAATATTTGAAAGCACCACTCTTGGAATTACCCACATCAGAAGGCATCCCAAGATACTTTTCATTGAGAGTCTCCCTCTGTACTTCCATCAACTCTTTAACCTCTTCCTTGATCACCTCCGGGCATCCCTTGCTGAAGAAAATGGAGGACTTCTCCATATTAATTCTTTGACCCGAAGCTAAACAGTAACAATTTAGCACCCTCTTGGTCTCCAGTGCTCCCTCTCTACTTGCTTTGAAGAACAGCAGGCTGTCATCGGCAAAGAGCAGGTGGTTGACTGCTGGCGCAGTCGTTGCCACTTTTAACCCGTTGAGCTCCGGTGACTGATTAGATTTCAGAGGCACGAAAGGCCCTCTGCTGCCAACAAAAACAAATAAGGTGAGATTGGGTCTCCTTGTCTGATCCCCCTCGTAGGCCTGAATTCTTCCTGCGGTGTCCCATTAAACAACACCGAGAAAGAAACTGTGGTAACGAGACGCATAATCAAATCAACCCATGTCCTGCTGAAACCAATCTTCAGCATAATAGCCTCCAGATAGGTCCACTCGACCCTGTCGTAGGCCTTCCTCATATCCAGCTTAAGAGCCGCAGTGCGATGCTTCATCGCTTTATTACGCTTCATAAAATGCAGGCACTCATATGCTGTTATGATATTGTCAGAAATTAGTCTCCCCGGAACAAATGCAGACTGCTCCTCTGAAATCACCTCTGGTAGAATCTTCTTTAATCTGTTTGCCACCGCTTTGGATGCTATCTTGTAGATTACGTTGCACAAGCTTATAGGACGGAATTGTCCCAGCTCGGTAGGGCTAGCAACCTTTGGTATCATCACAATGAAAGTCGTATTGATTACTTCCGGGCTGTCCACACCCGATAGCACCCGTAAGACTGCCCGTGTTACTTCAGCCCCACAAACCTCCCAATTCTGTTGGAAAAAATAAGCTGGGAATCCATCCGGCCCCGGGGATTTAGAGGGGTACATCTCGAAGAGGGCCCCCTTCACTTCTTGTTCCGTGTACTGTGCATCAAGCATCAAATTCATGCCCTCCGTCACTCGAGTCGGAACCGTCCTCAAAACTTCATCCATTCCCTGTACTGCATCTGACGTATAGAGATCCTTATAGAAAGTCGTCGCCATATCACCCAGCCGAGCCCCATCTGTTTCAAGGGTACCATCTCCCTTGAGGAGTTCGACAATACGGTTTTTCTTCCTCCGCTGGCTAGCTCTAAGATGGAAAAAACGGGTATTTCTGTCCCCTTCAGATAGCCATTGGATACGTGAACGCTGACGCCACATAATCTCTTCTTGCTCCAGAAGTGAAACCAGCCTCGCTGTTACCTCGTTCTCACGCGGACACGGACCCGTTCTCGCTGGTTGAATCCTCAGCGATCCCAGCTCCCTTTGCAGCTGACGGATTTGTTGCTGGATGTTTCCGAAAGATTCCTTCCCCCACTTTGCAAGTCCCTCCGAAAGTGTAGCTAGTTTCGCATGCAAGCCCTCCGTTGTAGTGCATGAGCCATCTCCCCATATACTCTTTAGGGTATCACTGAAAGATCCGTGACTTTCCCAGGCTACCTCGTAACGAAACGGTCGGGGTACCTGTAAAGAATCTCGAGCCCGCGACTCACATTCCAGCAGAATAGGCAGGTGGTCCGAGGAGGCCTCCCTAATATCCTGGTGGACTTACCAACCGGGGTAAAAGGACGCCGGCCTGCTCGCTGAGCAAACCCCACGTGTGCACCCGTTTTACCCCGGTTGGTAAGTCCACTAGGATATTAGGGAGGCCTTTTAGCCCGAGTTTGACAAACCTGGTTGGAAAGCCGAGGCATAAGGCCAATCCTAATCGGGCCTAATGTCCTGTTCTCCGCTAGTGAGCTCTGCTCGGTCAACCTTTCTGCTCGGTCAACTTTGATTCCGTCTACATATGTACGCCAAGTTTCTTCAACTGGCCGGGAAACGTGCAGACAAAACAATTGGTGTGATTTGTCTCCATTCTCGCGAAAGGAACGGCGTGGAAATAAGGCTCCGGTCAATGCGTTATAGTACTTCGTGCCATGTCCAGTAGCGTGTACCGAGCACCGGCGACCACGTACTGAGAGACGCTGGGTTGTCACCAATAAACGGCACGTACGTAAGGTATGCGTCCGAAGAAAGTGAAAGGGAGCAGCTCGAAGAAATATTCTGCTGGTGCTTGCCCTTGACCTGACAGAGTTATGAATATTCTGCTCCCTTGACCTGATCCAATCATCTAGGAGTAGTTGGCGCTTGTACCTCTGCCACAACTCAACAGAGAGCCACAAGGTGAAAGTTACCGATCGAGCACAGTTCATAAGAGAGAAAAAGGTCCTGCTGCAAGGGGGGGTGTTTTACGGTACAATTTACTATTGCGTGGTGGGAGTAGTATTGGATTAGATCCACCGTTGATTAACAGGTTATTTATGGTAGTTTTACGTAGTTACCATAATTTCCGCAAGGGTAAATTAGTCCGCGGGGGAGGAATAATTTGCTTGCCCCATCGCCGTGCTCGCTCTGCCATGGTGGCCGTCCACCTCCATCCAGTCCAGGCACACCGCTGGGCTCATCCATCCCTGACGGTCACTAATTTCCCAGCAATCCGCACTCCGTCCTCTACCTCATTACGCCCCGGCGGAGCGCCCCGGCCATTATCTGGTCGTCCGCTTCCCCGCGGCATTACTCCTACTGTCCTACAGACCTAGGCCTGCTTGTTATCGAGGAAGTCTTCCAGTGGCAAACAGGCGGGTCAGGTTTGTGGATAACAAACTGATGCAAAGTTCATTGGATAGCTGTGTCGTTTCATCGACCCCCGTCGCCTGCCGTAACTTTTTTCCCCGGACTCGGCGCTGCTCTACCGAGGCTGCTCGCACAACACATGGAGGGACTCGAAGTTCGCTGAGCAGATGCGGCTGAAAATCCCCGGGAGATCACTAAAACAGTTATGCTACACGTACAGCCATAGTGGCAGAGGAGCAGCGGACACTGCGTCGAATTTTTCAACTGCCGAATATGACCTTGGTTGTGCGGGATCTTTTAGGCATATCTTCCTTTTTTGCCTTTAGACTAAAAATATACTACTCTTCATGTCTACTAGTATTGATGGATCTCAGCCTTTGGATTAGCTAAATGTACGGTTTATGTTAGCTAGTCCCTACCGTAAAACGACCCTGCAAGGGGGGAGACAAGTCTAGCTAGCTAGCGGGATCGGAGCCTGAACCCGATGCAGCGGGCGCTCAGCCGTCTCGCGTCGTCGTCGGCCACGTCCCCACCACCATCCTACGGGAGCATCGTCACCGTGCTCAGCATCGACGGAGGAGGTGTCCGCGGCATCATCCCTGCCACCATCCTCGCCTTCCTTGAAGACAAGCTCCAGGTAGTAACTTCCCTTGCTTGCATCTATCCATGATACTCTGGTGCACCAACTTGATTCGGGCGTGCGTGTCTATAAACAGGAGCTCGATGGGCCCGTCGTGAGGCTGGCAGACTACTTCGACGTGATCGCCGGGACAAGCACCGGGGGGCTCGTGACGGCCATGCTCGCCGCGCCCAACGCCCAAGGCCGCCCGCTCTTCGCCGCCAAGGACATCAACAAGTTCTACCTGGAGCAGTGTCCCAAGATCTTCCCTCCTATCAGCAGCGTGCCTCTGGGCGTGGTCAGGAGCATGAGAGGGCCCAAGTACGACGGAGAGTACCTCCACTCCCTGGTGAAACGACTGCTCGGCAACACCCGGGTGAGCCAAGCGCTGCAGAATATTGTCATCCCCACCTTCGACATCAAGCTGCTCCAGCCCACCATCTTCTCTAGATACGACGTGCGCACATACATTCCTCCAATCTCTCTCTCTCTCTCTCTAGAAGTATGGTAGAATCACATGGAAAACTCCTATTGGTTCCCGTTTTACATGTTCCCGTTCAGCCGAAACATAAAACTTATTAACCATTCCTTTTTTATCTAGAGCACACGAATCAGGGGCCACCCATTTCAAAGAATTTCTAATAGCTGCCCTATTTAGGTTCTAACTACCTTTCAGGATATTTATATCCGAGGCCAAATTCGCACAAATTTTTCACTGACCAAAAAAAAAAAAAAAAACAGCACCAAGTGCTGCAAATATACAACACTTGGGTTGCTGCTGTAAAACCAACTGCTAATCAAAATTTTCATATTGTCGGCCTCTTGCCTCCCCTCCGACGACCGCCGCCGCCACAGACCAGGAGAGATTTGTCCTCTAGGGCTGCCATAGCTCTCCTCATGGGTTCTGCCACCATCGCCTCCGGTCCGTAGATCCGGCCGGCAAGTCTCCTATGCTTCCTCACCGTGCCTCCTCCTTCCTTGCAAGCACGCGCACGAGCCACACATAGCAGCTATGTTTCTGGCCTCACCTCAAGGGCATGTGAACATGTGAATATAGAAACACTATACGGATGCACAATGGTGACTGCAGAACCTATTTTGACTGAAATCCATCCACGCCGGTCGTCTCCTCCCGCGTCTCAACAACCCCCACGTTTCACGGGTCCTCCGCCTCCAGCACCAGCCGCCCAAGCTCGCCTCGTCCAGAGATTAAACAAAATCCAAAGTTGTTACTTTGTATTATACTGCATGTACTACGCAATACGTAAAATATTTGCATAATATTTGCATGAGAACTGAGAAGTTTATGAATTTGTACCTGATCATGTATAAGCCACTAATCTTTACTCAGACCACCATGTCATGTATTGATAACCGCAGAATTGTGGATACGCTCCTATATTCTCCTAATAACATTTGAGATGTATAAACAGGCTCAAAACGACGTTTCCAAGAACGCTCTCCTATCCGATGTTTGCATCAGCACTTCAGCAGCGCCTACTTACCTGCCAGGCCACCACTTCGAGACCAAGCACAAGGATGGCAAGCCTCGGGCCTTCAACCTCATTGATGGAGGCGTCGTTGCAAACAACCCGGTGAGTCATATTTTCTATTAGTGACATCATTGTGTATATATATTGTCCTATGTTTAACATGTTGCATGGATACGTGCAGACAATGTTGGCAATGACGCATGTAAGCAAGCAGATCCTGCTGGGCAATCAGGACTTCTTCCCGATCAAGCCGACTGACTATGGAAAATTCATGGTGCTGTCGCTGGGTACAGGCTCAGCCAAGGTGGAGGAGAAGTACGACGCCGCCTTGAGCGGCAGGTGGGGCATTCCTGGATGGATGTACAACAACGGTGCCTCGCCGCTCATCGACAGCTTCTGCCAGGCTAGCGCCGATCTCGTCGACATCCAGGCGTCTGTGCTCTTCCAGGCTCTGCGCTGCGAGAAGCAATACCTTCGCATCCAGGATGACGAGCTCAAGGGCGACACCTCCTCCGTCGATGTGTCCACGACGGAGAACCTCAACAGGCTTGTCGATGTCGGCAACGCACTGCTCAAGAGGAGCGTGTGCAGGGTGGACGTCGAGACTGGCAAGAACGTGCCTGGCCAGAAAAGAGACCATGGTTTTGGTTACCGGTCGGGAAAGCCGGTAACCGCCCGGTAACCGGAGATCCCGACCACCCCCGGGTAATGCTCATCCCGGTCAAAAAATCCCAATTTTTTTGAAAATTTTAAAATTTAACAAAAACTCTCGGTAAATGATTAAATTGGGAATTAATTTGTTTGAATTTTCAAATTTTGGTTTTGAAATTCGTCCGGTAACCGGTCGGGATTTTCCGGTAACCGCGGTAACCGGAAATCCCGACCCCCCTCGGGAATTTTTTTCTACCGGGAACTAAAACCTTGAAAGAGACACCAATGAGGATGAACTCACCAATTTCGCCCTCATGCTGTCACAGGAACGCAAGGCCAGGCTTCAGAAGAAAGGGGTAATAAGCGTCGCACACTAAAACATGCATGTATGGGATCTGCTCATTCCCATGTCAAATAGTCAACTTCATGTGGGACTAATAGCAAGACAGAACAAGCTTATACAGTACTAGTATAATTCATTCATTAATCTTTATGTAATTTCGTGATCCATATGTAGTACCAAAGTTATATATATGAAGAAAAATTCTGAAAATTTCTTGACATAATTAATTCCACAGTCACTCGCAAACATCCAGCAGATCGAGCGCACAGGGCTGGTAAGCTGCCCATAAATTTATTTTATTTTTGACGGGGGAAGGAACTTTATTAACTCATAACAGGATTACAATCATCAGATAAGTCTCTGGCAATTTTCTCGAGAAATCGTTGCAGCCAAACAACATAATTTTGAGTAACCCTACCATATTTTGCTAACTCGTGACTAACTAAGTTTGCCTCGCGATGCACTTTAACAATCCTGATGTCCCTTTCTCGCATCAGCTCCTTAATAACCTGAAGAAAAAAAATCATAACATGACTTAACTACATCTCAAATACTCAAATCGTAAGAACAGATGCATAGCACGGATCGACCGATAGGGCGAACACGCCTTGAATATAACTCCGTCCTCCGAGCAGCGAGTGCACGTCCCCGTCGTAGAGTTGAGTCAATCGAAAGAAAAGTCCCAATAACAAATAAGCCGGCCGATTCATCTTTGCATTATTTGTACAACAAGCGAAACAAGTTGCACTTGGTGACCAATCGTTAGTAGTTGACTGCATGCCATTGAGAGACTAGTTTTTTCTTTCCACAAAAAAGAAGGACGTGAGTACCTACAAACCATTGGCCGTGGACAATTAGCTGCTGCTAGTTGCGGATTAAATTAAGAAACAAGCAACTAGCCGGCCGCGCTCCTTCATTTATTAAGACTCTCTTAAGTCTTAGAGTCGAGTATAAAGCTGGGGCTAAGTGACTTCTCCTGTAGCAGCAGTTGTTTACTTTGTACTCCCTACGTTTCTTTTTACTCTGTGTATTCGGATTGTCTTAAGTCAAATGCTCTAAAGTTTGACCAAGTTTATATAACAAAATATCAATTTTTGAAATATCAAATGGATATAATATAAAAAAAATTCTTTGATAAATCGTATGATATTGACTCGATATTGTTAATGTTGATAGTTTTTTCTATAAAGTTGGTCAAACTTTAGGAGGTTTGACTTTTGGCAAACCTAATATGCAGACTAAAAAGAAATGGAGGGAGTACATAAAGCCGGACAAAAGTGACTTTTCTCATAGTGATAAATGAATGATAAAAATTTATGTGTTCTTCATGACTTCATGCACACATGAGAAACCTATGTAGGTACAACAACTTGCTTGTCGGCATGCCAAGAGGTTTTAAGGAATTGAACTTTTATGTACATATATATTTCGTATGTGTGGATTGTTTGGTTTGCATGATAGTATGTTCCTTTATAAATTTGCCTAAGGATTCCTTTCCACTACGCTTAACACGGAAGAAAATCATCCATTCAAATATTTTGGATATCATTCTCGAGATGTGTTTCGCTTCTCTACAGAAGTTAAGAAATTTCTATGCAAAACCATTGTTGATAAATAAAATTTACTACCCCTTGTAGAGTAGTCTACCTACTTTAAATTGGTTTCTTGTTAGGTAGTAAGCACGCATTCTGCAGAAAATACTCTTGTATGAAGAATTTAGGGAGGTGTGCATAAGCACAGCCGATAATTTATTGGCACCCCTTTTGGCCCAATCAAACAAACATTGTTACGAAGACGGCCATCTAGGATTCAAATGCACATGGTATTACAATTTTTTTATTCTTGTATTTATGTGCTTTTGGGTTGTTACATATATATGTTTTTGGAACCAAGCGTAAGGGATATGTAATAGTTGCCAGAGTTGGACCTGTTGATGGGATTCCCTCGGACAAAACACCAATGAACATAATCATGTATAAATTGAGATATTCTGAATAACATGCATTGTAGCTACCACAAGGTGTACCTAGACTAATTATCTAATTATTATCAATTAGCTTGAGATAGTACCTTAATAGTTAACACTCTCTTGACAGCAGTCAATACTCTCTTGACAAACTCAATTCTCACCCAAAAAAAAAATTAGTTCAATCCTTCATAATTGATGGCTTCATTGATTGAGTCTTGGTAGCTTGCTGGTAATATTACAATAGTTGTTTGCTTTCTATATATAGCCGGGGCTAAGTGATTTTTTACGCGGTTGTTTGCTTTCTATATATAGCAGGACAAAGTGACTTTTCTCTAAAAGAAAAATGGCAACTATTGAGCTGCCTAATGATAAATTTTGTGTGTCCTTCGTGACTTTGTGCACACATGAGAAACCTATATTTGTACAAAAAAATTATTTTCGGCGTACCAAGATTAGCTGTGATGTAGCTGAGGCAATATGAAAGTCATGGCTCCGATCAAATGCAAATTAGCTACTAGACGAACATACGTGCTACGCCGCGCTTGCTACGTATCGTTTGAGATTGCTGTGATAAGCGTGGTGGTTTTGCACGTGGGTTCTGTCATGTTGTAACATACTTTTTTCTTTGGCAATTTGCTCAAGTCTTGCATGTAAATTGGAAGTAGTTGCAGGATGACCACACATCACTCCCTTGAGATTGGCGCTTAAGGTCCCCTAAAAATGGCATTGATCTGTTGCTGGCAAGTTTTGTTGTCCCAACGCTTAGATACCGTCTCCTAAAAATGTGGACGATACTTTGTTCAAGAAAGATGGAAATTATCAGCATGGGCAAATGAACTTTGTATCAATTCATATTGGTTGTTTCAGATACTTTGAATGTTCACGGGGGAAAATGTCGTTAGTTATATTGATATAGATAGTATACATCATACACATGATATGCATATAAAAAAGGGTAGTAATAAATCATCATACATGGTCTACAAATTACATAGGAGATCACGTGAAGAGACCGAGATTGGCAAGACAATAGCGCACTAAAAGCTATCCTGACCAAGATTTTTTCACTCATTCAGTTGTCTGTGATGAACCTCTGAAACGAAAAACACGAGTGTTCAGTCCACTAATACAACAACACTCCCAAGCAAGTGAAAATACCATGGTGTAGTACTGAACCTTTATCATGGTAGCATGATAAAGCATCCTCCAGTCAGCACGCTTGCCTAGGTGCCATTGAGTACTAAGGAGTCCATCTAGTCATTTTATTTTCAGATTTGCAACATTGCGAGCAAGACCTGAACTATATACCCACAATAGAGGATTACACTGGCTTCCAGATGTAATGTTATTAAAATGGATAGGTTTGCTACTTCACGGAAGAAAACAAGTTGCAATGTCTAGAGAAGGTTAGTATAATAATGCATACTATCAATTGAGAATCGTCCTGCGGCCATGGTAGCAACTTAACTCATGCTTTCCGGAAAAAACATTTATACACAACCTCCCAGAGAATATGTTACAGGATATATCGGCTTCAGACATTAAGAGGTTACCAGCAAGAAATAATATAAGTAATTACTTCGAGAGCCCAGTTTGCTTAAGTTTGATCTACAAAAACATTATTACTAAAAAGATGAAGAGTTTAGGATAAAATAAATTGTATACATGCACATCAAGATCAGTAATAGACGGAATCCATACAACGATATGTAAGGCGCCTTCGGTTTAACAAAGTTTCAAGACATTTGTTTGTTTTTGCACGTAGACATTCAAACCAGGAAGCCCATAACCTGGCGAGATATGTTGTGTACAATGACAATGGCCGTTATACATGGCTAGAAGATCCACCGAAGGGTGTGAACATCCATGTAATCTTTGAAGTTTTTCTGTGAAATGAAGTGCAAATGATTCCTTGCAAAAAAAAACCATATGAGATTAAATCCTACAAATAAAATAATGACCAGAGAAAAAAATTCCAAGGATTTGATTCCTTCAATATTCTTATGAAAATCCTTTGTTCTGCAAAATTTTAAAAATGCGGGAATAAAAAAATGCATGATTGGAGTGTCATGTACATCTCAATCATATAGAATAATATATGCACCAAACTTTGTTTGATTCAATCACACCAAAAACATAGGATTCTTACTAAGGGCCTCCTTTGATTCGAAGGGTTTCCATATGAAATTTAGTTGGCTCGAATACTTAGAATTTCTTTCTACATCAGTAGAATAATGGGTAAACAAAATGACCTCCAGTACTATAATCTTACCATCGACAACAAACAACAAGATTGAAGTAGTCCACATCATGTTTGATGAATTCACACATGAGTTCTCTGCCTCCGGTTGGTGTGTTCATCTTCTTCAACCTACCACCCGAGAGTGACAAATAAATCATGTTCAACCATGAATCAAGCAAACATAACATCCAAACAGAGATCACCCTAAAAGGTTTCGATCATCATATGAAAACCAGTGCATGCACGACAGGTTTTGAAAGATAAAATTCACCATAGTACGACACAGAGATGCATGCAAGGAATAATTAAGTGGTTTATTGTTGTTTAATGAGATAATATGAAATTATAGGAGCAGTCAAATGTAGTATGTCGTGTAGATGCATAATATTCATATTTGAAGTGGTATGCTTTACCTCACTTGTAATCTTTCTCGACTTTGTTCCAATAATTGGTCTAGAACTAGAAACATAACATGTTCCCTTTTGTTTCTTTGTGACTGGTTGATGTATAAGATCATCTTGCTCTATGTCAACTGCAACAATTTTAGAGCGTTTAAAGATCAGTACACACAGTTATCCTTTCTCGGTGAAATAAGAAATTATGCCTCTGAAAACATATTAGCAGGCCATGACGAAGATTATAACAGAGAATCAACCACTTACCCAGAACATAGGAAATTTTTAATGCTCACATCTTTTGTGTCCCGCTTTCCTCTCTGATGTCAAGCTCTATGCTAGTTGAAGTGGTTCCTTCGCCGGTGTTCTGTTCCTTCCCCTTTGGTGGCTGGCCGTCTTAGGCACGGTTTTGGTGCTCAGCCTAGTGTAGCCCTTTTTTTATTTAACATGACTGAGTTCTGCTTTGTAAGAGCTTCTCCTGAACACCTTCTACTATCTGGCCGACTTGCTTTATTAATTCAAAGTCAGGATTTATAACCTTTTACCTTAAAAAAATCAGCAGCTATTTTGGCTGGTGTGAAGTGTGGATGTCTTTACGACATTGACGCTAAGATAATCCGTTCACTATTCTAGTTCCTACTGTCTTCAGTCTACTCATTTGTGCCAACATAATAATCCGTGCGGCATTAAACATGGTTATATAGAATTCAAGAGACATTAAGCAGCTATTTAGACGGCAGGGCAGAATAGAACAGAAGAATTCAAAATCTAATATCCATGCACTGGTAGAAAATAGGCCTTCGGTACGCCCCCATTAGTCCCCAAAATAATGGACCCACGACCATAGGGGTCTTTAGTCACGGTTCGGGACGAGACCCGCGACCAATAGTCTGGGCCCAGCGCGCTCGGCCCACAGCTGGCGGAGGGGAGGGGCTTTAGTCCCGGTTGGCCAGACCAACCGGGACGAATAGGTCCTCGGGCTGGCCCCAAGGCCTTTAGCCGCGGTTGTCCAGGTGAACCGGGACTAAAGGCCCATCCCTATATATAGGACTCAGCTCGCTGCACTTAGCCACATTTGCTCACAATATTCACAAGGGGTGGTGGGTATGCTTTTGGTTCCTATTATGCACACAAGGTGTTCGATGAAATGCCCGATAGCATGAAACACACTTGAGCGTTTTCATTTATTTTACCTCCGTGATCGCGGTTAGCAACTTGAACCTTTCATGATTTGTATTATTTCCAGCTAGCTAGTTAGTTTAACAGATGCATGATGGTTAATTATATACTTTATATAATAATAATGCAGATGAATCGGCAATGGATGTACGGTAACCGACTCTCCGGCGAGTTCACTACGGGTTTGAAAGATTTCCTCGTAGTGGCAAATGCGAACAAGCAGCGAGGTTTTATTATCTGTCCATGTGCTGAATGTAAGAATGAGAAGGGTCACTCCTCCTCAAGTGTCGTTCACATGCACCTGCTTCGGCACGGTTTCATGCCAAGCTATAATTGTTGGACCAAGCATGGAGAAAGAGGGGTTAGAATGGAAGAAGATGAAGAAGAGGATGATATCGATTTCAACTATCATGACCTTTTCGATGATACTTTCATGGAGGATGATGCTGAAGGTGGGGAAGGGTTTGGTGAAGGTGAAGAAGAGGCACATGATGAGCCCGCTGATGATCTTGGTCGGACCATTGCTGATGCACGTAGACGCTGCGAAACTGACAAGGAGAGGGAGAATTTGGATCGCATGTTAGAGGATCACACGAAGTCACTGTACCCAGGATGCGACAATAGTCTGAAAAAGCTGGGCTGCACACTGGATTTGCTGAAATGGAAGGCACGGGAAGGTGTAGCTGACTCATCATTTGAAAATTTGCTGAAAATGTTGAAGAATATGTTTCCGAAGAATAACGAGTTGCCCACCAGTACGTACGAAGCAAAGAAGGTTGTGTGCCCTCTAGGTTTAGAGATTCTGAAGATACATGCATGCATTAACGACTGCGTCCTCTACCGCGGTGCATACGAGGATTTGAATGAATGCCCTGTATGCACTGCATTGCGTTATAAGATCAGAGGCGATGACCCTGGTGACGATGTTGAGGGCGAGAAACCCAGGAAGAGGGTTCCCGCCAAGGTGATGTGGTATGCTCCTATAATACCTCGGTTGAAACGCCTGTTCAGGAACAAAGATCATGCCAAGTTGTTGCGATGACACAAAGAGGACCGTAAGTCCGACGGGGAGTTGAGACACCCCGCTGATGGAACGCAATGGAGAAAGATCGACAGAGAGTTCAAAGATTTTGCAGCTGACGCAAGGAACATAAGATTTGGTCTAAGTACTGATGGCATGAATCCTTTTGGCGAGCAGAGCTCCAGCCATAGCACCTGGCCCGTGACTCTATGCATCTACAACCTTCCTCCTTGGTTGTGCATGAAGCGGAAGTTCATTATGATGCCAGTGCTCATCCAAGGTCCGAAGCAACCCGGCAACGACATCGATGTGTACCTAAGGCCATTAGTTGATGAACTTTTACAATTGTGGGGCACACCTGGTGTACCTGTGTGGGATGAGCACAAAGAAGAGGAATTTAACCTACGAGCGTTGCTTTTTGTAACCATCAATGATTGGCCTGCTCTCAGTAACCTTTCTGGACAGTCAAATAAGGGATACAAAGCATGCACGCACTGCTTACATGAGACTGAAAGTGTATTTTTGGATAACTGTAGGAAGAACGTGTACCTGGGTCATCGTCGATTTCTTCCCCGAAATCATAACGTAAGAAAGAAAGGCAAGCATTTCAACGGCAAGGCAGATCACCGGCCGAAGCCTGCGGAACGTACTGGAGCTGAGATAGTTGATATGATCAAGGATTTGAAAGTCATCTTTGGAAAGGGTCTTGGCGGACAATCAGTTCCGCAGGGAGTTGACGGGCACGTACCCATGTGGAAAAAGAAATCGATATTTTGGGAGCTACAGTATTGGAAAGTCCTAGATGTCCGCTCTGCAATCGACGTGATGCATGTTACGAAGAATGTTTGCGTGAACCTGCTAAGCTTCTTGGGCGTGTATGGGAAGACAAATGATACAAAGGAAGCACGGCAGGATCAATAACTTTTGAAAGACCCAGATGACCGGCATCCGGAATGGTTTCAAGGTCGTGCCAGCTACGCTCTTACGAAAGAAGAGAAGGTCATTTTTTTTGAATGCCTGAGCAGTATAAAGGTCCCGTCTGGCTTCTCGTCGAATATAAAGGGAATAATAAACATTGCGGACAAAAAGTTCCAAAACCTGAAGTCTCACGACTGCCACGTGATTATGACGCAATTGCTTCCGATTGCTTTGAGGGGCCTCCTACAGGAAAATGTTCGAGTAGCCATTGTGAAGCTATGTGCATTCCTCAATGCAATCTCACAGAAGGTAATCAGTCCAGAAGATCTACCACGGTTACAAAACGATGTGGTCCAATGTCTTGTCAGTTTTGAGTTGCTGTTTCCACCATCCTTCTTCAATATTATGACGCACCTCCTGGTCCACCTAGTCGAAGAGATTTCCATTCTCGGTCCTGTATTTCTACACAATATGTTCCCCTTCGAGAGGTTTATGGGAGTATTAAAGAAATATGTTCGTAACCGTGCTAGGCCAGAAGGAAGCATCGTAAAGGACTATGGAAATGAGGAGGTAATTGAGTTCTGTATTGACTATGTTCCTGACCTTAAGCCGATTGGTATTCCTCAATCGCGGCACGAGGGGAGACTAAGTGGAAAAGGCACGATCGGAAGGAAATCAACGATATGTATGGACGGTCATTCTATGACTGAAGCACACTACACAGTTCTGCAAAATTCGAGCTTGGTGGCTCCGTATTTCGAGCAACACAAGAATATTTTACGCTCGAACAACCCGGGGAAGACTGAATCATGGATTAGAAAGGCCCACATGGAGACTTTCGGCAGTTGGTTGCGAAAACATTTAATGAATGACAATGATGTTGGAGATCAGCTGTACATGTTGGCCAAGACACCATCTTCGACTATAACGACTTTCCAAGGGTACGAGATTAATGGGAATACATTTTACACGATCTCCCAAGATAAAAAGAGCACCAACCAAAACAGTGGTGTCCGCTTTGATGCAGCAACCGAGATTGGGCAAAAGGTCACATATTATGGTTACATAGAGGAGATATGGGAACTTGACTATGGACCCTATTTTAAGGTCCCTTTGTTCCGGTGCAAATGGTTCAAGCTAACAGGAGGTGGGGTAAAGGTGGACGAGCAATACGGATTGACAATGGTGGATTTCAACAATCTTGGTTACCTTGACGAACCATTCGTCCTAGCCAAAGATGTCGCTCAGGTTTTCTATTTGAAGGACATGAGTAGCAAACCGAGGAAACGGAAAGATAAGAAAACGATCAGTGCATCATGCGATGATCCAAAGCGTCACATTGTTCTTTCAGGGAAAAGAAACATCGTGGGAGTGGAGGACAAGACAGACATGTCAGAAGATTATAATATGTTTGGTGAAATTCCGCCCTTCAAAGTGAACTCTGACCCAAGCATTAAGTTAAATGATGAGGATGCTCCATGGATACGTCCAAATCGTAAGAAAGCGGGGACACAAGGGAAGAATTGATGTGTAATAATTTATTGTACCAAACTTTGTTGAATGGATCATGTTTAATGGATCATTTTGAATTATATTATCTCTAATTAATTTATTGTACCAAACTTTTACTAAAAACAGAAAACAGACGCGCTAGCGCGCCGCAGTGTCGCCGGAATGCAAATTCTTTTATTAAAAAGAGAAAACAGACGAACACTACTCCTCGCCGTCGTCGTCGGGGAACTCGTCGGTGACCTCCTCCGGGTCATCATCGTCGCCGAACTCGTCCGTGACCTCCTCGTCGTCGTCGGAGGTGCATGATGGTATGTCCGAGATAGGCCCCCACCTCGGATCGTCGGAGGCCCAGACTTCGCCGGCGCGGTCGGCCCGACGAAGCTCCTGCAGCGCCCTCGTCCTCGCCTCCCAAGCGGCATCTAACGCGAGGTGGCGTTCGAGGCGGCGCTCCGCCCGCTGAGCCGCGCGGGTCTGCCAGAGCTCCTCGTCGGCGCTCTTCTCCCCCGGGTTGTTCCGGTAATACTCGCGGACGACGCGGTCTTCCCTGCCGTCGACTAGGCCCTGAAACGCGCGGTGGCGGAGGTGGAGGTGGTCGGTGGCAGTGATGATCTGCGGCTTCGGCGCCCTGGCCTCCGCTTCCCAGACGGTGTGGCAGTCGTTGAAGTTCATTAGCGACCGCGGGCGGTTGAGGCGCCAGGCCGCCGCGTCCCAGGCGCGGGCTGCCTCCGCCGCCGTCGCAAAGGTGCCGAGGGGGATGCGGTCGTCCCCCAAGCGGATATCTGCGTTGAACATTCCGTTCTGCCGTGCTCGGACGCCGCGGAAGCCGGTGGTGCTGTTCCTCCTCGGAGGCATGGTGGAAGCGCGACGGTGCAGAGGGATGGAGAAGAAGCGCTCGAGGCGCGGCAGTTTATACCCATCGGTCCTGGAAAGAAACATTCCGCTCTGGCTCACAGAGTGTTGAGCTAGGGTTTTGACCCATCGGTGAAGAAACATCTCATTCAACGGCTCACAACAGCTGGAAAGAAACACACCCCGGATCCAACGAATCACAAGCGGTTGAAAGAAACACACGATCCGTGTGATTCTATCTGATTGGTCGAAACGAAACCCTAATTCCCATGTAGTCCCGGTTGGTGACACCAACCGGGACTAAAGGGATGATCCGTTTCCCAATGAAACCCTAACCATTTAGTCCCGGTTGGGGACACCAACCGGGACTAAAAGGATGTTTTCTTCTCAGTATATATATGTATGCATTGCCACACCATTGGCATAAACACATACAAACTCACCACTCTCTCATGGCTTCTACCGTACCCACTCTAACATTCATCCAGGCGGAGGCACTTTCCGCCTCGAACTACCCCTGCCCGCCCGGCTACAGTGTTCCCGCCGGTTGGATGCTGAGCGCCGGAGGAGTGTCGTTCCCTCCTCTTCCTCAAGGTGTGGCACGTCGGGCGGCCATCACGAACCATTACTACCACGAGCTCACGCCGGAGCAGCGGAGAGATCCCAGTTGGCATCCCGATAACCAACATACTTGGGATGCCTTCTTCATCAATCGGCGTGAGAGGGCGCTCGCCAGGTATGAGGAGGACGGCCTGCCTCCTGGGAACTTTCACGAGGCCGGTCGTCGGCTATGGTGGTCCGGCCGGACTCTACAGAGCGTCATGGACTATATCAGGGCCGGCGATATCCCCCGCCTGCGCTACCCTCAGGCCCAGTCCTGGGCTCTGAATTTTCTCATGTAGGCCTAGGCAGGAGTATGACTAGCAGCAGATATCAGATCATGCATGCATCTATGCTCTCCGTTTAGGTTTAGATCCACTCTTGCCATTATGTACTGCCTTTTTTATCTATGGGAATTTTTAAGATTGGAAAAAGAATTAGTTTTATTTTTCTGAATTTTCTGATATATTATTTGTATTTTTAAGATTAGAAAAAGAATTAGTTTTATTTTTCTGAATTTTCTGATATATTATTTGTATTTTTAAGATTGCATGCATCTATTATTTGTATTCGAATAACCACCTTTAGTCGCGGTTGGTGTCACGAACCGGGACTAAAGGCTCGTTCTGCGCGGGAACGAAAACGCAGCGAAAATTTTCACCTTTAGTCCCGGTTCGTGACACCACCCGGGACTAAAGGCCCGCGGAGGGTACCCAGGGGACCTTTAGTCCCGGTTCATGACACCACCCGGGACTAAAGGCTTGACCTATATATGTGCGATGCCTTCCTGCCCCAAAATTTTCTAAGTCCCCAAACCCTCGTCTTCATTCGCGCCGGCGCCCAGTCGTCTTCTGCCCCGTCGCCGTCGCCCGCGAAAATCGCCGTCACCGTCGCCATCGCCGTCGCCGTCGCCGCGCCGTCGCCCTCGTCGCGCCCTTCTCTCCACCGCCTCCACCCTGCTCCGCCCCCGCCCTGTCGCCGTCTCTCCGGCCGGTAGGTTCCCCGCGGGCCGTCGCCGTCGCCCTAGAACCAACGCCATCGAACTAGAACCAACGGCGTCGCCCTAGAACCAACGCCGAACCAACACCGTCGCCGCGCCGTCGCCGTCCCTCGCGCTCGCTCCCGCAGCCAGATTCGCCGCCGGCGAGACCACAGTGGCCGTGGCCTCGTCCCCATCTCCGTCCCCTCCCCGTGGCGAGCAGCACAGTGGCCTCGTCCCCATCTCCGTTGCATCCCCCGTGGCCGGAATCGTCGATCCGAGATCCTAATCTGCAACCGCCGGCCACGCCAGGGGTGACGTCATGATGACGTCACCTGCCCACTGTTCTAAATTACAGAATATAAATAACCTTCTAAATTAAATAACTTTTAATTTATAATTTAATTTTTTTTGGAAAAATATGCAAAATGTTCAGAAAAATGTAAGCTATCTATTTATATCATTTTCATTCATGTTTGACAAAGTTCAAAATGAGACCATATTTTAATTTGTATTAAATTCATTAAAATAATGAAAATAAGTTTTAATTCAATAAATTCAGAATATTAAGTGTAATATACCAAAATGACCAGGAAAGCAAATGCAACCTAGCTATGGGGTTCTCCAAGTCATTTGAGAAACTAATCTTGGACACACCTCTAAAGTATGGTTTTCCCCCTCCGGTGGTCATCGTTCTTCCATCCAAAACCCTACAAATCTGTTTTCCCTCCTTCTACGAAAATTATTTGCTAAGTCTCCTATATACTTAATTAATTTTTACTACATGCATGTCTGCAGGAGTGACATATGGCGGACAATAGAGCCTTGCCGTTTACGGATCAGGAGGCTGAAGGTTTTATATACGGCATGATAGCCAACCCGATCCCTTATGTGCCGGGCCCAGAAGATGAGCACCAAGAGGATGTAGTCTCTTCTTATCTGAACTTTGATAATCAAGAACGTGAAGGAACAGACATTGTCGACGAGCAAACAGGTGAAGAAACGGACATTGTCGATGATCAAGGAGATGAAGGAATGGACATTGATGACGGAGGTCAACCGTCGACAAACGACGATCTCCAATTGCAAAGAACAACCACCTCCGGCGAGGTATATATTTTAGCCCTCGGTCTTATTTTAGCCCTCGGTCCAATTGCAAAGACTAACGCGCGCGACTCTCTTTCTTATTTTAGCCCTCGGTCGGATCTAGTATGACAAAGCGTGGCAAATCCAAGGCGATGAAAGATGGAGAAACATATACCATCGAATCAGTCAGTGAAATCGGCAAGCCCCTACAGCACACCACAAAGTTTATCAACCAATGCGGAGTCATTGTTAGAGACACCGTCCCGATCACCGTCCAGGAATGGAAGGAGCCAAAGAAAGCACGTATTGGTTTCACTTTTGTCGACAAGAGAACGAAAAAGATTATGTTTAGAAAGCTTATTGCACATTTCATTCTACCTCCGGAATACAACAAAAAAGATGAACTCGGTGAGGAGGTTCCGGGTGGACGTCAGAGGAGGAGGATAGTCAAAGAGTTCGCTCTTCAGAAGATGGCCGAAGCATTCCGGAACTTCAAGAAAAAATTGTTCCGTGAATATGTCAGCAAGAGCAAGACTCCGATTTTCACTGGACAATATGAGAAACTGAGAGATGATTGGACAGAATTTGTGACGCAACATAAATCGGAGCATTTCAAGGAAATGTCGGCAAAAAATAAGGCTAATGCGGAAAAGAAACAGTACCATCATGTTATGGGGCCAGGAGGATACCGCGTTTCGGCGCCTAAGTGGCAGGCAATGGAGGACGGCCTAAGAGCAAGAGGAATCCGTCTAGGTACAGAGGGATGGGACGAAAGAGCCAAAATATGGTGGTACGGGCATGGGGGATCGCTAGACCCGGAGACAGGGGAGTGTGTTCACCGGCAGAAAAAGTTTGCTCCCACAAAAGACCTTGTTGACGCAATGACCAAAGCTCAACAGGGCAAGATCACATTCAACAGAGAGAGAGACCAACTGACCCATGCCCTCGGAAATCCTGAACACGGAGGACATATACGAGGCAAAGGCAGATTGCCGTGGAAAGTAGGGTTTTCCCAGGAGGGTGACCCGTACTGTTACAGAAGCCGTAGGAGAGGTACGGACCGGGCTGCAGATGAACTGGCGAATCTTGCAATGGAAGTTTCTGACCTGAAGAAGGTCGTGGCGGGAATACTTGAGAAAGAAAAAGCGTCGGCTGCAGGGCCGCATCAAGAACATGCAACGGATCTCGGAAGCCAGCAGCGGAGAAGCAGCGTGGCTTCCACGGAGGCCCCGACTGCAGGTGCTAATGCACCGATGATCGAGAGTCGTGCACCGGAGCCTCACTACCCCGTGGATGACGTAAAGGAGATGAAAGAATGTGATCTGCATTATCCCGTGGGGAACATTTCCATGAAGGTGGCTACCGGCAGTGCTTTACCCTATACACCTGGAGCACTCCATCACAACAACCCCATTCCATATGGCTATGCTCGTGTCACGGTGGAAGACATAGTCCAAGCGTTTGAGGACCTGGAGATTGACATAGCTACACCCGAAGGGGAGAGAAGACTTGGAGATGTCAAGCGCCAGTTCATTCTATGGAAAAAGAAGTACATAGTGTTTCCAGGCGAGACGCCAAGGCTAACAAGTCCACCCCCCTACGATGGTGCAGGTGCTGGTGGTGGTGGTGGTGGTGCTGGTTCACCTACGCCTCCTTCACGCCATTCGACGCCGTCCCCCGATCTTCCTCCTCCGGCGGTTAAGCAGCCGTCGCCCACGATTCCTCCTCCGGCGGTTAAGCACACGTCGCCCCCCATTCCTCCTCCGGAGGAAAAGCAGACGTCTCCCACTATTCCTCCTCCGGAGGAAAAGCAGACGTCGTCGCCCCCCATTCCTCCTCCGGAGGATAAGCAGACGTCGCCCCCCATTCCTCCTCCAGCGAAGAAACAGAAGCAGGCGGCCAGCAAGGGAACCCGCTCTTGGTCTATTAACCCGGACCCTTATGTACCTAAGACCACACGGGTACCGGAGCCATCACTGAAGCCTCTCCCCCCAAGGCCTTGGGAACTTAGTGATGCTGAAACCAAATTGGTCGTGAAGGCTGACGTTGACAAATGGAAGGGCAAACTGAAGGCGCTAAAGGAGCCTGAGCCCAAGGAAGTATTCCCTCCGATTGTAGACTATTGGGCTACGGATTTTTTGTCGACAGTGTCCCAATCCGTGAAGAATTTGCCTAAAGACTATGATATTGAACTTCGTAAGCAAGCAGGAATATTGGAGGAGGAGAAAGGAAAAGGAAAAATGATAAAAAGCGGGAAACAAGTTGCCCAGCTCGGGATGCAGAGTAAACAATCGATCCCCCCGCTCATAGTGAAAGCCGCTCCGGAACAGGACCCCGAGGTCATAAATGCTTTGGCAATAGTTGGAATGACTGTAGAGAGTGCCATGAAATATGCGTCCGACATGGGTGTGTCTCTTCGTGCCTCGTTAGGCCTGGACGAGACGCCAATGGGTGAGGTAGCATTAAAATATGTGAAGAAAGGGCCTCTCGTCGAGCCTGCGAAGGAAAATGATCTACCACCACTAATGCAAAGTCTGCTACGTTGGTACAAAGATTTCATAGCATGGACCGACAAAGAATATGTGTATGTGGATTATACAGAGGAGCATCACACCAAAAAGTACTCTATAACAGTTGAGTTGAGTGAATTGTTCCAGCTGTTCAATATGCGTGAGCTCGACAAATCTATCCTGAGTTGCTACGTTCTGTAAGTGATTTATTTCTACCTCATCTCGTTCTTCATTGCCTACACTATATATATATATATATATATATATATATATATATATATATATATATATATATATATATATATATATTGTCCTAACTATATTGTTCCGTACGCTATTATGCAGATTGAAGATTTGGGAATGCAAAGTAAGACTCATCCATGATGTTGGGTTCATTGACCCACAAATCATTAATGGAACTATGTTAGAAAATCATCCCAAAGACGTGGAGAAAGACTTGTACAATTTTTTTAAAAAGCATGAATCCAAAAGATATATTCTATTTCCTTACCTTTTTGGGTGAGTGTTTCTCTCATGTTCCCATTCTCTTTTGTTTACTCCATGCATGGTATGTCCAATCGATAAATTATGCATGACTGTGCATCTAATGTGTCCGCAGGTACCACTGGATTCTGCTAAAAATTGATCTTCACAAGTCCTTAGTTTTGATCATTGACTCTATGAATTCAAATACAGATCTTTGGGTCAACATGAGAAAAATGATGCAAAGGTAATTATTTTTCAATCATTTGCGCTCTATATCGATCAGTCTCTTTTGTTCATTTTCTAAGCTAATAACTCCCTTGTTCATTTAATTTTATTTGCATTGTAGAGTTTGGAGACGGCTCTCACTTGAACATGTCGGTGAATTCAAAGATCTGCTACAATTTAAAAATGTGGTCAAAGGTGTGGATAAGCAGCCACCGGGGACCGGTCTATGTGGATACTATGTCTGTGAGAACATACGGAAAGAAATATCTGAGAGGAAGAAGGACGAGGAAACGCGGAAGGGTCTCAATAACTTGCGGAGGGCGCTTACTCCAGAAGCTCGCTTCCGACCAATTCAAGAGGAAATAGCAGGATTTTTCCTTAGGCATGTCATCCATAAGAAAGGAGAGTTCCATGCGTCCACCGACGATGACTATTATCCGCATGTATAAGCCCTGAGTACTTTGAAACTTGTGCGAATTTGTGTATGCTCGTCCATCTTAATTGTGTAATATGGAAACTTGTTCGAGGTTGTATATATGGTCACCCGATATTGAATATATATTATATATTCCTATTGAATTCTCCTTGTTTGATATTTCATATATATATATATGCATGTATATGTGTACTGAAATTAAAACAAAACAAATTAAAAAGGAAACAGGTTTAGGGGGCCTAAAACCCTAAACCTGCGCAGGTTTTCAGTCCCGGTTAACCACAAGAACCGGGACTAAAGGTCCTCCGCCGCGACGGACCCCTAGCGCCCACGTGGACGGGCTTTTAGTCCCGGTCCGTAAGTGGCGGGACTATAGGGGGGGGCCTTTAGTCGCGCATAGCTAGTCCCGGTTGCCCGGACGGGATTAATGGGCCTGGCGAACCGGGACTGTAGGCCTATTTTCTACCAGTGATGTTGCCTCGTATATTTCAGTTTCGGATATTGTTGATGCATGGACGTTAGTATACAAGAACTATACCCTACCATTCTGTACTGCAACACAGGCCTACTGAAGAAATTGTTTGAACCTTGAATGGCTCAACAGAAAGACAAACCCGGAGATTATTTGGTAAGTTACAGACCTGAGCTTGCTTCATTTTCTAACCGAAGACTCACAGTATTTGCATTCCCTACGAGTTATGTTTGCATGTATCATTGTTTATCGCAATATGTAGGATGTCAGTGCAAAACATCAAAGGTTTAAATTGTTGTCACATAAAGATTATAATGGACTGTATTTTTGGTTCTGGTGGTAAAGTGGGCCAACCTAGTGTGCTCAAATTATTTAACTAATGATGGATATATGCACGAGGATATCAAAAGTGAGTCATTTTTATACGGAAACTGACATGACAAGTGCACTCAAATACGTAGCTACACTTTTCATGTTTGACCTATTGAACAAAAAAAAAGAATCCTCAAGCGTGAGCTAGCCAAGGTATGAAGCGTTTTTTCTCGCATTATATCCATGGGCCGAGAAGTAGAGCACGGAAATTATAAGCACTAAAAAGTAGGGGCTAATGTTTAGGGCCGAAAAGTAGGTATGTTTCTCGCCTTGTTGTAAATGTTATCGTAACCACGAGTTAATCAATGGTTGTTGATTGTCTGCATAGAACCCAAGGCTTATTTTTTATTTAATTCTAGAAAACAAATGTAATGTTTTTTTTGAAATGGGCAACCCAGCCTCTACATCTGTAGATGCACATATATTTTTTTTATTAAAATGCAACCGTTGAGCGTGCAAATTCACAAATTCTAGAAAAGAAATGTTATATGACTTGACCACATCTCGAATTCTCAAATGGTAAGAATAGGCACATAGCACGGACCGGCCAAGAAGCCAAACACAGCTTGAATATAATCCCATCCCCCGAGCAGCGAGTGCACCTCCCCTGTCAAGGATTTGAGTCGTTCAAAAGAAAAGTCCCACTAACAAATAAGCATCTTGCATTATTTGTACGGCAAGCGAAACTAGATGCACTTGGTGGCCAATGGTTATTAGTTGACTGCATGCCATTAAGAGCCTTGTCTTTTCCTTTCCACAAAAAAGAAGGACGTGAGTACAAACCACTGGTCATGGACAATTAGCTGCTGCTAGTCACGGATTAAATTATGAAACAAGCACCCGGCCGGCGGCGCTCCTTCATTTATCAAGACTCTCTTAAGTCTTAAGTCCTAACAAACTCAATTCTCATAGAAAAAGAAAATGAAAACCCAGGTCAATCCTTGGGAATCAATGGCGTCATTTATTGAGTCTAGGTAGCTTGCTGGTAATATATCAAAGTTGTTTGCTTTCTCTATATAAAACCGGGGCTAAGTGAATTTTCTCATAGCAGCTGTTTACTTTCTCTATAAAGCTAGGCAAAGTGATAAATAGACGATAAAAGTTTATGTGTCATTCATGACTTCGTGCACACATGAGAAACCTATATATGTACAGCAACTTGCTTGTCGGCATGCCAAGAGGTTTTATAGGAAGTTTTATGCATGTATTTCGTATGTGTGGGTTGTTTGGTTTGTAGGAAGTGTGTTCCTTTATAAATTTGCCTACGAATTGCTTTACACTACGCTTAACACGAAAGAAAATCATCCATTCAAATATTTTGGATATCATTCTCGAGATGTGTTTCGCTTCTTTACAGAAGTTAACAATTTTTTTATGAAAAACCATTGTTGATAATTAAAAATTACTTCCCCTGTAGAGTAGTCTACCTACTCATGTATTCTTCAGAAAATACTCTTGTATCTAGAATTTAGGGAGGTGTACATAAGCATACCTCATAATTCGTTGTCACCCCTTTTGGCCCAATCAAACACACATTGTTACAAAGACGGCCATCTAGGATTCAACTGCATATAGTATTTTTTTTATTCTTATATTTATATGCTTTAGGGATGTTACATATATATGCTTTAGGAACCGGGCGTAGGGGATATATAATAGCTGCCGGAGTGGGACCTGTTGATGGCATGCCTTCCGACAAAACAACAATGAACACAATCATGTATAATTTGAAATTTTCTCACAATAGCATGCATTGTAGCTACCACAAGGAGTACCTAGACTATGCAATCTAATTATTATCAATTAGCTCGAGATAGTACCTCAATATTTAGCACTCAGTTGAGAGCAGTCAGGGCTCTCCTAACAAACTCAATTCTCACCCCCAAAAAATATGAAAACTCAGGTAAATCCTTCAGAAACGATGGCTTCATGATTGAGTCTTGGTAGCTTGTTCGTAATATACCAACAATTGTTTGCTTAATATATATAGGGCTAAGTGAGTTCTCTTGTAGTTGTTTGCTTTCTATATAAAGCCGGACAAAGTGATTTTTCTCGAAAAGAAAAATGGCAACAACTGAGCCGCCTAATGTTAAAATTTTAGGTCTCCTTCATGACTTTGTGCACACATGAGGAACCTATATTTGTACAGCACCTTGCTTGTCGGCATGCCAAGAAAATTTAGATGATTGAAAAACTCTCTCTCTCTCTCTCTCTCTCTCTCTCTCTATATATATATATATATATATATATATATATATATATATGTATATATATATATATATATATATATGTATATATATATACACACACACACACACACACACACACACACACACACACACATAGACTCATTTTCCTATATAGGACTCCTTTTTCATACTCCCGGGGGGTATAAACTCATTTTCCTATAATTTTTTTTTCTTATTGTTATCGCATGTTGTCTTTGGGCACACTACCAGTCTGACGAAAAGTATGTGTGTTCTTTCGATGGCAGGTGTGAAGACTATGACAAACCGATGGAGAAGGCGTACAAGTTCTAGAACCGGGTGATCGGGGATTTGTGACAGGAGTTCACTCCTGTGAGGGAAAGCTTATAGGATACAGTAGTATCCTTGCAGCAAAAGGGTCACATGCCTGTTCCTGTTCCTGTAGGGTGCACGTTTGTAAACAAATATATACATGCACCGGACATGCCGCATGGAAGAAAGCATCGCCATCTACCGCTAAGAGAATCTCCAATCACATTGGCCAAATGGAACTCATATATGTATGCAGACATGACCCAACAATCCCGTTTGTCCACCCGGTCAAAACCTGAAATTCATGCAAATTCCGCCGTCCCAACGTTTGTTGTGAACTGTTGTAATATTTCTTGTGAGCTCTTTGAAATAAGATTGTGTACTGTGCCATATCTTTATTTTTTACATAGTTTATTTTTAATCTTAACGAGTTTTGCGGAGTTTACCGAGCCAAGTCGGGCCTATAGCGAGTCGAGAGTCGAGACTAGTTGAACATTTTTACTCGTTAAAATTAACAAATTTAGCAAGTTCGAACCAAGCAAGTTCAAACTAAACGATTAAGCAGGCTCGTTATCTAGGCCTAGTCTACAAAGGTGCTACTCAGTCTCCGGTTAACATATTCCTCCACCAAACACCAATCCCCTCGCTTGTACGTCCTATATATATGTGTGTCCGATGTGAAGTGCTCTCCAACTCTTGTCAAGATAACTCCAAACGAGTAACCAAATCATACACGGACAGTCGCCATGTTGTCCTATTTCGGCAGCGAGGAGCAGCTTGTTTGTGTTACTGGAGCAGGAGGCTTCATTGGGTCGTGGGTGGTGAAGTTGCTCCTCCTCCGTGGTTACCTCGTGAGGGGAACGGTCAGAGATCTTGGTAAGTTGTTTTATATTTTTAGCATCTTTACATTACATGTGATAAACTGGATACGCATCCTTTTTTATCACTCTGTGATTATTTAAACTTCTGTTAGCACATCTCTTTGCAGCACTTTGCAGAAGCCAAGAATTCTTTATTTTTATCATTTACATCTAGCATCGATGTAGATAAGCTAATTCATAGCAAATCAGTGAAATATCCGGAATGGGTGCAAGCGAATAACAACTGGACATAGTTTTTGGAGTAAGCCATTGGGCATGGTAAGATATACACACATGCAACATGGTCGTGGAAGTCAAAATGCTTAATCGAACGGTTAGAAAATGTAAAATTCAATATAAAATGAGACTATATGAATTATGCAAAGAGACAAAGACAGAGTCACCTGAGAATATACACTATTCAGGGCAAAATCCTTTTTTTTAGAATACATTAGATGTATTGCTGACATTAGATATGCAGGGCAAAATCTTGTAGCGATGATCTGGATCTGGAAAGAACAAAAAAAAAGTAACAACAACTTACCATTAAAAAAAATGTATTTAGAATATCGTGTGGACATCCACTCGAGTGATAAAATACATTTCTGCTTATGTCGCATCTTGAGTACCAGCAGCATCAATCCAGAGTAATTACTTAGAGTAAAAAAAAAAAGTGAAAATATTTTACTTATCTGGGCATTGAATATCAAATTTGGCCTATGTAATTCAAGAAACAATTCTTTGGAGTTTTGGAAAGAAATTATGTGGCTCCTTCGATTTGTAGTATTATATATATCCAACAGGAATTTCTTCTAAGAATTCATATGCACTGTTTCCAAATGAAATTTCCCATCTACTTAACTTCTAATGGGACGCGCGATTTTGGTTAATTTGTGTAGCTGATGGCAAGAACGCACACTTGCTCGCGCTAGTAGGAGCGGAAGAGAGGCTTTCTCTGTGCCGCGCCGACCTTCTGAACTACGACAGCCTCTGCGACGCCTTCAGCGGCTGCCATGGCGTCTTCCACATCGCGTCCCCGGTGTCAAACGACCCCGTCAGTCCACTGCCCCTGCTCACTCCTATCGATTTTCAAGACGGATCTTGTACTTGTTTGCTTACCTGTAGGGCTGGAATTAAAACTCGAAGCTCGCGAGTTAAACGAGTAGCTCACAACTCGACTCGGCTCGGCTCGAACTCGCTATCCAACGAGCCGAGTCGAGTTTTCATTTTCGACAGTAAACGAGTTCAAGCTAAACGAGCCGAGTTTACGAGTACTCGTTTAGCTCGTTTAACTCGGTAAAAAGAATTTCTAATGATATTCTTATATATGTGAACATTTTTTTACTGATTATTGTAGTTTATTTATGACAAATTATTTTATGGTGACATATTTTCATCGATTATTGTGATGATTTTATTATACGTGCCCCAAATAATAAAAAATAAGTATATATACAATACATAATGTTGACCTTTTATAGTTTTATAAAATAAAAAAAGTTAAACGAGTAGCTCGCGAGCTACTCGCGAGTTCACCGAGCCGAGCCGAGTTTTGTTTTCGGACTCGTTTGTTGAACGAGTCGAGCCGAGCTCGACTCGTCAGTTGACCGAGCTTGAGCGAGTCGAGCCGAGCTGACTCGGCTCGGCTCGAATTCCAGCCCTACTTACCTGCCTGTTCTTCTAGGAACTCGTGCCGGTCGCCATAGAAGGGACCAGGAACGTCATAGGCGCGGCGGCGGATATGGGCGTGCGGCGTGTGGTGTTCACCTCGTCCTACGGCGCCGTGCACATGGACCCCAACCGGAGCCCCGATGCCGTGGTCGACGAGACATATTGGAGCGATTACGAATTCTGCAAACGAACAGGCGTAATTAATCATCCCTGAGTTCCATGATTCCATCTCGCATGATTCAACCCGTAAATTTAATCGATCTGCACCCACCCACGCAGAATCTATACTGTTGCGCGAAGATGATGGCCGAGAAGACGGCGATGGAGGAGGCGGCCATGAGAGGCGTGGAGCTGGCGGTGGTGGTGCCACCGGTGACGATCGGCCCCGCTCTGCAACAGACACTCAACGCAAGCATCAACCGCGTCGTGAAGTACATCACGGGCGCCAAGGCCGCATACCCGAACGCCGTGGCCGCCTACACGGACGTCCGCGACGTCGCCCGCGCCCACGTCCTCGTCTACGAGCGTCCCGACGCATGCGGACGCTACCTCTGCCTCGGAGACGTGCTGCACCGTGCCCAGTTCAGCCAGCTGCTCCAGGGCCTCTTCCCTCAGTACCCCGTCACTACCAAGTACGAAGATGACAACAAATTAATTAACTTCATTCTGCATGTTTAATTTTGACGATCATTTGTTTTGAAAAGGGGACAACGTTCGGGCCTCTGCATCAATCGATGTATATGCCCTTTGATTTTGGTTTTGACGATCATGCATTAATTGATCTCAAGAACGTGCTTGTTGTTGGCGTGGTGGCAGGTCCGAAGACGACGGCAAGCCGATGGTAAAACCATACAAATTCTCGAACCAGAGACTTCAAGACTTGGGCCTGGAGTTCACTCCTTTGAGGAAAAGTTTGTACGAGACGGTGATATCTCTGCAGCAGAAGGGTCACTTGCTTCTGCCTGCAGCGGCGCCAACCCGTGCACGGCTGTAAACCAAGATATGCGTCGGATTGCTCATATAGTGTGGTTATGGATGAATTGTGTTCAACGGAGTGTGTAATATCTCTGGTAAACTAAGGAATAAATAAATCTCAGTCATTTTAAAACTGTGTTCGTATATGTGTAAACAATGTCCAGTGTGATATAATAATTTTTTGGAGAAGTGAGAAAGTGTACCAAAAAATATATATGTATTGTGGCTTCTTTAACGGTACATCGCCTCAAGAAACTCAAACGCATCAACGGCGGACTTCTCGGTGAAGGAAGCGTATCATGCTATTTTTCATATGGAAAAGAATAAAGCTTCCGGATCTGATGGTTTTCCGGCTGAATTCTACCAAACTTGTGGGGGGGGGGGGGGGGGGGGGGGTCAAAGATGGTCTTATGGAAATATTTGCTCAATTAAAATAAGGAATTTTTTCCTTGTTTAAATTGAACTTCGGTGTGATCACTTTGTTAGCAAAGAAGGAAAATACGGCGCGAATTCAGCAATATAGACCTATTTGCCTCCTTAATGTTTGCTTTAAAATGTTTACAAATGTTGATATAAATAGGAACGACAATTGCTAGTAAAGTTATATTACCGACGTATCCTTGAGGGGGTGGTAATACTTCATGAAATGATCCATGAAATCAAAAAAAAAAAAAGATCGAGTTCTATTTAAAGTAGATTAAAAAAAAGCATATGATAAGGTCGATTGGGCTTTTCTTCTACAAGACTTAGGAATGAAGGGATTTGACTCCTCTGGTTTAAATGGGTGTTGTATTACATTCGGTGCATAGTGTTGGGGTTAGAGTGAAGGATGATATTGTTCATTACTTCCAAAGGTCTCAGGCAAGGGGACCCGTTAACGCCCATCTTATTCAACCTTGTCGCTAACGTGCTTTCTATTCTTATTGCTCGAGGAAAAGAGGGGAGGCCAGTAGGAGGCATGATCCCTCATCTGGGTTATGGTGGCACTGGTGGAGAACAGGGCATTAGCACCGGTTTGTAAGGGCCTTTGGACCCGGATACAAATCCGGTGCTACGTATCCGGGACTAAAGCCCCCCCCCCCTTTAGAACCGGTCTGTCACCAACCGGTGCTAAAGGCCTCCACGTGGGCGCCGAAGAGCGCGCGCAGGCGGAGGACCTTTAGAACCGGTTGGTAACACCAACCGGTCCTAAAGCTTTTTTTTTCTTTTTTTGTTCCTTCTCTTTTCAGGGTTTCCGGTTCCGTAATTAGGGTTTAGGGTTTAGGCGTATTCCGTATTTTCAGGGTTTCCGTTTACGTGTTTCCGTTTAGTCTTTCCGATTACGTGTGTCTGTATTTCGTTTTTTACGAACACGGAGTCGAAAACACGTAATCGGAAATACGTATCCGGAAACACCGATTCCGTGTTTGCGGTTAAGTGTTTCCGATTCCGTGTATGCGGTTAAATGTTGATGCACCAAATCTGAAGTTCGTTTTTAATAGCTGTATACTTGCATAGAGAAGAGAGCTGGCTATTGGTTCATAGGATGGAAAAATTCTCCGCCTTCATCTATGACTTGCGTGAGGAGAAATCCTGCCAATTCCTCTGCAACTGCCTTGCAACGTTGGATTGGTTTGAGCATCGCCCGCTTTCGTTGCATCTTTAAAAGAAGTAGATGAAAACAATTAAGTTATGAACAAAACTAAACATAATTGATGGCAACATAAATAAAGTTGTGAAAATCCGGTTACGTACCTCTAGATTTCTGGAAGTACGAGATTTCTCATTGATAATACTATGAATGAACTCGCAAACGTAGTATCCACAATAATCAGTTCCCTGTGGTTGTTGCGGGACTTTCTATATACGAGAACATAATTCAGTCAAATTAATAATAATCAAGAGAATGGTAATGGTATTGAAACCAGGGTACGTAGTACTACTTACTTTGTTAATCTGAAAGTGGAGCTTGTCTGCCCATGTACCGGGTTCTTCCTTGATGAACATTTGCCAAACCCTGGCCGACAAAAGAAAAATGAATACAAGAGTTAAATATTACTTACTTGATATCAGGAAATGAACGAAAAAGAGGCCGATGAACGAAAGAGGCCGATATATATACCTTTGAAGCATCTGACCCGCGCTTTTCCATGTGTCAGCGTCCCAGGTGAACGAGTCCCAGACTTCAACTTGTCCTTGATCGATTCTAATGATGAACAATATGAAGTGGGACCTGTGCACGTGTACACACGCAGTCATGCATACTCATCAATTACACTTAACATCAGGTAAGAAAAATGGAATGTCTACAAGACAGTAACACTCACTTGAATTCGTAGGGCCAAAGTATTTCTTTTTTGGCACTTTGTCGCTTCAATAACTTTAGCAAATCATCCGGTGTATCCTTGTTGAACTTTTCTATTGTGTCTTGATGAAACGAATACGGATCAATGAACCCAAAGTCCCAGATTCCTGCCAGCCTGCATTCACGAATCTTCATTCTGCATAGTAGCGTACAAAAAGAATGTCGTGAGTGATAATTATACGGGCAATGAACGCGAGCTTAACTAAATAATAAATTACACAAATAAATCACTTACAAACAGTAGCAGCTGAGGATAGACTTGTCGAGGGCACGTTGATTGCACATCTGGAAGAATTCATCGAACCCAAGCTCCACACCGTACTCTCTGAAGTAGTGTTGATCCTGAACTGCCGCCATGATACAGTCTCTCTTTTGCCTTGCGGCCTCCAAATACCAATAATGTAAAATCCGTAGTTGGGTTGTTAGAGCAGTAGGATTTTCGACCAGAGGGTGCTCGGGCTTGTATTTATATACCACATCAGCAATAGCGTAACCTACGTCGCCCATGCGTGGACCGGACACTGAAGCCTGGTCAGATAACATCTTGAGCGGGGCAATTGACCGTGCTTCTTGTTGTCCGAGCTGGGGAACTTGTTTCCCGCATTTCGTCTGCTCCGCCTGCTTCATCTGCTCCGCCTGCTTCATCTGTGCGGTGTGCATCTTTTCAATGTACCGTTCATAGTCTGAAAGGGGTGGCGGTGGCAGCGGTGCAGGATAATATAAGTTGTCAATGGTACGCTCAATTTTCCACTTTGGGATGTTCTTCAGAGTTTCCTTCTAGACGTCTGGAGGGGGCTTCAGGGGAAACCGTGTGAACCATGCTTTGTTTTTGGCTTTCACGGCCTCGGCTAGTTCCTCCGGAGTCATCAGGCCTGGTAACTTCGGGGGAGTCTCGACTTTCTTGGGTTTCCTTGGTCTCTTCTTGGGAGGAGTCCCGTTTCTTCTGAACTACAGCTTCCGCTTTGCCGTACCCGTAGTGGGCGCATCCGTCGGCTCACGGGAGTGCACGGGCGATGGACCCTCGGCCTCGGGCTCCCAATCTTCGTTGTGGGGTGGACTTGGAGGTGCGTTGGGGGGTGGACTTGGAGGTCGTGCATTCTGTGTACGAAAGTGAAAAAAGTATTAAAAATAGGCTTACATGTGGTGCAACATTCAGTAATTGATGGAGGTGGTGCATTTGTACCTGGAGGAGTCGGTGGCCTTGGCGCCGCGTTAGGAAACACGATGTGTTTCTTATTCCACAAGATGATACCAAGCTCCATTTCTCCCAGTGTCTTCTCGCCTTCACCTCCAGGAATATGGAGCTCAATTGAATGGCATCCCGGCGTAATTCTTGACAACCCGACACGAGCATGGGATGCTGGAATCTTACCACCATGGTAGGTTGCTCCAGGTTGATTCGGTAAAGCATAGCCTGACGCCACCATGAAGGATATGTTCCCCATTGGCATATGTATCTCACAGTTTGTCTTCTCCGTGATATCATCCACGGGGTAGTGAGGCGCTGACGTTTCGATGCACGACCGTCTTCTAGCTGCAGCTGCGTGGAACCCACACTGCTTGTATGCTGAGATGGGACGGTATCTGCTACAAGATCGTCTTCTATTTGCAGCTGATCAGGTGCATGATGTTCTACCTCCTCTTCAGTGTCAGGTACAGGGTGTCCCCCTTTCTCCAAGAGAAACGCCACCTTTTCTTCTAATGTCGATATCCGTTCCAGCGCCTTCTTCTTGCTTCTACCACGGGTTCTGTAAGTGCCAAGGTCCGCTGGAAACCCTTGGCTCCACGGGGTAATGGCTCCAAAGCCTCGTGTTCGTCCCCACTTTTCGGGGTTCCCGAGTGCCTTCGTCAGCTCATCGTTCTCTCTATCGGGAACAAAAGTTCCTTTTCGAACAGCTTCTATTGCCTTCTCTAGTTCTGATACGACTTTTGTTATTTTTTCCGACCATGGTCCCTGAGCAACAATCATCCCAGTCTCAGCGTCCAACATTGCCCCATGCGCGAACAACCAGAACTTGGACCTATCGGGCCAGTCATGTGTCTGTGGAATAATACCTCTTTTCAGAAGCGCATCTTCATAGCGTCGCCACCTAGGCAGGACAGTCATGTAGCCACCTGACCCCAAAATATGGTGATATTTCTTCTTCTTCTTCGCATTCTCCTTATTTGTGGCTGATCGGGATGTAAAGACACCCGATTTCTTGTACGCCTTAAAATCAGGCCAAGCGTCTCTTATCTTCACTAGGCACCCAGTGAAAACTGGATCTTCGTCCTTATATTTCTTCCACGGGTCTTTCTTCCACCTCTGGAATTGTGTGGCCATCTTCTTCAAAGCCCACTCCTCGACTTTCTTCTTCTTATCTTCCGCTACGCTGAAATTTAGCCATACCGTGTCGCAAAGCACTTTTTTCAATCTGTCATCGACATAAGTAGCTCCAACATTGGCGCCGGTCTTCGGCTTATTCCATTCTATTAAGTTGATCGGGACCAGGTCTCTTACAACAACTCCGCACTGATTTATGAATTTGCGATAAGTTTCTGCGGGCTCCAGTGGTTTGCCATCAGCAGCAACTGTATCGATCGAGAACCTTGCGGTATCTTTCAACCTTGCGGCCGGGCCTCGTTTCGACTTTGACTCAGTACTTGCGCTAGCTGTTCCGGAGGGCGCCTAAACGGGAAAATAATGATTCGTTAGTAAGTGCAATACAAATTAATTGTTGCGTCAACAGTGACTTGAGATATACATTGGCAGAGTTTGTTCTGGAGGGCACTTCTGCATCCTCGACGTTGTCATCGTCATCATCTACTACATCTTCTATATTCTCAGCTCCGTCACCGGAGTCGTTTAAAAATTGATTGCTAAACGCTTGTCCACCGTCGTGATCATGATATATGGCCGTTGCATCTTCAAAAATCATCTGGCACATGTATCTTTCCTTCTCCGCCTCACCCATTCCCTCGAGCTGATCGGTGTGAGAATCATGTGCAGGTTCTTGGGGATCCATAGCTCAACACCTGCTAGTAAAATTTATAAAATGAAGAAACACTTAGCGAAATTATTTCATCGGACACTTAGCAAAATTATTTCATCGGACACTTAGCGAAATTATTTCATCAGACACTTAGCGAAATTATTTCATCGGACAATTAGCGAAATTATTTCATCGGACAGTTAAATCTAGCTAATATATTTTAAATTTATATGTGTAAATATTTTTCTAACTAGTATATTTTAAATTTCAACAGAAAAAATTCTATAAGTCTAGCTAATTATAATTACTATAAATTCTAATTCTAGCTAATATATTTTAAATTTATATGTCCAAATATTTTTCTAATTCTAATTCTAGTTAGTATATTTTTCTAGCTAATTAAAATTACTAGCTAATTATAATTACTCTAATTATAATTACTACAAAATTCTAGCTAATTATAATTACTAGCTAATTATAATTACTCTAGTTCTGGCTAATTATAATTACTATCTAATTATAATTACTCTAATTATAATAAATTCTCTAATTCTAGCTAATTATTATTTATTTGCTAATTATAATTACTCTAATTATAATACAAATAGAAAAAAAACAAAAAAAAACTCACCTCTGCCTCTGCCTCTGTGACGTCACGCCTACGTCACAGAGGGAGCTGGCGCGGCGTCGGGACAGAGGGACCTGGCGGCGTCGGGCAGAGGGAGGCGGCGTCGGGCGGCAGCGTCGGGCGGCGGCGTGGGCGTGGCGTCGGGGCAGAGGGAGACGCGCGGCGTCGGGCGGCAGCGTGGCGTCGGGGCGGCGGCGTCACGTCGGGGGCGCGGGCGCGCGTGGCGTCGGTGGCGCGGGCGAGGCGGACGTCGTCGGGGGCAGAGGGTGGCGGCGACGAAGCGGCGTTGAGGGCGCGCGGCGGGGCGACGGCGGCGAGGAGGCGTACAGCGAGGCAGGGCTTCGCCCAGGAGGAAGAAGACGCGCGAAGAAAAGAGCAACTGAAAATTTTCGCAAAGGACTGACAGAGAAGACCCCTGGTACAGGCCTTTAGTACCGGTTGTTGTTAACAACCGGTTCTAAAGACCCTTTAGCACCGGTTGTTAACAACAACCGGTACTAAAGGTCCAAACCCGGGGCCACATTCAGACTGCGCGCCCCTTGTAAAGGCCTTTAGCACCGGTTTACGCTAACAACCGGTGCTAAAGACCCTTTCGCACCGGTTGGTAGCGCAAACCGGTGCTAAAAGCCTGTAGAGGGGCACTTTTTCTTTTTTTCTTTTTTCTGTTTCCTTTTTCTTTTTCCTGTTTCTTCTTTTATTTTTCTTTTTTGTTTCCCTTTTTTGTTTTCTTTTACATTTATTTATAAAATCAAAGTAGACTCAAAAAATTGTAAAATCAAATATTTATAAAAACATATTTCTATTTTCTCATATTTTGTGTAAAAATTGTCTAAATGTCTTTTAAAACAATTAAAAAAAATAAAAAATAAGGTATTTATCAAACTAATTTGAAAATATAAAGAAATTTTTTTGTTTCCTTTTTCTTTTTCCTGTTTCTTCTTTTATTTTTCTTCTTTTATTTTTCTTTTTTGTTTCCCTTTTCTATTTTCTTTTACATTTATTTATAAAATCAAAGTAGACTCAAAATATTGTAAAATCAAATATTATAACAACATATTTATATTTTCTCATATTTTGTGTAAAAATTGTCTAAATGTCATTTAAAACAATAAAAAAATAAAAAATAAGATATTTATCAAACTAATTTGAAAATATAAAGATATTTTTTTGTTTCCTTTTTATTTTTCCTGTTTCTTCTTTTATTTTTCTTCTTTTATTGTACCAAACTTTATTGAATGGATCATGTGAATTATATTATCTCTGATGTGTTTAAGACTAACTCCTTTGCAAAATATTTGAGAAAACGGGTGGAAAACATGGAAAACAAAAGTTTACTTAAATGTCTCAAAACCTTGTGAGATAAAATATCTAATTTCATAACTTTTATTAAAAACAGAAAACAGACGCGCTAGCGCGCCGCAGTGTCGTTGGAATACAAATTCTTCTATTAAAAAGAGAAAACAGACGAACACTACTCCTCGTCGTCGTCGTCGGGGAACTTGTCGGTGACCTCCTCCGGGTCATCGTCGTCGTCGAACTCGTAGGTGCATGATGGTATGTCCGAGATAGGCCCCCACCTCGGATCGTCGGAGGCCCAGACTTCGCCGGCGTGGTCGGCCCGACGAAGCTCTTGCAGCGCATTCGTCCTCGCCTCCCGAGCGGCATCTAACGCGAGGTGGCGTTCGAGGCGGCGCTCCGCCCGCTCAGCCGCGCGGGTTTGCCAGAGCTCCTCGTCGGCGCTCTCCTCCCCCGGGTTGTTCCGGTAATACTCGCGGACGACGCGGTCTTCCCTGGCGTCGACTAGGCCCTGAAACGCGCGGTGGCGGAGGTGGAGGTGGTCGGCGGCAGTGACGATCTGCGGCTTCGGCGCCCTGCCCTCCGCTTCCCAGACGGTGTGGCAGTCGTTGAAGTTCATCAGCGACCGCGGGCGGTTGAGGCGCCAGGCCGCCGCCGTCGCAAAGGAGCCGAGGGGGATGCGGTCGTCCCCCCAGCGGATATCTGCCCTGAACATTCCGTTCTGCCGTGCTCGGACGCCGCGGAAGCCATTGATGCTGTTCCTCCTCGGAGACATGGTGAAAGCGCGACGGTGCGTGGAGAGGAGTGGGCGCGTGGAGAGAAGAAGACGCGCTCGAGGCGCGACAGTTTATACCGCGCCCTCCTGGCCACGCGTCACAACTCCCGCGCCACGCGTCAACTCCCGCGCCACGCGCCACCCTAACACAACAATCGGTATCGCCATCATACAGCCCCACCATGGCTACTGGGTGCAATATGCATACCAAATGCACGGCAGGACGTATGATCGCAAATCCGGATGTTTTGTATTTGCTCGATGAACTGAATATATGATGTATCAAACCTTAAAGGGGGGGGGGGGGGTGTAGAACAAAACAATCGGTATCGCCATCGTACAGCCCTACCGTGGCTACTGGGTGCATATATGCATACCAAATGCACGGCAGGACGTACGATGGCGAATCCGGATGTTTTGTATTTGCTCGATGAACTGAATATATGATGTATCAAACCTTAAAGGGGGTGTAGAACAAAACAAACGGTATCGCCATCATACAGCCCCACCGTGTCTACTGGGTGCATATATGCATACCAAATGCACGGCAGGACATATGATGGCGAATCCAGATGTTTTGTATTTGTTCGATGAACTGACCGGTGTATGAAGGTGGGCTATATATAGGGTCCTCTGGATCACAAAGTGTTGATCTAGGGTTTTGATCCAACGGTTAAGAAACACCATCATCCAACGGCTCACAACAGCTGGAAAGAAACACACCGTAGTCCTGATCGAACGGCTCACAACAGCTCGAAAGTAACACACCCCGGATCCAACGACTCACAAGCGCTTGAAAGAAACACACGATCCGTGTGATTCTATCTGATTGGTCCAAACGAAACCCTAACCCATTTAGTCCCGGTTGGTGTCCCCAACCGGGACTAAAGGGATGATCCGTTTCTATTTTTCTTCTTGCCTTTCTTCTGATTGCGCCGTAACCATGGAACATCTTCATCATTTAACTGAATGCTTGGATCATCTTTGACTTTGAAGGGAGGAATTTCATCAAATTTATTGTAATCTTCTGACATGTCTGTCTTGTCCTCGACTCCCACGATGTTTCTTTTCCCTGAAAGAACTATGTGGCGCCTTGGCTCATCGTCTGATGTATTCGCTTCCTTATCTTTTCTTTTTCTCGGTCTGCTAGACATGTCCTTCACATAGAAAACCTGAGCCACATCATTGGCTAGGACGAATTGATCATTGCCGTACCCAAGATTCTTCTGATCCACTGTTGTCATTCCGTACTTCGGGTCTACCTTCACGTCTGACAGGTTGAACCATTTGCACCAGAACAAAGGGACCTTAAAGGAAGGTCCGTAGTCAAGTTCCCATATCTTCTCTATGTAACCATAGTATGTGACCCTTTGCCCGTTGTTGTCTTTTGCATCAAACCGGACGCCACTGTTTTGGTTGGTGCTCTTTTTATCTTGGTCTGCCATGTAAAATATGTTACCATTTATCTCGTACCCTTTAAAGGTCAATACAGTCGAAGATGGTTGCTTGGCCAACAAGAATAGCTCATCTTCAACAATGTTGTCATTAATGAGACGTCTTTGCAACCAACCGCCGAAAGTCTTCGCGTGTTCTTTAGCAACGAAATCTTCAGGTTGCTCCGGGTATTCCGAGCGTAAAATATCCTTGTGTTCCTGGATATATGGAGCCGCCAAGCTGGAATTAACTAGAACTGTGTAGTGTGCTTGAGTGAAAGATTGCTCGTCCATACAGGTTGTTGATTTCTTTCCTAGCGTGCCTTTTCCACGCAGTCTCCCCTCATGGCGCGACTGAGGAACACCGATCGGGTTCAGGTCAGGAATAAAGTCAACACAAAACTCAATGACCTCCTCTGTTCCATAGCCCTTGACCATGCTTCCTTCTGACCTAGCACGGTTTTTAACATAATTCTTCAAGACTCCCATGAACCTCTCAAAGGGGAACATATTGTGTAAGAATACAGGACCGAGAATGGAAATCTCTTGGACTAGGTGAACTATGAGGTGCGTCATAATATTGAAGAAGGTTGGTGGGAACACCAACTCGAAGCTGACAAGACATTGGACCACGTCCTTCTGTAAACTTGGTAGAGTTGCTGGATCGATTGCCTTCTAAGAAATTACGTTGAGGAATGCACATAGCTTCACAATGGGTACTCGCACGTTTTCTGGAAAAAGCCCCCTCAATGCAATCGGAAGTAACTGGGTCATGATCACGTGGCAGTCATGAGACTTTAGGTTTTGGAACTTTTTCTCTTCCAGGTTTAGTATTCCTTTTATGTTCGACGAGTAGCCAGACGGGACCTTGATACTGCTTAGGACTTGGAAAAAGATCTCCTTCTCTTCCTTGGTAAGAGCGTAGCTGGCAGGACCTTTGAAATTCTCTGGATTCATCAGGTCGTCTCGTTCGTGCATACATTGGTGCTGCAGCCGTGCTTTTGGTGTATCTCTCGACTTCTTCTCATGCACGCCCAATAAGTTTAGCAGGTTCACGCAAATATTTTTCGTCACGTGCATCACGTCGATCGCAGAGAGAACCTCTAGGAATTTCCAATAGGGTAGTTCCCAGAATATAGATTTCTTCTTCCACATGGCTACGTGGTTGTCGGCGTCATTCGGAACAGATTGTGCGCCAGGACCCTTACCAAAGATTACTTTTATATCTTTGACCATGTCATATATATCAGTACCTTTAGGGAGGGTTGGCTTCCTCCGTGTATCTGCCTCGCCTTTGAAATGCTTTCCTTTCTTTCTTACGGGATGCCTGTCTGGAAGAAATCGACGATGCCCCGGGTACACATTCTTGCCTATATGTATACTTTCAGTCTCGCCTAAACAGTGTGTGCATGCGCTGTATCCCTTGTTTGACTGTCCTGAGATGTTACTAAGAGCGGGCCAATCATTGATGGTTACAAACAGCAACCCTCGTAGGTCAAATTCCTCTTGTTTGTACTCGTCCCACACACGTACACCTTCGTCAGCCCACAACTCTAAAAGTTCATCAACCAGTGGCCTCAGGTACACATCAATGTTGTTGCCAGGTTGCGACGGGCCTGGGATAAGCACTGGCATCATAATGAACTTACGCTTCATGCATAACCAAGTAGGAAGGTTATAGATACATAGAGTCACGGGCCAGGTGCTATGACTGCTACTCTGCTCCCCAAACGGATTCAGGCCATCTGTACTCAGACCAAACCTTAAGTTTCTTGCGTCACGTGCAAAGTCCTCGTACTTATCATCGATGTTTCTGCACTGCGACTCATCAGCGGGGTGTCTCAGCATATCGTCTTCCTTACGGTCTTCTTTGTGCCATCGCAGCAACTTGGCATGCTCTTTGTTTCGGAACAAACGTTTCAACCGTGGTATTATAGGAGCATGCCACATCACCTTGGCAGGAACCCTCTTCCTGGGGCGATCGTCGCCCTCAACATCACCAGGGTCATCTCGCCTGATCTTATACCGAAATGCACCGTGTCGAGACATCGTAGTAGTTTTCATAGACGGGGGTGCCATGAGACTACGGGTAGAGACGTGGGGGAAATGGGATCGCGTTGTAGACAAAGACACAGAATTACCCAGGTTCGGTACGTCGTAATAATACGGCGTTCCTACTCCTGCAAACTCACTAATTAGGACTAAAGCCTGTGTAAACAATTACAATGTGAGGTTAGGTTTAGCTATTCGCGGAGGATCAACTTCTCGGCGAGTTGGCCTGTGGCTTCGTGTCTTGTTATCTCATCTCCCGTCCGGCTTTATATAATAGCCGGATTAGGGCATACAGAATAGGAAACCTAGAAGACTACGATGTCTAGTAACTTAGAAAGTAAGGAATCCGTCTTCTCCTCCAAGCCAGATCACGTGGGCCGTGATCCGAGTCCTTCTAGAATCCGGCTTCTGTGCGTCAGCTTACTGGGCCGCCCAATGGACCATAGCCCACTACCAGTTGGGCCACCCTGGTAATCCGGCACTTTTGACTACCATATGATCTACCCCTATTTGGTATATATCCGACAGTAGCCCCCAAGAAGGATTAAAACTCTGATTCGCCGTCTTTCGCCAAATGTATATTGTCCGAGAAATATTGGCCAGCAGTCTTGATTCTTCTTTTTCTTCTTTTCAAGAGATGGTAACGTAAAACTCGGAATTCGGGAAATCCGGCTTTTCTCACACGATCCTTCGCGGAGAAGGAACCTCGTACGTCAGCACTTTAATTCTGCTGACGCAAGGGACGTTTGGGTTTTGAGTGGAAAACCCAGAAACATATCTCTGACAGATTCTCGCGGAAAACAAGGAGATAACCATAATCACCATGTCGATTCATTTCCCGGATTCTCCGGCGAGTGACACGCGTTGATCATCCAACGGTCAAAAGAGCCGTTAGCACGCATCGTGACGGATTTCCGGCTATAAATAGCCTTCGTCGTCCTCCCGGAAAACCTTCCGCAACCACTCGAACGCCATTACAACGCCCAAGCTCCCGAGCAGAGAGAGAGAGCACCGAACGCCCACTGCGCCCAGAACGTCACCGGAGGCTAGCCGCGCCGCCACCCAATGGCATCCTCGCCGCCTTCACCCGCACACACCGTCACGCAGGACATTGAGGACATAATCAACCAAATGGATCCCCAGTTGGATTCTCCAACGCACGCCGGCGACGAGCCGGTGAAGACTGCGGATTCCGCGGTGGACGGAGGGAATCCTTCTGCCACCGCGGATCTTGCGGGCTCAAGCGCCGCGCCCTCTCCGCCGTTTGCTCCCGAAACAGCGGAGGAGAAGATCACGCTCCTTGGCGACGAGCTCGCCGCCGCAGAGGCCGCCGCGTCCGCCGCCGCCGGAGCGGACGAAGAGGTGGAAACTGCCGGCAACTGGGTTGCCTGCAATCCCTCCTTCCAAACATGGAAAAGGAGGGATTGGTGCTCAAAGGGAAATGGCGGCTCCCTGAGGACGAGAACGAACCCCTGCCAAACGACGGCGAACGGGTTCTTCTCTCCTCCCATCTCCTAAGAGGTATGGGATTGCCCCCTTCTGCCTTTTTCCTCCAAGTTCTCTCCCATTATAACATCCAGCCTCATAACCTGCCACCCAATTCCATTCTTTATAT
Organism: Alopecurus myosuroides; assembly: GCA_028641055.1. Lineage (NCBI taxonomy): Eukaryota > Viridiplantae > Streptophyta > Magnoliopsida > Poales > Poaceae > Alopecurus > Alopecurus myosuroides. Next base: position 30,025,573 of record CM054060.1, read on the forward strand.
GGCCGGGTTTCAGGCCCTCTTCGAGGGTTTCCTAGGCATAGAACCTAGGTTAGACTTCTGGTTGTACTGTTTCGGGGTTAAGCGGAACTCTTCGGAGGGCGCACTCCCGACTTGCGGGACCATCTCCTTCACTCTTAGGAGGTTTAGGGAGGAATGGTTCCCCAAGATCAGAACCTCGGAATCCGTCAAATTCTGGACTGGTTCCTTCTTCTATCATCCCGATGTCCCTTTCCCAAAAAAGGCCATCGGGGTTCCACCTTTTACAAACACCGCTGCTGTTCCCCAAGAGAATTGGGGAACATAAGCCGTCCAAGTTCTGCCGCCTGATCTACTAAGGATCAAGCGGCGCATCTCCAAGCTCACTTCCTTGGATCCGCCTCTAACCGGCATGGACACGGTCCTTTGCTGGTTGGAGAGGCGGATCCAGCCATTAGCCAATCATGGCGGCCGTCTCCTCTGTGAGTATACGGGCGCCAACGACAAAATGCGGACAACCAGCAAAGGCTGGGCCGTGAAGGATCTGCGGCGGCGCGTAAACCAGTTGGTCGCATCACGCGACCAATATGAAGCGAGTCGGCCAATGTACACAGCCGACAATCCGGCTCCCAAGGTATTTTTTCCGTCATTTGGGTGGAATTTTACCATGCTTTCTCGGATTTTTCACTTCTAACTCTGCTTTTTATTTTCGACAGCTTGCTGAACTTCCTGACTCGGAGCTAGCCTCCGAAGCTGAACTGGAGGCATTGCACACCGCCTTCACGGGCGGTCGCAAGCGCAAGAAGATTTCCTCCTCTGAGGAAATCATCGATCTTGACGGGATTCCCGTCGTCACCTCCAGGTTAGAACGTCCAGGTTATTTTCTTTTGTCGAAGTTTTCTTTCGTCTTCGGAGTTTTAACCTTTCCGGGTTTTTGTTTTTTGCCTTTAGCCTGCCCCCCTCCACCTTAAAGCCAAAAAAGCTGAAAAGGCATAAGGCTGTTACCAACAGAGGCCCTCAACCTTCTCCCGTCATTGCACCGGACACACCGTCCACGTTGGCGGAAGAGCATGCGACAGCCCCCACCACCAAGTCGTTGGAGCCCAGCCAGCCCGTTGTGTCAGACGCGGACACGAGGGAAAGGGCGGCTCCAGAGGTGGGAAATTCTTCTCGAACAATCGACGTGGAGATTCCCACCTTCGACAAGGACTTCAAGAATCTCAACGATGGCCTAAGCGCGGCCGGAATTCTTTTTGCGGAATACGCAAAAGAGTTCAATGAAAACTTGGCGGGGTTGGAGCGAATGAGCCAGGTATTTAACTCTAGCCCCCAAGCATTAAGCCAAATGTATACTTTTTTGTCTTGATGCTTTTTAGTTACTCTTTTCCTTGTCGTGTTCCAGCAAACCGCTGAAACCATTAACATGGAAGTTTTCAATAAGCTGTCTGTCAAGAATAAAGAAGTTAGAAATCTTCTTTCCATTCTTGAGGTGGAAGAGACGGAGCTGGCATCGTCTCAGCTACAGCTGAAGGAAACAACAGGTAAACTTTTTCCCTCTGAAATTTTTGATTCAGCTTTTTGTCTAAGTACTTTTTCAGGATTTTTCTTAACTCGGAATTTTACTTGCTTTCCAGCTGCTTTGGCTAAGGCCCAGCAAATAGCTGAAGATGCCGGAAATGCTGCCAGTCTCCGTGAGGAGAACCTGGACCTTCATAAGCAACTTATGAAGGCCCAAAAGGATCTGGAAGCCAGCAATCTGGCCCTTGGAATTGCTCATTCCAAGGCTTCCGAACAGGCGGAAAAGGACAAGTCCACCATTCAGGACTTGGAAAATGCCCTAAATCTGCGCCTGGAGGAAGGCTCCGAAATCGACCAGATCATCGGTAAGTTTTACTTCATTTACCATTTTTCCATGTCTTGCTTTCTTTCCCTGCTTTTTCACTTAACCTTTTTGGTTGTTTAATTTGTCTGAAAAAACAGGAGGTAACCCAGATATCGCTCGGATTGACAGAATCCGAGCCTTTGGGAAGACGTGGACTGCGATCAGAGCTGCTGGCATGCAGCTGGTCAACAAGTTCCTTCCCACAAGGACTGGGGGGTTCTCGGAAGTCGAGAAACTTCCGGGTGCCATCTTGGAGGTGGCGGAGTCCAGGGAATCCATCCTATGCTCCGCTGCATGGGGTGGTGCATGCATGGCACTCGGCCTTATGCGTATGCACTACCCTGGTGCAAAGTCTTGGCGCGTGGCGTCCGGTATCCCCCAAGGATATACGGAAACTTAGCGATCCACCATCTTTGATGAAATCAAAGGCCACGCCACCAAGATCGCCTCCATGGTGAACATCTCCATCACTTATCCAGAAGAGGAGATCCCGGAAGCCCCCGAGAATAACAGCAGCGAAGAAGACTCGGATGCTTGAAGGGCTGCCTTTAACCTGGATGATGAAAGTAGACAATAGGAGCATTACTGCACTTTTACAATGTAATTCATATTGTAATTCTTCTATTCCTTTTGTATAAACAAGAACTCCGCCTTTTGCAGTTTTAATTATGAAATTCTTTGCAAGGTTTCCGGGTTTTAATATTCCTTTGTCTTCTAAATTCTCTGGCTTATGTGTTTTAACTGTCCTTAGTGTTTGAAATGGCTCAATAGTATTATGAATCGTCATGCCGAGTAACTGGGTATAACCAATCAGTTAAACTCGGAAACATGGATCATACTAAAGGCATTTTTTACTAACTAGCTCCAGTGACCCAACACATAAACAATCAGATAATACTTAGAGAAAATTAAGGAATTTTTTGAAACTTGGGCACGCAGGCACAATCCGAGTTTCCTTTATCCGTTAGCAGGCTGAAAATCATTCAGTTTTTAAACACCGAGCACACAGGCACAATTCGGGTTAACATTGAGTATTTTGTAAGATCATTGGGAAATAGATAAGGTGGACTCATGCTTTATACTATAATAAACTTGTAAAAACATGGATATCAAAATTCCGACAACTTTATTTCATGATCTCAAAGATGTTTACATAGAAATTGAACTAAGTATAGAAGGGACGTAACTGCTGGATGCTCCAAGGCCTCTTTGTCTCTCCTAGTTGATCATCTATCTTTCTCTTTATTTTGCGATTCGGATTTTTGGGATCATCTTCCGTGTCCCGAATATCTACAAGGTAATATGACCCATTTTTTATAGCTTTGCTTATTACAAATGGTCCTTCCCATACTGGGGCCAATTTGTGTTTTCTTTGCTGCACCAATCTCAGCACTAAGTCACCTTCTTTAAAAGAACGATGCCTGATTTTCCGACTATGATAACGTCGTAAACCTTGCTGGTAAATGGCGGATCTTTGAAGCACAAGTTCTCGTTCCTCCTCTAAGATATCGACGGCATCTTGTCGTGCTTCTTCGGCATCCGAGTCATCGAAATCCCGCACTCTTGGGCTATCATGGATCATGTCCGTTGGAAGAATAGCTTCCGGACCGTAAACTAGGAAAAACGGGGTTTGCCCAGTTGACCTGTTTGGCGTCGTTCGAATGCTCCAAAGCACGAAAGGTAGCTCCTCTACCCATGCTCCAGCTGCTCTATGAAGAGGAGATTTGAGTCTTGGGCGTATTCCTTGCAGGATTGAGCTATTCATTCTCTCAACCTGGCCGTTGGATTGCGGGTGTGCCACAGATGCAAGATTTAGGCGAATCCCCGTTTGTCGGCAATATTTTGCCAACTCTCCAATGGAGAAATTTGTCCCGTTGTCGGTTATTATGCTGTATGGAACGCCATATCTCATGACTATGTCAATGATGAAATTTCTGGCAGTTACACCATCAAGCTTTTTGATGGGTTTAGCCTCCACCCACTTGGTATATTTGTCCACAGCTACTAGTAGATGTGTAAGTCCGCCTCGCGCAGTTTTGAACGGTCCCATCATATCTAGCCCCCAGACCGCAAACAGCCATGTAATTGGGATAGTTTTGAGTTCTTGGGCCGGCATATTAGTCTGCTTGGCGTAATGTTGACACCCTTCACATGTGTTAACTATGTGCTCAACATCTGTCTTGGCTGTTAGCCAGAAAACCCCAGCACGGAATGCTTTTTTAACTATGCTTTTTGATTGAGCATGATGTCCGCAATCTCCGGCATGGATTTCTTGCAGGATTTCTCGTCCTTCTTCTGGTGAAATACACCGCAGAAAAATTCCGGAAGTACTGCGTTTATACAGGCAATTATCAATTACCGTGTATCCTTTGCATCGACGCTGAATTTGTCTCTGCAAGACTTCGTCTGCTCCTTCCGGGTACTTCTGATTGACTAATAAGTTTAAATATGGAATTGTCCAATCCGGGTTAACGAGCATAACTTCAATTGGTTCGGAAGCCAGGGGTAGTCGATATCTCCACCTTTTATGGATGGCTCGTACAAATGCTGGACGAATACACCTGGTGGTAGGATTTTTACCCTTTCTGACCCCATGCGGGCTAACGCATCCGCTTTCCAATTTTCCTCCCTTTTAACATGGAGTACTTCAAATCCGAAAAAGCAGATGGCGAACTCATCCACCGTTCTCCGGTATTCGGCCACTATAGGGCTTTTTGCGTCCCAGGTTTGGTTAGCTGATGCTGTACCAAATCCGAGTCGCCGTAGCACAGTATGCGCTTGACGCCTATTTCTTTTGCAATATGCAAGCCATGAAGCAATGCTTCGTATTCTGCCACGTTGTTACTGGCGTTGAAGTGTATTTGTAATACGTACTCCATTGTGTCTCCTTTAGGGGATTTTAATACTACACCAGCTCCAGCGCCCTCCTTCATTTTGGATCCGTCAAAATGCATGATCCAGTACTCGGACTCTGGCATTGGTGTTTTATCCATTGCTTCCGTCCAGTCGGCGACAAAATCTGCCAGAACCTGGGATTTTATTGCCGTCCTTGGCTGATACTTAATGTCGAAGGCTGCTAGCTCGATGCCCCATTTGGCTACTCGGCTAGTTGCCTCCGCATTGTTTATTATATCCCCTAGTGGTGCTTTACATACCACTATTATGGAATGTCCTTGGAAGTAATGACGTAACTTTCTAGATGCGAAAAATACGCCATATGCCAGTTTTTGGTAGTGTGGATACCTTTGCTTGGACTCGGAGAAAACTTCACTTATGTAATATACCGGATGCTGGTCTGGTATATTTTGTTCGTCTTTCTTCCGTTCCACAACAATTACTGCACTAATAACCCTGTTTGTATCCATGAGGTACAATAACATAGGTTCTTCGTCTTTTGGGGATGCCAAAATCGGAGCTTTCATCAAAGTTTCCTTCAACTGGGTTAGCGCTGCATCGGCCTCTTCTGTCCACTTGAATTTGTCGGATTTTTTCAGTAACTTGTAGAGTGGTAAGGCTTTATCCCCCAGCCGACTAATAAATCTGCTGACGGCAGCAGCGGAACCCGTCAATCTTTGGACATCTTTCACACACGTAGGTTTGGAGATGTTCAAGATGGGTTTGATCTTTTCCGGGTTAACTTCTATTCCTCTGTGAGAAACGATGAAACCCAGAAGTTTTCCTGAGGGAACCCCGAATACACACTTTGATGGATTTAACTTCATCTTGTAAGTGCGCAAGTTTTCGAAGGTTTCTCGCAAATACTCAAGGAGTGTGTCTTTTTCCTTGGTTACGACGGCAATATCGTCCACGTAAACGTGGACATTTTTGCCAATCTGACTATGCAAACATCGTTGCATGCAACGCTGGTAAGTTGCACCTGCGTTCTTCAGGCCAAACGGCATGGTTACGTAATAATACGTCCCGTACGGGGTTATGAAAGAAGTCTTAATTTGATCTTCCTTTTTCATGCGTATTTGGTGATACCCGGAATAAGCATCCAAAAAGCAGAAAAGCTCAGAGCCTACAGTGGCATCTATTATTTGATCGATTCGCGGTAACGCGAGCCTATCTTTTGGACACAACTTGTTCAAGCCGGTGTAATCTGTACACATTCTAAGAGCATTAGTGTATTTCTTCGGTACTAATACCGGATTTGCAGACCAATCAGTGTGGATTACTTCCTGAATGAAATCTGCTGCTAAAAGCCGGATAATTTCCTTGCCAATAGCCTTCCGTCTTCTTCCGTCAAATCGACGGAGACCTTGTTTGACGGGTTTGGAGCCTGGAATCACCTTTAGCTGATACTCAGCAAGTTCCCTGGGTACGCCTGGCATGTCAGCTGGACACCAGGCGAAAATATCCCAGTTCTCACGGAGTAACTTGATGAGCTCGCCTTCCTATTTGTCGGTCATCCCAGTTCCTACTACGACAAATTTTGTCGGATCTTTAGGATCTAGGATGACCTGTCTTGTATTCTCGGATGCCTTGAAGCTATCTGCTTGTTTCCGAGTTTCTTTTCCTGCCGGCATTTCTGTCGGCGATACCTCCTTAGCCAGCTCCTTGAGCTCTTCCTTTGCTATGATTTTCTCAGCACAAAGGGCGTTTTCTTTTTCCAGCTTGTTCGCCAGCTTGAAGTCTCCAGTTATAGTGATTACCCCTCCTTTCGGCCATGGCATCTTCAGCTTGTTATAGATATAACATGATATTGCCATAAATTTGGCGAAAGCTGGACGTTCGAGTATCGCGTGATACACACTTTCGAACGGCACCACCTCGAAGGATACTTTTTCCTGACGGAAGTGATCTTTTTCTCCGAAAGTGACATCTAGGGAAATTTCTCCTAGGGATCGTGCTTGCCTGCCGGGAACAATGCCATGGAAGCATATGTTGCTGTGATTGAGCTGGGTCTCGGAGATTTTCAGATGTCTCAACGTATCCAGGTACATTATGTTGATGCTGGATCCTCCGTCCATCAGCACTCATTTTAGCCTAGTGTTCTGGACAATAGAGCTTACAATAAGAGCTCGTGTGCCGGGTTCAGGGATATTTCCGGGATGATCAGACTGATCCCAGGTTATTGGTGTGTTCGAATACTTCAAGAATTTTGGGGTTGCCGGAACAACCGCATTTATTTCTCGAAGTGTTCTTTTCGCCACCTTTGCTGATGGAGTTGCTAGGAAAGTTAGGGCGCATTCTCCATCAACTCTCGGAAACTTGGGTTCGCCTTTCCGCTGTTGTTCCTGGATTTTTTCGTCAGTGTCCGATTCACTGTCTTCTTTCTCAGCTTCTGGCTTTTGTTTGGAGAATTTCCTTTTGGAACTCTTCCCCTTGTTTCCGGATCCTGCACTGCCTTTCATGTGCTTGTTCAGCTGGCATTGTGCGTTCGTATGGGTGGGTTTCCCAAATTGCGAATGGTGGACGCAGGGTTCCGACTTAATCTTCTCCCACTCTTCTTTAGTGTAGTTGCTTGGTTCTGAACTGCGTCCTTTCCATCTGCTCCCTTTTTCACTTCCAAAGGCTATGTTAACTTCTTTGGGTTTTGGTGTTGCATCTGAAGTTCCTTTTTTCTCAGAGCGAGGATTTTTCTTGGCCAGTATCAGTGTGTCGATATTGCCACCTCTTGCTCTGATACCGTCTTCGGCTGCAGCATGCTCATTGGCGGTTGTAAGCATAGATCTGAGATCTTTGTGCTGTTTGGAACCAACCATGAACGGTACTAATCCGGGTTTTAGGCCATTGACGAAAGCATGCATTGCTTGTACGTCAGTTACTCCAGAACAACTATTCTTCATTCCAGTCCATCTGCAGATGAAATCCACGTATGGTTCATCCTCGAATTGGGTGCAACGGTTCAGCTGGTTGATGCTGTTCGGGCGTTTGTAAGTTCCCCGGAAATGCTGAGTGAATACTCGAGCCATATCATCCCAGCTGTCGACAGTTCTTGATGGCAATCCATTGATCCAATCTTTGGCTCCATCCAGTAATATTAGGGGAAGAAACTTTACAGCTTCCAGGTCTGTCCCATTGTTAATCTGGACGGCTGTATGATAGTCTGAGAGCCAGGTATCCGGGTTTGTACAGCCGGTGTATTTCTGGTACGTTGGACCGACCTTGGCGAAGCCAGAATGCAGGGTTGTCCTTCGGATCCTATTAGTGAAACACTTAGGTCCGAAGTATAGATCATCCTTTTCCGCTCTATCCATGTGTGCGGAATACCTGCCGGCTGAATGGACATAAGGGGATCTACTCCTTTCTTTTATATTGTTGCGCGGATGCGCTTTTCCGGGATCATTTCTATTTCTTTCAAGATCACGCCCTTTTGGATGAGGCGGAGTTCTACTCCTATGCCTTTCTTTATCCTTAGGGGGTGTCCGAGATCTCTCACGTCTGTGAGGTACATCATGTCTTCCGGCTTTTTCAGCAGGGTGTCTCGGAGGTGGCATTGCTTTGCCATCTTTCCGGTATTTTTCTTCCCGATCATGGGGTTTGCCTCCGCCTTTCGGTGGATGAGATCCGGTTCTAGACGCTTCATCCCTATTGTCGGGATTTTTCTTATCTTTTCTCGGATCCGCTTTCTTATCCTTTGAATTGCCGGAATCTCCAGGTTCTTCCGGTCCAGGTGCTCCAGCGGCGCAAGTAGCTGTTTTGCATAGGGCGGAGTTATCGTGCAACTTCCCTGATCGCTCTTGGGCTCGGTGTTGTTGTTGCAATGCTTTTCCTAGGAAAGAATACACCCCTTGGAGTTTTTCACCATTGGAGTACAAGTCATTGTTGAGGATGGCAAACGCTGCTTCCGCATTTTCTGCTGCGGTTTTGTATATTGGTTCGCCCCTGGCATCTTTGCCGTTTACCTGCATTTGCCAAGATGGGTTGTGAAACCTTTCTTTTGGCGGCAGTACTTCCGGTCTTACGATTCCGGGTAACCTTGTAGGTTTAATGCCAGATCTATTCTTTCTCTCGTATTCCTCGATTTCTACCTTCATGAGCTTGATGTCATCCTGGTTTTTTTGGAGGTGTTCACGAGTTCTGAATAGATGTTGTTGTTGTTGCCTTTGGAGAGCTTGTCTCCTGGCTTGTAGCACTCCAGGGGGTTCATGTAATCCCACTGGCGTTTGTAACAATTCCTGTTCTTCTTGCTCTGTCATTGGCGGAACAAGGATTTCTTTTGTTTTCTTCTCCGCAGGTTTTGTTCCGCTTGCATCTCCTACTTCCGGGCTTTCATCAGCTGGATCAGCCAATTTCTTCTTCCGGAGCTTGTATTGGAGTTTTTTAGCGGCCTTGTTCTTTTTCTTGGAAGAGGGAGGTTTTTTAACATGTTCATCCTCTGTCAATTCCTTGACGTTGGGAAATATCGGAGAAGTTACTCCACCTTCTCTCTCTTCCTCTGGCGGAGGGGTTTTAGGGCTTTCCTGACTTCCGGCGTCCGTGTTTTCAGCCGGTTTCGCCATTAGTACTTCATGGAATCCCTCTTGAAAAGATTTAACTTTTCTTTCGAAGGCGTCCACGTCTTCGTCTTCGGAATCAAAGTCATCTGATCTGGTTTCTGACTCTAATCTCGCCTCAATGGCGGCTAGCACAGAGTCAGCTTCCGAATTCATCGCTGGATTGGCGAATGTCGGATCTTCCACTTCTATAGTGGGTTTGCTGTTTTCTGCCTCTTGCACGGGATTACTTTCATCCGTGTTTTCGGCGAATGTCAGATCTTCCACCTCTGTAGTGGGTGTGTTGTTGTCTACCTTCTGCACGGGATTTCCGTCGTCCGTGTTTTCGGCGACCTCGGATTGCACCATACCGATAAAGTGTGTATCACTTTCATGTCGGCGATCTGAGCAAAATCCGGTACCATAGTCATCTTCGACTGGGTACAGGGCGGGTGGGATAAATTTGCTTCCACCGCAAAACCCCATGGCCTCTGCAGTTAGTCCGATAAAGATATTAGCAGAGCCAATCGGTAACATGCAGGCCGGTATGTAGGATCCATTGTCGAGGAAGCGTCCGACGTCATTGTCGAACTCCAGGCTTCCGACAGTTATGGAACTGCCGATTCCGCCGAGTATCCCAGATCGGAACTTAACGCCTGACGTCGTTTGCCCCACGGTGGGCGCCAACTGTCGAGACATCCTAGTAGTTTTCATAGACGGGGGTGCCATGAGACTACGGGTAGAGACGTGGGGAAACGGGATCGTGTTGTAGACAAAGACACAGAATTATCCAGGTTCGGTACGTCGTAATAATACGGCGTTCCTACTCCTGCAAACTCACTAATTAGGACTAAAGCCTGTGTAAACAATTACAATGTGAGGTTAGGTTTAGCTATTCGCGGAGGATCAACTTCTCGGCGAGTTGGCCTGTGGCTTCGTGTCTTGTTATCTCATCTCCCGTCCGGCTTTATATAATAGCCGGATTAGGGCATACAGAATAGGAAACCTAGAAGACTACGATGTCTAGTAACTTGGAAAGTAAGGAATCCGTCTTCTCCTCCAAGCCAGATCACGTGGGCCGTGATCCGGGTCCTTCTAGAATCCGGCTTCTGTGCGTCAGCTTACTGGGCCTCCCAATGGACCATAGCCCACTACCAGTTGGGCCACCCTGGTAATCCGACACTTTTGACTACCATCTGATATACCCCTATTTGGTATATATCCGACACACCGCATACCGGGCAGGCAGTTAAATTCTCGTGCTGGCCGCGGTAGAGGATGCAGTCATTGATGCATGCATGTATCTTATGCACTTCCAATCCTAGAGGGCAGACAACCTTCTTTGCTTCGTATGTACTGCAAGGCAGCACGTTATCTCTTGGAAGCATCTTCTTCATTATTTTCAGCAGATTTTCAAATCCCTTGTCAGATAATCCATTCTCTGACTTCCATTGTAGCAATTCCAGGGTGGTGCCCAGCTTTTTCTGTTCATCTTTGCAATTTGGGTACAACAACTTTTTGTGGTCTTCTAACATGCGCTCCAACTTCAACCTCTCGTTTTCACTTGCGCAGTTTATCTGTTCTTCACGAATGACCTGACGAAGATCATCATCAGACTCATCAACAATGTCCTCAAGTTCAGGCTCGTCTTCCCCCATTTCAGTATCACCGTGTTCACCGAACATAGTATAATTATCATTATCCTCTTCTTCTTCATTGTCTTCCATTACAACCCCTCTTTCTCCGTGCTTGGTCCAACAAAAATAACTAGGCATGAAGCCATCTTGCAACAGGTGGGTGTGTATGGTTCTTGAGCTAGGGAAATTCCTCTTATTCTGGCATTTTTTACATGGACAAAGAATAAATCCATTCTTCCTGTTTTTCTCAGCCACATTGAGAAAACTATGCATGCCATTAAGGAATTCGGGACGACGTCGATCACTGTACATCCATTGTCGGTTCATCTGCATTATATAAATTTATCAACAACCATTATGCTAAATCATCATGACTAAATTAATAAATTAATACAAAAAATTCATCACACGTTAAAACCAAACTAGCGTAGTGACCATACATATATAGTTCTCAAAAAAATATACACTGAAACCATCCATAAAAACTCTCTCTAATTAATGCATTTAAAAACAACAACAAATGCGATCAAAATCGCAACAAAGGTAACAATTGACCCGACGGCATAATGATACCAAGCCTCTTTACTAATTGCATATTTTCTAATCTTTCTAATCTTCAGGCGCATTGCGTCCATCTCGCTCTTGTGACCATCGACGACACCGGCAAGAACCTTTTCCAAGGTCATCTTCTCTCTTTCAGTTTTTTCCAACCTTTCTTCAGTTTTTTTCAATCTTTCTTTCAAGCCAACATTTTCTTGTTCAACTAAGTATAACTTCTCAACAATAGGGTCGATTGGCATTTCTGGTTCCACTACCTCCTAGATAAAAATATCTATGTCAAGTTGGTCGGCGTAATTAATTGTCATATAATCAGGAAATGAAAATATGTAGTTATAAAAGATAATATACCACATCCGAATCATAGACTGGACGAGGGCCAACAGGGACGGATATCAAAACCATGGCGCTATATATATAAAAAAAATCTTACACAATAAGAAAATTATATACAAGTAAATATGTAAATCATACAACTCAAAATTTGTTTTGGTAAATAAAAACAATAGGCTCACCAAGGTTGTGTCGGTGACGGGGCGATCGACGGCGGTGAGGAAGGGGACAAGGCGCGCGACACTAAAAAAAACCACAAATCATAATTAAATTTGAGCTCAAATTGCATCAAATTGTATACATAACAAATGAATAACAAATTCTAGCTTAGGCATTTCATCAAACACCTAGCTAGCACAACAAAAATGAAATGAGTAAGAAAACGAGCAAAACTTGCAATGGCGGAAGAGGGAATGTTGATGCTAACCGTAGAACCGATGGGTACCAACAATCTTGACAAATGGTGGAGAAAAATGGGGATGGATTAGAGCTCATAAGAGGAAGGAGAGAGCAAAAACGGAGTTGAGCTCGAGCTGGAAAAAAATGGAGCTGAGCTCAGGGTGGAATATAGGGTTTAGGGGAGTGCTTTAGGACCGGTTTGTATTACAAACCGGTGCTAAAGGGTCTGACCGCGGGTCTCGCAGTTGCTGCAAAAAATGAGAAAACCTTTAGAACCGGTTTGTGATACAAACCGGTTCTAAAGAGTCTGTCCCCTGGCCCCCCCTCCCTGCAGCAAATGGCCGCAAGGCCTTTAGGACCGGTTTGTACAAACCGGTTTGTATCACATCCGGTTCCAATGTGCTTGGCTCAATGCCCTGTTTTCTACTAGTATGGGATTTTTTTTGCACTATGTGGATGATACGATCTTATTTTTGTAACATGATCCCGCAAAAGTTGTAAATATGAGACTTATTCTTTATATGTTTGAATAATTGTCGGGGTTCAAAATTAATTTTCTCAAGAGTGAGATTTTCTGTTCCGGAAAGGGAAAAGATAATGAAGACCAACACAAACATATATTTGGGTGTGATTCCGGATCTTTACCTTTTAAATACCTTGGGCTACCAATCCATCATATATAAAACTCTCTGTAATGTTGAATGGTATCCAGTTGAGACTCACTTCAAAAGGAAGTTGAATTGTTGTCAAGGCAAGTTACTATCCTCTGGAGATCGTTTAGTGCTAGTAAGTGCAGTATTAACAAGTATTCATATGTTTATGTTGTCTTTTCTCGAGATACCTATAGGTGAGAGAAAGAGACTACATCTCTATAGATCAAACTTTTTCTGGCAAAGTGATGAAAATAAGCGCAAATATAGGTTGACAAAGTGGACAATCATATGCAAGCCCAAAAACCAAGGTGGGTGAGGCATTAAGGTGCTGGAATTTTAAAAAATGCCTTCTTAGCAAATGGTTGTTTAAACTGTTAAACGAAGGAGTGTGGCAGCAGTTATTACTTAACAAGTATCTAAAAACTTCAACTTTCGCTCAGGCTGTGGCCAAACTGACACTTCTTTTTTGGAAGGGTCTGATGCAAGTTAAAGTTTCTTTCTTAGGAGAGGTTTTTTCAAACTTGGTAATGGGTCTGCTATTAGTGTTTGGGGAGATACTTGGTTAGGTGATACATCTAAAAGCTTAATATCCATCCTCATATAACGTTGTCATTTACTCCAACGGTTGATGGAGGTTAACTTAACACATGATTCTGATTCCTTTCTGTGGAAATTAATTGCTAATGGTGTATTTACTGTCAAGTCTACGTATGAAGAACTAATGAATGGGCATACTAGATATCTTCGCATATATCTTTGAAAACTGGAAATTCCTCTAAAAATAAAAGTGTTCATGTGGTTCCTAAATAGAAAAATATGGCTCACTAACGATAACCTTGTTAAACCGAATTGGCACGGCTGCACTAAATGTTCTTTTTGTAACTCTGAGGAAACTATTGAACATTAATTTATCTCTTGTCCGTTTGCTAAACTTGTGTGGATGATTGTTTATACTACTTATAACATCACCCCACCAACTAATATATCGAATATGTTCGGTAATTCGTTGAATGGTGTTTATAAAATGATAAAAGTTAGGGTCCGAATTGGTGTTTCAACGTTGTGCTGGTCAATCTGGAATCAGCGGAATAATATTATCCTTAAGCGGTCCATAAATAATAACATTTTGCAGGTTATCTCTATGCCAGTACATTGGATACATGCGTAGTAGTCGTTTATTAGGGTGATTCCTCATTTAAAATATCAAGATAATTCGTGTTCTCCCAATTTTAGCATTGTAAAACCCGAATGGCTATGCGTTCATCACTTGGTTACAAGGGTCAATGTGCCTCTTCTATTTGGGAGGGGGGTTATATTTTTCTCACTTGGATACAAGATGCATTCTTTTTGGTGGAGTTATTTGTTTGTCTTGATGTTCGGGCATGAAAGTCGAGAGCTTGGAACACATACATCAAAAGATGGGCGAGAATCATATTGTGTGATTGGCATAGTGGCCTACTCTCTAGTCTCTAGGTTATGATTGGTTGAGATGGATAGATCCATCTAGTCATAATTTCTTTGGATCTCGTTTCACTGAAAGTTGACCTTGAGGAATATCAGTTTCAATAGGAGCATATCTTAATTTCAATTTTATTGAATTAAGTAGCGCAAATTAATTTTGAACTATAAGAGTCTAAATAAACTTATTTTTTTGTAGAAATGGATCCCGCTGAAAACATTACTCTAAATGAGTTGTTGGGGATAAACAACATAACTAAGGAAGGCGTGAACTTCTGTGATTGAGTTCATGATCTGAGAGTTGTTCTCAAAGGTCTTGAGGTTGAGCATATGCTGGACATTCAAGTCCCGACACCTAATGGAGAATATTCTCCATTGGGAGATGAGGAGTATCAAGTTTATGAGATCATTCTAGAAGCTAAGCGATTGTTACCCACACTATCGCCCCTTCATTCTCATGGAAGCTTTAATGACTCGGTTCTCCATGGAAGTCTGTCATGATAGTCATAAGCTCAAAGGTAAACTGCTAAGGTGCCTTGGGACATTGGGGGAGCACAAGGAAAAGTTCACATGAATACTTCAGAGGGTTAAGGACATTGTTTTTCAATTCCCGAAAAGTAATCAGTTGATACACTCCTCATGGCACCACAATCTCATTACTTCGGATTTGTGGCTTGCTACAATGTGATGGAAGTGGAAAAGAAAGTTGAAGAAGTTTTCCAGATGCTCATCAGCTCTGATGGATGTTTGCTAGGATATTTTCTTATATAGGAGAGAGTACATTCTTGTATGCGCTAGTTTGCCACATCATCGTTTTAATTGCTAAATTCAAAATTTTCAAATGATTTTTCTTCTAAACCGCTACTCGGACTGAAGACCCGTTTACATAGATAAGGCCGCCTCGACGAGAGCTTCAAATGTACATTGCATGTTAATACGTTTCGACGTAAAAAAAATTGACACCAGTTACATGTTACCTGATTAGTAACGAATAGTTACCAGGATAATTGTATATTGCTACCAAATTAAAAAAATCACGTTTTTAGACATTGCAACTATATATAGGATAATTGTATATTGCTACCAAATTAAAAAAATCACGTTACCGGATTGCAACACTATAGTTAACAGATTAATATTCAACCGTTACCACAATAATTGTATATGATTATCAGATAATTTTTATATGTTTGTAGACATGTGTATTGATGTACAGAGTTAGAGAGAAAGATTTTAAGCATCTGTAAGAGCTAAAATTTGGTATTATTCCATACAAAGTAGTATCATGCACTATTACATTGGTGCAGACCGAACGTACAGAAAATCTGATAACTAAGTTATTATAACCTATTAGGTTAGTGATAATAATATGACAACTACCGATGATATTTTTTTTGTCAAAACATGATCGAGTTTCGTAGATCTCGTCGCGACTAATCCAATGGTAAAAACGGATTTTAATCGAATTATCGGTTTGGAAGATAATTTTTTTAGTTACTCGTTAGGAGAAATCTAAACTGACATCACCGGTGACATCCCTCGCATGCATTAGTGTAGGAACCGCCGCAAGGACCGATGAATGTAGGGCGTCGTCCGGTGGTCTTGTCCTTTACTCTTTTCTGGGAAACATCATAGGCTACATCGGAATATATTTTCAGAAGTTTTTTAAGGTTATAAATACGATTTTCGGTTTTTTTTTTAAATAGTGGTTGGCGAGCCAAAAAACTTTTTCCACCTCACTTTGACCTCAACATTATTTTCCAACACCAATGCCGTCCAAGGCGAAGTTCTTCGCCTGGATCATGGTCCAAGTCGGTATGCTCTGCTGAAAAACGTGCTCACTTAAGAGGAGGTTGTATGCCCGGTCTACGCCACGCCTCGCCAAACCGATGCACATATCATGTTCGACTATGCGTTCGCCACCAGGTTTTGGGTTCACGTGGGCGGCACGTTCCCTACGGACACCGACGTTCGCAAGCTGCACACCTACGGCACTTCCCGCGGGGTCCTTGCGACGGTTTCCTCCACCTTCGTCATCCTTTGCTGTTGGAATTTGTGGAAGCACAAGAACGTGTGTGTGTTCCGCGGTGATCGCCCCTCCCTCCCTAGGCTCCTGGCCGCTTGCCGTGAAGATGTCGCACTCCGGTGGCACCGATTTTTTTTTATAGAAATGGAAGCCTTATAGGCCCCAGTCTCTGCATCAAAATGATGCAAATATTAAAATAAAGTATCAAACATAACGAAAGTGTTGTTGTACATCTCACGGATCACGTGGCGTGGCCACAGAAATCAACCACTCGAAAATCACAGCCCTATGCATCTATCTGCCTAGCGTTAAGCCACCAACGGTGGTCGTAAATTCCCGAATGACCACCATTAGACGAGCATAGCTTGTATCCATAAGTCATTGTTGATCCGTCGGCAGCAGAAAGGATCACATGCGGATAGAATACAACGCCTTGTTCAGTACCTATAAAAAATGAAGAATTTTTCCTTTGTTAAAAACCACATCATTTCGTTAATTTCATATTGCACAAAGAATATCAGATACTCCTACCCGAATACGTGCCTTGGTTTTCCTATCAATCCCATTAAGCCAGCTACCAAACAAGTTTGCTATGCTAGTAGGAGGATAAATATTGAACGTAAAATGAATAAGTCCCCAAATATCTCTAGCAAAATTGCATGAAATAAAAAGATGTTCCACGAACTCATTGTGATCGCAAAACATGCATTTCTTAGACCCAATCCAACGGCTTTTAATCAAATTATCTTTTTTTAGGATTACTTTCGATTAAGGAACCATAAAAGATTTTAATTTTAAGTAGGATTTTGAGATTCCACAAGTATTTGCACAAATCTTGTAGATCCATGGAGCATATCCGCATAAAGAGATTTGACCGTGAATTTCTAAAGTTAGACTCCAACGAAACGAGTCTTTCTCATTTGATAGTGCTACCCCATAAGTCTCTCTACCAAATGCATCCAACTATCTCTTCTACCTCCCATGACAACTCTTCTAAATTGAATGTTAAGAGGGTTATGACTAAGCACACTTGCAACAGTGACTAGGTTATGAACAATAATACTATACACAGAGACAATGGTTCATCACCTAACCACGTATCCTCCCAACAGTGGATCTTTTTTCGATCACACAATTCAAACGAGCCACGAGAAAAGAACTAACCCTCATAATCCCTTAGCAAAACGAGAGTCTGTAGGTTTGGCCTAAACTTAAGACAATGTTTTGTCTCCTAACTATTTATTTGTTAATAACTCATGCCAAACACCATCTTCATGCAAAAGTTTATTAATCCATTTACTGAGCAAACACATGTTTTTGATTTCCAGTAACTCAATCCTAAACCTCTGTGATCTTTCGGACAACACACTATGCTCCATTTAATTCGGCGGTATTTCTTCTTTTTACTATCGGTTTCCCAAAAGAATCTAGATCTATAAAGGTCCAACCTTTTCCTAACTCCGACCGGACTTCGAAGAAGGAACCACCCTTGGTCCATGGGGATGCGGACAACTGAGCTGCGATCCTCTTTACCCCTGTTAGCTCTCCCCTCCGCCCGCTATACCACGTACTCTCTCCCCTATCACTCCCATGTAACTCTAATGCTGTAAAATCAGCTGGCCGTTGAGCCCCTTTTTCGAATGGAAAATTCAGTTGGGAAACCTCTCCCCAGTGAACATTCAAAAAAAAACTCACGCACGGAAAATTTCCGTCGGAAATGCGTGGAAAGGTCGTGTTACGCTGTACGTGGACCAAGACCATCCCTTTCGCGAGACGTAGACAGCTTGTTCTATCTGTACTATTTCCTGCTACTTAAGCTGCTTACTGAAAATGGTGTTTGGCTAACCCTCCTACAGCAAAAATACATTGGCACAAAAGCGTTATCACAGGTGATTTGGAAACCGGGTGATTCTCACTTTTGGCCTGGACTAATGGCGACAAAGAATAAGTTCTTTCGCTATGGGGTATTTAGCATAAATGATGGATCTCAATTACGGTTTTGGGAGGATCGATGGTTAGGAAATACCACCCTCCGAGAACAGTATCCAGCCCTATACAATATTGTGCGTCACAAAGGTGACACGTTAGCCACAGTAATGCAAACATTCCCACCAAATGTGACGTTCAGACGAGATGTTATCGGACCAATATTGCAATCTTGGAATGCCCTGTTAGATAGGTTGGCTGAGATCCAACTGTCACAGGGCACCGATGAATTTCGATGGAGTTTAACTAAGAATGGTATGTTCTCAGTTGACTCCATGTATAGGGCACTGATACATTCAGAAGTGCCGGTCGATAACAATAAGAAAATATGGCGCATGAAGATACCTCTGAAGATGAAAATCTTTGCATGGTACCTTCGTAAAGGGGTCATATTAACTAAAGATAATCTTGTCAGGCGCAATTGGCATGGGAGTACAAAGTGTGTTTCCTGTCCTATGGACGAAACGATAAAACATTTATTCTTCGAGTGTGTTGTTGCGCGGTCTGTATGGTCAGCTATCCAAATGGCTTCGAACTTATATCCTCCGACATCCGTTGAATATCTTTGGCAACTAGTTAAATGGAGTTCATAATAGGTTTAAAACTATGTTTAGGGTAGGAGCGCTTACCGTTATATGGTCGCTCTGGCTGTGTAGAAATGACAAGATTTTTAATGATAATTTTTTTTCTCGTTTGCAGGTTCTATTCCGTTGCACAGGTATTCTCCGTTCGTGGTGTACATTACAACGGGCGGAGTATCGAGGCCTTTTTATGAAGACATGGGCACGGCTGGAAAAAGTGGCGAGGGATATTTTTATCCCACATGAATGGCCGCTTGATTTACGGATTGTGGCACCGTAGGCGACAGTTGATTCCTCATCTTGATTGTAATCTGCTAGTTGCTATCGATTTCTTGTTTTTTCGTACTCTGTCGGCTGTGTGCATCTTGTTATGCAGAAGCCGGGTACAATACTTTTTAAAAGTAATAAAGCCCATTATCAAAAAAAAAATCTTCCTGCTACTTGGAGAAACGTACCTAACCTGACCAAGATCCGTAGCTATCGATTAATTCTCTACCGACTATTATTTTTTGTTTTGGGCCACTAAGAGTGTGGAGTGTAGGTACAGAGTGCTTATGTGTCATGCTAATCGCATTCTAATGGTTCACTCAATGAGATAAGGAACCATGAACAAAGAGTGTCGCAGACTCGCGGGGTTGCTTTTTTCTTCTCTAGTGATGAGTAAAAGGAGCTTGAGTACAGACATAAGTTGTTGGCATGCATCATTTGCTATATCAAAAGCTTTATGAACCATATGCCACTATTCAGAAAGGATCTGTAAGATTAGTATTGTATTTGCAAGGATGATATACATATGAATGACCAACTTATAATTAACTCTCGAAATCACATACAAATTAATGAATGAATTATACTACACATGCTTTATAAGTTGACTATTTGACATGCAGATGAGCAAATCCCATGGATGTTTACTTTGTGATGCTCACGCCTTTCTTCTGGAATCGTGCCTTGCGCTCCTGTGAGAGCATGAGGGCGAAATGGACCAGTTCTTCCTCATTGGTGCCTCTTTTCTCGTCAGGCACGCTCTTGCCCGTCTCGACATCCACCCTGCATACGCTCCTCTTCAGCAGTGCCTTGCCGACATCGACGAGCCTGTTGAGGTTCTCCGTGGTGGACACGTCGACGGACGAGGTGTCGCCCTTGAGCTCGTCATCCTGGATACGGAGGTATCGCTTCTCGCAATGCAGGGCCTGGAAGAGCACGGACGCCTGAATGTCGACGAGGTCGGCGCTCGCCTGGCTGAAGCTATCGATGAGCGGCGAGGCGCCGTTGTTGTAGAGCCATCCGAGGATGCCCCACTTGCCGCAAGTCGCAGCGTCGTACTTCTCCTCCACCTTGGCCGAGCCAGTGCCCAGCGACAGCACCAGGAATTTTCCGTAGTCGGCCGGCCTGATCGGGAAGAAGTCCTGGTTGCCCAGTAGTATCTGCTTGGTTACATCTGTCATCGCAAGCATCGTCTGCACGTATCCATGCCAACAAGTCAAACAACGGCGTCGCTAAAAGGAATATATTCTTCTTGAAGACAGAAACTAGGACTCACCGGGTTGTTTGCGGCGACTCCTCCATCGATGAGGTTGAAGGCCCGAGGCTTGCCATCCTTGTCCTTGGTCTCGAAGTGGTGGCCGGGTAGGTAAGTAGGCGCTGCGGACGTGCTGATGCAGATGTCGGAGAGGAGAGCGTTCTTGGAGACGTTGTTTAGGGCCTGTTTAATTGCATATAAATCACGAACTTAAGTAGGGCTCGTGACAGGAAGTAAATTGAGGAGCGGATCGGCATGTATTGTCACTATGTCTGTACACACCTCGTATCTGGAGAAGATGGTGGGCTGGAGCAGCTTGATGTCGAAGGTGGGGATGACGATGTTCTGCAGTGCCTCGCTCACCCGCGTGTTGCCGAGCAGTTTTTTCACGACGGAGTGCAGGTAACCTCCGTCGTACTTAGGCCCCCTTATGCTCCTTAGCAAGCCCAGAGGCCCGCCGCCGACGGTAGGGAAGATCTTGGGGCAGTGCTCCAGGTAGAACTTGTTGATGTCCTTGGCGGCGAAGAGCGGGCGGCCCTGTTTGTTGGGCGCGGTGAGCATGGCCGTCACAAGTCCTCCGGTGCTCGTCCCAGCGATCACGTCGAAGTAGTCCGCGAGCCTCACCTCAGGCCCATCGATTTCCTATGGACACGCACGCACGAAACAATCTAAGCACCCATTAGTGGGATTTTTTTTGGATAAATGAAATGA
Organism: Alopecurus myosuroides; assembly: GCA_028641055.1. Taxonomy (NCBI): domain Eukaryota; kingdom Viridiplantae; phylum Streptophyta; class Magnoliopsida; order Poales; family Poaceae; genus Alopecurus; species Alopecurus myosuroides. The sequence continues at coordinate 30,046,716 of CM054060.1, forward strand.
GCTCTTCTACGGTGATTGTCCAGGTACCGCAGGTACTTTCAAGTACCTCTGCCTTCGATTATTTTCAGCCGTCGATCGTGCTAGCTGTTAATTGAAACTATTAAATTTATCTACTGCTCTGCACCGGTCACACGACATGGTCAGTTAGAAGGGAAAAAAAACTGCTCGCTGCTCGCAGCTGCCCTTGCCTCACATGGAGTCCGTCGCGACCACCATCACCTCCCGCTCTCCTTTCCTCTGCCGCACCACGGCATTGACACCACACAGATGTGCTCCCACCCCGCACGTCTCGGTTTATCTAATGCTCTGCACCCGTGCTCACGTCCCCGTTATCTGCAGGGTGGATCGAGGGGACGAGGAGGTTGCGAGGGGGTCCAGGTTGGCACCGTCGTCAGGGGTCAGCCGCGCCGGGTACAGAGAGCCTACCGTCCTCTCAGCGTACGGCTCAATCACCATCACAAACGTCCGCACAGACTAGCATCAAGTTGTGTCAACGTGCTTCTTGGGAGGTAGAAGAAGGCGTGGCTATGGAAGAAGTAGAGCCCGAAGTCCACGAGGCAGCCGATTGCGGGATCACCGTGGTCCGTGGATGAGCACGTACGATTCCGGAAGCTCCTACCGTGCGCTCCCCGAGCTTGTACTCCCGGCCGCTCGCTAGTGTCAAAGCGCCTGCTAGGTCTCCGCCTGTGCTCCATGGCGTGCCGGACGGCGCCCCAGAACTCGCGTTGCAGGCGGCCACGAAGGACTCCGCGTCACGGGTGAGGATGGCCGCGAAGTCAGGGTCGTACTAGCGGCCACAGATGTCCCCGGGGCTCGCCTCTGTGGCGCTCGTGTAGGTCGGCGAGCACCGATCCGTGGGGGCTTCGTCAAATGCTCGCCGTTCGGGGACTCCTGCAACATGACGACACCCGAAGTGCTGCACGCCTGTGTTTGTGGTGGTTCCCGGCAAGACCTACCGGAGTACCGGTTCAGGGTATGCAGGTGCGATGCGTGAACCGACGTGATCACCCGCGGTCCGTCTAGTTGCCACCGCGGGACTACATGATGATGATGTCGACGGCGGCCGTCGTTGCATACCCACTGGCTTCCGTTGTTGCTCGTTGAGGCTTCGAGTCTCCGAGACGAGCTCGCCGCGTCCATGTGCTAGTCCGCCGTTCATGTCGATGTAGGCCAAGCTAGGAGAAACGCGAACATGGTGACCTGCATGGCCGTGGCATGCCACAGCCTGGGCCCACTACACATATTCGATGAGATACACATTCTTAATTAGGGGATACAAGACGAGACAGGTGGATCCGCTAGACGAATTTACCAACAAACCGTAATATTTGATTAAAAAAAATCCTGAAATGTTGGTACTTTTGAGTACTTTCTGGTACTTCCAATATGGTACTTTCTGGTACCTCCTAATTTACCACCGTCGGAATAAAGTAGATAAACGGTTGCTAAAAATGCCAACCACTGTAAAACTTGTAAAATGAAATACTAGCACCGAGTTTAGTGCGAGGCGTTTTGCTAAGATTTTTTTTCCGGGAACCCGTTTTGCTAATCATTTTGTTAGAAATCGATATACGGAAAAATATGTTTGGATTACAAAAGAGAGAGAAAAAACCGTTTTGCTACAAAAAACATTCGTACTATAAGTTTGTGCAAAAGTCAAACAATGTATTTAAATTTTGACTGGGTTTGTAAGAAAACATCAACAACTACAATACTATATAGAAATATAACATGAATATTTCATTTAAAGATTTATCTAACGATATATTGTACTATATATGTTGATGATTTATCCTAACGATTTGATCAAAGCTTTGGGAAGTAAACAAAGCCGTTGAATAATCGTCGGCCGCGCCGCACACCTCCGAAGCATGAGCATGAGCTGCTCCAGTCACGCGATGCTCGATCGGGTGCACCGTATCCGTACCAGTATCATATACAAGATGCAAAGAACGGAAGTAAAGTGCTCACCTGGAGCTTCTCCTCGAGGAAGGCGAGGATGGTGCCGGGGATGATGCCGCGGACGCCGCCGCCGTCGATGCTGAGCACGGTGACGATGCTCCCATAGGAGGGCGGCGGGGACCTGGGCGTCATGGCCGACGACGAGGAGAGGCGGCTGGGCGCCCGCTGCACCGGGTCCAGGGTCAGGGACCCGCTGCTCCCCTTCAGCGACATGGCTCCCTACCACAAGGAAGGCTAGCTAGCTAACTAGACTCGTCTTGTCTCTCCGTTGGTCCCTAGAAAGCCTTTCAGCCCTTTCTTTCTTATGAACTGTGCTCGATACCTTTCACTTGTGTCGCTCTGTGCTGTGCTGGCCTGCTGGGTTGTGGTGGCTGATCGAGGTAGATGCGGTGCGGCCATGTATATATAGCAGCCGCGGGGTCAAAGCATGGGCTCGGAATGACGAACGTTCGCAGCAGCTCCGAGACTCGGAATGCTCTGCTCTGCTCACAAAGCATGGGAGCACCGCGATTCGAGCCAGTCAAAACTTGCTCAAAAGTTTGCACCAGTAGGACCGTCTCACCGTGCGACATTTCTTTTACTGGATGGCCGCACCAGCCACCAGACATGATTTGATCAGGTCAAGGCCACGAGCGGAATGCACCAAGGAATATTTGTAACACTGTCAGGTAGATTCCCTAAAAAGAACTCTGTCAGGTACATGATCATTCTGCCTGGAGGGTACACGGTCCCCTGGTCCATTCCGGCGGCTGCAAGCCTTTTCACTTTCTTCGGACCCAGCACGTTAGGCGTAGGCAACTGGATGCATAAGTTCATAAGTTCATGTACTATTTTGGTCACAACCCAGCGTTAAGGTGCTTGGAACGTGTGGAAAGGTCGTGGTGTTACGCCGTACTGGAAACAATACTGTACTTCCCGCTTACGCCCCAGGATATGGTCGCCGCTACTGGACATGGACCATGGGCATTATTTCCACACACGGAAAATTTCCGTCGGAAATGCGTGGAAAGGTCGTGTTACTTGGCAAGTGCACCAAGACGGACGTTTCCTTTCGCGACAACGGAGACAGCTTGCTCTATCTGCACCCATATTTTCCGGCCACTAGGAGAAACTTGCATACATACACCGAATCAAACCTGACCGGACAGAGCAGTAGCTATCCATCAATTCTCTCCCGACTATTGTTTTGGAGTGCAAGTACAGACTACTTGTGTACTCATATTCTAATTGGTTTTTGCCACTAATTGGTGCCATGCCAATCTTATTATATTCATATTGGTGAACTGACGGCGACACATACGGGGATGGAGGTGGTCAGGTGGATAACACTGCACTGCACACCGGAATCAGCTTGGCGTTGCCGAGTTTCAGACGAATCGCCACATGCACGGCGTGGAAAAAAAATATGTCTGCAACTAGCTACGCGAGTATGGTTCTCGTTGAGGTGCTCGTTATCATTTTTCATGGGAAATCCGAGAATGCATATTCCTACCTAGGACATGGTTTTCTCCAATTCTAAATGGGTACATATTGCCAACAGTCCAAGCCTAGGCGAACGGCAGGCGATCCTCACGGTGAGGAGCCTCCTCGGGCGGGGATAGCCGACGGCGAGGACGTTGATGAGATCAAAGGGAGAGGCCCTATCTCCCCAAGATCAATCTCTGAAAGTCCATTCGGTGGGAGTTTTTGGGCGCTATCGGGCCAAGAGATCGAGGAGGATTCAGAGTGGGAGAACGATTCGGATGGCAACATCGGATGCGATCGGTATTGGGCGCAATGTCGGACTCCTTTGCCGGTTTCGTCTAGATCAAACGCGGCTTCCTCGAGCATGAGCAAACTTGTTGCTAGGAGACTCGGGCAGAGAGTTGCGGCAATGGCGCTGCTCTCGGCGCAAAGCTTGGCAGACCCGACGTCGCCAGCATCCATGCAATGCAACATGCCACCGTCCGTGTTCACGGAGGAGGGGGGGTGATCCATCACGGATGACGGTGGCTAAACGACGGCGATCTTCTACAGCTGCTAAGGTACGTCATGTCAGATCTTGTTTTCAATTTCCAAATTTCCGTAATTTTGGATCATCGAGATCGGATGGAAAACATGTCCCAAAAACGTAAAAAGGGCCAAACAGGCCAGGGTCCAAAATCCAGCCACCCGTCTCTCAAAGTCCTATCGTACGTCCTCGGAGGGGGCTACGACGGATCCTAGGTTGTGCCTGGCAAGCCACGGGGATATCGTTAACGAACGTCTCGTCTAGTGGAGATATGGCGGCTACGGGTGGCGGAGGCGGATGTGGTGACCATAGGCGAGGTGGAGCGAACCGTGGACGGGGCGGAGTGCCTCTGGGCCATGGCAGCGCTGCGCATGCGGGCCGTGGTGCGAACTTTGCGTCGCGTTTCAACAACTTCGAGATGAATGGACCTAGCAGCACGACCGGTCAGAACGGCAACGCACCGGCTGACATAAACGATGCCACAGGAGATCAACCTCGCTTCCATGATGGATCGGGTTTCAATGCTGCTCGGCGAGGTGGATACCGCGGAGATCACCGGGGTTATAGAGGAAGTCATCGCTTCAATGGCCAGGGAGGCGGCAATGGCCAAGATCTCATGCATGGTCGGCACCGTGAGGATGAGGGCCTACAAGTGGATCCCAAGCGCGGTGTGAGGGGCCGATATGCAGGAGGCTATGGCCAGGGTGCTGGCCGTGGGGAAGTGAATCCTCCAGTGACAAGCACCTTGGCTCGCACGGCTACGACGACCGCCCGTGCGCAAGGAGTCGCTGCGGCGGGCGCTATCGGGCAGAATTTAACTGCGGGGCGTTTCCTACCGGGCAGAATATTGCTGCCGCAAGCGTTATGTCTACCGGGGCTCTAGCTGGAGCTGTGAAAGCTCCTACGGACAAGAAGGCTGGTGATCTACCTCGTCAAGGTCCTTTCGTGTCTGCTGATAAGTTGGTGGAAGCCGTGACAAGCGCAACCCAAAAGAAAAAGTGTTTTAATTGTGGTGTTTTATGCCACCTCTCGGCTGAGTGCATGGCTATTCTTTGTGATGTTTGCGAGGGTCCTAAGCACGCTAACGGAGATGGTAGCTTTCCTTTATTGACTACCCCAAAACCTCAGCTAATGATGTAAGGTTATGCCAATGAGGAGTTTATGATGTTTGAGATGTTATGTTCTGAGAATTATCGACCAAAACTGGAGAATGTGCGCATGGCTTCGCTGGTTGTTACAGGGGGTGATGTCGATTGAGAAAATTGCTAACCAGCTGTAGAGACTTGTTCCCACTGCTGCTTTTCGCTGGGAGGTGATCCATGTGGTGAATAATTTGTACAAGGTGCAATTTCCCTCAAAGAATGAGTTAGAGAGACTCAAGATCTTTGGTACTTGCAGGATTCCTAACAGTCTGTGTGAGTTAACAGCTGGGCCAATGATTACGAGGTAGAGGAGACTCTCCCATAAATTTGGATATGTGTGAAAGGTATCCCAAGGAGGCATCGAGGAGATTTTCTGGCTCTATAGACAGTTGGCTTCATGATACAATGCACGTCTTTCTATAATTTTGTATGTTCCATGTTTGTTTTATATCTAATTACTTTTGTTTTCCACATGTTTTCTTTTGTTTTCCGGATGTTTTCATAGACTAACCTATTAAAAAGATGCCCCATGCCAGTTGTTGTTTTCTGCTCTGTTTCAGAAAAGTTCTTAAGGAAATATTTTCGAAAAGGGCTGAAAATCTAAGGAGATCAATTTTTACCCGGAACAAAGACAGAGTCCAAAGGGGAGCCAGATGGGAGCAGGGAGCACCAAGAGGGTGCATGCGCGCCCCCCTAGGCCACGCCTGGTGGGCCCCTGGGTGCCCTGAGCACAGCCTGGCCTCCCCCCTTCGCTAATAAATTGCCTTTAACCCTAAAAGCATCGAGTACAGAGTTATTTTTCACAAAACATACAGAGAGGCACCGTCGTCACCTCGAATGTACAATCTAGGGCTTCTAGGGTCCTACTCCTGCACCCTGCCGGAGGGGGGTAATCCGTCTCAAACGTATCTATAATTTCTGATGTTCCATGTTGTTTTTATGCCATATGCTACATGTTTTATATAACTTTACAACATTTTTATGGATTTCCTGGGACTAACCTATTAACAAGATGCCACAGAGCCAGATCTTGTTTTCTACTGTTTTTGGTTTAAGAAAAGTTGTTCTGAAAATATTCTCGGAATTGGACGAAACAAAATCCCAGGGTCTTAGAAATCTGTCACGTACATGGAGTCCGGAGGGGACCCGAAGGGGGCCCTGGAGCCACCACACCATAGGGTGCCCCCCTTGGCCGCGCCACCAGGTGGTGTGGCCCCCTGGCCGCCCACCGACGTTGCCCTTTCGCCTATTTAAGATCCTCCTCGGGTTAACCCTAAATACCCGAGCCTACATCCACGAAAAATTCTACAGCCGCCGTCATCGTCAACCCTAGTTTGGAAGTGTTCTGAAGCTCTCTCCGGCACCCTCTCGGGAGGGGAAATCATCACCGGAGGGCTCTACATCACCATGCATGCCTCCGGAGTGATGCGTGAGTATTTCATCCTTGGACAATGGGTCCGTAGAAGTAGCTAGATGGTGGTCTTCGCTTCTTTATGCCACCATGTTTAGATCTTGTTGAAGGGGAACGTAGCATAGAAAACAAAAAATTTCCTACGCGCGATAAACCCGAAAAGTCCAAGATCTAATCTATGAGATGAAAGGCAACGGGGAGAAAGAGAGTCTTGAGATAACATACCCTCGAAGACTCAAAGTGGTACGAGAAAAGATCTCGTTGTTGGTGTAGTCGTTCTCACGCCGATCCCGAGCGAGAAGAAGAGCACCGCAATCCGGCGGTGCCTCCGTAATCGCTCACACGTTCAGCACGATGAAGACTTCCGTTCCCTCGTTCCAGCGGGTTGCGAAATTAGAGGATCCCTCCGAAATTCCAGCAGCACGACGGCGTGGTGGTGGTGAAGAATCCCACGGTCAGGGCTTCGCCAAGCCGGAGACCATGGAATTGAGCATCGGATGGAAGGGAAAAAGAGTGGGCAAGTGTGTAGAGAAGAGAGAGCCCTCACCCTCCTTTTATAGGGGAGGGGGAGGCAGCCCAAGGGTGGGGGTGCGGCCAGCCATGGGTGCCCCCACCCCTTCCTCTCTTCATGTGAGTGGAAGGTCCACTCACACCCACTCAAAATTCCTTAATTTCCCACTTAGAAATTCCAAAGGTTTTTCTTTAATAAATAAATAAAACATTTTTATTTCTTTATTTATATTTGTTAATTGCATTAACAAACATTTGCATGCAGCACCTCAAACCATTTGTTAATTCTATTAACAACCGTTCGACGAAAAACCCCTTGAACTATTTCAATTTTCCCCGAAACAATTTCGGAGCTGCCCAAAATATTCTTCGGTATTCCGTATCCTCTCTACTTCATCGAACCTTAGTGTGTCTCCCTACGGTTCATGAATATTATATACATGATCGAGACTCCTCTCCGATCAATAATCAACAGCGGGGTCTGGAAAACTGTGATGACTCCTATATATTCAACGATGACTCTCGTGATCGTGTGAACCTTTCAACGTCGTAATGATTTCCCTTTGTCTCGCGATATATTACTTGTCCGACATCCGATCATCGGTATCCACTATACCTTGTTCGATCTCGTTATCCGACAAGTACTCTTTTCTCGTTCCCGTGATATAACATCCTTGTGATCATATCACTTGCTTGCAAGCGGTGTCGATGTGATATCACCGAGAGGGCCCTGAGTATATCTATCCGTCATATTGGATGGACAAATCCCATTCTCGATCCATGAGCTTCAACCAACACTTTCCGAATATCCAATGCCACCTTTATAGTCACCCTTTTACGGTGTGACGTTTGATGAATCTAACACCCATTGAGTTCTGGTGTTGATTATTGCCTCTCGGGCATATTCCCTTCAGTCTCCCACTTGCACTAGGGGCAATAATCTATATTACATAGTGATGAATCTAACACCCATTGAGTTCTGGTGTTGATCATGTTTCGCCCTTGAGAGAGTTTTAGTCAACGGATCTGCCACATTCAGATCCGTATGTACTTTGCAAATCTTCACATCCCCATCTGCGACATGCTCACGGATGGAGTGAAAACGGCGTTTGATATGCTTAGGATTCTTGTGAGACCTTGGTTCCTTAGCATTGGCTATGGCACCATTGTTGTCACAATAGATAACCATTGGATCCAACGCACTCGGAACCACGCCTAGTTCGGATATGAACTCCTTCATCCAAACTGCCTCATGTGTTGCCTCCGAGGCAGCAACATATTCCGATTCTGTTGATGATCCCGCCACCACGGATTGCTTGGAACTCCTCCAGCTTACAGCTCCTCCATTCATAACAAATACGTACCCGGACTAAGACTTAGAGTCATCCGGATCAGTGTCGAAGCTAGCATCGACGTAACATCTTGCGACGAGCTCTTCTTCACCGACATATACGAGAAACATATCATTAGTTCTTCTCAATTACTTAAGGATATTCTTGATCGCAGTCCAGTGTTCCAAACCTGGATTGGATTGATACCTACTAGTCAAACTAATAGCATGTGCCACATCCGGTCTTGTACATAGCATAGCATACATGATAGAACCTATGGCTGAAGCATAGGGAGTCCTATTCATCTTTTCTCTATCTTCTGCTGTAACTGGACATTGAGTCTTACTCAACGTTTTGCCTTGCAACATAGGTAGGAACCCCTTCCTACTATTGTCGGGGGGTTACCCCCGAGTAGGGTAAAGACAGGTGGTAAAGGCCGCTTACAGAAGAGAGGTTTGGTCGAGTAGCCGACTACCAGGTACTCGCTACCCGGTCGACTGCTACTCGGTCTCACCTCAAGATGACCAGAAGGAGATATCAATCAAGTTCTACCCTGTCGAGTAGAAGAGATGGCCCGAGTAGAATTGGCGGGAACCTACTCGGGCAGAAAGTCAAAGGAGCCGTTCTGACACAGGATCCCGCGTATCCTGGGTCCGTACTTGGCAGCATTCGAACTACTGTTCACATGGGGACGGCCTGCCTGACAGTGACAGCATGGAAGCAGGCCGTGGCAGGATAAGGGGGGCCTACTCTGTGCCTAGGTACAGTGATACCAGTCTGTCCCCTAGTTTTGCCCAACGACTTTACAGAAGCAGCCAAGATCAACGACCAAAGCTGTCAGCGGGTACTCGGAGAAAGGACAGTGTGCACACTATGTCGACACTTGTCTAGATTTGGACGTATCCGGCTGGGCACCGCGTATATAAGGTTCCCCGCCGCCTCCTGCGCGAGGCATGCTCCCATAGAGGCTAACGGTTGCTCCCTGGAAACCCTAGAATCCCTAAGTTCTTGACCTAGCTCTACTCGGATAGGAGAAAAAGGCTACTCGGTAGCGTTACCATTTGTACTGTGGCTACTCGGAGAGACATCGTAATACATAGAGAAAGGCAGGAGTAGGGGTTTTACCTCCTCACGAGGGCCCTGAACCTGGGTACATCGTGTTGTTTGTGTTGTGTGGATCTCACCTCACGCGGCTACTCGTCGCGTGATCCCTCCCCGGACACCTCCAGCGTCCATCGTCCCCACATCTTTAGCCATCCCATGGCATCTGCCGTGACACCACCACGACAGTTGGCGCCCACCGTGGGGCAACCAGCGGCGCTGGCTGGAGTTTCTGTTCGGACGGGATCTTCATCAGCGGAGCGCGTAGTTTGTGGCCTCGTCCACAGATTCGGCTCCTTCGACTTCGTCACCGACAACGCCGGCTGTTTCGGCGGCATGGCCATGCCGGAGGGCGGCTCGGTGATCTCCTTCGGCTCGCATCTCGTCTACGTCGCCACCGTCGCCAACAGCGCCTACCCCGAGCTGGTGCACGACGCGGAAGATCCTCCCGCGGTGGTTGCTGCTCGCGGAAGGCCCGCATGCAGCCCTGCGTGCTGCGCTGAGGTGATGGTGACGGGCTTGGCGGCAAACGCTGGCGCAGCTGCTACTGGCGCTGCGGCCGTCGTCGAGGAGGTTGACGACCCGCCCGCGGGTGGCAGGAACCACCGGCCTTACGAGAAGGAGAGCAACTTGCCACCTTCCACGTCTACGGTCATCCCCGCGTCTGCTGCGCGAACCGGCATGCCTACGCCCACCGATATCGAGCTCCTAGGCGCGAGGGAGCAGCTCGAGCGGCAACGCCAGGAGCTGCTTGCCGAGCAGGCGGAGTTGGAGAAGATTAGGCTTGAGCTGAGTCTAGACCAGCTCGAGTACAACAAGGCTCACGGCTTCACGCCGGTCGCCAGGAGGCCCAGCAGAGTGGGTGCTACGCGGCGCAACCTGGGCGCCGAGATGGCGACTGTTGCGGAGGAGCCCGCACAGTCCGCCACCGCGAACACTTTCACAAGGCCAAGGTACAGCACACCCGCCAAGACGCTCAGAGCTGCGCAGGCTGTGGCTGCCGAGTTGCCGCGCCTAGATGGAGAGGCGCGTCTCAGGCAGCAGGAGAGGCTCAACGAGTTGGTGCTGGAGGCCGCCAGGCAGAACGAGGAGTTCCGGAAGGCCAACCCGGGAGCTGGAGCTTCGCAAGTGGTTCACTCGCACGCGGCTAGATCTAACGATCAAGCCTCATCTCCGCATCCGAGCCGCGAGAAGAGCCGCAGCGGGCGTTCGGGTAGAGACAGGCAAATGCAGGTGTATGACCCGGCCGCTGCCGCGAAACAGGTTGCTGTGCCGCAGCGGCCCGGGCAGGAACACAACGCTGCAAGAGCAGGCTCTCAAGCACATCAAGCTCAAAGCCGTGTCCGAGAAGCCGCGCGTCCGGGTACTTCTCGGCAACCCGCAGCTCAGCCTACTCGGCAGAGGCAGCAGCCGCGCCCAGTGGCACCAGTCGCCAACCCGGTGGAGCAACCCGCGGCAATGCAAGTGGATAGGTATGATGACGGCTACTCGGCTATGGAGATGGCTGGTTATGACATCCATGATCGTGTTGGTGAGCGCGTGTTGGCGCCTGGAGATGCAAGGCACCAGTTGGACCGTATCAGCTTGTCGGCGCGGCTTGAGAGCACGGGTCCCCCTGGCCCCGAGTGCTTTGGCCCGCGCATCATGAACGAGCCTTCCGTGAAGGGCTTCCAGCTTGCAAGAGGCACCAAGAGCTACAATGGTAGCACCAAGCCTGAAGATTGGCTCAATGATTACGTCACCGCGGTCCACATTGCGGGTGGCAACAGGAGATGGGCGGTGCGTTATGTGCCGCAGATGCTAGAGGGTCCAGCTCGCACTTGGCTCAATAACTTGCCCAGGCACAGCATAAACTGCTGGCTGGACTTCTCGGACGCCTTCGTCAGCAACTTCACGAGTACCTACAAGAGGCCGAATAGGCCACAGCAGTTGTCGGCTTGCCGGCAGCGAGAAGACGAGACGGACCGCGAGTATCTTACTCGGTGGAGCACCTTGAGGAACACTTGTGAGGGTGTGAATGAAGCGCAGGCCATCACTTGGTTTGCGCAGGGTTGCCGACATGGCAGCATGCTTTGGCAGAGATTGCAGAGGGAGATGCCGAACACCCTGGCCGAGACCATCAAGATTGCGGATCAGTACGCACTCGGTGATCCTACTCAGCCATTGATGGACTCCTCTGAGCCGAGAAGAAACTTCAACAGCAGCAAGCGCAACGAGTTCCGCAACAAGCGCCGAGTAGATACTCGGTATGATCCCGAAGAGGTGAATGCAGTGACTGTCGGAGGCGGTGGTGGCCAAAGGCAGAAACCTGCTGGAGCCTACGGGCAGAACCAGAACCAGGGCCAAGGCAACAAGAAACCGTTCCGCACTGCACAGCCGGGTAGCGGGAACTCCGAGCAGCCGAAGAAGTTTGTCTTCGATGACATGAAGGATGGCCCATGCAGCTTTCACACTCACCACCCCTCAAGGCCTGCGAACCACACTACTCGGCAGTGCGAGTGGTGGGATGTGATCAAGAGTGATGGCTTGCCTCCTCCTCCTCCTCCTCTGCCAGCTGCCAATGCTACTGTTCAGCCTACTCGCGCTCCCGCAACTCGGCCGCCAGTTTATCCGAGAAGAGAGAATGTCAACCAGGTGGCTTTAGGAGCCAACCGGAACTTCAACAATGAGAGATACCGCAACAACAACAACAACTACAACCGCAACAACAACAACAGAGGCAACAACAACTATCAGGGCAACAACAATGGCAACAATGGCAACAATGGGGGCAATGGCTCCAACCAGTACCAAGAGCACCATGAGAGCTATATGATCTTCACTTCTGAGGCAGTCGACAAGCAGTCACAGCACAGGCGGGCCATGGAGGTCAATGCAGTGATTCCTGCTGTCCCGCACTACATGTACTGGTGCGACCAGGAGATCAGGTGGACTCGGGCAGATCATCCCAAGGTGATGCCCAACCCGGGCACCTATGCTTTGGTGCTGGATCCTACCTTCCTGGGCCCCGAGAAGAATGTGAGGTTCAGCAAGGTGCTAATCGACAACGGCAGCAGCATCAACATAGTGTACAAGGACACACTCGAGAAGCTTGGCCTGGCCGAGAACATGATGCTGCCTAGCAAGACCACCTTCCATGGCATTGTGCCCGGGATCTCATGCAACCCGATTGGCCGAGTGTGGATTGATGTGCTATTCGGTACTCGGGAGAACTGCCGCACAGAGCGCCTGCAGTTTGAAGTGGTGGATCATCAGAGCCCCTATCATGCTCTACTCGGCAGGCCTGCTCTGAGCAAGTTCATGGCCTCTACTCATGTGGCATATCTGAAGATGAAGATCCCCGGCCCCAATGGCATTATCACCATCTCGGGAGATTACAAGAAGTCCATGGAGTGTGCCTCAGCTAGCTCCCAGCTGGCGGAATCAATGGTGATTGCAGCCGAGAAGAAGAAGATGTACGAGGTGGTGGCCATGGCTCAGTCCGCACAAGCTGGCGCACAAGGTGTGCCGAGTACTCAGCATGGTACTGCTTTCCAAGCTGCCAAGGAGACCAAGACAGTCCAGGTTGACCCCGAGTTCCCGGAGCGCGTGGCCATCATTGGTGCCGGGTTGGCGGAGAAATAGGAAAGCGCGCTCATCCACTTCCTCCGTGAGAATCGGGACGTGTTCGCCTGGACCAATGAAGATCTACCAGGAGTCCCGAGGGAGTTGGTTGAGCACTCTTTGCATGTGCGTCCTGACGCCAAGCCCGTGAAGCAGGCCTTGCGCCGTTTCGGGGATGAGAGAAGGAAGGCCATCGGTGATCAAATCACCAAGCTGCTGATCAGTAACTTCATCATGGAAGTGCTGCACCCGGACTGGTTAGCCAACCCGGTCATGGTCGAGAAGAAAAAGGAAGATCCCAAGGCCGCCACTGCATGGCGCATGTGCGTCGACTACACCGACTTGAACAAGGCATGCCCCAAGGATCCCTTCCCGCTACCTCGCATCGATCAGGTGATCGATTCCACTGCCGGCTGTGAACTGTTGTCTTTCATAGATGCCTACTCTGGTTTCCACCAGATTGCACTCAACCCTGCTGATCAAATAAAGACTGCTTTCATTACCCCGTACGGGGCTTATTGCTATCGTGTCATGTGTTTTGGCCTGAGGAATGCGGGTGCAACCTATCAGAGATGCATGCAGAAATGCTTGCACGACCAGCTCGGTAAGAATGTGCAGGTGTACATAGATGACATTGTCATCAAAACGAATAAAACACATACTCTGCTTGCCGACCTGGAGGAAACCTTTGCTAACCTACGCAGGTACAAAATGAAACTAAATCCGAGTAAGTGCACCTTTGGTGTACCAGCTGGAAAGCTACTCGGCTTTCTCGTTTCTAGTCGGGGCATTGAAGCCAATCCGTCTAAGATAAAAGCTATTGAGAGCATGTCTTTGCCGAGATCATTGAAGGATGTGCAGAAGTTCACGGGCTGTCTGGCATCTCTGAGCCGCTTTCTGGGCCGAATGGGCGAGAAGGCTCTGCCTCTGTACCAGCTGATGAAGAAAAGTGACAAGTTTGTGTGGACTCCGCAAGCGGACGTGGCATTCAATGAGCTGAAAGCAATGCTGGATAGCGCTCCCGTCTTGGCTAGTCCGCTACCCAAGGAGCCTATGCTGCTGTACATTGCCGCGACTAACCGAGTAGTCAGCGTGGTGATAGTGGTGGAGCGAGAAGAAGAAGGCAAGAGCGTGCAGCGCCCAGTCTATTATCTCAGTGAAGTGCTGTCCAGTTCCAAGCAAAACTATCCTCACTACCAGAAGATGACGTATGGTGTGTACCTGGGCGCCAGGAAACTGAAACATTACTTCCAGGAGCACCCCATCACTGTTGTGAGCTCTGCTCCCATCTCGGACATCATGGGAAACAAGGAGGCGAGTGGCAGAGTAGCCAAGTGGGCGATTGAGCTAGCCGCGTACGCTCCCGCGTATACGAGAAGAGAAGCAATCAAGTCTCAGGTACTGGCGGAATTTCTTGTGGACTGGGCCGAGATGCAATATGAACCTCCTGCTCCAGTTTCCAACTATTGGAAGATGCACTTTGATGGCTCAAAGGTGAAAGAAGGCCTTGGTGCTGGCGTGGTGCTTACATCACCCAAGCGGGATCAGCTCAAGTATGTGTTGCAGATTCATTTCAAGGCATCCAACAATGTAGCCGAGTACGAGGCGGTGGTGCATGGTTTGCGAGTAGCAAAGGAGGTTGGTGTGCAGCGCATTATCTGCTATGGCGACTCAGATCTGGTGGTGCAGCAAGTCTCAGGTACCTGGGATGCTTTGGATGCCAACATGGCGTCGTATCGCTTCCTGGTGCAGTCAATGACTGGGTTTTTCGAAGGCTGTGAGTTCCAGCACATTCACCGAGCAGAGAACGAAGCAGCAGACGAGCTATCCAAGTTGGGATCTTCTCGGCAGTCCATCCCGGCGGGGATTGCCTTGGAGCATTTGAGGAAGCCATCCATCAAGCCTTCCCCCAACTCGGAATCCATCTTTGTTCCTTCTCTGCCAAGTGAAGAATCTGACCCAATGGAGATTGACTGGGAGAGTGCTGCAGGGAACCCGGGGACTACCGTCCTCTACTCGGGGACTGCCGTTCCCTACTCGGGGACTGCCATTCCCTACTCGGGGACTGCCACTCCCTACTCGGGGACTGCCATTCCTTACTCGGGGACTGCCACTCCTTACTCGGGGACTGCCGCCCTCAACCCAGAAGCTGTTGCATTCATTGAAGAAGTTCTCGCCAATCGGTCTGGGCTGCAGAGAAGCGCTCCTACTCCTCCTGTGCAACCACCAGGGCCTGTCCCAATGGAAATGGACGAACCAGCGTTTCCCGTGCGGGAGACACCGAGTTGGGCAATGCCCATATTATCCTTTCTAAGGGACGGCACTTTACCTGAAGATGAAGTGACTACGAGACAGATCCAAAGAAGATCCAAGGGCTACACTATAGTCCGAGATGTGCTGCACAAGAGAAGTGCCACTGGTGTGCTGCAACGTTGTGTGAGCCCAGAAGAAGGAGAAGAAATCCTGGTGGAGATACATCAAGGGGAATGTGGGCATCATGCCTCTTCTCGGGCTTTGGTCAAGAAAGCTTTTCGGCATGGCTTCTACTGGCTCACTGCACTGCAACAAGCTGAAGATATTGTGAGGAAGTGCGCCGGCTGCCAGATGTTCGCAAGTAAGATTCACATGCCAGCTTCCGAGTTGAAAACAATTCCTATCACATGGCCATTTGCTGTTTGGTGCTTGGATATGGTTGGTCCTTTCAAGCCGGCTAAGGGCAATATGACGCATATCTTGGTCATGGTGGACAAGTTCACCAAGTGGATCGAGGTGAAACCTATTCGGAAGTGCGATGGGGTCACAGCTGTGAAGTTTGTGAAGGATGTGATCATGAGATATGGCTACCCGCACAGTATCATCACCGACAACGGCACAAACTTTGCAGAGGGGGCAATGGTGCGATTCTGCAGAGATAAGCATATCCGACTAGACGTTGCGTCAGTCGCGCACCCTGCCTCCAATGGGCAAGTTGAGAGGGCAAATGGGATGGTACTGGCAGGCATAAAGCCAAGGCTGATTGAGCCATTGCTGAAAACACCTGGGTGTTGGCTAGAAGAGTTGCCAGCGGTGTTGTGGAGTCTAAGGACTACCCCTAACCGGTCAACCGGCTACACGCCATTCTTCTTGGTATACGGGGATGAGGCCGTGTTGCCAATAGACTTAGAGCATGACTCCCCCCGAGTAGCCCTCTACACTGAGGTGGAGGCGAGAGAAGCTCGAGAAGACGACGTTGACCTGCTTGAAGAAGCAAGAGAGCTGACTCTGTCACGTTCGGCTATATACCAGCAAAACCTGCGGCGTTATCATAGCCGAAAGGTGAACCCAAGGGTTTTCCGAGAAGGAGACATGGTCCTTAGGCTTGTGCAGCGCACAGCCGGGATGCACAAGTTGTCCCCTCCGTGGGAAGGGCCCTTCATTGTGAGCAAAGCGCTGCACAATGATGCGTACTATCTTGTAGATGTGCGCCCATCACAGGCGAACAGGGCAGATAAAGCTGGAGAGGAAACCAAGCGTCCCTGGAATGTAGCTCTACTTCGTCGTTTTCATTCGTAAGCAAAGATGTGTATGTACCCTCTTATCCGAGTTGAAATTCTACTCTGCAATCTAAAATTGTTCTCGGGGACTGCCCTCGTCCAAAATTGCTCTAAGTGTTTTTCTTACTCGGCTTGTTCCTTTGTCTATTCGGTTGCTCCACTTCAGAACTCATAAGTGCATTGAGTACTGTGTTTAAACCTATATGCCAACTCTTCGACTCTGCTGCTGTCCGAAACCCGGCTTCATGGCAAGCAAGAGAACAAGCAAAAGGTCAATGAGCACACGAAAATCACAAAAGAAGAAGGAGTGCAGGAACCGAGTAGATTGTGTGTTACTTTTTGGTCACCGTTTTCGTCTTCTCGGCTAAGTGGTGGGCTGCGTTATCATGATTGTTTCTAGCGGCTAAGTATTTGCAGCCTTGTTCCTTGATTCTTGTGACTCGAATACCAAACAAGCGACAAGTCGCAGGTAGAGCAGAGATGAAAAGACAGGGTGAATGAGAAATGCTACTCGGGGACTCGCATGGAAACACAACTCGGCATTAAGCCAGTGTCGTTCAAATTGATTAATGTCAACATAAACAGAGTGGGCATAAAAACTGAGTAGCAAGCAAGATAAAGATAGTCTGTTACATCTGCTCCCGGCATCCCGGGGATCTGATAAGTTTTCGAGTAAAAAAGAGTGCAGGTTGCTTCAAGTTGAGGAGGCAGTGTTCTCGGCGCTGGTCTTGGCAGCTGTTTCCTCAGCGGTGGTCTTGGCGGCTGTTCCTTCGGTGCTGGCGTGGGTGGCATCCGCCTCCGTCTGCACGCCGGCGGATTCCTCCATCTCGGCATCCTCCTGGGTGGCCGCCTGCTCGGAAGTGGCCGTGGCCACCGAGACGGGTCCTGGAGCCGAGGAGGAGCCTGAAGCGTGGCCAGGAGGAGGCACCGTGTCGTCGAGAGCAGCACCTGAGGAGGTGCCGAAGTCGAGTGGCTCGGAGTCGATGTGCGCCCCTTCGTCTTCGTCGCTACTCGCGACGACGGCGGCCTTTCCCTTTCCGGCCTTGCCCTTGGGAGATTCGAAGAAGCCGTCAAGGTCATCGTCTTCGTCATCATCTTCCTCGTCCTCGTACTCGGTGTCGGGTTCGGGGACGCCCTCGATGTAGACCTCCGTCTCGGCGCACTCTGCGACTTCATACGCAATCTGCTTGCGCAAGGCCACGCTTTCGGCATCAGTCTCCCACTTGGAATCATTGCGCTTCCCGCGGATGCGCTGCATATCGAGGTTTTCATACCAGGATGCTATGCAGAGAAGCATCACATCCGCACCAGCACGGGCTCCAGAGGCTCGCCACTTTTTCAACTCGGCCTTCACGTTCTCCAGCTTGAGGGCGAGATCCCGCATGTTTCTTGGCTGGGGATCATGAGGCCAGAACAGCCGGTGGAGCTCAAAGCCCACATGAATCAAGTCAGTTCCGACGCCGGCCAGCATTTCGAAGTAATCTTTGAGCACCAGCAAGCTGTCCTCGATTTCAGCCCTGGTGTCAATTGGCTCACCCAGCGAAAGGCGAACTGCTCGGGCCTTGGCTACCGTAGGCGCAGAGGAAGAATCAAGACGAGGCCAGATATCTGAAATATCAAGTGGCAAGATCAAAAACCGAGAAGAGAAAAGAAGCCGAGAAGGAACAGGACCGAGAAGAAAGGATGCA
Organism: Alopecurus myosuroides; assembly: GCA_028641055.1. Classification (NCBI taxonomy): domain Eukaryota; kingdom Viridiplantae; phylum Streptophyta; class Magnoliopsida; order Poales; family Poaceae; genus Alopecurus; species Alopecurus myosuroides. Next base: position 30,064,987 of record CM054060.1, read on the forward strand.
ATGAAGAGAAAACTTACCGATCAGTTGGCGGCGCAGCTGCTGCAGCTTGGTTTTCCAGGACTCCTCGTTGCCAATATGCTTGTCTTGGATCTGGCGCAGGGTGTCCATCTGAGCGAAAAGATCAGCATTGGTCTTCTTCAGAGTCTCGCATTCAGACTCGAGGGCCCGTTCCTTGGCTCGGAAGGTGGTCTCGGCCTTGGCCTTCTCGGCGATCGCTCTATCCCTCTCAGCGCCAATCTTGACGGCATCCTGGAGTGCATTCTGCAACTGAAGCTGAAGCGACTCCATCTCAGTGGTGTGGTCCTTCACCAGAGCAATGGCTTGGTCAGACAGCTGTTTCTCCACCTCTGCGGGCTTGACACAATTTTGGTGTGTCTCAGCAAATAACTTGTGATCTTCTGCGGAGAGATTGATAAGGTTAGCCGAGAAATAGAAAAGGAAACAGATTCAAGACCAAGCCGAGTAAACAGTAAACTCACCTTCAAGTCTCTTTATGGTGGCTTCGGAGTTCGCCACGAAAGTGCGGCATTTCTCATGCTCATCGGCCAAGGCCTTCAGTTTGTCTGCAGAGAAGGAAAGGTTAGCGCGTGAGAAAGCAGAAGCGGGCGTAAACATAAAACGCAGGAACCGCGTGGCTAAAGGCGTACCTTGCACTTCGGCCAGCTGTTGGGTGCTGTCGTTTGCATTTTTGCTCGCGGCCTCAGCAGCTATCTTCTCCTTCGCCAGCGCAGCAATTCGCCTCCTGGCGATGGAGTGGTTCCACAGAAGGATGCGGTACAAGTGTGTCCGCTTAAGGACGCTATCCTGAGAAGCGAGAAGAAGCGAGTTAGAAAAAGCAGAGAAGATTCAACCCGAGTAGGAGGCTACTCGGAGAGTATCCATCTACTCGGCCAGAATCTCGGGGACTGGGGGTGATGGTAAAGAACAAGGAAGGCGAATAGAAGAGAAAGAATCTCAACTCGGAAAAGGCAAAAAAGACTTACTGCGTAGCTCTGTTCGATATCTTCGGCGTTCTTGCGGTGCAAGAACATCTTGGCTGCGAGGGTTGCGGTATCAGTGGAGACGGACATGGGCTGGTGTCCCAGATCAACCTTGTTCCAATCCACGCGGTAGTGGTCGATGGAGCCAAGGGTCAAGCCGTGCCATTTCTCCTCTCCGAGAACCCTGCTGTCCCACCTGGCGTTGATGTGGCCAACAGTGTCCAAAACCTGTTCAAGACCCTTGGAGGTTATTGGCTTGTCTTGGGCTCCCCGAGAAGCAATATTGACGGGTTTGTTTTGAGCTGGATCGAAGGGAGGAGTATTCCTGGCTACAGCTTTCCTTCCCTTCTGAATAGCTAAAGCTTTATCTTGGGGAGGGAAGCCGATGGTGTGTTGTTGGCTAACCTCGACCATGTAATCCGGGTAGCAGGGTTGGCCAGCTGCGCGTGCGTCGGCGGAGAGCGCAGCAGGAATGGGGCCGGACTCGCGGATCACGAGCGCTCCGCCTGTGGATGCGCCTTGGTCTCTGGCCCTTTTCTTCGTTTGCTCCTTCTCGATTCTCTGCTTCTCGAGATCCTCAGGTTTCTTCCCGTCAGACTTGGCCTTCGTCTTCTCGGCGGCAGTCTTCTCGGCAACTTGCTTCTCGGCCTTCCTCTGCTCAGCCTTGGCTCTTTTCTGCTCAGCCTTGGCCTCCTCAGCAGCCTCCTTATCGGCAGTCTCCTTCTCAGAAAGGCCTTTCTCGGAACAGAAATCCCTCAGAGCATCAAGGGCCTGTTGCCTGGTTGCTCGCCCAGGAGGGCTGGATGTGTCCTTGCTCTGTGGCGACGAGGAGGAAGTTGGTGGTGTAGGGCCTTGCGCAGTTGGTGGCGTAGGGCCTTGCGCAGTTGGTGGCGCCGCAGATCCATCGCCCGGTGCAGCTCCTGGCTGAACAGTACTCGGTGCGCCGCCTGGCAGTGGGTAGACGTCTGCTATGGTAGCATCCGCGGCGGTGTCGTCTTTCACCAGCTGCTCGGCAGTGATGTTCTCTTGTGCAGCAGCCTCGGTGGTGGGCTGCTCCCGTTCTACTTCTGGCCGCTCAAGGGCGGCGGCGTCTTGCATTTCTTGTTCTTGGTTCTCCTCGGCGTTGCTAGCCGGAGGAGAAGGGGGTCTCTCTTCGTGAACGGTGGTATCTTGTGCTGCTGGCTCTGGTTCTGCTCCTCGAGCATCACTAGCCTGTGCGTTGGTGGCAGCAGCATTGGTGGCGTCGTTCTCGTCGTCAACAAGGTCGATCAAGGGTACTGCTGTCTCCCTGTCTTGGTCGGACGCAAAGGCTGCGTTCGCATCCATGGCAGGACTGCAGAGAAGAAAGAAATCAGGGATTGGAAGAAGATTTGGGAGAAAACAGTACTACGCGAGAAGGAGGGCAAACGAGAAGAGAACTCACGCAGTGGTGGATTTAAGCTGTCGTCGGGGTTTCTTTACAGTAACCTTCTTCTTCTTCTCGGCGGCCTCCTCCTTCTCGGCGGGCTTCTTTTTCTTGGCTGGAGGTGCCTGTGCTTCGCTGCCGGTCCGCTTGCGGGTTTCGGGAGGGGCAGTAGACAGAGGTTGGACGACAAGGGGCGCATCGCCCTCGTTCTCGTCCTCATCCTCGTCGTCCTTCTCCGCAGCGGCCTCATCTGAGAAATTCAAAAGAGAAGAAGGAAGAATCAGAAACAGCAATGCAAGGGGTTGGTGTTTCTCAGAAACAAACAAGATGAAAATAACAATACCGTGAGAGCCTTCATCCGACCAAGTGCGGAGAGCATCGCGCTTGTCAGGAACGGGGCTGCTCTGTTCCGCGTCATCAGAAGGCAGCATGTCATCCTCCTCGCGATCGTCGAACCAGTTGTCCTCAAAAACCTCGCGACTCTCAATCAACTGTCGAGTAAGAGTCTGAAAGACAGAGAAGGATCATAAGTCAACCGAGTATCAGGATGGAACTCTACTCGGATAGGCGTGCAAACACAAAGCACACTAAGCCTATGCAGTTTTCTAAGTACTCTACTCGGATAGGCGTGCAAACACAAAGCACACTAAGCCTATGCAGTTTTCTAAGTATTCTACTCGGATAGGCGTGCAGACACAAAGCACACTAAGCCTATGCAGTTTTCTAAGTATTCTACTCGGATAGGCGTGCAGACACAAAGCACACTAAGCCTATGCAGTTTTCTAAGTGTTCCACCCGGATAGGCGTGCAAACACAAAGCATACTAAGCCTAAGCGCGAGTCGACTAAGTGCTCTACTCGGTGCACCAGGTGATTGCTAGTCGGGGCGGAAAGGGAAATTATCTACTCGGGAAGCAGAGGCGAAAACAGAGTAGGAACAGCGTACCCGGGCAATCGGTTGCGTGCGGCTGTACGGGACGAAGCCATACCGCCACTTCTCGCTAAGGCTTGTCTTCAGAATGTTCTTGGCATGATAGGCAACGTCGACGTCGTCGATTTCGATGGTGGTGGTCCTGGTGCAGTCGCGGGGGCCTCCCATGTAACACATGAGATGGCAGCGCTCCTGTAGAGGGAGCACTCGGCGCTTGATCCAGCACACCACCGGGTCGTCGTTCTTGAGGCCCAGTTTCTTCAGCTCGCCGAGTCTATCTTCTATCTCGATGGCGATTTCGTCGATGGTGGGCTTCTCCTTCCAGTTCGACCCGAGTGGAGCACGATTCCTCCAAGCGGGCAGGTTGATTCGATTATCAACCGCACCCCCTTCCGTGGCGGGGACATTCTTGACATAGAAGAACGTCTGCTGCCACATTCGGCAGGAATCCAGCCCCTGAATGCGGGGATGATTCGTCCCGGTCCGCTGCACCATCATGGCACAGCCCGTGTCGGTGGCGCGGCCGATGCCTGCGGCGTCTTTCTTCCCGACTGACTGTTGGCGAAGATTAAAATACCTGAGCCATGTATCAGTCGTGGGCCTGATGCCGAGGAAAGCCTCGCAGACCACGGCATGGTAGGCGAGGAAGACGACCGCGTTGGGCGGCAGATGATGCATCTGCAGCCCGAAGTGATCGAGGAACTTGCGCAGGAAGTTGGAGGCGGGCAGTCCAAAGCCGCGCTCGAAGTGCGACATGAAGACCACCCGCTCGCCGTCCCGCGGAGCTGGCACAACCTCGTCGTCGGGTGCCCGGCACTCCACGCCGGGGGGAACCCTTCTGCTGGTCACGAGCCAGGCGAGATTGGCCTTGGTGACGGAGGAACCCGCCCAGCTAGCCTTGGCCATCGTTGCGAGTGGGAGGAGTGGATGATTTCGAATGGAGTTGCTCGGTGGAGTGAGTCCGCGGCGGCGCGGAAGCTTGCGCGGCGGCGGAGGGCCCGGTGGCGAAGAAGAATAAGAGGCAGGAGAGGAAAAGTGCAGGGAAGGGGAAAAGGAAGTTACCGCGGGGGTATTTATATCTCCCTCGCGAGATTACCGTTACCACCGCGGAAGTGGGATCGACTGTGGCGTGTGGTGGGTCCTGTGGCCGGCTAGAAACGCACACAAGCGCGGGCTGCGCGCGTAACGGCCGCATTTGATCCCACCATCAGATCGTGGCCAGTAATTGCGCGTGATGGGACATGACGGCCGGTGGGCCCACAGCGTGAAAACTGGACGCGTGGCGTCGTGTCCTGGGCAACCAAACGACGAGGTCGTGGATGCTTGACACGTGGGCAGTGCCTGCGTGAAGGGCTGGATGTTGCTCTGCGCTGCAGAGGTTCAGTTTGCGAATTTTCGCTAAGTCTTTTTACTCGGAAGCAGAGTAGAAAGCAAGCGCTACTCAGAAGAGAGGAAACTCAAGGTACTCTCCAGATAGCTACTCGGAGGACCTACTCGGCATCTTGAGGTTCGATGGCTGAGATGCAAAGGCTGGTTTTAAGCTGGCAGAGCCTAGTGAACAAGTTCGCAAGACTCAACCAGCTTCGGGGACTGCTGTCGGGGGGTTACCCCCGAGTAGGGTAAAGACAGGTGGTAAAGGCCGCTTACAGAAGAGAGGTTTGGTCGAGTAGCCGACTACCAGGTACTCGCTACCCGGTCGACTGCTACTCGGTCTCACCTCAAGATGACCAGAAGGAGATATCAATCAAGTTCTACCCTGTCGAGTAGAAGAGATGGCCCGAGTAGAATTGGCGGGAACCTACTCGGGCAGAAAGTCAAAGGAGCCGTTCTGACACAGGATCCCGCGTATCCTGGGTCCGTACTTGGCAGCATTCGAACTACTGTTCACATGGGGACGGCCTGCCTGACAGTGACAGCATGGAAGCAGGCCGTGGCAGGATAAGGGGGGCCTACTCTGTGCCTAGGTACAGTGATACCAGTCTGTCCCCTAGTTTTGCCCAACGACTTTACAGAAGCAGCCAAGATCAACGACCAAAGCTGTCAGCGGGTACTCGGAGAAAGGACAGTGTGCACACTATGTCGACACTTGTCTAGATTTGGACGTATCCGGCTGGGCACCGCGTATATAAGGTGCCCCGCCGCCTCCTGCGCGAGGCATGCTCCCATAGAGGCTAACGATTGCTCCCTGGAAACCCTAGAATCCCTAAGTTCTTGACCTAGCTCTACTCGGATAGGAGAGAAAGGCTACTCGGTAGCGTTACCATTTGTACTGTGGCTACTCGGAGAGACATCGTAATACATAGAGAAAGGCAGGAGTAGGGGTTTTACCTCCTCACGAGGGCCCTGAACCTGGGTACATCGTGTTGTTTGTGTTGTGTGGATCTCACCTCACGCGGCTACTCGTCGCGTGATCCCTCCCCGGACACCTCCAGCGTCCATCGTCCCCACATCTTTAGCCATCCCATGGCATCTGCCGTGACACCACCACGACAACTATCTTCCATTTTGAACTTCTTCAAAATCTTGTCAAGGTATGTATTTTGCGAAAGTCCAATTAAGCGCCTTGATCTATCCCTGTAGATTTTGATGCCTAATATATAAGCTGCTTCACCGAGGTCTTTCATCGAAAAACTACTGTTCAAATAGGCTTTTACGGTTTTTAAAAGTTCTATATCATTTCCAATCAACAATATGTCATCCACATATAGTACCAGAAATTCTACAGAGCTCCCACTCACTTTCTTGTAAATACAAGCTTCTCCGTATGTTTGGACAAATCCAAAACCTTTGATCACCTTATCAAAACGGAGGTTCCAACTTCGGGATGCTTGCTTCAGTCCATAAATGGAACGTTGAAACTTGCACACCTTGTCAGCATCCTTAGGATCAACAAAACCTTTGGGTTGCATCATATACAACTCTTCCTCAATGTCACCATTAAGGAACGCCGTTTTGACATCCATCTGCCATATTTCATAATCGAAAAATGCAGCAACTGCTAACATAATCCTAACTGACTTAAGCATCGCTACTGGTGAGAAAGTCTCATCATAGTCAACTCCTTGAATTTGTCGGAAACCTTTTGCGACAAGTCGAGCCTTATAGACGGTCACATTACCATCAGCGTCAGTTTTCTTTTTAAAGATCCATTTGTTCTCAACGGCCTTGCGGTCATTGGGTAAATCCACCAAAGTCCAAACTTGGTTTTCGTACATGGATCCTATTTCGGATTTCATGGCTTCAAGCCATTTGTTGGAATCTGGGCTCATCATCGCTTCCTCATATGTCGCAGGGTCATCACCTCCATCTACCATGAAGTTTAATACGGGATCTCCGTACAGTTCAGGAGCTGTACGCTCCCTAGTTGACCTGCGAGGTGCGGTAGTTTCCTCTATTGGAGTATCATGATCTTGATCATTATCTCTATCTTCATCTGACGGGGTCGGCTCCGGAACAACTTCCGGCGCTGCGCTACTCGCCATTCCAAGAAGAGAAGATTCAATAACCTCGTCGAGTTCTACCTTCCTACTATTCACATCTTTCGAGAGAAACTCCTTCTCCAAAAAGGATCCATTCTTGGCAACGAAAATCTTGCCTTCGGATCTGTGATAGAAGGTGTACCCTATTGTTTCTTTAGGGTATCCTATGAAGACGCATTTTTCCGCTTTGGGTTCGAGTTTATCAGGTTGAAGCTTCTTCACATAAACATCGCATCCCCAAACTTTTAGAAATGACAGCTTAGGTTTGTTTCCAAACCATAATTCATACGGTGTCGTTTCAACGGATTTAGATGGTGCCCTATTTAAAGTGAATGTAGCGGTCTGTAGTGCATAACCCCAAAACGATAGTGGCAAATCTGTAAGAGACATCATAGATCGAACCATATCTAATAAAGTACGATTACGACGTTCGGAAACACCATTACGCTGTGGTGTTCCGGCAGGTGTGAGTTGTGAAACTATTCCATATTGTTTCATATGCATGCCAAACTCGTAACTTAGATATTCACCTCCACGATTAGACCGTAGAAATTTAATCTTTCTGTTACGATGATTTTCAACTTCACACTGAAATTCTTTGAACTTTTCAAACGTTTCAGATTTGTGTTTCATTAAGTAAATATACCCATATCTACTCAAATCATCTGTGAAAGTGACAAAATAACGATATCCACCGCGCGCCGATACACTCATTGGTCCACATACATCAGTATGTATGATTTCCAACAAGTCTGTCGCCCGTTCCATAGATCCAGAAAACGGGGTTCTTGTCATCTTACCCATAAGACATGGTTCACATGTTTCTAATGATTCATAATCAAGTGATTCTAAGAGTCCATCAGAATGGAGCTTCTTCATGCGTTTAACACCAATATGACCTAAGCGGCAATGCCACATATAAGTAGCAATATCATCATTTAACTTAATTCTTTTGGCATTCACATTATGAATATGTGTATCAACATAATCAAGATTCAAAAGAAATAAACCATTCTTCTCAGGTGCATGACCATAAAAGATATTATTCATATAAATCGAACAACCATTGTTCTCGGACTTAAAAGAATAACCATCCCGCATTAAGCAAGATCCAGAAACGATATTCATGCTTAATGCAGGCACCAAATAACATTTATTGAGGTTTATAACTAATCCCGATGGTAGACGTAGAGGTAGCGTCCCGACGACGATCACGTCAACTCTTGATCCATTGCCGACGCGCATCGTCACCTCATCCTTTGCTAGTGGTCGCTTATTCTGCAGCTCCTGTTTCGAGTTACATATGTGAGCAACCGAACCAGTATCAAATGCCCAGGTGCTACTGCGAGTACTAGTAAGGTACACATCAATAACAAGTATATCATATATACCTTTGTTCAGTTTGCCGGCCTTCTTATCTGCCAGATACTTGGGGCAATTGCGCTTCCAGTGGCCAGTACCCTTGCAATAGAAGCACTCAGTCTCAGGCTTAGGGCCATGCCTGGTTTTCTTCTCAGCGGTAGCAACAGATTTACCACCCTTCTTGAAGTTTACCCTTGACTTGCCTTTCTTGCCTTTCTTGAAACTAGTGGTCTTATTGATCATCAACACTTGATGTTCTTTCTTGATCTCCACTTCAGCAGTTTTAAGCATCGAGAGAAGCTCAGGAAGAGACTTCTTCATGCTCTGCATATTATAGTTCATCACGAAGTTCTTGTAACTAGGTGGCAGAGATTGGAGAACACGATGTATCCCTAGCTCAATGGGAATCGATATTCCCAAGGCTATGAGCTTATCAGCGTATGTAGACATTTTGAGTACGTGCTCACTGACGGAGCTGTTCTCTTCCATCATGCAACTAAAGAACTTTTCTGAAGCGTTATAACTCTCAACTGCGGCATGGGTATCGAAAATCATTTTCAATTCTCCTATTGTGGCATAAGCAGTGCTGTTCTCGAAACGTTTTCGCAGCTCTGGCTCTAATCCATAGAGGATGCCGCAGTGAACTATATTGTGGTCTTCTTGTTGAGTCAGATAAACATTTTTATCTTCACCAGAAGCATCTTCAGCGGGCTGGTCACCTAGAGGTGCATCAAGCACATAGAGCTTCTTGCAAGCGGTGAGGAGAATCCTCAGGTTAAGTGCCCAGTTGGTAAAGTTGCTTCCATTGTTCGCTAATTTCTCTTTCTCCATGAACATATTGAAATTGAAGGTAGGTGGTGCCATGATCTACAACATATTTGCAAAGACTATTTAGACTATGTTTATGATAAATTAAGTTCAAGTTAATTCTAAAATTATCCCATGAACTCCCACTCAAAAACAACATCCCTCTTAGTTGTCTTTAGTGATTACACTAACCAAATTCACTACACCTAAACCGATCATCACATGAGACAGTGCAGTTGCAAAGGCGAACATCAACATGTTCATCATATCATTCATATGACTCATGCTTTACCTTTCGGTTACGTGTTTCGAGGCCATGTCTGTACATGCTAGGCTCGCCAAGTAGAACCATTGTATTGCATGTGTTTCAAGGCCATGTCTGTACATGTTAGGCTTGAAAACACCCGTTGTATGCGAACGTTGAGTCTATCACACCCGATCATCACGTGGTGTCTCGAAACGACGAACTTTCTTAACGGTGCATACTTAAGGAAGAACACATTATTATCTTGATATTAAGTGAGAGGGATCATCTTATAATGCTACCGTCGCGATCTAAGCAAAATAAGATGCATAAAAGGATAAACATAACATGCATGGATAATGTGATATGATATGGTCCTTCTTGCACTTGATCTCCATCTTGTGCATCATGGTATGATCTCCATCATTCCACCGGCGTGGCACCAAGGTCCGTGGCATCTCCATCTTGATTGTCCATTACAACATATCACATGGATATGACATACATCACGCATGCCATAAAATAAGACAACCATATGGCTCCAGCCGGTATGTCAATAATTTACAAATGACATCATCTCATACATAACGTTTGTAACATTGACCATATCACATCACATGCCCTGCAAAAACAAGTTAGACGCCTCTAATTTATTTTTGCATATTTTACGTGGTTTTGGGCTTACGAGGATAGAACCGTTCATATCTACGTACAAGAACCACAACGTTGATAAAACATATTTTTAACAATCCTTCGTAGATTAGATCTTAACTATAGTAGGAGAAACCGACACCCGCAAGCCACTTATGCAATTCAACTTGCATGTCAGTTATGGAACAAGTCTCATGTACGTGGACATGTAAAGTTAGTCCGTGCCGCTTCATCCCACTATGCCACTAAGATCATAAAATACTCAAAGAGGCAAAAACATGATCATCAACGCCCACATACTCCTATGTGTTCTACCCATACAATTCATCTACGCATAGATCCGGCTCTGATACCACTGAAGGGGAACGTAGCATAGAAAACAAAAAATTTCCTATGCGCGATAAACCCGAAAAGACCAAGATCTAATCTATGATATGAAAGGCAACGGGGAGAAAGAGAGTCTTGAGATAACATACCCTCAAAGACTCAAAGTGGTGCGAGAAAAGATCTCGTTGTTGGCGTAGTCGTTCTCACGCCGATCCCGAGCGAGAAGAAGAGCACCGCAATCCGGCGGTGCCTCCGTAATCGGTCACACGTTCAGCTCGATGAAGACTTCCGTTCCCTCGTTCCAGCGGGTTGCGGAAGTAGAGGATCCCTCTGGAATTCCAGCAGCACGACGGCGTGGTGGTGGTGAAGAATCCCACGGTCAGGGCTTCGCCAAGCCGGAGACCATGGAATTGAGCAGCGGATGGAAGGGAAAAAGAGTGGGCAAGTGTGTAGAGAAGAGAGAGCCCTCACCCTCCTTTTATAGGGGAGGGGGAGGCAGCCCAAGGGGGGGTGCGGCCAGCCATGGGTGCCCCCACCCCTTCCTCTCTTCATGTGAGTGGAAGCTCCACTCACACCCACTCAAAATTCCTTAATTTCCCACTTAGAAATTCCAAAGGTTTTTCTTTAATAAATAAATAAAACATTTTTATTTCTTTATTTATATTTGTTAATTCCATTAACAAAAATTTGCATGCAGCACCTCGAACCATTTGTTAATTCTATTAACAACCATTCGACGAAAAACCCCTTGAACTATTTCAATTTTCCCCGAAACAATTTCGGAGATGCCCAAAATATTTCGGTATTCCGTATCCTCTCTAAACGCTTCATCGAAACTTAAGTGTGTCTCCCTACGGTTCGTGAATATTATAGACATGATCGAGACTCCTCTCCGATCAATAATCAACAACGGGGTCTGGAAAACCGTGATGACTCCTATATATTCAACGATGACTCTTGTGATCGTGTGAACCTTTCAACGTCGTAACGATTTCCCTTTGTCTCGCGATATATTACTTGTCCGAGATCCGATCATCGGTATCCACTATACCTTGTTCGATCTCGTTATCCGACAAGTACTCTTTTCTCGTTCCCATGATATAACATCCTTGTGATCATATCACTTGCTTGCAAGCGGTGTCGATGTGATATCACCGAGAGGGCCCTGAGTATATCTATCCGTCATATTGGATGGACAAATCCCATTCTCTATCCATGAGCTTCAACCAACACTTTCCGAATATCCAATGCCACCTTTATAGTCACCCTTTTACGGTGTGACGTTTGATGTCATCAAAGTATTCTTTCGGTATTAGTGATTAACATGATCTCATGGTCTAAGGAATAATGTTACTTCGAATGTAAGATATAACAACAAAACTAAATGACTTGATCGTATTGTTATACTTAGTTAGGATTTAAGTTCATCATGTCATTCTCCTAATGACATGACCCCGTTATTAACAACATCCAATGTTCATGATCAGGAAACCTTGATCATCTGTTTAATCAACGAGCTAGTTAAAAGAGAGGCTTCATGTGGTGACCCAGCACACCACTGCATGTGCAGTGCGCAAGTCGGTGACATAATACTCACAGAAGGACTTATCCGTGAATATTACATCTCTCAGAGTGGTACAACAGAAACACGGCGGGACCAGGCAAAACTATAGGATACAAACTTCATTACAAAATCTTGAGAATCTTCTTGATGAATCAAGAAGATCTCCTGCAAATGAAACATCAGAAGAAGCAATTCGCAGCTCCAAGCCGGAGAAGAACTCTAGCTCAGAACTAATCCACTACGGATGATGTCAGCCCTAATCTAAGGCTAGTAAATGCTAAGTCCAAGAATGGACTCTACCTACACCTTGATAGCTTCTCCTCCATCAGCGTTGTTGGTGATGATGCTTTACTGGCTAAGTAGTATAAGACTCCACCTAGCTTCATAAGGTAAAGATGGCTTCACGATGACGACTTCCATAGGCTTCAACTCTAAGCAAGGGGTCAAACGGGATAGAATGAGTAACGAGCGTTACTCAGCAAGTTCATGATATATAGTGGGTGGTTGATGCACTAACTACAGCTTTAGACTCGAAAGAGTCATAAGCTAATGCAAGGTTTTGTAAAACTTTCTTCAACAGGTTGCTTTTAATTCTGAAAACTATGCCCGCCAGACCATCACAAGGCTAGAACTTCATGGAGTTGCCTTTCCTGTAGCGTTCGCAGTTCCTTCCCGGAACAGGGGGTAACATACCACATCCTTTTACACTCTGCAGAGGTGCGTTACTTTACCCATGGACGACCAAGACCATGTTGCACAACCAGGCGATCATTCCTGTCCACGCCCACTCAGGTGTGGGGCCCGGTAGTTGGTCCAAGCCAAACCGTGCTTCTCCGCACAACGCATGCCCACCCATTTCTGCCAGTAGGTTGAACGCCTGATTCCACCCCTCACGATGGAGATCTACGCGCCCCCGGCAGACACTCATAGACCCCAGAGTCCATGGGACGTAAGGGCTCCCACCCATGTGCATGTAGTCCCGCAAGACCTACAGCGTACGTCTCTGGCGCGTCCGTTGACATGCGAATGAGAAAAGTATCACGGTTGACTTACTCCCCCCATAGAAGATCCATGGTTAACGCGGTATTTACGGCGCACCGAGTTCTGACGGCATTTGTGATTAGTTCCTAGGTAATACGTTCCCGTGCAGATGGAACCTTCCTTTGACCTATTCATCTTACCATGGTTCCATCCGCCCACCAAACAGAACACTACCACTCGGGTAGTCAATCAATTAGTCATATTATTATAAAAATAGGATCATGCATTCTTTTTGGAATAGGTGGTAGTGCGATAGGGTTTTTCAAATAGTTTGTTATGAAGTACTGCAAAGGATATGAGCAAGTGATGAACTTGCCTGAGATTGAAATAACCATAATAATCCAGGTCTTCGGGGTTCGAGGGTCGTGTAGAGAAATCCAAACATCTGAAAGATAGCAAAGTAGTCCTGGTAAGGACTACAGAAAACACTGGCAAGATGATACATGCATAGTAATGAGATGCATCGTGAAATCCCCTGGAAAACACCCCAGCTTACAAGTGTAAGCCACGTTTGATACGATACCTCAATCACACTTGTTTTAGGTGAATTGTTTCATTACTTGAGGTAATGTGGTTATTACTTCTTTTTAGATTTACATGTGTTTCACTTTTATTTAGCAAACAATGGTTATTATGTTTAAGTAGAAGTGTTATAACATGGTTAGGAAACAAGTCAATAGCACATGGTAAACAATTATTGAGAAGGTAACAGACATGTTTGATTTTATATTCCAAAAGTGTAGAGCAAATGACAACGAGTTTAGTTGAAAATGATGAATTAGTACAGCTAACTCTATCATCACAATACTAGCTAATAACTTGTGATGCTAGGTTTTAGTAGGTGTGGAAACCTAAGAGTTGTATTAGTAAAGAAAATAATAATGTGGCAGTTATTTAGGTTATAATATAATATTATAGAATTCCATTACACCAACAGAAACAAGTTTATAAGTCAAACAAAATGTCTTTTGTTTGACATATTTTAATTGGAAATTCTTTTCTCTTTGATTTGATATAACAATTTTATTTTTCTGAAAATATTTGAATAAATTATTAATTTCTTAGTTTTAAATGAATTAAATGATTAGACCAAATATTGCACACATGCAAACATGGTCAAATGACTTTGTAAACATCATAAATGAGTTGCATTTGTTATTTGGAGCATTTTGGTATATAACTTGTTTTTTTTTCTGATTTTATGAATTATTTATTATTTTCTCAATTTTTAAATGATTTAATTAAATTAAAGAAATATTAAATTTTAAACTTTATCAAATATTTTTCAAAAGTTGATAATCATTTAGGTTATATTTTTCTATTTTATTTGGTATATTATTTGTATTATTATAAGTTATGGATTTAAAGTTATTGAATTATTAACAATATGAATTATTCTGTTATTTTTGAATTGACAGGTGGAGCCCACCTGTCATATTCAGTTTATTAAAACAAAAGAAAATAAAAAATCTCTCCTGACGTCAACATGACGCCAGGGTGACATCACCAGAGGAGAGGATTCCTCCAATTCGGATGAAATCCGTGGATTCTGTTCGAATTGATTGATTCCTTCGCAACCATTCGGTTGAGGGGCTCACAGGGAGTCAATAGATGGCGGCGCCGCTGCCTGGTAGTCACCGGAGTGACCACGGCGAGCAATGGCGCGGCGGCGGCGTACGGTCTCCGGCGATGAACCGATTTAGACTGTAATTAAAGGAACGGAGGGCATGGTGAGAAGCGTGAGCTCACCCTGAGCGTGTGGATATGCTCGATGGAGCCTGATGTGGTCGGAGTCGACGACGAGCTTCCATGACCGCCGGTGACAGAGACGAAAAGGAACGATGCGATTCGCGGGCCTCCGTCCATCCCTGCAAGCGAGGCTTATGGAGGAGGGAGAGACAGTCATGGCGCGTCTTCCGGTGGCCTCAGCTCGTCCAGAGGTGGCCGGAATCGACGGCGACGGCGGGGTCCGTACGGGTTAGGGTTAGGGTTGTTTCCTCGGTTCCTTACAGAGAGATACAGAGAGAGAGCAAGCGAGGGGAAGTGAGGGTGAGGGAGAGAGATGCGGACGCCTCTCGGTGGTCTTATCCTCGACGTATGGCGGCGGCAGGAGGTGGCAGCGGCGCGGAAAGCTGCGTGATCTTCTCCTCTGCCTTCTGGCAGAGGAAGAAGAAAGGAAAAGATTTTCGGATTTTCGATAACCCCCTACGAATTCTGGAATTTACAAACAGGTCCTTCTGTTAATGAAAACTGAGAAGAAACCCCTGTTTTCAGGGCCTATTTGCAAACATAAAAATTAATAAAAATCATATTTGGAAACTTTATCAAATTTACAATCTCACCATGTTGTCCTTTTTCAATTTTGAGCAATATTTAAATTTTATACTTAGGGTGCTAGATTAAGTGGTTTTGTGGTTTTCTCTTCTTTTAATTTATTTAATGGACCTAAAATTATGCCAAAGCATATTTAATGAAAGTACACACACCAAACTTGTGGATACCAAGGTGGTGTAACATAATTGGATAATTTTAGGCATAATCCCTTATATAAGGTATTTAAATAAAATTACTTGGTACTGGTTCTATGCACTGTTATGAAAACAATTTAGTATGGAATTTTATTCCACACCACATGATTTCAATGAGTGAAAGAACTTGTTTTCTTTTATGGCTTTGTTATTTTCCTAATTTAAACTCTTAGCAAGTTTGGTTGACATTTTACTGAGGCATGTATACTCTATGTTTGCTGTTTTCAGTACTTGATCAAATGGAAAACATATGTGGTTGTGGAATCTTATTTACTTGTTTTCCACATAGGTTCCAATATGGACATTATCCCATGTTTGTTTTGGAACATGTAATCATCTACATTATTATATGTAGATGAATTTTTGTTGTTATCTATTAGTCTTATGGATGAAAAAGGTTTGGAAAACAAGGCATTAAGCTTGTTTTCATCTACCTCCACATATCAAAACATGTGGATGTAATGGCTTGTTATTATCCCATACTTGATAGCTATTTTCATTAAAAATATTATTATGAGTTCATCATCTCTTATGAGCTTGACATAGATTAATGATTCTCTATTATATTCTAATGCTTCACTGGATAATTGTCGGGGGGTTACCCCCGAGTAGGGTAAAGACAGGTGGTAAAGGCCGCTTACAGAAGAGAGGTTTGGTCGAGTAGCCGACTACCGGGTACTCGCTACCCGGTCGACTGCTACCCGGTCTCACCTCAAGATGACCAGAAGGAGATATCAGTCAAGTTCTACCCTGTCGAGTAGAAGGTTTGGCCCGAGTACAATTGGCGGGAACCTTTGGCGGGAAACTACTCGGGCAGGAAGTCAAAGGAGCCGTTCTGACACAGGATCCCGCGTATCCTGGGTCCGTACTTGGCAGCATTCGAACTACTGTTCACGTGGGGACGGTCTGTCTGACAGTGACAGCATGGAAGCAGGCCGTGGCAGGATAAGGGGGGCCTACTCTGTGACTAGGTACAGTGATACCAGTCTGTCCCCTAGTTTTGCCCAACGACTTTACAGAAGCAGCCAAGACCAACGACCAAAGCTGTCAGCGGGTACTCGGAGAAAGGACAGTGTGCACACTATGTCGACACTTGTCTAGGATTTGGACGTATCCGGCTGGGCACCGTGTATATAAGGTGCCCCGCCGCCTCCTGCGCGAGGCACGCTCTCACATGCTCCCACGCAGGCTCGTAGTGAACCCTAGAAACCCTAAGTTCTTGACCTAGCTCTACTCGGAGAGGGGCAAGGGGCTACTCGGTAGCGATATCATTTGTATTGTACCTACTCGGTGAGACACCGTAATACATAGAGAAAGGCAGGAGTAGGGGTTTTACCTCCTCACGAGGGCCCTGAACCTGGGTACATCGTGTTGTTTGTGTTGTGTGGATCTCACCTCACGCGGCTACTCGTCGCGTGATCCCTCCCCGGACACCTCCAGCGTCCATCGTCCCCACATCTTTAGCCATCCCATGGCATCTGCCGTGACACCACCACGACAGTTGGCGCCCACCGTGGGGCAACCAGCGGCGCTGGCTGGAGTTTCTGTTCGGACGGGATCTTCATCAGCGGAGCGCGTAGTTTGTGGCCTTGTCCACAGATTCGGCTCCTTCGACTTTGTCACCGACAACGTCGGCTGCTTCGGCGGCATGGCCATGCCGGAGGGCGGCTCGGTGATCTCCTTCGGCTCGCATCTCGTCTACGTCGCCACCGTCGCCAACAGCGCCTACCCCGAGCTGGTGCAGGACGCGGAGGATCCTCCCGCGGTGGTTGCTGCTCGCGGAAGGCCCGCACGCAGCTCCGCATGCTGCGCTGAGGTGATGGTGACGGGCTTGGCGGCAAACGCTGGCGCAGCTGCTACTGGCGCTGCGGCCGTCGTCGAGGAGGTTGACGACCCGCCTGCTGGTGGCAGGACCCACCGGCCCTACGAGAAGGAGAGCAACTTGCCACCTTCCACGTCTACGGTCATCCCCGCGTCTGCTGCGCGAACCGGCATGCCCACGCCCACCGACGTCGAGCTCCTAGCCGCGAGGGAGCAGCTCGAGCGGCAACGCCAGGAGCTGCTCGCCGAGCAGGCTGAGTTGGAGAAGATCAGGTTGGAGCTGAGCCTGGACCAGCTCGAGTACAACAAGGCCCACGGCTTCACGCCGGTTGCCAGGAGGCCCAGCAGAGTGGGTGCTACGCGGCGCAACCTGGGCGCCGAGATGGCGACTGTCGCGGAGGAGCCCGCGCAGTCCGCTACCGCGAACACCTTCACAAGGCCGAGGTACAGCACGCCCGCCAAGACGCTGCGAGCTGCGCAAGCTGTGGCTGCCGAGTTGCCGCGCCTAGATGGAGAGGCGCGTCTCAGGCAGCAGGAGAGGCTCAATGAGTTGGTGTTGGAGGCCGCCAGGCAGAACGAGGAGTTCCGGAAGGCCAACCCTGGAGCTGGGGCCTCGCAAGTGGTTCACTCGCACGCGGCTAGATCTAACGATCAGGCCTCGTCACCACATCCGAGCCGCGAGAAGAGCCGCAGCGGGCGTTCGGGTAGAGACAGGCAGATGCAGGTGTATGACCCGGCTGCTGCCGCGAAACAGGTTGCTGTGCCGCAGCAGCCCGGGCAGGAACACAACGCTGCAAGAGCAGGCTCTCAAGCCCATCAAGCTCAAAGCCGTGTCCGAGAAGCCGCGCGTCCGGGTACTTCTCGGCAACCCGCAGCTCCGCCTACTCGGCAGAGGCAGCAGCCGCGCCCAGTGGCGCCAGTCGCCAACCCGGTGGAGCAACCTGCCGCCATGCAGGTGGATAGGTATGATGATGGCTACTCGGCTATGGAGATGGCTGGTTATGACATCCATGATCGCGTTGGCGAGCGCGTGTTGGCGCCCGGAGATGCAAGGCATCAGCTGGACCGTATCAGCTTGTCGGCGCGGCTTGAGAGCACGGGCCCTCCTGGCCCCGAGTGCTTTGGCCCGCGCATCATGAACGAGCCATCCGTGAAGGGCTTCCAGCTTGCAAGAGGCACCAAGAGCTACAATGGTAGCACCAAGCCTGAGGATTGGCTCAACGACTACGTCACCGCGGTCCACATTGCGGGTGGCAACAGGAGATGGGCGGTGCGTTATGTGCCGCAGATGCTAGAGGGTCCAGCTCGCACTTGGCTCAACAACTTGCCCAAGCACAGCATAAATTGCTGGCTGGACTTCTCGGACGCATTCGTCAGCAACTTCACCAGCACCTACAAGAGGCCGAATAGGCCACAGCAGTTGTCGGCTTGCCGGCAGCGAGAAGACGAGACGGACCGCGAGTATCTTACTCGGTGGAGCACCTTGAGGAACACTTGTGAGGGTGTGAATGAAGCGCAGGCCATCACTTGGTTTGCGCAGGGTTGCCGACATGGCAGCATGCTTTGGCAGAGATTGCAGAGGGAGATGCCGAACACCCTGGCCGAGACCATCAAGATTGCGGATCAGTACGCACTCGGAGATCCTACTCAGCCACTGATGGATTCCTCTGAGCCGAGAAGAAACTTCAACAGCAGCAAGCGCAACGAGTTCCGCAACAAGCGCCGAGTAGATACTCGGTATGATCCCGAAGAGGTGAATGCAGTGAATGTCGGAGGCGGTGGTGGCCAAAGGCAGAAACCTGCTGGAGCCTACGGGCAGAACCAGAACCAGGGCCAAGGCAACAAGAAACCGTTCCGCACTGCGCAGCCGGGTAGCGGGAACTCCGAGCAGCCGAAGAAGTTTGTCTTCGATGACATGAAGGATGGCCCATGCAGCTTTCACACTCACCACCCCTCAAGGCCTGCGAACCACACTACTCGGCAGTGCGAGTGGTGGGATGTGATCAAGAGTGATGGCTTGCCTCCTCCTCCTCCTCTGCCAGCTGCCAATGCTACTGTTCAGCCTACTCGCGCTCCCGCAACTCGGCCGCCAGTCTATCCGAGAAGAGAGAATGTCAACCAGGTGGCTTTAGGAGCCAACCGGAACTTCAACAACGAGAGATACCGCAACAACAACAACAACTACAACCGCAACAACAACAACAGAGGCAACAACAACTATCAGGGCAACAACAACGGCAACAATGGCAACAACGGGGGCAATGGCCCTAACCAGTACCAAGAGCATCATGAGAGCTACATGATCTTCACTTCTGAGGCAGTCGACAAGCAGTCACAGCACAGGCGGGCCATGGAGGTCAATGCAGTGATTCCTGCTGTCCCGCACTACATGTACTGGTGCGACCAGGAGATCAGGTGGACTCGGGCAGATCACCCCAAGGTGATGCCCAATCCGGGTACTTATGCCTTGGTGCTGGATCCCACCTTCGTGGGCCCCGAGAAGAATGTGAGGTTCAGTAAGGTGCTGATCGACAACGGCAGCAGCATCAACATCGTGTACAAGGACACACTCGAGAAGCTTGGCCTGGCCGAGAACATGATGCTGCCTAGCAAGACCACTTTCCATGGCATTGTGCCCGGGATCTCCTGCAACCCGATTGGCCGTGTGTGGATTGATGTGCTATTCGGTACTCGGGAGAACTGCCGCACTGAGCGCCTGCAGTTTGAGGTGGTGGATCATCAGAGCCCCTATCATGCTCTACTCGGCAGGCCTGCTCTGAGCAAGTTCATGGCCTCGACCCATGTGGCTTATCTGAAAATGAAGATCCCTGGCCCCAATGGCATCATCACCATCTCGGGAGATTACAAGAAGTCCATGGAGTGTGCCTCTGCTAGCTCTCAGCTGGCGGAATCGATGGTGATTGCTGCCGAGAAGAAGAAGATGTACGAGGTGGTGGCCATGGCTCAGTCCGCACAAGCTGGCGCACAAGGTGTGCCGAGTACTCAGCATGGTACTGCTTTCCAAGCTGCCAAGGAGACCAAGACAGTCCAGGTTGACCCCGAGTTCCCGGAACGCGTGGCCATCATTGGTGCCGGGTTGGCGGAGAAATAGGAAAGCGCGCTCATCCACTTCCTCCGTGAGAATCGGGACGTGTTCGCCTGGACCAACGAAGATCTACCAGGAGTCCCGAGGGAGTTGGTTGAGCACTCTTTGCATGTGCGTCCTGACGCCAAGCCCGTGAAGCAGGCCTTGCGCCGTTTCGGGGATGAGAGAAGGAAGGCCATCGGTGATCAAATCACCAAGCTGCTGATCAGTAACTTCATCATGGAGGTGCTGCACCCGGACTGGTTGGCCAACCCGGTCATGGTCGAGAAGAAAAAGGAAGATCCCAAGGCTGCCACCGCATGGCGCATGTGTGTCGACTACACCGACTTGAACAAGGCATGCCCCAAGGATCCCTTCCCGTTACCTCGCATCGATCAGGTGATCGATTCCACTGCCGGCTGTGAGCTGTTGTCTTTCATAGATGCCTACTCTGGTTTCCACCAGATTGCACTCAACCCTGCTGATCAAATAAAGACTGCTTTCATTACCCCGTACGGGGCTTATTGCTATCGTGTCATGTGTTTTGGCCTGAGGAATGCGGGTGCAACCTATCAGAGATGCATGCAGAAATGCTTGCACGACCAGCTCGGCAAGAATGTGCAGGTGTACGTAGATGACATTGTCATCAAAACGAATAAAACACATACTCTGCTTGCCGACCTGGAGGAAACCTTTGCTAACCTACGCAGGTACAAAATGAAACTGAATCCGAGTAAGTGTACCTTTGGTGTACCAGCTGGAAAGCTACTCGGTTTTCTGGTTTCTAGTCGGGGCATTGAAGCCAATCCGTCTAAGATAAAAGCTATTGAGAGCATGTCTTTGCCGAGATCATTGAAGGATGTGCAGAAATTCACGGGTTGTCTGGCATCTCTGAGCCGCTTTCTGCGCCGGATGGGCGAGAAGGCTCTGCCTCTGTACCAGCTGATGAAGAAAAGCGACAAGTTCGTCTGGACTCCGCAAGCGGACGTGGCATTCAATGAGCTGAAAGCAATGCTGGCTAGTGCTCCCGTCTTGGCTAGTCCGCTACCCAAGGAGCCTATGCTGCTGTATATTGCCGCGACTAACCGAGTAGTCAGCGTGGTGATAGTGGTGGAGCGAGAAGAAGAAGGCAAGAGTGTGCAGCGCCCAGTCTATTATCTCAGTGAAGTGCTGTCCAGTTCCAAGCAAAACTATCCTCACTACCAGAAGATGACATATGGTGTGTACCTGGGCGCCAGGAAGCTGAAACATTACTTTCAAGAGCACCCCATCACTGTCGTGAGCTCTGCTCCCATCTCGGACATCATGGGAAACAAGGAGGCGAGTGGCAGAGTAGCCAAGTGGGCAATTGAACTAGCCGCATACGCTCCCGCGTATACGAGAAGAGAAGCAATCAAGTCTCAGGTACTGGCGGAATTTCTTGTGGACTGGGCCGAGATGCAATATGAACCTCCTGCTCCAGTTTCCAACTATTGGAAGATGCACTTTGATGGCTCAAAGGTGAAAGAAGGCCTCGGTGCTGGCGTTGTGCTTACGTCACCCAAGCGGGATCAACTCAAGTATGTGTTGCAGATTCACTTCAAGGCATCCAACAATGTAGCCGAGTACGAGGCAGTTGTGCATGGTTTGCGAGTAGCAAAGGAGGTTGGTGTGCAGCGCATTATCTGCTATGGTGATTCAGATCTGGTGGTGCAGCAAGTCTCAGGTACCTGGGATGCTTTAGATGCCAACATGGCGTCGTATCGCTTCCTGGTGCAGTCAATGACTGGGTTTTTCGAAGGCTGTGAGTTCCAGCATATTCACCGAGCAGAGAACGAAGCAGCAGACGAGCTATCCAAGTTGGGATCTTCTCGGCAGTCCATCCCGGCGGGGATTGCCTTGGAGCATTTGAGGAAGCCGTCCATCAAGCCTTCCCCCAACTCAGAATCCATCTTTGTTCCTTCTCTGCCAAGTGAAGAATCAGACCCAATGGAGATTGACTGGGAGAGTGCTGCAGGGAACCCGGGGACTGCCGTCCTCTACTCGGGGACTGCCTTTCCCTACTCGGGGACTGCCTTTCCCTACTCGGGGACTGCCATTCCCTACTCGGGGACTGCCGCTCCCTACTCGGGGACTGCCATTCCTTACTCGGGGACTGCCGCTCCCTACTCGGGGACTGCCACTCCCTACTCGGGGACTGCCACTTCCCACCCGGGGACTGCCATTCCTTACTCGGGGACTGCCGCCCTCAACCCAGAAGCTGTTGCATTCATCGAAGAAGTTCTCGCCAATCGATCTGGGCTGCAGAGAAGCGCTCCCACTCCTCCTGTGCAACCACCAGAGCCTGCCCCAATGGAAGTGGACGAACTAGTGTTTCCCGTGCGGGAGACACCGAGTTGGGCAATGCCCATATTATCCTTTCTAAGGGACGGTACTTTACCTGAAGATGAGGTGACTGCGAGGCAGATTCAGAGAAGATCCAAGGGCTACGCCATAGTCCGAGATGAGCTGCACAAGAGAAGTGCCACTGGTGTGCTGCAACGCTGTGTGAGCCCAGAGGAAGGAGAAGAAATCCTGGTGGAGATACATCAAGGGGAATGTGGGCATCACGCCTCTTCTCGGGCTTTGGTCAAGAAAGCTTTTCGGCATGGCTTCTACTGGCTCACTGCATTGCAGCAAGCTGAGGATATTGTGAGGAAGTGCGCCGGCTGCCAGATGTTCGCAAGTAAGATTCACATGCCAGCTTCCGAGTTGAAAACAATTCCTATCACATGGCCCTTTGCTGTCTGGTGCTTGGATATGGTTGGTCCTTTCAAGCCGGCTAAAGGCAACATGACACACATCTTGGTCATGGTGGACAAGTTCACCAAGTGGATCGAGGTGAAACCTATTCGGAAGTGCGATGGGGTCACAGCTGTGAAGTTTGTGAAGGATGTGATCATGAGATATGGCTACCCGCACAGTATCATCACCGACAACGGCACCAACTTTGCAGAGGGGGCAATGGTGCGATTCTGCAGAGATAAGCATATCCGACTAGACGTTGCGTCCGTCGCGCACCCTGCCTCCAATGGGCAAGTCGAGAGAGCAAATGGGATGGTACTGGCAGGCATCAAGCCAAGGCTTATCGAGCCATTGCTGAAAACACCTGGGTGTTGGCTAGAAGAGTTGCCAGCGGTGTTGTGGAGTCTAAGGACTACCCCTAACCGGTCAACCGGCTACACGCCATTCTTCTTGGTATACGGGGCTGAGGCCGTGTTGCCAATAGACTTAGAGCATGACTCCCCCCGAGTAGCCCTCTACACTGAGGTGGAGGCGAGAGAAGCTCGAGAAGACGACGTTGACCTGCTTGAAGAAGCAAGAGAGCTGACTCTGTCACGTTCGGCTATCTACCAGCAAAACCTGCGGCGCTATCATAGCCGAAAGGTGAACCCAAGGGTTTTCCGAGAAGGAGACATGGTCCTTAGGCTGGTGCAACGCACAGCCGGGATGCACAAGTTGTCTCCTCCATGGGAGGGGCCTTTCATTGTCAGCAAAGCGCTGCACAATGACGCGTACTATCTTGTAGATGTGCGCCCATCGCAGGCGAACAGGGCAGATAAAGCTGGAGAGGAAACCAAGCGCCCCTGGAATGTAGCTCTACTTCGTCGTTTTCATTCGTAAGCAAAGATGTGTATGTACCCTCTCATCCGAGTTGAAATTCTACTCTGCAATCTAAAATTGTTCTCGGGGACTGCCCTCGTCCAAAATTGCTTTAAGTGTTTGTCTTACTCGGTTTGTTCCTTTGTCTATTCGGTTGCTCCACTTCAGAACTCATAAGTGCATTGAGTACTGTGTTTAAACCTATATGCCAACTCTTCGACTCTGCTGCTGTCCGAAACCCGGCTTCATGGCAAGCAAGAGAACAAGCAAAAGGTCAATGAGCACACGAAAATCACTAAGGAAGAAAGAGTGCAGGAACCGAGTAGATTGTGTGTTACTTTTTGTTCCTTGTTTTCGTCTTCTTGGCTAGGTGGTGGGCTGCGTTATCATGATTGCTTCTAGCGGCTAAGTATTTGCAGCCTTGTCCCTCGATTCTTGTGACTCGAATACCAAACAAGCGACAAGTCGCAGGTAGAGCAGAGATGAAAAGACAGGGTGAATAAGAAATGCTACTCGGGGACTCGCATGGAAACACAACTCGGCATTAAGCTAGTGTCGTTCAAATTGATTAATGACAACATAAACAAAGTGGGCATAAAAACTGAGTAGCAAGCGAGATAAAGGTAGTCTGTTACATCTGCTCCCGGCATTCCGGGGATCTGATAAAGTGTTCAAGTGAAAGAAAAGATTGCAGGTTGCTTCAAGATGAGGAGGCGTTGTTCTCGGCGCTGGCCTTGGCTGATGTTTCCTCGGCGGCGGTCCTTGCAGCAGCCCCTCCGGTGGCAGTCGTGGCGGCTGTTCCTTCGGTGCTGGCGTGGGCGGCATCCGCCTCCGTCTGCACGGCGGCGGATTCCTCCATCTCGGCATCCCCCTGGGTGGCCGCCTGCTCAGAAGTGGCCGTGGCCACCGAGACGGGTCCAGGAGCCGAGGAGGAGCAGGAAGCGTGGCCAGGAGGGGGCACTGTGTCGTCGAGAGCAGCACCTGAGGAGGTGCCGAAGTCGAGTGGCTCGCTGTCGATGTGAGCCCCTTCGTCTTCATCGCTACTCGCGACGACGGTGGCTTTTCCCTTTCCGGCCTTGCCCTTGGGAGATTCGAAGAAGTCACCAAGCTCTTCCTCCTCATCGGCATCTTCTTCGTCCTCGTACTCGGTGTCGGGTTCGGGGACGCCATCGATGTAGACCTCCGTCTCGGCGCATTCTGCGACATCATATGCAATCTGCTTGCGCAAGGCCACGCTATCGGCATCAGTCTCCCACTTGGAGTTATTGCGCTTCCCGCGGATGAGCTGCATATCCAGGTTCTCATACCAGGACGCAATGCAGAGAAGCATCACGTCCGCACCAGCACGGGCTCCGGAGGCTCGCCACTTTTTCAACTCGGCCTTCACGTTCTCCAGCTTGAGGGCGAGCTCCCGCATGCTTTTTGGCTCAGGATCATGAGGCCAGAACAGCCGGTGGAGCTCAAAGCCCGCATGCATCAAATCAGTCCCGCAGCCGGCCAGCTGTTCGAAGTAACCTTTGAGCACCAGCAAGCTGTCCTCGATATCAGCCCTGGTGTCAATCGGCTCACCCAGCGAAAGGCGAACTGCTCGGGCCTTGGCTATCGTGGGCGCAGAGGTAGACTCAAGACGAGGCCAGATATCTGAAATAGCAAGTGGCAAGATCAAAAACCGAGAAAGAAAAAAGGAAGCCGAGAAGGAATAAGACCGAGAAGAAAAGATGCAATGAAGAAAAGAACTTACCGATCAGTTGGCGGCGCAGCTGCTGCAGCTTGGTTCTCCAAGATTCCTCGTTGCTAATGTGCTTTGATTGGATCTGGCGCAGGGTGTCCATCTGAGCGAAAAGATCAGCATTGGTCTTCTTCAGAGTTTCGCACTCAGCCTCGAGGGCCCTCTCCTTGGCCTTGAAAGTGGTTTCGACCTTGGCCTTCTCGGCGATTGCCTTATCCCTCTCGGCGCCAAGTTTGACGGCATCTTGGAGTGCATTCTGAAGCTGGAGCTGCAGCTTCTCCATCTCGGTGGTGTGGTCCTTCACCAGAGTAATGGCCTGGTCGGACAGCTGCTTCTCCACCTCCACTGGCTTGACGCAATCTTGGTGCGCCTCAGCAAATGACTTATAATCTTCTGCGAAAAGATAAGATGAGGTCAGTAAACGGGCAGAGAAGAACCGAGTTCAAGGTCACACCGAGTAAACAGCAAACTCACCTTCAAGTTTCTTTATGGTGGCCTCGGCGTTCTCCACGAAGCTACGGCATTTTTCATGCTCATCGGCCAAGGCCTTCAGTTTGTCTGCAGAGAAGAAAAGGTTAGCGCGTGAGAAAGCAGAAGCGGGCGTACACATAAAACGCAGAAACCGCAGGGCTAAAGGCGTACCTTGCACTTCAGCCAGCTGTTGGGTGCTGGTGGTAGCATCTTTGCTCGCGGCCTCGGCCATTGCCTTCTCCTTCTCCAGTACGGCGATACGCCTCCTGGCGATGGAGTGGTTCCAGAGAAGGATGCGGTATAAGTTGGTCCGCTTAAGAACGCTATCCTGAAAACCGAGAGGAAAATGAGTTAGGCAAAGCAGAGAAGATTCGGACCGAGTAGGAGGCTACTCGGAGAGTATCCATCTACTCGACCCAAATCTCGGGGACTGGGGGTGATGGTAAGAAAGAAGAAAGGCGAGTAGAAGAGAAGAAAATTCAACTCGGAAAAGGCAAAAAAGACTTACTGCGTAGCTCTGTTCGATGTCTTCGGCGTTCTTGCGGTGCAAGAACATCTTGGCTGCGAGGGTTGCAGTATCAGTGGAGACGGACATGGGCTGGTGTCCCAGGTCGATCTTGTTCCACTCCACGCGGTAGTGGTCGATGGAGCCAAGGGTCAAGCCGTGCCACTTCTCCTCTCCGAGAACCCTGCTGTCCCACTTGGCGCTGATGTGGCCAACAGTGTCCAGTACCTGCTCAAGACCCTTGGAGGTTATTGGCTTGTCTTGGGCTCCCCGAGAAGCAATATTGACGGGTTTGTTTTGAGCTGGATCGAAGGGAGGAGTATTCCTGGCTACAGCTTTCCTCCCCTTCTGAATAGCTACAGCTTTATCTTGGGGAGGGAAGCCGATGGTGTGCTGTTGGCTAACCTCGATCATGTACTCCGGGTAGCAAGGCTGGCCAGCAGCGCGAGCGTCCGCAGAGAGCGCAGCAGGAATCGGGCCGGAGTCGCGGATCACGAGTGCTCCGCCTGCGGATGCGCCTTGCTCTCTGGCCCTTTTCTTCGTTCGCTCCTTCTCGATTTCCTGCTTCTCGAGATCCTCGGGTTTCTTCCCCTCAGTCTTGGCCTTTGCCTTCTCGTCGACTGTTTTCTCGGCAGCTTGCTTCTCGGCCTTCTTCTGCTCAGCCCTGGCTTTCTTCTGCTCGGCCTTGGCTCTCTCAGCAGCTTCTTTCTCAGCTTTGACCTTCTCGGCGGCTTCCTCCTCGGCCCTGGCCTTCTCAGCAGCCACCTTATCGGCAGTCTCCTTCTCAGAAAGGCCTTTCTTGGAACAGTAGTCTCTCAGAGCATCAAGGGCCTGTTGCTTGGCTGCTCGCCCAGGAGGGCTGGATGTGTCCTTGCTCTGTGGAGACGAGGAGGAGGTTGGTGGTGTAGGGCCTTGCGCAGTTGCTGGCGTAGGACCTTGCACAGTTGGTGGCGCCGCAGATCCATCGCCCGCTGCGGCTCTTGGCAGAACACTCGGTGCGCTGCCTGGCAGTGGGTAGACACCTGCTATGGTAGCATCCGCGGCGGTGTCGTCCGTCACCAACTGCTCGGCAGTAATGTTCTCTTGTACAGCAGCCTCGGTGGTGGGCTGCTCCCGTTCTACTTCAGGCCGCTCAAGGGCGGCGGTGTCTTGCATGTCTTGTTCTTGGTTCTCCTCGGCGTTGCTAGCCGGAGGAGAAGGGGGTCTCTCTTCGTGAACAGCGCTATCTTGCGCTGCTGGCTCTGGTTCTGCTCCTCGAGCATCACTAGCCTGTGCGGTGGTGGCAGCAGCATTGGCGGCGTCATTCTCGTCGTCGACAAGGTCGATCAGGGGTACTGCTGTCTCCCTGCCTTGGCCGGACGCAAAGGCTGCGTTCGCATCCATGGCAGGACTGCAGAGAAGAAAGAAATCAGGGATTGGAAGAAGATTTGGGAGAAACCAGTGCTACGCGAAAAGGAGGGCAAACGAGAAGAGAACTCACGCAGTGGTGGATTTAAGCTGTCGTCGGGGTTTCTTTACAGTAACCTTCTTCTTCTTCTCGGCGGCCTCCTCCTTCTCGGCGGGTTTCCGCTTCTTGGCTGGAGGTGCCTGTGCTTCGCCGCCGGTCCGCTTGCGGGTTTCGGGAGGGGCAGTAGACAAAGGTTGGACGACGAGGGGCGCATCGCCCTCGTTCTCACCCTCATCCTCGTCGTCCTTCTCCGCAGCGGCCTCATCTGAGAAATTCAAAAGAGAAGAAGGAAGAATCAGGAACGGCAATGCAAGAGGTTGGTGTTTCTCAGAAGCAAACAAGATGAAAATAACAATACCATGAGAGCCTTCATCCGACCAAGTGCGGAGAGCATCGCGCTTGTCAGGAACGGGGCTGCTCTGTTCCGCGTCATCGGAGGGCAGCATGTCATCCTCCTCGCGATCGGCGAACCAGTTGTCCTCGAAAACTTCGCGACTCTCAATCAATTGTCGAGTAAGAGTCTGAAAGACAGAGAAGGATAATAAGTTAACCGAGTATCAGGATGGAACTCTACTCGGATAGGCGTGCAAACACAAAGCACACTAAGCCTATGCAGTTTTCTAAGTGTTCTACCCGGATAGGCGTGCAAACATAAAGCATACTAAGCCTAAGCGCGAGTCGACCAAGTGCCCTACTCGGTGCACCAAGTGATTGCTAGTCGGGGCGGAAAGGGAAGTTATCTACTCAGGAAGCAGAGGCGAAAGCGGAGTAGGAACAGCGTACCCGGGCAATCGGTTGCGTGCGGCTGTACGGGACGAAACCGTACCGCCACTTCTCGGTAAGGCTTGTCTTCAGCATGTTCCTGGCGTGATAGGCAACATCGGCGTCGTCGATTTCGATGGTGGTGGTCCTGGTGCAGTCGCGGGTGCCTCCCATGTAACACATGAGATGGCAGCGCTCCTGCAGAGGGAGTACTCGGCGCTTGATCCAGCACACCACCGGGTCGTCGTTCTTGAGGCCCAGTTTCTTCAGCTCGCCGAGTCTGTCTTCTATCTCAACGGCGATCTCGTCAATGGTGGGCTTCTCCTTCCAGTTCGACCCGAGTGGAGCACGATTCCTCCAAGCGGGCAGGTTGATTCGATCATCAACCGCACCACCTTCCGTGGCAGGGACGTTCTTGACATAGAAGAATGTCTGCTGCCACATTCGGCAGGAATCCAGCCCCTGGATGCGGGGATGGTTCGTGCCGGTCCGCTGCACCATCATGGCGCAGCCCGTGTCGGTGGCGCGGCCGATGCCTGCGCCGTCTTTCTTCCCGACTGACTGCTGGCGGAGATTGAAATACCTGAGCCACGTATCAGTCGTGGGCCTGATGCCGAGGAAAGCCTCGCAGACCACCGCATGGTAGGCGAGGAAGACGACCGCGTTGGGCGGCAGATGGTGCATCTGCAGCCCGAAGTGGTCGAGGAATTTGCGCAGGAAGTCGGAGGCGGGCAGTCCAAAGCCGCGCTCGAAGTGCGACATGAAGACCACCCGCTCGCCGTCTCGTGGAGTTGGCACAACCTCGTCGTCGGGTGCCCGGCACTCCACGCCGGGGGGAACCCTTCTGCTGGTCACGAGCCAGGCGAGATTGGCCTTGGTGATGGAGGAACCCGACCAGCTAGCCTTGGCCATCGTTGCGAGTGGGAGGAGTGGATGATTTTCGAGTGGAGTTGCTCGGTGGAGTGAGTCCGCGGCGGCGCGGAAGCTTGCGCGGCGGCGGAGGGCTCGGTGGCGAAGAAGAACAGGAGGCAGAAGGGGAAAAGTGCAGGGAAGGGGAAAAGGAAGTTACCGCGGGGGTATTTATACCTCCCTCGCGAGATTACCGTTACCACCGCGGTAGTGGGATCGACTGTGGCGTGTGGTGGGTCCTGTGGCCGGCTAGAAACGCACACAAGCGCGGGCTGCGCGCGTAACGGCCGCATTGGATCCCACCATCAGATCGTGGCCAGTAATTGCGCGTGATGGGACATGACGGCCGGTGGGCCCACAGCGTGAAAACTGGACACGTGGCGTCGTGTCCTGGGCAACCAAACGACGAGGTCGTGGATGCTTGACACGTGGGCAGTGCCGGCGTGAAGGGCTGGATGTTGCTCTGCGCTGCAGAGGCTCAGCTTGCGAAATTTCGCTAAGTCTTTTTACTCGGCTACAGAGTAGAAAGCAAGTGCTACTCGGAAGAGAGGAAGCTCAAGGTACCTTCCGGATAGCTACTCGGAGGACCTACTCGGCATCTTGAGGTTCGATGGCTGAGATACAAAGGCTGGTTTTAAGCTGGCAGAGCCTAGTGAACAAGTTCGCAAGACTCAACCAGCTTCGGGGACTGCTGTCGGGGGGTTACCCCCGAGTAGGGTAAAGACATGTGGTAAAGGCCGCTTACAGAAGAGAGGTTTGGTCGAGTAGCCGACTACCGGGTACTCGCTACCCGGTCGACTGCTACCCGGTCTCACCTCAAGATGACCAGAAGGAGATATCAGTCAAGTTCTACCCTGTCGAGTAGAAGGTTTGGCCCGAGTACAATTGGCGGGAACCTTTGGCGGGAAACTACTCGGGCAGGAAGTCAAAGGAGCCGTTCTGACACAGGATCCCGCGTATCCTGGGTCCGTACTTGGCAGCATTCGAACTACTGTTCACGTGGGGACGGTCTGTCTGACAGTGACAGCATGGAAGCAGGCCGTGGCAGGATAAGGGGGGCCTACTCTGTGACTAGGTACAGTGATACCAGTCTGTCCCCTAGTTTTGCCCAACGACTTTACAGAAGCAGCCAAGACCAACGACCAAAGCTGTCAGCGGGTACTCGGAGAAAGGACAGTGTGCACACTATGTCGACACTTGTCTAGGATTTGGACGTATCCGGCTGGGCACCATGTATATAAGGTGCCCCGCCGCCTCCTGCGCGAGGCACGCTCTCACATGCTCCCACGCAGGCTCGTAGTGAACCCTAGAAACCCTAAGTTCTTGACCTAGCTCTACTCGGAGAGGGGCAAGGGGCTACTCGGTAGCGATATCATTTGTATTGTACCTACTCGGTGAGACACCGTAATACATAGAGAAAGGCAGGAGTAGGGGTTTTACCTCCTCACGAGGGCCCTGAACCTGGGTACATCGTGTTGTTTGTGTTGTGTGGATCTCACCTCACGCGGCTACTCGTCGCGTGATCCCTCCCCGGACACCTCCAGCGTCCATCGTCCCCACATCTTTAGCCATCCCATGGCATCTGCCGTGACACCACCACGACAATAATTTCTTATGCTCCCTTACTGAGGCAATGTTGATTCCTGTGCTCTTCTGTTGCTTGATGTTCTTCTCTCTAGTTGCCACTAGTCTTCTGGTATCACCTTTGTCACTTGCCAGTAAGATCATCTTTGGGATTCCATCATCAACTATCTCACCCTTGTGGTGAAAACAGCCAGTAACTCCAAGCAAAGATTTTACTTCGAAGATTATAAAAGAATATGGTTTATTTTATGACATCAAATTAACCTATGCATATAAGAAGAATTTGTTAACAAGTGGATCAGACTTGCCTCCAAATTACTAATCATATACAATAGGTTGAGATGTACTAGGTGATTCAATATTCTGTTTGTTTGTGTATGACACTCAGTTGTTTGAGTATACAAAAGTGATCTGTTAACAAGGTAATTAGTCTTGTTACCAAACTACTTCTATATAACACTAACATTGGAATATCATACTATTTCAAGAGGTTAATAAGATCAGATCAATATATAAGAGTTTCCAAGTACTCTTATAGAAGATTAGAGTAGCACTTCAAGCACACTCTAATTAATCTTCTTGGAAATCTTCCTGTGGTAGTTCCTCCTGTCTTGTGGTTTCTTCTCTTGAAAAATAACTTGAAGGAGATTGGGAAAACAAGATACATTGGTCTAGCAACATAACAAGATCTAGATTAAGGTTTAATTCATGCTTTTATTATCCTTCCATACATTTCTTGTTTTGCTTCCCATAAGATAGATACTTATCTCATACATGATTGGTTTTATTTAGCTTTCAATCCCATTCCTCTAATAGAGGTTATATCTTGTGGTTATTCATTACTTGTATCCAGAGATACTTTAGTTGTTGAATATTGATATGGATAGAAAGGTGGAGTGTTTGTGAAATGGAAACTTAAGATTATAAGTTAATCAAATGGTTCATTGGGGTGTTGAGATTTCATATGTTCACTTGTATAAGATGTATGAGACAATGAACATATAAAGTTATTGAGGTTTAAGAACTTATGTCAAAGTTGTTATTTGTTCTCCCAGGTGTCATGATCTACTTTATATTCATCACTTATTAACTTTGTTATTCTTAATGCAGATATAGAGATTTGGAAAGATCATATGTAATGATCAAAGTTAAACAGTTGGTTAAAAAGATTTACTTCTTCTTGGTGATACTTCTTTTATGGTTGAGGAGATATGTACATATTCGATAAATATATTATTAATGATAATTAAGTTACTTCCCACTTGTGGGACTTGGGTTAACACTTGTTTATATCACTTGTGTTCTGTTGAACCTTGGTTATTTACTTGTGAAGGTTCACTTAGTAGTTACTTAATAATTTGGACAGATGTGGTGTGAATGGTTGATAACTTAAGAGTTATTGTTTGAGAGGACATAACACCTCTGTTGATGAGATGGTTCAGTTATGCATTACTCATTAGTGAAAGTGTGATCATCATTTATGAGATTTGGATTCTCACCCCTCTTTGAGTTCTAGATACCTCGTGAATTATCCCAAGTCACTTATAGACTTGAGGTTTAGGTGGTTGAAAATTTGTGTTGGTCACAACCAATTATGGTTTGTGTAACCAGATGATTTGGTTTCTTAAGATACTTGTTATAAAGATCACTCCAAATGTACTCCTGACTAGATGAACTAGACCTATTTCATCATGTCAAGTGAAACTTTGGTCACTTTGATTCGTTTAAACTTTCGCGCCAAAATTTCCCGTACTTTTAGATGCATGCTTTGCAAATGCACATATTAAATTTAGATCCTTATAACTTCCCAAACACTGGGATGTTACAGTATCTCCCCCTTAACAAGAACTTCGTCCCGAAGTTCAACCTCTCTCACGTAAAGATAGGTAGAGAGAACTTCTGTAGACCGTTGAATCTTCACATCTGTTTCTTGTGTTGACCTTGGCATGTGTAATCACTTGTCTTGATTGTTCACCTTCCACTGTCTTGTATGATAATCTAATAGTATGCCAATTATTAGGACAACTCTGTCTTGTTACTAGGCCTTCCTAATAGTCTCACGAAGAACACGTGGTATTTCCACCACATAGTGGATACCAAGTTTCATTCTCCGATGAATAGGTATGGTTTCCTATCCCTCACAACTTTCTGAAGAACAATTGGTACATCCACCAAGTGATGAATAACCAATAAGATTCTTCCGGTAACATGGGTATTGTCTATGTTTAGGACTCCATTTGGTTCAATCTAATCATCTCAAGAGGAATACTGCTCAAAGAAACCAGTACGATGTAGTGCACATTGACTTTAAACTCAATTATTAGTGAAGATATCTTCGAGTTTCCTCAAGTTTTTAACTCTTTCCTATAGGTGACTATAACCTATTCCATTGGTTACTTCCTATGGTCCTCCTACACCTTTGGGTTTTGACTTTTATGGAACAACTTCATAAGTTAATTTATCAAACTTCTACATGTTTCATTCTAAGATATAACTACCCCTGTTATTTTCCTGACATGATTTGTGGTAGCTCACCAACTCCAAACAGGATGTGTAATGTGATCCATTTCTATTAGTGTCTTCATTGACTTCTGCCTTCTTGACTTCATGGTCTTCCAGAGTTTTGGTGGTTGCTTCAATCAACTGAGATTTCAGACCGCTCTCATACTAATCCTATACCCTCTAGACCAGTAACATCAAGATAGAACTCAACGTTTGCACATGCATATGCACATCAAGTTCAATCTTCATGCACAGATCTAGTCAATCAAAGATCCAAATAAAATCCAATAAATCCCAAATGCATATATATAACACTCATGCATCAAAAGCCTGTGAAATAATTGTACTTTGAGTAAAACATCTCAAGTACCAAGGCTCTTAAATGCTATACACTACAAGTAGGTATATATTACCTTGTAATCCTAGTCTACACAACCAGTCTTTTCCCAAGTAATTACTCCAATTGCATGCCTTAGTGCAATGGAATAAACCAAGACAAAATGATCCTATAGTAGTTGTTTTACTAACTTTGTTCCATATGGGTCTAAGTACCATGTAATTTGATGTACTTTAACTTGATTGTGATAAGCTTCTCATGGCATCTATTGATCCTTCATGTTGTTGATCACCTCGTAGGAGTATTAATGTAGCTTCCGTCAATGCTTATGCCTTCTCCTAATTCTATACTATACGATGATGATTCACCTCTAGACTTGATAACAAAGGATATGGTATATATCCCATAGTTACCATGGTCCAATGACTCTTCATGATTCTCAAATGTACCTTATTGATGCTTCCTATGCTTACTCTATACCGGGTTCTACTCCATCCTATTAATTCATAGAATGGGGTAATCATCACTTTGACTTAATCATCTCTGACTATGTCAGATTACTCTTGTTCTCAACAACACTAATACATGCTAGACTTCTAACTATTCATACCTAGGTATAAAGATCATAGATAAGTAGATTTACTCAGGTTGAGTAAGAATAATTCTATACAAGTATGATTATATCATTCTCAAGTGAATGATCTTCATAATTGTATGAAGTGTGGTTTAGATAAGATGGTTTCCTATAGTCTTTACCAACCTACAGATCTCCTAAAAGGTTTTAAACCTAAGGTCGCTTCGCTCTGATACCATCTGTGGTGACCCAGCACACCACTGCATGTGCAGTGCGCAAGTCGGTGACATAATACTCACAGAAGGACTTATCCGTGAATATTACATCTCTCAGAGTGGTACAACAGAAACACGGCGGGACCAGGCAAAACTATAGGATACAAACTTCATTACAAAATCTTGAGAATCTTCTTGATGAATCAAGAAGATCTCCTGCAAATGAAACATTAGAAGAAGCAATTCGCAGCTCCAAGCCGGAGAAGAACTCTAGCTCAGAACTAATCCACTACGGATGATGTCATCCCTAATCTAAGGCTAGTAAATGCTAAGTCCAAGAATGGACTCTACCTACACCTTGATAGCTTCTCCTCCATCAGCGTTGTTGGTGATGATGCTTTACTGGCTAAGTAGTATAAGACTCCACCTAGCTTCATAAGGTAAAGATGGCTTCACGATGACGACTTCCATAGGCTTCAACTCTAAGCAAGGGGTCAAACGGGATAGAATGAGTAACGAGCGTTACTCAGCAAGTTCATGATATATAGTGGGTGGTTGATGCACTAACTACAGCTTTAGACTCGAAAGAGTCATAAGCTAATGCAAGGTTTTGTAAAACTTTCTTCAACATGTTGCTTTTAATTCTGAAAACTATGCCCGCCAGACCATCACAGGGCTAGAACTTCATGGAGTTGCCTTTCCTGTAGCGTTCGCAGTTCCTTCCCGGAACAGGGGGTAACATGCCACATCCTTTTACACTCTGCAGAGGTGCGTTACTTTACCCATGGACGACCAAGACCATGTTGCACAACCAGGCGATCGTTCCTGTCCACGCCCACTCAGGTGTGGGGCCCGGTAGTTGGTCCAAGCCAAACCGTGCTTCTCCGCACAACGCATGCCCACCCATTTCTGCCAGTAGGTTGAACGCGTGATTCCACCCCTCACGATGGAGATCTACGCGCCCCCGGCAGACACTCATAGACCCCAGAGTCCGTGGGACGTAAGGGCTCCCACCCATGTGCATGTAGTCCCGCAAGACCTACAGCGTACGTCTCTGGCGCGTCCGTTGACATGCGAACGAGAAAAGTATCACGGTTGACTTACTCCCCCCATAGAAGATCCATGGTTAACGCGGTATTTACGGCGCACCGAGTTCTGACGGCATTTGTGATTAGTTCCTAGGTAATACGTTCCCGTGCAGATGGAACCTTCCTTTGACCTATTCATCTTACCATGGTTCCATCCGCCCACCAAACAGAACACTACCACTCGGGTAGTCATTCAATTAGTCATATTATTATAAAAATAGGATCATGCATTCTTTTTGGAATAGGTGGTAGTGCGATAGGGTTTTTCAAATAGTTTGTTATGAAGTACTGCAAAGGATATGAGCAAGTGATGAACTTGCCTGAGATTGAAATAACCATAATAATCCAGGTCTTCGGGGTTCGAGGGTCGCGTAGAGAAATCCAAACATCTGAAAGATAGCAAAGTAGTCCTGGTAAGGACTACAGAAAACACTGGCAAGATGATACATGCATAGTAATGAGATGCATCGTGAAATCCCCTGGAAAACACCCCAGCTTACAAGTGTAAGCCACGTTTGATACGATACCTCAATCACACTTGTTTTAGGTGAATTGTTTCATTACTTGAGGTAATGTGGTTATTACTTCTTTTTAGATTTACATGTGTTTCACTTTTATTTAGCAAACAATGGTTATTATGTTTAAGTAGAAGTGTTATAACATGGTTAGGAAACAAGTCAATAGCACATGGTAAACAATTATTGAGAAGGTAACAGACATGTTTGATTTTATATTCCAAAAGTGTGGAGCAAATGACAACGAGTTTAGTTGAAAAGGATGAATTAGTACAGCTAACTCTATCATCACAATACTAGCTAATAACTTGTGATGCTAGGTTTTAGTAGGTGTGGAAACCTAAGAGTTGTATTAGTAAAGAAAATAATAATGTGGCAGTTATTTAGGTTATAATATAATATTATAGAATTCCATTACACCAACAGAAACAAGTTTATAAGTCAAACAAAATGTCTTTTGTTTGACATATTTTAATTGGAAATTCTTTTCTCTTTGATTTGATATAACAATTTTATTTTTCTGAAAATATTTGAATAAATTATTAATTTCTTAATTTTAAATGAATTAAATGATTAGACCAAATATTGCACACATGCAAACATGGTCAAATGACTTTGTAAACATCATAAATGAGTTGCATTTGTTATTTGGAGCATTTTGGTATATAACTTGTTTTTTTTTCTGATTTTATGAATTATTTATTATTTTCTCAATTTTTAAATGATTTAATTAAATTAAAGAAATATTAAATTTTAAACTTTATCAAATATTTTTCAAAAGTTGATAATCATTTAGGTTATATTTTTCTATTTTATTTGGTATATTATTTGTATTATTATAAGTTATGGATTTAAAGTTATTGAATTATTAACAATATGAATTATTCTGTTATTTTTGAATTGACAGGTGGAGCCCACCTGTCATATTCAGTTTATTAAAACAAAAGAAAAGAAAAAATCTCTCCTGACGTCAACATGACGCCAGGGTGACATCACCAGAGGAGAGGATTCCTCCAATTCGGATGAAATCCGTGGATTCCATTCGAATTGATTGATTCCTTCGCAACCATTCGGTTGAGGGGCTCACAGGGAGTCAATAGATGGCGGCGCCGCTGCCTGGTAGTCACCGGAGTGACCACGGCGAGCAATGGCGCGGCGGCGGCGTACGGTCTCCGGCGATGAACCGATTTAGACTGTAATTAAAGGAACGGAGGGCATGGTGAGAAGTGTGAGCTCACCCTGAGCGTGTGGATATGCTCGATGGAGCCTGATGTGGTCGGAGTCGACGACGAGCTTCCATGACCGCCGGTGACAGAGACGAAAAGGAACGATGCGATTCGCGGGCCTCCATCCATCCCTGCAAGCGAGGCTTATGGAGGAGGGAGAGACAGTCATGGCGCGTCTTCCGGTGGCCTCAGCTCGTCCAGAGGTGGCCGGAATCGACGGCGACGGCGGGGTCCGTTCGGGTTAGGGTTAGGGTTGTTTCCTCGGTTCCTTACAGAGAGATACAGAGAGAGAGAGCAAGCGAGGGGAAGTGAGGGTGAGGGAGAGAGATGCGGACGCCTCTCGGTGGTCTTATCCTCGACGTATGGCGGCGGCAGGAGGTGGCAGCGGCGAGGAAAGCTGCGTGATCTTCTCCTCTGCCTTCTGGCAGAGGAAGAAGAAAGGAAAAGATTTTCGGATTTTCGATAACCCCCTACGAATTCTGGAATTTACAAACAGGTCCTTCTGTTAATGAAAACTGAGAAGAAACCCCTGTTTTCAGGGCCTATTTGCAAACATAAAAATTAATAAAAATCATATTTGGAAACTTTATCAAATTTACAATCTCACCATGTTGTCCTTTTTCAATTTTGAGCAATATTTAAATTTTATACTTAGGGTGCTAGATTAAGTGGTTTTGTGGTTTTCTCTTCTTTTAATTTATTTAATGGACCTAAAATTATGCCAAAGCATATTTAATGAAAGTACACACACCAAACTTGTGGATACCAAGGTGGTGTAACATAATTGGATAATTTTAGGCATAATCCCTTATATAAGGTATTTAAATAAAATTACTTGGTACTGGTTCTATGCACTGTTATGAAAACAATTTAGTATGGAATTTTATTCCACACCACATGATTTCAATGAGTGAAAGAACTTGTTTTCTTTTATGGCTTTGTTATTTTCCTAATTTAAACTCTTAGCAAGTTTGGTTGACATTTTACTGAGGCATGTATATTCTATGTTTGCTGTTTTCAGTACTTGATCAAATGGAAAACATATGTGGTTGTGGAATCTTATTTACTTGTTTTCCACATAGGTTCCAATATGGACATTATCCCATGTTTGTTTTGGAACATGTAATCATCTACATTATTATATGTAGATGAATTTTTGTTGTTATCTATTAGTCTTATGGATGAAAAAGGTTTGGAAAACAAGGCATTAAGCTTGTTTTCATCTACCTCCACATATCAAAACATGTGGATGTAATGGCTTGTTATTATCCCATACTTGATAGCTATTTTCATTAAAAATATTATTATGAGTTCATCATCTCTTATGAGCTTGACATAGATTAATGATTCTCTATTATATTCTAATGCTTCACTGGATAATTTCTTATGCTCCCTTACTGAGGCAATGTTGATTCTTGTGCTCTTCTGTTGCTTGATGTTCTTCTCTCTAGTTGCCACTAGTCTTCTGGTATCACCTTTGTCACTTGCCAGTAAGATCATCTTTGGGATTCCATCATCAACTATCTCACCCTTGTGGTGAAAACAGCCAGTAACTCCAAGCAAAGATTTTACTTCGAAGATTATAAAAGAATATGGTTTATTTTATGACATCAAATTAACCTATGCATATAAGAAGAATTTGTTAACAAGTGGATCAGACTTGCCTCCAAATTACTAATCATATACAATAGGTTGAGATGTACTAGGTGATTCAATATTCTGTTTGTTTGTGTATGACACTCAGTTGTTTGAGTATACAAAAGTGATCTGTTAACAAGGTAATTAGTCTTGTTACCAAACTACTTCTATATAACACTAACATTGGAATATCATACTATTTCAAGAGGTTAATAAGATCAGATCAATATATAAGAGTTTCCAAGTACTCTTATAGAAGATTAGAGTAGCACTTCAAGCACACTCTAATTAATCTTCTTGGAAATCTTCCTGTGGTAGTTCCTCCTGTCTTGTGGTTTCTTCTCTTGAAAAATAACTTGAAGGAGATTGGGAAAACAAGATACATTGGTCTAGCAACATAACAAGATCTAGATTAAGGTTTAATTCATGCTTTTATTATCCTTCCATACATTTCTTGTTTTGCTTCCCATAAGATAGATACTTATCTCATACATGATTGGTTTTATTTAGCTTTCAATCCCATTCCTCTAATAGAGGTTATATCTTGTGGTTATTCATTACTTGTATCCAGAGATACTTTAGTTGTTGAATATTGATATGGATAGAAAGGTGGAGTGTTTGTGAAATGGAAACTTAAGATTATAAGTTAATCAAATGGTTCATTGGGGTGTTGAGATTTCATATGTTCACTTGTATAAGATGTATGAGACAATGAACATATAAAGTTATTGAGGTTTAAGAACTTATGTCAAAGTTGTTATTTGTTCTCCCAGGTGTCTTGATCTACTTTATATTCATCACTTATTAACTTTGTTATTCTTAATGCAGATATAGAGATTTGGAAAGATCATATGTAATGATCAAAGTTAAACAGTTGGTTAAAAAGATTTACTTCTTCTTGGTGATACTTCTTTTATGGTTGAGGAGATATGTACATATTCGATAAATATATTATTAATGATAATTAAGTTACTTCCCACTTGTGGGACTTGGGTTAACACTTGTTTATATCACTTGTGTTCTGTTGAACCTTGGTTATTTACTTGTGAAGGTTCACTTAGTAGTTACTTAATAATTTGGACAGATGTGGTGTGAATGGTTGATAACTTAAGAGTTATTGTTTGAGAGGACATAACACCTCTGTTGATGAGATGGTTCAGTTATGCATTACTCATTAGTGAAAGTGTGATCATCATTTATGAGATTTGGATTCTCACCCCTCTTTGAGTTCTAGATACCTCGTGAATTATCCCAAGTCACTTATAGACTTGAGGTTTAGGTGGTTGAAAATTTGTGTTGGTCACAACCAATTATGGTTTGTGTAACCAGATGATTTGGTTTCTTAAGATACTTGTTATAAAGATCACTCCAAATGTACTCCTGACTAGATGAACTAGACCTATTTCATCATGTCAAGTGAAACTTTGGTCACTTTGATTCGTTTAAACTTTCGCGCCAAAATTTCCCGTACTTTTAGATGCATGCTTTGCAAATGCACATATTAAATTTAGATCCTTATAAATTCCCAAACACTGGGATGTTACACTTCACTAGGAACGTCGGTTTGTTTATTAATCACACATGTATCAACGTTTCCGGTTAATACAATTCTAGCATGAGAAATAAACATCTATCATAAACGAGGAATAATATATAATAAACACTTTATTATTGCCTCTCGGGCATATTCCCTTCACTTGTGAGTTGCCTAACATGATCAAGATCATCTGTTTTTAATGTTACATGTTGTTTTTGCTGGGATCCGATGAATATTGAATGCTATGTCAAGTGATTATCAATCTATCTTGTTTATATTATTTATGATCTTGCATACTCTCCGTTACTAGTAGATGCTCTGGCCAATTTGATGATTGTAACTCCAAAAGGGAGTATGTATGCTTGATAGTGGGTTCATGTCTCCCTTTCATATGTGCTCGAGTGACACAAATATGACGGATGGGGGATGTGATGTTGCCATTAGGGAGAAAAAACAACAAAGTTTTCATTGTTTACATTACACACTTTACGTAAAGCAATAATCTGTTGCTTGCAACTTAATACCCAAATTTTGATTCGATGACGCTCTGAGGGTGGATTATTAGTCATAGATGCAGTTGGATAACGGTCTATGAATTATGTTGTAATGCCCGCATGAATCACATAGTAATCATCATGTCATGCATATGCACTACGGTGCAGCCTTTATATCTGTCAATTGCCCAGCTGTAATTTGTTTACCCAGCATGTTATCTATCTTTTATGGAGAGACACCACCAGTGAACTTTGGACCCCGGTCCATTTTTTTACACTGATAATACAACCACTACAAACAA
Organism: Alopecurus myosuroides; assembly: GCA_028641055.1. Lineage (NCBI taxonomy): Eukaryota > Viridiplantae > Streptophyta > Magnoliopsida > Poales > Poaceae > Alopecurus > Alopecurus myosuroides. Next base: position 30,106,667 of record CM054060.1, read on the forward strand.
TATTTCCTTTACAGCAATCATTGGTTTCCTCTCATTCACTACCATCATTGTTCTCTTTTCATTTACTAGAAACAAGTATTGTTTTCCATATTATACATCTATCCTTTGTGTTAGCAAAACCGGTGAGATTGATAATCTCACTGTTTCGTTGGGGCAAAGTATCTTGATTGTGTTGTGTAGATTCCACGTTGCTGCCATCAACCTTCAAAAGTGATTTCTTTCTCCTACTGGTCAGATTAAGCCTTGGTTTCTTACTGAGGGAAAACTTGCTGATGTACTCTTCATACCTTCCTCTTGGGGTATCCTAACGAACGCGTGTTTACAAGCCATCAAGTTTGTTTTCTGGCGTCGTTGCCGGGGAGGACGATCGCACGGCAGAGAGCATGACTCATGTGACTTTCCGAGGGAGATGCTTGCACACGCTTCTTTCACCTTCACGCAAGCCACACGCAAAGAAAGAATTGTGTGGATCACCTCTTATTCGATGGCATCCGGATTACTAAACATGTGGATAAATCCAGAGTTGTGGATGATTTCTATGACAACTTGTTGGGAGAGATCAGGAGAGACCTTTTTCCCTATATCTCGAGGCTATAGGCCTCCCCACAGTGAACCTCCACCACCTTGAGGCAAATTTCTCTATGGATGAGGTGTGGGATGTAATCAAAGAGATGCCGATGGACAAATGCCCATGTCATGATGGGTTCATGAATAGGTTCTTGGTATCTTGTTGGTTAGTGGTCAGGGATGATGTTATGGCAGTTTTGAGCGGCTCTCGCGACTCGACGTGTGTGGATTCGGCTCGGTAAACTAGGTACTTTTCACCATATTTCCTAAGAGACCAGGAGATCCGAGACTTCGGGCCAATCAGTCTCATTCATTGTTTTGCGAAGCTTGTGGCTAAGGTGCTGCCGAGAAGGATAGCTCCCTCCCTTCCACACCTGGTGGGCACATATCAGAGTGCTTTTATCCGTAAAAGATGTCTCCACGACAACTATATGATGGTTTAAGGAACGGCTTGGAAGCTGCATAGCTCCCTCAATCCAGCATTATTGTTCAAACTTGACATCACCAAGGCCTTTGACACGGCCGATTGGTCCTTTTTGTTTGAGGTGCTAAAGAATATGGGCTTTGTTCATCGGATGATCGCATGGATATGCATGCTGCTTGCCATGGCATCCACCAGAATTCTTTTGAACGGGCTGCCAGGATGCCGCATTGCAAATCGGTGTGGACTCAGGCAAGGGAACCCTCTATCTCCCTAGATGTTCATCCTAGTTATGGAAGTCCTACATCACCTGATTGAGTTTGCCACCAGGATAGGGCATCACATACCACTTGCGGACGAGGGTCTTTGACCTTAGACCTCGATTTACGCGGATGATGTAGTCACCTTTCTGAGACCCTATCCGTGAGACCTATGGACTTTCACATCTCTTTCTGGCGATTTTGGGTTGGCGTCATGCCTTCGGATAAAGTTGGCAAATTCTCTGCACACCTAATCAGGTGCGACGAGACGTTCCAAGGGCTGATTGAGCGGGAGTTAGGATGCCCGATAAGCCCCTTTCCATTTAGATATCTTGGGCTCCCCGTGTCGTTGAGGAAACCTACTACGGCTCAATTAAGTTATCCGGTGGACAGTGTTGCAGGGCACCTGCCGGGGTGGGGTGCCAATCTGATGAATGGGTGGGGGGAGAATGGAACTCCTCAAAACCACGTTGTCGGCTATCCCAATTTTCGCCATCATCTACCTCGATTTGCCGGTCAAGGCACTCACAGCAATAGAGAAGATCCTCAAAGGTTTTCTGTGGAAAGGGCGGAAAGAGGTACATAGCGGGCATTGCTTGGTGGCGTGGGACAAGGTATGTATGCCAAAAAAATCTTTGTGGTCTTAGCATACCCAACCTCAGACTGATGAATTTGGCTTTGAGAACCCGATGGTTGTGGCTACAGAGGGTGGACACCTCAAAACCATGGAGGGAATTTAACATCCAGATCCATGAGGTTACCCGACAGCTCTTCGAGGCAGCTACCTCCTCGAGTGTTGGAGATGGGGGGGGGCACTTTCTTATGGATAGATAGATGGATTTCTAGAGGGCGTCTAAAAGACCTAACGCCCAACCTTTTCGCTAAGGCCTGAAGGCAAGTACTCAAAGTGTGAAAGGTTCGCGAGGGAGTCCTGGGAGGGTGTCTTGACGACATCTCCCTGGACCTGGGAGCGGCATCACTGGAGGAGCTTCTTTTGTTGGCATAGCTACTTACCATGGTCACCCTGGTGGAAGGTGCCCGTGACATACACCGGGAGCAAAACAACACCTACTCGGCACGTTCAGCATACTTATCTTGGTTCGAAGGCACCACAACGCTTGATGGGGCGCATCAGATTTGGGGATCTCGCGTGCCGGGGAAGTGCATATTGTTCGCTTGGCTGGCTCTAAGAGACCGTTGCTGGAGAACGGATCGCCTTAAAAGACGTTGATTGCCGAGACCACCGGCTTGCCCCTTCTCTGACCACAAGGGGAAAACATTGACCACCTGCTCCTAGGGTGCGTGCTAGTGAGACAGGTTTGGGCAACCTTCCTTCGACATTGGGAAAACAGGAGTTGATCCATAACCCAGACGTTAGACTGCGTGAATGGTTCCCAGCTACGGGAGGGCTAAATGGCGCGGACCGAGATTGGTGGACAACTCTCCGGCTCATTTGCTAGAGTATGTGGAGGCACCGGAATGACGTCGTCTTTGAAGGAGCGAGACCCTCATCGGTAACGGTCATCATGGGCATCGTAGAGGAGACGGGGCGTTGGCGCTTAGCTTGGCTGTTTAGGAAAATCATAGCGGTCGTAGATAGGTGGAATGTTGGCGAGTAGTCCCCAGTGTATTTTCCGGTGGACTACGTCCGTGTGAAACGATTTGTAACTGGCCTCTTGACTTCTCTTATATGAAACCGATACGTCTTTGTATGATGTATCCTTGAAAAAAAAAACCGTACAAGAATGATCCGTAATGATTAGTATTGTATCTGCAAGGATGATATACATATGAATGAATTACTTATAAATCTGAATATTACATACAGATTAATGAATGAATTATACTACACATGCTATATAAGTTGACTATTTGAATGCAGATGAGCAAATTAATCCATGGATGTTTACTTTGTGACACTTGTGCCTTTCTTCTGGAATCGGGCCTTGCGCTCCTGTGACAGCATGAGGGCGAAATTGACCAGCTCCTCCTCGTTGGTGCCCCTTTTCTCGTCAGGCACGCTCTTGCCCGTCTCGACGTCCACCCTGCACACGCTCCTCTTCAGCAGTGCCTTGCCTACATCGACGAGCCTGTTGAGGTTCTCCGTGGTGGACACATCGACGGAAGAGGTGTCGCCCTTGAGCTCGTCATCCTGGATGCGGAGGTACCGCTTCTCGCAATGCAGCGCCTGGAAGAGCACGGACGCCTGGATGTCGACGAGGTCGGCGCTGGCCTGGCTGAAGCTGTCAATGAGCGGCGAGGCACCGTTCTTGTAGAGCCACCCGAGGATGCCCCACTTGCCGCAGGAGGCGGCGTCGTACTTCTCCTCCACCTTGGCCGAGCCGGTTCCCAGTGACAGCACCAGGAATTTCCCGTAGTCGGCCGGCTTGATCGGGAAGAAGTCCTCGTTGCCCAGTAGGATCTGCTTGGTTACGTCTGTCATGGCGAGCATCGTCTGCACATGCCCATGGCAACATGCATGAATGTTAAACAGAGGACAATATACGTATATACAAGGACAACACTGAAGGCAATATATTATGTAGTGTTGTTAAAGTGACGAAGACAGAAAGTATGACTGACCGGGTTGTTTGCGGCGACGCCTCCGTCGATGAGGTTGAAGTCCCGGGGCTTGCCATCCTTGTCCTTGGTCTCGAAGTGGTGACCGGGTAGGTAAGTAGGCGCCGCGGACGTGCTGATGCAGACGTCGGCCAGGAGAGCGTTCTTGGAGACGTTGTTCAGGGCCTGTTTAATCAAAGGTGAGTATCAGCAGGTGATGGAACGAAGGAGCGCATGTCCATGCATGCATGACTAGGTGGGTAGTAGCTTAGTAGGTACGCACGTCGTATCTGGAGAAGATGGTGGGCTGGAGCAGCTTGATGTCGAAGGTGGGGATGACGATGTTCTGCAGCGCCTGGCTCACCGTTGTCTCACCGAGCAGTCCTTTGACGACGGTGTGGAGGTACTCTCCGTCGTACTTGGGCCCCCTCATGCTCCTGAGCAAGCCTAGAGGCCCGCCGCCGACGGCAGGGAAGATCTTGGGACAGTGCTCCAGGTAGAAGTTGTTGATGTCCTTGGCGGCGAAGAGCGGGCGGCCCTGCGCGTTGGGCGCGGTGAGCATGGCCGTCACGAGCCCGCCGGTGCTCGTCCCGGCGATCACGTCGAAGTAGTCCGCGAGCCTCGCGTCAGGCCCATCCAACTCCTATATGTAGACGCGCGCGCACGTACGTTAGAGTTGATTGGTGCACCAGTATTATGTATACTACGGCCGGAGGAGTCCTAGACTAGACTAGGGGAACGGAAGGGAAGTAACTACCTGGAGCTTCTCCTCGAGGAAGGCGAGGATGGTGCCGGGGATGATGCCGCGGACGCCGCCGCCGTCGATGCTGAGCACGGTGACGATGCTTCCGTAGGACGGCGGCGGGGACCTGGGCGTCGTGGCCGAGGACGACGCGAGGCGGCTGAGCGCCCGCTGCACCGGGTTGAGGGTCAGGGACCCGCTGCTCCCTTTCAACGACATGGCTCCCTACCACGAGGAAGGCTAGACTTGTCTTGTCTCTCGGTTCGTCCCTTGAAAGCCTTTCAGCTATTTCGTTCTTATGAACTGTGCTGGATCCCTTTCACTGGTGTCGCTCTGTGTTGAGTTGTGGTGGCTGATCGAGGCAGTTGCGCTGCGGCCATGTATTTATAGCAGCCGCGGGCTCGGAATTAGGAACGTTCGCAGCAGCTCTGCTCCGAGAGCATGGGAGCACCGCGATTGGAGCCAGTCAACGTTGAGGCAGTCTGCACGCGTAGGACGAACCTGACCGCCTCACCGTGCGCCTCTTCTTTTGCAGGATGGCCGCACCGCACCAGACATGATTTGATGGGGTCAAGGGCAGCAGGAGCGGAATGCACCAAACAATATTTGTAACACCGTCAGGTACATGCTCATTCTGCCTCTACGGTCCATTCGGGCGGCTGCCGCTTTCTTCGGGCGCATACGTTACGTGGTAGTACGTGGGCGTAGGCAACTGGCGAGCCCGATTACTTACTGGATGCATAAGGGCGTACGTATACGAACGTAGTACGTGCCGTTTACTAGTCACAAGTCACAACCCGCCGTCTCAGTACATGGTCGCCGGTGCACGCTACTGGACATGGAAGCGTACATATAACGCATTGACCTGAGCATTATTATTTCCACGCACGGAAAATTTAAATTTTTTAATGTGTGTGGAAAGGTCGTGTTACTTCGCAAGTACACCAAGACAATTCCTTTCGCAAGAATGGAGACTGCAGCTTGTTTCATCTGCAGCACCTGTTTGTTTCCTCCGGCCACTTGCAGAAACTTGCGTACGTAGACTGAAATCTAACGTGGCCAAGACCCGTAGCTATCTATCGATTACTTTTTTTTAGAGCAATTCATCTATCAAATCGATTCTCTCCCGACTAATGTTTTTGGTTTGGACCACGGAATACTTAGGTGCCATGCAAATCGTCATATTGTAATGATCCACTTGATGAGATAAGGAATGAACCAAAAATATAGCTAGCGGCCGGTATTGCTTTTCTCTTCTTCCTGACAGCGGCTCACTTGTGTACTCCGCCGCCTTTCTCATCGCCAGAAAATAATACACTGTATTTAGTACTTGCTCAGCATTAAACAAGAAGCACCACCGTACCAACTCGCGACATGTCTCACGCACCCTCAAAAATAAGCAAAGCTGCAAGGAAAGCCGCACGTTGCCGGGCCGGGCAGCCATCCTCCACTATTTTATATAAAGGGAATTTTATTAACTTAAGGTCCAGCATCTACTTAACTAAGATGCACACACCCGAAAATCAAGCGAACAATAATATATAAGGCGAATTACAGAAGAAAGAAAAGACGTCTAAGATATAAAGAAAAGTCACTCGCCGTATCCTAGAGTCTGATACACACCTCCAGTGAAAAAGTCGAAGTGCTCCACACTGGTATCCAAGTATCAAGTATAGTTATAGTACTGAAAATAATCTGCATAACTGAACAATTTTTATCATTAAAAACATTGTCGTTTCTACGCAGCCACAAGGGCCAAAATAACGGCAAACGCTGCCACTCTAGTAAAACTTTTAAACATTTTGCCCACTCTATTAACCCAGTTGCCAAAAATATTGGCAAGGCTTCTTGGTGGAAATAAGGCTGAACCTATCTGAAAGATTGGCCATATAGAACTAGCAATATTACCGTCGAAGATCAAGTGTTTAATTGTCTCGTCTTTATGACAAAAGACACACTGTTTGCAAGGTTATCTTCAGTTAATATTACACCTCGACGAAGATACCACACAAAACCCTTGATTTTAAGTGGAATCCTTAACTTAAAATTTTCTTATTATTATCCATTGGCATATTTGCTTGTAGAATCGCTTCATACATTGAACTACCCGAAAATTTACCATTTGAATGTAAATTCTATCGGAGCTCATCCGCACCCTCAGTCAAAGTCACTACCACCAAACACTGGAGTAGTTCATTCCAAACTAAAAGACGGGGACCAACGAGGTCTCTCCTAAACGTCACATTTGGCGGAAAGTTCTCCAACACCGTAGCAATAGTGTCGCTTTTGTGACGGCCAAGTACTATATTGTATAAAGTTGGATATTATTCTCGGAGTGTGTTATTACCTAACCTTCTATCCTCCTAGAACCTTATCTCTGGACCACCTTTAATAAAAAAAATATGGGAAGAAGAATTTCTTCGTTGCCATTAGTCCAACCCAAAGGTGGGAGTCCCCTAATTTCCATAAAATCTAAGAAACCTCACTTGAGCCTGTATACTTTCTCCTAAGTATAGTTTGCCAACTCCCATCTTCACTAAGAAGTTTAAACAACCATTTATCGAGTAGGACTATATTCTTGACCTCAAGGTCATGAATCCCCAAACCATCATGATCTTTAGGGCGGCAGACTACATTCCATTTAGCCAAACGATATTTCTTCTTTTCATCATCCACTTACCAAAAAATTCTTGAACGAAAATAATCTAATCGATGCAAGACCGCTTTTCGTAATTGGAAGAAGTAAATCATATACAATCATATTACTTAGCACTGAATTTATGAGAACCAATCATCCACCAAAGGATATAAGTTTTTCTTTCCAACAACTCAACCTTGCTTAAAGTCTTTCCTCAAAAAATTTCTATTGGGAAATCGTCAGCCTCCTGAAATGAATTGGAATCCCTAGATAGTTGATTGGAAATTGATCCTGGCCGCAGCCAAAAGGCTCAGCATATAGTTCAACGTCATCCTGAGCGTCACCGAAGAAAAAAAATTCACTTTTATGGTAGTTAATCGTTAGACCGGAAATTGTTCGAACGCTGAAAGAATAAGTTTCATATTACTAGTTTTTTCCAAATCATGATCCATAAAAAGAATTGTATCATCGACATATTGAAGAATAGACAACCCTCCATCCACTAGATGAGGTACTACCCCTTCAATCTGACCATCAAGTTTGGCTCGCTCAATGATCATAGCTAACATATCAGCAACTATATTAAACAATATAGGTGATAATAGATTGCCTTGCCGCAACCCTTTTTTCGTTTGAAAGTATGAATCAATGTCATCATTGACTTTGATAGCCACACTTTCTCCCGAAACAAAGTTATGGATCAGAGAGCGCCACTCCCTACGAAATTCTTTCATTCTGAGCGTTTGCTAAAGAAAAGACCAGTTGACTTTACCATAAGCCTTCTTGAAGTCAATTTTTAGAACACTCCATTTTTTCGATATAACTCAGGAACTACTTCATGTAAGACCACAACGCCATCAAAAATGTTGCGTCCTTGCATAAAAGCAGTCTGAATCGGTCGAACCACATGATCCACTACCATACTAAGCCTCATAGTTGCGCTTTTGATGAATATTTTGAAACTAACGTTAAGAAAGCAGATAGCTCTATATTGCTGAGTCCTATCTGCTTCATTAGCCTTTGGCAATAAAATTGCCTCCCCGAAATTTAGGCAAAATAACTTTAGTTGTCTAGCCTGCATGACTTGGAACAACTATAGCAAATCTATTTTGATTAATTCCCATAAATGCTGGTAAAACTCGTCTGTGGAAATCCATTTGAACCCTGTGCATTATTGTGCTCCATTAGGAAGACCGCCGTCTTCACCTCCTACTCAGAATAGGGGCAGTAAGGTATGCGATCTTCTCATCGGAAACTTGGGCAATGTCGTCTATTTGTGATATGTCAAGTGAGAAGTTAGTCTCGTCAGGTTCATCGAATAGCTTCTTATAATATCTCGTGATGTAGATTTTTACGTGTTCATGTCCTTCAATCATGCCCTTATCTTGGGTTAGAGAATGAATATGTTTCTTTCTATGTCTATTGTTAGCAAGAATGTGGAAGTATCTCGTGTTCGAATCTCCCTCCAATAAAAGTGTGCCTTCAGGTACCATTTGAGCTCCTCCTCACAAAGGAGACCCACCACCTCTGCATTGGATTGCTTTTTTAATTTAATCTTTTGCGTGGACAATGGTCTGCGTTCAGCAATACCCTAATAAATGGAATTTATAGAGGCAGTTTACACTTGCACGATAGTCATGCAAAGATCCAGAATAATTTCCATACTGGTTCATCACCCAAACAACAATGGGATTTTTAAAGGCACTTTGAGAAAAATGCCCTTAAAAAGGGATTTTCAGAGGAACTTATTGCAAATGCCCCTAAAAACAATTTTTAGGGGCATTTTCAAAAAGTGCCTCAAGCAAAGTGTCCCTAAAATATGTTATCTGTAAAAGGAAG